>CP136060.1:438528119-441028119 GCA_032464435.1 Aegilops umbellulata
CTTGCCCTGCGGCGGCCCCTCCTTCACCAGCTTCTCAGCGTCCATCTTGGCCCAGTGCACTTTCGCACGGGTAAAAGCCCTGCGTGCACCTTCGATGCAGACGGACCACTTGATGACTTCTAGCCGCACTACAAGAAACTTGGTAATACATGACGGTCCTTGTCCGTCACAAATCTGCCAAATACTGTCATGCGTGCCCATGCATGACGGATTCGAAATCCGTCATGTATATCGCGTCATAATTTGCTATCGTACCTTCCATGACAGTCCTCGGCCGTCATGGATTAGCCCCAGGCCAGCCCGACCCAAACTAGGATGTGACGGAATAGGCCGTCACCGATTTAGATGACCTCAAGGCAACACATACCTAACATGGCGTCTACGTGGATCTGACGTGGAGGCTAACATGGCACATGAACCAATTAGGATTTTGGCCCAATAATTTATTTTAGTTCTGTCCATTAGCCTGTTTATTCAATCAAACCCATAAGCCCCTTTTTCGTCCAGTCTGTTTTCTTGATACAGCGCAATATACAGCAGCCCAATTGTATTCCTTAAAAAAATAACATTTGTTCACATACTAATACAGAGAAAATAACATTTGTTCACATACCAATACAGAGATACAACAATCTTAATTTGATTTAAAAAAACTAAGCCCATATCGAAACATCACAAGCATATCTAGAAAGCGCTATAAGACTATTATTTTCCAATTGTGAGTAACGTGACATCCATACAAAAATGCACTAGTAGCTAATTTTAATTTCCAACACTGCAAATCTGCTTCCACGTAGCTAGAAAGAACTTCAATCTGCAGTAACACGTACTAACAGCCAAACCTGCATAGAATCCAAACCTGAAAATAGTAATACTGGAGGCATACTTTCTTCATCAATTAAAGATAATTTCTATCAATAAACTTGCTTCTTGCATTTAAAATAAAAACACGCAAGACGCAAGACCATTGTTGGCAATTAAGTGATCCACTTAGTGATCTTATTATGCTAACAATATAATTCTTTGCAAATCAGAGAACTTCAAGCTAAGCCCTTTAGTACAAAGATGAACTTAATGGTTCAGATTTAATCTAATGCTTTCAGACCATAACCTTCACATCTAGATTAACCACACCCAGGAATTGTGAAGAACAGTAACATATGTTGGAAGAAAAAAAGCATGAATTCTCCCATTTATTGATTAGCCTTCATGGAATACAAGGTACATAATTATCTCTACCCACACTTCAATATGAGGTTGGATACAAGGTACACAATTATTTCTGTCCAATAAAGTTTAGAGTTTATACTTTGAGCCTAAATTGTTTCAAATTTTTATATTGTAGTATCGGCACTTGAAATTTTATACATGCTTTTTCCAGATTATTGTCTCTGCAATAAAATGAACAAGGAAAAGTACTCTAAAAACAGTACATGACAATTATTTATGCTCAGGACTAGGGATTTCCTACTTGACCAGTATTGTGAGACTATTATTTATAACATCAAACAATAATGAAATGAATCAGTATATTTGTAAACAAGGTGATAGCAGCAGGAATTGAAAGCCTTCAGCATATGTAGCAGACATTCATCGGCTAGCATAAGAACTACAAACTTTATTTATTTCATGGCTTAAGAAATTACTTAACGGCTAACAAGTTATAAGCAGAATCAGAACCAATGAACACTAGGAGATTGCAACTCAAGTAGCGTATCGACGCAATGCATGATATTAGGGGCATGGTCCAAGGCAGATTTTATGCACACATGAATATCCGTGCGGTTATAATTTTACAGGAACCACACAATAATCCACACCTTGAAGCTCACAACAGATCACACCTTGAACAACTCAAAATCTACCGCCTGAATAATTCACATCAAGAATAAGACAATAACAAGAATGGAAGGGTATCAAGCTCACACTGTTCTGCTTGAGAACGGCGGCGTCGGCGTCCATCAGGTTGGAGATGTGCATTCTGTAATGTGCAAAGCAAAGATATTAGTGTGACAATTGGTTGTGCAGTTTCATTTCACTATTACTAAAATGCAAATGTTGTCTCAACTGAATTGAATTTTTAAAAGTACTATGCCTTCCCAAATGTCTAAATATTTACTAACTGAATTCTTAAAGAATTTATTCAAATGCATACTAACTCAGCAAAGAAGCAACAATGTACAATGGGTAGCCACACAGTACTTTCCCTTTCTTCACGATGTACTTGAAGTTTGTCATGGATAAAGTAACAAGTATCTATTTATTATTTGAAATTAATGAACTAACATCAGAAACCTGTAGCTGTGCAACACTGACCATCCTTTGTATTAACTAGGACATATTTCCGTGCGTTGCAACGGGAAAATAAAACCTTAAACATTTGTCCATCATCACAAGTGTTCTACCATTATCATATCCATTGCAGATGGTAATATTTTAGAAATTCATTCACAAATGGATGCTTTATAAATGAGCTTCTCCATGGGTGTTCGTATGTTCAAAAGTTCAGTTTATAAATGGTTTTGTTTTTGTGCGGAGATCATTA
Source organism: Aegilops umbellulata (assembly GCA_032464435.1). Classification (NCBI taxonomy): domain Eukaryota; kingdom Viridiplantae; phylum Streptophyta; class Magnoliopsida; order Poales; family Poaceae; genus Aegilops; species Aegilops umbellulata. The sequence goes on from CP136060.1 coordinate 438,530,665, forward strand.
TGTGGACAGAAGAGCCTTGGTCTCTACTTATGATGCAACCTCATTGTCATGTTACACTAACTTCTGAATTTATGGGACATGCATATGTCCAACAAAAATACTGAGTAGCTTCCCTGATCAAATCTTGACTTGAGGAAAGAGAGCATGCACATAACTCATTATGAAAGAAAGGATCTATAGAAGTATAGTACGCAAGCCATTGACCTTATCAAGAGAAGCTACCTGAAAATATTTCATGGCCTTAAAACAGAATCAGGCATACCCCTTAGTATGTAGGAAACATCTATAAAATAAGCATGCAAGTAAATTTCATATATGTACAAAATCAGCTGTTCGACTTTTTTACTGCAACAGTAAATGAACCAACTTCTTCTTCCAATAACCACTAACATTTTGTGAATGTACCTTTGCTTGATAACCAATTTATCAACATGTAAATAACTTCAATATTTTGTTCACAGATATATCAGTTTCAAAACATTGACTAATCAGGAACAACAAGTAAAATAAAATAAGATGTAATAGAGGGGGGAGAGAGATGTACAAGTGCTCACTAAAGAGGTTCGTTGGTGATGTAGCTGTCGAAGTGCAGGTCGGCCACCACCATCGCACGGCAGGAGGTTACCACAGGATGCACGACCGCACCGGAGACGCGGCAGAGGAGGTCGGCGTCGCCGCCGTCCAGCCCAACGTGCGCGAGCGCACATATAGGAGGCGGAGAGGGCGCGATTGGGTGCGCTGTACGACGGAGAGGAGCCACCGGAGACGCGCCAGCGATGGACGCAATGCCGCAGCCGAAACCCTAGCCACGGGCTAGAGGTCGTGGGCGAGCGTTAGAGACCGGGAACGCCAGATCCAGTCGGACTGGAGGACGGAGGGGTCGGAGACTAGATCGTCGGTGCGCTGCACGGTGGCGGACGTTGCCGGAATCGGCGTGCACTTGTCGCGGCGCGAGGGGTCGCAAGGGAGAGAGAGAGAGAGTGAGTTGGGTTGCGAGAGGGGCGTATGACTGGGGAATCAGGCGGGTCTGACACCTGCCGGAGCTGCGAGGTGAGGGGACGGTAGGGGAAGGGCCTGCAGCGAGTAGTGGGAGGAGGGATGTGGTGGGTGGCGGCGATGGGGAATTAGGAGGGGATGTGTGGAGGAGGGAGATAGGAGGGGGCCGAGGAGAGTGTGTGTTGGGGCTAGCCTTTTATATGGGGAATGGTTGGGCGGGCTCTAATGGGCTTAGGCGGGCTTGCGGGGCTGTACCAGATTGTCCGTGACAGTTTTTGAAATTGTCACCGCAAATCTGTCATGGATTAACAAGTTTCTTGTAGTGCCGTGGGCAGGCATCCACAAGCCGCCTCACCAGGCTGAAGTAGCTGTTCGGCAGGGGCTCGCCAGGCCACAGCCGGACTATGAGCCCCTTCATGGCCTGTTCGGCAGCCTTGTGAAGGTCGACCAATTGCTTCAGCTGGTCGCTCAAGGGCACCGGGTGTTCGGTCCCAGTATACTGAGACCAGAACAGCTTCTCCGTCGAGCTCCCCTCCTCGGCCCGGTAGAACTCCGAGGCATCAGACACACTACGGGGCAGATCTACGAAAGCTCCTGGAGAGCTCCGAAGTCGGGTAAGTAAAAAACAATTTCTCTCACATGCTTGCTTTGCATATTGAATGCCTTACCCGCCGCTATCTTCTTAACCGCCTCAAGTTCCTGGAGGGCCTTTTGGGCTTCGGTCTTGGCATGTTTCGCGTTGTCGAGTGCCTTGGCAAGCTCGAACTCTCGCGTCTTCGAGTCAAGCTCCAGGGCCTCGTGCTTCTTGACGAGAGCCTGGAGCTCTTGCTGTACCTCACCTACAAGGGCCTCTTGTCTTTCCCCATTGGTGCACTCCCGGGACGCTTTGTTTTCAGCCTTGGACAGCGCCTTCTCCAGGGTCGCCACCTCAGTAGTCGCCCCTAGCAAAATTCATGATGATCCTATTATTATGCAACCAAATCTTTTTTCATATAGACAAGGTATTGCTTACCTTTGTTCTCCTCGAGCTGCCTCCTGGCAAGGCCAAGCTCTTCCCCGGACCGCTCAAGGTCCTACTTTAGTGCAGCGATCTCCGCAGTACGTGCGACAGTGGCCAGCAGTGAAGCCTGCATATTCACATAGACATATTATAATTAGAGTCCTGTGATTATTATTTGATCCTCTATTCGGCTTTTCTTCGCGAATGCCAAACAGAGAATCAGGGGCTACTGTCTATGCGGTAATTTCCCTATAATTTAATTACTTACCTGAAAGCCTGTTAGAAGGCTGGCGCAAGCTTCGGTTAGTCCGGTTTTGGCGGACTGAACATTCTCGATCACCGCACTCATGATAGTGCAGTGCTCTTCGTCTATGGAAGCGCCTTGAAGCGCTTCCAACAAGTTGTCCGGTGCCTCTGGATGGATAGAGGTCACCGGCACGGGCGGCTTGCCCCTCTTAGCAGGGGGTCGCCTGCCGGAGTCCGAAACCACAGGAGATTCCGGCACAGTGTTCGGCTGAGGGCCAAACTTCGAGCCCGTGGGAGTCTTTCCCCCTTTGCGCCCGGGGTCCGGAAGGTCGCCTCGAGGCGCCTCCAGGACTACCTCCCCTTGGCTTGTTGCCTTCTGAGACAACACCTCAATGTTGTCCGTAGGGCGAGGGGTGCAGGCGGTCAGAAGAGAGCCGCTACTCATATCCGACGGTTCCAAAGAACCATCCAATGAAGATACGCCGATACGGGCTCGGGACGAATTGCATAATCATGTTCGGCATAAGGTGAAGCGGTGCAAAAGTAATGTATCGAATTACTCTGGTATCCGGATACTTACGACTTCTCCAGGGGCTTGTCCCTGGGCAACCACTCGTCGTTGCTATGAGCGGCGGTCGTGGAGCAGTCTGGAAGGTGGGTCCTTCTCTTCTTGGACCCTTCGACCTCCCCGGTTGGGCGGCCTTCCTTTTCTTATCACCCCCGGTTGGGTGGGAGAACTTTCCTCCTCTTCCTCCTCCTCGTTTTTGTGGGAGGAGTGTGCCTCGGAGTGTTCAGACGATGAGTCTGACACGACCGCGCGCCGGAGACCCTTTCGGGTCCCCGTGGTCTGCTTGGTCTTCTTCTCCGACACCTCATAAGGTGCCGAAACCAGCATCTCCGTTAGGAGAGCATCCGCTGGATCTTCGGGCAGAGGGGCTGGGCAGTCAATCTGCTCCGATATCTCCACCTAGTCCTGTTAAAGGCATGGAAGTCCATCGCCTGGGCGAGGGTGCGTTGCAATAGTCAAAAGGCGTAAGCGAGCTTCACCTTGTCCTGCAAGCTTCTCCTCATTCTGCGAGTTGACGGGACACACCAACAAGTAGTGCTAGTCCATACCCCCTCCTTTCCAGTTAATATGGCTTAATCTTTTTTGCGGGTAAATGAGAGAGTTTTATTCATATATAAGCATTCTTAGGACGATCAGCCAAGACACTGGTCACTAGGAAGCGAGGTACCCCGCAAAAAAGAAGTAGGAAGCGAGGTGTTTCACAAAGCCAGCTCTCGTCCACATCCAAAGTGCAGCAAGCATGGTTCGCACAAAGATGCGCTGCAAGGTTTACTGACCTGTTTACATGCTGAATAACAAAAAAGAGAAAATATTACCGAGCGCTCCTATTTGTAACAGGATATGAGCCAGAATTAAGCGAGAATTGTGGCGAGTGTTTCATGCAATCAACTTCGATTATCACATGCTAGAACCCTCGAAGAGAATCAAATGTGTTGAAGATTGCTTTATCACATTTAAAAAATATAATAAGAGTGCAGACGCTCCTCCATCCGGTTCCTAGTACTAGTATAGTAGTACATACCTCTATAGACTATAGTAGTAGTACTAGTACTAGTAAACTTTGCGCTTGGCTGTTCGCCTCTTCGGGAAGTGCAACAATAATAGTACTACTAGTATAGTGTATGCATCTGGCAATCTGACACCGAATTAACTATTGCACATCCACCGCCTGAGCGAAGGACAACTTGCATTAGTCAAAAGTTTCTCCTTGTCATGCGAGCCACCGCGCGCAAGCTTCTCCTGTCCTGCAAGCTTCTCCTCGTTCAGCAAGTTGACAGGACACAACAAAGTAATGCTAGTCCATACTGCCTCCTCTCCGATTAATATGGCTTAATTTCAAACGAGATAAATACACTGTCTGTCACTGTATATTTGTAAATATACGGTCCATGGACTTCATAATACGCTCATTGCGCTCAATATATCCATTTTCCGGTGTTTATACGGTCACTTGCTCACCCTGGCTGAGTATGTGTGTGCATGCATGTGTAGGTTGAGAACTTGAGTGTGACCGTGTGTGTTCCGTCGTGTGCTCGGACATGCATGCATTAGGGCATCGCGCGCATTTTTGCATCCATGTGTACGTGTGACTGTTGCATACACGTAGGGGGGGTACGTGTAGGGGCCACTAAAGGAGCAGTCAAATCACACAGTAAGTTAGTCGGAAGAAGCAACCATCATTTCACTCTTCAATGACACGTTTGCAATATAAAATGGTTGATATGGAGAGAAAAAGAAAACCACCATATATACACTAGTATGAGCCTAAGCTACAAGCCTGCTTGCTTGGGTTGCTCTCTTCACAAGCATAGAACGACGGTGGCCACACCGCTGGTCACATATCCAGCCTGATCCCGCAGCTGGGGGAAGGGAACAATGTTCTGCGTAGACGCGGTCGACATCGGTGAGGGAGAAAATCCACAGTCGGTGCGTCCCAATCAGGGGTCACCGCAGTATTAGCCGATGCCGCGTCCCAATCGCCCTTCTAGCTACAGCCCGACGTCCATTTCGAAAATATTAGTGCATGTCAACAAAAATTATACTAGCATCGCTGTCCCGTTTCGAAAAAAGCATATAAGTTGTTACTTCTTACCCAAAGGATCTTTATATCCAACAGACACAAAATATCAAATCGACTGTTTGAAATTACTTTCACTGCTGATCTGATGTCGAGGTAATTGCTGCATCGCCACCAAAACCCACCATCTCATAAGCTAAGGTAGACCGAGCTAACCCCTATATTAGCATATTACTAAGATAAACAGAAGGAACTGTAGAATCATTTAGGACGTGAGCTTGTCAATCTGAATGTGGAGGGATGCCAGCTTAGGCCCGGCCAGCATCTTGGGAGGAACTGTGAAGAAGGTCAGCTCCCGCACGGCGACATCGTCGGGATCCCTGCTACTTGTCACCTCCATTTCCAACTTGACAGCGCCGGTCCTACCTTTGGGCTCCCCCGACGGGCCGTTCGCCCACAGCTTCGCCACGTAGTGCGGCAGTAGGGATGCCCCCGCTCTAATGCAGACGATCGACACGGCGATAGGCGCGCCGATGTCGAGCACGCCGCCGACCAAGAAAAAAACGCGCGACCGTCCAACTCCACGAACAACAAGAGCCGTGGCTTAGACAGTGGCACTTGCAGCTGGAGCGCCTTGCCGTACTGGATCCTGTGCACGGGCATGGGATGCACGGTGCTGATGTGGTGGGAGAGCACCGGCGACGGGCCTTCGTAGCTGCAGACGGGCACGGGGCATTTGCAGGGCGCGAGCGGACACACGCTCTGGTGATCGGCGAGCTTGTGGTAAGTGACGTAGAGCCCACAACCTTCATGCGGGCACTCCACCCTCACCGAGGAGAGGACGGCGTCCACCGCCATGTTTTGCATGTCGAAGCCATCGCCACGCTCGCACTTCAGGCACTGCCGCTGGTTCCCGGGGCGCTCGACGCGACAGTCCGTGCAAGCCAGGTGCCCTCCCTTGCACTGCACCAATCAATTGAACAACACATCAATCAAGAAACCTGCACCTTGCTCGATCAGCCGAACGGACAAGGTGTATTCGAACCTCATACACTAGAAGCTTCAAGGGGCGGAGGCACAAGGGGCAGTGGAGCAAGGTGAGGTCCATCGAGACCATAGAGAGCTCCATCGTCGGGTCCTATTCCGTCTGCATGATCTCTCCCTCCTCGTGCGCAACCATCTCTCGCTTTATTTGGGCCGTGGCATTACAAAGCTTTAACGTCACATATTCATACTACTTCAAGGTGCATTAAATCAACACATGCAAGTATCAAAAGGAGATTCACGACATGCATGCATGTGCTGTAATTAATGCATCAGTAAACGCAAATTATTGAAATATATCGAGTGTAGTGCCTTGATGTGTTGCGTCAACTCGTACAATACCGAGAAGTTTGATTACTACAATGCCCTCTTGCCTTAACCGCACCTACCATTGGCTGCATGACCTGTTGGGCCCACCTATCATGGACACAAAGGCAGGAGCAGTAAGTCAATGAAGTTGTGTCCCTCCTTCGCCCATGAGCATGGTGGCTGGCAGGACTAGGATAAGCTTTCGTTCGCTACACGCTCTCCCTCCCGTACGCGGTGGACATGCAGCAGTTCAATCGGTGACAGATGGCCAGAAGCATACTGTAGTACTCCTCCACTGCAGTAGTACTCCATCATTGGCCCAGTTTGAATCCACGGGTTAGAGTTAGTTTGGACTCAACTAACCCAAAAATATCCAAACAAGAGGGTTAGTTTGGGTTAGATGCATCTAACTCATCCAAAAAATCTAACCCACCCAAGAGGTGCTTATTTGGGTTAGTTCTTCTCAGGACCACTAAAAAAACACCTTTTTCTCTCGCTCTTCCCGAGGCAGATCCCTCCTCACTTCCTCGAAGCTTCTTGTCCTCTCCCTCCCTCCCTCTCGCACCGCCCGTGAATGCGCCTCGCTGTATCCGCGCTCCATCTAACACTGTTATCCAAACACCTTTTTGGTTAGAGTTAGTTCAGGGTTAGTTCAGGGTTAGTTCAGGGTTAGAATCTAACTCTAACCTCTAACTGAGTTAGAGTATCCAAACATGGCCATGTTCGACTTCCCGAAGAGGCGAAGAGCCAAGCGTAGCCTGGATGCTCGTGTGGCAGTTTCATGTGTAGAGTAGTCTAGGATAGCGTGTACCGTGCCTGTAAGATTAAAATCGTTGGGGTCGGTCGCATGCTATATTTTTTTGATTAAATAATCTTCTGGCCCTACCTGTGATCCTGGTGATTCTAGTTTGCACGCTCATCTGGTCAAGATAGGAATATATTTTTTAATTTGTGGTGGGGTAAATGTTAGAGGTTGCAGCAAATGGAGTATTGTACACTGCGGGTCTTTCAGCCAAGTTTAGAGGCAACCATGTGGGGCCAGTGCTATGATGTGTCGCGTCAACTCGTACAACGAGGAGAAGCTTGATTTTACTACTACACGGCTTCTCCCTCGCCCATGCGCGCGGTGGCTCGCAGACGAGGACAGACTTTTGCTTATAGTACTACAACAAGCTATCCCTCCCGCTCGCGGTGGATGGACATGCAGCAGTGGATTCGATACTGTAGAAGCAGTAGTAGTAACATCATTGTTCGTCTTCTCGAAGAGGCAAAGAGCCAAGTGCAACCCGAACGTGGCAGTTGCGAACCTTGGAGCACGCATATAGCCAGGCTCTTGCATGAGACAAAATTGCTATGTGAGCCCACTATTGTAGTACTTGCTAGTATAGCCCTGTAAACCAGAAAGGAGTATTTGCCTTTCTAGATATTTCAAAAAGTGACTAGACTACACCGAGACGGAGTACATATGGAGGAAAATGAGTGAATCTACACCGTAAATAAATACGTAGTTCTCTCGTTTTCCTCTCGGCCTTGGTCGCGGTGCACAATATTGAGTATACCAGTACTATCATCTTGAAATTTATGAAGTCACCATAGGCACCTCGTCATCGACGAGAACGTCTCCTGACACATGATAGACGCGAGCGGCAGTCGCCTCCATAGGTGCTTGAATGCCAAGGAGGGATAGGGTAGCGGTTCCCGAGACGTTGAACGGTCAATGATGCATCCTCAAATTACTCTACATGCAGAGGGAATTAATTGGAGAAGCAGAATAGAGCCAGCACGATGTGAATGCAACAGAGTTTGGATTCTCATATAAAGGCGCCCCACCACTCCAATCCATCTACTCCTTAGTCTCTGCACAACACTGCTCACTCCAATCCAAGACCAAGTGACCAGAAGCCAGAAGCACCCATGGAGGCGATGGTCGCGAGCGGCAGTTGGCTGTGCCAAATCATCCAAGGCGCCGGCCTGCGGGCCCGCACCACGCGGTGTTTCCAGACAATGTTGGCGACCGCCAGCGTCGTAGACCTCGCCGACGCCGGCTTTGCCTCTCGCATGGATGACATGATGGTCAACTCCATCCGCAAGTTCGCCGCCGTCAAGGAGCGTGTAGCGAAAGCTCCTACTAGTCCTTCCAGCCACCACGCTCATGCGCGAGAGGGAGGGACGCAACTTCATTGACTTACTACTCCTGCCTTTGCGTCTACGACAGGTGGGCCCAACAGGTGGTTGGCCCACCTATCATGCAGCCAAAGGCAGGTGCATAAGGCACCGGAGCTCAGTCCGCGAGGGAGAGGGCGTTGCAGTAATCAAACTTCTCGGTCTTGTACGAGTTGACGCGACACATCAAAGCACTACACTCAATATAAGTCTTTTTACACATTTCAAATGGACTACTACATACGGATGTATGTAGACATATTTTGCTTCGTATGTAGTTGATGTCTACTACGCAACCTTCTTCTTGTAGACGTTGTTGGGCCTCCAAGTGCAGAGGTTTGTAGGACGTAGCAATTTTTCCTCAAGTGGATGACCTAAGGTTTATCAATCCATGGGAGGCGTAGGTTGAAGATGGTCTCTCTCAAACAACCCTGCAACCAAATAACAAAGAGTCTCTTGTGTCCCCAACACACCCAATACAATGGTAAGTTGTATAGGTGCACTAGTTCGGCGAAGACATGGTGATACAAGTGCAATATGGATGATAGATATAGGTTTTTGTAATCTGAAAATATAAAAACAGAAAGGTACCAAGCGATAAAAGTGATCGTAAATGGTATTGCAATGCTAGGAAACAAGGCCTAGGGTTCATACTTTCACTAGTGCAAGTTCTCTCAACAATAATAACATAATTGGATCATATAACTATCCCTCAACATGCAACAAGGAGTCACTCCAAAGTCACTAATAGCGGTGAACAAACGAAGAGATTATTGTAGGGTACGAAACCACCTCAAAGTTATCCTTTCTGATCGATCTATTCAAGAGTCCGTAGTAAAATAACACGAAGCTATTCTTTCCATTTGATCTATTATAGAGTTTGTACTAGAATAACACCTTAAGATACAAATCAACCAAAACCCTAATGTCACCTAGATACTCCAATGTCACCTCAAGTATCCGTGGGTATGATTATATGATATGCATCACACAATCTCAGATTCATCTATTCAACCAACACAAAGTACTTCAAAGAGTGCCCCAAAGTTTCTACAGGAGAGTCAAGACGAAAACGTGTGCCAACCCCTATGCATAAGTTCTCGAGGTCATGGAACCCGCAAGTTGATCACCAAAACATACATCAAGTAGATCACGTGAATATCCCATTGTCACCACAGATAAGCACATGCAAGACATACATCAAGTGTTCTCAAATCCTTAAAGACTCAACCCGATAAGATTACTTCAAAGGGAAAACTCAATCCATTACAAGAGAGTAGAGGGGGAGAAACATCATAAGATCCAACAATAATAGCAACGCTCGCTATACATCAAGATCGTATCACCTCAAGAACACGAGAGAGAGAGAGAGAGATCAAACACATAGCTACTGGCACATACCCTCAGCCCCAAGGGTGAACTACTCCCTCCTCGTCATGGAGAGCGCTGGCATGATGAAGATGGCCACCGGTGAGGGATCACCCCTCCAGCAGGGTGTCGTAACAGGATCCCGATTGGTTTTTGGTGGCTACAGAGGCTTGCCGCGGCAGAACTCCCGATCTATTATGTTCCCCGAAGGTTTTAGGGTATATGGGAATATATAGGCGAAAGAAGTCGGTAAGGAGAGCCACGAGGGGCCCACGAGGGTGGAGGGCGCGCCTAGGGGGTGGGCACACCCCCTGCCTCGTGCCTTCCTCGTTGCTTCCCTTACGTACACTCCAAGTGTTCTGGATTGCTTCCGTTCCAAAAATAACTCTCCCGAAGGTTTCATTCGGTTTGGACTCCGTTTGATATTCCTTCTCTGCAAAACACTGAAACAAGGAGAAAAACAGAAACTGGCACTGGGCTCTGGGTTAATAAGTTAGTCCCAAAAATAATATAAAAGTGCATAGTAAAGCCCATTAGACATCCAAGATGGATGATATAATAGCATGAATACTTCATAAATTATAGATACCTTGGAGACGTATCAGCATCCCCAAGCTTAATTCCCGCTCGTCCTCGAGTAGGTAAATGATAAAAGAAAGAATTTATGAAGTGTGAATGCTAGCAGGTGCACAAGTTTGAGCAATGATAATTTCAATAACCTTTTCTAGCATCATCATATGTCATAACAGTAGCTCAACTCATAGAACTTTTCATGATCAAGTAACAAACTATTCACATGTTAAAGTATAGATCATAAACTTTCATGAAAACTAACAAACTATGTTCTCAGTCATCAAACAATTGCAATTCATCTTATTTTCAAGAAGAGTCTATGTCAGAGCTTTGATTCAGCAAACTTCACATACTCAACTATCATTTAGTCTTCCATGATTGCTACCACTCAAAGCATATTTTTAGAACAAATAGTATTCATCGAACACAAAGAAAGATAGGGGCTTAATGTTTCGCCTCACAACCTTTTACCTCAAGGGTAATGTCGACAGTAATAATTCATGCTCAAATATATTTGGATGGCCATATATGCTTAGATCTTTCCATCACATGATGCTTGCCAACTAAAGAGTAGGTTGGAATAAGAATAAATACTATTGAATATTGCATAAAAGTAAAAGATAGGCCCTTCGTAGAGGGAAGCAGGGATTTGCTAAGGTGCCTGAGAGCTCGAAGCTAAAACAGAGATGAAAATAATTTTGAGAGGTATGCTTTCATTGTCAACATAACGACCAAGAGTTCCTAATATCTTCCATACTACATACATTTTAGGCGGTTCCCACGCAGAAAGGTAAAGTTTTTACTCCCCCTCCACCAACATTCACACTCCACGGCTTGTCCTAAACAACGAGTGTCGTCCAACTATCAACATTCCTGGGGGAGTTTTGTTTAAATTATTTGCAAATTTGTTTTTGATCTTTTGATCATAGGACTGGGAATCCCAGTTACCAGCCATTTTCTCGTGAATGATGAGCGGAGTCCACTCATCGTGAGAATAACCCACCTAGCATGGAAGATACTACTAGCCCCTAGTCCCTACATGAGCGATTCGGGCATACAAAACAGATTATTATTTGAAGGTTTAGAGTTTGGCACATGCAAATTTACTTGGAACGGCAGGTAAATACCGCATATAGGTAGATATGGTGGACACTCATGGAAGAAACTTGGTTCAAGGAATTTGGATGCACAAGCAGTATTCCCTCTTAGTACAGATATTTTGGCTAGCAAAGGATTCTAAATAGCAAGCACCACATGCTAGAGGATCCATAACAATATAACTTCTATACAAATATACCCAAGCTTAACTCATTATGATGTCTTCTTGTCCAACTTCAACTAATTTGCTCAGGTTTGAAAATAATTAATGGGGCTCACAATCATAGAAGATGTCCAAGATGGTATATTTATATGTGAAATCTCTCTTCCTTCAATATTCTTTCATGAATTGTTCAAGTGACCAATACAATGTTTGCTAACCTTCAAAAAATTTACCACCTCTACTTCTTATATGTGAAGGCATTACTCCCCATGGAAAGGGCATATGAAACATATATAATTTCAGATTTATGACATTCAATTCATTCAACGATTTACTCATAGGATATAAGTGAAGCACACGAGTAAATGACAAACTACTCCAAAAAGATATAAGTGAAGATCAATGAGTAGTTAAATAATTATGTAGCTTTGTGAAGACTCTCTCTCATTTAAGAATTTCAGATCTTGGTATTTTATTCATACAGCAAGCAAAACAAAATAAAATAAAATGACATTTCAAGGATAGCACTCATCATGTGAAGAAGCAAAAACTTAGGCTCAACCGATACTAACCGATAATTGTTGAAGAAGAAAGGTGGGATGCCTACCGGGGCATCCCCAAGCTTAGATGCTTGAGACTTCTTGAAATATTATCTTCGGGTGCCTTGGGCATCCCCAAGATTGGACTTTTGTATCTCCTTAATTCCTCTCATATCACGATTTCCTAAATCTCGAAAGCTTCATCCACACAAAACTCAACAAGGACTCGTGAGATAACTTAGTATAAACCAAAGAAAAAACCTTGTCATACTCTACTCTAATAAATCACTAAAATTATTATTCAACATTGCATACTAAATGTCTCTGCATATTTAATACTCCTATCCTCAAATAGAATCATTAAACTAGCAAACATATGCAAACAATGCAAACATAACAGCAATCTGCCTAAACAGGACAGTCTGTAAAGAATGCAGCAAGATCCATACTTCCCTAGCTACAAAAATTATGAAAGAAAATTCCCACTGTAGTAAATTTATCAGATCTTATTATGCAAAAGGTTTCAACATTTTATCACATTCTAACTTTTCTAGGGAATTTTTGCAACAGCGGTAAACTTTCTGTTTTCAAACAGCAACATGTATACTTGCAAAATAAGCATGGTAAAGGCTATCCTTGACATTTTTATTGAGAATAGAGATGCAAAACATTATTATAACAGCAAGAAAATACTAACAAAGGAAAATGACGCTCCAAGTAAAACACATATCATGTGGTGAATAAAAATGTAGCTCCAAGTAAAGTTACCGATGAAGCAAGACGAAAGAGGGGATGTCGTCCGGGGCATCCCCAAGCATAGGCTCTTGGTTGTCCTTGAATATTACCTTGGGGTGCCTTGGGCATCCCCAAGGTTTGGATCTTGCCACTCCTTATTCCATAGTCCATCGAATCTTTGCCCAAAACTTGAAAACTTCACAACACAAAACTTAACAGAAAACTCGTAAGCTCCGTTAGTATAAGAAAATAAATCACCACTTAGGTACTGTTGTGAACTCATTCTAAATTAATATTGGTGTAATATCTACTGTATTCCAACTTCTCTATGGTTCATACCCTCCGATACTACTCATAGATTCATCAAAATAAGCAAACAACACATAGAAAACAGAATCTGTCAAAAACAGAACAGTCTGTACTAATCTGTATCAAACGCAAACTTATGGAACTCAGAAAAATCTGCCAAAATAGGAAAACCTAGATAATTTGATTATTGATCTACTGAAATTGTAATAAGTATTTTATCACGTTCTGGTTATTTTAAACAATTGTTTTCGTGAACAGAAAGTTTCTGGAATTTTCAGCAAGATCAAATAACTATCATCCAAGAAGATCCTATAGGTCTTACTTGGCACAAACACTAATTAAAACATAAAAATACATCTAAATAGAGGCTAGATCAAATATTTATTACTAAACAGAACCAAAATGCAAGAAACAAAAATAAAATTGGGTTTCCTCCCAACAAGCGCTAACGTTTAACGCCCCTAGCTAGGCATGATGATTTCAATGATGCTCACATAAAGGATAACAATTGAAACATAAAGAGAGCATCATGAAACACATGGCAAACACATTTAAGTCTAACCCACTTCCTATGCATAGGTATGTTTTGAGAAAACAACTTATGGGAACAATAATCAACTAGCATAGGAAGGCAAAACAAGCATAACTTCAAAACTTTAAGCACATAGAGAGGAAACTTGATATTATTGCAATTCCTACAAGCATATGTTCCTCCCTCATAATATTTTTTAGTAGAATCATGAATGAATTCAACAATATAACCATCAAATAAAGCATTCTTTTCATGATCTACAAGCATAGAAAATTTACTACTCTCCACACAAGCAAATTTATTCTCATCAGTAGTAGTGGGAGCAAACTCAACAAAATAACTATCATGTGAAGCATAATCCAATTGAAAATTAAAATCATGATGACAAGTTTCATGGTTATCTTTATTCTTCATAGCATATGTGTCATCACAATAATCATCATAAATAGGAGGCATGCTTTCATCATAATAAATTTGCTCATCAAAACTTGGGGGACTAAACATATCATCTTCATCAAACATAGCATCCCCTAGCTTGTGGCTTTGCATATCATTAGCATCATGGGTATTCAAAGAATTCATACTAACAACATTGCAATCATGCTCATCATCCAAGGATTTAGTGCCAAACATTTTTATACATTCTTCTTCTAACACTTTGGCACAATTATCGGAATCGTTATTTTCACGAAAGGCATTAAAAAGATGAAGCATATGAGGCAACCTTAATTCCATTTTTTGTAGTTTTCTTTTATAGACTAAACTAGTGAAAAAACAAGAAACTAAAAGATTCGATTGCAAGATCTAAATATATACCTTCAAGCACTCACCTCCCCAACAACGGCGCTAGAAAAGAGCTTAGTTTACGGGGTGTGAGTGCCGCTTATGTAGCCTCCCCGGCAACTGCGCCAGAAAAGAGCTTGATGTCTACTACGCAACCTTCTTCTTGTAGACGTTGTTGGGCCTCCAAGTGCAAAGGTTTGTAGGACAGTAGCAGATTTCCCTCAAGTGGATGACCTAAGGTTTATCAATCCGTGGGAGGCGTAGATTGAAGATGGTCTCTCTCAAACAACCCTGCAACCAAATAACAAAGAGTCTCTTGTGTCCCCAACACACCCAATACAATGGTAAGTTGTATAGGTGCACTAGTTCGGCGAAGAGATGGTGATACAAGTGTAAGATGGATGGTAGATGTAGGTTTTTGTAATCTGAAAATATAAAAACAGCAAGGTAGCAAGCGATAAAAGTGAGCGTAAACGGTATTGCAATGCTAGGAAACAAGGCCTAGGGTTCATATTTTCACTAGTGTAAGTTCTCTCAACAATAATAACATAATTGGATCATATAACTATCCCTCAACATGCAACAAAGAGTCACTCCAAAGTCACTAATAGCGGAGAACAAACGAAGAGATTATTGTATGGTACGAAACCACCTCAAAGTTATCCTTTCTGATCGATCTATTCAAGAGTCCGTAGTAAAATAACACGAAGTTATTCTTTCCATTCGATCTATTATAGAGTTCGTACTAGAATAACACCTTAAGATACAAATCAACCGAAACCCTAATGTCACCTAGATACTCCAATGTCACCTCCAGTATCTGTGGGTATGATTATACGATATGCATCACACAATATCAGATTCGTCTATTCAACCAACACAAAGTACTTCAAAGAGTGCCCAAAAGTTTCTACCGGAGAGTCAAGACGAAAACGTGTGCCAACCCCTATGCATAAGTTCACGAGGTCACGAAACCCGCAAGTTGATCACCAAAACATACATCAAGTAGATCACGTGAATATCCCATTGTCACCACAGATAAGCACATGCACGACATACATCAAGTGTTCTCAAATCCTTAAAAACTCAATCCGATAAGATTACTTCAAAGGGAAAACTCAATCCATCACAAGAGAGTAGAGGGGGAGAAACATCATAAGATCCAACAATAATAGCAAAGCTCACGATACATCAAGATCGTATCACCTCAAGAACATGAGAGAGAGAGAGAGAGATCAAACACATAGCTACTGGTACATACCCTCAGCCCCGAGGGTGAACTACTCCCTCCTCGTCATGGAGAGCGCCGGGATGATGAAGATGGCCAACGGTGAGGGATCCCCTCTCCGGCAGGGTGCCGGTACAGGGTCCCGATTGGTTTTTGGTGGCTACAGAGGCTTGCGGCGGCGGAACTCCCGATCTATTATGTTCCCCAAAGGTTTTAGAGTATATGGGAATATATAGGCGAAAGAAGTCGGTAAGGGGAGCCACGAGGGGCCCACAAGTGTGGAGGGCGCGCCCCCTGCCTCGTGCCTTCCTCGTTGCTTCCCTTACGTACACTCCAAGTCTTCTGGATTGCTTGCGTTCCAAAAATTAACTCTTCCGAAGGTTTCATTCCGTTTGGACTCTGTTTGATATTCCTTTTCTACGAAACACTGAAACAAGGAGAAAAACAGAAACTGGCATTGGGCTCTGGGTTAATAAGTTAGTCCCAAAAATAATATAAAAGTGCATAGTAAAGCCCATTAAACATCCAAGATGGATAATATAATAGCATGAATACTTCATAAATTATAGATACGTTGGAGACGTATCAGTAGTCACTTGTTGCAATCTCTAAAAAGACTTATATTTGGAAACGGAGGGAGTACCACGCATGCATGCATGCCGTGACTTCCCTTTTGATACTTGCATGTCTTGATTTGATGCACATTGCCAAATTTTGACTATAAATTTAAGGGCCATTTACATTTCTGCCCCTAACTGGATCCCACTACTCAGATTTGCCCCTAATTTCGAAGGGTGCTCAAATTTGCCCCTCTGTCGTCAATTCCACTTATAGAAATGCCCCTCCGTGCCGTTTCCGTCCGGTCAAGGCTGTTTGACCGCTAACTTGCCGTCAGTTTGACATATTTGCCCCTCCGTCCTTACAAGTGGGCCCAAACTTACCTGTTCAATGCAGTCTGTCTCTCATTCTCTTTCTTCAACCTCTCGACAACGGCAGGGGCGATTTGGACGGGGGCTGGAGGCGGCTGGAGGTCGTGGATCTAGAGGGCGACAACACTAGGCTGTTGATGTGCACATCGGGCATGTCTTCGTCGAGCTCCTCAGTTCATGGCGAGGTAACTGTTCTGACTCGATTTCGGTATTTTTTGGGGATTAGGGTTCATCAATTTGGGCATTTTTTCCATTTAGGTGGATGGTGTTGGGATTGTTCAGTTTGAATCCGAGTTCAACATCCTAGATCTGACATTCGATGGGCCCAAGATGCGCACGACGAGGCGCTGCCCGGGGCACGGGCTTATTCCTGCTCGACGCGTTGCCTGGGGAGGAGCAAGCACGGGAAGAAGGTTCATGGGGTGCCCTCTTGATGTAATTTCTCTTTTGCTTGTCATTGGGTTTTGATTAGTTGCAAATCATTCTTTTTTTTATCCAAGTTATTATTTTGCAGCTCCCTGATGAATGTGACTGGGTTGTTTGGATTGACCCACCTCTGACAGATCATGTTGCTCATGCATTTGAGGAACTTCATGCAGGATTAGAGAAAAGCTGGCTAAAAGCTCATTATTTGGAGCGAAGGGTGATGTATCTAACAGAGAAGAACAAGAAACTGAAGTTGAAGATGAAGAAGAGAAATGAGCTTATGCAAACATGGGGATTTCTCATAGTTCTTTGCATTAGCATTTTTGCAACATTGTTTAAGAATCCATACTAGCTGGATGATTGTGTGTAATGTAAGGCAGTGTTGTGAGTTGTGAACTATCTCAAGTAGTTGTCAAGTGTTTGGACCAAAGTTGTACTGGTAATGTAATGTGACATGTATCATTAGGAAAATGTTCTATCTATTTTCATCTAGTTTGCTCCAATGTGCTCCCATGAACAAACTTCGCAGTTAAAGAGATAGCATAGCACATAGCACATGACACATGACACATGATATAGCAGATAGCACATGACACATGATATAGCAGACAACACATGAGATAGAAGTTCTAAATTAGTTGCTAAGAGTTCACAAAAGCCAAGAGCATACTGGCACAAATCTGGTACATCACCACATGTGAAGGATCATCTCTATTGTACTGCACATCTGGCCTTGCATCATCTGAATCCTCACTGTATCCCATGTCCATGTCCTCCTCCAACTCATCTTCACCTGGCTCATCAAACATTCCTTCTGGTGGTGGAATATAATCCATGTCCTCCCCCTCCTCATCTTTCTTTTTGGGCTCTGCCTTGTAACAAACTGTGGGAAAAGCCTTTCATCCTCATCATCTGTAGGCCAATCATCAGGAAGTCCCTCTTCAATATTTGGATCACCAGAATCTATGCTACTAGTAGGACCTGCATGTTTAGGAACTTGCACTGTTGGTGTTCCTGGTACCTGCATAGAGCTCTCTCCTGCATCTGCAACTCTGCTCTTACTGGACTCAGGTTGTGAACTGTTAACAATTCTTTTTCTCCCCCTGGATTGACTATTCCTGCCTCTAGAACTAGTAGATGATTGACAGTTCTGTTTCTGTCCTCTTTTTCTCTGTATAACATTGATCTCTAATTTGACTGGGACCCAAGCATGTGTTGTAAACATTTTTCCTAGCTCATCATCACATTGGACTGGGACCCAAACATCACTATCAATGTCCCAGTACCTGAATTATACCGCATCATGCACTCCCCAGGGGTATTTAGAAAAAATCTGAGATCTAAATTGTTCAAACTTCACTGTGCTCTCCACAACCAAAGGAAATGAGAACCCTGTTTCCACTGCTTTTGTACCAGCAGGAACTAGCAGTGTCGTTTGCATCCTACAATCCAGACAAATATGTCCCAACCTATGGATAATCATGGAAAACAGGGATAGACGCACCAAATGAGCACTACGAACACAGCAACCAACAAATCCAAGTCCAATAACTAAATAGAACAAAGAACATGCTTCAGATCTGAAAGAAAGAATTTACCCAAGCGCTGCATTCATCACTGGCGTTGTGCTCCCGCTCCCTTGTTGGCCGCCACCGCCGCGAGCACCGTCTCCCTCCATCCGCAACACATCAGCATAAGGAGTCAGACCAATGGAATCTCCCCCGCGGCCGGCATTGATCTGGAGCTGTGTTGGCCAGAGATCGAAGGCGCTAGGGTTAGGGTTAGGGTCACGCTGCGATTTGGGGGAAGAGAGAAGAGAGAGCGTGCGGGTCGAGCGAGAGAATGAAAGAGATAAGATTTGCGGGTCGAAATATAAGATTGGACGGAGGGGCAAATATGTCAAACTGACGGCAAGTTAGCGGTCAAACGGCCTTGACCGAACGGAAACGGCACGGAGGGGCATTTCTATAAGTGGAATTGATGGCAGAGGGGCAAATTTGAGCACCCTTCGAAATTAGGGGCAAATCTATGTAGTGGGATCCAGTTAGGGACATAGATGTAAATGTCCCTAAATTTAACTAACCAAATTTTCATGCATGTCACAAAAAATTACGAGGCTGTTTCGATTGTGACTATGTTTGTCTTATGTTGCCACATTATTTTTCCCACACTTGCCACACTTGCCTAACTTGAGTTGCTCAAATTGTTAGACACACTTTGGCTTGCCTAAGGGAATCTTGCCACACCTTTTGTGTCTATGACATGTGGGGTTCACTGCTAATAAAAAATTCTTGTCTTAGGTGTGGCTAATAAAAAAGACTTATATTTAGGAATGGAGGGAGTAGAAAATATAAATAATAATGCATGTTGGGGCAACCCACGTTTTCGATAATTTTAGCCGTGGGCTTGTTCACAATTTTTAAGAGGGGATGGTTGTTCATTTAATGGAGGGACTTGTACTAGACTTGAACGATACAAATAACTATCATCCAAGAAGATCCTATAGGTTTAACTTGGCACAAACACTAATTAAAACATAAAAACACATCTAACCATAGGCTAGAACAAATATTTATTCATAAAAAGAAGAAAAAAACAAAAAAACTAAAAATAAAATTGGGTTGCCTCACAACAAGCGCTACCGTTTAACACCCCTAGCTAGGCATAAAAGCAAGGATAGATCTAGGTAGTGCCATAGTAATAGGATAGATCATTAAAACTCATTTCATATTCTCTACGTTCAGCAGCAAGTTTCCTTTGAGGCAAGCAAAAGTAATCAAAAGGGCTAAATTTAATGGGACAAAAGTCCCCAAGATCAATTTTAGGAGGTATAGGTTCCTCCTTCGGCCCTTTGTATTGCACAACCAATTCATCATTATAAGCATTCTTTTGACAGAACTTTGTGAGCCTATACTCGAGAGAATATCCTAGATCATTATTTCGAATAGCCAAATCATCATTAAGTTCAGAAATTCTATCAACTAGAACATTGGTAGGGACCTTTTTTATAAGGTTTTCGTTGAAAGCAACATAGTCTAGAGATTGAAAACGCATTATTTCTTCTTGATCAAAGAGGATAGCCTCTATGGGAGGACGGCCAGCGTCCACCCTATAATGCGCAAAGATTTCTTTGGCTTCTTTTATTATAAACTAGCATAGTGGCCCGCTCGATTCGCGGGCTAGAACTTTAGAAAGTTCTATAATGAAAACATGATTTTGATTACATGTTAATACATGTTGTTTATAAAAAATTATACAGAGTAAGAGTTTGTTCATTCTGAAAACAATAGTTATTTATCCTTTTAGTAATTGCAGTTATGTATAGGACCAACTTATTTCTTAAACATGTCTATTATTTCTATAATTTAATGTCTTAAGGAGTAACAATCGGAATTGTTGTGAAGCATAAATTTTTCAAAAATAACCACTAATAAACCAATAGATAGATAACTACTTCTATTTATCTCTGACATTTGTTTCGATCCCTTATTAAATGGCTCACTTATGAACCAAATATAAATTCTATCTACATATAATACCATGGAAAACACTTTTTTGGCTCATTAAGAAGATCAAAAAGTTCATATCACGATGCAAACTCATGTGGTATCAAAATAGTGTAATGCTTTCACATGTAAAATCAAATGACATGATAGGTGATTCTACACGTGGTGGTCTAATATCATGTACAAAGGACCAATCATCTCATTATTTTGTTTGGTGTCTTTCTCAGAGCCAACAACCACATGAACAACGACTTCCACTATAACATTACTAAGCTTCAAATCCATGTACTTGTTAATATATAAATGTGACCGGCAGGGTCAATATATATGTTTTCCATACTGCTTATTCTAGTGAACGCGACTAACTAAGAATTTGTTGGTTTAGTACAAATGATGAATAGATCTACTCGAGGTTTGAACTTCAATCTACTTAAAAATAGAATGAACAAAAAAAACCATAGTCTGCTTGGGGATCTGAACTTCAGTCCTACGTGTTGATATAATAGATTTTTTTGAAACTATGATGATTTTTATAGCAAATTCGGAAACTATACACCCTAATGGAGAAAAATCAAAAGTATCACCCCGTCGGCCTCTTGTTGGCCGAAAAGGGAGTTTTCGGCCTCCTGTTGGCCGAAGAGGGACTTTTCGGCCAACAGTTGGCCGGAAAGGACTTTTCGGCCAACACCTGCTCTACTTTTTACAAAATTCATATCAAATAGGATTTTTAGTATTTTAATTTGATTCTTTTTGCATTAGATTAGAAATTTTATGAAGTTTCTGTAGATATCAAGTTTGACTAGATTTGGAAGTTTGAATTTGAATTTTCATGAATTTTCTCAAATCACTAGATTGCCTATAATTTGAGCTAGGTGTATTCTTTTTAGATGATTCTTTTTGCTACTGGTTCTTTGTGACTTTGTTTATCAGTAGTAATTAATTGGTGAATTTTAGGATTATTTAAAATTAGGTTTTTACATCATTCTCTCCCTCCATTTTCTCCCGCCATTTTATTTCCTGCCATTCTCTCCCTCTATTTTCTTTCCCGCCATTCTCTCCCGCCATCTTCTTTCTCGCCATCTTCACTTCTCAACTTATAAAACGAGCCTCATGGTGTCCACGATCGTAGATAACATCGTCTGACACGGTCTGTGTCTCCTGCGTCGGTGCTGCTGGTGGAGTGTGAAACACTGTCTGAGAGAAGTCATAAGTGTTTGCAGCTTCGTCATCATCATCGAAGAGTGTTTCACACTTATGACTTCTCTCACACAGTGTTTCACACTCCACATGAAGGCATCATCGTCATCCTCCGTCGATGCAGCACTCCTTAGTGTGGCGGGAGAGAATGGCGGGAAATAAAATGGCGGCAAAGAAAATGGAGGGAAAAAGATTGCGGGAAAGTATTTTTCATGTATAAAACGGCAATGGCTGTACAGGATTTACAAGGCACTTTTAAATATAAACTCCTATGAAGCTCAAAACAAGTTTTCTAGTAGGATAAAAGAAATAAAATACAAAAAAATACTACAAATAAAATAGCTACTGATAACTAAACAGAAAAAAAATAATATGTCAAAAAACTAAAGAAAAAATTTAAAGCAATTAAAATTAAAAGAAATAGCATAAAACCTAACAAACACTAAAACAGAACTGTTTTCATAAAAACCTAATTTTAAATAGTTATAAAATTCGCCAATTAATTACTACTGATAAACAAATTCACAAAGAACCAGTAGCAAAAAGAATCGTCTTAAAAAATACTCCTAACTCAAATTATAGGCAATCTAGTTATTTGAGCAAATTCATGAAAAAATTAAATTCAAACTTTCAAATCTAGTCAAACTTGATATCTACAGAAACTTCATAAAATTTCTAATCTAATGCAAAAAGAATCAAATTAAAATACTAAAAATCCTATTTGATATGAATTTTTTAAAACAGTAGAGCAGGTGTTGGCCGAAGAGGGACTCTTTGGCCAACTGTTGGCCGAAAAGTACTTTTTGGCCAACGGTTGGCCGAAAAGTCCCTCTTCGGCCAACAGGAGGCCGAAAAGTCCCTTTTCGGCCAACAGGAGGCCGACGGGGTGATACTTTTGATTTTTCTCCATTACGGTGTATAGTTTCCGAATTTGCTATAAAAATCATCATAGTTTCAAAAAAAATCGATATAATATCATGTAAAAACGTATTGCTTGTCCGATTATTCCAACTATTCTCAGCATATTGATTTACTACCAAGTATTCTCAGAGTGCCTTGCCAGGTTGCTCGCCTCAAATTTTTAATTAGATGGCATAGATATATCCTCCATAATTGTAGGTGTATGGAACCTTATTAATTCCATGTATAGATATATTATCATGCATAATGGTAGTTATTTCTCTGATTCCGAATTTCATTATATGTATCAACTTAATATTCCATAAGAACAGCCGAAACCTCATGCACAGAGAATAATCGAGCAACTGGATTTTGAACGAAAAGTATTTGCCTTACATGCATGTTCATTATTTTCGACGGACATATGGCCAAAACTTATGGTCAATTATGCACGCTAGAGAATGTTTCAGTGTATACAACATCATTTACTTGCAAACAGAGGGTGTGTTCCCTTGCCTTACTAATATTTTCCTCAAGTTAATACTTTTGTGTCCAAGGTTAGCTCCCAATCTTTGTTGCCTCTCCTCGATTGTCGAATTGACTCCATGCATCATAGGCACCACCTTTCCTAGGTATCATCTCTTATGAAAAAAAAACTGTTAATTTGCATGGTTCATTGTATTCTAGCTTGATGAAAGGATCACTGAGCAAAGGATCATCGATATTCGATCAACGGATTCTGATAAAACAGAAGTAGTGTAGCTAACATGTACATCATAGATTAATTAATATGACCAGAACCATTCCCTTGCCGTACTTATATTTACCACATGTTAATAATTTTGTGTTCAGGGTTTACTTTGAAAGAAAAATCTAAATAAACATAGATTTTTTACATCTATATTATGTGCATTCCGAATTAAGATATCTATTTCTATATTTAGGGGCACAAATTTTTTGGCACCTAAACTGCTGAATGTATCAGAGATCCTTAAGACAGGTTGGAAAACCAATGTTATAGTGTTTTGTATATCAAACATGGCCACGTCATCCTTATATTGTCTAGCAGAGACATTTGGATTACGAAAGTAGCTTGACCTTCATTAAGCATGCCTCAGTTCTTGTAGTCAATGCATTCAGCAATATAGGTGTCATGTTGTTTAAGGTCCTAAAAATAGAAACACACATATTGATAAGTAAAGTAAGTATAACAGAAATAATGTGTATATATTGCTATGAACTTATTTTGTAAGCAAAACTTAAACACATAAGTAAATCCACCTACGGTAAATAGTACCATTTTAAATAACAATATGAATTAGAGTACTATATTGGCCTGCAAAAAATAGAATTAGAGTATTATATTGATGCAACTAATTAGAAAAAAATAACCTCTAAACACTTTTTTAACGGGTGTCTGAAATTGTAGGAAAATGATGGAATTATGTCCATTCACCTTGTTCCTAAATAAATGTGTTCTCCACAGATCAATGATTCCATATAGCACAGTAGTAGTTGATCTAGTAAAGTACCAAAAAGATAGATAATTTATTAAACAATATATTATTTAGCCATGTAAGGTAGTTGTATAAATTAGGTTAAAAATAGTTACTTGCGTTGGATTAGAGAAATAAATAAGGTAAGATAAAGTAAAAGGACGACAGAGATAGAATTATCTTCTAAAGCTGGCATACCAGCGACCGGGGACATGAATATCAGATGGATGAGTAGCAGCAACATGTATTTCACAAACTGTTGAGGAAGGACCTACGCACATGCATCAAAAGAGATCAACTATCGTTGGAATTAAACACGGTCTTGTCCGGCCGGCTGATCGCTAGCTTGGTCTAGCAAGAATTATACACACGTACATCTTCGGAAGGAATCCATCCAATTGTTTTTTATGGGTCTAGCTAGCATGGTACGCCAATATCCTGACCAGCAGCCGGAAAGTAATCAGCTGCGGCTGGTATATGTATCTTGCCGGAAAGTACTCGGCTGGATTAGTTCGGACCTATGCCAACAGCTATGCTATGTACGTCAATGAAATCTGCTAGCATCACTGAGCTAATAACATGTGCAGCCGCCGGCGTAGTTTATCTACCATGTACCTGAACCAATCAACATCTCAACCATGTAAATTCGCTGATGATGAGTCCATTCGGCTATCTGCCTGCCGCAATATTCTCTGTTATGCACGTCATCCCATCAGCAACCCATGTGTCCATGTAAATCCAGCGACAATTAGTTGATGATCTGGACGGCCGTCGATGCAATTTTCTCTACTGCTTAGTCAATCAATCTGCCAGCGCATCCACGTAAATCTGGTGGCTATGAGGTTTGATGATTTTGGAAGCCGCCGGTGCTATCTTCTCTCTGTATGTCACGCTAATCAACCTGGTGGAGCTCGAGAGGAATCGCATGGGAATCCGCAGGTGTGTGCGAGGGCTTGGAGGAGGATTAGGTTTATTAGGGCTTGGAGGAGGATTACACGTGGGCTGTTGGTTGCTACCGATATATAAAACCGGTGCGCCGGCCGAAGCGCTCGGCCGGTCTCACGCCAGCCTGGCGATCCTGAGGATCGTGCGTGGTGCGTCGCCCACTCTTCCGCATAGGCCCAACCAACCCTTTTTTTTAGGGCCCATAACCAATCCTTATCCATCCAGTCACTTTCCTTACTCTTCCTCGCGCTCTCCCGCAAGCAAATCCTGCTCCTCCACCATGGCCCTCGTCCGCCCAAGCTCCGTCCACCCAAGAGGACCCTCACCAAAGCTGCTCCAACCCAGGCACACGAGCCCTTGTGCATCCCTGCTCCATTCGTTTCCGATGCTAGGCAGGAAAACACTGTATGCAGCCATGGTCGCTACAACGACGAGCTCAGGTGATGCGCGGCCTGAGTGAAACTGATTAAACTAGCATCGCGAGGGGGGTTGTTGCGACCGTTGATGTGAGATGCTGGAACCAGGTGACGAAGGAGCTTCGACCCGTGGCAGAATTTGCTACAACCAAATACGGCGAGGGCATGACCCAGGACGGCGGCGACATAGTTTTTGATGCAACCGTCATCAGTTTTTGCTACTACTGATGTCTACAATTGTTACCACCGCCAACGTCATTTGCTACATCCTTCACGATGGTGCCGCGATCCCGGCGGCGGCGACGACATTTTTTTACTGCAAACCGGCTATGGAAAAAGCTACCACCGGCGAGTTTTTTTGCTACAACCATGTACGGATTAGCTGCGACCAGGGTCGGCGGCGACGACATTAGCTGCAACCGTTGTCCGTTTTTGCAACTACCGACATCATTATTTGCTACATGCTTCACCGCTTAGCTGCGACGAGCGCCGACATCAATTTTTGCTGCAACCATAATTGGCTGTTGGTACTACCAGCGATTTTTTTTTGCTACATCCATCA
The DNA here is from genome assembly GCA_032464435.1 of Aegilops umbellulata. NCBI lineage: Eukaryota > Viridiplantae > Streptophyta > Magnoliopsida > Poales > Poaceae > Aegilops > Aegilops umbellulata. Next base: position 438,556,713 of record CP136060.1, read on the forward strand.
AGGCAGAGTTGCGACCTCCCAACGGCGGCGACGGCAATTTTGCTGCAATCGTAGTCGGGTTTTGCTACGACCGGCGAAGTTTTTTGCTACATCCATTCAACGGCGTGATTGGCTGGTGGGAGTCGTCGACGCAATTCCGTTCAGCGAGCATCAACGGCGAGGGGCGGCGGAGCTACAACTGGAGCCGCTGAGAGCTGAAAACCGTAGGTGCAGCTGTTGCATGCATGGGTCGAGGCAGTGACGAGGACGACCGGCGAGGGTGGGAACCAATGACGAGGACGACCGGCCAGGGTGGGGACCGGCGACGAGGACCGGCATGTCTTTTTGCTGGAACCAGTCGAGCGCCGGCGACAACAATGACGCGGAGCTGCATTCACAACAATTTTTTGCTACGAACAACATGTGTTTTCTGCTCGAACCAATCAAGCGTCGGCAACAATGGCGAGGCGGAGCTGCATCCACTGCAAAAATTGCTACGACCAGCGTCTGTCTTTGCTGGAACCAGTCAAGCGTCAACGATGGCGGCGAGACAAGCGCGGACGGCCGGCGAGTGCGGGCGGCGATGGGGACAAGCGCGGATGTCACCGATGGCCGGCAAGCGCGGGCAGCGGCGAGCGCAGTCTCCGCCATGGCCGCGAGCTACTGGTCAACGGTTGCGTGAGACATGGAAGGAGGCACGAGGACGAAGCGTTTTTTGCTTAGAGGATAATGTGGGGATAAGATCTGACGGTATTATTGATCTAATCCAACGCATGCGCGGGGACCGGCCCAAATTTCGGCCGTCCGCCGGCGCCTATCGTTCGCCATATATAATAGAGCATTGCATGTCTTTTTTTTTTCACGTAACAGCAGCCACGTCCTTTTTGTTAGATAACAGCCCACGTCCTAACTTTGCGTGTAGGCAGCGAAACGCTTTCTTTCAATATAACAGTAATGGCAGTGGTTGGGTAATTTTTTGACTTATAATCTTATCTAATGGCTAAAAAACTTGATCTATTAAATTAATGAACAGATGTTTCTAATTATTGTGGTAATTTCTAGCCTATTTCTCTTCTTGTGGTTAACCCGTCAAGTACTTTTTATATATAAATAGATCTGAACTCATGAGCCAAAAAGATACAAGCGGCACGCTTAACAGAAGAATGCTCTATATTAGAAAATTCTAGGAAATCTTTTGTATGCAAGGGTGCAAGTGCATGAATTGCCTTTCAAGTTCAACTATAAGCATGGCAATAGCGTCCGCAAGACTACTAGTTCTATGAAGAATGAAACTGTCCATAGAAGGCAAAGCACCGGCACACGTAAATAAATCTTGAATAACCCCTTTTCCAATAATATTACCACTACCAATTCAAAAAAAATTGTATGCAAGGTAGGGGGTTCTTCAGCAGGAGCATCAAAATTTTCCATGATATTATTATTGTCCATATCGACAATAATTTCTCCAATTTCAGACATAACGGCAGAAAGAGCGAGGGGCAAAAAGGAAAGAAGAAGGCGAACGGAAAAGAGAGGGTGAATAAAACGGCAAGGGTGAAGTGGGGAAGAGGAAAACGAGAGGCAAATGGCAAATAATATAATGCGGGAGATAAGGGTTTGTGATGGATACTTGGTATGTTGACTTTTCCATAGACCTCCCCGGCAACGGCGCCAGAAATCCCTCTTGCTACCTGTTGAGCACTGCATTGGTTTTCCCTTGAAGAGGAAAGGGTGATGCAGCAAAGTAGCGTAAGTATTTCCCTCAGTTTTTGAGAACCAAGGTATCAATCCAGTAGGAGGCTACGCACGAGTCCCTCGCACCTACACAAACAAATAAATTCTCGCAACCAACGCGATAAGGGGTTGTCAATCCATACACGGTCACTTACGAGAGTGAAATCTGATAGATATGATAAGATAATATTTTTGGTATTTTTGTGATAAAGATGCAAAATAAAATAGAAAGCAATAAAAATAACTATGTGTTGGAAGATTAATATGATGGAAGATAGACCCGGGGGCCATAAGTTTCACTAGTGGCTTCTCTCGAGAGCATAAGTATTTACGGTGGGTGAACAAATTACTGTTGAACAATTGACAGAATTGAGCATAGTTATGAGAATATCTAGGTATGATCATGTATATAGGCATCACGTCCGAAACAAGTAGACCGACTCCTGCCTGCATCTACCACTATTACTCCACATATCGACCGCTATCCAGCATGCATCTAGAGTATTAAGTTCATAAGAACAGAGTAACGCTTTAAGCAAGATGACATGATGTAGAGGGATAAACTCATGCAATATGATATAAACCCCATCTTGTTATCCTCGATGGCAACAATACAATACGTGTGTTGCTTCCCCTACTGCCACTGGGAAAGGACACCGCAAGATTGAACCCAAAGCTAAGCACTTCTCCCATTACAAGAAAGATCAATCTAGTAGGCCAAACCAAACTGATAATTCGAACTGACTTGTAAAGATAACCAATTATACATAAAAGAATTCAGAAGATTCAAATATTGTTTATAGATAAACTTGATCATAAGCCCACAATTCATCGGTCTCAACAAACACACCGCAAAAGAAGATTACATCGAATAGATCTCCACAAGAGAGGGGGAGAACATTGTATTGAGATCCAAAAAGAGACAAGAAGCCATCTAGCTAATAACTATGAACTCGAAGGTCTGAGGTAAACTACTCTCACTTCATCGGAGAGGCTATGGTGTTGATGTAGAAGCCCTCCATGATCGATGCCCCCTTCGGCGGAGCTCCGGAACAGGCCCCAAGATGGGATCTCACGGGTACAGAAGGTTGCGGCGGTGGAATTAGGTTTTTGGCTCCGTATTTGATCGTTTGGGAGTACGTAGGTATATATAGGAGGAAGGAGTACATCGGTGGAGCAACGTGGGGCCCATGAGGGTGGAGGGCGCACCTGGGGGGATAGGCGCGCCCCCTACCTCGTGGCTTCCTGTTTGATTTCTTGACGTAGGGTCCAAGTCCTCTAGATCATGTTCGTTCCGAAAATCACGTTCCGGAAGGTTTCATTCCGTTTGGACTCCGTTTGATATTCTTTTTCTACGAAACTCTGAAATAGGCAAAACAGCAATTCTGGGCTGGGCCTCCGGTTAGTAGGTTAGTCCCAAAAATAATATAAAAGTGAATAATAAAGCCCAGTATTGCCCAAAACAGAAGATAATATAGCATGGAGCAATCAAAAATTATAGATACGTTGGAGACGTATCAAGGAGACCCACTTCCGTCTGCACCGTTATCTCTGGCCGAGCACCGGCGCAGGAGGTCCTCCGATCACTTCATCGTTGCCCTAGTGTGGGCGGGTCCGGCATCCCGCCGCCCACCTATCCACATCCTGACGACCTTCAGGTATATCTTCCTTCGAAACCGCCTTAACTCTACTTCCCCAGCTCGCTACGTCGCTACATGTGCATCATTTTCTACCTCTCAGCCCCTCTCGATCGGATGGTCGAACATCACCTATTTTTTCCTCTATTGTTAGAGGTAAAGCTACTTCATGGAGTCGAATCTTGTACTTGGTTCAAACAAGAAATAAAGTGGGGGTGGGGGAATTTAGTACGTAGTACATCAGACTTGGTACAAACAAGAAGGAAAGGGGGTGAAAGTAGTACAGACTGGTCATCCAACCGGTTTCTTGGTCGAAAAGGGAAATATAGGGGTAGCGCTGTACACAGTGGTATGACCAGGACTAGATTTTCTATCCACACATAGAAGTAGGTGGCTAGAGTAAACAAAATGGGACCAACCCAGATATGTTTCTTGGATGTTTGTTTCTCGGGGCAACAAACTATGAATCACCACTTTATGCCCCTGTTTAGGTACATGGTGCTGGACTGCCGGTGCATCCACTGTCCCATGCCCTTATACCAAATATTTAGCTGTTCTTAATCTAATGCACCTGGTAAAAATGAAGCCATGCCACTGTTATAAGCCATGACAAGTTTAGCCAAATGTTTTTGCCTGTAATTGTTTGAGACTCTGACTGTTTTCTTTGTATCTTTTTGTGCAAACAGGGATATCCATTTCACCTGGTTGCTGTTGTGACCTTTTGGTGCACTCCACAAAACTCTTCTTAAAAGAAGTGACTTTTGTGCTGTTTAACTGGAATGTCAGAATGGAACAGTTGGTTCATTTCGGTGGAACTGCACAAAGGGAGATCTGTGTTCCAATCCTTATTATCCATATTGGCACCATAACCTTCCTTTAGATAAGAATGATACTTAATGTATGTGTTCATCTCTATTTTGCGACTGCCATGAGAAAATAATGCTATTTTTTACTAGTACACTTGTACTCATTGACAAAACCAATTCTGAAATAGAAGGCCAATTATGTACTTGGTTTCACCAACTGGTGAGGAGAATGAGAAACAGAGCATGAAGAGGACGAAGAAGAGTAAATAGTGCCAAGGCGATCTTGCTGAAGCCAGAGGCGTCAGTCGAGGCCATTCAAGGGCTCCGGCAACGACTACCTTACATGTGAGACGATCCTCCAGGGAGCCCTTCCACTTCTACTGTCTCACTTAATTAATTAGGAGTACTTAAGTACCACTAATTTATTGCTGCCTAATTTTCCTGTCGGAGTTAAAATCTTTAGTAGCACCCTATGCTGAATCATGTACGTGTGTATGTTTGTCTATGAAGGTGAATCATGTGGTGGAGCAGGGAGGGAATGCTAACTTTACCTTTTAAGATAATGAGGGTGCTTCTATTTGTTAGTGTATGTTTCATCAACTAGTCCCACTATTACAGTAATCTCACTCTCTCAATATATGTGCCAACAAGAATGCTCGATTTTGGTGGAACTGCACAAAAACTTTGGGTGCTTCATTGCCTCGACAGCTTCCTTCCTTTCCTGTTAGTCGCTAATCTCGGCTTGCATTCTTCCTTTGCTGTCAGTCGCTTGGCCTATCTCGGCTTCTAGTCAAAGGAAATAGTAATTTATATGCTACCTCACACAGGTTGGTACTTGTCTTTATCCTGATTAGTGTGCTTGTCATATGTATTGGTAATTTGGTATTGTGCTACTGTTTGCCGATTTGATAAAGGAGTAACTTGGAGCCTGAACTCGCAGACAAATCATTACATCGGGTGATTTCAGTAGAACTGCACAAAAAGATCAGATGGACAGGTACTTATGTTGCTGCTATGTACTCCAAAGTTCACTCAGACAAGTATCGATGTTGACGAGAAGAAGTGCCTATATTCATTCGAGTATCAACCGACGTCAACCAATTATCAAACTCCAAGTATTAGGAGAGTGAACGCCAAAAATATTGCTTGGCTCATAGCCCAGAAAAACGCAGTCCAGTCTTTGGTCCCAACTTGTGCCTTTTGGTTATCGACACATATGGTAGCGAACTGTATGACATGGAGTCTAAAGATTCCAAACAAGTTGGTTGACGCGTATATTCATCTGGCACTTAATCAGTCTGCACGCCAGGGATGCTCCTTTTCAGTTGAACTGCACAAAAAATTTGGGTGGTTCATTTTCTCAACCGCCTCCTTTCTCATCTGCAATGTAGAATTTTAGCGAGATACAGGACCAAGATGAGCCAGTAAACTAGTTGGATGAAAGTAGTGGCCAAGTTGCTCAAACCTCCCTCGGCACGAGGCCAATATTTGAGGATAAACCTACAAGCAAAGTTCAGATTGTCTGTGCTGCCTCTTATGTGCTCAAAAGTTTACTCGTACAAGCATTAATTTTAGCAAGAAGTACCTCGGACTGAACACCATTTACCAGTCTGCAATGTAGAATTTTGGCGAGCTACAGGACCAAGATGAGCCAGTAAACTAGTTGAATAAAAGTAGTGGCCAAGTTGCTCAAACCTCCCTCGGCACGAGGCCACTATTTGAGGATAAACCTACAAGCAAAGTTCAGATTGTCTGTGCTGCCTCTTATGTACTCGAAAGTTTACTCGTACAAGCATTAATTTTAGCAAGAAGTACCTCAGACTGAACACCATTTACCAGTCTGCAATGTAGAATTTTGGCGAGCTACAGGATCAAGATGAGCCAGTAAACTAGTTGGATGAAAGTAGTGGCCAAGTTGCTCAAACCTCCCTCGGCACGAGGCCACTATTTGAGGATAAACCTACAAGCAAAGTTCAGATTGTCTGTGCTGCCTCTTATGTACTCGAAAGTTTACTCGTATAAGCATTAATTTTAGCAAAAAGTACCTCAGGCTGAACACCATTTACCAATCTGCAATGTAGAATTTTGGCGAGCTACATGACCAAGATGAGCCAGTATATTAGTTGGATGAAAGTAGTGGCCAAGTTGGTCAAATCTCCCTCGGCACGAGGCCACTATTTGAGGATAAACCTACAAGCAAAGTTCAGATTGTCTGTGCTGCCTCTTATGTACTCGAAAGTTTACTCGTACAAGCATTAATTTTAGCAAGAATTACCTCCGACTGAACACCATTTACCAGTCTGTATCCTAGGTAATTAAAGTTCGTCCATAGATCATATTGGCTGTGATCTCAATCATTTGGATGCATAAACATACTGAACATGTGTATATCTGAATCTTTTTTGTGAATTATCTATGAATATTGTTGTGTGATCTATCAATCATTTGGATCCATAGACATGTTGAACTTGTGTATATATGAATCTTTTGAGTTGTTGATAGTGAATGTTGGCTATGAATATGAACGTGTCCTGTGAACCTCAGTTTGATACGAATGTTTACCTTTTCTGTTGTGCTTGCGTGTGAACTTGTTAGTATGCCTACTGTGGGGTATGTGACGTGTGGGTGTCAACGGCACACCTTCTTCCCGAGAAGAATTGCACCTGCTTTGTTAGGGTAGCAACGGCGCATCAGCTCTTTTTAATCTTTTTGCTTTGTCTTGCCCCCTCCCCCGCTCAACCCCTGTTGTCATATTTTCGGCCTCAAAACAAACATAGTACTGCGTTGTTTTTGGGGCTTGATGAAAAATCGTGTGCTGGTTTCTGTAGGTTGACCCGCCCAACAAATGGGCTGCTGGTCCATCACGGACTGGGAGGCTAAAAATACAAGTTGTATGGTGCAGAGGCAAGTAAAAAAACGCCATTAAGAGCCATCCACTGAAGAAAAAAAATCTCTCCTGATGTGCTTCTTTAGTCGTGCCGCCGGCCCCCTCTATAATCCAGGTCGCTCGGGGATCTGGTATTTTTTTTTCAGAGGGCGAACAAGTATCAGCTAGGCCTAGGTTTTGTATTTTAACATACGTAGCCTACGACATACGGCGACAGTGGTTTCAACTTATTTTTTGAGGTCCATACCGGCCTATGGGCTTTTTCTTAAAGATCGGCAGCCCAATATATTTTTTAACCACATTATATATATATATATATATATATATATATATATATATATATATATATATATATATAATTACTATTATTGTATATTTTATAGAGACTTATATATAGATTATAAATACATCCCACGTGTTATTAACTTATAAAAGTAAATGTTTAACAGAAGTTGGCAAAGAAAATCCTGGTTGTTTTTGACTCACACGCAAGGAAAATCCTGATGATTGCGTACAAAAGCTTGCGAATATTTTAAGTTCCAATGTAATAATAACGCGCTCATTTTTATTTTGAGCAATAACTCGCTAATTTGTTAATTATGTATATAAAAAATGTGCCTCTCCGGTTTATTTTTGATATTAATTGCTCCTTCTAACATAACATTATATATATAACGAGCCCAGCTAATTCGTGTATTTGAAGGAAGTGCAAATGGGCTGGGATTTCTTAGATAATATAAATGGGCCGCTTTGACGCGAAATTATTTGTTCACCCAGCCCAGCAAATGGACTGTACATTCTAGAAAACATGGGTTAAATATATGCCACATTTTTGCAGGCTGACATGTGGGCCAATAGGTCGAAGCCTACGCAGGGCGTTGTCAACTTGGTCGGCATGCACCTTCAATCTCTCGTCTTCTTCCTCCAGCGTCACCGGGGCCGCCTGGTCTGGCCTCCGGCGGCTAGCGGCTCTGCTAGAAAAGAATAGAATAAATGAAATAAGTAAATAAAATAGGAAAAAAAAGAAAAAAGAAACATAAAAAGGTGAAAAATAAAAAAATAGTGAAAACCGGATACTGTAGCGAGTGCGTACGTTTGAAAATTGGCCCGGCCATCTCTTTTCACCAGGTCGGTCACCTCTGTACGAAAGCAGCGACAACTTGACGCAAAGAGCGTCAGTTAGGGAATTCCGGCGCCTGCACCGGCCTCGTCGTCCCCCACGGTGCTCGATCACGCGTGGGCTAGTCCGGCATGGCCAGCAACGTCTATAGTGAGTACACACGCATTACTTCACTGCAACGCACCCTTCAAAAAAAAACTGCAACGCGGGTCATGGCGGCGGGCATGACGCGCCCAAGCTGCTGGACGAACTGCACCGCGTGCATGTGTGGCCTCCGAGGACAAATAGGCACCAAAGTTCATATATAAGGACCACGGGTAAAGGATTTAAGCATTAATACGGCGTGAGCTCCGTTATATAGTACTCTCTTCTTTTCGGTTTATAAGGTTGAAATCTGAAATCTTTCGATCAAGGCATCTTGTGAGTGGAGGAATGTATCTCGTACTTTACAAACTACTCATTTATTAATTTGAATTAATTATAGTGCATGCATGCTTGGTCACTATTAGATGAGTAAGACCATTACATGCATTGATGTGTTTCTTTTTAATTCTTGTATACAAAAATTTAATGCGCCTCGCAAACTAAAAATAAGATGATCAGATGAAGATGAGCCATTTAAATTGGAAAAACAAAAAAAGTTAAGATAAACCATGTAAACCAAAAAGGAGGGAGTAGCATTTGGAATGAAGACAAGATCGCGCCTCCCTTAATTATTAAATGAGTTTTTCTCGCCACAAATTTGTGCTCCTACAAATGTCTAGACTCTAGAGCAGAGATCTAGTTGAAGCAGCGCTGCACCATACATGATGCCGAGGTCAGGCGCCTTCTAGGTGACAGTCCTCCGCATTAAAGCTCAAGATGGGTATGGTATCATGGAGGTCGAAGATGAAGCGATGGTTGACTTGCTGCCGGGCGCCGATGACCGTCAGGTCCATGGAGGAGACGAAGCCAAGGCACTGGTAATGGTGGCCGCCGACGACGAGCGGCATGAACACATGCTCCGGCAAGACCCGGAGCCACGCGCCGTTCTCGAAATGGAGCGTCATGCTCGGGAGGACGTGCGCCGCTGGGTGCTGCACGCACTTGTGGCCTCGGACCACCACGATATGTGCTCCGTGGTGCTCCAGGTGCTGCCGCACCGCGTGCTCGATGTGGACGTACGCCGCGTGCACGAACGACGTCATCTTCGTGCCGATGTCGACCACGCACCCGCCCGTCCCGTGTGCGGTGCGCCGAAACATGTCCGGCGTGACGCTGCGCAGCCGGTTGACGCCGATGGTGATCCCCGCGAGCTTGACGAAGTAGGCCTCCCTGTTCTCGGCCGGCGCAAGGACGGGCGTGCTCTGGCGGTGCACGCCCGCCGGTGGACGGCTAGGGATGTCGTTACCAAACCGGAGGTAGCTGTACAGGCTTGTCCCCGGCTTAAACGGGCAGTAGGAGAAGCGGCCGCCGTGGTATCGAAGGACCTGCTTCGTGAAGGCTGTCGGAGGCTTGCCCACCGGTCCCATTCCCAAGCTGAGGATGCCGGCGACTTTGTCCTGGTTATGGAAGTTCTCGGTGCGGTGGGTGCAGCCAAAGACGACGCCCTCCAGTGGCACAAACTGGTTGTTCCCGGTCGGGAAGGAGAAGGTGTCCCTGGCAAGGTACCCCGAAGCCCCGGTGGCGTCCCGATATTCAATGCGGAACCCGCACGCCCCGTTTGGCAAAGCTTGGTAGGGAGGACGACACCAGAGGGTATTGTGTGCCGGGATGGTGCTGTAGGTCGGGGACTTGGTTGGATCGAACACCGGGTTGAGCTGCGCCAGGCAGGGCTGGCACGGCAAGCACTGCATCCAGGACAAGCCGCCCGCCGTGTCCAGCGCGAGCTGGTAATTCTGGAACCCAGCCCCCGTGCCGACGCCCACCATGACGGCGTACATCATATCATCCAGTGGGCACATGAACGGCCGTATCTCATTTGGCAGGATTTGGTGCTTGATCCTGCACTTTACCTGGTCCTTGGCACGCTGCAGGCTCGCCAAGTCGTAGTGTGCTGGCTGGTCGTTGGCGATGAGCCGGAGGCTGAAGCCACCACCGCCGCTGCCGTTGAACGGCGGCGGCGACGACGACACCAAGGCCGTGACGCCATGGGAGAATGGCACTAGGACAACAAGGAGGGCTAGTGCTAGAATTGATTTGGGCGCCATGGAGAATGAATAGATCGGTGGTGCTTGTGTGGAATGAGATGTTCTGGAGCTATGGCATGGGAAGCTATATATACCGATCAAACCCATTCGTGTTTAATGAATGCGCCGGAGGGAATCTAGTTTTAGGATTTGCATATCCGCTTTACACATCTATGAGCATTAATAAGCCTACGATTGAATGTTTACTAGTAAATGTTTAGGCCTCCTTTGGTTCATAGGGTAGGAAAATCATAGGAATAGGAAAGTCATAGGAAATAAGATGACATGCATCTTAAATCCTATGAGTAGGAATAGGAAAGGAGATGTCCTTTGATTCGCATCATAGGAATTTTTTCATTGATTCTAGGCTAATGTTTATTTTCCTATGAAATGTGAAGGATAGGAAGAATTCCTCCATAGGAATAGGATTCTATTCCTACAAACCAAAGGGCACTAAAGGAATTTTTTCTATAGAAATCCTATCCTATGAAATTCCTACAAAATTCCTCCAAACCAAAGGAGGCCTTAGTAAATGTACGTGTGGAGGAAATCCATTTCGAGATACTCTAATTATATTATCCCAAATTCTTAAAAGCAAAGCTTTGCTCGTTAGACGTCCCGAGCAAACGCCATCGCGAACCGTCGGATCCAAATCGCGCGCTCGTCGTCGCGTCCAGGTGTTCCTTTGTCCGAACCGCCGCGCAGGTGCCTCGCTGTCCCCCCGGTCCTACCACTAGCCCACTCCGCCACACCGCTTCCCTATCCCACCGAACGGCTCACATTTCAAAAACTGCTCACACTCTCCGCTCCACACGCCGGAATTCCCCATCTCTCGCTGCCGTTTCTCTCCTCCTCTCTCGCCGATTTCTCGCAACAAATCCACTCCTCGTCGGTGATTTTGGTGCGATTCTCCGTTCGTTTTTTGCGGAGCGGCAGTTTTGAGGTACGGGAGGCGACAGAGGCGTCAGGAGGGAGGGGGATGGAAGGGGGTGCAGAATCCACAGCTCATCTGCGGCTGCAGGGGTAGCGGACGGAGGGGCTTCCATCGGCGGCGTGGAGGGAAGAGAAGGCGAGCGACACGCGGCGGTGGGTTCGCTGTAGCGGCGACGCGACCTTCAGCAACCACAGCTCGTCTGTCCAGGTCGTGACGCGGTAAGCACGCCCCCGCTTTTCTCTCGTTTTTGCTTTGCTATATGAGGTAGGAATTGCTAGCTGCCCTCGTTGTTGATTTCCCTCCTCCTAAGTGCGTGATGCGGCAAGGCATTCTGGTTCGTTGTTTTCTTAGTTTGTGACGTGGTTAGGGTTTGGGATCTGTGGATCTAGCATATTCTGCGTGCGAGATAGATGACGGCGAGACCGATATATGAGAGGTTGATGAGACTGATACCCAGTTGCATAGTTCTCCCAACTAAGGTTGAGTTGCCATGATTTTTACAGGCCTTTTTTGCCTGTAGGCTATATGGTAGTTGCCAGTTTTGCAAGCCGAAATTGCTTTTTCATCCATGTTTTTAGCTTCAGCATCCTCCTGAAATATGTGCAGCATTATATAGGGCATCTAGATATGTTGATGCATCCTTAGCAATGTATATGTTAACAGCAACAACACACCCCCTATATGAATTGCTTTTTTTGTTTATTTTTCTGTATGCGCACAATTTTTCTGATCACGCAATGTAAATGTAGCGTGTGGAGGAAATTCATTTCGATACTTTAAGAATATTTAATTAGTAAGAGATTGAACTGGTCCAGTTAACCATGCTCTTGGCAAGCGGACACTTGTCCAGGATCGTTCGCGAAGCAATAATTGGACTAAATGTTCATTACACATTGTTAGTTTAATTTTTCTGTTCGCGGACGCTCGCGGACCCTTTGCATGCCCCATTTGCACTTAAAGCCTACGATTGAATGTGGGTCACGCTAACTGTCACACATGTAGAAGGAAGGGAGACGCACCACACGTCTCTAATGTAAACAGATTGCCACGTCATCGCATGCATGCATGTAGGAATCTTTTTGGATTTTCAGTTTTTAAAATATTTTATCTCTTAAACGAAAAATCCGATTGAAAATCCGTTTTCACCATTAAATCCTTCGCGATGAGATCTTCGAAACTAGATCCCATGGTGATATGTTTTAATGAAATTTTTTTGGATTAAAAGTTGTCATGTCTATTGCATATGAATTGCCATGATGTTTACACTGAAGTTGCCATGATATGTTTCAGCTATTTTCTCTTCTACATTTCGAAGTAAATTTTGACATTTATAAAACGGGGAATTAAGAAACTAGACTTGCCATGAACCATAAACTAAAATTGCCATGATACATGCACGTAAAAATTGCCATGGTTCATACAAAAAATAATTTTCATGGTCAAAGTACTGGAGTTGTCATCATCAAAATACTAAAAATGCCATGATCTACAAACTAAAATTGCCACATGGCAACTTTAGTTTAAGCCCTATGGCAACTGCAGTATAAACATCATGGCAACTTCTGGCAAAAAAAATTCATCGAAACGTCTCAACATGGGGTCTAGTTTTGAAGATCTCGTCGAGACGGATTTAATGGTGAAAACGGATTTTTAGTTCGCTTTTTTATTTAGGAGATACAACATTTTTAAGCCAAAAACCAAAAAAAATTCTGCTGATGTCATCTATTCATACGTGGCAAAATGAGTGGAGATGGAGGCGTGTGGGCGATGTGCAAACGCCCACACGTGTGGGCGTTAACATTTCCGTTGAATGTTTAGTACTAAATGTATCCATTTTGAGATATTCAAAGTATACCCATCTATCTATCTTTTTTTTCGAGTGGTCTATCTATCTATACTTCTATATCTATCTCTATCTATATCTCTATCTCTATATATATCTATATCTATACTTCTACTAATAATTAGAGACTTTCTAGAAATTCACACATTAATCAGTAAATACAAGCCGTTAATCTTGTGGGTCCAAGTTATAATGGTCACGTGTAAATACGGCTAGATCGCGTGTAAACTTCCCTGCATGAATTTTATAGACCTCGTCACATTAATTGTTGGATTCTTTTTTTAGGAGAAAACTTATGATCTATTCCTCTTGCAAATATAGTACAAAGAACACAGGAATAATAATAATTACATGCACGTCGTAACCTATTAATGATGAATACAAGTACTGGAGTGAGTCCCGACAGATCGGGACTTCCTGTTGCCGGTACAGACCTGCTTGCCGTGTAAATAGGGACAGATCGCGCATAACCTTCCCTGCACGAATTTTGTAGACCTCGTCAATTAACATACAATATCAATACGAAGGCTTAACGAGCATCCAGTCACCATTTCATCCACTCTCTAAGCACAAACTGTTTTCCTCTAGATGTATGCCCAGGACGCTACAAGCTCCAAGATGCGGCACATCTTCACTTTCACTGGTTTGCGGGTAAAAAACAATCATCCGCCAGTAGTCCGGGCCCTTCCATTCCGAACTCGCCAGGATGGAATAAACCGCCAACATCTTCAAGAGCTTGAGGTTCTCGTCCACGAAGTCCGGGGGATAACATACCATGGATTCCTGTGGTGTGGCACTATATTGCTTGACCCAAAGACCTTTGTCCAGCTCCTCTGCGAACCCCTTGGAAGTACGGATCGGAGAGGAGGGAGTGCCAGCAGACGGCGTGGCTGCGGTAGAGTGCCCTGGTGGGCACGCGCAGCAGGACCTCCCACACCACGTCGGCGCGCACTGTAGGTCATGCATGGAATACTATATCTATATCCATATTCAGTATACCAGTAGCAACACATATAGACCGTTGGATCATCCTCATCAGACGGCTCACGTTTAGTGCCTTCAAATATTGAGTTGTGTGGCAACATAGAGGCCATTGGATAGAGCCATCCGACGACTCACGATTCAACGATTTGTAGTGGGCCCTAGCACTAAGTTGCCCACCTCATATTAGTAGAATCACAGGTAGTTCATGCATGCTCTAGAATTTTCGTGAGTTCATGAAACTGGTAAAACCATAGAGGCCACAGGAGATGCCGAGAAGAAGCACATGAGACACTGTAATGCAAAGTGTCCAGGTAATATTAATAGAGCACATGCAAACTCGGCAAAACGCTTCGAAACGTATCATCGACCTGACTTAGTTTCTCCATTACTAGACATTAACCCTTATTTATGTTATATTAATCCTTATTAGGTACTAAAAGTAAATTATTCTAAATACAAAATGTACACAATTTTTTTGGATATTAAATTATGTACAAGAATTATGGGCGGACAAAGTGTAAACTGTCGGCGTCTCTATCGGTTGTGTTAGACCACGCTTTCTGTCAGCAGTAGTGGTGGTTCGATGGTCTCGAGATCTTAATGTAATTTTTATAATTTTTAAGATGTTATACTTTCAGTGAACTATTATAATAAATATATCTGATCATTTTCCGAAAAAAAGGAACAGTGTTGCTCATCCAAAGTGAATTATAAATCTATACTCCTATATGGTATACCAGTAGCAACACATATAGATCGTTGGAGCATCCTCATTAGATGGCTCACGTTTAGTGCCTTCAAATATTGAGCTGCGTTGAAACATAGGTGCCATTGGATAGAGCCATCTGACGGCTCACAATTCAAGGATTCGCAGTGGGCCCTAGCATTGTGTTGTCCACCTCATATTAGTAGAGTCACGGGTAGTTCATGCATGCTCTAGAATTTTCTTGAGTTCATGAAACGTCAAACCGTACAGGCCACGGGTGATGCCAAGAAGGAGCACACGAGACACTATAATGCAAAGTGTCCAGGCAATATGAAAAGAGCAGATGCAAACTCGGCAAAACGCTTCGAAATGTATCATCGACCTGACTTAATTTCCTCACTACCAGACACTAACCCTTATTTATGTTAGATTAATCCTTATTACGTACTAAAAGTAAATTATTCTAAAAGAAAAAATGTGCACAATTTTTTTGGATATTAAATTATGTACAAGAATTATGGGCGGACAAAGTGTAAACTGTCGGCGTCTCTATCGGTTGTGTTAGACCTTGCTTTCTGTCGGCAGTAGTTGTGGTTCGATGGTCTCATGAGATCTCTGCCCGCCGGCGCGCCCTGGTGGCGGCGAGGAGGCGAGGGTTCCCCCCCCCCCCCCCGGTCGCTCCCGGGAGGGGGAGGGGGATAAAGGATAAAAATCACACTTATCATATATTGCATGCTTCTTGTTCATCCATACTTGATTAATCCTTTGCTCAAGTTAATCTGATGTCACATGTTATGAAGCTAACATTCAGAACTTAACCTAGACAGATTGACAGTAATTAATGGAATGAGAGCAAATGTATTAACCATTAGTTAACATGGATGAATTGTGAGCTCTGCCAATCGTTTGTTCTCCACTACCATACTTGTCGTGGATTTGTCACGGCAGATGTCCTTAGTGTCAGGACTTAGTCGCGAGGCCAACGCATCTATGTGGTAGCTTGAGAGGGGTTGAGTGGGACGAGAGACGCAGGGCGGATCAACACGCAAGACAAGGGTTTAGACAGCTTCGGGCCCCGGGAAACATCATCCGGTAAAAACCCTACATGCTGTTTGAGGCTAGGTCTCATTATCATCCCGAGGGAGACGCCGTAAACCGGCTCTTGTGTCTAGCCCTAGAGATTATTGATTGCTTGTAGCTTGTAGCTTCTAACCCGTCCCCCTTTGGGGAGCCCCGCCCCTCCTTATATATGTTGAAGGGGCGGTTTACATGTGGAGTCCTATTAGGATTAGGACTAGTCTATCTCTAATACAAACCGGATACAAGTCCTGGCTTTAACTCCTTGTAAGGCAAATATTCCTTTCCTCTTAAACCGGCCCACAATAGTTGAACCGGCCTTCATGAACCGCCAGACGGGCCACCGGGTCTTGTCGCTCCTTTGACCCGTCCGTCGGGTTACCAGTGAGTTACAATGTCCCGACGGGTTGTTGGTAAACCGCCAGGTCTGGGCGGGTCACCAGACGAATATTGCCAAGTCCGGCCGGTTTAACTTCCGGCCGGTTTACACCGCGGGGTATATCCCCGACATTAGCCCCCAAGTTTAGCTTGGATTTATCCATGGTAAACTTATGCTGCAAATAAACATAAGAACAAATTTGACAGGTTGCGCTCCGGGTTAAGAATTCTTGTAAACCGGCACCCGATCATCCTTAAGTCCTTGTCATTTCCTCCTAGAAAATCCAGGTCAATAAGCCAGCGTCATACTCAATTTGCTGACATTGGTTTCTCACAGAAAAATATTGTGAAGAAATAATCCACTTGAGTCGGCTTCCAAAACGCCGGTTTAAGAAATATTGGTCTTGAAATATTCATCTGATATTCAGCCGGTTTGAAGATGATCCCGGTCTTGAAAACTTGCCGGTTTAACATTACCAAATGGCCGGGTTATAAAAACTGATGACCCCGGATTATGATTGTTGCAGACACCGGTTCATGATTGTTGCCAACATCGGTTTATGATTATTGATGACACCGGGTTGCAGCCACAGGGTCATAATGATTGGTGACGCCAGGTCAATCTAACTTGCTCAACAGAGAATTTGAAAATCTTTCTTCGATAATAATATAATACCAGTAGCCCCCAAGTGCCGGGTTGTCATGCTTGCAGCAACCTGGGACTTGTAATTGACTGATGCCCATAAAACTTCAACCAATGTAGCCCCCAAGGGCCGGGTCATTATGTAATAATCAGCAGGGACTTTGTAAATATAATCTTGTTAAACTTTGAACAGCAACGTGTAGCCCCCAAGGGCCGGCTCAGTAAGATAATATTGAGCTGGGACTTTGATATATACTTCCATGAAAATAACATCATATGATGTAACCCCTCATCATGGGGCTTGAATCCACGTCCACAAGGTTAAGAGCCTTGTGCTTTACCAACTGAACAGTAGACCCTTCAATATAATAGATAAAAAGCTTTGTACCTTGAATAGTTGACAGGAGCAATTGGTAGCCCCCAAGGGCCAGCTCATTACAATGTGATGAGTTGGGTCTTCAATAAGATGAGCAAAAATGACCTTGCATTAGCCCCCAAGTGTCATGGTGCATGCTTGCAGCAACATGAGACTTGCATATTTGATGTAATCTCAATTTTGAATAATGTAGCCCCCAAGTGTCGGGTTGTAAGCCTGCAGCGACTCGGGACTATTCCTTCATTTGTATAAAATGATAACCATTGCGCTAAAGCGACTTTGAAAACCTTAGTCATAATATTAATAACCGTAATAAAAATCCAGCCATGTTGGCCATTCAAGATAATATAATCTCGTATGAAAGCCTTTATTCATCCAATATCATGATGAAAATTCAGCCAAGTTTGGCTATTTGAATAATATAATCCAATAATTTATAAGCGCATGATTCCAATGGCGCAATCCAAATATATACTGGCGACTTATAGTCCAAAGCCAGACCGGTTTAATAAACACTGGATAATTTATCATCATATTGGCGACTTACTGTCTTAAAGCCAGGCCGGTTTAACAAACACCGGCTAAGTTATCATCATACTGGCGACTTATCGTCTTAAAGCCAGGCCGGTTTAACAAACACCGGATAAGTTATCACCATGCGTTATTCAACCTGTTTCTGCATACAACAAGTTTAAAGTGTCCTGGCGGTTTACCGCCGGACGGGTCATAATGCTCAACATATAACCTGGGTTTATAACCAGGGCTGCACTTAAAAATATGAAATATATCATACCTGTGATATTGAATCACATCGTTGGTTTACCAACTTTTTGTAGTAAGAGTGATAACCCCAATTTTGAGTAATGATAACTCCTTCCATATTGCGCCGAAAAACCGTACCGGGTTGTGATAAACACCGGATTAACCATGTATATACTGGTGACTTGTAGTCAAACCAGACCGGGCTGATAGTCTCCGGATTATAACTTGATCGTGTACTGACAACTTGTAGTTGAAAGCCAAGCCGGGTTGATAAACACCGGTTTACTCCATAATAGAATGGTAACAGAAAATCAAACCGGGCAGATAATCTCCGGATTATAATTTGATCATGCACTCACAACTTGTAGTTGAAAGCCAAGCCGGGTTGATAAACACCGGTTTACTCCATAATAGGATGGTAACAGAAAATCAAACCGGGCAGATAATCTCCGGTCTAAAAATGGACCGTGTTCCGCCAATTTAGCTGTTTGAACCGGTACAAAATACTGTCGGTTTAAAAAACGCAAATAAATAGCAACTTCTCAAGAAAGGCTATTAAAGCAAAAGCAATGGCAACAATTTTTTGCAAAAGAAGAGCTCTACTGAGCTTGGTCAGATGGAATTACCATGGTCAGACGCAACCAAGCCCCCCGAAGGCGTAGCAATGGTGCCAGTCAGCCAGGACCCCAAAATGACGCGTGGCGTTACGCCGGCCAAGTGGCATTGCATTGGTTCGGATTCGACCAAGCCCCCAAGTGGCTTAGTGGCCTAGGGCCGATCAAGTGGCATTGCATTGGTTCGGACACGACCAAGCCCCCAAATGACTTATTGGCTGTTTAAAAGCCGATCAAAAGGCATTACCGTCGTCAAGACATGACCAAGCTCCCCGGAGGTGTAGCTACGGTTCAAGTCGACTAGGTCCCCAACTGACTTTGTAAGGATAGCTATGTTCTCTTTGGTTCGAATACGACCTATGTTTGAACAGGAAGCCCATGTTTGCACCGCGCATCATGGCAGCAGGTCTTCTTCAGTAATTTTTAACCTTTTTGCAAGAGATAAATTCTTCTTGAACCGGGATCTTGAACCGGATATTGAGAGCTTCAAAGCTTTGTGGGAGACATCTTTCCCTTGAACCGGATTTTAAACCGGAATCTTCATTTTCAGCCGGAAATTTTCTGACGGCCTTTAAACTCGAACTTGCGAGAAGTTAATTCCTTTTTGAACCTGATTTTGTTAAACCGGATCTGAGCGCTTCAGAACTTTGTGGGAGAATAGATTTCTCTTGAACCGGATTGTAAACCGGATATTGAGAGCTTCAGTGATACTGACTTCCCTTCAGCCAGGTTTCAAACCGGAATCCTTTCTGATGATCCGAAACTTCTTTATTGAGTCGGGATTTTGTAACTGTCATATACTTTCTAAGCCGGAAATTTTCTGACGGCCTTTAAATTTTCATCAACATAACAGCAGCCTCCGGGATCGGGTTATCTTTCCCTCCATCGTCCTCGGGTTCTTAAACCGGCTGAAACTGGCAAGACTTGCTGCGTCATATCATCGTAGCCCCCAAGTCTCAAGGTGACTCGAGGAGTTGGCTTGAGATTCTCCATATTTGACCGTGATATAAACCGGTATAACTTGTATATCATTGGTGTTGATAACACGATGTAAATACACAGAAGGTTGAGGTGACTGCGGCGGGTTGTAAATGATTCCGTATGAACCGTGTCAGCAACTCGGCCAATGGTTCCTTCCAACTGGTGATTTGTAGTTAGCCAAACTGTAGCGGCGGTGACTTGTGCGCCTGCCCATTGATCCATCCAGTGCAGACGGCGGTTGATGATAATTTTCCTCCAATTTGAAAGAAAACCGGGCTACCCAAGCTGTGACTTGTTCATACTCAATAAATGGCTCAATGCAGACAGGTGCGGCCCGATATGTTGATGTGGACCGGACTACGGGAGATGGCAGCCTGTGCACGCGCTATTGGGTAATTCGCATGGTCCTGACGAGTTGACGCGGACAGGATCGCGATATAAACCGGCACGGGTTATCCAATAGCTCAGCGTTTTAATAATCCCTTTTTGCAATAGACAATTTGTCCTGCATTGGAAAATTTGCAAGCCAGAGTAATTGCTCTTTTTAAAGAAAGCAATATGTAATATGAAAATACAGTGGATGGTTTTCACCTGATATGTTAGCCGGAAAATATCCACCGCGGAGTTGACGATCACCACAGTGAAACTGAAATCAATCATGGCAAGTCAGCCATGCGAACAGACAGATGAACCGGTCGCGGCATTGTAAACCGGTGCGGAGCAAGTAGTCCTCCGCGCCGCAAACCAGCGCGGTCGCGGGAGACGGCCACGGCGTTGTAAACCGGTGCGATCGCGAGAGTCGGTTACGACGCTGTAAGCCGGCACAGACGAGCGAGTCAAACGCAAGTGCGGTAAACCGCACAGACGGGCTAATTGCGGGCGCGGTCCCGGCAAGCTGATGTAAACCGGACCACAGGGACGGTGACTTGCGCATGCTCATTCATCGGACGAAACGCCGATGCAGAATATTGCTAGCGCGTGCTCCGTGCCCGTAACATAGCGCCTCCTTTGTAATGAACAATTGTCCTGCCATGAAATTGATGATAACCGTATGAAGCTGAAATTAACCACGGGTGAACCAGCCTCATTGTGGTAAACCGGTGCGGACGGGTGAGTCAGCCGCGATGTTTGTAAACCGGCGCGGACAATGAATCATCCGCATGCGTTGGACGGATGTAAACCGAACAGCGGGGGCGGTGATTTGCATGTGTATCTGTCGAGCAGCATGGCCCGAAAGAACGCCACTGCAAAACTATACTGGCACGCGCTCCATGTCCGCGGTATAACAATACCTTTGCCATAAGTAATTATCCTGCACAAAAATATTTACAGTGCAAAGTAATTGTTCTTTTGACAAAAACAATAAGTATTAATAAGAGAAATTTAGATGGATATCACCTGATTCGCCTGCACAACAGTCGGCCGCGGCATTGTAAGCCGGTGCGGACACGTAAACCGCCGTGAGGGCAGATGGACGAGTCGTCCATGGCGTTGTAAAGCGGCGCGGACGGCGAGTCAAACGTGATGTTGTTTAATCGGTGCAGATGCACGAATCGGCCGCAGGCGCAGACGGATGTAATCCGAACATTTGGGGCGGCGACTTGCACGTGTATCCGTCGAGCATCATAGCACGGACAAATACCAGCGCCAAAATGATGATGTCGTGCACTCCATATCCGCGGTATAATGCCCCTTTTGTAGTGACTAATTATCCGGTTCAAGGCGAATCCGGGATGGTGTTTTGGCGACTTAGCGCCGAGGCGCAGGTGGCGGCTTGAGCCACGGCGGTGGCTTGCAGTGACAGAGCTGACTTCAACCCAGCTCAATCCGGCGACGACGGCGACTTGATATAGCAGTAGCAGCGGAAGTAACCCAGAAAGAGGCCATGAAAGTAGAGGCCACTTGAGACTGTGAACGGGGCGGCTTTAACGCGGAGATGAAGCGGCCTGGCACAGAGGCCCAGGTGGTTCGTCAACGAAGACATCGGCGACTTGTGGTGGCGTGTGGAGCCGAGGCCAATTCGAACCGTGGCCGAGCTAGCGAGGAGAAACGACAGAGAGCTGGAAACAGTCGGCCAGGGCGACTCGGTTGCGGAGTCATACGGGGCGGTTTGAGAGCGGACTCTGCTCACTGCTCAGAGGCGACGAGAAATTGCAGCGGCCTCGGAGAACAAGATCGACTCGGAGGTGACGCCGGCGGCTCAATGCAGAAGTGACGACAGCTCATTGATTCAGCAACGAGGTGGTAGTTGGTCGTGAGGCAGTTGTCTCCATCATATCAAAGAAACATGCACGTACATGCTAGCTTAAATCGGTTTCCTCTGCTTTGTATATCCTTGGGGACGCATCAGTTGATGGTAAAACAAACAAAGGTTGGACCAATACTCTGTACTGGTACAAATACTTGCGCCTTCCCACGTCAGATTAACAGTTGATGACTTGATTTTAGTCTTCATGAAAGGAATCAATCACCGGTCCAATCTGGAGTTGCGGCGGAAGAAAACAAACAGCCGCCTTGGGACTTGAATCTCAATTCTTTTGGTGCTGGTTTTTGTTCCTGGCACCTTGCACCAATATCGATCTGGCTTGGTCTCGGCGATGCGCGGTAATAGTAGCGGAAATTTATCTCTTCTCCGATCCGACTTGCAAAGGCGGCGGCTCACGGCACAACCCTAAATTTTTGTTTAATCTTTAAACCTCATCGATCGTAAATCTGGTCCGACAAACTTGAAGCTGGCGCAGATCTTTTCAAGCCGGCTCTTCTTCATCCGGAAAATCGTGAACTCTTCATCCCTTAGAAGAAATCCCTCCAAGAATTTTATCACCATCGTGCGCAGGCCCCACGGTGGGCGCCAACTGTCGTGGATTTGTCACGGCAGATGTCCTTAGTGTCAGGACTTAGTCGCGAGGCCAACGCATCTATGTGGTAGCTTGAGAGGGGTTGAGTGGGACGAGAGACGCAGGGCGGATCAATACGCAAGACAAGGGTTTAGACAGCTTCGGGTCCCGGGAAACATCATCCGGTAAAAACCCTACATGCTGTTTGAGGCTAGGTCTCATTATCATCCCGAGGGAGACGCCGTAAACCGGCTCTTGTGTCTAGCCCTAGAGATTATTGATTGCTTGTAGCTTGTAGCTTCTAACCCGTCCCCCTTTGGGGAGCCCCGCCCCTCCTTATATATGTTGAAGGGGCGGTTTACATGTGGAGTCCTATTAGGATTAGGACTAGTCTATCTCTAATACAAACCGGATACAAGTCCTGGCTTTAACTCCTTGTAAGGCAAATATTTCTTTCCTCTTAAACCGGCCCACAATAGTTGAACCGGCCTTCATGAACCGCCAGACGGGCCACCGGGTCTTGTCGCTCCTCTGACCCGTCCGTCGGGTTACCAGTGAGTTACAATGTCCCGACGGGTTGTTGGTAAACCGTCAGGTCTGGGCGGGTCACCAGACGAATATTGCCAAGTCCGGCCGGTTTAACTTCCGGCCGGTTTACACCGCGGGGTATATCCCCGACAATACTTCTTAGTTGTAAACACTGACGATCACACTTTGCAGAAAAAAGATTTCACATCCGAAAAAAGATCACACTTTAAAAATAAACTTCTCGTAACAATTTATACTGTCCACTGTTTTCTGCACTTTGATAGTTTTTCTTTACGATGGTTACACTTTGATAGTCATTCATATATACCGATGATATTAGAAGCTCCAAGCTGCGGCACATCTTCATTTTCATTGGTTTTTGGATCAAAAATCCTTGTCTGCCACCCACAGCCCCAACCCACCGGGACGGAATAAACTACCCTGCCGTCCTCCAACTTCTTCAGGAGCTTCAAGTGTCGGTCCACAAAGGCTGGGGGATACCCATAGTCCGTTGAGGGTTGCTTGGCCCAAACACCTTTCTCCAGCTCCTCCGCGAGCCACAGGTCCACGTCGGAATGATCGCCGTCGTTATGAGCTACAGCCAAACTGTCATTTATCGTCGCCAATATCATGGTGCAATCTTCGTCGCTGGTGTCGATCGACGGCGGGCCTGGAAGCGCCGCCGGCCTCCACTCCTCCGTGTTCAGGTCGAACGACGCGACGTGGTTCATAACATCGGGATCGGAAGGGTGGAAGTCGGAGCTGGGGTTGTACTGCTCCGCCAGGAAGTAGACGACTCCCTGGATGACAACGTCGTATATGCCGAAGTTGAACCGGACGTGGACTGGCGGGCTCGGCCGCCGCCTCCAGTGTGGCCCTCCGTAGTGGTGGTCGCCAAGGGTGAACACGTGGCAGTCCTGCTCGACGCGCCCGTGCTTGTAATCGCGGCGGGTGACCACGCGGAGCACCTTGCGCTCGCCGGTGGAGGCGGCGACCCCGAGCGTGTAGCAGGGCACCGTATGGAGGTCGCAGCACCAGCGTGGATGTTTATCGAGGTCGTCGGAGGGCAAGGTGGAGAAGGCGCGGGTCTCCGGGTCGACCACGCGGACAACGCCGTTCTTGGCCCGGAGGAGGTAAAGACGGCCGGGGCTCGCGTGGGGCGCGCCGACATCTTCCGCCGGGACGTGTATCTGCTGGACGACGTCGCCGGACGACAGGTCCACCATGTCGACGCGGTCGCAGTCCGCGGCCAGGGCGAGGGCGAGGCCCGAGCGCCTGGAAGCGTACACCTTGATGAAGGTCAGGTCGGAGAGGAGGGAGCGCCACGACCGGCAGACGGCACGGCCGCGGCCGAGCACCCTGGCCGGGACGCGCAGCAGGACCTCCCACACCACGTCCGCCGGCAGCTCGACACTTACGCCGGCGTCAGCGTTCAAGCGCTTGCTGGCTGGCTCCATTGATCTATGGCGCTGCTCGTTGATTCGACTGATTCCGATCGTCGCAAGCTAGTTCCCAGTGCGTGGCTTGGCCTTTGCTTATGTAGGTAGAACTGCAGTTGGATTCTTGTTCAGGGAGAACCCGACGGCCGCGTTGAGTAGCAATACATCTCACGTTCTTTGACCAATCACTCGCTCTGTCCGATCCCGAGTGTAATTTGGATAGGTCAACCTTTTTCAGAGTAGAGTTGACCATAACTATACAACAAACTATTTTTTCTTTAAAAAAAAGGATTTCCCCGTTGTCATCTGCACAAGCGATGCACATTCGTGAGCATCTACACCCGGCGTCTCAAACCCGCCTCACAGCGGGCTTCCGGTCACTGTCCGGTCGCGAAATGTCGACCCAGACAAACGCCTTAAATGGGTCTCAAACGTCCGGGCTGATCAGCATCTCTCATATCCAGCCCAAATACGAGGCGAATATGGGATGCCCGGGCACTCCCGCCACTTCGGACCCGACAGCCCAACCCCACCACAAATTGCACCAAATCCAACCCCTCCCCCCGACCTGCTGGATCCATTTGGTCTCTCCTCTTTTATTTCTCCTCCGCGTTGTCCGGCTCGCAGCTCCGCCACCACACGCGCTCAGCAGCCAATCCTAGCCTTGGTCCTCGCATTTTTCTGAATTTATTACAGGCCTTCCGACGATGTGCGTTCAGTGAGAGGAGACGTTTCCGTCAACTACAAAAACGTCTGTGGTGAATTCGTCAATCTAAAGATAATATGCTGGCTCAGTCCCTCGAAGATGTTCGTATGGATAGGGTGTGCGTGCGTGCGTTCGTAGGGGCGAATATATGCTCATGTAGAGCGGCTTTGATTGTACTATGCTAAAAAAAGCCGCAAACCCTTATTTTGCACCAAACGATCCTAACAAATCTATCATGTCCTTTCAACAACCGATCCGTATATTTTGCCCTTCGGCCGCATCTACAGTCATCTCGTGATTGAGCTCCAATTTCGTGGACTAGATAGGAAATGCGGCTTGCCGCACCCCGGCAGCAAGCTGACGGGTATATCTATATACAACCACCGAAGCATTTCAAGTATAGAAAATCACAAACACAAAAAAGTTTATATAGAGTGGTACTCCTTCATGAGAGACTTGTAAATAGATAATATAACATCAGGAAGTAATCCATTCAACGAAGCATTGCAAATTTGAAAAATAGCATGATATTCATTTAGTACAATGTCATACATCAAATCATTATCTATGAACTGGCGCACCCCTGCCAGGTGCAATTATATTCATCCCGGTAACCAGAACAACTGAACCATTGCATACAACTAAAACATAGCATGATAACTTCTATAATCCCCAAACATTAGGAATAAGAATAACACTTGTAGCCAAAGATCTTAGTAAGCAAATGGCAACATTTTTATCATTCTGTAAGTGTAGCACTTTCAACTTCGTTTGACAAATCATGCCTATGTGGTTAAGTAACCACAAATGCAAGAAATTTCAAATGAACAATGGTTTAAGTCCGATGAAAATGGATTCATAATGAGCAAACCAATCAATCAAATTTTATACAACCAAACTGCCATTTAGCGTCGCCAAAATCATGATGCAATCCTCGTCGCTGGTATCGATCGGCGGCGGGCTTGGAAGCGTCGCCGGCCTCCACTCCTCCGTGTTCAGGTCGAACGACGCGACGTGGTTCATGTCGGGATCGGGAGAGTTGGGGTCGTACTGGTCCGCCAAGAAGTAAACGACCCCCTGGATGACAACGTCGTGTATGCCGGAGTCGAACCAGACGCGGGCTGGCGGGATCGCCTCCGCCTCCAGCGCCCATAGCGGTCGTCGCCGAGGGTGAACACGTGGCAGTCCTGCTCCACGCGCCAGCTCTTGCAATCGCGGCGGGTGACCACGCGGAGCACCTTGTGCTTGCCGGCGGAGGCGGCGACCCCGACCATGTAGCAGGCCCACGTCTCGTAGTCGCGGTCCCAGCGTGGACCTTTATCGAGGTCGTCGGAGGGCTAGGTGGAGAAGGCGCAGGTCTAGGGGTCGATCACGCGGATGACGCCGTTCTTGGGCCGGAAAAGGTACGGCTGGCCAGGGTACCCGTGCGGCGCGCTGACGTCCTCCACCGGGACGTCTATCCGCTGGACGACATCGCCGGACAACAGGTCCACCATGTCGACGCGGTCGCCGTCCGCGGCCAGGGCGAGGATGAGGCCCGGGTGCCTGGAAGCATACGCCTTGATGAAGCCTGGGTCGGAGAGGAGGGAGCGCCACGACCGGCAGACGGCGCGGCCGCGGCAGAGCGCCCTGGCCGAGACGCGCAGCAGGACCTCCCACACCACGTCCGCCGGCAGCTCGACACTTACGCCGGCGTCAGCGTTCAAGCGCTTGCTGGCTGGCTCCATTGATCTATATATGGCGCTGCTCGTCGATCCGACTAATTCCGATCGTCGCAAGCTAGTTCCCAGTGCGCTGTTTGGCTTTTGCTTATGTAGGTAGAACTGCAGTTGGATTCTTTTTAGAATTAGAGTCCTCCTGTACGCATGTAATCTCAACTCCTGATCTATCTCCTCCTTCAAACCTCTCGTACCGTCTTCTGTGACTGTCTGTATGTTAGCGCGCACAACCTGTATCCTGGCCCTCCATCTAAGGTCCTGTCCAATCAACCTGCCCCATCTGCATGCTGCGGCTACTCCACATCCACATGCATGCTGCGAGTACTCCACGTCCATGCAGTGCATTCCCATGGCCCGCATGCATGCTACGGCTACTCCATGTCCATCGCCTCTTCAAACAAAACTATTTCCTCTATCCGAAAATACTTGTCATCAAATTGAATAAAAATGAATGTATCTAGAACTAAAATACGTCTAGATATATCCTCTTTTATTTATCTTGATGACAAGTATTTCGGAATGGAGAGAGTACATGATAAACTAATATGTCACTATTATTGTTAAATAAATTGTTTAAATTTAAATTCATTTATTTATTTGAGTTTCTCACAGTCAGCTCTACAAAACCAGTCCAATATCAATATATTTCAAATAAATTGCGAGCCCAAGATAAAATGAAATTGTGTGTGGCTCAAAAAAGTTTCATAAACTTTTCATCAAAGTTCGGCCATCTATCTATATGTTCTTTGGTTCTAGATACATTCACTAACAAAGTTCTTCCATATTTCTATCAAAGTGCAGACCCACTATTCACCACCGGCATGTGTAGTATGGATATAAGCCGCCGAATATGAGAAACGCGGATGAAAGTGGCAATATAAGGGGTGTTCGGTCACTGCTCCTTGCGGACGCGCCCGGGCGTTTGAGAGACCGGATGTGCCAACTGCGGCCCTAGATGCTCTACATCGGTCCATTGGAGTTGTCGTGTTAGCTAATTTCTCTCAAACCTAAGGAAAATGTTCATTTCTTTCGAGATAAAGAAAAGAAAATGTTACCTCTACGAACGGTGTCGTCGCATCGTCTCTGCAACCAAGCCAGCTTCCTCGTTCTCACCTCACCTCTCACTTGCATCAAAGCAGCTGGCTTCCTGCTCTTCCACTGGCCACTGCACCGCAAGGAGATACCTCACGGAGAGTTTCTCGCCGGATCGAGCACCGTCTTCCTCCCGCGCGCAGAGGTGAGCAGAATAGTCAGCCTCTTTTATCTGTCTACCATTAGATCGCCGGATCAGTTTGTTCTTGCGCTGAATCCGTCGCTCAATCCATCTCTTTGTCTTGTTGAGCGGAAAGGTGGATCTGCTGCTTCTTTTTGGTTCACCGGAACCGTACCCGACGGAGCACCGGCGGCCATAGCTCGTTGCGCGTCCCTCAATCTTGTGGGTTTTTTTACGCCTGCTGGTTCTCTTTTTTTCTTTCAGGTGACGCGACGGAGCAGGATGCCGGACAGGAGAGGCGCCACCGTGCTCGACGACCTGCCCGACCACATCGTCGTCGACAAGATCCTCACCCTGCTGCCGCCTAAGGACATCGGGCGCTGCCGCATGGTCCGCACGTCGTGGCGCAGCGCCACCTCCACACCGGAATTCATGGTGGAGCACCGCCGCCGGCAGCCGTCGCTCCCCATCGTCGACGGCAACGGGCGGCCAGCCAGTTTCGTCGCCCTCCGTGCCGCTGCTCCCGCCGGAGCCACCAGCCAAAACATCTCCGGGCGGCGCTACGATTTTCGGTTCTGCGCCTCCAGCGACGGCTTCCTCATCGTCTCGCGGGGAGACCGGTTCTACATCTGCAACCCGACCACCCGCAAGCACGCTCACCTGCCATTTCCTCGCCCTCCTCTGCCGCGCTCCTCCTGCATCAAAGACATCTCCATACACGGCCTCTACCAGCACAAATCAACCGGGAAATATATATACCTACTGTTTGTGCCCAACATTTACTTTCAGTTTGCATTGTTAAGAAGCATGAACCGCATTGTCATTAAAATAAGAGATTCAGACTTGGACTCTTGGTCATGCTCCTCTCTGAGAAAAACGCTCTTGTCACACAAATGGCATTTTTAGTTTTTGAAATGGTTAGTCTGGATCTTTCCTTCCACAGCTCATAGGCTATGTTTGCTGATCAATATATTATACCACCTAGTGGTTCTGCTCTTTTGTTTTGAGACCATTCTTGCCAGGCATACTTGCATTGCATAGCTGTGTGTGTTTGTTACTACTTGATTGGCCCCAATTTGTTCCTGGTTGTTAACTCAGTTTGGCCACCTAGCTGCTCCTGCTTTTTTTTTGTTGAATTTCTTTTCTTTGTCACGTGCGTGCATTGTGTAGCTGTGTGTATTTGTTACTCCCTCTGTAAACTAATGTAAGAGCGTTTAAATCACTACTTTAGTATTCTAAACGCTCTTATATTAGTTTACGGAGGGAGTACTTAATTAGCACCAATTTGTTGTGCCTGGTTATTTACTTCAGTATGGTCATTGCTGAAATTTTGGGCAACCAATTTGGTCCCTTGACTTCGGTCATTTCTCCTGTCTTTGTTATGTGCTGCTTTCATGTTTACGATCTGGTGCTTTTCGGGTAGAAACACGTCAGTAATGTGCTCTCTTGGATCAAGTTCTCCGGTTCATCTCTGTCTAGATTAAGATTTGTAGCTTACATGCTGACAATGTTAGCCGGTTTAAATATACTTTCATGTGGTTCATGTCTGAGATTGCATGGAAAATCCAGCCACTTCAGTGCTGTTTGTGTAATTTTTCCCATGTGGACCAATCAACCATACCAGTGAAATTCAGTACTTTCCCTCAAAAAGCACTTCATCATGGCTAGCTTTGAGAAAAAGATTGTGGGTCAAAATCAAACATTTCTTGGGGAATATATCAGTGCAAGCTTGTGCATTCCCCGTTGCTTATATCCTAACAATGTTGGAAGCCTGCGGTATTTTCTACCCAAGCACACTCCCGGATTTAGTAAGCACTGAAATTTGTTGTGCATGTCTGCATCTTCTAAAAGAGAAAAAAATATGATATCTTCCCAACATGAAAAATGCTGGTGGAAACTGACTACGCGCTTTTGTATTTGCAATTTAGTTCTTGACAAAAATGATTGACCTCTCAAGGAAGGAATCTTTTATCTGTTGCCCTTCCACACGTTTCTCGCGGCATTACCAAATTTGGGATACAAATCAATTGGTATCCAGTATTTTCATGCTTGTCGAGAGTTGGATACAAATCAATCTGTGATATATGTTTCGTCTTCTTTTTCTTAGCTCTTCGTTTTTGTTAGCGACTTTACTCCCTCGCGATTGTCTTCTGTTATTAGCTCTTCTTTTTTATAAGTACTATGCCAGTAGATCATGTCAGTTCTGGATGGTCGTGGGAGCAGAGCAGAGCACTTCCGCTTTCAAAGTGGCATATAGCATTTTTTGGGTGGCACATATGATATGATCAAATGATGATTTATTTATTGGCACGTATATAAGCAATTTTATCATGATATATAAATTGAATGCAACTAGGTAGGTAGGTTCAGTTGCAAGAAAGGGGAATCAAATATGGTCATAACCAAATCTGCATTGCACTAGTGGCACGACAGAGCTAATTTCAGTTGACTACCGACGCAAAGCACACACATGGTTTTGCATCAGTTTCGGCGATACAAACACAACATTCAACATAAGCAGAAGATGCGAAGCAGCTTACCACGGGCGCATCGTCATAGTAGACCAACATATGCATTTAGCCTATGGCCAGCCCTCGACCAAGCGCCCTACCGATTGGCCTGAAATAGAGCTGAATTCAGTCACTATGTCCGTCAGGATATTCAGCAGGCATACAAGTTCCCAAGAGGCATAGACAGAGCTTTTTTACCCCCTTCTGTGAGGATATTCAGTCATTTTAGAAGATTATTTGATGGGGGTTTCCTGAAACCAACATTTATTACAAGAGCCATCATATACGGAGAAAAAACAGAACTGTTTTTCTACGAACCACAACAGAGGCGGGTGGCGGAGTACTCAGGATGATCAACTTTTCATACTTCCACCGAAAACAAAACTAATAGAATGGCAATTAAATGATTGTTTAGCATGGACACTGAATTCAAGTCTGAGCTACTTGTGCTAGTTCACCATAGAAGTATCCTTCTTATAATTGCAGAATCCCTGGCTAGAATACCAGAAAAACTCAAGTCCAAGATCAATTAGCTCACCTCTGTTGGGGAGCGACAGCACTATACGTCCAAATGTGCAAACCCTTCTCATGAAATCAATAAAGATCATATACATAGAAGATAAATCTGCAGCGAGCATAAATTAATTAATATGCATATGCATATAAAACTCTATTAGATTGTCAATCAACAAGATTTAAGTAGCCGTTGTTCTCCACATCGGAAGACCTCTTTGCTATTCAAGAACAGAACATGCAACAGATATTCAATCAGGGCATGGCCTAACAACTCCAGAACTCATATGGAAACAAATGAAATGTAGCACTTCAACACTTCATTATTGGGAGGAATGAACTCCCCCGGTCCCATAATGCAAGACGTTTTTCTAGTGTTGTATCAAAAAAACGTCTTACATTGTGGGACGGAGGGAGTATTACTTAACCTTTGTAAGGACAGTGAAGAAGCAACAAAAGTAAAAAAAAGTAGTAATATCTAGTTGCACAATAAAATCAGAAGTTCTTGATGATCCACACTTAAAGATGGGCTCGCAGACATTTTGAAGGAAATATGTACTCCAGAGCTAATTTTAGCCTAAGGATGACAGTTCTGAGCATGGACATTGATTTCTCTACCTTTTTAGTGTTTGTAAAAATCCAGTATGTTAATGAAGTGAAGCGAAAGCTATGATGTCAAGGCAAGACAACCAAATGCAACGCCCGAGTAATCCCGTGATACTCTACGCCAGATTGAGAGAAAGGACCACACGGCAGTGAGAACATACTGGATCGGCCATTAGGGCATCTCCAGCCATTGGCCCCCCAGGGGGCGCCTAAAATCGCCGCCTGGGGGTGAGCCGGCGCAAAAATTGGGCCTGGGGGCAAGTTGGTCCCCAGCCGCCGGCCCAGAGCCGCCCCAGGCACGTTTTAAAATAAAAAAAATTCAGCACAGTTCGGCGAAGTTCGGCTTAAACACGATAAATTTCGGCCAAACACGATAAATTTCGGCACATTTCGGCGAAGTTCGCGGATTTTCATTACATAGCACATATATATAAACTAATCTAAAAAAAAAACTGGCTGAAGCCGCCGTCGTGGGCCTTCTCCTCCTTGACGCGGGCGCCCCTGCTGGACCCCTGCCCGGCGTCGCCATGGCGGACTGGTGGCGGCGCATCGTCGTCGTCGCTGTCGTAGATGACGACGACTCCGCCTTCGTCGCGGCCGCGTCGACGCTCCGCGAAGCGAAGCAGGGCGGCACACTGGCGCTCCTTCGCCTTCTCCAGGCGCTCCTTCTCCATCGCTATGGAGTCCCTGCGCGCCCATTCCAGGGCCGCGTCGTCGTCGTCGAGCTCCGTCGTCTTCACCAGCACGGCCGGTTCCTTCTTCACCGGCGCGAGCCCCGGCTCCTTCTTCACCGGCGCGAGCCCCGGCTCCGTCTTTGGCTTGACGAAGCGCGGAGGAAGAGCCGACGAGGAGGCGCGCCGACCGCCCTCGTTGATGACGATGCCGGCGCTGCGAGTGCGCCGGCCGAGCGGCGTCTCCGCCGCGGGCTCGGCCTTGACGCCGAGCAGGGTCGAAGTACCGGAGGAGTGCGATGAAGATCTTGAGGAAGAAGAGGAGGAGGACCCGAACCTCCTTGGCGCCCATGGCCCGGCGCGTCGGTGCTGCGCCGGGGCGGCCACCCTCGCCAACGGCGGGTCGTTGCCGCCCTCGAGGTACGTCAGCACGCCCTCGAGTGTGCGGCCGGGGACGCCCCACCACAGGTGGCGCCCCTCGCTGTTCTGCCGGCCGCCGACCATCGGCGCGCCGTTGGTGGACGCCAAGCGCTGCTGCTGGCGGCGCTCGAAATACGCCGCCCAAGCCGCGTGGTTGTCGGCGGCGTATTGGGGGAGGGAGAGTTGGGCGTCGGTGAGGGAGGCGCGCACGACCTCGACTTCCTCGGCGAAGTATTTCGGCTTCGCCACGGCGTCGGGCAACGGGGGAATGGGCACTCCCCCGGCGCTGAGTCTCCACCCTGTCGACCCAACGCACATGTCCGGCGGCACCGGGATGTTCGCCTGGAACAGGAGCGAACAGCGGCCGAAGCCGTTGGCCACCGCCTCGTCTCCGGGGAAACGTTCTGCCATGGCGACGGGCTCGGGAGAGGTAGAGAGGGAGAGGGAGGGGCTGGGCGGCGGCGCTCGGGAGAGGAAAAGGGAGAGGGAGGGGCTGGGCGGCGGCGAGGGGCGGGGCTGGTGTGGGCACAGGCGAGTGAGGCCACCGGCTATATAGCCGCGCCGCGCCCGTGTGTACGCGTGCGAGGGAGGGGAGGCGTCGGCGCGCCGTCCCGTGACACGCCGCCCGTGAGGAATCAATGGCAAGGCTGACCGGCGGCAGCCTTGCCATTGATTCCCCGCGGGAACCGAGGCCGTTGGGGGAAGACGAGGCGCCGTGTCGCTGACGCGGCTGGCCCGCGGCTTTTTCGCGCCAAAACAGCTCGCCTCGGCGCCCCCGGGCGCCCCCCAGCACGCCGGGTTCGACCTGGGTCCGCCGGCGCTGTTTTCGGCCCAGGCCGGCGAAAATCGGGCTCCTGGGAGCGCGACTGGGCCGTTTTTTTGGCACCGGCGCGAAAAAATCGCCTAGGGAAGCTTTCCTGGGGGCGCGGCTGGAGATGCCCTTAGCAGGACAACAATCAATGACAGTTGGGACCGTAAATGGCCTGAGAACGCCCGGTATCCACCAAGTTTGAGGCTTTATCTTGACTTGGGAAGTCAGTCCAGAACAATTGTCCATGAGTTGTTGTTTGGAAACATTGGTGCCTTTGCTGGTCTATGAGTTCATATCTAATGGAACACTCTTATCCTTCACACACTTAAGCAAGTGTTTAAGTGCTTGCTTTCATGGGATGATCGCATTAGTAGAAACTGCGACTGCTCTTGTTTATCTCCACTTGGCTGCTACAATGCCAATATTCCACAGGGATGCCAAATCATCCAATATACTGTTACATTGCAATTTTCTACAAAGGTATCTGACTTGGATGCTTTAAGATCTGTATCACTCAAACATACTCCTGTGGCGACAATTGTACATGCATGGTAGGACTGTTTACTTAGACAGGGACTATGAACTGACTGGGAGGAGTGATGTTTATAGTTTTGGAGTTATGCTTGTGGAGCTTCTCATTGGATACAAGCCAATTTTCTAACTCTCATCTCATTATTTCGTGGAAGCATTGTATGCAAAATTGACGCTAGCAGATGACTAGAGAAAAAGAGGAGCACCCGCAGCTTATACCGCTATCCTAACGCGATCATCCAACGAATTAACACTCACGGCGCTGCGTGTGGAAGGCCAGCAAAAGCGGAACTGAATTCATGCACCAGCAAAAGCGCCACTGCTTCCGTGTTCTTCAGGCACCAAAAATTTTGAGTTTTAGCCGATGATCGAGGCACCCAGTTTGCAGCATGTATGGAAGATGGCACCAAAAATTCTCGAATTCCACTGACCACTCGACGGAAGCGCGGGCCTTCTGGCCAGAAATCCGGCTCGTCGGAGCTAGAGCGGGCGACCCAGGGCCCGTCCGTCGGCGATCGGTGGCGCACGCTCCCACTCCGCCACGAGGAGGCCGCGGGAAGGAAGCGGAGGAGCTCCGGGGGAAGAGGAATGGGGCGGTGGGGCGAGGGGAGGCGAGAAGAAATAGCGCCATGGGAGGAGAAAAGGGGGAGCTCGTGGGGCGCAAAAAAGTGTGGACCCTGGAGAACGTGCGGAGGAGAGTGAAGGAGCGTTTCTCTTTCTCCCACGGGTCGTCGTCGCCATCGCCAGTCATCGAGCACCACCCACCGGTGGTGGCCACTGGCCAGCGAAGCCATGACGTTATCCCCTCACACACTCCGCCCGCCCCTCCCCCTCCCGCTCCCGCTCCCGCCAACTTCAAACCGCCGCCCGCCGCCCCGGCCCCTCCACCCGGCGCTCGCGCTCCGCCGCAGCACCGTCCTCCTCGCCCGGCCGCCGCGCGCGGGCGCGGGCGCCGGGGACGGCATGGCGACGCACGGCTCGCGCCCCACGCTGCTCGAGCACATGGGCCGGGCCGGCGCGCCCGCGGACCTCGCCGTCCTCGTCGCCCACATCCAGGCCGCCTGCAAGCGCATCGCCGCGCTCGTCGCGTCCCCCGGCAACGCCGACCTCTCGCGGGCCAAGCCGGCCGCTGCCGGTGCTGCGTCCGCGGCCGGCCGCGACGCGCCCAAGCCGCTCGACGAATTGTCGGTGCGTGCTGCTTCCACGAGTTGTTTGATTTGGTGTCATTACGAGACCTGAAGCATCGGCACACTGAATTATGTAGAGTTTGGATTGGGGATACATGCATTGTTGAATGCTTTAGCTACTAGATTTCGCTTCTGCCATACTGCCACAAATTTTTGCTGCTAGATTACTTTGCTTCAGTACACAAACTGCACATATGCGAGCAGACTTTTTACTGTTTTTGCTCTCACTGCATCTCTGATGGAAATCTATGCATCTTGGCATGAATGATAGTGAATCCAAATAACCTGAATACTGACTTCATTTTCAATCCAGAACGAGATCATCCTGTCGTCGCTGCAAAGCTCCGGAAAAGTTGCAGTGGTGGCGTCTGAAGAAAACGATCTCCCCGTCTGGATGTGCGACGATGGTCCCTATGTTGTTGTCACCGACCCGCTTGATGGCTCTCGCAACATCGAGGTGTCGATCCCCACTGGAACGATATTCGGGATATACGATAGGCTGGTGGAACTCGACCATCTCCCTGTGGAGGAGAAATCTCAGCTCAATTCGCTGCAGAGCGGTTCTCGCTTGGTCGCTGCTGGATACGTCCTGTATTCCTCTGCCACAATTTTCTGCATCAGTTTCGGCGCAGGAACCCATGGCTTCACATTGGATAGATCGACAGGAGAATTTGTTCTGACGCATCCTTCCATGCAAATACCCCCTAGAGGTAACTAAGATGTAGTATATCAGTATTTCTCGCAATAGAAACAGAGATGTATATAAGTTCTTATTAGCTTCTGACCACCTTAGTTTTTATTAATGTTCTTTACCTAGTTCCAGTTGCACTAGCGGTACAAGGTTTCACAAACCTGATTCTCAATGTATAGGGCTCAACAGGATATTGTAGAATAACTTCTCATCCTAAAATTCAAATTGTGCCTTCTCTGCCTTTAGATATCCACTTTCCCCTGTAATACATGGTGCTTTAACAGGCACTTTTATCTTTCTCTCAAAATCTGCAATTGCATACAATGTCAGGACAGATATATTCAGTGAATGATGCGCGGTATTTCGAGTGGCCAGAGGGCCTAAAGAAGTACATCGACACGATCAGACAAGGCAAGGGGCAGCATCCGAAGAAGTACTCTGCTCGGTACGTGTGCTCGCTGGTCGCTGACTTTCACCGGACGATCATATACGGTGGAGTCGCAATGAACCCAAGGGATCACCTTCGGTTGGTATACGAGGCAAATCCTCTCAGTTTCCTTGCCGAGCAGGCAGGAGGGCGAGGCTCGGATGGCAAAACCAGAATCCTGTCCATTCAGCCTGTGAAGCTGCACCAGAGGCTGCCATTGTTCCTGGGGAGCATGGAGGACATGCTCGAGCTAGAAAGCTATGGAGATGTCCAGCAGAAGGTCAATCCTGGATACGATGTTTAATGTTGCACAGGAGGTGAAATCTTCAGGTGCTGTAGCTTACAACGAGGTAACGAATGGCAAAGTCTATATTTGCAAGCACAATGTTATCTCTCTGTATCGTTTTCTTTTCTTTCTTCTGCCTGCTTGTCTGTGCAATTGCAGAGTACTGCACAGTGGAGGTCAGAAGAAGTTGATATAGTTCACTGTGAAAACAAAATATGCAATATGGCTTCTCCTTTTTTTGTAACTTCAATACATTTTACTCTTGAGAATATATAACTTACGAATGACCAATGTTAAATATTTGAGGCAATTTTTCTGGCAACCCTTGCATTAGCAGATCTATGTAAGCTGCAGTAGTAACCAATTTTTATGCAGTAACTGAAGTTGTTCATCAAACACTAGTGCGCATAAAACTGCGAAAATGGGAGGTCATAACAAGGACACATGAATAAAACCTGCAGATGACCAAAATACATTCCACTCTTCTATCTCTAAGCATGTTCCCATATGAGGAATTGTGACATACAGGCATACAGCCAACATCATTGGCCCTGGCCATACAGATCACAGTATCACAACATACAGTGACCACTGGAAGCTGAGAAATGACACCTTCGATCAGCAACAGGGAGGCAAACGACAGATTGATCCCTCACATCTATCCATACAATCTATAAACATCTCTGGGAAGCGGGAGGATCAGAATGAAGATAGTCACGATGTACAAAAAGATGCCGAATCTGTCCAAAGTCGGCTAAAAATTTCACTGCTCCAGCGCAAGCTGCTTGTGCTTGTCCAGATCATTGAGGTAACTCGTGCGAGTGTAGTCCTCTGAATCACAGGAGTCGAACATTGGGGGCTTTGTGGGTTTAGGCTTTCCCATCAGTTCGAGTGATTCCCTATCCCCCTTCATGAAACGGACCACCTGCAACCATACGCGTCACTTCATCAGTTTACAGTGTTCATTTCTGATTGAGGCGGCAGGTGCACCCAAATCACTCACCGATTTCATGCTAGGCCGCAAGTTTGCGCTGTGGTGGATGCACATGGATGCCACTGCCAGGGTGAGTGCCATCTCTTCTGGGTCATATCCAGCATCAAGAGAAGGATCCACTAGCCCCTTCATGTTGTTCGACTCGAGCAGCGGTTTTGCCTTTGAAATGATTGAGAAAATTTTATTAATTCAAAGGTTTCCAGAAGCACGTAACTATCCTTCTTTATGTTTTCCATACATATTCTTAACTTACAGTTGAGTCAGTTTGCTATATTTATATGATCAAACAATAATATTCAGTGAGCTAATTGGAATCTACTTGTGATAAAGTATACAAGAGCAATCTGGTATACTAACCCATATCACCAGGCTTTGTCTGGAAGAGTCCACGGCTTTCCTCCCTGTCACTAGTTCAAGAAGCAATACTCCATATGCAAACACATCCGTCTTCTCATTTATGATCCCATGCATGAAGTACTCTGGGGCCATATATCTGTAAAAGGGGGTAGTAAAATCAAAGTTGGAATGACAATGTAACTTTGTTTTGGTCCACTAGGAAGGTTTCTCTTGGCTCTGCATCGATTGATGCAAGCAGCCAGTCTGATGGAAACTATTAAGTCATCATGAACATGCAGCAGTATTCAGAAACATATCAAACTCACCCGAATGTGCCTTCTATGGGGAATACAACCTGATGGGTGCATTTGTCAGGAAGCCACTTCGCAAGGCCAAAATCTGAGATCTGTGCAACGAGAGCAAAAAAATGCATCAGTTTACATCATCAGGGATATTAGAATGGGGGTGGGGCTAGTGTAACAGGCTAGCAGTGGAATTAGTACCTGAGGTTGATAATCTTCAGTTAAAAGAATATTTGAAGCCTTGATGTCTCGGTGAATTATGTGCCGATGGCAGCCTTCATGTAGATAAAATAGCCCTTCAGCGATTCCAAGTGCGATATTGAACCGGGCCTTCCACCTGAGGCCTCCCTCCGCACCTGATCAGGTAACCTCCATTTATCACTAGATTGACAGCACCTCAAGTACACTCTTATTTAAATTGTCATTTTCATTAGAAAAGGATGATTCTTATGACTATGCGTATGTTTTCAACTGAACAAGTACTACATGAAGTGATGGTGCAATAAGTATACATAAATGCAAATTATGAGCTTAATATGCACTCAACGGACACTAGCATTTAAGATACTTTTTAAATGTTTGCGTTGTGTTGGCGTACATGTCAAGATATTTGCTCTATTTCTCCTTTTTTGGAACCCGCCGCGACAAGTCAACTGTATCATTCATTGCCTAACTAACAAATTGTTCAGAGGACTGTACCATGGAGAAGAGAAGCCAAGCTTCCATGTGGTGAGAACTGAAGAACCAGGTGCAAGCCCCCTTCCACACTGAACCCCAAGAGCTGTGCCGCATTTGGGTGGTTGACGTGCGCTATTATTCCAAGCTCGGACAGGAAATCGCTGATCCTGTCCTCCTTGTTGCCGCCTTTTGTTAACCTCTTCACCGCCACAAACTGTCCATCAGCAAGCTGTCCTTTGTACACCTCAGCGTGCCCTCCCTTTCCGATCAAATTATCTAGTAATATCGTACATTCAGATGTCAGGCAAAAATAAGTTACAGAAAAGCAATTAATTCTGGCTAATAATGGTACTTTTTAGTCTACTTGGAAGGAAGAAATAGAACTACTATTAGGTTTCCACATCATATGGTCACAATTGTTGGAGGTACCACAATCTTGGAAACTGGACAAGCTAAAGAAACTGGTAGTACAGAGTGATAACTGGTGACAATAATGTGGTCTGGTACTAGACTTTCCCAACTAGCAACCAGTAACAACCATCATTGACCTAAGGAACAGTTCATGATTAGGACCTCAAACCCCCTTTATACTCGGTGAAATCATGGCAGTACAATTATAAACCCATTTCTTTACGGCAAAGCCACATCCCACAAGCTTTGCAATGATAGTAACAGAGTCCCAATTATCAAGGGCACTGAATTACAGCAACATAGGAGCTAGTGCTGCATGTTACCTGAACTGAATCTGTCAGTCGCAGCGCAGAGCTCGTCGTAGTCGAAGCTCCTCCATGACGGCCTCCACTTGTCGATCTCGGGGAAGATCTCCGGGGCGATGGCGCTGCAGTCCATCTGGTTCTTGCCGCTCCGCATCCTCCCCAGGTACCTCTTGAGCCCCGTGGTCTTGGACCGCTGAGGGAACGTCACCGCCCTGGCCATCAGCTTCTTCCTGCTGAGTATTATCCCGCTGATCAGGTTCCTCCACTGCAGCGGCTGCACGCTGCGGCTGGGCACCGCCGGCTGCTCGACGGAGGAGCTCTCGTCGGAGTCCACGCTGCCGGACACCGATATGTCCAGCACGGCACGGGGAGAGCTCTGGTCGGTGCACTCGCTGCTCTCGTCGTTGCCGCCGCCCTTGGAGCACATTTCAGGCGCCTCTTTGTCATCTCCATCAGAACCAGCGCACTGGCTGCTGCTGCTCTCACTGATGTGCCCCTCACTTGGATCTTCGCTCGGCGCCGCGGCATCAGCTACCAACCCGCTGTTGCCGCAGCCCACATCGGCAGTTTCACCGGAGCTTCTCCTGCTCTCTTCCTGGGCCACTCCTTGCACTAACAAGACAGACAAAAAAAACAAGATTTACACAAATCAGCAGGAGCAGCCACAACAAGTCTGCATGGCAACAAAATTGGGAGTCTTATTCATGGACAAAACCAACCACCAGCCATGAAAAACAAGACGCCCGTCGCCGCAAGGTACAAATCATTGTCACACACAAGGCCATATTCTATTTTTTCCATTCGATTCGATTCCATGATGATTCATGATAGGGGGACGTTTGTGCTCCTCCTCTGGTTCGGCGATGAAAAGCACATGCTGCCATGCTGATTTGCCAACCCCATGCAGGGATCCCCGCCCCCTAACAAATTGACATCTGCACCACCCTCCAAAACTGATGCTTTCCTTGCGCCTACCCCGTCCAAGGCTGGAACGGAACGGAATGGAATGGGATTCACCCATGCAGGGACATCTAGGGTTGGCCTACTTGCAAAAGGATCAAGTGGGTGCTGATAAACAAATATACAAATATAGATGTCAACTTCAGGGATTTTGGTAGGGGATGGGAAATTTTTGGGGAATTTGACATGCTAGCAGTCTTTTATATGGAGAGGTGCATGAGACAGCTCAACCTAAGATATAAAACAGTTGCAAACAGGGCCAGGATCCGAAAACTGACATTAATAATATCTTGATTCTCCTCAAAAAAGACTAAGCTCTTGGTCAGTCCTTGGGGCACGTGTGGTGGCACAAATTCAATTCTTGGGTTTGAAATGAGGTAAATTAAATTTGGGTGAATTTGACATGCTATCTGTCTTTTATTTGGAGATATACAACAGATAGCTCAGCCTAATATATAAAACTGTTAGAAACAGGGCCAGGATCCTAAAACTGACATCAATAATCTCTCCAAAAAAGACTAAACTCTCCATCAGTCATTATTTGTGGAACACGTGTGTTACACAAATTTAACTCTTGCGGATTGGAATGAGACCAAAAATATATAGCGTAAATTTGATTAATTACTAAAAAAGAGTTTCTGCATCTGCTTACTGAAGCACGAGAATCATCAATTGCCTCTGTCAAATAAAAAAGACTAAACTCTTGGTCAGTCATTGGACTGGAACCCAAAATTAAATTCCTCGAGGATTGATTTTTCTTTTCTTTCGATAATCGCTCGAGGATTGATTGAAATGAGAAGAGACAAAATAAAAAAAACTCGAATTTAGTGAATACTAACTAAAAAAAGGAGGGATTCTGCAATCCGCCTGACGAGGCAGGAGAATCAGAGGAGGAAGCAGGGGATCCGGCTAATTACTCACGCCGGGGCAGCAACGGTACAAATGAGGAAAGCAATCAATCAGTAGCCACGGCGCTCACCTTCCTCGCCGGAGCCAAGGAGGGAATCCTCCTCCGCCCTCTCTGCTGCTCCTCCTCCTCCTCGTACTCCGCCGCCGCCTGCAGGTTCAAGCAAGAAAAACTCCCAGAGTTTCGTCATGGCCCCCGCCGGACGGACGGAAGCAGGAAAGCAGAGCAGGGGAGGGAAAAGAGAAGCAGAAAAATATTGCGCCCTCGGCGCCAAGGTTGAAGAAGAAGGAGAAGGATACCTTCCGTGGAGGCCATTATATCCCTCCTCTGCTCCGCTTCCTTGCCGCTGGTCGCCAACAAGTTGGCTTTCCCGGACAGCGACGGGGGCCGAGCTCGACGAAACCTCAGCAAGGACGACCACTGCTCCTCCCACCGCCGACGCCTTCTCCTCGCATTGAAGAGAAGAGGCTACAGACTACTCCTCCAACTGGAATCGCCGGACAGCAAACGCTCCTACTAGCAGCAGCGGCTGGTAGACAGGATTGAGTACTGGGGTGGATGGAGCTCTGCAACCGGAATTAATATGGGAGAGAGGATTTCTGGCCGGCGCTTCTTTTTTGAAACTGGGGCGGCGCTTCTTCCCCCTCCGCCGCAGATATTCCTCGCTTCTCTGAAAAGCAGCGAACAATGCGGAGAGAGAGAGGTCCAGAGAGAGTGAGAGGGGGAGAGAGAGGCGATGAGGAAGAGTCTCTGGTGCAGTGCAACTTTATGTAGTGACCTGCTGCTGGGTGCCCACACAGCACAGCACAGGCCAAGACAAGGCTAGGGAATAAAATACTTTTTGCAATACTTTTTTTTTGCGATCCACTGGATTTTATAATATATTTTTAAAAAGAAAAAAAGAATTGTGGTGGTAATGGAATGGTTCTCATGGTCTCGTGGAGTGATGCAGGGCAGCAGGAGAGGGGCATACCAGAGTTGGTGGTGGGGAAGACAATATAATTAGTGGCTCTTGACGATGCGTTTGTCTTCTTTCTGGCCCTGTACCAATACCACCGAACTCGGTAAGTAAATCTATGGTGCATGGATTAGACGTTGCTGTTAGTGTTGGGGGCGGGGAGATTAAGCTTGATGGTGTGGTTTGATCCTTTGCGCAATTAGGGATTAGAGAATGCTACTTTCTGCGTGTTGGACGTGGTGGTAGGGCTTGGCTGTTGGGGAGTGAGCCGTGCCTTTCCTGTGGAGTCCCATAGCCCTTTTTTCTTGTCCATCCTGCTAGCCATTTTTTACAAGGTTGTTACAGGTGTACTCCCTCCGTCCGTGAATAAGTGTGCTTCTAGCTTTTGTTATAGGTCAAAATTTTAAAACTTTGACCAACTTTATAGAGAAAAATACTAGTATTTATGACACTAAATTAATATCACTAGATTTATTTTGAAATGTATTTTCATAATATATCAACTTGGTGTTATATATGTTATTATTTTTTGTATATAGTTGGTCAAAATTTTAAAACTTTGACCTAAGACAAAAGATAGGATTACACTTATTTACGGACGAAAGGAGTAGGTGTTCGGGGTCCTGGCCTCCTGGGAGATCAGGCGCTGTCACTGAGCTAGAACACTCCGTTTTGCATGAGCGTGCGCTCGTATGGGCTACGGCGCTTAGCATTGGGTGGGGGGCACATGCGTTGGAATGAACAATGTGAAGATGCATGCCCCGATTTGGTGTGAAAGCGGCACGGCCGGTTGGCAAAATTCATGGATCGTGCCTTGCTGCGTGTTTGCTCCACGTTGAGGTGGCAATCAAGGCCCGGCGCAAAAGGTCGCACAAAGCATCCTTTGGACCAGGGGATAATTGCATCGCCGCTTGTGATTAAGGGATCGGGACCAGCGTTTTCCGTTCTCGATGTAACAGGGGTTTTACAGTAAAAAAAAAAGGTCGTTTTCACGCCGAGACACTGCCGTGTTCACACCTGACATTAGTAACAGTAGTACTACACCGTCCTTTCCGGTTTATAGGGCTTGCCTCAAAATTTTAGAGGGTGTTTCGTTCAGGGACTTTTTAGGGAAATCCCTAGAAACCAAACGGGAGGGACTTTTTCTATAGGGACTAGAAAAAGACTCTATTGGAGAGTCTTTTTTGATTAGTCCCTGGGACTAGAAAAAGTCCTAAGACTTGTAAACCAAACACCCCCTTAGTTTTTTCATTTTATAAGGCTCAATTTGGTTGTTCCCCATCACAAGTTCAGATTCCTAGGTGCATTAAATAATTGCATGCAGGTATTAAGAGAAAATTGACCAATGCATGTACTTTATGCATGCATGCATTGCAATTAATACATTGGTAAACATACATGTTTTAAGAAAACAAGAACATTAATTGGGTGCTTTTGCAAATTACAAAAAGGATTCCACCATTCACCATCTACCTTGGTTGGTGAAATTTTTGAATTGAGCCCTATAAACCGGAAAGGAGGGAGTA
The DNA here is from genome assembly GCA_032464435.1 of Aegilops umbellulata. Classification (NCBI taxonomy): domain Eukaryota; kingdom Viridiplantae; phylum Streptophyta; class Magnoliopsida; order Poales; family Poaceae; genus Aegilops; species Aegilops umbellulata. The sequence goes on from CP136060.1 coordinate 438,600,813, forward strand.
CCTGCTTCCAATTTTTACAGTGAAAGTCATTTTCACACAAACTATTTTATATTAGTACTACATGGTTCAGCCTGTCGCATTGTTGAAAATATTTTATATTTATAACTATATGTATTCTATAACTATATACCAATATAAAAAACCAAAGGACAAATCCAATTAATCTTGATCATCTAACCATGTCAATCCAACAATCTAGATTGCTCCAATGTTGAGCACGTCAACATGTTTAGCGTGTAACTAATTTCACGCCAAATATCAACATTTATACTAATTATATACCAATGCAAAAAGGCCCAGAGGGGCACAACCAATTAATCTTGGCTATAAAATCATGTCAATCCAACGACATAGATTGCTCCGATGGAGAGCGCATCAACATGTTTAGCGTGCTATTAATATTGTATCAAATATCAACATTTATGTTAATCACATAGTAATTGACACGTAATTGTTATTCTACCTAATATCAGTATGTATTTAATTCTCTTTCTAATATCAACGAGCATTACACGTACGTATTTACCAGTATAACATAGTGGTACACCAGTACGTATTGAGGCATGACTAATTCCCTTGTATGCAAAGAGTAGGGGAGGTGGGTTTAGGTCTCTCCTCAAACTGACGTGGGTTAACATAGTGTTGTAATTATTGGGGAAAGTTATGCAAGAAGTATAGAACGTGAGGGCACCTCCAAGGCCGACACTTAAATCGTCTGTATCCAGCAGAAACCAAGTTGTAAATGTGTTTGATCATCTAACACGGTACATCATCCGTTCGTAGGACGGTCCGAACGTCCATATTCCCACAAACCATAAGCAAATATTGGGGCTTTACGGGAGTCTGAACGTTGCCACGCATGCGTCCGACACCCTGAGCCCAACCAAAACCCAATAACGTGCTTTCTCTCCAACGGATGCACCGCTTCCCGTCATTCATGCCGTCAGATCGGCATTGTCCGAGCAAGGCTGTCGGAGCCCCACGCCCTTCCGCTATTGGAAGGACTACGACGATGGCGACAGCAGCACGGATAGCGACGACGGTGCGGCCATGCATGCGAGGTCACCATCCACTACAAGTTAGCCTCCTAGTTTTTTTTAGTTTTTAGTTAAACGGGCAAAGAATCGTCTGTTTTATGTAAATTATGTCCGAAGTATGCTAAATTCCATTGTGTTTGATAAAATTTGTCTAACTTCTACTCCCTCCGTCCTTTAAAAAGTGTACTTCCAACTTTGTTGGAGGGTCAAACTATCTCAAAGTTTGACCGAGTTTGTGCAAAAATATATCAATATTTGTGAAATCCAATAGGTATACGATGAAAATATATTTTATCACGAATCTAATGCTACTAATTTGATGGCATAAATGTTGATGTAATATTATATAAACACGGTCAAATATAAAGAAGTTTGACTTTTCAAGAAAGTTGGAAGTACACTCTTTAAAGGACGGAGGGAGTATGTTTTAAAATGTACGGGACACGGTTGGATGACCGGCTTCCGCATCACTGTCCACGGTTTGGTCCGGACAATGTCCGATTTGTTGATTAGACGTTGGAGGTGCCTTGAGAAGAAGTTTATTGAAAGAATGATATGAAAAAGAAAAGGTACACTGAAATTTGTACTGTGGAAATCCATTTTTGTTTCGCCTTGGTCGACGTCGGTGGTTGAGTACTAATCTCCGGGAAGTTCAAATTGCAAAACACCGAAGCTGCTACACCATCGATGAGAGCATTCGGTTGCCCCACACGGCCACACGACATTAACTGCTCCGAGCCGCGTGTTCAGCCGGCGCGAAGTGGAACCAGCTCAGAGAGAGACACATTAACACCGCGATTAAATCGCTTGCAGGGGTGGTATCTACTCCTTGGACACGGGAAGATCCTTGTACCGTACCAACCGTAGTTTGTACCAGTAGTACAACACAGGGCGCCGTGGATAAGGTTCACATCCGGATCCATCCAACGTTCATTCATTGCAACCAGGAAGGTACCGGCAGCTGCCATTCGATCTGGATTTTCACACGTTGCCATCGTCGATGATTGTCCAGTTTGCATCATCTGATCCCATATACTCCCTCTGTCCCGTAATATGGTGTCAAAAATGCTTTTATACAATGAGATGGAGGGAGTAACTAAGTCCTAGCTCATCCCATTAAGAATATATTTATCTTAACATGTAATTATATGATGCATGAAAAGAATCTTACACCTCAACATGCATGCACAAAGGCGCAAATGGTTTACCTATATTATGCTGCTTATATTCAATATTTGATAATTACATGCATACTTAGATTTAGTTCTTATATTATTAATCAAAAAAATGATACAACTGCTAGCGACTCCGCGAAGCATGTAGCACCCTAGCGACCTAACCTAGCGCCGCTGCCCGCTGCTTCCTCCCTTCATCTCCCCTTCGCCCCCCCCCCCTATCCCCTAGCGGGCGGCTGAGGAGCCCCAATCTTAGCTGCCGGCCACTCCCCCTTCCATCCCTTTCCTCCGCCGCCGGGCTAAGCCCGGGCGGCTGACGGCGGTGGCGGAGGAGCCTCTCCTTCTCACGCGAGAGGGTGTCGCGGAGCACCCGGGCGAGCGGAAGTGTGCCCCCGGATCTGACCCTCCGCGGCGGTGGCTCGTTCCTGGCGGCGAGCGGCGGCGGATGTGGTCGCGGCACTGCGGCACCTCGGATCGGCAGCGGCGTGGAGGGCATTGGTGGTCTGGTTGGCTACGAGCATGGTTGGTCCTCCGGTGAGATCTGATCTGGCCAGAGTGGTTTGCTCGCTCCGCGGCGGCGGAAATCGGTGGTGATCCGTGCGCACGATGCGAGATGGAGGTTCATCGAGTGGATCCGGGTGAAAACCGACGCTCTTTTGTGTCGTTACCTTCTTGAAGGCATCGCCTTGGAAAATCTCCAGACTTCTATCCTCTACCGCCGGGGGAAAGCCTAGATCAGTAGATTGGATGAGGACGGCGCTCTGGTGTCGTTTTCCTCTTGAGGACGTCATTCTTGAAGGTGTACATGGGCTCGAGGACCAGTGGACGTCTTCTTTGGTGGAGCGGTGCCAGGCCAGCCGACTGGTCCAGGGGAGGCGCGCGTCTCTTCGCCGGGCAGCTCCTTCGTCGACGCCCGCAAACTGTTCGACAGTTTGCCTCAAGGTACAAATGGACTCCGCCAACAAGTTCTTTTTCCACAGTTTTCTGTGTAACTCCAACGATTCCTCATCCGATGATGAGGAGATGCTGGCTGCTGTGTTGGTCCATGACCACCTCAATAGGCGGCGGCCGTTGTTCCGGTCCCGTTGCAAAAATGTGTGCATATTTGTAAAAAAAGGCGGCAAGCCGGCCACACGGATGAATATGGGTCGGTGCATTGACCGCACCGCCGACCCAAATCATAAACAGGCCGGACACTGAGCGGACGGCCGACCTAAACGGACAAAAAAAATATTACCGTCCGTTTTGATCGACGCGGTGGAGTTGCTCTAACAGGGAGGGAGTGGTTGAGGTTGCTCCTGCGAACGATACGTGAACCGGACAAGATACACTTCATGGGACCATGACACACTCTTTGGAAGCTAGCTACTACGTCCAAGGTCGATGTGCATATGCAGATGTCTCTACTATATGTAGATTACGTGTGGGGCGTCCGTATTTTATTTGACCCGGCCTGATGAACATCTCCTTTATCTACTGGTCGATAACGCGAGTGCCAGTGTGCATGGGCTCACGCAAAGAATAGAATAGTACCTGCAGAGTGGGTGAACCGAATCCTCGTCGCCCGTTAATTCGGTTTGCTGCGTGCGAACCACTCGCCAAGTCGCCATGAGCCCGGACTCATCAATACCCATATCACTTCCACAATTCCACTCCGAGAAAAATGTCCACTCCACCAGCACGTATTTGCTTGCGCCGGAAATTCGTTACTTACGTAAGCACGTTTGTTGTTGAGCTTCTCCAACAAGACTGTTTGGGTTACCATTGTAAACACAATGTTCTCCGTTAAAAACCGAGCCAACATACTGTCGGCGAGTAACAGATAGCAACCCTAACTCCCCAAGCTGCTTCTGCACGGCAGGCAAAACGGCGAGTAAATCGCATTTATAACTTCAACGCTACAACAAATCTTCCCCCGTTCCGAAGAATTGCTCCGTACAGAGCCTTGGTTTTCTTTGTGTGTCAACCATACGGTCGAGAGGAGAAAATCGGGTCACAGCTCGTCAAACAACACAAAGGACCATCACCCCACGGCAAAACGTAAAGCAACGATCCACGTACCCTGACCCACGATTGGATTTTATTTGAAGTGGCTGTTAGCCTCGGACGACCCGCCGGACGGCCGTCAGCTTAAGAGTGTGTTCGGATGCACTCATCTCTGCAACTCCGCTCCCGGAGCGGGTCGAGTGGCTCTGCAACTCCGCTCCCGGAGTGGGTGGAGTGGCGCCAAATGCTACCGCTCCTCGGAGTAAAAATAGTGGGGCGGAGCTGGATGTAGTTCAATCTGACGGGGTGGCTAATACCGAGCTCCACGGGCGACTACCCGACCATTGAACCCAAATGCCACGCCGTCGCCATCCACTAGCGTTGTTCCCTGCACCCTTCTGATCGATCGTGTATGGACCATGGAGTGGAGTCAGTTGCCGAACGTATTATCAACTCTCGATTTGGCTGGAGGAGCCATCAGTCCAGGAGCTGGGATTGGAGCCAAAGATTCGAAGGAGTGGAGGGGATCCGAACACGCTCTAAGAATGCTACTAGCAAAAGCAAGCTTAGACTTTTTGGGCGGCGTAAGGCATGCTCGGTTCGGTGAGCATCTCTAGCAGATCTCGCAAAGCGGGTCGTCCGCTATAATAACTACCGGTTTGTGGGATCCGGGTCGTCCGCTATAATAACTATCCGTTTGTGGGACCCGGACCATCCGCTATAATAATTGCAGTTTGCGGGATCCACCCCGTATCCGCGGCCCGAATAGATGCTTCAAATCGGACCAGCCCGTAATTTTTTTGTGGGATCTCGCATCCGCGAGCCCTATTCCTTCATATGTGCAGGATTTCGTCTGATTTGCAGGCACCCCTTTCCGTTGGCGGGAGGGAAGTTTCATCACCAACCGCCACGCCCCGACTGCTCCCAACGGCGACCAGCCCAGTGCGCGCCGCCGCCTGCCGCCCCTATGGCTGTGGAGCGTTGCCGCAGGGTCCCTATGCCACCGTCGGCCCCATCCCCTCCCTCGAGCGCACACATATGTGGTCACCGATGCCTCCACGAGCTCCGCCTCCGTCGGCCGCCGGGACCTCCGCGACTTGCGCCTCCACCGGCCGCCGCAACCGCGCTGGAGCTCCTCCTCGCCGCAAGGTGCATCCATTTGCAATTTAGATTTTGTTTTCGGGGTGTTTTGTGCTAACAGGGACCCGATTGTAAATTTAACTACTGACTAAAATGGGCTCCACATCTGACACGATTTTTGCGCGATGGGTTCACGGGAACTGTTCCGCCAAAGAGCTTGCGGTCCCGTAATTTTTTAATGGGAGCCCTCAAACGAGTTTAACGGGCCGGCCTGTTATAGGATCTGGTAGAGATGCTCTAAGGGCAACTCTAACCGATCCCCTATGTATAACGGAGGATCCGGCAAAGTAAATGCTTAGTGGAGTGTTTTTACACCGTTAACTTTTGGCCGGACCTAACCGATCTCCTATGTTTAACGGAGTATAAAAAATTCCATTTGCATTTCAGTTTTGACCATTGAAACAAATTTCATTGCTTCCTTATTACATTCAATGACATTTTAATACATTGGAGTACATAATTCACCAGTTCTTCGCTACAAGAACGAAACCAAGGAAAAAACACAATTAGACACTTTAAAAGATATTCAATTTCCATATCTGCTCCCACTAGTTGGACTAATATTTTCTCTATGTCTTCCTTGTTGATTCTATCTATGCGCTTCTCGAGCTTGCACACTTCTTTCTTCTTTGATTCCTACAAATTCGATGTTGCTTCGCATCTAGTCTCATCTCTAGCCTCTATTCTAACAACGAGTGCACGGACATCTATCAAATTTTGTGCTACCAATAGATCGATATAATCTTCTTCCCAATACCAACACTTACATCCATCCTACACATAAATTTGAGCAAACAATGAGCTACGTAAATTGCGCCGAATCCGGTGAACAGCCGAATAAAAAAAATCACATACCCCATCTTTTTTGCACTTGATGAGCACCCATCCGGGGTCTTCCGCCATGGTCTAAACTCAGCGCACTACCTGCCACGGGCAGTCGTCACACTTTATGACCAGCAACGGAGAGCCAACGAGCTGAGGGGCCAGTGCCGAGCCCGGGCGGCAGACATCCGTGTCTTTGCGGCGAAGCGCCGACGGGATAGATCCGAGTGGTTAGAGGCGAAGTCAATACTTGCATGCAGCGTGAAGGTGTTGTCGGGGCTGCGTTGTCCGGTACCCGGCCAATCCATGGCAAAGGCGCAGTCGCCGGTGACCGTATGTGTCAAATCCGGCGGCGGTGGCAGTCGCAAATCTACCGGTTGTGCGCCGGCGACAGGGTGCGGGAGGCACAAATCCGGGTGGTCAAGGACCACAGTGGAGCCTACGGAGCGTCCGTGGTGGCGGATGGTGGCCGGCGGGGGATGGGAAGGACAGCGCCGGCGTAGATGCGACTCAGGAGTGGGGTAGGTGAGGCAGCGGTGGGGAGTGGATTTTTTCCTCCGAGCGATAGCGGTGGACAAAAAATAGAGAGGTGAGGCGCGACTGAGGATACTTTTTACTCCACTAACGACATTTGGGGATCGGCTAGGTTCTGGTTCGAGGAGTAAAACCATTTTTTTACTTCTCTAACCGGTTATAGGGGATCAGTTAGAGTTGCCCTAAGTCACTCCCAACTACTAAAAAAGTTTGGATTTCACCTGACATACGTGGCAAAGTTACTTGGATTGATCCACTGTGGATAGTGATATGTTAGGTTGTCCAGCTCGTTGGTTGAGGCCTTGTACAACGCAGTGGCCTTGCTCGTGAAGAGTTTAACCATGTTCGGATAGTACCTGTCGGTGGGCTATCGAGTATGGTCGCCTTCTTCGCCATAATCCATCCATGGACGTCGGATATCTTTCTCAGAACGGCCCACCGGCAACCGCTCCCACATCCAAATCGAGAGGGCCCAGTCACATCCACGCATAACGAACATAGCTTCGGTCCTCTACATTGCTTTGTCCAGCTACAAATGCCAATTCATGATTAGATGACACAACTCAAAGCAGCATACATACATCCATAAATGCGAGATATCTTCTTACCGAACGGTATAGGTACGCGAAGCCGGCAGACCCCCAGCTGTACCCTGCTTCCCAGTCGGCCAGGAAGTCTAGATACATCCATTGGGCAATGTCCCCCGAGCGGTCTAGAAATACGACCTCCGTCAGAAGATATCACAAGTAGGCCCTCGCGTACTGCTCCACGGCCCGCGCATTGGCATCTTCCGGGCATCGGGACAGGTTGTTCTGGATACACACGAGTGGTACACTAAATGTTCGGTTATCTAAAGAGGCAGGGAAGCCATCGATGAGCGCGACAACCCTCTCCCGCCAGTTGTTCCTGCCCACTCGCCCAGTGAGAGCCCGACCCTGGAGCGGTAGGGCCGTGATCATGCCGAAGTCCTCGAGAGTCACCATCCTCTCATCACATGGGAGATGGAAAGTTTGCATCTCGAGCCGCCAAGGCTGTGAGAGTTGAGTGGACGAGCGCCGGTGGCGCATGCTTGAACTGAAGCGCAAAAGGCAGCAGCCCGGCTCTCCTGAAGTACGGTTCCAAGTGTGGGTCGTATTGCATCTGACAGGCCTTCGTGTGATTTCTCATACGCAATGGTGGTAGCATATGTCAAAATGTAGACGAAAATAGTTAGTAACTTACTTTTGTAAATCCAAACTTTTGGTGCAAGAACATGATCATAGTTATTACCACTCCATTCTCGATAAAACGGGCGCGGTGACCGTTATTGAACACAGGATCAAGCATGGTGTACTTAGTTCCGTTGTTCAGAGCAAGGGGGCCCTCGTAAACAATTGCCAATTCAAGTTAAATTTTTGACAACAACATAAGTAAGAAAAAAGTATGATCCAAATTGAATAAAGCACCTAATCCAACATCTATAAACATGCGTCACATTCATTCATCAAAACCATTCATCAACATTCATTATTTTAAATATAGCAATACCAAATGTGCACATGTGCATATCAATCTAAACACATTTATCTTTCTAAATATAAACATCGGCACATATATGCATATGCATTCATTTTAAATATAGCAATACCACAACATTCATTCATCATCAACGACATTCGTTCATTCATCATTCAACAACATTGAAATATGCATATATGCATATGAATCATTTATCAATATTGGAATATCCATCAGATTCAAATGTTCTAAATAAAGATATAATCAACACTAGGATAAGCTATAACCATCCTATTTATCCAACATCAATCATATTGAACCAACATCATCATTTTTTATCAATCATCAATTATTTATTCTAAAAAAAGCTATAATATGAACTAGGGTTCATCTTCAAACTAGATAGAATCAACAAAACTAGTTACTATAAAATATGAACTCGGATTCATCTTCAACACATCCATCATATTGATTCATTCTAAATAAACCTAGAATCAACAAAAGTTAAAACTACTATATGAACTAGGGTTCAAGTTGTGCCAAAAAATGCATCAAAACCGAAACTTTTTTGACTAAAACTACTTGGAGGGATGAAAGAAGCTTACTTCTCTCGTCGTGGAGCCATCTCGGTCCGCAAGAACGATGGAGAAACAGAAGAGATCGAAGTGGAGAGTGGAGGAGAGAAGAGAGCTGCGTCCTCCTCGGTTCTTCCGGGCGGTAGGAGGAAGATGGGGGCTGGCTTGGTGGGTGGCCTCGCCAGTCGGCCCCGGCGGCTTATAACTGTTCGAACCCTGCCAACAGGGTCGATGTGGGTAGGGGTATAACAACCTACCGCCGGGGGGCCTTGACGGTAGGGTTGACAGCTTATACGTGAATAAGATGCCTACTGCCGGTGCCCTCGGCGGTAGGCAGTTATACCCTACCGTCGTCGACCCCCGCGGTAGGAAAAAGGATCATATCCCAATTTCTTTTAAAGAATTAGGGTCATATCCGGCTTAACTTTGCCAAAAGGATCAAAACGCTAACTTTGGCTACTCCTCGGTACATGCATGTCTACTCTACACATATATGCTGACAAAAAGAGTGCCACGAGTGTGGCATCGGCACTACACTCTACCTCATCGAACACTAGCGCCAGTCATGAGGTTTTCTCCCCTGCCTTTTGAACAAGGTAATAATTACTTTTTAGTTTAAAACCAGCATAACCAGTATTTTTGTGTACCATGCACCATCGGTTTAGTTCAAAAGTTATGAGTAGAATTGCTTTTTAGTTTAACCAACATAACCAGTATTTTTTTTCTCTTGCTGACCGGTGTACCATGCACCATCGTTTTTTCTTTTTGGCTGGCCAGAGCCCTGTTTTTCCGCCCGCGATCACAGGAGTGAGTGGCGATGGGGTTCTCCCTGTTTTCCAGGTCAAACAACCAATATGCCTCCTGCCGTAGTTTTCCATCGCATGCCGTAGTTTTCCATCGTCGACTTTGGTGGTCAGGTCAGGCTCGCGGCCAAAAAACAGCACGCGGACGCATGTGACGAGGCCGACCTTTTTCTCGGGCCACGCGAGCCAGTCGTGGGTGGCGCCGTCGCGATAGTGCCGTCCGCCGTCTGTCTGCCGTGCGCGTGCACTTCTGACTCATGTGAGGCGCCGCCCCGCCCGGCCGCCGCTGCGTGACAAGTCCACGTTATAAGGGCATCTTTACCGTACATTTTTTAAAACAAATCAGATAAAATTCATGCAAACACGACGAATTTCGTACATGCCGAACAAAAATCATTACATTTTGGACATATTTTAAATAAAACCGGTAAAATATGTCCACGTTCGGTCGCGCGGAGCTCCATTCCCGTGACACGGATACACTACACTAGTCTACGGCCGGCCGCGACGAATCCCTTTTGTCTTCCCAGGTCCGGCAGTCCGCTCGTCAGACTGCCATGAGCCCCGGAGGTATATGCTTCAGTGCAAAAGGAGACTCGATCTCCCATGTTCGACAACGCCGGTCATCGAAGTGGAGCTGCCGCAATGTGCTTCAGCAGGAGGGGGAGGGGAAGACGATGACCTGCAACCGGGCAAGACACCTGTTGTGTACGCCGGTGTCGCCTTGGCGGTGGACTTCATGGGACCCAAGCGGCGGTGTCCTCCCGTATTCTACTTCTCCTTGATGACCTTGACGAGTGCGGACGTGCTGGACCCCGCGTCGCGACCTTCACCGGTAGGGCACGGTCACGGCATGTTGACGACGGATGGCGCGGTCGCAGGCACGAGAGAGAGGTGCGATACAACGTTGTCCATGGCAGCCACAATGATTGTGCCACCATGGTCCATCACGTGTCGGCCTAGAGCAACACGCCACTCCTCAGCGAGCTGGCCTAGAGAGGCGAGTTGCTGAAGAGCTTCTGCCTCCGCGAGCTGGCATGCAACCATCTGGACCGTCGAAGGCGGCGGAACAAAGAGTTGCGTGGGTAGTATCTGGCGGGCTCGACGGGTCACCCAGCCAACTTGTATGCCGGAGAACTCGGCTTCCTGCTCGCCAGATGCCATGGAGCTTCCGAAGAAAATGATGTGCAAGAAGGAGATGGGAACGAAGTGTGCTGTGATTTTTGCCCAACGTCTGGCATCGTTTAAATAGCGCGGGGGGGGGGGGGGAGGGGAAGGGGGCGGCTAGAGCCAACCAGCGTTGTGTATAATGACAGGCGTCTGGCGAACGGACGTGTGGGCGGAGTAGGTTTCTTGGCACACGCGCGAGTTTAATAGAAGTCTCTGGCCATTTGAATGCGGCGAGGAGGCGTGTTCAGCCGGGCAAGCATCAGGCTGCGCTCTCTCGACCCTAAAATCGATCGAGTGGTTCGAATGTAGTTTGTCATCCACGTAGTATCTCGTTGGTTCACGGACCAGTCTTGATGTCCGTTTTGTTGTAAACCGGACCTAAATCAGGACGAGCTCGCGAGCATCAAGACCGCATCCAGGTGCGTCTCACACTGTGGTCTTATCCAGAATCCTCTTCACTTGGAGCGTATGTTGTGCATTCATGCCAGTCAGCGACGCACTAGGACGGACATGACTCCATGATATTGATGCCAGTTAGAGTGACGTGACCGGACCAGTGGACGGCATCGCTTCATTGACAACGCAACCATCGTGAAGCCAACTCTGGCCGCTGCGCCACATTGAAGTCGACTTCTCGTCCCTTCGCCTAGCCTAGCTGGGTCTATTTAAGTAGGGCTCTCACACCGTCTACACCGCACCACTCCTCTTCCTCTTTGCTCCCACCCTCCCTAATACTCTCCGCTCTTGCACCATCCGGATCACCGTCCACATCATGTCGAAGTTATGGTTCTCCCTGCCAGTAGGCGGTGACGGCTACGTATCTTGGATTCCTTTTATAATAAACATTCAATATCATTTTTCGAGCATCAATTTTTTTTGCCAACAAACAAACATTTGTCAATATTCGCAGAAATCTAAGGCCCGGTTCTTTTGGGCGGTTCTCCTAGAATCGCCCCCTCCCCAGCTTCTCCCAGAATCACCACTTTATATTTTTTTTTACAATCCTACCTAGTTAAGGTCTAATTAGCTAGGATTGTAAAAAGAATGAAGCGACAATTCTTAAAGAAACTGGGGAGGGGGCGATTATGGAAGAATCGTTCAAAAGAACTGGCCCTAACTTTGTATCTCTTTGGCCGACACCCGTGGTTAAGTCTAATCTACTCCTAGCACACTCGTACGCTCCGGGGAGTTCAAAATCCCAAGCACGGAAGCAGCTGTGCTACTCCATCGATGAGAGTATTGGGCTTAGGCCAACTCCACCGCGCGACCCCATCCTGTCCGACCCCGCCCGTTTGGGGTAAAAGGGACAAATCGGGCGGCCCAGCGTGCGGGAGCAAATGGACTTTGTCCATTTTGTGTCCGCTTTCGACCCATCCCCGACCCAAGTTTGCGCCGCTTTTGGGGTGAAACGGATATCACGCGGACGCGCCGGCCGTCTACGCGTGTCCTCCCCTGGCCCGCACGTCGGTGGCACAGGGCGGGCCTTTTTCTATCCGCCCCCTCCCTCCCTCCGGCCGCATCCCACTCCACTCTTTCTCACTCTTTCCCTCGCCGCCGCCGCCGCCGCTGCCATTGCAGTCGTGCAGCTCGGACACGCGCTCGCCCAGCCCCTTCCCCTTGGCGCCGCCGAGCTACCCAACCACGGCCACCTGGTTTGCGCACCCGCCGGCCGGATTTGGGGCGGATCCAGTCGGTCTTGAGCTCGCCTAGCGGTGGAAGGCCGGGTCGCGCCATGGACTGGCCGGGCACCTCGCCGGAAGGCCCTGGCAGGGCCGCAAGGCCACATGCAGGCAGTGGCTCCTCCTCTAGCCGCTCGGATCTGCACCGTCGGTGGTCCGCCGGCAGATACACGAATAGCGGCCGACCGGGCTCGGTGCTTGCCCAAAAGCTCGTCAGCGCACCGTTGCCACTCATTATGTGCGACCACTGCCGAAGGATGGTCGTGCGCCACGTGTCTACAACGCCGGAACATCCCGGATGAGTGTTCATCAAGTGCTTAAACGATGGGGTATGTGCTCTTTTTAGCTTCAGTTTGTGCTCTCGGATTAGACTAGTTGTGCTAACTTCAAATTTTATTGTGTAGAATGGATGCAAGTTTTGATATTGGGAAGAAGAGTACATCGATATATTGATAGAGCGAAATTTAGTACATGTTCGTGCACTTTTAGCTAGCATAGAGGCTGTAGATGAGACAAGTGCACTTGTTGCTAGATTAGAGGTTAGACATGAGACTAGGTGTGATGAAGTAACATCGACTTCTGGCTTGAAGAAGAAAGGAGGATGTAACATCGAGCCTCCTCCACAGATCAACAATAAGTGCATCGAGAAGGCCCTAACCCAACTCAAGGGAGCAGTTACGGAAGTTGGGTATCTTATAAAATGTATTCTTGTGGTTCTTGTTTTCTTTGGCCTTGCTTTAATAGTCAAAATGTGATGTTGTATTGTCATGTACCAAAAATGAATGATAAAAAAAGTGAAGGACTTGCAAAGAAAAATGTACGCGGACAGGATGCGGCCGGGATGCGTTCGCGCGCTAGGCGCACGGCCACCGCATCCCAGGACACGTCCGGACACGACCCCATTGACCTACCCAAACGGACAGAATCCGGACAAAACGGACGTCCGTTTGGAGTCGTGCGGTGGAGTTGGCCTTTGTTGGAATTTTGCTAGTAGGCCTTTGGCCCAAAGGCCAACTAAAATTTTGAAATTATCTTGGCCCATTCATGCACACATGTGAGTGGAGTGAGTGAGGCTAAAGTTTAGTCCCACCTCATAAGTTGAGAGAGAGTTGTACCTCTTTATAAGGTGAGCTCTTCTACTACTTGTATGAGCATGAGAAGAGGAGACCTACACGCGCGCTCCTCCTCCTCGCTCGTCACGACGCGCCGCGGGTTGCGGGGTTGAGCCGAGCCGAGGACAGAGCTATGCACGTTGTCTATATTTTTGCTGCACGGGAAAATTAATGAGTCATTAATTAATAATTAACGGACGCATTAATTACTGAACCGTTTCTGATTCTTTTGGATCGTGACGACTCGGACGTGGGGTTTACTCCCACGACTTACCCAGCCCGCACTATATAGTCAGGAAGACGTCTACCCTAGCCGCGACCGCTTCGTATGGTTTTCACCACCGTTCCAGATCATTGCGCCGCCAAGCAAGTCTTCTCCATCCCTCCTTTTGGCGTACACCGGGAGAAGGGACAGCAGGCCTCTGGAACCCTGCCTCTCGTGATCCTGTACGTGAGAGGGGCGATCAGGTTTTTGGGGAGCGCACTCGCGCGGCTGCTCGCATCGACGACTTCGCGAACGACGACTTCTTCCCTGACCTCGGCAACCTCATCCTCGACGACATGGGCGACAACGTCAACGCCGGCGGTGCTGCTCCCGCTGCACCGTATGTGATTCTATCCTTCCTGTTCGAGATCATGGTAGAATTCATGTTTCTAGTATGTGCCCTAGATGTGATCTGTTCATCTGCTATGCTAGTTCGCATGATTAGTTTAATCTCTGCTAGTGCTGTCATGATTTATCTTTTGTTCATTCGGATTAAATCTTGTAGTAATTTGCTCATATTTCCAACAACCCAAAAACCTGACTATAGGCAATTTACTCCGAGTGGTTTTGCTGCGCATCTCAAGCCGCCTGCCTTTAAGGGGGCGCAATATAAAAGGTGGCGCACGAGAGCAGTCTACTGGTTTCAGACCATGAGCTGCTATGACACCACCAAGGGCAAGCCTGAGGGCGATCTTAATCCAGCACAGCTGGAAGCTTTTGAGAAGATCGATACCCTCTTTAAAGGCGCCCTTCTGAGTATTCTTGATGACTCCATTGTGGATTCGTATATATCATTTGACAACGGCAAGGACATGTGGGCTGCGCTCGAGGCCAAGTTTGGTGCCTCGGACGCCGCCAACGATTTGTATGTCATGGAGCAATTCTATGACTACAAGATGACTGATGAGTGCCCTGTTGTACAGCAGGCTCATGAGATACAGTCGCTCGCAAAAGAACTTGGGTACTTCAAGTGTGTGTTGCCGGACAAATTTGTTGCCGGAGGCATCATTGCCAAGCTTCCACCTTCGTGGAACAATTTTGCTACTTCCCTGAAACACAAGAGACAGGAGTTTTCCATTGCGGATCTCATTGGTACTCTTGATGTTGAAGAGAAGGCGAGAGCAAAAGACACACGTGCTCGAGTTGCTGAGGGAGGTTCTAGTGCACACATGGTACAGAAGAAGAACTTCCAGCCCAACAAGTTCAAAAATAACAAGAACAAAACTCAGGGCAAAGGCAAGTTTGATACAAAGAACAAGCCATCACATTCTACCAACTTCAAGAAGAATTCTCATAAGAAGGGGAAGGGACTTTGCCATGTTTGCGGTGATCCTAATCACTGGGCTCCGAGGTGTCCTAACCGCTTTGAGGAGTGCAAACATGAGAAGAGCGGCAAGTCCGCTAATGTTGTCATCGGTGATACCGATATGAAGGAATCAGGGTACGGTATTTTTCCTACCATCCTTTCAGTATTCCAATCTCCTGATTGGTTAATTGATACCGGTGTCAATGTACATGTTTGTGCTGATGCCTCCATGGTTTCTTCTTACCAGGCAACAGAGACTTCACCCGTGCTGATGGGGAACGGGTCACATGCCATTGTTCGAGGTGTTGGTACGGTCGATTTGAAGTTTACTTCGGGGAAGACTGTGCGTCTGAAGAACGTTCATCATGTGCCGTCCATCAATAAAAATCCCGTTAGCGATTCCCGTTTATGTCGAGATGGTTTTAAGTTGGTTTTCGAATCCAATAAAGTTGTAATTTCTAAGTTTGGACAATTTGTTGGAAAAAGCTATGAGTGTGGAGGCTTGTTCCGCCTGCCTTTGTCAGATATTTGCACTAAAGTTATTAATAATGTTTGCCACAACAATGAGTCTGATATTTGGCATTCACGACTTTGTTACATTAACTTTGGATGCATGACGCGGCTAGCCAATATGAATTTAATTCGGAAAATCTCTACTGTCAAAGGCTCTAAGTGCCAAGTATGTGTGCAAGCTAAGCAACCTCGCAAGTCCCATAAGACTGCAAAGGCAAGAGACTTGGCGCCACTAGAGCTTATACATTCTGATCTTTATGAGATGAATGGCGTGTTGACAAAAAGGTGGAAAGAAATACTTTATGACGTTGATTGATGACTCCACTAGATATTGTTATGTGTATCTTCTGAAATCAAAAGATGAGGTTTTGACTTTCTTCAAAAACTATAAAGCTGAGGCAGAGAACCAACTTGATCGAAAAATTAAACGGCTTAGGCCCGATCGTGGTGGAGAGTATTTTTCCAATGAATTTGATCTGTTTTGTGCGGAACATGGTATAATCCATGAGAGGACGCCTCCCTACTCACCCCAGTCAAATGGGGTAGCCGAAAGAAAGAACCGAACTCTAACTGATATGGTTAACACCATGTTAGACACTTCGGGTCTATCCAAGGAATGGTGGGGGGAGGTGCTAATGACTGTGTGTCATGTCCTAAACCGAGTTCCCACAAAGCATAAAACCATGACTCCATTTGAGGAATGGAAAAGGAAAAGGTTGAAACTCTCTTACCTACGTACTTGGGGTTATTTGGCGAAAGTCAATATACCAATTCCCAAGAAGCGCAAGCTTGGACCAAAAACCGTGGATTGTGTTCTTCTGGGCTATGCTTTTCATAGCATCGGCTATAGATTTTTTATAATAAAATCTGAGGTATCCGACATGCATGTTGGTACGATTTTGGAGTCGAATGATGCAACTTTATTTGAGGACATATTTCCTATGAAGGATATGTCGAGTTCATCAAATCAGGAGATACCTGCTCCATCTAGTGAGGAATTCACTGTAATTCCTGAACCCATCATTGCGATGGAACACGTTGAGAATCCTGTTGAGGGTGACAATGGAACTCCTGTGAGGAGTAAGAGACAGAGGACTACAAAGTCCTTTGGTGGTGATTTCATTGTGTACCTCGTGGATGACACATCCAGGACTATTTCAGAAGCCTATGCATCTCCTGATGCTGACTACTGGAAGGAAGCTGTACGTAGCGAGATGGATTCCATCTTAGCTAACGGAACCTGGGAGATCGCTGACCGTCCTTATGGGTGCAAACCTGTAGGATGTAAGTGGGTGTTCAAGAAGAAGCTTAGACCTGATGGTACAATTGAAAAGTACAAGGCACGGCTTGTGGCTAAGGGTTATACCCAGAAAGAAGGTGAAGACTTCATTGATACTTACTCACCCGTGGCTAGACTGACCACAATTCGGGTGCTACTATCACTGGCTGCCTCACATGGTCTTCGCGTTCATCAAATGAACGTTAAGACGGCTTTCCTCAATGGAGAGTTGAAGGAGGAAATTTACATGGATCAGCCAGATGGTTTTGTAGTACCTGTTCAGGAAGGAAAGGTGTGCAAGTTATTGAAGTCTTTGTATGGCCTTAAACAAGCTCCTAAGGAGTGGCATGAGAAGTTCGAAAGAACATTAACCGCTGCCGGCTTTGTAGTAAATGATGGTGACAAGTGTGTGTACTATCGCTATGGTGGGGGCGAAGGAGTTATTCTTTGTCTGTATGTCGATGACATATTGATCTTTGGAACCAAACTTGATTTAATCAAGGAGGTTAAGGATTTCTTATGTCGCTGTTTTGAGATGAAGGATCTAGGAGTAGCTGATGTTATCTTAAATATCAAGCTGTTGAGAGATGAGAATGGTGGGATCACACTGCTTCAGTCTCACTATGTGGAAAAGGTCTTGAGTCGTTTTGGGTATAGCGAATGCACACCTTTTCCAACTCCATATGATGCTAGTGTGTTGCTTCGAAAGAATCGACGGATTGCTAGAGGTCAACTGGGGTATTCTCAGATTATTAGCTCGCTTATGTATTTGGCGAGTGCCACGAGGCCTGACATCTCTTTTGCTGTGAGCAAGCTGAGTCGGTTTGTGTCAAAACCGGGAGATGATCATTGTCATGCGCTTGAAAGAGTTATGCACTATTTGAAAGGCACCGCGAGCTATGGGATTCACTACACCGGGTATCCAAGGGTACTAGAGGGTTATAGTGACTCAAACTGGATATCTGATGCTGATGAGATAAAGGCCACAAGTGGTTATGTTTTTACACTTGGTGGTGGCGCTGTTTCCTGGAAGTCTTGCAAGCAGACCATACGTAATAATGGGTTTGGATATAATGCATCGATGTGGATATAATTGCGGTGGGTCTCAGACCATGCGGTGGGTCTCAGACCATGCGGTGACCACAAGATGTGACAGATAATGCATCGATGGAGAAGGGTTTGAGACCCACCGCATGAGTTGTCCATAGTGGTAACCCATTCTATGTGATCGGAGATCCCGTGAAGTAGAAGTGAGAGACAAGCTATTGGTCAGCTGGGAGGAGAGTATTCCTATATTAACTATCTCACTCCGTGAAGATGCAATACTCTCCTGATCTACATGGCAGGTTGATACTTATCTTAATGTGTTCCAAGTGGCTTATTCGGGTAAGCAGAGATGTTGTCCTGCAGAACATCTTCTGAGGAACACATCTATATGAATTTGACTGTTAACGTCGCAGTCTGTGAGAATTGGGTGTTCTCTAATAAATTCATGAAAGGCCCTGAAATATGACGTATACGCTCCACCCGCGGGGAAGCCTTGCGGCAGCCCAGTATCGATCAAGAATTTGTGTGAAACTAGTCTCGCAGAAAACTTGTAGTTCAAGGCATAATTCACTATTCAAGTTGTGATCTAGTGTAGCATAAATCTCTAAGTGGAAGTTCAACTTCACAGTCTCCACTAAGCACCGGTATATAAACAATGTTTTGAAACTAAATGATGATATGTGCCAATGAGACTTTGTGGGGGATTGTTGGAATTTTGCTAGTAGACCTTTGGCCCAAAGCCCAACTAAAATTCTGAAATTCTCTTGGCCCATTCATGCACACATGTGAGTGGAGTGAGTGAGGCTAAAGTTTAATCCCATCTCATAAGTTGAGAGAGAGTTGCACCTCTTTATAAGGTGAGCTCTTCGACCACTTGTATGAGCATGAGAAGAGGAGACCTACACGCGCGCTCCTTCTCGCTCGCCTCGTCACGACGCGCCGCGGGTTGCGGGATTGAGCCGAGCCGAGGACAGAGCTATGCACGGGGAAATTAATGAGTCATTAATTAATAATTAACGGACGCGTTAATTACTGAACTGTTTCCGATTCTTTTGGATCGTGACGACTCGGACGTGGGGTTTACTCCCACGACGTCTACCCTAGCCGCGACCGCTTCGTATGGTTTTCACCACCGTTCCAGATCATTGCGCCGCCAAGCAAGTCTTCTCCATCCCTCCTTTCGGCGTGCACCGGGAGAAGGGACAGCATGACTCCGGAACCCTGCCTCTCGTGATCCTATACGGGAGAGGGGCGATCAGGTTTTTGGAGAGCGCACTCGCGCGGCTGCTGGCATCGACGACTTCGCGAACGACGACTTCTTCCCCGACCTCGGCAACCTCATCCTCAACGACATGGACGACAACGTCAACGCCGGCGGTGCTGCTCCCGCTACACCGTATGTGATTCTATCCTTCCTGTTCGAGATCATGGTAGAGTTCATGTTTCTAGTATGTGCCCTAGATGTGATCTGTTCATCTGCTATGCTAGTTCGCATGATTAGTTTAATCTCTGCTAGTGCTGTCATGATTTATCTTTTGTTCATTCGGATTAAATCTCGTAGTAATTTGATTATATTTCCAACAGCCTTACCCCACACGATATTAACTACACTTCTGCCCCGTATCAACCTTTGCACACGAGAAGATCGCCTTGTTCTTGTACGGGCAGCAGTAGTACTACGACAGGGCGCCGTGGAAAGGTCGACATCTGGATCCATCTATCGTCCATTCATTACTACAACTGGAGAGGTACCACCGTTAGCTCACGACCCATCTCGATTTTCAAACGTTGCCATCATTCAATGCTTGTCCAGGTGCCATTCGCAGATTTTACAACAGTAACTGCTCAGAGTGGTTGAGGCTGCTCCCGCGGACGCCGCGCGAATAGATTGCGTACCGGGCGCCGAACTTTACTTCACCAGACCTGATCGAACACTTACTAGTACTCGTCGATGACGTGCGCAGGAGCAGTGAGCATGGGCACATGAGCAAAGAATGCCAGGAGGAGAGTGGGTGAACCGAATCCTCCTCGTCGTCGCCCGTTAAATCGGTTTCTTGCGTGCCAACCACTCGCCATGAGCCCGGTCTCATCAATATCCATATCACTTCCACAATTCCATTAGGAGAAGAATATCCACTCCACCATAGCACCATACTGTTAGCATTATCATTAGCCAGAAATCCGCTACGGAGTACTCCCTCGGTTCCTAAATATAAGTCTTTGTAGAGATTCCATTATAAACCACATACAGATGTATATAGATGTATTTTAAGCATAGATTCACTCGTTTTGCTTCGTATGTGATCCTTAATGAAATCACTTCAAACATTTATATTTAGGAACGGAGTACGTACGTACGTATGCATGTTTGTTGAGCTTCTCCAACAAGACTGGTTCGGTAGGAGTAGCAGAGCTGACTGCAATTCGTAAGCAGAGGGGCAACATACGTACCACACACATTTGTACAAAACAATATCCGCGAGTTAATTGCACTTAAATTTGAAGTGCAGCACACCGAACTCCTGGCCTTGGAATAATTGCTCCGTACAGAGGCCCGGTTTTCTTTGACATGCTGGCGATCGACCGGCTTGGCGTCCGTATGGTCGATGGAGACGAGAAACTGGGTCTCTGGCTCGTCAACCCATGAACCCCACGACAAGGCGTAAACCAACGGACTTGACGTGCACCGGTGCATGTGCCCTGCCCACGATCAGACTTGATGAAGTGGTTGTTAGCGTCGCACGTCAAAGCAGTAAGAGGATGCTTGGATACGTTTTAGTCCCATGACTAAAAGTAGTGGGACTAAAACTTGCTAGCCTCACCCATGCTTGGATCCAAATACTAAAGAGACTAAAATCAAGTTATTGAGCATTTATTATCCTCCAAACCATCCAATCCGGAACTCGCATGTGTTAAAGTAGAGGAATTAAATGAGGAGAGAGAGGGCTAATACACATTTTAGTAGGTTTCTCATGACTAAAAAATTTTAGCCTCAAGACTAGTCCTAGTCTCTCTTTAGTCAGGGGTGCTTGGAACTTTAGTCTCTAAAAGAGACTATTTTTAGTCAGACTAAAAATAGTCCCTTGGATTCAAGCACCCTCTAAGGCGTTGTACAATGTTAAATGCTTAGAGAGGTGTATAGAAAAGCAAATCAGATTTTTTAATCATCGTTGTTTATTTCTACAGAAAAGAAGCCGAATTAAGCATCTAACCATCATAAATGAGCACTGATGCTAAAAAAACACTGATTTATTTCTCTATGCACATTTCCGATGAGGCCATCAGCTTAAGAGTGGTAGGTGCATTTTTTGGGCGGCAGATAAGGCAAGCTTCAGTCAGTTTAAGTCACCACTACTAGAAAACACAGGTTTTGGCATGAGATGCTCGGCAAAGCTCACTTGATAAATAAAAGTTGGACTAGTACCTATCGGCAGTGTGGCTGGGCAAAGAAGAGGCTTTGCGGTCGCGAGCGTGTGGGTGCAGTGCGACCAGTGGCTTAAAGCAGCAGCGAGGGAGAGAGATCGAGCAGGTGAACTACTCTAGGGTCCATGCATGTTTGCAAATGCTGCCAAAAAAAGGCATCACTAGTGCGGTGCACATTCTACCTCACCAACAGTAGTGCCACTCGTGCAGGTTCTCTGACCTCCTGCCTTTAGAAAAAAAGTCTAAATGCAATATCTTTTTAATTTTAACCAATAGTCTTTTCTATAGAAGGTAAGTTTAACCAGTTGAGACATTTTGTCCTGCTGACGGTTGACCGATGCACCATCGGTTGACTGGACTGTGTGTTGTTTTCCTTCGTGGACGAATCCATTTGCTCCCGCGCGTTGGGCGGTCCGTTCTGTCCGGTTATTCTCAAACGGACGCGGCAGGAACATTTGAGTCGTGTGTTGGAGTTGGCCTCTTAGCATCTACAGCCGGACCTAGCTGAATATGCTATAATTGATTAGAGCGTTCGGTGACCCCGCACGATATTAACTACAGCTAGCCGTGCACAACTCCCATGGTCTCGCGTTGGAGTTGGCCATCGCCGTGCAGAGGCTCCCATGGTCGCCGCCGTGCAGAGGCTCTCTGGCCGAGCTCGCCGTGACCCTGCACGCAGGCCAGTCGAAGGGGAGCACAAGCACAGGCTATGGTGTGGGCGTCGGCCACGCCATGGGGAAGGTGCGCATGGCCGTCGAAGTGGTCCAGCCCGAGGTCGAGCTGCGCGACGCCGTGCGCATGAAGGTGCGCCAGCCCGAGGTCGCCATGTGCAGCTACCTCAGCCAGCATGGGCTTCGGCGGGGATCTTGGAATCTTGCAGGGACGGGGCAGCGTCTGCAAGGCGGAGGGCGCGGCGGGAGGCAGGAGGAGAAGGGAGGAGGAGGAGGACGGTAGGAGGCAGGTGCGGGGAGCTCGGAGTATTTCCGCGCGAGCAGGTAACGAAGGGAAGGCGTTGTGGAGTCGCTGATATGTGGGCAAGAGGTGGACTCGATTGGACGAGAGGGGACGAGGAGAGCCTTTGTATTTGTTCGTCCAGACACATTTGTAGCCTAAATTTGCTTGGGATTTGGGTTAGGGCCGGACAAAAAAGACATCAGCCGACAACTTTGTTCATTTAGGTATGTCCGTTAGATCGAGTTTCGCCTCAAACGAAAGCAAGTGGATGATTTAAGGTCTAGCATTGGAGTTGGCCTGACGCAAGAGGAAGGATGGGAGATACCAGAGTTGGTGGTGGGGAAGACAATATAATTAGTGGATCTTGATGATGCGTTTGTCTCCTCTCTGGCCCTGTACCCAAGTCCAGTAAACCTTTGGTACGTGGATTAGACGTTGCTGTTCGTGTTAGGGGCGGGGCGATTAAGCTGACGGTGTGGTTTGCCTTTGCGCAATTAGGATAGAGAAGACTACTTTGTGCATGTCGGATGTGGTGGTAGGGTTTGGCTGTTGGGGAGTGAGCCGTGTCTTTCATGTGGAGTCCTACAACCATCGCCCATTTTTCTTGGTCCATTCTGCTAGTGATGTCTCTTTTTCTAAAAAGATTATTTAGGCATGGGAGATCAGGTGCTGGCACTGGCCTAGAACACTCCGTTTTGCATTGGCATGTCGTCGCTTGGGCTATGGCTCTTACTAGCATTGGGTGGGGGGGCACATGCGTTGGAATGAACAATGTGAAAATGCATGCCCTGATTTGGCCGGTTGGCATAATTCATGGATCTTGTCTTGCTTGCTCCTCGTTGTGGTGTCAATAAAGGCTCGCCGCAAAAGGTCGCATGAAGCACCCGCTTTGCCCAGGGGATAATTGCAACGACGCCTCTGTTTAAGGGATCGGGACCAGCGTTTTCCGTTCTCAATCTTCTAGGTTTTCTTTAATCAAGATTGCTAAATCTCAGTCGATCCATGCTATATTTGTGAGATTTTAAATAGCGACCCATTAAAAATATTTTTTTAATAAGTTAAGTCATTTGACTTAGATTTGGTTAAGTCTTAATCGACCATGATCTTAGCATACCCAGTAAATTCCGTTTTTCAGCAAAGTACTCCCGTGTTAAGGCCTGACATTAGTATTACTAGTACCTGATGATTTGATGATTTGAGTTTTTCATAGTTTTGTTCAAAACAAACATTGCATAATTTCAGTTTTGCACTTCTTTTTTGCGGTTGAGTCTTGCACATATTCGATACAATAACTACTAGCCATTGGGGATAAAAAAGGTTCAGTAGGTGGTCACATAACAGTAATTGGGTAAAATTTATTTGTAGCATATAGTATTGATCCTTAGTCCTTATGGAGGATGACTAATTCCCTTGAATGCAAAGAGCCGGGGAGATGTGGGTTGAGTTTTGTTCTCTCTAAAAAGACTCGAGACTACTATAAAGGTTCACAAGACAACACAAATCATCCTAAACATAATAATGATTACATCGAGGACCCTGCACCATATGACGACCACTGCCACCGTCGGAACGAGCCGCCGACGCGCCGTTGTCGTCGTTCCTCTACGAAAGCCGACTTGACCTTATTGATGACAATCAGGAAGTCTTCATGCACGAACCCCTAAGTGCCCCAGAGTCGTAGGTATTGTCACTAAATCTTGAATCGATCTGAAGCACTTGACACCAAATCCCGTCGATGTTGCATGAGTGGTGAGAAACGATAACCTTGCTGCACCAAGGAGACAGTCGGAATCTCTACCCCGGAGCACCATCAACCCCATCCCAATGGATGAACTTGAAGAGGATCGGAACCGGTAAGACCAACTCAAAAATGAAGTGTCGTCTCTGCGAGAGAAATGAAAAGAGAAACTCTAACAGGATTCAGGTTAAGTTTTCTCCGCAAACCGAGGTGGGTTAACATATTTTCTTTCTGAGTGATGTGGGTTAATATAGTGTTGTAACTACTGGACGAATGTTATACATGAAAAACTAAAATAAAACGTGTGGCAAAAGGTTTAGAGAAAACAGGAAAAAATAAAGAAAATATACTGCAGAAATCCATTTTTGTTTCCCCTTCGTCGACATCGGTGGTTAAGTCTAATCTACTCCTACATTGACTACTCCCCGGGAAGTTCAAATTGCAAACACCGAAGCTGCTATGCTACTCCATCAATCAGAGTATTCGGTTACCCCACACCACATTAACTACGCCTAGCCGCGTGTTGGGCTCAAGTGCAACCAGCACGGAGAGAGACACATTAACAGCGCGATTAAATCCGCAGCATCCACCTCTGGACACGAGAAGATCGCCTCGTCCTCGCATGGTCGTACCTCCTTTGTGGTTTTCTGGTTTATAAGACTCAATTCAAAAAACACACCAACCAAGATAGATGATGAGTGGTGAAATATTTTTTATAGTTTGTAAAAGCACCCAATTAATGTTCTTGTTTTTCTAAAAAAGTATGTTTACCAATGCATTAAATGCAATGCATGCATGCATAAATTACATGCATTGGTTAATTTTCTTTTAATACTTACATGTAATGATTTAATAGATCTTGGAATCTGAACATGTGATGAAAAAACAATCAAATTGAGCTTTATAAAATAAAAAACTAAAATTTTAAGATAAGCGCTATGAACCAGAAAGGAGGGAGTACGTACTCCTACCACCAGCGGTATGTACCAGAATACAAAAGCCAAAAAGGCGCCGTGGCAACGTTCACGTCCGGATCCATCTATCGTCCATTCATTGCAACCAGAGAGAGAGAGGGGTACCACCAGTACTAGTTCACGATCGATCTCTATTTTCAAACATTGCCATCATCAATGCTTGTCCAGGTGCCATTCATAGTACTACTACGGCTGGTCATAGTGGAGAGTAACTTAGACTAGTGTCGTATGCATGACACTAGTCTAAGTTACTATCTTCATAGTGCAAAGTAACATAGTACTAGTGTCATATGTAGTCCCATTTAATAGCTTGTAGACTCATGTTGTCTTGGAAAGCGCTATGTTACAGTAACATATTATGTTACTACTTCTCATTTATTATTTGCCACATAAGCAAAAAATTCTCGAGGTGCGCTATGTTACTACCTAAGTTACTCCCACTATGACCAGCCTACTCCTTCCGTTTATATCGAAAAATATGAACATCTATAATATTAAACCTATATAGTATGAAAATACATTTCATGGTGCATCTGACAATATTGATTTCATATTGTGAATGATGATACTTTTTAATATAAAGTTAGTCAAATTTTACAAAGCTTGATTTTGACCAAACCTTATATGCAAACTAAAAAGAAATGGATGAAGTACTAGATCGCTCCCACAGTCCCATGTGACCTGTGGCGACAATGATTCATTGGTTGGCTATTTTTTTTTAGAACATAGACGCCAGGGACGTCCGGCTTTAAATTAATAAAGCCCACAACATAGATAGCGTAGCACAACCACATTACCAACACACGGCACCAGACAAATGACGAGCCGGTCTTGGAAACAGCAACCGAAGAAGGAATAAAGTACGTTACAAGGCGCGGCCGGCCTAGCGAAACGAGCACGCAGGCCCGGCTAAAACTACAACCAAAAGGGGCTGCCCATCCCTATGTGACAGCAGACGGCACGGAGGACGGAGCGCGGGACTCGGCGTAAACTAAGCGAAGACGGCAAAGAGCTTGGCGATGAAGATCAGAGTCCTGTTGTCTTCCCAGCGATGCCCATTGCTGCAAGAACACGATGCATTTGAAGATAACGTCAGCAGGATGCGAGGGAAACACACCCTCAATAGTAAACTTGTTACGAATATGCCAGATAGCCCATAACATGGCCGCCGCACACGTCCACATGACCTGACGAGCCGGGCCTTGAACCAATGACAAGGAAGACACTAGCGCGGCTCGATAGCGGGGATCCCAATCCACCCCCACGGCCTCACGGACCGTGCTCCAAGCAAAGCGCGCCAAAGAGCACCAGAAGAAAGCGTGGTCAACATCTTCCGGAACCCCACACAAAGCACAAGGGTCGGAGGCGGGGCCGTTGCGCTTAGCAAGGTTGGTAGAGGTAGGAAGAAGATCTTGGCAGAGTTGCTAGAGGAAGACCTTGATCTTGAGAGGGATTTTAGCTTTCCAAAGCCCCATGGCAGCCGAAGGGACCTGGCCGCAGGTAAGCTCTCTGTATAAGGAATTGATAGAGAATTTGCCAGAGCCCGAAAGTCTCCAAGAGACCGTGTCCGCGGAGTCCGACAGGCGTACATCCACGATCAAATCCCGAAGGCGATCCCACTCCGCCATCTCCGTCCCCGATAATTCTCTTCTGAAGTTGATGTAGAGTGGGGATGAGCTAAGAGTTGAAGCAACCAATTGGTTGGGCTCGACTGCAATGGAGTAGAGTTGGCGGAACTCCGACCATAGGGGTTGTTGGCCAATCCAAAGGTCTAGCCAAAACCGCGTGGAGCGCCCGTTGTTAACCCCAAACTTCGCGCCCCTGGCGAAGAAGGGTTTGAGGGCTTGAATGGAGTTCCAGAAGGGGGACCCACGAGAGGCCGCCTCGAAGAAATTCCCATTCGGGAAGTATTTCGCACGGAGGAGGTCGATCCAGAGGCCAGTCTCACCCTGAGACATCTTCCAGATCCATTTGTACATGAGTGCAATGTTCATCAGTTTGGAGTTGATGATCCCAAGGCCCCCTTAGGCTTTAGGTCTGCAAACGGCCTGCCATTTGACCATATGGTATTTTCGTTTAGGTCCCGCTCCTTCCCAAAAGAAACGGGACCGCGGGGTATCCAACTCAGTGTGTACCCCATCCGCCAGCAAGAACAAACCCATGGCGAACATAGGTAAGGATGAGAGGCTGGAGTTGGTTAAGATTAGTCTAACCCCTGAAGACATAAATCTACCTCTCCACGGACACACCCTGTCCGCTACCTTGGAGGTGAGAGGTTCCCAATCGGCAATCGAACATTTCTTCGTCGCGATCGGGAGGCCGAGGTAAGTGAACGGAAGCTGGCCAAGTTCGCAGTTAAGCAAGTTGGCTACCCGCTGACTTTCGGCCGCGTCCATCCCTATGGACACCACTTCACACTTGTGGAAGTTGATTTTAAGCCCCGACATGAGTTCAAAACACAACATAATGGCATTGATCGTTGCGATATTGTGTGTGTCGGGCTCGAAAAGGAGGAGTGTGTCATCCGCGTATTGCAGGTGTGACACACCCCCCGGGATCAGGTTGTCCACCACTCCCCTGATGTGACCAGCCAAATGAGCTCTGTCTAGCATGGCGCCCAAGGCGTCCGCCACAAAGTTAAACAGCAAGGCTGGGTCCCCTTGACGCAGCCCACGCTTGTTGCGGAAAAAGTTTCCTACTTCTCCGTTCAGCGCAATCGCCGTTTGGCCCCCCGAGACCAACTGCATCATGCGATGAACATTGGTTGGCTACTTGGCTTAAGCACGTCTTCAACGTGGATCATCAAACATATGGCACCAAATATCCGGCCAGTTCATCAAACAAAGCAAATACCCAGGCGATAAACTAGATCATGGATAATTTTCTCTACAGCCTAAAAGAGCGTATAATGACAACCAAAAACTATAAATTATTCCACTTCTCCGCGTACGGCCCTCGCGCGGGAGCGACCGGCATCGACGTCGTTGGCAGTCGGCGCGTACACAGCCGGAACCATCGTTGGATCGGTCCGAAGTGTTGTAGTCATGACGGACGCCCCGACTCCCCAGAGCTCCCCTGATTTCGGACCAAGCACTAGGCTTTCATGTCGGTCCGGCTTGAGCCGGTGCTTCATGTTGGATGGCTAAAAGGGACATTTACGGGCATTTTGATGATCTTCGTCTTGGAGTTGTTGAGGCTGCAATTGTGTACGCTGCGTCAACATACATCATGCCTCACTTCATGAGACCATGAAAACGTCCTTTGGGACTTGGGAGCTGCCACGTCCAAGGCTGATGCACATATGCAAGTATGCAACTGTCGCTAGTATAGATTACGTAATGTGGCGTCCGTATTTTATTTGACCCGACCTGGTCGATCACTTACTTTATCTATTCGTCGGTTACGTGGGCAGGAGGAGTGAGCATGCGCACGAGCAGTCGAACAAATAATGCCAGGAGGAGAGTGGGTGAACCGAATCCTCGTCGCCCGTTAAATCTGTTTCCTGCGTGCGAACCACTCGTCATGACCCACTCGGACTGAATATCCATATCACTTCCACAGTTCCGGTACGAGAAGAATGTCCACTCCACCACGGCACCATAACCCGCTACGCACGTACGCATTTTTGTTGTTGAGTTTCTCCAACAAGACTTTTGGGGTAGGAGTGGAACTGACTGTCAGTGTAAGCAAAATGTTCACCATTAGAAAACTGAACTGGCCCTCCTCGCACGTCAAGCGTGGCGCTTGTTGACTAAACCTGACAGCTTGTGTGCGCAGGTCTTGAAAGCTCGCTACTACCCGGACGGTCGCCTCGAGGACACAGTCTTCTCCGGGAACGCCTCCTCTACCTGGCAGGCTATTCAACATGGCCTCGAGCTCCTCAAGAAGGGTCTTGTGTGGCGCGTCGGCAACAGGGAACAAATTCAGATATGGCGTGGTCGTTGGTTGCCCCGGATGCACTTTGGTATGCCAATCACGTTGCAAGGTACATGCAGGCTTAGGCGGGTGGCCGAGCTGCTCGACGAACGAGGTGCCTGGCGCATGGAGACCCTTCAGAAGTACTTCCTCCCTTCCGATGTGGAGGCCATTACCAGTATCCGCATCTCCACCAAGGCTTCGACAGATATGCTAGCTTGGACACCGGAGAAGTCTGGAAACTTCACGGTCAAATCAGCCTACCGGCTCGCCATGGATGAGCGCGAGCGTCCAACGGCGTCGTCTACGAGCAGGGCACCGGATGGTCGTTGTGCCATCTGGAAGACTATATGGTGGTGCCCTGCTTCCCCGAAGGTACGGGTCTTCGCCTGGAAGCTAGCCTCAAACTCTTTGGCGACTTGGGAAAATAAATTCTCTCGACACCTTAAAACTTCTAATATTTGCCCCGTTTGTGGTATGGAATGCGAGCACACCTTTCATACATTTTGTAGGTGCCCCCGGGCGAGGGAATTATGGTGTGCAATGGCCCAAGACTGGCCGCTCCCAGACGTCGACTCAGTCTGTCATACTGGCCCTGAATGGCTCCTGGACGTCTTGCACCCGCTCTCTGACACGGCTAGAATGGCCCTCCTTAGACCCTATGGAGGTCGTGGTACGTCCGTAATGAAATCACCCATGGGAAGAAGGCGCCCCCCTACCGAAGCGTCGCGTCGCCTTCTTCACAGCTACATAACTTCCCTAATTTGTATCAAGGAACACCCAGATGGAGACATGGAGAAGGGAAAGATGGTCATAGCAGACCCAATGGCACTCGCTGGCCCAACCACTCCTGAACTGGTGCAGTGCTCTGCGGTGGCTGAGTTGAAATGGACACCCCCACCATGTGGTTGGACGAAGATGAATGCAGACAGGTCCTACCTAGAAGCGGATGGCAGCGCTGGAGCCGGAATGATCATCTTCTCCGCCTATAGAGAACTACGTACATGTGCTGACGCCCTCCAAGCAGAATTGGAAGCCTGTAGAGAAGGTGTTCATTTGGCACTGCAATGGACCACAAAACCTGTGATAGTTGAGCTTGATTGTGCTGAGGCTGTCAAGGTGATTCAAGCTAATTCATGTGATCGTTCAAGGCATATGGCGCTTGTTAGTGAGATCAAGTCCTTGTTAGCTGAAGGAAGGGAGATTGTCATTATGCATATTCGACGTACACAGAATAGAGCTAGTCATGAGCTAGCACATTACGGCCGTGCCATGCCTCGTACTGCTGTCTTAAATCAGTTAGGAACTGTAAGTTAGTTGCCCTTAAATCCTTTTTTAACACAGCTGCACTTAAACTCATACTACAGCACACGCCGAACTGCTGGCCCTCCCTTGGAACAATTGCTCCGTACGTACATAGCCCTGGTTTTCTTTGTCATGCTGGCATAGCCCTGGGTTTCTTTATCATGCTGGCGATGGACCGGCTTCCCGTCCGTACGGTCGACCGGGACGAGAAACCATGTCTCCGGCTCGTCAAACTACACAAAGGAGTGAAGCAACGGACTTGGACGTGGCCCACCCACTACCGGACTTGATGAAGTGGTTGTTAACGTCGCACGGCCGTGCGGTCAAAACACTACTCCACTAGAGTACTTAAAAGCAAAGGTTTTGACTTGGTGTGCGTGGCAGAGCTCACTTGACATGAGTTGGAGTGGTACGTATCGGCATGGCGGCTGCCGAAAGAAGAGGCTTTGCGATCGCGAGCGTGCGTGGCCTAAAGCAGTAGTAGCAGGCGAGCAGCGACGGTGAGGGATCGAGCAGGTGAGCGACTACTCGGTCCATGCACGTCTACAGATGCTGACAAGAAGTTGCCGCTGGTGTGGTGCATGCACGCCGCCACCTCCTCGCCAGTAGTAGTAGGAGTAGTTGAGTGCAACACCGCAGCCGTGCAGGTTCCGTCGCTGGGCTTTGAAAAGTTAAATACTGCCCATTTCTCTCTGTATTTTCACTGTCATTTGCGCACTACGGCACTAAATTCAGCTGACAGTTGATAAACAGAAACAAACAACAAAATTCTTTACGTATGAAAAGGGAAGCATTGTCAACGGAATATCTACTGAGCTAGCCCACCCGAGCGTTGTTTTCCTCCGCAATCGCAGGCGTGACCGGTGGCCGCCATCGTCCGTCCGGAGATCCTGTTTTCCAGCGTCAAACAACCGACCGGAACATGCTCTGCCCAGCCCTAGTTTTCCATCGGTGCTCGCCTCGCAGGGGCATGTGGTGCCTGGTGGCTACCTACGCCAGGGCGGCGGCGAGATGAAACCGACCCGAACCTACCCCGACTCCTATTTACTCCGGCCACGTGAGGCGGTCGTGGTGAGGGTGGCGCCGAGACATGCGGCGCCATAGTGCCGTCCGCCGTGCGTGCGCCCGCACCGCCCGGCTGCTGCCTGCGACGCGACGAGTCCACCGCTCGTCTCTCCCGTCTTCTTCGCCGAAATGAACTCCGGTGCGTGTTTTCTTGTTCGGAAAGAAACACTCCGGTGTGTCCATGCGCCAAATCCGACATGAACTTGTCTACACCGTTTAAATCTTCGACGCTGATCCGTGAATCTTCCGCATGCGTTTGGACCACGCTGTCCAGATATCGAAGCCATCCAACGCGTGTCTGTATTGGTCCCCAGCCTATTAGTTCGGTTTGCTGCGTGGGAACCACTCGCCATGAGCCTGGACTCAATATCCATATCACTTGCAGTTCCACTAGGAGAAGATGTCCACTCCACCAGCACCGTAGTAATCCGCTACGTATGTACGCACGTTGGTCGTTGAGCTTCTCCAACAAGATCGGTTAGGCACCATTGTAAGTAGAATGTCCTCTATTAAAAAACCGAACCAACATGCTACGTAGTACTACCACACACACGTGTACTGGTGTGGCTACTGCAATGCCAGTGGCACAGATAGCATTAGCAACCCTAAGTTGCTTCTGCGCAAGAGACAAAACGAGGAGTAAATCGCATTAAGTTGAACACCAGTTTTTCTTTGTGCGTCGACCTGGCGTCCGTACGCACAGCCGGGACGAGAAAATGGGGTCACGGCTCGTCAAACGACACAAAGGACCGTCACCCCGCGTGCTAAGCAACGGACTTGGACGTGCACGTACCTTACACATGATAGGATGAAGTGCCCGCCGGACGGCAGTGGTGGTCAAACGCCAACAAAGCATTATCCGGCGGGGCCATCAGTTTAAGAGTGCTAGTACTAGCAAAAGCAAAGCAAAACGTTTTGCGTTTTGCGAGTGTGTGCAATGCCAGTGCAACGAGTGGCCTGAAGCAGTAGAGGGAGTGAGAGAGATCGAGCAGGTGAGCGACTCCTCACTCCTCAGTGCATGCACGTTTGCATATGCTGACAAAAAGTGGCATCGGCACTGCACAGTTCACCTCATCAAGCAGTAGTGCTGCTCGTGCGGGTTCCCTCTCATGCCTTTCAAAAGAAGGTTCTACCAATCTATCTATCTATACCTATACTAATTTGTGACTGCCAAAAAATTCTCACAAAAATTAGAATTTACGAGCCGTTAATCTGATGGGACCGAATTATTACGGTGTAGATCAACTCATGAAATCCTTCACAAAAAATTTCTCTATGGTACAATTCTCCAAAAAAACAATTAAAAGGTCCACAAACCTTTTTGTTTCTAACTAAAACAAAATCCTAACAACATACGTACTCCTATCACATCCCATGCATATACTAATTCAATCGGCTGCGCTAAGAAAACTAATTCCACCTGCCCCCTCTTTCCGGTGGAAACACAAGTTCCTTTATCTCCCCGTTTTCTCTCTTCCCCGTATCCTCCTCTCTCTATTTTTCTCTCTATTTTTGTCAGGTTATATCTCTCTATTTTTCTCTCTCCCCCTCATCTTCCTTCTCCCCCGATCCTTTCTCTCTTCATTCTCTCTCTCTTCCTAGATGGCAAAGGAGACCATCATCTCTCTTTAACCTGACGAATCAAGTTTATGGGCATCGATCGAGTTGATCAGCAGTTCCTCATCTAGATCGGGTTCACCTTGAAAAACAATCGTCTTGAAGGCATCTGGACCTCAATTCCCATTGATACATGGTATGGCGACGTACGCAACATGGATAGTGAGCCTCCAACATCATGTGCCATAGTAGATCTCAGCATGAACTGTGTGCATACAGGCCAAGTTCTACCCCCACCCTACATGGAGATCCGGCAGTATATGCTGCAGTTTTTTCTTGCCTACCCCTATACTCCGCGCCGACACAAATCTCGCTGATCTCAGGTAACCGCTCTCCTCTTCAATGTCAAAGCATGCGCTACTTTCATCTAGAACATCTGACAGACTAGCAGCACATAGATCGCTACTTATATGTTTTCCATAAATGGATGCTTTGATCTGATCCTCCTGTAGGTTCTTAACTATTGAATCACAACAAGATCTGATGTGGTGTATCCCTTTGTTGGAGGCGCCCGATCCAATCTCCTCATCCAAGTCTAACACATCGACCAGCTGTCCAGGATGTGTTTGGTTGATCAAGAACAAGGGTTCCAAATTCTGACACTACTGTCATAGTGGCACAGCCCGACCTCACCAATGCAACCAGCGGAGTTCTTTCCAGCGATCACACACCTAAGGAAGCTTTTTCCAAAAAAAAAAGTACATGGAAGCTACCTGATTGATTCACGTACATACACAGAACGTTAACTGTCTATGGCCATAGATAGATTCTGACATTATGTATTTTTGCCGGTGTTATTGCAGGTTGATAATTTGTTTTTCACAAGCTAGCTTTATACTTGGAGATTGATTCAGGCAAAATCACAGCAAATGTCAAATGGAGCCAGTTTTTGCATATCTATTTCATCGGAAAGTACCTCGCAACTAGACTGATCATCTCAGTTAAATAAAAACCCAGTCCAGACCAACACATGAGTCATTTTCTAAACATTCACAGATCAGCAATCGCATTTGGGGAGATCTAGGAGTAGAGGCTCCAACACTTTAAGCAAATAGCACGAGTGCTCCGTGCCGCTCCTCTCCAATTCTACCCAGGTGTGTCCTATATTCTCCATGTTTGCTTAAGTTTTTTTATACTGGCTTCTCAAGGTTCTTAAATCATATCCAGTTGTGGCTACGGTAGTTGTTTGTTTGCTAGAAGGTTGGAATAGTTCTTTCTGTCACCAATTATATGCATTGTTTATGTTCAAACTTACTGAGAAAAAGACAATCCCCCTTTGGTGACATGGTAGAAAACTGAGAGTGTCATGCGTGAGATGAGAGAGGCAAATGATATGGCTCTTTATCATGTCATGCCTGTTGCAACCATGTGTTAGAAAAGCTTAAGTGCGGGTATTTTCTTCTTTTCCTGATTTATATTTGAATCCATCCCAACTTTGCCATTGGATTCGGATTAACAAAGCATCTCTGTCCAATTATTTTCTAGCGATTTCATGCATCGTTTTTTAATCATGTTGTGAGAGTACGCATGCATTTTGTATTGCTCCTTGAATTATCTTCAAATTTCATGTTCCTTTGATCAGTTATGTAAAAGTTTTGCTTTCTTGGTTTTCTGCAATGTAGTTCTAAAGCAATGGTGTGTGAATATACTTAATGCAATTAGCCTGTGGGACACCATTAAGCGCTCAACAGCAACAAACTTATGTTGAAGAGATCACATGATTGGTTGCCAAGTTCAGGCCGTTGATACAAGGTCTGGACTACACGACCTACAATTTTAAGTTAACATCTGCTTTGAATTACCATCCAGTTGAAGGCAACAAGATGCTTATTTCTTGCGCACGAGAGATAAAAGGTCTAAAATATATTCTAATAATAGCAACCTTCACATTTCCTAGAACTGAAATTCTTTCCACATGAGATATGGCCAGAAGATTTACTTATTGGTTAATAATATTTTCTAAATAATTCTTCAATGTTTTTTGCATCCTAACACTAACTTATTTAGCATATGTCATTGATAGATCAACTTACATCGGCCATATGGAAGAAACACAGACTACTCATGGGACATCGAAGGTGTGGAGATATTGTGCTTCTAATTGAGTGAGTATAATGTAAGAAACAAAATACGTACAATAGAAACTACTCTGCTACGTGATACTTCAACGACCAATTTGTGCACGGTGCAAAATCTGATGCTCATTACACCAATGATTTGATTGGTTGTGTTTTATAAAAAATAGGTAGGTAGTAGTGTATGTGTATCATGGTTCGTTGGTAACATATACCACTCTTGGAACATACATGCATGGATCAAGAAAATTATGGTTAGACTATAAGGTGAGAAGGTCAACCAAATTGATGAAGATTCTTTGGGACATGTTGTAGGGACATGTTGTAGTAAAAACAACTATTAGAAAGTTCACATGTTTTATTTCTTTTGATAGCGAATAAGTGTTCATATGTGTACATTCATTGTATACAAAATTTAATATCAAAATGCATCTAGAGTACCTTCGGTCATCCTCATGTGCAACCAGAGTTTATGTCGTTTTGAATACGAAACAGCTGAGCTCCAAATGTGGTGCAACAACTTTTCTGCCATTATATAAAAATGTATGTTCTATCATGCCAGTCAGTATTTTCCCTTATATGAAAAAATAGGCATTGCTGGCAAGATGATATTGTACATGAAATAGATCTGGAAGAGTATTAGTTGTTAGTTTTGTTTTATTTTCTCATATACTAATTTAACCTACAATTGGAATAAAAAGTTTTATACTGCCGAAGCAACAATTATATCAATTAGTACATCATATGGGTGGTACTACATAGGATGTGGCAAATGCAAAAAAGGTGGGGTGGGGAATAAGGTAACCACTTCTACTATCACGAGTGTGAAAAGAACCTGAGAAGACATGTGTCCAAGATACATTTTGATAAATCTCATTATTAGGTAGTAATTTATTCTGCAGCGACCATATATGTTGTATTATGTATACGTAAAAACTTAAGCTGGAGATGTGTGACCTGAGTGGAACATCAACTTGCACCATGTTTGAGACATAAGGAACAAAACTGATAAGCAATCTCAAGATTCTTGATAGATACAGATAATGATGATATGAAGGACAAGAACAAAAATCCATAAAGTAATAAGTGGATAGAGATTGATATATCAGTTTACACTGGATATATGTAATACTGTATGGAATCTTTTTTGTAGGCTCAAAAAAGGATTTGCCAATGCTGCATGTTGATGAACGTTTTGTACTTGGAGATGAAAGAGATCAAAAGCAAATTATGAACATGCATCAGACTTTTCTACAATGATGCTCTATGCTCTTCCATAAATAATGCATAGCAAATTATATTTATAATCACTATTTTACAGTAGTTAACAGAAGTTTGGTCATGTTTTTATAGAACCACGTTACTGATGATAAACTAATTGTGAACAACCACAAAAAGACTAGAACACACGACATAAATTGTGTTGTACATTCTGATGGAGTGATGGTAAAGATGAATCCATATTCAAGGAATCAAGACCTTAGAGAAAGATTGCAATAACTAGCATATGTGGTGCATTGTTAAAAAACCAGAAAATCATATTGATGCACGCTGCACATTCAAGAAAAAAAGGAAATGAAAATTATTCAAAGACCAACCAAACGGTACTGTCACGAACAAGGGAATTCAAAAGGATAACCAATTAAGCTTTTTGTGTATTTGCATGTTCTTTTATCATATAAGTTCTGTAGCGTTGTTGATAAAGAATCGCAATCAAAGAATTTAAGAAGCTTGGCACATCAAGATCTCAAAAGATAAGTGGTGGATTGATGGATATTTTATAAAAACTAGGATCTCATATGGCATATATGGGAGCGTCGACTTTGTGCTTTTTACATATATACTTTGGTGTTAATGCCTTTCATCTGTGTAAAGTTACTAATATGACTCTGTGTCAAGAGGAGATTGTAGGTGTATATGAAGAGAGAACTTTTGAAGGTAAAATGACTAAATATGCGATACCAGTACAAATATACTTAAGACAAAAATCTTCTATTCTCCACTGGCATCTGCTCTCCCAGGCATAACAAAGTACACAACCTAGCACACCTTGACATCATCGAGAAGGTTGCATATATAAGACACTAAGCTTTTTACATTATTTGGTCTGAATTTTGTACATCCTAGAGTTCAACCAAATTTAAGGTT
Organism: Aegilops umbellulata; assembly: GCA_032464435.1. Classification (NCBI taxonomy): domain Eukaryota; kingdom Viridiplantae; phylum Streptophyta; class Magnoliopsida; order Poales; family Poaceae; genus Aegilops; species Aegilops umbellulata. The sequence goes on from CP136060.1 coordinate 438,637,967, forward strand.
ATATGATAAAGCTTAGTGTCTTATATATGCAACGTGCAACAAGTGGAATAAATTCAGACAACAATTTTGGAAGTGCGGCATACTTTTGGAATCGCTACAAACTCATTAGTATGTGTACTGAAAGAAATGGATACATGGGAAGCCATGTCGGGCATTCTGTGAATATTAACGATTGCCTCCACAGTGAGATGATTATAAGTAACTAAAAAACCATCGTTTACTAATTATAAGAAACCTATGGGAAGAATTAATGATGTTCTCATTGTTGCAAATAGGAACTATGTGCCCGTAGATTTTATCGTTCTTGACATAGATTGCAATCCTTCATGTCCTATTATTCTCGGTAGACCTTTCCTTAGAACGATTGGTGCAATTATTGATATGAAGGAAGGAAATATTAGATTCCAATTTTCGTTAAGGAAAGGCATGGAACAATTCCTTAGAAAGAAAATAAAATTACCTTATGAATCTATTATGAGATCCACTTATGGATTGTCTACCAAAGATGGCAATACCTAGATCTATCCTTGCTTTTATGCCTAGCTAGGGGCGTTAAACGATAGCGCTTGTTGGGAGGCAACCCAATTTTATTTTAAGTTTCTTGCTTTTTGCTTTTGTTTAGGAATAAATATTTATTCTAGCCTCTGGTTAGATGTGTTTTTATGTTTTAATTAATGTTTGTACCAAGTTAAACCTATAGGATCTTCTTGGATGATAGTTATTTGATCTTGTAGAAAATTCCAGAAACTTTCTGTTCACGAAAATAATTGTTAAAAATCACCAGAACGTAATCAAATATTGATTCCAATTGCTTATGATCAATAAAAAAAATTGTCTAGGTCCTCCTATTTTGGCTGATGTTTTGGAGTTCCAGAAGTTTGCGTTAGTTACAGATTACTACAGACTGTTCTGTTTTTCGTGTGTTGTTTGCTTATTTTGATGAATCTATGGCTAGTAAAATAGTTTATAAACCATAGAGAAGTTGGAATACAGTAGGTTTAACACCAATATAAATAAAGAATGAGTTCATTACATTACCTTGAAGTGGTCTTTTGTTTTCTTTCGCTAACGGAGCTCACGAGATTTTCTGCTGAGTTTTGTGTTGTGAAGTTTTCAAGTTTTGGGTGAAAGATTTGATGGATTATGGAACAAGGAGTGGCAAGAGCCTAAACTTGGGGATTACCATGGCACCCCAATATAATCTAAAGACACCAAAAAGCCAAAGCTTGGGGATGCCCCGGAAGGCATCCCCTCTTTCGTCTACTTCCATCGGTAACTTTACTTGGAGCTATATTTTTATTCACCACATGATATGTGTTTTGCTTGGAGCGTCTTGTATGATTTGAGTCTTTGATTTTTAGTTTACCACAATCATCCTTGCTGGACACACCTTTTGAGAGAGACACACAGGATTCGGAAATTATTAGAATACTCTATGTGCTTCACTTATATCTTTTGAGTTACATAGTTTTTGCTCTAGTACTTCACTTATATCTTTTAGACCACGGTGCTGGTTTTGTTTTATAGAAACTATTATTATCTCATGCTTCACTTAGATTATTTTGAGAATCTTAAATAGCATGGTAATTTTCTTAAATAATCCTAATATGCTACGTATTTGAGTCTAGTAAAAACTTTCTTATGAGTGTGTTGAATACTAAGAAAAGTTTGATGCTTGATAATTGTTTTGAGATATAAAGATGGTGATATTAGAGTCATGCTAGTTGAGTAGTTGTGAATTTGAGAGATACTTGTGTTAAAGTTTGTGATTCCCGTAGCATGCACGTATGGTGAACCGTTATGTGATGAAGTCGGAGCATAATTTATTTATTGATTGTCATCCTTATGAGTGGCGGTCGGGGATGAGCGATGGTCTTTTCGTACCAATCTATCCCCCTAGGAGCATGCGTGTAATACTTTGCTTTGATAACTCGTAGATTTTTGCAATACGTATATGAGTTCTTTATGACTAATGTTGAGATCATGGATTATACGCACTTTCTTCCCTCCACCATTGCTATCCTCTCTAATACCGCGCACTTTTCGCCGGTATCATACAGCCACCATATACCTTCCTCAAAACAGCCACCATACCTACCTATCATGGCATTTCCATAGCCATTCCAAGATATATTGCCATGCAACTTACCACCGTTTCGATTATTATGACACGCTCCATCATTGTCAAATTGCTTTGCATTATCATGTAGTTGACATCGTATTGTGGCAAAGACCGCCATTCATAATTCTTTCATACATGTCACTCTTGATTCATTGCATATCCCGGTACACCGCCGGAGGCATTCATACAGAGTCATATTTTGTTCTAAGTATCGAGTTGTAATTGTTGAGTTGTAAGAAAATAAAAGTGTGATGATCATCATTTTTAGAGCATTGTCCCAAGTGAGGAAAGGATGATGGAGACTATGATTCCCCCATAAGTCGGGATGAGACTCCGGAATAAATTAAAAAAAAAGCCATAAAAAAGAGAGAAAAGCCCCAAATAAAAAATATAAAATAAAAATGAGAGAAAAAGAGAGAAGGGACAATGTTACTATCGTTTTACCACACCTTTGCTTCAAAGTAGCACCATAATCTTCATGATAGAGAGTCTCTCGTTTTGTCACTTTCATATACTAGTGGGAAATTTTCATTATAGAACTTGGCTTGTATATTCCAATGATGGGCTTCCTCAAAATGCCCTAGGTCTTCGTGAGCAAGCGAGTTGGATGCACACCCACTTAGTTTCTTTTTGTTGAGATTTCATATACTTATAGCTCTAGTGCATCCATTGCATGGCAATCCCTACTTACTCACATTGATATCTATTGATGGGCATCTCCATAGCCCGTTGATACGCCTAGTTGATTTGAGACTATCTTCCCCTCTTTTTGTCTTCTCCACAACCACCATTCTATTCCACATATAGTGCTATATCCATGGGTCACGCTCATGTATTGCGTGAAGATCGAAAAAGTTTTGAGAATGTCAAAAGTATGAAACAATTGCTTGGCTTGTCATCGGGGTTGTGCATGATTTAAATACTTTATGTGGTGAAGATAGAGCATAGCCAGACTATATGATTTTGTAGGGATAACTTTCTTTAGCCATGTTATTTTGAGAAGACATAATTGCTTAGTTAATATGCTTGAAGTATTATTATTTTTATGTCAATATTGAACTTTTATCTTGAATCTTTTGGATCTAAATATCCATACCACAATTAAGAAGAATTACATTGAAATTATGCCTAGTAGCATTCCACATCAAAAATTCCGTTTTTTATCATTTACCTACTCGAAGACAAGCAGGAATTAAGCTTGGGGATGCTTGATACGTCTCCAACGTATCTATAATTTTTTATTGTTCCATGCTATATTATATTCTGTTTTGGACATTATTGGGCTTTATTATTCACTTTTATAATATTTTTGGGACTAACCTATTAACCGGAGGCTCAGCCCAGAATTGAAGTTTTTTGCCTATTTTAGAGTTTCGCAGAAAAAGAATATCAAATGGAGTCCAAACGGAATGAAACCTTCGGGAACGTGATCTTCGGAACGAACATGATCCGGAGGACTTAGACCCTACGTCAAGAAAGCTACCAGGAAGCCATGAGGTAGGGGGCGCGCCTACCCACCCCCCCAGGCGCGCCCTCCACCCTCGTGGGCCCCCTGTTGCTCCACCGACGTACTCCTTCCTCCTATATATACCTACGTACCCCCAAACTACCAGATACGGAGCCAAAAACCTAATTCCACCGCCGCAACCTTCTGTACTCGTGAGATCCCATCTTGGGGCCTGTTCCGGAGCTTCGCCGGAGGGGGGCATCGATCACGGAGGGCTTCTACATCAACACCATAGCCTCTCCGATGATATGTGAGTTGTTTACCTCATACCTTCGGGTCCATAGTTATTAGCTAGATGGCTTCTTCTCTCTTTTTGGATCTCAATACAATGTTCTCCCCCTCTCTTGTGGAGATCTAATCAATGTAATCTTCTTTTGCGATGTGTTTGTTGGGACCGATGAATTATGGGTTTACGATCAAGTTTATCTATGAACAATATTTGAATCTTCTAAATTCTTTTATGTATGATTGGTTATCTTTGCAAGTCTCCTTGAATTATCAGTTTGATTTGGCCTACTAGATTGATCTTTCTTGGAATGGGAGAAATCCTTAGCTTTGGGTTCAATCTTGCGGTGTCCTTTCCCAGTGACAGTAGGGGCAGCAAGGCACGTATTGTATTGTTGTCATCAAGGATAACAAGATAGGGTTTATATCATATTGCATGAGTTTATCCCTCTACATCATGTCATCTTTCTTAAAGCGTTACTCTGTTCTTATGAACTTAATACTCTAGATGCATGCTGGATAGCGGTCAATGTGTGGAGTAATAGTAGTAGATGCAGGCAGGAGTCGGTCTACTTGTCTCGGACGTGATGCCTATATACATGATCATACCTAGCTATTCTCATAACTATGCTCAATTCTGCCAATTGCTCAACAGTAATTTGTTCACCCACCATAAATACTTATGCTCTTGACAGAAGCCACTAGTGAAACCTATGGCCTCCTGGTCTATTTTCCATCATATTAATCTTCCAACACTTAACTATTTCTTGCGCCATTTTTATTTTACTTTCTTTACTTTGCATCTTTATCATAAAAATATCAAAAATATTATCTTATCATATCTATCTGATCTCACTCTCGTAAGTGACCGTGTAGGGATTGACAACCCCTTATCGCGTTGGTTGCGAGGATTTATTTGTTTGTGTAGGTGCGAGGGACTCGTGCGTAGCCTCCTACTGGATTGATACCTTGGTTCTCGAAAACTGAGGGAAATACTTACGCTACTTTGCTGCATCACCCTTTCCTCTTCAATGGAAAACCAACCCAGTGCTCAAAAGGTAGCAGTCTACCACAGGTCTATGTTTATCTTTAGCACTAGGTTTAGCAATTCTAGCAGTCTCACAGAAATAAATAACATGCCCATCAATATTATCAGCCAAGAGATCCTTAACAATAGCAATATTAGGTTCGACTTTAACTTGCTCAGGAGGTGTATAAGTTCTAATGTTGCTTTTATGAAACACAGTTGAAGCTTTAGCATGATCCTTTATCCTAACAGGGAAAGGTGGTTTCTCAACATAAGTAGTAGGAACAATAGGATCATTATAAGTGATAGTCTTTTCTTCAACTTTAATAGGTGCGAGTACTTTTACTTCAACGGGAGGATTACATTTAAACCACTTCTCCTTAGGGAGATCAACGTGAGCAGCAAAAGATTCACAAAAAGAAGCTACTATCTCAGAGTCAAGTCCATATTTAGTGCTAAATTTACGGAAAACATCGGTATCCATAAAAGATTTAACACAATCAAACTTAGGTGTTATACCTGACTCCTTACCTTCGTCGAGATCCCAATCTTTAGAGTTGTGTTTAATTCTTTCCAATAAATCCCATTTGAATTCAATAGTCTTCATCATAAAAGAACCAGTACAAGAAGTATCGAGCATGGTGCGAGAAAGCCGAGCATAAATTTTTTGAATAATCATTTCTCTCGAGAGCTCATGATTAGGGCATGAATATAAAATTGATTTAAGCCTCCCCCAAGCTTGAGCGATGCTTTCTCCTTCGCGAGGCCAAAAATTATATATATAATTTCGATCACGATGAACAAGATGCATAGGATAAAACTTCTGATGAAATTCCTATTTCAATCGCTTGTAGTCCCTGATCCCATATCGTCACATAGCCTATACCATGATGCATCTCCCTTCAAAGATAAGGGAAGACCTTCTTCTTGATAACATCATCGGGCATACCTGCAAGCTTAAATAATCCACAAACTCCATCCACATAGATTAGGTGTAAATCGGGATGCAATGTTTCATCTCCTGCAAAAGGATTAGCTAGAAGTTTCTCTATCATACCCGAAGGAATTTCAAAGTAAACATTTTTATTTTCAGTGGGTTCAGTAGGTTGAGGAGCAACTATTTACTCTACTGGTCGGGGGTGAAGATACCCCGAACAAGCCCCTCAGAGGATTACTTCCATAGTAACAAGTGACAGTAAATTTCAGCACACTATATAAATTTTTTCCTTACCAAATTCCACCTACCAAAGGCGCTTCACTCCCCTGCAAAAGAGTCTTGATGACCCACAAGTATAGGGGATCTATCATAGTCCTTTCGATAAGTTAGAGTGTCGAACCCAACAAGGAGCAGAAGGAAATGATAAGCGGTTTTCAGCAAGGTATTCACTGCAAGCACTGAAATTATAGGTAACAGATAGTTTTGTGATGAGATAGTTTGTAACGGGTAACAAGTAACAAAAGTAAATAAAGTGCAGCAAGATGGCCCAATCCATTTTGTAGCAAAGGACATGCCTAGACAAGCTCTTATATAGAGAAAATCGCTCCCGAGAACACATGGGAATTATCGTCAAGCTAGTTTTCATCACGTTCATATGATTCGCGTTCGGTACTTTGATAATTTGATATGTGGGTGGACCGGTACTTGGGTTCTGTCCTTACTTGGACAAGCATCCCACTTATGATTAACCCCTATTGCAAGCATCCGCAACTACAAAAGAAATATTAAGGTAAACCTAACCATAGCATGAAACATATGGATCCAAATCAGCCCCTTACGAAGCAACGCATAAACTAGGGTTTAAGCTTCTGTCACTCTAGCAACCCATCATCTACTTATTACTTTCCCAATGCCTTCCTCTAGGCCCAAATAATGGTGAAATGTCATGTAGTCGACGTTCACATAACACCACTAGAGGAGAGACAACATACATCTCATCAAAATATCGAATGAATACCAAATTCACATGACTACTAATAGCAAGACTTCTCCCATGTCCTCAGGAACAAACGTAACTACTCACAAAGCATATTCATGTTCATAATCAGAGGAGTATTAATATGCATATAGGATCTGAACATATGATCTTCCACCAAATAAACCAACTAGCATCAACTACGTACAAGGAGTAATCAACACTACTAGCAACCTACAGGTACCAATCTCAGACTTAGAGACAAGAATTGGATACAAGAGATGAACTAGGGTTTGAGAGGAGATGGTACTGGTGAAGATGTTGATGAAGATTGGCCCCCTCCCGATTAGAGGAGCGTTGGTGATGACGATGGTGATGATTTCCCCTCCCGGAGGAAAGTTTCCCCAGCAGAACAGCTCCGCCAGAGCCCTAGATTGGTTCCGCCAAGGTTCCGCCTCGTGGCGGCGGAGTCTCGTCCCGAAAGCTTGCTTGTTATTTTTCTTCGGACGGAGGACTTCATATAGCAGAAGATGGGCACCGGAGGGCCACCAGGGGGCCCACGAGGCAGGGGCGCGCCCAGGGGGGTAGCGCGCGCCCCCACCCTCGTGGCCAGGGTGTGGGCCCCCTCTGGTATTTTCTTCGCTCAGTATTTTTTATTATTTCCAAAAATAACTTCCGTGGAGTTTCAGGAATTTTGGAGTTGTGCAGAATAGGTCTCTAATATTTGCTCCTTTTCCAGCCCAGAATTCCAGTTGCCGGCATTCTCCCTCCTTATGTAAACCTTATAAAATAAGAGAGAATAGGCATAAGTATTGTGACATAACGTGTAATAACAGCCCATAATGCGATAAATATCGATATAAAAACATGATACAAAATGGACGTATCAACTCCCTCGGCAAGATCCTTGTCGGGGCAGCCTCCGCGACCTCGACAAGAGCCTTGCCGGGGCAACTTGCTCGATGCCAGCAGAGCAGGACACCCTTGAGCCCGTGGGTTCCAACACCACCAACCAACTACATTGGAACCAGGGCTCGGGAGGCGCCTCTGTTGTGGCATGTAGATCTTCGTCAAGATCATGAACACACAACATCAGATGAGGATCAGAAGATGATGACCCTCGGCGGGATCCTAGCCGAGGAAATCCAGAAGACCCCGGCAAGCGCCTTGCCGGAGACAACTGCGACCCCACGGCAAGACCCTTGCCGGGCCCCCGGCAAGACCCTTGCCGAGGGCATCAGCGGGGCCACTGCCAGGCCCGCACCAGCCAAGACTCCACCGCCGTCCCCAAGCAGCTGCTAGCTCAACCAGCTGGGCAGACACCTGCGTGGCAACGGGCGGCCTCTACATCGACTCAGCAAGCCCCTATGTGGTGGCATGCAACTATTCGTGAAGGCTCTGCCACCGCGCCACCTCAGCAGCCTGCCAGCCTACATGGCGCTGCACGCATTGCTGGCCTGGGCGCGTGTCGAAGCGAGGCGGAGCAGCGACGGACGGGACGGGCCTCGTTCCCGCCCCCGATAAAGCTAATGGACACCTAAGTAGCGCATTTAATGCGCTTTGTCCCGTAATGCCGGGCGATAAGCTCGCGCACTGTAGACCTTTCCACCTCCTGTGTGCCACTGTGGCAACCCCTTTTCCATATAAAAGGAGGCCCGAGGCGACCAGGAGAGGGATTCGGCTCTTTGAAGCTACGCAGCCACCGTAGCTAGTTCGAGAGCTCAAGAACACTCAATACATCCACCAAAGCAGGACTAGGATATTACGCATCTTCGTGGCCCGAACCTGGGTAAACGGCTCATGTGCTTCCTGTCAGACCTGCTCTTTGCACAACCTCGCGCCCTCCGATCGTAGAAGGGATCGCAGTGACCCCATAGGTGTCGTTCCCACCGACAATAACAAATTATGCAATCGATAGATATCAAGTTATGTATTTAGGCAAAACTCGAGTATATATCATGAGTGGAGGCATGAAAACTACTTATGTTTTATACTTTCAAGCCCGAATACAATGGAGTGAACTGGAGGTCGAAGTTTCAACCAGAGTAAACCCATCGAGTTTGTCCCAACCCATAAGTCAACGTGTTTCAAGAGAATTATAAGTGAGGAGGTGGTGTGTGTGTGGGTGCTGCAGAGCTGAGTTGTTTTGGTCAAGAGTACAGGCCAGCTGCAAATGTGCCCTATAAATCAAAATATTACTAAAAACAAGTATGCGCACTAGATATAGAAAAGAAGAGGATTACAAAAAAACGAAGGGAGTTTGTCATTGCTATTTGGAAGGGTTTATGCTGCAAGGATTGCACGGGTCTAGGATAATGAATAGGGTGAAACTGACGCCTGACCTGCGCCTAGCTTATACACACGTGCTACTCCCTCGGAAGTTTATATTCTAGACAGTGAAGTCGGCTAGACTATCTTTACCAGGCCTAGTCCCTCAAAATAGGCTTTCGCTCCTCTTTTTTGTCGTAATTTGATTATTTTATTGTTATGCAGAAATTCTTCAAAACCGTATACACTTTGTCATTGCGCCACCAAAAGAAGGTTTCAACATGATGTCACGAGCTTTCACATGGGTAGCAACCCAGCCAACTCAAAAAGTATCTGTAAAATAAGGACAATAATAAAAGAAATTTGGAGAAAAAAAGTCATATTATATAAATTTATTAAATATTTCAAAATTAATCCATAACAATCATAAAATCTTATAGAGAATCTTGGAACTACGTAAAATTTTCAGAAACCCTTGGAACTCGGTGAAGTTACTTAGGTTTTATTTGTAAGTTTATTTTGCATTTTGTCCCTATTTAAGAATTTCCAAATATTCATGCTATCTTTCCTTCAATCTTCCCAATTTCAGTTTGTTCTGATATTCTTGTAAACTTCATTGCAAAGGATATGGTTGAAATAGTTTCGTTAATAATATTCAATTTTTAATTTTCATCTACATTGTCCAAACTTTTTAGTCATTCCTTGTATTTTCTTCAAATTATTTTATTGAAGGACAAGAACAAATATTTCTACTTGTCTAGTTCATTTTTTATGCGGGAATGCTTGTACATTACCAAAGAGGCCCAAAGAGCATCTACAACCGGATATACCCGCCCCAAACACCCGGGCGTGCTACCCGGTCAGTGTCCGGACGAATAATTGCCACCCAACCGGGCTCTCCATATTCGGCCCAAACACCTGGACTAACCGACACTCCTCATAACCGACCAATATCTGGGGTGGATATGGGGACGCCCAGACGCGCCCGCCACATCGGACTGACCTCTAGGACCTGCGCCAATTCGCCATATCCGCTCGCTTCCTTGTTGGACCAACCCTCTCCTCTTCTCGGTTGACCCGCGTCCGCACAGCCGCCATCGGAGTCCCACCGCCATTGTTGCTCTGCCGTTATCCCCAACCCAGGGCTTCACCACCGGAGACCGCAACCCACAGCGCTACCAACTAGGCCACAATCGGTCAAGGTCGCCACCATCGCACGCCGACCCGGTACGTCCAACTCCCCCATGTATTGACCCCGCACTCTACTTGTTGGAAGTATGCCCTAGAGGCAATAATATTATTTTATTATATTTTCGTGTTCATAATTGATAGTTTGTATTATATGTTGTAACTGTTGTGATCCTTGAATATGCGATTCACTAGAAAACTCATATGCACGTGTGGAATGATAAACGATAAAATAAGATTCCTAGTCTCACTCTAAGAATGGCTCAAGTGTTCTTGGTGATCATGTTTTCTGGATCTTAGGATATTGTTAAGTGTAATGGTAGTCCTAAAACAACATTAAGGGTATGACGTTAAAAGATCGATCATATTGAAGCGACCCAAACTTGTTTGTTATACTTCGAGATGATATCATCACAAGTCAATTGTTATAACACAGAGTGTTAACATGTGTTTTAGTTCCTTAGACCATGAGAGTATCATAGTCACTTCTTGCCGTACAATGAGCTTTGGTGTTGCTCGAACGTCATTTGCAACAAGGTGATCATAACGACGACTTACAGCTTCATCAAAAAGATTGACATGTGACTAGATAGCTCGAGAGTGAAATTTGCTCCTCCGACGATGGAGAGATATTATTAGGGCCCTCTCGGTGCGATGTCATTCACCATCATCTAACCAGAAATAGGTGACTACGTCAAGGGGATGCCAGGACATGTCAACGAGAAATAAGAACAAAACCGGCAACGAGGAGACCGGTATAGTGAGCATTTATATGACTCAAGAGGATACTGATATATCTCGACTCGGGTATTGTAAAGTATCACGAAGTAAAGGGACCATCACATGGTAACCAAATGTTCACTCGAAAGTCATTCGTGTAATCATAGGGATCGATACGTATGTCCACGGTTCCCCTATCGGTCATTGAACGAAGGGATTTTGTTCATGTCTTTGTTTTCGAACCTACAGGGTCAGAAGCTTAAGGTATTCACAATATTTTGAGTGTTAGTAGGACGAGAGTATCGAGGATTTATTTTTTAATTGTTTAATTAATATTCAAAATAGTTACGAGAGGAACCAGAGCGTTTCAGAGTAACCGGAAGGGTTTCAGAGTTTGTCCGGCAATACCGGGCATTACTGATAAATAATATATATGTGAAAATGTTTGAGATGGTGTTAAATTGATAATAGAAGGTTCTAATAATTGTTAGGAGGCTTTAATATTTAATTAAATTTGATCTGGCCTTAAAAGGCGAAGTGGTGGAGGGAGAATTGGGCCACTAAGGCCTAATAGGGGAGGCACCACCCTTTCCCCCTTTGGGAGGCCGAATTGGGGCTTCCCCCTTAGCCGACGCAAGGGGGGGGGGGATTACTTCCCCCCTTGTGGTGCCCCCTCCTCCCTTTCAACCTATATATACTAGAGGAATTGGGCACTATTGGAGACCCAAGTTTTGTAGTTTCCTCTAGTTCTAGTTCTAGTTCTAGTTTATCGTAGTTGATCAACCAGAGCTAGACATAGATACTCTAATACTCTTAGTAGAAGTCCATTTTGGTTCTAGTCTCCTCCATCTAATTCTACGACAATGATTAGCTCTGGACGGTGAAGTGCTACAAGACCGTGATGAGCGTGCACTTGCAATCTATGGAGAGGCCATGCTTTCGGTCTTTCTTTCGAGGGACCGTTTGTGAGCGGTTCACGGGATCATTCATCTACGGTTTAAGGGATTACAAGTACGATCTATAGCGACTCGTCTTCTTCTAGTACAACTTAGAGTCGGTAACGATCAGATCAAGACCGTTAATGCATTTTTATATTGTTCCTGGGTGATCGTAGGGATTTTTTTCTACTATGTTTCTTAACAACGACATCAGAGCGGTTCTATGAGTTGATGCAGGTTACGATATAGATCACATGTGAATGTGATGGCTTATGTTCTTGCTATGCTTTCCACGAGCGTTGCTTTGGTTCAGTTCATTGAGGGTATGATGTACTCTTTCACAAAGTTGTGACAATCGATCGGCTTTGGCTGTCGATGATCTGCTAGTAGTTCTTTGGGTTCATCATAGTCAAGAATAATGAACCGTCGCAAACAAGAGAGGGCGAAGATGATGTTCGATCTTCTAGGGGGTCACCCGTATTGACGAAATTTAGTATGGGGCTAGAGATTTTTAGTTAAGTCTATTCCCTCACACACCCTGAACGTTAATCTAGTAACAAAAATTATCACCTTAATTGTGGACATAGGAAAATAGAGTTATCCGTAAACCCTAGAAGCCACGTAACTAAGATTTTCTATAACCGATTAGAGCACGTCTAACTTTGTCTTGTAGGGTTAATTGTAATGCGGTATAGCCTTCGTCATGAACATAATTTTTTTATGGGATGGTCATATGTTGTAACATTAAGTGACTTGCATGTCACAGTATGGCATGATGGCTGGAGCCAAGGGATTGTCACCTATATGACCTGCGTGTCAGAACTCATTATTTTATTATCAACGGAATGACGACTGATGTCGACTATGCATATTCTTGTAGACTCTATTGGGCCTCAAAGCCAAGAGTTCTGTAAGATAATTACAAATTTTCTTTAAGTGGATGACATAAGGTTTATCAATCAATGAAAAATAAGAATTAAGATGGTCTCTATTAAACAATCCTGCAATCAAGTACAAGAAATCTCTTTTATCTCCAACACACCTAATAGAATGGTAAATTATATTGATGCACTAGTTCGTCGAAGATAGTAGATATAGGTTTTGTAATCTGAAATAATAAAATACCGTATTTGCACCCGAATGCAAGTAAAACGACCATAAATCTGTATTTTTTTGAAGTTTCAGCACCAAACTAAACATTGAGCAAAAGGTTCAGTGACACTTGGTGATATTATCTCATTTTCAAATGTTGCCATGCATCATCAATGCTTGTCCAGATGTCATTCATTGATTTTATCCTTTGCACGAGCCATGTGGCAGCAATAGTCCATGTGTTGATTTAACTCAACTCGTAGTGGTTAAGGCTGCTCCTGCGAACGTTGGTTAAGCCGAACATCTAACGCCGGACTCGTATCGGTCTCAAACGCCCGGACGGCCCGCTCGGTTTTTGACCGATCATGTTTTATTGACCCAGTCAAGCGCCTCAAACAGTCCTTAAACGCCTGGGCTATCCGGCACCCCTCATATTCAACCTAAATATGAGGCGGATATGAAGCGTTCGGGCACGCCTGTCATGTCGGCGCGGCTCACCCCTACCTCACTCCGTCCCCACTAATATCCCCAAACCGGAAATCTTAGCTCGTTCCACTCTCGATCCGTCTCGTCTTCTTCCCTCTAATTTTTCCAATTCGATCCAGTCCGACCACTCGGTGACTGCGGCCACCATGTCGAGCGCCGGCAGCCGCTCCTCCTCTGACTTCGACGAGGATCTAGCCCTCCGCATTGCCCTCAAGAGGTCTAAGGTGGACACGGGTGGCAGTTTCGGATCGGCCTCGCCTCTCCCCCGCCGCCGAAACGAGGAAGCCGGCGCTGGCTCCTCCCGGCCCGCGGATGGCTTCGCGCGGGCTGCGCAGTCCGCGCCTCCCCCATGCCATTCCCTTGCCCTGCACCTTCTGCTCCCACAGATGGGCAGCGGTGGGTGCTTGTGCCCGCCGCGGCGGTGCCGGCCCGGACACGCTCGCCGGAGTCAGAGGCGCGAGCCGCCCACCGAAAGAGGCAGTGGGCAAGGGAGAGGGACTCGGCGGAGAGCTCTATCCGCCGCCGCCGCGGGTTACCCGCAGAGCCCGATAAGGACGAGCGGCTCCTCGCATGGGTCTACCGCCGCTCGCTTACGGCGGTGGAGACAGACGCTCGGCGGCTCCGCCGGAAGAATGCAAAGGCTCTCCAGCTAGCTATCGAGCACTCCGAGCGCGAGGCCAAGGAACAGGCGATGGAGGCGGCTTGGCTGGCCAAGCTGAAGCGGCAGCAAGACCGGGCCATTCGGCTCCTCAAGGGCCTCATCATCGTCTTCTCTTCCGACGACGACGACGGACCCTCCACCAGCCGCCGACGGCTACAGTTGCGCCGACAACCAGAAGAGGAAGGGGCCGGCCTGGAAGTGGTGAAGATCCGCTTTGCTTCAATTTAATTTTAAGTTCTAGATGTAGTTTCAAGTTGTCCGTCGTTTGAACTTTGTTGGTCGCTTGAATATCCGATCTATTGGCGAAAGTATTGTACTTGTCTGTGTCCGTTTGCTGATTTACGTATTTTGATCAACATTGCATGATTTAGTATGAATATAGGGGATCGGATATAAGATACACGGATGTGGATAAGGCTATTTGAGAAGTGACCTGTTACTGTCGGAGGACATTATGTAATGCTCATATGATCGAATAGTTTATTTCCGTGATACCGTGAGCAGGAGGGGTGAGCATGGGCATGGGCAAAGAATAGGGGTGTGTTAATTCCTTCGGTTTGCTTCGTGCGAACCACTCGTCATGAGTCACCCTATGCAAAACCGAACCGAAAACCATAAACCAAACCAAAAAAACCAAACCGAACCGAAATTTCGGTTTTTTCAGGTTCTGGTTATGGTTTCAGTTTGCAAAATAGCAAACCATATTCAATTTGGTTTTTTCGGTTAATAACCGAAAACCATATGGTTAAACCGAAAAAACCGAAAAAATATAACTTGCCTCGCACTAGAGAGTACAGAGAAGAAACACCTACACAGTGTGCTGCACAATGAACGGACACCTACTAGTCTTATACTACTCACCTTCCTTTATTTCTTGTAGCTACCCGAGGTGGTACTAAACTAGCGCATGAATTGCCTGCGTGCCAGCGCCTCTCGCCGTTGCCGTGTTGTACTTCTACTTACATCGGCCGATGGATCAACAAGTATTGGGCTGTGATGCTAGAAATTGTGTGCGAGTGAGTCTGTGAGAGAAAGATCAAACTTTCAAGGCCTACACAGTACACTAGCGTTTCTAAAAAAATACAGTACACTAGCTACACATGGACAAACGTGTGCTACTTTATGTTGCTTAAATATAAAAAAGAAAATAAAAGAGCAGTTTCACCGTGGAGTAGGCTTTGGTCTTTGACTTGAGGCTCTCGGTACAGGACAACGAGGCCATGTATTGTCATGTATGTGTCATATATTGAATAAATTTCATGTTTGTGTCCTGCCGTTGTATACTAAATTTGTTTCTTCATGTGCCCAAACATTGTGTTGCTCAAAAATTCGCATCAACTTTGGTTAATTTGGTTATTACCGAAACCGAACCGAAAGTAAACGGTTATTACCGAAATCGAACCGTATCTATGTATAAAACCGTATAAACCGAAGTATAAAAACCGTATAAACCAAAAACCGTATAAACCAAACCGAATCAAACCGAAAAAACCGAACGCACACCCTGAGTCATGAGCCCCGGACTGAGAGTGTGTTTGGTTGCTGTCCTGGTAAAAAAAGCCTGGCTTGAAGGTTGCCTGAAAGGTGCCTCTACTTTGTTTGGTTGCTGCCCTGGTGATTCCTCAGTTAGCCTGGCCTGGATGGATGACATTGGGTGTTTAGCCTGGCCAACATGCAGGCACACGATTAGCCTGATCCAGGCGACCTGGAACGAACGCCTGGACACAAAAATCGAGGAGCCTGGCGAGTAAAAACAAGAGGCCAGTGGTAGTTAAAGAATTGAGGACCTGACACATAGTAGTTTAATAATCATTCAGTCCCAGGAACGAACCAAACACCTTTTGGCTCAGGCAGCCTGGCCAGGCAAAACTCCATTGCTTCTCAGGCACAAGTCAGGCACCTATTTTCACCAGGCAGAGAGCCCAGGTCGTGAACCAAACACGCTCTGATTCCATATCACTTCCACTCTTCCACCACTGGAAGAATGTCCACTCTACCAAAGCACTGTACGTACGCATGTTTGCTGTTGATCTTCTCCAACGATAATGACTGGGCAGGAGGAGTAGAGCTGACTGCCATTGTAAGCAGAAAGTCCATCATTAAAAAACTGAACCTGATGGCTCAGCGTCGGCCAGTAGATAGGTTAGGATCCTTGCAGAGGCAACGTTTGGGTGGATGGCAGCTGCACTTCATCTTTGAGTGGGTCTTTTGAATTCCGATCCTTTTGCAGTTTGTTTGTCAGAACGGATCAGACGGAGCACCGGCATTAAATTTTGTCAGTTTCTTGGGGCAGCGATGTGATGGTTCCTCTCTAGGCGCATGCGCCGGCGATATTCGATGTCAAGTTCTTCAAGTCGATTCAAGGGTTTGACGGCGAAAACCGTGGCTCTGGGGCGCTAGTTCTCGGGGGTATGTGCATGAGGACTTCACTGTTGTCATTGACATTGTGATATTTGCTTCGGTATATGAACGTTGACAACAGCGTGTCGATGACTCGTTATGGTGGTGGCAGCGATAATTCTATGGTCTTAAGATCTCAATTTATGAAACTTTATACTTTGATGAATCTTTGTGATACTCCCTCCGTTCCGAATTACTTGTCTTGGATTTGTCTAGATACGGATGTATCTAGACAAATCCAAGACAAGTAATTCGGAACGGAGGGAGTAGATCTGAATTTTTTTCATAAAAAAAATACCGATCCGCATACATATACAGAAAAGAACTGTACATACTGCTTCCCCAGCTCGTACGATGCTGTCAGTTAGCAACTCTAATTTAACTGTACTTAAATGTTAAATCCTTCTTTTGCTGAAACTGAATTGCACTTAAATAAATCCTACTACAGCACACTGAGGTCCTGCGGCCCTTGGAGGCTTGGAGTAGTCGCTCTATGCAGAGCCCTGGTTTTCCTTGTCATGCGGGCGATGGACCAACTTGGCGTCCGTATGGTCGTTTGAGCCGAGAAACAGGGGGCTTTGCGATCGCCAGCGTGCAGGGTGAGCAACTCCTCTGTACATGCAGGGTCAGCGGCAGGGTCGGGTGCATGGACGCGCCACCTGGTCACCAGTGTAGTAGAGAGCAATGCTGCAATCGTGCAGGTTCCCTCCCTGGCCTGTGCAGGTTGCCTCTCTGGCCTTTCAAAAGATGAATACTAGCCGCTTCTCTCTGTTTTCCTACTGTCGTTTGCCCACTAGAGCACTTCAGCTAACAGTTGATAAACAGACTGAGCCAACAAAATTCTTTACACAACTCGGAGAGTACAAAAGAGAAGAATTCCGAATTCAGTCTTAATCCTACATCTACTGCGCTGTTGTTTTCCTCCGCGATGACAGGAGCGAGTGGCCGCCGATGGTCCCGATATCCTGTTTTCCAGCAGTCAAACAACATGCTCTGCCCGTGCCCGCCTCCCTGCCGTAGTTTTCAGTCGGTGGTCAGCCTCGCGAGCAAATACAGCACGAGGGCGGCCGCGAGATGAAACCCACCGGAACCTACCCAGCTCTTCCTCCGGCCACGTGAGGCGGTCGTGGGTGGCGCCGGGACATGCGTCGCGATAGTGCCGTCCGCCGTGTGCCGGCACCGGCACCGCCTGGGCGCTCCTAAGAGACGAGTCCACCGTGCGTCCCTCGTGTCTTACGTTTTCAAACCTTCGTCCGTCTCCAACACATGCTTAGAGCAACTCGAGCGCGCAGCGTCCATTTGAATCGGCCGTCCACCCGGCGTTCATCATGTTTTCGTTTTGGGTCGGTCGTGCGCCTAACGCGCGCGGCCTATTTCATATCCGGGCATAAATTTAAATGGCCCTTGACCATAGATCATACCAGTGGCCATGCCGTCGTTCAAAGTTCATGCCAGCGTCATGTCAGTGGCCGGCATACAATGTCAGCCTAAAAATGACCACCATACAGTTCATGGTGGCGCACTTGCCAACGGTCGGCACACATACCAACACACACAAAAGGGGTGTGAATTCGACCACGCCATCTCGGCTGTGGTCATGGCGCTCGCTGGCATACAAAAAGGGATGACGCTCTTCGCCAAAGATGTCTCGTCGTTGAACTTGAGCATGTCGGCCAGCATCTTCTCGAGCCATTGCCTCTTCCTTGAGGACACGGTGTTGAGGTCCACCTTCATGATCTTCACCCTCGTCATCATGCTAGCGAGCGTCACTTCTTTCGGCTCGGTCTTGGCATTGGCGGTGTCGATCTCGAGCATCTTGGTTTACTACTACTAGATCCCTCCCACGGTTCCACGATACAATAAACTACTCCCTCCGTTCTTAAATATTTGTTTTTTTAGAGATTTCAAATGGACTACCACATACGGATGTATATAGACATATTTTAGAGTCACTACTAGGAAAAAGCCTATACACAGAATCTTACCAGCAGCGCGCTTTAAAATCAGGCGCTGCTGCTAAGTAGCAGTAGCGCGGGCTGCAGAAACTCGCTGCTGAAACAAGTTTATCAGTAGCGTGTGCACTCCAAAAAGCGCTACTGCTAAAATTCCCACGACGCCGACGCGAGGCCAGTTATAGCAGCAGCGCGTTGAACTAAACAGCGCTACTGATAGGTCGTTTAGCAGTAGCGCATTCACGTATAGCGCGGTACTGCTATGCCATTCCATCTCCCCCACTCACTAGCCTCATCCACAGATCACACTCACACACACTCACTCGGTCTCCTCCTCAGCCCCCGCGCCGCCGGTCATCCCCCGTCGCCCCTCCCCCGATCTGCGCCGTTGTCGCCTCATCCTCCTTGCTGGACTCGGTACCGGCCTCCTCCTCCGTCCTCCCTCCACTCGCCGCTGGCCGGCACCTCCTCGCTTCGCCTTCCTCCTTGACCCGTCCTTCCTCCACTCGCCGCCGGCCGGCCCCTCCTCGCTCCGCCTTCCTCCTCCATCCTACTATCTTCTCCCTCCTCGAGTCGCCCCTCCTTGTCCCTCGTCCCTGATACATTTTGATTTAGTAGGCTTTCATATGTAACATTTTGATTTAGTTGATATGATTCACTTGATTTAGTAGGCTAGTTGATTTAGTTAATTTAGAACATTTTGATTTAGTTTATTTAGTAGGCTAGTTGATTTAGTAGGCTAGTTGATTTAGAACATTTTGATTTAGTTGATTTAGTATGCTACTGGATTTAGTATGCTAGTGGATTTAGTATGCTAGTTGATTTAGTTGATTTAGTATGCTTGATTTAGTTTTTTTGTAATAAGTTATTTTTTGGCAAAATGTAGGTGCCAATTTAGTTAAATTTGCCACTTGTTTGTTTAAACAATTATCTTAGGCAATAGGGGCCAAATTAAGATTATAATTGTCCATAAAATTGTTTTAGGAAAATGGCGCCACCACCAGCACCACTATGTCGACTGTGCAAGTCAAGATGCGCCAGCAGCCTTGCAACTGGCAAGCTGTTCGACATCTACTTCCATCCGAGTTTTCGTCATGCGGCGGTAAGAAATTAGATGAAATGTAACAACTATTTTATTTTTAATGTTGGCATTACTGCATTGTTTCATTTTGCTTTTCTTACACAGATCGTCCCATGCAATGTGAGGTTGAAGTTCAACAAGCTGACAGGAGACACTGTGACATTTGAGGCTCCTGGGGGGCCGTACACTATGGAGGTCGAGAAAGGACGCAATATGTCGCAGATTGGAGGAGATGGATGGGCCCGTTTCCTCGCTCGCATGCGTCTTACTGGTAGTGAGTTGATCTGATTCTCCTTCAGAGCAGAAAGACCCAAGCTGGTTGTCATTTATATCAACCTGGTGGAAGATGATGAAGATGACGAAGATGATGAAGATAATGAGGACCCACTCAATGAAGATGATGAGAATCCACTTCATGAAGCCATCATAGCTCAAAGAATGAGGCTGAGCGAGGAGGAGGTGTGCAACCTATGGGACATAATTCCGCCACGTGATGACTTTGTCGGGGTGCCATTCATGACCCGCCTGACAAGTACCATGGTCGATCGGCATGAAATGATATGTTACACGTACTGCATGTAGTAATTTGATGATATATATATATGCTTTATTGTTATACTTACAAATGCAAATTATCCGATTATATGCTAAGTGAATCCGATGATATGCTTAATGTAGAGTCCAATAATATACTTTGTGGAATCTAGTCGATGATATACTTTAGAGTAGAGTCTGATCACATGCACTAGTAGAAAACAGGGCATTTGTCCCGGTTCGTAAGGGCCTTTAGTCCCGGTTCATGAACCGGGACTAAAGTGTCGGTACTAATACCTCCCCCCTTTAGTCCCGGTTCTTACACGAACCGGGACAGATGGGCATCCACGTGGCCGCTACCGGCAGCCCAGGCAGGAGGGCCTTTGGTCCCGGTTGATGACATAAACCGGGACCAAAAGGCTTCCACGCGTCAGCAGCTGGCTGGAGCTGAGGTTTTTCTTTTTTTTTAAAAAAAAGTGGCTGTTTTAGGGGTTTAGGGGGTTATTTTTAGGTTGTTATTAGCTAGCTAATAGAGAGAAGTGTCCTCTCTTATATCTTCATCCTTGGTTTACCAACGCTACTGCTATGTTCATTTCACCCGCAGATATATAATAACTCATGCATGCTCGCATCATACATCATCATATATAATAACAAGTCCTACTAATCAAGCATCATCATACAACTTCTACTCGTTATTAATAATAAGTCATACGATCATCATCCTCATAGTCATCGAACCCAACCCTACATAATTGTTCTTAGCACATGATCATCAGTATCAGGTAGGACCTAAACACAATTAAGGTAAAATAGCATAAAACAATATAGACCCTGACTCTCCATTATGAAGAATGGACATCATCCTGTCTCCAATTCTTGCGCTTCGCTTCCTTTTGCTTCCAAGAAGCTCCTTACGACTGTCCATACATTTTTTCCATTCTTTGATTGTCATGTCTCCATTTCTTTTAGAAATCCGGTATGGACAGTTGAGATTCGTAGGATGACCTGGATATATGTTCAAAACACGAAGGCTGCCATTCTGATACATCAAATGAGGCACACAATCCTCTAGGATTCTCTGTTGAAAAACATAGTAACAACTTCGTAGTTAGAAATGATGTACTAGTTTTAGAAGTATGCAAAAAGATACACGGATGTCGTAATAGTAAAAAAACTTACCAGGGTATCTCCATGGTACTTACCGTAGTTCAACACGTGCACTAGTGGCACGTATTGACCATAATGTTGAGGAGTTCGATTGTAGATATTGTAATTCTCAATATCATTACAAAATCCAACCAGATGAGTTTTCTCCTTGTAAGTTAACTCAGAGCCATCGGTGTAGTATGTTCTATCTAACATCTTCTGCACATTCTTTGATACTTCAAAATAAGCTGTCAATGAAAATAAGTTGTCAACTATTTTGAAATAAACAATATAAATTACTTAATAACTATGTTAAGCTCACATGGGGGAAGAATTGGAGGTGTATCCACAAGGACCCAAATCTCCATATTGTCTTGCTCGATTGTAGGATCACCAAGATCCATGGTGACAAGCATACCTTCATCAAAACCATACATCTTGCAAAGTGCTTCCCAATTTTTGCAACCAAAATGGGTTACACTCTCAGCATTGTATAGCTTTACTTTAAAATCCACACCATGATGGGTCCTTAGGAGAATTTTTTTGGTTTCCATACTTTCATGGTCTTCAAAACCTATCCTCTCCAAGACATAGCGTCTTGCATAGCATGGTATAAGCTAGTCGAATTGGAAAAGATGAAAAATACACGTTAAAATAGTTGAAGTCATGCTTAATTACGAAAAAAACTATTGTCGTCGTTGCGTACCGTATGAACATCGAAGGTCTCCTCGAGCTTAATGCTGATTTCTGCATGATTTTGTGGATGATGGAGGGGGCTCCTAGATTTCTGCATAGCTAGTGCTCTCCAATTTTAGCATTCAAAGTAGGAGTACTTTTCCAATATGAGCATTCGATAAGCAAAACCAAATCATAAAATATAGTTAAATAAAGTAGTTTATTAAATCAACTAGCTAGTTCAACTATATATGAAGCACTTACTATAAATAAAATAAAATAGTACGACTTACTAAAAATAAACTAGTTTAACTATAGTTCTATTATTTTTCTAACTAATTATATTAAACACTTTCTCTTCTTATTTTTTCCTTTTTCCTCTATTCTAAATATGAACATATTCATAAATGACATATATCATTCACAATTTTCCAATACATACACAATAAATTGACAAAGAAAATACTATGAACAAAAAAATCATTAATAAATCTAAATTACAACAGAAAAAATCATAAATAAATCTAACACAATATGAACAAATTAATTACACAATATGAAAAAAAATCTAACAGAAAAATCTATGAACTACACATCTTAATTACTATACATCTAACAAAAAAAATCTATGAACTACAAAAAAATCTAACAAAATCTAACTCAATTAACTACTACTAACATTAAATTAAATCAGTTGCTCACGGCGATGGTGTCGGGGACGGCGAGGTGCGGCGCAGGGCGGGGCGGGGCGGCGCGGGGCGGCTCGGCGACGGGCAGGGGCGGGGCGGGTCGGGGCGGCGTCGCGGGGCGGGGGGCGGCGACGGCGTCGATCGGGGCGGCGCGGGGGCGACGACGGCGACGACGGGGCGGCGCGGGGCGACGACGGCGACGACGCGGCGGGCAGCCTGGCGGCGTCGGGCGGGCGGGGAAGAACGAACTGAACCAAAATTTCATGAATGCTGCTTATATGGGCAGAGCATTGGTCCCGGTTCTTGAGAACAACCGGTTCCAATGCCCCCTTTAGTCCCGGTTGGTGCCACCAATCAGGACCAAAGGCCTCTTTTCAGCAGCCCAAAGGGCGGGAAGCAGAGGCCTTTAGTCCCGGTTTGTGCCACAAACCGGGACTAAAGGGGGGCATTGGTACCGGTTGGTGCCACGAACCGGTACCAAAGCAGCCCTTTAGTCCCGGTTGGTGCCACCAATAGGGACTAAAGGCCTTGTGATGCCCCCGTCGCGGCATGAAATTTTAGTCCCACCTCGCTAGCTGTGGGAGCTCGATGGTGGTTTAAAAGCCCCAGTCCCGCTGCCCTCTCGAGCTCCTCTCCACTGCAGGCTTACGGGCCTAAATTCACTCTCTGTGCTTGTGGGCCTATTTGGCCTACTGCGGGCCTGCATCCTGGCCCTAGTAATCGGTTTCTAGTCATATGCAGGTCGTGGTGGCCCTGTAGGTGGCACTTTTTTTAAAAAAATTCCCAGTTTTTTGCTTTCTTTTTTGTTTCTAATTACTTATTTATTTTCTTTCATGATAATTCTTTTTGCTTTTAAAGTTTGTAACAAAATTCTAATTACTTATTTATTTTCTTTTATGATAATT
This sequence comes from Aegilops umbellulata, assembly GCA_032464435.1. Lineage (NCBI taxonomy): Eukaryota > Viridiplantae > Streptophyta > Magnoliopsida > Poales > Poaceae > Aegilops > Aegilops umbellulata. The sequence goes on from CP136060.1 coordinate 438,661,499, forward strand.
CTTTTTGCTTTTAATGTTTTGAACAGAATTCTAATTACTTATTTATTTTCTTTTATGATAATTCTTTTTGCTTTTAAAGTTTTGAACAGAATTCTAATTACTTATTTATTATCTTTTATGATAATTCTTTTTGCTATTAAAGTTTGTAACAAAATTCTAATTACTTATTTATTTTCTTTTATGATAATTCTTTTTGCTTTTAATGTTTTGAACATAATTCTAATTACTTATTTATTTTCTTTTATCATAATTCTTTTTGCTTTTAAAGTTTGTAACAAAATTCTATATAATTTTAGTTTCAATAATACTAGAGGTTTATAAAAGCTTTTTAGTTGATTCCTTTAGTACCACTTCTAAGGCTGTTACAAAGGCATTTTATTTGGTACATGTTTTAAGGCTGGTGCCCCACGAGCACCTTTTAGTACCGGTTCGTTGCATGAACCGGTAAAAGAGTTTTTTAGTTGATTCTTTCTGCAGCTGTTTTTTAGTCCCACCTGGACCTTTGCCCCCTTTTCTACTAGTGTTAAATCATTGTAACATCAGTTCATCCGAGAAGGTCCTTTCTATAGGTGCATTTGAGCTCCTGTCCATCCCAGAGATCTGCAATGGTTTTATTCTTTTCATTAACCAAAACATATAGGTCCCAATATTGTGTGGCTAGGAGAGTGTTACCATACTAGGTATCTTCCCATAATCTAACCAATCTACCATCACCTATTTGCCATTCATACCCTATCTTCACTGCCTGCAGAGCCCACATAAAACTCTTCCAGAACTGGAAAGGGTGTGGGTCTCTACAGCACAGAATATTAGGATTTTTAGTATTATATTTACTATCTACAATCTTTCTCCACAGAGATCCCTCTCCAGCTATGTATCTTTTAACCCAGGAACAAAAAATTATAATTTTTCTGTTAGTGCCATTAGTTTTCAAATTAGAATAGTTAAAATTTGAATTCTTTGAAATTTGTGTGAATCACAAGTTTGTGATTAACTTTACTAAAAAAATGAACATAGATGCGCCTATAAAGAAAATTCAACCTAAATTCATAATCAGTTTTTATGAATTTCAGAGAAATTCACTATGAATTTAGGTCAAATTCCCTGTATAGGGGCATCTATTTTCACTTTATGAGGAACTCAACAAGGCAAAGAGGGACGGGCTTATAAACAGGTGTGAGCGTCCTTCGGTTGGCGAGGTGAGACTAAACTCTGAGCGCAACGAGGACAAACCCTTTAGTCCCGGTTGGTCGCATGAACCGAGACTAAAGGGGAGCCTTTGGTCCCGGTTCATGCCACCAACCGGGACCAATGATGGTGGTCCAGGAGCGAGGCCCATTGGTCCCGGTTCGTCCTACCAACTGGGACCAAAAGGTCCAGACGAACCGGGACCAATGGCCCACGTGGCCCGGGCGGCCCCCTGGGCTCACAAACCGGGTCAAATGCAACCATTGGTCCCGGTTCTGGACTGAACCGGGACTAATGGGCTGACCCGGCCTGGACCATTGCCCCGTTTTCTACTAGTGATGCTTATTAGTGTAGAATCCAAGGAACTATTAATAGTGTAGATAATCCATATATACTTATTAGTAGAATTCATGATTAATTAGTACAAATGCATAGTACTGTGTCTTTTGATAGTGTAGAAATCTAGACTTAATAGAAATATATTTGCAAGAGTATGTGTGATGCTATTTATTAATTGATATGTTTTTCTTATTTAGAGATTGCCAAAGAACCTATCTGTGAGTTGTGGTATCGAGCCTGATGAAGAAGATTTCGTTGGACTACGCCTTACCGCAAGGGACTCCGTCAGCACCTGTACTTACCGCATGGACACAGATGGTCGCACACACTTGAACTCGGTTGGGTGGAAGAGATTCCTCGTTGGCAAAAATCTTCGTGTTGGATAGGCCATCCTAGTTACTATCAGGAACACCCACCGCCCAGGCTTGAGGATGATGATCGTCGTCGATATCATCTAGAACTACATATGTGTGTGTGGCTATATCATCTAGAACTACATATGATGATCGTCGTCGACATCATGTAGAACTACATATGATGATCGTCGTCGATATCATCTAGAACTAAATATGATGATTGTCGTCGATGTCACCTTGTACTGCTTGAGGATGCATGTTGAGTATATATGAAATTGTTATCTAGTACTCCCTCGGTTCCAAATTACTCGTCGTGGTTTGAGTTCAAATTTGAACTAAAACCACGACGAGTAATTTTGAACCAAGGGAGTACTACCTAGTACCTATAATGCTTTATGAAATTGATATCTAGTAGTACCTAGTATCTGGAAGTTGCAGTTTATCGAAGCTGGAATTGGGAAATGGTGAAAGATATAACAGTAGCGCGGGACCAGGAAATCGCTACAGCTAACTAATAGCAGCGCGTTCCTGAAAAGCGTTGCTGCTATAGTCAATAGTAGTAGCGCGGGTACGGGCAGCGCTACTACTAAGAGTTAGCTGTAGCGCCTTATTGGTAGCGCGGGCACCCGCACTCCTGATAGGCCTAAACCCGCGTTGCTGCTAGACTTTTCTCTAGTAGTGAGTGTAGATTTACTCATTTTGCTCCGTATGTAGTCACTTGTTGAAATCCCTAGAAACACAAATATTTAGGAACGGAGGAACTAGATCATGTCCGCCTCCAGTTAAGCAAGCGCCTCGTGTTGTTCCTCCAACAGCGCCAGACTATACTACAGATCCACCTGTAGCATGGGGAACCCGGACGCCATTTCGTCAGCTGCGCCGGCGGCCACCGTCTTCTATTCCGCCACCGCGCCGCCTCCTCTGCGACCTCCACCATGGTCACGGATCGCCCTCCTCCTCTGAGATCGGCTCCGGAGAGTTTGAAGGTTGACTTGACTGATTGTGGGCCAGACTCAGACCTTCGTCACGATTTGTGTGCGGTGCTTCAGCTTCTTGTACCACTTAGCCAACGAGCGCACCATGGCGATGACGGACGACGGGCACGAACTAGGTGCTCGAACGCCCGGAGAATAGGCTTGGAGGTCGAAACGGTTTTGGGAGGGTTACTGGCCGACTTCTAAATAGGAGGGCAAACATACTTGCGAAGGTTCAATGCAAGAATCCGGAATAAACCACTCGATGGCGGGCCAACGTGAATGAGGGTTAAGTTGTGTGAATACGTGCATGAGGATGAATTTTGAGCCGATCAAACAGTGTTTCTTCGACCGGTCCAAAGTGTTGTAGTCATGACGGACGCGGGACGCCCAGACTCCCCAGAGCTCCCCTGATTTAGGACCAAGCTCTGGGCTTTCATGTCGGTCCGGCTTGAGTCGGTGCTCCATGTTGGACGGCAAAAAAGGGTCATTTAACGGGCACATTGATGATCCTTCCTGGAGTTGTTCAGGCTGCAATCGTGGACGTTGCGTCAACATACATCATGCCTCACTTCATGAGACCATGGAACGTCCTTTGGGACTTTGGAGCTGCCACGTCCAGGGTCGATGCACATATGCAAGTATGCAACTGTAGCTAGTAGTATAGATTACGTAATGCGGCATCCGTATTTTATTTGGCCCGACCTGATCGATCCCTTACTTTATCTACTCGTCGATTACGTGAGCAGGAGTGAGCATGGGCACGAGCAGTCGGACAAAGAATGCCAGGAAAGTGGGTGAACCGAATCCTCGTCGCCCGTTAATTCGGTTTGCTGCTTGCGAACCACTCGTCCGGCGTCACCGGACTGAATACCCATATCACTTCCACAGTTCCGGTACGAGAAGAATGTCCCCTCCGTCGGGGTGGGGGATCCTCGGATCTCGTCGAGGTCGCGGGCTATGGTGGATGGAGGTCCATTGGCACAATGTCAAACCAGTTTCAGCATTCGAACAATGACAAAGGCGTGTCGACTAGTGGTTTTGGTGGCGTCAGTGATCATTCTGTGGTCTAAAGACCCCAATGTAATTATTATTACGTTTATGATATTTTATATTTTTGATGAACCTTTAGGATAGATCTGAATTTACTTTTTCATAAAAAAGAAAAAATAAATACGAACCATGCATATGTACAGAACAGAATAGTCACACTGCTTCCCCAGCTCGTACTATACTGTTAGTTAGCAACTATAAGGTTTTTTTTTTCTGAAATCAGTATAGCAATTGTAAGTTAGTTGCGCTAAAATCCTTCTTTAACTTAATTGCACATAAATTTGTAAGTGTAGCACACCGAACTGCTGGCCCTCCCTTGAAATAATTGCTCCGTGCAGAGCCCTGATTTTCTTTGTCATGCCGGCGATGGACGAACTTGGCGTCCGTATGGGCGATCGGGACGAGAAACCATGTCTCCTGCTCGTCAAACGACACAAAAGGAGTGAAGGGCCACCCCCCGCGAACCCCACGGCAAGACAGACGTAGAAGCAACGGACTTGGACATGCCCCTGCCCACGATCAGACTTGATGAAGTGGTTGTTAGCGTCGGACGGCAGTGTGCTCAAAACTCTAATCCACTACTTAAAAACACATGTTTTGGCTTGACGTGCGTGGCAAAGCTCACTTGACGTGAGTTGGAGTCGTACGTAACGGCATGGTGGCCGCCGAAAGAAGAGGCTTTGCGATCGCGAGTGTGCAGTGCGGTTCGATGCTGAGGGATCGAGCAGGTTAGCGACTCCTTGGTCCATGCATGTCTACAGATGCTGACAAGAAGGTGCAGGTTCCGTCGCTGGGCTTTGAAAAGTTAAATAGTGCCCACTTCTCTTCTGTTTTTCTACTGTCATTTGCCCACCACGGCACTAAATTCAGCTGACAGTTGATAAACAGAATGAAAAAACAACAGTTTTACTAAAAATCAGTCGTCTATTTTCATATTGGCTTCAGGTTGAATTTTCAATCGTTGGATTTAGTTGTGAGATCTACGCTGGTGCGGTGACCTTTTCGGGCCCGCTTTGTCTTAGTGGGTCTCAGTCGATCGGTTCGGGTTATTTTCGCGCCCGCTTTTTTTCCAGGGTCGCATGGAGGATCTGGTCTTTCCTCCTCATCCATGGCGACGACGGCGAGCTCGAGGCGGCGGCGGCGAGGTCCTGGCGACGGCGGCGCAGGTAAACCTTCAGATATTATCTTCTCTAGCATATCTCTTCCCTTTCTCTGTCCATTTGTTGCCCCTCTCCTCCGGCATGCCCTCCCCTACCATGGCGCCTTCTCTCTCTCTCCCTCCCTCCCTCCCCTCTCATGGTGCCCCTCTCTCCCTTCACATGGCACCCCTCCCCCTCCCTTCTTCATGTGGCGCCTCATTACTCTCTATTCTTGTGTCTGAGTCTGTCCTCTCTCTTCTTGAACCCTAAAACACAAGCAGATCTCAAATCCTAATTCTCTGTGTTTTTGTATAGGTTAATTCAGGTTCAGTTTTGCAAATCTGCAGCAATCAAGTCTTAATCCTTTTTCGCTGTTTCAGGTTGATTGGAATTCAGTTTCTCTGCAGCGGTCAATGAAAAAGAAGGTAATAGCCATGCTTTTGTGATGATTTTGTTGTGTCAAGATGGAACTAAAATGCTACCATATGCTCAATTTTATTTTAATGTGAAAGTTGTGCTATCTTGTAAAGATAGTATACTACATATACTAGTTACTAGGTGTTTGTTTTGATTCATGGTGTCCATGAATGCTGTAGTCTTGTGTTACATTCTGCACATATGAAAATCTGCAGCAATTTGGTACAAGCAGTACCCTGAATCACATACTCTGAGGTGTTCCATCTTATTTTATTGTCTCTATATCTTTCTCTCTCTCTTTTTTTTTTTCATAACTCCCTGTTTCTCGGTCATTAAGCTTGTGCAGCGAGTATGCATGTCAGTTTTTGTTGCTTCCCTCGACCATTATTTTTCTTCAAAAGTCAGAATGTTTCATTGCAACTTTATATAGCTTAAGTTGTAGTCTATGCAATCCCACCTTTCTTTTCGTCTCTAGTGTTTGGTTAAACATATACATTCCCCCCCAACCAATTCATACAGGCATTTTTTTTTCTGCGAATGTATTGATACTTCTGCAAAAGCTGTAGTCCCGCCAATTTTTTTTCTATGAGTAGTCTCAACCAGATTGCTTGAGGTGGCCAAGTTTCCCTTTTGGGGGGTTCCTAATCAGTTGAGCTTTGGCCCATTCTCATATGCTAATCTTTTCTAGGAAGATCGCTAGTGTTGTTGCACGAGCAGGGAATCGTCAATGTCATTATACACTATTCTAAGGTGCTGGCCAGCTGGCTAGAGATGTGTGTGGTCACGACCTAGTGGTTGTTGTTCATTTTCTTCACTCTAGTGTCTTTTGTCCATTTCTTCCTAAGTCTCCTGTTCTGGTCTCTTATGTTGTTATCTATCATTTTCTCTATATATTCATTCTAAGATGAACAACTGACTTCTTACTATTCTTCTTGCAAATCAGTTTGTAGTGTCCTACTTAAGTGTCTACCTTTTAAAGTTCAAGTTCAAAACTTAAAATTGGCTATATCCTTTTGGTAACTATTCACTCTTTTTTCTTTAGTTTTCATTTTTTGTATATAAATAGGAGTGTCCTGCTTAAGTGGCTCCAGATAGGCATGGCTGTTACCGAATCCTCATTCTCATCCGTCTTCAGTCTCGCCCCTCTATTTTTTCAGTCTGTACGTTGCTTGTCATTCTGTAGGTTTGCTATTTCTTTTTTTCATTTGTTTGTTTTCTTATCATTCTTCATTTATCTACCTTGTTTTTCTTCATCTTGTCATTTATACAGGATGGAAAGTCTTCATTTAATTTTCCTTGCCATTCATCATTTCTACTTCTTCATTTTTTGCAGTATTCAGTCTCTTTTTTTAGTCTGAGTTAGCATAGCTTTTTCAGCTAAAAATGATAGCAGATTAGTCTCTCATTTGTCCAACTTATTTTCAGCACTGTTCAGTCTCCATGTCATCTTTTCTTAGTTACCTTCAGTCCTTAGTCTTCTTGGTATTCTTCTCAGTCTTATTATTCTTAGTTATTTTTATGAGTTCTTCTTTCTATCAGTCCTCTATTTCCATCAGTTATCTGCTTTGGATTCAGTAATCAAGTTCTTCAAGTCATATTCAGTGTGTGTTCCTCAGTATGATTTTTTCTTTCTATCCGTCTTCATTTTATCATATTTAATTATCACTTGCATCTTTCGTCAGTCCTATCTTTCATGGGTCTTGTCTTTTAGTAGATGATTATTTCTGTTGTGAACCTTATGTTCCTGTAAGTGCTATATTTTTTCAGTTTTTTGCACTGTTTTTTTTGTTAGATTATTTTCAGTTTTTAGTCGTCGGTATACCTAAGTATCAGTCTCAGTTCTCTTCAGCTATATGTTAAGTGGTTATTTTTTCGCATTGTTTGTTCAGTATCTTAAGTGTCTCATTTTAGTTCTCTTTAGTTATTTGGTCAGTATTTGTTCTTGTCTATCAGTTTTAAGTTCAGTCATTTATTAGTGTACTTTTCATTCAGCTTATTATTTTCAATTTGTTTTGTTGTTCTTGTATTTTCAGCATTCATTTTGAAATGGGTTAGACTTGATATGTGTTTATAATTCCTGTAGTTTAAATTAGTTATCTGGTGAGTCTCTATTCTTAATTTTTCAGTCATCTTTTTGCTAACAAATAGTTTTTTTTTCTGCCACATGTGTAACAGTAACAGGGATGGTATGCCCAATCTGCAAGTCCGACTGAGCTAGCCATCGCTCATCGGGTTTAAATTTTGGTGTTTGATTGTCTTGAGACATTGAAAGCTCAGTGGTAACTTAGTTTTGAATATGCTTAATTTATCAGTATAGTCTAGTTCTCTGTCATGGTCAGTTATTAATTTATCACTACAGTCTACTTCTCTGTTATGGTCAAGTTTTTCATTCATCACTCATTTATAGGAGGCTATGATGTGGAAATTACCACACCTCCCTGTATGTTTTATGATAGAATGATAGTTGTCCTGTTCAGTTAAAAATTTCATTTCTTCTTTAGTTTGTGTATGACTTCATTTTTTTCTTTTCTGATATAAACTTAGTCCTTTTAGCTGATAGAATTATAGCAACTTCAGCTTTTTCTTAGATTTCTTTTTTTCTAATTTTCAGTCATTACTTTTGTTGCATTCATTTTCTTTTTTAGTCTATCAATTTTTAGAGTTTAGCTATTTGTCAGTCTCATCTGCAAACGTCTCATGCCCCAACAAGCATGAGGATAGCCTATCTTTTGTTCTTCCTTTTCCATTTTTTTTTGCTTTTTTCTGCAGTTTATCCCATGTCACTCAATGGTCGAATTCAATTGCGCCACTGGCGACCGCATGCTTTTTGAGGAATGTGAGGGGTGCAAATTCATCACTGAGATCAGGAAAGAACACAGGAGGACCTACATCTGTGGCGTTGGGTGGGAGGACTTCATCAGGTTGAACAATCTCAGTGAGGGAGTTTTGCTCGGTTTTGTACTCGATGGACCAGTGCCAAAGTTGCAGATTTGCATGGTTGCGCCACGTCCCAACCAGGCTGATCTAGCGCTTGAGGCTGCTGTGTTCACGGAAGACATCAAGAAGAAGGCAAGAGAGAGTGCAAAGCTGTATGAAACTCTACTGTATTCAATCCTTAGTTTTCTGGTCTCCAGTATATTCTTGTTGTGGTCAGTTTTGAACTAGAGAAGAAAGTTAAAGGGACATATAGCTAAGCGAGACTCTGGTTTGCATCCAGCATCATGTTTACTTGGCTCCTATTTTTTGTTACTTTTTTAAGCTATACTGTCACTCCCATTTAGTCCATGTCCACACAAAATGTAAGGTATGAATCAGTAGCGGGTTTGCAAGTGACCCGTTAGGGAGAGGCCCAACATGTGTTTGAAGGTCGATGAGGGGGAGGGAGAATACGACCTGAAACTGAAATGAAAACAATCATTTTTTGGGCTCTACAGTCTGGACTGAAACTACTACAAAGACACGTGTAAAGAACTGTGTGGACAAGAAAAACGACCTAAACCAAATGGAAAAACAGATGACTGAAAATTAGTCACTCCCAAAAACAATATTTTTCTTTCGTGTAGAAGGGAAGAATTGTCCACGGAATATCTACTGCGCTGGCCCACCCGAGAGTTGTTTTCCTCCGGGATCACAGGCGTGACCGGTGGCCGCCATCGTCCCGATATCCTATTTTCCAGCGTCAAACAACCGACCGGAACATGCTCTGCCCAGCCGTAGTTTTCCATCGGTGCTCAGCCTCGCAGGGCATGTGGTGGTGGCTACCTATGCAAGGGCGGCGGCGAGATGAAACCGACCCGAACCTACCCCGACTCTTAAGCCAACTCCACCGCACGACCCCAAACGGACGTCCGGATTGGCCGGATTTTGTCCCTTTGGACGCCGGTGGGTTCGCCCGTGTCCGTTTTTGTCAGATGAGTCGTGCTTGCGCGCGACCGCACCCCAAATCATGTCCGGGGTGGACGTGAATAAAAAAAATATAAAAACTAGAATGAAGTAACTAAAAAACTAAATAAACGCATTTAAAAAAAACATAAAACATATATAGGAGTCGGCCAATAAACGGCTCAGTATCTACGGCCACTTAAAAGGCCCAGTTTTCATAATTAAGATATAAAAACAAAATAAAAAAACGCCTCCGCCTCCCGCGCGCTCCTGCCGCGTCCGTCTGTGTTGTGGCCGTCGCCGTCTTCACTGGCCGCCGGTGTCATCGTCGTTGGTGACGAGGTCGACATAGGCCGGCGGCGTCCACAGGTGGGCCGGAGGTGCGTGGTGGACGGGGGCGGGCTGGACGGCCGGAGGTGCCTGCACCACCTCCTCCCGTGGCGACGCCTCCCGCTCCGGTGACCGCGGCGGAGTGGGGCACCAGTTCACCCCCACGCCGGCGGCCATCTCCGGAGCAGTGCAGGACCAGCCCCACCCCTGGCCCAGCAGCTGCTGGAACGCGGCCGGCGGGTCCTCCCTCCTCTCCTCCTCCACGGCCACCATCTGCAGCTCCGGAAAGGCGACGTCCCCGGCGGCAGAGAGGGCCATGGCCTCCTCCAGGCCGTCCCACTGCCGCTCGTCGTGCGTGTACATGGAGTCGTCCATGACACGCTTGAGGAGACGGGCCTCCTCCTCCGCTGACATGCGAGCAGGTGGAGGGGGCGACGGAGACGGCGATGGCGACGGCGTGGGCGTGACGCCGCGCACCCGCCTACGCCCGCGCTCCTGGGGAGCAGGCGCTGCGCGCTGCTATCGTGGCCGCTGCGGCCCCGTCGAGGTGCCGGCGAAGAAGGACGCGCGCCTGGTGTCGTGCTCGTCACGAAACTAGGTGTCCCACAGCACGGAGTCAGGGGCGTACCTGGGGTCGTAGAAGAGGTCGTCGGGGAGGAGGAGGCGGCGGCGCTCGATCTCCTCGTCGCGTGCACGGCCGCTCGTCGGGACCGGCGGGATGGGGACCCGGTCGGCGAAGAGATGCCAGTTATTGGGGAGATGGACGTCGCTCCTAGGGAGCGGCGTCCTCATCTCCCAATAACGGCGGCACACCGACGCGCGGATGTAATGCTGGTCGCGCTCGCCGGCGGACGTGGGCGCGATGGAGAAGGCGGGCGGCGCGGGGGCCCGGCGTGGTGGCGATGGCGAGGCGGGATCCTCTTTCTTCACCGAGCCGCGGCGGCGTCCCGACGAGGAACCAGCCTCGCGGTCGTGCCTGCCTTTGCGGCCGTAGTTTCAGAGGCCCATGGCTGCGGGCGGCCGGCCGGTGAGGTCTTGGCTAGGGTTTAGGCTGTCGGGTTTCGAGGAGGCCGCGGGGTGGCGTGGGGCAGTGTGGACGACGACCCGTCCACGCTTCCCACTTAAAGAAGGATGGCGACCGTTCGACGTGCGGATGAAAGGTGGGGCCGCCCGCTTGTGCGCGTTGATGTGGGCGGGTAGAAGGTAGGTGGTCGCCTGCCATGTGGCCCCGACGCGGACGAGCGCGCGTCCGTTTGGTGTCCGCCGTGACCCAAACCCGGCGCAACTTTGCGCTCGAAATGGGTCGGCCCGGACATAAAACGGATAAGATGGGTCCGGGCCGTCGCGCGCTGGGCCGCCTCCTTTGTTCGTTTTACCCCAAACGGACGGGGCCAGACATGATAGGTTCGCGCGGTGGAGTTGGCCTTAGGCCAACTCCACCGCGCGAGCCTATCCTGTCCGCGTCTGTCCATTTAGGGTAAAACGGACATAGCAGACGACCCAGCGCGCGACTCCATCCGCAAAATCTGTCCGCTTCGCGTCCGTTTTACCGCATTTCCAGAGCAAACTTGGGCGACGTTTGGGTCCAAAGCTGACGGAAACCGGACACTTTCTCGTCGCCGCTGTCCCGCTGCGTCCGCCCCATGTGCGCCACTTGCCATCGACACATCCATCACACTTCATTCTTTCTCTCTCTCCGTTGCCCATGCCAAACCAGAGCTGCTGCTGCCGGGGTTGAGCGGGTGCCAGGCCGGGCACCCCGACGCACGGGCGACAGGAGCTCGTGGGCTTGGGCGGGTGGCAGGAGCGCGGCGCGGCGGCTCCGGCGAGCACGGGCGCGAGGCAGGGCAGCACGAGCGCGGCGGGGCGGCAGGGCGCGGGCGCGCGGCGGGCGGGGCGGAGCGTGGAAGGGCGGGGCATGGGGGCGCGAGTGGGCCGGGGCGAGGCGGCAGGGTAGCCGGTAGTGAGGCGGGCGAGGCGCGGCGGGTGCAGGGCGAGGAGGGGGCGGGTCGGGGCGCGGGCAGGACGGAGGGGCAGGGCGTGGGGCGGGGCGGGCAGGGCGCCGGCGGGTGCGGGACGAGGCGGGGGCGGCGCGTGCAGGGCGGAGCGGCAGGGCGTGGAGCGGGGCGGGCAGGGCGCCGGCACGCGGCGCGGGCAGGGCGACCAAGCGCGCGGCGCGGGGCGCGCGCGGCGCAGGGCTGGCAGGCGAGGCGCGCGCGGCCAGGCGGGCGCGCGCGTGCGACGCGAGCCGGCGTGGCGAGGTCGCGGGGGCAGGCGCGCGCGTGCGACGCGAGCCGGCATGGCGAGGTCGTGGGGACGGGCGCGCGCGGCCAGGCGAGGCGGCGTGGCGAGGTCGCGGGGGCGTGCGCGGGCGCCGCGAGCGGGCGTGGCAAGGTCGAGAGGGCGGTGCACGGGCGCGGCGGCGGGCAGCGCGCGGCGCAGCCGACGACGCAGGCAGGCGCGGCGGCGCGGGCGCCGGACGTGCGGGGCGGGCGCGGGCGAGGCTGCGGGGCGGGCGCAAGCGAGGTGAGCGGGGGCAGGCGCGGCGAGGCTGCGGCGTGGCGGGCGGGGCGCGCGCTGGCGAAGCTGCGGGGCAATCGGGGCCGGCGCAGGCGAGGAGAGCGGGGCGGGCGCGGCGAGGATGCGGCGGGGCGAGCAGGGCGGGCGCGGCGAGGCTGGGGCGCGCGCCGGCGGGCGGGCGCGACGAGTAGGCGGCGAGCGCGGCGCGCAGGCGGGGACGAGCGAGCAGCCAGACATTTTGGATCGTTGTTCCGCGGTGGGCACCTCGAACCCAAGCCGGACACGCATTTCCGTTTTCGTCCTCATTGCCGTCCTAAACTGACAAAATCCTGACAAAACGGACGTCCGCTTGGGATCGTGCGGTGGAGTTGGCCTTATTTACTCATGCCACGTGAGGTGATCGTGGTGAGACCAACTCAACCATGCGACCCCAAACGGACGTCCGTCTTTGTCCGGATTTTGTCCGTTTAAGATAGAAAAACGGACATGCGCGTCCGGTTTGGGTCGTTCGCCAACTTATGCACGCAGCGGGAACAACCCATCGCAAACTGTCCGGCCCAGACCCCACCATGCCTCGCCCGTGCTCGCGCTCCGGCATCGCCCGTCAGCACGCTCGCGCGCCAGCCGCGCTCGTCCTGCAAGCCCAAGCTAGCATGCACCCGCCGCGGTTGGCTAGCTAGTTAGCAAGCACGCGCACGGGCTGGCTAGCTAGGAAGCACGCCGGCGCCACCAGCAGTTGCGGCCGGTCGCCGCACTCGACGCAGCTTGCACACATGCAGCATGCCCGCCCGCGCACCGACGCGCCTTCTATTGCTGTGCCCGCGCGCCGCCTCGTCCCGCAGCACAAGCAGCCCACCGCGCACCATGCTCGCCGGCCCCGCCTTGCCACGCCGCCCTGGTGCCTGCGCCCTGCGGCCACACAGCGGGAGAGGAGGACGCAGCGGCCCTGCTCCGGCTCCGCAGCGCCTGCAGCCGCGCCCCATCGTGCCCCGCAGCGCTGGCTGCCGCCCGGCCATGCGCTCGCCCGTGCCGGCCGCGTTCTTGCTCTGCCGCTCCCGCTCGCCCCCGACAGCTACCGCGCGCTCTTGTTGATGGGGGAGAGAGGAAGGCCCGCGCGCCTCGCCCGCCATGAGCTGACGCCGCTCGGCCACCCGCGCCCCGCCAGCACGCCCTCGCCCCGCCAGAGCTCGGCCCTGCGCCTGCCAGATTCGCCAGCACCAAGCTCCTGCACGAGCGCCCTCTGGCGTCCGCGCCGAGCTCGCGAGCCGCCTGCTTCGCGCCCGCACCCTGCTCCGGCCGCCGCGCCAACGCCCCGCTCCGGTAGACAAGCTTGTGGCTGCATGTGTTGATGGGTGGGTGGACACGGTGGGCCAGGGGAGAGAAAAGAGAGAGAGGGTGACATGTGGGGCACGCCCAGACATAGCGGATGAAGAGGACGCGGAGGCGTCCGTTTTCTGTCTGCTTTTGCCTCAAATCCAGACTAACTTTGGGCCAGAGATGGGGTGAAACGGACACGAAGAGGATGAAAAAGTGAAATGGGGTCTGCCGTTGGGTCGTTGCATGTGTCCGCTTTTACCCAAACTGCGTCCGGCGGATAAGATAGGGTCTTGCGGTGGAGATGGCCTAAGGGTGGCGCCGAGACATGCATCGTGATAGTGCCGTCCGCCGTGCGTGCGCCCGCACCGCCCGGCTGCTGCCTGCTACGCGACGAGTCCACCATTCGTCTCTCACGTCTTCGTCGCCGAAATGAACTCCGGTGCGTGTTTTCTATTTCCGAAAGAAACACTCCGGTGCGTCCATGCGCCAAAATCCGACATGAACTTGTCTACACCGTTTAAATTTGGTCCTTTTAAGGGCATCTTCGGCGCCGATCCGCAGATCTCCCGCATGCGTCCGGACGCGCTGTTCGGATAGTAGAGCCATCCAACATGTGTCTGTCTTGGTCTGCGGCGTAGTCCGGACGCGATTTCTCCCGTAAATCCAAGACAAAAGTGGGGGAGCTTTGCGAGTGTCCGGACCGATCCCACGCCACCTTCTAACTGTTGGGGAACGTAGTAATTTCAAAAAAATTCCTACGCACACGCAAGATCATGGTGATGCGTAGCAACGGGAGGGGAGAGTGTTGTCTACGTACCCTCGTAGACCGACGCAGAAGCGTTAACGCAATGTAGTGGAAGTAGTCGTACGTCTTCCCGATCCGACCGATCCAAGCACCGTTACTCTGGCACCTCCGAGTTCTTAGCACACGTTCAGCTCGATGACGTTCCCCGGGCTCCGATCCAGCAAAGCTTTGGGGATGAGTTCCGTCAGCATGACGGCGTGATGACGATGATGATGTTCTACCGACGCAGGGCTTTGCCTAAGCACTGCAACAATATGACCGAGGTGGAATATGGTGGAGGGGGGCACCGCACACGGCTAAGGAACGATCACGAAGATCAACTTGTGTGTCTATGGGGTGCCCCCTGCCCCCGTATATAAAGGAGTGGAGGGCCGGCCCTCTCTATGGCGCGCCCTAGGGAGTCCTACTCCCACCGGGAGTAGGATTCCCCCTTTCCTAGTCCAACTAGGAGTCCTTCCATGTATTAGGAGTAGGAGACAAGGAAGGGGAAGAGGGAAGAGAAGGAAGGAGGGGGCGGCGCCCCTCCCCCTAGTCCAATTCGGACTAGTCAATGGGGGGCGCACGGCCTGCCTCTCCCTCTCCCCTAAAGCCCAATAAGGCCCATATACTTCTTCCCCCGTATTCCCGTAACTCTCCGGTACTCCCGAAAATACCCGAACCACTCAGAACCTTTCCGATGTCCGAATATAGTCGTCCAATATATCGATCTTTACGTCTCGACCATTTCGAGACTCCTCGTCATGTCCCCGATCTCATCTGGGACTCCGAACTCCTTCGGTACATCAAAACTCATAAACTCATAATATAACTGTCATCGAAACCTTAAGCGTGCGGACCCTACGGTTCGAGAACAATGTAGACATGACCGAGACACGTCTCCGGTCAATAACCAATAGCGGGACCTGGATGCCCATATTGGTTCCTACATATTCTACGAAGATCTTTATCGGTCAGACCGCATAACAACATACGTTGTTCCCTTTGTCATCGGTATGTTACTTGCCCGAGATTCGATCGTCGGTATCCAATACCCAGTTCAATCTCGTTACCGGCAAGTCTCTTTACTCGTTCCGTAATACATCATCTCGCAACTAACTCATTAGTTGCAATGCTTGCAAGGCTTATGTGATGTGCATTACCGAGAGGGCCCAGAGATACCTCTTCGACAATCGGAGTGACAAATCCTAATCTCAAAATACGCCAACCCAACATCTACCTTTGAAGACACCTGTAGAGCTCCTTTATAATCACCCAGTTATGTTGTGACGTTTGGTAGCACACAAAGTGTTCCTCCGGCAAACGGGAGTTGCATAATCTCATAGTCATAGGAACATGTATAAGTCATGAAGAAAGCAATAGCAACATATTAAACGATCGGGTGCTAAGCTAACGAATGGGTCATGTCAATCACATCATTCTCCTAATGATGTGATCCTGTTAATCAAATGACAACTCATGTCTATGTCTAGGAAACTTAACCATCTTTGATCAACGAGCTAGTCGAGTAGAGGCATACTAGTGACACTATGTTTTTCTATGTATTCACACATGTATTATGTTTCCGGTTAATACAATTCTAGCATGAATAATAAACATTTATCATGAAATAAGGAAATAAATAATAACTTTATTATTGCCTCTAGGGCATATTTCCTTCAGTCTCCCACTTGCACTAGAGTCAATAATCTAGTTCACATCGCCATGTGATTTAACAGCAATAGTTCACATCACCATGTGAATAACACCCATAGTTCACACCGATATGTGACCAACAACAAAAGGGTTTACTAGAGTCAGTAATCTAGTTCACATCGCTATGTGATTAACACCCAAAGAGTACTAAGGTGTGATCATGTTTTGCTTGTGAGAGAAGCTTAGTCAACGGGTCTGCCAAAATTCAGATCCGTATGTATTTTACAAATTTCTATGTCTACAATGCTCTGCACGGAGCTACTTTAGCTAATTGCTCCCACTTTCAATATGTATCTAGATTGAGACTTAGAGTCATCTAGATTAGTGTCAAAACTTGCATCGACGTAACCTTTTACGACGAACCTTTTTGTCACGTCCATAATCGAGAAACATATCCTTATTTTACTAAGGATAATTTTGACCGATGTCCAGTGATCTACTTCCTAGATCACTATTGTACTCCCTTGCTTAACACAGTGTAGGGTATACAATAGATCTGGTACATAGCATGGCATACTTTATAGAATCTATGGCTGAGGCATAGGGAATGACTTTCATTCTCTTTCTATCATCTGCCGTGGTCGGGCTTTGAGTCTTACTCAATTTCACACCTTGTAATACAGGCAAGAACTCTTTCTTTGACTGTTCCATTTTGAACTACTTCAAAATCTTGTCAAGGTATGTACTTATTGAAAAACTTATCAAGCGTCTTGATCTATCTCTATAGATCTTGATGCTCAATATGTAAGCAGCTTCACCGAGGTCCTTCTTCGAAAAACTCCTTTCAAATACTCCTTTATGCTTCACAGAATAATTCTACATTATTTCCGATCAACAATATGTCATTTACATATACTTATCAGAAATGCTGTAGTGCTCCCACTCACTTTCTTGTAAATACAGGCTTCACCGCAAGTCTATATAAAACTATATGCTTTGATCAACTTATCAAAGCGTATATTCCAACTCCGAGATGCTTGCACCAGTCCATAGATGGATCGCTGGAGCTTGCATATTTTGTTAACACCTTTAGGATCGACAAAACCTTCTAGTTGCATCGTATACAACTCTTCTTTAATAAATCCATTGAGGAATGCAGTTTTGTTTATCCGTTTGCCAGATTTCATAAAATGCGGCAATTGTTAACATGATTCGGACAGACTTAAGCATAGATACGAGTGAGAAACTCTCATCGTAGTCAACACCTTGAACTTGTCGAAAACCTTTTGCGACAATTCTAGCTTTGTAGATAGTAACACTACTATCAGTGTCTGTCTTCCTCTTGAAGATCCATTTATTTTCTATGGCTTGCCGATCATCGGGAAAATCCATCAAAGTCCATACTTTGTTCTCATACATGGATCATATCTCAGATTTCATGGCCTCAAACCATTTCGCGGAATCTGGGCTCATCATCGCTTCCTCATAGTTCGTAGGTTCGTCATGGTCAAGTAACATGACCTCCAGAATAGGATTACCGTACCACTCTGGTGCGGATCTCACTCTGGTTGACCTACAGGTTTGGTAGTAACTTGATCCGAAGTTACATGATCATCATCATTATCTTCCTCACTAATTGGTGTAGTAGTCACAGGAATAGATTTCTGTGATGAACTACTTTCCAATAAGGGAGCAGGTACAGTTACCTTATCAAGTTCTATTTTCCTCCCACTCACTTCTTTCGAGAGAAACTCCTTCTCTAGAAAGGATCCATTCTTAGCAACGAATGTCTTGCCTTCGGATCTGTGATAGAAGGTGTACCCAACAGTCTCCTTTGGGTATCCTATGAAGAAATTATTTCTCCGATTTGGGTTTGAGCTTATCAGGATGAAACTTTTTCATATAAGCGTCACAACCCAAAACTTTAAGAAACGACAACTTTGGTTTCTTGCCAAACCACAGTTCAGATTGTGTCGTCTCAACGGAATTAGATGGTGCCCTTTTTAACGTGAATGCAGCTGTCTTTAACGCATAACCCCAAAAATGATAGTGGTAGATCGGTAAGAGACATCATAGATTGTACTATATCCAATAAAGTACGGTTATGATGTTCGGACGCACCATTATGCTGTGGTGTTCCAGGTGGCATGAGTTTGTGAAACTATTCCACATTGTTTTAATTGAAGACCAAACTCATAACTCAAATATTTGTCTCCGCGATCAGATCGTAGGAACCTTATTTTCTTGTCACGATGATTTTCCACTTCACTCTGAAATTCTTTGAACTTTTCAAATGTTTCAGACTAGTGTTTCATTAAGTAGATATACTCATATCTGCTCAAATCATCTGTGAAGGTCAGAAAATAATGATACCCGCCGTGAGCCTTAACACTTATCGGATCGCATACATCAGTATGTATTATTTCCAGCAAGTCAGTTTCTCGCTCCATTGTTCCGGAGAACGGAGTTTTAGTCATCTTGCCCATAAGGCATGGTACGCAAGCATCAAGTGATTCATAATCAAGTGATTCCAAAATCCCATCAGCATGGAGTTTCTTCATGCGCTTTACACCAATATGACCTAAACGGCGGTGCCACAAATAACTTGCACTATCATTATTAACTTTGCATCTTTTGGCTTCAATATCATGAATATGTGTATCACTACGATCGAGATCCAACGAACCATTTTCATTGGGTGTGTAACCATCTAAGGTTTTATTCATGTAAATAGAACAACATTTTATTCTCTTACTTAAATGAATAACCGTATTGCAATAAACATGATCAAATCATATTCATGCTCAACGCAAACACCAAATAACACTTATTTAGGTTCAACACTAATCCCGAAAGTATAGGGAGTTTGCGATGATGATCATATCAATCTTGGAACCACTTCCAACACACATCGTCACTTCACCCTTAACTAGTCTCAGTTTATTCTGCAACTCCCGTTCCGAGTTACTAATCTTAGCAATTGAACTAGTATCAAATACTGAGGGATTGCTATAAACACTAGTAAAATACACAACAATAATCTGTATATCAAATATACCTTTGTTCACTTTGCCATCCTTCTTATCCGCCAAATACTTGGGGCAGTTCCGCTTCCAGTGACCAGTCCCTTTGCAGTAGAAGCACTTAGTCTCAGGCTTAGGACTAGACTTGGGCTTCTTCACTTGAGCAGCAACTTGCTTGCTGTTTTCTTGAAGTTCCCCTTTTTTCCTTTGCCCTTTTCTTGAAACTAGTGATCTTGTCAACCATCAACACTTGATGCTCTTTCTTGATTTCTACCTTCATCGATTTCAGCATCACGAAGAGCTTGGGAATTGTTTCCGTTATCCCTTGCATATTATAGTTCATCACGAAGTTCTACTAACTTGGTGATGGTGACTAGAGAATTCTGTCAATCACTATCTTATCTGGAAGATTAACTCCCACTTGATTCAAGCGATTGTAGTACCCAGACAATCTGAGCACATGCTCACTAGTTAAGCGATTCTCCTCCATCTTTTAGCTATAGAATTTGTTGGAGACTTCATATCTCTCAACTCGGGTATTTGCTTGAAATATTAACTTCAACTCCTGGAACATCTCATATGCTCCATGATGTTCAAAACGTCTTTGAAGTACCGATTCTAAGCCGTTAAGCATGGTGCACTAAACTATCATGTAGTCATCATATTGAGCTAGCCAACCGTTCATAACGTCTGCATCTGCTCCTGCAATAGGTCTGTCACCTAGCGGTGCATCAAGGACATAATTCTTCTGTGCAGCAATGAGGATAAACCTCAGATCACGGATCCAATCCGCATCATTGCTACTAACATCTTTTCAACACAATTTTCTCTAGGAACATATCAAAATAAACACAGGGAAGCAACAACGCGAGCTATTGATCTACAACATAGATATGCTAATACTACCAGGACTAAGTTCATGATAAATTAAAGTTCAATTAATCATATTACTTAAGAACTCCCACTTAGATAGACATCCCTCTAATCCTCTAAGTGATCACGTGATCCAAATCAACTAAACCATAACCGATCATCACGTGAAATGGATTAGTCTTCAATGGTGAACATCATTATGTTGATCATATCTACTATATGATTCACGCTCGACCTTTCGGTCTCCGTGTTCCGAGGCCATATCTGCATATGCTAGGCTCGTCAAGTATAACCCGAGTATTCCGCGTGTGCAACTGTTTTGCACCCGTTGTAGATGGACGTAGAGCTTATCACACCCGATCATCACGTGGTGTCTGGGCACGACGAACTTTGGCAACGGTGCATACTCAGGGAGAACACTTCTTGATAATTTAGTGAGAGATCATCTTAAAATGCTACCATCAATCAAAGCAAGATAAGATGCATAAAAGATAAACATCACATGCAATCAAAATATGTGACATGATATGGCCATGATCATCTTGTGCCTTTGATCTCCATCTCCAAAGTACCGTCATGATCTCTATCGTCACCGGCATGACACCATGATCTCCATCATCTTGATCTTTATCAATGTGTCGTCACAAGGTCGTCTCGCCAACTATTGCTCTTACAACTATTGCTATCGCATAGCGATAAAGTAAAGCAATTATTTGGCGCTTGCATCTTATGCAATAAAGAGACAACCATAAGGCTTCAGCCAGTTCCGATAACTTCAACAAAACATGATCATCTCATACAACAACTTATATCTCATCACGTCTTGACCATATCACATCACAACATGCCCTGCAAAAACAAATTAGTCGTCCTCTACTTTGTTGTTGCAAGTTTTACGTGGCTGCTACGGGCTTAGCAAGAACCTTTCTTACCTACGCATCAAAACCACAATGATAGTTTGTCAAGTTGGTGCTGTTTTAACCTTCGCAAGGACCAGGCGTAGCCACACTCGGTTCAACTAAAGTTGGAGAAACTGACACCCGCTAGCCACCTGTGTGCAAAGCACGGCGGTAGAACCAGTCTCGCGTAAGCGTACGCGTAATGTCGGTCCGGGCCGCTTCATCCAACAATACCGTCGAACCAAAGTATGACATGCTGGTAAGCAGTATGACTTATATCGCCCACAACTCACTTGTGTTCTACTCGTGCATATAACATCAAACCATAAAAAACTAGGCTCTAATGCCACTGTTGGGGAACGTAGTAATTTCAAAAAATTTCCTACGCACACGCAAGATCATGGTGATGCATAGCAACGAGAGGGGAGAGTGTTGTCTACGTACCCCCGTAGACCGAAGCGGAAGCGTTGACGCAACATAGTGGAAGTAGTCGTACATCTTCCCGATCCGACCGATCCAAGCACCGTTACTCCGGCACCTCCGAGTTCTTAGCACACGTTCAGCTCGATGACGTTCCCCGGGCTCTGATCCAGCAAAGCTTCGGGGATGAGTTCCGTCAGCACGACGGCGTGATGACGATGATGGTGTTCTACCGACGCAGGGCTTCACCTAAGCACTACAACAATATGACCGAGGTGGAATATGGTGGAGGGGGGCACCGCACACGGCTAAGGAACGATCATGAAGATCAACTTGTGTGTCTATGGGGTGCCCCCTGCCCCCGTATATAAAGGAGTGGAGGAGGGGAGGGCCGGCCCTCTCTATGGCGCGCCCTGGGGAGTCCTACTCCCACCGGGAGTACGATTTCCCCTTTCCTAGTCCAACTAGGAGTCCTTCCATGTATTAGGAGTAGGAGACAAGGAAGGGGAAGAGGGAAGAGAAGGAAGGAGGGGGCGGCGCCCCTCCTCCTAGTCCAATTCGGACTAGTCAATGGGGGGGCGCGCGGCCTGCCTCTCCCTCTCCCCTAATGCCCAATAAGGCCCAATACTTCTCCCCCGTATTCCCGTAACTCCCCGGTACTCCCGAAAATACCCGAACCACTCAGAACTTTTCCGATGTCCGAATATAGTCGTCCAATATATCGATCTTTACGTCTTGACTATTTCGAGACTCCTCGTCATGTCCCCGATCTCATCCGGGACTCCGAACTCCTTCGGTACATCAAAACTCATAAACTCATAATATAACTGTCATCGAAAACTTAAGCGTGCGGACCCTACGGTTCGAGAACAATGTAGACATGACCGAGACATGTCTCCGGTCAATAACCAATAGCGGAACCTGGATGCTCATATTGGCTCCCACATATTCTACGAAGATCTTTATCGTTCAGACCGCATAACAACATACGGTGTTCCCTTTGTCATTGGTATGTTACTTGCCCGAGATTCGATCGTCGGTATCCAATACCCAGTTCAATCTCGTTACCGGCAAGTTTCTTTACTCGTTCCGTAATACATCATCTCGCAACTAACTCATTAGTTGCAATGCTTGCAAGGCTTATGTGATGTGCATTACCGAGAGGGCCCAGAGATACCTCTCCGACAATCGGAGTGATAAATCCTAATCTCGAAATACGCCAACCCAACATCTACCTTTGGAGACACCTGTAGAGCTCCTTTATAATCACCCAGTTACGTTGTGATGTTTGGTAGCACACAAAGTGTTCCTCCGGCAAACGGGAGTTGCATAATCTCATAGTCATAGGAACATGTATAAGTCATGAAGAAAGCAATAGCAACATACTAAACGATCGGGTGCTAAGCTAACGAATGGGTCATGTCAATCACATCATTCTCCTAATGATGTGATCTCGTTAATCAAATGACAACTCATGTCTATGGCTAGGAAACTTAACCATCTTTGATCAACGAGCTAGTCGAGTAGAGGCATACTAGTGACACTATGTTTGTCTATGTATTCACACATGTATTATGTTTCCGGTTAATACAATTATAGCATGAATAATAAACATTTATCATGAAATAAGGAAATAAATAATAACTTTATTATTGCCTCTAGGGCATATTTCCTTCACTAACTACCCTGGCTCACCAAAACCCCTCCTCTCTCGCCCGTGCGTGTACCCGTTTGGCGTTAGCTTCCCGCATTCATGCCGCTGTAGAGCATGCCACTCAACATTGAAGACGGCTCGGGTCGGACGCGACCTCTCATTGCTTCCGCCATTGAAGCGGTGCACCGGCTGAGGGCGCCGCCCACGCCGCGTCTTCGATGTCCGCGGCTGTTCAATGCCGGAGAAGCCATTGAACCATGGACGTGGACAGTTGGCGGGTGTGGTGTCTCCAATGAACCATGGACATTGTCGGCAGGGGGAGGGTACCTGACTGTGGCGGAAGCCTGGGTGGACGGCGGCGTAGTCCAAGAAGTGAAGGAAATATGCCCTAGAGGCAATAATAAAGTTATTATTTATTTCCTTATTTCATGATAATTGTTTATTATTCATGCTAGAATTGTATTAACCGGAAACATAATACATGTGTGAATACATAGACAAACAGAGTGTCACTAGTATGCCTCTACTTGACTAGCTCGTTAATCAAAGATGGTTATGTTTCCTAACCATGGACAAAGAGTTGTTATTTGATTAACGGTATCACATCATTAGGTGAATGATCTGATTGACATGACCCATTCCGTTAGCTTAGCACCCGATCGTTTAGTATGTTGCTATTGCTTTCTTCATGACCTATACATGTTCCTATGACTATGAGATTATGCAACTCTCGTTTGCCAGAGGAACACTTTATGTGCTACCAAACGTCACAACGTAACTGGGTGATTATAAAGGAGCTCTACAGGTGTCTCTAAAGGTAGATGTTGGGTTGGCGTATTTCAAGATTAGGATTTGTCACTCCGATTGTCGGAGAGGTATCTCTGGGCCCTCTCGGTAATGCACATCACATAAGCCTTGCAAGCATTGCAACTAATGAGTTAGTTGCGGGATGATGTATTACGGAACGAAGTAAAGGGACTTGCCGGTAACGAGATTGAAC
The DNA here is from genome assembly GCA_032464435.1 of Aegilops umbellulata. NCBI lineage: Eukaryota > Viridiplantae > Streptophyta > Magnoliopsida > Poales > Poaceae > Aegilops > Aegilops umbellulata. Next base: position 438,685,320 of record CP136060.1, read on the forward strand.
TAGGTATTGGATACCGACGATCGAATCTCGGGCAAGTAACATACCAATGACAAAGGGAACACCGTATGTTGTTATGCGGTCTGAACGATAAAGATCTTCGTAGAATATGTGGGAGCCAATATGAGCATCCAGGTTCCGCTATTGGTTATTGACCGGAGACATGTCTCGGTCATGTCTACATTGTTCTCGAACCGTAGGGTCCGCACGCTTAAGTTTTCGATGACAGTTATATTATGAGTTTATGAGTTTTGATGTACCGAAGGAGTTCGGAGTCCCGGATGAGATCGGGGACATGACGAGGAGTCTCGAAATAGTCAAGACGTAAAGATCGATATATTGGACGACTATATTCGGACATCGGAAAGGTTCTGAGTGGTTCGGGTATTTTCGGGAGTACCGGGGAGTTACGGGAATACGGGGGAGAAGTATTGGGCCTTATTGGGCCATGCGGGAAAGGGAGAGGGGCTGCCTAGGGCACGCCGCGCCCCCCCAAGGCCTAGTCCGAATTGGACTAGGGGGAGGGGCTGCGCCCCCTCCTTCCTTCCCTTCTTTTTTCCCCTTCCTTGTCTCCTACTCCTACTATATGGAAGGACTCCTAGTTGGACTAGGAAAGGGGGAATCCTACTCCCGGTAGGAGTAGGACTCCCTTGGGCGCGCCATAGAGAGGGCCGGCCCTCCCCTCCTCCACTCTTTTATATACGGGGGTAGGGGGCACCCCATAGACACAGAAGTTGATCTTTGTGATCGTTCCTTAGCCGTGTGCGGTGCCCCCTTCCACCATATTCCACCTCGGTCATATCATTGCAGTGCTTAGGCGAAGCCCTGCGCCGGTAGAACATCATCATCGTCACCACGCCGTCGTGCTGACGGAACTCCCCCCGAAGCTTTGCTGGATCGGAGCTAGGGGTGCGTCATCGAGCTGAACGTGTGCCAAGAACTCAGAGGTGCCGGAGTAACGGTGCTTGGATCGGTCGGATCGGGAAGACGTACGACTACTTCCTCTACGTTGTGTCAACGCTTCCGCTTCGATCTACGAGGGTACGTAGACAACACTCTCCCCTCTCGTTGCTATGCATCACCATGATCTTGCGTGTGCGTAGGATTTTTTTTGAAATTACTACGTTCCCCAACAGTGGTATCCGAGCCTAGGTTTCATGTGTTGATGTTATATGCACGAGTAGAACACAAGTAAGTTGTGGACGATATAAGTCATACTGCTTACCAGCATGTCATACTTTGGTTCGGCGGTATTGTTGGATGAAGCAGCCCGGACCGACATTACGCGTACGCTTACGCGAGACTGGTTCTACCGCCGTGCTTTGCACACAGGTGGCTAGTGGGTGTCAGTTTCTCCAACTTTAGTTGAACCGAGTGTGGCTACGCCCGGTCCTTGCGAAGGTTAAAACAGCACCAACTTGACAAACTATCGTTGTGGTTTTGATGCGTAGGTAAGAACAGTTCTTGCTAAGCCCAGTAGCAGCCACGTAAAACTTGCAACAACAATGTAGAGGACGTCTAACTTGTTTTTGCAGGGCATGTTGTGATGTGATATGGTCAAGACGTGATGAGATATAAGTTGTTGTATGAGATGATCATGTTTTGTTGAAGTTATCGGCAACTGGCAAAAGCCTTATGGTTGTCTCTCTATTGCATAAGATGCAAGCGCCAAATAATTGCTTTACTTTATCGCTATGCGATAGCAATAGTTGCAAGAGCAATTGTTGGCGATACGACCATGTGACGACACATTGATATAGATCAAGATGATGGAGATCATGGTGTCATGCCGGTGACGATAGAGATCATGTCAGTACTTTGGAGATAGAGATCAAAGGCGCAAGATGATCATGGCCATATCATGTCACATATTTTGATTGCATATGATGTTTATCTTTTATTCATCTTATCTTGCTTTGATTGATGGTAGCATTTTAAGATGATCTCTCACTAAATTATCAAGAAGTGTTCTCTCTGAGTATGCACCGTTGCCAAAGTTCGTCGTGCCCAGACACCACGTGATGATCGGGTGTGATAAGCTCTACGTCCATCTACAACGGGTGCAAAATAGTTGCACACACGGAATACTCGGGTTATACTTGACGAGCCTAGCATATGCAGATATGGCCTCGGAACACGGAGATCGAAAGGTCGAGCGTGAATCATATAGTAGATATGATCAACATAATGATGTTCACCATTGAAAACTAATCCATTTCATGTGATGATCGGTTATGGTTTAGTTGATTTGGATCACGTGATCACTTAGAGGATTAGAGGGATGTCTATCTAAGTGGGAGTTCTTAAGTAATATGATTAATTGAACTTTAATTTATTATGAACTTAGTACTGGTAGTATAAGCATATCTATGTTGTAGATCAATAGCTCGCATTGTTGCTTTCATGTGTTTATTTTGATATGTTCCTAGAGAAAATTGTGTTGAAAAGATGTTAGTAGCAATGATGCGGATTAGATCCGTGATCTGAGGTTTATCCCCATTGCTGCACAGAAGAATTATGTCCTTGATGCACCACTAGGTGACAGACCTATTGCAGGAGCAGATGCAGACGTTATGAACGTTTGGCTAGCTCAATATGATGACTACTTGATAGTTTAGTGCACCATGCTTAACAGCTTAGAATCGGGACTTCAAAGACGTTTTGAACATCATGGACCATATGAGATGTTCCAGGAGTTGAAGTTAATATTTCAAGCAAATACCCGAGTTGAGAGATATGAAGTCTCCAACAAGTTCTATAGCTAAAAGATGGAGGAGAATCTCTCAACTAATGAGCATGTGCTCAGATTGTCTGGATACTACAATCGCTTGAATCAAGTGGGAGTTAATCTTCCAGATAAAATAGTGATTGACAGAATTCTCTAGTCACCATCACCAAGTTAGTAGAATTTCGTGATGAACTATAATATGCAAGGGATAACGGAAACGATTCCCAAACTCTTCGTGATGCTAAAATCGGCGAAGGTAGAAATCAAGAAAAACATCAAGTGTTGATGGTTAACAAGATCACTAGTTTTCAAGAAAAGGGCAAAGGGAAAGAAGGGGAACTTCAAGAAGAACGGCAAGCAAGTTGCTGCTCAAGTGAAAAGCCCAAGTCTGGACCTAAGCCTGAGACTAAGTATTTCTACTGCAAAGGGACTGTTCACTGGAAGCAGAACTACCCCAAGTATTTGGTGGATAAGAAGGATGGCAAAGTGAACAAAGGTATATTTGATATACATGTTATTGATGTGTACTTTACTAGTGTTTATAGCAACCCCTAAGTATTTGATACTAGTTCAGTTGCTATGATTAGTAACTTGAAAAGGAAGTTGCAGAATAAACAGAGAGTAGTTAAGGGTGAAGTGATGATGTGTGTTGGAAGTAGTCCCAAGATTGATATGATCATCATCGCACACTTACTATACTTTCGGGATTAGTGTTGAACCTAAATAAGTGTTATTTGGTGTTTGCGTTGAGCATAAATATGATTTGATCATGTTTATTGCAATACGGTTATTCATTTAAGTTAGAGAACAATTGTTGTTCTGCTTACATGAATAGAACCTTCAATGGTCATACACCCAATGAAAATAGTTCGTTGGATCTCGATCATAGTGATACACATATTCATAATATTGAAACCAAAAGATGCAAAGTTAATAATGATAGTGCAACTTATTTGTGGCACTGCCGTCTAGGTCATTATGGTGTAAAGCGCATGAAGAAACTCCATGCTGATGGGCTTTTTGGAATCACTTGATTATGAATCACTTGATGCTTGCGAACCATGCCTCATGGGCAAGATGACTAAGACACCGTTCTCCGGAACAATGGAGCAAGCAACAGATTTGTTGGAAATTATACATACTGATGTATGTGGTCCGATGAATATTAAAGCTCACGACAAGTATCATTATTTTCTGACCTTCACAGACGATTTAAGCAGATATGAGCATATCTACTTGATAAAACATAAGTCTGAAAAGTTCAGAGTATTTCAGAGTGAAGTGGAAATTCATCGTGACAAGAAAATAAAGTTTCTACGATCTGATCGCGGAGACGAATATTTGAGTTACGAGTTTGGTCTTCAATTAAAACAATGTGGAATAGTTTCACAAACTCATGCCACCTGGAACACCACGGCATAATGGTGTGTCCGAACGTCATAACCGTACTTTATTGGATATAGTACAATCTATGATGTTTCTTACCGATTTACCAATATTGTTTTGGGATCATGCATTAGAGACAGCTGCATTCACGTTAAATAGGGCACCATCTAAATCCGTTGAGACAACACTATATGAATTGTGGCTTAGCAAGAAACCAAAGTTGTCGTTTCTTAAAGTTTGGGGTTGTGATGCTTATGTGAAAAAGTTTCATCCAGATAAGCTCAAAACCCAAATCGGAGAAATATGTCTTCATAGGATATCCAAAGGAGACAATTGGGTACACCTTCTATCACAGATCCGAAGGCAAGACATTCGTTGCTGAGAATGGATACTTTCTAGAGAAGGAGTTTCTCTCGAAAGAAGTGAGTGGGAGGAAAGTAGAACTTGATAAGGTAATTGTACCTGCTCCCTTATTGGAAAGTAGTTCATCACAGAAATCTGTTCCTGTGACTACTACACCAATTAGTGAGGAAGATAATGATGATGATCATGTAACTTCGGATCAAGTTACTACCAAACCTCGTAGGTCAACAAGAGTGAGATCCGCACCAGAGTGGTACGGTAATCCTATTCTGGAGGTCATGTTACTTGACCATGACGAACCTACGAACTATGAGGAAGCGATGATGAGCCCAGATTCCGCGAAATGGTTTGAGGCCATGAAATCTGAGATATGATCCATGTATGAGAACAAAGTATGGACTTTGATGGATTTGCCCGATGATCGGCAAGCCATAGAAAATAAATGGATCTTCAAGAGGAAGACAGACGCTGATAGTAGTGTTACTATCTACAAAGCTAGAATTGTCGCAAAAGGTTTTCGACAAGTTCAAGGTGTTGACTACGATGAGAGTTTCTCACTCGTATCTATGCTTAAGTCTGTCCGAATCATGTTAACAATTGCCGCATTTTATGAAATCTGGCAAATGGATAAACAAAACTGCATTCCTCAATGGATTTATTAAACAAGAGTTGTATACGATGCAACTAGAAGGTTTTGTCGATCCTAAAGGTGTTAACAAAATATGCAAGCTCCAGCGATCCATCTATGGACTGGTGCAAGCATCTCGGAGTTGGAATATACGCTTTGATAAGTTGATCAAAGCATATAGTTTTATATAGACTTGCGGTGAAGTCTGTATTTACAAGAAAGTGAGTGGGAGCACTACAGCATTTCTGATAAGTATATGTAAATGACATATTGTTGATCGGAAATAATGTAGAATTATTCTGCGAAGCATAAAGGAGTATTTGAAAGGAGTTTTTCGAAGAAGAACCTCGGTGAAGCTGCTTACATATTGAGCATCAAGATCTATAGAGATAGATCAAGACGCTTGATAAGTTTTTTTAATGAGTACATACCTTGACAAGATTTTGAAGTAGTTCAAAATGGAACAGTCAAAGAAAGAGTTCTTGCCTGTGTTACAAGGTGTGAAATTGAGTAAGACTCAAAACTCGACCACGGCAGAAGATAGAAAGAGAATGAAAGTCATTCCCTATGCCTCAGCCATAGATTCTATAAAATATGCCATGCTATGTATCAGATTTATTGTATACCCTACACTGTGTTAAGCGAGGGAGTACAATAGTGATCTAGGAAGTAGATCACTTGACATCGGTCAAAATTATCCTTAGTGAAATAAGGATATGTTTCTCGATTATGGACGTGACAAAAAGGTTCATCGTAAAAGGTTACGTCGATGCAAGTTTTGACACTAATCTAGATGACTCTAAGTCTCAATCTAGATACATATTGAAAGTGGGAGCAATTAGCTAAAGTAGCTCCGTGCAGAGCATTGTAGACATAGAAATTTGCAAAATACATACGGATCTGAATTTTGGCAGACCCGTTGACTATGCTTCTCTCACAAGCAAAACATGGTCACACCTTAGTACTCTTTTGAGTGTTAATCACATAGCGATGTGAACTAGATTACTGACTCTAGTAAACCCTTTGGGTGTTGATCACATATCGATGTGAACTATGGGTGTTAATCACATGATGATGTGAACTATTACTGGTAAATCACATGGCGATGTGAACTAGATTATTGACTCTAGTGCAAGTGGGAGACTGAAGGAAATATGCCCTAGAGGCAATAATAAAGTTATTATTTATTTCCTTATTTCATGATAAATGTTTATTATTCATGCTAGAATTGTATTAACCGGAAACATAATACATGTGTGAATACATAGACAAACGGAGTGTCACTAGTATGCCTCTACTTGACTAGCTCGTTAATCAAAGATGGTTATGTTTCCTAACCATGGACGAAGAGTTGTTATTTGATTAACGGGATCACATCATTAGGTGAATGATCTGATTGACATGACCCATTCCGTTAGCTTAGCACCCGATCGTTTAGTATGTTGCTATTGCTTTCTTCATGACTTATACATGTTCCTATGACTATGAGATTATGCAACTCCCGTTTGCCAGAGGAACACTTTATGTGCTACCAAACGTCACAACGTAACTGGGTGATTATAAAGGAGCTCTACAGGTGTCTCCAAAGGTAGATGTTGGGTTGGCGTATTTCGAGATTAGGATTTATCACTCCGATTGTCGGAGAGGTATCTCTGGGCCCTCTCGGTAATGCACATCACATAAGCCTTGCAAGCATTGCAACTAATGAGTTAGTTGCGGGATGATGTATTACGGAACGAGTAAAGAGACTTGCCGGTAACGAGATTGAACTAGGTATTGGATACCGACGATCGAATCTCGGGCAAGTAACATACCAATGACAAAGGGAACACCGTATGTTGTTATGCGGTCTAACCGATAAAGATCTTCGTAGAATATGTAGGAGCCAATATGAGCATCCAGGTTCCGCTATTGGTTATTGACCGGAGACATGTCTCGGTCATGTCTACATTGTTCTCGAACCGTAGGGTCCGCACGCTTAAGGTTTCGATGACAGTTATATTATGAGTTTATGAGTTTTGATGTACCGAAGGAGTTCGGAGTCCCGGATGAGATCGGGGACATGACGAGGAGTCTCGAAATGGTCAAGACGTAAAGATCGATATATTGGACGACTATATTCGGACATCGGAAAGGTTCTGAGTGGTTTGGGTATTTTCGGGAGTACCGGGGAGTTACGGGAATACGGGGGTGAAGTATTGGGCCTTATTGGGCCATGCGGGAAAGGGAGAGGGGCTGCCTAGGGCACGCCGCGCGCCCCCCCAAGGCCTAGTCCGAATTGGACTAGGGGGAGGGGCTGCGCCCCCTCCTTCTTTCCCTTCTTTTTTCCCCTTCCTTGTCTCCTACTCCTACTATATGGAAGGACTCCTAGTTGGACTAGGAAAGGGGGAATCCTACTCCCGGTGGGAGTAGGACTCCCTAGGGCGCGCCATAGAGAGGGCCGGCCCTCCCCTCCTCCACTCCTTTATATACGGGGGCAGGGGCACCCCATAGACACACAAGTTGATCTTCGTGATCGTTCCTTAGCCGTGTGCGGTGCCCCCTTCCACCATATTCCACCTCGGTCATATCATTGCAGTGCTTAGGCGAAGCCCTGCGCCGGTAGAACATCATCATCGTCACCACGCCGTCGTGCTGACGGAACTCCCCCCGAAGCTTTGCTGGATCGGAGCTAGGGGTGCGTCATCGAGCTGAACGTGTGCCAAGAACTCGGAGGTGCCGGAGTAACGGTGCTTGGATCGGTCGGATCGGGAAGACGTACGACTACTTCCTCTACGTTGTGTCAACGCTTTCGCTTCGGTCTACGAGGGTACGTAGACAACACTCTCCCCTCTCGTTGCTATGCATCACCATGATCTTGCGTGTGCGTAGGAATTTTTTTTGAAATTACTACGTTCCCCAACAAGAAGGGCATGCACTTTGGTGGTGGGGGTTGCGAAAGTCCTACGATGCCAGGGCAGGGACTGGAGAGGTACAACGTCGGCGTTGGACGATGATGATGTGGATGTAAAGCAAGAGGGAGCAGGGACAGAGTGGAAGAAAAATGAACCAAGATTATCGGAGTCCTGCGTGGCAGCAACCCGGACTCCCTACAAAGCTTCTCTCCCACACTTTCCTTCCGATTTACGAGAAAATGAACGTCCGGACCAGTCCCCTAAGGAGCGAGGTATAACGTTGGATAGCAAAATGGGTCAAGACCGCTCGGTTCGGACGAATGCGGTCGATTTGTGCAGAGGCGGAGCTTAGTTTTTTTTCTCACTTCTTCCTTTACCGTTGCTTTGGAGCCTAACTCCGCCCATCACCTGCAATTCCCTCCTTTTGCTGGTGAAAAGATGCCATAAGACTTTGATGAGCCCACGTAGGAGTGTCTTAACACGGAGTGGTTAAGGCTGGTCCTGCGAACGATGCCTGAACCAGACATGATATGATACCTCACTTCATGAGACCATGACACACCCTTTGGAAGCTAGGTCGACGTACATATGCAGATGTCGCTACTATAGATAACATACGGGGGCGTCCGTATTTTATTTGACCGGCCCGATGAACACTCACTTTATCTACTCGCCGACAACGTGAGCAGGAAGAGGGGTGTGAGCGTGCATGGGCATGGGCTCCGGCAAAGAATATACTAGTACTGTACTACGTGGAGAGTGGGTGAACCGAATCCTCGTTGCCCGTTAATTCGGTTTCCTGCGTGCGAACCACTCGCCATGAGCTCGGACTCAACGGTCGGGTTTGGCCGGGTCAAACTCTACCAAACCCACAACCGAATAGCAAATGGGCACATGAGCAAACCCACGACCCTACCCATGGGCAAAGGATCAGACCCATGCCCGAACCCGGCGGGTAACCCGACCCTACAGGGCACCCATCGGGTATTAACATTTTTCTATTTGAATTAAGTTTTACAAGCAATACATGTGTTGCTTCGTATGAGTGCACTTCCCAGTACTCACCGAGCATACAAAACTACTCCCTCCGTTTTTAAATAATTGTCTTTCTAGAGATTTTAACAAACGACTACATACGGAACAAAATGGGTGAATCTGGGTGAATCTACACTTTAAAACATGAAACATGTCTACATATATCTGTATGTTGTAGTCCATTTGAGATGGTTAGAAAGACAATTATTTGAGAACGGAGGGAGTAGTAAAATAACTGTAGTACATGTAGCAGGTATGTGCTGCATGGCTCAACGCATGCTGGGATGCCCTCCTTGTCTCCTTTTATAAGCACCGCCTGCCTCCTATCCTATGTCCTCGAGTAGCGAGGTGGTACTAAAACGCTGGACATTTAGCGGTGAGATGCCCGCAAGGCGCACAAGGCCAGCAGCCTTGCACACGTGTGGAACAAGATTCCAGCCTATAAAGGCCCATTAGGCGCGGAGTGGGCTCTGTGTAGCATTCGGGCCGAATGAAATGACGAGTGCTACGGTCCAGAGATGGATGTGTTCGGCCTATTAGCGTCACTGCTACCAATAGTGTCCAGTTTGCTACTAGCCATTGAGACTTCAGAATTAAGCTTATGCTTGTATGAAGTGCACTTCTACATATAAAGAACAAGTGTAGAAAAATGTTTATTTTATTATTAATACTAATGGGCAACCCATCGGGCGACCCACGGTTTATCCATACCCTACCCATGACTAATCGGGTTACCCATGGATGAAGTTGACGACCCATACCCTGCCCATTCGGGTCGGGTGCCCATGGGCGGCCATGCCCATGGGCAGGATTGCCGGCTTGAGCTCGGACTCATGAATATCCACATCACTTCCGCAATTCCAGTACGAGAAGAATGTCCACTTCACCTACACCGGAGGAGTACGTATTTTCTTGCGCCGGAGATCCGGTAAGTACGCACGGCACGCAGCACATTTGTTATCGAGCTTCTCCCAACAACAAGACTGGTTGGGTACCATTGTAAGTAGAATGTTCTCTATTGAAAAACCAAACCACCATACTACGTACAACACACATTTGTACTGGTGCGGCTACGTAATTGCTGTTTACTTGTCTAGTTTAACCAGCATAGCCAGTAGTTTTGTCTGGCTGACCGATACACCATACACCATGCACCATCGGGATCACAGGAGTGAGCGGCGATGGGGTTCTCCCGGTTTTCCAGGTCAAACAAACAACCAACATGCTCCCTCCCGTAGTTCTCCATCGTCGACTTTGGTGGTCAGGTCAGGCTCGCGGCCAAAAACAGCACGCGCGCGCATGTGGCGGAGACGGCGGCGGCAACAAAGGGGACGCACGACACGACGCCGACGAGAACCTACCCGACTTTTTCTCCGGCCACGTGAGCCAGTCGTGGGTGGCACCGTCGCGATAGTGGCCCTGCCGACCCGGCCGGCCGCCGCTGCGCGTGCCACGTAAACTGGTCGTGGTGAACGTGGCGCCGAGACACACGTCGCGATAGTGTCGTCCCCCGTGCGCGTGCACTTCTGTCTCATCTCAGGCCCCGCCCTGCCCGGCAGCAAGCCCGTAAAAAATGTAGCTATTTACAGTTTTGGTAAAAAAAAACGACGCCTAGCAGATCCCATGAAACTTGTTTGACCCTTAAATTTTTTAAAGGCACTGAAAATCCATCCGCGAGAATCTCATATGTACAGTTTCAAAGGTAGTACACAGTTTAACCCGTAAACCGGTCGAACATCGTCGGAGCAGACGCGTTGGCGCGGAACTGGCCGGAATCTACCCAGAACTCATAGGAATCCGTCGTCGCACGTCGAAAGAAGCTGCCGCATGCCGGAATTTGCCGCTGCTGGTCCGAATTGCGGGCGGATCGACCTCCACTACAAGGCCGTCCACGGGCAGGGCGTAGCAGGCCAGCAGCGGCCCGAATCAGGGCGGGGCGGCCCAGAGAAGGCGCACCAGGGAGCGCGCGGCCGGGGCAAGCGGCACAGGACTCCTCCACTGCATGCGTGCCCGAGAATGGGCGGTGGCAGGGCGAGGCATGTCATTGCCAGAGGCGGGCTCTGCCGGGATGGGAGGAAAAAGAAAAAAAGAAAAGAAAAAAAATGCTATAGCGAAATACAATTTTATTTACGGGGTCTGCTCTACCTAGGGCAATTTCGCACTGTAAAAACGGTTTTGTAGTGCATCTTATACGCATTTTGAAGGGTCAACTTATACAGGCTATGTTAGAAATGCTGTTAACCGGGACCCTGAAATCACCTGTAACCTTTGAGATCAAATGGTCTTAAATGCACTCTCTACGTCTTATAATGTTAGACGTTTCTTAGCACTAGCAGTTTGTTGAGCAAGATACCTCAATGGTTCGCGTACTTATTGGGATGTCGCGTGTTTCCGCGAACCGAACACAAACCACGGGGCTTGCGGCCGACCGGACCGCATCCACGTACTCATCTAATCTACCGCTAGTACTACTTCAAAATCCAAAACACGAAAGCAGCTGTGCTACTCCATCGGTCACAGTATTAGGTTACCCCACACACGACATTAACTACAGCTCTGCCTTCCCCGTATCAATCTATGGACACGGGAAGATCACCTTGTCCTTGGAGCGGCAGCAGTCTGTACCAGGAGTACAACACCCTTCTGGATCCGTCCAACATCCATTCATTACAACGAGCAGGTACGGTAGTTACCGATCCATCTCGATTTTCAAATGTTGCCATCAGCAATGCTTGTCCAGGTGCATTAGGATGGTCATAATGGGGAGTAACATATACTAGTATTATGCATATGATACTAGTGTATGATATTATCTTCATAGTGCATAGTAACATAAAATAGTATCATAGATGGTCATATTTATTGCCATGCATGACACAAAGTAACATAGCATTTAACATGATATGGTATCTACCTATGTTACTCTAAGCTTCTCTCTCCTTAATTATGTGTCACATAAGCATGTTTGCTAGTCTCAAGTGCATGTGTTATGTTACTCCCACTATGGCCAGCCTTAGCTTGATTAGTACAGTACTATTGCCTGCAGACGCTGCTTGAGTTGACAGTTAGTGAACAGCCGGAGTGGAGGGACGATAGTCGTCAAACCATATATTCATCAAATGATTCAACAAAGAGGGACGAAAGAATGGAGAGGTTTGGGGTACGCAGGTGCGGGGGCACCGAATCTGTCGTCCGTGTCCTTGTTTTCTTGTCATTTGATTTTCTAACTTACATATCTTTAATTTTCTTTTTGAAAACTTAGTACGAGCGACCGATAGAACACGACTTTAGTACCTGCGACCAACAAAAAAATCCCTTAAAGTTTCACTCTTAATCCTGGTACTCACGACCAACAAAATTGGAATTTTCAGATGCATAATCATAAGTTTCAACAATTAGAAACTAAAACTTGTTGTGCCTCTCGTGTGGGATCCAAGTACTGCATGAACCAGGAGGCAATCAAGCGGCGGGCAGGACTTGACAGGTGCATGCCCCTGTAAATTTCCGGACGAAAGATGTGAGGGGGAGAAAATAGAGATGGTGTCGGAGGCTAAGTTGACGGTTATGCTCAAATCCGGACTCCCCAAGAACACCTCCCTATTGGAGATGCACTGAACCGGGCACAGTATCTCATTTCATAAGACCATGACATAGAGAATGAAATTTTGGAGCCCGGTTGCAGTGGAAGCTGGCAGTCCATGGTACGTAGATGCACGCATGCAACTGTGCTAGAATAGATCACGTATGCGGCGTCCGTATTATATTTCACCAGAACTGACCGAGCACTTGCTTCATCTCAGTCCTTAACGTGAGCCTGGATGCATGAGCAAAGAATGCGAGGAGGAGAGTGTGTGAACCGAATCCACGTTGCCGTCGTCGCCCGTTAAATCTGTTTCCAGCGAGCGAACCACTCGTCATGACTCACCCGGACTGAATATCCATATCACTTCCACGGTTCCACTAGGAGAAGAATGTCTGCTCCACCACAGCACCGCAGCAAAGAATGCAAAGAATGTATTATCTTGCGCCGTAAACCCGCTACGTACGTACGCACGTTTCTTGTTGAGCTTCTCCAGCAAGACTGGTTGGGTAGGAGTAGCAGAGCTGCCTATAATTCGTATGCACAGAGGCAACATACGCACACATTTGTACAGAACATTATATACTGTGTCACCTCTGGGGTTACTGTCAGTTAGCAAGCGCAAGTTAATTGCTCTTAAATTTGAAGTGTAGCACGCCGAACTTCTGGCTCTCCCTAGGAATAATTGCTCCGTGCAGAGGTGGCGATGGACCGACTTAGCGTCCGTATGGTTGACCGAGATGAGAAACCGGGTCTCGGGTTCGTCAAACGACACAAAAGGATGATCATCGTCCACGAAACCCACGGCAGGACGTAAAGCAATGGGCTTGGACGTGCTCTACCCACGAAGGCACGAACGATCGGACTTTGATGAAGTGGCCGTCAGTGTGGTCAAGACACTAACAAAGTAATATGGGGCCATCAGCTTAAGAGTGCTAGTAGCTACACTTTTGGAGTGGCGGATAAGCTCACTGGATCGTGCGTGTCTGGAATGCATATGGAGTTGGACTAGTACTCCAGTACGTAGCGACGTAGTGGCTGGCCAACGAACGGGGCTACGCGATTACGAGCGTGCAGTCCGCGTCCGCCGGTGCAACCAGTGGGCAGCAGAGAGGGTCTGAGGCCAACTCTAACGCATGACCCCAAACGGACATTCCTTTTATCCTTTTTTGTCCGTATGAAGATAACAATGAGGTCGTATCCGTCCGAATATCTTGATACGGCGGTCGAACGCCCAACGCGCTGTCGCATTTCGGCCGCATCTCGTCCATGCGCCCAACACAAAGCGTAGTAGTTCAAATGAAACATAGCAAATAGTTTCACATTCGAAATAATTTTGTTACAACCAATCGAAATAAAAACAATATGAAATAGTCTTTCCAACCCAATCGATAGATCTACTGGTTGGCAATGTGAGTCCACATGTGCTCAACCAAGTCATCCTAGAGCTGGACATGAGTATGCCAATCATGCAATTCACGAGAAAAATGGACAAACTGTTCGAAGGTTGCAGGAGGTGGTTGCTTAGACTCAACATTTTCACCTTGGAAATCAAACCCTTGGTGATAGATGCTTTCATCACGCTCATCCTCCACGATCATGTTGTGCATGATCACATAAGCAGTCATGACCTCCCAAAGCTTCTGAGTGCTTCATGTCAATGCAGGGTTTCGAATGATACCCAATCGAGACTGAAGCACACTGAAAGCACGCTCCACATCCTTCCTAGCACTCTCCTGCATTTGGGCAAACCTCTGCCTCTTCTCTCCTTGCGGATTGTGTATGGTCTTGACAAGAGTGGACCACTGTGGGTATATATCATCAGCAAGGTAATATCCCTTATTGTATTGGTGGCCATTGACCTCAAAGTTGACCTCTGGGGAATGGCCTACTGCAAGCCTTGCAAACACTGGAGATTGCTGAGGAACACTGATATCATTGTGAGAACCAGCCATGCCGAAGAAAGAATGCCATATATATAGATCTTTTGAAGCCACCGCTTCAAGTCTGACAGTAGCACCTTTCACATGCTCCTTGTACTGCCCCTGCCAAGCAAATGGACAATTCTTCCACTTCTAGTGCATACAATCAATACTACCAAACATGCCCGAAAAGCCCCTCCCGGCATTGATCGCCAACAACCTCTCTGTATCAGAGGCAGTTGGCTCTCTCAGATACTCAGGGCCGAACATTGTCACTACGGCTTTGCAGAAAATACACATTGACATGAGAACGTGGACTCACTCATACGAACATTCTCATCCACAAGATCATCAGGAATTCCATACGCAAGCATGCGGATAGCCGCAATGCATTTCGGGTAAGAAGAGAAGCCAAGCTTGTAAAGGGCATCCTCTTTGCACTCAAAGTAAGGGTCATATGCTACCACTCCCTCCCGAATACGATTAAACACATATCTCACCATACGGAAGTGGTGACGAAATTTGTGTGGTTTGAAGAGTGCGCTATTCTCAAAGTAATTGGCATAGAGAAGTGTGTGGCCTTTCTCCCTATTGCGGTTCAAGGCCGGAACATGGCCGGGGATTAATCCCCTGAACCGAGGCCGCTTCCTACTGATGTGGTTGTCGGCGTCTTGGGAACGGGGGTGCCCAGACTTTCCGGCCTGCGGCCCACGGCGTGGCTCAACCAACGGCCCGGTACGGCCCAGCTTCAGCAACAACAACTCAAGACCCTCGTGAGGCGGACGACGCTAAGACCTCCACGAGAGGCGGCCTCCCTAGACTGGCTCCCGAGGAGCGGAGATATCTATGCAAGCTGCACTTCGCGAGGTTCACAAGACGTGAGCCATGGTGACCAAGACCAGGCGGGCGCCAGCGGGCGCAGTGTACCAGTTTCCTCTTTGATGCTAAGGAAGCAAGCGCAGGCGCGGGGTCCCGAGGAACCAAGCAAAGGTTTCCATATCAGTGCAACGAGACCAAGACCACCAGGACGGCAGGACGGAGGTCATCACGGAGCCCACTGCGGCATCACCAACAGAGGCTTTTGCAGGCGAAGACTACTTCTGTCAGGATAACTTGCACTAGTTGTCTCCCTTCGAATTTGGCTGTTGTAGAATCCCTTCCCGTCTACATTTGGAAAGAGGACCAAGGCCACTATAAATAGGACTTAGCGACCACCATAGAGGGGGATCAGATCCATTCCACCATCACCACCTCACCAGCTCATCGAGCTCAAGAACACCTCACCTCCTGAGGTCGTTCAACCACTATACTAGTTCATCCTCAGCCTCTTGAGGCAATCCACTACAAAGATGGAGTAGGATATTACACCACAAGGTGCCCCGAACCAGGATAAACCACTGTGTCTCTTGTCCTTTTGGGTTCATCGAGCTAGGCCTTGGAATCGTTAAGCAGGCAGACTGGGGAGGGAGAGTTCTTCGCACACACCCCAGAGTTCAAACCTCTCAAGGGTCTGCGGAACCCCGAATCCGACATTTGGCGCGCCAGGTAGGGGTGCGTCAAAGCTTCGCCTCTCCGCCTGCTTCGCTTCTCCGCCCACTTCGCTTCTCCATTCAGCTCTCATGGCGAGCACCGCTCCTCCGGACGGACCGACGGGCGCGCGCAGAGGCGCTGTGGGGCTCCGGGCCTTCGCCCCCGCCTTACGATAGGTGCGGTGGCTGCCCAAGTTCAAGCCAGAGATGCCACCTTGCTACGAAGGTGGGGCGGAACCAACAACCTTCCTCCAGGCGTATGAGGAGGCTGTTCAGGAGGCCGGAGGTGCCGCGCGCCTGGCTGCTCAACTTGCCGGGATCTTCTGTGCCCCCGCCGTCGCAGCCCTCCTCGGCGGCTCACAGGCGCCACCCTCGGACCGCCGTGTCAAGCAGTTCTTGCACCAGGTGGGAGCCGCCCACGTGCAGTGGGGAGCTCCTCCGAGATGGGCGGCGCCCAAGGCCGACCTCACCTTCGACTCGAGGGACCAGCCAACAACCGCCACGGGTGCAGGCGCGCTCCCGATGCTCTGCACCCCAACCATCTGCAACATGGCGGTTACCAAGACCCTCATCGATGGCGGGGCTTGCCTCAACGTGCTCTCTGTGGAGGCTTTCGGCTTGCTCCACGTGTCGCACGGCCGGCTCCGCCCCACCAAGCCCTTCTCCGGAGTTGTCGATGGTTCCACCAGCCCCCTGGGGCAGATCTGCCTGCCTGTCACCTTCGGCACACGTGACAACTATCGCACCGAGCTTATCGACTTCGACATCGCCCGCATTGGCCTCCTGTACAACGCCATCCTTGGGTACCCAGTCCTGGCCAAGTTCATGGCCGTGACTCACCCTACGTACAACCTCATGAAGATGCCAGGGAGCAGCGGCGTCCTCACCATGGCCGGGGACACCAAGGAGGCCCTGAAGGCCCTCAAGCTCGCCTTCAGGGACGCGGCAGCAACACGCCCTGCTGACGAAGGTGCTCCTGAGGCCCCAGGGGTTGCGCCAGCAAAGAAGAAGCAACTTTGCTCTCAAGATCGGGTCGAGACGAAGCAGGTGCCGGTTGATGAGGATGGGGCGTCAGGAGCCACCTTAACCATAGGTGCCAACCTTCCCCCAGATCAAGAAAAGTCATTGGTCGACTTCTTACGCGCGAACAAAGGAGTGTTTGCGTGGGAGACCAAGGATTTGGTCGGAATCTCGAGAGGAATAATCCAGCATCACCTGAGGGTATGCCCTAACGCACGGCCGATGGAGCAGAAGGAAACGGCGGCAGTTCACAGAGAAGAAGTCGTTAATTGTCCAAGAGACCTGCAAGCTGCACGACGCTGGTGTCATTCGGGAAGTGTAGTATCCGGAATGGCTAGCAAACCCGGTCGTTGTGCCCAAGAAAGGAGGGAAGGAGCGCATGTGCGTCGACTTCACCAACCTCAATAAAGCTTGCCCTCAAGACCCCTTCCCGCTCCCACACATCGATCAGATCGTTGACTCCACTGCAGAGCATGACCTGCAGTTCATCTTGAACGCCTTCTCGGGCTATCATCAAATCAAGATGGCGGTACAAGATGTTGAGAAGACGGCCTACCTGACCCCATGCGGGGTGTACTGCTACACTTGCATGCTGTTTGGCCTGCGCAACACCGAGGCAACCTTCCAGTGACTGATGCACATCGCTCTAGGCCAGCAACTTGGGAGGAACGCTGAGGCGTACGTCGATGACATAGTGGTGAAGTCTCGGGAGGCAAGGACCCTTACCGAGGACCTAGAGGAAACATTCGCCAGTATGCGCACGGTGGACCTGTGGCTCAACCCGGAGAAATGTGTGTTTGGCGTTCCCTCCGGCAAGCTGCTAGGGTTCCTTGTGTCACACAGGGGAATCGAGGCGAACCCAGAGAAGGTCAAGGACATAGAAAGGATGGGCCCTCCACAGACTCTCAAGGAGATGCAGAAGCTAGCAGGCTGCGTGACCTCGCTAGGGCGCTTCATCTCCAAGCTGGGGGAGCGCGCCCTCCCGTTCTTCAAGATGATGAAGAAGAAGGGGTCTTTCGAGTGGACTCCGGAGGCCGACGCAGCATTTCAAGACCTCAAGAGATACCTCACCAGCCCGCCGGTGATGGTGGCGCCGCGTCCTCTCGAGCCCTTGGTGCTTTACCTGGCCGCCATGCCACACTCTGCCAGAGCAGAGCTGGTGGCGGTCCGGGAGGAGCACCAGGCCAAGGGCCCGCCGGGCAGCACCGCACGCCAGGACAAGACAACACAGCCTCAGGATGGCGTTCCTGAGGCCCCGGCGGCATCAGCAGATCACCAAGCCCCTCAGGACAACGCTCCTGAGGCCCCGGCCATCCTTGCAAGCAGCCAAGCTCTCGAGGAGCCCCAGCCTCAGGAGGTACAAGACCTCACCAGCGCTCCCACCCTCTTTGAACACCCGGTGTACTTCATCAGCATGGTACTGCATGACGTACGGGCGCGCTACCCCATGCCAGAAAAGCTCCTGCTTGCGCTCGTCGTCGCCTCCCACAAGTTACGCCACTACTTCCAAGGCCACCCCATCAAAGTCGTCTCGGCTTACCCACTGGAGAGGGTGCTCCGGAGCACCAATGCTGCAGGGAGAGTCGCCGAATGGAACATCGAGTTGCAAGCGTTCCAATTGGAGTTCAGCACCACCAGGGTCATCAAGGGCGTGGCTCTCGCCAACTTTGTGGCGGAATGGACCGACGTCCCCAGCCCCGAAGCAGGCGAGGACCGCCCACTCTCACCAGGAAGCGAGGCGCCGGATGGCTGGGTCATGTACTTCGACGGCGCATTCGCGCGTTAGGGCGCAGGGGCTGGAGCCGTGCTCATCTTGCCCACCCAGAACAAGCTCTACTATGTCGTGCAGCTCTGCTTCCAGCAGGGCAAAAAGTTCTACAACAACATCACAGAGTATGAAGGTTTGATCGCCCGTCTCAAGGCTGCGGCAGCCTTGGGCGTGAAGCGCCTCACCATCAAGGGCGACTCCCACCTCCTCGTCAACTTCTCCAACAAAGTATACGAGCCGAAGGACAAGCACATGGAGGCATAACTTGCGGAGGTACGCAAAATAGAGAAACAATTCTTGGGCCTGGAACTGTAGCATGTGCCTCGTGGCACGAACAAGGAAGCCGAAGATATCGCCAAGAGGGCGTCCAGGCACCTGCCCTAGGAGCCCGGCGTCTTCGAGGAGTGACTCTTCAAGCCTTCAGCAGCCCGCCTACCGCGGAGGCGATGCTGCCTCAGGAGGAGCTTCCCCCAGCACCAACCTTGGGAGCCCCTGCTTGTGGTCCGACTTCAGGAGCGCGCCTGCTCCTTGCGCTCGAGCCTCAGGAGGGATGATGGACCGAAGAGTACAAGGCGTACCTGCTTCAAGGAAACCTACCGGAGAAGGAGAAAGATGTAGAGCGGGTGGAACGCCAGGCTACAAGATACTGCATTCGGGACGGTGAGCTTTATCGGAGGCGTCCAAACGGCGTCTCCCTAAGATGCATTTCTGGGGAGCAGGGGCACGACTTGCTGACGGACATACATGGTGGGGACTGCGGGCACCACTCTTCATGATGCATACTCTTGGGAAAGGCATTCGGCAGCGGATTCTACTGGCCCACGACACTCAACGCCGCCGCGATCTGGTCAAGTCCTGCGAAGCCTGCCAGTTCCACGCCAAACAGATTCACTAGCCTGCTCAGGGCCTCCAAACCATTCCGCTCACGTGGCTGTTCGCGGTCTGGGGGCTCGACATATTGGGACCATTCCCACGGGCGCCTGAGGGCTACCGCTACCTCTGCGTTGCCATCGACAAATTCACCAAGTGGGCGGAAGTGGAAGTTGTCCGCACCATCCCAGCCGGCTCGGCAGTCAAGTTCATCAAGAGCCTCATGATCCGCTTCAGGGTCCCTAATCGTATCATTACCGACAACGGATCATAGTTCACTAGCAACCTCTTCAAAATGTATTATTCTAACCTTGAAACGCATATATGCTATGCCTCAGTGGTGCACCCCAGGAGCAACAACCAAGCTGAGCGCGCCAACGCGGAGGTCCTGAGAGGCCTCAAAACAAGAACCTTCAAGAATAAGCTCGAGGCCTGCGGCAGGGGCTGGCTCAATGAGCTCCAGTCCGTGTTGTGGTCCATCCGCACCACCGCCACCAAGCCAACGGGAGAGACTCTCCATTCTTCCTCGTCTACAGAGCCGAAGCGCTTCTCCCACACGAGGTCAAGCATAGCTCCACTCGGGTCTTGGCGTTTGACGAGGCACGCCAGGACGCCACGCAGGGTATGGATCTCGTGCTGGGGAAGGAACGCCGCCGTCAAGCCTCGCTCCGGACGGCAGGGTACCAGTAGGCGCTACGACGGTACCACTGCCGCAGCATCCGCTCCAGGACGCTCGAGGTGGGCGATATCGTCCTGAGGCGGGTGCTCTCCAGGAAAGGGCTACATAAGCTCTCTCCCATGTGGGAGGGCCCATTTCGGATTGCCCGCATCTTGAGGCCTGGCGCCGCGCTCCTGGAGACGCAGTACGGGATCCCCATCCAAAACGCCTTGAACATCCAGCACCTCCGGAAGTTCGACCCTTGAAGCAAGGCCTAGTGCCTGTGAAGGTCTATGCTCGTGACACTCTCACGTAATAATGAGTGGGGCTGTACACGCCCTGGAGTCGGCCTCCGCATCGTCCTCTCCATCCTCGTGCGGTGTCTCTCCTCCATCTCCTTCTCCTCTGCTAAGATCCCCTCTTCGCTCATCTGGGTGCCCAGATCTATGAAACTAAGGCGCCTCATCTTCAGCCTCGCGGGGGGACGCTACTGAGAGGGTAGGGGCGGCGGGGAGCACGCGTGCCGCGGTGGTGGTGGGCAGCGGTGGAGGTGGCAGGTGAGTAGGTGCTCGGCGGCAGCGGTGGTGGCGGTGGTAGGCGGATGTGGCCACGGCGAGGGGAATCACCAGAGCGACCATCAGACGACCACCCTCCTAAAGAAGCTATCCTCCAGACTGAATGTATATTCCAGCTACAAGATAAGTGGAATGTCTACTCCACCGGAGCACCATACGTGGGAGTATTTTCTTGCGCCGGTAATCCGCAACGTACGCAGGCATCACGCTTGTTGTTGAGCTTCTAAGGACAGGTTGTTGTTGGGTAGGAGTAGAGGCGTAGAGATGCCTACCATTTGTAAGCAAAACTATCATGTTGTTTCCTTGGCTCGGGACTAGTAGGATACTGTTAGTTACTCGGTTAGCAACCGTAAGCTGGTCACCCGTCGACCGACATGAGCTCCAGATCGGCCGCCTCCTCTATAGTTGGATCAAAGCAGTGTGGTGTGTATGTTTAGGATTGCGTTGACGGGGCTGTTCTTCTCAATGGGTCCATCTCCCTTCTCTAGCGATACGCAGATCCCACGATGAGGGAGAAAAATTCCCCCGCATCTCCGGCAGCACAAGGCATTCACCGTGCTCGTCGTTGCCCCTCGACGGGTCGCAGCTCGGCTATGGCTGCTTGCTGTTCCTAACATGGACGGTCGCACCTCTTGAAGGAAATATGCCCTAGAGGCAATAATAAAGTTATTATTTATTTCCTTATTTCATGATAAATGTTTATTATTCATGCTAGAATTGTATTAACCGGAAACATGATACATGTGTGAATACATAGACAAACAGAGTGTCACTAGTATGCCTCTACTTGACTAGCTCGTTGATCAAAGATGGTTATGTTTCCTAGCCATAGACATGAGTTGTCATTTGATTAACGGGATCACATCATTAGGAGAATGATGTGATTGACATGACCCATTTCATTAGCTTAGCACCCGATCGTTTAGTATGTTGCTATTGCTTTCTTCATGACTTATACATGTTCCTATGACTATGAGATTATGCAACTCCCGTTTGCCGGAGGAACACTTTGTGTGCTACCAAACATCACAACGTAACTGAGTGATTATAAAGGAGCTCTACAGGTGTCTCCAAAGGTAGATGTTGGGTTGGCGTATTTCGAGATTAGGATTTGTCACTCCGATTGTCGGAGAGGTATCTCTGGGCCCTCTCGGTAATGCACATCACTTAAGCCTTGCAAGCATTGCAACTAATGAGTTAGTTGCGAGATGATGTATTACGGAACGAGTAAAGAGACTTGCCGGTAACGAGATTGAACTAGGTATTGGATACCGACGATCGAATCTCGGGCAAGTAACATACCGATGACAAAGGGAACAACGTATGTTGTTATGCGGTCTGACCGATAAAGATCTTCGTAGAATATGTAGGAGCCAATATGGGCATCCAGGTCCCGCTATTGGTTGTTGACCGGAGACGTGTCTCGGTCATGTCTACATTGTTCTCGAACCGTAGGGTCCGCACGCTTAAGGTTTGGATGACAGTTATATAATGAGTTTTGATGTACCGAAGGAGTTCGGAGTCCCGGATGAGATCGGGGACATGACGAGGAGTCTCGAAATGGTCGAGACGTAAAGATCGATATATTGGACGACTATATTCGGACATCGGAAAGGTTCTGACTGGTTCGGGTATTTTCGGGAGTACGAGGGAGTTACGGGAATACGGGGGAAGAAGTGTATGGGCCTTATTGGGCTTTAGGGGAGAGGGAGAGGCAGTCCGCGCGCCCCCCCATTGGCTAGTCCGAATTGGACTAGGGGGAGGGGCGGCGCCCCCTCCTTCCTTCTCTTCCCTCTTCCCCTTCCTTGTCTCCTACTCCTAATACATGGAAGGACTCCTAGTTGGACTAGGAAAGGGGGAATCCTACTCCCGGTGGGAGTAGGACTCCCCTAGGGCGTGCCATAGAGAGGGCCGGCCCTCCCCTCCTCCACTCCTTTATATACGGGGGCAGGGGGTACCCCATGGACACACAAGTTGATCTTCGTGATCGTTCCTTAGCCGTGTGCGGTGCCCCCCTCCACCATATTCCACCTCGGTCATATTGTTGCAGTGCTTAGGCGAAGCCCTGCGTCGGTAGTACATCAAGATCGTCACCACGCCGTCGTGCTGACGGAACTCATCCCCGAAGCTTTGCTGGATCGGAGCCCGGGGAACGTCATCGAGCTGTACGTGTGTTAATAACTCGGAGGCGCCGGAGTAACGGCGCTTGGATCGGTTGGATCGGGAAGACGTACGACTACTTCCTCTACGTTGTGTCAACGCTTCCGCTTCGGTCTACGAGGGTATGTAGACAACACTCTCCCCTCTCGTTGCTATGCATCACCATGATCTTGCGTGTGCGTAGGAATTTTTTTGAAATTACTATGTTCCCCAACACCTCTGCCATCACCGTTTCCTACCACCGGTCGGCAACGGTTGCAGCACCACGTGCGCCGCCAGCCGCGCTCGCCGTCAACGCCCACCGCACTGGTTAATTGCAGTTAAATTTGATGTGCAGCACACCGATGTATGGAGCCCTTGTGTTTCTTTGTCATGCTGGCGGTCGACCGACTTGGCATTCGTCTGGTCAATGGAGACGAGAAACCGGGTGTGGGGCTCGTCAACCCACGAACCCCACGGCAAGGCATAAACAAACGGACTTGGACGTGAACGTGCCCAACCCCACGATCGGACTTCATGAAGTGGTTGTTAGCGTCGCACGGCATGCCGGCCGGCCGTGTGGTCAAAACACTAACAACGTACCCGCCGGGGCCACCATCTTAAGAGTGGTAGCTATACTTCTTGGGCGGCGGATAAGGTAGGGCTCGGTCAGGTTTTGGCCTGACACGCTTGGCAAAGCTCATCTGCCATTTTTTGTGAACAACAAAAGGCGCACTAGGCGCCAAACTTTCTTATTTCAGCTCAGAAACAACGTACAACATGAATTACAAAGCCCTGAAATTGAAAAGTAGAGAGAAGAGAAACTACAGGGCAAGTCATATTCCGATGAGTTGAAGCAAAACATCATATACCAGGTTCTACCGCTGATGTTAGAACCTGGTGAGCTACATTGTGTACAATACCATTGATCTCCCTAGAGATGTGAAACACCTGGGACTAAAGATCTGAGGAGTAGCAGAAGAAATCAGCCAGAATTTTCCTTATAGTCCAAGGTGTAGTAGATTCCTTAATCTCTCAGCTAACTGCCCATGACGCCAAAGACAGATTGTCAGTGAGGAAAGTGGGCTGAGAAATGCATAGCTGTTTGGCCACTCAAGCCGCCAAAAGAAGCGCCAAAGCTTCAGCTTGTACAGGTGTATCTGTGATAACAGTAGAAGCTTGGATCTGGACATTTACCTCCAATTGGTCTTGTGGTAAAGAGAGGTAAATTCCAATTCCAGTAGCACCAGATCCTTGAGTCAAGCCTGGAATTTTTTTGCATCTAAATGCTGCATCAGAGTATACTCTTGGTCCTGTAACTAGAAGATCAGACTTAATCATTTTCCCCTGCATAGGAATCTGATTAGTAAGAGGTAAAGCACCGACCATCTCATTGGATTTGAGCTGAGAAGAAATATGTATAGAATCATCGAGTTCATTACACAGGGCTATAGCAGCAGTGTTAATATGATAAGGAAGAGCGCTTTTCCTACTAAAAAGATAATCATTCCTAGCTTTCCAAAGAAACCACATAAAGTTGAGAATGTTGTGTAGAGAAGCATGTGGATGATTCATATTAATCAGAGCAAGGAAAATAATGTGAATATTAGGATTACTTTGAACTAAAATATCCATTCTAATGCACCAAGGATATAGAAACCAAGCAGCTCTAGCAAAATCACAAAGAAAATATAAATGCATCTCATCCTCAGGCTGACCGCATCTGCTAAAAAGTTGAGATATGTGCACGGAGAAGCGGCCAGCTCTCATACTTGTGGGAAGAGCTTTTCTAAGAAGCCTCCAAGCAAAAGTTTTTACCCTCGGAATCATCATCTTTTGTTTCCAGATCTCATTTAGAAGATTCTTGACCTACAAAGAAACCTGAGAAGGTGCAAATCTAGGATTGGCATGAATATCCTGCAAACACAGCTTATAAGTAGATCTAGAAGTACAAATACCATTAGGGGTAAGGTCCCAACACAGAATATCCGGACTGTCCTCTTGAATAATATCCGTCTGCATAATAGTAGAAGCAAGAGGTTGTTGGAAAATAGAGTAAATAAGGGTAGAATTCCATTCTTTCCTATCAGGAACCCAAAGATCTTTAACAAGAGAAGGGTAACTATATCCTAAAGGTTGAATAATAAGATGATCATAAATAGAATTCCAACGCGAGCACCAAGGGGTGCTCCATATAGAAATATTACCTTGAGTAATCTGATAAAAAGAATAAGCTTTGAGTTTGGGCAGCATTTTGATAATGGAGGACCAAAAAGCTGATTTCGGATTGGAAGGGCTAGCAGGCCAGATGGAAGAATCATGGAAGTATTTGGACTTAAAAACAAGATGGAGATGGGAAGAAGAATCTTTCGCTATATGCCAAGTAGCTGCAAGTATCAGGCCTTCATTAATGGCTTGTAAGTTCCTAATACCAAGGCCATTCTCTTTTTTAGAATTACAAATATCCTTCCAAGCCCTAAGACACAAGCTTTTGCTCGAATTATGCTAAAAAACTGATCTAATCAATTCAAGCCTAGCTGCATGAGAGAGCAAGTTGGCCTTATAAGCAGGAAGCTTATTCATGTATTTATCCAAAACAAAATTGTAGGCCGCAGATCTATTATTAGCAGGAAGAATAAGAGGATGACCAAGATGAGAAAAATTAGCATCCATGTTAGAAATAGGAAAGATCTGCTTAATATCTGGAATAACAGCCTGACTAACATGAGCACTAAACATAATAGCAGACTTGGCCTAGTTTGGAGTTTGACCTGACACGGAACAAAAATGATTGATAATGTTGGCCGTAGCATTAGCTTCCTGAACAGTAGCTTGACCACATACCAACAAATCATCTGCAAACAAAAGAGAGTGAATCGGGGGGCAATTTGGTCCAAGCAAAATACCATGAAGACTATGAGCAGCTAAAGCTTCGTTAAGAGCAAGAGATAATACATTAATGGCAATAACAAAAAAATAAGGGGACGTAGGACAACCTTGACGAATACCCCTCTAACTTTTGAATTTATGAGAAGGCCTACCATTAATGACCACAGAAAAAGTAGGAGAAGAAATGCACTCATAAATCAAATTTATGAAATGAGCATGCAATCCTTTATGTGCAAGAGCTGAAACAATGAAGCTCCATTCTAAAAGATCGAAAGCCTTAGCAAGATCCATTTTAAGCATGAAAGCAAGGTGATTCCAAGAACGAAGAGCAAAAGAGTGAGAAATCTCTTGAGCAATAATGATATTGTCACTAATTCTTCTACCTTCAATGAAAGTTTGTTGGGCAGGGTTAATATAATCTGTAAGATGAGGCTTAAGACGATTAGCTAAAGATTTGCCAATGATTTTATAAATAACATTGCAAAGACTAATGGGACGATAATCCATAGGAACCCGAGGAACAAGTTTTTTGGGAATGAGAGCAATTCTTTGTATCACTCACATGAGAGGGCAATATACCTGTTCTATAAAAATTGACTACCAATTGAGTGACATCGTCTCCTATCCAATCCCAAGTAGCCAAATAAAACTCAACATTAAAACCATCTGGCCCTGGAGAAGCATTCAACTTCATGTCCTTCAAAATCTGCAAGACCTCATTTTTATCTTGAATTAAATAAGTAGGGTCCAAAGAGCCCTCCGGTAAGTGAGAAGCAACAAAAGGTCTACCACACTTGATATGAGTGGAAGAGAAGATATATGTGAAATAATTAACAAAGGTATTAGCAATGAGACTAGGCTTAAAATGCACAATATTATTTTCATCCTTAACCAAGCAGATAGTATTCCTTTTCCTTCTCTTAAGCACAGCTTGATGAAAATATTTCATATTACCATCACCATCAGTAGCCCATCCCTTCTTACTTCTTTGCTTATAAAAACTATTCAATTTAGAGGGAGTTTGCTCATACCTGAGAATAAGTGAATTTTCTAAAGCATGATCTTGCTGATTGATTGGAAGCTCCTGAATCTGCTTGATACGAGATTCTAGTTCCTGAAGCTCTTGCTGAAAAGTTTTCTTCTTACTACACCAAGTTTTCAAAGCCCCTGCCACAGAAGAGGTTTTTGCAACAAAAGAGCCTACTCTAGCATTGTTCCAAGCAGACTTAGCAAAACTACCGAAATCCTTCTCCATTAACCACCAATTTTCAAATTTGAAAGTCTGCTAAGGTTTAACAAAACTACCATCAGTAGAAATAAATATGGGAGCATGGTCACTAACGATGCTAGGTAAATTAAGCACCTTATTATTGGGGTAATGAGCACACCAATCAGCATTAACAAGACAACGATCCAAACGTCTATAAATAGGATTAACAGTGTGCCGCCTATTGCGCCAAGTGTAAGGAGGACCACTAAAACCGATGTCAAAGAAACCATAGTTTTTGACAACAGAACGAAAAGTAGACATACGAAAATAATTTACACTACCATTACATCCATCCATATCGTACAAAATATCATTAAGGTCTCCCATACAAATCATGGGTTTTCCGAGGTTATCATACACAAAAGTGGAAACCTGATTCCAAATGGCACTAGTCTACCTATGATAAGGATCACCATATATACATATCAAACAAAAGTGAACCCCCGAGGCTAGATGAACTACATTGGCTAGGATAAAGTGAAAGGAGGAACAATGAACATAGACTTTAGGATCATCATTCCACATAAGCCAGAGCCCTCTTGAAGCACCTCTAGAAGGAACAACAAAACTGTTAGCCACATCAAACCTATTCACAAGATCAACCGAATGAACCTTCAAAGATTTGATTTTCGAAACAAATATTACCTGAGCTTTGTAGAACGTATCAGATTCGCCAGGAACAACACTCGATCGCTACCGAGGCCCCGGCCCATACCTCGGCAATTCCAAGCTATGGCTTTCATGGCTACCGAGGCGTGTTAGGGCCATGCGCCGCTGCCCGAGAAAAGGATTGCGCTAAGTTCCTATCTGCATCATCATCCAACTCCATGTTATGTCCATACTGATTCTTGTTGATATCCAGTGTACTAGAGTCATCTTGATTTCCCATTGTGACTTGAGCTGTAGGGCTACAAATGCTACCATGAACATGTAGACCCTTGTGATGGAGGCAATCAATGCCAGGAGGAGAGAAAGCCCCCTAACAGGATCCAACTGTACCCTCACTGACAGACGGCGAAGGTGCGCTCAGGGTCGAGGGATCATAGCTTCCTCCTTCGTGCTGACTAAATGCCATAACCGATCCGCCCTGTTCAGTGCTGGCTTCAAAAGTCATGCTCCCCAAATTTTTGCATCGGCTTGTGCACACATTATTGCTACTGTCCAGTTGAGCTGAGCCGTTGTCGTGCTTCCAAGTGGAAGAACGAGCACGATTGCGAAGAAACCCATGGAAATTAGGATGCACACTTCCAGATTCGCTGTTCGGAGGAATGTCCCATCTGCTATTCCTAGATCGATGGTAGATCCGCTGAGATGTTGTGGATCCAAGAAACTCAGCGCCCCTAAAAAAGCTTCTCTGACTGAACTCTTTACCACAGTGCTAGCAACACCGTCACGAAGAACATGGGCGGCTCCCACACCACCAGCTGGATATGATTGTCCAATGAAAACTTGTGTCTTGGGCGGAGCATCGAGTAAGCTTGATTGACTCGCAGCCTTCTTCGCCGGAGGAGAGGGGATACCAAAAAGCGAGGCGGATGTACGTTTGGAACTGGACCGAGTAGGCCAGGGGACGAGATGGCGGGTAGGAGAAGGGAAAAGCGCTGTGCCCGGGGAATGGGAAGGACAAATAGCGACATTTGCATTGCACACTTTGTCCTCCAAATGCATTTGAATAGCAGAGGTAGGGGAAGTCTGCACAAAGTGAGATGAAGGGACAACGCACAGACTAGGAATATCTGCGAGGCGAAGAGGATTATTTTGGGCAGTCTGCTGGTCCAAATCTGGCTCATATCTCTGTCCCTGAATATGCATCTCTTCAGCAGACGTGCACCTAGGGCCTGGCAACTGCTGAGACAATGGGCCTGACTATTTTGCACCCCTACCTGCGCCGGGTCAGCAAGAGCACCACTTCACTGTATTGAATGCTGAAGGGCTTCAACTTGCCCTCCTTCTACATAATTGATTCGCCCAACATCTGTCTCCTTATTACCTGCATCTGGTAACACCGTTGTATCCATTAAATCACTGCTTTGACTCTGCTGCTAACTGTGAATGAAATTAGGTAGAGGAATATTAACTCCAACCTGCTTTTGAATTATCTGAATCTCTGTATTTTTTGAAGAATTGTCTCCTTCTATTCTTTTATTTTGTTCATTAATTTTCCTTAAAGATAATTCCTTCTGATTTCCTTTAACAGCAGAATCCTCTTCTGACATCTTTCCTTTTCCTTTGGGATCCTCTATGAACTGCTTCTGCAACCTTGCTAGCTGGGGATTGATGGAAGATGAGAATGAATTTGCTTCTGCCTCAACATTTCCTCCTGAAAGAGTAGGAATCAACTCTGCATTAGTCATCCACTGCCCAAATTTATTTGGTGAGATTTCTTCCAAAGAAACTTGCAGCCTGTTTCTTGAAATGAGAACACTATTTCTGATCTTGCAATGCTGAACACTATGAAACATAACTCCACAAAAAGTGCAGATTTTGCCAATTTTCTCATAGAATAAGTAAGCCCAACCAGTAGAATCCTTGGCAAAAGAAACCCAAACTCTATCTCTGACTACTTTACTAAACTGAGCTTTAATGGTACCCCAAATGTAATTCTCCCTAGCAAAGATCATACTCTGATTTATAGGATGAAATTCTGAGATCTGGCCAACACTTTGCAAGATGTTTGAAAGTAGAACTTGAGTTCCGAATCTCATGGGAATACCATAAATCCGAATAGTCATGTAGATAGTGTCAAACTTATGGTCCTGAGTATTCCTATTTTGCTCATCCGGATCCATCCACTCAAGCAAGAAATTGCCTGAACCCATGCTCCAAGGCTGACGAGTAATGACAAACATAACACCATCCAAAGAACGAAAATGAGCCACAAAGATGTACCTTGATAATTGTGATATACCATAATAGTTATCCTTCCATGCTCTAGCCATAGATTGCTGCACAGCCTGAAGGGAAAGAACCCTGATAGGACCTCCTGTAGATGCAAGCTTCATCAAAATATTGAACTCTGCATCCTGATTCCTGACCCTCTTCTTGCCTGTACTGCTCAGCCTGAATATGAACTACCTCCGGCTCATTGATCGACAACGCTTGCATGTTGAGTTCAATCCCAGGATCTGACCTCACAACCCGAGAGGAAAGCTGCGAGACTTGATTTACTCCATCTCTTCTCAGATACGTGGAAGAGCATCAGGATCTTGTATGCGAGTAGAAGATCTGTCAGTATTCACATCTAACTAGCGATGGGAAAAGCGAGGGAGAGGCAACGAAATAGCAGGAGGGAAAGCAAAGCAATCCAAAAAGTAGATGGGAGAAAGAGTAGGAGATTAGAGAACAAGAACAATATTATGTGGAGAGAGGGAGGAGGGAAAGCAGAGGAGGAGAGAAGGCTAGAGCAGCATAGCGCCAGTCCAGAAAAGTCTAGAGCGGTCCCGGTCCTCGACGGGCTTGGTGATCGCTCTGCAAGGCGCCGCCCAGTCACTCCCCGTCCGAACTAGCGAGCGTGCAAGTGCAGCGCAGTGCGACTAGACAAGTGGCCAGTAGGGAGGGAGAGAGATCGAGCATGTGAGCGACTCCTCGGGGCTAAATTTCGTGTTTTGACCCTTTTTGCAAACAAAATCGGGATCTGACCCCAGTTCAGAAAAATTTCGGGATCTGACCCTTTTGCCTACCGCCAGCCCCCATGGCGGTAGGGTTGCACGTCCTACCGTTGTCCCCTCCGGCGGTAGGTCCTTTGACGACGACTGACGGCTGTTGGCAGGTGCTGACGTGGAAAAGTGCCTACCACCATTAGGGACAGCGGTAGGTTACTGAAGCCTACCGCCAGACCATCTGGCGGTAGGGTCCTGTGTTGTGGATAAGGTGGGGAGGGGCTGGATATCCCCCCTCCTCAACCACTCATTCAGTCCACATCACCTCTCCACCGAGCTCAACTCTCCCCCCTCTTTCTTTGAAGCACAAGAGCCTCCCAAATCTCTCTCATTTGTTTGAGATTTCTCCAGTGGATTCTTACCATTTTCATCACTCAAGGTGGCTCTCTCATTTCCCCTCATTTTGATTGGTTGATATCTTTGTTTACTTTGCATTTGCTCATTTGATTGCAAACCCTAGCTCATCATTTTGGTGTGGTCAAATCAATTACTATGATCCATTTAGGGATATGATTTTGATTTCCTTATGTAAGATGTGCTTAGAATTGTTTGTAGAATAGTTTGTGTGCCTAGATCTAGTGCTAGTCTTAATGTACATAATGGGGGTTAGTTTAGGCTTAATAAAGCAATTAAAGCTAAGTTACTTTAATAGAAACTTTTCGAATTGTAGGATGGCATTGTTCGTTTTCTTTGAAACTTCTGCTGAGGCGGCGGCGAACCGTGAACGCGAATTGATTGAGGAAAAGATGAACTTGTAGATCTAAGCCATTGATGCATTGAATGCGGAGAATAGGGCCTTTTCATATAATTATTTCAATAAAGACCGTTCCGAAAAATTTATAACAAAAAAGGAGAGGTTGCTGAAGAAGCTCAAGACGGCGGAAAAAAATTGTAGGCGTGATCTTGCAATGCAAATTACATTGTGTGCCACAACGGCAGAATATGCTGAGATAGACATGGGCAATCATGGTCAGGTCATTGATTGGTTAGTTCGCCAACCATTCTCGTCGGATGAGAACCGGGCATCTCGTTGGGCATGGGTCAAAGAAAGAAATGATGTTATTTGTTGCAACCCGGGACCGTACGCCGCATAGAATTGCATGAGGCTATGTAATCTTTGTCATTTGAACTGTAATGACATGTAGACTATGATTGGTCATCGTTTGAACTACTATGACTTGTACCCTTAACATTTGAACTCATTAAGAACTTGATGTTGTATGTCATATCAAGTAACCAAGTGTTGTGCTCTACTTAATTTATTTTATGTTTTTGTTTATGTCATCTTAAACCCGTATATTCATGTAGGATGGACAGTCGATCCATGACTATGAACATAGCGTGTGAGAAGATCATGGCGGAGCGACACCATTGCTTGAAGAAGGAATGTGAAGCATGGTTGAAGAGTTGTGATGAAGCAAATGCGGCCATGAAGGATTTCAGCAAGTATCACTTTGTCGAGGAACCTTCTGATGCTAAGGAGAAAAAAGCATTCCGAAAGCTTGTGAAGGAGAAAGAGAGGATGCTTGATCAGCTGCAAGACCGGGAATATGCTTGCAGACACGCTTTGGCAGTTGAAATTGCGTTCACTGCAGGCAAAGAAGAATTCTGTGAGATGGACTTGAGGAAACCCGGGCAGGTCATAGGATGGGCAATCAAACAGGGCGTGCCAGAGAATCCCGCTCGCCGTGCTGCATGGGCTTGGTTCCGTGAAACGAATGGTGTGTTGGGTCATTGGGCAGGTGAAAGTGCGTTATATCGACTAGAGGGGGGTGAATAGGCGATTTTTATGAAATTCTTCACTGAGGAATTTGCTTGTGAGGAAATTCCTTAGCGAAGAACTACTTGCAGAGGAATAAGTACTGAGATGAAAACATAACAGAATCCTAGCATAGTCATCATGATGAAATGAAGACAAACACTGAGTACAGAAAGCGTAAACACAGGATAACACAAGATGAAGACAAACAGACTGAAGAAATTGAACTGAGGAAATTAAGGAAGTCTTCAGTCAAAGTCTTCAAACACAGATATGATAAACAAACAACACACTACTGAGGAAATGAAAGAGTTGAGGAAATGGAACCAGTAAGCTCGGTGAAGACAATGATTTGGTAGACCAGTTCCAACTGTTGTCTCAGTTGTACATCTGGTTGGAGCGGCTGAGTATTTAAACTCGAGGACACCTAGTCCCGGACACACAGTCCTCACCGTATTCTCCTTGATCTAAGGACACACAGTCCTCGCCCAACCACTCGTGGTAAGTCTTCAGGTGACTTCCAAACCTTCACAGACTTGGTCACTCGGCGATCCACAATTCCTCTTGGATGCTCTAGACCATGACGCCTAACCGTCTGGAAGAAGCACAGTCTTCAAAGGTAACAAGCGTCGGATCCACGCAGGATCACTCTCTTCAGTGATGCTCAATCACTTTGGGTTTGTAGGTGTTTTGGGTTTGGGTTTGGATTTTCCTCACTTGATGATTTTCACTCAAAGTCCTCGGAGGATGGGTTGCTCTCAAATGACAAGTGTCAAGTTCTCGCGGAGCAGCCAACCAGCTAGTGGTTGTAGGGGGCGGCTATTTATAGCCTAGGGAGCAGCCCGACATGATAAGACATAAATGCCCTTCAATGATATGACCGTTAGGTGGACAAGATATTTTGGGACAGCTGGCGCGTAGCACAGCAACGGTCGGAAATTTGAGGTACAAATTCCTCAGGGCTATCATGTTCCTCACTGTGTAGGCAATTCGCACTGGAGAATTCCTAACTCCTAAGTCAGAGCAAAGTCCTCAATGACCAGAAGAACTGTGTCTCTGTCACTGAAGAAATTGACCGAACTGTATGAGAATTCCAATGGCTTCACTCGAAGGGATTGGTAGGTGTAGGATTTGAGTTGAGCATCACATGGAAATTTTATCCTTAGTATTTCCTCGACCCCCTTTAACAGTACGGTGTTTCCTATGACTCAAGAAAGAGAAAATGAAACTACGAAAACAAAAGTCTTCACGCTTCATGTTCCTCAAATGAATACCAAGTCTTCAAGGTCACACCAATTTCTTCACTTTCAAAGTCTTCAGAAAGTCTTCAAAATATCAAAGTCTTCAGTCAAAGAACTTCATTTTTAGGGGTCGACTTTCTCTGTAAATATCAAACTCCTCATAGACTTATAGACCTGTGTACACTCATAAACACATTAGATACTTAACCTATAAGTCTTCAATACACCAAAATCACTAAGGGGCACTAGATGCACTTACAATCTCCCCCTTTTGGTGATTGATGACAATATAGGTTAAGTTTTCAACGAGGATAAATATATGAAGTGTAACTACTAATATTGAGGAATTTGATTGCAAGATACACAAGAACTCCCCCTGAAGATGTGCATAGTGAGGAATTTGCTTTTGAAGCAATGCACACTTGAAGAGTTGAATCATGGAGATCTCCCCCTATATCTTGTAATTCATACACGCATTTGATATATAATATGAAGAATTTGAAATGCATGATGAAATATGGTGCCTGATGTAATTCAGCATGCGTGCGATAATATTAATGAGGAATAAGCATGCAGAATAGCGCATCAAAGTATCAAAGCATAGTGTAACAAAAGTATCAGCGCACCATCGGACTTAAGATTACAACTCGATCCAATAAAAGTTTCGGAAGAACGAGAGTTGTAACTTAAAAAACGCCCTTATAATAGACCCGCTTGAAGACTAACTCAGATTTCTCCCCCTTTGTCATCAAATGACCAAAAGGATCGAAACTGAGGACTAACGCCCCTGAAGATTTTCAAGTTGATGAAGGAGCGCCAGCGTTGTTGGGGTCGGTCGTTGAAGTAGGGCCTGCTGCAGTGTCGTCCAAGTCTTCATTTTCATCAGTCGCACGCGATGAAGAATATGAACTGGCCACCAAAGAAGGAACCTTGACCTTCTTGTATTTCTTCGGAGGAGGTGCAAACCAGTCAAAGTCTTCTTTGAGACCCATTTTCTCCAAGTCTTCAGCACTGTACACTTGAGATAGCACAGCCCAGGTGCGGTTGAGGGTTTCATGAAGGTAGTAGTGGTTTTTCTTCACTGCATTGTGTGTGGAAGTCATGTTGTGAAGAATTGAACCAAACTGACGCTTGACCCATTTGTGATTGCGATCAACCTTTTGATGAAGACTGAGGAGTAACTCACGGTCAGTCATCACCCTGGGTGCTGTGGCTTGGCAGTGTTAGCAGCAGAGTCATGTGTGGCAGAGTCATCATTGGTGGAGTAAGATGCAGCTTTGCGAAATTGACCATCCAATGGACGAATGCCTTCATCTATCACAGCAGTGGACTTGCCCTTTTCATCAGCTGAGGAAAATGTCTGTTTGAGTACTTCAATGGGAGGCAAGTAGATGTAGTGGTTGAGCGTTTCAGCTTTGTAGTTGAGTGAAGACCTTGTCCTGATGAATTTCATTATCCAAGGTGCATAAGGTTTCAGCTCAAATGGTGACATAGCAATGTTGGCCAGAGTCCTCATGAAGAAATCATGGAAGTTGACGGGAACGCCATGAATGATGTTGAAAAGCAGATTCTTCATGATGCCAACGACTTCTTCATCAGTCGAGTCGTGGCCTTTGATGGGACTCATTGTCTTCGTCAGAATGTGATAGACAGTCCTTGGCACATACAACAATTCCTTGACGAGGAAATTGATTCTAGGAGCTTGCCCTGGCTTCAAAGGCTTCATCAGCACTTGCATATAGTGATTTGAAAGCTCAGGTTCGTTGTACACACATCAAGCATCTTCAGTGCGTGGACTCAGAGGAAGGACCCGAAGCAATTCAGATGCAGGGGCCTTATAATGGCTGTTCTTAGTCATCCAGTCCAAAACCCATGAATTGATATCTTCAGAGTTGCCGGTGATGTGCAACGTTGCATAGAATTGAAGAATAATTTCTTCATTCCAATCGCATATATCTGTGCGGAAATTGAGCAGCCCAGCGTCGTGAAGAACACTGAGGACTGGCGTGAAGCACGACAAAGACTCCATATCCATGTGAGGAATATGAGCATGGTCGAAGACTTTGTCTTTGTTGTAAAGCACTGAGGAATAGAAATTTGCTTGGCTGGCAGTCCAGAAACGCCTCTTCCTTATGCGAGCAGAGTCATATGGGTTGTATTCAGTGAAGAACACGTGCTCGCCATAGAAGTCTTCAGCCTTGAATTTCTGTTTTCGTGAGAACGGATCCTTTGGCCTTGGCAGAGGAGTGTCAGTGAGTTGCATCACGACCTCAGGAATCACGATCTCAGGCTCGTCAGGCTGAGGAATTTCAGGATTTTCCTCAGGTGCAGTCACCTTGTCTGTTTCAGCAGCAGTTTCTTCAGCACTAGTGGCTGGTATTTCTTCATTCATAGATGTAGTGGGATGAGTTTCTTCAGAGCCCAATTTTACTGTTGGTGAAGGAGAGTGAGGAATTTGCTGCAGGGGAGTGAAGAGTGGGGAATTGGATGCTGACTTTCCCAAAAGTCGTCATTCATCACTGGAGTGGTGCTTCCAATATCCACATCTTCATCAATTTCTTCAGCATCAAACTGAGGCATTGGTGATGAGACCATTGGGGTTGAAGGGATTGCATCCGCTTCAATTTCTTCATCAAGCTGCTCTGACGAAGCAGCAGATTGAGTTTCTTCATCTGATCCACTTGGGATCTCATAATCTTCACCAAAAGGAACAAGGTCCTTTGATGTCACGGTGGAGATAGGAATGGCATCAATGGAATTAGCAAATGAGCTGGTCATTGGCTTCATCTTCTTGGGAGCCGAAGATTCTGAAGCATTGGATGCCTTCCTTTTCTTCACAGCAGCTCGCTCGGCAGCCTTGGTTTTCTTCACATCTAATGCAGATGGAAGAATTGGAGTTGGCATAGGCACAGGTGGAGCTGAGGAATCTGGTTGATTTTCCTCAGGCGCAACTGATGCAGTTGCCCTGGTTTCTTCAATTTCTTCAGGCGCACCACTAGTGGATGCCCTGGCAATTTCATCAGCGGCTGGAGTAGAGTCATCAGCCCTGGAACTAGCATTTTCTTCAGCAGCGTGAACTTCATCAGCGGTGCTGGCATGTTCTTCAGTTTGCTGAACAGATGCTTCAGCTTGAGGAATTTGTGGCGTTGAGGCT
Organism: Aegilops umbellulata; assembly: GCA_032464435.1. Lineage (NCBI taxonomy): Eukaryota > Viridiplantae > Streptophyta > Magnoliopsida > Poales > Poaceae > Aegilops > Aegilops umbellulata. The sequence continues at coordinate 438,722,384 of CP136060.1, forward strand.
GCACCCTTGGTGAAGGTATCAGTCAGCCTCACAAATCTGACCTTGGCTCCTTGCCAATCAACATAGTACGAGTCAAAGTTGTCGCTGAGGGCTTTGATCTCAGCCTGTATTTTGACGAGTTCCTCAGGCTTCATTGTGAGAACGTTTTTCCTCAGTAGCTTCTCTTTGCGGTACTACGATTTCTTGATCTCTCTGGCCTTATCATATTTCCACTTCTCCTCTTGGATGAAGTGAGTCAACATGTGACTTTGACCAGGTGTCAGCTTGAAATCAGGCATAGGTGTGTTAGGATCCTTATGCCAGAGATCAATATAATCTAGGATCGCCCTTGGATCCAATAGCAGGGGCACAGGTGTGCCTTTGGCTTTAGCAGCCCGTTCTTGTCGGTCCCTGATGATTTCAGTGAGTTCTTCTTCATCAGCTTCATCATCATCAGATGGCACAGTGCAGACTACCTGCTTCTTGTTGGGACTTGGGCGATTTCCGCGTCCAGCAGTAGCCTTTTTCTTCAGCAGTGACGGTCTTGCTGAGGAATTTGGTGCAGCTGAAGAACTAGCTGAGACACCAGAGGCAATAGAGATGCCAGTCGTCCTTTGGCACGAGGCCAGATGCACAGGTGCTGAGGACTTTGGTGGAGCAGGAGCAACATGAGGAATTTGTTTTGAAGATTTTGAAGATTCTGGCCGTGAGGGCGCAACTGAGGAACTTGGCCGTGAGGGCATTGAAGATGAAGCACTTGACTTGCGAGCGGGCTTCTTTAGCATCGCTTTCTTCGGCTTGACCGAGACCTCAGTGGCAGTAGCAGCAGCAGTAGCAGAGCCTTCATTGAATTTCTTCACTGCTTCTCTGGCTTTCCTGGCCAGTTTAGCTTGGCGCTTGGCCCATTCTTTAGGAAATTCCTCACCACGCTTGATGCTGGTGGGATCAGCCAATTGGCCAGGTGCCAATGGAGGTCTTTGGCATGGAGGGTTTACTGCGAATTTCTTCATGTACTTTGGAGTAACATATCTGTACTCCCTCCATTCACGTGCCCATCTCCGTTCAATCCTCTGGATTCGCACCTTGCGCTGATTTTTATCTTCTTTGCCAAACTTGGCTTCATCAGGCGTGCAGTACTCATCATAGATATCCTCAGGTATTTCAAACGCTGTCATAACCTCAGGCTTCTTTCCTCCTTTCTGTGGCCTTTTACCTTCAGCCATTTTCTTCAGATGAGGAATTTGAACAATTGAATTTTCTGAAGAAGTATGCAACTTTTCTTCGAGGAACGCTGCAAACTAGTTAAGTTGATGAGAACCAAAAGATTCAGCAGCGGACATGTGTACCTGTGAACAGAGTATAGTTGCGAGGAATTTGAAGAGGTCATATGCGTTCTCAGAGGGTTTTTCATAAAGAACAAGTTTGAGGAATTTGACCATACTCGTCTTGAGGAATTTCACTAAGCGCTTTATATCTTAGGTTCCAGAGTTGTATAGATCGAAGATCCACACAATTGAGGAATCTTTGAAGAAATTGATGCTTAGGGAAATGAATCAAGAACAGATAACATGTGAGGTGTTTTGTGTGTGAGGATTTGAAGAATAAAAACACCTTTGAAGATTTTGTAGAAGAATTTCGAATCAAAGAGGGCAGTAAAATTAGCTTTTAATTACCCTGAACGAAGAACACGGCGAACTGGGAGTTGGAACAGTGAAGTTCGTCGATGCAGATCTTCCACGCCCTAACTTCGTGGAGGAAGACGTCTACGGCGGCGGCGGAGGTGAAGATTTCCGCGGTCAGTGCGAGTACGACGGCGACGAGGTCGAGGCAGTGAAGCTCTTCCTCACCGGCGACAATGGAGTAGCGACAGCGCTAGGGTTTGGACAACTCGAGCGAGGGAGTGAGATCGAGCGGGGTGAAAGAAGTGAGGAAGGGGACATGGGTATTTATAGCCATGGTGAAAAACTGCTCGCCCGAAGATTTGTGACGAACGTGCCCCTGGCCGTTCTCCATCTTGCGACATGTGTCACCCACGTACTGTGTGGTGGAGATCGTGTACGATCGTGGGTGGATAAAATAATGCATCGTGGGATGCAGAACGGTTTGAGAGGCAAAACCGAAAGTTTGGATAAGATTAGTTTTAACGTTCCGTTCGCAATTTCTTCAGCTGACAAGGACATTGTGAAGAATTTGAACGAGTTTCAAATAGAACGCACCTGAAGAATTTGTGAACAGATTGGATTGAGTATAGCATAGAGGGGAAGGGTCCGATCACATTCACTTAGCAGAAAAGATCCAACTTGAAGAAATAGCTATAAGTGAATGCTGTAGAGGACATAAACTCATATATATATATATATATATATATATATATATATATATATATATATATATATATATATATATATATAGCCAATGAAGAAAAACAACGGCACAAGTGAAGACTTTGTAAAGTTTGAAGAATTTGAAAAACTGAAGAATTTCAAAAGTTGAGGAAAAACTCAAATTGAAGATTTTCAACTTTTGTGGTGGCGTGACCCACCGTGTAAGAATGATGATTTCAGACACCGCGTACAATTGTCGTAGGGTTCTAAGAATCGAATTCTTCATTAATTTCTTCACACTTAGAGTGTTATTCTTCATTGATTGAAGAAAAACGTTTCTTCATGTGTTGCACATCTAAGTCATCAATTCTGCATAAGTGTTAGGATGAGTGCCTTTTCAAAGTACATTCGAAGACTCTAAGATATTTAGCTCACACCGCAACTTGCTAAATCTTTTCTCATCCAAGGGCTTCGTGAAGATATCGGCTAGTTGTTCTTCAGTCTTCACATGCTCAATAGAAATGTCGCCCTTCAACACATGATCACGAAGAAAATGATGACAAATCTGAATGTGCTTTGTCTTCGAGTGCTGAACTGGGTTGTGAGCAATCTTGATGGCACTCTCATTGCCACAGAGGAGAGGCACATTCTTTATGTTGATGCCATAGTCCTTGAGCGTTTGCTTCATCCATAGCAGTTGAGCGCAACAAGAACCAGCAGCAATATACTCAGCTTCAGCAGTAGATAGTGATACGCAGTTCTGTTTCTTCGAGGACCAACAGACCAAGGATCGTCGGAGGAAATGACAAGTACCAGATGTTGACTTGCGATCCACACGGTCACCAGCATAGTCAGAGTCTGAATATCCAATGAGATCAAAATCCGAGCCCTTGGGATACCATAATCCTAGTGTTGGTGTGTGAGCTAGATATCGAAGAATATGTTTCACAGCCTTATGGTGTGATTCCTTCGGTGCAGCTTGAAATCGTGCACACATGCAAACACTAAGCATTATATCTGGCCTAGATGCACATAAGTACAGTAAAGAACCAATCATGGAGCGGTATACCTTATGATCGAAGTCAGTACCATTTTCATCAGTGCATAGTTGACCATTTGTGGGCATAGGAATTTTGATGCCTTTGCAATCTTGCATGCCAAATTTCTTCAGGACATCCTTGAGGTATTTCTCCTGAGATATGAATATGCCATTGCGCTGTTGACGAATTTGAAGACCTAAGAAGAATTTTAACTCTCCCATCATAGACATTTGATATTCTTCTCTCATCATATAGGCAAATTCATCACTATAACGTTGGTCAGTACATCCAAAGATAATATCATCAACATATATTTGGCACACAAACAGTTCACCATCATATGATTTAGTAAAGAGAGTGGGATCGAGTGAACCGGGTGTGAAGGCTTTGTTCATGAAGAATTTCTTCAATGTATCATACCACGCCCGTGGGGCCTGCTTGAGGCCATAGAGGGCCTTGTTAAGTCTGAAGACTTTGTCAGGATGCTTTGGATCTTCAGAACCTGGTGGTTGAGCAACATATACTTCTTCCTCAAGCTTACCATTGAGGAATGCACTTTTCACATCCATTTGGTGTAAGATGATATCATGATGGTTAGCATAAGCAAGCAATATGCGAATAGCCTCAAGTCTAGCAACAGGTGCAAAAGTTTCATCGAAATCAATTCCTTCAATCTGTGTGTAGCCTTGAGCTACTAGTCGTGCCTTATTCCTCACCACAACACCATTTTCATCTTGCTTGTTGCGGTAGATCCACTTTGTGCCAATGATGTTATGCTTGCGAGGATCGAGACGATTGACTAGTTCCCATACGTTGTTGAGCTTGAACTGCTGTAATTCTTCTTGCATGGCCTGAATCCACTCAGGCTCCAGAAATGCTTCATCTACCTTAGTGGGCTCTGTGATAGAGACAAAAGCAAAGTGCCCACAAAAGTTAGATAGATGTGAAGCTTTTGAGCGTGTGAGAGGACCTGGTGCTCTAATGTCATCGATGATCTTCTCCACTTGCACTTCTTTTGCAACGCGAGGGTGAGCTGGTTGTCGTTGAGGAATTTGATCAGCATTTTCTTCACCATCAATTTCCTCAGCATTTTCTTCAGGTGCATCAGCTCGACGTTCTTCACGTTCTGGAATGAATTCTTCAGCAGATTCTTCAGTAGGAATGACATCTTCAATAGCCTTGTGCTTGATAGAATCCTCAGGTGCTGGTTCATCTAACACAGAAGGTAGGTGCTCTCTTTGCGAGCCATTAGTTTCATCGAACCGCACATCTACAGTTTCAACAATCTTGTGAAGAACATTGTTGAAGACTCTGTAGGTGTGCGAGTCCTTTCCGTAACCAAGCATAAAACCTTCATGTGCTTTCGGTGCAAATTTAGAGTTGTGATGAGGATCTCTAATCCAGCATTTAGCACCGAAGACTTTGAAATAACTCACATTGGGTTTCTTGTCAGTGAGGAGTTCATAGGCAGTCTTCTTGAAGAATTTGTGAAGATATACTCTATTGATGATGTGGCACGCAGTATCAATTGCATCAACCCAGAAACGACGAGGGGTTTTGTACTCATCTAGCATAGTGCGAGCCATCTCAGCAAGAGTCCTGTTCTTGCGCTCCACGACGCCATTCTGTTGAGGATTATAAGGAGCAGATAACTCATGAGTAATACCAAGTTCATCAAGATAGTCATCGAGACCCGAATTCTTGAACTCAGTGCCATTGTCACTTCTGATGTGCTTAATATTCACACCAAAGTTGGTTGAAGCCCTCGAGGAAAATCATTTGAAGACTTCCTGCACTTCAGTTTTGTAAGAGACAAGGTGTACCCATGTGTAACGAGAGTAATCATCAACAATAACAAAACCATATTGAGATGCTTCATTCGAAACAGAGGAATAATGATTAGGACCGAAGAGATCCATGTGAAGCAATTCAATGGATGAGTAGTGGTCATGATAGTCTTCGCTGGATGCTTGGCCTTTGTCATCTTTCCAGCTTCACAGGCACCGCACAAGTGATCCTTGAGGAATTTGACATTCTCAATGCCAATGACATGCTTCTTCTTTGCAAGCGTGTTCAAATTCCTCATGCCTGACTTTTGCTTTTATCAGCGAAGATGATATGCTTCATGTGTGACGCTGATAAGGGAGCATCCATCAACAAATTCTTGTCACTAGTCATGTGATTTGTACATCCACTATCAAGTACCCATTCAGTGGCTTTGGGTTGATCATCCTGCAGATGAATTAGTGCAACTTACGACCTCATATACTTCACAGTGAAGAATATGATATCTCAATTCATCAGATCAATTTCATCAAGCAGTAAGACAGATAAAACAGAGGGAGGACGTGTGAAATGAAAGTTCATTTCATCATGGTTAGCCTGCGTACTTTCAGGCATTTTTGTCAGGCCCCCAGCAAATTCTTCAGACGTTATTGCACGTCTGGAGACCTGACCCTGCAGAAGGGATTAGTTCTTTTTCTTCACCACCCACATCTGAAGGGGTGGCAAAGAGTTCATCACTCTGCGAGCTCCATATGAGAATGGTGGCAAGGCAGCCAAACCATTTCGTTTCGCATAAGAGGGGTTAGGGTAAGCATATGCATAAGCAGAGAAATTCTTCGAGGACTTATGAACATAATAATTTGAAGAATAATGCTCATATTCGTAGCCCTTGGCTCTTCCCTGCAAAACAAAGTTGTTAGCACGATGATGTTCATATGAGGACTTTGATCCATGTGAGGAATTTGATCCCCTTGAGGAATTTGGTCCGTATGAGGACTTGGATCCATACGAAGAATTTGGTCCATATGAAGAATTTGATCTGAGGTTCCTTTTCTTCACAGGTGGTGTCATGAGGACATTCACCTGAAGACTTTCAAGGCACCTTTTGGGAACCCAGATTTTCTTCACAGGGGAACCGTTCCTGCAATTAGTGCCAACATATCTAGCAAATACTTCACCATTCTGATTTTTGAACAGTTTATAGTTAGAGTCCAATGACTCATCAGAAGAATGAGAAGATTCACATGTATAGCCAGATAAATTAGATGGATCCACTGGAGGTCCCTTTGCAGCAACCCATGAGGTTTTGGGGTACTGCTCAGGCTTCCAATATGTACCATCAGCATTGAGTTTCCTCTCAAAGGCAATACCCTCTTTCCTAGGGTTCCTGTTGAGGATCTGCTTTTTAAGCACATCACAAAGAGTCTGATGCCCTTTGAGGCTTTTGTACATGCCTGTTATGTACAATTCCTTCAGTCCTGCATCGTCAGTAATACTAGCAATGTCCTCAGATGAGGAATTAGTGATAGCAGAGGCAGGTGAAGAATTTGTAACATTCAGGTGAGGAATTAGCAGATTCTCGTTCAATGCATTTTAAACATGGAGGAATAAATTCTCCCTAAGCAGCGCTGATTTGTTGAGCAAGTAATGACTCGCGCTCCTTCTGAAGATCTTCATAACTCACTCTTATCTTTTCAAAATCAGACAAGAGAGAGTTATGCTGATCTTGAAGAGAGTCATACTTAGAATGAAGCCTCTGAAGACTTTCAGCCAAGGCTTGTGACTGATCCATTTCTTCACCCAACATATCATTGCTCTTACCAAGCATATCATTAGCCTTTTGCAAGGCTCTTTGTTGTTTAGCGGCAAGGGAAGCAAGTTTGACATAACTGGGTCCAAATTCATCACTAGATTCTTCATCACTAGACTCAGATAGGTAGCATTCAGTTACCTCAGCATTTTTTGCCATAAGGCATGGAGTAGAGGATGATGATTCTGGTTCGATTGTCATTCATTTGAGCGATTCCTTGAAATCCTCAAACCAAGGATCATGACAGGTTCGATGGCCTTCATAGACATCAGAGAGACGGTCCCAGACAAGCTTCGCCTGATCGAGATGCATGATATTTCTGAACTGGTTTCGAGACAGACTAGTGCAAATGACGGCCTTCGCTGTGAGGTTGAGTTGAGTGTACTTGCGAATGTCATCAGCTTCCGCCATCTTGCACAGATCGGTCAGACCGATCTCATTGACGGTCCACAGCTCAATGTTCATCACCATGAGACGCTTCTTCATCATGGCCTTCCTTTTGGGATACTCGTGACCGTCAAAGATGGGGCATGGCACTTTCTTCATATCTGCGGTCGACATAACTAAAACTCCAGGCGGTTAAACCAAAATCACACAAAACAAGGGAGTACCTTGCTCTGATACCAATTGAAAGTGCGTTATATCGACTAGAGGGGGGGTGAATAGGCGATTTTTATGAAATTCTTCACTGAGGAATTTGCTTGTGAGGAAATTCCTTAGCGAAGAACTACTTGCAGCGGAATAAGTACTTAGATGAAAACATAACAGAATCCTAGCATAGTCATCATGATGAAATGAAGACAAACACTGAGTACAGAAAGCGTAAACACAGGATAACACAAGATGAAGACAAACAGACTGAAGAAATTGAACTGAGGAAATTAAGAAAGTCTTCAGTCAAAGTCTTCAAACACAGATATGATAAACAAACAGCACACTACTGAGGAAATGAAAGAGTTGAGGAAATGGAACCAGTAAGCTCGGTGAAGACAATGATTTGGTAGACCAGTTCCAACTGCTGTCTCAGTTGTACATCTGGTTGGAGCGGCTGAGTATTTAAACTCGAGGACACCTAGTCCCGGACACACAGTCCTCACCGTATTCTCCTTGAGCTAAGGACACATAGTCCTCGCCCAATCACTCATGGTAAGTCTTCAGGTGACTTCCAAACCTTCACAGACTTGGTCACTCGGCGATCCACAATTCCTCTTGGATTCTCTAGACCTTGACGCCTAACTGTCTGGAAGAAACACAGTCTTCAAAGGTAACAAGCGTCGGATCCACGTAGGATCACTCTCTTCATTGATGCTCAATCACTTTGGGTTTGTAGGTGTTTTGGGTTTGGGTTTGGATTTTCCTCACTTGATGATTTTCACTCAAAGTCCTCGGAGGATGGGTTGCTCTCAAATGACAAGTGTCAAGTTCTCGCGGAGCAGCCAACCAGCTAGTGGTTGTAGGGGGCGGCTATTTATAGCCTAGGGAGCAGCCCGACATGATAAGACATAAATGCCCTTCAATGATATGACCGTTAGGTGGACAAGATATTTTGGGACAGCTGGCGCGTAGCACAGCAACGGTCGGAAATTTGAGGTACAAATTCCTCAGGGCTATCATGTTCCTCACTGTGTAGGCAATTCGCACTGGCGAATTCCTAACTCCTCAGTCAGAGCAAAGTCCTCAGTGACCAGAAGAACTGCGTCTCTGTCACTGAAGAAATTGACTGAACTGTATGAGATTTCCAATGGCTTCACTCGAAGGGATTGGTAGGTGTAGGATTTGAGTTGAGCATCACATGGAAATTTTCTCCTTAGTATTTCCTCGACCCCCTTTAACAGTACGGTGTTTACTATGACTCAAGAAAGAGAAAATGAAACTACGAAAACAAAAGTCTTCACGCTTCATGTTCCTCAAATGAATACCAAGTCTTCAAGGTCACACCAATTTCTTCACTTTCAAAGTCTTCAGAAAGTCTTCAAAATATCAAAGTCTTCAGTCGAAGAACTTCATTTTTAGGGGTCGACTTTCTCTGTAAATATCAAACTCCTCATAGACTTATAGACCTGTGTACACTCATAAACACATTAGATACTTAACCTATAAGTCTTCAATACACCAAAATCACTAAGGGGCACTAGATGCACTTACAGCGGGATCCACAGACTTTCAACTGAAGCGCAATCAAGCGCGTGATGATCAAATTGAATGTCTGATAAGTATGAGAAATATGTTACCTGTTTAGAAAATGTGTCGTTGAGCATGTGTTATTAGTTTCAAACGATGTCATCCGAACCGGGTCATGTTTTAATAAGTTTGAACATTTGTTATTCGTGAATGTAATGAACTATGTTGAGTTGAGTTATGTACGTGCTTGTGAGATGATCATTCTAATATTTGACATAATTGGGTATATTATGCTAACATTCGACAAATGGGGCAAAATAGAGGGGAGAGGAGAGAAGGAGGGACCAAACCCTACCGCCACAGGTCCTGGCGGTAGGCTGCTGGAACCTACCGCCAGGTCTCATGGCGGCAGGGGGGGCAAAGTTTCTGTGATGAGAAACGCAAGCGCCCTGGCGGTAGGGTTGAGCCTACCGCCATTGGCTGCGGCGGTTGGGTCAACCCTACCACCAGGCTGCGGCGGTTGGGTCAACCCTACCACCAGGGCGCTCGCGTTTCTCATCACAGAAACCTTGCCCCCCCTACTGCCATGATACCTGGCGGTAGGTTCCAGGAGCCTACCGCCAGGACCGGTGGCGGTAGGGTTTGGTCCTACCGCCAACGGTTTCGGTTTCTTCGTCACAGCAGGTTTGCCCGCCCCTCCACCGCCACCGGCTCTGGTGGTAGGGTCCAACATCCTACCGCCGGGGCCTGTGGCGGTAGGGTTGTAAACTCTGAAAACAGAGCACTCTGTTATGTCCTGTCCCTATTCTCTTCCCAGCACAACAATTTTTCAATAAGAGTCATGACAAATCACAGAATATGATGACAAACTTAATTCATTCACGACACCGTGCAAACACCTTCACACCAAATTCAATACAAATGGCAAATTCATTCACGACAAGTTGACGACACATGCCTTTTTGCCTTAGTACTACATAGTTCATGATAAATTTGGCATGGCTTCATTCGGTTACATGACGAGTCCACCGAAGCGAAGGCTTTACTGAGCCCGACCGGGCCATTTCCCCTTCTTGTCACATGCCTCATCCTCCTCTTGTGCCTTGCGAGCTTTAGCAAGCTTTCTTTCCCTCTCCTCCTCACGAGCTAGCTTCGCTTGGCGTGCCCTCTCCTCCTCACGTTGCTTCCGCTCCATCCTCTCTTTCTGACGACGCTCTTCCTCCAAGCCTCTTTGAAACCTTTCTTCGAACAGCCGCTGCCGCCTAAAACAATCTTCTAATTGGTCCTTTTGGATATCTTTTGGCACTTCATGATCTATCCAACTGAAGTACTTGCATAGAGGAGGCGGTGACTGCATATAAAACGGATGTTAGTGCTGACACACATTTGAGATGCGTCCTTCCACTTGTGTGGCATGTCTTCATGGTGAGCACACGGTGGCCTCGTCATGGAACCGGATGAAGCCATGCCCTACAACAAATAAAGATGTTAAGTCTAAATATGAACACATTGAGATGTAAAGGGGCAAATATATCAACACATGCATGAACATATTAAAAGTAGTACCATTCACATTATTTTAACCATCCGGATTGAGCAACACGTCGATAGGCCTTCCCCTATCAACCCGACGTGTCCTAGAACCACCGGATACACGGCCACGGGCACCTACAAGGCTAGTCCTTCCTCCACGGCCACGGCTCCCTCCAAGGCTAGTCCTTCCTCCACGGCCATGGCCCCCTCCAAGGATAGCCCTTCCTCCACGGCCACGGCCCCCCTCCAAGGCTAGTGCTCTGTCCACGTGTTTGACTAGTGCCCGTGTTGGTTCTTGGTTTCTTGCATGTCCTAACGTTGTGTCTTGTGTCATTGCATTCTCCACAATTGTTGTTTTCCGGTGGCTCCATGAAATGACCACTACCAAATTGCTTCATTGCGGTGTATCTAGCTAGATCATCCATGTCACTCCGGAATCTCTTCTTTCTTCTTCTTCCCCTCATAGGCACCATGAGTGCGGGATCTGGCACAATGTCTGGCCCAACATACTCAGGCCACTATGAGGCATCAAGGAAAAGATTGAACCGAGGCGCCCACGTCAACCTTGTTCGTTCCAATGTGAACTCGTGCAACCGCACCGTTGTGCCATCGGATACGTTCATGTTTCTCGTCCACGCTGCGGTCATCAAATGCGAGCAAGGCCAATGATACTTGTGTGGCCTCTCACACTGGCACCAATGGTTTTTAGGCGCACCTCGTAAGCAACTCCACCGTAAGACCTACCATCCCTTGTTGTCCCACCTGGCTCATCGATTTGATAGATCATTTCTTTTTCATCATATGTGATCACTTGTTGTTTGGCAGATTTGCGCTCTTGATGCAACAACCAATCATGAACTTTTAATGAATAGTCCATCTTTTCCCCAATCCACTTGGCCGTGCTTGCAGAATGCTTTAGGAAGTACTCATTGAGCTTCATGAAAGTGTACTTGAGTATTGCGGTCACCGGTAAGGAACGGACACCCTTCAACACATTGTTGAAGCATTCCACCATGTTCCTTGTCATGTCCCCATATCGCATACCTCCTTCATCGTAAGCGAGTGACCACTTTTCCTTCTTCGGAAAGTGCCTAACCAAGAATTCTTTCCCCCCTTTGTTCTTCTCCAAAGCCTTGAGGAGTTTATCATATCGGGTCTTGAATGTGGCGGTGTTGAATGCAACGCAAACAAGGGTAAGGTCTTTGCAAAACTCCTTCTCTTGCATACCCGGTAAAAGTTTGCAACGAAGTGTCTCATGCACCAACGGTGTTGAAGCTTTGGAAGATCGGGAATATCAACGTCTATTTCTTTGAGAATCCCATGATGGTGATCCGATATAATGCATACCTCTCGCTTGCCTATCACCTTGGTTCTCACATGCCCCATGAACCACTCCCAATTATCATCGTGCTCCGAAGGCACCAAGGCAAATGCCACCGGCAACACGTTATCATTTGAAGAGTGGGCCATCGCCACAATCAATGTGCCCTTGTATTTGCCGGTCAAGAATGTACCGTCTATAGACAACACCGGGCAACAATACGTGAATGCCTCAATGCATTGTCCAAAGCTCCAGAAGGCACGACGAAACACTCCGTCAATTGACTCCACCCGATGGCGCATTCCCGGGTTTCGATGAGCAATGGCTGCCAACATCTTGGGAAGAATGTTATATGCGGCCTCATAATCACCATGCAACATCCTAATAGCACTTGCCTTCGCCATCCATGCCTTCCCGTACTTGACCGGGTATCCGAATTGTTCCTCAATCGGAGACATGAGAAACTTGACCTTCACGGTTGGATCATGTGCTATTTGATGCAACAATTTGTATCCTAGATACTCCGACGTGAGTTGACGGTGTCCTTTGCTTTGGTAGGCCTTGTCCGGGGTTACGCACGCGTGAGTGCCAACATGACTCTTCAAGACCCATTGCCTGGTTTCTTTGATTTTTCTACCGCGGACCATCCATTTGCAACCTTCTTTGTCACATTTGACCGTGTACCGAAGTTTTTGATTTGAATGACCAACAACAAACGGCATATGGTTCCTAATGGCATAGTCACACAACCATATCTTGAACTCTACCAACGAACCAAACTTGATGCCTTTCTTCAAATGAGCATTCTCATCCTCATTTTGTGGTCGAGGATCACTTAATTTGGGGCACGGCGTTGGCTCAGACAACCAGAATCTCATCCCACCATCAACGACAACATTGTCCGCAAGACTCACATCCGTAAACAAAGGCGGCCCTCTCTCCTTGCCGGTCACCTTCTTGTAGATTTCATTTTCTTGTGTAGTCAACCCATCCTCATCCAACTCTTCCTCCGGACCCTCGTCATCTGAGTTATACCCACACATACGGTTATAAGGGAGGGTACGGTCCATGTCTTGTTGCCGTACAATGACATCCAAGTTACCAATTGGATTGTAATGGATCTCTTCATTCTCCGAGTAAGCATCCTCCTCTTGAGAAACAATAGCATCAACAACAACATGACCACTAGCATCTTCTTCAACGTGAGGAATAGCATCTTCGTCAACATGAGGAATAGCATCATGATGGAGTACTATGGCGCTAGCATTGATATGACCTTCATTGGGTTGGCTACTTGGTGGTTGGCTAGAACAATTGGGGACATACACCTCGGCACTATCATCATGCATGGGGAGGATGCATTGCGGTTGAGATCAATTTGCAAAGGAGGAGGAGGATAAACCTTTGTGACAAAGATCTCAAGAGACTTGTCTTGTGATGCGTCTACTTTTTCCTTGTACACATTCCAATGCAATTGGGAGGTGATGGGCATACTCTTTAATCGGGACTTTACTCCCAATCCAACGTCATACCTCCCAATAAGCTTAACCTCGGCATTTGGGTCATTCCAATGTAAGACGCTTCTCACTTAAACTACAAGATCATCAAAGCTTGGACTTGTGTCAAACACCATAGCCTCTTCCCCTTCATCGTCATTTCCAAGCATAAATGTCGACTTGTCCACATAATGAACGTTTACGAGCTTATGCATCTAAGAAATTGGAAACAATATAATCAATTCATATATGTCATCCAACCAACACAGATGGACAAATGAATGAAATTTTGCATAACTACTATTCATACTAAAGTTAACCTAACCATTAACCCTAACCCCTAACATAACCACTATAACCCTAACCCCCAACATAACCCCCAACATAACCACCAACATAACCCCCAACATAAATACCATAACCCTAACCCTAGCCCTAACACTAACCCCTAACATAACCATAACCCTAGCCATAAATGCATCATAAATGCACACAACAACATCAACACCTAGGGTTTACAATAAATTGACCAAATCAACACAAAACAAAGATCTCAACCAATCAAAAGGAGGTGGAATGGGGGAGGTACCTTGGGTGATGAAAATGCTCCGGATCCACCGATGAAATCTCAAGCAAATGGAGTGGATCTAGGGGGGTTTGTGAGGGGGAGAGAGGGGAAAGAGGAGCTGAGCACGGGGAAGAAGATGAGTGGGGAAGAAGAGTGGTGGTGGGGCCCACAAACCATCCCCTCCCCACCTTATCCACAACACAGGACCCTACCGCCGGAGGGTCTGGCGGTAGGCTTCAGTAACCTACCGCCGTCCCTGATGGCGGTAGGCCCTTTTCCACGTCAGCACCTGCCAACGGCCGTCAGACGCTGTCAAAGGACCTACCGCCGGAGGGGACGGCGGTAGGACGCGCAACCCTACCGCCAGGAGGGCTGGCGGTAGGCCAAAGGGTCAGATACCGAATTTTTTCTGAACTGGGGTCAGATCCCGATTTTGTTTGCAAAAAGGGTTAAAACACGAAATTATGCTATTGATATGAGTGATTATAAGACCTGAGAATTATTGCAAATGTGGTTAGTTATAATCTTTGCTGAAAACTTGAATGCTGGCTTGACATATTTACAACAACAAGAGCAAACAGAGTTTGTAAAAGTTTTTCTTTTTCTCTTTCAGTTTGTCAACTGAATTGCTTGAGGACAAGCAAGGGTTTAAGCTTGGGGGAGTTGATACGTCTCCGCCGTATCTACTTTTCCAAACACTTTTGCCCTTGTTTTGGACTCTAACTTGTATAATTTGAATGGAACTAACCCAGACTGACGCTGTTTTCAGCAGAATTGCCATGGTGTTGTTTTATGTGTAGAAAGAAAATATTCTTGGAAAGTCCTGAAACTCCACGGAACACCTTAGAAAAAACAATAAAAAATCGTCGCCAAAGATGAAGACCAGGGGGCCCACACCCTGTCCACGAGGGTGGGGGTCCCCCTAGGGCGCCCCCCTACCTCGTGGCCCCCCTAGACACTTTACGACGCCAACTCCAACTCTATATATTTGCTTTCGGGGAGAAAAAATTAGAGGAGAAGAAATCATCGCGTTTTACGATACGGAGCCACCGCCAAGCCCTAAAACCTCTCGGGAGGGCTGATCTGGAGTCCGTTCGGGGCTCCGGAGAGGTGGATTCGTCACCGTCGTCATCATCAACCATCCTCCATCACCAATTTCATGATGCTCACCGCCGTGCATAGTAATTCCATCGTAGGCTTGCTGGACGGTGATGGGTTGGATGAGATTTACCATGTAATCGAGTTAGTTTTGTTAGGGTTTGATCCCTAGTATCCATTATGTTCTGAGATTGATGTTGCTATGAGTTTGCTATGCTTAATGCTTGTCACTAGGGCCAGAGTGCCATGATTTCAGATCTGAACCTATTATGTTTTCATGAATATATGTGAGTTCTTGATCCTATCTTGCAAGTCTATAGTCACCTACTATGTGTTATGATCCGGCAACCCCGAAGTGACAATAATCGGGACCACTCCCGGTGATGACCATAGTTTGAGGAGTTCATGTATTCACTATGTGCTAATGATTTGTTCCGGTTCTCTATTAAAAGGAGGCCTTAATATCCCGTAGTTTTCAATAGGACCCCGCTGCCACGGGAGGGTAGGAAAAAAGATGTCATGCAAGTTCTTTTCCATAAGCACGTATGACTATATTCGGAATACATGCCTACATTACATTGATGAATTGGAGCTAGTTCTGTGTCACCCTATGTTATGACTGTTACATGATGAACCGCATCTGGCATAATTATCCATCACTAATCCGATGCCTACGAGCTTTCCATATACTGGTTTACACTTATTTACTTTCCCGTTGCTATTGTTACAATCACTACAAAATACCAAAAATATTGCTTTGCTTTCATAACTCTTTTGTTACCGTTACCACCACTATCATATTATTTTGCTACTAAACACTTTGCTGCAGATACTAAGTTTCTAGGTGTGGTTGAATTGACAACTCAACTGCTAATACTTGAGAATATTCTTTGGCTCCCCTTGTGTCGAATCAATAAATTTGGGTTGAATACTCTACCCTCGAAACTTGTTGCGATCCCCTATACTTGTGGGTTATCAGTGGTACTCTTGACAGGTGCAGACCAGTTTTTTTCCACAAGCTCTTTAAATTCGGCTCTAAGTAGCCACCATTTCTCAAACTTATAGCTTGAGCTTTTTGGGACACTATCTATGCCAGAATCCCATAGAATAGGAGTGTGATCACTACCAGTTCTAGGGAGAGCTTGAGAACTACTTAAAGGAAATAAAGAGTCTAGTTTAGTGGTACAAAAGATTCTATCTATAGTGCTCATAACCAAGTTATCCTGATTCTTTGCCTAGGTAAATTGCCTCCCAGACATCTTGATTTCTAACAAGTTCCAAATTTCTACCCAAGCATTGAATTTGTCACTCCAGCCATGGTTAATTCTACCATTATTCTTATCTTTCTGGTATCTAACCAGGTTAACATCCCCCCCAATAATGGTGGGTTGGTGGTCATCAATGAACATAATATGTAGTTCAGAGATGAAACCATCTTTGCCATCATCATACGGCGACCCATAAACTGCTATGAACCTGAAAGCTTTTTCACTTGTCTTATGCACTAGGTCACACGATACATAGTATTTGAGGGTCTTCCAATTTATGACATCAAATATATCTAAATCTACACCCACCAACACACCACCTGAGGTGCCTTCCGCAGGTAGGTGGTGCCAGCTATAAGGTTTATCACCACTAATAGACTTAAGAAAGGAACCCAAAAGATTATCTTTCTTTGTTTCTTGAAAAGCAATTATACTAGGTTTATTCTTAGCTAGAGTTTCTATAATGCAGGGTTTCTTCCCTGGAGTTGTTATCCCTCTAATATTCCAAAATAAAGCATTCATTGCATCATGTGTTTCCTAGGGTGCTTGCCCCATCCTTTTTTGGAGACTAGGCTCCATAACACACTCTGATCCCAGTGCTCAGAGGGGATTACATGTAATCCTGAGGGAGTACCAGGTGAAACACACTTATCTATGAATCCTTTTTGGGTATGGAGCCCTCCAGGCTCTTTTGCCTAAGAGTTTTCTGTGAGTCTAGGATAGTCAAATATGCTACTGATATCTGGGGGCCCTTCAGGCTTCTTCACTACTTGATTCAAATTTTTCATGTCATCTATCCTGCTTTTTTTCTATTACAGTATCACTATGTACTACAGAACTACCTTGCCCAACCTTTTCTGCATTTTGTCCTTTAGACAAAGGCAGTGTGTTGGAAGGGCCATTTTCTGCATGAATATTATAGTTACTATCTATCTCTATTCCTATTTTCTTAGCTACTTCAAAGAAATTAGGATTATTAAAGAGTTCAAAAGAGTTTTGAATAATGGTACCTTTAGTTTCTTCCTTTGAAACCTCCACATTCTGCACTTTCTTGGTATTGATTGCAATTTCCATCATAGTCCTGCCCCATAGTTCAACCCTGTTACTGTTGCTGGATGCTTGCACTGGTCCCCATTTACTCTTTCCCTCCTTGGTCTCAGGTAGAGCCACTTCTCACCATGTGTAAGCTAAGAGTTGAGAGTTTTTTCTGGGTTGAGCCGAGGGCTGAAAATCACCTCTTCTTCATCACCAGCCAGATTTTCTCCATCTTCAGTTAGCAAATCTTCTATTTCATCCTCATCTTCATCCAGCTCCATTCCTTGCAGTGTGTTGTAGATCCGTTCCATACTGAGAGGGTCTTGTAGCTGCTTTAGATATTCAGACACTTTCTGTTTTGAGTTTTGGCTTGAGGTGCTGTTATTAGAATTTTTACTTTGAAGAGAGGGAGTGGATCCTCCTCTAGTGTTTTATTTTTCTCTATTGTTTTTTTCTTCCTCCTTCTTGTTCTTCTACTGCTTGTTGCCATTTGCATTGTCAGTTAGTTCATCTCCTAACAGATCATCCATTTCTGGGTCTTCTTCTGGTGGTTCTACAATGATTTCAATTCTGAACAGATTATCTCCTATGCCAAACAGTCTTTCAGGGTTTTTTGTGTGATCATTGCATTTGATCTTGATTCTGACTACCTCAATGAAATATTTGAAGTTTCCTTGTCAATCAACATCAATCAGAGTCCCAAAAACAGATGCAAATTGTTCCAATACAGCCCATTCAGCCCAAGCTGGTGCAAACCCATCCAGTTGGAGCCATACTTTCTGCAATTCACTATGGTGTTCTAGGGTTCCTTTCCACACTTCCACATTCATTTGACTCCTTCTAACTCTGGCAGGCCAAAAAGAGGATATCTGGCCACACTTTCCACTGGGATGTGAGGTGGAAACTTGACCAAGAAAGTCCAGTCATCAAGCATCCTTATCTGCCATGGCGAGTTGGTTTTGTAAATCAATGAGAAGTTGTGGGCCAGCTCCTTCTTGTTGACTTGTCCTGCTTCCACATACACTATTCCTATATTCCTCTTAGACCCAGTGTGTTGGTCATTTACATCAGGGACATCAGTTTGGTGATAGCCAAGGCCAGGGGCTCCATTGCCAACAAATTTTGTTGGGTTCCTTGGGTTCTTTCTCATAGGGCAGTCCTCCACTTTGTGGGTCACCACTTTACAGATGAAACAGGCAGGTGGTTTTGGGCAATTGGTCTTGTGGTGTCGAGGCTCCCCACAACTATAGCATATAACATCTGCATATTCTGGAGCATTCAGCTCATCAAATTTGTTGGGAGGTTGCTTTGCCTTGTTCAAGTTCCTCCCCTTCTTCTGTTGGTTGCTACTTACAAAAGAACTTAACCTTTGCTCCTGTGCAAAATTTTGCTGCTTCTGATCAAAGCCTTTGTTGCCCTACTTCCCAAGATTCTGTCCTAGCTACCCTTTTTGTTGTTGATTGCCAAATTTCCTATCAGACGAGCCTGAATCTTGATTTTGTCCACCTCCCCATGCACCAGGGGGGCCTCCCCATTGGTTCATCTGCGGAGGAGGGAAGAATCCTCCTGGATACCATGGGGGGGATTTGGGGGCCTCCAGCGAAGCCATAACCGAATTGAAACTGAGGGGGGAGGACCATATTGTGGATCAAACTGGGGCCAATTACCTGGGGGGAGCATCCCCTGTTGATTGGCCTCCCTGCTTGTTGTTTCTAGGATTTCCACCCCTCCCGCGACCACGCCCCCTCCCCTGAGCTTCTGCCATGGCTCTGATCTCTCCACTCAGTTTCGAATCAATTCCTTTAAGGATGATGGGAGTTGTTAGGGTGGCGAAATCGCTCTCAGAGGCTAGGTGGCAGTCGGCGGCGGCGAAAGCGCGAGCTAGGGTTAGGTCTCTCCGGATCCAGACTAGGAGAGGGGGGGTCGAGGTTAATATTCGGCCCCCACAACTGCCTGTGGTGCTCGCGTGAGGCCAGGTCGTCCTCCCCATCCTTCCCCCTTTCCATGTCAGCCATCTTTCTCACTTTCCTTCTCTCTGTCTTGTCGGTCTTGGTTGTCATCCTCCACGGCATGGACATGGGCAGAAATCTCCTGCCCAGTTGAAGTTGGCCCCAGAGAACGGCGGCATCGAATCAGGTTTGCACGCTCTAGAGGGTTGATTTTCACCATGAAGTCCAGGCAGCGGCAAGCTGTGATCTGGTCTCTGATACGTCTCCAACGTATCTATAATTT
Source organism: Aegilops umbellulata (assembly GCA_032464435.1). NCBI lineage: Eukaryota > Viridiplantae > Streptophyta > Magnoliopsida > Poales > Poaceae > Aegilops > Aegilops umbellulata. The sequence continues at coordinate 438,741,994 of CP136060.1, forward strand.
TTTATTGATCCATGCTATATTATCTACTGTTTTGGACATTATTGGGCTTTATTTTACACTTTTATATTATTTTTGGGACTAACCTATTAACCGGAGGCCGAGCCCAGAATTGCTGTTTTTTTGCCTATTTCAGAGTTTCGAAGAAACGGAATATCAAACGGAGTCCAAACGGAATGAAACCTTCGGCAACGTGATTTTCTCACCAAATATGACCCAGGAGACTTGGATCCTATGTCAAGAAAGAAACGAGGTGGGCACGAGGTAGGGGGGCACGCCCACCCCCTAGGGCGCGCCCTCCACCCTCGTGGGCCCCAAGTTGCTCCACCGACGTACTTCTTCCTCCTATATATACCTACGTACCCCCAAACAACCAGATACAGAGCCAAAAACCTCATTCCACTGCCGCAACCTTCTGTACCCACGAGATCCCTTCTTGGGGCCTGTTCCGGAGCTCCGCCGGAGGGGGCATCCACCACGGAGGGCTTCTACATCATCACCATAGCCCCTCCAATGAAGTGTGAGTAGTTTACCTCAGACCTTCGGGTCCATAGTTAGTAGCTAGATGGTTTCTTCTCTCTTTTTGGATCTCAATACAAAGTTCTCCCCCTCTCTCGTGGAGATCTATTCGATGTAATCTTCTTTTTGCGGTGTGTTTGTTGAGACCGATGAATTGTGGGTTTATGATCAAGATTAACTATGAACAATATTTGAATCTTCTCTGAATTCTTTTATGTATGATTGGTTATCTTTGCAAGTCTCTTCGAATTATCAGTTTGGTTTGGCCTACTAGATTGGTTTTTCTTGCAATTGGAGAAGTGCTTAGCTTTGGGTTCAATCTTGCGGTGTTCTTTCCCAGTGACAGTAGGGGCAGCAAGGCACGTATTGTATTGTTGCCATCGAGGATAACAAGATGGCTTTTTTATCATATTGCATGAATTTATCCCTCTACATCATGTCATCTTGCTTAAGGAGTTACTCTGTTTTTTGAACTTAATACTCTAGATGCATGCTAGATAGCGGTCGGTGAGTGGAGTAATAGTAGTAGAGCTAGGTAGGAGTCGGTCTACTTGTCTCGGACGTGATGCCTATATACATGATCATACCTAGATATTCTCATAACTATGCTCAATTCTATCAATTGCTCAACAGTAATTCGTTCACCCACCGTAAAATACTTATGCTCTTGAGAGAAGCCGCTAGTGAAATCTATGGCCCCCGGGTCTATCTTCATCATATTAATCTTCCATCACTTTATTATTGCCTTTGCTTTTTTACTTTGCTTTTTATTTTACTTTGCATCTTTATCAAAAAAATATAAAAAATATTATCTATCATCTCTATCAGATCTCACTCTCGTAAGTGACCGTGAAGGGATTGACAACCCCTTATCGCGTTGGTTGCGAGGAGTTATTTGTTTTGTGTAGGTACGAGGGACTCGCGTGTAGCCTCCTACTAGATTGATACCTTGGTTCTCAAAAACTAAGGGAAATAGTTACGCTACTTTGCTGCATCATCCTTTCCTCTTCAAGGAAATCCAATGCAGTGCTCAAGAGGTAGCAGTCTCCCGCCCATCGGAGCGGAGTGGCGAATTCGAACCCCAGCTGCCCTGGATCCGGTGATTCAGTAATCCTCTGCACCAATGGCGGGGTGGAGAAACAGCTTCTCGCCGGTGAGCTCAACTCTGTAGTGACCAGAATGCGCGCCACTTCGCCCTCTGCTCCGGAATGTGTGAGCGCATCTCCGCTTTTTCCCAGGCAGTTACCTCTTCTGGTGAGGAGGAACCCATGGGGATCATTCGGGCCATCTCCTCCGTCGTTGCTTCTACACAGATCCACGTCACCAACTTCCTCGCAGTGTCGCTGCACCTCGGCCTCCGCATCGTCCTCTCTATCCTCGTGCGGTGTCTCTCCACCATCTCCTTCTCCTCTGCTGAGATCCCCTCTTCGCTCATCTGGGTACCCAGATCCGTGAAACTGAGACGCCTCATCTTCAGCCTCGCGCGCGGGGAGCACGCGCGCCGCTGTGGTGGTGGGCAGCGGTGGAGGTGGCAGGTGCGGAGGTGCCCGGTGGCAGCGGTGGTGGCGGTGGTAGGCGGATGTGGCCACGGCGAGGGGAATCGCCAGAGCGACCATCAGACGACCACCCTCCTAAAGAAGCTATCTGCCAAACTGAATGTATATTCCAGCTACGAGATAAGTGGAATGTCCACTCCACCGGAGCACCATACGTGGGAGTATTTTCTTGCGCCGGTAATCCGCAACGTACGCAGGCATCACACTTGTTGTTAAGCTTCTAAGGACTGGTTGTTGTTGGGTAGGAGTAGAGGCGTAGAGCTGCCTGCCATTTGTAAGCAAAACTATCATGTTGTTTCCTTGGCTCGGGACTAGTAGGATACTGTTAGTTACTCGGTTAGCAACCGTAAGCTGGTCGCCCGTCGACCGATAGGAGCTCCAGATCGGCCGCCTCCTCTATCGTTGGATCAAAGCAGTGTGGTGTGTATGTTTAGGATTGCGTTGACGAGGCTGTTCTTCTCAATGGGGCCAGCTCCCTTCTCTAGCGATACACAGATCCCACGGTGAGGGAGAAAATTTCCCCCGCATCTCCGGCAGCACAAGACATTCACCGTGCTCGTCGTTGCCCCTCGACGGGTTGCAGCTCGGCTATGGCTGCTTGTTGTTCCTAACATGGACGGTCGCACCTCTACCATCATCGTTTCCTACCACCGGTCGGCAGCGGTTGCAGCACCACGTGCGCCGCGAGCCGCGCTCGCCGTCAACGCCCACCGAACTAGTTAATTACAGTTAAATTTGAAGTGCAGCACACCGACGTATGGAGCCCTTGTGTTTCTTTGTCATGCTGGCGGTCGACCGACTTGGCATTCGTATGGTCAATGGAGACGAGAAACCGTGTGTGGGGCTCGTCAACCCACGAACCCCACGGCAAGGCATAAACCAACGGACTTGGACGTGAACGTGCCCAACCCCACGATCGGACTTCATGACGTGGTTGTTAGCGTCGCACGGCACGCCGGCCGGCCGTGTGGTCAAAACACTAACAACATACCCGCCGGGGCCACCATCTTAAGAGTGGTAGCTATACTTCTTGGGCGGCGGATAAGGTAGGGCTCGGTCAGGTTTTGGCCTGACACGCTTGGCAAAGCTCATCTGACATTTTTTTTGAACAACAAAAGGCGCACTAGGCGCCAAACTTTCTTATTTCAGCTCAGAAACAACGTACAACATGAATTACAAAGCCCTGAAATTGAAAAGTAGAGAGAAGAGAAACTACAGGGCAAGTCATATTCCAATGAGTTGAAGCGAAACAACATATATCATGTTCTACCACTGACGTTAGAACCAGGTGAGCTACATTGTGTACAATACCATTGATCTCCCTAGAGATGTGAAACACCTGGGACTAAAGATCTGAGGAGTAGCAGAAGAAATCAGCAAGAATTTTCCTTATAGTCCAAGGTGTAGTAGATTCCTTAATCTTTCTGCTAGCCGCCCATGACGCCAAAGACAGATTCTCAGTGAGGAAAGTGGGCTGAGAAATGCATAGCTGTTTGGCCACTCAAGCCGCCAAAACAAGCGCCAAAGCTTCAGCTTGTATAGGTGTATCTGTGATAATAGTAGAAGCTTGGATCTGCACATTGACCTCCAATTGGTCTTGTGGTAAAGAGAGGTAAAATCCAATTCCAGTAGCAACAGATCCTTGAGTCAAGCCTGGAATTTTTTTGCATCTAAATGCTGCATCAGAGTATACTCGTGGTCCTGTAACTAGAAGATCAGACTTAATCGTTTTCCCCTGCATAGGAATCTGATTAGTAAGAGGTAAAGCACCGACCATCTCATTGGATTTGAGCTGAGAAGAAATATGTATAGAATCATCAAGCTCATTACACAGGGCTATATAAGCAGTGTTAATATGATAAGGAAGAGCGCTTTTCCTACTAAAAGGATAATCATTCCTAGCTTTCCAAAGACACCACATAAAGTTGAGAATGTTGGGTAGAGAAGCATGTGGATGATTCATATTAATCAGAGCAAGGAAAATAATGTGAATATTAGGATTACTTTGAACTAAAATATCCATTCTAATGCACCAAGGATACAGAAACCAAACAGCTCTAGCAAAATCACAAAGAAAAAATAAATGCATCTCATCCTTAGGTTGACCGCATCTGCTAAAAAGTTGAGATATGTGCACGGAGAAGCGGCCAGCTCTCAAACCTGTGGGAAGAGCTTTTCTAAGAAGCCTCCAAGCAAAAATTTTACCCTGGGAATCATCATCTTTTGTTTCCAGACCTCATTTAGAAGATTCTTGACCTGCAAAGAAACTTGAGAAGGTGCAAATCTAGGATTGGCATGAATATCCTACAAACACAGCTTATAAGTAGATTTAGAAGTACAAATACCATTAGGGGTAAGGTCCCAACACAGAATATCCGGACTGTCCTCTTGAATAATATCCGTCTGCATAGTAGTAGAAGCAAGAGGTTGTTGGAAAAGAGAGTAAATAAGGGTAGAATTCCATTCTTTCCTATCAAGAACCCAAAGATCTTTAACAAGAAAAGGGTAACTATATCCTGAAGGTTGAATAATAAGTAATCATAAATAGTATTCCAACGCGAGCACCAAGGGGTGCTCCATATAGAAATATTACCTTGAGTAATCTGACAAAAAGAATGAGCTTTGAGTTTGGGCAGCATTTTGATGATGGAGGACCAAAAAGTTGATTTTGGATTGGAAGGGCTAGCAGTCCAGATGGAAGAATCATGGAAGTATTTGGATTTAAAAAACAAGATGGAGATGGGAAGAAGAATCTTTTGCTATACGCCAAGCAGCTGCAAGCATCAGGACTTCATTAATGGCTTGTAAGTTCCTAATACCAAGGCCATCCTCTTTTTTAGAATTACAAATATCCTTCCAAGCCCTAAGACACAAGCTTTTGCTCGAATTATGCTCTCTAATACCTGTCCACCAAAAGTTCCTAATAATAGCTGTGAGTTTGGCTGTAAACTTCTTAGGAAATAAAATATTAGCCATATAGTAAACAGGAATAGCAGAAAAAACTGATCTAATCAATTCAAGCCTAGCTGCATGAGAGAGCAAGATGGCCTTATAAGCAGGAAGCTTATTCATGAATTTATCCAAAACAAAATTCTAGGTCGCAGATCTATTATTAGCAGGAAGAATAAGAGGATGACCAAGATGAGAAAAATTAGCATCCATGTTAGAAACAGGAAACATCTGCTTAATATCTTGACTACCAACCTGACTAACATGAGCACTAAACATAATAGCAGACTTGGCCCAATTTGGAGTTTGACCTGACACGGAACAAAAATGATTGATAATGTTCGCCATAGCATTAGCTTCCTGAACAGTAGCTTGACCACATACCAACAAATCATATGCAAACAAAAGAGAGTGAATCGGGGGGCAATTTGGTCCAAGCAAAATACCGTGAAGACTATGAGCAACTAAAGCTTCGTTAAGAGCAAGAGATAATACATTAATGGCCATAACAAGCAAATAAGGGGACGTAGGACAACCTTGACGAATACCCCTAGAACTTTTGAATTTATGAGAAGGCCTACCATTAATGACCACAGAAAAAGTAGGAGAAGAAATGCACTCATAAATCAAATTTATGAAATGAGCATGCAATCCTTTATGTGCAAGAGCTGAAACAATGAAGCTCCATTCTAAACGATCGAAAGCCTTAGCAAGATCAATTTTAAGCATGAAAGCAAGGTGATTCCAAGAATGAAGAGCAAAAGAGTGAGAAATCTCTTGAGCAATAATGATATTGTCACTAATTCTTCTACCTTCAATGAAAGCTTGTTGAGTAGGGTCAATATAATCTGTAAGACGAGGCTTAAGATGATTAGCTAAAGATTTGGCAATAATTTTATAAATAACATTGCAAAGACTAATGGGACGATAATCCATAGGAACCCGAGGAACAAGTTTTTTTGGAATGAGAGCAATTCTTTGTATCACTCACATGAGAGGGCAATATACCTGTTCTATAAAAATTTACTACCAATTGAGTGACATCGTCTCCTATCCAATCCCAAGTAGCCAAATAAAACTCAACAGTAGAACCATCTGGCCCTGGAGAAGCATTCAACTTCATGTCCTTCAAAATCTGCAAGACCTCATTTTTATCTGGAATTAAATAAGTAGGGTCCAAAGAGCCCTCCGGTAAGTGAGAAGCAAGAAAAGGTCTACCACAGTTGATATGAGTGGAAGAGAAGATATATGTGAAATAATTAACAAAGGTATTAGCAATGAGACTAGGCTTAAAATGCACAATATTATTTTCATTCTTAACCGTGCAGATAGTATTCCTTTTCCTTCTCTTAAGCACAGCTTGATGAAAAAATTTCGTATTACCATCACCATCAGTAGCCCATCCCTTCTTACATCTTTGCTTATAAAAACTATTCAATTTAGAGAGAGTTTGCTCATACCTGAGAATAAGCGAATTTTCTAAAACATGATCTTGCTGATTGATTGGAAGCTCCTGAATCTGCTTGATACGAGATTCTAGTTCCTGAAGCTCTTGCTGAAAAGTTTTCTTCTTCCTACACCAAGTTTTCAAAGCCCCTGCCAAAGTAGAGGTTTTTGCAACAAAAGAGCCTGCTCTAGCATTGTTCCAAGCAGACTTAGCAAAACTACTGAAATCCTTCTCCATTAACCACCTATTTTCAAATTTGAAAGTCTGCTTAGGTTTAACAAAACTACCATCAGTAGAAATAAGTATGTGAGCATGGTCACTAACGATGCTAGGTAAATTAAGCACCTTAGTACTGGGGTAATGAGCACACCAATCAGCATTAACAAGACAATGATCCAAACGTCTGTAAATAGGATTAACAGTGTGCTGCCTATTGCGCCAAGTGTAAGCAAGACCACTAAAACCGATGTCAAAGAAACCACAGTTTTTGACAATTGAACGAAAACCAGACATACGAAAATAATTTACACTACCATTTCATCCATTCGTATCATATAAAATATCATTATGGTCTCCCATACAAATCATGGGTTTTCCGAGGTTATCATACACAAAAGTGGAAACCTGATTCCAAATGGCACTAGTCTGCCTATCATAAGGATCACCATATATACATATCAAACAAATGTAAACCCCCGAGGCTAGATGAACTACATTGGCTAGGATAAAGTGAAAGGAGGAACTATGAATAGATACTTTAGGATAATCATTCCACATAAGTCAGAGCCCTCCTGAAGCACCTCTAGAAGGAACAACAAAACTGTTAGCCACATCAAACCTATTCACAAGATCAACCGAATGAACCTTCAAAGATTTGATTTCCGAAACAAATATTACCTGAGCTTTGTAGAACAGATCAGATTCGCCAGGAACAACATTCGATCGCTACCGAGGCCCCGGCCCATACCTCGGCAATTCCAAGCTATGGCTTTCATTGTTCCCGAGGTGCGTTAGGGCCATGCGCCGCTGCCCGAGAAAAGGATTGCGCTAAGTTCCTATCTGCATCATCATCCAACTCCATGTTATGTCCAGACTGATTCTTGTTGATATCCAGTGTACTAGAGTCATCTTGATTTTCCATTGTGACTTGAGCTGTAGGGCTACAAATGCTACCATGAACACGCAGACCCTTGTGATGGAGGCGATCAATGCCAGGAGGAGAGAAAGCCCCCTGACGGGATCCAACTGTACCCTCACTGGCAGACGACGAAGGTGTGCTCAGGGTCGAGGGATCATAGCTTCCTCCTTCGTGCTGACTAAATGCCATAACCGATCCGCCCTGTTCAGTGCTGGCTTGAAAAGTCATGCTCCCCAAATTTTTGCATCGGCTTGTGCACACATTATTGCTACTGTCCAGTTGAGCTGAGCCGCTGTCGCGCTTCCAAGTGGAAGAACGAGCACGATTGCGAAGAAACCCATGGAAATTAGGACGCACACTTCCATATTCGCCGTTCGGAGGAATGTCCCATCTGCTATTCCTCGATCGATGGTAGATCCGCTGAGATGTTGTGGATCCAGGAAACTCAGCACCCCCCAAAAAAGCTCCTCTGACTGAACTCTTTACCATAGTGCTAGCAACACCATCACTAAGAACATGGGCGGCTCCCACACCACCAGCTGGATATGATTGTCCAATGAAAACTTGAGTGTCGGGCGGAGCATCGAGTAAGCTTGATTGACTAGCAGCCTTCTTCGCCGGAGGAGAGGGGATACCAAATAGCGAGGCGGATGTACGTTTGGGACTAGATCGAGTAGGCCAGGGGATGGGATGGCGGGTAGGAGAAGGGAAAAGCGCTGTGCCCGGGGAATGGGAAGGACAAATAGCGACATTTGCATCAGACACTTTGTCCTCCAAATGCATTTGAATAGCAGAGGTAGGGGAAGTCTGCACAAAGTGAGATGAAGGGACAACGCACATACTAGGAATATCTGCGAGGCGAAGAGGATTATTTTGGGCAGTCTGCTGGTCCAAATCTGGCTCATATCTCTGTCCCTGAATATGCATCTCTTCAGCAGACGTGCACCGAGGGCCTGGCAACTGCTGAGATAATGGGCCTGACTGTTTTGCACCCCCTACCTGCTCCGGGTCAGCAAGAGCACCACTTCGATGTACTGAATGCGGAAGGGCTTCAACTTGCCCTCCTTCTACGTAATTGCTTCGCCCAACATCTGTCTCCTTATTACCTGCATCTGGTAACACCGTTGTATCCATTAAATCACCACTTTGACTCTGCTGCTGACTGTGAATGAAATTAGGTAGAGCAGTATTAACTCCAACCTGCTTTTGAATTATCTGAATCTCTGTATTTTTGAAGAATTGTCTCCTTCTATTCTTTTATTTTGTTCATTAATTTTCCTTAAAAGATAATTCCTTCTGATTTCCTTTATCAGCAGAATCCTCTTCTGACATCTTTCCTTTTCCTTTGGGATCCTCTATGAACTGCTTCTGCAACCTTGCTAGCTGAGGATTGATGAAAGATGAGAATGAATTTGCTTCTGCCTGAACATTTCCTCCTGAAAGAGTAGGAATCAACTCTGCATTAGTCATCCACTGCCCAAATCTATTTGGTGAGATTTCTTCCAAAGAAACTTGCAGCCTGTTTCTTGAAATGAGAACACTATTTCTGATCTTGCAAGGCTGAACACTATGAAACATAACTCCGCAAGAAGTGCAGATTCTGCCAATTTTCTCGTAGAATAAGTAAGCCCAACCAGCAGAATCCTTGGCAAAAGAAACCCAAACTCTTATCTCTGACTGCTTTACTAACCTGAGCTTTAATGGTACCCCAAATGTAATTCTCCCTAGCAAAGATCATACTCTGATTTATAGGATGAAATTCTGAGATCTGGCCAACACTTTGCAAGATGTTTGCAAGTAGAGCTTGAGTTCTGAATCTCATGGGAATACCATAAATCCAAATAGTCACGTAGATAGTGTCAAACTTATGGTCCTGAGTATTCCTATTTTGCTCCTCCGGATCCATCCACTCAAGCAAGAAATTATCTGAACCCATGCTCCAAGGCTGACGAGTAATGACAAACATAACAGCATCCAAAGAACGAAAATAAGCCACAAAGATGTACCTTGATAATTGTGATATACCATAATAGTTATCCTTCCATGCTCTAGCCATAGATTGCTGCACAGCCTGAAGGGAAAGAACCCTGATAGGACCTTCTGTAGATGCAAGCTTCATCAAAATATTGAACTCTGCATCCTGATTCCTAACCCTCTTCTTGCCTGTACTGCTCAGCCTGAATATGAACTACCTCCGGCTCATTGATCGACAACGCTTGCATGTTGAGTTCAGTCCCAGGATCTGACCTCACAACCCGAGAGGAAAGCTGCGAGATTTGATTTACTCCATCTCTTCTCAGATCCGCAGAAGAGCATCAGGATCTTCCATGCGAGTAGAAGATCTGTCCATATTCACATCTAACTAGCCAAGGAAAAAGCTAGGGAGAGGCAACGAAATAGCAGGAGGGAAAGCGAAGCAATCAGAAAAGCAGATGGGAGAAAGAATAGGAGATTAGAGAACAAGAACAAGATTATGTGGAGAGAGGGAGGAGGGAAAGCAGAGGAGGAGAGAAGGCTAGAGCAGCATAGCGCCAGTCCAGAAAATTCTAGAGCGGTCCCGGTCCTCGACGAGCTTGGTGATCGCTGTGCACGGCGCTGCCCACTCACTCCCCGTCCGAACTAGTGAGCGTGTAAGTGCAGCGCAGTGCGACTAGACAAGTGGCCAGTAGGGAGGGAGAGAGATCGAGCAGGTGAGCGACTCCTCGGTCCATGCATGTTTTCACATGCTGCCAAAAAAGTAAACTATCGCTGGTGCACATTCTACCTCCTCAACTGTAGCTCCACTCACTGCAGGTTCTCTGATCTCATGCCTTTTTTAAAAAATAGTCTTTTTCTTCTCTAGGTTTAACCAGTAGAGGCGTTTTGTCCTGCTGACGGCTGACCGATGCACCATGGGTTGACTGGACCCGTGTGCTGTTTTCCTCCGCGATCACAGGAGCTAGCGAGTGGGTGATGGGGTTGGCTCTCCTTTCATCGTCCCGAGCTCCTGTTTTCCAGGTCAATCAGCCAACATGAACATGCCGTAGTTTCCCTCGGTGCATGTGGTGTGGCTCCCTGTCAGTTTCGCAGACAAAGCATCACGCGGTCGGCGGTCGCATGTGGTGGTGGTGGCTACAGCTGCGCGAGGGCGGCGCCGAGGTGAAACCGACCGGGAGCACTCGGCATTTACTCCGGCCTCGTGAGCCCGCCATGGCCGGCGCCCAGACATGCGGTCGTGCTAGTGCCATCCATGCGCCCGCAGATCTCATACACCGCCCGCCGCTATTGCGACGGATCCAGCGTGCATGATACGACTCTCCTCCCTAGCCAGAAAACACCGAACCCGATGAATTTTTCATCTTGTTCAACTGAAAACGTGAACTTTTCTTCTAGGGAAGGCGACAGCATAGACTTGTCTACATGGAGATACCAACACACTTGAATATATATTTTTGGTGTTCTTTTGTTTTTGAGATAGCAAACCACCCGTCCCAATTGGCAAAAAAATTGGTGTATGTATCACCGTATTCGAAAGTAAAATCTACGGAAACACTAACGCCCACACGTGTGGGCGTTTGCATCTCGCCCACACGCATGGATCCGCGTTCGTTTGTGAATGTATGAATTTTGGCATGTTTGTGGTGCCACGTAGGACTGGGCAGGTGTGTGGGCATTCACTCGATCGCCCACACGTCCGTTTCACTACACGGAGGGGCCGGTGTGTGGGCATTTAGCAGTTCGCCCACACGCCAGTTTTCACTCACGTATAAGGGCTGGTGTGTGGGCAATTGTTATCTCGCCCACACGTCCGTCTCCTCTCCCACACCCAAGCTACCAGTTGCCATGCGTTTTGCAGTGTACATGGCAATTGCCCTAGTGTGCTTGTAAGCAGATGGCAACTCTTTTTTTTACCCGAACATGTCAGTTGCCATATGTTTTGCAGGTATACAAGGCAACTGCCCTACACTACTAGAAAATAGGCTATTAATGGCACATTATAGATGCGTCATTACTAGCACGCCATTAGTAACTGTTAGTAATGACGCACTTTAGGGCAATTGCCCCGCCTAGAAGTGCGCCATTACTATCTGACTTAATAATGATGCACCACATAGAAGTGCGCCATTACTAACAATTTTTCTTTAACTTTTTTTCAGAATTTTTTCTAAATTTTTTTTCAATTTTTTTCTTAATTTCGGGTCACTATGGCTTAATCTCGGGTGAATATGCTTAACCTCAAGTCAAACCTCACTCCTTGGTCAAACTTCTCGGAAGGTCACTGAGGGAGTCCTGAATTAGGGGGTGTTCGGATAGCCGGACTATACCTTCAGCCGGACTCCAGGACTATGAAGATACAAGATTGAAGACTTCGTCCCGTGTCCGGAAGGATCTTTCCTTGGCGTGGAAGGCAAGCTACGCGTGCGGATATTCAAGATCTCCTACCATTGTAACCGACTCTGTGTAACCCTAACCCTATCCGATGTCTATATAAACCGGAGGGTTGTAGTCCGTAGAAGGACCATCATCATACACAATCATACCATAGGCTAGCTTCTAGGGTTTAGCCTCCTTGATCTCGTGGTAGATCTACTCTTGTACTACCCATATCATCAATATTAATCTAGCAGGAGTAGGGTTTTACCTCCATCGAGAGGGCCCGAACCTGGGTAAAATAAAGTGTCCCTTGTCTCCCGTTATCATCCGACCTTGACGCACATTTCGGGACCCCCTACCCGAGATCCGCCGGTTTTGACACCAACATTGGTGCTTTCATTGAGAGTTCCTCTGTGTCGTCGCTTTTAGGCCCGATGGCTCCTTTGATCATCAACAATGATGAGGTCAAGGGTGAGACTTTCCTCCCCGGACAAATCTTCGTCTTCGGCGGCTTCGCTCTGCGGGCCAATTCGCTTGGTCGTATGGAGCAGATCGAAAGCTACGCCCCTGGCCATCAAGTCAGGTTTGGAAGCTTAAACTACACGGCAGATATCCGCGGAGACTCGATCTTCGACGGGTTCGAGCCACAGCCAAGCGCGCCGCGCTACCTCGAGGGGCATGATCTAGCTCTGCCTCCGAACAGTACCCTGGAGGCCGCACACGCACCAGCCCCGATCCTCGACTCGGAGCCTGCTGCGTTCGTTGAGGATGAACGGTTGGACGTCACCTCGGGGGCTGCGAGCTTGAAGGCGATCGAGCCGAACGCCAGCCCCGCACTCGGCACGGCCCATGACTCCAAGGAGTCGGATTCTTCTCCGAACTCCGGGCCTCCCATGCCCCTGCCGATCGAATCCGATTGGCCGCCTATAATGAAGTTCACCACCGCGGACATCTTTCAGCACTCACCTTTCGGTGATATCCTGAATTCTCTCAAGTCTCTTTCTTTATCAGGAGAGCCTAGGCCGGATTACGGTCTGCGAGGTTGGGATTCGGACGACGAAGAAATTCAAAGCCCACCCACCACCCACTTAATAGCCACTGTCGATGATTTAGCCGACATACTTGACTTCGGATCCGAAGACTTCGACGGTATGGACGACGAAGATGGAGACGAACAGGAACCAGCACCTGTAGGGCGCTGGACCGCCACCCCATCTCACGATGTATTCATGGTGGATACCCCTAAAGGAAACGACAACGAGGAAAAGGGGGACGAAAAAAGGGATAAACCCCTCGAAAAGCAATCAAAGCGGTGACGAAAACGCCGAGCCAAGCCCCGCCTCGATCAAGACCCAGCCATAGAGCAGGATGAGCCGGTAGACGACGAGCATGCCTTAGAGCAACCGTACGAACAGGGCAACGCGGATAGAGAGGAAAGACAGTCCTCCCCCGGCCATAACAGAATTCCGGACGATCTAACGCCGGATAAGACCACGGAGCAGAAGAATCTCCACGAAAGGCTCGTTGCCACAGCACGCAGCCTGAAAAAGCAGAAGCGGAAGCTAAAGACGGCGGAAGATGCACTCAGAATAAGATGGAGCAAGGAAATCAAGACCGCAGACAAATACGACGGCAGCCGCCGCACTAAAAGCTATCCGAAGAGAAAACTACTGCACGAATTCGACCAAGAGGCCCCAGAGCCCTCGCATTCAAAAAATAAAAAAGCCACACAGTCGGATAGACGACCCCACGGCCACCATAAAACGGCAAGCGGCGTCGCACTCAATGCGGCATGCGACCCAATTAAAGACTCGCATCATGGCCCAGCCAGGTCCATTTATGGGCCAAGAAAGTAAGCTCTCACGAGCAATGCAAAAAAGCCATCATCAGAATCCGGCACACCCAAATACAGGGGCGCCACACACCCCCTATGTTTCACCGATGTGGTCCTGAAATATGAATTTCCAGAGGGATTCAAACCCGTCAACATAGAGGCGTACGATGGAACAACAGACCCCGGAGTCTGGATCGAGGATTATATCCTCCACATACATATGGCTAGAGGATATGATCTCCACGCCATCAAATATTTACCCCTTAAGCTTAAAGGGCCAGCCCGGCACTGGCTTAAAAGCCTTCCCGAAAACACAATTGGAAGTTGGGAAGAGCTCGAGGATGCTTTTCGAGAAAATTTTCAAGGGACCTATGTCCGCCCCCCGGACGTAGACGATCTCAGTCACATAACTCAACAACCCGGAGAATCAGCTCGGCAGTTCTGGAACAGATTCCTTACTAAAAAGAATCAGATAATGGATTGTCCGGACGCCGAAGCCTTAGCAGCTTTCAGGCATAATGTCCGAGACGAATGGCTCGCCAGACACCTCGGCCAGGAAAAGCCAAGAACAATGGCCGCACTCACAAGCCTTATGACCCGCTTTTGCGCAGGAGAGGACAGCTGGTTGGCAAGATGCAGCCCCAGCGACCCAAGTACATCCGAAATCAGGGATGGAAACAGAAAACCGAGACGAAATAAGGACCTTCGCCGAACCAAAGAAAAAAGTCCGAAGAGCACGGCAATCAATGCCGGATTCAAAGGCTCACGGCAAAATCAGACAAAGCCACCCCTTCAGGACAATAGGGATGATCCGTCCAGCTTAAACAGAATCCTGGACAGAATATGTCAGATACACAGTACTCCTGGGAAGCCTGCTAATCACACCCACAGAGACTGTTGGGTTTTTAAACAATCCGGAAGGCTTAACACCGAACACAAGGGGCTCGATACACCAAGCGAAGACGAGGACGAACCCCAGAAGCAGAACACCAGGAAATAAAAGAACTTCCCACAAGAAGTTAAAACAGTGAACTCACTTCACGTAACAAAACGTGTGACACCCATAAAGGTACGCACAATAAAACCTATCCCTCAGGGGTCCCGCCACTGGTTATTAAAACCAATCATTTTTATCAACTAGATTATTCTAGAAATATCAAAAACGCAGGCCGGACTGCCCTGATACTCGATCCAATAATTGAAGGATTCCAGTTTACCAATGTCCTCATGGACGGCGGTAGTGGACTAAACCTGATATATCAGGATACAATCCACCGCATGGGCATAAACCCAGCAAGAATCCGCCACAGCAAAACCTCCTTTCAAGGGGTAGCACCGGGCCCGGACACCCATTGTATGGGATTTCTCCGGCTTGAAGTCATATTTGGCTCTGCCAATAACTTCCGTCGCGAAAAGCTGACCTTCCATGTCGTCCCGTTTTCAAGTCGCTATCAAGCACTAATGGGACGCGGAGCTTTCGCTCGCTTTAATGCAATACCGCACTATGCATCTCTCACGCTTAAGATGCCCGATCCACGAGGCATCATCTCTTTAAAGGGAGCGCACTAAAATACGCCTCCTCCAAACGGAGGACTGTGCGGCCGCTTAAACAGCCGCACAATAAAGTGGCCTCGCCAGCCAAAAGTTTCGATATAAGTCATTAAAGGCCACGGACCCGGACTAAATGAGTTCAACACAAGTCCATCATCAACGCAGGCTTAAATGCCATATACCCCCGTACCGGGGGCTATACGCAGAGACAATAAAGCTCAACTTTATATATTTTTTACTTTATATTTTGTTTATTATCTTTTTGTTCCGCACGACCCATTTTCAATTCAGTTCCTCCCTTTTACAGATGAACGTCGTGCGGCGCCCATCCAGGACAAGGCACAGCGGAGACACAGGCGCAGACGTGCAGTAGGGACCCGTCCTAAGGATTCTTTTTAGATTAAGACCCTGCGTAAACCTTTTTTTCTGTTTCTTGCTGCTATACATCCCCTGGTTTTTTCTACTATAACCAAGGAGGAGGCTGGCGTTTTGGCATGTGGCCACGCCAGAATTTTTGCTCATACCTGGACACTAGGGGCTCTCTTTTTTTTAATAAAGGGTGTTGTTTCACCCGCACTCATAAAGACCGAACACCTCAGGGAGTGTTCGGCGTCGCGAGTTTTGGCACTATATGCATCAGCTCCGAATCATGTCTTTGATCAAATGTTGGGTTCCCCGGCTCCTGAGTTCGGCTACCTTACGTTCCGCTCTATCGGCTAAGGTAGCACCAGGAGAACTACTGCGATTGTGCCCCGGTTCGGCCGGGCGAGTACTTCAGTAGAGAAAGCCGAAAACTGACTGTCATGATGTAGCGCGAGACTGGTCGCCACTCGATGACTTATAGGAATTTATCGGATTCCTCCGCTTTGACGAAGGGTCGTTTCCCGGTCAGGCACGTATGCGCCCCGAATTCGGGCAAGCGCAGTCGCCACTAAAGGGCTACCTAAAGAGTCCCACTGTCAAGCTCCTATGGCTAAGTGAAAGTGTTAAAGCATTATAGTCCGGTTGCCTAGCCCGCTGCGCTATCACCTCCTTTGTAGGACCAAGACGTTGGGTTAAGTGTGAAAATGTGTCTTCTGCACGCACCCCCGCACTATGTGCGTGCGGGCTGAAGCCAACGACTGCAATCTTTCAGAATTTATATATTAAAACGGCCGCACAGGAGGTGTTCTTAATACTTGAAGGCACAAGTATAAAAAATGCCACTATAATTTATCAAAATACTATTTTATGATTACATATGCTATCATAATATAGCATCCTTTGAGCACTGCGTCTCTATTACGCGAGCGCCTTCGAGGACTTCCTTAAAATAGTGCTCGGAAGGTATTCGACTTTTATCCGAATCCTGGGACGCAACAATGGTGGGCTCCATATCTGCCCAGTATGTCTTGACACGGGCAAGAGCCAGCCGAGCGCCCTCTATGCACGCTGACCTCTTCATAGCATCGACACGTGGCACCACGTCAAGAAATTGCTACACCAAGCTGAAATAACTCTTCAGCTTCGATCTCCCCGGACACAGATGATCCATGACGTACTTCATGGCGAGTCCGGACAACCTATTCAGTTCGGCCCATTGGGCCAGGCGATCGTCCACTGCCAGTGGACGCTCTGGATTGAGGAATTGCGACCAAAAGAGCTTCTCCACTTCATGATCCTTTTTATCTCGAAAGTGTTCGGTCGCATCAGCAGCACTAGCCGCCAAATCCAGATAGGTGTCCTCTACACTCCACATCCGGTCTAACGGGGCGAACTTCGGATCACAAAATTTTCTCCACAGCGAGAAGGGCTTTCCATCCGCAATTTGTCCGGCTTGACGTAGCTCTTCCCTTGCCGCTCTCATTATAGAGCGGGCATCCTTGGCGTCAGCAATAGCCTTCTCTAAGCTCGTTTGCCTCGCCCGACCCTCTTCTTCAAGAAGCTTGCAACGGTCAGTAGCACTCTTTAACTTTATGGCCATATCAGTCATCTCCTCCTTGCTTCGGCAATGGGCAGCCTGTTCGGCTTTCAGCTCTTCAAGGGCTTTCACGGCAGCCGCATCGCTTTTCCTGGCTTGTTCCTTCGCTCGGGCGAGTTCGGCCCTAAGACCCTCCACGGCGGCCGCACCATCTGCGTTAAGCATACACACGGTAAGATATTGACATAAAGCTCCTCTTACTAACCATCGCCCGATGATTTCAATACCTTGAGGATCATCAAGCCGCTTGTTAACAAGCGCGATGTCGGCTTCTGCCTCATCAAGTTGTTGCTTCAGTTCGGCAAATTCACCAGTCCGGCTTGACTCCGGACAATCCGCCACCTACATATAAAGGTGTCACTTAAAGGACCTGGGATTAAGATCCTCTGCGCGTCATCAATTTTAACGACGCACAGAGTCTCAGGGGCTACTATCTACACAGGGCGCACTTTACTTATGCGCAACTAACACAAGTGTACATTATTTAAAACGTACCTCAAGGCCCGTCAGTAAACTTTTGACGGCCTCGTGCAATCCGCTTTCTGCGGATGAAATCTTTTCAATCACCGTGCTCATCAACGCACGATGCTCCTCTGAGACAGAGGCTCGCCCCAGCAGAATCTTTATCTCCTCCGGCCGAACACCAGATGGTGCCGGACTCGTCCCATGGCCTCCCTCAAAGGCCGGACGCGGAGAACCTCGGGGGGCCACATGGCCACCTTTCGCCCCTGTCGGATCCGGAGAAATCCTCCGCGACGACACTTCAGCGTCGCCCGCCTTGCTAGGCGGTACAGAAGGAGGAGGCGTTCCGCTCTCCATCATCTCCGAAAGAAGATCCCCCGAGGACGAGCTCTGCTGAGAAGGGCTGAGGTCCGAACTACAAAGTAAGGTTTCGGTTAAAACTTCTCAGATATAAATCAAGGATTTCTCTTAAAAGAAAAACTCTTCTTCTACTTACGGCTCGCTGGAGAGCTGGTCCCTTTCAGGGTTTAGTTCGGCCGAGGGGCTCCCCGGCGTCGGGCCCTCTGACAAGGATTCTTTCCCCCGCTTCGAGGCTATGGTCTCCGGGTCGTTAGAGGTGGCCCTTTTCTTTCCCTTAGGAGGGGAATTGTCGATTCCCCCCTTCGGAATGGCCTCTTTCGAGGAGGCCATGGTTTCCTTGTCCTCCCCCTTATTTCCCTCCAAAGGCACTACCTCTAGCATCCTGACTAGCACGGGATCCAGCCTAGTTTCGGGAAGGGGAGCCGGACACCTGATCAGCTTCGCCTTCGCTATCCACTCCTGCTTAAAAGGAGAAGCGCTGTTAAGAGCAAGTCAATTATGCGGATAGAAGGTCCGGGCACAAGGTCACTTACTTGAGTATCCGGGCGATTGCGGCTTAAACCCACGTCCTCGGTCAAATCCGGACTCACTTCTTGTGATCCGAAGAACAGTTTATACATCTCCGCGGGCGTCGCGCCCATAAAATCCCGGAGAGCTCGCGATCCCTCTGGATTGAACTCCCACAGACGAAGGGGGCAACGTTGGCCGGGCAGTGTCCGGCGAATCAGCATGACTTGTGTCACCTTGGCCAGGTTGAGGTCTCCTTCCAAGAGATCCTTAATGCGGCCCTGCAGCAGAGGTACGTCTTTGGGCAAGCCCCGATCTAACCCTGTGTTGATCCACGACGCTAGCCACGGTGGGGGACCCGAGCGAAAGGCAGGAGGCGCCACCCATGCGGTGCCCCGAGGGGCGGTGATATAGAACCACTCCTGTTGCCACAAGCCAAGCTCCTCTTGAAAAGCGCCCTCGGGCCATGGAGCATCGGCATTTCTTTTTATAGCAGTGCCTCCGCACTTTGCGTGGCGCCCCTCGATCATCTTCGGTTCTACTTTGAAGGTCTTGAGCCGTAATCCGAAGTGAGGGGTAACACGGAGGAACGCTTCGCACACAACAACAAACGAGGAGATATGGAGGATGGACTCTGGAGCTCAGTCGTGGAATTCCAGCCCATAATAAAACATCAGCCCCCTTACAAAGGGATCCATTGCGAAGCCTAATCCCCGAAGGAAGTGGGATACGAATACCACACTCTCACCGGGCTGAAGGCTAGGGATCACCTGTCCATGAACAGGCAACCTGTGCGAAGTCTCGCCGGTCAGGAATTTAGCTTCCCTCAACCTTAATACGTCCTCCTCCGTGAAGGAGGAGGGCATCCATCGGCCTGGGAGGTCGGAACCGGACATTGTCGAAGATCCGGTGCGCTTGGAATCTGGAAGCCTAGGGTGTTGGAACTCGAGGCGACGGGCGAACTCGTTTTGAGAGTAGAAGAAGGGAACAGGGTCTTGGTCTCTTTATAAGAGGCAGAATACCAAGAGCCCTCCCCATAACCGTCTTGGACTAGCCTTTAATTAAGGAAAATGTGCTAACGGGCACGATTGGGTTACCCACGTCCGTATTGATGAGAATCCCGTTAAAAGGGGCACACGATCTCTGCTTTGACAAGACGTGCCAAGGAAACCGCCTCGCTAAACACGCTGAGGTGGAACAATGAAAACAATTTATATAAAGAGCTTGGCCGAAGTGTTATGACGCACTGCGGAATACGTCAGCAGATTTGATTTGTGTTAATATTATTCTCTATATGGCAATATGTGGAACTTATTTTGCAGAGCCGGACACTATTTTTGGTGTTTACAATCTTCTTGAAGAACTTGGAGGAGGAACCCGCCTTGCAATGCCGAAGACAATCTGCGCGCCGGACTCGTCGTCATTCAAGCTTGGTTCAGGGGCTTCTGAGGGAGTCCTGAATTAGGGGGTGTTCGGATAGCCGGACTATACCTTCAGCCGGACTCCAGGACTATGAAGATACAAGATTGAAGACTTCGTCCCGTGTCCGGAAGGATCTTTCCTTGGCGTGGAAGGCAAGCTACGCGTGCGGATATTCAATATCTCCTACCATTGTAACCGACTCTGTGTAACCCTAACCCTATCCGGTGTCTATATAAACCAGAGGGTTGTAGTCCGTAGAAGAACCATCATCATACACAATCATACCATAGGCTAGCTTCTAGGGTTTAGCCTCCTTGATCTCGTGGTAGATCTACTCTTGTACTACCCATATCATCAATATTAATCTAGCAGGAGTAGGGTTTTACCTCCATCGAGAGGGCCCGAACCTGGGTAAAATAAAGTGTCCCTTGTCTCCTGTTACCATCCGGCCTTGACGCACAGTTCGGTACCCCCTACCCGAGATCCGACGGTTTTGACACCGACAATCACCCATCCTCATACTACTCCAGCCTCAGCACACTTAACTTCTCTGTTCTATCCAACCCCAGCACCACCTCACTTAACAGGCACTTGTTGATATATCAATCGTAGCAATCCTATTAAACCTTGTTAATGTCTAGGACTTTGTTCATGTTCATGAGTGTGATGAAATTTTGAAAAAATATTTCAAACTTCCTGATCATATTACGTATCATATTTTGAATATTTTTCCCAAAAAAAATTCGAAACAAAAAACTTTTTTCTTTTACTAGTGGCGCACCTAGCAAATGGTGCGCCATTACTAAGTTTGAAATTTTTTCCACTTCCCCCCTCTAGATCTTAAAAGCCCTGTATCTTTTATTCTGTTAGGTTTTTCGGGATTCTAAAAATCTTCAACGGGGTTCCCCGGTTGAATTCGGATGTAACTTTTCGAGTAGATGATTTTTCATATAAAAACTTTTTAATCCGAGTTCGTATGCAAAAGTTATGCCCATTTTATTAAATTTCAGAGAGATTTTGCAAATAAAGTCGAAATTCATATTTGTAAATTTTCTCAACAACTAGACCACATATCACATGGGAAACTTATTTTCTTTTATTTTTTTGACATTTCCATCATTTTCTTCTATTTTTTTAAAAAAATTGAAAAGGCGGTCCACTAGGGTGCATTTGGTGAAATTTTGTGCCACCTAAAAAGTTAGTAATGACGCACCTTCACAAAATGCGCCATTACTATGTGTATGACTTGGTCAAACCTTGGTCAAAATTAGTAATGGTGCACTTTGTATAGGTGTGCCATTACTAAGTTTGAGATAGTAATGGCGCACCTATACAAAATGCGCCATTACTAAGTTTGATCAAGGTTTGACCCAGTCATACACATAGCTATGGCGCACTTTGTGAAGGTGCGCCATTACTATGTCAACTTACACTACAAGAAACCTGTTAATCCATGACGGATTCGCCATGCCATTTTTGAAAATCGTCATGGACGGCTTGTGTACAGCTCCGCAGGCCCGCCTAAGCCCGCTAAAGCCCGCCTAACCGTTCATCGTATAAAAGGACTAACCCTAACACCATCGCCCCCTCACTTCTCCGTCTCTCCCTCCTCCGCACCGCCTCCTCCTAGATCCCCATCGCCGCCACTCACCACCTCTTCTCCTTCCTTATCCCATAGCTCCTCGTCGGTCGTCCCCCTCTCTTCCTCTCACCTTGCCTCACAACTTCGGCAGCTGTCAGATCAGACGAACCCCACCCATCCATCCCTCTCTCTCTCGTGCGGCCCCTCGCGCCGCGACCAACGCCCGCTGATTCCGATGACACCCACCATCGCTCATCACGCCGACGAGCTGGGATCCGACCCCTCCGTCCTCCAGTACGGGTCGATCCGCCGCTCCCGGTCTCCGGCGTTCGCGCATGACCCCTAGCCCGTGGCCAGGGTTTCTTTGGCGGCGTCGCATCCATCGCCGGCGCGTCTCCGACGGCTGCTCTCCATCGTAACCCACGCCCCCTCGCTCCCTCTCCACCTCCTGGATGACGCCCCCTAGCTCGGTGTATTGGCGCATTTTGGACTGGACGGTGGCGACCCCAACCTCCTCTGCCACGTCTCTGTCACTATCGTGCATCCTGTGGCAACCCACTCAGCCGCGCGACGATGGTGGCCGATCTGCATTGCGACCACTGCATAGCCTACGAACCTGAGCACTTGTACCTCTCCCTCCCTCCTCTACGGCATCCTCTTCTTATTCTATTTTATCTCTTGTTGCTGAATTATTCGTGCTATACTCAGATATATGGATGTAGTATAGTCGAGTTATCCTTAGTATTGAACTGTTGATCTGTTCAATTTCAGCACCCATCAAGCATTTTAGTCATCTAATAAACTGAACTATGTACAGCTGAAATTAGGGGAAAATAATGGGTGAAAGTAACGAACTGGAACCATTTTCATACTGATAAGTTCAGATATTTGTGGCACCTATTCACTCTTTTGACTAGTTATAAGTTGTGACCACACCATACACACTGGAGAGCCATGGCTAGTCTTTACTCTGTAGTTTGTTGTGCTTATTCATCTTGCTCAGTTGTTCTGTAAACATGTTGGACTTGTTCAAACCGAATCCCTGGGAATGCAGGCCCCTGCATTTTGTTTAAAACTATTTAAATGAACTGTCTGTTATGTTATGCGAACAGCATGATGTTGTGTGTCTAAAAGGCTATCTCCCCTTCATGTGTCGTGGAGGAAGTCGTGTGCTAGATTTTTTGTCTCTTTTGAACATTGAATGACTGTAGGAGAATTTTCTACAGTCATTTATATTAGAAAGTCATACAAAAATTACTAGATTTTTGTCTTCACCTGCTTTACATCAATGTGTTTATTTATGTCATGTAAACCGGTTCCTTGACCGTCCATATTTCTGGATATTTTGGCAGCTAGTAGAATATCTTCAAGTTGCAGAAAAGGCAGCAAACTTTATAAAGGAAAAACTCTATGATGCAAGCGCAAAAAGGCTGCATCATAGTTATCCAAATGGCCCATCAAATGCACCAGGATTTGTAGATGAATATGCCTTTTTAACAATGGCTTGCTGGATCTGTATCAATATGATGGTAAGATAGAGTGGCTTTTGTATGCACTTGTCTACTTAACATTTCTATGCACTACACTTATCTAGATAACTTTTTTATGCTAGTGTCTAGGGTTTCGGCTGCGGGGTCGGGTCTGTCGCCGGTGCGTCTTCGGTGGATCTTCTCTGTCGTACATCCCGCTCCCTCGCTGCCTCTTGGATGGTGCTCGCGTGTGTTGGGCTAGATGGCGATGACCCCAATCCCCTCTTCCGCGTCTCCAGCGCGGTGTGCATCCTGTGGCAACCTCCTCTGTCACGCGACGACGTTGTCTGAACTACACTGTGACCACTGTATTGCCTACAAACCTCTCTGGTGAGCACTGCTACCTCTGCCTCTCTCCCCTACTTGGTTTGATTTAAATGACAGTGGCAATATCTGTAGTGTTAGTTGACTGTTGTTGGTAATGAAGACTCTCAAGTGGCAATAATTCTTTTATGCTACATGTTGTGCGTGTTCCTTTCTTCTTGTATTGTTATCCGATTCTCATAATCACCAAGTATGTATCTCCATCCTTTATGTTCAATAGTCATCTCTGTCAAAAGATTGATCTTGAAACTGGAAAAGTATGATAAATTATTTTGTTATCATACTTATCTTAACAAGTTTCATGTTCGTGACATCTCCGACCTCTGTTAGCCATTATGTACTGAACTTCATGCACTGTTGCCAAACACTTTGTCATTTCTTAGGTTTTAGTACTGTAGCTGATGGACGGGATATGTTTTGGCGAATGTAACATTTCTGGCTGATAGGTTGCTATATTAACCTCAAATTTTGTTATCTAAGTCTTTGCATAACAGTTGCTATGTTGAATATAATGAATCTATTTGCTTATTTGTTTTGATTCAACCATCTCCTGGTGTTCATGTGTTTTGATTCGGTGTGTACCTTAATAACCATTAAGTAATTACCTGAGCCATGTAATAAATTAAATTATTACATTAGTGTTATACAAGAGTGCAAAATCGCATCTGCTGTGCATTGTTGTATCTTTCCAGAACCAAAAGAGAAAAGAAGAATTGTACCTCTTCTTAATGCCTAATAAAAGGGAATGTAGTACTGTTTCAACCACTTCTAGAAGGTTTCTGTATATGCTAGGAAAAGGGAGTTACACTTTATGTGTTACTGGATGTCATTTTAAGTTCCGCAGTAGCATTTTTTCTTCCTATATTGTGGAAACAGTGTTCCTTGTCTGACATATTTCTTTATTGATGCAAAGTGTATATATTAATGCATTATTATTGTGTATGTTCTGATTTCCTAAGCAGTGTCCAAAGTTCTTGTTGTGTGCTATTTTAAGTACTCATGCTGTACTTGGGGATTATTTCCTTTCTCTACCATTTATGATCCACTTCCTCAATTCCAAATTAGCTGAATTTGACCAAGTTTATAGGAACATCTATACCATAGAATTAGTTTCATTAGATTCATCGTAATTTTTTTTAACATAGTGTCCACTTGGCTGTTCTTGATACTGTAGTAATGAAAATGATGGTTCAGATGATAATAACTACTATTGTTGTTGTTGTAATTAACTTGTCATTCTGTAACAGAAGCATACTGTTTGTTACAGGTTTCCTTTGGTGAGAGCCGCAAAGGAAGTTTGAGCTGTAGAGGTGAAGTTGATGATTAAGAGGGTCTGTAAAACATTGTATATTTGTTGATAATCTATTGTAATTGTTATTGAGAGCATGTGAACTGATGTTGGATGTGTTCTTGGCCACTTTTTAAAAGGCATTTACTCAGTGAAACAATTGAATAGAAATATGTGAAATGGGCCAAAATATCATCTATTCAATGGAAATTAATTGTGTCCCGAAAGCTTGTTTGATTGTGTCATGTGTCGTGCCATAGCTGTTTGGATGAATATAATAAGCTGGGTTAAAATAAATGGGCTAAACCGCCACAAATAATTGGGCCAAAGCCTACTTGAGATGCCACCTAAAATCCATGTTGGTGCCATGTAGATGCCAAGTCAGCTCCATATTGGTACAATGTCATGTCAATCCATGACGGACTAGTCTGTCACAGAGGACCGGGCCTAGGCGGGCTTGGGACAGATCGGTGATGGCCAGGAGCCGTCATGGTGGTACAGTTGTCAAATTATGACGCGATATACATGACGGATTCTAAATCCGTCATGGCCCTCCCTCCATGACGGTTTTGCATTGGTCCGAACATGACAGTGTGCTTGTAGCGCTACACGGCAACTGCCTAATGTTAGTAGGTGGCAACCTCTAAAGTTTTCAAATCATGGCAACTATAGTAAACCAGACCATACATGGCAACATTTTTCTAAAATGGCATCTGGCACTTGACCTGAGATGGCTACTGCAGTTGAGCAACCATGGCAACTGTAGTTGTCCGACATGGCAACTGTAGTTCAGCGACATGGCAACTGCAGGTAAACGGACATTGAAGAGGGTCCGGACCATGGCAACTGCGGGGACGCGTGGTGACTGTCACGCTGGGCGTGCGGGACCGTGAGGTAGCTGGCTGGAAGAGGTCGTGTGGGCGTTATGCATTTTATCCACAAGTAGGTGTGTGAGAGGGACCGCAAGGAAAAAAAAGAGGCGTGTGGGCGCTAGTTGTTTTGCCCACACATAGGCGTGTGGGCTGGTCCTCTTACACACCATACAAAACGTGTGGGCAGACCCCTTAACGCCCACACGTGTGGCAGTTATCGTCATCCAAAACCTATACCTCTGTTTCTTTATATATATATATATATATATATATATATATATATATATATATATATATATATATATATATATATATATATATATATATATATATATATGGTGTATTTTTTCAGAAGTCAAACTAGTGCATGTTTGACCAAGTTTATAGAAAATTATATCAATATTCACAGTATAAACGTTATATCATTTGATTCATCATGAAATGTATTTTCATATTTTAACTATCAGGTATTGCAGATGTTGCTATTTTATCTATAATCTTAATCAACATTTAAATGGCTGACTTGCACGGAGCAATGCTCGTGCGCTCGTTGGTAAAGCTTCTTCTCCCGGTGTGCATTAACTCATTCAGATCTAATCAAATTTTTTCCAGCGCACTCCTTGGTTGGCATGAGGTAATTACATTAACTTAATCAAATCAAATCGTTCTAGCTATATGTCGAACACGAACAATCAAATCTTTTGCATTAACAAAATCAAGTAAAATCAAATCACTTCTTGCATTAGAATATGGTGGGTGTATGGTATATGTCGGACACAATTGGTGTTAAACCACGAGAATGTGTATGGCTCCGCGGTAATGCACGGGAAATTAGCTAGTGCTTTTCATAAGTGTGATAATCGCCTGTTCTTTTTCTTTCGAGTTCAATTCTGGCTTTGTAGGTACCTAAATAGGCCTGGCCCTATCAGACGGAAAGCTCGTGCCAAAATAAATTTGAAAAAGCACCGGACTCAACCGATGACTGGTCATGTAATCACTACTGCTTGGACCAAAAAGATGCACGGTCTCTAAGTTTGGACCTTTCATGCAATAAGAAAGTGAACCATTTGAAGAGTGAATACATGAGAATAGTGGATGATCCAGCCAATTGCTAGGGTGGGGTTGAGATGAGTTGTGCCGAGCCTTTTTTTTTTTCTTCATTTTTTCAGCATGTATATGGGTTGGGCCAAGACCTTAAGGTGGGCCCAGCCCCACACTACACCCTACAGATCTGCCCCTTCATAGGAACTTCTACAACTATCATCTATATCAATATAAAAATACTCAAAGAGGCAGATCCAATTAATCTTGGACATTAAATCATGTCAATACAACGACCTAGACTGCTTCAATGTCGAGTGCTCAACAAGTCTAGCGTACAGTTAATTTTATGCCAAATATAATGCTAATCACATAATAACATGTAAATAATATCCTATTTAATATCCGCATGCACTTAATATACTTCTAAATTAACGTGCATTGCACGTACACATTGACTAGTTCAAGTTGTGAGGAAGAAGATCTAAGGTTTTGCAACAACAGATATCGTTCATGACAAGAGAAGAATGAACTTGGAAGCTCAGAGCTTGCCAAAGAGCTGCAACTACATTACATTATGGTCGGCATGTGTGGCTAAGTAATAAACCAAAGATTGTATCCCTAATTTTTTTGAGTTAATAAAGTTTTTTTCTGAGGTGAGTTAATAAAGTGTTCCCAATCTATATCTATATCTATATCTATACCTACTAATAAATCAAGGTGTGTTTCTCCAATTTTTTCATCCGTTCACCATTGAAAATATATTTTTTCTATCCAAGGTGCTACTTATTTTTTTTTGTCCATCTGTTAGAAAAGAAAAAACAGTTATGTCCCAATTTCGTACGTCCGCCGCGCATACTACGACCCAGCAAAGCAAGCCCACCGGTTGCATGTCCATGCATCTAAGAATCTTCATTTACCGCATGGGCCGTAAATAGTCAGAATTTCGCACATAGCGCCAAAGATTGGTCCAGCCGGTTTTTGTTTTTTTTCTCTATTCTGTTTATATTTTTATTTTTATTTTTTCTTTCCAATTTTATTTTTATTTTTCCTTTTTTCATACATTATATTTTTAGTTTTCTTAGAATTCCGTTATTTTTTCAAATTTTGGCAAAATCAGCAGAATTTCAAAATTTTGTTCTCAGTTTGAAATATGTTTGAAACTTAATTTTTTTCTTCTCTTCCCAAATTTTTTTCAAAACTAAATTTTTTTCACATTTTTATAGAAATGTTTAAATTTTCCAAATTTGTTTGAGATTTTCAAAATAGATTATATTTTCGAAAATGATATAAATTAGAAAAATATCTTGTTTATTGAAATGTTCACAAATTTAAAGTATTGTTTGTGTTAAAAACACGTTTAAAAAATTATTTTCAATGTTCAAAACATTTTTCCATTTTCACAAATTATTTACAAATTAAAAAGAATGTTTTCTTAAAAAGGGTTTCATGTTTCAAAAATTGTTTGTGAACTTCAAAAAAACCATTTCTAGTTTTGTTCGTCTTGCATTTTTTAGAAAAAGAATCAGGATTAAAAAAATGTTCACACGTCGAAGAATATTCAGAATTTCATAATTATTACTTTATTTTTTGAAAAGCTCAAAAAAGATTAGAAAAATGAAAAAATGTTTTGGATGTTACACTACATTATGTTCTTAAACATTTTGTGTTGGCCATTTTTTAGCAGGAGCTGTTTGTGCGAATGTCTATCAGCACATGGTTGAGATATTGAGGTCATGAGTCTAGTCCTTCAACTCAGCGGTTGTTTTGGATTTTTATTCGTGTCTTACAAACACACGTCGTTTTGGCAGTTGCCAGTGGCCTAACCCAGACACGAACTGTTGTGCATCCCACATGCCATTTGACGATAAAAGAGAATATGTTGGTGGGCTACAATTAAAAGAAATGGTAGGCACATGCGAATAAAAGGGGATATGCTGGTTTGGCTCTGATTTAAAAAATGTAGGCAAGTAAGCGCTAAAATAATTAAAGACAATAAACCCTGGTGAAGCAAGGACTACCTGGTTATGCGCTGATTATGGCAATGAAATGAGATTCACTGAATTAGTAATCCATCCGATTACGTCATCGTAGGAGAGAGTGGTCGAAGCAACTATGCCCCAAAGGTCACTGTGCAGCCACAAAATGAGGAGGCAAACATAACCTAGACACGGAGGTGGGCTCGGAGGAAAAAAAAAAGGCACGAGTTGAGTGGTGGCCACCACACCGACCAACCCCACCACTATCAAGATCTCGCAGCCAAACATGACCTGTGAGAACACCACAACCCCTCACTATGTCGCTCCACCGCTGCGGAGACCGTTTTGATGGACACATCAATTACCTCTCCTGATGCTTCTCACACACACACAAAAAAATCTCCCGTTGCAACGCACGGACATATGTGCTAGTGCTAATAGAACATAATCACTATTGCATGTAGTTCCATTGCGGCGAGCCGGATCCTTAGGCTCTGGCGCGGAGGAGTATCATATGCTAATATTATATGTACAGTACCAACATATGATATTACCTTCATAGCATATAGTATTATAGGCCAGTACTTTAGATGATCCTATTTCATTGTCATGCATGAAACGTATTAGCACATTATTCATCATGATACCAAACATTCTTTTTCTTTGAGTCAATTGTATGTCTTCTTAACAAAATTTCCTACCTGGCATGCATGAACCCAATACGAAAGGCTCCACGTTGCAGTGACAATAAATGTTTGGTGCAAAAGGTCGCATATAGCACACCTTTGCCCAGAATTGCTACACCACTTTTTTTAGGCTGTGCTTTGTATGGTTGTACAATGGTATTAAATTTACAAGTGTATCTTACCAGGCACGAGTGTTTTTCGGCTGGAAACAAAACCGATAGGTGGAGAGACGTGTAACCTTTATATGTATATTTAAAATAAAAACGGTAATCCAAACAGGGCCTTAAGGCCTTCCGACCACCATTCTCGTTTTTTCCAGAGACATTTGACCTCACAAAAATCACTTACGCATCAAAACGCTCCCATTTTTCAGACAAAACACTTTTACACAGACTCTCGTGGTCCAGACATGTTATTACCTGATTTAGTTTTTTTTTTACATTTTGGAAACGACAATATCAAACATTAAAATAGGAGGTCACATATACATCAGTTAACTAAAAAAAAAATCATTTTCACTTGAACTGGTCCGCGGCGTTAGATTTTAAGTTTTCTTCCTCCCCCCACGTACACATTGGCCCCTTCCCCCGTACCACTACCAGACCATCAGCCTGCCTGCCGCCCTACTTAAGCCGACCCGGGCCGATGACCTCGCACCCTAGACCCAAACCAGCCAATCCGACGTAGCTCCTCCAACGACGACATTGAGGCCGCGAATTCGGTGCAATAATCCTAGACCTACGTAACCTCCCTACGTACTCTACGTAAACTTCCTAGCCTAATTCTCTCTGCCCACCCTGATTTTCAGGTGGGTGGGGCCAGGCAATTCTTTCCTCCAATCAAATATTGACATTCCTGCTCTTACGTAAGTTTACCTAGAATATTTACGTAGATGTAGCAAAGCCCAATTCGGTGCGGTCCTGGGAGGCTACGGCCCACTGTGTCGGCCTCCACTCAGCCTCGTGCATTGGTCCTCTGCACCACCAAAAATTGACTCACACGTTTTTTCTAGCTGCCTATGAGATAGCAAATGTGTCTATGTGTGGTTACATAGCCATAATGTGATGATTGTTTCCCTTGAACATGAAGACTAGGGGTGATTAACTGAGATTCCGAGAGTAAATTACTTCGATGACCAAATGTGGTTGAGTGTTCTCGAACCGATGGGTAAAGTTTCAGGAAAAGAACTAAAGCACGGAGAAAGGGTTATGTAAAATAAAAATATGGAGAGAAAAAGGCATTGGAGTTTCTACTGTAGAATTCTAATTTTGTTTCTCTTTGGCCGACACCGGTGGTTAAGACTAATCTACTGTACTGTACACGCCCACGTTTTCAAGAAGTTCAAATCCCAAATCCTGAACCTGATATCATGGATGAGAGCATTGGGTGACCCCGCACGATATTAACTAGTGCTAGCCGCGTGTGTGGCGCAAGTGAAACCAGCCCAGAGAGAGAGACAGGAACAACGCGATTAAATCACTTGTAGCACCCACATTGGACACCGGAAGACCGCCTTGTCCATTCATTACAACTAGACGGGTACCGGTAGCTCCCGATCGACGTTGATTTTCAAACGATGGCATGCATGCTTGTCCAGATCCGTTACACAAAACCATTGGCAGCAATAGTTCATGGGTGGACTTGGGTCATCTCGGAGTGGTTGAGGCTGCTCCTGCGTGAACCAGACATCACCACCTCGACCCGTCACACACCTTTTCTTTGCTTTTCTTTTTTTTGCGGGGACACCTTTTCTTTGCCACGTACGCGTTGACATGCAGAGGCTGGCGCCACCTCCATGATGGATGTACATAAGCAAAGTATATAGATTACGTGTGCGGCATCCATATTTTTATTTCGCCCGATCTGATCGAACACTTGGTTTATCTCGTCGATAACGTGAGCATAGGAGTGAGCATTGGCACGGCAAAGAATACCACGAGTCCAGGAGAGTGGGTGAACCGAATCCTCATCGCCCACTAAATTCGGTTCGTGCGCGCGAACCATTCGCCAGTCGTCTCCCGGACTGAATATTCATATCAACCCCCTACGAGAAGAATGCCCACTACACCAGAGGTCCAGAGCATTGTAGGAATATTTTCTTGTGCCGTCGTACGTACGCAGGCACCACGTTGCCTGCCAAGCTGAGAGTGAATCTCTATTCAAAAGCCGAAGACCGACATACGTATCGCACCCATTTGTACAGAACCATGCTGCTTCACCAGCTCGTACTGCCGGGGGTGCTTGTGTAAGACAAAAAAAAGGTGAGTGCATTGCATTGAAATTCGAAGTGCAACGCACCGAACCCTGCCCGTGTTCGAATAATAATTGCTCCATACGAGGCCCTGTCATGCTTGCGACTTGGGGTCCGTATGGTCGAGATGAGACACTGGGTCTTGGGCTTGTCAATCAAACCACACAAAGGACGATAAGTGATCATGTAAAGCAATGCATGTACCCCCTACCCACGAGGCAAAATTTCGTGTTTTGACCCTTTTACCGTATAAAATCGAGATCTGACCCTGGTCTAGACCTTTTTTGAGATTTGACCCTTTCACTACCGCCGTAGATCATGGTGGTAGGCTTGTATAGGGTACCGCCACGGGAGAGCGGTAGTAGGTTAACAGCGGCCGCCATCAGCCCCGTTGTGTGAGGCCACGTGATGTAACGGTCGTACCGCCACCGGACGTGGCGGTAGTCTAGCTAAGGCTACCGCCGGAAGGCTCGGCGGTAGTGCCGTAGGTTGTGCCTTCGGTACTGTGACGAAGAAGGCGTTTCCGCTGGCGGTAGGGTACCCCAACCTACCTGTTATTTTTGTGGTGATCCAAATTCCTAGAAGAAATAAAGATAAAGGCAACTTCGGCCCGAGCGAAGCGAGGCCCGTCGCCGGGAGGCTTGGTTCACCTATTATAAATACCTCTTGTAAGTCGCCGTAAGGGATATGTTGTATTGAGGAAATCCCCCGGCGTTTGTAACCTCACCTGCGATATAGTGAAGTCTTGCTGGCTGGCGCCCGTGGTTTTTCCCGCAAGGGTTTTCCACGTTAAAATCTCGTGTCCCCGTTGGTTGATTTCTTGGTTCATCGTTGTTTCTTGCTATCGCGTATAACAAGTGGCATCAGAGCCCTGGTTGCAGATTAGGGTTTTGCGATGGCATCGATGAAGTTTGATCTACCGATGCTGGACTACAAGACGAGATTCTCGCTGTGGCAAGTAAAGATGAGGGCGTTTCTCGCCCAAGCTTCGGATCTGGATGAGGCGCTAGATGCGTTCGGTGAAAAGGCACCGAGCACGTGGACTGCCGAGGAGAAGCGCAAAGATCGTAAGGCTTTCTCTTTGATTCAACTTCATCTTTCTAATGATATCTTGCAAGAGGTGCTGGCAGAGAAATCCGCCGCCGCGCTGTGGCTCAAGCTGGAGTCGATCTGCATGTCTAAAGATCTTACCAGTAAGATGCACGTGAAGATGAAGTTGTTCATGCACAAACTCCAGGAGGGTGGTTCCGTGATGAACCACATATCGGTCTTCAGGGAGATCGTTGCCGACCTAGTGTCGATGGAGGTAAAATATGAGGATGAGGATCTAGCTCTTCTGCTGCTAGTTTCATTACCTAGTTCTTTTACAAATCTGCGAGATACCATATTATTGAGCCGTGATACACTAACCCTTGCGGAAGTATATGAGGCTCTCCAAACCAGGGAAAAGATGAAAGGTATGGTACAGTCTAACGCATCGTCATCCAAGGGCGAAGCGTTGCAGGTTCGTGGCAGACCTGAGCAAAAGAACTATAACAACTACAACCGTGACAAGAGCAAGGACGGTCGAGGCCGTTCGAAGTCTAGAGGCAAAGATAAGTTCTGCAGGTATTGTAAGAAAACTAATCACACCATTGATGATTGCTGGAAGTTGCAGAACAAGGAGAAAAGAAACGGTACGTATAAACCGAAAGATAAAACTGAAGCTGGTAACGCCTCTGTTGCAGCCGGTGGTGAAAGTTCTGATTCCGGCGATGCTCTTGTTGTTCTTGCTGGTTGTGTTGTTGGTCGTGATGAATGGATTCTTGATTCTGCATGCTCGTTTCATATTTGCACTAACAGAGATTGGTTTAGTTCATATGAGCCTGTGCAGAGTGGAGATGTCGTGCGTATGGGAGATGATAACCCACGTGAGATTGTGGGCAGAGGCTCCGTTCGAATCAAGACGCATGATGGTATGATCCGCACTTTGACGGACGTGAGGCACATCCCAACCATGGCCAGAAATCTGATTTCCCTTAGCACACTTGATGTTGAGGGGTATAAGCACATCGGCTCAAACCGTGTGATGAAGATATCAAAAGGTTCCCTTATTTACATGGTTGGTGATATGAATTCTGCTAAGTTATATGTCCTTAGAGGTAGTACATTACATGGTTCTGTTGCCGCTGCTACTATTTCTGATAATGAACCAAGTAAGACTAACCTGTGGCATATGCGTCTTGGACATATGAGTGAACTTGGTATGGCAGAATTGATGAAGAGGAACCTGCTGCATGGCTGCACCATGAGTAAGACACCGTTCTGTGAGCATTGTGTGTTTGGTAAGCACAAGAGAGTAAAATTCCCTACTTCTATACATACCACAAAAGGTATACTTGATTATGTGCATGCTGATTTATGGGGGCCGTCACGTAAGCCCTCACATGCTGGTTCTCGCTACATGCTCACTATTATTGATGATTACTCTAGAAAAGTGTGGCCATATTTTCTGAAAAGTAAAGATGAAACTTTTGCTGCTTTTAGAGGATGGAAAATTATGATAGAGAAGCAAACTGAAAAGAAGGTTAAATTGCTTCGTACTGACAATGGTGGTGAGTTTCGTTCGCATGAGTTTAATGACTTCTGCAGGGAAGAAGGCATCGTGAGGCACCACACCATCCCATACACTCCGCAGCAGAATGGTGTAGCTGAGCGCATGAATAGAACCATCATCTCGAGAGCTCGCTGCATGATATCAAACGCTAAGCTGAACAAGCGTTTTTGGGCTGAAGCAGCCTCCACCGCCTGCTACTTGATTAACAGGTCACCTTCTATTCCGCTTGATAAGAAAACTCCCATTGAGGTATGGTCAGGTAAACCTGCTGATTATTCAGAGTTGAGAGTTTTTGGTTGCACTGCTTATGCTCATGTTGATAATGGAAAGCTAGAACCTAGAGCCATTAAGTGTATGTTTGTTGGATATGGTTCTGGAGTAAAGGGATATAAGTTATGGAATCCTGTCACTGGAAAGTTTTTCATGAGCAGAAGTGTTGTTTTCAATGAATCTGTTATGTTTAATGACAGTTTGCCTACTGATGTTTCGCCTGTTAGTTCTGATGATGAGCAGGAGGAAATTAGCGTGCAGGTGGAGCACGTTGATAATAAAGAAAATGAAACTGAAACTGAAGATATTGTTGATGATACTGTTCAGCACTCACCCATTGTCTTGCAGCCACAAAATCAGTCCATTGCTGCTCGACGTATTCAGAGGAATTGTGGACCTCGTCCACGTTTAATTGAGGAGTGTGATATTGTTCACTATGCTTTTAATTGTGCTGAACAGGTGGAGAACAACAATGAGCCATCCACGTACACTGAAGCAGTTGGTTCAGGTGATCGCGAGAAGTGGGTCTCCGCTATGCAAGAGGAGATGCAATCACTTGAGAAAAATGGTACGTGGGATGTTGTTCGCTTGCCTAAGAAAAAGAAGACCGTTCGTTGTAAGTGGATCTTCAAGAGAAAGGAGGGTTTATCTCCTAGTGAGCCTCCAAGGTATAAGGCAAGGTTAGTTGCAAAAGGTTTCAGTCAAATGCCAGGTGTTGATTACAATGATGTTTTCTCTCCAGTTGTGAAGCATAGCTCTATTCGTACTTTCTTTGGTATTGTTGCTATGCATGATCTTGAGCTTGAGCAGTTAGATGTGAAGACTGCATTTTTACATGGAGAGTTGGAGGAGGAGATATACATGGACCAGCCAGAAGGGTTCATAGTGCCTGGTAAAGAGGGCTTTGTGTGTAAGTTGAAAAGGTCCTTATATGGTTTGAAACAATCTCCTCGTCAATGGTATAAAAGGTTTGATTCATTTATGTTGTCACATGGCTTTAAGAGGTCTGAATTTGATAGCTGTGTGTACATTAAGTTTGTCGATGGATCACCTATATACTTGCTGCTATATGTTGATGACATGTTGATTGCTGCCAAGGGCAAGGAAGAAATCACTACATTGAAGAAATTGTTGAGTAGTGAGTTTGAGATGAAGGATCTTGGTGCTGCTAAGAAAATACTTGGTATGGAGATTACTAGAGATAGAAATTCTGGTTTGTTATTTCTTAGTCAGCAGAATTATATTAAGAAAGTTCTTCGTCGTTTTAACATGCATGATGCAAAGCCTGTTAGTACTCCCATTGCTCCTCATTTCAAATTGTCTGCTTTACAATGTGCTAGTACGGATAAGGATTTTGAGTACATGTCTAGAGTGCCATATTCTAGTGCTGTTGGTTCTTTGATGTATGCCATGGTTTGCTCTCGTCCTGATTTATCATATGCTATGAGCTTGGTTAATAGATACATGGCTAATCCTGGTAAAGAACATTGGAAAGCTGTTCAGTGGATTTTCAGGTACCTACGTGGCACATCCAATGCTTGCTTGAAGTTTGGCAAGACTGATGAGGGACTCGTTGGCTATGTGGATTCAGATTTTGCTGCCGATTTGGATAAGAGGAGGTCCCTCACAGGTTATGTGTTCACGGTAGGTGGTTGTGCTGTGAGTTGGAGGGCGACGTTGCAGCCAGTTGTTGCCCTGTCTACCACTGAAGCAGAATATATGGCCATTGCTGAAGCATGCAAAGAGTCTGTTTGGCTGAAAGGTTTGTTTGCTGAGCTTTGTGGAGGTGATACTTGCATTAACCTGTTTTGTGATAGTCAGAGTGCCATTTACCTTACTAAGGATCGGATGTTCCATGAGAGAACAAAGCACATTGACGTCAAATACCATTATGTGCGTGATGTTGTTGCACAAGGTAAGCTGAAGGTATGCAAAATCAGCACTCATGATAATCCTGCTGATATGATGACAAAGCCAGTTCCTGTTACTAAGTTTGAGCTTTGCTCGAACTTAGTTGGTATCACTGTCTAGCCCAAGAGGCTATTTGGCGCCGAAAGTGTTTTCTTTGTTGTTTCAGGGTGAAGGTTCTCGTTCATGCTACAAGAGGGAATTTGGCTCAAGGTGGAGTGTTATTTTTGTGGTGATCCAAATTCCTAGAAGAAATAAAGATAAAGGCAACTTCGGCCCGAGCGAAGCGAGGCCCGTCGCCGGGAGGCTTGGGCCTCGCGAAGTTTCAGGTACGGTACGAGTTGTTACCAACTTGGACTAGGGTTCACCTATTATAAATACCTCTTGTAAGTCGCCGTAAGGGATATGTTGTATTGAGGAAATCCCCCGGCGTTTGTAACCTCACCTGCGATATAGTGAAGTCTTGCTGGCTGGCGCCCGTGGTTTTTCCCGCAAGGGTTTTCCACGTTAAAATCTCGTGTCCCCGTTGGTTGATTTCTTGGTTCATCGTTGTTTCTTGCTATCGCGTATAACACTACCGCCACGTTCCTTGGCGGTAGGGTCGCGTACACATGCATTCTGTTCTGTGACGAAGAAACCGTGACTCATTGGCGGTAGGGTACCATAACCTACCGCCAAAGGTCCTGGCAGTAGGCTGTCTACACCTACCTCCGTGCCGTCCAGCGGTAGGGTATGTGCCAGTTAACTTCTAAACTGGTTCTTCGTCTTATCAATCAAAAATAAATAAACATCACAACAAATATTGTTTGTAATTCAAAATAGGATGATCGCACACATTGTAGATAGCAAATTAACATTTCAAATAGTTTGAACATAATTTGAAAGTAGCAATTCGACATCACCAACAAAGCTTGAAAGTACCAAATAGACATCACTAGCATAGCATACAAGTTCTTGCTCACAACTAGT
This sequence comes from Aegilops umbellulata, assembly GCA_032464435.1. Lineage (NCBI taxonomy): Eukaryota > Viridiplantae > Streptophyta > Magnoliopsida > Poales > Poaceae > Aegilops > Aegilops umbellulata. Next base: position 438,779,344 of record CP136060.1, read on the forward strand.
TGCACTAAACGACATCACCAACACGAGTGGTCACTTGCTCCTGCTCCTCTTAGCGGTACGGTCCTCGTTTCTCTTCGAACGGGTTTCGTCCGGCTTCTTCGTGCGACGACGAGGAACCGGTTTCTGAAACGGGGATGGGCTCAAAATATCCTGGTGTGGATGAGATACCCTCTTCCCCTGGCTTGGCTGCGTCGGTTGAGGCCCGTCATTGTCGTCGTACTCCTCTGCGTCCTCCTCCTCTGCGTCCTCCTCTTCCTCTTCTTCGTCGTCCTCTGTTTCTTCTTCCTCTTGCTGCTCAACAACGCGGGATGACGAGGCAAGATGAGTAGAGGAAGCTCCGCCGGCGTGGCTCGATGAAGCAATGGCACGCATGGACCCTCCATGAGCAGGATCATGGACGTTGGCCGCGTGAGCGCACCCAAGCATACCCACTATCTTACGACAACCGGTGATGAACTTCCGCAATAGTGAACATCCAAAAACATAATAAGGATCAACTCAAGCTTCTGCAATAGTATAACATGGCTAAGGAGCTCAATGTTACCTTCATTGTATCCCTCATTTTGGTGTTGGATTCCACGGTTCCGGCTTCATACAAAAGCGTGTTTGAGCAATCAATAATGCTTCTGTTGAGCTCTGAAGCCTGCACATGTAACCAATATGTTAAAGGCTCAAAACCGCTCATGGCTCAAAACAAATGAGAACACCACTTACCACTCTGTTCATCAGGGGTGCATACTCCCTGAAATCACCTTCGAGGTCTCTGAGCCGGCCACGGTAAGCTTACTCCTCGCTGTCATCCTCCTCCAATTCGGCAATATCGTCTTCCGTCCACTGCGGCCTCAGGCATACACGGTACTTGACACCATCGTCATACCACTTCAGGTGGCGTTCACGGTAGGTGTCCCAGTGAACCACTCTCCTCTCGCTGTCTTTGCGATACCTTCTCTCGTCCCACTTTTTCACGTACTCCTGGTGCTCGCGCCCCCAGTCTGTGATGGACTAACAATTATTTCTACTCTTCCTGCAAGGCATAGGAAGCAACAGACGTCATGACAACGTCAAACATAAACGAAAACACATCAAGTAGAGAACAATGTCCTCACCAGTGAAGGTCGGAGCCGCCGGTGTCTGTGGGTTTACCCGGTGGGGTATGTTGCAAGATCCCAAACTGTGTGGCCACACGCTGTGGTAAGTGCCACTCGACGGCATACACACATATCAAGGGCACAATGCACCGCCAGGCAAGCCGATCATCCTCGCACATCGAGTTGAGCTCGAACCCCCATTGTCGGTCACGGTACGGAAACCAGTTCACCTACAGAAGGATCATTAAGAAGAATGAAAGTTGCGGAATGATTGATAAGCTACTTGGTATACCTGGAATTCTGATAGGTTGTCCAACTCGTTGCTGAAGAGCTTATGTAGGGTAGTGGCCTTGCCCGTGTAGACCTTCACCTTGTCCCAGGCGTAAGCAACGGTCGGGTACCGAGCACTGTCTCCTTCTTCGCCATAATCCGTCCATGCACGTGAGCGAACTCTCTCTGGACGGCCGACCGGTAACCGCTCCCACATCCAAATTGGAAGGGCCCAAACAAATCCACACACGCCGGAGGTCTCTTCGGTCCTCTACGTCGCGTCATCCAGCTGCAAACATGAAGTGATCATGATCATATAGCACAACCTCAAACAGCATACGTAGATCGAAAAACGAGTATTGAGATATTTATCTTACCGAGCGGTATAGGTAAGCTAGGCCGGCGGACCCTCAGCTGTACCCCGCATCCCAGTCCTCCAGGAAGCCGAGATACATCCATAGGGCGCAATCCCCCGAGCAGTCTGGAAAGACGACCTCTGTCAGAAGGTACCACAAATAGGCCCTCGCGTACTGCTCCACGGTCCGCTGATCGGCATCTTGCGGGCAAACGGACCGGTTCTCCAGGAGCCACTTGAGCCGCACACCGGATGTTCTGTTCCCCTTCATGGGAGGGCAGTCGCCGATCAGGGCGATCACCCTCTCCTGCCAGTTGGCCCTCTCCACTCGCCCAGTCAGAGCATGGCCCTCGATGGGCAGGGCCGTGATCATGCCGAAGTCCTCGAGAGTCATTGTCATCTCACCACAGGTGAGATGGAAACTGTGCGTCTCGGGGCGCCACCGGTCGATCAATGCCGTAAGAGCCGAGTGCACGAGCGTCGGCGGTTGCCTTTTGAACTGAAGAACGAAACCCAACATCCGTGCTCTCCTTAAGTACGTGGTGTAGCGCTCATCGTACTGCATCTGCACGGCCTTCGTGTGGCCCCTCATCCGCAATGGGGGGAGCATCTGTCAGAATGTAAACGGAATTGTTAGTAACTAGTTTTGTCATAATAAACAATACATCAATTTTACGATAGACATTACCACTCCGTTCTCCATAAAACGGGCGCGGTGACCATTGTCGAAAGCATGATCAAGCATCGTGTACTTCACGCCGATTTCTGGCGCAATGGGGTGGCCGCCTATAACAATTAAACAATTAGAAATGATGTCATTTTCAACCAACTTGTATCATTTTGAACAAACATGAACATATCAAGTCCAAATATAAATGAATCATATTCAACCAACATCCATCATTTATCACATATTCAACCAATATAAATGATCAATGTAAATACATTATTCACCAACATTCATCATTTGAAACAATTAGAAAATTGCATATACATTATTCATCAAAATCCATCATATGACCATTTGTTAAAAAAATGCATATACATAATTCAATCACATGTAAGCAACTACTTACAATCCCTCCAACATCAATCACATCACCACTTGTTCAAAAATAATGTTAATCTCCAACTACCTTCGTGATGAACTAGCTAGGGTTCATATCAAAACTACACATAATCTCCACAACTAGTTATTAGAGTTCATATTCAACCATATACATCATATATAATCAACCTAAGCAATCCTAGGATAAAAACAAAGTAAAAAGATAGGTTTATTTGCACCAAATAATGCATCAAATCAAAAGCGTTTCGAGTAGAACTAATTGGAGGGATTGGGAGAGCTTACTTTTCCCGTTTCGGAGCCATCTCGATCCGCAAAAATGGTGGCCAAATGAAGAAGATCGGAGGGGGGAGTGGAGGGGATGAGAGAGAGCTTGTGCTCTCTGTTCTTGCGGCGCCCCGCGGCTGGGGAGAAGAAGATGGGGGCTGGTTGGTGGGTGGGCCCCACGAGCCGGCCACGCGGGCTTATATGGTTTCAACTCCTACCGCCAGAGCCTACAGCGGTAGGATTACAGAGCCTACCGCCATGGGCTCTGGCAGTAGGGTGGACGGCAGGAGACGGTTCCGTTTACTTGGGGCTGACGTGGATGAGTGGGCTACCGCTGATCCCTTTGGTGGTAGCTTGCACAGGCCTACTGCCGTGGTGCCCGGCGGTAGGTAAAAGGGTCAAATCTCAAAAAAAATCCGGACCAGGGTTAGATCTCGATTTTATACGGCAAAAGGGTCAAAACACGAAATTTTGCCTACCCACGATAGCATTTGATCAAGTGGACTGGATGACCCAATGCGAGTGAGCCCCAAGCCAATCACCGAGGTGGAGATCGAAATGAGGTTGATGCGTATCACTGTGGAGCGTGATGAGATCCACGCTGCAGGAAGCGTGCCGCCATATGATTGCCAGAACCACATGAAAAATAAAGATCCAATGGTGGAGAGGCTGGGAAGAGGATCCAACAGCGGGGAAGCCCGAATTGTGCGGGATGGCGGCGGAAGCAGGGAGGATTTACTTGCTTTTAATCGTGTTCCTCAGGCTCAAGTGTTGGTACCTTTGAATTGAGTACACAATTCATGCCTTAATCTAGTTTTCTAATATATATTAAATGTCAAACAAATATCACCACAACATGCAAAATTTTAAATTTTAATGCTCGTGCACCTTCCAAATGATATTATTTCAATACAAAGTGTAGATATAACACATGTGACCGTGATTAACTACCTATCTACAGAAAAATGGAAGATAATTTGTTAGATTTTTACACCTTAGAAGACTATAACGATTTATGTGGATATTTAGCAATGCTTTGAATAAGGACCAATACAACGGAAATGCCGTTTGGAGGCCGAGCCCCATGGTGCTCGGTATCTTGCACGTCAGACTTCATAGCGATCAGGTGCAGTCTCGTATTAGTCTCACGTATTTCACCTGCCACCCTTTTACACAACAGCGTATTCTCCATTTATGCACAGTACCATCCCATCCGCCCTGCCAGCTCATGCACACGTGCCGTGGTCCAACCCATTAGGTCGCAATGTGCACCACGAGACACACGAACATGGGACGGATTCTTGCCTGCCTATTCCATCTTACAGCAAACACATTGCTTTTCCTGAATTTTGGAACAGAAAAGCACCATCTTACACCTTACAAAAACATCATTAAGTTCAGCTCATGGAGACACAATTCTTCAAAATCGAGGAAATCCTTGTGTGGCAACATCCTGGAAACAACAACCGTGGCTGGTCAGTCAAACGAAACATGGAAATCACTACGATGTTATGCACCATATAAATGAATAGTGCCTATTGTCGTGGGTTAGCTTATCCGCCATTGCAAAAATAATAATTTATATTTATAGTGTACTGAAAAAATATTCATCGTGTTTCTCTTAAATGTACATCGTGTACTTTGAAAATGTTTACCATGATTTTCAAAAATATTCATCATGTACTTACAATTGATCATCGTATCATGAAAACATCTCACGTGTATTAAAAATATTCACTGTGTTAAAATAAAATACCACGCACAGAAAATTTTCATCGTGTATTTAAAAATGGTCGCAATGTATTTTTTTCAAAAGGTCGTCATGTGTAAAGTAATATTCATCCTGTATTTAGAAAAAAATCATTGTGTCTTAAAATAAGTTTGTCGTACTTCATGTTTTTTGAAAATGTTCATTGTGTATATAAAAATGGTCATCGTGTCTTGAAAATGTCCGCCGTGTATAAAAAAGGTTCATCTTCTGTTCTAAAAATGTCCATCGTGATTTTCAAATAAGTTCATCGTGTATTAAAAAAATACCATGCATCAAAAGTGTTCATATTATATCTTAAAATATCATCATATAGTTCAAAAAAATACAGCGTGCTAAAAGTCGATCATCATGTAATTAAAACATGATCACACATTAAAAAATCACGTATTTTCTTGCAATTTTACTAAAATATTTGTGTATTTGAAAAGATCCACCAACCATGCCTGTCTAACTCTTTTTTTTTTGCGGGAACTCATTTATTATTCCCACCCGCCTAGCCCCACTAGGCCACTAGCATCTGTGTAAATTCAAACCCGCACGCACATGTTCAGTCAAACACTCAACTCACTAGAGGCCTATGTATCTGCGAGTACACCTGCCTGCGGCACCTCTATATGGCACAGAAGTCTATCACGTATAGGAAAGATTCCCTCAAACCAAAATCACGTACAGAAAAGAAAAACTCAGAGCGCGCCTATCACAAATACGGGATGGTGGGCTGGGATACCGAGACTCATGTAGCTCGGCCTCCAAAACGTCGTTCTCCCAATACAAATCTAATATAATACGCCGAGAGGCATAACCTTGTTTCTGGATTACTGAGATACTTTTGTTTCACCAAATTCATGGGAATATACATTGTAATAGAGGTTTTTTATTTAACTACTCAGACTATATAATTAAAATAAAAATTGTGATAAAATTTAAATAAATCAGACAAAAGATATTTCTTACTAATAAATACGATAGCAAACAAATATGAATGTTAATTGCATAAGAGTGTGATTACATTTGTAATACTTCTTGTTATACCTAAAATGTAGTATTTAATATTTTATCTAGTGATGTATCAACACAATACAATATAAATTTAATGACAAGATAAGTTATAGTAAAATAATTCAATATAATATATAAAGAAAGAAAATGTAAGTTCACTATTAAATTTGAAGCAGTGAAAAAGATTAACTTTTTAAAAGATCAGTAACATTTTATATTATTGTTAGTCTGATTACATATGATTCACCTGTTAATTCCCTAATAATATGCTAAAGAATATAGTGCTAATGTTAATGTCGTTTCTATGCAATTTTTTAATTATGATAATTTTTTCTTTAATATAAATTTATGATGAAATAAAATTTAGAAAAATAATAATTTTAATCACATTATTGAGACACTCACAAATTTATTTGGAACCTTCATTTATAAAAATTAATTGAATATGAAGTTTGTTTTCATGTCAAGCTCAAGGCTTTCTTAATGATGTGATCTTACTAATGTACTAACGTCACATTAAGAATAATTTTATTGGTACATGGTTTAGTTCACTGCATCGCACTATGTGTTAAAATAATCTTTAGTCAATATGAATTATGGGCAAAATAATTTTTGTGTTTATGCATTATATAATTATTAAGTGACGCATTACGGAATAAGAGTATGTTGTTATTTATTTGACAACTAAAATGTGCTAAATATTATTATTTGATGAATCTTGATATAGTTTTGATGCCTGAATTTTAATATTTGGATAACTTTATGATGTACTTTTTATATAGTCAATACTAATGTCATTTTCATTTTGAATGTCAAGTTTCATGCTTACTCAGTGGTAATGTCATATATAGCATTTATGTTAATTTGAATGTCATTTTCATTGTGTATTTTTTGTTCTAATTTTGGTACTTATGTGTAATGTTATTTTATATGATAACTTTCATGTCAAAAGGTATCCTCGTTCCTGATGACGGGAGTGATTAGATTATACTATTGATTTATTTTAATGATGGCTATTAATTTAGCTCATGTTTTGCTGCTCATTATGTGAACTCATGTCTCGTTAGACAAAATGGAAACAAGCAAAATGTTTGATTAGACATTTCTTGAGCAAATGTTCTAATGACATATGATGATATTTTCAGAGCCACATGAAAAATAAAGATCTAATGGCGAGCAGTTTGTACCAGTATCATAGGGCGTTGCGGCAACATTCTCATCCGGATCCATTCATTACAACCAGACGGTACTGACAGCTCTCGAGGCCAAAATCACCTCATTTTATCAGTGTTCCATGATCTGACCCTTTTTGGTCGTGCCAACATCCCGGATGTTTGTGTTGCACGGAAATGGCCATGGTCTATGGTGTTTCCAGGTCGTCCAAACCTGTTATTACCTGATTTAAGGTTTTTAACATTTTGGAGAAGACAATTATCAACCATTAAAATAGGAGGTCACATATACATCGGTTAACTAAAAAAATCATTGTCACTCGAACTGGTCCGAGCCATTAGATTTTAAGTTTTCTTCCTCCTCCCACGAACATATTGGCCCCTTACCCCGTTCCACTATCGGACCGTCAGCCTACCTGCCACCCTACTTAAGCCGACCTGGGCCAATGACCTCGCATCCTAGACCGAACCTAGCCAATCCAATGTAGCTCTTCCAACAACGACATTGATGCCCTAACTTCGGTACGGTCCCGGCATGGTTTGCAGGGGATACTACGGCCCACTATGTCAGCCTCCACCCAGCCTCTTGCATTGGTCCTCTACACCACCAAAAATTGACTCAGACGATTTTTCTAACTGCGTGTGAAATAGCAAATCCATCGATGTGTGGTTACATAGCCATAATGTGATGATTATTTCCCTTGAGCATAAAGAGTAGGGGTGATTAACTGAGATTTTGAGAGTAAATTACTCCGATGACCAAATGTGGTTGAGTGTTCTCGAACTGATGGGTAAAGTTTTAGGAGAAGGATTAAGAGCATCTACAGCCGCAGGTTGCAAATCTGGGCCCTCAATCGTCCACGGACGCGTCCGGATGCGCCCGCGGACAGTGACATGGTGGGCCTCAAGATTGACAATTTGCAACCGCATACCCTATTTCCAAAACACCTATTACATGTAGTGCCATGCACGACGATCATCACGTCCGTCTTGGGCCGCCTAGGCTGTCAAAACACAACCAAAAATGTTCATAGTTAAGATTTTCACACCCCTATTAGTCCCAACTCACCGCATGACTAGCTAGTCGACCGACTTAAATAGCAGGGTCGTGCAGAAGTGATAAGCTTCTGACATTATTGGATCCTTTATAAAGATAGACTTACTAGGGAAACATTCATGTCCATACTGTTTTTATGAATCACAATTTGTCAACAAAAAATCGATGAACAAAATAAAAAATCTACTGTCATTGTTGTAGGGGTATCAACGTACATGAATGAGACGAACTTGACACTGAATGAGACGAACTTGACATTCGACGAACAATCATCAACTAATGAAATGCAGTCTGCTGCCAAGTTATCTCGCTCACGAAACGATAATTGATAGACCTACATAACAACAGAGAAGCTCGCCGCCATGTGTCAGCACAACTATTTAAGCCGATCAGCGTCCGCCTCGCCCGGCGATGTGGGACTAAAATTTCGATGCCCCGATGAGAGAGGACGGAGCTTCAGTTGCTGCAAGTTGGATTACTACGACCTGCAGCGGGGTTGGCGGACACGTCCGGGCGCCGCCATATCTACCCCACATTTGGGTTGGATATGAGGGGCGCCGGTAAGCCCGAGCGTTTGAGGCATCCGGCTGGGTCGAAATTTCATGACAGGTCAGTGACTGGACGGTCCGCCCGGAATTTGAGGAGGGTTTGGGGTGTCCAGCTATAGATACTCTAAAGCACGGGAAAAGGGTTATGAAAAACAGAAATATATGGAGAGAGAAAAAGGCATTGGAATTTATACTGTAGAGTTCCAATTTTGTTTCTCTTTGGCCGACACCGGTGGTTAAGACTAATCTACCGTACTGTACACGCCCACATTTTTGGGAAGTTTAAAGGTAAATCCCAATGACCGGAACCTGCTATCATCGAACAGAGCATTCGGTGACCCCACACGATATTAACTACTTGTGATCGAGCAAAGATTGTGTGGAGGGAGCTTGGTTTGGAAACTGCGATCGAGACTGCCGTGGCTCATGAGCGATCTAGGTCGGTCATTCTTGAAATGCTATTGTGCTCCGAGCTACCAGGACAGACAAAATTGCCAATTGATAATGGGGTGGAGACAGTAATGGTTACTTGATGGTACTTGTGGTGGGATCGTCTGAAAATCAGTCATCATGAGACTGTTAGTAGCCCGGTTCGGTCAGCCATGAGTATTCGTGGTATTGTGGCAAACTCGCTGGCTGCCAAGGCAAATGTACCGGTGAGAGAAAAGTTTGGCTTGAGGCTCAGCCAATGCCTGATCTAGGAAAAGAAATCATGATATTACAAGTTATTGATTAACCACAGATTGAAACTTGATTCAAACTTATTCTTAATTCTATGCCGAAGGAGTCTCAAATCCTGTTTAAGATGAAATTTCCACGATTGAATGCTGTGAGGGAGAGATCTGAAAACTTTCCCATTTCGCTGAATCCAGATGCTCCAACAACCCAATATAACTATTTCAGCAGCAAAAGGTTTTGGCAAGCATCTCATTGCAAGAATAGTGTCTTCATATACTGAAGTTCCTCTCTTTCTGTCAGGGATTAGAGAATGCCAGCATTCCTGGGCAAAATTACAGTCTCAAAGTCGATGCATGTTGTCTCCTCTGCCTTCTGGTTGCAATTTGGACAGAAAGGGTCATCGAGGTGCATTCCTTTTCTACCAAGAAGTGCTCTGGTGTTGATTCTACAATGTGCCACCAACGAGAAAAAAATCTTTTGCTTTAGTCTACTAGAACTGCTCCAGATAAGATGGAAGATTGGGTGCTCTTCTTTATGTTCCACCATTTGGTTATATATATGAATAACATAAGTTCTACCTACACTTCCTTTGATTGTCCAACCATCTTCTCTGTGGAGATGTAATTGAGGAACCAGTGTAGCCAGATGGTTAAATTGATCAAAAGCCTCTACTGACAAAGGGAGGTGGAAATGTTCTGTCCAATCATGGTTATCCAGGAAGTGATGAACAGTTTGGTTCTCATTGATGGCAAAGGAGTATAGATGTGGGAGAACCTGCTGCAAAGTTGTATCTTGCCAATTGTCTTTCTAGAACAGAACAGAGTGCCCAGTTCCAATGGTGCGGCTGCTCAAAAGCTTAAATTTTTCCATGAGTGAGATGTGATTCTTCCACCAGAAGGAGCCCTCAGTCTTACCTCTTGGTGCCTCTGTTTGATAATATTTCTCCCAAATGAGATTTACCCAAGGAATATCCTCCTTGTTGAAGAACTTGAGTAGATTTTTCATGAGCAAAGCTTTATTGTGGAGAGCAATATCCAAAATACCTAGGCCTCCATGCTTTTTTGGCTGACAAACTTTGGACCAGGCAATCAGGGCTGTTCCAGTTTTCTCCATACCAAATTTTCTCCAGAGAAAGTTCCTCAAATACTTATTTATCTGGATGATCGAGACCAGCTAATGGGGTGATTAAACTAAATGTTGATGCAAGCTATCATGTGGATGAGGGTGCAGGAGCAACTGGAGCTGTCCCACGTGATAGTTCAGGAGCTTTCATTGCTGCTCCTGTTCTTTTAAACAACATGTTATGGATGTCTCGACCATGGAAGCGTTTGCTCTCTTGGAAGGAATGCGTTTGGCAGAGGACATGGGAATTTATTCACTGGCCGTGGAGTCTGACTCACAGGAGATAGTACAAGCTATTATGGACCCTTCAGAGTACCGCGCTTCTACCGCGGTGGTGACTGATGATTGCCGAAAGTTGTTGAGTTCTCTCGGCAGAGCGACGATCGCTCACTGTGCTAGGGAAAGTAGCACTCGCTAGCCAGGGCTAGTTATAGAGGGATGCTTAATGGGGTTTGCCATGAGCACCTCCCCCCCCCCCCCCCCCCCTCAAATTTTTTTTCTTGATTCCATTCCTTGTAACTGATATGGTTATTACGTAATAAAGGTCGCCGAAGTTCAAATAAAAAAAACTACAGCTAGCCGCGTGGAAAGGTTCACATCTGGATCCATTCAGCATCCCTTTGTTACAACTAGACGGGTACCGGTACTACATGGGTACGCCACTGACCGGTAGCTCCCGATCGACGTCCATTTATCATCAACCTGGCAGCAATAGTTCACGGGTGGACTTGGCTCACCTCGGAGTGGTTGAGGCTGCTCCTGCATGAACTGGACATGACCACCTCACTCTGTACACACCTTTTCTTTGCTTTTCTTTTTTTTGCGGGGACACCTTTTCTTTGCCACGTACGCGTTAACATGCAGAGGCTGGCGCCACCTCCATGGTGGATGCACATAAGCAAATGTCATCGGTATAGATTACGTATGCGGCATCCATATTTTTATTTCCTCCGACCTGATCGGACACTTGGTTTATCTCCTCGATAACGTGAGCAGAGGAGTGAGTGAGCATGGGCACGGGCAAACAATACCACGAGTCCAGAAGAGTCCTCGTCGCCCGTTAAATTCGGTTCGTGCGCGCGAACCACTCGTCACTCGTCATCCATACTGAACATTTCCACTATCAGATCACAGGAATGTCCACTAATAGAATGTAGGAGTACTTTTCTGGCGCCGAAAATCTGCTACGTGCATAGGCAACACGTTTAATTGCTGCTGAGCTTCTCCAACAAGGCTGGTTTGGTAGGAGGAGTCGAGGTGCGAGCCATTTGTAAGCAAAATGTTCCATATTCAAAAACCGAAAACCAATATACGTACTGCAGCTATCTGTACAGAAGTACTTCCTCCGTTCGGAAATACTTGTCATCAAAATAGATAAAAAGGGATGTATCTAAAACTAAAATACGTCTAGATATATGTCATTTTATTCATTTAATGACAAGTATTTCTGAACGAAGGGAGTATATAGCAACCGCAAGTTAATTGCAGTTGGAATTCGAAGTGCAACGCACCGAACTCCTGCACCCACTTTTGGAATAATTGCGCCGTGCGGAGCCCTGGTTTTCTTTGCCATGCCGGTGACTTGAGGTCCGTATGGTCGAGACGGGACATCGGGTCCTGGCTCCTGGGCTTGTCAAACCACACACGCAAAGTACGATCAGTGATCACGTAAAGCAACGCATGTACCCCTACCCATGATAGGATTTTTTTTTTTGAAATGTTGGCAGGAGAACTGCCAAATTCATTGATCAGAAGAAGGTGCTACAAGAATCCTCAAAGGAGGAAAGCACCGAAAAAACAGTGCAAAAAGAAAAGAAAAAGAAAAAAGACCCGTCAGCAGCACCACAAACCCAAGCTCAACCATAAATCGTGAACACCATCAGATCCATCGTCGGGATTCTCCAAGGTGACGCCCCCAAAGAGGAAAACGATGTTGAGGACACCGTCGTCACCCGATCTGGCACTGCCCGATCTTAGGTTTTCACCCGGAGATCTCACGCCGTTGGGTAGGAAGGGTAAGCGGCTCCACAACGATACCTCCAAGACCGCTGGCAACGACAAGGTCGATGCATGATTTTCATCCGGAGCCGAGCCTTCCACCAACAATCCCAGGATTCGAAGCCACCAGGGCGACGGAGCATCACAACCCCATGCGAACACTACCAACAACGAGTACGTCGAAGCCGCACGCAGGAACTCGGCGAGCACACGCCAACCTGGCTGGTCCACACAGCCGCTCGCAGACCCTGGGCGAGCCAAGCCGGATCTGGCCATCCTCTACCACCGTGCGCAGAACTAGGCGATCCTCCGCACAGCAACGCACAAGAAAGGCTGAGGGAAAGCCGGACATAGCCGGTCCGCACCGCAGCACGCAGAACTGGGCGGGATCCAAACCAAATTGCGCCGTTCGCACCGCCGCGCGCAAGAGCAAGAGTACTCGTGCTGGATCTGGTATGCGCGAGCCTCATGAAGCCCATAGCAAACTGGACGGCGCCACCGGGCGTGTACACGCTTGAAGGAGAATCACCACCAGCAACCCCGACTCCACCGCTACTGCCTCCACACGCCAAAACGCAGCCGCCCCAGGCGCGAAACACAGCCATCATATGAGCCGGCCCGCAGCGCCAAACCATCCGGCAAGCCTCCACTCATCCGAGGACGAGAGATCTTGCCGGCCTACCATTCCCGCGAGCGCCATCCAAGCCAGACACGCGAGGCCGCCGGGCACCCGCCCCAGCAGATCTGCACTGGGGAAACTCGCGCGCCCACCGCGCCGCCCGCAGCTGCATCGCGCTGTGTGCGCGCGTGCCATCACACATCCCTGCTCAGTCGCGAAGCCCAGGGCCCGCCAAAACCCCAAATCGGGTCCGGCCCCTGCGGTTCACGCGCTGCCGCGGCGACTCATGCCACCTCGCGCCGCGCACGCGCCTCACCACGCACGCGCTGCGCCTTCTACCGCCCCTGCGTCGCCACGCCACGCGACCCCGCGCTGCAGCACACCAGCGCCACCTTGGAGCAGATCTCCTCGCCGAGTCCAGGAGCTAGCGCCCCGCCGCCGCCTTCCTTGAGGCCGGGCCGAGCTTTGCCGGAGGGCGCCCTCTGGCGGCGGCGAGACGGCTGGGGGGAGGGGAAGAAGGTGGTGGCGCTAGGGTTTTTTTACCCTCGAGTCGCCAGACGACGCGACGCGAGGGTCGGCCTCGCCGCGGTGGGGTGGTTGCCTCTCCCTCCCCACCCATGATAGGATTTGATGAAGTGGTTGGCAGCGTCGCACGGCCTTGCCGGCCAGCCGTGTGGTCAAAAATGAAAAACCAATGCTGTGGCCGTCAGTGGTCAGAGCTAGGTTCGGTTTTTTTTCCAGAGTAGTCGCTCCCCGCTACTAAAACCTAATATTTGACTTGACGGCCCGGAGTGGCAAAGCTCAGTTGGATCGATCGCGAAAGAAGTCCACATGACCCCCTCAGATTTCAGAAATCGGCCACTTAACCCCCTCAACTCTAAAACCGGGTATATGCCCCCCTGATGTTTAGAAAACCAGACATAACACCCCCTGAGATCTTTGGAGGTGGTTTTGAGAGCGGTTTTATCCACCAGGCCTGCAACCACATGATTTCTCGTGGAGTGCCGATCGACACTCACGCCATCGTTTCGGCCGTGCTTCCTTGCCATCAGTATCCACGTTGCCACTAGATGCTACTACTCGCCCTCGCTCGCATCTCAACGTTGATTTATATCTCCACACGAGACCAGTTGCAGTTGGTCGCCTCCATGCCACCACATGCACACGCTGTATGCGGCCGCTGGTGCCATATCCGTTTTCACATTGCAGGCTCGGCTCCAGCTCCATGCAGCCAAGCACTCTCCGGCGACACGGGACGACGTCAACGAAGCATGCTGACGGTTTCGCTCAATCCTTGCTACGACTCTACTATGTGGCTAGCTTTATCTATCCCGACCAATTAACATATGCATGCACAATAGAGACGGCTGATTGATCATGCAGCCGGCCTGAAGGCAACACACACCCGTACACAAGGTTCTTATCAATCTTTGCTTTCTCCGATTCAGTACTACTCCTAGTAGCAACGAACGTATCACTCAAAATGATCGGATCGCCACAAGCACTGCGAGTTTCGGACAAGCCTTCGCGTTCTCACCATGAACAACTCCAAGCACTGCTCGCCCATGCTGCCAACGACAGAAGAGCAGCACCACCACCATCAGGCAGTATGAGTCGCGTCGTGAACAGTTAGGCCCTATGTGCACCTTAGCTTTTTCCATCAGTAGGTCTGTTAACTCGTGCCACATTGCAAAACTGCCTAGTGAAACCGCTTATAACAATGTGTGGGGGTGTTTTGTCTGGTTTTCTAAACATCAGGGAGTTAAATACCCGGTTTTACAGTTGAGGGGGTTAAGTGACCGGTTTGTCAAATTTGAGGGGGTTATGTGGACTTCTTTCGATCGATCGCCTTTGTGGAGTGTGGATAATTCCGTCAAGGAGTTGGAGCAGTATGTGACAACATAGTGGCCGGCGAAAGAGGCTTTGCAATTGCGAGCGTACAATACTGTGCAACCAGTGGCCTAAAGCAATAGCTGAAGAGAAGCAGCAGAGATCGAGAGAGCGAGCAGGTGAGCGAGCACAAAATTACTATTCTGACCCATAAGGCTAACTAATTTTGTCCAGGGACCTTGGCGTCACCAAAAAAGGTCAGAAACGAAATTTTTTTCAAAACAAGGTCAAATCAGGATTTAGTTAGCCTTATGAGTCAGAACAATAATTTTGTCCGGTGAGCGACTCCTCGGTCCATCCTCATTTGCATATGCTGACAAAAAGGTGCCGCTGGTGGCATCACTGTATGGTGCTAGTACCTCGTCACCAGTAGACAGCAGTGCAGGTTCCTCTCCAGTCTCCAGCCCTTTTCGTTTTCAAAAGCTAAATGGAAGAATGAACTTATGCCTACTCCTCCCTGTTTTGTTGCCGTCATTTCCCATAGATTTACAACCAAAAGTTCAGACTGCCTTTAGTTTAGTGATCGTGGCATGCACCACCGGTTTGGACGGAGCACTAGATTCATCTCAAGGTTGAGGAACATAAACAACAAAAATAATTTGAACTAAACTCACAGCACTTATTTTGGAACGAAGGATGTATGAAAGTAAAAAAAAAGCATAAAAGAGAGGAAGAAGTCCATCGAGTGTTGTTTTCCCCGCGATCAAGGAGTGAGTGACCGATCCCGAGATCCTGTTTTCCACGTCAAACCACATTGATATTACATTGGACCGGCAATCCGAGCCTCAACAGTTACTCTGTTGCGGCAACGTTCTCGGCCACCTCCTTCTCAGTCGTCGCCTCCAGCTGATCCTTCTGCCGCTTCAACATCTTAAGAGGATAGCTTCCACGATCATCTTTGCATCGTCATCCAAATCATCGGTTTTCATGGTCAACGTCTTCACCTCCTCCAAAGCTGTTGCGTTCTAGGACTCCGTTGGATAGCTTGCAGGGTTCGAAACGCTCGGTCCTGTCGAATGCAGGAAGTTTGAGGGTCGGCATTGGAGATGGCCTAAGTGTACTACCTTGTTATACGTTCTATACATAGTGGTCGGGTTTATAAATTTCATATGCATTTCAACAAAAAATTGACTATTAATTTATCAATAAAATATTTTTTGGGGGAAAAGCTTGAATGCTATATATTAAAACCTACCAATGTTTACATGGCCAGCCTTATATAATGTAGAAATTATACGACGGTCCTTGGAGAAATCGATGCCATTTTTCTTCTACACCCATCAATGGTGTGTTGTGAGCGAAGCTCGATGCCATCTCTCGACCTCTGAAGTACTATTTGAGCCTAGGAAACATCTTGATGGATAGGTCGTGTAGTTGTCGGCTAGAGCAAGAAGATGTTGGCAACAATGATTTGGAAAACAAGTCATCATGCCAGAGACGAAGGCGATGAAAATGGCTAGATGACCACCCCAGGTACGCCCAGATAGATCAGGATAGACATAATTAAACCTCACCAGATCCCTAGCAATACCAAAGCTAGCCAAACATCACGAGTCGAAGAAGGATACAGAGGGCCAAGACATGCAGCGGGGATGTCCACTTCATTGAAAGTCACCTCCGGAGAGCACCTGCATAACATGAATGCACAACTAGGCCCACCACGCAGGAAGAACATTGACTTGGTCGTTTCTGTTGGTGGGTGATGCTATGTTCTATGCTATGTTCTCTAGCTCTAGCTATTAATTTTCCTTCTAAGATGAACATATTTAGTTGTAAGCTGATTTCTATTGATGGAAATCAGAGGAGGAGCACATTGAATTTTTTTTGAGAGTTCGGTATCAATCAAGCAAAACATCTTGCTTGCGACGTATACTAATAGAGTATGTACGTGCATACAAATTGAGGGCATCCATCAAGTTCATGAGAGAAATCAAGTTTAATCATGTAAATTTGTGCAAAAGCCGTCTTCAACAAGATCGGGAACTAATCCTTAATAAACGATTCCTGATGCAACCTTCCAAACTACGAGTATTATTTGAGATTTATGCAATACGATGAACATTTATACAACCCGGAGGAAATGATGCACAATCAAGTTTCTGATCATCTCACCCTCAGTTGAGTGGCAAACCACAAGCTTGACCACCTTTCTTCAAATTAACTGTCTAACAGAGTAAGGCCATGTCCCACAGGCCGACGCTTATAGAGGCGTCAGGAGATTCCAAAGAAAAAAGGGGCGTCAGGGAATAAATTCTCGGCCATTTAACCGGCGCGGGCCTAATTCCCGGTGCCGTTACTAGACACCTACAGCGATTTGTGTGGCGGAATGAACTGCTAGGCCGCAGGGCGCTTGACCAGATTAGCAGCTACACATTGGAAGCTAGGGCTCTTATTTAGGCGTTTAGCATGACGATGAGATTGTTTAATCACCCAACGAGTCTTTGCGTTGGACATGGGATAGGGCTTTGCTACATCTACGTAAATATTCTAGGTAAACTTACGTAAGAGCAGGAATGTCAATATTTGATTGGAGGAAAGAATTGCCTGGCCCCACCCACCTGAAAATCAGGGGGGGCAGAGAGAATTAGGCTAGGAAGTTTACGTAGAGTACGTAGGGAGGTTACGTAGGTCTAGGATTATTGCATGGGATAACAGCTATCAGGGACATTAACGATGGCAGCTTGCGGCTCCTTTATAAAGCTCCATCATCCACGAGATTCACACCAAGCAATCAGCGTTTGAAGGAGTCATGAATCTTGAGACACGAGCCCCGGCGATCAGACACGGATGCATACAGCAAAAGCTAAGCTTTGCTATTTTACTAGGTCCAGATTGGCACTTGTATATCGTTCGTGCAGTATTCAAATACTGATCTTGTAAAAATATACGAAAAATTTAGAGAACGAATGTGCACACTGTGCCGATGGATTTGGCTCTTGGCCACTAGAAAAAGAATACCAGACAAGCAGAACAAATATTTGGGCACAATCAAATTTACCAGATCTATCATTAAACAATAAATGGCGTGTACCACAACTATAATTGGCAGAAGATCAGAACTTGGTCCTTCGGAACAATTGACATGCATCCACTTATCTTAGCCTTCTTGGCATCTACAGGAGACTGACACTTCAAACAGTTGGTGGCGGCAAGTACCGTGGGAGCCCAGCATACAACCAGGAGGACGAGATCTCCTTTCTCCCACATAACCTCTTGAGCTGCAGCGTTCGGGGATCCAGAGAGAACAGTGCCTTATCAGGACATGTGTCTGGATTGCGCCTGACCCAATGCCAGCCTAATGGACGCGCCTTCAGCAGCAGATACCCCCTGGCCACCCCCATGAAGCGATAGTTTTCGTAGTCCAAGGGCATCAGGTGGATGATCACCCTTGCCTCCGATTCCTCGTAGTTCTCATCTCGCAGGGCGGCGTACTGGAGATCATAAATATTGTCGTCATTTTTGATTGTGAACATGCCAATCCTCCCTTCCTCCCCTATAGCGTCGATGAAGACTGGTTGCGATATATGGTCGTGCTTGAGCCTAGACGGGAGGTCGATACAGGTGAACTCCGGCGTGGTCCGGCGCACGTCAAGGACGAGCATCTTCTTATTCGCGGGGTAGATGAACCAACAAAAGTGTCCGCGCATGTAGTTGTGGCTCCGTGACAACCACAAAAGTGATTCTTGGCGTGGGCCGCCATTCAAAGCACTCCATTCGTCAAACTTGACAGCGTGCCACTCTCCTCCGGCGGGCGAGGACGTGAAGACCAAGAAGATCAGTTCTGTTATGCTGCACCTCGCCGGGCACATCACTCTAAATGGCGGCGCCGACACGTTGTCGTTGGCACCGGGAGGAGGGGCAACCAAGGGCACGTCCTCCTCAGCCTCGGCCGCCGGAGCGAGAAAGGGCCCAAAGTCCATCACCCTTAGTTCAGGGACGACGAGTAAGGCAGCTAGGTCCTCGGGGATGGCGGGCAGCACGCGGTATCGCCGGTGCAAGGGATCGCAGACGGCGAGGCGGCTGTGCAAGGCATGCTCCTCGTAGATGTACTTGCAGCACTCCTCGGGGTGCTCGGAGAGGAGGGCGAGGCGGCTGTGCCCAGTTTTAATGACTAAACTTTTTCTTTGTTATAAGGACAACAAAAGATGCTACAAATGCAAATACGTATTAAGAGTCTGCACCTCCAAAAAATCATGTGAAACCATGTAATTCACGAATCCGATGCACATCAGGCAAATCAGTACTATATCCGTAAAAGAATACATAGTACTAATCGATGCCCCAAATGATTCTACACATATGCATCATGACACCACTACCTTGCACATGCCGACACTCTGGATGCAGCTGAATCTGATTTGCTCCTCTACAACATAATTGGGTGAAGCGTGCTGATAGACATGCATGTATATATCAATTTTCACATGATCGGACGCTTCATATCATGGTATTGTTTTGGGATTCGTCGAGTATCCGACGGGCTAAAAATCATGCAGCACATTCAACAAATTTTAGGAGAGGCTTTACTTGCATGGGACTTGTAGAACCAATGACGTACTCAATGACATCAAACAGATAAATCGCTGTGCTTCCCGTCCAGTGTAGGCGATGAATGGGTGGAGAGGAAATGTCAACCTTTTGGAGAAACATACGCCAGTGTTGCACCCTAAGACTACGGCCACTGGATCGCTAGACAAACTGCATTGAGGAACGGAACCAACAGAGTTTGAGTTGCTCCGCATCGGTGAACCATCGACGGACCTCCTTTAGAGCATCACCCATCATAACTGGGCATGGAAACTGAGAGACGCAAAGACTCTCCTATCGAATCTGAATTTACAAATTGAATCATTTATAAAAGATGCATATACGATCAATCCACTACCCATATGGAAAACACATGAGAATTCCGTAGGAATACTACTCATTTCCTGTGTTTTTAGAGGAATCTACACATCCACTCAAAGCTCATTTTTTGCGTAGGAATGAGGCAAAGACAATTCCTTAGGATGGCAAGTATTCAAATTCCTATACTGCTCCTAATTCCTACGATTTGGTTTCCTCCAAACCGAGTGAGGTCTACATGAAAGAATAAACTTGTGCCTACTTCTCCCTGTTTTCTTACCGTCATTTTTTGGCGGGTTTACCACCAAAAGTTGCCTTTAGTTCAGTGATTGTGGCATGCACCACCGGTTTGGAGTTTGGACAGAAGCACTAGATTCAACTAAAGGTCGAGGGACATAAACAATAAAAATTATTTGAACTAAAATCACGACACTTATTTTAAAACGAAGGAAGTATGAAAGTAAAAAAGCGCATAAGAGAGAATGAAGTCCATCGAGTGTTGTTTTCCTCCGCGATCACAAGAGTGAGTGACCGATCCAGACATCCTGTTTTCCATGTCAAACAACATTGAAATTTCATTGGACCGGCAATCTGAGCCTCTACGATTACTTTGCCGCTGCAGCGTTCTCGGCCACCTCCTTCTCATATGTCGCCTCCAGCTGATCCTTCTGCCACTTCAACATCTTAAATGGATGGCTTCCACGATCATCTTTGCATCGTCATCTAGATCATCGGTTTCCAAGGTCAACATCTTCGCCTCCTCCAAAGCTGTTGTGATATGGGGCTCCGTTGGATAGCATGCGGGGTCCGGAACACTCGCTCCGGTCGAATGCGGGAAGTTTGAGGGACCGCATTGGAGATGCCCTAAGTGTATTACCTTGTTATATGGTTCTATACATAGCGGTCGGGTTTATAAATTGCACATGCATTTCAATAAAAAATTGACTATTAATTTGACCAAGAAAATATTTTTTGGAAAAGGTTAAATGCTATATATTAAAACCAACCAATGTTTCATGGCCATCCTTTTTTTGCAAATATTTCATGGCCATCCTTATATTAAGTAGAAGTACGCTGGTCCTTGGAGAAATCGATGTTGTTTTTTCTCCTACACCCGTCAACGGTGTGTTGTGAGCGAAGTTCGATGCCACCTCTCGACCTCTGAAGTACAATTGGAACCCGGGAAACATGTTGATGGATAGTTCGTGTAGTTGTTGGTCGGTGCAAGAAGATGTTGGCGACAATGATTTGGAAAACGAATCATCATGCCGGATAAGAAGATGATGAAAATGGCTAGACATAACCCTAGGTCCCCTAGATAGATCAGGATAGACATAACCTCACCAGATCCCCAACAATACCAAAGCTGCCGAAAGATCACGAGTCGAAGAAGCATACAGAGGACCAAGACATGAAGTGGCGACGTCCACTCCAACGAAAGGCACCTCCGGAGAGCACCTGCATAACAGGAAGACACAACTATATCCACCACTCAAAAAGAACATCGACTTGATGGCGCCCTGTCCTCCTCTACTTCGCCGATGTGATCGACTTTTATGAGGTGGACAAGAAGTCGGTGAACCTTATTCTTTATCCGCACACCTCTGCGTCGCCGCCTCTAGGGAACAAAACTTTAATCCTAAGAGAGACATAACTAGTTTGCCACAACACAGATCCAAGGTCCCACCCTCTCACACTGCAAGACTGGCAGACAAGCCTCGCCACCTGGGAGTGGTGGTGGCTAGCCCATGTTTTCTAGATACATGCGACTTGAAAAAAACCGACATAGTTAGTTGCTTTTGCTGACAAAATATTAGTTATATGCCAGAAAGAAAAATGAATTACAACCTATTAGATTTATAGACTTTAGAAGATTCTATCAATTTATGTAGATATTTAACAATACAGTGGACACGGATAGATACAAATTCAATAGGCTACACCGAGAGGAATAAACTTATTTGTGAAGCATTGAGATACTTCCGTTTATTAAATTTATGGCAAAATATGTTGTAATAGATTTCTTTTCTGAACCTATTCAAACTATATCAAAAAAAAATTAGACATAGGATATTTTCTATGGATAAATACAATTGCAACATAGAAAATATGTATGTTATTTACATAAGAGTTTGATTATATTTTAGTTTTGCTACTTATACCTAAAGGGTACTACTTAATATATTACCAAGTGATGTGTCAACACAAATCGACATAAATTTACTGAAGAAATAAGTTTTTAAGTAAATAAGTTCAATATAAATAGGCGAATAGAGTTTACATTAATTAGTAAATGTACCCGTCAATTGTACGAGTCGTTAAACATATCGTGAGTGAAAAATGAATATATGCATTATGACGATAAAGTTTTTACCGTTTCTCTTATAAAGAAAATTAATCATTAGTATATATAATTTAGTTGGGTCTGTCCAACACATTCGCTACATTCAGAATTGTGTTGAATTGGCTTTTGTATTTGTTTTAATCACTGGTAAGAGATTTGGTTTCTCACACTATGGCTTAAGCAGTACCATCTTGAAACCATAGTATTTCATCGGTTTTAACCATTTCTAAAACTATATTAAATTCCGGAAGGTATTCTTTGATCCAAACACACTACTTTGTCGCTTCTGAAGCAGTAATGTATTTTATAATTGATGTAGAATTCGCCCTAGTACCTGCTTAGAACAGTTCTAACTTACTGGGTCACTGTTATGTGTATAACAAAAAAACCGAATTGAAATTGAAAATCACTCGGAATAATAATGAAGATTGCACCGATGTAACTAATTATAGTATGTAAATATTGGATGACGCGCCGGTGATGACGCGCCGGAAGGCGGCGCTGGCCGCGCAGACACGGGCGAGGTCAGCCGGGGAGTCAAGGAGGAGGAAGATCTGCCTCAGGATGTCGTCGGACTCCACCGCCGCCGCAGATGCCCGCACGCGGCGCTGGGTTCGTTGCGGGTGCGAAGCCATCGAAAACCTGCATCGCAAGATCTTCTTCCTAAATATTACATGTATCGTGACGCGACTTTCCAAACTGGAACTTCCTATTCAAACACACCATAAGGGCATGTACAATGATTGATAAGATAGTTTTATGTTAGGTCTTTTATGTAATTTAGAGATGACAAAAAAATGACTACATTGGGTCATCTTTTAGTTTTATCTTTAATAACTAGTCATTTCTAAAAATGTGGTGAGACATATTGTGTTAAAAGATCATCTCTTGTCTTTTTTTAAATAAGAGAAGACAAACATTTTCTTACGAGTTCTCTCTCCTCCACCTCTTCATTTATCCTACGTGGCGCTCTTAAGATAGCACCATTGTACATGCCCTAAATAAAATCCGAACTCAACACGTATGCAAATGTGAGTTTCCATACACTCTCATTGTCTTATGCAAATTTGCAACGCAATATAGTTGTGGGAAGTGTGCGCTTGAAACTTGCAATTTTAAAAGATGCGCGCAGAAATTTGATTTGAATATTTGTTTCAAGTCTATTTTGGGGTGATATTTTAGTGAGCTTAACTCCAATTATGTTTTCCCATGTCTATTTTCAACCATATTGGATGGCAAATATTCCCTCCATCCCAAAATAAGTATTAAATCAATGACACTTATTTTGGTACTAAGGGAGTAACTAATTGTCGTTGCTTAATCAATGACACACTCACACATGACCTAATCACTACGAACTCTCATCTAGGGGTTTCTTGCCTCTCGCCGGCGGCGCCGCCGGTCCGCCTCGTCTCCTATGATCCTTGGACCATGGAGGCGCGGTGGATCCCGATCCTTGCCGGCGGAAGGGCTTCGTTTTTAGGTGCTTTTTTGAGTTTTGTTAGGATTTGTGTCATGCTCAAGAAGACAAGGCGGCGGCAGCTTCTTGTAGATGGAATAAGGTCCTCCCCAAGTAATCGAAAGGAGCTGGTCAGCTAAGCCCTAACAATGACACATACATGTCGCTGCCATATTCAAAGGGTAACACACATGTTAGACGACGGAACAACACCTCATGTGTTGTCAATGCAGTTGAAAGGCTATAAGGTTGTTTGGTTGGGCTTTTGCACTTAGGCTAGTCATAGTGGGAGTAACTTAGTTAGTAACATAGCGCACTCTAAGAAATTTTTGCTTATGTGGCAAGTATTTAATGTGAGGTGGTAACATAATATGTTACTGTAACATAGCGCTTCCCAAGACAAGATGAGTCTACAAGCTAATAAATGAAGCCATCTATGGCACTACTATCATGTTACTTTGCATTGTGAAGGTAGTAACTTAGACTAGTGTCATGCATATGACACTAGTCTGTTACTCCCCACTATGACCAGCCTTAGGCTTATAAAACAAAAAGGACGCGTCTACGGAGCTGACAGCCCTCCCAAAATAGTAATTTTCTGTCCCTCCTATCCAGAATAGGAAAGTACCTGGCCCCCGCTCCCGATTCCTTGCACCCAACCATCGTGCCGCGGAACTCACCTGATCCTCCCTCCCCCACGTGTTTCCCTCCTCCACCCCTGGGCATCTCCTTTTCTCCCCACCAAATCGCCCAGCCCCATCTTCTTCTCTCTCCCAAGCCACAAAGGGACAACACCCAGATCCAGAAAACTCTCCACAATCCTCCAATGGTGGCTGGTTTAGGATTTGTTCTCCAGACAATTCATATTGACTAAGGGTAGAAGAAGCACAAAAAAGGTCAGATTTAGCTTTCACTTTCCTCCATGGTTGTGTGTTTCTTTCATCCCTGTCCCCTGGGTTACTGAAGAACACAAGCCTCCCTTTCTCTTTCCCCATGATCTGTATAAGGCTGCAGTTTGAAAAAAATGTGTAAGAGCATGTGCTGGACGAAAAAACAGAAATACAAAGTTGCAGAGGTGCTGTTAATAGCTGCAAATGTTAGATTTTCTGCCTAATTGATTTGATGGGTTTGTTGTTCTGCTTAATAAGTTGGTAGAAACACAAGTATGTCTACTCGTAAAGCAACTTGCTTGGCCTGTTTTGAGCAACTGTAGATCGTAAGCAAGGTGTGTGTAGATGTTTCGGCAAGCTTCAAGCCCTATTTGGACAAATCCAGGAGTGTTGTGCAAAGACTGATTGTTTTAAGCAAGTTAAGTGTTATGGTTAGGCAACTTACATGTTAAGGTTAAGCAAAAAGGGTGGGGAGTCAATGTTAAGGTTGTGCTTACGCGAAAGTCACGGCCGTGCCTCTCGGAAAGGAAAAGAATACGCGTTTTTTGTTTTTTTTTCTTTCGCGAGAGTCACGGTTTTGCTTTCGCGAGTCACGTCCGTGCCTCTCGGAAACGGAAAAAAACGCGTTTTCTGTTTTTTTCCTTTCACGAGAGTCATGGTTTTGCTTCCACGAGAGGCACGGTTGTGATTTCGCGAGAGGCACGGGCGTGCCTCTTTCGGAAAGGGAAAAACCGTGCTCCCGGTTCAGTTTTTTCGCCCGGTTTTTTTCGTCTGGTTTTTTCATGAAAAAAAAGTTCGTCAAAACCTATCAACATGGGATCTAGTTTTGAAGATCTCGACGCGAGGAATCTAATGGTGAAAATGGTTCGAGATTTGAACGCATGGTTTAAGAGATAAAATGTTTTGAATAAACGGATCTACGAAAAAAGGGAAAACTCCCAGGTTGCGACAAGTGGCACGCTACATGTGCGCCACTTGTCGTGACCTGGAAAAGTGGGATGTTCTTTGCAGCTAGTACTCCTTAATTAGTGATTTCGCACTTCCTATTCAGCACATAAGGTGCTAGTTATAGCCTTAGCGGTACGCAGCGCGCGCACACTAGGTTGCGTAGTGGGCCGGCCCATGTCTCGTTTCTTTTTCCATCGGTTTTCAAAACCTTCTAGAAGGTTTTCATTTTTCTGGGGTCTTTTTTCTATGGTTTATTTAAAAACTAGCTTTGTCGGGTCTTTTCATATATTTATTTATCTTTTTAAAAAAATCTTCTCCTAACTAGTGAGCTTTTTTCAACTGCATGAACTTTTCTCATATTCCTGAACTTTTTTCAAATCCGTAAAATTTTACCAAATTCATGAATTATTTTAAATCCATACAAAAATCAAATCCAGGAACTTTTCCCTAAATTCATGAAACATTTTTCGAAGGTGTGAACTTTTTTCAAATCCATGTATGTTTAAAAAAATCACTATTTTTTAAACTGCAATTTTGTTTCGAATTTGTTAACTTTTTTTCAAATTCATTAACTTTTTTCCAAATGCACATACTTTTTAAAAACCCAAAATAATTAACTAACTATGGTTAAATACAAAAAAAAAAGACAAGACACAAAACTTACACATAGATTACAGTTCATGATGTGGGAGGCTATCAGAATTGGCCCGATCTTCATGTTCGAAAATGAGGCTGTCGGTTTTTCCCTGATCTTCATGTTCAAAAATGATAGTTTCACTTCCCTGGTGAACCAAGACTACTTCAGAAACACCGTTTCATGAACGATCCCCACAGATGAACCCCAAGAAGCCCGTGACTGCAACCAGCTATGGGCTTGGTACAAACTGTCCATGGTATCCCATCAGAGGCCACATGTGCAACATACTCGAGACAGGCCGGTGAGCCGCCATCACTAGATTTCTATCCAAAAGTCATACTACGGCGCACCACTGACGTGTAAGTGCACATTTTGGTTGTCTAGCAAATATATACACACCGCACTAGACATGAGGAAATCTCACGAAGAACTATTGTAGGAACCCTTATTAGTGACCAACCTAGAAGGCCTGATCTAAACGCTCTTATATTTCTTTACAAAGGGATTAATAACTTGCCACTGGCCTCTCTTGTTCGTCATCTGCTAAGAAAACTTAAATATGATGGAAAGTTTTGCTGCTAGAGGAAACAAAACTCTAATAAGTGCAAAGAAACTAAAACCTTTTTGCTAAAAAAACACCGAAACTAAAACGTTGATAGATAGAATGTCTCTGTCATGCTACCGCTAACCGCAGGTTGAACGGACACGTGGTGGTTTCTTACCGGTTGTTGTCTCACAACAAGGGTACGCAGTGAAATAGTATTGTGCTTAGTGTAATGCCTAGGGACCATTACAATTATCCCTAGTGTCTGATATACTATAACGGGGAAATAAATCGGCACACTCGTAAAATTTCAAATTCTAGTAGTGACTGGATCCAACAGGTGCAATGCAACCGATGCAAAAATGCTATGCTTACGACATAGAGTTAAGGGTCCTGTCCTCCACTAACCCAACCCATCAATTTTCACTCCCGCCCCTCATTGATTTTTGCCCTAGCCCTCAATCTCAGCCCATAAATTACTTTTATAGGAAAAATATTATAGATGTCATATTACTACAACCAATACACCAACGCCATGCAAAATACAGCCCATAGTAAACGTTGTCTATGCGGATTTTGCTTGATGGTAGGTGGCTGTGACGTGAAGGAACATGAGAGGAGGGGTGGCGGTGGTAAGTTTTGGGTCAACACTGGACTGGTGTCAAGCCCTCACCCGAATGACGCAGAGGCCTTGTGTTCTTAATTTGAACTCGATGACATGACACACTTAAAAAACAAAACATGCATCATATATCTTGCAGCATCCATATACATATTAATGTTTGATCAACATGCGCTCGTAACGTATGCGAGACAGGATCCCCGAAGCTTCAAACAGTTGGTGGCGACAAGTACCGTGGGCACCCGGTGTAGAAATTGATGTATTCAAGTGGGTACTTACTCCCACAGAATCTCTCGAGCTGCAGCGTGTGGAGATCAAACGAGAAGCACACCATATGCGGCCTGGACACGGTGTACAAATCCCAGTCTTCCGGTGTCCCTTCCAGCAGCAGGTAACCCCCGGCCACCCCAATGAAACGGTAGTAATTGTAACGCAAGGGCAGGTAGATGATGGCCTCCGATTCCCATCGATCCCGGCCTTCCTCCCGCAAGACGGCATACTGGAGGTGGAACACTTGGTGCTTATCGTCGTGCTTGCAGATCGTGACCATCGCGAGTCTCTCTTGTTTGCCAATTGCCTCCACGAAGGTCTTGCCGAAACAGTGGGAATCAGGCGGAGAGTCTATGATGGAGAGCTCCGGCGTGGTCCACCGTGCGTCGATCACGAGGATCTTCTTGGCCCCGGGGTAGATTGTCCAATAGAACCGGCCGTGCACGTAGTTGTTCCGTAGGATCGTCGACCTGCTGTATGGTTGGTGTGGGTCATTGGCCAAATCGTTCCAGTCGTCGCACTTGACCGCGCTCCATGGTCGTCCTGCTGCGGCGCCGCTGGAAGAGAAGGTGAAGAGGGACAGGTTGCCTGCACACTGCACCAAGCACATCACTCTGTATGATGGTTGCATTAATGCATCTTTTTCACCGTCGCCATCATTGTGATCACTGGGAGGATTGGCAGAGAAGAACCCGTCCGGCTCATCCCGGGCGTGTGGAGCGAGTGTAGAATATGTGAATTGCACAACGTATTGGTCTCATGCATAGGCACGTATATATGATGTACAACGGTGGGCCACGGACCTCAACTATACAAAGAACTAGGAGGCGGGCCCAATACACAATATGCACATAACACATATACTCAACACCCTCCCGCAGTCGAAGCGGCACCGCGGCTGACGCAAAGACTGGACCGGAACTCCTCAAATGACGCCGTAGGCAAGCCCCTGGTCATAATATCTGCAAATTGTTGGGAAGTAGGGACGTGCAAGACACGAATATGGCCAAGGGCCACCTGTTCCCGAACAAAATGAATATCCAACTCAATATGCTTGGTCCGTCGATGATGCACCGGGTTAGCGGAGAGATAGACCGCCGAGACGTTGTCGCAATAGACCACCGTGGCACGGTCAACAGGGCAAGAGAGCTCCTGAAGCAGCTGACGAAGCCACGAACACTCGGCGACGGCGTTGGCCACCGCACGATACTCAGCCTCAGCACTGGAACGAGAGACTGTAGGCTGCCGCTTGGACGACCACGAGATGAGTGAGGGTCCAAGATAGACACAATAGCCCGAAGTGGAGCGACGAGTGTCAGGGCAGCCCGCCCAGTCTGCATCAGAGTACGCGGTGAGGGCGGTGTCGGTGGAAGCGTGAAGCGTGATGCCAAGATCCATAGTGCCACAGATATAGCGGAGAATCCGCTTGACGGCAGCCCAGTGAACGTCTCGAGGAGCATGCATATGAAGACACACCTGCTGCACGGCATACTGGATCTCCGGTCGAGTCAAAGTGAGGTACTGGAGAGCACCAACGATAGACCGATAGAAAGCAGCATCCGAAGCAGGAGAACCATCTGTGGCAGAAAGCTTGGCCTTCGTATCAACAGGAGTAGCAGCGGGCTTGCAGTTAAGCATGCCGGCACGCTCGAGGAGCTCGTGACCGTACTTCCGCTGATGAAGGAAGAAGCCATCCGGACGGCGCACCACCTCGACACCGAGGAAATAGTGCAAAGGACCCAAGTCCTTGATGGCGAACTCAGCGCGAAGACGAGTCGTGAGCTGACTGAGGAGACCAGCCGTACATGCCGTTAGGATGATGTCGTCGACATAGAGCAGCAAGTAGGCCGTGTCAGAGCCCTGATGATAGACGAAAAGCGAGGCGTCCGAGCGGGTAGAGCGGAACCCAAGCTGGTGGAGAAACGCCGCGATGCGCTGGTACCAAGCGCGCGGAGCCTGCTTGAGTCCGTACAAGGACCGTGAAAGCAGGCACACGTGGTCAGGAAGCGTCGGGTCAACAAACCCGGTGGGCTGCTGGCAGAAGACCTGCTCCTCGAGGTGACCATGGAGGAAGGCGTTGGAGACGTCCATCTGGTGCACCGGCCAAGCACGGGAGACCGCAAGGTGGAGAACCGTGCGTATCGTGCCGGGCTTGACGACCGGAGCGAAGGTGTCGGTGAAGTCGATGCCAGCACGCTGTCGGAAGCCACGAACAACCCAACGCGCTTTGTAGCGATCAAGGGTACCATCAGGACGGAGCTTGTGTTTAAAAACCCACTTCCCGGTAATCACGTTGGCGTGCCGGGGACGGGGAACAAGCTGCCACGTCCGGTTGCGCAACAGGGCGTCAAACTCCTCTTGCATCGCAGCCATCCAGAGCGGGTCACGAAGAGCGGCTCGAACGGAGGACGGCAACGGAGACGGCTCAGAGGTGGACGCCGCATGGACGTAGTCATCCGAGCCGTAGCGCGAGCTCGGGCGAAAAACGCCCGTACGGGCGCGGGTGACCGGACCGGCCACAGGCATCGAGAGGGTCGGGGGTGCCGAGGGGACCGTGGGCACCGGGGGCGCCGAGGGGGCCACGGGCGCCAACGTCTGGGGCGCCGGGGCGGGCGCGGGCACCGGGGGTGCCGGGGGCGCCGCGGGCACCGGAGGAGCCGCGGTAGCTGCGGGCGCCAGCGCCGCGGCTGTAGGAGGCGCCGCATGCGGAGGGCGCGCCTCAAAGCCAGGGGGCGGGCCAAGAGAGGCGCGTGAGCGCCCTGGGAAAGGCGTCGAGGAGCCCGTGTCACCAGTGGCGGGAGGAACAGCCGGGGGTACCTGGTGAAACGGAAACACATGCTCATCAAAGTAAACGTGTCGGGAAGTGAACACACGGTGGGAGACGGGATCGTAGCATCGATATCCCTTGGAGTTGGAGGGGTAGCCGATGAAGATGCAAGCCACAGATCGAGGTGCAAGCTTGTGAGAAGCAGTGTCGGCAGTGCTGGGATAGCAAAGGCACCCAAAAATACGCAAGTCGTCATAAGACGGGGGCGTACCAAAGAGAAGATGGTGAGGTGCGTAGTTCCACCGTGGGCGGCAAGGTCTAATGTTAAGAAGAAGTGATGCAGTGGCAAGTGCGTCCGGCCAGAAACGAGGCGGCACGTTGGCATGAAACAGGAGCGTGCGAACACAATCATTCAAAGTGCGAAGGACGCGTTCGGCTCGACCGTTCTGCTGTGAAGTGTGCGGGCATGTGAGGCGGAAAACTGTGCCATGATGCGACAAAAAGGTGCGGAAAGCGAGGTTGTCGAACTCTTTTCCATTGTCCGTCTGAAGCGCAAGGATGGGACGCCCAAACTGCGTGCGGACATAGGAGTAAAAGGCCGTCAAGGTGGAGAGTGCATCCGACTTTCTGCGCAAAGGAAAAGTCCACACATAATGAGAATAATCATCAAGAATGACTAGATAATATAAATAGCCCGAATTACTAGGAACTGGAGAGGTCCACACATCGCTATGAATCAACTGAAAGGGAAAAGAAGCAATGGTGGTGGAATTATTGAACGGCAGGCGAACATGTTTGCCGACTCGACAGGCATGACAAGTGTGATCCTCAATCTTAGTAGAACTGAAACTGAAACTCTTGAGAATATGACGAAGTGTGGCGGGGTTGGGATGACCCAAGCGAGCATGCCAGAGATCAACGCCAACGGAGAGAGCAACCGGTGCGGCGGTGGTGGAAGAAGACGGATGTACTGGATAAAGCTCGTCGGGGCTGTCACATCGGTGGAGTACCATCTTGGTTCGGGCATCCTTGACACAAAACCCAATGCCGTCAAATTCAACAGTAACATGATTTTCACGAGTGAAACGTTTAACAGAAATAAGGTTCTTAATAAGATTAGGAGACACAAGTATGTTAGACAAAGATAAAGGTGTAGAAGTAGAAGGAAAAGAAGCGTGTCCAATATGTGTGATAGGAAGTGTGGAACCATCGCCAACAATGATGCGGTGGTCGGTGGAGACAGGAGTAAAAGAGGCAAGATTACCAGGATGAGCAGACATGTGAGCCGTAGCACCGGTGTCCATGTACCAATCAGCACCGCCAGTGTAGTTGTTCGATGTAGGAGCGGCATGCAGCGCGGTAAGGAGCACCGGGTCCCAGGGCGCCGGCGGTAGGGCCGGCAAGGGGGACGAAGACGCCATGGGGAAACCATAGCGGCCGCTCAGCTGCGGCGGTGGTGGCTGCTGCCCAGCGGGCGAGTGCAGGCCCGCTGATGACCCCCACCAGTATCCGGGAGACTCGTACACGGGTGAAGCCCCGTACGCAGGCGAAGTCCCGTATGTGGATGCGGGCATAGCCCCATGACTGAACGCAGGCAAAGCCCCGTATGCCCCGCGCGACAGTAAGGGGTCAACGAATAGAGTCGGCGCCGGTGGCGGGATGACAACGGACTGGTCGGAGAGCGCGGGCGGTGGGGCGGCGGCGTACGCCAGCGAGGCCGGGGGCGGGGCGCCGTACACAGTCCACGCACTGGAGGGAGCCGCAGCCCACGCGCCATGTATGCCGTACGCGCCATGCACGCCTGCATGTATGCCCGTGATGGATGGATTTTGCCACGCCCTTGCATGTAAGGCGCCATGTATGCCTGCTTGTACGTCCGCGCCATGCATGCCTGCA
The DNA here is from genome assembly GCA_032464435.1 of Aegilops umbellulata. Lineage (NCBI taxonomy): Eukaryota > Viridiplantae > Streptophyta > Magnoliopsida > Poales > Poaceae > Aegilops > Aegilops umbellulata. Next base: position 438,811,466 of record CP136060.1, read on the forward strand.
TGTACGCTGGCGATGGATGGATTTGGCCACGGCCGTGCATGTAAGGCGCCATGCATGCCTGCATGTACGCCCGTGATGGGTGGCGCGGCTGCGTGATGCACAACGGATATCGCCGCGTGCGTCGACGACGGCGGAACAGCAGCAGTTGGATCGGCACCGGCCAGGGGAAACAACGGCCGAGAGGTCAGGAACGGAGAGGCCGCGGCGGCGGGGGGGGGGGGCGGATGCCATCGGGAACTATCGGGGCAGAGCGGACGCTGGTGCACATACAAGTTGATGGATTTGCTGGATCGATTGCTCGGCTGTACAAGCACGTGGGTGTTGGCGATCAGGCGCTCGCTAGCGAGCGGGAGCGCAGGGCGGCGCTAGCGGGCGGCGTGCTGGCGCTGGCGGGATCGGTAGCGAGCGACGGGGCACTGGCGATCGGGCGAGATCGAGCGAGGCAGCCGGCGCAGAAGGTGCGTGAGCGGCAGTGACTGGGGCGACGGTGGCGGCCGGCGCGGGGAGGCGCGCGGGCGGCGGCGCGGAGGAGACGCGCGGTGGCGGCGGCGGAAGCTAGAAAACCTAAAAAACTGATACCATGTAGAATATGTGAATTGCACAACTTATTGGTCTCATGCATAGGCACGTACATATGATGTACAACGGTGGGCCACGGACCTCAACTATACAAAGAACTAGGAGGCGGGCCCAATACACAATATGCACATAACACATATACTCAACAGCGAGGAAGGGCTTGAAGTCGTTGAGGTTTGACCCGTGGTCGACCAACGCGGCTAGGTCGTCTGGGATGGCAGGCAGAACGACGTACCGGCGGTGGAGAGGGTCGCAGACGGCGAGGGGCCTGCACAAGGAGCGGTGCCTTCCGCAGCAGCCTCCCGGCTGGATTTTACCGGTGAGGAGAGCACGGCCGTCGCGTGACTCGCAGAAATTCCATGGGCCGGGGCCGACTGGGAGGAAGGATTTGCATGTGAAGTCGATGGCGCCGGCGTCGTCGACGAACTTGCGGGCCACGGCGGCGGAGGGATGCGGCGGCTCAGCAGGAAGGAAGGCGTGGCTGTAGATGCCGAGGAGGGGCGGCGGGTGGAGGGCGCGGAAACGGCGGAGGAAGCCCGGGTCGGTGATGACGCGGCGGAAGAGGGGGCTCGCCGCGCAGGCGCGTGCGAGGTCGGCGGGGGAGTCAAGGAGGAGGAATATCTTGGTAAGGATGTCGACGGACTCCGCTGCAGGCGCAGGTGCTCGGACGCGGTGTTGGGCTGGCTGCGGCGGCGAAGCCATGGATCGATTGATTGCGCGCGGTGTGTAGAAATCGGGAGAGATCGGTCGCAGCATGCATGTATATACCGATCGTACTAAGACAGATTGGAAAAGAATCAGATTTCCTGTTTACGTACGGCCACTGAATAAAATCCGAACACAATACTTATCCGGACGTGGTAGTTAGGAAAAAGCTACGGATTAGGGCAGTCCAAGGTGTACCCTATGTAAGAAAATTCTATGGGACGGGCGGGCCTCACAGAGTCACAGAGTCAGTCACAGTGTCCTGGCTGGCCCCTTCTCAGATTTTGACACCTCACACTTTGCACACATCTCAAAGTGTCCTGCCTTGTCAAGATCGAAGTAGGGGTTGGCACCAAAGCCTTGTTCTGGAGGGATAGATGGATACATGGTTTCACATCGGCGGATATAGCTCCGTTGATCCATGAGCTAGTGGACACTCGCACGCATCAGGAACATGCATACTGTCAGTGAGGGTTTGGATAGTGGAAGATGGCTGCAAGACATGGCGAGAGAGCTCACTTTTGTCGGTCACATGCAACTCGTGCATTTAAACTTGGCGATAAGCACAGTTCAGCGTGACCCGAGCAGGCCAGAGACTGCTTCTCCTGGCCGGTCGACCCCTCTAGGCTGTATACTGCCCGCTCGACATACCACCGTTTGTGCCTCGGTGCCCAGAGAGTCCCCTTCGCCGCATGCATTTGGAAAAACTGGGCACTCCTCGGGTGCAAAATTTTCGTTCGGTTGGCTGTCCAGCAACGCATCTGGACCTCGGATTGGAGAGCCAAACATGGGTTACAAGACCAGTCATCGGCCTGCTACACTTGCCTTCAGGAGGAGGACAATGCCGAGCATATCTTGGTCCAATGCGTGTACGCACGGGAGGTGTGGCACGAATGCTTCGATGTGTTGAACCTGAGCATTAGGAGGCAGGAGGTGGAGGATACGCTGTTGGACTGGTGGCTGGACGTTAGGAGGGCCTTCACTAGGGCGAGCAAGCATGGGTTTGACACATTCGTCACCGCGGTTGTCTGGGCATTGTGGAAGCAAAGAAACGCGCGTGTGTTCAATAGAATATGCCGACAGAAGACCACCCTTGAGTTGATGGATGCCGTTTTACGGGAAGTGCAGGAGTGAAGGACGCCACGTGTTGGAGTTGGTGGTTTGACACACTTTGTGAGAGAGTAGGCCTAGTATAGACCCGAGTTGGTTGTAATTGGGTGTTGCCGAGTGGGGATGCTCGCATTCTTTCTTAGGCTTCTTGTAAATTGTCTTTGCCTCCTTCTATAAAGTTATAGTACGTCTTTTGCGTACTCTCAAAAGAAAAAGTATAGCTGCATGCATATGATATGCTATCGATCACGTCAATACTTTCCATTTGACAGAACATAGTGATCATCTCGCATCGCTCTCTCCCCTGCGCCGAATGTGGAGGTGCCACCGCCACCTCTCCCTCCGTCGGTGATGACGACGTGCTAATCGTCCCTCACGGAAGCGGGGGCGGCCAGAGGGAGATGCTCGCGGACGTGCATGCCATTTTCATTGCATCCTCGACCCTCACGGATGCGGCGGCAGTGGCGCACCCAACACCACAACGCCGGAGTCGGCGAAAAACAAGCCATCTCCACTTTCAACGAGCTCCACGTTCGCTGCCGTCATCACGTTTGCATTAACACTCCATCACCAACACAAAGGCTGAAACTTTTTTGCTGTACCCAAAGTTTGGGTCAGCAAATAACAGGAAGTTGTCGCTGGAATTCCATTTTTTTGGCAATGTCAACATTCAGTCGTAACATGTTAGTACATACTACTGGTAGGGTTTTGAAGAAGCTCAACATCAATTATACTGTGCTGGGGTATCTGAATGTTTACAATCTACTACAAACACATAGCTAGTGTGATCAGGGAACTCTGAATGTTCTTGTCCTGAATTTCTCTGAATGTTCACATCTCTGAATCTCACAATGACCCAATATCTTTCAATGTTCGGCGGCGAGAGATGGCTAGCTTTCCGCCGGCGCCAGCATTGCGGTGTTGGGTGGCGAACTCGGCGCTGTGCCTGCTGCTGCCGCAGCTTCCATGAGGGTCGACGACGCATTGAAAATGGCGGCGCCAATGGTAGGAGGAAGGAAACTTTTCTTGAGGTGGAGGAAAGTGTGACGCCCTAAATACCTAAATAGTTGATCCACAGCTTGGCAATCAAATCCAATTTCACCGATGATAATCTCAGGAGTACCCCTTTTTTTCCATGCTATGAACGTGTTGATGCTATCGCACTTGCACTTTGGCAATCAGTTTCAGTTTGTTTTGTGTGAGATAAAAGTGCACAGAATGATTTTAATGGTGAATCGATTCCGAGTGAATCAATTTATCATCAGTTTTGGCGTAGCATGTTGTGATTGTTCATACACCAGTATGATTGCAAGGTCTTGGTTGATCACTTCCGAGTGTATGTACATAAAGTATACAAGGCTACAAGCATTGACAACTCCCACGAAACAAAATCACTAGACTGAAGAAGAAGAAGCTACTGCAAAATCCTATCCTGATGAATAAGCTTTGACCAAGCTAGACTGAATAAAACGAAAAACAAATTTCTCTAGACAGGCAGGGGATCACCGGAGCGCGGCCCTCCTCCGGCTGAACCGGCGGGCGGTGGCGAGCAGGCCGACCCCGACGCACACCGCCCAGGCGCCCATCTGCAGCGCCCACCGCATGGTCTCGGCCTCCACCTCCTCCTCCTTCAACTTGTCGCCGTCGTCATCATCGCTGCCGCTGTCTCCGACCATCTGCCACTCGTCCCCGCAAGCCCCGCCGCACTCGCACCACCCCCACGAGGACGCGTCCTCCTCCGGTATCCCCTCGAGCGGCGTCGCGCACCCGGCCCGCCTCGCCGCCCTGGCCCTGGCCCTTATGAGCACGCCGCCCTCCGCGAGGACCAGCACCTCCGCCACACGCGTGTGCGAGCGCGACCCGACCGGCCGGCGGCACTCGACGCGCCACCCTCCTCCGTCGAGGCGGCGCCGCGCGAAGAAGGCGCCCTCCGCCGCGAGCTCCTTCCCGGCGTACACCTCGAAGCGCGTGCCCTCGGCGGCCGAGACGCGGTCGGCGCTCGCGTACGCCGGCGCGTCGTCGGCCCCGTCGGCCGCGCCGCGGACGCGCAGGAGGGTGGCCTCGGCGGGGCACGCCGGCGGGAGCGCGCGGCCGGCCAGCTCCAGCGCGGCGCCGCCGATGGCCGGGCGGTAGACGAGCGTGAGCTCCGCGGGCGGTGTCGACGTGGGTGAGTGGGAGGAAGAGGAGAGGCGGAGGTAGAAGGCGCGCACGTCGAGCCGCCGGGGCCCGGGCGGGCGGAGGTCGTCCACCGTCCCTCTGCACATTGCCGGAGTACTAGGTAGGATGTGTGATTCCCTTGCTAGGTTTTCACTTTGGCCTCCCTTGTGGTGCTGCTGTATGCGAGTATGATGATCATCTCTGGTCTTGTCTTCTGGTAGATAAAAGCGCGGGGAACACAGGCCGGGTGTATCGGTGGGCGCAGGAGCTCGTGGTTTTCGGCGTCAATGGAAACAGCAGAGCACACGGTTTGTTTGATCTGCTCTGGCTTGTTTGGTGCCGAGCGAGCATGCGCGCCACCTGCGCCGGAAACCACCATACCACTGGACTGCACTGGCCTGGAGTCGCGACAACGAGGGATCTTTGCCCAATTTTTTATTTTCTTTTTCTGAACACCGCCAAGTTTGTTGTTGGGACATGATGAGTCCGGTGCGTCAGCAGAGTAGATGGATTTTTGCGTCCCTTCTGGTAGGCAAACCCTCCCCTCGCTCTGCTTTCACAAAAAGAAAAAAAAAACTCCCTCGCTCTCGGGATCTTAGGGCGTATCCAACGCAGACCCGTAAACCTACCGCATGTGTTCGGATCGCGGCAGCCATCCAACGCGATCATGTATCGGTCAATGACTCGACCGGACGTACATGCTTGATCAATATTTTTCTAAACGCAATAATAAAACTTTTTAAGACATGGTCAACTTTTTTCTATACACATTTACATTTTTTTTCAAATGTTTGATCAAGATTTTACTGATAGTTGTTCAATATTTTGTTCAAATGCTTGATTAACATTTTTATATACATGATAAAAAATCATAATTAAACAATGCATGGCCAACATTTTTTCTATACACATTTAACATATTTCAAATGGTTGATCACTATTTTTCAAATATTATTGAATATGTTTTAAAATGCTTGATTAACATCTTTATATACATAATCAAAAAATTCATCATTTTTTAAATGCTTGATTAACATGTTAACATGTTTATTTTTCTTTTGAAATTTGGTCGTCTGGGCTTAGACAACGTATAGTAGTTTTCCTTCGTTCGGCTTTGGGCTTTGATCGGCTAGTTATTGGAAATAGTCTTGCTAAGTATTAGTCGGTGCCATATTCATAAGATTTACATTGCGAGCCGTTCAATTTTTATTTTTCAGTTTTTTCTTTTTCTCTCTTGCATGTTACTATGTCACTTAGTAATACTTGGTTAAACCTAGCCACACCCTATTGCAAATGACTGAAATAGCATAAATTTTCAGTCAACTCAGGAGAGGACAAGTAGCTTCTATGTTATTTGTTGGATTCACATCCAACAGTTCATCTGGAGAAAATTGACTAAAAAAGAAAAATCGGGCACCTGAGCCATAGGTGCTCCCTTTTTCGTCAGTTTCGTTAGTAAGTTAGTTAGCAAGTTTACCACTTGGCATGAGTGGTAAGCTATCTCAGAAAAAAAAAAGTTAGTTAGCAAGTTTAGGGGGAGGGATCAACAATCTGGGGCGAATCTAGGGGCCTACTGATCTGCTAGCTAGTGGGATGGCACTAGCTTGATGGGTCGTCCATTGTTTATCGGTGTTAGGGGCCTTGACCCCATTTCTTGTGTAGTCCGAATAAACACATAGCAAGAAAAAACGCAGTTTGAGCAGTGCAACCACTGTGTTCCACCTCTGTTCTTTGCTAATTTTCGCCATTAGATAGAACCAACACCTAATTAAGGGTAGGCAGCTCTCTTCCAACTAAGAATGATAATATGCGCGATCGATCCTTATTCTACTAGCTAGCTAGTTGGGCATTTGAAACGCACTACAAATTAATCTCCATGCAAGAGCTAGCCTCGATCGATCAGTACTAGCTACTTGGCCAGCAGCGGCGGGATGCTCTGCTCGTTCCTGAAGTAGTCCTGAGGATCCACCTTGCCCTTGGTGGTGGCGAGCCTTTGGAAGTTGCCCTTGAAGTACTTCTCGCCCCACACCTTGCCGCTGGCGTAGGTGGAGACGTCGTTCACCACCTCGTTCCTGCCGAGGTCGATGTCCCTGTAGTTGGCGTACGCCTGCCTGGGGTTCTTGCTCACGTACGGCTCCATGAACCTGTACATGTCCTTGCTCCACTGCAGCGGCGCGGCGCCGCCTGCCTCGTCGAACCAGTAGTTGACGTACTGGATGTTGAAGAGGACGCCCTTGCGGTGGGGGAACGGCGTGGCCGCCTCGGGGGTGGCGCTGATGGCGGCGCCGTAGGGGTCCATGACCATGAGCCCCGCGCCGGGCTTGACGAGCCAGACGAAGATCTGCGCCCACACGGTCTTGGGGACGGGCTGGTAGACGTAGTCCGACTTGTACTCGGCGAAGGGCCTGAAGGTGTTGTTGCGGTTGAGGAGGTCGAAGAGGGTGGCCTGCTTGCCGAGGTGGATGAAGGGGACGGACTTGATCCAGGGCATCTCGTTGCAGTGCGAGGCGTTCATGCCGAGCTCGGGGAATTTGCTGCTCATCAGCGGCGTCAGGGTTTTGCAGGTGCCCAGGTACATGCCCTCGAACTTGGCGGTGTCCCCCATAGCGATGATGCGGATCATGAGGTCGTCCGGAAGGGCTGGCCCGACCAGCTGCCACTTGTTGACCAGCTCTACGGCGCCTTCTCTCACCGTCTTGGGGATCTGGAACACGGTCACGGTGGGAGGCACCGGGAGGAGATTCACTTGCCACGACACGACGATGCCGAAGCTCTCTCCGCCGCCGCCCCTCACGGCCCAGAAGTGGTCCGCGCTCATGGAGCTCTTGTCGAGCAGCTTGCCGTTGGCGTTGACCACCTTCACGTCGATGACGTTCTCGGCGGCGATGCCGTACTTGCGCAGCAGCATGCCGAAGCCGCCGCCAGCGAAGTTGCCGCCTACACCAATGGTGGGGCAAACGCCGGCCGGGAACGCGAGCACGGGGCTGTTCTTGGCGATGGTGTAGTAGAGCTCGCCGAGCTGCGCACCGGAGTCCACCCACGCCGTGCGAGCCTTGACGTCGACCGACACGGCCCGCATCTTGTTGAGGTCGACGACGGCGAACGCCTCGGGGCGCTCGGACCGGTACGACAGGCCCTCGTAGTCGTGGCCGCCGCTCCGCACGCGGAGGCGGACGGCGTGCCGGCGGCCGCACACCACCGCGGACTGGATGTGGGAGGCGTTGGTGGGGGTGATGATGTAGAGCGGCTGCACGTTCTGCGGCGACGACCACCGCGAGTTCCTGATGGTCTGCGCCAGGACGGTGGGGAAGTCAGGCGAACTCTTGGCGTAGAGGAGGCGGGCCGGTATCGCCTTCACCAGGCATCCGAAGAAGTCATCCTTGGCCGGCACCGGCGCCGCCGCGTAGGAGACGGCAGCGTGGCAGGACAAGACGCAGATGATGAGGAGGGGCACCAGAGCGAAGGCCCTCGAGTTCGCCATTGTATCTGATCGAGCTTGGAATCTATTGGCAGTGGACTTATATAGGCAGCGCGCCTCCATTGGCGAGCTCAGCAAGCTCACCTAAAATTGGAGTGTTTAGCTGAGTCAAGGTCTCCGTTCCACCAGGCCCGTGCGCGATGTGGCGATCGCGCCTCGCGAAATCGAGCACCGCCGCGCGTTTGGTTCAAGCACACAACCGACGGGATTGCAGCAGTGCCCTTCTTTCGCGCGCGAAACTGCAGCAGCGTTTATTGCGGGGGCGTTGAAAATTGAATTTCGGGGGTGCATTTACTTCTGGAAATGTTACTGCATGCAAATGACGTTCACTGGAAAGTGCGGGAGTTGTACTTCGTCTGTTTTTAGTACTACTCCTTCCGTCTAATGTGTAAGTCATTTTACGAAAATCAAGTAATTCCAAAACACTTAGGCGTGATTCATTAACTTCTACTTTGTTTTTTGTTTTTTGACATATCAACCAATAAGAGATGTGGTGTGCATGCATTTAATGACTTGAGACTATCAAACACGATATGCAGTGGTTAGTTCATTGCATGCAATACTATTAATTAGCAAATAAACGTTAAGTTCTCTTGTTTTCCCCTCCTCCTTGGTCGCGGTGCACAAACTAAGATGATTTATTCACCTAGACGAGGGAGTACTAGTCCATATATAAATTTGATCAGTCAACCTTTGTTAACTTTGACTAAATTTATAGAAAAAAATATCAAGATTCACAATATGAAATCAATATTGTTAGATGCATCATAAAATTAATTTTCTTATCATATAGCTTTAATATTGTGTAAATGTTAATATTTTTTTCTATAAAATTGATCACACTTTACTAACTTTGACTTTGACCCAATCTTATATGGAAACTAAAAAGAAACGAAGGAAGTATTACTGGACGTTCACTGGAACTAAGGAAGGGGGTGCATTTGTTTCTGGAAAAGTTATTGCATTTTCTCTTGCTTAAATGCAGTACGCGGATTAATATATTTGGTTGGTTTTAAAAAAATTAATTTAGAATAGAGGTAAATACACCACAAGTCATAGAACTTGCACGCGGTGGTCAGTTTGGTGCACAAACTTGTAAAATACATGTTTCTGGTCATCAAACTTGTCATTCCGTTCATATACGGTGCTTTCTACTGTATTCAGTTGTATAATGTACACGCATGACGTGCCAACGTGACAGGAGCGATCCTGTCTTTTCAGTAAGACGGATACACGAGGATCTAGCTCTACTTGAGCTACCGAAGCAGCAAGTATCTATGCTGCCAGGTTTTGGATGGCGGCCGCCCGACGATGGATTTATGAAAATCAACACCAACGCTGCTACACATCTCGATGATGGCAACGCAGGGGCGGGCGGCGTCGCTCGTTCGGCATCGGGCTTCAAGGGTGCATGGTGCAAGTCGATCCCGGGGGTGACAGATCCTCTCATAGCGGAGGCTCTAGCGCTCAAGGAAGGAGTATTACTTGCAACACTACGAGGCTACACGCATGTGATCATGAAAACCGACTGTCTAGAGGCAGTAAACCTCTGGAACTCTCGCTACACCGATCGCTCAGTGATAGCACCTATCCTAGATGAAATAGGAGAGCTAGCTTTTAGTTTTACTTCTTTTACTGTTCAACATGTAATGAGATCAGCGAACAGTCCAGCACATTTGTGTGCAAAGCGTGCTTGTACGCTTTCAGTGACTGAGAGCTACGTAAATTTTTTTTGGACAAAATCAACTGAATTTTTGTATGAATTCGAATAATTTCACAGAGAAATGTAGTGCAGAATGAATGTACGTAAATTCTTCTGGACAAATAAACGAAATTTTTGTTTGAATTAAAATATTTTAAATTCGAAAATCTAGATAAAAGAAATTACAGGTCAGCATAAATGTACGCAATTCTTTTTGGACAACTGAACTATTTTTCTGATTGAATTTAAATAATCTAGATAAAAGAAACTACAGTTCATAAGGAATATAAGTCAATTTCTTTCGGACAAATCAACAGAATTTATTATAAATTCGAAAATCTAGATAATAATTATATGCAAAAAAAAGTACATAATTTCTTTGGACAAATCAACTAAATTTTTGTTTGAATTCAAATAATTTAAAATTTTAAAATATGGATAAAAGGTAATATAGTGCACAATGAATGTACACATTTTTGGGGATAAATCAACAATATTTTGTTTGAAATCCAATAATTTGAAATTCTAAATTCTAGAGAAAAGGAAATATGGGTCACAATGAATGTAACGCTGCGTTTGGATGTCTGTATTGGAGGACTCCGTATTGAATTGGTTTCAATACCAATTCAGTGGGGAAACCGTAATGGACATGAATACGATTTCACTTGTTTGGATGCTCATGGAATTGGCCCATAGAATCCCAGTGAGGCTTCAATACCAAATGTTGTTTGGATGACAAGCTATGGAATTGCATACTGCCTTGTTCTATATGCATCAAATCAAAATTTATACAATATATGACTATTATCAACGTCCTTGTTGCTCTCGCTGTAAGTCAGATGGGTTGTCGATGATCATCTTATCTCGCTGGCTCTTGTTGACAGTATGCTCCTTCTGGCCTCCCTCTCTTCTTCTGAAAAGCAATCAGCCAAAGCAGAGACATAAGTTCCACACTGCACCCATAATTAAGAATCAATCCACCCGTCAAAAATTAACAATCAATCCTCGTGTTACTAATCTCATTTAGCAATATGCGAAGGGAAACTAAATTTCGTCTGACTGGATGATCATATGAAACATACAAATTTCCTGCAGTGTCATAAGAGAGCAAGCACCATGAAATCTGTTCCTGCAGTTGACAGAATATGGCTGCGTAATATGCATTCCACTGCCAACTGATGAACTAGTGAACTAGTGATGACAAAAGAGATTGCCGGCCTGAAAAGAGGTGAGCAATACTGCAATCTTTTGGCAACTCGTAACCAGCAGCAAACAGTGAACTAGTATTTTTTTTTCAGACAAATCAACTATTTTTTTTTGAATTTGAATAATCTATATAAAAGAAATATAGTTCATAGTGAATGTACATAAATTTCTTTCGAACAAATATGTGGAAATTTTGTTTGAATTCAAATAATTTTATATCGGAAAATCTAGATAAAAGTAAATATACGTCAGAATGAATTTATGTATTTTTTCCAGGAAAAAATAATTTTTTTGTTTGAATTCGAATAATTATAAATTTAAAAATCTAGATAAAAGAAAATGTAGTGCAGAATGAATGTACGTAATTTTCATTTGAACAAATCAGTGGAGATTTTGTTTGAATCTGGATAATTTTAAATTTGAAAATCTAGAGAAGAGAAAATATATTCACAATGTGTACTTTTATCCAAGAGGTGATACACCTTAGTAGTCCAAAGGAAACAGCAACACGATCAGCTTTTTTTTTTTTTGAGTAATACAACACCGCAACACGATCAGTTGCGGTGGCTAGGTCCCCCTAGCGCCAATACAACAGTTCGCTTGTTCGAACGGGCTCCATCCAATTTTTTCCAGCCCAATATATCTATAACGTGCACTAGCCACTCACAATGGGCTCTGGCCACAATGCAGGCAGTGAATACACCCACGTACGATAATTGTGACCGTATTTGCATGCCCGCGCAAGTTTGATGACCAGAAACACGTATTTTGCAAGTTTGTGCATCAAACTGACCGTCGTGCGCAAGTTGTAAGACTTCTAGTGTTTTTACCTCAAAGTAAACCACGGTTGTTTCCATCCTATGCTAGAACCATCCTGTTGCATCTTTACTGCAAAATATTAGTCCATAACAAATGCCTCTCGGGACATGTTGCAGCCTCAGCAAATGACATGTCCACCCAAGTGAGATGGTATAGAAAGACATTTACAATAGGAGGAATAGAAAGTAAAGTACTTTTCGTCATACAATTTTTTGCTTTTGTAATACTTATTATTATCTGCATTTGTACAAATATATAGAACATCTCTAGCCCGTCTTTTAAAATTTAGGCCCTCATATGCCCCCTCGAAATTTAACGCCTTATATTTTCGGGAGTTAAAAAAGTGTGGTACCTAGCCGATCTCTTAAATTTAAGTCTCCAGCTTTTTTTTCACACAATTTCATTCAAACAAAAACTGAAATTAGTCCATTCGATTCAAACTACATTGCACAACACGAAATTAAACTACATTGCATAGACTGTTTGATCCGATGGAAATAAAAACTAAAAAAACATAACCATCCTGGTTCATGAGCTCGTCCAAATTCACGTCGTGATCGGAGCCATCAAAGTAGCCGTCGTTGCTGGAACCGTAGTCAAGGTCGTTGGAGCAAAGTTCAATGATTGCCGCAGTGGAAGGCCCGGCCTCGTCAATAGCCCCCTTCTTGTGCAGCTCGAGACGTTGGCGCTCCACGGCGACGACCTCTGAATGATTCCGACAGAGCTCGACCGTGTACTCCTTATCGAGGCACACCTCCTCGAGCTGCCCGAAGGCCACCTAACTCTCCTGCGCCTCGCAGCGGGGAGACCACTTGGGGGTCGATGGCAATGAACTCTGGCACCTTGTGGCTACTGAGGGGGAAGTTGATCTTCGCCCAGTTGCCGTAGGGGCTCACCATCTTCAAGTCGTAGGTCGTCGCCGCCAGCTCCGCTGACTAGAAGGAGCCAATCTAGTGCCGACGACTAGTGTCTCAGTCCTTTTTGCATAAACCAACACCCCCACTGCCTTAGCGCACACGCCGGGGTACTTCCTCTTGGGTGGCGGCGGCAGTAGGTCAGTGCGGGAGGGTGGCACACCGCCTCGTGTTTGGGTAGGCTTTGTGCCACGGCGCGGATCCACGCCTTAAATCGGTTGCAACGACCTCTGACGGCTAGATCCTGCCATTTCAGGGTAGTCTGGGCCGGCTCCGGTCGAATATATGTGCCAGTGGGTGAGGGAGAGGGTCGGCGTAGGGGGGAGGGGGGCTACTTTATCCTTAGACTGAGCTGCAGCTGAGTAAATGTAAGCGACGGCCAACGCGAGGAGTAAAATTTTGAGGAGTTAAACCAGATAGGGGTTTGGCTAGGTCCGGTTTAACTTCTCGAAACAAAACATTTACTCCCTCAAACGGTTTTGAGGGATTGGCTAGAGATGTTCTTACATTGGTTTTACTAACTTGCAAGTATGTCTTCAAGCTATGCTTTTCAAGTACTATACACGACCAAAACATTGTAAAGAATACTGCCTTTTTTTAAGAACAGCCTTAGTATTAAAATGATCTTGGCATGAGCTTGGTTTGTATTCAAATGATAATGAGCGATGGCTTGCAACTCGCATCCGTTCACGCAATGTATGATTTGCATTTCTTTAGTCATGCAATGAATGTGTCGAAAGCGTGGTACATCAGCTCCCAATTGGAATAACAGCCTACTATATCAAACCAGCAAGGAGGAATCGGCGTGGTCGTTCTTCGGCTCCGGGCCCTTCGCGGTGATCTCCGATTCACTTTTGCCGTCGACTAGGGCCGCCGTTCTGCTCATCTCACTCCCCTTGCCCCACAGCACCATGTACAACCCACCAACAATGAGAGCAGAACCTAGAGCACTGCAGCGACAGAAGTGAAAAAACGTCAGGACTCTCAGAAGAAGAAATGCCGAACAATGTCTTCAAGACGAACGAGCATACCTTCCGACGTGCAGCTGCTCGTCGAGGATAGCCCACCCTGGAACGGGGACGACGACGAGCACCACCGGGTTGAACATGGAGACGAAGAGCGGGCCGCGCGCCTGGATGCACCACGTCATCACTGCGAACGTGACACCCCAGCCGACGATCCCCTAAAGATGCAAGTTCTTGTTAACTGGACTACTGGTGACTGGTGGTGAGTGAGACGATGATCGGCGTAGTAGTTACCATGTAAAGCACAGAGTAGAGCCTGATGCCGAGTCCAAGGTTCCACACGGCGAGGCTCCGGTCCACGGCGGCGCTGACGCCCGCGCACGCACTCAACCGACACTATGAGGGACATGATCGTCGTGCTGGTGTACGGCGCCGAGAAATCCTCCGACGTCTTGTTCTGCAAAGCGAATTTAATTATACGTTCATCACATCACGTACGGCCAACATCACTGATCTCAATCGTACCTGCATGACGAGCCAGGCGGCCCAGGCGACGGCGCTGAGGATGACGAGGGCGTCGCCGAGGCCGCTGGCCTGTGGCGCCGCCGTAGCGCCAGCGGACAGGGGAGGCCGGGACCTTGTACAAGGGCATGATCATGGAGCCGCCGACGCAGACGAGCGTGCCGGCCACCTTGGCCTTCCCGGCGAGAGTCCCGAGCCGCACGGCCTCCATCCTCACCGCGGCGGCTATGGCGAAGGTAAGGGCCGGGACGATGTTGCCGATCGCGCAGGCCACGGCCGGGCCGGTGGACTGGAACCCCACGAAGAAGAGCACCTCGCTCACCGCCATGCTGCGCGTGCATGCCAATTGCCAACGTACGGCAGCTGGTCAATCATCTGAATCCATTCTGGACTAGTCCCTCAAGTTCACTGATACCAAAAATCGAACGGACGGCCAGCCACGAAGCACGGTAGAGATCCAACGGCCCAAGTCACCCGTAGGATTGTCTGTCTTGTTATTGGGCTAAGGCCCAGCGTGCTCGCCTGGCCGGCCCAACCAACACCACTGCATCTACCAGCGTAGCACAACCGGGCTGGTGCAGCGCGCAATGAAAACTGACTCTCTTTTTCTTCTGGTAAAACCGCAACAGAGTAAGCTTCCCTCCCTCCCGTCGTAGAAGATTATAAAGATCATTTTATATATGTTTTGACAGTTCGAGTCTTCGTCTTCTTAGCAGCTGTTTGAGTCCTTGTTAATGTTTTAAAGACCGAAAAGTGTTTTGTTCTATACAAAATAATAATAATAATGAGCGAACAAAGAAAAACCAGCGAGAAACAGTTTGTTGGGTTTTCCAAAGAACTCGCCAAGATTAGATTATGTACTTTACGATGCTACGATGAGTCTTAATCTTGTTATTTTGATAATGACACCTCATTTATACTAAACAAATAGAGATTCCTAACATGAGTCTTAATCGTTAGTTTAAAAAAAATAATGTTAGTGGCACTAATAAAAATTGGCCCAAACGAAAGGTAATATAATACGTACCGCCTCTAATTGTCGTTGTGGGGACATGTCTGTATGGTCGTGTCATCATCAGACATCTTGTCTTTGCCTTTGGGTCATTGTTGTATAGGAAGGTGAGAGAGGTTAGGCTGAGAGCCATCTAGGTAGGGGAATGTATCTGGTGCACCGGGGCAATTGGTGCTACCGGTGCACCGACCCCATGTTGCACACTCAAAAATGTTCGAAAAAATCTATAAAAAATTTAGTACATTGACACAACATCAATGTACGTTGTCACAAAAATTCAAATCAAAATTTGAAACATTGCTTGAGATACAAAAATGACAAATTTGACATTGAATAGTACATAACACAAGTTGGGCTTTAGTTTTGGCCCATTAGCACATTGATGTAAAATTTGTCATTTTTGTATCTCGAGCATTATTTCGAATTTTGCTTTGAATTTTTGTGACAACTTACACTGATGTTGTGTCAATGCACTAAATTTTTGTCCGGATTTTTTCGAACATTTTTTATTGTGCAACGGAGTCCGGTGCACCGGTAGCACCAATTGCCCCGGTGCACCAGATACGTCCGAACATGCCATGGCAACACAGCCACCAAGACCAGAGCAGGCCCATGGTGCTTGAACAATCAACAGCAGCTGAACCAAGACCATGGCCCTGGCCCCTGGAGATGCTAAAGGCTGAGTTGATGTAAAAATCATAGAACTCCAACCAAACCCGAGGTGCCTGAAGTGGACCCTCAAGCTCGATATCATGGCCGCAGCCTTCTTCTTTTCTTATATGCATGGGGCTGGCTAGGCATCTTGTGAGCCAGCCAGGGAAGGAAGGGATAGTCAGGAGAGAAGTCCAGAAAAGAAAATTTGGAGTCGGAGTGGGGATGGGAGGGGATGAGCAATTGAGTGTGCGTGAGCCGCAGGGGTAAGTTCTGAATCGGGAGCGGGGATGGCTGAGTTGGCTGGGCCTTTTATGGTTTTGGGGCCTTATTTGCGCTTATTCCGTAAGATTTTGGACAAAACCTATCTATGACGACGGACCTATCCCAAATATTTATTACATGTCATCTCTTTAGGGATGTTATTATTCCATCAGTTAAAATTTTGAGCCGTCATCGCAAAAAATAATATCTGAAGAAGCTCAGGAAGTGCTTAAGTCTGCAATATAAAATCCGCTTTAGGATGCAAAGGATGATCGGGCAAGCCGTTTGGGTTGACCTGTCTTTGGTTTGTCAGTGTCCGTGCTGTGTGTGAGCACGATATAGGAGCTCAATCATCAACTGGTGATGCACACCTAGCAAATATTCAGCTGGCATATTTGTGTGTAGGCCGGCAACAGCAAACAGAAAAAGGATTAATGAAAGACGAAACACAAAGGGGCGCGTTCCCTTTTGTTTGGCGAAACACAAAGACGCGTGTTCCCTCCCTCTCAGATGTCTACTCCCTCCGTTCCAAATTACTCGTCGCAGAAATGGATGTATCTAGAACTAAAATACATCTAGATACATCTATACCTGCGACAAGTAATTCGGAACGGAGGAAGTACTAGACTGGCCCATGCAGCCATACTATTTGGCTATTTTGTCCTTTGATGATAGTTTTCGGGAGATCATTTCTGCAACTAATCAAGTGCCGTGCAGGGAGAAATAATTACTCTGCTGAAATGATACGTGTACATACCCGAGACTGGACGAAATTAGTATCTGGAGAATTACTTTCTTGGTGATCATCGCCCATTTATTCCTGCGTCAGGTCAGGTGGTTACTTGATTATCTAACTTAGATCGTATAACACATTTTGAAGTGAGTGAAAACAGCTAGTAGCTAGCATACTCTAATTACTTTCATGGTGATCATCGAGTATATATGCAGTAGCTAGTCTAGAGCCCTTGCTGTAAAGCCTACTATGGCAAGCAAAAGTAAATGAAAACTAGCAGGATCCGTGAACTAATGTTTCTAAGTTGAAAACTCTGTTGATAGTACTCTGGACTCTGGAGGTAAGTCGACAAGCAGGCACGAACCTCTCGAAGTAGACGGTGAAGGGCGCGAGGAAGACGGCGGCTATGAGGCTCCGGCAGGAGATGAGCACGTACGGGCTGGCGCCGCTGTCCAACGCCATCTTGGACAGCAGGTTGTTGCCGGCGAAGCCGATCTGCACCAGCAGCATGGCGACGGTGGGCCGGCACCCCATCGAGACCTGCTGCAGCTTCGATCTTCCTCACGGTGGTGTGCCAAGATCGAAGGCTGTTCTTGAGATAAGATAGGAGAAGACAGAAGAGGGGAGATGGGTTTGGACTTTGGAGTTGGAGGGGACTGTGACTACACGGAGCTGTGAGTTATGAGCAGACGAGTGATGAGTGTACGATGGGCCGGTAGGGTTGCTTTAAGATGGAAAGTTATTGAATCCAAGCTCTCTCCTCACTTGCCCCATCATGGTCCTTTCGGACCTAACTGTTTTGTTGCATAAATGCACTGCGCTTAGTACATGTGAACATCGTCACATTTCATGTCAGACGCACACGATTCTGTGAGTATCGAGCAGGTCAGAATTGCTCGGTACTCCTGCCCTGTATGGCTGTATGTCTTGAACGCGTATAGCTGCGGGAGATATTCAGAGTAAATTTTCTGGTATCAATGTGTTGGAAACAACATCTCAAATATTTTTTCTGTCAATTTCGCCTTTCACCGTTTTTTTTTGGTGTTCCTCCTCTTTCTCCCTGGCCTAACGATGACGGGCCAATAGCTCCGCTGCGACGTTTTTCATGCGAATTGGAAGGAGTGCGACGTTGTTGGAATGAATGGCTGCGATGCGACGTTTTAGAAGCAAACAATAGCTCCAATGCGACATGGCTCTGTTTAACCATGAAATGAAAAACACGAGGGGTTAGCGATTCGAGTGATGACACGCGGGACCTAAAAGTTACTCGCATGCGGGTGGGACCCACAACTTATCCACGCAAGCATGCCCGTGCTCATCAGCGTGCCCCGACCCGAGCCAGCCCACCCCACCCCCCGCCCTCCATTGCTTGCTTTCCCACCTTCTTCTTCCTCTGCTCCGGCAACGAAGCGCGCCGCCGGCGAGTGATGTCTAGCTCGACTTCAGCCTCCCGCCAATCATGGACGCAGTATGGTCCACTGCCGTTGACAAGATGCCTCGATTGCCCGCGCATGGAGCCTCTGAAGCGTTTGACTTGTGTGAGGGAAGAAAATGGCAACCGTGGGCGCGAGTTTGTGAAATGCTTGAGCAAGCTGTTGGGGAATGTTGCAGAAAATTAAAATTTTCCTACGGTTTCACCAAGATCCATCTATGAGTTCATCTAACAACGAGTCATGGGAGAGAGAGATTGCATCTACATACCACTTTGTAGATCGCGAGCGGAAGCGTTCAACGAACGGGGATGAAGTAGTCGTACACACCGTGATCCAAATCACCGGAGATCCTAGCACCGAAAGCACGGCACCTCCGCGTTCAACACACGTACGGTCAGCGTAACGTCTCCTTCTTCTTGATCCAACAAGGCAAAGGAGAGGTTGGGGAAGAAGGCTCCAGCAGCAGCACGACGGCATGATGATGGTGGAACTACAGTACTCCGGCAGGGCTTCGCCATGCTCAACGGAGGAGGAGGAGGTGTTGGGGAGGGAGAGGGAGGCGCCAGGGCAAGGGTTGCGCAGCCCTCCCCTCACCCCTCTATTTATAGGGGAAAGGGCAAGGGGGCCGGCCCCTCTAGATGGGATCTAGAGGGGGGGTGGCGGCCTAGGGGAGGAGGCTTGCCCCCCAAGCAAGGGGGGCGCCCCCCTCAGGGTTTCCCCCAACCCTAGGCGCATGGGCCCTTGGGGGGGGGAGGCCCACCAGCCCACTTTGGGCTGGTTCCCTTCCTCATACAGCCCATGAGGCCCTCCGGGAGAGGTGGCCCCTCCCGGTGGACCCCCAGAACCCTTTCGGTGGCCCCGGTACAATACCGATATGCCCCCGAAACTTTCCGGTGTCCGTATGATGACTTCCCATATATAAATCTTTACCTTCGGACCATTCCGAAACTCCTCGTGACGTCTGGGATCTCATCCGGGACTCCGAACAACATTCGGGTTACTACATATACATATCTTCACAACCCTAGCGTCACCGAACCTTAAGTGTGTAGACCCTACGGGTTCGGGAGACATGCAGACATGACCGAGACGGCTCTCGGGCAATAACCAACAGCGGGATCTGGATACCCATGTTGGCTCCCACATACTCCACGATGATCTCATCGGATGAACCACGATGTCAACGATTCAATTAATCCCGTATACGATTCCCTTTGTCAATCGGTATTTTACTTGCCCGAGATTCGATCGTCGGTATCCCAATACCTCGTTCAATCTCATTACCGGCAAGTCACTTTTCTCGTACCGTAATGCATGATCCCGTGATCAAACACTTTGATCACATTGAGCTCATTATGATGATGCATTACCGAGAGGGCCCGGTGATACCTCTCCGTCAAGCGGAGTGACAAATCCCAGTCTCGATCCATGTCAACCAAACAGACACTTTCAGAGATACCCGTAGTATACCTTTATAGTCACCCAGTTACGTTGTGACGTTTGGTACACCCAAAGCACCCCTACGGTATCCGGGAGTTACACGATCTCATGGTCTAAGGAAAGGATACTTGACATTGGAAAACTCTAGCAAACGAACTATGCGATCTTATGCTATGTTTAGGATTGGGTCTTGTCCATCACATCATTCTCCTAATGATGTGATCTCGTTATCAATGACATCCAATGTCCATAGTCAGGAAACCATGACTATCTATCGATCAACGAGCTAGTCAACTAGAGGCTTACTAGGGACATGTTGTTGTCTGTTATTCACACATGTATTACGATTTCTGGATAACACAATTATAGCACGAATAAAGACAATTATCATGAATAAGGAAATATAATAATAATGCTTTTATTATTGCCTCTAGGGCATATTTCCAACAGTCTCCCACTTGCACTAGAGTCAATAATCTAGTTACATTGTAATGAATCGAACACCCATAGAGTTCTGGTGCTGATCATGTTTTGCCTTAGGGAGAGGTTTAGTCAACGGATCTGCGACATTCAGATCCGTGTGCACTTTACAAATTTCTATGTCTCCATCTTGAACATTTTGACGAATGGAGTTGAAGCGACGTTTGATGTGCCTGGTCTTCTTGTGAAACCTGGGCTCCTTGGCAAGTGCAATAGCTCCAGTGTTGTCACAGAAGAGTTTGATTGGCCCTGACGCTTTGGGTATGACTCCGAGGTCGGTGATGAACTCCTTCACCCAAATTGCTTCATGTGCTGCCTCCGAGGCTGCCATGTACTCCGCTTCATATGTAGATCCCGCCACGACGCTTTGCTTGCAACTGCACCAGCTTACTGCCCCGCCATTCAAAATATACACGTATCCGGTTTGCGACTTAGAGTCATCCAGATCTGTGTCGAAGCTAGCGTCGACGTAACCTTTTACGACGAGCTCTTCGTCACCTCCATAAACGAGAAACATTTCCTTAGTCCTTTTCAGGTACTTCAGGATATTCTTGACCGCTGTCCAGTGTTCCTTGCCGGGATTACTTTGGTACCTTCCTACCAAACTTACGGCAAGGTTTACATCAGGTCTGGTACACAGCATGGCATACATAATAGAACCTATGGCTGAGGCATAGGGGATGACACTCATCTCTTCTATATCTTCTGCCGTGGTCGGACATTGAGATGAGCTCGATTTCACACCTTGTAACACAGGTAAGAACCCCTTCTTAGATTGATCCATATTGAACTTCTTCAATATCTTATCAAGGTATGTGCTTTGTAAAAGACCTATGAGGCGTCTTGATCTATCTCTATAGATCTTGATGCCTAATATATAAGCAGCTTCTCCAAGGTCCTTCATTGAAAAACTTTTATTCAAGTAGGCCTTAATGCTGTCCAAGAGTTCTATATCATTTCCCATCAAAAGTATGTCGTCTACATATAATATGAGAAATGCTACAGAGCTCCCACTCACTTTCTTGTAAACACAGGCTTCTCCATAAGTCTGTGTAAACCCAAACGCTTTGATCATCTCATCAAAGTGAATGTTCCAACTTCGAGATGCTTGCACCAGCCCATAAATCGAGCGTTGGAGCTTGCACACCTTGTCAGCATTCTTAGGATCGACAAAACCTTCCGGCTGCATCATATACAATTCTTCCTTAAGGAAACCATTAAGGAATGCCGTTTTGACGTCCATTTGCCATATTTCATAATCGTAGAATGCGGCAATTGCTAACATGATTCGGACGGACTTCAGCTTCGCTACCGGTGAGAAAGTCTCATCGTAGTCAATTCCTTGAACTTGTCGATAACCCTTAGCGACAAGCCGAGCTTTATAGATGGTCACATTACCATCCGCGTCTGTCTTCTTCTTAAAGATCCATTTATTTTCTCGCTCGCCGATCATCGGGCAAGTCTGTCAAAGTCCATACTTTGTTTTCATACATGAATCCTATCTCGGATTTCATGGCTTCTAGCCATTTGTCGGAATCCGGGCCCGCCATTGCTTCCTCATAGTTCGAAGGTTCACCGTTGTCTAACAACATGATTTCCAAGACAGGGTTGCCGTACCACTCTGGTGCGGAACGTGTCCTTGTGGACATTCGAATTTCAGTAGGAGCTTGATTAGAAGTATCTTGATCATCATCATTAATTTCCTCTCTAGTCGGTGCAGGCACCTTAGAAACGTTTTCCTGAGCTTCGCCATTTTCCGGTTCAAGAGGTAACACTTCATCAAGTTCTACTTTCCTCCCACTTACTTCTTTCGAGAGAAACTCTTTCTCTAGAAAGGATCCATTCTTGGCAACAAAGATCTTTCCTTCGGATTTGAGGTAGAAGGTATACCCAACAGTTTCTTTAGGGTATCCTATGAAGACGCATTTTTCCGACTTGGGTTCGAGCTTTTCAGGTTGAAGTTTCTTGACATAAGCATCGCATCCCCAAACTTTCAGAAACGATAGCTTAGGTTTCTTCCCAAACCATAATTCATACGGTGTCGTCTCAACGGATTTCGACGGAGCCCTATTTAAAGTGAATGCGGCAGTCTCTAAAGCATAGCCCCAAAAAGATAGCGGTAAGTCGGTAAGAGACATCATAGATCACACCATATCTAATAGAGTGCGATTACGTCGTTCGGACACACCATTACGCTGAGGTGTTCCAGGCGGCGTGAGTTGTGAAACTATTCCACATTTTCTTAAGTGCGTGCCAAATTCGTGACTCAAGTATTCTCCTCCACGATCTGATCGTAGAAACTTGATCTTTCTATCACGTTGATTTTCAACCTCACTCTAAAATTCCTTGAACTTTTCAAAGGTCTCAGACTTGTGTTTCATTAAGTAGACATACCCATATCTACTCAAGTCATCAGTGAGGGTGAGAACATAACGATAGCCACCGCGAGCCTCAACACTCATTGGACCGCACACATCAGTATGTATGATTTCCAATAAGTTGGTTGCTCGCTCCATTGTTCCTGAGAATGGAGTTTTGGTCATTTTACCCATGAGGCATGGTTCGCACGTGTCAAATGATTCATAATCAAGAGACTCTAAAAGTCCATCTGCATGGAGCTTCTTCATGCGTTTGACACCTATGTGACCAAGGCGGCAGTGCCACAAATATGTGGGACTATTGTTATCAACTTTAACTCTTTTGGTATGAATATGTGTATCATCACGTACGAGATTCATTAAGAATAAACCATTAACCATCGGAGCATGACCATAAAACATATCTCTCATATAAATAGAACAACCATTATTCTCGGATTTAAATGAGTAGCCATCTCGAATTAAACGAGATCCAGATACAATGTTCATGCTCAAACTTGGCACTAAATAACAATTATTGAGGTTTAAAACTAATCCCGTAGGTAAATGTAGAGGTAGCGTGCCGACGGCGATCACATCGACCTTGGAACCATTCCCGACGCGCATCATCACCTCGTCCTTCGCCAGTCTCCGTTTATTCCGCAGCTCCTGCTTTGAGTTACAAATGTGAGCAACTGCACCGGTATCAAATACTCAAGAGCTACTACGAGTACTGGTAAGGTACACATCAATTACATGTATATCACATATACCTTTGGTTTTGCCGGCCTTCTTGTCCGCTAAGTATTTGGGGCAGTTCCGCTTCCAGTGACCACTTCCCTTGCAATAAAAACACTCAGTCTCGGGCTTGGGTCCATTCTTTGGCTTCTTCCCGGCAACTTGCTTACCGGGCGTGGCAACTTCCTTGCTGTCCTTCTTGAAGTTCTTTTTACCCTTGCCCTTCTTGAACTTAGTGGTTTTATTCACCATCAACACTTGATGCTCCTTCTTGATCTCTACCTCTGCTGATTTCAGCATAGCATATACCTCAGGAATGGTCTTTACCATCCCCTGCATATTGTAGTTCATCACAAAGCTCTTGTAGCTAGGTGGAAGCGACTGGAGGATTCTGTCAATGACCGCTTCATCCGGGAGATTAACTTCCAGTTGAGTCAAGCGGTTGTGCAACCCAGACATTTTGAGTATGTGTTCACTGACAGAGCTATTTTCCTCCATCTTACAGCTAAAGAATTTGTCGGAGACTTCATATCTCTCGACCCGGGCATGAGCTTGGAAAACCATTTTCAGCTCTTCGAACATCTCATATGCTCCATGTCTCTCAAAACGCTTTTGGAGCCCCGGCTCTAAGCTGTAAAGCATGCCGCACTGAACGAGGGAGTAATCATCGCAGCGTGACTGCCAAGCGTTCATAACGTCTTGTTCTGCAGGGAGAATAGGTGCGTCACCCAGCGGTGCTCGTAGGACATAATCTTTCTTGGCAGCTATGAGGATGATCCTCAGGTTCCGGACCCAGTCCGTATAGTTGCTGCCATCGTCTTTCAGCTTGGTTTTCTCTAGGAACGCGTTGAAGTTGAGGACTACGTTGGCCATTTGATCTACAAGACATATTGTAAAAAATTTAGACCAAGTTCATGATAATGAAGTTCATTTAATCAAATTATTTAATGAACTCCCACTTAGATAGACATCCCTCTTCTAGTCATCTAAGTATTACATGATCCGAGTCAACTAGGCCGTGTCCGATCATCACGTGAGACGGACTAGTCAACATCGGTGAACATCTTCATGTTGATCGTATCTTGTATACGACTCATGCTCGACCTTTCGGTCTTCTGTGTTCCGAGGCCATGTCTGTACATGCTAGGCTCGTCAAGTCAACCTAAGTGTTTTGCGTGTGTAAATCTGTCTTACACCCGTTGTATGTGAACGTTAGAATCTATCACACCCGATCATCTCGTGGTGCTTCGAAACAACGAACTGTCGCAACGGTGCACAGTTAGGGGGAACACTTCTTGAAATTATTATGAGGGATCATCTTATTTACTACCGTCGTTCTAAGTAAACAAGATGCAAAACATGATAAACATCACATGCAATCAAATAATAAACGTGACATGATATGGCCAATATCACATAGCTCCTTTGATCTCCATCTTGGGGCTCCATGATCATCTTGTCACCGGCTTGACACCATGATCTCCATCATCGTGTCTCCATGAAGTTGCTCGCCAACTATTACTTCTACTACTATGGCTAACGCGTTTAGCAATAAAGTAAAGTAATTTACATGGCGTTTCTCAATGACACGCAGGTCATACAAAAAAATAAAGACAACTCCTATGGCTCCTGCCGGTTGTCATACTCATCGACATGCAAGTCGTGATTCCTATTACAATAGCATGAACATCTCATACATCACATATAGATCATTCATCATTTATCACAATTTTGGCCATATCATATCACAAAGCACTTGCTGCAAAAACAAGTTAGACGTCCTCTAATTGTTGTTGCAAGTTTTTACGTGGCTGAATTAGGGTTCTAGCAAGAACGTTTTCTTACCTACGTGAAAACCACAACGTGATTTGTCAACTTCTATTAACCCTTCATAAGGACCCTTTTCATCGAATTCGGTCCAACTAAAGTGGGAGAGACAGACACCCGCCACCCACCTTATGCAACTAGTGCATGTTAGTCGGTGGAACCGGTCTCACGTAAGAGTACGTGTAAGGTTGGTCCGGGCCGCTTCATCCCACAATACCGCTGAAGTAAGATAAGACTAGTAGCGGCAAGAAAGTTGACAACATCTACGCCCACAACAAATTGTGTTCTACTCGTGCAATAGAGAACTACGCATAGACCTGGCTCATGATGCCACTGTTGGGGAACGTTGCAGAAAATTAAAATTTTCCTACGATTTCACCAAGATCCATCTATGAGTTCATCTAACAACGAGTCATGGGAGAGAGAGATTGCATCTATATACCACTTTGTAGATCGCGAGCGGAAGCGTTCAACGAACGGGGATGAAGTAGTCGTACACACCGTGTTCCAAATCACCGGAAATCCTAGCACCGAAAGCACGGCACCTCCGCGTTCAACACACGTACGGTCAGCGTAACGTCTCCTTCTTCTTGATCCAGCAAGGCAAAGGAGAGGTTGGGGAAGAAGGCTCCAGCAGCAGCACGACGGCGTGGTGATGGTGGAACTGCAGTACTCCGGCAGGGCTTCGCCGTGCACTTACGGAGGAGGAGGAGGTGTTGGAGAGGGAGAGGGAGGCGCCAGGGCAAGGGTTGCGCAGCCCTCCCCTCACCCCTCTATTTATAGGGGAAAGGGCAAGGGGGGCCGGCCCCTCTAGATGGGGTCTAGAGGGGGGGCGGCGGCCTAGGGGAGGAGGCTTGCCCCCCAAGCAAGGGGGGCGCCCCCCTCAGGGTTTCCCCCAACCCTAGGCGCATGGGCCCTTGGGGGGGGGAGGCCCACCAGCCCACTTTGGGCTGGTTCCCTTCCTCATACAGCCCATGAGGCCCTCCGGGAGAGGTGGCCCCTCCCGGTGGACCCCCAGAACCCTTTCGGTGGCCCCGGTACAATACCGATATGCCCCCGAAACTTCCCGGTGTCCGTATGATGACTTCCCATATATAAATCTTTACCTTCGGACCATTCCGAAACTCCTCGTGACGTCTGGGATCTCATCCGGGACTCCGAACAACATTCGGGTTACTACATATACATATCTTCACAACCCTAGCGTCACCGAACCTTAAGTGTGTAGACCCTACGGGTTCGGGAGACATGCAGACATGACCGAGACGGCTCTCGGGCAATAACCAACAGCGGGATCTGGATACCCATGTTGGCTCCCACATACTCCACGATGATCTCATCGGATGAACCACGATGTCAACGATTCAATTAATCCCGTATACGATTCCCTTTGTCAATCGGTATTTTACTTGCCCGAGATTCGATCGTCGGTATCCCAATACCTCGTTCAATCTCATTACCGGCAAGTCACTTTTCTCGTACCGTAATGCATGATCCCGTGATCAAACACTTTGATCACATTGAGCTCATTATGATGATGCATTACCGAGAGGGCCCGGTGATACCTCTCCGTCAAGCGGAGTGACAAATCCCAGTCTCGATCCATGTCAACCAAACAGACACTTTCAGAGATACCCGTAGTATACCTTTATAGTCACCCAGTTACGTTGTGACGTTTGGTACACCCAAAGCACCCCTACGGTATCCGGGAGTTACACGATCTCATGGTCTAAGGAAAGGATACTTGACATTGGAAAACTCTAGCAAACGAACTATGCGATCTTATGCTATGTTTAGGATTGGGTCTTGTCCATCACATCATTCTCCTAATGATGTGATCTCGTTATCAATGACATCCAATGTCCATAGTCAGGAAACCATGACTATCTATCGATCAACGAGGTAGTCAACTAGAGGCTTACTAGGGACATGTTGTTGTCTGTTATTCACACATGTATTACGATTTCCGGATAACACAATTATAGCACGAATAAAGACAATTATCATGAATAAGGAAATATAATAATAATGCTTTTATTATTGCCTCTAGGGCATATTTCCAACACAAGCCACAGCCGGGGCAGATTAGATCTGTGTTCTTGACCAATCATATGGTCTCATTTCTCCCGATTTCTTTCTTTTTTCCTCGAATTAGGGCGGTGGATCTGGGTGGTGGATCTAGGATTCATGCGCCTCCGGCGCACTGTTTTTCAGGTTCTGAAGAAATGTGGGCATTTTGAGTGGCTCGATGACTATGTTGAAAGGTTGAAATTGGAGGGATCAACCGGAACCCAAGAGCTCAATTTTGGGGGGCGGCTTGGCGTGGAACAAGCCCCCAATTTGGCGGACAGAGCCGATCCGATGATGCACAGTGCAGAACCGAAGTGTGAATTGAAGAAAATTGGCAAGCAACTAAAGCATCTGATCGATTTGAAGCAGCAAGCAAATATGATGGCTGGAGCATTTTATGGTTGTGTCATTGCTATGGGTTTATTTTACTTGATGTTCATCAATCGCTAGAATTTGTTAGAGTTTCAGTTAGTGTGTCAACTAGTTTCAGGGGTGCCCAGTAGTTTGAGTTAGCCAGGGACCATTTGTTAGATGAATTTGAATTAGTGTGAAGCAAAACTTGCTTGAATTATTGTAATGATATTCTCAGGGGCCCTATTCAGTGTTCATGCTCTGTTTCCTCTGTTTTTGTTCTTCAGTTAACAGAGTACACACCCAAATTCAGTTTCTAGTAAAAAAACAAAACTGGGCTGCCGAATAGATGTTGGGCCATGAGAAAATGGGCCCTGAGAAAATAACCATTCCCAAGACCAGCCCACCCGCGTAGGGGCACCAGCCCACCTCTAACTTCGGCAAATAAAATGGGGCCCAATAAAATGTTACTTGTCCTTTTATTTTGCCTTTTTCTTGCACTAAATTTTGTGATGGATCATTTTTTGATGCACTAAAGCTTAATGTTAATTGTTTTTATGCATGTCTACGGTTCCATGAACTAAATGAGTTGCATTCTTGCATGGAGTGCCCGAAGTAAATTAGTTTGCATTTTCTAGTTGCACCCATGTCCATAGTGGGTTTGCATGGGGCTCCTAGTTGCATGTCCATGGTTTGGCCAATATTTTGAAGATGTTGTGTGTGGTGATTGGGGTGTAGAAACCCGGGCCCGTAGCAACCCATAGCAATACACGAACAATAAGCAAAAACAACCCATAGCAATCCACAAATAATAGCACAAAACACACAATATATATAGTAGCATACCCAACGATTATATAGAAGCATAACGATTATATAGAAGCATACCCAACGATTATATAGTAGCATACCCATAGTTCCACGGGGCATGATAGCCTTACAACTTAAAGTAATAATAAAACTTAATAATAGTAGCATAATTATTACAACTTAAAAAAACTAATACGATAGATCTAAGCTAGATAGATAGGGGGGCACCAAACGCGGGTTCTTCGGGTTCTTATTCTCCTCCTCCTCCGGGACCACCTCGCTCCTCGGGCGCCCTCGCTCCTCCGGGCGCCGCCCTTAACTCCTCCCCCTCCCTGTTGTTGATGGGGTACGGGAGCGTGTGCATAACGCCGTTGTTGGGGAAGATGTCGTTGAGGTCGGTGAAGAAATTGTAGGTTGTGAAAGCTATGAACTCACAACCAACCCAATACGCTCGCCCGAGGAGATGGAAAGCATCGAAAGGTTTAGTGAACGTGGCGAGGAGCCCAACCACAACGTTGTTGTGGTTGACCTCCTCAAGATGGTACATCCGAGGAGAGCCGCGGGGGAGGTGGCGGAAGCCGGACGCAAGGAAGAACTCCGTTAACTCCCTTGCGCCCCTCCACCTCGAGATCGCCCAAACCCTAAGGGTTCTCTCTACATACACTCCGGCCGGGTAGAGCCTTTCCGGCGTGGTTGGGGGGAAGCGGTAGGTGGGGCCATTGTACTGCATGGTGGCGGGGTGGCTCGAGGGCTCGATCGGGTTTGATGGAGAAGAAGGAAGAAGGAGGGCAGAGGAGGCAGAGGATGGGGTGTGGATGAGGAGGAAGAGGAAGACGATAGTGCCCGGCTTAAATAGCCCAAGTGCGACGTGGTTTCACCGGTGAAGATGGGCGGGCGGCGTTTGGTGGCGCCCTAGAATTAATGGGCGGGTGGCGTTTTGTGGCGCCCCATGAAAGTGTGTACACGAGCGTGGGAAACGGGCTGCGATCCTTCTGTGCCACCGGTCGCGGGTCAAGGGGGACGGGTTCACGCACGCGTCTGTGCCGTCGTGGGTAAAGGGGACACACCTGCCCCGGTTTCTCTACGTGTGCCGCCCGTGCATTCATGTCGTAGCCCATTAATTTGCACATCTTGCTAGTGCCTGGCTAGAGGGCAATGTTCGGTCGATGGGATACGTGACAATAATGGACGCCTTCATTTGCCCATCTTATAACGGGCAGCACGCCATTTGAACTACATCGATACCCCATGCCAGTTTTGTGTCCTCAAAGAGGAGCACGCCATGTACAGCACGCCATGCAGCGTTGGCTTTTTGGTTGTCTTCATCGGGCTGCTGCATTGTGGCCGGGTGCATGCTTTGATGCGACGATGCATCGGTTGTAATGGTAGGCATGCGACAGCTTACTGCGTCCATAGGGGTGGCGGAGCAGGGCTACGTTGAGGCCATGCATGCAAGCACGGGCGCAGTTCTGCGGGTGAGCATGCATGCTGCGGGTGGGCACGGGCACGCATGCAATGATGGAAAGGGCACTGCATAGGCTTGGTCCATGCACCGTGTCAACTCTTCTCGTTGGATTCAAATGAACGGTCCTGATGCCCCAACGAGAGAGGCAGATCCAAACCCCACCGATTCAACCAATCAGGGCGTCTCATGCGGATTGATATACACTGTAGCTAACCCTAGCGCCTGATCTCAACCGTCCACGCACAACGATCGACGACCCAGTAGTGTGCGGGGTTTTGAGGGGTTTTGAGAGGGGTTTTGAGGGGTTTTGAGGGGTTCTCACTGATTAGGGTTGAGCATAACTAATTCAAAAAAATCAAAAAAATATAAAACTTGCGCACATAGTCTTATTATGTCGTATAGTAACGAGAAAAAAAAATATAAATATGATTTACATACATTTTTACGAAAAATCCTTCACAAAATTGTCATTCCTCGAACAATGTAGTATGGAGTTCAAGGGAGAGAGTAGGTGGCACCCGAGAGTATAGGTGGGGTTTTGAAAATGAAAAGTGTGAAAACCTCACCAAAACTTCATTTTGGATTGAGTAAGAAAGATCTTAACTTACTTTTCTCATTTTCATGTTTTAAACTTGTTTTATATATAATTTTCTATTAAACCTTGTTTTTCCAAAAAAAAAAGAAAATTAATTCAATAAATAGTGAGACTTTAGATTTACACTATATAGGTAGAATAGATGTGTAGAAAAATTATTTGTCTGGTTTAGACAAGGTGCAAAAAAACTTGCTTAAATATGAGGCCGTTTACCCTACCTTTGGAGGTCGTTTGAGACACACTTTTCATGACTATGAGTTCAACTTACCAAAAGGGCTGGGAATGATCAGCAAACAAACATATTTCAGTTCAGGTACTTTAGATAGCATTAAAACATCAATACTCCATCCCTAATTCAAATTTGAGCCCAAATTTGAATTTGAATTTGAATTTTATTTGGCTGGTTTAGACAAGGTACCAACAAACAAGTTCGAATAGAAATACGGGATACATAGTGACTACCAGTACGCACCAAGTTACAAATATTATTACATGCCCCAAATTTCCAAACTGTTCTCTATTCTACCTCTTCCTACCACGTCGCGTGCCCTTCTTCGCCTTAGCACTTCTTGTTTTTGGTTCAACTACGCACACAAGTTCACTGATCATCTTGGTTTTTTTCACTGGTCTTTTCAACACCTCGCCAACACCCTCGTGATCAGTGTCTTCAGTCTCAATGTTGACAGCAGTTTCAGTTTCTTCGGTGTGTACCTCAACATGGGTTTCTTCAGTCTGAACCTCGACATGCTCAGGTTCAGTTTCAACCTCGAGAGCAGTTTCTTCAGTCTGAACCTCGACACGCTCCGGTTTAGTTTCAACCTCGAGAGCAGTTTCTTCAGTCTGAATGTTAACTGCAGCAGGATTTTCTTCACTCTGCTCAGGCTGAGGCACACTTCTCTTCTTTCTATCGCCATTGACTCTTGCTTTTTTTGTTGGCCAACATTGTTCAACAACAAGGGGCTGACTTGCTCGCTTCCTCCTGGCCATTGGGAAAATGTTATAGATATAGTAATTGGAAAAAAGCACCAAATCAAAACACAGACAAATAAATAAGAACATACTTTGGCTTATCAGGAGTGTAACGGCATTTGACAGATCCCACTCTGAGCCCAAGTTCCTGGCACAACTTGCATCTGTTTTTGTTACCTTTTTGGGCCCTTTTTGGCTTTCCATCTTTATTTCCCTTCTTACTACTCCCACCTTTCTCAAACCATGCCTTGAATCTACTCTGTTTAGGCCTGCCAGCCTTTCTTTTCGTCAAGGGAGGACACATGGAAAATTCAATGTCCACTTCAGGCCACTGAGACTGATTTGTAAGTGCTGGAATTGGAGTAGCATATGCAGCTTTGAATCTTGCTACCGAATAATATTCATGCAAATATGGGTGCATGTTTATCTTCGGTTGGGATGCTAAGAAGAGAATGGCATGCTCACATGGTTTACCAGTGTGTTGCCACTCGAGGCAAGTGCAATCATACAATTCAGTGTTAACAACATGTCTCCTTCCAGTTTTGTTATCTCCAACTTCAGCACCCCAAGGTGAAGATTTTTCAACAAACAAATGTTAAAGACATCTGCTCCTATCGACCACCTGTTGTACCACTGCTGGAAGCTTATCACATTGCAGACAATCACCTATCCTTCTTCTCAATTCCCATAACCGCATGAGCATGATCCTGATTTGGTCAACCATGTCATGCACAGGCAAATCTTTTAACTCCTTCATCTTGTTGTTGAAACTCTCTGCCAAATTGTTGTTGATGTGGTCACACTTGATGGCAGTGTTGAATGCTGACATGTACCATAACAAAGAATGGTAGGTGTTCAGCCATGGACCAAACTCATCACATCCTGCCATTATCTTATCAAGATGATATTTGTGTGTCTGTCTAGTGTAAGATCTTGCTGCTAGCCACATGCGCCCAAATTCTTCTCCTCTAAATTTTTTGATCAAATTCATCCACAAATGACCGAAGCACTCCCTCTGCTCAGCATGTGGGAAAACATTTTTCACTGAATTTTCAAGCCCCTTACATGCATCTGTGTGTATAGCCAAAGGTGTCACTGGCCCTAGGCATCTTTTCAACTGGATCATGAACCATGTCCATGAAGCCTCTGTTTCTGACTGAAACAAGCCAACAGCAATAGGAAACATCCAGTTGTGTCCATCTAGAGCATTGCATGCTGCCAACTGACCATTCCACTTGCTTGTCAAAAATGATGAGTCTATGCTCAAATATGGACGGCACCCTGCTTTGAACCCATCAAGCTTCAAAGCCATAAAAAACTTGGAGAACTTGACTTCACCTTTGGCTGATACCTCTGTATCTATCTCCACAACACTGCCAGGTGACCTCTTTTCCACCTCTGCTTTGAAGTTGTAAAGCATCCTAAATGTATTTGCCCAATCACCATATAAATTTTTCATTGCCCTTTGTTTTGCCTTCCACACTGTGGTATATTTCAGTTTAATGGGGAACATCTTTTCCAAGTCTACTTTGAGTTTATTCGCAGTAGTGTTTGGTGTTTTGGCTAAAATTGGGGTGATCTTTTCTGCAACCCAAAGTTGTGATGTCATGGTTGATACTCTCTGTGAACTTGTAATACAAGTATGTTGATTGGGGATTTGGTTAACCCTGACAGTACTTCCATCAGGTTGCAGTCTAGCAGATATGTACCACTTGCAAGGCTTCACACTACCATCAAATCCTCTGCACCTCGCATAAAACTTCTTTCTATCAGTCCAAACAGTCTTGGCATCAAACTCATGTTTCACTGCATAAGTCTTGAAACACATCCTAAACTCCTTCATGCTTGGGAACAACTTGCCTACTTCAATGACAGGGTTTTCTTTGTCATACACATGCACCAGCTCATCATCATGTGCATCATCTACTTCATCTGCAGCTTGTTCCATCAACTGTCCATCTACTTCTTCATCAGCATTAGCAGGCAAACTAGATTCACCCCTCTCCTACTTATCTCTGTCATCGACTGGAATGCCAAAAAGTTTGGCCATCTCAATGTCAGGCATTGGTGCAATGACCAAATCAGTAGGCTCATCTAATTCAACTACATTCCAATCAACAATTGTTGCAGTTTCAGTTTCAGTTCTAGTCACATGTCCCTCTTCGGCTATTACTGTAAGTTCAGTACACATGGGAATCAATGGCCTCTGTGTAGCCCAATCATAATCTACCATCTGCGCAGCCAATTGTGATGGCAGATATCCAACCTTCGAAAAAATGTTCAGATCAACGAGCTCAACACAAAAATTAGCCTGTTTGCTCGTCCAGCCGTTTTGCCGATCGATTTCTTCAACAATCTGTTCACCATCTTCTATTCTCACATACTCTCCTTTCCAATCATCAAACCTCAACAGTGATACTTCTTGCTCTGGACCCCAAACAACATTCTCCCCAATTTTTTCCACCCATTTCTTCACTGCCGTCTCTCCCATGTTCTGTAGAACTTGTGGATCAATCTCTGTAAACTCAACCTCCCATTTAACAATTGTGTCTCTCTCAATGTTCTGTATGCTACCATCAACTAATTTTGCCTTTGATGGAAAGAAATTAACTGTCAATTCGAAGGTCCGAGCGGCAGCATCCCCTCTATCAGTGGCGGGCAGTGTGAGCCCGTGAGAAAATGCAGACAAGGCCACCCCCTAATTGCATGCAAAATTGGATCGGGGAGAGGCGCATTACCTATTCGAAGTTGAATCTGGCGGCTCCATCTCAGTATGCCCACGGGCTCCCCTCACAACCTATCGATTCCGCAAGCGAAAACAGAGTAAACGAGCTGAGATCTACGGGTCCGAGAGAGGAACGGGAGGGCGACTAGGGTTTAAATTCACTCACCATTTTCTGAGGACGAAGGCTCCGCCGCCGTTGAGAACGAGGGCTCCGCCGTCGCCACCGAGAACGCAAGATCCGCCGCCATCGGAGAAGAAGGGGGGCAGAGTGGCGGGCCCGGCACGGTCGAGCGGCAGGGCACGGTCAGCTGTTTTGACGAACAATTAAGTTGGACCCACATGTCCTAACATAAACGGGCGGGCTTGGTTGACGACCAATTTAACGCCATTTAACAGCCATGTCATGCGTGGGCTATTTACCTGCTCAAAACTGTCGCACCACAGCCATTCCCTCGAACAACGTCGCACTCTTGCCAATTCACCTCAAATGTGTCGCACAGGAGCTATTGGCCCAACGATGACAGGTAGCAGCGTCTGCAATGACCAGTGGCGTACGTAATTAGCGAATTTTAAGTCTCCTTTCAAGCCAATGAGATAGGCCTCAATTTTATGAAAATGTGCTCACCCTTCATTTTTATTTCTGGGTCTGCCACTGGCATTGGCAGAGGCTGTACAACAACAGTCCTGGTGAAGACCATGGATTCGGTTGCCTCACGCGTCAAATATAAGATTTCACATAATATCTGAGATGTGAGCACTTTCAATATATATACACTCTAAATGGGTTAAAGACTTTTACTTTGTCTTGTACTCCCTCTATTCCATAATGTAGTGCATATATATTTTTTGAAAAGTCAAACATTACAAACTTTGACCAAATTTGTACGAGATAGTATGAGATGTATTTGCATGCTCCCTGTGCACCTTTCCACCGCCACACCACATTTCCCTTCCTCGGGTACACTACCGGACTAGCCCCCTATGCTGACGGCCACCGTCGGTATACACCCGTCAGTGTAGATAGCGCCAGCATACTTGTGTCAGACCGTCGGCAGAGGCATATATGTCGACGGCGTCCATACGGTCGTCGGTATAGAAACACCGTCGGCGCAGATTATCACCAAACGGCAACAGACAGCGCCGTCACACACGCTAACCATCCACGGGCTGTCGCGTGGCAGTGGTATGCCCACGGCCAGGCCGTCGGCATACCACTACTGCCAGGAGCACCCAACGGCTTCCACGTGGCACTGGAATGCCGCGGCCAGGCCAGACCATGATAGTCTATGCCGACGGCCAAGCCGTCGGCATACCACTGCCACGCGGCAGCCCCTGGTTTCTCCTGGGCATGGCTATGCCAACTGCAAGGTCGTCGGCATAGTTCTGCTCTGTTTTTTCTATATATGCTCTGTTTTGTCCATTTCATTCAAATTCACAGCAAATTAGACACACAAATATGACAGATCATAGCAAGATCATCATCATCTCAAGATCATCATCATCATCATCTAAAGATCATCGTCATCATCTAAAGATCATCATCGGTGAAACTTAATGAACACAAGTATGAGAACATAAGTATGAGACACGGACATCATCATCGTCATCTAAAGAACGGTAAATAAGAACTACGGAACATGAAAAGTATGGCACGACATGCACCAACACGGGTATCATCATCGACATCAGCCAAGACCGCCACTGCCAAGACCACCGCCACCAAGATCTGTAGCTAATTTAATAGCCTGTTGCCAGGTCGTAATACCGTTGAAAATAGGTAGCAACCCTTGCGGTCCGGTCCACATCGGCTTACTGGGATCATGTCTGCTCGTTGTCAATGGACGTGCGTAAATCGCCGCCCCGAGACGTAGTCTACATCAACCCATCGGGTCGCACCTGTCTGCATGAGCTATTTATTGCGTATGAGCAAGTCACAACTTGGGTAGTCCGGTTTTCTTTCAACAAATTGGAGGCAAGTTATCATCAGCCGCCGTCTGCGTTGGATGGTTCAATGGACATGCACACAAATCGCTGCCACTACAGTTTGGTGAACTTCAAATAGCCAGTTGGAAGGAACCATTGGCCAAGTTGCTGACACGGCTCATACGGGATCATTTATAACCCGCCGCAGTCACCTCAACCTTCTGTGGATTCACATCGCGTTAGCAACACCGATGATATTTACCTTCTGCTATGGTCAAGTACGGAGAATCTCAAGACAACTCCTTGAGTCATCTTAAGACTCGGGACTACGATGATATGATGCAGCAAGTCTTGCCAGTTTCAGCAAATTCAAGTGCCCCAGGATGTTGAAGGGAAACCCGGTCCCGTAGGCTACTGTTATATTGATGAAAATTTAAGGGCCGTCAGAAATATTCCGGCTCACAATGATGCTTCCGGTTTATGGTCCGGTTTAAGGAAAATCCCATCTCCCACACAGCGCTGAAGCCCTTAGTGTCTGGTTTAAATCCGGTTTAAGAGGAAACTATCTCTTGCAAGGCTCTAAAGTGCTCAAATCCGGTTTAACAATGTCCGGTTCATAAAGGAGTTAATTTCTCACAAGTTCGAGTTGAAAGGCCATCAGAAAATCTCCGGCTGAAAATGAAGAATTCCGGTTTACAGTCCGGTTCAAGGGAAAGATGTCTCCCACAAAGCTTTAAAGCTCTCAAATCCGGTTCAAAATCCCGGTTCAAGAAGAATTTATCTCTTGCAAAAAGTTAAAGGTTGCCGAAGAGGACCTGCTGCCATGATGCACGGTTCAAACATGGGTATCCTGCCTTATTGGCTTATCATATTATTGATCACTTGGGGGCTTGGTCATGTCTGAACCATAGTCACACCTCTTGATCGGCGCAATGCCACAGCATCACTTGGGGGCTTGGTCGTGTCCGAACCATAGCAATACCTTTTGATAGGCGCAATGCCACAACATCACTTGGGGGCTTGGTCGTATCCGAACCATAACCACGCCTATTGATCGGCGCAATGCCACAGCATCACTTGGGGGCTTTGGTCGAACCCGAACCATCGCTACACCTCTTGATCGACGTACTGCCAATGCATCATTTGGGGACCTGGCTGATTCGAACCATAGCTACGCCTTTTTTGGGGGCTTGGTCGTGTCCGACCGTGGTAATACCTCTTGATCGGCTTAAAGCCTCGATTACAATGGTTTTATGTTTGCCTTTGCTTGCGTTCTGTTCTCTTTTTTGATAAAGATTTTTTTGTTTTTTTTCAAACCAACATTAATAATCCGGTTCGACTGTCAATTACAAGTAGTCAGTACACGATTAAATCATAATCCGGAGACTATCAACCCGGTCTGGTTTCGACTATAAGTCGCCAGTATATATTTGGATTGCGCCATTGGAATCATGCGCTCATAAATCATTGGATTATATTATTCAAATCTTTAAATAGCCAACATGGCTTGATTTTATTATTGTTATCAGTAACCAGTATTATGATTAAGGTTTTTAAGTCGCTTTAGCGCAATGGCTATTATATTATCAATGGATATGATTTATTTTACAATTGAAGGAATAGTCCCAAGTCGCAGCAGGCTTACAACCCGGCACTTGGGGGCCACATTATTCAACTCAAGATTATATCAAATATGCAAGTCTCATGTCACTGCAAGCATGCACCATGACACTTGGGGCCTAATGCAAAGTTATTTTTATTAGTCTTATTGAAAGACCCGACTCATCACATCATAATGAGCCGGCCCTTGGGGGCTACCAATTGCTCCTGTCAACAATTCAAGGTACACAAATTTTCATCTATTATTGAAGGATCCACTGCTCAGTTGGTAAAGCACACAGCTCTCAACATTGTGGACGAGGGTTCAAGCCCCATGATGGGAGTTACATCATATAATGTTATTCTCCATGAAGTATATATAAAGTCCCAGCTCAATATTATCTTACTGAGCCGGCCCTTGGGGGCTACACGTTGCTGTTAAAGTCCACGTGATCATATTTTCAAAAGTCCCTGCTCATTATTTGCATAATAACCCGGCCCTTGGGGGCTACACTGCTTGAAGTTTTTAAGAGCATCAGGAAATTACAAGTCCCAGATTGCTGCAAGCATGACAACCCGGCACTTGGGGGCTACATATGTGGAATACTCAGTTCTGACTAATGATTGAGATGAGCAACCTGGATTTCTTCAAGCTTGTGACATTCATATTGAAGCAAGTCTTAAGCAGTTACTACGCTCCCTTCTTAAGACTTGGGGGCTACAAGTGATATGCATACAAAGGAGGTATATTTTCAAGCTTGATGTTAACAAACAGTTATGATCCGGTGCCATCAATATTTGTAAACCGGCAAAGTTCTACATTCTTAAACCGGCTGAAGATCAGATGAGTATTTCAAGGGCCAATATTGTTTTTAAGCATTGGGAGCTGAATCAAATGAGTTATTTTTCACAATATTTTTTCTATGAGAAACCAATGTGAGCAAGGTGATTATGAAGCTGGCCTATTAAACCGGATTTTCTAGAAGAAGGAAGTGACAAGGACTTAAGGATGATCAGAGCCAGTTTAACATGGACAAATCCAAATTAAACTGGGGGCTAATGTCGGGGATATACCCCGCGGTGTGACCCGGCCGGAGTCGTAACCCGGCTGGGACTTGGTAAACTGGCGAATGGTAAATCGGCGGACAGTTAAGACAAAGTAAAGACGGATGGCTGAGACAGACGGTAAACCGGCTGGTGGTAAACCGGCAGGAGTTAAGTCAGACCATGTTAAACCGGCGGACAATGTTAAACCGGCAGACAATGTTAAACCGGCAGGAGTTAAGTCAGACCATGTTAAACCAGCGGACAATGTTAAACCGGCAGACAATGTTAAACCGACAAACAGTGATAACTGGGTTGCCATGGGTTATGAAGCCCAAGACGTTATGAAGCCCAAGATGTTAAGAAGCCCATGAAGATAAGTCAGAATAGTTAAGTCTTTAGTCCGAATTGGACTCTACATGTAACCCGCCTCTTCAACATATATAAAGAGGGGTAGGGCTCCCCAAAGAGGGACAAGCTACGAGCAAGAAGAAACAATCTTAGGGCTAGACATAACTACGAGCGCCGGTTTACGGCATCTCCCTCACGATGATAATGAGACCTAGCCTCAAACAGTATGTAGGGTTGTTACCAGATGATGTTTCCCGGGGCCTGAAGCTGTCTAAATTTCTGTCTTGTGTTGCGTCTCTCGATTCCGCTCAACCCCTCTCAAGCTACCACATAGATGCGTTGGCATCACGACTAAGTCCTTACACTAGGACATCTGCCGTGACAAAACCACGACAATGACCATAGTGATGTCGATCTCACTGTTGAAAATACAGTTGAGCGGCAATACAATACCGTGCATCCATTTTTTATATTGATGTGGATATCATTTTGTCATCGTTTGAGACGTGCATTGCACGTGCAAGCTTACTAGTGTATTAAAAAATGATGAGTTTTTTATCATGCATATAAACATGTTAATCAAGCATTTGAAAAACAATTGTTGAATAAGTATTTGAAAAAGGGTGATCAACCATTTGAAATATGTTAAATGTGTATAGAAAAAACGTTAACCATGCATTGTTTAATTATGATTTTTTTATCATGTATATAAAAATGTTAATCAAGCATTTGAACAAAATATTGAACAATTATTAGTAAAATGTTGATTAAACATTTGGGAAATTTTAAATGTGAATAGAAAAAAGTTTTTTTTTTGCGAGAGGTATAGAAAAAAGTTAACCATGTCTTAAAAGGTTTTAATACTGCATTTAGAAAAATATTGATCAAGCATCTAAGAAAGTATGGCCGACCACGCCGCTGATCGATACATGATCGCGTTGGATGGTTACCGCGGTCTGAACAACGTGGTCCGGACGCATGTGGAAGGTTTACGGATCGGCGTCGGAGATGCCCTAAGATCAAGAGAGCGAGGGAGTTTTTTTCTTCTTTTTGTGAAAGGAGACGGGGGGGGGGGGGTGTTTGCCTACCAGAAGGGACGCAGACTCCATTACTCTGGTGACGCACCGGGCTCATCCTATCCCAACAACAAACCTGGCAGTGCTAAAAAAATATATAAAAAGATTGGCCGGCTGCGAAGCAAAGCAAAGCAAAGATCCCTCGTTGTCGCGACTCCAGGCCAGTGCAGTCCAGTGGTATGGTGGTTTCCGGCGCAGGTGGCGCGCATGCTCGCTCGGCACCAAACAAGCCAGAGCAGATCAAACAAACCGTGTGCTCTGCTGTTTCCATTGACGCCGAAAACCACGAGCTCCTGCGCCCACCGATACACCCGGCCTGTGTTCCCCGCGCTTTTATCTACCAGAAGACAAGACCAGAGATGATCATCATACTCGCATACAGCAGCACCACAAGGGAGGCCAAAGTGAAAACCTAGCAAGGGAATCACACATCCTACCTAGTACTCCGGCAATGTGCAGAGGGACGGTGGACGACCTCCGCCCGCCCGGGCCCCGGCGGCTCGACGTGCGCGCCTTCTACCTCCGCCTCTCCTCTTCCTCCCACTCACCCACGTCGACACCGCCCGCGGAGCTCACGCTCGTCTACCGCCCGGCCATCGGCGGCGCCGCGCTGGAGCTGGCCGGCCGCGCGCTCCCGCCGGCGTGCCCCGCCGAGGCCACCCTCCTGCGCGTCCGCGGCGCGGCCGACGGGGCCGACGACGCGCCGGCGTACGCGAGCGCCGACCGCGTCTCGGCCGCCGAGGGCACGCGCTTCGAGGTGTACGCCGGGAAGGAGCTCGCGGCGGAGGGCGCCTTCTTCGCGCGGCGCCGCCTCGACGGAGGAGGGTGGCGCGTCGAGTGCCGCCGGCCGGTCGGGTCGCGCTCGCACACGCGTGTGGCGGAGGTGCTGGTCCTCGCGGAGGGCGGCGTGCTCATAAGGGCCAGGGCCAGGGCGGCGAGGCGGGCCGGGTGCGCGACGCCGCTCGAGGGGATACCGGAGGAGGACGCGTCCTCGTGGGGGTGGTGCGAGTGCGGCGGGGCTTGCGGGGACGAGTGGCAGATGGTCGGAGACAGCGGCAGCGATGATGACGACGGCGACAAGCTGAAGGAGGAGGAGGTGGAGGCCGAGACGATGCGGTGGACGCTGGAGATGGGCGCCTGGGCGGTGTGCGTCGGGGTCGGCCTGCTCGCCACCGCGCGCCGGTTCACCCAGAGGAGGGCCGCGCTCCGGTGATCCCTGCCTGTGTCAAGAGAAATTTGTTTTTGTTTTCTTCAGTTTCACTTGGTCAAAGTGTATTCACCAGGATAGGATTTTGCAGTAGCTTCTTCTTCAGTCTAGTGATTTTGTTTCGTTGGTTTTTCGCAAAGGAGAACCGGAGAGCTTTCGACTCTTTCGTGATACTAGTCTGTTGGCATCTCCACTACTATTAAACAATTAAACAAGAATTTTTTTATGTGCATCCAACAATTAGTCCCACAAAACATACAAACCAATCAACGCCACACAATTAGTCCCACAAATATCAATCTAACG
The DNA here is from genome assembly GCA_032464435.1 of Aegilops umbellulata. Taxonomy (NCBI): domain Eukaryota; kingdom Viridiplantae; phylum Streptophyta; class Magnoliopsida; order Poales; family Poaceae; genus Aegilops; species Aegilops umbellulata. The sequence goes on from CP136060.1 coordinate 438,853,049, forward strand.
GCCATCCTTGATCTAATACCTCTATGGTGTGCATTTAGCAAATTTCCATGACTGATCGTACTCCACCACCGAAGGAATATTCCAAGTACGAGCCCACGTCCCCTGCAATCACGCAATTGTGATCGCAAACTAATAAGGAAACTCAACTAAATCAGCTCCCCTCGCCCTTGACCTCGACGCCTCCCTCCAACCCCATCTCCTGCCTGCACCGATACCTCGCGGCACTGCACCGCTCAGTCGCCTCCCTGCACGATCGCCGCCGCCGATTGTTGCCGCTCACAGCGATCCGTCAGCGAGATTGCGGGCGCCCACGACCCTGCCCTCGCAGCGTGGCCCGTCCGCGAGATAGCCAGTGCCCAGGAGCCTGCCGCCCGCGCTGCACATCCCCTGAACCAGCCGGCGACACGAAGCTGTAATTCTTCCCTATCCTTCTTCAGGTTCTACTTCTTCCTTTGACCTGTTGCAGCATTACACAGGATTAGAATTTTCAGAATAGAGTTCTAAAAAACAAGGTATGTCTGTAACAGTCGATCATTACATAATCAAAAATACATATTACTTTTATATTACCAGATTCATGATGATGTAGTGGACAGAGAAAATCCATGAAGGAAAACAGCCCCAGCTAAAAAATATCATAAGTGCACAAAATCACAAAGGTCCTCTTGAGAAATTAATTCTCTAGCTACCAAAGCAACAGGTTTATGAAATCAAAGCATTACCTTTGCAAGATCATCAACAGCATCACCATGGACGTCAAACAGCAAGGCCAACGACTAAATGTGGTCCAGTAAGGGGATCTACCATTCAAAATTGTTATTAATGTCAAGGTAGAACTCTGTTGAAAGACAATATCAATACAACGGACAGTGCACTATGTTTGCATCTGATGGTGGTGTTCATGATTAATTTCCACAATTTCCATGTTTCTCAAAATTTAATGGCATGAATATTCACATGAAGGCAAAGGTATGTCACCTCCCAATAGTGCGGGGGCGCGCACCCCATTTTAGGATATAAGCAACAACCAATCATCGGGGGTAACTATCATCAACCAGTTCCTACTTTGCGATACTGTTTTTGCTGTTGCTTACTCCCTTCGTTTCAAAATAGATAACTCAACTTTGTACTAACTTTAGTACAAAGTTGGGTCATCTATTTTGGAACGGAGTGAGTATGTGCTAACTTGCGGTATGTATTTATACAGACCCTGAATAATTGAAGAGGCAGAGGAAAAAAGAGTATTCTGCACGCGATAAAGATGATATTCTTAAAAGACGCCGTGAAGCCCGTGAGAAGAAACATGCTTCAACAACACTGCTTAATGACGAGCAAAATGTACCATATACACCCCTGGCCATGTCCCAAGGTAAAAGTGCCCTTGTACTGCAAGCTTATTTATTATTCAGATAACTGATGAGATGCCATGTACCAAGGTAAAAATGCCCTTCTACTGGATGCTTATGTATTATTCGGATAACTGGTGAGATGCTAAACTAACTAGAATGTATCATAGATGTAGACCCTAAGGAGCTGAAGAGGCAAATGGAGAGGGAACGGTAATTAATAGTTCTCTATGTGGAAAATGGTTAGTGTTTTGGGTACTGCAATTTTGTAACTAACTGAATCATTCACTCTATCTCCTCAGACTGGTGTCAGAAAAGTTGGCTTCCAGAATTTACGAAGGTGACTTGAGTTGTTGCAGAACTCCTGAGATATTGAATTTAGCTTAGCGAATTACAAAGGTGCCAATGGTATTAATGTAAGCACACATCAGAGAGCGACCAAATTAATCATAATTAGTTTCAGCTCCGGGATTTTACAATGAATTGTATAGATCTGTATAAACCCACATTTTGCACACATGATGATTGAGAATGTGCATAATTATTTAAGACCGAAAACATTTGAAGTACACCTGATCCATTCTAAACACTAAAGAAGTTGCACTTCCTACTTTCAGAGTGTAAAATGGTGCATTTGAATGTCTGTTTGTTGGAACTACGCAGTTTGATTTAGTTTCTTAGAGCAATAAAAATACTGTGCAATGCAACTCAGAATCAAGACATACTCTTCGAATTATACTTTTTGCTCCCATCCCCATTCGGCACCTCCTTCTCCTCCCACGGGAAATCTGAACCATTAAGGGCCTTATCAACATAGCTACCAACAAAGCGGATGATTTCTCATATAACAGTCTTGAAAGGGAACATTGTAACAGAAAACTCACTTTCTAAAGATTAAACCAGACACTCATTCATGGTAACCACCATGACAAGCTTAATAGTATTACAAAAAGAATTGCCAGTTTTGCGCTTCTTGTTCCATTTTAGCTCTTGAGGAACACATGACACTGAATTTCTCTTCAATAATAATTCTCCAACTTCCTTTATTTCATGAAGATAATCTATCATCTTTTGAGAAGGTACTGTATCATGTTAACTCTTGGATCCACTCACAACCAGAAGGTGCAGCAATCTAGAGCAGAATAATACTCAGTTAAATCAGCTTTTCTAACAAAGCCCTATGACAGAACAATTATACAGAGTCTTGGAAACATTCATGGTGATTTCTCAATAGGTGGAGCAGGTGGCGGGTTTGGAGAGAGGGACTTACCTGGACCCGGACAACCGCACGGGAGAGGGTGGAGAGGCTCATGGAGGCGACGGCGACGACATCAGGAGGAGGGAGGGGCCCGGGGTCGCCGGCGAGCACCCCGATCTCGAGCGCCTTCTCGAGCACTTCGGCGAATGGATTCTGAGAAGGTGCAGGGTAGAGCAGGTGCGTGCGAGTGCCACACATCCGCGTACACCTCCGCCAGCGCCTAGCGCTGGGGCGAGCATGCCGAGCTCGAGGGCATCCTCGGCCACTTCCGCGAGCGATTTGACATGAAGGGGAGGAAGAGTAGCGGCTGCGAAGGGCAGCCGCGGCCTGACCAGGAAGCACCGACGGTAGTGACCAAGGTGAGCGGCGGCTAGACCAGGGAGCGCCGGTGTTGGTGACGAAGAGGGTCGGCTGTGGAGTGAGGGGTGTGGCCACCATGGGAGAATGGGGAATGGGGAGAGAAATGTGAGGGACTCACGGGGCGGTGGGGAGGATAACTAACGTTTTTCAAAATAAATTAGGCAGTGACCAGAGAGAGAGTGTGACTGTGCGGCTTGTCTAGATCAATTTTTTTATCTTCTAAAAAGACCCATTCTTTTTTATCCGATTCGCCTGCATGACTGCCATCTTTTTTATCTTCTAAAAATCATAAGGGCTGTTTAAACTCATTTTTGTTTGATGATTTTAATTTTTTTATATGAATCTCTATAAAAGTCGATATTTTTTTATTGAATATGTTCAAGTTCTGTAATCATGTTGGTCATCTTGTGGTCTATGGATGTTAAATTTTGTGAAGTACTTCACATAAGATATTTTTTCTGACACTCCTACACAGGTATTTTCCGCCGCGTATCATTATACTTATCCTATGTTGTACCACTATTTCGAAACTAAGTCTGGTTCCTACTTTATTGGCTCATAGGACATATTGTAGAACAAAACTAGCTGACCTTTTAGTGGACTTGAATTATGATAATTTAAGAAATTGAGACTTGAAAAATGATTCAAACAACACAGATCCCACGGATTGTATGTTACATGTGCGATCATGTTGTTTGGTATATAACACATTTAAATGCTTTGGTAAAAATAACTTGCTAAAAGAGAAACTATTTTCAAAATAAATGTTTTTATAAGAGTTAGATTATGATACGTGCGTTGCACGTGCACGCTTACTAGTCTTTGGAAGCAAAGAAACGATCGAGTTTTTCGCCCGGCTAGCACTCCATCTTCGGTTCTGGATTCAGTCAACAAGATAATCGATGAACTTCGCATTTGGGTGATGGATGGAGGGAAAGGAGTTAGCGATCTTTTGTGAGAAGTTAGCTTAGTGTGTGGAGTTGGAGTTTTTTTTGTGTGGCCTCTGCCGACCTGTGGCCGTTGGCAACACCTCAACACTCTTGTAAATTGTTTTTCTCCTCTTTTATAAAGCTACGGTACGTAATTTGCGTATCCTGAAAAAAAGATTTTGTGGGAGTTGACAAAGCTTGTAGCGTGTATGTACATACACTCGGAATCGATCAACGAGGACCTTGCAATCATACTAGTGTACGAACAGTCACAACATGCTACATCAAAACTGAAGAGCACGTCGCTTGCTTGCCCAAGGTAGCTGGTCAATCATCTGGAATCCATTCTCGACTAATCCATCATATTTCAGACCCTCGCGTGCGTGCTACAAACCAAAGTATCTAACGGCTAGCAACACAGCGCGGTAGAGATCATGACAGACCCAACGGCCGAAGTCACCCGCATCGGAAGCAATGTACGTGGCTATCTTGTTATTGGGCTAAAGCCCAGCGTGCTCGCCAGGCCGGCCCACACAACACGACTACTAGCGTCTAGCGGTGCTTTTGAATTTTTTGTCCCTGGTCTGATAGGTTTAGTCCCATACGGCTTATGCAAGCTTCGTCGCACATGTTTATAATGTTGACTCTGGTTGCAATTGGCACCAAGCGGACCGCTTGGTGAGCTACCTACAAAAACTTGCAATCAACTGATAAATGATGCTTGGGTTGTGACGGCATTTGCACATTACAAATGTCCCACAACCTCTCTTAGCACACCGACATGGTGTGTTCAGCTTTTTATTTTATATAGACTTTTTTTATTATATTGTGTTTTTTCAATATATTTTTTAGACCGTTAGCCAAGCGGGTGTACCGCATAGATGAATCTTGTTCGAAATCTTGGCTCGTTGTTTATTGTGGTCACAGAATTTTCTACATTTAGTTTTTAATTTGACGAATGTGGCTATCTGATAAATCTGCAACAGAATAAGCTCGCCCCCTCCCATGTAGAACGATATAAAGACAATTTTTTGGGTCCATTTTGGGTAGTTCGAGTCTTGATCTTCTCATCCGCCGCTCGAGTCTTGATCTTCTCCAACAGCCGCGCTATGCGCCGCGCGCAAAAAAACTGTTTTCCGTGCGCGCTGTGATGGTTTGGCGCGCCCGCCCGCGCTGGCTCCAGCGGCCGCGCTATAATGCAGCGCGCGCGCCGCTCCAGCAGAGCGCAAAAATACAGCGCGCGCGCCGCACAAACCACATATACATGTGATGTGATATTTTGGACAAACATGTGATGAAATTTGACACAAACAAGTTGATGAATAAAAGTTCATGCCCACAAGTTCATCCAACCAAGTTCAAAATCATGCCCACAAATTCATTAGTAAGTTCAAATGCAAACAAGTTCATCCAACCAAGTTCAAATGCAAACAAAGTTCAAGACATGAAATACACATCAATCTTCATCTTCATCTTCATCGTCTTCGTCTTCGTCCTCATCTTCCGAAGACGACTCTTCCGCCTCCGAAGATGAATCTTCCTCCCTCTCATCACGCACCGCATCACGCACCGCATCATGTGAAGCTCCGACGGTGTTGGCAAGATCTTCAACGGCATCTTCATGGGAATGTGTGTGAGAAGTCATGGCGGCCGGAGGTGCACCCATGCCTCCAATGAGAGAAGCAAAACTCATGCCTCCCGTGGGGGCATTTCGTCGAACACGTGGTGAGCGTCGGCGGCCGGCTCAACAAGTGAGCTCGCCGGCGTGCGGAAGCCGCCGCGGCCGTCGAACGCCCTGCAAGCTTTTTTCCCCTCGCCTTTGTGATGCCGGAGCCGTCCGCCGCCTTGTTCTTCTTCGCGGATGTTTTGCCCTTCTTCGTCCGCGCCGCATTGGGTACTTTCTTCGACGGGGCGACGGCGGCACGGGACGGCGCCGGCGCGACGCCACCCGGCGCCGTGGTCATCCGCGGCGGCAAGAAGAGGCTGCGCGCGAGGCCGCTCGGCGGAGCTCCGGCGGTGGCGCCAGCGCTCGCCGCGCTAGGGTTTCCGGCGGCGGCGGCGGCGGGGTCGCGGCTGTACAACGGGGAGAGCGGGGCGCCGGTGTGCGCGTCCATGGGTGGGTGGCAGGGCGCCGGCGCCGGCGCGCGCGGGGCGTAGGAGGAGGTGAGGAGAGAGTGCGGCGCGAGCGCTCGAGTGTGCCGCGCGCTGTAGCCGGCGCACCAAATTAAGCGTGCGGATAAGTGTTTTTTCAGGCGCGCCCAACCCGTTATAGCGCGCGCGCCGTTTTTGCGCGCCCGCTGGAGCGACCCGCCGCGTTGCGCGCGCGCAAAAACGGCATATTATGCGGCGCGGTGCTAGTTTAGCGCGACTGTTGGAGATGCTCTTAATGTTTTAAAGCGAGACCGGGAAGCATTTTGTTTTATACAAGATAACATTGACAACTGAACGAAAAAAACCCAGCGAGGAACAATTTGTTGGGTGTCCCAAAGGACTCGCCAAGATTACATTGTGTAGTTTACCATGCTACAACAATAGATGAAGTATTATCTTGGTATTTTGTTAATGGCATCTAGTTTATATTAAACAAATAGATATTCCTAACATGAGTCTTAATCGTTAGTTTCAAAATAAATATTTTTTTATTCATGTTAGTGGCATTAACAAGAAATGGCCCGCAAAAAGGTAAAATAATGCATACCGCTTCTAGTTGCCGTTGAGGTGACGTGTGTGCGTGGTCATGTCATCATCAACGTCTTGTCTTGTCTTTGCCCTTGGATCATTGTTGTAATCAAGGTGGGGGTGGTTAGCCTGAGAGTCGTCAAGGTAGAGCCCGAGGACGCCTATGTCAACAAAGCCGCCAGGATCCGAGCAGGCCCACATGCTAGAACAATCAGCAGGAGCTCAAGCATGCAAGACTATGGCCCTAGGGACACTAAGGCCGAGCTGATGTGAACTCGAAGCATCCCAACCAAACTCGACGTGCCTGCGGTCGACCCGCGAGCTTGATGTTAGGGCCGCCATCGTCTCCTTTTAGGATTGGCACGCGGCTGGCTAGGCATCTTGTGAGCCAGCCGGCGAAGAAAGGAATAGTCATGAAAGAGGTCCGGGAAGGATCGTTTGGAATAGGAGTGAGGATGGAAGGGGGGGCGAGGGGATGAACGACTGAGTCTTGTTAGCCTGAAGGGGTAAGTTTCGAATTGCGAGGGGGATGGTTGAGTGGGCTATGCCTTTTATTGTAGAGATTTTAGATGTGCTTATTCAGTACTTAGGGCCAAAAATTACTTGTGATGGCATGCCTATTCCCAATCTATACTATACAGTGTACGAATTTTACCTTTATAAAATATAGTGTATCCATTTTGAATTGGACCTATATATGTATATCATTCTTAACCACCACTCGTCTCCCAACTCTAACGCCTGGGAACAGTGGGAATGTGGGATTCGTGGTGAACAGGAAACCATGGTTGTTTCCATCCTATGCTAGAACCATCCCATTGCATCCTTGCTGCAAAATATTAGCCCATAACAAATGCCTCTCGGGACATGTTGCAGTCTCAGCAAATGACATGTCCACCCAAGTGAGATGGTCTAGAAGGACATCTACAATAGGAGGAATAGAAAGTAAAGTACTTTTTCTTCATACAATTTTTTATGTAAACAGTGGTTACATGTCACCAGAATATGTGATGCGAGGTGCTTTTTCTGTAAAATCAGACACCTATAGCTTTGGTGTACTTCTCTTGGAGATTGTAAGTGGTTCCAAGATCAGCTCATCAGAACTCACGACCAACTTCTCCAACCTTATAGGTTATGTAAGTCTTGCATCAAGCTCCAATCTGAATCTGTACTAACAGTTTTCCTTTACGCATGCAGCATGGTTGGAGTCATGAGGTACCCATTTTTTAGCATACGGTTAAGAAAAGTATAAGCTTCAGTTCAAGAAGTTGTCAGACAAACTAGTGTAAGAAATTTGTGCTTCAATCTTGAAATAGTGTACTCCTGGACATATATTGTCTGCTTTACTACTGATGTCTGTTTTACCTGGAAGACATATATTGTCTGGAATCTGGATTGAGACTCATGGGCGAAGACAGCAACAACTTTGACCGTAGAACTGACCGGGGCTCCAAGTTAGAGGCAGAAACTTCCTAGTGAGATATCCATGGTTCAGTATACGGTTAATGAAAAGTACTATAACCATGAGCGCAAGAATTGGTCATGCCACCAACTGTAAAAGAAGAGTTACATTCTTGAAATAATGTCGGAGTACTATTTTACCTCCACGAATTATACAAGTCTGGATTGAGACTCGTGGATGAAGACAGCAACGACTTTGAGGTTTGAGCGTAGCACTAACCCTGCTGCACCCTCAAAGGAAAATTTTGTTACTACAGATTCAGATTGGAGAGGGCGACAGGGAAACCTCATGGTAAGAGGCTGCCTTGTTAGTCGAGTCTCGGACGCCATCGTGCTGATGCCGATGGCCTCCTCTAGGAGCCGCCGCCTGAAGCTGCCCCCTTATCTCTCCACATGCATTCCCGCGGAGCTTGAACCAATCATCATGCTTCTCCACGGCTTTTGCAACGGTGAGAAAGAGACTTGTGTGCATCTAAAATTGGCGGCGAAAATACTTCTTCGGATAGATTTGATTAGGGACGAAATAATCTCTCATAATCTTGGCATGGCCCTCCGCTCTATCACGGTTGAGCTGCATGCGGCCGAGCTGCAATCCTCTTCTTGGCCACCGTATATCATCCTTGAAGATCATGCCAACGACCATTTCGAAGTCGTTGCAATCTTCTTCCTCCTCCTCAAAGATCATCTCTCTTAGCCTCTTAATTAAACTATCAGTTGAATTCAACAGACAAAAGAAAAAATAAGAAAAAAAAGCTAAAAAAACTCACCTAGGCAAACTACCGAACCCTTGCAAGTCGGCGGAAGTGTAACTACCGGCCAGCAACGTTGACCCGATACTAGCAGTCGGCAAGGCGTGGAGATGACCGGCAAAGCACGACAAGGTGCCGATGAGGCTACGAGGAAGATCCAAGGCGCTTTCCGATGACAGGATCGGTGCGGCGGCGGCGGCGTTTCAGCTCGACTCCGGCGACGGCGACGGCCGGTGACCAACTCGGACTAGAGCAGAAGAGCGGCGATGCCGAAGAGAAGCGGCGGAGGCGGTGGGTAGTCGCCGGCAGTGTGGGGTGAAGGCGTAGAAAAGAGGTTGCAACTTTTACTCGGACGGCTGGAGGCCGGGTATATTTAGGAGCCACGGTGCCGAGGAGTAAAAAAATTACTCACCTAACGGTTTTAAGATTTCGGCTAGATGCCGGTTAGAGGAACAAACCGGGATTTTACTGCTCTACCATATTTAGGGGATCAGCTAGAGTTGCTCTAAGACCCCTACGGAGTTGTCATCAACATCTAGTCAGTGGAGCAAGTTCCAATGATGAGCAACCACACATCGCCCGTTATCGGATCTATTCTCCAGTTAACCGTTAACAGCATATATGGTGATTGGTGAAAGAATCAGGCACATATGGCATCGTCGTGAACTTTATTGAATATCAGAAGAGAAATCGTTCAACAATAAAGGCAAAATAAAGCTAGGAGGGTCAGCATTGTAAATAAAAGTCGTTTGCTCAGGTTTTAGGGATGGCGATGACGCATCTAGGGGAGGAATGATGACGATGATGCCTGCGTCCTGTCTCAGCAAGACCCTCTTTAGAGTGGTGTGGGTGGGGTATTCTGTGCGCCGCTCAGCGGTTGTGATGATTTTCACCCAGTTTTTCATAATTAAACAGGCAATCGCTCGGTTTTCCCTAATTAAACAAGCAACTCTTTTCTTTTTAATGAATGCAGGAATCCTGCCATTTCGACCAAATTAAAACTAGAATTGTAATCAAAAGCATATTTAGTAAGAGTGTACGCCAAACGATTGGCATCCCTCGGCCAGTGGTTAACATGCTGGGAACAGCCGGCCAAGATCACCACATAGGGGCTCCAAACTTGAATTTTGAATCACACCATTGCAGGATTGAATCAGCTCCAAAGAACCGGATTCTACCACAACCAGAGTACAGTCCAAGTTCTCCAGGAGTTCGAGGGCTCTATGGAGTGCAATGGCTTCTGCACTCTACCATGGACAAGAAGGTAATCCTGAACAAGGTCCAAATGCGCTTGTCAGGCCATTCAAAGGCTTTAAGCAATTGTTTCTCCTGTTAAAAGTAACAAGAGTAATACCAGTTTTTCACTTAAATATATCGTTGTTAACCTAGCCCCAAAGAAGAAACTTGTTAACTAGCTAGTTCTTCGTATCTAAATTATAGCGTTGAGACCAATCCTGATAACTATAATCGGGATAGATTATTCATTCTGCATAACAGTGCATCAACGGCTAACACATTACAATTTCGGGCCAGAACCACAGGAAGAAAATGAAGAATTCATTCCGCGAAGCCCATGATAACGGCAGTACATTGCAAGAAACTGTTTATGGCATTGTATCCTTCAGAAGAAAGATTATTTACATCACCATATGAATAAATGTGCGAGTGAAATAAGGATATAAAAAACACGTCTAACCTGTTGCTGAAATGCTTAGTTAACTCTAAAGGATGACAAGGTTCATGAATTTCCTCTTTGCAAAAGCCAACCACCATTTGTTTGGAGTGCCATTAGCTCTGTATGCACAGTTGAGCAGCCTCCCACTTGTTTCCTCCCTTATCTGCTTCAGATAGTTCCTCAACAATTCTGCATTAGAGCGGAGAAATGCTTAAATGAGGATCACAATCCATGGGAGTAAGACTATTCTTTCGTTAGATTTGGCATCTACCAATTTATAGCTGAACTAGCCTACGGCTTTATTAAAATACTACTGCTCATTTCTCCCAAGAAGTAAAATCACGTGAAATACCAAGCAAACAACTTATTACTTCTACAGAGAAGAGTTAGCTAAGTTGCTAACTTGCTATCAATAAAGCACATGCACGTGCAAATATGCATCGAATTTGATGGGAGCTATATACCTGCTTCCTCCTCGGATTCGGGAAGAGTGAAAAGTCCAGGGAAAGGAAACCCAGGTTCCCCGGGCACAGGGACATTTTCCAACCCCAGGTTAATGATTGCCTTAGTTCCAACAGCCAGTGTCCGGCAGCTTTCTAGTCTTTTCAAGGCAATATTAATGTAAGATGTCAGATAGATAAGCAACTTGTCTGCTGGGCTTTTGACATGGAAGTTTTTGAAGAAAACATTTGCTCGAAAGAAAGTTATCGCTTCATCAACTATATCCGCTTTATCTGTAATAGCATCAACATTAGTAAGCAGTTCGGCATGGTCATGCAGGAACGGAAGTACATCATTAACTGTGTCTGATGTTGTACCGGTACCTGAATCTGAGGCTGGGGCTGGGCCCTTGATATGAGTTTTTAGTGGAAGCAAAGGACACCCACAGGCTTTTGTGATCCCGTCATCGTCAGTGAAACTAGAGTGATAAACCTGTCCTCGAGGGAGAAATGCATATGGTGCTCACATATCGCTAATTATCATTAACCATGACGAAACTAGAACTACCAAAACTAGTATGTGGGAAACTAAAGCAAGCGATGAGCAGATTTGATAGTTATTTGCTACCATCCATATTACCTTCGTCAAACGCCTAAACCCATGAAAGGTATCCCTAAAGGTGTAACTCTAATTGAAGTACTTTGACCCCACAAAATTTATGTCACCTTATTACATTTCGCCTGTTTGGACTACGTTGGCTAACTATATGGCTTATATGTCTGACGTGCAAATAGAAGTGTCATATAGATTCGCCATTTGAATTGGAAATAAATCAAGTGATATAGTTGTACTTCAATACTGAGAAAGGGTATCCATTAGTATGAGAATCAAGAATGGAATTTTATATTTTTAGGCTTAACGTTTTCCTTCATTTGAGAAAAGTTTTGTCATCTCAAGTATTGCATCCCCTTCTAGTTATGTAGTATGGCTGTCAAAATGTGATGACGCCAAACAAGAATTTTCTAGTTGTTGGCTTCTACTTTAAGTCTTTAACATCAGCTTCCAGGACCTTCACAACTTGCTCTGTTAAGTAACCAGAAAATATGAACAGGAATTCTGTGATGACTGATGAGGCACTGAGGTGCACTGCATTGGTCAGTGACAGTATCGCCTTCAGTAATGAAAAACAGAGCATTCAAAATGGCACCAATCTTTATGTACCAACTTCTCCACATTTCAGAATGATACTTCACTTTCAATTTGGCCTAATCAGACTCAGAGGCTGTGCAAATTCGGTGACAATGGCGTCCAGGGAATGACAAGGTCTGGACGAAGGAGAGGGCAAGAAACTCACCATGGCTATGGAGGACAGCCAGGTACAGAGCGCTGCAGACAAACAGGGATCTCCGCCTATGTAGATCTGCCGAGTGCCGTCTATCTGGTAGCGAGGCGGGATGGGATGAAGGCCAGTCGCCGTAGAAGGAGGTTCGCCCTAGTACAGCCGTGGAACCTAAACCAAACAATAAGGGGACTGAATACTTGACTAGTTTTTCAACAGACTATACAGAAGCAGGAGTAGTAAGAATCACTTACAGAAGAAGGCTGGCTCTGAATAGTTTCCTCAGAAGCTGGTTAATGGCCCCCCACCGGCAGCAAGCTATTCAGGACTCTGCATCGAAGATAGAAGCTACGTATGTTATACGAATAAGCTGGGAATTGTGTGATGATAAGCAGAAAAGCAGCAAATAACAGAGGCAAACTTGCCGGTGATAAAATTGAATAATAGCAATAGCGTCTACATCATGTAAGACAATCATACTGGGGAGGATTGAAAGGAAATCAAGCTACAAGCCCAATATTTCACAAGGATCTGTTGCGAAATGTTTTTTCCCTCACAACTTCAGGCCCAAATCTCAAAACAAAATTCGGAGCAGTTACATCATCAGATTAAAAACTAACGGATTCCCTAAAGGGCTCATTTGGCTGCAGGGCCAACACATAGGAAGCTGTCATCTTATGGACTTGTCCCAGATCCACCAGCGGCAACCAAATCGAATCCCAGAGACGATGGGGATGGGATGGGGTCGAATTGAACGGGGCAATGGGCAGGGACGGGTAGATCTGGACGGGAGGGGAATGGGAGGCGAGGTCGTAACATCTCGCCGGCTATGGGGATGGACGGGACGGAGGGTGATGCGGGGAAGAAGGAGGTTGCGAGGTGAGGCTCCTCACCGGAGAAGGCGGGCGGCGGGGTCGCTGCTGGTGCCAAGGAGATGAGGCAGGCGGCGTCGCTGATCCTAGAGGAGATCGCAGGAGGGAGACGGGGTCGGGGGAGAGCGGGTCGCGTCCGGCCGTGGCGTCGGAGGAAGGGAAGAGGTAGCAAAAACCATCAACGGACGTAGCAAAAATTACAACGGTTGTAGCAAAAAGGGATGCCGCCGTCGAGCCTACAGGTTCACCATGAAAGAAGGATGTAGAAAAAATCATCCACGGATGTAGCAAAAACTACAACGGTTGTAGCAAAAATAGGTCGCCGTCGTCACGGGATGCAGCTCGGCCGTGAATGAATGTAGCAAAATCTGTAGCCGTTTCCAGCAAAATTCGCCACCGATACCAGCAAGAAAGAAAAACGGTTGTAGCACTCGTGTTCCAGTGAAAAGAAAAGTCACCGTTCACCGCATGCAGCACCCCCGGAGGCCGATTGCAGCTCCCCGCCATCCATGGTTGCAGCTCGAGTTTCGGCCGCAGCTCCCATGGACGCCGGTTGTAGCTCCCACGAAAACGGGTTGCAGCTCCTGCCGTCCATGGTTGCAGCTCGCCGCTCCGGGCGTCGGGGGAGAAGAGGATGCAGTTCCACATCCATGGACGCAGCTCCCGCTTGCATCAGCTCTGGCGTCCTCAAAAGTACAGTCGTCGGCGCTGGTATTTTGGACTCAGAGAGAGGACGATGGCGGGGATGAACTGGATTAGATACTCACGGGTGGGGATAAGGTTTGTGTGGCCACCGGTGAGTTATTTCGTGCGTGGGCCCTACCATGTATACGCGTCTCGCACGAGACGGTTGTTTCACGGGCGCGTGAGCCAGCATGGCGTGGGAACCGGCCGAAAGTTCGGCCGGTCTGCCGGCTCCAAACGTTTACCTAAATCAAATCCTGAAAATTGACATCCTGAACTTGCAATCCCGGTCTACCTCTAGATCTATTTGGCACACTGGGAATACTATAATCCCGGTAGGGATAACCAGCTACTCTCACAGACAAGAATTTGGGCCGGCCCACTATAACAAAACAAAAATTTGTGAAGTTTAAAAAATGCTCGCACGTTTCTAAAATTGTTCAGAAGTAAAAAAATGTTCCTGTTTTCTATTTTTGGCACAAATCCAATTCAGTTTGTGTTTTTTCAAAGAATGTTCTAAATTTCATTCATTTTTAAAAAATGTTCACGATTTCAAAAAATAACATTCATCCAAAATGTTCAGAATTCCAACATTTTTCACATGCTATGATTATTATTTTGGATTTTCAAAATTGTGTCGCATTTTTAAAATAATGTTTTTCATCATAAATTACTTCGTACATAATGTTTTTATAAAATGTTTCGGATTCTTGGCTGCGGACTCGACTGGGTCGTCCCACTAGACATGAAGTGAGTTTGTTTTCTTAACATGCCATGTAAAATTCTTTCTTTCTTTTTCTTAAGGCGTGACATAATAATTCCAAAACAAAAAATATGCCGTGAAGTCAAACTTTTTGAAAATTTTGAATACTTTTAAAAAAACCAACAACTTTGAAAAAGCGAACGCCTTTTGAAACATATTTGAAACCTGAAAAAAAAAATTAAAGTGCAAACACTTTTTGAAACATATTTTTTTCTTCTGAAACCTGAACAAAATTTTAAAGTGCGAACACTTTTTGATACATAAACATTTTCTGAAACCTGAAAATATTTTGTGACATCTAAAAAATATCAAAAGTTTTAAAAGAATGTATGGGGCAATCCAAACAAATGTTTACACAATGTATACTAATATTTGTGCGATTCGAAAAAATATAATGGCAATTGTGCATGGGTTGTTTTTATTGAATGCTAGGGCAACTACTCGGAAGAATGTCCAGGTAGGCTCTTCGGCAAGCCTCTAGGCGATGAGCAATGCTACACATACGTAATGTTACGTCCATATTTTACGTAAAAGCTGATGTGGGGTTTGTTAATTGGGCCAGGATTTGCAGCTGGGGCCCACCCCGGTTAAAATCAGGGGGGAGAGAAGAATTTTATGGAAGGTCACGTAACCCTACGTAGAACGTTTCGTAGGTGTAGAATTATCGCTAGGCGATGGTGTTTGTTTCTCCCATTAGTTTGGTGGATGGTGAGGGGAACATCGATGGGTGGTCTTGGGACGGTCTTTGTGCTCAGTGGCAACTATGCTCTGTTCCAGATCTGGAGGCCTAGATCTTGTCATAGTGGGCACACCTTGTGATTGGGCCGTTGCTTAGAAACCCATGGATGCTTGTCGCATTCCTCATGGGGTGCATCACGGTACTCTTCCCCTCCTCTTGTCTCTGCACTGGGCGGAAACCCTTGTCCATTGGGGGGGAATGCGACAACGACATATTTGTGTCGTGATCCTCTCGGGGGAATCGTTGGTGAAGATCTCCTCTGGTTGCAGCAACAATTCCTGGTCTGGTTTGGATCACCGCTCGAAGCATTATTGGCTCAGATGCCTGGAGGATTGTTTGCTTCTTCAATTTTAGAAGTGATTGCGTTGTCAGGTAGCTCCGTAGTGATCTACGTCGAGAGCGATAGGCAGAAGGCTCTCCGATGGCAATTTGGTGGAACTCGGTGGCGCAGTCTACTGGTTTCATCCATGAGGCGCTAGATCATCTTTCCTCGACAACTGAGGTCGCTTATATTTGTGGTTCTGCCCCTCGTGTGCTTCTGCTCGACAACAAGTTGTCAGCGTCCAGCCGTGTGCTCCTCGTGCACAATGAATGGTGTTGTGTCTAGCTTTCTGTTATCATATTTGTAAGAGGGTTTACCTCAACGCCTTGTATTGTTTGGCCATGCGGCTTTATGTATAAATGCGAATGAAATGCTATTCTATATAGAGAAAAATGGAATCGAATGAAGATTTTCTCTCCTCTGCCTTAATAAAAAATGTATTTATGGTGCCACAATACGCGTGTTGACATCCCACCGCCGGACACATCATTTACTAGCTAAATACCTCCGCGTTGCTACAAGAGGATACAATATTTGAAGAGTGGTGGCCTGTGACCGATTGTCCTCAGTCATCACCTCATCCTCAAAGGCGCGGTCGGAGCCCTCGACCGTTGACATCCTCGATCGAGCACCTGTTGCCCTTACCCGTGAACGTTTTGAAAACCGTCAGCATGTGGACGTCCTACAGAGCACGGTCACCATACGTATTGGTGGACGCTTGGTTGCCCTTGCCGCGAGCGTGTAGTGGTTGTTGTCCTTGTTCGCAAGTGTTGGCTGTCCATGTTGCTGAGAGCCTGCTGGCCATCCTCGCCCGCAAGCGCTTTCAAATTGATTCGGCGTGATTAACTGTGTGCCTAATTAATTAATTGCAGGCCTAATTAAAAATCAATTCGGCGTGATTAACTATGTGCCTTATTAATTAATTGCAGGCCTAATTAACTGTCTATCTAATTATCTGCGAGTCTAGTTAGCTGTCTATCTGTAAGACTAATTAACAATTTTCCTAATTAATTAATTGTTTACCTAATTGAAAAATCTCTTTCTAATTGTATGCAGGCTCAATTAGCTACCTGCCTAGCTAATTAATTAATTGCATTAATGACTCGGTTTTTGAATTGATTCGTCGCGTAACTATTCCCTATTTATATGATCCTAACTAGTTGCACACATAGTTAATTGTCAGACTAATTAGTTGCATTAGTGACTTGATTTTTAAATTGATTCAGTGCTCAGTTTTTATTGTTTTTCTTATTAATGTGTGTGCTAAACGACGGACAATGTACCAACTCCCCTTTTTTAATAGTAAAGATTCTATCATTTATGTTTAGTACAGTGGGTACTCCCTCCGTTTATAAATACAAGTCTTTTTTAGATATGGACTACCTGCGGAGCAAAACGAGTGAACCTACAATCTAAAATACATCTATATACATTCGTATGTGGTTCATATTGAAATCTTTTAAAAGACATTTATTTAGAAACGGAAGGACTATTAATGTCAAATATATAAATGAGGTAATATCATTGGTAGTCATACAACTTGAGCTAGATGTTCAGTTAGGTGCTAAAACTTGTAAAATACGAATTTGTAGTCATCTAACTTGTTGATTGGTGCAAATACGGTGCATTCTACTGTATCCAGCATACATCCTGCCTACATGGCATGCCAGCTGCCCACATGTTAGTGTGTAGGAGTAAACTTTTCCAGATAACTCCCTATAATTTTTTAGTCACGAAAAAAAAGTCTAACTTAGTGAACAGTGTTATAAGAGAAAAGCAATAAACATCGGTTTGAGCAGCAGGATTCGAACTACAGATCTTCATCTTCAGAAGGCGAGCACACAAGGTAAATCAATAGGCCTAGCGCAGTTTGTTGTCTGAAGGAATAACTGATTTCTATTACCTACTCCCAAAGCACCTAGGACTGCCAGCTCAAATGGGCTATGATCAGTAGAACCCATTTTCCACCTTTGATTTTTTTAGAAAATTGTATGTAAATTATGATCTCAGTAATGATAGTATATTGATGGACTACAAAATTATTTATATAATTTAAAGTGATCCAAATATTTGTAAAATTACAATTCAAAAATATTATTCAAAACTTCTAATGCTCATAGATGAGTGGATTTTTAACATAAAAATAAGGGAGCCGCTAGGTCTGGAACCCACGAGGCTGCGACCAGAAACACTCTACTATCTATACATACAGAAGATGATTTGTAAATAAAAAAGTTTCATATAAGCGTGAGTATTATATAAGAAATATTTAGTAAAACATAAGTAATAAAATTACTTTCCAATATCTGTGTGTTAAAAATATTATACATACAAACAATGATTATTAAATAAATATTTAAACCTATGTATTATATTAGATATGACTAAATACTCATATCAAAAATTTAAATTTTAAATTATGGATATGTGATTACATGGAAATTGAACTGTACAAATGTGCATATAATTATTGAAATGTTTGTAAAACTAAAATAATAATTTGGAATTTTAATTTTACAAACACTTGTATTATTTGAAATTGTACACACATTTTCGTTATTCATAAATATTTTTTAATATCTAATATTTGTAAAATAATACATGAACAGTTTGAGAGTAAGTTATTTCGTTTGTATTAACAATACTTATAACACAAATATTTAAACATTATTTTTCTGACCGAGATCATAATTTACATACTATCTACAAATTTCTAACAAAATCAAAGATGCAAAATGGGGTACACAGATCGTAGGCCATTTGAGCTAACAGGCCCACGTATTTTAAGATGAGGATGTAAAACGTAGTTATCCTTATAATGCATCATTTGTCATTGGCTGCGCTGGTTGACCACATGTGCGTACCTTCTGAAGGTCGCGAGTTTGAATCCCGGCCCCTCTATATTGATGACTTATCATTCTTTTTCTCTTACATTAATCAATGACAGGTGGGCCTCACCTGGGCTTTTTTGCGCAATTAAAAAGTTCAGGGAGTTATCTAGGAACATTTATTCCAAGTCAATGCCACGCATGCAACATGTATGTCCGGATGTGGTAGAACATGCCGTATTTGCACCACATAACAAGTTAGATGACCATAAATCCGTATTTTACAAGTTTTAGCACCAAACTGAACATGCAACGCAAGTTCTATGACTCCCGATGATATTACCTCTATATAAATCTTAGTACTCATTTGTTTTTCTAACTTGTCATCATGTACACGTGTTGACCATGTGGTGCATCACATCTTCATCGTTACTTCGTATCATTTATTATAAAATCAAATCAAATAATTAAATGCACAAAATCTTTTTTGAAAGATTTTAAATGCACACACTACATATAGTGCAATGATATGCTTGCTAGCTCGGACAACAAGCATATCTCCCCAGAAAGAGAGCGCGGGTGCTCTATGGCTATGGCCAAGATCTTTCTCCTCCTCCTCGTTCTAGTACCCATTCGCATGGCAGCCGCTCGGACGGATTGCCCCAACGTGCCGTTATTGGGCGCGGTGGCCGCCTGCCAGAAGGCTTGCGGCACGAAGCTCATGTACGACCTCTGCATCCGCATGATGCGCCAAGGCGACGCCGACATGTCCCCGTCGCACAAGGAGAGAGCCACCGCATACGCGATCCTGGCGGCGCACTCCGCTGCAAATTCCTTCGACGACACGAAGCTCGCCGCGAGCAACCAGCTCAGCCACAACTCCTCGCTCTCCGGCCAGCAGAGGGACGCCTACGAGGGGTGCATGAATGACTACGCACCGGCGGACAGCTCCATCGACCGCATCGCCGACGAGGCGCTCCCCAGCTGCCGCTTCACGGGCCTCGCCGACGAGTACACGCGTGTGATAACTAGTGTGGAGAAGTGTAGGGACCGGCTGTTGACGCCGACTCTGGTGAAAACTCCGCTGTACCCCATGGTGGTGGCCGACCGGAACAAAGCAGTGCTAGCGAACATGCTTGGTAAACTGTTAGGCATATGAGTGTGTGTTGGATCGAGAGGCGGTGCAGAGCAAACAATAAATACCGGCATTGAGTACATCGGTACATAGTGTTACGTGCATGATGTATTGTCACTACCAGAAAAACTGGGGTTGCCGACGGCCAAATCTATGCCGACGGTCCCCGTCGGCATCGCCGGACCTATGCCGACGGCCTAGGATAGGCCGTAGGCGTAGAAAAGCCGTCGGCATACATCCCTCTATGCCGACGGGGCCGTCGGCATAGACGAGGCCGTCGGGACCGCCCGAGATACGCCTACAGGGCCCGTCGGCATAGCCCGCGCCCACCTCCCCGGTCAGTGCTGACCACTTGACGGCGTTTAGGCTACGCCGACGGGCGGTAGCGGCCGCCGTCGGCATATCTGTGGCAGAGGTATGCCTACGGCATAGCCGTCGGCATAGGGCCCTCTGCCACGTCAACGATCCGTGTGCCACACCACGTCATCGATCCGTTTGTGCACAGATATGCCGACGGCCTTGCCGTCGGCATATGTTTACTTTACTTAATTTTTTATTTTATCTGTGGCAGAGATATGCCTACGGCATAGCCATCGGCATAGGCCCCTTCGCCACGTCATCGATCCGTGTGCCACGCCACGTCATCGATCCGTGGGACAATCTGCGTGTGTGCACAGATATGCCGACGGCCTTGCCGTCGGCATACGTGTATTTTATTTTATTTTTTTATTTTTACTTTGTTTTGTTATTTTTACTTTATTTTAGTTTTTGCTTTTGCATAAGATAATTATGCCTTATCTAAAAAAACATACCCGATGGTATATCGATTGCCCCCCGTTACGAACGTCGCTATCGTCGTGTCACGGAGGGGGGAAACGGTCGACACGGAAGGAATTCTGGTTGGTGGGGGGATTCGTGGTGTAGCTATGTCACCGAAACATCGCACGGGTCCCGATGCATATGTGAAAGTGTTCGCATGCGTAGACGCCCGTCTTGGGGCTCCGGGGTGTGCCCCCCTCACGGACGGCGCCGCCGCCGGCACCTGGAGGGGGAAAACGGACGCGTGGGGTCTACACGGAGGGGATCTTGCTGTGGGTCTGGCCCGGATGTTGCTCCAAAGTGTTCCTATGGGCTGACCTAACACAACCGGGTGGGGAGGTCCACTGGTCAAAGCCCGTCCGTGCAAAGTCAAAGGGGTAGATCCCGTGGCCAAACGCTACAGGGTTAGGCGGGACGGGGGCACTGGGTGGGGGGGGGGGGTAGCAATGCCACCGGAGCTTCGCACCGGGCCCTCATACATGCGGGGTGGTGTGGTGGCATGTCCGAAGAGGCGGGACGCGTCTCCGGTGCGTGGCCCCCCTCACAGACGGCGATGACACGGTAGTAGACGTTCTGCGGTAACAATGCGGCGTCAATATTACTAAATACTCGGAGCGCGATAAAATCATGAGTTTTTTTGCACGACGTGGGCACATGTGCTATAGGAACGATGATATTTTTTCATAATTTTTGGTGATGGAGAAGTATCCGAAAAATTCCCTCTACGCGGATTGCCCTTCGCGCGTCTACGGCTGTGGCCGGCGGCCTCCGGGGGCTAGCATGCCGCCAAATCTTGCGTCGGCGGCCTCTCACAAGTCTGGAAGTGTTGTGGCGGTTGCAAACGCCCGGCACGCGTCTCCGGGGTGTGCCCCCCTCACAGACGGCGCCGCCGCCGGCACCTGGAGGGGGAAAACGGACACGTGGGGTCTACATGGAGGGGATCTTGCTGTGGGTCTGGCCCGGATGTTGCTCCAAAGTGTTCCTATGGGCTGACCTAACACAACCGGGTGGGGAGGTCCACTGGTCAAAGCCCGTCCGTGCAAAGTCAAAGGGGTAGATCCCGTGGTCAAACGCTACAGGGTTAGGCAGGACGGGGGCACTGGGGGTAGCAATGCCACCGGAGCGTCGCACCGGGCCCTCATACATGCGGGGTGGTGTGGTGGCATGTCCGAAGAGGCGGGACGCGTCTCCGGTGCGTGGCCCCCCTCACGGACGGCGATGACACGGTAGTAGACGTTCTGCGGTAACGATGCGGCGTCAATATTACTAAATACTCAGAGCGCGATAAAATCATGAGTTTTTTTGCCCGACGTGGGCACATGTGCCATAGGAACGATGGTATTTTTTCATAATTTTTGGTGATGGAGAAGTATCCGAAAAATTCCCTCTACGCGGATTGCCCTTCACGCGTCTACGGCTGTGGCCGGCGGCCTCCGGGGGCTAGCATGCCGCCAAATCTTGCGCCGGCGGCCTCTCACAAGTCTGGAAGTGTTGTGGCGGTTGCAAACGCCCGGCACGCGTGTCCGGGGTGTGCCCCCCTCACGGACGGCGCCGCCGCCGGCACCTGGAGGGGTGAAACGGATGCGTGGGGTCTACACGGAGGGGATCTTGCTGTGGGTCTGGCCCGGATGTTGCTCCAAAGTATTCCTATGGGCTGACCTAACACAACCGGGTGGGGAGGTCCACTGGTCAAAGCCCGTCCATGCAAAGTCAAAGGGGTAGATCCCGTGGTCAAACGCTACAGGGTTAGGCGGGACGGGGGCACTGGGGGGTAGCAATGCCACCGGAGCGTCGCACCGGGCCCTCATACATGCGGAGTGGTGTGGTGGCATGTCCGAAGAGGCGGGACGCGTCTCCGGTGCGTGGCCCCCCTCACGGACGGCTATGACACGGTAGTAGACGTTCTGCGGTAACGATGCGGCGTCAATATTACTAAATACTCGGAGCGCGATAAAATCATGAGTTTTTTTTGCACGACGTGGGCACATGTGCTATAGGAATGATTGTATTTTTTCATAATTTTTGGTGATGGAGAAGTATCCGAAAAATTCCCTCTACGCGGATTGCCCTTCGCGCGTCTACGGATGTGGCCGGCGGCCTCCGGGGGCTAGCATGCCGCCAAATCTTGCGCCGGCGGCCTCTCACAAGTCTGGAAGTGTTGTGGCGGTTGCAAACGCCCGACACGCGTGTCCGGGGTGTGCCCCCCTCACGGACGGCGCCGCCGCCGGCACCTGGAGGGGGGAAACGGATGCGTGGGGTCTACATGGAGGGGATCTTGCTGTGGGTGTGGCCCGGATGTTGCTCCAAAGTGTTCCTATGGGCTGACCTAACACAACCGGGTGGGGAGGTCCACTGGTCAAAGCCCGTCCGTGCAAAGTCAAAGGGGTAGATCCCGTGGTCAAACGCTACAGGGTTAGGCGGGACGGGTGCACTGGGGGGTAGCAATGCCACCAGAGCGTCGCACCGGGCCTTCATACAAGCCGCGTGTCGGGTGCCTACGCCTGCCACCATGCTTCTACAATCGTAGGAGGGCCACCGCAACACCTGGCGGCATTGCTACCCCCCAGGCACCCCGTCCCGTCTAACCCTGACACAGACGACCGCCGGGTCTATCCCTTTGACTTTTGCTGGACGTAGTTTGACCGGCAGGCCTTTTCACCTTGTTGTCATAGCCCAACCATAGCTACACCCCCAACACAGTCCCGGCACAACCCACCCTAAGATACCCTCTGCGTCGGCCCGACGTGGTCGTTTCCCCCCTCCGGGGCACTGCGGCATCCACGCCCGTGAGGGGGGAGGTGGAAAACCCCGGAGCCACGTGCCTGCGCCTGCCACCACGTTTCGACAACCGTAGGAGGGCCCACAGCAACACCTGGCGGCATTGCTACCCCCCACAGGTACCCCGTCCCGTCTAACCTCTCCGTGACACGACGGAAGAAGGCCGTGTGGGGGGCAATCGATATATGTTTTCTGTACATTTAAGTTAATAAAATTAGTATTGGAAACTGAAAAATAGTAATAATTGAATTTATAAAAAAAATGCCGTATTTTTTTTAAAAAATGTCGTAACAAAAAAAAAAAGCAAAGTACCTATGCCGACGGCTAGGCCGTCGGCATATCTCATACCTTATCCACTTGGCTCTGTCGCTGGCAGGTGGGACCAAGCCTATGCCGACGGCTAAGCCGTCGGCTTAGGCCCCGCCCTTATCCAGTCGCCGCACGCCCTCCTCTCCTCCACTCGCTGCACGTCTCCTCTCCTCCACTCGTTTCTCTCCCCCAATCGTCGCCGCCACCCTCTCCCGTGCCGCGCCGCCGTCGTCCCCGCCCTGACCTGCGCCGCCGTCCTCCCGACCAGCGCCGCCGTCCTGCCCGCCCCCGTGCCGCCCCGACGTCATCCCCGCCACGCGCCTCCCCGCCGTCCTCCTCGCCCCGCGCCGCCCCGTCCGCGCCCGCCCCGACGTCCTCCCCGCCCCGCGCCTCCCCGCCCCGCGCCTCCCCGCCCCGCGCCTCCCCGCCGTCCTCCCCGCCCCCGTGCCGCCCCGACGTCCTCCCCGCCCCGCGCCGCCTCGTCCGCGCCGCCCCGTCCGCGCCCGCCCCGACCTGCCCTGCCCCGCCGCCGCCACCTTGCCCCCATCCCGTGCTCCACCACCGCCCGCCATGTCGCCCCATCGGTCGCCTCCTCGCCCCGGCCCTGCCTGGCTCCACCTCGCCCCAGCCCTGCCGCTCCTGTGAGACCTCCACCTTTTTTTTTTTCTGTTTTTAGATAGATAGATTGTTAGATATATAGATAGATAGATCGATAGATAGATCAATAGATAGATAGATTGTTAGATAGATTGTTAGATATATAGATAGAGATAGATAATTTTTTTGTTCGATGAGATGAATCGATGATGATGATGAATAGACAATGATGATGAATATATTGTTGATATTGTTAGTTGTGATGATGATGATGATGATGAATATTTATTTAATATTGTTAGTTGTGATGATGATGATGAATATGTGATGAAATAACCCTACATGATTCAAGAATAAATGAATGCACCTAAATTTGTGAGTTGATGATGAATATGCTTTATGAGTTGTGATGTTCTAAATTTTTGTCGCGTTGGAATTTGCAGGTTTTGTAGAGTTTCATGTCGGTGGAGTGATCGTCATCGGAGTTGTTGGTCAAGGATCGTCCCTCCTCTGTTCGACTACTTCCTCTACAGCCGAGGGTGAGCTACAAGTCCATCTCCTCCAATTTTTCATATCACTAGATTTCATTCTCAAGTCAACTAACGTAACCTAGGCGTCTCCCGTCCGAAAGGGTTGCATCGATAAATATGCATTCAATTGCATATTTATCACCGCAGCTCTTTCGGATTGTCCAGCGTTTTCCATGGACAGCCCGAGGATGTGTAGATTGGGTATGTTCTCCATGTTCTACCCCGTTCTGAGACAGGATTTCGGCGGCGCCTCCCCATTGTTCTCCGGAGCACATTCTCTCGGCTATTTGCCGAGACGTGTATCTGGAGAACAGCGGGGAGGTGCTGCCGAAATTTTGTCTCGGAACGGGGTAGAATGGAGAACGTACTCAATCTACACATCCTCGGGTGGGATTAGGACCCATCTTTACCTATTAGAGATGTAGGTGGATTAAACGCGGTAGAAACTGAAAATTTGATGTGATTAATTTAAGTGAATCCTTAATTATGTTGTGTGGGTTGCAAAAAAGCAGAGGATGGCAGATAATCAGTGGATGTACAGTGGTTTTATCCGTCGGAATCGAGTAACATCAGAGTGGATCGCGAAAACCGATGTGTATTTGAAGGAGATATTCCGTCGTCCAATAAGAATTATCCCACCATGCCCCTGTGCGAGATGTGCCAGACGTCACCGTAGAAATCAGACGGACATGAGTGAGCACCTTCACACGCACGGATATATGCCAAACTTTGACATGCCGCCGATAAACATAGCCGAGCAGGACCGTGGTAGAGAGGAGGTGATGCGACAACGCATCGATGGATATGAGGACGACGGGGTCAGGGACATGCTAGATGATGTCATTGTTGCAAAAACGGCAAATGCAACACCTTCAGAGAATGAACCGGAGGAGCCGGAGGCAACCGCAAAGGCCTTCTTGGAGGTCTTGGCCTCGTCGAAGAAACCTCTTTATGCGGGTGCGAAAATATCTCAGCTGGATGCCATCTCGCAACTGGTTGCAGTCAAGGCTGAGTACTGCTGTAGCCAGAAATGCTTCGAAGCATTCCTGGGAGTATGGGCTAACAGCCTCCCTGAGGGTCATGAACTGTCGAAAAGCATGTACGATACAAAGAAAATCATGAAGGCACTCTCTATGGATTATGAGAAAATAGATGTTTGCCCGAAGAATTGCCTTTTGTTTAGGCACGAGTATGCGGATGACAACTACTATAGGAAGTGCGGTTCGTCTCGGTACATTGAGGTGGTCGGTGAGGATGGTGAGAAAAAGCAGCTAACCATCCCCGTTAAGGTTCTTCGGTATCTCGATTTTATAAAAAGACTGCAGCGCCTTTTCATCACGAAGGAGTCTGCCAAAATGATGAAGTGGCACAAGGAAGGTATAAGGTACAATCCAAAAAAAATCGTACATCCATCGGGAGGGGAAGCATGGAAGTCATTCGATGAAGAATTCCCCGAGGAAGCAGCCGAGGCTGGGAATGTCAGAATAGCCATATCAGGTGATGGGCTGAATCCATATGGTATGTCGTCCAATCCATACAGCTGCTGGCCTGTGTTTGTAATTCCGCTCAATCTTCCTCCCGGTGCCCTAATGCAACGGAAGACCATGTTCTTGTCGCTCATCATTCCGGGGCGTGACTACCCGAGGAAGCAATTGGGTGTGTTTATGCAGCCGCTTGTGGATGCTTTGCACCATTCTTGGTACTTTCCGAGGTTGACATACGACCGGGATCTGCAGAGAAATTTCTTGATGAAAGTTTGGTTGCACTATTGCATGCATGACTTTCCCGGCTATGTTCTATTCTGCGGATGGTGTACAAGTGGTAAGATGCCATGCCCAGTGTGCATGCAGGCTCTGCGAATGATTTGGCTGAGTAAGGGTGGCAAGTATGTAGCCTTTGACCTGCATCGACAGTTCCTCCCTCCAGACCATCCAGACAGGGAAGACAAGAAGAACTTCATGAAAGGCCGGGTTGTTCATGAAGTAACCGAGATTCCAACATTTTCGGGGGGCAGGTGTTCTTGCTCAGCTAAAAGCTCTCAAGCCTAAAGTCAAAGGCAAAGGCAAAGCCAAAGCCAAAGGCTTCGAGGGATATGGTGAGATGCACAACTGGACGCACATTACCCCCTTCTCGCAGCTTCCCTATTTCAAGGACCTCAAACTTCCTTACAATATTGATGTGATGCACACCGAAAAGAATGTGGCAGAGTCCCTTTTCCACACAATCCTCAACATTCCTGATAAGACGAAGGATAACGTAAAAGCTAGAGCCGATCAACAGAGAATTTGTGATAGACCACGCCTGAACATGAAGCCTCCCACAGGCGGTCGAAAAAACTGGTTCAAGCCAGATGCTGACTTTGTCCTTAAACCGCCAGAAAAAAAAGAAGTACTTATCTGGCTGAAACAAATCTTGAAGTTCACCGATGGTTATGCATCGAATATAAGTAAGGGAGTCAATCTTTCAACGGGCAAAGTGACCGGCCTGAAGAGTCATGACTACCATGTATGGATTGAGCGGATAATGCCGGTGATGGTTCGAGGCTATGTCCCCGAGCATGTCTGGCGAGTGCTTGCCGAGCTTAGCCATTTCTTCCGCACGCTCTGTGCTAAAGAAGTAAGTAAAGGGGTGATTGAAAAATTGCATAAGAAAGCACCGGAGTTGATAGTCAAGCTAGAGAAGATCTTTCCGCCAGGCTTCTTTACTCCGATGACACATCTCATTCTGCACCTCACGAACGAGGTATTGTTGGGGGGCCCTGTGCAAAATTGCTGGCAGTACGGCCCTGAGAGGCAGAACAAGCATCTCCGACGGAAATGTGGAAACAAAGCTAAGACGCTGGCAGTACGGCACGGAATGATGGTGAGACCATTGTCAATGAAAATGACATACTTATGCTAGAAAAGTTAAATGAAGACGCTGACGACGAGGAAGAGCCTCCACCTCCGTCGGACAACTAAGATGATATGATTGATAGTGATGATGAGACGGACCGAGAAAGAGGTTACAACAGTGATGATTCATATGGGTTCTAGTAGATGTACGTTTCAAGTATTTTTTTCTATAGTTTAGGAATATGCCTTTTTATGCATTTTTATTAATGTGTTTATTATCTTGCCTTTTCCTTCATTTCATTAATTTACTAATTGCTTCTTCTCTTTTCAATGCAGGTTCGTGGAACATGGGCAAGGGGAAGGCCGACGGCGTGGGTTTCCTACGCAAGGTCGTCGGCCTGCCTAGTCGGAGTGGTCGAGCACGTAATCCTCCCCCTCGGCTACTTGACGATGAATCCTCACAGGGAGGTCGAGGGAGAGGTGCCCCTAGAGGAGGAGGGGACGGGGGGAGAGCCTCTAGAGGACGAGGTGCTCGGGGGAGAGCCACTACAGGGGGTCGCGGCCAGAAAGAGCGCACCCTCACCGACTTAGGGGTGTTGTCTTCAAGGCCCTCCTCTAGTGAGGTACCCTCCTCTAGTGAGGTACACTCTAGGGAGGAGGAGGAGGAGGAGGAGGAGGAGAAGGAGGTGGTGGAGGAGGAGGAGGAGGAGGAGGAGGAGGAGGAGTAGGTGGTGGTGGTGGTGGAGGAGGAGGAGGAGGTTGGGGAGGGGGAGGCAGGCGAGGAGGAGGGTGGTGGCGGGGATGATAGTGGTGAAGGGAAGGGAGTTGACAAGAAGGGGTGGCTTCTTGGTAACGCAAAGCTACCAAAGCAGGTTCCGGCTACTGAGGAGCAGAAGTGGCTCATTGAGCCCACGGGAAAAGAGTAAGTGGTCCATTACTTTGCTTGTCACATGCTTATTCCGGTTGTTATTTATTTTGCTTGTCACATGCTAATAGTTCATTCTTTTGCAGCAACTGGATATATTCTAAAGGGGTCCGTATTCCCAACGGCCTCATCACCGTCTTGCTGAAGTTATACTGGCCGGGGTTGTACTGTCCGGATCCAGTCAGGCAGCCGGCTCGTCGGGTTTTGGCCACGAGCTGGGATCACTGGGAAGCGGCCCGCCACGCGGACCATGTGACCCATGCCAAGGCCGTGATCACTACTTTCTGGGTGAGTTCTCTTCAGAAGAACAAGTCCATTCTAGTTTCATCAAAATGATTTAACTCATGGCTTCTTCCATTCTTGTTTTCATGCATGATTGTAGAAATTCTATCGAGTTCTTCCGGAGCACAGGGCTAGAGCGGACCAGATCATGCTGCGCCAATGCAAGAAGAAGGCCCGCCAGATGCAGTACGAGGTGCGCTATGTGGCCATCTCCACATACTACCACGACTATCTTGGTGTGAAGATGACCAAGGAAGAAGCGCGGAGGATGGGCATTACCTTGGAGAGGCCCGAGTTCTTGGCGGTAAGTATAAAAGATTTTTCATTATGCTTTCATATATTATGCTTTCATTACCTTGTGGTGCTTTATGCTTTATGCTTTATGCTTTATGCTTCCATAACACCAATTTGGACACACCTACATGCCATTATGCTTTTATTATGTAGGTGTGTCCAAATTGGTGTTATGGAAAAGACGAGTCCTGGGCGGCATTGGTGGATCATTGGTGTGATGAAGCTGGAGCATGGGCGGCTATGAGAACCAAAAATAAGGCTAACCGAGGGAAGGAGGGAGTACATGCTCAGGGAAACCGAAACCACTATCTCCACAAGGCAGTTAATGTATGACTAACCCCATTAAACATTCTTCTTCTTCTGTTTACCATCACTTTCTTATGTATGACTAACCTTTGTTTGGTGGTGCAGGAGGAGAAACTGAAGCGGACGCTCTCAGACATGCAGGCGTGGGAGATCGCCCATACGCGGAAGGACTCCAAGCCTGGCGAGCCCCAGTACTACGGCAGGCATACCGCGGGGAGGAAGCAGGCCTACTCCGAAGCGTATCTGAAGTTGCATCCTGACACACCTGACCCCATTGCGGCGCCTATGGACGACATGGCGGTGGTGAGCATGGGGCCCAAGGAGCACGGTCGGGAGGCTGTTCTCGATGCTGTGATCACTCCTAGTATCTCCTACACACAGCTTCGTCGGATCGACCCGAGCCTGACCCAGCGCAAGAGCCAGCCAGTGACCAGTACACAGTCCCTCTTTCAGGAGCAACAATCTGTAAGTATTTTCCCTCTTATCTTCATTGCTCACTTTATTTTCCGCATTTAGTAGTTTTATGAGTTCCATCATGTCATACCGTAGGCCTACCTGGAGTACACACGCCAGGAGACCACGGCGTGGCATCAGAGGCTTTATGAACACCAAGTGCAGAGGGATAGCCAGATGCAGCAGGCTTTGCAGGATATGTCGGCCGGCAGGTGTCCTCAGTTCCCTCCAGCACAATGCCTTCCAGCACAACCAGTGCTGATGAGCTTTGAGGAGTTTGTGGCACAGAACGCTGGCCCCTCGCCGGTTAGTTCATCCCCAATCTATTCACCAAAGCATGTCATGCCTTTCAACACAGTCATATATCCCGTTAATATGTCTTTTCAACATGCAGGGAACAGGTGGATCTACCATTGGCGGTGGTCTTCGCAGCACTCCCGAGTCACGGAGCCCGACCACTCCGATCCACGGAGGTGGAGGCGGAGGTGGAGGCGGTCTTGGCGGTAGCGCTGCCGCTAGCAGTGACGACTTGGGCTTCGGCCGTCTTGGCGGTGACGACCTCCGTGGTGCTCGATGATCCTTGTGTGTGGTGATGATGTTAGAGATGACTTGTGTGTGGTGATGATCATTTAGATGACTTGTGTGCTTCTCTATATGCTTATGCTTATGTTGGTTGTGATGATGTTCATTTAGAGACTTGTGTGTGATGATGCTTATGCATATATTGTTGTGATGGTGCCGGATGATATCCCATTGTGTTTTATATGTCTATCCCATCATATATATCTGATGTGCTAATATGTGCTGTTATTTAAATTGAATTGATTTGAAAACAAACAGGAAAAAGAAAAAAAAAGCAAATGCAAACTATGCCGACGGCTAGGCCCTCGGCATAGGGCTAGCGTGAGCTCCTAGTAGCTGACACGTGGCACCTATGCCGACGGCCTGGCCGTCGGCTTAGCCTAAAACTGTGCCGACGGCTTGGCCGTCGGCATAGACGCCCACGTGTCAGCTACTGGGAGCTCTGTATGAAGGACTATGCCGACGGCCTGGCCGTCGGCTTAGTCTAAAACTATGCCGACGGCCAGGCCGTCGGCATATCCCTGGTCCTAGAGCAGCGGCTCGTCGCCACGTGGCACCACTATGCCGACGGCCTATGCCGACGGCCAGGCCGTCGGCATAGTGGTGCCACGTGGCGCCATTCGGTGGGCAGACTTGCGGCGGCCGCCGTTAGGCGTGGTAGTTGCCGATGGCCAGGGCCGTCGGCATAGATGTACGGCCCCCGTCGGCGTATCATATACGCCGACGGCTTTTCTATGCCGACGGCAACCCTGGCTGTGCCGACGCATATTATGCCGACGGCCCTATGCCGACGGGGGCCGTCGGCATAGACCTATCCCGACGGGACTCAGGCCTATGCCGACGGCCCTGGCCGTCGGCATAGGGGGCGATTCCGGTAGTGTGTCAGGGGTGGATTTAGGATTTGGTGCCAGGTTAGGCCAATCTGTTACTCCCTCCTTTCCGGTTTATAGGGCTTATCTTAAAATTGTAGTTTTCCCACTTTATAAGTTTCAATTTGGTTGTTCCCCATCACATGTTTAGATTTTAAGGTGCAATAAATCATTCTATGCAAGTATTAAAAGAAAATTAATCAATGCATGTATTTTATGCATGCATGCATGCATTGCAATTAATGCATTGATAAACATATTTTTTTTAAGAAAACAAGGGCATTAATTGAGTGGTTTTGCAAACTAGTACAAAAATTGTTTCAGCACTCACCATCTACCTTGATTGGTGAGATTTTTGAATTGAGCCCAATAAATCGGAAAGGATGTAGTAAGTTATTAAGCTTCTTTATATTCGAGGCTCCTGATATGTCATGGTTAGAAGTCGGTTGTTGGCTTGATTATAACGGGTTGCTTCGCTGGTTAACTATGTCTGAGACTACAAGAACCTGGGAATAGTTTGGATTCAAACTACAGTCTCAGTATGGTTTCCTATTGGGCTGTCATTGGATTGGACACTATGTTAATTTAGTTTGGTTAGGGCTATACTTTTTTTGGGGCTGAATTGGTTTGGTCTGGACAGAGACTGCTTGGTCTCAAACAGTTTCAACTCACAGTCTGAAACTAAGTCGAGCAACCAAATCGTCCATGCAGCCTCGACGTGCAGCCGCCGCTAGGCTAAGGGTTGTTGGGCTATCACTGGCTGGAGCTCCAGCCAATCTCTCTCTCTCTCTCTCTCTCTCTCTCTCTCTCTCTCTCTCTCTCTCTCTCTCTCTCTCTCTCTCTGCAGGTGAGATGTTGCTACCGAACCAGGAAGCCGCCGCCGCCGCCGACCGAGTCGCGTACATATGCATCGGTGTTACGCAGCTGTGCACCTGAGGCTAGCTGGCATGTCTGACCACTACTTCGCTGACTGCAACAAGGTGCATCGACAGACTGGGTGTTCAATTATGGAAATGAGTATGATAGCATTAGTAGCTATCCACGTGCGCATGTGCAGTCCATAGTTTGAAATTTTGGGCACAAACCAATTTTAGGAAATGGGCTGGATTGGTTTGGTTTGAAAACACAAGCAGTTCAGTTTGGTTTGGAATGTAGCACTTATAGTTTGGATTGGATTGGTTTGATTGATAGACTTGTACATGTATGGATTGATCTCGGTTTGGTTTGGATTACAAACTATTCACAGGTTTTGTCTACAACCCACCTTTCATGTGCACGGATCATATTGGAACATTTCTCGAGTGCGAGAATAATTGTGTTACGTGCCAACTGGCTACTATACGACCAAAGTTGTAATCTACTCCCGTTTAGTCAGTTCTTTGCACTAAACTTCATGCAAGGGAACCCAACCCACCTTTCATGTGCACGGATCATGCGAGGCTCGCGCCATTGGCCTCGCCCTCGCCCCATGTTTTTGGGAGCACTCGAAAGCACATGCTCGTACCTGTTGGCCTTGGGGTCGGGTCAGGCCGGCTGGGAGGAACGCGCCAGCGCGACACACAAGATAGCAGGAGTTGACCACATTTTGGTCCTCTACTTAAGTGTGCCAACAATATTATAGCTCTGGGAACAATATTGCTACACAATCTAGAGGCCATTTAATTTAATATATGAACCTATGGAGGAAGGTCTCCTTGGGTGAACTCAGTTAATCAGCGGCAGACGTTGTCTTTGCGTATGCCAGTACATTTAAAAAAAAACAGATGTTGGGTTGCAGGGCCACTGTTTATTGTAAATTCCATATTTATACCTACACTTGATGCATTTTCAGGTGAGAGAGAGACATTTTCAGGTGAGAGAGAGACAAAGGGAGGGAGACTGGACATGGAAATATGAAGGCAACTCAGTATTGAAGATAATCATATTGCCCCATGTATGTTCATGTTACCTTCGTTAAAAAAGTTGTGGGTTGATAACATTTTTCCTTTGTAATGTAACACTAGTAGAAAAAGGGGCTTTTGTCCTGGTTGGTAAGGCCCTTTAGTCTGTAATCACCACCCCTCATCACTGCTCAATTTATCCTCTAATCACCCCTCATCATTCCAAATCATCTAACTTCCCGAACTGTCACCCATCCTCCTACTCCCCCAGCCTGAGCACGCTTAACTTTCGGGTTCTATTCTCTCTCGTTTCCAAGTCCGCACTTGTTGTTTTCCTGACGATACTAAGATGTCAATCCTATTAACCTTCAGGAATTTTGCTTGAGCATGAAGTGACACATTTCACTGTTTGAGTTTGAAACTATTGTTTTAAAAAACAATAATTATTTAGTAATACTAATATTTCTTGAATAATTAGTTTGACCATTGTTTGACCACAATTTGACCAGATTTGACCAGATTTGACCAAAATTCAAAATAACTGAAATAATTATTTAGTAACACTAATATTCTAGAATAATTAGTTTGACCATTGTTTGACGACAGTTTGACCACTGTTTGACCAGATTTGACCACATTTATTCCAAAAAAAATTGAAACTATATTTTTTTTCTGTTACTAGTGGCGCACCTAGCAAATGGTGCGCCACTAGTAAGTTTGATTTTTTTTTGATTTTTTCCACTCTAGATCTTAAAAGCCCCGTAACTTTTTTCTGTTAGGTTTTTGAGGATTTTGAAAATGTTTAACGGGGTTTGTATGCGAAAGTTGGTGCCTAGCAAACTATATTTTTTAATCCGAATTCATATGCAAAAGTTATGCCCATTTTACAAATTCCAGAGAGATTTTGCAAATAAAGTTGAAATTCATATTTGTAAATTTTCCCAACAACTAGACCACATATCACATGGGAAACTTATTTATTTTATTTTTTTAGACATTTCCATCATTTTCTTTTGTTTTTTCTAAAACTGAAAAGGCGGTCCACGGGGGGGGGGGGGGGGGGGGGAGTTTGAAAATGGGACCTTTAGTACCTGTTCGTGCCATGAACCGGTACTAATGCCTCAAAGCCCATTAGTACCGGTTGGTGGCACCAACCGGGACTAATGGGCACCGCACCCTTTAGTCCCGGTTCGTGGCACGAACCGGGACTAAAGGGCCTAGGTGAACCGGGACTAATGCCTTAGCCACACGAACTGGGATAAATGCACCCATTGGTCCCGGTTCTGGACTGAACCGGGACTAATGGGCTTACCCGGCCTGAACCAAAGCCCCCTTTTCTACTAGTGTAAATCTCTAGGTAATGTTAGTCTCTTTCATGACCTCTTTGAGGACTATGACTTACTAAAAGGGTCAAAAGAAGACAACCAAGTTTTCAGATCGTATATGTTTACCATGATAAACCCCCTTTTAGTTATTTGTAATGCACGATATCGTATATGGAGGACATGGTGGCTCTGCCACCAGCCTCGACGCAGAGTCCCCGCTGCCCCGCGCCTGGTGGCACGATGTCTCCCTCTTGGCCGCCCGTCTGTTTCGGCCGCCATCGTGTGCGGTGTCTGTCCAGCTCTCACTATGGTGCCATTGCTCTCCATTGTATTATTTTCTTATTTTCCTAGCGCCAAG
Source organism: Aegilops umbellulata (assembly GCA_032464435.1). Classification (NCBI taxonomy): domain Eukaryota; kingdom Viridiplantae; phylum Streptophyta; class Magnoliopsida; order Poales; family Poaceae; genus Aegilops; species Aegilops umbellulata. The sequence continues at coordinate 438,887,770 of CP136060.1, forward strand.
TTTTTTTTATTAATTTTTGCCGTAGTACCAATGTATAGGTGTCAACAGGTTTTCCTATGTTCATCCCAGTTAGTACAAAATGTTAGTTCATGGCATAAAAATCCGTTCACTACAAGAAATATGTCAACTTATGACCTTGACTATTGGTCATTGAAAGGTCACAAATTTCCATTTACGACCTTTTTGTGACCAAAAATAGAAGGTCAAAAGCTGGCGGTCGTAAACTGACTATAGCGACCTTCTCTGTGAGAAGGTCGTAGACGTTTATGACCAAAATATGTCTACTGTGGCGTTTTGGTCACTAGCAACCTCTCCAGGCCACGTATGCATCTAGCGTGGCAAGCTGATGTGGCACAAGATTCAGCCCGGTCCAATTCGGTTTTCTACATGGGCCGAGCCCATTAATTCGGCCTTTTTAATATTTATTTTTCTGTTAATTTTTGATCGACTTCATGGGCCAAGCCCAACATTACAGCCTTTTTATTTTGGGCCATGGCCTTTTTATCTCAAGAGTTTCATTTTTATTTTTTTAAATGGGTCAACTAGTCAGGTGGGTCCCTGTTGTCAGGTTCTAGTAACTGGGTCCCATTTGTCAGGTTCTGGTAACTGGGTCCCATCTATCAGGCTCAGTCTTTATATTTCAACTACTATTTAAATTGGCAGAGATAGAAAACACACATGATACTCCAAATAAGAGCAACCAGATAATGTAATACAATGGAAATCACAGTAACGACTACAAGTGTAATACAGTACTTTAGAAGCTCTACAAGCTCCTTCCATAGCAACCACAAACTAGGCACCCGCTCGCGTCATGAACAACATGCCAAAATAGCTGGACGACCATAGACAGATGAACAACATGCCGGACTCACTGGACAACCATAGTCGGGCTGGGAACAAACAAAATGGTTCCTCATTCACACTGTTACATGAATCAACAGAGAAGAACCAGAAAAACTGGGGCGAATAACAACATGCTGGACTCGCTGGACAACCATAGTCGGGCTGGGAACAAACAAAACGGCAACATGCCTTCCTGGTCGCCCTGTTACATTAATCAGTAGAGAAGAATCAGAAAACTGGGGCAAATATATTATGAACAGACCATTCAAGAAAATGATAGTTATTTATAATAATAACACAAACTGAGCTAGTACCATGCTTTTTGTTCTCCAGCTAGTTAAAATGAGATACTCTCATACAAGAAAGCAGAGATACAATATGAAAGCTAACAATAGGGATGCCACAGCTTAAATGAGCAAGCTATTTTGTTTTTGAGAAACAAAAAAATGCACCAATAATTTTTCAGAAGGTAACAGAACTTCTGTGCACACATTTAGATAGAAACAATGGCTTGAACTATACACATTAATTAGAACAGGATCGCCAAACACCAATATAGGCTAGAATAAAAAAACACGGAGGTAGTAGTGGTCGTCCAGGGAGATAAACATAGAAAAGAAAACATGATTTCAGCGAAATTAAAATTGTCGATGTAAGTTGAATAACAGTGCAGCAGATTAGCTCTTAGCATGGAGGAACATCACCAAATTAAACCAGATGGTTGTTCAAGTTTCTATTTGAGTATTCATGGTTACAGTTTGTTATCATCGTCTAAATTCTCCAACATGTACAATATTAATTAATACAGCTGAATATGCTACCAATGAAGTAAACTCTAAAAGATACAGGCAGGGCTTAATTAACCAACCTTGTCATTCTATAAACACAAACCAAACTCAACGATAAGGTGTACAATTATTACCATATAACCTAGAAAACATACCTACTGTCCACACATTTCATAATGTAAACAGGTAAATACTACAGGAAATAGATTGCTAAGCATTTCTGCCCTTCTTTCAAGCCACCAACAGCATAACACCCTCAGTATAACAAGATCCACACAGACCACCATCTACAGCAACCGTACCCACAAGACAACCAGGGTCGGAGAGAGTGAGATTACCTTGGCGCCGTAAATCTTAGAAGACAAATCGTGTGCGAGGAAGTCCTTGTCGTCCACCGCCAAGCAGCAGGATGCTCCCGCCGAGCCTACAGAAAGTTTTGCATATAGTTAGAAAACCTGGAAACATACAGCATGGCTACCACAACGTAGCATTGAAGGAAAAAAAACTAAGAGCATGTAACTGAACCTCCTGCAGCTCTAGCCTCTAGCATGCACCCGAGCAACCTATGCTTTCTCTGTCTCTTGGTCATGACTGCAGAAAGAAAGCAACAATTTTACCATCCTGCAGTTGCCTCAAGTAGATGGAAAGCTCAATATGAGTAAGGATAATTTGCCTCCAGAAGTAGTGACTAGATTCATAGAAAACAGAACAACAAAGTCATGCCATGACCAAATCCGAACCAGAACGCATTTAATAAAATGGATTGCATCTGGCTGCTGTAATAGTGTATATATACACATACACAACTTGCTCCATTTTGACTAATGACGTCAAAGGAACCATGTAAAAAATTGAACCAGAGGCACACATACACGAACCCTTTTCTTGCACATATGGATGTGCTAACGCTACAACTAACATTAAAGCAGAATATATATCCATGTTATAACAGTAAATAAATATACATAGATACAGAAACTTATCATACAGTTTGTGGTACCCACTTCTAGGATGAGCTTGTGAACAAGAACTAGGGCATCTATAATGATATGATAGTCCAATTTCAACAGACTCTGCACTGGAACCCAAAACAACGATGACCACATTAGGATGGTTTGTACTAGCCCACTATGGTTTATCCACCCATACACTAACGACCACGACAGTGCAATTCCCGACATCGCGTGCATCTGCATTCAATTAGCGACATGGGACCATCGCAAGAAAGCAATTCACGATCAAACCGCGCGAACTCGTCCAGTAGGTTCAACCTTTCCAGAAAATCAAACGCCGTCGGTACACTCAAACAAACACCTCGCATGCGAGATCTAGGAAATGAACGACAAAAGACCAAGATGAGCGGCAGTATGAAGGGGATACCTTGATGGTGTGTGCGGGGACAGCGGATCCATACAGGGCTCCACCTCCCATCAGTTCCATTCACGCTCCAGACACGAAATATAACTGGACGAACAGCAAACAGCAAACTGATTACTATTACTCCAGACACGAAACCAGCAACGTCTTAACAGTAAGATCCAAGACAAGTAGACAAAGAACTGCTATGTACCAAACTCCAAATGTTAATTACCACCATAAAGGAGTATACATAAACAACATCTATTTATCAGAAGGGCTGTTGATTCTACACCTCATAGATGCAAACAACCAACTGATTACTAGTCCAGTTAAGAATTTGGTAACTTTTTAAAAGTAACAGAGAGCACGGGAACAGTGTCTAATGCACCCATAGCAGGCATGTAGGTGGAGATCTGTCACAAAATCATGTATGTAAACCCCAGGTAACTAGATGATGGGACTGATATTAATCGAATCTCCAAACAAGTGAATGGCCGCCACTCAGAACCATAAAAAATGCCGTTTATATTCATCAGAATTTTGCTCAGTCTAGAAAGGTGCAAGATCTATCTATCCATCCATCCATCCATATCGGCGTCCGCTCAAGCGAGACCTCGCGAATCTCTAGGAGGCGCTGGTTGTCCCAGCACGAGCTACGGCTGGGACGGGACGATCTACATCCAGGCAGAGCGCGCCCGCGTCGGCCCCCGTCCGACGGTCGCTCGCGAGAAACCAATAGCGATCGCATGGAGAGGCGGGGAATGTTGACGGCGGGCAGGCGGGGTTACCTTATGGCTCGCCGCGGGGACGGGTCGATTCACCAGTCGCCGATTCACCTGCGGATCTCGACATCGCTAGCCAGCCCCCGCCGCCAGCACCGCATGTCGCACGAAGAGGACGCCAGCCGTCCGCGTTCGTCCCCGCGCCCTTGGGAGGGTCCGAGGAGAGCTCCGGTTCCTAGGGGTCGGCGGGCTTGGGCTGCGCGGACTCCTCCATGTCCGCCAGCAGCACGCACGACCGTCAGTTGCAGCACACGCACGACCGCCGCAGTTGGCATCGGGGGGGGGGGGAGGTGAGGGAAGGGGAGAGGATGGCGGCGGCGGCGTATGGATCTAGGAGAAAGAGGAGGGGACGACGAGTGGTGTGCGGCGCAGAGAGTGGAGCGGCGAATCCCGCCGGGGGAGGGGATGGATCGGGGTGGGTGGGAGAGAGAGGCGACGACGGGGGCCCGTCGTCGTCGATCTGGATCGGGGAGAGGGATCTGGATCGTGGCGGATCTGCAGCGAAAGAATGGAGGTGGGGGAGGGAGGAATGATAGAAAGATTGGAGGCGGGGGGGGGGGGGGGGTGGGTGGGTGGACAATGTCCATGAGGACAGACCTAGGGTTTCGGCTCGAGTGGGTTTGGGCCGTTGGATCCGGAAGCATCCGACGGTGGTTGATGCGTGATCCGGGTGATATGCGCATTGTCCAATCAGAACGCAGCAAACCATTTGATGACCTTATGACCATATAAATTGGTCGTGATCGATTGAAGATAAAAAATTTCATTCATTTTTCAGTGCTCAAAATGAGTGTTTTTGTGAAAGTCCTATCAAATATTTGTTCAAATGATCTCATATTATGCACAATGGTGAAGCAACTGAAATTGGATGGATGGATGGACGCCATGTCATCGATCCGTGGGAAGATCCCTGATTGGTTCAGAAAATCAGTGATTTAAAATAGTTTCTAAGTACTAAAAATAGGGGAATTTTGTGAAGCAACTATCAAAATATTTTGCAAAACGGCACAACTAAAATTTTCACTTAAGTTAGACCCCATTTTTATGGATGATCACCGGTTTGCATGCATTTTTTATCTTTCTGTATATTTTTGATCATTTTCTTGTGGCAAAAATGGTTTTTTTTCTGAAGGACCTACCAAATAATTCTTGCAAAATTGGACCAAATCATTTTTCTAAAATACTAGGCCACATTTAATGCACAATTGACCAAATGGTTGGGTGTAAAAAGTTTTGATCCACCTTTGGTGAAAAAGACAAATTTCCGTCGATTCAGTTGGAAGCAGGTCAAATTTGAACTGCGGCTGCCTCATAGTTTGTTATTTATTTTTTCAAAATTCATTTATAGATAAAAAAGTATCTATTTAATTAGAGAAACATCAAATTTTTCCAAGATTCAACCACTAGCTAGGAACGGTCAAGCCCACCGTTTTGACCGCATTTTGAAACGGGCATAAAAATTCAAAAAAAACCAAAAAATTGGAAAACCTTCGCATTGTGTCATTATATGTGACCAAGTTTTTAGGAAAAATAATAAACTTATAATACGGAAATTATTTTTAAAAAGTGTTCTAAAAAACGAGCTATCATGTGTGAAGATTCATGGCTTTCAAGATAAATGATCAATCTTATGGCCACATTCATGGCATAGTTTGTTCAAATGATCTCATATTATGCAAAAAGGGTGCATCTTGGAATGGCAAACAATGTTGCCTAAGGAAGTTTTCATGTTCTGTGCACGGAAAATTCATTTTCCATTTTCCGAGTGCCACAAATGAGGTTTTTTTGTGAAGGACCTACCAAATAATTGTTGCAAAATTGGACCAAATCAATTTTATAAAATACTAGGACATATATAATGCACAATTGACAAAATGGTTGGGTGAAAAAAGTTTTGATCCACCTCTGATGAAAAAGACAAATTGTCGTCGATTCAGTTGGAAACGGGCCAAATTTGAACTGTAGCTGCCTCATAGTTTGCTCTTTATTTTTTCCAAAAATCACTTCTAGGTAAATAAGTATCTATTTAATCATAGAAACACCAAAAAAATTCCAAGATTCAACCACTAGCTAGGAACGGTCAAGTCCGCCGTTTTGACCGCATTTTGAAACGGGCATAAAAAATAAAAAAAAATCAAAAAATTGGAAAACCTTCGCATTGTGTCATTATATGTGACCAAGTTTTCAGGAAAAATAATAAACTTATAATACGGTAATTATTTTAAAAAAGTGTTCTCAGAAATGAGCTATCATGCGTGAATATTCATGGCTTTCAAGCCAAATGATCAATCTTATGGCCACATTCATGGCATAGTTTGTTCAAATGATCTCATATTGTGCATGAGGGTGCATATTTGAATTCCAAACAATGTTACCTAAGGAAGTTTTCATTTTCTTTGCACGGAAAATTCATTTTTCATTTTTTGAGTGCCCAAAAGGAGGGTTTTTTGTGAAGGAACTACCAAATAATTGTTGCAAAATTGGACCAAATCATTTTTATAAAATACTAGGCCATATATAATGCACAATTGACAAAATGGTTGGGTGAAAAAAGTTTTGATCTACCTCTGGTGAAAAAGACAAATTGCCGTCAATTCAGTTGGAAACAGGTCAAATTTGAACTGTAGCTGCCTCATAGTTTGCTCTTTATTTTTTCCAAAAATCATTTCTAGGTACATAAGTATCTATTTAATCATAGAAACACCCAAAAAATTCCAAGATTCAACCACTAGCTAGGAGCGGTAAAGCCCGCCGTTTTGACCGCATTTCGAAACGGGCATAAGAAATTCAAAAAAAATCAAAAAATTGGAAAACCTTCGCATTGTGTCATTATATGTGGACAAGTTCCTAGGAAAAATAACAAACTTGTAATACGGCAATTATTTTAAAAAAGTGTTCTTAGAAAATGAGCTATCAAGTGTGAATTTCAAGTCAAACGATCAATCTTATGGCTACATTCATGGCATAGTTTGTTCAAATGATCTTATATTGTGCACAAGGGTGCATATTGGAATGGCAAACAATGTTGCCTAAGGAAGTTTTCATTTTCTTTGGACGAAAAAACCATTTTCCATTTTTCGAGTGCATGAAATGAGTTTTTTTGTGAAGGACCTACCATATATTTGTTGCAAAATTGGACCAAATCAATTTTCTAAAATACTAGGCCATATTTAATGCACAATTGACAAAATGGTTGGGTGTCAAATTTTTTGATCCACCTCTGGTGAAAAAGACAAATTCCCGTCGATTCAGGTGGAAGCGGGTCAAATTTGAACTGCAGCTGCGTCATAGTTTGCTCTTTATTTTTTTCAAAAATCATTTCTAGGTAAATAAGTATCTATTTAATCAGAAATACATGGTTTGATGGAGAGACGTCGAGGTTTGGACGGTGGTCGAGGGCCCCAACTCTAGAGCGCGTAAGCTCGCATGCCCGCCGCGTGGTCACCGCGTGACCGTGGCGTTGCCATGTGTTCTGAGCGGCCTAGGCATGTCTAGTGGGTTGGGCACTCCCCAGGTAGGTGCTAGGAAGAAAATCACAACATAAGATTCTCACGAGGAGACCGATCGATGCTCAAACAAGAATAAGCAGCCAAGTGTTTGATTAGCGGTACGGGAAATATACATGGCTAATGGGCGTGAGTTTTGGCTGAGGATGATCAGTTACTAAAAAGACCGTCTTCACAAATTTTCAGCTCAAAAGGAGGAGCCTAGGTGATACTTGCTTTGCAAACAACCACACTGGACGTAAATACGAATGTTGAAGCTCGGCTCAAAATAATGAATGGATTGAGCTGGCATTTGGTGGAGGATGGTTATTTGGGCATAGGAAAGCACTGGAAAATGGATACTATTTGGACATGCCAAAGTGGTACTTCCTTCACAAACTGTTACTCTGAACAGAATAGGAAAATGAATATTTTTGAATTATTTTTGAACTAGGCAAGGAAGGTTTTTACATATTTGACGAAGATATGACCCAAAGAATTTATGAGATTTTTTTGGGAATTTTGGGAATGACAGAAATATAGGTTGCTTCACAACCTAGGGCAAAAACTGCCACATGGACATGACACATAGGCAAAACTGATGAGGTGGTGTCTAGTCATAGCAACCCACCACAATTTACAAGGCTATGACCATCTATATTGGTCGTTAACAACTAGAAATAAGGCAGCGGAGTAGCGTTGTTTGCTTTATGACCATTTCGTGTAAGGAAATTACGACATTTCTGACCAAAATGGTCGCAATGGTTTAGGGTTTGGAGCCCCCCGAACAGCTTTTGACCAATTGGTCTGAAATGGTCATAGATCTATGACCAATTCTTTCAGGGTCACTGACAGAAGGTCATAAGTTGACATATTTCTTGTAGTGGTTTAGCCTCTCTTTTGCACGTGTCGACAAATTTAATATATTGTTGTGCGGATGTAAAATTGGCTTGTGTACAAGAAAATAAGATTCAAGAAGTAGGCATCCTTATCAGAGCAATTGCATTGTAAAGTAGTTCGCATTTTGTTTTCGGTGGCTACACTAGAAGTGAAGACTACATGCGTATCAGTCAATTTTATTTTCTATTGCTAAATCTATACTTCCCAATCAGAATACCATGTCCAGTTTAGAAAATACCATACTTGTACAGAGGAGAAATTGATGGAAGTACTGAATAGTCATTGGTAGAATTGAGCAAGTGTTGCATAACTTCAACTTTTTTCCTTGCATGTTGATCATGTGTAAATTCATCTCGAATATCAGTTTGTTCAAAAAGTTAGTGACCATGGCCAGACGCTTGATTCTTCACTAGGTTGCTGGATCACAACGGTGTTTCACCTCAAAAAAATACATTTAAAGTGACATATATTTTGTATCCATTTTATTTATATTCTTTTGCAAGAATTATTTAAAATTTAGAATATGTGAACTCACTTGATCAAAGTTTTAGACGTGCGTGCTTACTAGTCTCAAACAATTTCAACTCACAGTCTGAAACTAAATCGAGCGATCAAATCGTGCATGCAGCCTCGACGGGCAGCCGCCGCTAGGCTAAGGGTTGCTCTGGGCTACCGCTGGCTGGAGCTCCGGCCAATCTCTCTCTCTCTCTCTCTCTCTCTCTCTCTCTCTCTCTCTCTCTCTCGCTCTCTCTCTCTCTCTCTCTCTCTCTCTCTCTCTCTCTGCAGGTGCGATGTTGCTACCGAATCAGGACGCCGCCGCCAGCGACCAAGTCGCGTACATACGCATCGGTGTTACACAGCTGTGCACCCGAGGCTAGCCGGCATGTCCGGCCACTACTTCGGTAACTACAACAAGGTGCATCGACAGATTGGGTGTTCAATTATGGAAATGAGTATGATAGCATCAGTAGCTATACACGTGCGCATGTGCAGCCCATAGTTTCAAATTTTGGGCACAAACCGATTTTAGGAAATGGGCTGGATTGGTTTAGTTTGAAAACACAAGCAGTTCAGTTTGGTTTGGAATGTAGCACTCATAGTTTGGATTGGTTTGGTTTGATTGATAGACTTGTACATGTATGGATTGATCTGGGTTTGGTTTGGATTACAAACTATTCACAGGTTTTGTCTACAACCCACCTTTCATGTGCACGAATCATATTGGAACATTTCTCGAGTCCAAGAATAATTGTGTTACGTGCCAACTGGCTACTATACGACCAAAGTTGTAATCTACTCCCGTTTAGTCAGTTATTTGCACTAAACTTCATGCAAGGGAACTGTTGCTGGTCCGCGGCATGGTGAGCGCGATCATGAGAGGCACGCACCATTGGCCTCACCCTTGCCCCATGTTTTCGGAAGCACTCGAAAGCACATGCTCGTACCTGTTAGCCTTGGGGTTGGGTCAGGCCGGCCGGGAGGAACGCGCCAGCGCGACACACAAGAAAGCAGGACTTGACCACATGTTTGGTCCTCTCTCTCAAAAAGTAAAACATTTCTAAGTTGGAGATTTCTTAAGAGAAGTAGCAAATGAGTTGGAGATGCACACGATGTGTGCTTACTTTGCGACATTAAGCAACGATCGTAGAGTTCAACTTGCGGCAATGTTATTTTTTTTGCAAGAAGTGGTATTTCTTTTCGCAGTCTATCGGTGCTAGATAGATTAATTAGGGGCGTTGGATAGTCAAGAGAGCATGTAAAGTAGTCCGAGTAATTAAACAATTCGATAACTAGGTGCTCGTTTGATGATTGCATACCACGGACATTCATAAAGAACAGATACATATATAGTTGACAATCATAATGAACAAAATTTCTAAAGACGACTCAGAGATTGACACAAATGAAGCGGCATATCCTCCCTAATCGAACTAAAAACTCACACTATATCTTCTAAGAATGATAGTACTAACAAATCTAGGCGTACGGCATCTTTAGCTTCCATCTTGTCTTTGTAATGTTACTACTACAATGGCTCTGCAAAGCGCGATAAACACAAGTTAAATTACAATACAGAAATAGGCATAGTAGCTCATGCATGCAGTCATTAATGAATCTATCACCCACAAAAAATATGATTCAATTTATCCGAAAACAAACCTGTTACCTGATATTGAGCTGATTATGGAGCAGCTTTAGGGGTAGGTGCGGCCCTCATGGGTGGCACGACTGCTCTCCGATCCATGAAAAAAGATTCACATCGTTCAAAATTGGAGATGAGCACAATATATCTAAAAAAACAAGCACAATAATACATAGAACAGTTTATAGTACGTACCACACGAGCAATAACGACTTACCGTAGCAGGGTACAAAGTCACCCGGACTGGTGTTACAGGCAGACGAGAGACCAAAGAATTGGCCTCCATCCATGGGAGCCGAAATGAGTTTGTCTAGGCCGCCGTCGTTGAACACGTGGCAAAGGCAGATGGGAAAGTTCTTGAAGAGTGACCGGACGTCGTCACCACACTTGCCTTGGCGTGGAGGCTTGAGTGCGGTGCTGTTGCTGAGGAATTCCTTGCATGGCATCAGCCCCATCCGAGATGGTAGGCACTCCTTGGGGTGCGGCTTGAAAGGGGATGGAGGCGGCGGTGCACTAGGCGTTGACGGACAGAATATCGGTGGTACACACAATATGGATGGCAGGATCGGAGGGCAAGGAATCATACACCATGCCAATGGTTTTGCTACCGCATCGCTGTTGCCTGTTGGCTGAGCGAGCAGGGGCCTTGGCAGGGACGGCGGCCTCCGAGGGCCGCGGCGTGGCAGCGGTCAGGACGATGGCGAGGAACAAGGCGCGCGAGACGCTGGGACTTGGATGGCGCCATGGAATGGAACTAGTTTGGGCTTGCCGGGTGTGAATGGTGTGGTACTACGAACTTGTGGTTTTTGATCAACTTATATATAAGATGCAGGTGAAGTATGATGCGCTGGGATAAGGAGATAGAGATGTTTCTGTTAGGGTCGATCCATATCTTGTGTACTCTCCCCACAAACATGCGGATAATTTGTTTTTGAACATAGTACTGACGCAAGCGCTCATATACACGCGCATACGCTCACCCCTATGAACAAACACACGCACACTCTATCCTTATGAGCACGTCTGAAAGAATGAGCCGATATATCATCTTAAAATTTACGAAGTCACCGTAGGCACCTCGTCGTCGACGGAAACGTCTCCTCCCACTGAATGTACATCGGCGAAAATCCTGAAATAAATACAGAAATAAATGTGAGCATCAGGATTTAAACCCTGATGGGCCGGAGATATCACAGTCCCTCTAACCATCCTTGTTAGCCCATAACCTTACATGCACGTGGGTTTCAATGCATGCGGACGTGCGTGAGCATCAAAAAAGTTATGCACAAACACATCACACACATTGGGTTGTTCATCGTGATGCACAAACCAGGGACACGCGAACCTTAGCAGCTATTCCCTCCGTTCGGAATTACTTGTCACAAAAATGGATGTATCTATAACTAAAATATATCTAGATACATTCATTTCTTGGACGAGTAATTCCGAATGGAGGGAGTACAACAAGGCGAGATGGCGGCAGCCAAGCAGGCATCCGTTGGCAGCGAGCAAGCCCCAAGGGCTCTCCAGATCCAAGCCGCCAGGCGTCCAGGGCTGGAAGCCTGCAGAGGCTGGGCAGGGTGCACCGGTGTAGGCGCTGCGAATGGCTGGTGCCGCAGCGGCGTTGTCAGCGAAAGAAAAACAAGAAAATTGACATAAAGAAGAAGGGGCTAGCAAAGGCAAAAGAGGAGAGGTATAATTTTCAGAATTTTAGTGATATTTATAGATAATATCTTGGAAATTTACAATGTAGTAGTGATCTTAGTAGCATTTTTCAGATTAGACAAGAAATTTTAAGGTACTTGCATTGGTACTGGCAGTAGCTCTAGTCGTAGCACCGGTGGCAGTAGCTCATGAAGATCAAGTGAATTTATCGTATGTGCGCTGTTGACTACACTGGTTTTAGAGTTCGCTCTACCTTGCAAAAAGTTGCCCGCCACTAATGTAATGTTTTTAGCATTGAGATTGTATCTAAGCACTAGTGCAGATCATGTCATGTTCCAAACCCTCCAACACACATGGTTTGCTTATGTGCGCGCGCACACACACACATTGTTTGCTGAACCGTCAGCTTAAGTATTCGGTACATGAACCGTCGACGATCATTCCTTGTGAAAGTATATATTGGTTGAGTTGCTATTTTAGGAAGACCCCACCTCATCAAGATTCCATTTTTATTCTTTTTTTCAAATAGAACTGATTTTGGACTTTATTTGCAAGAAAAGAGAGGTATTTTGTTTCAAGCACTTTCAATGGTCCAAAAATAGATTGAGTTTACCAGGGTTATGAGTAAAGTCGTGGCAAAATAGATTTATACTAGACCTCGGCCTCCATGGAGGCCGAATTTTTGAAAAAAAATAAAATTCAAAATTTTTGGTTTCAAAAAATATGAAATAATTTGTACAGGTTAACAAGGATGTGATGTGTATGTGTGTAAAATTTTAGGATAAAATACGTTGAAATGTGACATATACAAAAAAGACAAATTCATAGTCTGGGTGATGAATAGTATCGTGTGTTAAAAAGCGACATATTTGTTTTTATTCTGCACAACTTCGTTTCAACGTATTTCGTCCTAAAAGTTTACACACTTGTGCATTATGCCTTCATCTATATCTGTTTTTGTTAATCTTTTTAAATGTAAAAATATGAATTTTCAGAAACTTCGAATTTTGTATTTGGAAGCCTTCATGGAGCTCGACCTCCAGAAGCAATTTCGATGTATAGCTCACTATATATCATGGGGACACGCGCCATTGCACTACAGTAAACTATATTTTACTTTGTGTTTCTCAGTAAGCCGAGAGTATTTTATTAGCCGCATGACATTTAACCGAGTGTTGACGTCAAGGCTCACGGCGATGAACCGGTTCTCAGCTTACCACCCTGTATGTGTGCGGTGACACGCCCGGAAAACACTTGGCGTATTAAAAAAGCTCGACGTATAATGGTAAAGGCGCTCGTCTTTTACGGCCCACGCGGTGAACAACTGTGCCACCTGGCTACACTTGTCGCAATTGAAGGCACAGTGACGGGGCGTGTAAGGCCTCTCCCAATGCTCCATCTTGTATAGTAGGTGCTACGTCTTTCACGTAGGTAAAAAATCTGATGCGGTGAGTTATTTAAGAGGAGAGAGATGAGTGTGGTGACTCCAGAAAGAAACAATGCTAGCGCGTGAACCTAGACAAAACATTTAAAAAAAAGAAGTCCATCAATACACATAAAGAGCTTTAGTTGCCAAATCATTAATTGAAGCAAGCTTAGCAACCATAATGTTGGTTATAGTGGGGAGTAATAATTATACTAGTAACATGCATATATTATTAGTCTATGTTACATAGTATTATAGATTAGTATCATAGATGGTCTCACTTATTGTCATGCATGACACATAGTAGCATCATATTTATTATGTTATGATGAGAAACTATAATGTTTTGGACCTAGCCCCGTGTCGCTCCCCGCGGGCGGCCCGGGCGCTAACCCTAGCCGCCGGGCACCGCCGCCACCTATCCCCCTTCCTCCCCCGCCGCCGCCGGCGAGCGCCGCCCGGGCAAAGCCCGTGTGGTGTCGGCGGCGGCTGGCTCTTCCACTCCCGCTTGCGAGGTGGGCTGCGCGGGGCAGCTGCACCAAGCGGTGGAAGCAGGTGCGAGGCGCTGCGGCGTGTGGCTGTGCGCGGGCCGGCGCTGCTCGGCACGCCATGGTCGCGGCGTAGGAGTCGTGGGCGCACGAGGTCTCCAGCCCGCGCGGCTCTAGCGTCGAGGGCGCGCGCTGTGGCGGGCTTGGCTGCGCTGAGGCGCCGTGCTCGCGCGCCGGGGATCCGGATCTGGCGCCTGGATGCCGCGCCGTGGCTCTGGCGGCCCGGATCTGGTGTGCCCGCGGGGCCCCGCGGCTGGCGGCCCGCCTGCGGCTCGGATCCATGGCGGCGGCCATGGCTGGTGGCACGCGGCGCAGCTTGGCGGCGGGCGGCGCCGGCGTGGACAGGTGGACCAATTCCCTGGCCATGTGGATGGCGGGGAGGTGGTGGGCTTCGGCTGCGGCGACGGTTCCTCGTTGGATGTTGGTGGCCATGGTGATGTTCGTCCTTGACCCCGATCTACTCCGATCTGCAGCGGTTTCGGCCCTTGGTGGCTTCGGTCACCGTTCTTGGGTGCTGGCCTTGCAGATCCGGTGGCTGGAAGGGTTCCGGGGGAATCTCTTGGCCGGCGTGGCGGCCACTCCGATGGCAGTGCCTTTGCGTGTTGCTTCCCTCGTTGGAGGCTTCGGAGAGGACCTCCTTCCTTCAACCCCTCCCAGGAGCTCAGGTGAAAACCTTAGAACCCCCTATTCCAAGCGACGACGACACCATGGTGCCGTGCTCCTTCCTGAAGGCGTTGCTCGGGGGCTGCTCAAGTGGCGGTAGAAGTGGCGGCGGTTCGGTGTCGACACATGCATTCTGGTCAGCTTCATCTTGGAGGCTGCGGCGACGTAGGCGATGCTCGTCTGATGGAGCTACTGCCGATGGCCGAGGCATCGTCGACAGTCTGCGCCATCAGGTTCGGGGTGCTCATGGGGAAACCCCAGATTTGGGTCTTCCGGATCGGATGATGATGGTGTTCTATCGCTTACCCTTCTGGGGGCATCGTCTTGGAGCAAGTGCTGGCTAGAGGGATGGTGGAGCGGTGTTTCATCTCACACTTTGATGGCAGCGGAGATCGATGGCATGGCGCTGTGGAGACTCGGCGTCCGATGTGCGGAGATGGGCTCGCGCAGGAGGAGGTTGCTGTCTGGCGTCATGGTGACGTCGATGGCTGAGTGGCCAGACAAGGTAGAAGCCTCAATATGATCTGAAGACCTGTGGAAGATGGCGGCGACGACACACGAGTGCGTCTGACCGGATTGTGCCCCAGACCCGGTATGTGGCTCGGCTGGGGCCTCCGAATGAGTTTCGGCTTCCGGCTTTTGATGTTAGGCTTAGGTGAGTGGTTTGGGTAGTGGCCCAGCTAGCACCCCTTCATCATTTTGGATAGGAGTAGCGACATATGTTGCCAAGATGGTGGATTCAGGCAAATTGTTGTAATACTTTGTAAGGTCCTCGAGAATAATCAATAAAGTGGCCGTATGCATCTCCCAGATGCAGAGGCCGGGGGTCATCCTCCTTTTCTAAAAAAATAAAAAAATTATTATGTTATGATATCTACCTATGTTACTATAACCATCTCTCTCTTTTTTAATTGTCTGCCACATAAGCATGTTTGCGAGTCCCAAGTGCATGGTACTACTTATGTTACACCCACTATGGCCAGCCTAAGCTGAGCACCTATGCATTGGAGAGTATAGTTGCTAAACTATTTAATGTGGTTAGCACCTCATCTAAGCACCCATGCATTGGCAGCAGCCTAAAGACTAGTCATAGTGGGAGTAACATAAGGCTAGTCATAGTGGGAGTAACTTAGGTACTCCCTTCGTCACGGTTTAGAAGGCGCACTTGGAAATTCTCTGGACCTAGGTGGTTATCTATTGGTTGTGAGATGGGCTAAAAAATAGCATTCACACTACGCATGCATACAGAAATAGTATATCGGAGTACTAATTAGCTACTAGAAATAAATGCAATGCGGCCTAAACCTTGTCTATTGTGGAAACACACGCAAATTTAACTGTGCCTTCTAAACTGTGACGAAGGGAGTATAACATTACACACTTCAAGAAAATTTTGCTTATGTGACATGTAGTTAATGAGGAGAGAGGTGTTTAGAGTAACATAATATGTTACTGTAACATAGCGTTTTTCAAGAAAGGATGAATCTACAAGCTAATAAATGAAGTCATCTATGACAGTACTAGTACTCCCATCGTCCGGTGAAGAGTATACATTTAGAAATTTTAGGACAAATTATGGACTTAAGTACTCCCTTCGTTTCTTTTTAGTCCGCATATAAGGTTTGGTCAAAGTCAAGCTTTGTAGAGTTTGACTAATTTTATATTAAAATGTAAACGCTCACAATATGAAATCAATGTTATTAGATGCACCATGAAATGTATTTTCATACTATATTGTTTTAGTATTATAGATGTGCATATCTTTTTATATAAATTTGGTCAAATTTTGTGTAGTTTGACTTTGATCAAATCTTATATGCGGAGTAAAAAGAAACGGAGGGAGTAAAAAATGCATTGGAAAGGTGCAAGCCACCATCTCTCTCCTCTTTAATTACCCAACCCCCAATGATCTTAGTGCATGTAGAAATTAAGAAAACCATATGTAGATTGCTATTGGTCTTGATTACCGTGTGATGAGAGAGAAGTGTCCTTTTCTATTTTAAAGTACATTGGGAAGATAGAAGTAACTCTTTTATGGACAAATTTTGAAGCTAGATGCACACTTTTAACCGGACGGGGAGTATGTTACTTTGCACTATGAAGGTAGTAACTTAGACTAGTGTTATATGCATGACACTATTATAAGTTACTCCCCACTATGACCAGCCTAAGTACTAACATAGATGCCGCATAAGCAAAAAAGATGATGTATCATCTATACCAATATAAAAAGACCTAAATAGGCAGATCCAATTAATCTCGGCCATCAAATTATGTGAATCCAACAACCTAGACTGTATCAATGTCGAGTGCTCAACACGTTTAGTGTGCAGTTCATTTCATACCAAATATAATGCTAATCACGTAATAACCCATAAATAATATCTTACCTAATATCCGCATGCACTTAATATACTTCCAAACTAACGTGCATTGCACGTACACATTGACTAGTGTAATTAAGGAGGAGAGAGACAAATAAAGTAACATAACATGTTACCATCACATAGTTGTTCCCAATACAAAATGAGTCTACAAAGCAATAAATGAAGATATGTATGTTATTACACCTATGACACTTCCCACTATTAGGGTTTAGGGTTTAGGGTGGTAAAATGGACTAGTAACATATATATGTTAGACTAGTCACAATGGAGTGTAACATACACTAGTAACATACACATATACCTAGACTATGTTACTACTCATATTGCATTGGGACATGTGATGTTACAGTAACTAGCTAAGTTACTCAAACTAGCTCTCTCCTCATTAACTCATTGCCATATAAGCAATTTTGATGAGTTAGACTCGATGTTACTGCTAAAGTTACTCTCACTATGGCTAGTCTTAGTAGTCTAAATTACTCCTCACTATGACGAGCCTAAGTCGTGTGTCTCTGACGACACCCATGCTATAATTAAGGCGTTGCTCACAAGCAACCCGACCATCTGTACACACATCACCACCCCGCTTGGCAGTGGGGATTCCAAGGCCGCCATTAATGGCAGTAGACCGCTTGCAACCGGCGGTCACCAACCTCCCCACCCTCTATCACCTATAAATACCTCCCCCTCCCGACGCGCCACATACAACTCTTTGATGTCCATCTTCGCAACATCGTAATGCTGCCGCCACCTCCAAGGCAATCTTGGGTCATGACGCCGAGGCCGGCAGTAGCAGCTGGACCTCGTGCAGCCTGTCCGTCGCGAACGCGAAAGAGCTCGTGTGGTTTAGTCTAATGGCGCCGCTGGACATGTGGTTGCCGAGGGGATAGCATCTTAGCCTCAGTGGCCCCGGTCCCGTCATCAACTCCCGTGCCATGAGGCGGGCCATCATCGCGTTCCGAGCGCGCATGGCTCCGGGGACGAGGGCGCTGCCAGCGTATGTGCCCAACATTTCACGTAATTCAACAAGCAAATATAAATGCAATAATGTTTTGTAGCCGAGGCATTTCAATTTTTTTGTTTGCCGATGAGAGCCTGATCTTTTTCAAGGCGACGACGGAACATGCCAAAACCATCAAGAATGTGCTAGCAGAATTTCAGAAAGGCACGGGTCAATTACTAAGCGAGAGCAAATGCTCCATCCTTTTCAATGAGCTTTGCCCGGAGGAAACTAGAGAGGAAATCAAGGAGACCTTGTGGTTGTCTCCTCTATTTTTGAGAGTAAGTACCTGGGCCTCCCGATGCCGGAACGAAGAATGAAGGATGCAAATTTCCAGCCTATTATGGATAGGCTTGGGAAAAGGTGCAATGACTGGTCTGTGAAGTTCATGTCATACGCAGCCAAGGAAGTACACGTGAAGTCGGTGGTACATGCCATGCCATGTTTCACAATGGGTGTTTTCCTCCTTTCCATGGGCTTCTGTGAGAAGTACGAGAGAATGATCCAAGAATTCTGGTGGGGAGATGAACATGGTCAGCGCAAGGTGCACTGGATGTCATGGGAGCGCATGAAAAAACCAAAACGGGCAGGAGGCATAGGCTTTAGAGATATGCATCTGTTTAATCTAGCTTTATTGGCCAAAGAGGCGTGGAGACTCATCCAAACACCTAATAGTCTGTCTTCTAGGGTGATCAAGTCAAAATATTACCCTCATGGCAATTTGTTGGACACCGTGTTTGCTTCGGATGCCTCTCCGATATGGAGAGGCATTGAAGTTGGCGTCGAGCTTTTGAAAAAAGGCATTATTTGGCACGTTGGGGATGGTAAGAGGATTCAAATCCAACGTGACCAATGGATCCCGAGGAAGGAGGGCCTAAAGACAGCTTCTTTTACCAGGAGATCGAGATTACGTTAGGTGAACCAGCTCATGTTGCCGGATAGGAAAGAGTGGAATGTGGAATTGATTAAGCAATTTTTTCACTCCTTCGATGCTGACAACATACGCAAGATTCCTATACCGAGAACTGATGCGGAGGACTGCATTGCGTGGCACTACGAGAGAAACGGCAATTTCTCGGTAAGCAGTGCATACAAACTGGCCGCCAATATCCAAGGTAACACAACTCTAGATCCTTCGAGTTCCACTCGGAGTGCAGATGACCGCAACATTTGGGATATGATCTGGAAAGCGGACGTTCCACCGAAAGTACGGATTTTTGGATGAAGAGTGGCCACTAATACCCTGGCAACAGAAGGTAATAAGTGCAAACGTACTATCATCCCGGACGCCACTTGTATGATTTGTGGCAATGGAGAGGAGGATGTGTTCCACGCGGTAATCGCATGTTCCAAAAGTAGAGCGCTGAGACATGCGATGAGGGATGTGTGGGGAGTACCTCCAGAAAGGGAGTTCAGACACACAGGCCGGGATTGGTTACAGGTGCTGATAGATGCAGTTCGTCCGGACACTGAGACATGACTGCGTTCACGGCGATGGAAAAGAGACTATCAGGAGTTGAGTGCTCTTCCTTCAAAGATGCGAGGATGAGTGGAAAAACGCAAGCCAGAAAGTTTTACCAGAGTCTGACAAAATTGGGACAACATTGGCCAGTGTGCAACCTCGGACGCCTGTTGCTCACCATTCGAAGTGGATGGCACCTGTGACTGGTTGGGCAAAAGTCAATTCGGATGCTTCTTTTATCCCTGAAAGCGGCCAGTGCTGGGCAGGAGCAGTAGCTAGAGACCACAAGGGCCTCATGTTCCTGTCAACATGCAAGAAGTTGGTCCATACCGTTAGCGCGGAGGAAGCCGAAGGACGTGCTGCGCTCGTTGGCCTGCATGCTTTGGCAAATCTCTACTCCTAATGGACGAGTTGGTTGAATAGTCCCACCATTTTCGTCTGGTTTTTTTTCGTTCGATTTATTTTCGTCTCACATCCCACCACCATATCTACTCACATTAATTTTTTTACCCTCACAATAAAAAGTTTTCTAACCTTTCCAAAGTTTCCTAACTAGACACGTTATAAACAGGCAGGAACTGATAGCACGTTACCAATCAATAAAATTTAGTTTCATGACAATCAATTCCAAATCCTAATTTTCCTAATACGTCGATCTTTCTCAAATCCTAATAAGCCCTCTTCCTCTTTCCTTTTTCACCGCTCCACCTAGAAAAAAACCCATCAATCACGCAACCCCTCCCTGCTTCTCCCCAACTCCCCAAGCGACATCCTCTCTCCCCTCCCTGCCGTCCCCCAAGACGCCCTCGTCGGCGCACTCTTCATCGGAGCGCCGTCCGCTGGAAGCCGGAGTCGGGAAGGAGAGCAGCCACCAGCGGGGGAGACCACAAGGGGAGGTGTTGGTTCTTCCTCCGATTGATGCATCCGCTCGTGGGGGCATTGCTGGTGGGGGGCGAGGAGCGATGTTGGTGGCCATGCTGGGGCCCGGCGGCGTGGACTGGCGCGCTGGAACTGGTTGTGTCAATGGCGTCGTTACCGCCGGAGACCACGTTCGTGTGGGCGCTGGCCAGCGCCGGGTGCGTGGCCGGGTAGGTGCGCGTGCCTCTCGACGGTCTGCTCGACCCGGCCGGGTCGGCGGCTGTACGGCTTTGATGTACTGCGCACTGCAAAGGGCTTCCGTCGCTCGACGAGGTCATCCAGCGGTAAGGGGAAAACCCCCCTTCGATCCCTAACACTACCCCACCACAACAATCCATTGCTAAATTTTCTATGACTGTTTAGTTAATTTGCAGGTCGGACAAGCTCATTGGCCACATTGGGTAGCCGCCGCCCTCTGCTGAGATTGTTCACACCATGGATGAGATCTCCAACACTGTAAGTTACTCTTCTTTGGTTACGTTTTATTTAATCTGTGTAGTTTGATGTGGGTTGGCTGATGAGTGGCTAGGTTTGCTCGGTCATTGACTCGGCGGAGCTGTGCAGGGACACGCACTCAGATAGGTGATTGGATGACGTCTGCTTGCTTCTTGTGTAATAATTTGGAAGCTCTGCAGCAAAGTGTTTTCAGTTTTCTTTTACTGAATATAAATATGTATGTGAACTAGGGAGTTCACGGAGGAAGCAGATAAGGCATCAATGACGAATTATGAGCATCTTCAAGTAAGGTCTATAACATAAATGGCATCTGTGAAAAGGGAGAGAGCAGAGTGAAATGACCAAACCAGAACGGTAACATTCATTTTCTGTGATTTTCTGCAGTACCTGAACACATATACTACTTTATAAAACACGGTACTAAACGCTGAGAGTGAAGGTGCCCTGCCTACCAGAGGAATATGGGAAGGCAGCAAATAACTTGCATATCGACTTTGAGAAAGGAGGGATTCATCTTCGTAACAGTTGCCATAGTGATAGTTATATTCTGTTGTGATTGTTAGCTTTGAATTTGAATTAGAAAGATAATGCTCTACCATTGCAGATAAACTCGAGCATCTTAATCAGCTGAACCTTGCAATTGCGCATCTGGGTAGAAAGTAGGTATTGGGCAGGCCGTTGCTAAGCTTAGTACTATTTTCACTGTCGAACTTGCACATATTGAAGTCAGTTGTAGTTCCAGTTTGGAATTTAGTACCATGCATATCAGCATATTAAGAGAAGCCTGATTGGTTCCATTGATTTGCTATAGAATGTTTTATTAGACATGAAGGTGCCTGGCCTTTCTTTTACAAAAATAGGGTAAGACCTACTTTGAAGAAAAATTGCTTGTTATGTTTACGAGTGGAGCGAGAAAACAATTGCTAATCTCCTTTCATATACTCATTTTTGTAGCTTAGTTGTCCATCTACAGATATTGGTGGTCATGCCTTGCCCCTCACTTCCCTCCAAGCTTGTCGCCATCGCCCCCCTCCATGAGGCAGCCGCCCGCTGCTCATCTCGGTGGCGTCAGGCGCGGCCGTACCCACCATGGCATCGGCGTGGCCCTCCTTGCAAGGAGCGGCGCCTCCTTGGTACGATCGCGACGCTGATTCAGCCGGATC
Source organism: Aegilops umbellulata (assembly GCA_032464435.1). Lineage (NCBI taxonomy): Eukaryota > Viridiplantae > Streptophyta > Magnoliopsida > Poales > Poaceae > Aegilops > Aegilops umbellulata. The sequence continues at coordinate 438,909,761 of CP136060.1, forward strand.
GGCGGGGGTTAGTAGGCTCACAGGCTGGCGTTTCCTCGGATGCATCGATGTTCTAATCATGATGGCATGACCATAGATCGTCTGAGTCTAGAAGACTTTGGGGCGGCTCATCTGCGTGGATGGTTGTGGCTGGGCACACAATCCATTAATCAGCCTTCAAATTTTCACACAGAAGGTCCCCTCCTTTTCCTTTTTGCATCTTTTTCTTTTTAATTTTTTTAGATTGCTTGCGTTGGCAAATGGAAGAAAGACTCAGAATCCTAGATTTCTACTTTCTATCAGAAGCTTGTAACTGATCTGTAAGCTCACTAGCCAAGCTGTCCATTTGGATTTCAGTGGATATATGGAGTATATTTACTCACATTGTCCACGACTTGTTTGAAGAAATTTCTCTTCTGATTTGATATTGCATTGCTGAGCACTTACTGTGAATTACATGCAGCATGTGTATGTTCTATAGCTTCTATTGTACAGTTTTCCTTCTTTTTTTCAGGTTGTCCAGATGAACACTGGCCACTGGGAAATGGCAACTTGGTTGAACTGAATCAGCTCTAATCTCCTAAATTTGTGCATTTATCTTAAAAAACACTGCAGTGCTACCTCCCCGTAGTAATAAATAAGTATATTATGAAGCTCATATATGATTATTACTATTATTTTTGCACGTTCAATCAATTCCACTCATAAATCATTTATGCATTTTTAGAACAAGCATCAAGCATCATGTGGCATTATAGTCATTGGTGAAGATTGACAATGCACTCAAATACAAGACTTATGATGGTGTTTGGTGACTGATAAAGATGATTGGAAAGGTGCTTTCCAAGCATAAGGTGAATCTTCTATATTTCACTTTTTAATATAATTTGGCCGGTATGATGTATATTTTCTGAAAACTATATCGCCATTGTGGGTTATCTAACTAAAATTACATTTTATGCTTGGCACTGGTTCATATATATTAATATGGGCAAAGGAAATTCACAATATTTTATGTCAGTGAAAGACTTCTAAAACCAGTGAAGTGTCTTAGCAAGGATGACACGCCGTTGTGCCTCTCGGCCTGAACAATATAGCTCATTTAGTTCATCGCCACAACTGGCTACACGGCGTGACGGAGCAGCTCCACATGTCCTGCGAGGACACGGAGTCAGCGTTGCACGGCCGCCGTAGGTGAGAGATCGTGCCATCGTGCCGCATGACCCCCGTCGGCTCTAGACTGGTTTGTTTGTTTCTCTCCTTTAGATGTGCAATTAGGAACGGAAAAGCCGGTTTGTCACCAATTCATAGAAAAGGAATAGCCGGTTGTCAAACAAAGGAAGGATGCTAGCTGGTAATTGGGACTGGGGCATTGAGATTGAAATTAACATGTGCCGTGAATCGACGAGGGTCTCACGGGTGGAACATACGAATCGGGCATGTAATTTTTTTTCCGTGAGAGAGGAGGAATAATGTGAGAGAGGAGGAATAATGTGAGAGAGGAAGATGCGTCTGTGGCTCAAGGGCTACTATTGCTTGCGAAAGCAGTGGCAGGGAGCAACCGATGGAGAAGGAGAGGCTAGGAAGGAAGAAGAGAAAGTAGCACACCATCAGGACGGGTGGCTGTGCATGCTTGGGCTATTGTGTTGTGTGCCTGCGGCCAAGCCAATTGGGAGAGAGGCAACCACCGCAGAGATAGAGGAAAGTAGCAGTCCATGCATGTTGCTCAGCATCAGGGTAACGTGGGTAGTTTCTGCCGCTATGTCGCCGCATCAGACGACTGGGAGCAGGGAAGAAAAATTAAAGGAGAAAATATCATAGCGGAAGAGACTGGGCCCAAAAATGGGCAAGTTCATCCCAAACTCGTTTTTGATGTTTCAGGGTCACCACTCCGTCCATACACCGAACTAGGAACTCGCAATTGTTTCCTGTTATTGAACTGGACATAATCAGTCGATTTAAAACTGGTACAGAACCATGCATATTTTTGAGTTGATACAAAAAGACCAATGGTTTCTTTGTTGCATTATTGCCGTCCAGAGTGTAAGAGTTTCAGCCAAAACAAGTTTATGCCTAACATTTAGTTAGTAATGACTAAAATCTGTTTTCAGATTTAAGCAATGAGGATGTTAGAACTAAATTATAGTTCCAGCATGAAATTAGGTAATTTCTTGTAGATAATCATAGTGGTATATTTTGTTGTGTTCGGTTTACAAGAATTAAAAATATAGAGATATTGTTGAGAAAACAAGAAATTAAGTGGATTCATGGTTGACAAGCAAAGTTATTTTGGGGTAAGTTCCGTAGTAATGTTTACGAGCATTTAGCATGTGTGTCATGCTTGTTTTCAGTGGAATATTACATGATATGGTTCTACAGGTTTTGGAGCTTCTACTGGTGTGGGTAGTTATTTGCTTAATGGTGTAACTTAAGCCAACTGCATAATGACCTTCATATGGTTTCGCCATTGTTTTTTCTCCCGTTGTGCTTGCGTGTTCAATCTTGTTATTATTGCATCTTGTGGTCTACTCTGATAGGTCATGTTTGTTTGTAGGGTGACAGTTTATACATCTAGGGAACCAGGGCAATTTGGACATGTGATATTTCCTCGAGTAAGCAAACTTCTTTTGTATGGCCCAGCATGATGATCAACACCCATCTGGTTTTATATGGTGCCACTTTTGTTGTATACAACAAGCAACTATTCATTTTGTGTGCCTTGCAACAGCATCATAATCTCATTAAACCTGCAATAGATCACACATTCAGTACATTTCAATTTCTAATTAGTCTAGACCGTGAAGTATCTGTTTTTTTAACATAACAGGGTTATCTGATCATATAATCTGTCACAAGTAGTAAGGGTGGGTAGATGAGCAAATTTTCCCAGATGGCAAGATATCTATACAAATTATGGAACTTGAATCTGAACATTGGAGAAGTGGACAGTGGATGAGACTACCACTGTTATATATAATTATAGTGATATTCAAAGCTATTTTTTTTGTCTTAATGTAAAGTTTATCGCAGACCGACATCCACCCAGAAACACACACATGAGACATGACACACACACTTCCTTTTGGATTTGCCGGTTCTATGTTACCTCAGGAGCACAAAACTTGAGTAATTATAGCAAAACAATTCAAGGATGAGACTACGAACCAACCTGTGGGTGGATGGTTAGAGGTACTGTGGTATCTCCAGCCCATCAGGGTTCAAATCCTGGTGCTCGCATTTATTCCTGGATTTATTTCAAGATTTCTGGTTATGCGCATTCAGTGGGAGGAGACGTTGCCGTCGACGACGAGGTGCCTACGGACTTCGTAAATTTCAAAATGATATGTTGGCTCAGTCTTTCGGAGGTGCTCATAGGGGTAGGGTGTGCGTGTGTGCATTCATAGGGGTAAGTGTGTGCGCGTGTATATGAGCGCTTGTGTTTGTACTGATGTTCAAAAAAAAAATTGAAGGACGATACTACTGGACAGTGCAGAATACCTCTTTATTCCCATATAAAAGACATACATTCCTTGCGACTGTCTTTTCATATACCATGATATGTTCCTATTTGCCAAAGAGTTGGCAAGGTACCGGCCCAAAATCAAGTGCATTATGAGCACCCCTATTCCTAGCTGCTAATCTGGATCTTGTTAGACCAAAAGAAGCAATACTTTCATTGATAGACTAAACGACTCATGGCATGTGGACTAATGGACATGTCTTTTAATCCAAGGCATGGAGAACTCGGTACATGTCGACGAAGAGGAACATAATGCCGGAGGAAGGCAATAACAAGTATCAGCTCAAGGAGTTCTTGATGGAGACGATTGGCCAGATCTTACTTGTAGCTTTTTTTGTGGGAAAGTCTTTGACTCCACATTGTTGGGCTAAGTTATGTTCGTATCTCCGTTTTGGATTAAGTCAATTGAACCTACTGAAAAAAAATCCTTTGGGAGTGTGACATTAGCAGGCGCGACAAGAACGATGATGGGATGCTCACTGGAGATGAGGTCAAAAAGGTGAATACGCCAATGATGCATAGATATATGTATGAATTGTGCATGTACACACAAAACATACTGTGACAAGTATCTCATGCCAAGCTTTAGCTTCGGTAAGAGGTTTTGTTGCCCGTAGCAATGCATGGCCATTTAACTAGGTATAATCCAAAATAAATAAATTAAAAGCCCGTAGCAACGCACGGGCGTTCTACTAGTGTCTATAGGGGCTGAGTGATTCTAGAGACCGATTGCAAAATCAATTGCTGATGCATTGACAGCCGATGTGACAGTCCGGTCCCCATGCTATGGCGTTATCCTGGACTTAAAAGCTGCGCTCACTTCATTCCAAGAACACAGGGTGGTTTTCGCCAACACGGGCTGTAATCGGGTGGCCCATGAACTTGCTGCAGAAGCCAGGCGGGGTGACGACCAGCTGATCATAGCAGATGTCTCAGATATATTAAGATCTCTAGTTCAATCTGAGTGTTCCACCGCCTGAGTTTATACTCTGGCTCTAAAAAAAAAGGTTTGCCAAAAACCAGCCACGACAAGGCCGAGTGCCTATTATCATGTACTCGGCTTACATTCCGAGTAACTCAAAAAACAAAATAATACACATAATGTAAGCCGAGAACCTTCAGCATACACTCAGATTTATTGGATGCTCCGTCACAGGGCCATCAACCAGGTTCGCGTACCCCTTCGCCCTGTACTCTCACGAGACAGGTGACTAGATCTGCTCACCTCCTACCGGTGCCGCCGCAGGCCTACAACATCTCATGTTGCCTTAGGCCATGGAGATGCGGTGGATCTTGGTCTTTGCCATTGGGAGGGCTTCTGCTCAGTTTCTGGATGTTTTTTGGTGTTTTTTTAGGGTTTGTGTCTTACTCAGGAGGACGAGACGATGACACCTTGTTGAAGATGGAATAAGGTTCTCCCTGCCCAGTCCCCTTTCCGGCAATGCATCTAGCATCGTCGGAGGTTGTCTGGTGATGTGCCTTCGGCGGGTCCTACATGATCGGTCGGCGTTTGTCTTTGATGGATCTACTTGGTCCAGCTTTCGTTCCTCTACGTTGGTATGTCTACATGTTGGATACTTCTGAGCTACGCTCAACGATGATTGCTTTTATGGTGCGCTTGTCCTTTGAGATCTTAGCATGATGACTTCCTAACTATTTACTACAACAAGGTTTTCCCGACTCTAGTAAAGGAGGGGTGATGACAGCGGCAAGCCTTCAGCTCATTCTAGTGCTTAGTCGTCGCTAGGTGGTCTGCGAACCTAAATGTAACTTTTGTAATTTCTAGTGCTCTTTGTACTGCACGATAATTGATGAATAGATCTGAAATTTCACCCTAAAAAAACCCAGGTCCGTTATCACCACGTGGTAGGGAAAGTTTTCAAGGCTTTATGTAAGCCCAGAGCTTTTGATCTCTATGCTGGTTACTTTAGATAAGTCGATAGCTTTTTTTGTTCACAACTCGGCCTATCAGATATTAAGCCGAGTATTGTTTCTTTGTCTGTGTCTTCGGAATACTACTTGTCTTATGTGGTTGTAAGCCAAGTGTTAATAGTAATCTGAGATCTACTGCTATAGTGTTAATAGTAATCTGAGATCTACTGCTTTAGCGAAACCAGGAAAGCACGTAATGTTCATCTGGTAATGCTTGAAGGAAACGAGGGTCCATGATGATGCGGCGAAAGGTGGGGCTGGCGGCGCAGGCGCGTGCGAGGTCGTTGGGGGAGTCGAGGTAGAGGAAGATTTGCCATAGGACATCGTCGGACTCCAGTGCTGCGCCCGCTCGTCGGGTTCGCTGCGGCGGCGAGTCCATCGAAGGATCGCGGAGGGTAGAGCTAGAGATCGATCGGTAGGCAACAAGACCACCAAATCCACATGCACGTAGTACGTTTTGATCCCACTTATACTGAGTACAAAGAAACATATGACAAACATGAGAATCCGAGAAGCAATCGTATCATGATGCGTCGTGTGACCTTCCAAATTGTGGCATACATAATTACGTATATGTTATGCAGATTTGCTATTTCTCATCTACATGAAAATTAGTTATATCACTTATATGTCACATCTAAATCCTCCAATACATGATCAAAGGCTATAATTTTGTGCAGAATTACCATTGCCCGCTGGTGCGTTGGTTCCGGGAGCTCCTAGTCAGCGCCTTAGGCAGCTGGTCCTCGCATGCCGCCTGCGTGGCCCACCCCACCAAAGCTCGTTGCTCGCTCGGTCATGTTTTCGATGCTTACTGCTCACTCCGTCGTATTCTCTTTGTTAGAATGGTAGACTGTTGAATGGGGCCATGACCCGTTGACTATTGACTTTCTAAAAAAAATCAAGAGTTTGAAAAGATTCATGAATTTTTTAAAATTATCATCAGTTTTGAAAAAAAATTCATTATTTTTGAATGAAAGTTCACATACTACTTGAAAAAAGTTCATTGATTTTTAAAATAATTTCATTGATTCTGAAAAAGCTGTTCAATTCTGAAAAAAGTTCATGAGAAAATGAAAATACTTCATCAATTTTGGAAAAATGTTAATCAAAAAATGAAAAGGTTTATCGATTTTGAAAAAAATTAATTAATTTCGAAAAAACATTCATTGATTTTGAAAAAAGTTCATAGTTTTAAACAATAGCTCATGATTTTTTTAAAAGTTCATACATCTGAAAAGGTACTTGGATTTAGAAAACGTTCCTGAATTAGAAAAAAGTTCAACTTTTTTGAAAAAACAGCATGCATTTAAAAATGTTAATGAATTTGAAAAAAAAATCTAACAAGGATGCAAATAAAAAAGAAAAAAAGAAAAGGAAATGAAAAAAAACTAAGAAAAACCGACCAAACAAACACATAAAAACTAGCAGCGGAAAAAACCAGCTAGAAGCTACTAGAAGATTCCCAAAACCAAAAAAGTAAAACCCAGCACCGAGCTTCCCGGCTCGAGTTTCGGTGTGTTGCATCCTATTTTATGGACCGGCCAACATACCTGTCAAGTGGGGGGGGGGGGGGGCGGGGAAGGGGGGAGGGGTGGGAGCCGGATCCTCTAACATCCTCAAGGGATGTCACGTAAGCTTCCTGAGGGGTGCGCGCCTATACCATTGCTTGTAATTGGGTGCCAAATAGGAAATGTTATAGTTTACTTCTGTTGTTTAGCGCGCGTGTGTGGTATGTTGTCTATTTTCTCTCTGCGACTCAGTTGGGGAGTGCCTAATCAAGGAGTACTCCTTCGGAAGTCTCCGCAAGGGTCACTTGGGGTTGGCTGGGATAGCGTCAGCATGTGTGACGCTCTGGGCGCTCCCTCCAGATTTTGTTTTTAATTTTTTTTATACGCGTTTTCGGCTTTTACAAGCCTCCACACTCATAGCCTTTGCCTATAAATTGTATAAATCTCGACATGATTACTTTATTTGACTCTAAAACTACCTTACACCCATCTCGACATAGAAGGGAGTCGTTAACTAAATTCTTATTCATAGTAGGGACATGTTGCACGTTCCTTAGTTGCACAATCTTCCCCAAAGTAAAATTCAGATCCACCGTGCCAATGCCACGAACAGAAGCATGTGACCTATTCCCCATTAGGACGAAGAATCCCTTGCGACCTGATATGAAGCAAACAAAGAGACGTCAGCACACACATGAACGTTACCCGAATCAATCCACCTCGAAGATGATTGAAATACTGAAAACACAATAGGTAAATTACCATACCCATCAGTATTGCTAGCGGTCACCATGTTGACAGTCTTGGAGCTCATTTTCCCTCTATGGTCTGCATGTTTTGGACATTCCTTGAAAAAGTGTTATAGCTTCCCACAGGCGTAGCATTCTAGCTCAGCCTAGTTAAACTTCTTCTTCTTGAAGGTAGGAGTCTTGATAGGCTTTTTAAAAACAGATTTGTTCTTCCCTTTGTTCTTGTTCGGTGGGTATCTCTGCACCATATTGGCGGTAGGCTGAACCTCAACTCCTTTCTTAGTAGTGTCTTTAGCTTGAGCTTTCTCTTCAACATCAAGAGATGCAATCAGATTTTTAACTGATATCTCCTGTCTCTCATGTTTCAGAGTTGTGGCAAAATTCCACCATGAAGGAAGCAACTTTGCAATCATGCACCCAGCCACAAATTTATCGGGTAGAACATACTTAAGGAGTTCCAGTTCCTTCAAAATGCATTGTATCTCATAAGTTTGTTCAACCAAAGAACGGTTATTCACCATCTTGTAGTCATGGAAACTCTCCATGATCTACAGTTCACTGCATGCATCTGTTGCACCGAATTTAGCATTCAGTAAATCCCATAGTGCCTTTCCATCTTGTATGTGCATGTACACATCACACAGGCGGTCAGCAAGAACACTCAAAATGCATCCCACAAACATAGTACTGACTTCCTGAAATTGTCTCTGATCTTCCTCAGAAATTCTCTCTGTAGCACCAACACTAACGTGGAAAACTTTCAGAGCAGTAAGCTAGAGCGTGGACTTCACCTGCCACCTCTTAAAGTGAACACCGATAAACTTATCTGACCTTAGCGCATCAGCGGATCCAGCCGTAGTTAACTCAGGAAATTGCCTACAATTAGGTTTTTGGATTGTTGGAATATTAGGAAAATTCATGATTAATTCCAGTTAATAATTCATGACTAAAATGGGCAATAACATGCAAAAATCTAGCAAACTAGATTAATAGGAAAGCATGCACATCAGCATCACACAGGAAATAACAGCTACAGAGATAGACATGAACAGATGATGATGGATGTACTGTTCGTTAGCTGCTGCGGGAGAGACGTTGTTGATGATGATGTTGGCGACGATTTGTTGTTTATGGCGATGGAGATGACGATGAGTAGCATCGCCTGACTTGGACGAAAGACAATGCGTGATGACAAAGTTGAGCAGTCGCGCAAAGCGCTTTCCAAAAACCTAATTCGTCGTCTCCCAGTGCAGGATCGCAAGGATGAACAGTTCCGGAGACTTGCTCTTCTGCACGCCAATGTTTGGCATGGAGTAGACTACGCTGGCAACACGAGTTGCGAGATGAGGCAAAACCCTAGGTGTTTTCGATGTGTCTTTGACCGAGGCCGACAAACCTTTCACGCACATGTTGCACGTAAGCGCTGCCCCGGTCCGAGCATGTGCCAGAGGCGAGCGAGCACGCGTGTGTGGTCTTCCCTTTATCTTCTGAACACAACACTTGAAGTGGTGGAGAGAACCCACTATATAAAGAGGTCCAACTCTTGTTCAACTAGCGGTATAGGACTAGACTTTTAGCATCACCACTTATGATTTTATTCATGGCCACCGTTTGAGATTTTAGAAATTGTTATGGTCCTTGCCCATTTATTTCTAACAAGTACTTTGTGTACAATAGTTAGCTTTTTTTAGAGCCCCGGGGCTTATTAGGGAAGAAAGAAGCTAAAGAGAAGGAGTTTGCTTTCGGGAAGAGAAGAAAAACGAGTGGATGACAATGATGACCCATGAGAAGAAAAGGCACTACCTGCGTGTGTGGGTCATCAGCGTGTCAATTGTGTGTGAGGGGACCCGCGCGAGCCTTAGGCCGGCCTCCTGATTTAAATCATTAGCCTTCCGGACGAAGACACCGGGTCCGGATGGGTTTCCCGTCCCGTCCATTTTTTCCAGAAACATTGGGGTGTGTGTGGAGACAAGGTGACAACAGCAGTACTAAAAATAATTGAGGGACAGGAAAAAGCTGAAGGTATAAATCAAACTTATATGGTGTCGATCCCGAAGGTTAAAAATCCAAATTTGTTCTCTCAGTTCTGCCGAATTAGTCTTTGTAACGTTTTATACAAAATAGCTTCAAAAGTGGTTGCAAATCGACTGAAGGTGGTGTTACCAAATATTATTTCAGCAGAATGGTCGGCTTTTTTTCTAGCAGATTGATCGTAGATAACATCACAGTTGCTTACGAGTGTTTACATTTCATGAAGAGAAACATAGCCATTAAACACTGTCATTGTGCCTTGAAGCTTGATATGATATGAAGGCCTACGACAAAGTCGAGTAGGACTATTTAAGAGCAAATATGATCAAGATGGAATTTTCTCATAGGCGGGTAAACAATGTCATGAACCTAGTCACTTCTATTTTATTCAATGGGAAGAAATTTGAGGAGTTTAAGCCGAGTAGAGGCATTCGGAAGGAAGATCCGATTTCCCCTTGCTTGTTTTTGTTGGCAGAGGGCCTTTCATGCCTCCTAAAAAGTTTAGACCAGTCATCTCAAATTTATGGGATGCAAGTGGCTCCGTCGACACCGCCTATTAATCATCTTTTGTTTGCGGATGATATCCTGATGTTCTTCAAAGCTAGTGGTGATGGGGCAAGAGAGATATCAAACCTGTTAGAAAGGTAATTTCAAGCTTCGGGTAAGAGAATTAACTCAAGCAAATCATTATTTTTTTAGCAAATGGTGCCCAGCAAATATTAAGGAGGAGATCAAAGGAGTTTTGAATGTCCCCAATGAGTCTTTGAATGACAAGTACCTAGGTATGCCATATGATATAAGTACTTCCAAATATGAAGCGTTCAAACATTTGAAGGATAGATTATGGAACAAGGTAAAATGTTGGATTGAGAAAACCATTTCCTATCAAGTTAAGGAAGTTTTAGTTAAATATGTAACTCAAGCAGTGCCAGTATTCTCAATGTCTTGTTTTAAGCTACCAAAAGGGTTATGTGAACATTTGAACAAGCTTATCAGACAATTCTGGTGTGGAAGCAAGGAAGGTAAACGTAAACCAAGCTGGGTTTCATGGAAGACTATGACTCAACCAAAGGTTATGGGCAAGGGAGTTCTCCACAGGCCACAATGATTTCCGGTCTCACCATTCACAACTCCGGAAGAAAAATCCTCCCTTGCCACGCCACCCCCCCCCCCCCCCCGCGCGGGCGGCTCGGGCGGCGGCGCCAGATCCCGCCGCAAGCGCCCTCCCCTACCTCCCCCAGCCTCCGCCGCTGGCCGGGACCGCCAGGGAGAAGCCCCTCGCGGTGGCTGGCAACGGGGGATCTCTCCTCCTCGTCTGGGCTCTGGTGGGCGCGAGGCTCCCTCCCTGGGTGGTGGCGTCGTACGTGCACAGGGTCCGGCGGCTTGGCGGCGCTCTCTCCGGTCATCGGCACGCTGCGGTGCGGCGGCAGCGGGTGGGTGCTTAGCCGCGCGACGACTGTGCCCCGTGGTAGCGGTTGAGGCTCGGCTTCGGACCTCTGGCGGCAGCGGGTGGTCTTCCTTCCCCGTCGCGGGCGTGCGGCAGTGTTCCTCGGGCAGCGGTGGTTCTAGCGGAGGCGATGCTCCGGATGGTGGGGAGGCGGCGGCGCAACCACTTGGCTGCAGGCTAGCGTGGCGACAGGCGGCGGCGCCCTCCTGGCCCAGATCTGGGCCCTTTTGGGCCCCATCTGGGTCTAGGCGGGCCTGGCCGGCGGATCCGGCGGACGGAGGAGCGGCTCGTGCGGGAGGTTGTAGAGACGGCGTCGCGCACACTGCAGCGCGACGACGGGAGCTTCACGAGCCCTTTCTGGCTCGGCCGGGCAGTGGGCCTGGTGTGCTCCTCTTGCTACGTCCGGTCGGTGACCGCCATGGGCGGTGGAGGTTCTCCCCTCCCGCGTGGTTGTCGATTCTGCCGCTTCTCGTTCCCGGTGTTCGATGATAATTTTTCATGATTGTACAAGTTTAGAAATTTCAAATCACAACTGCAAGCCTATAAAAAAAATATCAATCATGTGCTTATTTTGCCAAGTTACAAGAAAAAGAATCACACAAGGGTGTGCATGGGCGAGACAAATATTTTTGGTTGAGATTTTTAGACACTGATGACACATGTACATATGGTAGCTTTCTTTAAGGGAAAAAAGATTACAAGTGGTGCCCATAACTAAAAGGAATAATAAGCACAAACATGCACGCCTTGATTGATTGGCATGGGCTAGTTATTCACTGGCACGTACAGGTGCAGGACTTGGTGCACGCATGCATGTGTAGCCTCCACCCGTTGGCCGGACTAATTCCAACTTCTTGAAGTCTATCTAGTAGTTGCATAAGGGCATGTACAATGGTTCTATCTTAAGAGTGCCATATAGGATAAATGATAAGGTGAAGGAGAGAGAAATCATAAAAGAAGGCTTGTCTTATCTTATTTAAGAGAAGACAAGAGATGATCTCTTAGCACAATTTGTCTCATCATATTTTTAGGAACAACTAATTATTGAAGATAAAGCTAAGAGATGATCCATTGTAGACATATTTTTTTTATCATCTCAAATTTACATGCAAAACTTAAGATAAGACTATCTTATCAATCATTGTACATGCCCTAATTGTCCATGCAACAACGATCCAAACGGCCAATTGAGAGCTTCGCGGAACAGCCCGTCCGGAGGAATATAGAGCCCTCGTATATGAGGAGGCACAGAGGGACGAGGGGAGGGAGGTTAGAGTTGATTGGCCGCGGCCAAGCGCGATGGCGCAGTTCTCACAACATCCACGCCAAAATCACCAAGATCAAACTCCCTTTCCTCACACGGTCACACCACGTTCATCCTTCACACGTACACGTCCATATCCATATACTCCTCCACATACACGGTTGTTTCAATCTTCATAACATCAAGTCTTGGATCAACGACGTTGCCTGGTGAGTTAATCGCATGAAGGTAATATGTGGTTATTTTCTTTTATTTTTGTTCACTCTGCTACAGGTTAGTGACATCTAGTGGCTTTACAGGGCGATCTAATCGTCGCCGTCAATGTGTGCTGATCCGATGTAAAAAAAGGAGAGTGATGACACCTAGCGGCTCTACATGACGATCTAATCGTCGCCGCCTATGTGTGCTGATCCGATGTAAAAAAAGAAAGATATGGCATTGCGGCTCTACATGGCGATCTAATCGTCGCCGTGGATATGTGTTGATCTGATACATAAAAAGAAAGATATGGCATTGCGGCTCTACATGGCGATCTAATCGTCTTCGTGGAAGTGTGTTGATCTGATGTGAAAAAGGAGAGTGATGACATCTAGCGGCTCTACATGGCGATCTAGTCGTCACCGCGGATGTGTGTTGATCCTATGTAAAAAAGAGGAGCGATGACATCTAGCGGCTCTACATGGCGATCTAATCGTCGCCGTGGATGTGTGTTGATCCGATACATAAAAAGAAAGATATGTCATTGCGGCTCTACATGGCGATCTAATCATCGCCGCGGATGTGTGTTTATCCGATATGGAAAAAGTGAGTGATGACATCTCACGCCTCAACATGGCAATCTAATCAAGCCGCAGATGTGTGTTGATCTGATCTGATCTAAATAAAAAGATTTATAACATCTCGCGGCTCTACATAGCGATCTAATCGTCACCGCTGATGTGTGGTGACTGATGACCCAATATAAAAACAGAAGAAGATTTATGACGTCTCGCGGCTCTACCTTGCGTTCCAATCGTCGTCCTAGATGTGTCAATTGCTTGCGGTTGTTGAATCGTGGTGATCTACAATATTTCACACAATTGTCATTCTCTGAGGGACAGCCACATGCCTACACACACACACTCAAAGTCTGACGTCGTGATCAGCACATTTAGCACACATGCACGTCAAGTTTGCCAAGTCTTTGTAAAGAAGATTCATACGGCATGCCAGGAGTATTTTCATCCTATCTCGTAATAATACTCATATGGCCATCTACACAGGAATGAATAAGAGGCCGTCATTGACAATCTATACAGCCATGATTCAAATCATACAATAGTTCATCCTTTAGTCTCAGCCAATTTATCCTCTTCCACAACCGATGAGGCGCGAATCCCCATACACCTCCTTACCGACGAGGCGAAATATATTCTGTCCGTGATTGACAATGCAGACCACTGACTCGAGACTTCATATTTTCCAATCGATGGCTCATGGAGAACTGAAGCTGAATATTCCTTCATTGATGACAGTGTCATGACTACATCATTAGCAATGCAGTTTTTGTCTCAAGCATTTATAGAAAAGGCTTATCTTGAGTAGAAGATTTGTTGTACCCATCTCACATGTAAACATTTCACATAATGGATTTGGCCTCCGTGCCACCGTGGTTTTTTACCCAATTTGGGCTTTCCACGTTAAAATATGTGTCTCTTGCATGTGCTTGATCGGTTTATTTACCCTGATACTCCATGAAGATATAAAGATGACCATTTGTGCAGCTTAATCGGAGGTATTCTGTGCGTATGAATTCACCGATGTAATTAACTAGAATCCTTTCAAGGTTCTAGGAATCAGGAACCCTTTACAATCGTCTCCGTCATATGCATATTCAGGCGCGTACAAAAAGTACATGACAAATGGAAATATATAACTTACTGATGATCTATATTCCCGTTTCATGCATTTTTAATACTTTAATTTGTATACAATTGTATACTGGCACGCCCGCACTTAAAACGCCAACGCAGATAAATTAAATATTTATCTCGCGTAAAACACCCGGTTGTCCCCTCTCGGTCCCGTCGGTTTCCCTTCGCCTGCTTGTTCGTCTGCAACGGCTTCGACGGACGGAGGTGCGGCTCGTGCGGGGATTGTAGAGACGGCGGCGTGCACACTTCAGCGTGGTGACAGGAGCTTCACGAGCCCTTTCTGGCTCGGCCGGGCCGTGGGCCCGATGTGCTCTTCTTGCTGCGTCCGGCCGGCGACCGCTAAGGGCGGTGGAGGTTGTCCCCTCCTGTGTGGCTGCTGATTCTGCCGCTCCTCCTTCCCGGTTGTCCCCTCTCGGATCCATTGGGCGCGCTTCGCTTTCCATGGTGAGACGGTGGTGGCTTTCCAAAGCCTGTGGTGGCGCATGTTGGTGGGCGGCAAGATTGGTGGAGTGTGACAGATTGGTCGGGGCTGTGGGTGTTTGGAGGACGGGAGAAATCCCTGTCGGCTTGGCCGGCTCCGACACGTTGACGCCCGCGGGTGCCACCGTTCCTTCATGAAGGGCGTCGGCTATGCCTTCTCCACACGCCCCTCCGCGTACCGGGGGAAACCCTAGGACCTGTCCGGGCAGCAGCGTTGTCGCATTCCTTTCTGAAGGTGTTGCTTGGTATGCGGCGATCCGAAGTGCTAGGAGCGTGGTGGAAATTCTTCGGCGGGCGCAACGGTTGCGGGTCTTCATCGTTTTTGTCGATCCGACTCTGTTGTCATCAGTTTCTTTTTCTTTCTCTGTTATTTTTTTTGGGTGTGCTTGTGCAATCTGCGCCGGCAATGGACTAACAGCTATATCGGGTGGTTGCTATATCTATATAGCGGTGCGAAAGCCTATTTCGAGAGAGAGGGAGTTCTCCACAGTGATATCATTTTTGAAGGCTGAGCCCTCAATTGAGAAGCTCATAATTTAGAAAAAATGTCTAGTTCTTTAGATGTTGGTCGCCATGTGTGGCTAGGAGCTCCCCATGATCACGTAATTATCCCTGTAAACCTTGAGACAATCTAATAAAGTGTGGTGTACTGCTAAAAAATAAAAAAAATGTAGTTTCACAACAAAAAAAAGCTGATATTTCTTTTTGGACCCCGATAACTGGCGAACGTTCGGTCTGCGAGAGCCCCAGATCGAACGATTCGTTCGGTCGTATGGGAGGCATTGATCGAACGCATGCGTTCGGGACGAGAGTTTGCCCCAGCCCGAACACCCTACCTCCGGAGCCTAGAGGCCTTTTTGTTGAGGAAAAAAGAAGAAGCCCAGATTGTGCCGATTTTTACTGTGACCTAGAAAGCCCACTATTGAATGTGACTAATGAAGGCAATTTTGCCATGCAATGAAAAAAAGTCACAAAATACTGCAAAAAAAAATGTATGAATGAATCATGAGATCTCTACTGCTATAATATGAATGAACCAGAAAGATCTTCTCTGCAAAGATGTCAAAATGTATGAATTTGCCATGGCAATTTTTGTTGTTTACCAATCAAAAACATGGCAAAATGTGCAGTGTGGATGCATATGAACAAGATACTACTAAAAGAATCCCAATGGTTTCAAACCAAAAATTGCCATCACCTTTATATACAATTTTGCATCTGTACCATCATGGCAAGAAAATATTTTTTATGCAATGGCTCAAAAAAGAAAAAAAAATCATGGCAGTTTGCATCTGTACCATGATGGAAAAAAAATATGGATTAAAAATTTGTATGCTATTTTTACTATATAAATTTGCCGAAGCACAAAACAGAAAATGCACAATCTAGTGTTTAGTAATAGTTGCCGTGTTTTCTATGTATTTTTTCCATGGAAAAATAAAAGTAAAACTTGCCATGCTGCATAGAAGTATGTTTGCCATGAGTGAACAAATTAAAATTGCCCTGGAAATTAATTAAAAAACTCATGGGGAATAAAAGGTAAATTTGCCATGGCAATAAAACGTTAATTTTGCCATGGTGTAGAAAAATTAATAATTGTCATGCAAAAATAAAAGTAAAATTTGCCATGTTAATAAAGATCAAATGAGTAGTAAATCTTGCCATGGCAATAAAATTTAAAAATTGCCATGGGAATTTAGGTAAATTTTCCATGTTAATAAAGATAAATTAACCATGGCAAAAATAACAAGTAAAACTTGCCATGGCAATAAAAATTAAGTATTGCCATGGAGATTTAGATAAATTTGCTATGAAAATGAAGGTATATTAGCCATGGTAAAGAAATAGTAAAACTTGCCATGGCAATAAATGTTTGATATTGCCATGGGGAATTAGGTAAATTTGTCATGTTAATAAATGTCAAATAAATAGTAAACTTTCCATGGAAAGAAAAGTTAGATATTGCCATGGGGGTTTGTAAATTTTTCATGTTAATAAAAGGTAAACTTGCCAAGGCAAATAAATAGTAAACTTGCCGTGGCAATAAAAGTTAAAAAATTGCCATGGGAATTTAGGTAAATTCGTCATGTTAATAAAGGTGAAATAATTAGTAAAACTTGTCATGGCAATATTTGCCATTTTGTGTTGTAATCAAAAGTTACCATGGCAAGAAAGCAATGAATTTGCCATGATCAGAGAACTAAATTTGCCATGATCAATAAACTAAAGTTTTTAAAGTTTAGATGGCAAAAAGTATAAGATTAGTTGCCATGGCAAGAAAGCATGGCAATTAAGTTTCGATGGGGAGATATCCAAAAATAAAAAGTTGCCATGGCAAGAATGCAATAAATCTGTAATTTTCCCTAAAGAAAAGACACAGGCATGGCAACTAAAGTTTCGATGGGGACATATCCAAAATCAGAAGTTGCCATGGCAAAAAGAATGCGATATATCTGTAATATACCCTGAAGAAAAGACACAAGCATGGCAACTAAGTTTCGACGGGGGACATATTAACACATGTAAAATTTGACCTTCGATGGCAAAAGAACACATTTTGATTGTCATGAACTATACATTTTGGGAGTGTCCATGAACTATAGTTTCCTAGAATCGCCAAGGAAATCTAGTCCATTAGCATCTCATCACCTGCGAAAAAGTGACTGCACAAATAACTACACAATGCTAAATGGCGACATCTACAAAAATTTGCAAACAAAGAAATGGTGGGAGCTATTGAAAGTCACTATGTTGTTGCCGTAGTCAGCTCGAGGACCAAATATGTGCGTCACCGTCGAGCTTGTAATCAAGCTACCCCTGCCCCGACGGCGCCGTCGCATGGCAAAAAGAATCTCCACCCCCAGCACCTCGGCCCCTGTGACCGGCAATCACCACGCGCCCGAGGCTCCCTCCTCCACCGTCAACACGGCGCCGCGCACCGGCATCTTGGCCGACTGCTGCCTCCGCCGACCACCATCGAGGATTCGAATCACAACAGCTTCACACGCCTCTTGCCGCTCCTCGCCTCGCCGCCGCACGCCTCCTCTCCTGACATCGCACAGCTTCGGGTACGGCGCAGGCTGCATAACGGCCGGCTCGCCGCCGGCCGCCTCGCCGCCTGCGCAAGGGCTCTCTCTCGCTCCTCTGTCCCATGCGCGATGAAGAAATGGCGAGAGAGTGGGGAACGAAGAAAAGGATAAGAGAGAGAGAGAGGTGCGGCGTGCGTGCGTTCGGGGACGAGGCGAGTTTTCCCGAACAGGGTCAAAGCGTGACGTGGCGCCGTGGTTGCTTTATGATTCGTGCAAACAATCCAACGGCGCTGAGCGCGTTCGGGCTGAGATGCAAAAACGCAGCGCGTTCGGGAGTTATCGATTCCGTTCTTTCTGCTACACAACACACACACTCTGGTCTGGTGTATCTGAGGATGTCTTCAAACAACCGAATGACGCTTGCATCTTGTACCTCTTCACGACCATTGGATCTGGCACCGACGGCCCAGATGCGCATCGTCTGAGAATCACTCGGCAGAGCGCAGTTGACAAACGTGACCCTCCTTATCCATTAGTGACGCGGCGCCTTCTGGTTCGAGTGAGCTGCCGTGACCGAGAGGAGGCAAGGAGGCAAAGGAGCCACAGCAGCCATGGCTCCCGCCGCTTCCACCTCGCCGCTCTCCCGCCTCCTGCTCAGCCTCCCGAAGCCCAACGCCCAGCCGCCCCTCTGCGCCCAGGCGCCGAGCGCGGACTCCGGCGCGGGCGCCAGCAGCAAGAACCTCGTCCTCCGCCGGCGCGAGGCCGCGGCAGCCGTCCTGTCCGCCGCTCTCCTCTCACGCGTCCTCCCCGCAGCGGCCGCGGCAGATGAGTGCGCGCTCGAGGCGACACCGTCCGGCCTCGCCTTCTGCGACCGCGTCGTCGGCACCGGCGCCGAGGCCGTCAAAGGCCAGCTCATCAAGGTCAGTCGAATTCGCGCCCAACCTCCGCCACAGTGATTAATTGAGTTGTTGATGCACGCGCTGGCTTAGCGTAGTTCCGATGGTAGTCGCGGGCTGCACGCTGACCGGTTTCGTCGTGGTTTGGCCATGGCGTGGCGCGCGCGCTGCAGGCGCACTACCGGGGGATGCTGGAGGACGGCACGGTGTTCGACAGCAGCTACGGCCGCGGGAGGCCGCTGACCATCATGGTGGGCGTGGGGGAGGTGATCAAGGGGTGGGACCTGTGCCTCGCCGGCGGCGAAGGGATCCCGCCGATGAGAGTCGGTACGCGACGCCTCAGCCGAGCTCACGTCGTTCTGCTCTGAACTGAATTCCCCGGTGTGAGTCGGTGCTCTGGTGTGGTTTTTCAGGTGGGAAGCGGAGCCTGAGGCTGCCGCCGGAGCTGGCCTACGGGGAGAAGGGGGCCGGGTGCAGGGGGTGGGAGCCCACCTCCTGCGTCATCCCGCCCAACTCCACGCTCCTCTTCGACGTCGAGTACGTCGGCAGGGCATCCTCCTGATCGACCCATCCATCTATGTATCCATGATCAGGCCTTGCATATGACATCAGTTCGTCGTAGAGGATTCATCGATCGATCGACATTATCTGTGGAGCGAGCAAAGACCGTGAATCCTGAGATCAATATGTACAACTTGTTTATTTCGATGATCCACTAGTGTATGTATACGAAACACTTTACCACGTAGTGCACGAGCCGATTGCGGGTGCGCGCAGTGGGCTTTCTGGTAATACTGGAAGGTTCTCTTTCCTTTTCCCGCACCATGTATGTATGTTTTGCCAAACTGTTGCATTTCCATTATGATAAGTGATGAAAGTGGGGGAGCCTTGTTCGAAAAAAAGATTATACAACACCCCAAGGGGACCATAATCAATCATAGGCATATTCAGTATCTCTCCTGAACTTAGCCACTGTGTTTCATCGCATACTTGGGCGACGGCCATCCACTCAAAAATGCTAGACTCACAGTTCTCACTAGTAGAAAAGGGGACAACGGTTCAGGTCGGGGCAGCCCATTAGTCCCGGTTCAGACCAGGACCGGGACCAATGGGGGCATTGGGTCCCGGTTCGTGAGCCCAGGGGGCCGGCCGGGCCACGTGGGCCATTGTTCCCGGTTCGTCTGGACCTTTTGGTCCCGGTTGGTGGGACGAACCGGGAGCAATGGGCCTGGCTCCTGGCCCACCACCATTGGTCCCGGTTGGTGGCCTTAACCGGGACCAAAGGCTCCCCTTTAGTCCCGGTTTGTGCCACGAACCGGGACCAATAGTGCTGCCTATATATACCCTCGCCCGCGAGCAGAGCACTCCAGTGCTCAGTTTTTCTGGGCCGGCGAGGGGAGGGGTTTATGGTGCTCTAGCTCACCTCCTATGTACATGAGGTATTCGATGAAATGCCCGAGCCACACTAGTTAAGCTTTCTCCTCTCGAAGCTCGACCTCAAAGCTCCATTTTCCTCGAGATTTGTCTAGATTTAGCGTTCCGTCACGCCCCACCCCCGTCTTCACCGCCGTCGATCACCCGCGCTGATCTCATCACCGACACCACCGTGGTGAGCCTCTTGTTCTTATCTTCTTTCTGAAAGGAAAAATATTGTTACTTGTATGTTTAGATAGATACTTGTATCATTTTCTTACTTTTATTATTGCATCTTATATAGTGCGATGGTTTTGGTATCCGCCCCCGTCGGCCCTCGTCCTGTCTATGATTCGGATGTGGTATATACATTAATCTTTATAACTATTGATTCATTTATTGTTTATGAAAATTATGCGGACCAACGTGACATAGATTTTATTTGTCTAGGATGTATGTGAACCGGAAATTCCAACCGACTCTATTGTCGAGAGGTTAAATTTAGTTGAAGAAGAAAACAAGTTCTTGAAGGAAAAAATAAAAAAAATTGAGGAGGAGAAGATGATATTGGAGTTGCATGTTGCGGATATCGTCGATGATCACAAGATCAAGATGGATGCAATGCGCTTGAAGATTAGAAAGATTAGAAAATATGCCATTCATACCGAGGCTTGGTATCATTATGCCGTTGGATCAATTGTTACCTTGGTTGCGATTATGATCGCCTTTGTTTTCGTATTAAAATGTTTTACATAGTTTCAATGTATGGTTTAATTAATTAGATGCTCTGGAGAGCTATATGTTGTTAGATGAGAACTATGTATGTACTTTGCTTTTAATGTGATTATGAACTTCTATTAATTTGGACACTTAATTATATATATAATGCACGCAGATAATCCGGCAATGGATGTACGGTGACAGACACACCTCCGAGTACATTAAGGGCGTGCATGAGTTTCTCGATGCGGCTGAGGCAAACAAGCAGAATGGTTTTATGTGTTGTCCATGCCCTGATTGTGGGAATACGAAGTCTTACTCTGACCAGAAAATCCTTCACACCCACCTGCTTTACAAGGGTTTCATGCCACACTATAATGTTTGGACGAGGCACGGAGAAATAGGGGTTATGATGGAAGACGACGAAGAAAAAGAGCACGATGACAACTACGTGCCCCCTGAATACCGTGATGCTGCAACGGGGGGAGCTGGTGAAGATCAAGAGGAACCAGACGATGTGTGCAATGATGCTGCAACGAGTGAAGGTGCTAAAGATCAAGAGGAACCAGACGATGTGCCCGATGATGATGATCTCCGCCGGGTCATTGTCGATGCAAGGACGCAATACGAAACTCAAAAGGAGAAGCTGAAGTTCGATCGCATGTTGGAGGATCACAAAAGGGTTGTATCCCAATTGCGAAGATGGCAACACAAAGCTCGGTACCGTACTGGAATTGCTGCAGTGGAAGGCAGAGAATGCTGTGCCTGACAAAGGATTTGAGAAGCTATTGAAAATATTGAAGAAGAAGCTTTCAAAGGATAACGAATTGCCCGACAGTACATACGCAGCAAAGAAGGTCGTATGCCCTCTAGGATTGGAGGTGGAAAAGATACATGCATGCCCTAATGACTGCATCCTATACCGCGGTGCATACAAGGATCTGAACGCATGCCCCGCATGCGGTGCATTGCGGTATAAGATCAGACGAGATGACCCTGGTGATGTTCACGGCGAGCCCCACAGGAAGAGGGTTCCTGCGAAGGTGATGTGGTATGCTCCTATAATACCACGGTTGAAATGTCTGTTTAGAAACGGAAAGCATGCCAAGTCGATGCGAAAGGACCCAAGGAACGTATGGTTTGCTTTAAGCGCGGATGGCATTAATCCTTTCGGGGAGCAGAGCAGCAATCACAGCACCTGGCCGGTCACTCTATGTATGTATAACCTTCCTCCTTGGATGTGCATGAAGCGGAAGTTCATTATGATGCCACTTCTCATCCAAGGCCCTAAGCAACCCGGCAACGACATTGATGTGTACCTAAGGCCATTAGTTGAAAAACTTTTACAGCTGTGGAATGAAAACGGTGTACGTACGTGGGATGAGCACGGACAGGAGGAATTTAACCTAAAGGCGTTGCTGTTCGTGACCATCAACGATTGGCCCGCTCTCAGTAACCTTTCAGGACAGACAAACAAAGGATACCACGCATGCACACACTGTTTAGATGACACTGAAAGTATATACCTGGACAAATGCAGTAAGAATGTGTACCTGGGCCATCGTCGATTTCTTCCGACCAACCATCAATGTCGAAAGAAAGGCAAGCATTTCAAAGGCGAGGCAGATCACCGGAAGAAGCCCGCCATGCGTACCGGTGATCACGTACTTGCTATGGTCAATGGTTTACACGTAATCTTTGGAAAGGGTCCCGGCGCAGTAGCTGTTCCGAATGACGCTGAGGGACACGCACCCATGTGGAAGAAGAAATCTGTATTTTGGGACCTACCCTATTGGAAAGACCTAGAGGTCCGCTCTTCAATTGACGTGATGCACGTGACGAAGAACCTTTGCGTGAACCTGCTAGGCTTCTTGGGCGTGTATGGAAAGACAAAATATACACCTGAGGCACGGGAGGACCTGCAACGTTTGCACGAAAAAGACGGCATGCCTCAGAAGCAGTATGAAGGTCCTGCCAGCTACGCTCTTAAGAAAGATGAGAAAGAAATCTTCTTTGAATGCCTGCTCAGTATGAAGGTCCCGACTGGCTTCTCGTCGAATATAAAGGGAATAATAAATATCCCAGAGAAAAAGTTCCAGAACCTAATGTCTCATGACTGCCACGTGATTATGACGCAACTGCTTCCGGTTGCATTGAGGGGGCTTCTACCGGAAAACGTCCGATTAGCCATTGTGAAGCTATGTGCATTTCTCAATGCAATCTCTCAGAAGGTGATCGATCCAGAAATGGTACCAAGGCTAAGGAGTGATGTGGCGCAATGTCTTGTCAGTTTCGAGCTGGTGTTCCCACCATCCTTCTTCAATATCATGACGCATGTTCTAGTTCATCTAGTCGACGAGTTTGTCGTTCTGGGGCCCGTATTTCTACACAATATGTTCCCCTTTGAGAGGTTCATGGGAGTCCTAAAGAAATATGTCCGTAACCGCGCTAGGCCAGAAGGAAGCATCTCCATGGGCCATCAAACAGAGGATGCATGTCATCGGGTTTTGTGTTGACCTTCATTCCTGGCCTTAAGAAGATAGGTCTCCCTAAATCGCGGTATGAGGGGAGACTGACTGGAAAAGGCACGCTAGGAGCGGGCTCAATAATATGCAGGGACGGGCATTCTTGGTCTCAAGCACACTACATAGTTCTACAGAACTCTACCTTGGTGACCCCGTATGTCGATGAACACAAGAACAGTCTGCGCTCCAAACACCCGGAGCAGTGCGACGACTGGATTACATGTGAACACATTAGGACTTTCAGCAGTTGGTTGTAAGCACGTCTCAGAGGTGACAACACTGTTTGTGATGAGTTGTACTTGTTGTCCAGGGGACCATCTTTGACTGTATTGATTTACAAAGGATACGAGATAAATGGGAATACATTTTACACGATTGACCAAGATCAAAAGAGCACCAACCAAAACAGCGGTGTCCGCTTTGATGCAACAACCGAGAAGGGAAAGGACACATATTATGGTTACATAGTGGACATATGGGAACTTGACTACGGACAAGATTTTAAGGTCCCTTTGTTTAAGTGCAAATGGGTCAATTTGTCCGGAGGCGGGGTACATGTAGACCCACAGTACGGAATGACAACAGTCGATCTGAAAAATCGTGGGTACACTGATGAACCGTTCGTCCTAGCCAATGATGTGGCACAGATTATCTATGTGAAAGACATGTCTACCAGACCGAGAAAAAAAAAGATAAGGAAATAAACACACCATACGATGAGCCAAAGCGCCACATAGTTCTTTCAGGAAAAAGGGACATCGTGGGAGTGGAGGGCAAGACAGACATGTCTGAAGATTATGAAAGGTTTCATGAAATTCCTCCCTTCAATGTCAAGGCTAACCCAAGCATCCTGATAAACGATGAAGATTATCCATGGTTTCGGCGCAATAAGCAAATGATACAAGCGAAGAAAGTGAAGACTTTCTCCCACAACTATTATGATGATACCATGCCAAATTTGTAACAGACGAGTATGCTATGCCAACTTTTTCAGAGTTCATTTGAAAACTATGAATTTAGGTCGAATTTTCTCTATAGGTGCATTTATGTTCAAATTTTAACTATTCAAATTTGAAAACTAATGGCACTAACAGAAATTTTATACTTTTTCTAAAACTAATGGCACTAACAAAAAGTTTATAATTTTGCTGACCTAAAAGCAAAAAGAATTAAAAAATAAAGCAAGAAAAAAAATAAAATAAATAAAGCAACAAAGAAAACTAAAAAACTAAAAAAGTGTTTTCAAATTTGAAAACTAATGGCACTAACAGAAAGTTTATAATTTTTCTAAAACTAAAAGCTAAAAGAATTAAAAAATAAAGCAATAAACAAAAGAAAATAAATAATGTAGAAAACAAAACAAAAAATCTGGAAAAAAAATTAAATATAGCAACAATAAGTATTTAGTTCTAAGTAGAAACAAAAAAAAACAAAAAAAACAAAAAAAGTGCCGCCTACTGGGCCCCCACGGCCTGAATACGACTGAGGGAAATACTATCTGCTACTATACTATATCACCCTTCCTCTTCGGGGAAATCCTTCTTGATCTATCCTACTTCTTTGGCACCGGGGCACTGCTTCGGGTCCAACTGTAAGTGGGCAACTTGTTGTTTGTTTTTGGAGGGTTGTTGGGCTCCTTCATGCAAGAGTGGCATGCAAATGGTCTTTTGTGTTTCAGCATCGGTGCTAGCAATACCATTTTCCCTTTCCTTGTTTATTTTAGATATTTTTATCTTATTATTGATTAAGTTTTGCTTTTCTATTCTATTCTATTTTAAAAGACAATGTTAACTACTATATAGATTTTTTTTGACAAATATACACACATTTGTCTTCAAAAATAGCATGACCATTTTTTTAAAATTTCACAAGCACATTTTAAATTTCATGAGCATTATTTTTCAAATATGTGAACATTTTTTTGTAAATATATGAATTCTTTTTTAATCATAGAAACTTAAAAAGAAAATGTGAATCCTTTTTTACTATGAACTTTCGTTAAAGGCATGCATACTTTTCATAATTTCAGAAACATTTCTGCAAAATGTGCGACCATATTCTAAAATATGTGAACACTTAATAAAATATCACAGCATATTTCAAAATGATTAATTTTAAATTTATTAAACAATTATTTAAATATGTAAACATAATTATGTTTTGAACCAGAATTGAAATAAAAATAGTAACACAAATAAAAAGAAAATATTCATCCAACCCTTGCTAATGGGTCATCTCAATATATTAGGTACTCCTTTCGATCCAAAATAAGTGGCATGCTTTTAGTTCCCCGAGCCTTCCTCGTCGCCGACGCCACCTCGCGGTGAGCGCCGCCCCGTTCCCCTGCCCCTCCCCCTGTACT
The DNA here is from genome assembly GCA_032464435.1 of Aegilops umbellulata. NCBI lineage: Eukaryota > Viridiplantae > Streptophyta > Magnoliopsida > Poales > Poaceae > Aegilops > Aegilops umbellulata. Next base: position 438,935,532 of record CP136060.1, read on the forward strand.
GGCCGCCGACGCCGCCGCCCCTGCCCTTCGCTGCCGCCTCGCGCCGCCCCTGCCTGCGCGGCCACCGCGCGCCGCCCCTGCCCTTCGCTACCGCCGCCCCTGCCCTTAATTTTTTTTAGTTTAATTTTTTTCATATGTGTATGTATATTGTATATGTGTATGTATAATGTATATGTGTATGTGTATGTATATGTATGTATATGTCTACGTATAATGTATATGTGTATGTGGTTAGTTTAATTTTTTTTGTTCATAGAAATTTTGTTCATATATATATATAAAGTTTTTTGTTCATAGAAAGTTTTTTGTTCATATATAGAAAGTTAGAAGAAAATTTAGAATATGCTAAAATTTAGAAGAAAAAGAAGGATAGGAAAGAAGAAAATAAGAAGGGGAAGAAAGAAGAAGAGGAGAGGAAGAAGAGGATAAATAAATAAGAAGAGGAAAAAAGAAGAAAAAGAAGAGGAGAAGAAGAAAGGAATAGAGGAGAAGAAGAAGAAAAAAAAAGAAATTTCTATTTTTTTTCTTCTTCTCCTCTATTCCTTTCTTCTTCTCCTCTTTTTTTTCTTCTTTTTTTTCTTTGATCTTCTCCTCTATTCCTTTCTTCTTCTCCTCTATTCCCTCTCCCGATAACTTCAACACGAGGTGGGGTCGATATACCCCTCGGATAACTTCGACATGAGGGGCGGTCGATATATATACCCCCTCTCGACTGTGATAATAACTTATACCGCGGGAGCACCCCCCGACCCTCTCGCTCGACCAAAACTCTCGAGGACACCCAAACCCTAGAAAAAAACGATGTCGGTCTCCTACCCCCTGCCGCCGCGCCCTACCCGACAAACTCTCTCGAGGCCACCCAAACCCTTGAAGCGTTGTCGAGGCCACCCCAAACCCTAGAGAAGCAGCGTCGAGGCCACTAATTAATATATATGATTCCTTACTATGATTAGCTAGCTAGTTATATGTTTGCCACTAATATATCCATCTGTCATGTTTGAATAATAATTGCCATGTTGTAAATATTTGTAGAAACTATGGACACCGCCCGAGACGAAGAAAACGAAGCAATGTTGAGGGACATAATCGCAGAAGGAAGTGATGCCGTCTCATTGTATCTCAATGACACCGATGGTACTCCGGAAGGAGAGGGTGAAGAAGCTGGCTCCGGTGACCTAATGCCGGTGCAAGAAGAAGAATGTGAGGACGGCTCCGGTGACCCAATGCCAGTGCAAGAAGGAGACCGTGATGACGGCTCCGGCCAGGTATATATATTAGTTAAGTCCGGGATCGAGCACAACTGAGGTAAAGAGACGAGGCCCGAAGAAAAAGTTGAGCTCGGATGAAAGGTTTAAGATCATAGCAATCGCGCCCGACGGCCAACCTATTGAACCCATCCGAACAAAGAAGGCATTTGTTGCTCAGTGCGGGGTTCTGGTTAGGGACAAGATCCCGATCAGCATCCAGCAATGGTTCAAGCCGGCTACAGAAGACCCTAAGGTGTCTTACGTCAATGATATGCAGAAAAATGATCTTTGGACTGAGCTGAAGACAGATTTCACCCTATCGCCAGAGGATGATCCGGAGAAGCTAGTTAAAGAGCAATTAATCAAGTCTTTTGCTCTTAAGAGGATGGCAGACCTATTCAGGAGGTGGAAGAATGACCTGAATAGGTTTGTCGAGAAAAAAGAGACACCAGAATTCAAGGGCATATATGAGAAGATCAGAGATGACTGGCCTGCATTTGTTGGCTACAAGACATCGAAAAAGAGTAAGAAGATGTCGGGGACAAACAAGAAAAATGCTGCGATGAAGAAGCTTCACCATCGCACGGGGTCAGGTGGCTACCTCGTAGCCCGGCCTAAGTGGGCCAAGGCTAAGAATGATCTGCTTCATAAAGGGATCGAATCAGAGACAATGAGTTGGCCAGACCATTGCCGGACTTGGTTGTTCGGGGCTGGCGGAACCTTGGACCCTGTAACAGGGAAGTGCATTTGGACGGATGAGCAACTTGACATACCCTTGAAGAAGGTTCGGTACTATATCGCTGCAGCGCAGAAAGGGACGTTCCTTCCAGACAAAGAGAACGACGAGCTCACAAAGGCCCTCGGAAATCCTGAGCACCCTGGACGGACACGAGGCACACCAGGCTCCATTCCGTGGAAGGCTGGGTTTCCGGACACAGGCGGTTACAAAAGCCAGGAGAGGAGGAAGAAAGTGCAGCAGTTCGAACTGCAGGCGCTTAAAGCAAGGGTACTCGGGATAGAGGAACGAGAAGCAAATCGCAGCAAACGAACTGCCGAAGCTTCCCCTGAAGCTACCCCGCCATCTCAGCGGAGAAGCAGCGTGGCTTCCACCGAGCTGCTTCAGCCAGAGCTTGTCTTGACGGCTCCTGCCAGCTATCCCATGGATGCTATCACGGAGGCTCAAAATTGCCACCTTATGACACAATGGATGAATATGAAGGTCAAGGCGGCTGTTGGCTCTGTTTTTCCTACTGAACCCGACGCAACTTTTCACTGCCAGCCGATTCCAGAAGGATATGCTAAGGTGATGGTGGATGAAATAACAGAGGGATTTGAGGACCTCCCGCTTGACCACCCTACCGGAGAAGGGGAGACCCGGTTGGGTTCTGCTCTGAAGACTCCATGCCTATGGCGGAAGGAGCTCATCAACCTTCCAAACTGGACGCCTCCTCCTCCTCCTCCTCCGGCGAGTCAGGGCACTCCGCCTCCTCCACCGCCTCCTCCTCCGACGAGTGACGATCAGGGCCCTCGGCCGGCTCCTTCTCCGGCGCGTGGCGGCACTCCGCCTCCTTCTCCGCCTGCGCCGGCGCGCCCGAGCAGCCAGCCTACTCCTTCTCCGCCTCGTCAGCAAGGGCGGAAAAGACCCGCCGCCGCTCCGGCAGCTGCTCCGGCGCGTCGTAGTCCTTGTCCTCCGCCTCGTAAGCAAGTCAAGAAGACTGCCGCTCCGTCTGCTCTGCCGGCGTCTAGCAGTACAGCCAGAGGCGGGAGAAAATACAGATTCGGTCCTTCTCTGAAGACTCCAGAGAAGTTACCATACGAGAGGACCCCGGAGGAGAATGCGAGGATCGCGCGTACCGAGAAGGATGACTGGTTTCAAGGGTTGAAAGCACAGAGACATCCACCTCCAGAGAAAAAGGTAGATTCGGTGAAAGTGAAGCGCACTCTGGCTGCCCTAGCAAAACCACCCAAGTCTCCGCCGAAAGGCAACTATGAGCGCATTATTGCAAAGACATGGGCCGAAGCGAAGCGGTCGGGAAGTACAGTCAGTGATCAAAGGCTGAAAGAACGACGAGCTGGGAAACAAATTGCCCAGCTCGGCGAACAAGCAAAGCAATCGTGCCCCCCGCTCAAGGTGCCTAGCGTCGATCCGAGGATGGTGCCCGGTTATAACAATCTTGACGATTACCTGCCTGATGATGTACATTATGATTTTCTGGACGTGCAGATACACAGATACGAGTACGGGAAGCCTCTCGTCAAAGATGAAAGATCTCTATCAACGATGATGCGAAGATTGCATGATTGGTACATGAAAACCTGCAGAGAGTCTGGGGGGAGGAATACTTTGTATATGAGAGTTAAAAAGGAGCATGACCTCATTGGAATTGAACTGTTGCATGTTCCATTTGAGGAGTTCTTTCAGTTTTTCAATCAATTGGCCCTCGATAAAGCAACGGTCACCTGCTACTGTCTGTAAGTACTACTACTTCTGTCATTAAGTCTCTCTATATACCTCAGCTCTTTCATTGCATGTATTTATAATTATCCTCACTATATTATGCAGATTGAAGATCGCCGAATTGAAGAAAAGACAAATCGGTGATATTGGGTTCATTAACACAAATCTCATAGATGCAGTTCAGATTAAAGATCATGCCGCAGAAACCGAGGCCAACTTCAAGTGAGTGTTGTCTTGTGCATATTCGGTTTCCCTAATATATTAGTCCAGGTTATAGTAATGTAATTGATGAATTATGCATGCGTGCGCAGTTTCCACTATATTCTCCTGGAGATTAGGCTTGAGTAGGGAGTAGTAACTGTCTTGGACTCGAGACGAAAAGATCCCCAGGAGTATGCGGACATGACTGAAATCCTCAAGAAGTAAGTTAAATCGATCATTATCCACCATATCAGCAAATTTGTTGATTTCCTGATATCAAGTAATTGTTTTCTTTTGTTTGGCAGGGTTTGGAGAAAATTCAGCACACAATCCCCGGGACTGCCGAAGGAGCTGGAATTTAGATACCCGAAAGTAAGTACTATAGTACCATGTTTCGCGCGTCTCCTAGCTATTGATTCAAGCGCTAGTTTCATCAATACCATTTGGCATTCTTGCTTATCTGTTTGATTGACCTCTATTTCTTATAAAGTGGTTGTGGCAGGAACAAGGGAATGATTTCTGTGGATACTACGTCTGCGAGTCCATCCGCCACACGACCTGTGAGCGGGGCGGGTACACTGACGAACAATATGAAGTGCGTAAATAACAATATTCACAATTTTATTTTATTACCATCATTTGTGTTGAGTTTCATTCATTTATATATATATATATATATATATATATATATATATATATATATATATATATATATATATATATATATATATTGACCCCCTTCTTCAAATTAGATGTTTCGGATGCGGAATGAACTCCTAGCACCAGATCGCATGCGAGCAATTCAAGAGGAATTGGCGGCATTCTTTCTTGACCACATGATCGCTGAAGACGGAGAATACAATGTGGACCATGCGTCCATAATTTAGGAGATTATATTTGTAAAAGATAATTATTGTATATATGTAGCCGGTAGTGTCGGACGATAGATATACGAGAACTTGTTGTTCGACCAATCTCTCGGAGAAGGAGAGGTGGTCGATATCACTTCTCTCTGTATGCATATATGTTCATGACGATCATCTGTTTCCTTCGTTTGCTTACTAGCCAGTTAGCGTGCCTAGTCCTCTCTATATGTATGTATAGTACGCAGCGTCGACCAAGCACGGACATAAAAGAGGACACTTCTCTCTATTAATTAGCTATCTAACACAATATATCAAATACCTAAATTAACCCCCCAAAACCCCAACCCCCCCCCCCCCCCTTTCAAAAAAAAAACCAAAAACCCAAACCACAGAAATGCTGACGCGTGGAGGTCTATTGGTCCCGGTTGGTGCCACCATCTGTCCCGGTTCTGGTTTGAACCGGGACTAAAGGGTGAGGGTATTAGTAACGACCCTTTAGTCCCGGTTCGGGAACCGGGACTAAAGGCCCTTACGAACCGGGACAAAAGGCCGGTTTTCTACTAGTGTCTTCACACGAGCATTACGGGCTTCTTCCAACTAACTAATAGATCTTTGGGCAAGCTCATGAAACACATGTGGTGGTGCATCTTGTTTGCGAATTTAAAGATGTTCCTGGGAGTAATAATTCTTTTGAGAAAGAAATCTGTGTGAGCATTGTTAAACAGGTGGAATCTGTTGCCGAGTAGTATGTTGAACCACCCTTTCCCATGAAAATTAGAGAACATGTGATGGGCTCTGCTACTAAAAGTAATACTACTAGTAATAAATGTCATACTCCTTACGAATTTGTAGAGGTACCCTAAAGAGGAAACTATTTGTTTAATGGAACCAACTTCTTAAGATATAAAGCAAAAGAGCCATCGCAACTGTGGAGCACCTGTAATTTCTATCTATCTATCTATCTATCTATCTATCTATACCTCTATACCTATATTAATTACAGACTCCCAAGTAATTACCACGTTAATTAGATTTTATGAACCGTTCATCTGATGGGACCAAGTTATTACGGTGTAGATTAACCCACATATTCTATCTATTTTTATATTAGAAAATTACCACGTTAATTAGATTTTATGAACCATTCATCTGATGGGACCAAGTTATTACGATGTGGATTAACCCACATATTCTATCTATTTTTATATTAGAAACGAAAAAAAACAGCAATAGAATCGCATGGAATAGTTTAGATCTAAACCAGAAAGAAAAAAAGAGCCATAGAATCCCATGGAGCGGTTTAGATATAACCAATTTTTAACACGAAAAGGAAAAAAAAGGAAATCATTTATTTTCATCCGGCTGATAACTGCGACGCGTAAGTCGCCTCATCCAAGCGACGCGTGTCCCGCGTGGAGTGGGCCTGGCAACGTCCACATCTTATCCTCTCCGCGTGCCTCTCGTCTTCCTCATCTCCCACCACTGCAAACGCAAATCCCCATCTTCTTCTGTGGACGCAGGAACAGCAAGCCTCCACCGGCGACCGGCCCGTCGTCACCGGCGGCAGCCACCGCCGCATGGGCCAACCCAACCGCTGCTGCAGGCACCACCAGCTGCCACCACCGCTCCACCTGCTTCTTCTCTTTTTTTCTAGGCACGAGCACAGCAGCGCTGCCACAATCTCGTCGTCGACCAGTGACGCTGCCACACAAATCGGCGGCGGAGCTGCAGTGCAGCAAGCGACATGCGACCCGTGGAGCCGAAGCCGTGGCGCTGCCTTGGACTCCGCCGGGGCTGCAATGGAGCTCCACCGGAGTTGCAATGGAGCTTCGCCGGAGCCACCGGCGCTGCAGTGGAGCTCCGTCAGGGCTGCAATGGAGCTCGACCGGAGTTGCAATGGAGCTTCGCCGGAGCCGTCGATGCTGCATTGGAGCTCTGCCGGAGCTGTATTGGAGCTTGGCCGGAGTTGCAATGGAGCTTGGCAGGGGCGTCGGCGCTGCGTCGTGGCTGCAATGGAGCTCGCCGGACGCCATCGGTGCTGTGTTGGAGCTCCGCTGGGACTGCAATGGCACTGCATTGACTCTCTGCTACCGTGGCGTCACTGTAATTCAACGGCCACCAGTGCGCCCATCCAACGGCTGAATAGGCGGATGATTTCTCTAAGAAATTATCCGACTTATTTGTAGCAGCCCCCCCAAAAAAACTAAGCCATGGGATCCCACGTAACAGTACAAGGAGTTTGTAGGGAACCTTCATGTACGTGCAGGTCATCCATCAATTTGAGACTAGAACACCAATGTGGCCAACGGATTTTCCTCGCAGGGTGCTCATATCGACATGCAATCAAGCCCTACAAATCTATCTAAAGCCGTAGGATAAACGCATACCATGTGGAAACCAGGTCCAGCACAAGTGCACAACTCCTATCGACCCTCTCTCTCTCTCTCTCTCTCTCTCTCTCTCTCTCTCTCTCCTAAAAGAAAGCAAAACGGATCTGCTATTGTCAGGCCTGCCTCTGATTGATCCATGCTATGCCAACACAAGGTCGAGATGCGGATCATGCAGCTCTCCTAGAGCACATCTCGCCATGTAAAGTCCGCGCATCACGTCAACTGATGAGGAGATATGTTAGACTGATCGTCGCTATTGGCATATTCTTCTCCTCCTGATACTTCCTTCCTCTCCTGGACGGCAGGTGCTTACAAAAATAGGATGATGCACGGCTGCACTTACATCGCTGGATACGAAGTACTCGGCACAGGCTCTGTTAATTAGTTGATGTGATCTGCACAGGAGGGGCAATGACGTAGTCCATAACATCTTAGGCCAACAGTAGGCAAATTGCATGGCCCATGCCCCATGAGTGGAACGTGAGGTGGATGCATGGAGCTAGCTACAGCGTGTCTGAGAAGACAGATTCCTCTCCGTGCACTTTGGGACAAACCTGAGTCAAAGATAACACATAATCTACTCTCAGGTGAGCACGCTGGTATGGTTTGAATCGACTAATTAATATTATTAGTTTATGTTTGATTTTAGCTGTTGTCGCCATAGATTGTTGCCAGCCTTGCCGTCTTTTTGTCCGTAGTAAATTAGGTGATTATTCAAGTCTCCAAGATAAGTCTAGCATAGTCTTGCATATAGTGAAGAAGATTTACGAAATAGATTTTAGGATATTTACCATCATTGGAATTGAGTTCACGATCTTGCATGTCAACTCGCAACATGCAGGAATGTTTGTCGGCACGTCTCAAACAAGACCAGCAGAGTTATAAGGTCGCTCCTATATATAAGGTCGGCAAGTGCATGTTCTAGGATAAATTTCTCCTTTCTACTTGATTCAGTACGGCCAGGCTGATAGTTCAGTTAACGTATTTCTTTAGCGTTTCTATTGTCCAGCCTCCAATACAGTTGTTGGATATATAATATAATAAGCGGGGTTGTAGCTTAAATGAAGGAAATTAGTCTTCCAAATATAGTTTGTTTCCTCGAGAAAACTGGAATTGGTAGTAGTACTGGAAAAGTTATATCTTCTATGTAATAATTCTAACCTTTGGTCTGATCATACTTTGTAATCTATGACTGTTTGCTCTCCATCATCAGTAATCAATTATGCCATCTACGGTTGATGAAAGCCAGAAGAAAAAAACTCGCCTACACACTTGCATGTGCCTCATGGGGCCTTTTAGTAAGTAAGACTACATGTTTTAGCATAGATTCTTTTCAGCAGAGATGATAGTCGTATCTCATATGGTAGGTTATTCTATTATGTCCCAAGCTGACATCACAATTCTTAATGCAAAGAGCGGTATATATATTTGTTCATCAGGAAACCTTTCCAAGGTTACTGTATCATGCTCTTCTAAACCTATAAGGATTAGTTCTTCTAAATATTCTCTGAAATACATGTTTCTAGCCTCTCTTCTAATGTGATTGTGTGGTTACCTCTTTTGTCCCGCAAATAGTTTACTACACCTCAATTAAAATGTAAACATTATATGCCTAGCCACTAAGTAATATATAGCTTTTTCATTCTCCATAATTACTCCACAACAACTAATTACCTTTCTTGGCAGGAATCATCAACATCACTCAGCAAACCTACAGTAGCGGCCAGTTGATAGAAGTTACTGCTATAACACATTTTATCTCCGGAGGAGTTGGCTCTCTTTTCTTCATGTCAATTTCTTTAAATTACAAAGGAAGGTGGCATTTATCCTTACTCAAGTATATTTTGCAGAATTTAGATTTTATTTATTTCATCATGATGAAAAGAACAAAATTGTTCCTCAAACTACTATTACATTATATCTCTCAAAAGTAAATTATTCTTGCAGTCAGCTTAATATATAAGTTTAGAGAAACAACTAATGTTGGTTGCCAGATTTATGGAAGATATGATGTATGAAGATATTTTTCTGAAAATTTGTGTAAGTTTTGTTCTTTTCACTAAAGCTTTTTCATAATCGAATTCAGTTTCATAGAATATTGTACCAGTTTTCTGATCCTGATTTCTTTTCGTAGTTACAAGTTTCAAAGTTACAACAGTGTACACGAGTAATAATTTTTTTGGATGAAAAGATAGAGACAACAATTCCACCTGGATAATATAGAATGAGTATGCACGAAAAAGTCATGTGTTTTTAAGTGTATCATGGGCTCATGTTTTATAGTTGTTTGGTGTAGTACTGGTGTGTGATTATATGCACCATACTACTTTCTTTGAAGCTCAATAATTATGCACCAAATTAAGAAAGTACCGGGCAGTTTTTGTTTGTTTTATTTGGAATATTGTGTGGTATTTTCAACATATATACCTGGGAGTGTTAACAAGTCAATGAACTTCTTGGGTATCATTCATGAATATATTGTTAACAGAACAAGTAGTCACATTTATATAGTACAAGTAGTCACATTTATATAGTACACTTTCAAAAGCTTAATACAAAGTCTTCCAAATTATAATTAGTTCCATTTCTCTATGCTTTACCAATGTTTCCGAAATTCGGCTAAGCTATTTTCCAAATAACTAGCCCATGCAACTGCACGGGTTGGCGACTAGTTACTATAGAGACTCGTAGTTATCTTGGTTTGTGTGGTATTGGTGCAAGAATTAGTTTTTTTCCCTTCTCTTTATACAAATTAATTTCTAAGGATGTAACACCCTTGAGCATAGGAAAAATTGACACTGTTATACAGCTAGCTGATAGATCCTAAGTGTACCTTGTTAGAATTCCGAAAGATGTCGGTGTCTTATGTGGTAGAACTAAGTACACTATGATTTCCTTGTTCTTGGTTTGAACCAAGAGAACTTTTGTATTGTTGTATTCGGTAAAACTGTTTTACATACTGCTAGTGTTGAAGTTGATTGTTTCAAGAAAAAAATTGATGCTAAATTATGTGGTGATCAAGTTGAATTCAATTTTTCTAGGTTTGCTAATCAACCAAATACTCTTGATACCAATATGAAAGATGATTTTGCGCAAATTGCTTCAACAGGTATTCATCTAGATGACCAACTGGAGCAATTTTTGATAGATCATGACAGCCTTATTAATGATAAAGATAGGTGACAAATTGATGAAAATTTTCGCTTTCAACCACCACTCTTGAAAGTTAATATTCCACCTGATAGTTTGGGGAAGCCACCTCCTCGAAAGGGAGACCTGGTGTTCGATTTAACAATATATTCATGAATGATACATGTCTGGATGAAAAGAAAGTCTATCCTATTATTATCAATGCTACATGTGAATTGTTGGAAATATTCCACCTAATGCTTTGCGGAAGCCACCACCTCCTTCAAAGGGAGAGCTGATGTTTGATTTAACACCTCCACCGAAAACAATTCGATATACTTATCTGGATGATGAAAATAAAGTCTATCATGCTATTATCGATGTTACCTGTGAATTGTTGGAAATGTGCCCTAGAGGCAATACTAATTGTATTATTTATTTCCAAATATATGATTAATGTCGATGTTCTATGTTATAACTGCTATGGCTCTTGAGTTTATGATAACCAAGAGGCTCAAGAAAACTCATATGCACGTGTAGAATTATAAACGGTAAAATAGATTCCTAGTCTTACCTCTAGGAGTAGATCAAGTGTTGCATGATGGTCTGTTTTCCTGGTCATAGTCATGAGTTAAGAGTAATGATAATGTTGGCAACATTGAGGGCACAAAGTGAGAAGAACACTTATGTTGAATTGACCCGTGTTGAATGTTATACTTAGAGATGATCTCGTCTCAAGTCTATAGTCCATAAAATGGGCTGTTAATGTATGCACAATTCCTTAGATCATGAGAGTATCGAGTCACTTCTTACTGGATGGTGCACTATGGGGTTGTTTTAACATCAACCGTATAAGGGTGATCATAACTGCAACTTACAAGTTTATTGGAAATGTAGGCCAAGTGACTAGATAGCTCGAGACTGGGATTTGCTCCTCGAGAATGGAGAGATAGTCTTACGGCCCTCTCGGTATGACTGCGTCTATCATCGTCATGCCAGACACATCATGAATTGCTCACGAGGTTGCCAGAACACGAGAACGAGAAAATACAACCAGCCAGAAATTAGGGGACTAGCATAGTGACAATGTGTTTGACTCATGGGGAAGCCAATATATCTCACATAGGGTTTTGTAACATATCATGAAGCAAACGAATAGCATACGGTAACCACAGGTTCACTCGGTAATCATTCGAGTGAGTATAGGGATCAATATGGATGTCCATAGTTCCGCTATTGATCACTGAATGAAAGGTATTTTGTTCATGTATATAGTCACCAGACATTCAGGGTCACATGCTTAAGGGTTTATGATCTGCTGAGTTCTATTAGAGTTATGAGTTTGAGACAATATCGCCACAAAAGTTTTGGATATAATAGAGATTGTTTAGAGAGAAATCCGGAAGTGTTTCAGGAAAACTGGAAGCGCTTCAGAGAAAACCAGGTTATAAATGGAAAGGTGGAAAAGTTTCGGAGGACCTAATCTGTCTATCTATCTATACCTATACTAATTACAGACTCGCTAAAAATTACCACGTTAATTAGAAATTACGAACCGTTAATCTCGTGGGACCGAATTATAACGGCTCAGATTGAGTTATAATTTTTTTGAGGGCAAAGAAAAGCTTTATAGATTAACGGCGCTCGGGTATATCCCCCGAGACGCAAGCAGCCACAGCGGGCGGTACAACAGAGTCCCACTCCATACAAACACTAGGTAAGCACATACGACCTATTTGCGCTAGCTCATGAGCTACAGAGTTGGCCGATCGTCTACAATGGGTCACCCTACACTTGGCGAACCACATTTTGATTTGAAATTTCAGGTCCTCAATGATCACAGCATACGGGGAGGAATCAGCTATCCTCATGTTCATGGCATCCACCAGTAGCTGCGAGTCCGTTTCGAAAACGACTCGCGTGGCACCCAGCTCCGTCGCAGTCGAGATGGCAACATTCAGCGCATTTATCTCATCCCCAAAAGCATCTGTTACTTGGTCTTGCCGCCCGGCACGAGCGATCACCACATGGCCGTCAGCGCCCCTCGCCACAACACCCCATCCAATCATGGATTGCCCCGCTGCAAAAGCCCCATCCAGGTTGAACTTCAACATATCATCTTCAGGTGGTTCCCATTTGGCCGGAGGTATGTTTCGTTTCCCTGGGGCGAACACTTGTTCATATTCCAGAGCAGTACTCCTAATGCGCCTGATGATCACCGGGGCTGGTAGCGGTTGCTTCCCCTCACGCACATTATTTCTTTGGTTCCACCATTGCCACCAGAAAACAAAAATTAGGACCCGTTGGTTCTCATCAAGCTCCCAGATTTGGTCGAGCATCCCATGCACACTCGTGATCTTCTCCAATCGCATGCGCTCGCCCTCTAAGCCTAGACCACGTCAGATTTCTTTGGCCCAGATTGAGTTATAATTAATGGTCTAGATGAGCTGGTAATAACCTGTTTTGTCATGATCTGGTTTTTCTTTTGGGCCACGTTAATTAGAAATTAGGAACCGTTAATCTCGTGGGACCGAATTATAACGGCTCAGATTGAGTTATAATTAATGGTCTAGATGAGCTGGTAATAACTTGTTTTGTCATGATCTGGTTTTTCTTTTGGGCCATGTCAAGATCTGATTGAAGAAGAGCAATAGATTAGGAAAAGAGATGTCACGACCCCAAACTCTTAACTGAGTTTTTTTCCCTTAAAAAACTCTCTTACGTTTAATTGAATTTCTATCTCTGCAGCCAAGAAATAAAGGGACAATCACGTTTCTCGGTTATTCTTTCTTTCTTTTACCATGCTTATCTACAAAAGGAACCCCTGATTGTCGCCTCCATCTCGGTCTAGCGATCTGAAAATTTCAATCTAGCGGGGACGAGTTCGATCCGGCAGCCCTTACTTGCATCCGTTTGATTCCAGGAAACATGGATGCGCTGCACCCTGCCCGCGGGATGCTGCTGCTGGTAACTGTCCGCCACCAAGTTCTACCGCTACGAGGTCCTCAGCTATTACGATGATATTGCTGCTCCAGCCGTCAACCTGCTGGCTGCCTGTCCTGCATGTGGTCTAGCAAGTAATTAAAGAAACAGATAGATTTGAATTGGAGAGAGAGCTATGGCCATGAACAGCTCACAGATTGCATCAGAAACAATCTAATCAGAAGAGAGAAGGGATAAATCAAATCGAAAAGGAGCAACTCACCAGTCACACACCATGGAAGGAGAATCCTTGAGCTTTATAAACAATTTGTGATCTTTCCATGGAAGGTAAACCTTAATTCGTCATTAGTTAGAAAATAGATAGATCGACTGGTGCTAAGTAAAGGTAATTGTAAAACTAGGATTAATCTGTAATAATTTCGAATAGTTTGCAAGCTACAAGCAAAAATCTGATGCCAGCGCTGCAGTTTGGGGATTAATAGTAATTTCCAACAGTACCAAAAAATATATTACTGATTTAAGTTTGCTACGAGCAAAGATCTGATGTCGGTGCTGCAGTTTTGAGCAAGAACATATTATTTTGAAAGCACGAAGGTTGTAGACATTTCCTCTAGATATCATGTGTGGTCTGATTTTCGTTGTTTGGAAAAACATATTAGAAGGTACAAAATAAATGTGGAGTTGTAGTATATGTTTGTGTGAAAAGCTGTGAATAGTCCTTTTCAAAGGAGTTTAACTGTCACAGGTTTGGGCAGTTGCAGTTCGAGGCAGCGTAGCACCATGCGATGGCGCCAATGAGCATTGTACTTGTGGCGAGGTGCTGCTTCAAAGGCGAACAGCATGAGGAGGAGGACAGAAAGGAGAGCGGCCGCTTGCAGTTCCAGTGTACCTACGACGGTGCGCAAAAAGGAGGAGGCGAGATGCGGAGATCGACGTGTTCTCGCCGCCTGTTAGTGTAATTAGTGCAGTATTCTCTTTGTTGAATTTCTATGCCGATATGTACTTGGTTGGAAAGTTACTACTCTAAGTACTATAGATTAATACATTTATGCTACAACATTAAAACCTTTGTTGTAACGTGCCGTTTCTAATCCACGGTTTTGCCATGGTTGTGTGTCTTCTCCATCAGGTAGTGCAGGCTGACACCAAGTCCACCCAAACCATGCCTGGCCACTCAACAGTCAACTCATATTTGACTATCCCTACAAGCAACAAAATCTTCATCGTAGCCGATGGCAAACATCCCAAGCAGTATAGCTGCCTCATGTTACTGCAGTAACGCATCAGTGTGGTATTGTTCAACAGCATGTGCACACGTATCATGTATGCCGCACTTTTCTCGGTTCAATTGCTATCGGTTACTTCCAATCTGTTGAGCTCTTTTCCCTCTATTTTAGGTCTACTCCATAATGAGATCTCACATGTCCATTTGAATTAAATTTAGTCACATTTTCTTTTCAGTGCTGGTAGATGATTCTCAGGTGGTGGTTCGGATAGAATGCTGCTCCTGTAGAAGTGAAGAACTAGGATATTTGTCGTTCCAAGTCCCAATCGCGACACGGGCTGTTATGGCATGCCAAGTTGGCCGGATCATGCTTGACATGTCTCTGGTGGGAGCTAACCAGCTGTTCCCAGTGACACAACAGAACGGCCATCAGCGGCAACGCATGCAGATTGAAGAGGGGAACCAGGACTGCATGAGTTCATGACAACAGAAATTGCGAGCATGTTGTACATGAAGGAGAGAAGGACAACGGACGGATGAGAGCTGACGAAGCGGTAGATGCTTATGCCGTTACGTGTTCTAGAGATTGGATCTTAATTAATTAATCCTATGCAGCCAAGATGTTGCTTCAGGCTTAATTCCTTTCACCGCTAGGACTGAATCATGCCTTTGTTGCGGTTCAGCTGTAGTACGTTCTTCTTCCTCAAAGGAACCAATGATTCCCTCAATATTTTTCTTACCAGATGTTTTGATTCTCTTTGAGAAGAAACAATCAGTGTTTAAACTCAGTTTAGTTGCTGTTTGATGGATGTCTTAATATATTCTGATTATAGTTTCTTTCGTCTTTTATCTTATATAAACAGGAGTAACAATGGCTACGTACCAACATGATGCTCTATGATTCTTTGAACAGATACAAATAAATTAATATATTCTCTTGAAAAGGGCGTGTTATGCAAAATTCAGATCTATGCGATGTTTCGTTTCGAAAAACATTGAGCGTGTTTTTTGGGTCATATACAGTTTTGAAAAAAAAAATCCAGAAACAATCAGATATTGGGGGAACTGGAAGCTATAGTTTCCAACACTTATTTTGTTTTGTAAGTAGAAATAAATGATAAATATAAAA
Source organism: Aegilops umbellulata (assembly GCA_032464435.1). Classification (NCBI taxonomy): domain Eukaryota; kingdom Viridiplantae; phylum Streptophyta; class Magnoliopsida; order Poales; family Poaceae; genus Aegilops; species Aegilops umbellulata. The sequence continues at coordinate 438,951,120 of CP136060.1, forward strand.
TAACGTTCCGCACAGTTTGAATGCTTTGATCTAGGGCACATGCATACATGGAAAAACATAACAGTAGAGATTATTAGCAAGGAACGATGCTGGCTAATTGATCTTTTTACATTAATTGTTGGGGTGTCTGTACAACTTAATCGTGGTCGCTCTCGATATAAAAATAATAGTACAATATATCTAAATAGGTTGTACATATTGGAAAAAAGGCTTGACTTAATCACGCTGACAGTAAGGAAAATAAATAGCCCCATATTAAGTTGATGCCTTTTTTTCTGCGAGGGTATCTGATGATTTTCCTCTATGCATTTTTTTAAAATGGTGCATATGGTAACAATTAAATGTGATGCCTTACGAAGGAGCAATCAAGACCCGTAAAAAGATATTAGATTATGATCTATGAGCAAAGCACAAATTTAGGAATGTCTTGGGAGTTGTATCAATGTTTCAAGTTGCGTTTTAAATCAAAGGGAAGTTCGACCGGGAGATATTGTTTAGAAATCTACTTTACGGTGTCACACAGACAAAGGATTGGTATATTTCTCCTGAATATTTATAAAGTCATGCATAGTTAGATATTACCTTTTTTGGAAGTCTTACGTGAATTTACACTTTCAAGTATGCGAACAAAAATGACACATATTAAGACATGCACAATAATGCACTTGAAACATAAATAAAATAAAACTCTAAAGTTATATTAAAACTAGAAAAAAATAGATGGGAATTATGTTGATTTGATTTTAAATATAAAAACATGGCATTGTAGACAAATCACTATGAGAAAAAGGAAGAATTTTGAAGCATGCAATAGTCAAAATAACAACAATGGACCAAAACCATAGCAATTCATCAATATTCCATATACTAGCCCGTGCAAATGCACGGGTTCACGACTAGTAATAATAATTGAGGGCTCCGGTATTTACTCGGAGCTCCCCTCCCGGATTATTCTAGGTTTCATGGGATGCCCAAATAGCCTAAAGCCTATTAAGGGGCGGCCACATGGGCCAAGAGGCCCATTAAGGGTGCCCCTAGCTTGGTGGGAGTTGGACGAGAACTCCTCCTCTCCTTGGTCAGCGGGCCAAGGGATGGGAGCCCCCTCCCCAAGTCAGCCACCCCTCCCCCTCCACCTATTTATACTTGCGGGGCTGCCCCCTATTGAACACACAAGTTCTCTCCCGTTTGGGCGCCCCCTCTAGTTCTCTACTTCTCCAGATAATTTAGAGAGACAACAGAAGGTTGTTTCTACCTCCTCTAGTTCTCCAGCGACGCTTAGCTCTAGACTGCTACCAGATCGTTGGTATGTCTCTAATGTATCCTTAATATTTTATTGTTTCATGCTATTATATTATCAATCTTGTATGCTTTATATGTCATTTTATATCATTTTTGGGAACGACCTATTAACTCAGTGCCCATTGTCAGTTCCTTTTTTTGTCTATTTCTTTGGTTCATAGAAGAACCATACCAAATGAAGTCCTAACACGACGAAAAGTTTTTATGGACCAGAAGAGACCCTGGAACCTTAGGGAGAGGGCCAGAAGACCTATAGGTGGGCCACAAGCTCAAGGGGCGCGCCTCTAGGGGACGCGCCACCTGAGCTTGTGGGCCCCACGAGGCTCCATCTAACCTAATTCCAGTGCTATAAATTCCAGAATCCCCCAGAGTGAGACCAGAAACAATTTTATTGCCTTTGCAAGCTTCTATTCTTTCACGATCCTATCTGAAGGCCTCCGCCGATACTCTGCCAGAGGGAGAATCGATCACAGAGGCCATCTTCATCAACCTTGCTGCCTTCATGATGATGTGTGAGTAGTTCCCCCAGGACCTACAGGTCCATAGAAGTAGTCAGATCTCTCTCTCTCTCTCTCTCTCTCTCTCTCTCTCTCTCTCTCTCGCTCGCTCGCTCTCTCTCTCTCTCTCTCTCTCTCCCTTTCCCTCTCTCTGATCTTCAATACAATGATTTTTTAGAGATCTATTCGATGTAATTCTTCCAGTGTAATGTTGGGATTCGATGAATTGTGGCTTTATGATCAGGTTATGCATTGAAAGTAATTGATTCTTTTCTGAGATTTATTATGTGTGATTTAATAGCCTTGTATTTATCTCTGATCTATCCTACTTCTTTGGCCAATTAGATGATTTATCTTTAGTGGGAGAGGTGCTTGATAGTAGATTCAATCTTGCGGTGTCCTTACTCTATGACAGGAGGAGTTGCAAGGCACGTATTTGTAGTGTTCCTACTAAGGGTAAAACGATGGGGGTTCAATCATAATAATTGATTTAACTTTGTCTACATTATGTCATCATGCTTCAAGCATTACTCTGTTTGTTATGAACTTAATACCTCAAGATGCATGCTAGATAGTTACTCTGTTTGTTATGACAGGAGGAGTTGCAAGGCACGTATTTGTAGTGTTCCTACTAAGGGTAAAACGATGGGGGTTCAATCATAATAATTGATTTAACTTTGTCTACATTATGTCATCATGCTTCAAGCATTACTCTGTTTGTTATGAACTTAATACCTCAAGATGCATGCTAGATAGCGGTCAAGGGATGGAGTAATAGTAGTACATTTAGTAAGATTAATGGTCTAGTTGGCACAGATGTAATGCCTACATATTGATCATGCCGTGAATATCATCATAACTATGTGCTATTCTATCAATTTACCAATAGTAATTTGTTTACCCACCGTACTATGCTCATGAGAAAGATGCCCCGGGTCCATTCACTTTATATTTACTAAAACCCTAAAAATACTTGTTGTAGTTTATTTACTTTGTATTTATCTATCCACTAGTATCAAATTTGATCCTTGCAATTAACGAGTACGAGGGGATTGACAACTCTCTTGCTTGCGTTGGGTGCAAGTACTTGCTTTCTGTGTATGCAGGTACTGCTTACAGGGTTTGCGTGGTCTCTCCTACTGGTTCGATAAACCTTGGTTCTTGACTGAGGGAAATACTATCTGCTACTATACTATATCACCCTTCCTCTTCGGGGAAATCCTTCTTGATCTATCCTACTTCTTTGGCACCGGGGCACTGCTTCGGGTCCAACTGTAAGTGGGCAACTTGTTGTTTGTTTTTGGAGGGTTGTTGGGCTCCTTCATGCAAGAGTGGCATGCAAATGGTCTTTTGTGTTTCAGCATCGGTGCTAGCAATACCATTTTCCCTTTCCTTGTTTATTTTAGATATTTTTATCTTATTATTGATTAAGTTTTGCTTTTCTATTCTATTCTATTTTAAAAGACAATGTTAACTACTATATAGATTTTTTTTGACAAATATACACACATTTGTCTTCAAAAATAGCATGACCATTTTTTAAAAATTTCACAAGCACATTTTAAATTTCATGAGCATTATTTTTCAAATATGTGAACATTTTTTTGTAAATATATGAATTCTTTTTTAATCATAGAAACTTAAAAAGAAAATGTGAATCCTTTTTTACTATGAACTTTCGTTAAAGGCATGCATACTTTTCATAATTTCAGAAACATTTCTGCAAAATGTGCGACCATATTCTAAAATATGTGAACACTTAATAAAATATCACAGCATATTTCAAAATGATTAATTTTAAATTTATTAAACAATTATTTAAATATGTAAACATAATTATGTTTTGAACCAGAATTGAAATAAAAATAGTAACACAAATAAAAAGAAAATATTCATCCAACCCTTGCTAATGGGTCATCTCTCAATATATTAGGTACTCCTTTCGATCCAAAATAAGTGGCATGCTTTTAGTTCCCCGAGCCTTCCTCGTCGCCGACGCCACCTCGCGGTGAGCGCCGCCCCGTTCCCCTGCCCCTCCCCCTGTACTGGCCGCCGACGCCGCCGCCCCTGCCCTTCGCTGCCGCCTCGCGCCGCCCCTGCCTGCGCGGCCACCGCGCGCCGCCCCTGCCCTTCGCTACCGCCGCCCCTGCCCTTAATTTTTTTTAGTTTAATTTTTTTCATATGTGTATGTATATTGTATATGTGTATGTATAATGTATATGTGTATGTGTATGTATATGTATGTATATGTCTACGTATAATGTATATGTGTATGTGGTTAGTTTAATTTTTTTTGTTCATAGAAATTTTGTTCATATATATATATAAAGTTTTTTGTTCATAGAAAGTTTTTTGTTCATATATAGAAAGTTAGAAGAAAATTTAGAATATGCTAAAATTTAGAAGAAAAAGAAGGATAGGAAAGAAGAAAATAAGAAGGGGAAGAAAGAAGAAGAGGAGAGGAAGAAGAGGATAAATAAATAAGAAGAGGAAAAAAGAAGAAAAAGAAGAGGAGAAGAAGAAAGGAATAGAGGAGAAGAAGAAGAAAAAAATAGAAATTTCTATTTTTTTTCTTCTTCTCCTCTATTCCTTTCTTCTTCTCCTCTTTTTTTTCTTCTTTTTTTTCTTTGATCTTCTCCTCTATTCCTTTCTTCTTCTCCTCTATTCCCTCTCCCGATAACTTCAACACGAGGTGGGGTCGATATACCCCTCGGATAACTTCGACATGAGGGGCGGTCGATATATATACCCCCTCTCGACTGTGATAATAACTTATACCGCGGGAGCACCCCCCGACCCTCTCGCTCGACCAAAACTCTCGAGGACACCCAAACCCTAGAAAAAAACGATGTCGGTCTCCTACCCCCTGCCGCCGCGCCCCTACCCGACAAACTCTCTCGAGGCCACCCAAACCCTTGAAGCGTTGTCGAGGCCACCCCAAACCCTAGAGAAGCAGCGTCGAGGCCACTAATTAATATATATGATTCCTTACTATGATTAGCTAGCTAGTTATATGTTTGCCACTAATATATCCATCTGTCATGTTTGAATAATAATTGCCATGTTGTAAATATTTGTAGAAACTATGGACACCGCCCGAGACGAAGAAAACGAAGCAATGTTGAGGGACATAATCGCAGAAGGAAGTGATGCCGTCTCGTTGTATCTCAATGACACCGATGGTACTTCGGAAGGAGAGGGTGAAGAAGCTGGCTCCGGTGACCTAATGCCGGTGCAAGAAGAAGAACGTGAGGACGGCTCCGGTGACCCAATGCCAGTGCAAGAAGGAGACCGTGATGACGGCTCCGGCCAGGTATATATATTAGTTAAGTCCGGGATCGAGCACAACTGAGGTAAAGAGACGAGGCCCGAAAAAAAAGTTGAGCTCGGATGAAAGGTTTAAGATCATAGCAATCACGCCCGACGGCCAACCTATTGAGCCCATCCGAACAAAGAAGGCATTTGTTGCTCAGTGCGGGGTTCTGGTTAGGGACAAGATCCCGATCAGCATCCAGCAATGGTTCAAGCCGGCTACAGAAGACCCTAAGGTGTCTTACGTCAATGATATGCAGAAAAATGATCTTTGGACTGAGCTGAAGACAAATTTCACCCTATCGCCAGAGGATGATCCGGAGAAGCTAGTTAAAGAGCAATTAATCAAGTCTTTTGCTCTTAAGAGGATGGCAGACCTATTCAGGAGGTGGAAGAATGACCTGAATAGGTTTGTCGAGAAAAAAAAAACACCAGAATTCAAGGGCATATATGAGAAGATCAGAGATGACTGGCCTGCATTTGTTGGCTACAAGACATCGAAAAAGAGTAAGAAGATGTCAGCGACAAACAAGAAAAATGCTGCGATGAAGAAGCTTCACCATCGCACGGGGTCAGGTGGCTACCTCGTAGCCCGGCCTAAGTGGGCCAAGGCTAAGAATGATCTGCTTCATAAAGGGATCGAATCAGAGACAATGAGTTGGCCAGACCATTGCCGGACTTGGTTGTTCGGGGCTGGCGGAACCTTGGACCCTGTAACAGGGAAGTGCATTTGGACGGATGAGCAACTTGACATACCCTTGAAGAAGGTTCGGTACTATATCGCTGCAGCGCAGAAAGGGACGTTCCTTCCAGACAAAGAGAACGACGAGCTCACAAAGGCCCTCGGAAATCCTGAGCACCCTGGACGGACACGAGGCACACCAGGATCCATTCCGTGGAAGGCTGGGTTTCCGGACACAGGCGGTTACAAAAGCCAGGAGAGGAGGAAGAAAGTGCAGCAGTTCGAACTGCAGGCGCTTAAAGCAAGGGTACTCGGGATAGAGGAACGAGAAGCAAATCGCAGCAAACGAACTGCCGAAGCTTCCCCTGAAGCTACCCCGCCATCTCAGCGGAGAAGCAGCGTGGCTTCCACCGAGCTGCTTCAGCCAGAGCTTGTCTTGACGGCTCCTGCCAGCTATCCCATGGATGCTATCACGGAGGCTCAAAATTGCCACCTTATGACACAATGGATGAATATGAAGGTCAAGGCGGCTGTTGGCTCTGTTTTTCCTACTGAACCCGACGCAACTTTTCACTGCCAGCCGATTCCAGAAGGATATGCTAAGGTGATGGTGGATGAAATAACAGAGGGATTTGAGGACCTCCCGCTTGACCACCCTACCGGAGAAGGGGAGACCCGGTTGGGTTCTGCTCTGAAGACTCCATGCCTATGGCGGAAGGAGCTCATCAACCTTCCAAACTGGACGCCTCCGCCTCCTCCTCCTCCGGCGAGTCAGGGCACTCCGCCTCCTCCACCGCCTCCTCCTCCGACGAGTGACGATCAGGGCCCTCGGCCGGCTCCTTCTCCGACGCGTGGCGGCACTCCGCCTCCTTCTCCGCCTGCGCCGGCGCGCCCGAGCAGCCAGCCTACTCCTTCTCCGCCTCGTCAGCAAGGGCGGAAAAGACCCGCCGCCGCTCCGGCAGCTGCTCCGGCGCGTCGTAGTCCTTGTCCTCCGCCTCGTAAGCAAGTCAAGAAGACTGCCGCTCCGTCTGCTCTGCCGGCGTCTAGCAGTACAGCCAGAGGCGGGAGAAAATACAGATTCGGTCCTTCTCTGAAGACTCCAGAGAAGTTACCATATGAGAGGACCCCGGAGGAGAATGCGAGGATCGCGCGTACCGAGAAGGATGACTGGTTTCAAGGGTTGAAAGCACAGAGACATCCACCTCCAGAGAAAAAGGTAGATTCGGTGAAAGTGAAGCGCACTCTGGCTGCCCTAGCAAAACCACCCAAGTCTCCGCCGAAAGGCAACTATGAGCGCATTATTGCAAAGACATGGGCCGAAGCGAAGCGGTCGGGAAGTACAGTCAGTGATCAAAGGCTGAAAGAACGACGAGCTGGGAAACAAATTGCCCAGCTCGGCGAACAAGCAAAGCAATCGTGCCCCCCGCTCAAGGTGCCTAGCGTCGATCCGAGGATGGTGCCCGGTTATAACAATCTTGACGATTACCTGCCTGATGATGTACATTATGATTTTCTGGACGTGCAGATACACAGATACGAGTACGGGAAGCCTCTCGTCAAAGATGAAAGATCTCTATCAACGATGATGCGAAGATTGCATGATTGGTACATGAAAACCTGCAGAGAGTCTGGGGGGAGGAATACTTTGTATATGAGAGTTAAAAAGGAGCATGACCTCATTGGAATTGAACTGTTGCATGTTCCATTTGAGGAGTTCTTTCAGTTTTTCAATCAATTGGCCCTCGATAAAGCAACGGTCACCTGCTACTGTCTGTAAGTACTACTACTTCTGTCATTAAGTCTCTCTATATACCTCAGCTCTTTCATTGCATGTATTTATAATTATCCTCACTATATTATGCAGATTGAAGATCGCCGAATTGAAGAAAAGACAAATCGGTGATATTGGGTTCATTAACACAAATCTCATAGATGCAGTTCAGGTTAAAGATCATGCCGCAGAAACCGAGGCCAACTTCAAGTGAGTGTTGTCTTGTGCATATTCGGTTTCCCTAATATATTAGTCCAGGTTATAGTAATGTAATTGATGAATTATGCATGCGTGCGCAGTTTCCACTATATTCTCCTGGAGATTAGGCTTGAGTAGGGAGTAGTAACTGTCTTGGACTCGAGACGAAAAGATCCCCAGGAGTATGCGGACATGACTGAAATCCTCAAGAAGTAAGTTAAATCGATCATTATCCACCATATCAGCAAATTTGTTGATTTCCTGATATCAAGTAATTGTTTTCTTTTGTTTGGCAGGGTTTGGAGAAAATTCAGCACACAATCCCCGGGACTGCCGAAGGAGCTGGAATTTAGATACCCGAAAGTAAGTACTATAGTACCATGTTTCGCGCGTCTCCTAGCTATTGATTCAAGCGCTAGTTTCATCAATACCATTTGGCATTCTTGCTTATCTGTTTGATTGACCTCTATTTCTTATAAAGTGGTTGTGGCAGGAACAAGGGAATGATTTCTGTGGATACTACGTCTGCGAGTCCATCCGCCACACGACCTGTGAGCGGGGCGGGTACACTGACGAACAATATGAAGTGCGTAAATAACAATATTCACAATTTTATTTTATTACCATCATTTGTGTTGAGTTTCATTCATTTATATATATATATATATATATATATATATATATATATATATATATATATATATATATATTGACCCCCTTCTTCAAATTAGATGTTTCGGATGCGGAATGAACTCCTAGCACCAGATCGCATGCGAGCAATTCAAGAGGAATTGGCGGCATTCTTTCTTGACCACATGATCGCTGAAGACGGAGAATACAATGTGGACCATGCGTCCATAATTTAGGAGATTATATTTGTAAAAGATAATTATTGTATATATGTAGCCGGTAGTGTCGGACGATAGATATACGAGAACTTGTTGTTCGACCAATCTCTCGGAGAAGGAGAGGTGGTCGATATCACTTCTCTCTGTATGCATATATGTTCATGACGATCATCTGTTTCCTTCGTTTGCTTACTAGCCAGTTAGCGTGCCTAGTCCTCTCTATATGTATGTATAGTACGCAGCGTCGACCAAGCACGGACATAAAAGAGGACACTTCTCTCTATTAATTAGCTATCTAACACAATATATCAAATACCTAAATTAACCCCCCAAAACCCCAACCCCCCCCCCCCTTTCAAAAAAAAAACCAAAAACCCAAGCCACAGAAATGCTGACGCGTGGAGGTCTATTGGTCCCGGTTGGTGCCACCATCTGTCCCGGTTCTGGTTTGAACCGGGACTAAAGGGTGAGGGTATTAGTAACGACCCTTTAGTCCCGGTTCGGGAACCGGGACTAAAGGCCCTTACGAACCGGGACAAAAGGCCGGTTTTCTAGTAGTGTCTTCACACGAGCATTACGGGCTTCTTCCAACTAACTAATAGATCTTTGGGCAAGCTCATGAAACACATGTGGTGGTGCATCTTGTTTGCGAATTTAAAGATGTTCCTGGGAGTAATAATTCTTTTGAGAAAGAAATCTGTGTGAGCATTGTTAAACACGTGGAATCTGTTGCCGAGTAGTATGTTGAACCACCCTTTCCCATGAAAATTAGAGAACATGTGATGGGCTCTGCTACTAAAAGTAATACTACTAGTAATAAATGTCATACTCCTTACGAATTTGTAGAGGTACCCTAAAGAGGAAACTATTTGTTTAATGGAACCAACTTCTTAAGATATAAAGCAAAAGAGCCATCGCAACTCTGGAGCACCTGTAATTTCTATCTATCTATCTATCTATCTATCTATCTATACCTCTATACCTATATTAATTACAGACTCCCAAGTAATTACCATGTTAATTAGATTTTATGAACCGTTCATCTGGTGGGACCAAGTTATTACGGTGTAGATTAACCCACATATTCTATCTATTTTTATATTAGAAAATTACCACGTTAATTAGATTTTATGAACCATTCATCTGATGGGACCAAGTTATTACGATGTGGATTAACCCACATATTCTATCTATTTTTATATTAGAAACGAAAAAAAACAGCAATAGAATCGCATGGAATAGTTTAGATCTAAACCAGAAAGAAAAAAAGAGCCATAGAATCCCATGAAGCGGTTTAGATATAACCAATTTTTAACACGAAAAGGAAAAAAAAGGAAATCGTTTATTTTCATCCGGCTGATAACTGCGACGCGTAAGTCGCCTCATCCAAGCGACGCGTGTCCCGCGTGGAGTTGGCCTGGCAACGTCCACATCTTATCCTCTCCGCGTGCCTCTCGTCTTCCTCATCTCCCACCACTGCAAACGCAAATCCCCATCTTCTTCTGTGGACGCAGGAACAGCAAGCCTCCACCGGCGACCGGCCCGTCGTCACCGGCGGCAGCCACCGCCGCATGGGCCAACCCAACCGCTGCTGCAGGCACCACCAGCTGCCACCACCGCTCCACCTACTTCTTCTCTTTTTTTCTAGGCACGAGCACAGCAGCGCTGCCACAATCTCGTCGTCGACCAGTGACGCTGCCACACAAATCGGCGGCGGAGCTGCAGTGCAGCAAGCGACATGCGACCCGTGGAGCCGAAGCCGTGGCGCTGCCTTGGACTCCGCCGGGGCTGCAATGGAGCTCCACCGGAGTTGCAATGGAGCTTCGCCGGAGCCACCGGCGCTGCAGTGGAGCTCGACCGGAGTTGCAATGGAGCTTCGCCGGAGCCGTCGATGCTGCATTGGAGCTCCGCCGGAGCTGTATTGGAGCTTGGCCGGAGTTGCAATGGAGCTTGGCAGGGGCGTCGGCGCTGCGTCGTGGCTGCAATGGAGCTCGCCGGACGCCATCGGTGCTGTGTTGGAGCTCCGCTGGGACTGCAATGGCACTGCATTGACTCTCTGCTACCGTGGCGTCACTGTAATTCAACGGCCACCAGTGCGCCCATCCAACGGCTGAATAGGCGGATGATTTCTCTAAGAAATTATCCGACTTATTTGTAGCAGCCCCCCCCAAAAAAACTAAGCCATGGGATCCCACGTAACAGTACAAGGAGTTTGTAGGGAACCTTCATGTACGTGCAGGTCATCCATCAATTTGAGACTAGAACACCAATGTGGCCAACGGATTTTCCTCGCAGGGTGCTCATATCGACATGCAATCAAGCCCTACAAATCTATCTAAAGCCGTAGGATAAACGCATACCATGTGGAAACCAGGTCCAGCACAAGTGCACAACTCCTATCGACCCTCTCTCTCTCTCTCTCTCTCTCTCTCTCTCTCTCTCCTAAAAGAAAGCAAAACGGATCTGCTATTGTCAGGCCTGCCTCTGATTGATCCATGCTATGCCAACACAAGGTCGAGATGCGGATCATGCAGCTCTCCTAGAGCACATCTCGCCATGTAAAGTCCGCGCATCACGTCAACTGATGAGGAGATATGTTAGACTGATCGTCGCTATTGGCATATTCTTCTCCTCCTGATACTTCCTTCCTCTCCTGGACGGCAGGTGCTTACAAAAATAGGATGATGCACGGCTGCACTTACATCGCTGGATACGAAGTACTCGGCACAGGCTCTGTTAATTAGTTGATGTGATCTGCACAGGAGGGGCAATGACGTAGTCCATAACATCTTAGGCCAACAGTAGGCAAATTGCATGGCCCATGCCCCATGAGTGGAACGTGAGGTGGATGCATGGAGCTAGCTACAGCGTGTCTGAGAAGACAGATTCCTCTCCGTGCACTTTGGGACAAACCTGAGTCAAAGATAACACATAATCTACTCTCAGGTGAGCACGCTGGTATGGTTTGAATCGACTAATTAATATTATTAGTTTATGTTTGATTTTAGCTGTTGTCGCCATAGATTGTTGCCAGCCTTGCCGTCTTTTTGTCCGTAGTAAATTAGGTGATTATTCAAGTCTCCAAGATAAGTCTAGCATAGTCTTGCATATAGTGAAGAAGATTTACGAAATAGATTTTAGGATATTTACCATCATTGGAATTGAGTTCACGATCTTGCATGTCAACTCGCAACATGCAGGAATGTTTGTCGGCACGTCTCAAACAAGACCAGCAGAGTTATAAGGTCGCTCCTATATATAAGGTCGGCAAGTGCATGTTCTAGGATAAATTTCTCCTTTCTACTTGATTCAGTACGGCCAGGCTGATAGTTCAGTTAACGTATTTCTTTAGCGTTTCTATTGTCCAGCCTCCAATACAGTTGTTGGATATATAATATAATAAGCGGGGTTGTAGCTTAAATGAAGGAAATTAGTCTTCCAAATATAGTTTGTTTCCTCGAGAAAACTGGAATTGGTAGTAGTACTGGAAAAGTTATATCTTCTATGTAATAATTCTAACCTTTGGTCTGATCATACTTTGTAATCTATGACTGTTTGCTCTCCATCATCAGTAATCAATTATGCCATCTACGGTTGATGAAAGCCAGAAGAAAAAAACTCGCCTACACACTTGCATGTGCCTCATGGGGCCTTTTAGTAAGTAAGACTACATGTTTTAGCATAGATTCTTTTCAGCAGAGATGATAGTCGTATCTCATATGGTAGGTTATTCTATTATGTCCCAAGCTGGCATCACAATTCTTAATGCAAAGAGCGGTATATATATTTGTTCATCAGGAAACCTTTCCAAGGTTACTGTATCATGCTCTTCTAAACCTATAAGGATTAGTTCTTCTAAATATTCTCTGAAATACATGTTTCTAGCCTCTCTTCTAATGTGATTGTGTGGTTACCTCTTTTGTCCCGCAAATAGTTTACTACACCTCAATTAAAATGTAAACATTATATGCCTAACCACTAAGTAATATATAGCTTTTTCATTCTCCATAATTACTCCACAACAACTAATTACCTTTCTTGGCAGGAATCATCAACATCACTCAGCAAACCTACAGTAGCGGCCAGTTGATAGAAGTTACTGCTATAACACATTTTATCTCTGGAGGAGTTGGCTCTCTTTTCTTCATGTCAATTTCTTTAAATTACAAAGGAAGGTGGCATTTATCCTTACTCAAGTATATTTTGCAGAATTTAGATTTTATTTATTTCATCATGATGAAAAGAACAAAATTGTTCCTCAAACTACTATTACATTATATCTCTCAAAAGTAAATTATTCTTGCAGTCAGCTTAATATATAAGTTTAGAGAAACAACTAATGTTGGTTGCCAGATTTATGGAAGATATGATGTATGAAGATATTTTTCTGAAAATTTGTGTAAGTTTTGTTCTTTTCACTAAAGCTTTTTCATAATCGAATTCAGTTTCATAGAATATTGTACCAGTTTTCTGATCCTGATTTCTTTTCGTAGTTACAAGTTTCAAAGTTACAACAGTGTACACGAGTAATAATTTTTTTGGATGAAAAGATAGAGACAACAATTCCACCTGGATAATATAGAATGAGTATGCACGAAAAAGTCATGTGTTTTTAAGTGTATCATGGGCTCATGTTTTATAGTTGTTTGGTGTAGTACTGGTGTGTGATTATATGCACCATACTACTTTCTTTGAAGCTCAATAATTATGCACCAAATTAAGAAAGTACCGGGCAGTTTTTGTTTGTTTTATTTGGAATATTGTGTGGTATTTTCAACATATATACCTGGGAGTGTTAACAAGTCAATGAACTTCTTGGGTATCATTCATGAATATATTGTTAACAGAACAAGTAGTCACATTTATATAGTACAAGTAGTCACATTTATATAGTACACTTTCAAAAGCTTAATACAAAGTCTTCCAAATTATAATTAGTTCCATTTCTCTATGCTTTACCAATGTTTCCGAAATTCGGCTAAGCTATTTTCCAAATAACTAGCCCATGCAACTGCACGGGTTGGCGACTAGTTACTATAGAGACTCGTAGTTATCTTGGTTTGTGTGGTATTGGTGCAAGAATTAGTTTTTTTCCCTTCTCTTTATACAAATTAATTTCTAAGGATGTAACACCCTTGAGCATAGGAAAAATTGACACTGTTATACAGCTAGCTGATAGATCCTAAGTGTACCTTGTTAGAATTCCGAAAGATGTTGGTGTCTTATGTGGTAGAACTAAGTACACTATGATTTCCTTGTTCTTGGTTTGAACCAAGAGAACTTTTGTATTGTTGTATTCGGCAAAACTGTTTTACATACTGCTAGTGTTGTAGTTGATTGTTTCAAGAAAAAAATTGATGCTAAATTATGTGGTGATCAAGTTGAATTCAATTTTTCTAGGTTTGCTAATCAACCAAATACTCTTGATACCAATATGAAAGATGATTTTGCGCAAATTGCTTCAACAGGTATTCATCTAGATGACCAACTGGAGCAATTTTTGATAGATCATGACAGTCTTATTAATGATAAAGATAGGTGACAAATTGATGAAAATTTTCGCTTTCAACCACCACTCTTGAAAGTTAATATTCCACCTGATAGTTTGGGGAAGCCACCTCCTCGAAAGGGAGACCTGGTGTTCGATTTAACAATATATTCATGAATGATACATGTCTGGATGAAAAGAAAGTCTATCCTATTATTATCAATGCTACATGTGAATTGTTGGAAATATTCCACCTAATGCTTTGCGGAAGCCACCACCTCCTTCAAAGGGAGAGCTGATGTTTGATTTAACACCTCCACCGAAAACAATTCGATATACTTATCTGGATGATGAAAATAAAGTCTATCATGCTATTATCGATGTTACCTGTGAATTGTTGGAAATGTGCCCTAGAGGCAATACTAATTGTATTATTTATTTCCAAATATATGATTAATGTCGATGTTCTATGTTATAACTGCTATGGCTCTTGAGTTTATGATAACCAAGAGGCTCAAGAAAACTCATATGCACGTGTAGAATTATAAACGGTAAAATAGATTCCTAGTCTTACCTCTAGGAGTAGATCAAGTGTTGCATGATGGTCTGTTTTCCTGGTCATAGTCATGAGTTAAGAGTAATGATAATGTTGGCAACATTGAGGGCACAAAGTGAGAAGAACACTTATGTTGAATTGACCCGTGTTGAATGTTATACTTAGAGATGATCTCGTCTCAAGTCTATAGTCCATAAAATGGGCTGTTAATGTATGCACAATTCCTTAGATCATGAGAGTATCGAGTCACTTCTTACTGGATGGTGCACTATGGGGTTGTTTTAACATCAACCGTATAAGGGTGATCATAACTGCAACTTACAAGTTTATTGGAAATGTAGGCCAAGTGACTAGATAGCTCGAGACTGGGATTTGCTCCTCGAGAATGGAGAGATAGTCTTACGGCCCTCTCGGTATGACTGCGTCTATCATCGTCATGCCAGACACATCATGAATTGCTCACGAGGTTGCCAGAACACGAGAACGAGAAAATACAACCAGCCAGAAATTAGGGGACTAGCATAGTGACAATGTGTTTGACTCATGGGGAAGCCAATATATCTCACATAGGGTTTTGTAACATATCATGAAGCAAACGAATAGCATACGGTAACCACAGGTTCACTCGGTAATCATTCGAGTGAGTATAGGGATCAATATGGATGTCCATAGTTCCGCTATTGATCACTGAATGAAAGGTATTTTGTTCATGTATATAGTCACCAGACATTCAGGGTCACATGCTTAAGGGTTTATGATCTGCTGAGTTCTATTAGAGTTATGAGTTTGAGACAATATCGCCACAAAAGTTTTGGATATAATAGAGATTGTTTAGAGAGAAATCCGGAAGTGTTTCAGGAAAACTAGAAGCGCTTCAGAGAAAACCAGGTTATAAATGGAAAGGTGGAAAAGTTTCGGAGGACCTAATCTGTCTATCTATCTATACCTATACTAATTACAGACTCGCTAAAAATTACCACGTTAATTAGAAATTACGAACCGTTAATCTCGTGGGACCGAATTATAACGGCTCAGATTGAGTTATAATTTTTTTGAGGGCAAATCAAAGCTTTATAGATTAACGGCGCTCGGGTATATCCCCCGAGACGCAAGCAGCCACAGCGGGCGGTACAACATAGTCCCACTCCATACAAACACTAGGTAAGCACATACGACCTATTTGCGCTAGCTCATGAGCTACAGAGTTGGCCGATCGTCTACAATGGGTCACCCTACACTTGGCGAACCACATTTTGATTTGAAATTTCAGGTCCTCAATGATCGCAGCATACGGGGAGGAATCAGCTATCCTCATGTTCATGGCATCCACCAGTAGCTGCGAGTCCGCTTCGAAAACGACTCGCGTGGCACCCAGCTCCGTCGCAGTCGAGATGGCAACATTCAGCGCATTTATCTCATCCCCAAAAGCATCTGTTACTTGGTCTTGCCGCCCGGCACGAGCGATCACCACATGGCCGTCAGCGCCCCTCGCCACAACACCCCATCCAATCATGGATTGCCCCGCTGCAAAAGCCCCATCCAGGTTGAACTTCAACATATCATCTTCAGGTGGTTCCCATTTGGCCGGAGGTATGTTTCGTTTCCCTGGGGCGAACACTTGTTCATATTCCAGAGCAGTACTCCTAATGCGCCTGATGATCACCGGGGCTGGTAGCGGTTGCTTCCCCTCACGCACATTATTTCTTTGGTTCCACCATTGCCACCAGAAAACAAAAATTAGGACCCGTTGGTTCTCATCAAGCTCCCAGATTTGGTCGAGCATCCCATGCACACTCGTGATCTTCTCCAATCGCATGCGCTCGCCCTCTAAGCCTAGACCACGTCAGATTTCTTTGGCCCAGATTGAGTTATAATTAATGGTCTAGATGAGCTGGTAATAACCTGTTTTGTCATGATCTGGTTTTTCTTTTGGGCCACGTTAATTAGAAATTAGGAACCGTTAATCTCGTGGGACCGAATTATAACGGCTCAGATTGAGTTATAATTAATGGTCTAGATGAGCTGGTAATAACTTGTTTTGTCATGATCTGGTTTTTCTTTTGGGCCATGTCAAGATCTGATTGAAGAAGAGCAATAGATTAGGAAAAGAGATGTCACGACCCCAAACTCTTAACTGAGTTTTTTTCCCTTAAAAAACTCTCTTACGTTTAATTGAATTTCTATCTCTGCAGCCAAGAAATAAAGGGACAATCACGTTTCTCGGTTATTCTTTCTTTCTTTTACCATGCTTATCTACAAAAGGAACCCCTGATTGTCGCCTCCATCTCGGTCTAGCGATCTGAAAATTTCAATCTAGCGGGGACGAGTTCGATCCGGCAGCCCTTACTTGCATCCGTTTGATTCCAGGAAACATGGATGCGCTGCACCCTGCCCGCGGGATGCTGCTGCTGGTAACTGTCCGCCACCAAGTTCTACCGCTACGAGGTCCTCAGCTATTACGATGATATTGCTGCTCCAGCCGTCAACCTGCTGGCTGCCTGTCCTGCATGTGGTCTAGCAAGTAATTAAAGAAACAGATAGATTTGAATTGGAGAGAGAGCTATGGCCATGAACAGCTCACAGATTGCATCAGAAACAATCTAATCAGAAGAGAGAAGGGATAAATCAAATCGAAAAGGAGCAACTCACCAGTCACACACCATGGAAGGAGAATCCTTGAGCTTTATAAACAATTTGTGATCTTTCCATGGAAGGTAAACCTTAATTCGTCATTAGTTAGAAAATAGATAGATCGACTGGTGCTAAGTAAAGGTAATTGTAAAACTAGGATTAATCTGTAATAATTTCGAATAGTTTGCAAGCTACAAGCAAAAATCTGATGCCAGCGCTGCAGTTTGGGGATTAATAGTAATTTCCAACAGTACCAAAAAATATATTACTGATTTAAGTTTGCTACGAGCAAAGATCTGATGTCGGTGCTGCAGTTTTGAGCAAGAACATATTATTTTGAAAGCACGAAGGTTGTAGACATTTCCTCTAGATATCATGTGTGGTCTGATTTTCGTTGTTTGGAAAAACATATTAGAAGGTACAAAATAAATGTGGAGTTGTAGTATATGTTTGTGTGAAAAGCTGTGAATAGTCCTTTTCAAAGGAGTTTAACTGTCACAGGTTTGGGCAGTTGCAGTTCGAGGCAGCGTAGCACCATGCGATGGCGCCAATGAGCATTGTACTTGTGGCGAGGTGCTGCTTCAAAGGCGAACAGCATGAGGAGGAGGACAGAAAGGAGAGCGGCCGCTTGCAGTTCCAGTGTACCTACGACGGTGCGCAAAAAGGAGGAGGCGAGATGCGGAGATCGACGTGTTCTCGCCGCCTGTTAGTGTAATTAGTGCAGTATTCTCTTTGTTGAATTTCTATGCCGATATGTACTTGGTTGGAAAGTTACTACTCTAAGTACTATAGATTAATACATTTATGCTACAACATTAAAACCTTTGTTGTAACGTGCCGTTTCTAATCCACGGTTTTGCCATGGTTGTGTGTCTTCTCCATCAGGTAGTGCAGGCTGACACCAAGTCCACCCAAACCATGCCTGGCCACTCAACAGTCAACTCATATTTGACTATCCCTACAAGCAACAAAATCTTCATCGTAGCCGATGGCAAACATCCCAAGCAGTATAGCTGCCTCATGTTACTGCAGTAACGCATCAGTGTGGTATTGTTCAACAGCATGTGCACACGTATCATGTATGCCGCACTTTTCTCGGTTCAATTGCTATCGGTTACTTCCAATCTGTTGAGCTCTTTTCCCTCTATTTTAGGTCTACTCCATAATGAGATCTCACATGTCCATTTGAATTAAATTTAGTCACATTTTCTTTTCAGTGCTGGTAGATGATTCTCAGGTGGTGGTTCGGATAGAATGCTGCTCCTGTAGAAGTGAAGAACTAGGATATTTGTCGTTCCAAGTCCCAATCGCGACACGGGCTGTTATGGCATGCCAAGTTGGCCGGATCATGCTTGACATGTCTCTGGTGGGAGCTAACCAGCTGTTCCCAGTGACACAACAGAACGGCCATCAGCGGCAACGCATGCAGATTGAAGAGGGGAACCAGGACTGCATGAGTTCATGACAACAGAAATTGCGAGCATGTTGTACATGAAGGAGAGAAGGACAACGGACGGATGAGAGCTGACGAAGCGGTAGATGCTTATGCCGTTACGTGTTCTAGAGATTGGATCTTAATTAATTAATCCTATGCAGCCAAGATGTTGCTTCAGGCTTAATTCCTTTCACCGCTAGGACTGAATCATGCCTTTGTTGCGGTTCAGCTGTAGTACGTTCTTCTTCCTCAAAGGAACCAATGATTCCCTCAATATTTTTCTTACCAGATGTTTTGATTCTCTTTGAGAAGAAACAATCAGTGTTTAAACTCAGTTTAGTTGCTGTTTGATGGATGTCTTAATATATTCTGATTATAGTTTCTTTCGTCTTTTATCTTATATAAACAGGAGTAACAATGGCTACGTACCAACATGATGCTCTATGATTCTTTGAACAGATACAAATAAATTAATATATTCTCTTGAAAAGGGCGTGTTATGCAAAATTCAGATCTATGCGATGTTTCGTTTCGAAAAACATTGAGCGTGTTTTTTGGGTCATATACAGTTTTGAAAAAAAAATCCAGAAACAATCAGATATTGGGGGAACTGGAAGCTATAGTTTCCAACACTTATTTTGTTTTGTAAGTAGAAATAAATGATAAATATAAAATAACGTTCCGCACAGTTTGAATGCTTTGATCTAGGGCACATGCATACATGGAAAAACATAACAGTAGAGATTATTAGCAAGGAACGATGCTGGCTAATTGATCTTTTTACATTAATTGTTGGGGTGTCTGTACAACTTAATCGTGGTCGCTCTCGATATAAAAATAATAGTACAATATATCTAAATAGGTTGTACATATTGGAAAAAAGGCTTGACTTAATCACGCTGACAGTAAGGAAAATAAATAGCCCCATATTAAGTTGATGCCTTTTTTTCTGCGAGGGTATCTGATGATTTTCCTCTATGCATTTTTTAAAAATGGTGCATATGGTAACAATTAAATGTGATGCCTTACGAAGGAGCAATCAAGACCCGTAAAAAGATATTAGATTATGATCTATGAGCAAAGCACAAATTTAGGAATGTCTTGGGAGTTGTATCAATGTTTCAAGTTGCGTTTTAAATCAAAGGGAAGTTCGACCGGGAGATATTGTTTAGAAATCTACTTTACGGTGTCACACAGACAAAGGATTGGTATATTTCTCCTGAATATTTATAAAGTCATGCATAGTTAGATATTACCTTTTTTGGAAGTCTTACGTGAATTTACACTTTCAAGTATGCGAACAAAAATGACACATATTAAGACATGCACAATAATGCACTTAAAACATAAATAAAATAAAACTCTAAAGTTATATTAAAACTAGAAAAAAATAGATGGGAATTATGTTGATTTGATTTTAAATATAAAAACATGGCATTGTAGACAAATCACTATGAGAAAAAGGAAGAATTTTGAAGCATGCAATAGTCAAAATAACAACAATGGACCAAAACCATAGCAATTTATCAATATTCCATATACTAGCCCGTGCAAATGCACGGGTTCACGACTAGTAATAATAATTGAGGGCTTCGGTATTTACTCGGAGCTCCCCTCCCGGATTATTCTAGGTTCCATGGGATGCCCAAATAGCCTAAAGCCTATTAAGGGGCGGCCACATGGGCCAAGAGGCCCATTAAGGGTGCCCCTAGCTTGGTGGGAGTTGGACGAGAACTCCTCCTCTCCTTGGTCAGCGGGCCAAGGGATGGGAGCCCCCTCCCCAAGTCAGCCACCCCTCCCCCTCCACCTATTTATACTTGCGGGGCTGCCCCCTATTGAACACACAAGTTCTCTCCCGTTTGGGCGCCCCCTCTAGTTCTCTACTTCTCCAGATAATTTAGAGAGACAACAGAAGGTTGTTTCTACCTCCTCTAGTTCTCCAGCGACGCTTAGCTCTAGACTGCTACCAGATCGTTGGTATGTCTCTAATGTATCCTTAATATTTTATTGTTTCATGCTATTATATTATCAATCTTGTATGCTTTATATGTCATTTTATATCATTTTTGGGAACGACCTATTAACTCAGTGCCCATTGTCAGTTCCTTTTTTTGTCTATTTCTTTGGTTCATAGAAGAACCATACCAAATGAAGTCCTAACACGACGAAAAGTTTTTATGGACCAGAAGAGACCCTGGAACCTTAGGGAGAGGGCCAGAAGACCTATAGGTGGGCCACAAGCTCAAGGGGCGCGCCTCTAGGGGACGCGCCACCTGAGCTTGTGGGCCCCACGAGGCTCCATCTAACCTAATTCCAGTGCTATAAATTCCAGAATCCCCCAGAGTGAGACCAGAAACAATTTTATTGCCTTTGCAAGCTTCTATTCTTTCGCGATCCTATCTGAAGGCCTCCGCCGATACTCTGCCAGAGGGAGAATCGATCACAGAGGCCATCTTCATCAACCTTGCTGCCTTCATGATGATGTGTGAGTAGTTCCCCCAGGACCTACAGGTCCATAGAAGTAGTCAGATCTCTCTCTCTCTCTCTCTCTCTCTCTCTCTCTCTCTCGCTCTCTCTCTCTCTCTCTCTCTCTCTCTCTCCCTTTCCCTCTCTCTGATCTTCAATACAATGATTTTTTAGAGATCTATTCGATGTAATTCTTCCAGTGTAATGTTGGGATTCGATGAATTGTGGCTTTATGATCAGGTTATGCATTGAAAGTAATTGATTCTTTTCTGAGATTTATTATGTGTGATTTTATAGCCTTGTATTTATCTCTGATCTATCCTACTTCTTTGGCCAATTAGATGATTTATCTTTAGTGGGAGAGTTGCTTGATAGTAGATTCAATCTTGCGGTGTCCTTACTCTATGACAGGAGGAGTTGCAAGGCACGTATTTGTAGTGTTCCTACTAAGGGTAAAACGATGGGGGTTCAATCATAATAATTGATTTAACTTTGTCTACATTATGTCATCATGCTTCAAGCATTACTCTGTTTGTTATGAACTTAATACCTCAAGATGCATGCTAGATAGTTACTCTGTTTGTTATGACAGGAGGAGTTGCAAGGCACGTATTTGTAGTGTTCCTACTAAGGGTAAAACGATGGGGGTTCAATCATAATAATTGATTTAACTTTGTCTACATTATGTCATCATGCTTCAAGCATTACTCTGTTTGTTATGAACTTAATACCTCAAGATGCATGCTAGATAGCGGTCAAGGGATGGAGTAATAGTAGTACATTTAGTAAGATTAATGGTCTAGTTGGCACAGATGTAATGCCTACATATTGATCATGCCGTGAATATCATCATAACTATGTGCTATTCTATCAATTTACCAATAGTATTTTGTTTACCCACCGTACTATGCTCATGAGAAAGATGCCCCGGGTCCATTCACTTTATATTTACTAAAACCCTAAAAATACTTGTTTTAGTTTATTTACTTTGTATTTATCTATCCACTAGTATCAAATTTGATCCTTGCAATTAACGAGTACGAGGGGATTGACAACTCTCTTGCTTGCGTTGGGTGCAAGTACTTGCTTTCTGTGTATGCAGGTACTGCTTACAGGGTTTGCGTGGTCTCTCCTACTGGTTCGATAAACCTTGGTTCTTGACTGAGGGAAATACTATCTGCTACTATACTATATCACCCTTCCTCTTCGGGGAAATCCTTCTTGATCTATCCTACTTCTTTGGCACCGGGGCACTGCTTCGGGTCCAACTGTAAGTGGGCAACTTGTTGTTTGTTTTTGGAGGGTTGTTGGGCTCCTTCATGCAAGAGTGGCATGCAAATGGTCTTTTGTGTTTCAGCATCGGTGCTAGCAATACCATTTTCCCTTTCCTTGTTTATTTTAGATATTTTTATCTTATTATTGATTAAGTTTTGCTTTTCTATTCTATTCTATTTTAAAAGACAATGTTAACTACTATATATATTTTTTTTGACAAATATACACACATTTGTCTTCAAAAATAGCATGACCATTTTTTTAAAATTTCACAAGCACATTTTAAATTTCATGAGCATTATTTTTCAAATATGTGAACATTTTTTTGTAAATATATGAATTCTTTTTTAATCATAGAAACTTAAAAAGAAAATGTGAATCCTTTTTTACTATGAACTTTCGTTAAAGGCATGCATACTTTTCATAATTTCAGAAACATTTCTGCAAAATGTGCGACCATATTCTAAAATATGTGAACACTTAATAAAATATCACAGCATATTTCAAAATGATTAATTTTAAATTTATTAAACAATTATTTAAATATGTAAACATAATTATGTTTTGAACCAGAATTGAAATAAAAATAGTAACACAAATAAAAAGAAAATATTCATCCAACCCTTGCTAATGCGTCATCTCAATATATTAGGTACTCCTTTCGATCCAAAATAAGTGGCATGCTTTTAGTTCGCGACACATATTGACACGTATTTTGAATCAGAGGAAGTAGTGGGTGGTACGGTGCTATTGGGCACTGTATAGGTCTCCTATATTAGTAGAGATTGGAGAGCTTGCTGGTAGTTTTAACTCTTTTCATATTCTTCATGTTGTTAGATCAGCCAACGGCCCCGCTCATATCTGTGCAAAGCAAAGCTTGCACGATTGAGGTAACCGAAAGCTGGATTGACGATGTTCCTAGCTTCCTGACCAGTAGCCTGTTGGTAGACTGTTCGGCGAACAATTTTATTAAATAAAGCTCTCAGTGTTTCCCCGCAAAAAAAGGTCTCCTACAGCAGCACCGATGCTGGTATACCGTGTGCTATTAACTGAAATAAAAATAGTAAAGCAGATAAAAAGAAAAATGTTAAAAGAAAAAATTCATCCAACTCTTGCCAATGAAGCGTCTCAATATATATGGTACTCCTTTTGATCCAAAGTAAGTGTCGTGCTTTTAGTTCACATCACTTATTTTGGATCGAAAGGAGACCCAAAAACCTTGGGGGGTTGGGCATTATTAACACCGCCATCATGAATAAATGCCTTCTGATTAAAAGGTGGTGGAAAATCATGACAACAGGAGTTGGACCCTAATGGTTTACTATTCTTAAAGCTAAGTATTTCCCTCTTTCTAGGCCATTGTTTGCTTCAGCGCGCGGAGGCTCACAATTCTGGAAGGATTTGGTTAAAATTAGGCCTTTGTTTTTGGCTCATGTTAAGTTTGTGGTCGGGGACGGCTCCTCTGTTCGCTTCTGGCTTGATTGGTGGTGTGGAGACTCACCTCTCTCTGTGAGTTTTCCCACACTCTTTTCCTATTGTCCTAACCCGAACATCTCAATCGCCGAGCTCTCGGCTAATAATTGGGACTTGGCCTTCTGGCGTTTCCTATCTCCTGTAGAGTTTGAAGATTGGCAAAGACTTACTGCTTTCTTCCCTACGCTCTCAGAGAACGTGGACTCGGTGGTCTGGCCTCATACCTCTTATGGTCGTTTTCCGGTTAAGTCTTTATATTCAAAGCTTGTTGGTGGATCTCCCACCAGCATATTTAATCAGGTTTGGCGGGTCCGTATTCCCCCGAAGGTAAGATTTTCCTGTGGCAAGCTTTTCGAGGGCGTTTGCCCGCAGGGGACCAGATCCGTAAGAGGAATGGCCCGGGATCGGAATTCTGTGCCCTCTGTGGTGCTTTGGAGGACACGAATCACATATTTTTCCACTGTGTTTTGGCCAAGTTGGTCTGGAGTTGTGTTAGAACCTGACTCCAGGTCTCATGGGACCCCTCATCCTTCTCTGAGCTCCGGGTCCTTGCTAATTCTTTGACTGGCGTTACTAAAAGGGTCTTCTGGGTCGGCCTTGGAGCTATTTGCTGGTCTTTATGGACGACTAGGAACAAGTTTACCATCGAACATGTCTTCCCTGCTAAGCCCGCTGACTCCTTATTTAATCATGTATGTTCTTGTAGTAGTGGAGATCATTGACTAAGACGGAGGACCAGGATGCTCTTGATCTCCTGATATCTAAAGTGCGGGCCTCGGCGTCTTCCCTATGCAGACAAGAGCATATTGCTTAGCTGCCTTTGCATTGCCTCGACTAGTTGTTGGCTATGTCGTTCTTTGTTCCTCCGGCCCGCGTGCCGTGTGCTGGCCTGGGAGCCATGTATCTCTCCTTTAAACTTTGGGTGAGCCCACGTTTGGGTCAACATTTCGTCCATTTGTTCTGTTGGTTGTTTGTGTTCAAACTCTGTCTGGTAGCTTTATCTATAAAGTCGGGCGCACGATTTTTCTCTAAAAAGAAGTAGTGGACGGTGCGGTGCTATTTGGTGCTATATAGGTCTCCTATAGCAGCACGAATGCATTGAGGCCCTAGCTTGGCAGGAGGGCCTGGCTTTGGCAGAAGACTTACAACTTACTAGTGCGGATTATTGCATCCGACAGCTCAGTGGTAGTGCAAGGTATCAACCAACGATCCCAAGGAGCCTATGGTGCAATATCAAGCAGATCGTCGAACGTAAATCGTTGTTATATAGTTGCTTTTTTCATTCATGAACTTATTAAGAACTTTAATTTTGAGGCTCATTGCCCTGCGAAGCACGCGACAACTCTAGGTATAGGACACAAAATCTGGCTTGGTCATCCTTATGACCATACTTTTGTACCTGTAAACATTCTTGAGCAATAAAGTTTCGTGTGATCGCCTAAAAAAAACACCCACGGTGGTACACCATGTGCTATTTGAGGCGTGGTCAATTGCCTATGTGTGTTTGGTGGACGTGTAAATTTCCCCTCAAGCACACGTCGTATTATATAACTAACACTCCATTTCCCTTGCGGATTAATCCCTTTTCAAATACCAAGTCTCCGCCAGTGTTACATGGGCTTATACATAGCCAGCGCGCGCACGGCGCACACGTTTTGGATACTAACGAACTGACTACACTCACACGCACTAACTAAACTGACATAATCAGGCATGCAGTGCAACCCACATGCATCGCCCAACAAATTGTCAGATGTTTTCGTGAGGAGAGTATACAAGATATGGAAAAGTCAGAAATTCTGCGTATTTGGACCAATTTAAAGTGGAAAAAGGGGTTGCTCTCGACCCTAACAGAAAACATCTCAACGCATCATACTTCACCTGCATCCTCCTATATATAAGTTGATCACAGACAACAGCTTCGTAGTACCACCACCATTCGTACCTGGCAAGCCCAAACCAGTTCCATTCCATGGCGCCATCCGAGTCCCAGCATCTCGCTTTGTTCCTTGCCATCGTCCTGACCGCCGCCACACCGCAGCCCTCGGCGGCCCCTGCTCCCTCCGCCAAGGCCCAAGAGCGATGTAGTAGCAAAACCATTGGCATGGTGTATGATACTATGATTCCTTGCCTTCCCATCCTACCACCCATATTATTATGTATACCACCGATATTCTGTCCGCCGCCAACGCAACGCCATCCCCTTTCAAGCCGCACCCCAAGGAGTGCCTACCGTCGCTGATGGGACTGATGCCATGTAAGGATTTCCTCACCAACAGCACCGCGCCCAAGCCTCCACCCCAAGGCAAGTGCTGTGATGGCGTCCGGTCACTCTTCCAAAGCTTCCCCATCTGCCTTTGCCACGTGTTCAACGGCGGCGATCTCGACAAACTCATGTCGATCGGCACCCATGGATGGGGGCCAACTCTTTGGTCTCTCGTCTGCATGTAACACCAGCCCGAGTGACTTTGTACCCTGCTACGGTAAGTCGTTATTGCTCTTGTGTGGTACTATAGTTTTTTCTCTGTATTATTGTACTTTTTTATATATATATTGTGCTCATCTTTAATTATCAATGGTGTGAATCTTTTTTCATGAATCAGAGAGCAGATGTGCCGCCAATGAGGGCCGCCCCTACGCCTAAAGCTTCTCCATAATCGACTCAATATGAGGTAACTTGTTTTTTTCTGTATAAATCGAGTCATATCTTTTGTGGGTGATAGATTCATCCATGGCTGCATGAACTGGCACGTATTTATGTATTGTAATTTAACTTGTGTTTATCCTCGTTTTGCAGAGCCACCGTCGTAGTACCATTACAGAGTAAAGTTGGAAGCTAAAGATTTGTTAGTATCATTCTTAGAAGATATAGTGCGAGTTTTTAGTTTGATTAGGAAGGATATGCTGCTTCATTTGTGTCAATCTCAGATTCGTCTTCAGAAAATTTGTTCGTTATGATCGTCAACTATATTTATATATGTGTGTTCTTTATGAATGTCCGTGGTATGCTATCATCAAACGAGCACCTAGTTATCGAATTGTTTAATTATTTGTCCCGGTTCGTGAGCCCAGGGGGCCGGCCGGGGCCTCGTGGGCATTGGCCCCGGTTCGTCTGGGCCCATTTGTCCCGGCTCTTGGCACGAAACGGGACCAATGGGCCTCGCTCCTCGCCCACAACCATTGGTCCCGGTTCGTGGCAGGAACCGGGACAGAAGGATGGCCTTTAGTCCCGGTTCCAGCCACGAACCGGGACAAATGAGTTGCCTATGTATACCCCATCGCCGGCGAGCAGAGCTCTCCACAGTGCTCTGTTTTTTGCTGCCCGGCGAGGAAGGGCATTTGGGTGCTCTAGCTCACCTCTTATGCATGTGAGGTGTCCGATGAAATGCCCGAGCCACACTAGTTAAGCTTTCTCCTCTCGAAGCTCGACCTTCGAGCTCCATTTTTTCCGAGTTTTGTCTAGGTTTAGCGGTCTGTCACGCCCCGTCCCCGTCTTCACCGCCGTCGATCGCCCGCGCCGATCTCGTCGCCGGCACCACCGTGGTGAGCCTCTTGTTCTTATCTTCTTTCTGAAAGAAAAAAATCTTACTTTAGATAGATACTTGTTTAATTTTCTTACTTTTGACACACATAATTATATATAATGCACGCAGATGAACTCGCAATGGATGTACGGTGACAGACACACCTTGGAGTACATTAAGGGCGTGCATAATTTTCTCGAAGTGGCTGAGGCAAACAAGCAGAATGGTTTTATGTGTTGTCCATGCCCTAATTGTGGGAATACGAGGTCTTACTCCGACAAGAAAATCCTTCACACTCACCTGCTTTATAAGGGTTTCATGCCACACTATAATGTTTGGACGAAGCATGGAGAAATAGGGGTTATGATGGAAGACAGCGAAGAAGAAGAGGACGATGAAAACTACGTGCCCCTTGAATACGGTGATGCTGCAACGGGGGAAGCTGAAGATCAAGAGGAAGCTGAAGATCAAGAGGAACCACACGATGTGCCCGATGATGATCTCCGCCGGGTCATTGTTGATGCAAGGGAAAAGTGCGAAAGTGAAAAGGAGAAGCTGAAGTTCGATCGCATGTTAGAGGATCACAGAAAAGGGTTGTACCCCAATTGCGAAGATGGCAACACAAAGCTCGGTACCGTACTGGAATTGCTGCAGTGGAAGGCAGAGAATGCTGTGCCTGACAAAGGATTTGAGAAGCTACTGAAAATATTGAAGAAGAAGCTTCCAAAGGATAATGAATTGCCCGACAGTACGTACGCAACAAAGAAGGTCGTATGCCCTCTAGGATTGGAGGTGGAGAAGATACATGCATGCCCTAATGACTGCAACCTCTACCGCGATGCGTACAAGGATTTGAACGCATGCCCGGTATGCGGTGCATTGTGGTATAAGATCAGACGAGATGACCCTGGTGATGTTGAGGGCGAGCCCCGCAGGAAGAGGGTTCCTGCGAAGGTGATGTGGTATGCTCCTATAATACCATGGTTGAAATGACTGTTCAGAAACAAAGAGCATGCCAAGTTGATGCGATGGCACAGTGAGGACCGTAAGAAAGACGGGAAGTTGAGAGCACCCGCTGACGGGTCGCAGTGGAGAAAAATCAAGAGAAAGTACTGGGCTCAGTTTGCAAGTGACTCAAGGAACGTATGGTTTGCTTTAAGCGCGGATGGCATTAATCCTTTCGGGGAGCAGAGCAGCAATCACAGCCCCTGGCCCCTGACTGTATGTATGTATAACCTTCCTCCTTGGATGTGCATGAAGCGGAAGTTCATTATGATGCCAATTCTCATCCAAGGCCCTAAGCAACCCGGCAACGACATTGATGTGTACCTAAGGCCATTAGTTGAAGAACTCTTACAACTATGGAATGGAACAGGTGTACGTGCGTGGGATGAGGACATGGGGAAATAATTTGACCTAAAGGCGTTGCTGTTCGTGACCATCAATGATTGGCCCGCTCTCAGTAACCTTTCAGGACAGACAAACAAGGGATACCACGCATGCACGCACTGTTTAGCTGACAACGAAAGTATATACCTAGACAGATGCAGGAAGAATGTCTACCTGGGCCATCATCGATTTCTCTCAACCAACCATCAATGTTGAAAGAAAGGCAAGCATTTCAAAGGCGAGGCAGATCACCAGAAGAAGCCCGCCATGCGTACCGGTGACCACATACTTGCTATGGTCTCTGATTTACACGTAATATTTGGAAAGGGCCCCGGCGGACTAGCTGTTCCGAATGACGCTGAGGGACGCGCACGCATGTGGAAGAAAAATCTATATTTTGGGACCTACCCTACTGGAAAGAGTCAGAGGTACGCTCTTCAGTCGACGTGATGCACGTGACGAAGAACCTTTGCGTGAACCTGTTAGGCTTCTTGGGCGTGTATGTGAAGACAAAAGATACACCCGAGGCGCGGGAGGACCTGCAACGTTTGCACGAAAAAGACGGCATGCCTCCAAAACAGTATGAAGGCCCTGCCAGCTACGCTCTTACCAAAGAAGAGAAGAAAATCTTTTTTGAATGCATGCTCAGTATGAAGGTCCCGACTGGCTTCTCGTCGAATATAAAGGGAATAATAAATGTTCCAGAGAAAACGTTCCAGAACCTAAAGTCTCATGACTGACGCGTGATTATGACACAACTGCTTTCGGTTGCATTGAGGGGGCTTCTAACGGAAAACGTCCGATTAGCCATTGTGAAGCTATGTGCATTCCTCAATGCAATCTCTCAAAAGGTGATCGATCCAGAAATCATACCAAGGCTAAGGAGTGATGTGGCGCAATGTCTTGTCAGTTTCGAGCTGGTGTTCCCACCATCCTTCTTCAATAACATGACGCACGTCCTAGTTCATCTAGTCGACGAGCTTGTCATTCTGGGCCCCGTATTTCTACATAATATGTTCCCCTTTGAGAGGTTCATGGGAGTCCTAAAGAATTATGTCCGTAACCGTGCTAGGCCAGAAGGAAGCATCTCCATGGGCCATCAAAGAGGATGTCATTGGGTTTTGTGTTGACTTCATTCCTGGCCTTAAGAAGATAGGTCTCCCTAAATCGCGGTATGATGAGAGACTGACTGGAAAAGGCACGCTAGGAGCGGACTCAATAATATGCAGGGACGGGCATTCTTGGTCTCAAGCACACTACACAGTTCTACAGAACTCTACCTTGGTGACCCCGTATGTCGATGAACACAAGAACAGTCTGCGCTCCAAATACTCGGAGCAGTGTGACGACTGGATTACATGTGAACACATCAGGACTTTCAGCAGTTGGTTGGAACATGTCTCAGAGGTGACAAAACTGTTTTTGATGAGTTGTACTCATTGTCCAGGGGACCATCTTCGACTATATTGACTTACAAAGGATACGAGATAAATGGGAATACATTTTACACGATCGCCCAAGATCAAAACAGCACCAACCAAAACAGCGGTGTCCGCTTTGATGCAGCAACCGAGAGGGGAAATGACACATATTATGGTTACATAATGGACATATAGGAACTTGACTACGGACATGATTTTAAGGTCCCTTTGTTTAAGTGCAAATGGGTCAATCTGTCAGGAGGCGGGGTACAGGTAGACCCACAGTACGGAATGAAACCAGTGGATCTGAACAATCTTGGGTACGCTGACGAACCGTTCGTCCTAGCCAATGATGTGGCACGGGTTATATATGTGAAGGACATGTCTATCAAACCGAGAAAAAGAAAAGATAAGGAAGCGAATACATCATACGATGAGCCAAAGCGCCATATAGTTCTTTCAGGAAAAAGGGACATCGTGGGAGTGGAGGGCAAGACAGACATATCTGAATATTATGAAAAGTTTCATGAAATTCCTCCCTTCAAAGTCAAGGCTGACCCAAGCATCCTGATAAACGATGAAGATTATCCATGGTTACGGTGCAATAAGCAAAGCACACAAGCGAAAAAAAAGTGAAGACTTTCTCTCCACAACTATTATGATGATACCATGCCAACTTTCAACCTTTTCGTAGTTCATTTGAAATGACTGTTGTAACAGACGAGTTTCCGTATGAAATCCCGATACTTCAAAACAGATTGTCCATTTTGTACACGAAGTGCATCCAGTTTTTGCCGTAACCCTCTCTACTTTCTTGCACATGCTATGTGGGTGAAATGATGATACCATGCCAACTTTCAACCTTTTTCAGAGTTCATTTGTAGTGCTTTTCAATTTCATGGTCTCATAGCTCAAAATAATCAGTAAATGCATGGAAAATAACAAATGAAGTCAGAAATGGTTGAAAAATGATGATGTGGCTTTAAATGGTGCATTTTGAACATAGAAAAACTATGGAGTTCAAAAAAGGTCAAAAAAATGAAATCCCTTTGTAACAGATGAGCTTTCGTCCGAAACCCTGATACTTCGAAAGAGATTGTCCGTTTTGTACACAAAGTGCAGCTAGTTTTTGCCGTAACCCTCTCTACTTTCTTGCATATGCTATGTGGGTGAAATGATGATACCATGCCAACTTTCAACCTTTTCATAGATCATTTCTAGTGCTTTTCAATTTCAGAGTCTTATAGCTTAAAATAATCAGTAAATGCATGGAAAATAACAAATATCATAAAATAAAATAAATAAGTAATTAGAAATAGAATAAAATAAACTTTAATAAAAAATATAAGTAGAAACAAAATAAAATAAACTTTAATAGCATAAATAAAATTTATGAAACTAAAATTATCAACATATTTTCTGTTCAAAACATTATAAACCTCTAGTATTATTGAAACTAAAATTATAGTATAAAATTGATGCAACTAAAACTATCAAAGTTTTTTCTGTTCAAAATCATTTAAAGCAAAAAGGATTTTCATAAAGAACTTTTTTTGTTACAAACTTTAATAGCAAAAAGAATTATCATAAAATAAAATAAATAAGTAAGTAGAAACAAAATAAAATAAAATAAACAAGTATTTTGTTCTAAGTAGAAACAAAATAAAATGAATAAAGCAAAAAAGAAAAGAAATAAACTGGGAAAAAAATAAAAAAACGCCACCTACTGGGCCACCACGGCCTGAATACGACTAGAAACCCACCCATGGGCCAGGATTTAGGCCCGTAGAAGGCCCAATAGGCCCACAGGCAGATATAGTGCGTTTAGGCCCGAAAGGCTGCATTTGAGAGGAGCTCGAGAGGGCAGCGGGAGTGGGGCTTATAAACCACTCTCGAGCTCCCCTCAACTAGCGAGGTGGGACTAAACTTTCGTGCCGCATCGCGAGCAGCACAAGGCGTTTAGTCGCGGTTGGTGCCACCAACCGGGACTAAAGGTAAGCATTGGTACCGGTTCATGGTACCAACCGGAACCAATGCCCACCCTTCAGTCCCGGTTGTTCCCACCAACCGGGACCAAAGGCGTCTGCTTCCCGCCCTTTGGGCTGCTGAAAAGAGACCTTTGGTCCCGGTTGGTGGCACTAACCGGGACTAAAGGTGGGCATTGGTCCCGGTGTGTGGCACAAACCGGGACCAATGCTCTGTCTATATAATCAACACTTGTGAAAATTTACGTTCAGTTCTCCGATCCCGCCCCTCTGCCTCGCCGTCACCGTCGCCGCGCGCCATCCCGCGCCCCTCCGACACCGTCCCGCGCCGCCCCGACGCCGTCGTCGCCCCGCGCCACCCCTGCCCCGACGTGGCTGCCCTCTGCCCCGACCTCGCAGTCGCCGCCCTCTGCCGCGCCTCGTCGCCGCCGCCCAATGAGCCCCCTCCCTTCCCCCGCGCCGTCGCCCCTGCCTGCTCTGCTTGCCGCGCGCCACCGCCTCGGCGTCCTCTGCAGCGGCCGCCGCCCCGGCCTGCTCCCTGGTTTTTTTTCATACACTTTTTCATTTGTACATTGATGTATGTGTATATATGGATGTTGTATGTATATGTATATATATGCAGATGTATGTATGATCCATGGATGTGTATGCATTGATGTATGATTTTTTTTGTTCATAGATTTTTTTTGTAAATTTATGTGTATATATATATATATATATATATATATATATATATATATATATATATATATATATATATATATATATATATATATATATATATGTGCATATTTAGAAAAAAAATTTGTTGCAAAAGTTACATTTAAGGTTAGTTGATTTAGTGCATTTTTGGTTATTAGTTCTACTGTTAGTGCATTTTAGGATAGAAGATTCTAGGTTAGTGGATCGGAGAGGAAAAAGTAAAATAGTGAAAAGGAAGAAAAGAGGAAGAGGGAAGAAGGAAGAAGAAGAAAAAGAATGAGAGGAAAAAGGAAAATAAGAAGAGGAAGAAGTGGAGAAATAAATAAGAAGAGGAAAAAAGAAGAAGAAAAATGAGGAGAAGAAGAAAGGAATAGAGGACAATAGAGCGCAAGCCTCTATTCCTTTTTTCTTCTCCTCTTTTCTTTTTCTTTTTTTTCTTCGATCTTCTCATCTATTCCTTTCTTCTTCTCCTTTTTTTTCATCTTCTTCCTCTTCTTATTTTTTATCAGGTATGTCGATGTCGATATACCCCCTCCGCGATAACTTTGACATGAGGGGGATCGATAAATAATAGAACTAGTTAAACTAGTTTATTTTTAGTAAGTACTACTTTATTTTATTTATAGTAAGTGCTTAGTAGTTCAACTAGTTGATTTAATAAAACTACTTTATTTTACTATAGAAGTAGTTTATTTTTAGTAAGTACTACTTTATTTTATTTATAGTAAGTGATTAGTAGTTGAACTAGTTGATTTAATAAAACTACTTTATTTTACTATATATAGAAGTAGTTTATTTTTAGTAAGTACTACTTTATTTTATTTATAGTAAGTCCTTAATTAGTAGTTGAACTAGTTGATTTAATAAAACTACTTTATTTTACTATAGAAGTAGTTTATCTTTAGCAAGAAAATTAATAAAACTAGTTCATTTTTTTAGTTCACGAAATTATTCCCGCATCGACGTCGACGATGCCTATCCCGCATCCTCGTTGTCGACTCGGCGGAGGAGGCCAGCTTGATCAGAGGGGCCATGTCCGGGTCTGGGCTCCGCCGGGCTGGTATCGGGAGGTGCTACCTTCCGGGGGGCGTAGGTTGGTGAGGAGCCAGCCCGTCGTTGACCCGATCCTTGTTTGGTGGCGGTCGCGTGGGCCAGTGACGGTGCCTAGGCTTCCGGACACCGCGGAGGTGGTACGTCACCGTGTCAGCGAGGAGGACGAGCACGTCTGTCGCTACATGGTTGCGTTGGAGGGCAGGTTCGACAATACCTGGCAGGTTCTTCAGGGATCTCACTGGAGCTACGATCCTGTGATGGTTCCTTCCCTTTGGGTGTCCACCGCCCACGCCGATACCCGCCAGGTGCTACGGTTCTAGCTGTACTAGCGAGGCTATATATATGTATGATAGTATTCGAGGTGTATTAGTGATAATATTCGACGATGTACAGACGGAAGAGATGATGTAGTTTTGCTTATAATTGAATGCATGCTAATTTGAATACTACTTTATTTTACGATTTGGTTTTGCTTATTGAATGCTCAAATTGGAAAACTACTCCTACTTTGAATGCTAAAATTGGAGAGCACTATGCAAGGCGTATGCATATGATTAGTTGATAGCTTATAGGGTTTTTGTTGTCGCAGAAATCTAGGAGCCCCCCCTCCATCATCCCCGCCGTTGTCCCCGTCACCGACCCCCTCCGACCTAGAGGTGAGACCAGCCAAATCATTTTTTAGAAAGATAATTAAATGATATTTCGGGTTGACTGTAAGTTAGTCGAGTGTCCACCATATATGAGAGGATGAAGAATCCCGACTGTTGTCGTGGGGTAGCTTCTCCTTCATTCCCGTGTGCTAGACAATTTGGTGTAATGCACTCGGGAACGAAAGGAGGAGCTACCATCACCGACGGTCACAAATGTGAGAGGGGAATCAGTGAGGGAGAGTTCCACCATATATATATGAGAGGACCAAGAATCCCGACTGTTGTCGTGGGGTCACTTCTCCTTCGTTCTCGTGTGCTAGACATTTTGGTGTAATGCACTCGGGGACGAATGGAGGAGCGACCATCACCAACGGTCGAATGTATACACCACGTGAGCTGAGAGTTTTTAAGAAAAGATTCGACAGACCGATAGTCAACCCGTGATTAATAATAATGACCTAATTTAGTTTTTGTAGTACATATATTTAATTGTAAAAGTTTAATCTTTGAATTATGAACGTAGGAAATGTCGTCATCGGATGACGAAAGTCTCCCAGGGGAGTGCGGCTGGTGACACGATGATCGAGGTTTGTGCGATAGGCCTCACCTGGACGATGATTGGCGCTTCAGCATTAAGCTCGAGAAGACCTTCGATGTTGAAACGGTATGCAATAGCGACAAGTGTTTTTTTGTAATTAAGCATGACTTTAACTATTTCAACGTGTAATTTTCATCTTTTACAATTCGAGTATAGCTTATCCCATGCCATGCAAGACGCTATGTGTTGGGGAGGATGGATTTTGAAGACCATGAAAATTTTGAAACGAAGAAAATTCACCTAAGGACTCATCATGATGTGGATTTTGAAGTAAATCTGTATAATGCTGAGAGCGTAACCCATTTTGGTTGCAAAAATTGGGAAGCATTTTGCAAGATGTATGGTTTTGATGAGGGTATGCTTGTCACCATGGATCTTGGTGATCCTGACAACGACCAAGACAATATGGACAATTGGGTCCTTGTTGATACGCCTCCAGTTCTACCGCTATGTGAGTTTCTCAAACATAGTTAATTATTAACTAATTTATATTGTTTATTTCAAAATACTGGACAACTTATTTCCATTGACAGCTTATTTTGATTGTTCAAACAATGTGCAGAACATGGTAGACAAAACCCACTACACCGATGGCTCCGAGTTAACTTATCAGGAGAAAAATCATCCGGTCGGATTTTGTACTGATCTTGAGAATTACAATATCTACAATCAAACTCCTCAACATTATGGTCAATACGTGCCAGTAGTGCACGTGTTGAACTACGGTAACTAGCATGGAGATACCCTGGTAAGATTTTTTACTATTACGACATCCATGCATCTTTTGCATACTTCTAAAACTAGTACATCATTGCTAACTATGAAGTTATTACTATGTTTTTCAACAGAGAATCCCAGAGGACTGTGTGCCTCATTTGATGTATCAGAATGGCAGCCTTCGTGTTTTGAACATATATCCAGGTCATCCTACGAATCTCAACTGTCCATACCGGATTTCTAAAAGAAGTGTAGACATGCTAATCAGAGAATGGAAAAAATGTATGGACAGTCATAAGGAGGTTCTCGGAAGCAAAAGGAAGCGCCGCGCAAGAATTGGAGACAGGATGATCTCCATTCTCCATAATGGAGAGTCAGGGTCTATATTGTTTTATGTTATTTTACCGTAAATAGGGTATTTAGGTCCTGCCTAATACTGATGATCATGTGCTAAGAACAATTAAGTAGGGTTGGTTCGATGACTATCAGGATGATGATCCTATGACTTGTTATTAATAATGAGTACAAGTTGTATGATGATGATTAGTAGGACTTGTTATTATGATGGTGCATGATGCGAGCATGAACAGTTATTATATATCTGTGGGTGAAATGAACATGGGTTGGATTGAAGTGAATGCAACATGCATGTGGTGCATGTCGAAAGTAGTACAATCCAAACTTAATCAAGTTAGGATTAGTATTACTTTCGACATGTACCACGTGTTGCCTCACTTCAATCTAAGTCATGTTTAGGCATAGCAGTAGAAGTAGCACGGAGATAAGAGAGGACACATCTCTCTATTAGCTACCTATGACAACCTAAATTAACCGCCAAAATCCCTAAACCACCTCCTTTAGAAAAAAAACCAGCCCCTGAAATGCTGACGCGTGGAAGCTTATTGGTCTTGGTTGGTGCTACCAACCGGAACCAAACACTACTGGAATCAGCTTATTTGCCGTCTGCCAGTTCTTTGCCATCAGCTGGCAGACGACAAAGAGGCACTTTGCCGTCTGCTTGCAAAAAACAGACGGCAAAGAACTGACAGACGGCAAAGATGCCAGTTGCCATCAGCCAATTATTTGCCGTCTGCCAGCAGATGGCAAAGAATCTTTACCATGTGCTGGCGGACGGCAAAGAGGTGGGGCTATCTCTCTTTTTGCGGGTACAAAGAAAATCGTTGCCCCCACCTCCTCTCTCTGTCTCCCCTCTCTCCGCACGCCCCCACCTCCTCTCTCTCTCCCCTCTCTCTCCCGCTCGTCTCTCCCTCTCCCTCGCGCGAGCACCTACGGCGGCCGATTTCGGCGAGCTCCGACGGGATTCGACAGCGCCCAGCACACCCACGTGACCCCCTCTCCCCGCTCCTCCATCCCCTCCGACCAGATCTGACTCGCGCATCCTCCTGCGACCACGTGTGACCCTTCCCCGCGGCTAGGGTTTCGGCCACCACATCGCCGGCGTGGCTCCGGTGTTGCTCCGGTGACTCAGGTGAGTCTCTTCACTCCTCCTCGTCACATCCATCCCTCTCTTTCTCACCGCGTCGCGTCGCGTCTCCTCTCCCTCACAGATCCATCACGCCGGGAAGCCATGGACGGGAAGGACGCCATGGACAGTAAGGACGCAGTGGAGGACGCAGCTCCACCACTGCCCCAACGCCATCCAGGTCCGCCCCTTCTCCTCTTCTTCCCTCTTGGATTTCTTCTCTTCCTGCCTTGCACCCGTCCACTCAAGTTCTAAACCAAACAAGAAAATTTACCAATCTTGTTTTTGCTGCATATGCAATAATGGTTGAGGAGGACTCAGTTGTTCACTTCTATAATTGTGCCATAAATCGGTTTACTCTGCTTGAGGGCTGCCGTGGTTAGCTCGATTTGATAGGTCCTTACTACATGTGCTGCAGGGATTTAACTTGACTGGTTAATAATGAGTGTCAATCAATCAAACACAAGGAAACTATAAATGCTTACTATTTTGTATAGTGATCGTTGTGTTGTGTATAGGTAAAACTTGTGTTGTCCTTATCTAGTTTGGAGGCATCATCATGTGTTGTCAATTTAGTTTCTGCCATGGTTTTCGTTTGGTCCTGCTTATGCCAAATTGATCATTCATTGCTTCTGAACATTCTACCTTTAATCTTTGCTTTTGTAAAACCGGCCTTTCTTCTATTGAATGGAGTGTTTGCTTGCTATGCGGGAAAAGTAGCTCATTCATCGCTGATTTGGCATGTGCAACCAAAGTGGACGGACCGCATTTAGGTCCGATCACCGTGAGGATCCTCTGGCGGTGCTGGATGTGCCGTGGCACGGTGGTGCCCCTGGGTGGCGCCTCCGTGCTGCGGTGCCCTTGGTTGGCGCCTTCGTGCCCATGCTCTCACTGGCGCCGCCGTTGTGGTGCTCTCTGGCAAGCTCCGTCTTGTTGTGGTGGTGTTGGTTGTGATGCTTGTCACACCATAGTGATGGTGTGGCTGCATCCTGCTTCGGCTACAACTCCTTTTGGTGAGCTTCTCCTTGCTCCCCTCCTGATCTCTCTAATGCATAGCTCTAGCTCTTGATCTTGTTGGATGTGAGGCTCTATTAGCTGTGGTTAGCTGCTGTAGATGAGCATCAACTTGTATTGGAGCTCTCTATGATGGATTCTTGCTGTGTCAGGGTTTTGGTCAGTGACCATCTATGTGTATTTGTGAAGTATATATACTCCTGTACTGCTCTGTTCTGTGTAGCTGATCCTGGAGTGGTTACTTTGGTCAGTTACTTTACTCATGAACGGATACTCACTTGTTCTTACTTATTTTACTTATAATACTGATATGAACAGATACCACTTGGTTTGGCTATTCCTATTTGTCTCTTTCTAATAGCCTATGAACAGATACTACACTTGGTTTTGGTTGTTACTTTCCTAGTTTTCTACTGATAAGACAGATACTACATCTGATTTGGGCAATGATGCTGGTCTGAGCCCCCCTCTCTTAGGCTTAATTTACATGTGACTATCCCTGTGCTATGATGAACTAGCCCTGGCACTTCCAGGCTGTCTGAGCACATAATCCCTCAAGTATACCTTGAGGTCTTCTGTAGCTCTCCTTAATAGTTATCTCTTCTAAGCTGTTGGTGGTTGGATGTGTTGGGACTTGGTCTGGTTGGCTGGTTGTGATGTATATATCCTCCTGGAGCTTTGTTTTTGGCGTTGCACAGTGACATGTACCTATTGTCACTAGACAAAACTGATTGTGGTGATGAAGTCTAATCTTTGGCTTTAATCACTAGTTTTTAGTTGGCTTAATTCCTGGTGCTAGTACTGATAGTGGTCTTTGTGTTGGCATTTAACTTACTGCTAATTGTGGTGGCTTCTTGATTGGGTCCTTGGCTGGTTCTCTCCTTTGGCTCTTTGGTATTGGTTTACTCTATTTGGCTTTCTAATTAAGATCACTTTGAAAATCAGGATCTTAACTAAGATTATCTTGATCTCAGGTACTGGCTCCTACAGCATTGCATTTCACCAAGTGAAATGCTACATTTCTACTCCTAACCCATTCTCTCTTTCTTAGTGTTTTTGTTATGCAGGTTGGAAGAAAAGAAGAAGATCCAAAGAAGATCTTAGTAATAAGATAGTTTTTAGGAAAATAGATATTTAGTTTTAGATCATTCCTTGTAATGTTTGTTGGATATGTGTTCATGGATATGTGTTGGATATATATGTGTTCATGACTATATATTGGTAACATGTGTTGGATATGTGTTCATGGATATGTGTTCGATATATATGTGTTCATGAGTATTGGTAATATGTGTTGGATATACTATATTGGTCATATATATAGTGTGTGTTTGATTTTCTGTGAAAATGAATTGATATAAGAAGAAACAGAATTAATGCCTATTTGGTCTCTTTGCCATCTGCCAACAGATGGCAAAGAGCCTGCAGCCTTTGTCGTCTGCCAACAGATGGCAAAGAGCCGTGCCCTTTGCCGTCTGCCAGCAGATGGTAAAGAGCCGTGCCCATTGCCGTCCGCCACTGACGGCAAAGGCCTCTTTGCCGTCCGCTGCAAAAAACAGACGGCAAAGAAGGCCTTTGCCGACCCTGTCTTTGCCGGAGCTGTTTGCCGTCCGCGGCGGACGGCAAAGGCCTTTGCCGTCCGCCATCCTAGCCTTTGCCGTCCGCTATGGCTGATGGCAAAGTACCAGATTCCTGTAGTGAAAGGCCCTCGTGCCTGGGCTCGCCGGAGCGGCCACGTGGAGGCCCATCTGTCCCGGTTAGTATAAGAACCAGGACTAAAGGCCTAGGGCATTAGTAACGACCCTTTAGTCCTGGTTCCCCAATCGGGACAGATGGGCGTTATGAATGGGGACAAATGGCCCTTTTCTACTAGTAATGCTCTCCTGACTATCCAACGCTCCTAATTAATTTATCTAGCACTAATAGACTGCGAAAAGAAATATCATTGCCGCAAGTTGTACTCTACGATCGTTGCTTAATGCCGCAAAGTAAGCACACATCATGTGCATCTCCAACTCATTTGCTATTTCTCTTAAGAAATCGGTCGCCAACCGCACACCCGGAAAAGTTGGGTCGCTCGAGGCGATCAAGGAGGCGACTAGGGGTCCCTTGCACGCCGCCGGTGACGCCGCCGGTTCCCTCTCTCTCCGCCGGCCGCTCCGGCGGCGGGAGGAAGGGGGAACCTCGGGTCTGTTTACTAGGTGGGTGGGTGGCAGGGTTAGGGTTGAGGGAGACGCTGCCGAGGCCGTTGCAGTGGTGTCGCGTCGGAATAAGTTTCTCCGGGCTCCGTTCGCGGTAAGGTGAGGCTTTTGCCTTCGTCTAGGAGCCAGCGGTGTTGGGGATCCCCGGATCTCGTCGAGGTCGCGGACTATGGTGGTTGGAGGTCCATCGGCACTGGTTGTTTGGATCCTCAAATGGGCGATGGAGGTAGGGAGACGAAGTCCTTTCTTCTGTTGGAAATATGCCCTAGAGGCAAAAATAAAATGGTTATTATTGTATTTCCTTGTTCATGATAATTGTCTATTGTTCATGCTATAATTGTATTAACTGGAAACCGTAATACATGTGTCAATACATAGACCACAACATGTCCCTAGTGAGCCTCTAGTTGACTAGCTCGTTGATCAATAGATGGTTATGGTTTCCTGACCATGGACATTAGATGTCATTGATAACGGGATCACATCATTAGGAGAATGATGTGATGGACAAGACCCAATCCTAAGCATAGCAGAAGATCGTGTAGTTCGTTTGCTAAAAGCTTTTCTGATGTCAAGTATCATTTGCTTAGACCATGAGATTGTGCAACTCCCGGATACCGTAGGAATGCTTTGGGTGTACCAAACGTCACAACGTAGCTGGGTGGCTATAAAGGTGCACTACAGGTATCTCTGAAAGTGTCTGTTGGGTTGGTACGAATCGAGACTGGGATTTGTCACTCCGTATGACGGAGAGGTATCTCTGGGCCCACTCGGTGACACATGTGGGAGACTTGATGAGGTTATTGAACCGTCTCTTCAACTAGTGTGTAGCAGGGCACAAGAAGTTGTTCATGTGACGCCTACACCAATTGAAGTGGAAGCTTATGATAGTGATCATGAAACTTCGGATTATGTCACTACCAAACCTCGTAGGTCGACAAGGATGCGTACTACTTCAGAGTGGTACGTAATCCTGTCTTGGAAGTCATGTTGCTAGACAACAATGAACCTACGAGCTATGGAGAAGCAATGGTCAGACCAGATTCCGACAAATGGCTCGAGGCCATAAAGTTCGAGAGGATCCATGTGTGAAAACAAAGTATAGACTTTCGAAGAACTACTTGATGGTCGTAAGGCTATTGGGTACAGATGGATTTTAAAAGGAAGACGGACAATGATGGTAAGTATCACCATTAAGAAAGATAGACTTGTCGTTAAGATGTTTTCTGGCAAGTTCAAGGAGTTGACTACGGTGAGACTTTCTCACTCGTAGCAATGCTAAGAGTCAGTTGGAATTGTATTAGCAGTTACTGCATTATTTATGAAATCTTGCAGATAGGATGTCAAAACATTGTTTCCTCGACAATTTTCTTGAGAATAGGTTGTATGTGATACAACCAGAAGGTTTTTGTCAATCCTAAAAGATGCTAACAAGTATGCAAAGCTCCAGCAATCCTTCTAAGGACTGGAGTAAGCATCTCGGAGTTGGAATGTACGCTTTGATGTGATGATCAAAGATTTTGGGTTTATACAAAGTTTATGAGAAACTTGTATTTCCAAAGAAGTGAGTGGGAGCACTATCGAATTTCTGATGAGTATATGTTGTTGACATATTATTGATCAGAAACGATGTAGAATTTCTGGAAAGCATATAGGGTTATTTGAAAAGTGTTTTTCAATGGAAAATCTGGATTAAGCTACTTGAACATTGAGCATAAAGATCTATAAGGATAGATCAAAAACCGCTTAATAGTACTTTCAAATGAATACATAGCGTGACAAGATTTTGAAGGAGTTCAAAATAGATCAGCAAAGATGTAGTTCTTGGCTGTGTTACAAGGTGTGAGCATTGAGTAAGACTCAAGATCTGACCACGGCAGAAGAGAGAGAAAGGTCGAAGGTCGTCCCCTATGCTTTATACGTAGGCTCTACAGTATGCTATGCTGTGTACCGCACCTGAAGTGTGCCTTGCCATGAGTCAATCATGGGGTACAAGAGTGATCCAAGAATGGATCACATGACAGCGGTCAAACCTATCCTTATAACTAGTGGACTAAGGAATTTTCTCGATTATGGAGGTGGTAAAAGAGTTCGTCGTAAAGGGTTACGTCGATGCAAACTTTAACACTAATCCGGATGACTCTGAGTAGTAAACCGGATTCGTACAGTAGAGCAGTTATTTGGAATAGCTCCAATGGTAGCTGCATCTACAAGATGACATAGAGATTTGTAAAGCACACACGGATCTGAAAGGTTCAGACCCGTTGACTAATAACCTCTCTGACAAGCGAGATATGAACAAACCCTATGGGTGTTGGATACATTACAATCACATAGTGATGTGAACTAGATTATTGACTCTAGTGCAAGTGGGAGACTGTTGGAAATATGCCCTAGAGGCAATAAAAAATGGTTATTATTGTAGTTCCTTGTTCATGATAATTGTCTA
Source organism: Aegilops umbellulata (assembly GCA_032464435.1). NCBI lineage: Eukaryota > Viridiplantae > Streptophyta > Magnoliopsida > Poales > Poaceae > Aegilops > Aegilops umbellulata. The sequence continues at coordinate 438,994,237 of CP136060.1, forward strand.
TTGTTCATGCTATAATTGTATTAACTGGAAACTGTAATACATGTGTGAATACATAGACCACAACATGTCCATAGTGAGCCTCTAGTTGACTAGCTCGTTGATCAATAGATGGTTATGGTTTCCTGACCATGGACATTAGATGTCATTGATAACGGGATCACATCATTAGGAGAATGATGTGATGGACAAGACCCAATCCTAAGCATAGCAGAAGATCGTGTAGTTCGTTTGCTAAAAGCTTTTCTGATGTCAAGTATCATTTGCTTAGACCATGAGATTGTGCAACTCCCGGATACCGTAGGAATGCCTCGGGTGTACCAAATGTCACAACATAACTGGGTGGCTATAAAGGTGCACTACAGCTGTCTCTGAAAGTGTCTGTTGGGTTGGTACGAATCGAGACTGGGATTTGTCACTCCGTATGACGGAGAGGTATCTCTGGGCCCACTCGGTAATGCATCATCATAATGAGCTCAATGTTACTAAGCAGTTAGTCACGGGATCATGCGTTACGGAACGAGTAAAGTGACTTGACGGTAATGAGATTGAACAAGGTATTAGGATACCGACGATGGAATCTCGGGCAAGTAACATACCGATTGACAAAGGGAATTGAATATGGGATTGATCGAATCCCCGACATCGTGGTTCATCCGATGAGATCATCGTGGAACATGTGGGAGCCAATATGGGTATCCAGATCCATCTATTGGTTATCGGCCGGAGAGGTGTCTCGGTCATGTTTGCATGGTTCCCGAACCCGTAGGGTCTACACACTTAAGGTTCGGTGACGCTAGAGTTGTTATGGGAAATAGTATGTGGTTATCGAAGGTAGTTCAGAGTCCTGGATGAGATTGTGGACGTCACGAGGAGTTCTGGTATGGTCCGACGGTGAAGATTGATATATTGGATAAAGGGTATTGGAGTCCGGAAGTGTTCTGGAGGTACCAGGCTATGGCCAGCATGACCGAAAGGTGTTCCGGGAGCCCCGACAAGTGTTGGAGGGCCTCATGGGCCAAAGGGGAAGGGGCAAACCAGCCCACTAAGGGGTGGTGCGCCCCCACACCCTTTCCCACGTTACTTGGGGAGGTGGGGCGCCTCCACCAGGCTTGGGAGGCAAGCCTCCACCTGCTTGGCTTGGGGGGCAAGTCTCCCTAGGATTTTCCCTAGGGAGATCCAATCTGCTTGGCTGCCGCCCGCTAGGGGAAACCTGTAACATCCTCAGCATCACACTACAGTAATCTCCCTCTAACAAAGGTCATGTCATCATGATCATCATGCCAAAATGCCACTTGTCCGAAATCTGCTTCAAATTCAAATTGCATGTCAAATATTTGCTTCCTCTTTCATGCAATCAAAATAGTTCACAATATGACAAATATTCACTAAGTATTTTTCATGTTAAAACCAAAATCTTTGGAGTTCCCAAATTGCCTCTGGAAATTAATTAGTGTTCCATCAGCATTTAATTATGCCATTCCCAATTTCCAAAATTCCTAGACAATTCCTCTTGTCTCCAAACTATTTGTGGCAATACCTAAAAATGTGGAGGAATTAATGGGCCAAGTCCCATATTTTTCCTAAATCCTTTTGAGGCTCAAATAAATCATTTCCTCTCTCTATTTTAATTTAAAAAAGGAAAAGAGAAAAGAGAAAGAGGAAGAAGTGGATCTAATCTATTGGCGCTATGGCCCATCTAGCAAAAGGGAAGGCCCAGCCCACCTCCCTTGACTCATCTCCCTCCTCGGTACAGGAGGCAGGGGTCGTGGCAGGCATCCCCCGGCCATGGTCGTGCCTTGCCACGCGTCGGCCATCCGCCTGCTCCTCCCCCTACATCTACCCCGACACCCCCTCCCAGGAAACCCTAGTTCCCATCTCCTCCTTCTTGCGCCGTTCTCTCGCGGACACACACACACACGCACTGCGGACGCCATGGTCGATCTCGTCCTTATGGCCATCATGCTCCCGGGCGCTTGGGAGGATGACCAGGAGCTTCACCGCCGTCATCTGCTTCGTCTACGTGCGTCGTATAGAGTGGGGCGTCCTCGTACGCTCGTCACAGCCGTCTTCTTCCCCGCCACGGCCACGGTGCCATCGCCGTCGATCTCCACCACCGGCGCCTCCCCACGGTTCCGAGCACATCCACGACCTCCCTCGTAGTGAGCCGCGTCCATCCCCCTTCATTGCCCCTTCGATTTGTTGCCGTAGCCACCATCCCCGAGCTCGTCCGGGCTCCCGTGTATGGTACGTGCGTGCTTGGTGCCGCTGCTCTCTGTTTCTGTTGCTTCATGTTGCTACTGCTCTTGCGTTGGTCCTTGTGTTGCTGCTGCCCTGCTCGCCGCAAGATGCCGGCCTTACCCACGCCCAGCCCTGCGCACCTTGCCCCCGGTCACACTCGTCGTCGCCCCACGGCCTTCTACGCGCGCGTGCGCGCTGCGCCTGGCGCTGGCCGCCGCTCGCCCTGGCCGCGTCCAAGGCGTGCCCCGGCAGCTGCTCACGGCCCCGCCTCCGCCCGCTCCTCCCGTGCGCCACCCCGCTCACCAGCGCCCCCGCTACTATTGGCCCCGCTCGTGCACGCTCTCCCGCGCACATGCGCGTGCGTGGTCGCGCCGTCGTCGCTCGCGCCCCGTTCCTCCCCCGCTGCTCTGCTCAGCCTGGCACCGCGGCTCTTCTCCGCCGGCGCCATAGTCACCCGTGCAGCCGTGCCGCTGCCGCCGCGCCTAACCCCGCTGGCTCCGCTCCGTCCCGCGACCCTGCTTGCCGCCGTTCCGGCCACCACCGCGGCCCCGCGGGCCGCTGCCTGTCTTGGCCCTGACCGCCGGCGCCCCTGTGCCCGTGCGAGGCCGGCCAGAGAGGCCGGTTTTCTAGTGGGGCCGACCCTGTTTAATTAGGGGAGCTAATCCTGCCTAACCCCACTGACCACCGCCCCCCACTGCTAACTAATTCTCTAACTTAAAGAAAATTCAATTTAGTTAGTAGTTACTGACATGTGGTCCCACTCTCTAATAATCCTAATTAGAATATTTTAACCCCCCCTATTTTTTAAATAGGACTCTCAATGACAAGTGGACCCAGTCAAACTTTGACCAGTCAAACTCTGCCCAGTCAACTACTGATTGGGCAGTTGACCGGGCCCATTGTCAGCCTCTGGTGCACTCTGGGTGCTGTGCCACCGGGTGCACCCAGCCTTTTCTGGAGATTTTCGAGATTAAAAGTAATTCCAGGACTTTTCAAAAATCATTAAAACTTTAGAAATTCATAGAGAATAATCCATAGCTCGGATGAAAAAGTTTTATATATGAAAGTTGCTCAGAACGACGAGACAAATCCGAATAGGCAATCCGTTCGTCTGCCACATGCCCCTATCTACCTGATCATGCAACTTTTCCCCTCCGTTTCATCTGTCCGAAAATGATAAACCTGGGGAAACATTCCCGGATGTTATCCCCCTTCACCGGTAACGTGTAGCACCGCGTTAGAACATGTCTAGCTCTGTCTGTTGTCCTGTTATGCTCTTGCTTGCTATGTATTTACTGTTTCTTCCCCCTCTTCTCCCCGGTAGACCCCGAGACTGCCGCTGATGCCGCTGTGATCGTCTACGTCGACGACGACCCCTTCTTCTTGTTTGAGCAACCAGGCAAGCCCCCCCTTTGATCATCCCGATATCGCCCATTCAATTCTCTCATGCTTGCATTAGATTTTGCTATTGTTATTGTTTGCTCCTATTCTGATGCATAGCCTGCTTTTGTATCTGCTGCTGTACCTTATGTGCCTGTCCTATACTGCTTAGTATAGGTTGGTTAGTGATCCATCAGAGACCACCACTTATCCATGTTGCCCCTACTTCATCATCGACGAATCGATCTACGTGATCGAAGACCAGGCCCCGACACCGCACATCACTTTCCCCTTTTGTTGCTCGACTCTGCAGAGTTACCATCGAGTGCCGAGGGTGGAACCTATACATCACTCCTGATGAGATCTCTGTAGTGTAGCTATTCGGCCGTGGTCATCGAGGGTGATTTCCTCCTTAACCACTTCCGATACGGCTCTGTCGTGCAACCCCTCAAGTGTGAACTTCGAGGGTGGTTCCTCTTACGTTCACCTTGATGATTACATCGAGTGGAATCCGTCAAGGGTGATTCCTTAGGTTTTCCCCTTGGTGTTAGACACACAGTTACTATGGTTACTATGACTTTGCACTGGACCCTGTTACTAAAGACGGGTTGGCCCTGAGGGGTACCCGCGCGAGCTTAATTGCGAGTGATGTGGAGTCGGGCGGACCTGGAAGGTGCCCGTGAGATGATTACGAGGCGTGGCCGGGCATTCCTCGCCCTTGCCGCAAGTCCTCGAGACGGGGCAACGGGGTCACATCTTTCGTGAGTCTCTGCTTGTTACCGCGCGTTCCTAATCCACTACGATTTGGATATTTGATCCGAGGGGCCTCTGGCCTGATAGCACTAACCACCACGTGGGCATAGTATGGGCGTTCTGCGTCGTATACATCAGCCAAAGCTTAATAGACGTCAGCGACTGAGTGGCGCGCGCCAGGTTGGACTGCATAAGCGCCTGCCTTGTTGAAGGAGGTAGCTAGGTCTGCTCACCGGCCGCGTACGCAACGTGCAGGAGTTCCCGGGGAGATGGCCCATGACCCCTGGGGGCATAGGTTTAGTCCAGCGTGCTAGCCTCTCTATTAAGCCTAGGTCGGGTTGCGGCGTATTGTTTGGCCGAGGCCGGGCATGACCCAGGAAAGTGTGTCTGGCCGGAGTTAATCTAGCATGGTGGGTAAGTTGGTGCACCCCTGCAGGGAAGAAAACATCTATCGATAGCCTGTCCTAGGTAACGGACACTTGGAGTTGTATCCCGATCGATATAACTAGAACTGGATACTTGTGATGAGAACTGGATGGTGATGAGAATTGGATTGTGATGATAATTGGATAGTATGGCTCTGGGATTGCTTTCTCGCAGGGTGTCGAGGAAGGATCTCTGGCCGAGGTTGATAACACTACTACTACTTTACTTTATGCTACTCTACTCCCTCTTGTTGCTGCAAGATGGTGGTTTCCAGAAGATGCTAGTCTTCGATAGGACTAGGCCTTCTCTCTATTCTGGCATTACTGCAACCCAGTCCACATATACAGCCTTCCTTTGATAATGTTGCATATGTAGTGTAGATCCTTGCTTGCGAGTACTTTGGATGAGTACTCACGGTTGCTTTGCTCCCCCTTTTCCCCCTTTCTTCTTCTTTCCGGTTGATGCAACCAGATGTCGGAGCCCAGGAGCCAGATGCCACCGCCGATGCATACTGCTACGTGGAGACCGTCGACGACAGGAGTAGTTAGGAGGCTCCCAGGCAGGAGGCCTTGCCTTTTTCGATCGAAGTTGCTTTTGTGCTAGCCTTCTTAAGGCAGACTTGTCTAACTCATGTCTGTACTCAGATATTGTTGCTTCCGCTAACTCTTGTGTATTCGAGCTTATGTATTCGAGCCCTCGAGGCCCCTGGCTTGTAATATAAAGCTTGTATTATTTTAGTTTGTGTCTAGAGTTGTGTTGTGATATCTCCCCGTGTGTCACATCCCTAGTTCTGGTATGCTCAAGGCTAGCTAGTCATGTGTGCATCATGTTTAAAATTTCATTAAATTTTGAAATGAGGATTTGTGAAACCCTCAGAATCATTTCTGGAAATGACTCAGATAAAAATTGCTCCAAAAGGGTCCAAGAAATGTTCATGTCCCTCTCTGACAATATGGGGCAGAGATAAAAATCAAACAATATTTTTAAGAGTTCATAAATATTTATTTTGGGCATTTGGAGTTAATGCAATAGTTATTTGCCTTGGATATATATTGTTATATATATGAAATATTGTCCAAAAATTATGCCAGTAACTGAGGAGCTCTGGAATAATACCATTAGCCCCTGCAAAAATTGGCATAAGTAAATAAAATGGTTTAGTATTTTTATTAAACCAAACAAATGTCAGAAAATTAGAAAAGAAAACAAAAAGGGGAAAACCCTTACCTGGCGCTTACCTCCCTGTGCAGCCCGTTCCTGTGCTGCCCAGCTGGGCCAGCCCACCCGCGCCGTCGTCCTCCTGGCGCCAGTCGGCCAGGCGTGTGGCCGGCGCGCGCGCACGGCCGTGCCGCCACGCCACCTGCCTGCCTGGCTCCCCCTCGTCGCCTGGATGCCCTGCGCGTCGCCACGACGCCCCGCACCGCTCCCACTCTCTCCCTCGCGCCCCTCTCCCTCCTCTGCTCTCTCTCCCACGACCGACCCCGAGCGCCCGAGACCGCCGATGAGCTTCCCCGCGGCCACAGCCACCGCCAGACCCCCCGACGCCTCCCAAAGCTCCGCTTCGACCCCTATTTCTTCCACCCCGAGCCACGCCACCGGAGGAGCCCTACATCACCGTCGCCATCGTCTTCTTCAACCTCGGGTCACCGAGATCGCCGGCGACCTCCTGCCGTCACCAGCCCCTCCCCGAGCTCCCCGTGGCCACCGTCGCAACCACTGTGAGCTCACGGACCTATTCCTCCTCCTTTTCTACTCGCGTTCTTGCTCGAGCTTCGTTCCCCACCTCCGCCGAGGCTCGCCGCCGCCATGGTCAACGAGCTCCGCGCTCCTGAGCTCGGCTGCTCGCCCGAGCATCACCAGCGTGCTCGCCGCGCTCCTGCGAACCCGAAACACCCACGGGTTCGCCCTGCCATGAACCGTAGCCCTTTTTTCCTCCCCGCCCGAACTCCGGCGCCGCCGCAAGCTCTGCTCCGGCGAGCTTCGGCCACCCTGCGCCCTGCTGCTGCCTCTGCTCGATGCGGCCGAGCGAGGGCTTCTTCCTGGTGTCCCCAGTGCGCCAAACGGTGACCCGTACGAGAAACCCGAACAACTCCGGTGAAACCCCGCCGCGTATTTGGTCGCCGCCGGCCAAGCTCCGGCGAGCTGACGTGGCGCTGACTTAATTAGTACTAATGACCCTGCTAAAACTTCCTAGAGACACTGCCATGTGGGCCCAGTGCATGTTTAGTTAACTTAATATTCTGTTTAGATTAGTACTAATCTTGCGGGTCCCACGTGTCAACTTTGACTTGGTCAAGTCAACGTTGACTGGTCCCACATGTCATCCACCCAACCTAGCTCCGAGACACTGACGTGTGGGTCCCACGGGTCAGTTGACCTGGCCGACCCAGTTGACTTGCTGACGTCACACCTAGGTCATGCTGACGCAGTAAAGCATTTTCTGGATTTATTTTATGCAGGAAATTCCAGAAAATAGTACTAACTTCTAAAAAATTATAGAAATTAATCTATAGCTCAGAATGAAATAATTTATATATGAAAAATTATCAGAAAAATTCAAGGAATCCATCTGTACCATTTTCATGCATGTTTGAACAATGTTTGTCCTCTGTTTTGGACAAAACAAATAAAGGACATTTAAATAATCATATATGGAGTTGGATTTTGAATCATGTATTCAAACCAACTTCATCTAAAATCATAGCTAGATGCATTAGCTCAAATCATAGCATATTGCCATGTCATGACCATGCATCATATTGTGGCATTGCATTGATTGTGTTCTTTCTCAGTTGCCGGTGTTTGTCCCCTCTCGATAGACGTGGTTCCGACGATGTGATCGTGGACACTGATGAAGACTCAATGTTATCTTCAGAAGTGCCAGGCAAGCAAAACCCCCTTGTTCATCCCGATACAATCCCACTCTCTCGCTCCTGCTCTCTTTTACTGCATTAAGACAACAACGATTCAACTGTTACTTGCTGCGGTAGTTGAACCCCTTTATCCTTTGCATGACCTGTCATTGCCACAGTAATTAGATGAAACCCACTAGCATGAGTAGGAGTTGTTTGAGCCCTGATGTGCCTACTCATACATGTTCGTTTGTCATGCCTGCTACTGCTTAGAGTTGAGTCGGGTCTGATTCATCGGGAATGAATTGGAATGGTGATGAACATGTCCTACTGTGTGTGAACTAGGTGTGTGAATACGATTTGGTAAAGGTATTGGTGAGAGGCCATGTAGGAGTACATGGTGGGTTGTCTCATTGAAGCCGTCCTCAGGAACTGAGTTCTGTGTTTGTGATCCATGAAACAGCTACTACCATACATTGGGCCCTGAAATATGACCCCGCTCGACTTACCGACCCCTCTCGTTCTCTGTCCAGGAGTTGCAAGTAGTTTCTGGTGTTTGTAGTATGCTGGGGGCCGCACGCAGCGCTGACCGTAGGGGTGGGCTGTGTTGCGGTAGGCACGTGGCACGGTGTACCGGGCGCCCGTTTGGTGTCCCGGGAACCCTGCACACATCGTTTGGGGCTGTGAGCGAAACTCCGGCCGGATCTCCTCATGGATGGAACCCGAATAGGCGATAAACCTGGACTAGAGACTTGTGTGGTTGGTTAGGTCGTGGTCTACACCCACGTCGGCTTTCGCTTGAAGTCTGCCGAGCACATGTCGTGTGCAGACGCTAAGTGGTGGAAACATGTATGAAGAAGTACACCCCTGCAGGGTTAACATCATCTATTCGAATAGCCGTGTCCGCGGTAATGGACTTCCGGGTTGCCTATAATAGTTCATAGACAAGTGAAAGTGGATACTCTAAAATACGCAAGATAAGCGTGAGTGCTATGGATGGCCTTCTCGTAGGGAGACGGAAGTGGATCCATAGTGGTGTATTGGATGGTGAATATGTGGACTCGTGTGCGCCACCTCAAAGAGTTACTTGTAGTCGTAGTTCAGGATAGCCACCGAGTCAAAGCTGGCTTGCTGCAGTTAAACTACACCACCCCCTTTTGACACTGATGCATATGTAGTTAGATCTGATGTAAGTCTTGCTGGGTACATTTGTACTCACGTTTGCCTATTTTATGTTTTTGCAGAGAGACGTCAGTCTCGCTAGTAGTTCCGTGTGGACTTCGACGTTTAGCTTGTTACCTCAGCTACGATCTTGTGCCCTTGGCAGGATCTGGTAGATAGTCAGGCTTCTTAGCCCTTTTCATTTGTAGATGTCTGTATTCAGACGTGATAAGCTTCCTCATGTGCTTGTTGTTTGTATGCTCTGAATGTTGGGTCTTGAGACCCATGTTTGTAATATCTGGCTCTTCCGAGCCTAATGAATAAATACCTTGAGTCGTAGAGTCTTGTTGTGATGCCATGTTGTATCTACACATATCGAGCATATTGTGTGTATGATTGAAATGCTTGCTATGTGTGGGATCCGACTATCTAGTTGTTTATCCTTGGCAGCCTATCATATGGGGAAATGTAGTCTAGTGCTTCTGAGCGATAGTAGTCCGCTACAGCCCGGTTCACCGGAGTCCTGCTAGCCCAGCACTACTGCTCGGAACACTCGACTGGCCGGCATGTGTTTCACGTCGTTCCTGTGTCTGTCCCTTGGGGAAATGTCACGCGGTGTTATCCGGAGTCCTGCCTAGCCTGCTACAGCCCGGGTTACCGGAGTCCTGTTAGCCCAGTGCTACAGCCCGGATATATACGTTGTTGACCGACATGCTCGATGTGATTCATGTATGCCTGTCCTCATGGGTTAGTGCCGCCTTGGGTTCACGACTAGCCATGTCGGCCCGGGTTCTTTGTCATATGGATGCTAGCGACACTATCATATACGTGAGCCAAAAGGCGCAAACGGTCCCGGGCCAGGTAAGGTGGCACCCGTGGGAATACCGTGCGTGAGGCCGCAAAGTGATATGATGTGTTACATGCTAGATCGGTGTGACTTAGGGTCGGGGTCCTGACAGCGTTGGTATCAGAGCCTGACTGCCTGTAGGATTACCAAGCCAAACTGGTCGAAGTTGTGTCTAGAAATGCTTTAGTTATGTAAGGGAATTGATTGTGGAAGGGAACGTAAGGCTCTTTTTACTCCTTATACCTCATGGCCTTCTGATCTGAGTCATCCTCTTCTCTTCTACGGGGTTTAAGAACTAGGCCTTCTCATCTATCTCCCAGGATGACGTGTTACTAAACCATAGTTGCCTAGGATTGTTGAGTTCAAGCCCAGTTCTGTTTCTACTACTTCCATGTGTTCTTGGTTGATCTCAGAACATTAATATTGTGATGTTGAGTGGCTATGCCACCATTTTTGCAGGATGTCTCAAATATTTTTGAGCATTTACAGCCGTTATGCTGTCCGAGTCATCCCAGGCTTCCAACTAGTCTGATGCATTTGCAAATCCTTTCCTTCCATTCCCGATGTCCTTTTGGTCGGAATAAGCACACTAATCGGTCTGTTGAGGTACCCCGTTGCCTTGACTTATATGTTGGAGCTCTTATTATGACCCTAGGTGTCTTAGGGAGTCACCTAGTAATCTAGCAATGCTATGTGTTCTCGGTGTGATGATTCTGGCCACCATTCTCGAAAGCATCCCGTGATGCCGTTTAGTAGTAGGTATTCTACTCCTGGGTTCTCTAACCCGAGATTCACTCTACTCACTTCTTGTTGATAGTGTTTGCTAGTTCCATTAGGATAGTAGTAACCTTTGCATTAGTCCTCGAGGTCCATGGTAAATCCTTCTTCCAATACCATGAACTACTTATGGCAGAAGTTCATTGTTGAACCAAAGATCACAACCAGGGTGCTCTTGAGGAGTACTCCATTCATATTGTGAATCTGCCAGTCCTTTTTCTTCTGCATGGGTTATCCGGAAGAAAATTTGTTGAACTCGTTTGACATACTAACCTATGCATCCACAACCCATGAAGTTATATGCTCCTCGAGTTGTTTCCCTTTGTTGTATTCCGACCCTAGTCTATCAATTGATAGTCAGGAATAGTTGTGCATTCGTGTTCATCAATGCCTATTATTCTTGTGGTCCGTCAAGCCATTCTATTCCGGAATGACTAGGAGAAACAAGCTCCAGTACCTCATCCATTTCTCGGATTGGGTCAAAGAAATTGTACTTCACAGATCAAAATGCCAATCCAGCTTTTGTTTTGTTCTACCTCGGAGTATTACCCCCCTTTATGTCAGGATGGTCATGAGAATTGCACCATCTCTCATGAATTGTTGATGCAGTAATACTGCTTGCCATCATTGTTCATTCCTCGGTTTCGTGCCGGAATGCCGACAAGTGATTCGTGATGTGTGAAATCAATACTCCGAGCAACTCGTTGCTTGGTAGTAAATGGACAATATTCTCATTCTTAGCTTGTTGGTTATTAAATCATCATCCTAAGATTGATTGTGCTATCTAGTCCTTATTCCTGGTGCACTCTTTGATCAATGAGTAAGGATTGTTCAATCCCTTGTTTATTTGATCATATCATCTTGCCCTGAAAAGCAAGATTGTTCTCGAGCTTAGTAACATATCGGTGGTTCGTGATTTTCCGAATATCTTCTCGGAAGTATTACCAGGTTGTCCCCAGACTGTTATGTTGAGCTCGTGATCAAGTTGGTTCTTTGTGAACCACCCTTTCTCCAAGAATCTGTGTTAGATATCCCTGAGCTAGTTGGTTGAGCTAGACAACAACTTGGAGAGTTGGAAGATAAAGCTTGTCCGACTTAGTTCATTTCTAAGGGATATCCTTTTGAGTGTGTGTGGAAGAAAGATGATATCTTCATCGACTGGTCCTCGTGATCAGTTGTTGGATCTATTGTCTTGTCAAAACTTTGATTTGAGTATGGGCCATCATCAAATCAAATCAGAACCAACGATGTTCGTAATGTTGTCTTACTCGTGGTTGATCCCTCGAGCATACACCATTACATCTTTTGGTCTGACCAATGCTATCACCGTGTTCACATGATGGTGGAAGTCCAGTGATATGGAAATTCCGATGAGTTGTTGTTGAGCCCATCAGCAGCATTTTGTCTCCCCATGGATCATGTTGAACATCAACCTAGTGTGGGAAACTTTGTAAGCAATGCCTTCGTGTTCAGTTCATGAGGCTTATGCTTAGATGGAAGAAGTGACTTCCTCAAATTCATGTGCTTTAGGTGTAAGTTGCCGCCATGAATTCGAGAAAGGTTTGTTTTGTTTTCCTTGGAATCATCCCAAGTCAGGCATGCATACGTGCGAAGTATTCTATGGTTTGGTAGATTAATTACCTCCACTCCGTGGTAATCCCTAGCACACCAAGCCACTGACTGATTTGTTCTAGGAAAAGGAGTTGTTGTGCAAATCCTAGGTCATGCACAAGACTTCGTTACCCTAGATGATGGTTCCCCCACCTGAACTCGGTAGTGTTTTATTATAAGACTACCATGTGGTCATGCTTGTCTAGAACAGCGTGTTCACATGTGTTTAGCAGAACCAGCTCATGTTTGGAGCTTGCTATCGTAGTTCATTTCCTGAGAATCTTGCAACGTCATTTCGTCGATTTGTGTTGCAAACTTTCATTTTCTTTCTAGACTTGATGGGTCTGGATTATCCTGTTACCAACTAGATCCGAATCTCAGGCGGATATGATGGTTGGAACTTTTCCAAGATCTATGATGTAGGTCCCGACAAGGTTGATGTCTGGCCGACACACCTAGCCGGAAGATCTACCATTATAGATCTTGCTTGAACTATTTGACCATCTTCTCCATGAGGATTTCGTGCGGCTTATTCTAGAAGTTGCTCCCTAGGGATCCTTGTGCTCTCAGTTTCTCGATTATACCATAACCATTCAAACAGTGGAATTGCTCTCGACTGTTGAGTTATCTCCCAGTTACCAGAATCATTCCCAACATTTGCATTTTGTTCCCAGCTTGCACCGCTGTTGTGCCATCCTACCTTGGGTTTCATCCATTTCCGGTGATAAGCAAAGTCATCCATTGTGTTGTCTTCAACAAGGTAGTCCACATCTTCCAACCTAGTCCGAGTATGTCACCTTTCCGAGATCCTTCAAACGATCGTTTGTGATTGCCTTAGGCTGGAATAAAGAGTTCCAATGATCTCAGTATCAAAAGTAATTCTTTTTGCCACTTAAGGGAATAGTTCTTCGAGTCACGTTCCCTGAGGAGCTCCGTTTTGGAATCATAGCAATTCATCTCCTTGCTACTCATGCACCTTCTTTCCAAGCGTGGCATTGTTGCCCACCAAATCAAACCCCGTTGTTGTTCTTCCGTCCCTCACGATGCGTTTGGTGTCTCAACTCGAGAGATGTTCTTACGTCTCATTCCATGAGTTGATCTTGCGTGCTCAACCTTCGAGGAGATCGTTTCCTATAGAGTTTCTTTCTGTCGCCATCGTGTTGGATGAAGATCTCGAAAGCAAGAACGTCAAGATTAATTGGAGCAATGAACCAACATCTTCGGGAAGGGCAATTGGATCGACAGGATCATGTTAACTTGTGTCCCCTCTGTCTTCTTACCTCACGTCCTGAATCTCGGGACGAGATTCTTGTTTAGTGGGGGCGAGTTGTCACATCCCTAGTTCTGGTATGCTCAAGGCTAGCTAGTCATGTGTGCATCATGTTTAAAATTTCATTAAATTTTGAAATGAGGATTTGTGAAACCCTCAGAATCATTTCTGGAAATGACTCAGATAAAAATTGCTCCAAACGGGTCCAAGAAATGTTCATGTCTCTCTCTGAAAATATTGGGCAGAGATAAAAATCAAACAATATTTTTAAGAGTTCATAAATATTTATTTTGGGCATTTGGAGTTAATGCAATAGTTATTTGCCTTGGATATATATTGTTATATATATGAAATATTGTCCAAAAATTATGCCAGTAACTGAGGAGCTCTGGAATAATACCATTAGCCCCTGCAAAAATTGGCATAAGTAAATAAAATGGTTTAGTATTTTTATTAAACCAAACAAATGTCAGAAAATTAGAAAAGAAAACAAAAAGGGGAAAACCCTTACCTGGCGCTTACCTCCCTGTGCAGCCCGTTCCTGTGCTGCCCAGCTGGGCCAGCCCACCCGCGCCGTCGTCCTCCTGGCGCCAGTCGGCCAGGCGTGTGGCCGGCGCGCGCGCACGGCCGTGCCGCCACGCCACCTGCCTGCCTGGCTCCCCCTCGTCGCCTGGATGCCCTGCGCGTCGCCACGACGCCCCGCACCGCTCCCACTCTCTCCCTCGCGCCCCTCTCCCTCCTCTGCTCTCTCTCCCACGACCGACCCCGAGCGCCCGAGACCGCCGATGAGCTTCCCCGCGGCCACAGCCACCGCCAGACCCCCCGACGCCTCCCAAAGCTCCGCTTCGACCCCTATTTCTTCCACCCCGAGCCACGCCACCGGAGGAGCCCTACATCGCCGTCGCCATCGTCTTCTTCAACCTCGGGTCACCGAGATCGCCGGCGACCTCCTGCCGTCACCAGCCCCTCCCCGAGCTCCCCGTGGCCACCGTCGCAACCACTGTGAGCTCACGGACCTATTCCTCCTCCTTTTCTACTCGCGTTCTTGCTCGAGCTTCGTTCCCCACCTCCGCCGAGGCTCGCCGCCGCCATGGTCAACGAGCTCCGCGCTCCTGAGCTCGGCTGCTCGCCCGAGCATCACCAGCGTGCTCGCCGCGCTCCTGCGAACCCGAAACACCCACGGGTTCGCCCTGCCATGAACCGTAGCCCTTTTTTCCTCCCCGCCCGAACTCCGGCGCCGCCGCAAGCTCTGCTCCGGCGAGCTTCGGCCACCCTGCGCCCTGCTGCTGCCTCTGCTCGATGCGGCCGAGCGAGGGCTTCTTCCTGGTGTCCCCAGTGCGCCAAACGGTGACCCGTACGAGAAACCCGAACAACTCCGGTGAAACCCCGCCGCGTATTTGGTCGCCGCCGGCCAAGCTCCGGCGAGCTGACGTGGCGCTGACTTAATTAGTACTAATGACCCTGCTAAAACTTCCTAGAGACACTGCCATGTGGGCCCAGTGCATGTTTAGTTAACTTAATATTCTGTTTAGATTAGTACTAATCTTGCGGGTCCCACGTGTCAACTTTGACTTGGTCAAGTCAACGTTGACTGGTCCCACATGTCATCCACCCAACCTAGCTCCGAGACACTGACGTGTGGGTCCCACGGGTCAGTTGACCTGGCCGACCCAGTTGACTTGCTGACGTCACACCTAGGTCATGCTGACGCAGTAAAGCATTTTCTGGATTTATTTTATGCAGGAAATTCCAGAAAATAGTACTAACTTCTAAAAAATTATAGAAATTAATCTATAGCTCAGAATGAAATAATTTATATATGAAAAATTATCAGAAAAATTCAAGGAATCCATCTGTACCATTTTCATGCATGTTTGAGCAATGTTTGTCCTCTGTTTTGGACAAAAAAAATAAAGGACATTTAAATAATCATATATGGAGTTGGATTTTGAATCATGTATTCAAACCAACTTCATCTAAAATCATAGCTAGATGCATTAGCTCAAATCATAGCATATTGCCATGTCATGACCATGCATCATATTGTGGCATTGCATTGATTGTGTTCTTTCTCAGTTGCCGGTGTTTGTCCCCTCTCGATAGACGTGGTTCCGACGATGTGATCGTGGACACTGATGAAGACTCAATGTTATCTTCAGAAGTGCCAGGCAAGCAAAACCCCCTTGTTCATCCCGATACAATCCCACTCTCTCGCTCCTGCTCTCTTTTACTGCATTAAGACAACAACGATTCAACTGTTACTTGCTGCGGTAGTTGAACCCCTTTATCCTTTGCATGACCTGTCATTGCCACAGTAATTAGATGAAACCCACTAGCATGAGTAGGAGTTGTTTGAGCCCTGATGTGCCTACTCATACATGTTCGTTTGTCATGCCTGCTACTGCTTAGAGTTGAGTCGGGTCTGATTCATCGGGAATGAATTGGAATGGTGATGAACATGTCCTACTGTGTGTGAACTAGGTGTGTGAATACGATTTGGTAAAGGTATTGGTGAGAGGCCATGTAGGAGTACATGGTGGGTTGTCTCATTGAAGCCGTCCTCAGGAACTGAGTTCTGTGTTTGTGATCCATGAAACAGCTACTACCATACATTGGGCCCTGAAATATGACCCCGCTCGACTTACCGACCCCTCTCGTTCTCTGTCCAGGAGTTGCAAGTAGTTTCTGGTGTTTGTAGTATGCTGGGGGCCGCACGCAGCGCTGACCGTAGGGGTGGGCTGTGTTGCGGTAGGCACGTGGCACGGTGTACCGGGCGCCCGTTTGGTGTCCCGCGAACCCTGCACACATCGTTTGGGGCTGTGAGCGAAACTCCGGCCAGATCTCCTCATGGATGGAACCCGAATAGGCGATAAACCTGGACTAGAGACTTGTGTGGTTGGTTAGGTCGTGGTCTACACCCACGTCGGCTTTCGCTTGAAGTCTGCCGAGCACATGTCGTGTGCAGACGCTAAGTGGTGGAAACATGTATGAAGAAGTACACCCCTGCAGGGTTAACATCATCTATTCGAATAGCCGTGTCCGCGGTAATGGACTTCTGGGTTGCCTATAACAGTTCATAGACAAGTGAAAGTGGATACTCTAAAATACGCAAGATAAGCGTGAGTGCTATGGATGGCCTTCTCGTAGGGAGACGGAAGTGGATCCATAGTGGTGTATTGGATGGTGAATATGTGGACTCGTGTGCGCCACCTCAAAGAGTTACTTGTAGTCGTAGTTCAGGATAGCCACCGAGTCAAAGCCGGCTTGCTGCAGTTAAACTCCACCACCCCCTGTTGACACTGATGCATATGTAGTTAGATCTGATGTAAGTCTTGCTGGGTACATTTGTACTCACGTTTGCCTATTTTATGTTTTTGCCGAGAGACGTCAGTCTCGCTAGTAGTTCCGTGTGGACTTCGACGTTTAGCTTGTTACCTAAGCTACGATCTTGTGCCCTTGGCAGGATCTGGTAGATAGTTAGGCTTCTTAGCCCTTTTCATTTGTAGATGTCTGTATTCAGACGTGATAAGCTTCCGCATGTGCTTGTTGTTTGTATGCTCTGAATGTTGGGTCTTGAGACCCATGTTTGTAATATCTGGCTCTTCCGAGCCTAATGAATAAATACCTTGAGTCGTAGAGTCTTGTTGTGATGCCATGTTGTATCTACACATATCGAGCATATTGTGTGTATGATTGAAATGCTTGCTATGTGTGGGATCCGACTATCTAGTTGTTTATCCTTGGCAGCCTATCATATGGGGAAATGTAGTCTAGTGCTTCTGAGCGATAGTAGTCCGCTACAGCCTGGTTCACCGGAGTCCTGCTAGCCCAGCACTACTGCTCGGAACACTCGACTGGCCGGCATGTGTTTCACGTCGTTCCTGTGTCTGTCCCTTGGGGAAATGTCACGCGGTGTTATCCGGAGTCCTGCCTAGCCTGCTACAGCCCGGGTTACCGGAGTCCTGTTAGCCCAGTGCTACAGCCCGGATATATACGTTGTTGACCGACATGCTCGATGTGATTCATGTATGCCTGTCCTCATGGGTTAGTGCCGCCTTGGGTTCACGACTAGCCATGTCGGCCCGGGTTCTTTGTCATATGGATGCTAGCGACACTATCATATACGTGAGCCAAAAGGCGCAAACGGTCCCGGGCCAGGTAAGGTGGCACCCGTGGGAATACCGTGCGTGAGGCCGCAAAGTGATATGATGTGTTACATGCTAGATCGGTGTGACTTAGGGTCGGGGTCCTGACAGCGTTGGTATCAAAGCCTGACTGCCTGTAGGATTACCAAGCCAAACTGGTCGAAGTTGTGTCTAGAAATGCTTTAGTTATGTAAGGGAATTGATTGTGGAAGGGAACGTAAGGCTCTTTTTACTCCTTATACCTCATGGCCTTCTGATCTGAGTCATCCTCTTCTCTTCTACGGGGTTTAAGAACTAGGCCTTCTCATCTATCTCCCAGGATGACGTGTTACTAAACCATAGTTGCCTAGGATTGTTGAGTTCAAGCCCAGTTCTGTTTCTACTACTTCCATGTGTTCTTGGTTGATCTCAGAACATTAATATTGTGATGTTGAGTGGCTATGCCACCATTTTTGCAGGATGTCTCAAATATTTTTGAGCATTTACAGCCGTTATGCTGTCCGAGTCATCCCAGGCTTCCAACTAGTCTGATGCATTTGCAAATCCTTTCCTTCCATTCCCGATGTCCTTTTGGTCGGAATAAGCACACTAATCGGTCTGTTGAGGTACCCCGTTGCCTTGACTTATATGTTGGAGCTCTTATTATGACCCTAGGTGTCTTAGGGAGTCACCTAGTAATCTAGCAATGCTATGTGTTCTCGGTGTGATGATTCTGGCCACCATTCTCGAAAGCATCCCGTGATGCCGTTTAGTAGTAGGTATTCTACTCCTGGGTTCTCTAACCCGAGATTCACTCTACTCACTTCTTGTTGATAGTGTTTGCTAGTTCCATTAGGATAGTAGTAACCTTTGCATTAGTCCTCGAGGTCCATGGTAAATCCTTCTTCCAATACCATGAACTACTTATGGCAGAAGTTCATTGTTGAACCAAAGATCACAACCAGGGTGCTCTTGAGGAGTACTCCATTCATATTGTGAATCTGCCAGTCCTTTTTCTTCTGCATGGGTTATCCGGAAGAAAATTTGTTGAACTCGTTTGACATACTAACCTATGCATCCACAACCCATGAAGTTATATGCTCCTCGAGTTGTTTCCCTTTGTTGTATTCCGACCCTAGTCTAGCAATTGATAGTCAGGAATAGTTGTGCATTCGTGTTCATCAATGCCTATTATTCTTGTGGTCCGTCAAGCCATTCTATTCCGGAATGACTAGGAGAAACAAGCTCCAGTACCTCATCCATTTCTCGGATTGGGTCAAAGAAATTGTACTTCACAGATCAAAATGCCAATCCAGCTTTTGTTCTGTTCTACCTCGGAGTATTACCCCCCTTTATGTCAGGATGGTCATGAGAATTGCACCATCTCTCATGAATTGTTGATGCAGTAATACTGCTTGCCATCATTGTTCATTCCTCGGTTTCGTGCCGGAATGCCGACAAGTGATTCGTGATGTGTGAAATCAATACTCCGAGCAACTCGTTGCTTGGTAGTAAATGGACAATATTCTCATTCTTAGCTTGTTGGTTATTAAATCATCATCCTAAGATTGATTGTGCTATCTAGTCCTTATTCCTGGTGCACTCTTTGATCAATGAGTAAGGATTGTTCAATCCCTTGTTTATTTGATCATATCATCTTGCCCTGAAAAGCAAGATTGTTCTCGAGCTTAGTAACATATCGGTGGTTCGTGATTTTCCGAATATCTTCTCGGAAGTATTACCAGGTTGTCCCCAGACTGTTATGTTGAGCTCGTGATCAAGTTGGTTCTTTGTGAACCACCCTTTCTCCAAGAATCTGTGTTAGATATCCCTGAGCTAGTTGGTTGAGCTAGACAACAACTTGGAGAGTTGGAAGATAAAGCTTGTCCGACTTAGTTCATTTCTAAGGGATATCCTTTTGAGTGTGTGTGGAAGAAAGATGATATCTTCATCGACTGGTCCTCGTGATCAGTTGTTGGATCTATTGTCTTGTCAAAACTTTGATTTGAGTATGGGCCATCATCAAATCAAATCAGAACCAACGATGTTCGTAATGTTGTCTTACTCGTGGTTGATCCCTCGAGCATACACCATTACATCTTTTGGTCTGACCAATGCTATCACCGTGTTCACATGATGGTGGAAGTCCAGTGATATGGAAATTCCGATGAGTTGTTGTTGAGCCCATCAGCAGCATTTTGTCTCCCCCATGGATCATGTTGAACATCAACCTAGTGTGGGAAACTTTGTAAGCAATGCCTTCGTGTTCAGTTCATGAGGCTTATGCTTAGATGGAAGAAGTGACTTCCTCAAATTCATGTGCTTTAGGTGTAAGTTGCCGCCATGAATTCGAGAAAGGTTTGTTTTGTTTTCCTTGGAATCATCCCAAGTCAGGCATGCATACGTGCGAAGTATTCTATGGTTTGGTAGATTAATTACCTCCACTCCGTGGTAATCCCTAGCACACCAAGCCACTGACTGATTTGTTCTAGGAAAAGGAGTTGTTGTGCAAATCCTAGGTCATGCACAAGACTTCGTTACCCTAGATGATGGTTCCCCCACCTGAACTCGGTAGTGTTTTATTATAAGACTACCATGTGGTCATGCTTGTCTAGAATAGCGTGTTCACATGTGTTTAGCAGAACCAGCTCATGTTTGGAGCTTGCTATCGTAGTTCATTTCCTGAGAATCTTGCAACGTCATTTCGTCGATTTGTGTTGCAAACTTTCATTTTCTTTCTAGACTTGATGGGTCTGGATTATCCTGTTACCAACTAGATCCGAATCTCAGGCGGATATGATGGTTGGAACTTTTCCAAGATCTATGATGTAGGTCCCGACAAGGTTGATGTCTGGCCGACACACCTAGCCGGAAGATCTACCATTATAGTATCTTGCTTGAACTATTTGACCATCTTCTCCATGAGGATTTCGTGCGGCTTATTCTAGAAGTTGCTCCCTAGGGATCCTTGTGCTCTCAGTTTCTCGATTATACCATAACCATTCAAACAGTGGAATTGCTCTCGACTGTTGAGTTATCTCCCAGTTACCAGAATCATTCCCAACATTTGCATTTTGTTCCCAGCTTGCACCGCTGTTGTGCCATCCTACCTTGGGTTTCATCCATTTCCGGTGATAAGCAAAGTCATCCATTGTGTTGTCTTCAACAAGGTAGTCCACATCTTCCAACCTAGTCCGAGTATGTCACCTTTTCGAGATCCTTCAAACGATCGTTTGTGATTGCCTTAGGCTGGAATAAAGAGTTCCAATGATCTCAGTATCAAAAGTAATTCTTTTTGCCACTTAAGGGAATAGTTCTTCGAGTCACGTTCCCTGAGGAGCTCCGTTTTGGAATCATAGCAATTCATCTCCTTGCTACTCATGCACCTTCTTTCCAAGCGTGGCATTGTTGCCCACCAAATCAAACCCCGTTGTTGTTCTTCCGTCCCTCACGATGCGTTTGGTGTCTCAACTCGAGAGATGTTCTTACGTCTCATTCCATGAGTTGATCTTGCGTGCTCAACCTTCGAGGAGATCGTTTCCTATAGAGTTTCTTTCTGTCGCCATCGTGTTGGATGAAGATCTCGAAAGCAAGAACGTCAATATTAATTGGAGCAATGAACCAACATCTTCGGGAAGGGCAATTGGATCGACAGGATCATGTTAACTTGTGTCCCCACGTCGGCTTTCGCTTGAAGTCTGCCGAGCACATGTCGTGTGCAGACGCTAAGTGGTGGAAACATGTATGAAGAAGTACACCCCTGCAGGGTTAACATCATCTATTCGAATAGCCGTGTCCGCGGTAATGGACTTCTGGGTTGCCTATAACAGTTCATAGACAAGTGAAAGTGGATACTCTAAAATACGCAAGATAAGCGTGAGTGCTATGGATGGCCTTCTCGTAGGGAGACGGAAGTGGATCCATAGTGGTGTATTGGATGGTGAATATGTGGACTCGTGTGCGCCACCTCAAAGAGTTACTTGTAGTCGTAGTTCAGGATAGCCACCGAGTCAAAGCTGGCTTGCTGCAGTTAAACTCCACCACCCCCTTTTGACACTGATGCATATGTAGTTAGATCTGATGTAAGTCTTGCTGGGTACATTTGTACTCACGTTTGCCTATTTTATGTTTTTGCAGAGAGACGTCAGTCTCGCTAGTAGTTCCGTGTGGACTTCGACGTTTAGCTTGTTACCTCAGCTACGATCTTGTGCCCTTGGCAGGATCTGGTAGATAGTCAGGCTTCTTAGCCCTTTTCATTTGTAGATGTCTGTATTCAGACGTGATAAGCTTCCGCATGTGCTTGTTGTTTGTATGCTCTGAATGTTGGGTCTTGAGACCCATGTTTGTAATATCTGGCTCTTCCGAGCCTAATGAATAAATACCTTGAGTCGTAGAGTCTTGTTGTGATGCCATGTTGTATCTACACATATCGAGCATATTGTGTGTATGATTGAAATGCTTGCTATGTGTGGGATCCGACTATCTAGTTGTTTATCCTTGGCAGCCTATCATATGGGGAAATGTAGTCTAGTGCTTCTGAGCGATAGTAGTCCGCTACAGCCCGGTTCACCGGAGTCCTGCTAGCCCAGCACTACTGCTCGGAACACTCGACTGGCCGGCATGTGTTTCACGTCGTTCCTGTGTCTGTCCCTTGGGGAAATGTCACGCGGTGTTATCCGGAGTCCTGCCTAGCCTGCTACAGCCCGGGTTACCGGAGTCCTGTTAGCCCAGTGCTACAGCCCGGATATATACGTTGTTGACCGACATGCTCGATGTGATTCATGTATGCCTGTCCTCATGGGTTAGTGCCGCCTTGGGTTCACGACTAGCCATGTCGGCTCGGGTTCTTTGTCATATGGATGCTAGCGACACTATCATATACGTGAGCCAAAAGGCGCAAACGGTCCCGGGCCAGGTAAGGTGGCACCCGTGGGAATACCGTGCGTGAGGCCGCAAAGTGATATGATGTGTTACATGCTAGATCGGTGTGACTTAGGGTCGGGGTCCTGACACCGTGAGTCTTTGATCTTGATCCTACACATTTGCGTGAATGATTAGTGTACGATTGAATCGAGGGCGTCACAAGTTGCTATCAGAGCCGACTACCTATAGGTAGCCCCCTTTCCAACTCCTTGGCCGAAGTTGAGTCTAGTCATCCAAAACTGTTTTACTAAGTTGGCTGTGTGGCTTACGGGCCCACGTCGCCATTGGGTGGTATTAGGATCTTTTATTCCTCATCTATACTTTGGGACTCTGATCTCTCTTCTATTCGGGTTAAACTTTTGCTAACTCTAACACTAGGTTCTCGTAACCGCTTCCTCCCAAAGAGCTTCGTCAAGATAGATGATCATCTGCTACATCAAAAGACTCTGAAGATACTTCTCGATGTATCCCGAGACCCTATGTCCACTGCCTTGCAATTTCTGACCACCGGTAAATCCCCGTGAATAACATCCTTACCGCCTGTACCTTCATTCCCAATTGCTCTTGTTGTTACGAGATACCCCTAGTACTCTCCGTTGTTAAGAGAATCCTTTGTGCCTTCTGCTTTGCAGCTTATTTTGCACTGTGGATAATTCACTTAACCGGTGATCGTTCATCCCCAGTTGTTCATATGCTTTCCTAAATACTTGGAAATATTATTTGATCTTCCGAAAATCCTCTGCAGCCTATTACTCCTGATTCTCCTTGCCTGCTTGCAGTAGGATTAATTCCATATGTCTAGAAATATTCTTTAAAATTCTTTGTGATTGTCATTATGTTCCTATGGATTCAACGTGTGAGCGAATACTCGCAATCATCAATCAATCCTTGGAAAGTTTCTTTCTGGCTCAGACATCCTTCTAGATATGAGCCGGTTCTTTCCCAATCCAGATTTGATCGGGCACACCTCTAAGTCTATTCAACTCACTCATCTTTGGATCAGACCCTCTGCATCTGATCCTTTGTCTTGAAATCATAATTCCTTTGTACCCAAGCCTCGAATCATTCGGACGTTTCTATAAGTCGATGCCTTTGCATCCCCTTCTTCATCTGATTGATTAGCGATACTCACGTCAACTCTGTCGTGGATCACCAGATCCATTGCTGGGTTGTTATCCGGCAATGTCCTTCACATACAAAGTCTTGTGAGTTTTTCCCTGATACAAAATACCTTCGGTAAATTGTATCATCTGCTTTGACTCCGATACTCCGCTTTTGAACTCGTACCTTTTGCTTGGTCGATGGTTGTATAGATTTGTAAAAATGCCTCGATGGGTTAAATTGATGCCTTCCATAATCCGTGTGAACCCGAGAGTTCTCACGAGTCTTACTCTTCTGGTACTTCGCCAGATAAATCCTCTGCACTGCAATTTCTTTGAAAATGAGGAGTGAATGAAAGGTTATGCATCGAAAAAGCGGGAGTCGACCTTGAACTTTGTGTTCATGCCCATGGACCCGATGTAGAACTTATCATGGAAACTGCTCGTGAAAATAATTATTTCTTTGGTACAAGCTCATCTTTGTATCTGTAAATTGATTCTTTGCAATCGTGGTTCCGACCATATTTTATCCTTGATTCCATTTCCCAGACAAGTTAAACTACTTGTCTTCTGCAGATCATTTCATCTGTCCAACCTCTATTTTGATCTACCTCGAGTATTGCCCCCTGTTATCTCGAGGATATTGTGTCATTGCACCACCTCTTGTGAATTCTCATTGGAATGATACTCCATCACATCATTCTTAGCCTGATCGGCTATATCATTATCATGCTAAATTTTTAACTGTGCTACCAGGTCCTTTCCGGAGCACAATTTTCGACGACGAGCTAAGCTTATGTCGATCTTCCTCGTCATACCATTTTTCCATGAAAACCAAGCTTGCTATCGAGTTTGTGTCGTACTCGTGGTTCCAATAGCCTTTCGCTTCATCATTCCATTGACTTGATGTCATCGCCGATCGATTACATCTTCCTGAAATCTCTCGACAAATGTGTCGTTATCATCATCAACTTTCTGAGCTCTTCTAGGTTATCAATCGAATTCATAATGAGAAATACAATCCTTGCCCCTTGATGATTTGTGTTATCATGGACAACATTCTTGCCTTCCCCAACACAAACTTGTTCATATAATTTTGGAATACATTCTTTTTGACATGTCGATGGGTTGTTGCTGAGCCCGTCGGCCACATCCTCATCTTTTCCTTGCTGAAATTGTATGACTTATTTTCTAAGTTGTTTCCGATGGATCCTTTGTGTATCCAAAGTCTGACCTTTGCTTGAAAACCATGTCAATGCTATCCCGAAGCATGACTGTGGTACTCAAACACCAACAAGAACATTGGAAGCATAATGCTAAATGTTTCTTGACCAATTATCCAAACACCATTGTATGGGTAATATCATGAATTCCCTAGCACCTTTACCTAATTGGTTATCTACTTGCTGTCCTGTCATGGATGGGAAAGATATACTCCTGATACTAGGATATAATCACATTTTCCTTTCTATTGTTTTGTTTAACCTGTCTTGTGATCTATGATATAAGCAGTAATATTTACTTGCTTATGCAAACACCTCGGCGTACAACTCTATCAGTAAAACACTGTTATTATTGTTGATGACATTCCGGTAACCACCGATGGACGAGAACTTTGCCTATTGGTCCGCCTCATTCAACAAGCAGGAAAATGGTTCTCTTCGTCCCTCGCCCTTGGTACCAGCGTTGTCGCCAACATAACTGCCAGGCTATACGCTGACCTACCTTCCTATCATGATCGTGCAAGTTGATTAGTGCCTCCCTGCTGTTAACCCACATGGTCGGCCCATGACCCACAATTCCACAGGATCGAAACCTGACTCTCTTGTATATCCTTTATTCCGAAGTATCATTTGCTCTTGGCTTTGTGTGTTGTCACGAGCCACCGTCCGAGAGATGATCTATTCCCGATGCTCTGAACTCCCCTTCTCACACTCTGTTCAGGTATCGATTGTTTGTCCATTCGCTTGAAACTCCCTATTGTACCTTCATATTTTGCTCTCGATGTTTTCTTAAGTTTCAACTCGAGAGATACTTCTGCCACATTCCCTGATTTGTTCACCAGATAATTAACCCTATAAGGTTCAGTTCTCCCGAAGTTACTCTTTACTTCTGCACTTAAATCTCGGGACGAGATTTCTTGTAGTGGAGGAGACTTGTAACATCCCCAGCATCACACTACAGTAATCTCCCTCTAATAAAGGTCATGTCATCATGATCATCATGCCAAAATGCCACTTGTCCGAAATCTGCTTCAAATTCAAATTGCATGTCAAATATTTGCTTCCTCTTTCATGCAATCAAAATAGTTCACAATATGACAAATATTCACTAAGTATTTTTCATGTTAAAACCAAAGTCTTTGGAGTTCCCAAATTGCCTCTGGAAATTAATTAAGTGTTCCAGCAGCAATTAATTATGCCATTCCCAATTTCCAAAATTCCTAGACAATTCCTCTTGTCTCCAAACTATTTGTGGCAATACCTAAAAATATGGAGGAATTAATGGGCCAAGTCCCATATTTTTCCTAAATCCTTTTGAGGCTCAAATAAATCATTTCCTCTCTCTATTTTAATTTAAAAAAAGGAAAAGAGAAAAGAGAAAGAGGAAGAAGTGGATCTAATCTTTTGGCGCTATAGCCCATCTAGCAAAAGGGAAGGCCCAGCCCACCTCCCTTGACTCATCTCCCTCCTCGGTACAGGAGGCAGGGGTCATGGTAGGCATCCCCCGGGCGTGGTCGTGCCTTGCCATGCGTCGGCCATCCGCCTGCTCCTCCCCCTACATCTACCCCGACACCCCCTCCCAGGAAACCCTAGTTCTCATCTCCTCCTTCTTGCGCCGTTCTCTCGCGGACACACACACACGCACTGCGGATGCCATGGTCGATCTCGTCCTCATGGCCACCATGCTCCCCGGCGCTTGGGAGGATGACCAGGAGCTTCACCACCGTCATCTGCTTCGTCTATGTGCGTCGTATCGAGAGGGACGTCCTCGTACGCTCGTCACAGCCGTCTTCTTCTCCGCCACGGCCACGTCGCCATCACCGTTGATCTCCACCACCGGCGCCTCCCTGCGGTTCCGAGCACATCCACGACCTCCCTCGCAGTGAGCCGCGTCCATCCCCCTTCATTGCCCCTTCGATTTGTTGCTGTAGCCACCATCCCCGAGCTTGGTGTCGCTGCTCTCTGTTTCTGTTGCTTCATGTTGCTACTGCTCTTGCGTTGGTCCTTGTGTTGCTGCTGCCCTGCTCGCCGCAAGATGTCGGCCTTACCCGCGCCCAGCCCTGCGCACCTTGCCCCCGGTCACACTCGTCGTCGCCCCATGGCCTTCTACGCGCGCGTGCGCGCTGCGGCTGGCGCTGGCCGTCGCTCGCCCTGGCCGCGTCCAACGCGTGCCCCCGCAGCCGCTCACGGCCCCGCCTACGCCCGCTCCTCCTGTGCACCACCCCGCTCACCAGCGCCCCCGCTACTACTGGCCCCGCCCGTGCACGCTCCCCCGCGCACATGCGCGTGCGTGGTCCCGCCGTTGTCGCTCGCGCCCCGTTCCTCCCCCGCTGCTCTGCTCAGCCTGGCACCACGGCTCTTCTCCGCCGGCGCCATTGTCACCAGTGCAGCCGTGCCGCTGCCACCGCGCCTAACCCCGCTGGCTCCGCTCCGTCCCGCGACCCCGCTTGCCGCCGTTCCGGCCACCACTGCGGCCCCGCGGGCCGCTGCCTATCTTGGCCCTGACCGCCGGCGCCCCTGTGCCAGTGCGAGGCCGGCCAGAGAGGCCGGTTTTCTAGTGGGGCCGACCCTGTTTAATTAGGGGAGCTAATCCTGCCTAACCCCACTGACCACCGCCCCCCCACTACTAACTAATTCTCTAACTTAAAGAAAATTCAATTTAGTTAGTAGTTACTGACATGTGGTCCCACTCTCTAATAATCCTAATTAGAATATTTTAACCCCCCCCCCTATTTTTTAAATAGGACTCTCAATGACAAGTGGACCCAGTCAAACTTTGACCAGTCAAACTCTGCCCAGTCAACTACTGACTGGGCAGTTGACCGGGCCCATTGTCAGCCTCTGGTGCACTCTGGGTGCTGTGCCACCGGGTGCACCCAGCCTTTTCTGGAGATTTTCGAGATTAAAAGTAATTCCTGGACTTTTCAAAAATCATTAAAACTTTAGAAATTCATAGAGAATAATCCGTAGCTCGGATGAAAAAGTTTTATATATGAAAGTTGCTCAGAACGACGAGACGAATCCGAATACGTGATCCATTCGTCTGCCACATGCCCCTACCTACCTGATCATGCAACTTTTCCCCTCCGTTTCATCTGTCCGAAAATGATAAACCTGGGGAAACATTCCCGGATGTTATCCCCCTTCACCGGTAACGTGTAGCACCGCTTTAGAACACGTCTAGCTCTGTCTGTTGTCCTGTTATGCTCTTGCTTGCTATGTATTTACTGTTTCTTCCCCCTCTTCTCCCTGGTAGACCCCGAGACTGCCGCTGATGCCGCTATGATCATCTACGTCGACGACGACCCCTTCTTCTTGTCTGAGCAACCAGGCAAGCCCCCCCTTTGATCATCCTGATATCGCCCATTCAATTCTCTCACGCTTGCATTAGATTTTGCTATTGTTATTGTTTGCTCCTATTCTGATGCATAGCCTGCTTTTGTATCTGCTGCTGTACCTTATGTGCCTGTCCTATACTGCTTAGTATAGGTTGGTTAGTGATCCATCAGAGACCACCACTTATCCCTGTTGCCCCTGCTTCATCATCGACGACTTGATCTACGTGATCGAAGACCAGGCCCTGACACCGCACATCACTTTCCCCTTTTGTTGCTCGACTCTGCAGAGTTACCATCGAGTGCCGAGGGTGGAACCTATACATCACTCCTGATGAGATCTCTGTAGTGTAGCTATTCGGCCGTGGTCATCGAGGGTGATTTCCTCCTTAACCACTTCCGATACGGCTCTGTCGTGCAACCCCTCAAGTGTGAACTTTGAGGGTGGTTCCTCTTACGTTCACCTTGATGATTACATCGAGTGGAATCCGTCAAGGGTGATTCCTTAGGTTTTCCCCTTGGTGTTAGACACAGAGTTACTATGGTTACTATGACTTTGCACTGGACCCTGTTACTAAAGACGGCTTGGCCCTGAGGGGTACCCGCGCGAGCTTAATTGCGAGTGATGTGGAGTCGGGCGGACCTAGAAGGTGCCCGTGAGATAATTACGAGGCGTGGCCGAGCATTCCTCGCCCTTGCCGCAAGTCCTCGAGACGGGGCAACGGGGTCACATCTTTCGTGAGTCTCTGCTTGTTACCGCGCGTTCCTAATCCACTACGATTTGGATATTTGATCCGAGGGGCCTCTGGCCTGATAGCACTAACCATCACGTGGGCATAGTATGGGCGTTCTGCGTCGTATACATCAGCCGAAGCTTAATAGACGTCAGCGACTGAGTGGCGCGCGCCGGGTTGGACTGCGTAAGCGCCTGCCTTGTTGAAGGAGGTAGCTAGGTCTGCTCACCGGCCGCGTACGCAACGTGCAGGAGTTCCCGGGGAGATGGCCCATGACCCCTGGGGGCATAGGTTTAGTCCGGCGTGCTGGCGTCTCTATTAAGCCTAGGTCGGGTTGCGGCGTATTGTTTGGCCGAGGCCGGGCATGACCCAGGAAAGTGTGTCCGGCCAGAGTTAATCGAGCGTGGTGGGTAAGTTGGTGCACCCCTGTAGGGAAGAAAACATCTATCGATAGCCTGTCCTACGGTAACGGACACTTGGAGTTGTATCCCGATCGATATAACTAAAACTGGATACTTGTGATGAGAAATGGATGGTGATGAGAATTGGATTGTGATGATAACTGGATAGTATGGCTCTGGGATTGCTTTCTCGCAGGGTGTCGAGGAACGATCTCTGGCTGAGGTTGATAACACTACTACTACTTTACTTTATGCTACTCTACTCCCTCTTGTTGCTGCAAGATGGTGGTTTCCAGAAGATGCTAGTCTTTGATAGGACTAGGCCTTCTCTCTATTCTGGCATTTCTGCAGCCCAGTCCACATATACAACCTTCCTTTGATAATGTTGCATATGTAGTGTAGATCCTTGCTTGCGAGTACTTTGGATGAGTACTCACGGTTGCTTTGCTCCCCCTTTTCCCCCTTTCTTCTTCTTTCCGGTTGATGCAACCAGATGTCGGAGCCCAGGAGCCTGATGCCACCGCCGATGCATACTGCTACGTGGAGACCGTCGACGACAGGAGTAGTTAGGAGGCTCCCAGGCAGGAGGCCTTGACTTTTCGATCGAAGTTGCATTTGTGCTAGCCTTCTTAAGGCAGACTTGTCTAACTCATGTCTGTACTCAGATATTGTTGCTTCCGCTAACTCTTGTGTATTCAAGCTTATGTATTCGAGCCCTCGAGGCCCCTGGCTTGTAATATAAAGCTTGTATTATTTTAATTTGTGTCTAGAGTTGTGTTGTGATATCTTCCCGTGAGTCTTTGATCTTGATCGTACACATTTGCGTGAATGATTAGTGTACGATTGAATCGAGGGCGTCCCAAAACCCTAGGGCGCCTCCCCCTCTCCCCTTGCCCCTATATATAGTGGAGGGGTGGGAGGGCAGCCACACCTCTTCCCTGGCGCAGCCCTCCCTCCTCCTACACCTCCTCCTCCTCCATAGTGCTTGGCGAAGTCCTGCCGGAGAACCACGAGCTCCATCGCCACCATGCCGTCGTGCTGCTGGCGTTCTCCCTCAACTTCTCTTCTCACCTTGCTGGATCAAGAAGGAGGAGACGTCCCCGGGCTGTACGTGTGTTGAACGCGGAGGCGCCGTCCGTTCGGCGCTAGATCGGATCTTCCGCGATTTGAATCACGGCGAGTACGACTCCATCAACCGCGTTCTTGTAATGCTTCCGCTTAGCGATCTTCAAGGGTATGAAGATGCACTCCCTCTCCCTCGTTGCTAGTATCTCCTAGATTGATCTTGGTGACACGTAGGAAAATTTTGAATTATTGCTACGTTCCCAACAGTGGTATCAGAGCTAGGTTTTGCGTAGATTCTATGCACGAATAGAACATAAAGTAGTTGTGAGCGATGATTTGTTCAATTTGCTTGCCGTTACATGTCTTATCTTGTTTTGGCGACATTGTGGGATGAAGCGGCCCAGACCGACCTTACACGTACACTTACGTGAGACAGGTTCCACCGACTGACATGCACTTGATGCATAAGGTGGATAGCGGGTGTCTGTCTCTCCCACTTTAGTCGGATCGGATTCGATGAAGAGGGTCCTTATGGAGGGTAAATAGCAATTGGCATATCACCGTTGTGCCTTTTGCGTAGGTAAGAAACGTTCTTGCTAGAAACCCATAGCAGCCACGTAAAACATGCAACAACAATTAGAGGACGTCTAACTTGTTTTTGCAGGGTATGCTATGTGATGTGATATGGCCAAAAGGATGTGATGAATTATATATATGTGATGTATGAGATTGATCATGTTCTTGTAATAGGAATCACGACTTGCATGTCAATGAGTATGACAACCGGCAGGAGCCATAAGAGTTGTCTTAATTTATTGTATGACCTGCGTGTCAATGAAAAACGCCATGTAATTACTTTACTTTATTGCTAACCGTTAGCCATAGTAGTATAAGTAATAGTTGGCGAGACAACTTCATGAAGACACGATGATGGAGATCATGATGATGGAGATCATGGTGTCATGCCGGTGATGAAGGTGATCATGCCGCGCCCCGAAGATGGAGATCAAAAGGCACAAGATGATATTGGCTATATCATGTCACTTTATGATTTGCATGTGATGTTTGTCATGTTTACATCTTATTTGCTTAGAACGACGGTAGCATAAATAAGATGATCCCTCGCAATAATTTCAAGAAAGTGTTCCCCCTAACTATGCACCGTTGTGAAGGTTCGTTGTTTCGAAGCACCACGTGATGATCGGGTGTGATAGATTCTAGCATTCGCATACAACGGGTGTAAGCCAGATTTACACATGCAAAACACTTAGGTTGACTTGACGAGCCTAGCATGTACAGACATGGCCTCGGAACACGAGAGACCGAAAGGTCGAACATGAGTCGTATGGTAGATGCGATCAACATGAAGATGTTCACCGATGATGACTAGTCCGTCTCACGTGATGATCATACACAACCTAGTTGACTCAGATCATGTATCACTTAGATGACTACAGGGATGTCTATCTAAGTGGGAGTTCATTAAATAATTTGATTAGATGAACTTAATTATCACGAACATAGTCAAAAGGTCTCTGAAAATTATGTCGTAGCTCACGCTTTGGTTCTACTGTTTTAGATATGTTCCTAGAGAAAATTTAGTTGAAAGTTGATAGTAGCGATTATGCGGACTGGGTCCGTAAACTGAGGATTGTCCTCATTGCTGCGTAGAAGGATTATGTCCTTAATGCACCGCTCAGTGTGCTGAACCTCGAGCGTCGGTTGTGGATGTTGCGAACATCTGACATACACGTTTTGATGACTACATCATAGTTCAGTGGGTAATGCTAAATGGCTTAGAATTGAGGCACCAAAGACGTTTTTGAAACATCGCAGAACATATGAGATGTTGCAAGGACTGAAATTGGGATTTCAGGCTAGTGCCCACATCAAGAGGTATGAGACCTCTGACATGTTTCTTAAGCCTGCAAACTAAGGAGAAAAGCTCAATCGTTGAGCATGTGCTCAGATTGTATGAGTACTACAATCGCTTGAATCGAGTGGGAGTTAATCTTCCAGATGAGATAGTGATGGTTCTCCAAAGTCACTGCCACCAAGCTACTAGAGCTTCGTGATGAACTATAGCATATCAGGGATAGATATGATGATCCTTGAGCTATTCACGACACCGCGAAAGTAGAAATCAAATAGGAGCATCAATTGTTGATGGTTAGTAAAACCACTAGATTCAAGAAGGGCAAGGGCTAGAAAGGGATACTTCATGAAACGGCAAATCAGTTGCTGCTCTAGTGAAGAAACCAAGGTTGAACCCAAACCCGAGACTAAGTGCTTCTGTAATAAGGGGAACAGTCACTGAAGCAGAACTACCCTACATACTTGGTAGATGAGAAGGCTGGCAAGGTCGACAGAAGTATGTTGGATATACATTATATTAATGTGTACTTTACTAGTACTCCTAGTAGCACCAGGGTATTAGATACCGGTTCGGTTGCTAAGTGTTAGTAACTCGAAATAAAAGGGTACAGAAGAAACGGAGACTAGACAAAGGTGAGACGACGATATGTGTTCAAACATCGTACGCTCCCTCTACCATCGGGATTGTGTTAAACCTAAATAATTGTTATTTGGTGTTTGCGTTGAGCATAGACATGATTGGATTATGTTTATCTCAATACGGTTATTCATTTAAGGAGAATAATGGTTGCTCTGTTTATTTGAATAATACCTTCAATGGTCTTGCACCTAAATTGAATGGTTTATTGAATCTCGATGTTAGTGTTACACATGTTCATGCCAGAAGATATAAGATAATAATGATAGTACCACATACTTGTGGCACTGCAATTTGAGTCATATTGGTATAAAATGCATGAAGAAGCTCCATGTTGATGGATCTTTGGACTCACTCGCTTTTGAAAAGATTGAGACAAGCGAACCATGTCTATTGGTATATATGCATGAAGAAACTCCATACAGATGGATCGTTTGGACTCACTTGATTTTGAATCACTTGAGACATGCAAATCATACCACATGGGCAAGATGACTGAAAGGCCTCATTTTCAGCAAGATGGAACAAGAAAGCAACTTGTTGGAAGTAATACATTTTGATGTGTGCAGTCCAATGAGTGCTGAGGCACGCAGTGGATATCATTATGCTCTTACTTCACAGATGATTTGAGTAGATGCTAAGTATATTTACTTGATGAAACACAAGTCTGAATTATTGAAAGGTTCAAGTAATTTCAGAGTGAAGTTGAAGATCGTCATGACAAGAGGATAAAATGTCTATGATATGATCATAGAGATGAATATCTGAGTTACGAGTTTGGCACACAATTAAGACATTGTGGAAATTGTTTCACGACTAATACCGCTTGGAACACCATAGTGTGATGGTGTGTCGGAACATCATAGCTGCACCCTACTGGATGTGGTGCATACCATGATGTCTCTTATCGAATTACCACTATCGTCCATGGGTTACACATTAGAGAGAACCACATTCACTTTATATAGGGCACCACGTAATTCAGTCGAGATGACACCGTATGAACTATGGTTTAGAGAAACCTAAGCTGTCATTTCTTAAAAGTTTGGGGCTGCAACGCTTATGTGAAAAAGTTTCAGGCTGATAAGCTTGAACCCAAAGCGGATAAATGCATCTTCATAGAATACCCAAAACAGTTGGGTATACCTCCTATTTCAGATCCGGAAGCAAAAGTGATTGTTTCTAGAAACGGGTCCTTTCTTGAGGAAAAGTTTCTCTCGAAAGAATTGAGTGGGAGGATGGTGGAGACTTGATGAGGTTATTGAACCGTCACTTCAACTAGTGTGTAGCAGGGCACAAGAAGTTGTTCATGTGACGCCTACACCAATTGAAGTGGAAGCTTATGATATTGATCATGAAACTTCGGATCAAGTCACTACCAAACCTCGTAGGTCGACAAGGATGCGTACTACTTCAGAGTGGTACGTAATTCTGTCTTGGAAGTCATGTTGCTAGACAACAATGAACCTACGAGCTATGGAGAAGCGATGGTGCGACCGGATTCTGACAAATGGCTCGAGGCCATAAAATCCGAGAGGATGAATGTGTGAAAACAAAGTATAGACTTTCGAAGAACTACTTGATGGTCGTAAGGCTATTGGGTACAGATGGATTTAAAAGGAAGACGAACAATGATGGTAGGTATCACCATTAAGAAAGCTCGACTTGTCATTAAGATGTTTTCGACAAGTTCAAGGAGTTGACTACGGTGAGACTTTCTCATTCGTAGCGATGCTAAGAGTCTGTTGGAATTGTATTAGCAGTTACTGCATTATTTATGAAACCTTGCAGATAGGATGTCAAAACATTGTTTCCTCGACAATTTTCTTGAGGAAAGGTTGTATGTGATACAACCAGAAGGTTTTTGTCAACCTAAAAGATGCTAACAAGTATGCAAAGCTCCAGCAATCCTTCTAAGGACTGGAGTAAGCATCTCGGAGTTGGAATGTACGCTTTGATGAGATGATCAAAGATTTTGGGTTTATACAAAGTTTATGAGAAACTTGTATTTCCAAAGAAGTGAGTGGGAGGACTATCGAATTTCTGATGAGTATATGTTGTTGACATATTATTGATCAGAAATGATGAAGAATTTCTGGAAAGCATATAGGGTTAGTTGAAAAGTGTTTTTCAATGGAAAACCTGGCTTAAGCTACTTGAACATTGAGCATCAAGATCTATAAGGATAGATCAAAAACCGCTTAATAGTACTTTCAAATGAATACATACCGTGACAAGATTTTGAAGGAGTTCAAAATAGATCAGCAAAGATGTAGTTCTTGGCTGTGTTACAAGGTGTGAGCATTGAGTAAGACTCAAGATCTGACCACGAAAGAAGAGAGAGAAAGGTCGAAGGTCGTCCCCTATGCTTTATACGTAGGCTCTACGGTATGCTATGCTGTGTACCGCACCTGAAGTGTGCCTTGCCATGAGTCAATCAAGGGGTACAAGAGTGATCCAAGAGGGATCACATGACAGCGGTCAAACCTATCCTTATAACTAGTGGACTAAGGAATTTTCTCGATTATGGAGGTGGTAAAAGAGTTCGTCGTAAAGGGTTACGTCGATGCAAACTTTAACACTAATCCGGATGACTCTGAGTAGTAAACCGGATTCGTACAGTAGAGCAGTTATTTGGAATAGCTCCAATGGTAGCTGCATCTACAAGATGACATAGAGATTTGTAAAGCACACACGGATCTGAAAGGTTCAGACCCGTTGACTAATAACCTCTCTCACAAGCGATATATGAACAAACCCCATGGGTGTTGGATACATTACAATCACATAGTGATGTGAACTAGATTATTGACTCTAGTGCAAGTGGGAGACTGTTGGAAATATGCCCAAGAGGCAATAATAAAATGGTTATTATTGTATTTCCTTGTTCATGATAATTGTCTATTGTTCATGCTATAATTGTATTAACTAGAAACCGTAATACATGTGTGAATACATAGACCACAACATGTCCCTAGTGAGCCTCTAGTTGACTAGCTCGTTGATCAATAGATGGTTATGGTTTCCTGACCATGGACATTAGATGTCATTGATAACGGGATCACATCATTAGGAGAATGATGTGATGGACAAGACCCAATCCTAAGCATAGCACAAGATCGTGTAGTTCGTTTGCTAAAAGCTTTTCTGATGTCAAGTATCATTTCCTTAGACCATGAGATTGTGCAACTCCCGGATACCGTAGGAATGCTTTGGGTGTACCAAATGTCACAACGTAACTGGGTGGCTATAAAGGTGCACTACAGCTGTCTCTGAAAGTGTCTGTTGGGTTGGTACGAATCGAGACTGGGATTTGTCACTCCGTATGATGGAGGGGTATCTCTGGGCCCACTCGGTAATGCATCAGCATAATGAGCTCAATGTGACTAAGCAGTTAGTCACGGGATCATGCGTTACGGAACGAGTAAAGTGACTTGCCGGTAACGAGATTGAACAAGCTATTGGGATACCGACGATCGAATCTCGGGCAAGTAACATACCAATTAACAAAGGGAATTGAATACGGGATTGATCGAATCCCCGACATCGTGGTTCATCTGATGAGATCATCGTGGAACATGTGGGAGCCAATATGGGTATCTAGATCCCGCTATTGGTTATTGGCCGGAGAGGTGTCCCGGTCATATCTGCATGGTTCCCGAACCCGTAGGGTCTACACACTTAAGGTTCGGTGACGCTAGAGTTGTTATGGGAAATAGTATGTGGTTACCGAAGGTAGTTCGGAGTCCTGGATGAGATCCCAGACGTCCCGAGGAGTTCCGGTATGGTCCGGCGGTGAAGATTGATATATTGGACAAAGGGTATTGGAGTCCGGAAGTGTTCTGGAGGTACCAGGCTATGGCCAGCATGACCGAAAGGTGTTTCGGGAGCCCCGGCAAGTGTTGGAGGGCCTCATGGGCCAAAGGGGAAGGGGCAAACCAGCCCACTAAGGGGTGGTGCGCCCCCCACACCCTTTCCCATGTTACTAGGGGAGGTGGGGCGCCTCCACCAGGCTTGGGAGGCAAGCCTCCACCTGCTTGGCTTGGGGGGCAAGTCTCCCTAGGATTTTCCCTAGGGAGATCCAATCTGCTTGGCCGCCGCCCCTAGGGGAAACCCTAGGGCGCCTCCCCCTCTCCCCTTGCCCCTATATATAGTGGAGGGGTGGGAGGGCAGCCACACCTCTTCCCTGGTGCCGCCCTCCCTCCTCCTACACCTCCTCCTCCTCCTCCATAGTGCTTGGCGAAGCCCTGCCGGAGAACCACGAGCTCCATCGCCACCATGCCGTCGTGCTGCTGGAGTTCTCCCTCAACTTCTCCTCCCACCTTGCTGGATCAAGAAGGAGGAGACGTCCCCGGGCTGTACGTGTGTTGAATGCGGAGGCGCCGTCCGTTCGGCGCTAGATCGGATCTTCCGCGATTTGAATCGCCGCGAGTACGACTCCATCAACCGCGTTCTTGTAATGCTTCCGCTTAGTGATCTTCAAGGGTATGAAGATGCACTCCCTCTCCCTCGTTGCTAGTATCTCCTAGATTGATCTTGGTGACACGTAGGAAAATTTTGAATTATTGCTACGTTCCCAACATCTTCTTCCTTGTTGGTACGATTTGTTGTTGCTGTTCTTCTCCTTCCTCTGCGCTGATGCTGGTGGGAGATCCTGCTTTGCCCGGGCGGATGGCCCGGACGCGGTGCTGGACCGGTCGGATGACTCGAGTTCTCTTCCTTCCGGAAGGGACACTTTTCGCGGTACTGAAAGCCAAAGATGGCGACGACTGTTGCAGGTGTGTTGGATTGATGTCCATGCCCTCTAAGCGCTGGTGTCAAGAAAGGAGGAAGCAGCGTGTGGGCAATTGTACCATGGTCGAAGATGAGGACCTGTTTGTGACGGGTTGCATATCCTTCTGCTGGAGGGGTCTTCTCTCAAGATTCAGGGATGATGACACAGGGCTCCGGAGATCTTCTTGTGTTATGGTTGTCTTAGGATACTCTAGGTGTTCATGGTCCTTTGTTTTTGCGTTTCAGTGTGCTTGTAAGGGTCACCTACTCTGTACTGATTCGTGATTTGAATGAACAATTTCTCAAAAAAAATTCTCTTAAGAAATCTCCAACTTTTTTTGAGGAAAAGAAATCTCCAACTTAGAAGTGTTTTACTTTTTGAGAGAGATGACCAAAAATGTGGTCAAGTCCTGCTATCTTGTGTCGTGCTCGTGCGTACCTCCCGGCCGGCCTGACGCGACCACGTATGAGCATGTGGTTTCGAGTGCTCCTGGAAAAGTGGGGCGAGGGCGAGGCCAACGGCGTGCGTCTCGCATCATCACGCTCACCATGGGCGTGTTTGGTTGTCTGCATAAGGACCAACCAGGCCCGCGCGGGAAGGGAACGAGCTGTTTGGACGCCTGGTTTTACTATTGGGCCTGCACAACACGAAACTTAAAGCATCTTTGGGCCTGGCTCACTGGGAACGCACGAATCGGCAGTTTCTCCAGGGCCAGGCCCGAGCGGTGCACGTGGGCGGCGGCGGCTGCACGCGCGCGGCCACACTCGAGAAGCCGCGTTGCTTCCCGAAGCGCCGACAATTATTAGCCTCACCGCCCCTCACTGCTCCCTCTCCCCACTCTTCCCCACTCTCCCAACTCTCACCGGCGGCAGCGGATCGAAGCAGAGGAAGACGACCACCGGACTCCATCACCGCCGAGCAGATCAGCAGTTGGCCCGCGGCAATGGCGGTAAGCACTTCTCTCTCTTCGACATGCACGCTAGATTCAATCCACGGTGATAGATTCGATCCACGGCGGAGGGGAATGGGGAATAGAGGCAGATAAGAATAGGGGTAGTTCATACTAGTTCATAGCAGTTCATACGAGTTCATAGATGCAAGATCGGAATGCAGAAGGGGGATTGTGGGATAGGGGGATATGGGGTACACAATGGACACTGGCTGACCACGACGGCCGTCACCGGCGTACGGAGTGGCTGGTCGAGCCGCTGGCCTTCATCTTCTTCTTCATCGCCGTGCGGGCCGGCGGGTCATCGTCGTCCTCGGCGGAGTCGAGGTCGATCTGCCAGGTACGAAGGCCTTGCTCCGGCACCCTCGCTGCCATCTGCACCGCTTCTTCTTCCTCCTCCTTAGGCTCCCCACCGATGACCGCCGACGGTGCGATAGCCGTCTCCCAGTACACTGCGGCACGGCGGTCATTAGGAGCCCAGTAGGTCTTGTACTTGCGCCGCTTCTTCCTCTGTTTTGCGTCGTCGGAGACGGCCTGATTCATGGCCCAGCGAATGATGTCAACTGCCATCGCGCCCTTCGCTGCTCAGGAATCAGTGTCTTCAGCTGTTCTTTAGTGGCCTTCATGAGCACTGCATTGGATTCGTTCTGCATGTCAGGCATGGAGCCGAAGTTCGAGCACACCTCCATAGTTTTCTCGAACTTGCTGCGGTCACCAGCGGACCACCCGAGGAAGAAGGCCCTCTAGCCAATACCCCAAGGGAAGGGGTTGGCGTTAGAGCTGGAGCTAGAGCTCATGGCGATGGGGAGGAGGAAGGTTGACAGTGAAAGAAGAGAGGGGGTGGGTAAGTAGTGGT
The DNA here is from genome assembly GCA_032464435.1 of Aegilops umbellulata. NCBI lineage: Eukaryota > Viridiplantae > Streptophyta > Magnoliopsida > Poales > Poaceae > Aegilops > Aegilops umbellulata. The sequence continues at coordinate 439,033,548 of CP136060.1, forward strand.
GGGTAGGGTGAGTAAATATAGGAGGGGATGGAGAGGAGGAGAAGAGTGACAGTCATGCCGTTTTAACTACATGCTCTTCAATTAGCCATGAACTCTGTGCTGTGCTTGACTCCATGAATTGTGTGCAGATCGAGGAGAGCAATGAGATGGGCAAGGAGGTGCTCTCGGCCGTTGACAACAAGGGCAAGCAGCCCCTTCACCCAATGCCCGACGAGGTTGTGCTGCAACCCACCGCCGAGGAAGACCTGAAGACCCCGAGGGTGGCGACGACGAGGGCATGGAGGAGCCCCCCAACAACAAACGCCGCAACTACGACCACTACCACCAGGAGGATGGCCAACACACTTCTGCAAGGTTATCCTTGCACCGAAGCTTGAGTGCATCCCCATGCCCCTGGACTTCACCAAGCACTTCGTCGCGGTGCCGACGGAGTTCAAGCTCAGGAACAACACCGGCTGCTCCTGGAAGGTGACAGTGAAGCTGATGAACGACAGGGTGACCCTGGATCAGGGTTGGGCCACCTACGCAGCCGTTCATCAAATCAAGATCGGCTACATCATGACGTTCAAGCTCCTCACTCCCGACACCCTCAAGGTCATCATCTTCGACGACGATGGCATTGAGGTCGTCAACAAGTGCGGGAAGCACGACGAAGCCTTCGCTGCCAAGGAGTAGGGCCGGGGCCTCCCTAAGTACTATATAGTCTGCTTTGAACTATTTATGTTTATGGTTTATGCGTAGAACTGTTTTCAAGTGTTGTACTACTTATCTGAAATATGCTCTTAAGTAGTTGATCCTCTGTTTATACTCTGCTCTTCTTATGATCGAAGTGTGCTACTGGTTGTGCCAAAGTGTGCTGGTAACCTCACCAACTAGCCAAAGAGGTTACCACACAGCAGGCGTTGCATACAACCAAACATCATGCCTTGGGTTTGTCCACTAACATGCAGGTAACCAAACACCAGGCAGTGTGGTTCTGCCCTTGCGGGTAAGAGGGCATGCAGGCAACCAAACAACATGCAGATGGTGCATTTAAAACGACATTTGCATAGCCAGGTTGGGTGGAGAAGTATATGCAATGCGGGTAGTGTAAGGCACGACAACCAAACACGCCCCATGCCGCGGCCTAGCAACGGTTCACGTGCATGCCGGTCTACGTGCAAAAAACTGACTAAACGATTTTCCTAAATAAAAATACTAAACGTGACTCTCGGACTCGAGAAATATTCCAACATGATCCGGGCACATGAAAAGTGTCACACATACCGTCTTGGATACGGCTCTAGCTACGTACAACGCTGAGTCGGCTGCCACGAGTCTACATGTTAGACTTCCAGTCCAACCAGCGCTACTGGCCCGGGCCAGGGCCGAAGGGCCGCCCAAGGCCGCGAAGCCCAGCGCTACTAGGTGTGTGGGTTGGTTTGCAACCGCGTGTGTTCTTTGTTGACACTAGATGACCAGTTGCGCCAATGGCGCAAAGGCCAAGAGCAAGCCATGTATTGAAAGAGTGTACATTAATATTATTCGGGCGTGAACAAACTGCAGAAGTATATGTATGTATACAATCAGAATCACCATATCTATAGCAATAAAATGGCAACACCATATCAGTACGGCCTCTACTGACAGTCTCTAGAGCAAAACATCATGACCTCAACTACTTGCCGCTATAGTGCACCAGCCGTTTGTTCCGATGGCTTATGTCAATGGCCATCAATGAACTAACATGTTTTGTTCAGGCTTCTGCTCTGCCGAACACATGATGTTCCCAGCATGACACAATCTCAAACACCTACAAGACACAATGGCAGTACCTTCTTTTCCGCAGCCCTTGGCAAGGAACAACTCGATCGACACAATCTTCAACTGAATATACCTACAGCTTGGGGAGGCGGCGGCTGCACGAGAACAGGGGGTCGATCCCCAAAGGGAGGTCCGGAGCGGCCATGGATGCAGCGCTGGGGAAGAGGACAACGGTGGCTGCACGAGAGAAAAATCAAAGGATAAACCACACAGATAATTGGTTCCTAATTAGAGCAGCTAAAGAAGCAAGTACCTAACATTAGTACCTAGAGTCTTGGAAGTGGGCTACAATATCATGGCAAAATGATAGGAGTACATCATTGCTTGTGGTTAGCATAGTTCTCTCAAAATTTTCATGGCTGGTTTGCTACTACTTCCAATTTTGTCAGTATTGTATTAAATAAGACCCATCAAAGCATACCATAAATGGTTTTCTGTGCAAAATAAATAGACCAAAAAATGAATGAAACAAAATAAATACACAGCCCCTTACGCATATATGCAGATGAAAGCTTCCAACAATGAAATAATTCCTAGTTTAACCGAAAGGCATTAGCATAGGTGAGAACAAATATTTTCAGTGAGCTCTAACAAGAACAAATGGCAAGACCAAGAACAACCTCCAACCGAGGAGATGACAAGCCAGCAGAGCAATAGACGAAGACCAGAGAGCAGGAGAGAGGACAAAAGCAACCTGCGGCAGACAAAACAAATGCCTTAGGAGGGTGAAACACGAACGAAAATAGTGTATAATCATCAAACTACATATACAATAGGCTAATTATGCTTGCAATCAGTATAAATATAATTAGCAACTACTATATATCCATTACTTGAATGGAATCAGGAGCCACTTTCATGCATCGTAAATACGACGGCTGCCCCTCTCAACTCTTATGTGCCTCATCTCATGACTAATTCTACTAATCAGTGACTTGGTTCAGTTGCTGTCTAAATCAAGACAATTGCATGAAAGCATAACACAGTACATCCTAATGTAAGATATTTTAAGTTTTTAACTAACAATAGCAAGCACTTGTCAATTTATGATTATCTAAGAAAAAACAACACGCCTGAAACACGGTAGGCACATCAACTAAACTGAGGCACACATATCTATCGGCGCGACGACACGGTCACATTTAAAGAATTAATAATTATGAAAAGCCTGTAGTGCATGTCATAACTATAAATACGCTGTTCTCACCTAAAACTATCAGAACAGAGACAAATAAGAACAGAGCTGCCAATATAAATGCAGGTCAATGCAGAACACAACAGGTGAATATTTCAAAAGACAAGCAAACATATCCGTCTAGCCCGACACAGCATATTCAACATATCATACAACCACTTACGCAAACAGTTACATCAGGCTTTCATAAAGTGGACTGGAAATCAGGGAAATAGACATGGAATATTTCTCTATAGCTACACGGTTTTGAAATATTTTTCTTCTTGAAGCTAACCAAGCCCGCTGTTCTTTTTTTAGCTAAACATAAATCCGTCGGTTTGCAGTAGAAAAGCAATGACTAAACCTAAAGATCCAAGCAAAGGACCATGTACTTTTTATAACTAATCAATCCACCCAAACTAAATTACTTTCTTACCTGTTTTAATGGAACACAGTAAACATTTTCCATTGCATTCTTGCTCCAAGCTTACAAACACTAGATATTTTAGGTGCTGCATCCCTCTGATATTGTTGCATAGGTACTTAAACAGCAGCCTAGTAAGAATACTGATTGGCTATATTCAGGCTAAACTCTAAAGCGTTAATCTAAGCCTCCACTTTGTGTGCACCTTCTCATTATATTTATGCTCATTTAATGGCAGCGCAGCATCCCATTTTGAATGCTAGCTAAGAATACCCAACTAATCAGACTTCTTTCCTATGAGATTGTAATAAAGAATAATGATGGTAGGTGATCTGATATTATATTCGACTAATAATAAAATAAGTAAGGAGAGCAGGGTATGGAAAGACAGATAGACCAGAAAAGAAGCATGCAGAGGAAAATGCCAAAGAGATACTATCATAAGCAAGGGAATTTGATGAATTCATTAATTAGTTAAGCCAGTACGAATATACATGACTGTAAAGAATATGTATTTTGTAGTTTGGACAAATGGAGTAACCAAGACAACAATAACTGGGCGTACAGTCTAAATTAAATGAGCCAATTTGAGGAATTGTTATCCTCCAAACAATATTCAGATGATTCTATTTGCTATGATGATAATTATGTACCTGCACATTACTCGGCATACCAAGTTCTCCATTCGGGTTCTTCTCCGCAAGACACATGAATATATGAGCAACTAATTTTCTCGGTTCTATTTCTTCTTTCTCATATCTGCAAATATCATGTTTAGGAAACCCACATATTAGTAATTTCAGAGATGTACATTAGAGAAAATGTTCAGCTAACAATCCAATTAGATATACATGTGCATGTATGTTTATACACCTAGCCAAAAATTTGAGAAGATCAAATTAAGAATTTGAATGCCCAATGAAAATTAAACTTGGATTGAAAGTTCCCTTCCATTGCATTTGGAATCTGCTCTCTTTACCTCTGCCTATCCCACTCCCACGGTCCCACAACCACACATTCATCACACAACACATAGAGAGAGAGATAGAGGAGCACCTGGCTGGGAAGGAAGGCGTTGAACACGTCCGTTCCTCACCGTGGGGAGCACCTGTGGTTGGGAAGCAAGCCATGAACAAACATACAAATTAACATTAGCAAGACGAGCGGTAAACCTGCTCGAAAGGTAGTCATCATCAACAATTCTTGCTTCAGTAATGACAACCAACCATCACATATATCCATCCATGATACATAAAGGGGGGAAGTAAATTACCTTGGATGAGCCCGAATTAATTGTCAGGTTGCTGCAGCTGCCAAAAATGCTCCAGTTTAATACATGGATTCTGTCAATGCAACTCGCATAGTCACCTGGGTACATAGAAATAGACAAAAATAATGCATCAATTAAAAGGAACCAAAACAAGCAGAGCAGATCACGGGAAAGATAGGGTGGGGGAGAGAGAGTTAAATCAAGGGAAGGAGGAGGGGAGTGGGGAGTACCTATGCGTGGGGAGGGGGAGGCTGGCATGAGCGGATTTAAAGGCCCTCGGCGGGGCACGAAAATAACAGGCGGTGGCACAAGCGATTTAAAGGCGACGTGGCTGCCTTCATTGTGACTACCACTCTAGGAGGGTTTATATGTTCAATTCACCTTTGATTCTCCAAATATTTTTGTGCTCTCCAATAAAACAAAAATATTTGGATGGTGAATTCACAAGCGAAGGACAACTGAATTTGCTTATGTGACATACTGGGTATGAGTGTGATTGATGTATACATGGATTTGAGATTCCTGTATCTTCAAGCTCATCCATGATAAGATCCATAGTCTTCCATCTGTGTTTTATACGGATCACCAGAATCAACGTATGCCAGAGGAACTCCATGAGCACTAAAACATAGCATGACCTGCAAGTTTCATGTTCCCTCAGATATAATATTTCATTCAGAGCGCATCAATTGAAAAGGATAAATTCTATATAAAGTCCAGAAAAAATAAAACAGCAATAGGAGTAATCAAAGTTATATCTATACCAACAGTAAGCCATTTTTGCTTGACTGCTATCATACTAATTGAGGATGCATTCTCCAGGGAGCAAAAAGAAAGCAAAGTAATTTTCTGAATACATTACAAACACATCGAGATAAGCAGCTCTCCTGTGCACCTGGACCCAGGAGGAGCCCGAGCGGCAGCGCTGGTTCACGGCGCAGTCGTCGTTGGCAAGAGGAGCATGGGCCGCAGAGATGGTTGGCTCCCTCTGGCTTTCGTGTCGCCGTCAGTCAACCCGTGAGGTCAGCTGCATCCTATATACGTATAAGGGTAAAAGATAATAACATATCCAAAGTTATCTCCTTATCTGCATGTTGCTTTCAAACCTAAGATATCTTGTTTATTAAATCCACTACTGCAGAGTTTGTAATCTGCCACCTTGTCCATACAGAGTATGGCCATGTCACGGTGTTGCATTGAAGAAATAGGAGTCAGGTGGCGTTGTGTGTGCGTGCAGTTATCTGTATGCACCGGCCGCCGGGGTGCTGTGTATTAGTTGACCTGTACAATATAGACAGTTCTACTCATGGTCTAAATTGGGTACAAGTATATGTGCAAGGGAGGTGACATGCCACACCATGAGGTTTCATTTTACTGAACAATCCATAAGTAGAGAAGTTTATATTAGCAATGACTAAACTAATGGAGAAATCTACAGCCCAGGCGTTGCTCCTGCTACACCATGAGGTTTCATTTTACTGAACAATCCATAAGTAGAGAAGTTCATATTAGCCATGACTAAACTAATGGAGAAATCTACAGCCCAGGTATTGCTCCTGCTACACCATGAGGTTTCATTTTACTGAACAATCCATAAGTAGAGAAGTTCATATTAGCCATGACTAAACTAATGGAGAAATCTACAGCCCAGGCATTGCTCCTGCTACACCATGAGGTTTCATTTTACTGAACAATCCATAATTAGAGAAGTTCATATTAGACATGACTAAACTAATGGAGAAATCTACAGCCTAGGCATTGCTCCTGCTATTTTTTCACACTCAATTCACATCACTTTTGCAATCTCCCACAGCAAGGCCATGAACAGGAATCACAAGAGGAAAATCAGCCCCAAATCATATAAGCTAATGGAGAAATCTGCCATTGTTTTGCCAACAAAATCAGAATCTACACCCAAAATCAGAAGACTACCATAGGCATATTCCTTGTCAAACTGAGAAGAAAATTACGGAGACACATACGAGGCATCTCTGGCCTCCCGCTCCAGATCGGGAATGTAATTTCAAGGGGATTAGAGAGAGAAGCTAGCTGGCGTGTCTGCTACTATACTCCTTCTGTCGAGTCTAGATCAAGGCCGCGCTCCTCGGCTTCGGCTCGAGCTCCTCCTGCTGAGGCCGGGTCGAGGACGATGGGCACCTGCAGAGCACGGGGCGAGGTACGGCTGGCTGCTGCCCCTGTCCCCCGGCGTCCTGCCGAGTCGCTCTTCGGCTCGAGGTCAAGCTAGGTGGCGACAATGACGAGGCAGAGAAGGGGGTGGCTCGGAGGTCGCCAAGGTAGTCAGAGTCGGGATTCGTAGTCGGATCGGTTTTCCTTAGACAGAATCGAGTCGTAAGATCGAGTAGTGGAATCGAGGATTCTACTAGATTTACTCAAATAGGATATTTGGTATGCACACATGAAATTTATATGGATTGTATAGAGTTTTGACACTAAATATGGAGCAAAGAATGTACACATCAATGCTAGTTGTATTCCACTTTTTTTTATGGCTAACCTACCATCTAGCTCGCGTGTATTGAACATATATGGGAGGGAAATATATAGAACACTTAAGCCTTCAATGCAGGAAATTTACTTAGGTTCTTTTTAGAGTGTGTGAATAGTCGATCACTTGTCTATCTGACTTGGAGTGCTAAACCTTGAAAGGTCTTGCTCTCCTTCTCCGATCAGTCTTGAAGCATCCACTTTTTCTCACCAATTCCATCTGTCGACAAGCTTGATCCTCAGTTTCGATCTAGGGTTTCTGTGAGCTAGATCAAAGGTGTTGGCAGCTGAGCGTTTGGGCTTGGGAGGGGAATAAAGGTCCATGGGGCATATGAAAATGGGTTTGGATGATGGCATACTATTCTGCTATAACTAAACAAACGGCTTAGATAAATTAGTAGAATCGGACGTAGTCCATAGCATAGTCGGGATTGTACATTTTTGTATAGGAATGATTTGGATCGCGACTCAACATGGATTCTACCTGGTATGGATTTCACAGTGGGATTTGGATCGAAATGCTTCCGTAGGGTCGTGAAGTCATAGGATTCTAGCAGTCGAGTCGGATTCTGACTACCTTGGAGGTCGCTGGTGGCCTCTGACTACATCACTTCGTCACCCACCCAGTGGCCTGCTTAGCAGACACGCCCATGTTCGTCGCCTGACCCATGAACCTGCCGTGTGTGAGGCTGCAGCTTAACTGAGATCGGAGGAGCAACGACACGAAGTAAGAGAAGAGGGCAGGCCTTTTCAAAGCTCCAATAACGGCCGCGATGGTGGCACGCGAACGACGAGAAAACCATGGTGATGGGCACCTAGGCTCTTGCAATTCTCTCCACCCTCTCTGCTGCCGCCGTTGATTCACCCCTCCCCTGTTGCTGAAAGGCAGAGGCGGAGCCGGCCGGGGCATGGGCAGAAGCGGAGCCGACCGGAGGGAGCCGGCGACCGAGCGGGGGGCGCTGCGGGCGGCCCATGGGCGCGCAGCCACTGCAGGGGCATGCGCAGGGGCGCGGTCGGGGGTGGCGGAGCCCGCGGGGCGCAGGAGGAGGAGACACGGCGCGGCGCGGGCTGGACGAAGCGGAGCCGGTGCAGGCGCGCGCGGGGGCCGGCGAACTTGGCGCGCTCGGACTTGGGCGCATCCGCGGAGAGGTGGAGCGCAGCAGATGGGGAGGAGACGCTGGAGGAGAAAGGGGGGAGGCGAGGCCAGTAGGGTGGCGGAGCGAGGGGGCAGGAAGGGCTGGGGAGGGGGCGCGAGTGCGGGTCATCGGCCACGGCGAGCGGGACGGCGGGGTGAGCGGCTGGGAAGGGGTGAGCGGGACGGTTGGGGCGGCTAGGGTTTGCACGCGAGCTGCTGGTATTTATACCCAAAGGTGAAATGATGAAAATGCCCTCGGCGGGGCACGAAAATAACAGGCGGTGGCACGAGCGATTTAAAGGCGACGTGGCTGCCTTCGTTGTGACTACCACTTTAGAAGGGTTTATATGTTCAATGTGACACTGTTGTAACCCCTAAAAAAAGTGACACTGTTTAGTCTCAACACAGTGGTTAACCAGCGAGGCAGCGATGCAAACTCTTATAATCGAGCCCAGAACCTACTTCTAACACCATGTCACATCAGGAACATCGAATTCAAAATTTCAAAGAACAAAAAGAACCTCGAATTCAAAGAAGCTTAGAAGTAACTTACTAACAGATTAGCCTAACCTGGTACCAAATTCTAGATCCACCCCGGACAATACATGATGCCTGTAAAACTATGTTGCGGTGTACCCAATGTGGCAATGCGCACATTTATTGTTTGCTCTTTGGTGCACGGACTGCATCTTGATCTAGCACACACTCATGTGCCTAACAGTTTACCAAGCATATTTGCTAGCACTGCTTTGTTCAGGTCAGCCAACACCATGGGGTACAGCGGCGTCTTCACGAGAGTCGGCGACAACAGCCGGTCCCTACACTTCTCTACATTAGTTATCACACGCGTGAACTCGGCGGCGAGGAACGTGAAGTGGCAGCTGGGGAGCGTCTCTTCTTCGATGGTGTTGATGGAGCTGTCCGCCGGTGCGTAGTCGTCCATGCACCCTTTGTAGGCGTCCCTCTGCTTGCAGGAGAGCGAGGTGTTCTGGCTGAGCTGGTCGCTCATGGTGATCATCGTGTTGTCAAAGGAAATCGCAGTGGAGTGCGATGCGAGGATCGCATATGCGGTGGCCCTCTCCGTGTGCGACGGGGACATATCGACATCGCCTTCGCGCATCATGCGGATGCAAAGGTCATACATGAGCTTCGTGCCACACGCCTTCTGGCAGGCGGCCACCGCGCCTAGTGACGGCACATCGGGGCAATCCATCAGGGCGACTGCCATGCGAATGCGAATGGGTACTAGGACGAGGAAGAGGAGAATGATCTTCGCCATAGCCATAGAGTACACACCTCTTTTCGTAGGGAGATATGCTTTGTTGTCTAAGCTAGCAAGAACAACATTGCCCTATTTGTAAGATTTTATAGATCTAATTAATTGATTTACTTTGGAAACCAATCACCTAATAAATTCGGAAATTAAGTCATTAATGCCACTAATTAGTCAGAAGTTAATTACATGCACAATTAAGTAGGACCACATAAATAATGGATATTTTTCACACCAAATCAATTTGAAAACCAAGTCATTAATAATACAATTAATTAATTAGGCAGTCATTTAATTAGGCATGCAGATAATTAAAAGTAGGGATTTATCAATTGGATATATAATTAGTAATTAATTTGGCAAACAGTTAATTAGGTCTACAGATAGAAAAATAATTGTACCACGGCCAGCAGGACAATTAATGTAGTAGATAATTAGATGGACAGTTAATTAGTCATGCAATTAATTAATTAGGCACGCAGATAATCACGTCAAATCAATTTGAAGGTGCTAGCCGGCATGGACGGCCAGCAGGCTAGCTAGCAAGCTTTCAGCGACATGGTCCACCAGTGCTTGCCAACGTAGAAAACGATCACGACGTGCTTGTGGCATGAGCAATCAATCATTCGTCAATACGCACTAGTAGAAAAAGGTCAAATGTGAGACACATTAATCCCGGTTTGTAACAGAACCGGCACTAATGTGTCCATTAGTGTCGGTTCCAACGGCTAGGCGGGAGGAGCTCTTTAGTACTAATTCACCTATGCGAAGAGATTAACGTTTTGGGTCCTGTATTTCTACACAATATGTTCACTTTGAGAGGTTCATGGGAGTCTTAAAGAAATATGTTCATAACCGTGCTAGGCCAGAAGGAAGCATCTCCAAAGGCCATGAAAATGAGGAGGTCATTGAGTTTTGTATTGACTTTATTCCTGACCTTAAGCCGATTGGTGTTCCTGAATCACGGCATAAGGCCAGACTGGATGGAAAAGGCATGCTAGGAGGGGAACAAATAATATGTATGGACGGACATTCTCTCACTGAAGCACACTACACAGTTCTACAGAATTCCGCCTTGGTGGCTCCGTATATGGATGAACACAAGAATTTGCTACGCTCCAAACACCCGGAGCGGTCTGATGACTGGATTACACATGAACAAACCAGGAGTTTCTCCAGCTAGTTGCAGACACGTACCATGCATGACGCCTCTATTAAAGATGACATGTACTTGCTATCCCAGTTACCATCTTCGAATATAATGACTTTCAAAGGGTACGAGATAAATGGTAATACATTTTACATGATCGCCCAAGATAAGAAGAGCACCAACCAAAACAGTGGTGTCCGCTTTGATGCAGAAACCAAGATGGGAAAGGAAACATATTATGGTTATATACACGACATACGGGAACTTGACTATCGACGTGGTTTGAAGGTCCCTTTGTTTCGGAGCAAATGGGTCAATATGACACGAGGCGGGGTAACGGAAGACCCGCAGTACAGAATGACAACAATGGATCTCAACAATCTTGCGTATGCAGACGAACCATTCGTCCTAGCCAATGATGTGGCACAGGTTTTCTATGTGAAGGACATGTCTACCAAGCCGAGAAAAAGAAAAGATAAGGAAGCGAATGCATCGTACGATGAGCCAAAGCGACACATAGTTCTTTCTGGGAAGAGAAACATCGTGGGAGTGGACGACAAGACAGACATGTCAGAAGATTATGAAAAGTTTGATGAAATTGCTCCATTCACAGTGAATATTGACCCAGCATCCCGTTAAATGATGAAGATTTTCCATGGTTACGGCGCAAAGGGACACACGCGAAGAAAAAGTTTCACACCCAAAAATATGGGATGTGATCGGCTTCACTATCATCACTTTCTTCTGTGTTTCACACCCAGGAGGGAATCTTTGTAATAGTTAGGGGAGTTATGTGTTTTGGCATTTGAAACACGAAGAAATTTTATGTGCAAACAAATTCTTCCACGCCTTTACTGATTTTTAAAGTGAAGTTATTCACAAACTAGTGATTCACACTAATTTCAAATAATTCAAAATTTAAACTATTTAAATTTGAAAACTACGGGCACTAACAGAAACTTTGTAATTTTTTGTACCTAAAGCAAAAATATTCACAAAGAAACTCTATATACAGAAAAAAAAAACAACTCAAAAATTAATAAAACAAAAATAAATAAACCAAATATATATATATATATATATATATATATATATATATATATATATATATAAGCCCGCCTACTGGGCCAGAGCGGCCTGCATACGAGTAGAAACCCAACCTGTTGTTGGGCCAGGATGCAGGCCCGCAAAGGCCCAATAGGCCCACAGGGCAGCGCAGAACATGTAGGCCCAGTAGGCCTTCTTTGGAGAGGAGCTCGAGAGACCTACTGCACGGGGGGTTATAAACCAGTGCGGACGCCCCTCGGCTAGCGAGGTGGGACTAAACTTGCCGCACCGCACCTGCGGCAGCGCACCCCCTTTAGTACCGGTTCGTGTCACCAAACGGTACTAAAGGGGGGCCTTTAGTACCGGTTGGAGCCACCACCCGGTACTAAAGGGGGTCTCTTCCCGCCGCTTGGCCTGGCCAAAACAGGCCTTTAGTATCGGTTGGTGGCTCCAACTGGTACTAAAGGTCCATCCTATATAAGAAAACACTTCAAAAAATTCAGTTTCTCAACTGCTTCTTCTCCTCTGCCCCGTCGCCCGCCACCCCCGTCTCCATACCCCTCGTCGCCACCCCTGTCGTCGCCCCGTCCCCGTCCCCGTCCCCGTCCCCGTCGTCCCCGTCCCCGTCGTCCCCGTCGTCACCGCCGCCCCGTCCCGGCCCGTCCCGCGTCGTCCCCGTCCCCGTCGTCGCCGCCCCGTCCCTGTCCCCGTCGTCGCCATCCCCGTCGTCGCCGCCCGTCGCCGTCCCCGTCGCCGCCCCCCGTCGCCTCTCGCCTCGCCGGTGAGCACACACACACACATACACTTTGTTTTTCTATTTTTTAGTTATATATATTTTTTTCTACTGTTTTTTAGTTATAGAAATATTTAGTTATAGAATTATTTATAGAAATGTTAGAATTTTTTTCTTTTTTTAGTTATAGAAATAGTTATAAAAAAGTTAGAAAATTTTCTTTTTTTTAGTTATAGAAATATTAGAAATGTTATACAATTGTTAGTTATATAGAAATGCTATAATTTTTTCTGTTTTTTAGTTATAGAAATATTAGAAATGTTAGTTATATAGCATTGTTAGAAATGTTATAGAAATGTTAGTTATATAGAAATGTTAGAAATTTTAGTTATCAAAATCCAATCATTAAAAAATGTTACTTTTTGCGGGCATATAGCTAGTATTTGTTCTCGACGATGCCCGGGCCGCATCCTCGTCGTCGACCCTTCCGCGACGACGTCCGGCTGACCCATGTCCGGGACTGGGCTCCACCGGGTTGGCACTGGGAGGTGCTGCCTGGAGGGGCACGCCGCTTGATGAGGAACCCGGCCCCGGATCCCGTCGTCGACCCTGATCTCCTTTGGTGGCGTTCGCGTGGGCCACTTTCGGTGCGGAGGGAGCCGGCCCCGCCGGAGGTGGTACGTCGCCGTGTCAGGGAGGAGGACGAGCACGTCCATCGCTACATGGTTGCGTTAGAGGGCGGCAGGTTCTCCAATACCTGGCAGGTTCTTCACGGATCTCACTTGAGCTATGATCCTGTGAGGGTTCCTTCTCTTTGGATGTCCACGGCCCGCGCCGCAGGAACCGCGAGTGGCCTAGATTCTTCTGTAGTATTCGATCCTTATTAGCTACCTAGCCAGTGATGTATTCGATATATAATATTCGAGATGATGTATTCGAGATTATATATTATTCGAGACGATGTATTCGAGATTATATCTATTATTCGAGACGATGTATTCGGGATTATATCTATTATTCGAGACGATGTAATTTGAATACTAAATTGTCTTATATTTCTTTTGAATTAGTTAAATAAAAGCTACGGCGGACAATACCGGCAGAGAGGGAGAACAGGCCATGTTCGATATGATACGCCATCCTCGCGGTCCAGATGATGATCAGAATGAAGAAGATTATGACGGCTCCGAATTTCTAAACAACACCGGGGACAGTGATATGATATTCGATCGCGACGACCGAATTGATGAAGTCATGAACTATGATTATGATGATGACGAAGAAAATGTTGATCTTGAAATAACAAAGACCGGCGAGGTATATATATTTATATAAGCAGGCATCTGGTGATCATCACATGTTTTAATTGACTTGAAGATATATTAACGAATCGATCTTTCTTCTTTCAGCCATCCGGATTGAGAAAAATCTTCAGGCAACAGGACGAAACGAGGCCCGAACAAAAAGTTGAAGGAGGGCGTAAAGTACAATATCGAGGCCATCAAACCTAATGGCGAACCATTAGCGCCTAAGAAGATTGCGGACAAGTTCATTCGTCAATGCGGAGTTCTTCTGAAGGACCAACTCCCAATCTCCCTTCAAGAATGGAGAGAGCCAGCAAAGCCACGTCCAGATCTTACTTTTGTCGATGACAGACAAAAAGGTCTGCTTTGGGAAAATCTCATGGAACATTTCACCCTACCAGATCATTTCACAGATGCAGATGTGGAGAAAGTCAAGGACGCTGCTCTTAAGAAGATGGCGGTTGCATTCAAGAACCACAAGAATCATGAATGGGACAAGTATGTCAAGGGAGGAAGGAAGATTTCGTGAAATTCAAGGATTCGGAATTAGCTAAGGAACGGTCGAGAATAAACAAGAAGAATGCCTAAAAAAAGGATAAGTTCCATAAGCTGGGGCCAGGTGGCTACGCGGTAGCAATGCCTAAGTGGGATAAGTCTGAGAAAGAGATGGAGGATGCAGGTGTCACTCCGGTTACTAGGAGCTGGCCCCCCAGGTGCAGGACTTGGTTCTATGCGCATGGGGGGGAGTTGGACCCAAAGACACGCAAAGTTTCGACGAAGGCATGTATGAACGGAGCCCACGAACAGCTACTTGTTGCAATAGAAGAGGCTCGATCGGGGGTGTTCCAGCCCAACAGAGAGAACGACGAGCTTACGCGTGCCTTGGGAAATCCTGAAGACCCGGGAAGAACACGAGGCAAGGGCGCTATTCCGTGGTATGAGGGGTTTTCGGACTGGAACGCCGACTACAGAACCCGTGCGAGAAAGAAGATTGCGGAGGAGAAGAAGAGGAAGATGGAGGAGGAGTAGAGGAAGCTAGACTATGAACGCCTTCAAGGCCTAGAATCAGCGCACACGGACATGGCAGTCAAATTCCAGTGGCAGCAGGAGCAGATCGACTCACTTAGCCAGCAAAGGGGGTCTCAGCAGCTGCAGCAGCTAGCGGATGATCCAGCATTGGATAGCACCGCCCCATCCATGCCGAGAAGCAACGTGGGTTCCGCCCCGGGCGACGCAATGCTGGATAGATACCCCGTGGTTGACATCATGGAGAACACTAACTGCGAGCTACACTTCAAAATGAAGAACATATCCCTGAAGGTGGTGGACGCCGTTGCTTTTACAAATCCCCCTGAGGCAACCTTCCATTGCAACCCGATTCCAGCGGGCTATGCTCGTGTCTTGGTTGATGAGGTGGTGGACCCATATTCGGGGCTACAACTTGACATTCCTGGAGGTGACGACGAGCACACATTGGGAGAGGCCAAACATCGTGTCATCCTATGGAGAAAGGATTGCATCGTCTTTCGAAGGCCACCGGCACCGCGTCACTCGACTCCTCGTCGAAGTCCGCTACCGAGTCAGCAGACTCCCGCTCCTCCAAGTCCACCAATGTGTGAGGCCACTCCTCCTCCTCCAAGTCTGACAAAGTGTCAGGCCACTCCTCCTCCAAGTCCAACACAACATCAGACGTCCACTCCTCCTCCAAGTCTGACACAACTTCAGGCCACTCCTCCTCCAAGTCCGGCACAGCTTCAGGCCACTCCTCCTCGTCCAACTCAGCCACGTCAGCCGTCTCCGCCGCCTCAGCAATCACAGAAGAGACACGCCGCAGCAATGGTGCGTAGCGGTATGAGTCAAGGTAGTACAGGAAGTACAGGCGGAGGCAAGCGATATAAATATGGTCCAAGCCTCGCGCCTCTTCCGCAGAGGCCTTATGACAAGTCCGAGGAGGAAACCGCAGCCATATCAAAGGCCGAGGTGGAAGCCCATTTTGCACCGAAACCGCCACCGCCGCCAAGGGAGAAAGTGCATGAGGAAAAGATTGACCACTTCATTCGTATGGCTCAACCACCAGCTCTCAAGCCTGTTGACACAGACTATGAGCGCCACATCAGGAAGTTAAATCGAGCACGTCTACAGAAGGAGGCGAGCTCGAGCTTGAGCAAACAACAAGCAGTTGTCAAAAACTGCGGGAAAACTGTTCCCCAGCTGGGAGAACAGGCGGCGCAATTGATCCCCCCGCTTGTTGTGCCAACAACACATAAGAGTACGTGCGCCCAATATTATTGTGGGCAAACCGTTAATGTACCCGAGGTGGGCAATGTGGTAATAACCGAGGAGCATATAATGCAGGCTGAAATTCTCAAGATCACTGTTGGACAACTCCTCGAGATCGAGCCCATGCCTGTGCTTAGAGAGGAGGAAATAAAACGGAAATATGTCCGGGGCCAACCTTTGGTCAAGCCAGACGAGGTCAAGAAGCTCCCAACGAGAATGTATGAATTGCATCAATGGTACATGGACATTACCAAGAGTTCCAATCGAGAGTCCCTCATGGTGGATGTCAAGAAGGATCATTACTACCATGAGAAAGCTGTGTCGGTTGAGTACTCTGAACTGTTTCAGTTATACAATCAAGACGCACTCGACAAATCTATCGTCAGTTGCTATTGTCTGTAAGTGATTTCTTTCTGTAATTTAAGTCTCAAGCTAGATGTAGTGATCCTTTTGATCAATCATTACCTATAGTTATCCTCACTATATTCTTTTCTGTGGTATTATGCAGGATGAAGATGTATGAAATGAAAAAAGGTGGACGCTATGGCATTGGGTTCATTGACCCAAACACCGTTAATGAATACACATGGAAAATATATGCATATTATGAAAAAAGTGTAGAGGACAGCATGCTAGAGTTCTTGAAGCGCCTCAAATACAATGAAGATATACTACTTCCTTACAACTTCCAGTGAGTCACACTGTCTTGTACTACAAATTCTCTGTTTTTGCCTGCTAGCTAGCTACATGTTTTTGCTTACATATGCCCGCTTAATTAAGACATGCAAACGTGTGTGCATGCAGATTTCACTGGATCTTGTGTATCATTAAAGTTGACGCCGGAACAGTTGAAATACTGGACTCACTACTCAAAATAAAAACTGACTATAACATCTTGTATGGGATAGTCAACAGGTAATTTCAATCATTATTAACTATATATCTCGGCCTATTTAGTTTGTCATTTCCTGATATGAACTATTAATAACCCCTTTATTCATTTTCTTTGTCGGCGGGCAGGGCTTGAGCAAGGTTCATCAGCGTCACTCCAGGCCAATGGAAACAAAAGCTGAAATGGTTTCGACCCAAGGTAAGTAATTAAGTAGTACTAGCTAGCTAACTAGCTGCCATCTCTTTAATTATCATGCTTGATTAAGTATTATCTGATCAAATTCCATTCTCGTAAAGGCCCTTCAGCAGGCGCAGGGGACTGATCTGTGTGCATACTGCGTTTGCGAGAACATTCGCATGATGGCGTCCAAAAGGAGCAGATCTCAAAGACAGGAATGGGTACGTTTGTCAGAACACTATTCACAATTTTTACACCATTATCGATATCTTGTCACACAACTAATACACATGCATATTGATCTCCTTCTTAACAGTTCACAGAGGTGCGGGACAAGCTCCTACAAACGGAGCGCGTACAAGCACTTCAAGAGGAAATAGCGGGATTTTTGCTCGACCAGGTCATAAATTCGATCGGAGAATACTATTACCCGCTACGGCCCCCATGAACCACTTCCAATTGTCATCGTGCTCCGAAGGCACCAATTAGGCTAATGCCACTGGCTCCGAAGGCAACATTGTAGGAGAAATTGTATATAGCTAGCTAATTGTGTGTGTGTGTGTCTATATATATATATATATATATATATATATATATATATATATATATATATATATATTGTTGGGGAACGTAGTAATTTCAAAAAAATTCCTACGCACACGCAAGATCATGGTGATGCATAGCAACGAGAGGGGAGAGTGTTGTCTATTTACCCTCGTAGACTGAAGCGGAAGCGTTGACGCAACGTAGAGGAAGTAGTCGTACGTCTTCCCGATCCAACCGATCTAAGCACCGTTACTCCGGCACCTCCGAGTTCTTAGCACACGTCCAGCTCGATGACGCTCCCCGGGCTCCGATCCAGCAAAGCTTCGGGGATGAGTTCCATCAGCACGACGGCGTGATGACGATGATGATGTTTTACTGACGCAGAGCTTCGCCTAAGAACCGCAACGATATGAGCGAGGTGGAATATGGTGGAGGGGGGCACCGCACACGGCTAAGGAACGATCACGAAGATCAACTTGTGTGTCCTAGGGTGCCCCCCTACCCCCGTATATAAAGGAGGGAGGGGGAGGTGCGGCCGGCCCCAAGGGGTGCGCCTGGAGGAGTCCTACTCCCACCGGGAGTAGGACTCCCCCCTCTCTTGCCTTGTTGGAGAAGGAAAGGGGGAAGGGGAAGAGGAAAGGGGGGCGCCGCCCCCCCCCCCCCTTCCTTGTCCTATTCGGACTAAGGGGGGAGGGGGCGCGCGGCCTGCCCTGGCCGGCCCCTCTCTTCTCCCTTATGGCCCATGTAGGCCCATTAACCCCCAGGGGGGTTCCGGTAACCCCCGGTACTCCGGTAAAATGCCGATTTCACCCGGAACCATTCCGATGTCCAAATATAGGCTTCCAATATATCGATCTTTACGTCTCGACCATTTCGAGACTCCTCATCATGTCCGTGATCACATCCGGGACTCCGAACTACCTTTGGTACATCAAAATGTATAAACTCATAATAACTGTCCTCGTAACGATAAACGTGCGGACCCTACGGTTCGAGAACAATGCAGACATGACCGAGACACGTCTCCGGTCAATAACCAATAGCGGGACCTAGATGCCCATATTGGCTCCTACATATTCTACGAAGATCTTTATCGGTCGGACCGCATAACAACATACGTTGTTCCCTTTGTCATCGGTATGTTACTTGCCCGAGATTCGATCGTCGGTATCCAATACCTAGTTCAATCTCGTTACCGGCAAGTCTCTTTACTCGTTCCGTAATACATCATCTCACAACTAACATATTAGTTGCAATGCTTGCAAGGCTTATGTGATGTGCATTACCGAGAGGGCCCAGAGATACCTCTCCGACTATCGAAGTGACAAATCATAATCTCGAAATACGCCAACCCAACAAGTACCTTTGGAGACACCTGTAGAGCACCTTTATAATCATCCAGTTACGTTGTGACGTTTGGTAGCACACAAAGTGTTCCTACGGTAAACGGGAGTTGCATAATCTCATAGTCATAGGAACATGTACAAGTCATGAAGAAAGCAATAGCAACATACTAAACGATCGGGTGCTAAGCTAATGGAATGGGTCATGTCAATCAGATCATTCAACTAATGATGTGACCTCGTTAATCAAATAACAACTCTTTGTTCATGGTTAGGAAACATAACCATCTTTCATTAATGAGCTTGTCAAGTAGAGGCATACTAGTGACACTCTATTTGTTTATATATTCACACATGTATTATGTTTCCGGTTAATACAATTCTAGCATGAATAATAAACATTTATCATGATATATGAGGAAATAAATAATAACTTTATTATTGCCTCTAGGGCATATTTCCTTCAGTCTCCCACTTGCACTAGAGTCAATAATCTAGATTACACAGTAAGGATTCTAACACCCATGGAGCTTTGGTGCTGATCATGTTTTGCTCGTGGAAGAGGCTTAGTCAATGGGTCTGCTACATTCAGATCCGTATGTATCTTACAAATCTCTATGTCTCCCACCTGGACTAGATCCCGGATGGAATTGAAGCGTCTCTTGATGTGCTTGGTTCTCTTGTGAAATCTGGATTCCTTTGCCAAGGCAATTGCACCAGTATTGTCACAAAAGATTTTCATAGGACCCGATGCACTAGGTATGACACCTAGATCGGATATGAACTCCTTCATCCAGACTCCTTCGTTTGCTGCTTCCGAAGCAGCTACGTACTCCGCTTCACATGTAGATCCTGCCACGATGCTTTGTTTAGAACTGCACCAACTGACAGCTCCACCGTTTAATGTAAATACGTATCCGGTTTGCGATTTAGAATCGTTCGGATCAGTGTCAAAGCTTGCATCAACGTAACCGTTTACGATGAGCTCTTTGTCACCTCCATATATGAGAAACATATCCTTAGTCCTTTCCAGGTACTTCAGGATGTTCTTGACCGCTGTCCAGTGATCCACTCCTGGATTACTTTGGTACCTCCCTGCTAAACTTATAGCGAGGCACACATCAGGTCTAGTACACAGCATTGCATACATGATAGAGTCTATGGCTGAAGCATAGGGAACATCTTTCATTTTCTCTCTATCTTCTGCAGTGGTCGGGCATTGTGTCTTACTCTACTTCACACCTTGTAGCACAGGAAAGAATCCTTTCTTTGCTTGATCCATTTTGAATTTCTTCAAAACTTTGTCAAGGTATGTGCTTTGTGAAAGTCCAATTAAGCGTCTTGATCTATCTCTATAGATCTTGATGCCCAATATGTAAGCAGCTTCACCGAGGTCTTTCATTGAAAAACTCTTATTCAAGTATCCCTTTATGCTATCCAGAAATTCTGTATAATTTCCGATTAGTAATATGTCATCCACATATAATATCAGAAATGTTACAGAGCTCCCACTCACTTTCTTGTAAATACAGGCTTCCCCAAAAGTCTGTACAAACCCAAATGCTTTGATCACACTATCAAAGCGTTTATTCCAACTCCGAGAGGCTTGCACCAGTCCATAAATGGATCGCTGGAGCTTTCACACTTTGTTAGCTCCCTTTGGATCGAGAAAACCTTCTGGTTGCATCATATACAACTCTTCTTCCAGAAAACCATTCAGCAATGCAGTTTTTACATCCATCTGCCAAATTTCATAATCATAAAATGCGGCAATTGCTAACATGATTCGGACAGACTTAAGCATCGCTACGGGTGAGAAGGTCTCATCGTAGTCAATCCCTTGAACTTGTCGAAAACCTTTTGCGACAAGTCGAGCTTTGTAGACATTAGCATTACCGTCAGCGTCAGTCTTCTTCTTGAAGATCCATTTATTTTCAATTGCTTGCCGACCATCGGGCAAGTCAACCAAAGTCCACACTTTGTTCTCATACATGGATCCCATCTCAGATTTCATGGCTTCAAGCCATTTCGCAGAATCTGGGCTCACCATCGCTTCTTCATAGTTCGTAGGTTCATCATATTCTAGTAGCATGACTTCCAAAACAGGATTGCCGTACCACTCTGGTGCGGGTCTTACTCTGGTTGATCTACGAGGTTCTGTAGTAACTTGATCTGAAGTTCCATGATCATCATCATTAACTTCCTCACTAATTGGTTTAGACGTCACAGAAACCGGTTCCTGTGATGTGTTATTTCCCAATAAGGGAGCATGTACAGTTACCTCATCAATTTCTACTTTCCTCCCACTCACTTCTTTCGAGAGAAACTCCTTCTCTAGAAAGGATCCATTTTTAGCAACGAATGTCTTGCCTTCGGATCTGTGATAGAAGGTGTACCCAACATTTTCTTTTGGGTATCCTATGAAGACACATTTCTCCGATTTGGGTTCGAGCTTATCAGGTTGAAGTTTTTCACATAAGCATCGCAGCCCCAAACTTTAAGAAACGACAACTTTGGTTTCTTGCCAAACCATAGTTCATAAGGCGTTGTCTCAACGGATTTTGATGGTGCTCTATTTAACGTGAATGCAGCCGTATCTAAAGCATAACCCCAAAACGATAGCGGTAAATCTGTAAGAGACATCATAGATCGCACCATATCAAGTAAAGTACGATTACGACGTTCGGACACACCATTACGTTGTGGTGTTCCGGGTGGCGTGAGTTGCGAAACTATTCCGCATTGTTTCAAATGTAGACCAAACTCGTAACTCAAATATTCTCCTCCACGATGAGATCGTAGAAACTTTATTTTCTTGTTACGATGATTTTCAACTTCACTCTGAAATTCTTTGAACTTTTCAAATGTTTCAGACTTATGCTTCATTAAGTAGATATACCCATATCTGCTTAAATCATCTGTGAAGGTGAGAAAATAACGATATCCGCCACGAGCTTCAATATTCATCGGACCACATACATCTGTATGTATGATTTCCAACAAATCTGTTGCTCTCTCCATAGTACCGGAGAACGGTGTTTTAGTCATCTTGCCTATGAGGCACGGTTCGCAAGTACCAAGTGATTCATAATCAAGTGGTTCCAAAAGTCCATCAGTATGGAGTTTCTTCATGCGCTTTACACCGATATGACCTAAACGGCAGTGCCACAAATAAGTTGCACTATCATTATCAACTCTGCATCTTTTGGCTTCAACATTATGAATATGTGTATCACTACTATTGAGATTCATCAAAAATAGACCACTCTTCAAGGGTGCATGACCATAAAAGATATTACTCATATAAATAGAACAACCATTATTCTCCGATTTAAATGAATAATCGTCTCGCATCAAACAAGATCCAGATATAATGTTCATGCTCAACGCTGGCACCAAATAACAATTATTTAGGTCTAATACTAATCCCGAAGGTAGATGTAGAGGTAGCGTGCTGTAGGAAATATGCCCTAGAGGCAATAATAAAAGTATTATTATTATATTTCCTTGTTCATGATAATTGTCTTTATTCATGCTATAATTGTGTTATCCGGAAATCGTATTACATGTGTGAATAACAGACACCAACATGTCCCTAGTAAGCCTCTAGTTGACTAGCTCGTTGATCAATAGATAGTCATGGTTTCCTGACTATGGGCATTGGATGTCAATGATAACGAGATCACATCATTAGGAGAATGATGTGATGGACAAGACCCAATCCTAAACATAGCATAAGATTGCATAGTTCGTTTGCTAGAGTTTTCCAATGTCAAGTATCCTTTCCTTAGACCATGAGATCGTGTAACTCCCGGATGCCGTAGGAGTGCTTTGGGTGTGCCAAACGTCACAACGTAACTGGGTGACTATAAAGGTATACTACGGGTATCTCCGAAAGTGTCTGTTGGGTTGACACGGATCGAGACTGGGATTTGTCACTCCGTATGACGGAGAGGTATCACTGGGCCCACTCGGTAATGCATCATAATTATGAGCTCAATGTGACCAAGTGTTTGGTCACTGGATCATGCATTACGGTACGAGTAAAGTGACTTGCCGGTAACAAGATTGAACAAGGTATTGGGATACCAACGATCGAATCTCGGGCAAGTAACATATCGATTGACAAAGGGAATTGCATACGGGGTTGCTTGAATCCTCGACATCGTGGTTCATCCAATGAGATCATCGTGGAGCATGTGGGAGCCAACATGGGTATCCAGA
The DNA here is from genome assembly GCA_032464435.1 of Aegilops umbellulata. Classification (NCBI taxonomy): domain Eukaryota; kingdom Viridiplantae; phylum Streptophyta; class Magnoliopsida; order Poales; family Poaceae; genus Aegilops; species Aegilops umbellulata. Next base: position 439,056,828 of record CP136060.1, read on the forward strand.
TCCCGCTGTTGGTTATTGCCCGAGAGCCGTCTCGGTCATGTCTGCATGTCTCCCGAACCCGTAGGGTCTACACACTTAAGGTTCGGTGACGCTAGGGTTGTAGGGATATGTATATGCAGTAATCCAAATGTTGTTCGGAGGTAAAGAATTATATATGGGAAGTGCTGTTTTGGCCATCGGGACAAGTTTCGGGGTCACCGGTATTGTACCGGGACCACCAGAAGGGTCCCGGGGGTCCACCGGGTGGGGCCACCTGCCTCGGGGGGCCACATGGGCTGTAGGGGGTGCGCCTTGGCCTACATGGGCCAAGGGGAACCAGCCCCAAGAGGCCCATGCGCCTAGGGTTCCAAAGGGGAAGAGTCCCACAAGTGGAAGGCACCTCCTAGGTGCCTTGGGGGGGGAGGAAATCCTCCCTGGCCGCCGCCCCCTTGGGAGATCAGATCTCCCAGGGCCGGCGCCCCCCCCCCAAGAGGCCTATATAAAGGGGGGAGGGGAGGGGGGCAGCTGCACCCTTTACCTTGGCGCCTCCCTCTCCCTCTCCAACACCTCCTCCTCCTCCGTAGAGCTCGGCGAAGCCCTGCCGGAGTACTGCAGCTCCACCATCACCACGCCGTCGTGCTGCTGCTGGAGCCATCTTCCTCAACCTCTCCTTTGCCTTGCTGGATCAAGAAGAAGGAGACGTTACGCTGACCGTATGTGTGTCGAACGCGGAGGTGCCGTCCGTTCGGCGCTAGGATCTCCGGTGATTTGGATCACGTCGTGTACGACTACCTCATCCCCGTTCCTTGAACGCTTCCGCACGCGATCTACAAAGGTATGTAGATGAATCTGAATACTCGTTGCTAGATGAACTCATAGATGGATCTTGGTGAAACCGTAGGAAAATTTTTTGTTTTCTGCAACGTTCCCCAACAGTGGCATCATGAGCTAGGTCTATGCGTAGTTCTTCTTGCGCGAGTAGAACACAATTTGTTGTGGGCGTAGATTTGTCAACTTTTCTTGCCTCTACTAGTCTTATCTTGCTTCAGCGGTATTGTGGGATGAAGCGGCCCGGACCAACCTTACACGTACGCTTACGTGAGACTGGTTCCACCGACTAACATGCACTAGTTGCATAAGGTGGCTGGCGGGTGTCTGTCTCTCCTACTTTAGTTGGAGCGGATTCGATGAAAAGGGTCCTTATGAAGGGTAAATAGAAGTTGACAAATCACGTTGTAGCTTTCACGTAGGTAAGAAAACGTTCTTGATAGAACCCTAATTCAGCCACGTAAAACTTGCAACAACAATTAGAAGACGTCTAACTTGTTTTTGCAGCAAGTGCTTTGTGATATAATATGGCCAAAGTTGTGATGAATGATGAATGATCTATATGTGATGTATGAGATGTTCATGCTATTGTAATAGGAATCACGACTTGCATGTCGATGAGTATGACAACCGGCAGGAGCCATAGGAGTTGTCTTTATTTTTTGTATGACCTGCGTGTCATTGAGAAACGCCATGTAAATTACTTTACTTTATTGCTAAACGCGTTAGCCATAGTAGTAGAAGTAATAGTTGGCGAGCAACTTCATGGAGACACGATGATGGAGATCATGATGATGGAGATCATGGTGTCAAGTCGGTGACAAGATGATCATGGAGCCCCAAGATGGAGATCAAAGGAGCTATGTGATATTGGCCATATCATGTCACGTTTATTATTTGATTGCATGTGATGTTTATCATGTTTTGCATCTTGTTTACTTAGAACGACGGTAGTAAATAAGATGATCCCTCATAATAATTTCAAGAAGTGTTCCCCCTAACTGTGCACCGTTGCGACAGTTCGTTGTTTCGAAGCACCACGTGATGATCGGGTGTGATAGATTCTAACGTTCACATACAACGGGTGTAAGACAGATTTACACATGCAAACACTTAGGTTGACTTGACGAGCCTAGCATGTACAGACATGGCCTCGAAACACAGAAGACCGAAAGGTCGAGCATGAGTCGTATAGAAGATACGATCAACATGAAGATGTTCACCGATGTTGACTAGTCCGTCTCACGTGATGATCGGACACGGCCTAGTTGACTCGGATCATGTTATACTTAGATGACTAGAAGAGGGATGTCTATCTAAGTGGGAGTTCATTAAATAATTTGATTATATGAACTTTAATTATCATGAACTTAGTCTAAAATATTTACAATATGTCTTGTAGATCAAATGGCCAACGTAGTCCTCAACTTCAACGCGTTCCTAGAGAAAACCAAGCTGAAAGACGATGGCAGCAACTATACGGACTGGGTCCGGAACCTGAGGATCATCCTCAAAGCTGCCAAGAAAGATTATCTCCTACAAGCACCGCTGGGTGACGCACCTATTCTCCCTGCAGAACAAGACGTTATGAACGCTTGGCAATCATGTTCCGATGACTACTCCCTCATTCAGTGTGGCATGCTTTACAGCTTAGAGCCGGGGCTCCAAAAGCATTTTGAGAGACATGGAGCATATGAGATGTTCGAAGAGCTGAAAATGGTTTTCCAAGCACATGCCCGGGTCGAGAGATATGAAGTCTCCGACAAATTCTTTAGCTGTAAGATGGAGGAAAATAGCTCTGTCAGTGAACACATACTCAAGATGTCTGGGTTGCACAACCGCTTGACTCAACTGGAAGTCAATCTCCCGGATGAAGCGGTCATTGACATAATCCTCCAGTCGCTTCCACCTAGCTACAAGAGCTTTGTGATGAACTACAACATGCAGGGGATGGTAAAGACCATTCCTGAGGTATATGCTATGCTGAAATCAGCAGAGGTAGAAATCAAGAAGGAACATCAAGTGTTGATGGTGAATAAAACCACTAAGTTCAAGAAGGGCAAGGGTAAAAAGAACTTCAAGAAGGACGGCAAGGAAGTTGCCGCGCCCGGTAAGCAAGTTGCCGGGAAGAAGCCAAAGAATGGACCCAAGCCCGAGACTGAGTGCTTTTATTGCAAGGGAAGTGGTCACTGGAAGCGGAATTGCCCAAAATACTTAGCGGACAAGAAGGCCGGCAAAACAAAAGGTATATGTGATATACATGTAATTGATGTGTACCTTACCAGTACTCGTAGTAGCTCTTGGGTATTTGATACCGGTGCAGTTGCTCATATTTGTAACTCAAAGCAGGAGCTGCGGAATAAGCGAAGACTGGCGAAGGATGAGGTGACGATGCGCGTCGGGAATGGTTCCAAGGTCGATGTGATCGCCGTCGGCACGCTACCTCTACATTTACCTACGGGATTAGTTTTAAACCTCAATAATTGTTATTTAGTGCCAAGTTTGAGCATGAACATTGTGTCTGGATCTCGTTTAATTCGAGATGGCTACTCATTTAAATCTGAGAATAATGGTTGTTCTATTTATATGAGTGATATGTTTTATGGTCATGCTCCGATGGTTAATGGTTTATTCTTGATGAATCTCGTACGTGATGATACACATATTAATAGTGTGAATACCAAAAGAGTTAAAATTGATAATGATAGTCCCACATACTTGTGGCACTGCCGCCTTGGTCACATAGGTGTCAAACGCATGAAGAAGCTCCATGCAGATGGACTTTCAGAGTCTCTTGATTATGAATCATTTGACACGTGCGAACCATGCCTCATGGGTAAAATGACCAAGACTCCGTTCTCAGGAACAATGGAGCGAGCAACCAACTTATTGGAAATCATACATACTGATGTGTGTGGTCCAATGAGTGTTGAGGCTCGCGGTGGCTATCGTTATGTTCTCACCCTCACTGATGACCTGAGTAGATATGGGTATATCTACTTAATGAAACACAAGTCTGAGACCTTTGAAAAGTTCAAGGAATTTCAGAGTGAGGTTGAAAATCAACGTGACAGAAAAATCAAGTTTCTACGATCAGATCGTGGAGGAGAATACTTGAGTCACGAATTTGGCACACACTTAAGAAAATGTGGAATAGTTTCACAACTCACGCCGCCTGGAACACCTTAGCGTAATGGTGTGTCCGAACGTCGTAATCGCACTCTATTAGATATGGTGCGATCTATGATGTCTCTTACCGATTTACCGCTATCTTTTTGGGGCTATGATTTAGAGACTGCCGCATTCACTTTAAATAGGGCTCCGTCGAAATCCGTTGAGACGACACCGTATGAATTATGGTTTGGGAAGAATCCTAAGCTGTCGTTTCTAAAAGTTTGGGGATGCGATGCTTATGTCAAGAAACTTCAACCTGAAAAGCTCGAACCCAAGTCGGAAAAATGCGTCTTCATAGGATACCCTAAAGAAACTATTGGGTATACCTTCTACCTCAGATCCGAAGGCAAGATCTTTGTTGCCAAGAATGGATCCTTTCTAGAGAAGGAGTTTCTCTCGAAAGAAGTAAGTGGGAGGAAAGTAGAACTTGATGAAGTGTTACCTCTTGAACCGGAAAATGGCGCAACTCAAGAAAACGTTTCTGAGGTGCCTGCACCAACTAGAGAGGAAATTAATGATGATGATCAAGATCAAGCTCCTACTGAAATTCGTAGGTCCACAAGGACACGTTCCGCACCAGAGTGGTACGGCAACCCTGTCTTGGAAATCATGTTGTTAGACAACGGTGAACCTTCGAATTATGAAGAAGCGATGGCGGGCCCGGATTCCGACAAATGGCTGGAAGCCGTGAAATCCGAGATAGGATCCATGTATGAAAACAAAGTATGGACTTTGACTGACTTGCCCGTTGAACGGCGAGCCATAGAAAATAAATGGATCTTTAAGAAGAAGACAAACGCGGATGGTAATGTGACCATCTATAAAGCTCGGCTTGTCGCTAAGGGTTATCGACAAGTTCAAGGAATTAACTACGATGAGACTTTCTCACCGGTAGCAAAGCTAAAGTCCGTCCGAATCATGTTAGCAATTGCCGCATTCTATGATTATGAGATATGGCAAATGGACGTCAAAACGGCATTCCTTAATGGTTTCCTTAAGGAAGAATTGTATATGATGCAGCCGGAAGGTTTTGTCAATCCTAAGAACGCTGACAAAGTGTGCAAGCTCCAACGCTCGATTTATGGGCTGGTGCAAGCATCTCGGAGTTGGAACATTCGCTTTGATGAGATGATCAAAGCGTTTGGGTTTACGCAGACTTATGGAGAAGCCTGCGTTTACAAGAAAGTGAGTGGGAGCTCTGTAGCATTTCTCATACTATATGTAGATGACATACTTTTGATGGGAAATGATATAGAACTCTTGGACAGCATTAAGGCCTACTTGAATAAGAGTTTTTCAATGAAGGACCTTGGAGAAGCTGCTTATATATTAGGCATCAAGATCTATAGAGATAGATTGAGACGCCTCATAGGTCTTTCACAAAGCACATACCTTGATAAGATATTGAAGAAGTTCAATATGGATCAATCTAAGAAGGGGTTCTTACTAGTATTACAAGGTGTGAAATTGAGCTCAGCTCAATGTCCGACCACGGGAGAAGATATAGAAGAGATGAGGGTCATCCCCTATGCCTCAGCCATAGGTTCTATTATGTATGCCATGTTGTGTACCAGACCTGACGTAAACCTTGCCGTGAGTTTGGTAGGAAGGTACCAAAGTAATCCCGGCAAGGAACACTGGACAGCGGTCAAGAATATCCTAAAGTACCTGAAAAGGACTAAGGAAATGTTTCTCGTTTATGGAGGTGACGAAGAGCTCGTCGTAAAGTGTTACGTCAACGCTAGCTTCGACACAGATCTGGATGACTCTAAGTCACAAACCGGATATGTGTATATTTTGAATGGTGGGGCAGTAAGCTGGTGCAGTTGCAAGCAGAGCGTCGTGGCGGGATCTACATGTGAAGCGGAGTACATGGCAGCCTCGTAGGCAGCACATGAAGCAATTTGGGTGAAGGGGTTCATCACCGACCTCGGAGTCATACCCAATGCGTCGGGGCCAATCAAACTCTTCTGTGACAACGCTGGAGCTATTGCACTTGCCAAGGAGCCCAGGTTTCACAAGAAGACCAGGCACATCAACCGTCGCTTCAACTCCATTCTTGAAAATGTTCAAGATGGAGACATAGAAATTTGTAAAGTACATACGGACCTGAATGTAGCAGATCCGTTGACTAAACCTCTCCCTAGAGCAAAACATGATCAACACGAGAATTCCATGGGTGTTCGATTCATCACAATGTAACTGGATTATTGACTCTAGTGCAAGTGGGAGACTGTTGGAAATATGCCCTAGAGGCAATAATAAAAGTATTATTATTATATTTCCTTGTTCATGATAATTGTCTTTATTCATGCTATAATTGTGTTATCCGGAAATCGTATTACATGTGTGAATAACAGACACCAACATGTCCCTAGTAAGCCTCTAGTTGACTAGCTCGTTGATCAATAGATAGTCATGGTTTCCTGACTATGGGCATTGGATGTCAATGATAACGAGATCACATCATTAGGAGAATGATGTGATGGACGAGACCCAATCCTAAACATAGCATAAGATCGCATAGTTCGTTTGCTAGAGTTTTCCAATGTCAAGTATCCTTTCCTTAGACCATGAGATCGTGTAACTCCCGGATGCCGTAGGAGTGCTTTGGGTGTGCCAAACGTCACAACGTAACTGGGTGACTATAAAGGTATACTACGGGTATCTCCGAAAGTGTCTGTTGGGTTGACATGGATCGAGACTGGGATTTGTCACTCCGTATGACGGAGAGGTATCACTAGGCCCACTCGGTAATGCATCATCATTATGAGCTCAATGTGACCAAGTGTTTGGTCACTGGATCATGCATTACGGTACGAGTAAAGTGACTTGCCGGTAACGAGATTGAACGAGGTATTGGGATACCAACGATCGAATCTCGGGCAAGTAACATATCGATTGACAAAGGGAATTGCATACGGGGTTGCTTGAATCCTCGACATCGTGGTTCATCCGATGAGATCATCGTGGAGCATGTGGGAGCCAACATGGGTATCCAGATCCCGCTGTTGGTTATTGCCCGAGAGCCGTCTCGGTCATGTCTGCATGTCTCCCGAACCCGTAGGGTCTACACACTTAAGGTTCGGTGACGCTAGGGTTGTAGGGATATGTATATGCAGTAATCCGAATGTTGCTCGGAGTCCCGGATGAGATCCCGGACGTCACGAGGAGTTTCGGAATGGTCCGGAGGTAATGAATTATATATGGGAAGTGCTGTTTTGGCCATCGGGACAAGTTTCGGGGTCACCGGTATTGTACCGGGACCACCAGAAGGGTCCCGGGGGTCCACCGGGTGGGGCCACCTGCCTCGGGGGGGCACATGGGCTGTAGGGGGTGCGCCTTGGCTTACATGGGCCAAGGGGAGCCAGCCCCAAGAGGCCCATGCGCCTAGGGTTCCAAAGGGGAAGAGTCCCACAAGTGGAAGGCACCTCCTAGGTGCCTTGGGGGGAGGAAGTCCTCCCTGGCCGCCGCCCCCTTGGGAGATCAGATCTCCCAGGGCCGGCGCCCCCCCCCCCCAAGAGGCCTATATAAAGGGGGGAGGGGAGGGGGCAGCCGCACCCTTTGCCTTGGCGCCTCCCTCTCCCTCTCCAACACCTCCTCCTCCTCCGTAGAGCTCGGCGAAGCCCTGCCGGAGTACTGCAGCTCCACCATCACCACGCCGTCGTGCTGCTGCTGGAGCCATCTTCCTCAACCTCTCCTTTGCCTTGCTGGATCAAGAAGAAGGAGACGTTACGCTGACCGTACGTGTGTTGAACGCGGAGGTGCCGTCCGTTCGGCGCTAGGATCTCCGGTGATTTGGATCACGTCGTGTACGACTACCTCATCCCCGTTCCTTGAACGCTTCCGCACGCGATCTACAAAGGTATGTAGATGAATCTGAATACTCGTTGCTAGATGAACTCATAGATGGATCTTGGTGAAACCGTAGGAAATTTTTTTGTTTTCTGCAATGTTCCCCAACACGTGCCGACCGCGATCACATCGACTTTGGAACCATTTCCCACGCGCATCGTCACCTCGTCCTTTGCTAGTGTCCGCTTAATCCGTAGTCCCTGTTTCGAGTTGCAAATATTAGCAACGGAACCAGTATCAACTACCCAGGTGCTACTGCGAGCTCTAGTAAGGTACACATCAATAACATGTATATCACATATACCTTTGTTCACCTTTCCATCCTTCTTATCCGCCAAATACTTGGGGCAGTTCCGCTTCCAGTGACCAGTCTGCTTGTAGTAGAAGCACTCAGTTTCAGGCTTAGGTCCAGACTTGGGTTTCTTCTCTTGAGCAGCAACTTGCTTGCTTATCTTCTTGAAGTTCCCCTTCTTTTTCTCTTTGCCCTTTTTCTTGAAACTAGTGGTCTTGTTGACCATCAACACTTGATGTTCCTTCTTGATTTCTACCTCCGCAGCCTTTAGCATTGCGAAGAGCTCGGGAATCGTCTTATCCATCCCTTGCATATTATAGTTCATCACGAAGCCTTTGTAGCTTGGTGGAAGTGATTGGAGAATTCTGTCAATGACGCAATCATCCGGAAGATTAACTCCCAGTTGAATCAAGTGATTACAATACCCAGACATTTTGAGTATATGCTCACTGACAGAACTATTCTCCTCCATCTTGCATCTATAGAACTTATTGGAGACTTCATATCTCTCAATCCGGGCATTCTGTTGGAATATTAACTTCAACTCCTGGAACATCTCATATGCCCCATGACGTTCAAAATGTCGTTGAAGTCCCGGTTCTAAGCCATAAAGCATGGCACACTGAACTATTGAGTAGTCATCAGCTTTGCTCTGCCAGACGTTCATAACATCTGGTGTTGCTCCTGCAGCAGGCCTGGCACCTAGCGGTGCTTCCAGGATGTAGTTCTTCTGTGCAGCAATGAGGATAATCCTCAAGTTGTGGACCCAGTCTGTGTAATTGCTACCATCATCTTTCCACTTTGCTTTCTCAAGGAACGCATTAAAATTCATCGGAACAACAGCACGGGCCATCTATCTACAATCAACATAAACAAGCAAGATACTATCAGGGACTAAGTTCATGATAAATTTAAGTTCAATTAATCATATTACTTAAGAACTCCCACTTAGATAGACATCCCTCTAATCTTCTAAGTGATCACGTGATCCAAATCAACTAAACCATAACCGATCATCACGTGAAATGGATTAGTCTTCAATGGTGAACATCATTATGTTGATCATATCTACTATATGATTCACGCTCGACCTTTCGGTCTCCGTGTTCCGAGGCCATATCTGCATATGCTAGGCTCGTCAAGTATAACCCGAGTATTCTGCGTGTGCAGAACTGGCTTGCACCCGTTGTAGATGGACGTAGAGCTTATCACACCCGATCATCACGTGGTGTCTGGGCACGACGAACTTTGGCAACGGAGCATACTCAGGGAGAACACTTCTTGATAATTTAGTGAGAGATCATCTTATAATGCTACCATCAATCAAAGCAAGATAATATGCATAAAAATATAAACATCACATGCAATCAATATAAGTGATATGATATTGCCATCATCATCTTGTGCTTGTGATCTCCATCTCCGAAGCACCATCATGATCACCATCGTCACCGGCGCGACACCTTGATCTCCATCATAGCATCGTTGTCGTCTTGCCAATCTTATGCTTCTACAACTATCGCTACCGCTTAGTGATAAAGTAAAGCATTACAGGGCGATTGCATTGCATACAATAAAGCGACAACCATATGGCTCCTGCCAGTTGCCGATAACTCAGTTACAAAACATGATCATCTCATACAATAAAATTTAGTATCATGCCTTGACCATATCACATCACAACATGCCCTGCAAAAACAAGTTAGACGTCCTCTACTTTGTTTGTTGCAAGTTTTACGTGGCTGCTACGGGCTTAAGCAAGAACCAATCTCACCTATGCATCAAAACCACAACGATAGTTTGTCAAGTTGATGCCGTTTTAACCTTCGCAAGGACCGGGCGTAGCCACAATCGGTTCAACTAAAGTTGGAGAAACTGACACCCGCCAGCCACCTGTGTGCAAAGCACGGCAGTAGAACCAGTCTCGCGTAAGCGTACGCGTAATGTCGGTCCGGGCCGCTTCATGCAACAATACCGCCGAACCAAAGTATGACATGCTGGTAGGCAGTATGACTTATATCGCCCACAACTCACTTGTGTTCTACTCGTGCATATACCATCAAACCATAAAAACCTTGGTCTGATGCCACTGTTGGGGAACGTAGTAATTTCAAAAAAATTCCTACACACACGCAAGATCATGGTGATGCATAGCAACGAGAGGGAAGAGTGTTGTCTACGTATCCTCGTATACCGAAGCGGAAGCGTTGACGCAACATAGAGGAAGTAGTCGTACGTCTTCCCGATCCAACCGATCCAAGCACCGTTACTCCGGCACCTCCGAGTTCTTAGCACACGTCCAGCTCGATGACGCTCGCCGGGCTTCGGTCCAGCAACGCTTCGGGGATGAGTTCCGTCAGCACGACGTCGTGATGACGATGATGATGTTTTACCGACGCAGAGCTTCGCCTAAGCACCGCAACGATATGACCGAGGTGGAATATGGTGGAGGGGGGCACCGCACACGGCTAAGGAACGAACACGAAGATCAACTTGTGTGTCCTAGGGTGCCCCCCTGCCCCCGTATATAAAGGAGGGAGGGGGAGGTGCGGCCGGCCCCAAGGGGTGCGCCTGGAGGAGTCCTACTCCCACCGGGAGTAGGACTCCCCCCTCTCTTGCCTTGTTGGAGAAGGAAAGGGGAAGGAGAAGAGGAAAGGGGGGTGCCGCCCCCCCCTTCCTTGTCCTATTCGGACTAAGGGGGGAGGGGGCGCGCGGCCTGCCCTGGCCGACCCCTCTCTTCTCCCTTATGGCCCATGTAGGCCCATTAACCCCCGGGAGGGTTCCGGTAACCCCCGGGAGGGTTCCGATAACCCCCGGTACTCCGGTAAAATGCCGATTTCACCCGGAACCATTCTGATGTCCAAATATAGGCTTCCAATAAATCGATCTTTACGTCTCGACCATTTCGAGACTCCTCGTCATGTCCGTGATCACATCCGGGACTCCGAACTACCTTTGGTACATCAAAATGTATAAACTCATAATAACTGTCATCGTAACGTTAAGCGTGCGGACCCTACGGTTCGAGAACAATGCAGACATGACTGAGACACGTCTTCGGTCAATAACCAATAGCGGGACCTGGATGCCCATATTGGCTCCTACATATTCTACGAAGATCTTTATCGGTCAGACCGCATAACAACATACGTTGTTCCCTTTGTCATCGGTATGTTACTTGCCCGAGATTCGATCGTCGGTATCCAATACCTAGTTCAATCTCGTTACCGGCAAGTCTCTTTACTCGTTCCGTAATACATCATCACACAACTAACATATTAGTTGCAATGCTTGCAAGGCTTATGTGATGTGCATTACCGAGAGGGCCCAGAGATACCTCTCCGACTATCAGAGTGACAAATCCTAATCTCGAAATACGCCAACCCAACAAGTAGCTTTGGAGACACCTGTAGAGCACCTTTATAATCATCCAGTTACGTTGTGACATTTGGTAGCACACAAAGTGTTCCTCCGGTAAACGGGAGTTGCATAATCTCATAGTCATAGGAACATGTATAAGTCATGAAGAAAGCAATAGCAACATACTAAACGATCGGGTGCTAAGCTAATGGAATGGGTCATGTCAATCAGATCATTCAACTAATGATGTGACCTCGTTAATCAAATAACAACTCTTTGTTCATGGTTAGGAAACATAACCATCTTTGATTAATGAGCTAATCAAGTAGAGGCGTACTAGTGACACTCTGTTTGTTTATATATTCACACATATATTATGTTTCCGGTTAATACAATTCTAGCATGAATAATAAACATTTATCATGATATATGAGGAAATAAATAATAACTTTATTATTGCCTCTAGGGCATATTTCCTTCATATATATATATATATATATATATATATATATATATATATATATATATATGCATAACGTGTACAATGTGTAGTATCGTAAAATACCAGCAAACGAAAAAGAATTAAATGGAAAACACAAAATTAAATGAAAAAGAAATCATAAACCCAAAACCCTCAACCTTTTAATACCGGTTGGTGTCATCAAACGGTACTAAAGGGCTCCCTGCCTCCGGAGCTGGCTCGTGCCACGTGGTTGGCCTTTAGCACCGGTTCGTGCTGAACCGGTACTAAAAGGGGGGGCTTTAGTGCCCACACTTTAGTGCCGGTTACCGAACCGGCACTAAAGGGCCTTACGAACCGGTGATATTGCCCGGTTCTCCACTAGTACGGGTGATGACCATGCTATGTGGGATGTCCATGTCGAAATTTTTCCACTGAATCGATTACATTAAAACACACGACAAACACGCGCATGAAAGGCTGATAGTCAAGGGCACATGTCGCGCCCATCTTTTCTTTTTTCTTCTCCCACGGTAGTACGGTACAACGTTTCTCAGGGTTGTGGATATTTATAATAAGCATCAACCGACCCTTACTAACTAACATAGCCGGACACCTAAACAGACCAGGACTATTACTAGTACGTGTACTATGACACGGCTACTAGCCGGACTTGTTAGGGCATGTATTATGATTGATAAGATAGTTTTATCTTAAGTCTTGCATGTATCTTAGAGACTTTTTGAACACGTAGAAGAACATCAACCGTACTAGCAAACTAGTACTACTGTTGATTCCTAAATATTACTAGATTAGAACATTTCCAACACTATAGCTTTTCCCAAACTTTTAGTAACGTGTTTGAATTACTCCAACTGTCCATGTGCTGATGGTTGTCGAAACATTCACGAGAAAGGGCAATAGGCGCTCGAGGACGAGATCGACGGTCGAGCGCTTGAGGTCGACCAAGCGCTAATGGTGGAGGGCTCCGACCGTGCCTTCGAGTACGACGGTGATGACCGAGGACAATCGGTCACATGCCACCACTCTTCAAATGTTATTTCATCCTGCATCAACGCACCGGTATTTCGCTAGTAACATTTAAGTGATGTGTCTAGTGGTGGGATGCCAACACACGTATTGTGGTACCATGACTACATTTTTTTTGACGGGGAGGAGAGATAATCTTGCATTCGATTCCATTTTTCTCTATATAGAATAGCCTTTCATTCACATCTATAGATAAATCCACATGACCAAACAATAGAAGGCATTGAGGCCAGGCATCATCCAGTGTGCACCAGGAGCACATAGCTGGACACTGACAACTTGTTGTCAAGTAGAAGTATAGGAGGTGTAGAACCACAACTATAATCGACCTCAGTTGTCGAGGAGAAATGATCTAGCACCTCCTAGATGAAACCAATGGACTGTGCCGCCGAGCCCCACCAAATTGCCATCAGAGAGGGCCTTTTACCTATCACTCAGGGCTGTGGAGCAGTACCGAGCTACCCGAAGACGCAATTGTTGGGGAACGTAGCATGCAATTTCAAAAAAATTCCTACGATCACGCAAGATCTATCTAGGAGAAGCATAGCAATGAGAGGGGGACAGTGTGCCCACGTACCCTCCTAGACCGAAAGCGGAAGCGTTAGGTTAACGCGGTTGATGTAGTTGAACGTCTTCACGATCCAACCGATCTAGTACCGAACGTACAACACCTCCGAGTTCTGCACACATTCAGCTCAATGACGTCCCTCAAAACCTTGATCCAGCAGAGGGTCGAGTGAGAGTTTTGTCAGCACGACGGCGTGGTGACAGTTATGGTGATGTGATCCGCGCAGGGCTTCGCCTAAGCACTGCAACGCTATGACCGGAGGAGTAAACTGTGAAGAGAGACGCCGCACACGACTTGGAACAATTGGTGTGTCTCCAAGGGATGCCCTGCCCACGTATATAAAGTAGGGAGAGGGAGGAGGCCGGCCCTATTGGGTGCGCCATAAGGCGGGAGTCCTACTAGGACTCCCAGTCCTAGTAGGATTCGCCCCCCCTTTCTTTTCCTTCTCACAGAGGGGGAAAGGAGAGGGAGTAGGAGAAGGAAAGGGGGGTGGCGCCCCCTTCCCTAAACCAATTCGTCCTCCTCCCTTGTGGGGGCCGCACCAGCTTCTTGTGGGCTAGTTAGCCTCCCTCCAATGGCCCATATGACCCATATCTTTCCCCGGGGGGGTTCCGGTAACCCCTCCGGTACTCCGGTATGTACCCGATACACTCCGAAACCCATCCGGTGTCGAATACTACCTTCCAATATATAAATCTTTACCTCTCGACCATTTCGAGACTCCTCATCATGTCCGTGATCTCATACGGGACCCCGAACAAACTTTGGTCACCAAAAAGACATAACTCATAATACAAATCGTCATCGAACTTTAAGCGTGCGGACCCTATGGGTTCGAAAACTATGTAGACATGACCGAGACACATCTCCGTTCAATAACCAATAGCGGAACCTGGACGCTCATATTGATTCCTACATATTCTATGAAGATCTTTATCGGTCAAACCGCAATAACAACATACGTTATTCCCTTTGTCATCGGTATGTTACTTGCCCGAGATTCGATCGTCGGTATCATCATACCTAGTTCAATCTCATTACCGACAAGTCTCTTTACTCGTTTTGTAATGCTTCATCCCGTAACTAACTCATTAGTCACATTGCTTGCAAGGCTTATAGTGATGTGCATTACCGAGAGGGCCCACAGATACCTCTCCGATACTCGGACTGACAAATCCTAATCTTGATATATGCCAACCCAACAAACACCTTCGGAGACACTTGTAGAGCATCTATAATTACCCAGTTATATTGTGACGTTTGATAGCACACAAGATGTTCCTTCGGTATTCGGGAGTTGCATAATCTCATAGTCAGAGGAATATGTATAAGTCATGAAGAAAGCAATAGCAATAAAATTGAACAATCTTATGCTAAGCTAACAGATGGGTCTTATCCATCACATCATTCTCCCAATGATGTGATCCCGTTCATCAAATGACAAAACATATCTATGGTTAGGAAACTTAACCATCTTTGATTAACGAGCTAGTCAAGTAAAGGCATACTAGGAACACTTTGTTTTGTCTATGTATTCACACATGTATCAAGTTTCTGGTTAATACAATTCTAGCATGAATAATAAACATTTATCATGATATAAGGAAATATAAATAACAACTTTATTATTGCCTCTAGGACATATTTCCTTCAGCAATCACTTGTAAATTTGAAGAAGCAAACAATCCTATAGGCACTGGAGCCAATAATGCTTCGAGCGACGATCCAAACCAAACCAAGAATCGCCGCCGCAACCAGAGGAGATATTCACCAATAATTCACCTAATAGGATAACGGAAAAAATATGTCGTCGTTACCGGTTCCGCCACAATGGACAAGGGTTTCCACCCGGAGTAGAGACAAGAGGAGGGAAGAGTATCGTGATGCACCCCATGAGGTATCCGACACCGACAGGTGTCATCATCATCGGCACCGAAGCACATAGCTTAAGCCCGGTACTTCCCTCATGCCTCGACGACAGTCCCTGGGCGATGACTCAACCACAGGGTGGGCGCACTATGACAAGATCTAGGCCTCCAGATTCGGATCTGAGCCTAGTCACCAACGAGGACAACGACCGTGCCACAACCAACCATCGCCGTTCTGATTGCCATCCAGCAAACAAAAGGGAGAAACAAACACTGCAAAAATGTCTTACAATCTTAAATCAATCATTGGTTAATTCTTAGATCTTCGCGGTTCCATTTTGTAAGTGGCAAATAAACGGTTTTCGCAAATAAAATCTAGAAATCTAGGATCCTTCTTTTTCCTATCTAGCCTCACTCAGTCATCATCCCTTGTTACATGTTTGTAACCTTCTCTAGTAGATTTTTTTTCTTTACATAAAACCTGCAAAAAGTCCGGTAATCAATCTTTTGGCTCAACTTGCCATGGGTTGGCCCGCTTAGAACTGAACCAAGCCATCACTCTAGTGACTGAAATGTGGGTTTCTCAAAAAAAAATAGTGACTGAAATATGGCACATGCATATGTCATTTTCATATGAATTAAGTAAGATTATATATTTTATTACAAGTTACTGATAGAGTTGCAAGTGTTAGTTAAAAAATCCTGGACTTGTAGTTTTGTGTTACGTGCCCCATAGAGGATATGTATCCGTGCAATTTCCAACTACGTACTTAAGAACCAATCACTAAATATCAATGACCACGGGATGGGCTTGTCTTTAGTTATAGCAGAGGAGGTCCTTCCTGTTTGGACAAGCAAAAGTTCAACCACGAAGCTATGTTTCGTAGAAGAAAATACATGTATATTTTGTGTTTAAAGTGGATGAAACTATGCATGAAATTAATTCGAATAAACTTAATGCAGTTATCTTTAAAGTGAATTTTGAGAAGACGTATGATCAAGTTAAGTGACCTTTTCTTGCAATAGGCATTGCACATGAAAGATTTTAATTCTGTGTCCCGTGTCACCCACAGAGGAGCAAGCTTCTTTTGTAAAAGGTGTGGTCCTCCCACACACACACAAGACACACACATTGCGGATCCAGGGGGGACCAGCAGGGGCCACGGCTCCCCCCAACATGCATAAATTTTTTTGGGTACCCCTGATTCTATACATCAAGATCTATGAAACATAAATCATTTTGACGCAGAGAAATGCACGCATTGCTCACAGAAGATCCCAACAAAAAGTGAGAAACCTTTTTGACTTTTGCCCCTCTTCTCACGGGTGTTTCTTCCAGGCTACAGCCACATGCCTCCATTCCCTTTCTTTTATTCTTTCTCACCCACCCCCGTGCAGCTTGGGAGCTCCCCTTCTCTCTCCCCTGTTCTTCCAAGACCAAGATCCCTTTGTTGGACGAGGCAAAATCCCCAAGGATCACCGATTAATCTTCTTCTCTCCCGCTTGGAGCATAGCAGGAGGCGGCCCACACAGGTACAAGCTAAGAATCTTTCACTTTGATCTCCTAATTTGCAGATTCATTTGTGGATCTAATTTTTATAGAAACATCAGTTTTGTAACTTCTGGTGGTTAATCTCTGTAGGATAGTCATGGCCAAACACAAACTGAAGACCATTGATTCTTTCTTCAAGAAGAAAATTAGAATTGATGCAGAGTTGGTTGTTGTTTGCTCTGATTTGGAAGAGGAAGAGGAAGGGGAAGGGGAAGGGGAAGGGAAAGAAGAAGAGGAGGAGGAGGAACAAAATGCCCCACTCAGAATTCAGAGGGGCCCTGATGGTAGTGGTGTTTTGGTACTTGAAAGAGACCCAGGGTTGCGTTGCCAACTCTGGGATTTTCCTGTCAACGACCAAGAAAAAGCAAGAAAAGCTTATGTGAAGCGTGGAGCATATCACTTTAAAAAGGAACTATACCCTCCTAGTGGTCCAGCAAGCCACCCACTTAGGTTTCAGTATCATTGGTTCAAGGAATTTCCTTGGTTGGAATACTCACCCACAAAATATGCAGTCTTTTGCTTCCCATGTTTTCTGTTTTCTAAGAAGCCACTTGGTAAAGTTGGATCAGATGTGTTCACTGTGAAAGGGTTCAAGAATTGGAGAAAGGTTAATAATGGACATAATTGTGCTTTCTTAACTCATATGGGAAAGACTTGTAACTCTGCTCACAACTATGCGGCCAAATGCTATGATAACTTGAAGAATCAACCATGTCATATTGAGCCGCTAATGGAGAGACAAACATCAGAAGACGTATGAGCGAATAGGCTGAGGCTTAGAGCAACAATGATACCTTACGGTGGTTAGCATTTCAAGCTTGCCCTTTCCGAGGACATGATGAAAGTGAAGGCTCAAAGAATCAAGGTAATTTTCTTGAAATGGTGAAACTGATAGCTTCTTATGATGAGGAGGTCGGTGCTGTTGTACTAGGTAATGCTCCAGGAAATGCAAAGTATACTTCAGCAACTATTCAAAAAGAAATCCTGCATATTATGGCTTGTGACGTGCAAAGTTCAATCCGTAATGAAATTGGCGATGCCAAGTATTGCTTGCTTGTCGATGAATCAAGAGATGAATCTAAAAGAGAGCAAATGGCCCTTGTTCTCCGTTTTGTTGATAAACAAGGTTTCAGTCGAGAACATGTTTTCGATCTTGTTCATGTTAAAGATACATCTTCAGCAACTTTGAAACAAGAAATAGATTTTGTTTTGTCTCAACATGACTTGGATATTCAAAATATTCGGGGACAAGGATTTGATGGTGCTAGTAATATGCGTGGAGAGTGGAATGGTCTACAAGCCAGGTTCATGGAAGAGTGTCCATACGCATACTATGTTCATTGTTTTGCTCATCAGCTCCAATTAGCTCTTGTTGGCGCATCTAAAGAAGTAATCGAAGTCCATAATTTTTTTATCATCTTGCTCTTGTTGTCAATACTGTTGTGTCTTCTAGCAAGAGAAATGATGAGTTGCATGCTAATCAAGTGGCTGAAATGGAGCATCTCATTGAGCTTAGTGAGCTTCAAACAGGGAGTGGAGCAAACCAGATTGGAACTTTGCGGCGGCCTTGTGACACTAGATGGAGTTCTCACTACGGTTCAGTTTGTAGCCTCTTGAGCTTTACGGTCCTACATTTTTGGTACTAAAAAATGTTGCTACTGCTAGTGGATCTGGTTTTTCACCTTGTGCACGAGCTAAGGCTGCTGGTGCTGTTAATTTGATGATGTCATTTGACTTCGTATTTATCATGCATGTCATGAAAGAGCTTATGGGAATAACAGATATGTTATGCAAGAAACTGCATCAGAAATCTCAAGACATTGTGAATGCCATGGATGATGTTTCCACTACAAAGAAGTTGGTACAGCGGCTAAGAGATGATGGCTGGGCTAAATTGATTAGTGATGTGAATTTATTTTGCCAGAAACATGGAATTACTGCTCCAAATATGACCGACAACTATGTAGATTTCATTCGGTCTCGTGCAAATGATGAAAGTACAGCCGAGCACCACTATCGGTATGATATTTTTACAGTTGCAGTTGACCAACAATTACATGAACTCAATTGCAGGTTTAGCGAACAAGCAACAGAGATTCTCATCCTATGCAATTCTTTGAATCCCAAGGACTCGTTTAGTTCATTAAACATTGATGATGTATGTTCTCTCGCTTCAAAATACTACCCCGCCGACTTTTCAGAACAAGAAAGAAACAATTTGAGATGTCAGCTACAACATTATGAGCTTGATGTACCTACAAATCCAAGATTTCAAAATCTGTCAACTATAGGAGATCTTTGTCAACAACTTGCAAAAACAGAAAAATCAGTTGACTATTATTTGATTGACAGGTTATACAATATTTCCGCTCTTATATTAGTTGATTTGACCATAACATCAAGTATTAATCGATTCTATTTGCAGGTTAATTCGACTTGTTCTCACTTTACCGGTCACAACTGCAACAACAGAGCGTTCATTTTCGGCAATGAAACTTGTTAAAACAAGACTCCGAAACAAAATGGAAGACATGTTTCTAAGAGATTGCTTGCTGATCTACATTGAGAAAGAGATTGCAATAGGATTCTCAACCGATGCAATTATTGATGAATTCAATACGGAAAGCCGTCGTGTCGAGTTCGAGTGATAATTTTTAGTTCA
Source organism: Aegilops umbellulata (assembly GCA_032464435.1). NCBI lineage: Eukaryota > Viridiplantae > Streptophyta > Magnoliopsida > Poales > Poaceae > Aegilops > Aegilops umbellulata. Next base: position 439,076,476 of record CP136060.1, read on the forward strand.
TCATTTTGCTTCAGACCTATCTATGTGTAGACATATGCCTGTGTTATCAACACTGAATTGCTTATAATCGTAGATATTTTGCTATCTGGGTGTCAATTTCTATAAATTTCGTACCCTTACTGAATTTTAGAGTTGTGCTCAATGTCCGGCCCCCCTTGTATTTATTTCCTAGCTCCGCGGTTGCGCGCGCGCACACGCACACACACACACACACACAGAGAGAGAGAGAGAGAGAGTATGTTGTGAGGAAAACCGAGCTACAAGGAAGTAAACTTGAAGAAGATGAAGCCACGGTAGGGCCCAACAAAATATTGAAAACCACCCCATACGTTGGGTGGTCTTTGCAATGCATGTAGCTCCAGATTTATCTAGTTAAATTGATGGGGCAGTAGCATGGTCCTGCATCCGTAGTTCATGCCCTTATCAACACAGACGCCGCAACCAAAAAAGTCAATATACGTGTGATCTCCCACTAGAGGGGTCATACATGATGTCAAATCAGAGGTTTGATCTCCACTGCGCTAGTGATTTTGTGGGTGCAATTGTAAATCTTGGAAGAAACATAAATCGCGTCGAATGTATTTGAATAATGTCGAATCTTGTGGGCACAATAGCATATCTTGAAAACACACTCCGCCAGTAGCTAGAATTGGCACTAATAATTCAGCCTGGGTGACCCAAGCGATGATGGTAACTTAACTTCATCAAGACAACAGGGGTGCCTGCTCCTGATGACTGGCATTCGACACCACACAACGTACCTAGAGGGAGAAGAGTGATATCGTGAAGGGTCCGTGTGTATGGCACACCTTGTGCGTGTGCCATTGTGCATGCATTTTTAGTTTTAATTCCCTGTTGGTGGTCTTTGCTTTTTTTTATGGATAGCTTTGGTTACGTCTACTTTTTGCACGAATATGTCCCTGATCTTCTTCTAGGTCCCCTCTCCATCTTCCTCCACCTCTGTTGCCTGGGACAGTTCTAAGTCATCTCCTCTGCTATCTCCGCCACCAGGGGCAGCCGATCCACGCAACACTACCACATGTAGCTTGGTAAAAAAAAAAGTTCGCAAACAAAACTGTCGCAAGAAAATAAATAAATAAATAATAAAGCAACAAGAACCAACCCTGGTCTTCTGCACATATCTTCACAATTATTAAGCTCTCTAGGAATAGGGCCTACGAGAGCTTTAGTGTTTTTTTAAAGTGGTTCCTACATTTTGCCGGGTTGTGGATCCCGCATGGCATTATGGAAACGGGGAATGACATTCTCATGTTGGCCAAATTTTAGTTTGATGGATGTTTTCTCGCCACTATTTGGTTGTATAGGCAAGAAGCCTACAACGGCCATTGTATTCAAGGTGCCACTGTATTTGGTCAAAATAGCTCTGTTATCGCACCCTGCAACAAACATGGGCCGTGCATTCGTGAAATCTAACGATGGATTCAAAAGATTATTCTAAAATTCTAAGCTTCCTAGGAATGTTGGTTCTTGGTGCATCGGGCATTTGCGGTCGTTAGTGGGCCCACCTATAAGCGGATTTTTTTTCATGTTTAGGTTGTTTGGGCCCGTTTTCATGTTGTTGCACCGACCATATGGTGTTCTCTGTCTTATGTCTCGGCATGTGTTTTTTGAATGTGATCGATTGATTTTGTGGGATACAAAGAAGCTTACGTAACCACCACTGACCGCCACCAAGATTCAAATGCATAACGATACTACAGACACAGACCAAACAATTCCATCTCCCTCTCAAAGCAAAAACCGCCTCGAACAGCAAGCCAAATCGGTACCAATATAAGAAAACACCACCGCACCCAGCATAATTAAAGTCCAACCCACCATAGACAAAATTAAATTGAAAAAAATCGACCGTAATAACCAAGAGTCTAAAAGCTCCGGTTCCACGTGTAAAGTAATCACACACTACATGGCGGCCCTTGTATCGCTTTGTCTGTATTGCGCTGGCAATTTTTTTCTTGGTGGGCTTTTTAGTTGACTTTTTTTTATTTTGGTTGGGTTTTCTATTAAAATCCTTTCTAGAAAGTATTAAATAATTTATTTACTTTGTGAATTTATAAAAATGTTCACAAATTTTAAAAGCATTCATGAATTTAGATAGTAATCACAAATTTAAAAAATGTTCATGAATATGTAAAACTTATTTGTGAATTAAAAAATCTTCACAAGTTCTAAAACTATTCAATGAATTAAAAAATTTCACAATTCTTAATAAATGGTCATAAATTTTAAAAATGTGTTCATGGATTTAACAGATGGGCACGATATAAAAAAATCTTCATGATTTTATGAAATTGTTCATAAATTTGAAAAACAATTATGAGCTTAAAAGAGAGAAGAAGAATTTAAAGTATGCTCCTGAATTACAAAACATAATCATAACTTTTAAAATTATTCACGAAATAAAAACTGGAAAAGAAAAAAAAAAGGGAAAAATATAAAAGGAAACATGAAAAGGAAATAAAAATAAAAAACTAAAAGAGACAGAAAACCAGTAGAGAAAGAGCAAAACCTTCCCAAAACCGGAAGTATGGTCCTACATGGCAGACCCACAGTGCCCGCGGGGTACTGTGTTTCATCGAGCACCTCCGCACTATGCGCGGAATATGAATTGCCATAATAACCCTTGACAGAAAAATATAATTAATTCTACATAAGAACGATGGGGCAAAGTGCGTGTTGCACTCAAGTAGTCCATTAACACTGGAGTATCTCAAACCGATCTGCCACTAACACTGGAATATCTCAAACCGATCCCTTAAAAGGTACTAGAGGGGGATAAATTCAGTTTTCCTCCTCTAACCGTGACCTAACCGATCCCACAATTTTACTCCAGCCACCTCTCGATCCCTATATATATTAGGAGTAATGCTACACGCACGGGCTTGATTTCACGGATTCAACTGGCTGTGAATAGGTGGCAGTTTTTGATTGGAAATTAGGGGTGAGGCGGGGCCCACCCCCCCGAAAATCAGGGGGGGGAAGATTGATTAGTGTTTAGATGCCCGTGAGATGCCCGTATTCGTCCGTGCGTCTAGGATTATCGATATATTCGATAGCGGGCTGACTAGAGTAAAACAATTGCTTTCGAGACGCCCCCACACCTCTCGGTCCGTCCGTGTCGCCGGAACCATACCCCGGACTGCTGCCACTGCACTGCACTGTGGTCCGCCACTCGTCGGTAGCCCTCAAGCAGCTGGCTGGAACGGCATCGCGTGCCCCGGGCTTCTGCAGCGAGGGGTTGCATAAGCCTTGCACGTCCTGTCCACGTACAAGAGTGGATGAAGTGCCGATCTGTCCAGCTTCGGTTACGAAGCTCTAGCTATGGCAGACATGTACGAGTTCGAGCGGGCCGACACACAAACGGTGAGAAATGGAGCCGGATAGGCGGGAAGAGACGCGGGTCACCTTTGGGTGGTTGATGGTGAGTTGGGTGAGGGTCGGGCAAGCAAAACGACGCTGAGATCTAGGTGGAGGGGCGGTGGCTGGAGCTCGAGATGCAGTAGACGAAGGCGAGGTAGAGGAGGCGACCTATGTGTTGTTCAGGCCTGGTGTTGTTGCCTCCGGGGCGGACGAAGCCAGCATTGACGAAGAGAACATGAACATGGCCGCACATGATGGTGTCACCGATGATGCGGCCTGCTCGCTAGTGTTGCTCGTCCCGACATGGTCACCATCGTCGCTGTGGAGACGCATAGCAAGTGTTCGACGAAATGTATGAACCAAATGTGAGTTTTAGAGGGTTAAGTTAGGAGTTCGGTTACAAACTACACATTTTAAATGAAAAAATATATACCTCTACAGGATACTCGATAGTTTACTCCTCTAGATTATTAGGGATCGGTTAGAGATGCTCTTATATCATAGTACTTAGTACTTGAGAAACTAGCTATGTAACGGTGTGGCCAAACCCCACATATTTTATTGATTACTGCTTTTTGTGTACGTACGGCCTCTAGGTCCGTCGTATACGCTCATATGCCTAGTAGTTTACCATCAAGCAAGTGAATTAGCAGTAGTTTGTATCGGTCGGCCCAGACCAAGTTGTACAACGGTGTCGACTTCACGGGCGGCCGCATCAGCCGGATCCAGCAGCTCTCCAAGCTCTTCACCCCACGGGCGAACTCGTCGGCGACCCCTGCGAAGCGGCAGTTGGGCAGCGTCTCTTTGGCGACGTGGTTGATAGAGCTTCTCGCCGCGGCGTAGTCGTTCAGGCACCCCTCATAGGCGTCCCTCTCCTGGCCAGAGAGCGAGGTGTTCTGACTGAGCTGGTTCCTCGCGGCGAGCCGCGTGGCGTCCATGGATTCCACGGCGAACCGCGCGGCAAGGATCACGTACCCGGTGGCCTCCTCCTTTTGCGACCCGGACATGTCGACGCCGCCCCAGACCATCACATGGATGCAGAGATCTTGCAAGAGCTTGGTGCCGCACGACTCGCCGCAGGCAGAAGACCCGTCCAGCGACAGCACGCCAGGGCAGTCCGTGCTTGCGGCGGCCATGCCAAGGGGTGCCAGGATGAGGAGAAGGAGATTGATCTTCACCATAGTCATATAGAGTGTGCGTGTCTCCCTCTTCGTGGAGAGATGTTTCTTTGTGAAGTGCGAGTATAATATATGCACATATCATTAGCATTATTTGTAGCATTAATTGATTGTTCGCGTTTTAATGTATTAATTTATTTGATTTAATGAATTATGTGGACCAGCATGCCAAGATAGAATGCATTGCATGCGCATGACAAATGGGGAGTATATATTGTATATTAAAATTAACTTGTATATTTTGCATTAATATTCAATATATTCTACATAAATGATAGTAATGTCTAAGTGATATGTGTAGTAGTAGTACAGGTGGTGTGTAAATGATATTCTATATAAATTAACTTTTTTTATTGAGTCGTTCTTTCTTCCTCTAGAAGGAAAGGGCGATCTCGCCAACACCCGTCGTCGCCAGGGAGTTCCTCCACCTTCGTCCTCTGGCGGCTCCTCTCCGCAGACGACCTCGGTCATCGGTGATGGGGAGGGTCGTCGGATCCATGCGTGTGGATAGGTTTAGCCCAAAGGAAATTAGTTTTTAGCCTGTTCATTGTCTTCGCTTCGGCAGCGGGTGTAGAATAATTTATTCTTCACCCACTGTACAAGTGCACTAAATTAAGATTTTATTTAAAAAAATCTATACACACTACATTATGAAAAAAATGGAGCAATAAGTAAGTGATCAGCTTCTCAAAAAAAAACATCAAGGAGGGAACGAGAATTTTTGTGTATTCTTCCAGCTTACTAACAAAGTTGTTGGTATCAGAAGAAGTCTTGATTATAGTTTTATGTTACTTCGGCCTTATAGGTTTATGTATCGACTAATCTAACTTTCGAACCACAGCAGTTTCGCAACAGATCCGAATGACGTGGTTATCGTTTTTGATCTAGATCAAACCATTTACAGCGACCCTCACGCTCCTCGTCCAACTGTTGCATCTATTGTGTAGGCCCCCATAAAATATGGTCAACTCCGCAAATCACTCCCTATTTACAACTGTCCTAATTTAATTGACGCGGCCCCATGTCAGATCAGGGTTATTTCACAAATCACGCCCCATGTTAACTGTCCTAATTAGAGTATTGACAGCGGGGCACACTCATATGCCCGTGGACGGGCACGGTCAATGACGGGACATGAGAAAAGAGAAAAAAATGACCCAACCGAACCCCCCCCCCCCCCCCATATCATATGACCCAGCCGGGCACACTCATACGCCCGTGGACGGGCACGGTCAATGACGGGACATGAGAAAAAAAAAATGACGGGCACTGTCCCTATACGCCCGTGCTGTCCGCGAACCCTCATATTGAGGACAAATATGGAGCAGATATGAGGGCGCGCGGACGCGCCCGAGTGTGCCTGGTCAGTCCGCCACGTAGGACGAGGCGCCACCCCAGACCACATTTTCTCTTGATTTATTCTTTTATGTCTCTCTCTCTTCATCTCCACCAATCACACGCTAGTGACCAAATATATAAGGAAGAAAATGAGAAGTGTGGTTGTGCGGACTGATAAATAAGAGCTCAAAACGGACACACCACTGAGCGCTTCCACAGGCATCTGAGAGGTCAAATTTGTACGGTCCGAGCGCTTCCACATGCGTCTGAGAGGTCAAATTTGTACGGTCCGACTGCAGATGTTCTTAAATCACCAATGGCTCTATCCAGTCAACACATCACGTCACGTCCCAATTGAAATAGGCAAAAGAAAAATATACTCTTAATAGGAATTGAACCCACGGCCTCTAGTAATTATTCCTATGGCGAGCACCAGTCAAATTATCTCCCTTTTTTACATACAAACAAGGTACATTCTTGGACTAGGGGTGGGGGTGGGGGGGGGGGAGCTCGTTTGAAAACATATCCCCCTCCCCTCGCGATAACTTCCATGTAAATAGCACAATAATATGTGCACCGTAGACTTGATAACTCACGTATAAATACCGTGATAACTTTGAACCTAGGGAAGAAAGTTGTTTGAGAACATACCCTCGATAACTTATGTGTACATAACATGGTAACATATGGATCTTAGGCGTGGTAACTCACGCACAAACACCGTGATAACTTTGTCCCAAAATTTTTTTTGCAGAATGTACCACGGCAACTCATGTGTAAATAGCATGATAATATATACACATATCAGAGCTGATAACTTACTTAACCCATGCCTGGTAATTATTTACATGAAGAAAAGTCGTCAAAACATATCAACATGGGATCTAATTCCGTAGGTCTCGTCGCAACAGGTTTTTTTTTGTGAAAACTATTTTTCTATGGGATTGATGGGTTGAGTTATAAAATATTTTGAAGTTTCAAAATATATGAGAATCTAAGATGACATCAAATGTTACCTCTAATGAATGCACACATGTCCATATGAAGAGAAGACAGGAGGAAATTTTTTATGCCCCAGTAGTTTCTGTGTAATCAACATAATAACCTATGCTCAACTAGCATGATAACTTGCATAATACACGCGTGGTAATTTTTTACTCAAAAAATTCGTCGGAACATATCAACATGTGATTTAGTTTTAAAGATCTCGCCGCAAAGAATCTTATATGTAAAAATAGTTTTTGTATCAGACGATTTGAGCTACAAAATATTTTGAAGTTTTGAAATACAAGAGAATCTAAAGAGATGTCATCAGTTTCGAGTTACATGCATACATGTAATTGGACTTTCTAATAAGTGGCATGCACACGTACATGACGAAAAAGATGCACTAATAATCACACATATGTGAAGAAAATCCGATTGCATGCATTCACGGAGCTAAGAATGGTCCCTTGGTTTTGTTGGTTAAATTCGGAACAGTAGGACGCTAGCACAATCCTTATGTATTTGTGGCATTTTTAACTACTTTAAAACAGGGTTGGTCGCCTTGGGGTGGACATGCTTTCAGTTTTTAGGAGAGTATGTCTCTTCTGTTTGGACTAGCAAAAGTTTGACGCCGACACTATGTTTTGTTGAAGAAAGCCTTGTGTGATGTGTGTTGTGTTTGTGTCGCTATCAACAGGGACGTTATCTCCACTAGAAGAGTCACACAAAACATGGAGTCAAATATGGGTCAAATCTCCACCCCCTTCGCTCGGGGCGGTGATTCTAGATTTCATATTCATAGCAGCGTCAAGCAAAATTAATGATCAATTATTGTCCGTCTAAATATTGGCTGTGGAGTGCCATTCAATTTCCACGATGAACACCGCAGCAAAGGTTATCAATAATAAAAAATCTTGGTGGTGGTAAGGTCGAGTTTAACGGAGTGGGGAGGGGAGGGGAGGAGGCACGGTCAGCGCCATTTGCAATGGTGGAGGAGGATGCTTCAAGCTCTAGTGAGGTTGGAGCATTGGTTTGTGTCATTGATGGTGTACACGATGCATCAACGATTGAGGTGATAAATTTTGAAATGCAATTAAAACATCTAGATTGCATCATAATGATTACATGAGTCCAAATGGATTATCTCATCAAACCGTCATACAGTTACATATTATGAACAGTTGTCAAACTTTATAAGATTTGAGCAAGTTTGTAGAGAAATATGATTTACATCTAGAGTACAAAATCCATATCATTAGTTACACCCTGACACGTATTTTTATATTACTAAAGTTTGACTTTTAGAAAAACCTAAGGGCACTACATTGCATATGAAACTAAGGGAGTAATAAGTGAGTGATAAACTTGAGAAAAATTATAGGGAGACTATATTATAATTTAAATTCTGAGGGGCCCGCCTTGCACGCTAAGATTACACTTTTCTCAAGTTGCGCTGTTTTTTTTGTCCGATGAAGTTCCGACAGATGTGAACAAGATGGCCTTGTGCGGCCGGCGATTGATTGAGCTAGCTTGGCTGCCACGATTACCATGCATAGCAAGCATTCTTTCATCCTTTCTTCACCTCCATAGCTATAGCTTCCCCCCAGATCCATTTAGCCTCCCGCACAAAGATGCCTTAACCTTTCCTCACACATGACTCCATGAATGTAGCTTCACGTCGTCTTTACACATGAACGTACGCCTGATTAATTCCAACCAAAGATTTGCTCCTTTTGCAAGTTTTGAATCAACCATACATTCCATTTCCATCCATCACCATGCCATGCCAAGTACCTAAATATATACACGATGCATCACGCCAACCTTCCCATCTCATCTCACCTCTCTCGATCACAATTCACAACCACCATCAACCAGCCAATCCATCCATCGCAGCGTCCACCACTATTCCCTGCCTACGCTTCCTCATGGCGGCCGCCACCAACACCAAGCAGGAGCAGCCGGCACCGATGCCGGAGTTTGCCAACGGCCAGAAAGCCAAATCGGTGGTCGAGGACCTGGCAACGGGAGTGATACGGGGCACCGAGGAAGGGAAAGCCAAAGCTGCGGCCGCTGCCATGGAAGCCAAAGCGGTGCTGGAGAAGACGGCCACGGCGGGCAGCGGCTGGAAGGAGCGCGTGGCAGGGGGGCTGGAGCAGCTGACGGACATGAAGTGGGCGGACAGCGTGGTGGAGAAGGCAAGGAACAACAAGGAGGCGGTCGCCATCGCCATCGCTGCTTTCTCGCTCGGCTTCTTCGTCTCTCACAAGTTATTCAGGAAGTGAGCACCACACATACGAACAATGGATAAATATGTACTGGAGTAAAGATACATAGCTGTGTGATTAAAGTGTACAGTGACACAGCAGAACATGTAAAGTAATTTGTGCAAGTAAAGTATGTATATTGACACTAAAAAGATGAAGTCAATCATCATATTTGGCTAGAACCGAAGTTGACAAAATCTTGGCATTTCCGTTGGTGAAATCTTTTTTTTAAAGGAGGATATCCTCGGCCTCTGCATCAGGACGATGCATATGCAACCATATATTATTAATAGTGCAAAATCCAGCAGCCGAACATCATTAACCCAGAAAGAAAGCGAAAAAGAAACCCTGAGGCCATGTACCTCGCGATAGTAACTCCCCCAGATAGCCACTAAGAGCATCTCCAGCCGCGCCCCCGACAGGCCCTCCTCAGGCGTTTTTTTCGCGCCGGCGTCCAAAAACGGCCCAGTCGCACCCCTAGGAGCTCGTTTTTTGGCAGTTTGGGCCGAAACTGGCGCCGGCGGATCCAGGCCGAACCCGGCGCGCTGGGGGGCGCCCGGGGGCGCCATGGCAAGCGGTTTTGGCGCGAAAGAGCCGCGGACCCGCCGTGTCAGCGGCGCGCGCCTCGTCTTCCCTCATAACACCTCGGTTCCCCGCGGGGAATCAATGGCAAGGCTGCCGCCGGTCAGCCTTGCCATTGATTCTTCACGGACGGCGCGTCACGGGCGGCGCGGCGACGCCTCCCCTTCCTGCCACGCGTACACACTGCGCGGGGTTATCAAACCCGTGGCTCCCCCTCGCCGTTGGCCACACCAGTCTGAGCCCAAACCTGCCGCTGAGCTCTGCCTCTCTCTCGTCCGCCGCCGAGCTCTGCCTACCTCCCCTGTCCTCCCCTTCCCTTTCCTCTCAGTGATGGCCGAACGCTTCCCCGGCGACGCAGCGGCGGCCAATCGCTTCAGCCGCCGCTCGCTCCACGAGTGGGAAGCGTAGCTCCTCTTCGAGGCCAACATCCCGGCACCGCCGGACATGCGCGCCGGGCCGACAGGGTGGAGCCTCAGCAACGGGAGCGTCCCCATCCCCCCGGTGCCCGACGTCGACGCTCGCCCCGGCATCTTTGCCGCCGAGGTCGACCGCGTGCGGGCGTCCCTGATGGAGGACCAGCGTGCCCTCCCCCACTACGCCGCCAATAACCACGCGTCGTGGGCGGCATACTTCCAGCGCCGGCAGGCGCAGCGGCTGGCGTCCACCAACGGGGCGCCGGTGGTCAGCGGCATCAAGAACAGTGATGGGCGCCGCGTATGGTGGGGCTCCCCCGGCAGCACACTCCACGAGGTACTGGTATACCTCGAGGGCGGCAATAACCCGCCGCTAGCATACCCTGCCGCGGCGGCCGCGGCCGCCCTGCCCCTCTGCCCTCCCGCCGGAGCGCCGGGCATTGGGCGCCCAGGAGGTTCGGCTCCTCCTCGTCTTACTCCTCTTAATCCTCCTCCCGCCCATCCTCCCATTCCTCCGGCTCGCCGCCGCTGTTCGGCGTCAAGGCCGAGCCTGCCGCGGAGACGCCGCTCGGCCGGCGCACCCGCAGCGCCGGCATCGTCATCAACGAGGGCGGCAGACGCGCCTCCTCCTTGGTTCCTCCGCACTACGTCAAGCCAAAGACGGAGCCAGGGCTTGCCACCGTCAAGACAGAGCCCTGGCTCGGCGGCGGCGTCACGGAGGAGGCGCTCGACAATGCGGCGGCCCTCAAATGAGCGCGTGAAGACTGGGAACACACGGAGGTCGAGCGCCAGCACCTGGCCAAAGAGCGGTTCGATACTCGGCGCCGTGGCTGGGACGAGGGAGGCGTCATCGTCCGCGACAACAGCAACGACGACGACGATGACGCGCCACCGCCACCGGTCCGCCAGGGCGATGCCGGGCAGGGGTCCAGCAGGGGCGGCCACGTTAAGAAGAAGACCGACGATGACGAGGAGGATGGCGGCGACGTCGGCGACTTTGCCGGTCTGAGCGACTTCTTCGCCCCTTAGTTGGGATTTTTTTAAATATCTTATGTAATGTCGAACATGTCAAATATATGTCAAGTTTGCCAAACTTTAGCGGAACGTTTTGTCCAATTTGCCGAACTTTACCGAATTCTGTTTTTTTAACCTTCGTCTGGGGGCGACCCTGGGGCGAGCGGCTGGGAACCCGCTCGCCCCCACGCCGATTTTAGCGCCGACTCACCCTAGGCGGCGATTTTAAGCGCCCCCTGGGGGTCCAACGGCTGGAGATGCTCTAACCCTATGATACAAGACACAACATAAACGAAAACAATACAACTCCCAGGCAACGCCTTCAAGAAGGAATCACCGCACTTGCGCCGATGATGGCGAGTCCACCACAAAGTTGTATCTTCGGATTCTCATCCCCGAAGCAAAGCTTCAATTCACCACCTTCAGCAAGGACACGACGCAAGCGTGCGACGACATAGCGATCAGAGATCTTGTGTTTCCACCAGAGTGCAAAAGCTCGTCGTTGAAGCCGTCTGTACGATCCGCCCATATCCGGCTACCGACACCTTGATAGTTGGATACCTCTGGAGGAGACAACGGAAGACACAACCGTCTCATACCGCCTGCCTCCCACTACTGTCTCACCACCTTCGATCCAACAACAATAGGCTAAACTTGACACCTCCGCCAGAGCCATCGTGCATCACCTGTTGGTAACAGGCATGACTTGACGTCTCCATATAAGACATCGTGCGTAGCATCCGCTGGTAGCACATCCACCGGTGGCTTCACCTGCCGACGATAGGCACCGTCTGACAACTCTGAAAAGAGGCACATGTGTCACCCGCCAAACTACATCGAACCCAGTCCATTGATGGAAGGGACGTCCCATACCGCCACTAGACTCAGAAGGCCGTCGCCATCTCGATATCCGGACTCCGAGTCGCCCACACGACCCCGGAGTCTGCCGCCGTTGATATACAACAACAGCAACTGCCGCAGCGATCCCGCATCAAGCACCGTCGCCGCCGGAGGAAGCTCCGGCCGCCACGCGCGTCCTGCGATGAGCTCGGACACGGCATCCGAAGATCCGCCGCCACCGGTGCCGCCACAAGGACCCACCACCTGGCCCGTCATCCCCGACAGAGGGGACGCCGCCACCACCATGGTCGGATCCGGGTTAGCCGTCGCTGTCGCCAGCGTCAAGACCGGATCCAGGATGAACGCCGCCGCCGCCACCGCCACCGGCCACGCCCAGCCCACCTTCATCTTCTAGCCACGTCCAGCCGACCGACACGCCACGCCCAGCCAATCTCCACCCGCGTCGCCACACGCTGCCGCCGGGAGCTGCCGCGCCACTGTGCCTTGGATCTGTATGACGCTGTCGCCGAAGCCGTCGTCCCGCGCCGCACGACATCGAACAAGGAGAAGGGAAATCCCCACCGCCGCCTACGCCGACCGGATCGGCAGCGCACACCGGCGGCGGCGAGGGAGGGAGCTGGAGGCGGCGGACTAGCCCTGACGGCTAGGGTTCGCCCCCTCGGTCACTCGCGGGAGCGGCGCGACGGGGTTACGTGAAAAACTCTACCAGAGGTTACAATACTCGTGGCACATACAGAGAAAAACTCATCTACAGTTTCTATGTACATAGAACCATGGTTGTCGGCCAGCCATCACCGATCTGGTTATTCGTTGCATTTTGGACCATGCCTTTGTCTATTTGGAGAAGAGGAGATGACTCATTCACACGAAGAAGTGCTCAAACCGTGGCCCGTGAAAGGCGAATTCCGTCTACGTTCTCAACTCCTTCGTTGCATGTGTACGTCGCCCTCGTTGTGACTCTATCAAATTACTTTTGTGGATCTTCATTGCTAGGCCCTAGACGATAGCTCATGGACATCCTCTAGTGCGGAGCAATCGTCGTTGTCCGTGTGCAAGGAAGAAGAAAGAAGAAGGTAAAAAGGAAGAAGGAAGACAAAGATGATGAGAGGTTTCCATGTGGGGTCGTTGGTTTGAGGGATTAAGTTTAGGGGATCTGCTAGCTGAGAAAAAGTTTAATCCCTCAAAATTATTGACTTTTGGGGATAGGGAGAAGGTTTGGGAATTAAGTTTAAGTGATATGCTAGAGATGCTATTAGCTCTGATGGTTAGACTCATCAACTCCCCATTAGCTCCCGCTAATGTGCCATTGCATACGGACGTGGTATATTGTGCCACGTTAACCCTATTTTCTTTTGAGTTTGCTTTGTATTTTCTTCATCCAAAAATAAGTGTCTTTGATTTAGTACAATTTTGACATTTTCTCCTACTTCATCGATGAAGATTAGCTCCCAACTACTTATTCATCTCAAAAGAATTTAAAGGACTTAAGCTATGAAGGAACTACAAGAAGAGCAAGTCAAGCTCCTCCGTTGGCAACATTTGCCCTATTACAGAAGCATCCTTCATTGCACCACTGAATATAAGTAGCGTCAATGTTATTTGAGGGATGAGATGAGCTCACATGCCCCTTTGCCCTTGCTTCAACTATATCCTTATTTGTGATGTATTTGAGAGAAACAATATACACACAAGATTTTAAGAAGATTTACAAAGACTATCAACATGTTTGAAAACAATATTTTCGTCCATCTAGGAAAATCAAAAGATTAATCCTCCTAATTGTTTGGCAATTAATTAGGCTTTGTCGAAACCCGTTATTCACTTTGTTTCTTCTCCGGAAAAAGGTAATGGAACGCACATGTCCTCACCCATGCGCACTCGTATCGCCTTTCACCCTCCCTGCCCACTTGCCACAATAGCATTCCTCTCTCACCCTTGGTTTAGCTCGAATAAACTAGGAAAAATATGTCCAGCGGAATCAACTTATTAGCTCCATACAAAAGCTCAAAAAGGCTTCGGTCGATCAGTTCCAATCCTACGGATTTCCTATTCTTCAGTACACAACACTACATGGACCGACTCCTCTAGCAATATTTTTCCTCTGGTTTTCCACTGTGAGTTTTGGTACGTTTTCCCATGGCTTTTAAGTGTTTTGTTACTTTTTCTCCAGGTTTCGACTGCTTATCCTATTCATAACAAAAAGTTAAATTGGCCGAGCCTAAGATGGAAGGGATGTGCGCCGGTTGCCAAAAAAACTATAACTGACGCTTAAGGCACCAAATAGGGGTTGGGACAGTGCCCCTGCCCCCGACACGATAAAAGCAAGACAAAAGAGCACCCAGCCCCAGTTTATCTATATGACCGATTTAACACGGAACCAGCAACACTGCACAAATCTTGAAGCAACAATGACCTAATGGTCAAGTAGTTGACGACGACTTGGCTAAAACTCAGTGACTTAAGTGGTTTTGTTATGAGGGTCTGTCCATGCATGTTAAGATTGCACTTTCTGCTAATTGAACGTAGCTCAGATGGGAAGGTTTCTTGTGGTGGAACCAGTCCATCAGGGTTCAAGTCCTACACTTGGCACTTGTGCTTGCATCTTCCAAAAAGGAGGGATTCTCAGCGACTACAAGGCATATGTGGTGGTTTCATTAACAATATTGCTAAGTCTCGGTTAACTAAGACTTCGTTATGTCTCAGTCGATGTTATATCCGTCGGATCTTACATTATGATCCGTGCAAATTTTTCTTTTCAGATTTTTCTTTTTCTCTCTTACATGTTATGTCACTTGACTGAGACTTGGTTAAATCTCAGTTGACTGAGACCTAGCCACATCCCTTCATTAATTTTAAGATGTTGTACCGGCTTAATATCTCGAAGATGTTTATAGGGATAATGTGTGCATGTGGGTGTTCATAGCGGTGCGGATATGTGCATGTTTGTGAGCATATGTACTACTACCTCCGTTTGTTTTATTGGTCCCTTCGTATTTTGTGCCCAACTTTGATCATAGATTTGACTAACAAATTATAAATTATATATATCACAAAACTTATATTGTTAGATTCATATTTTAAAAAAAATTGCAATGATACTATTTTTAGGGTCTCTAACTTATTTTTTGATAGTTAAATCAAACGTCAAAGTTTGACCTAAACTATAAGGACGACCAATTAACCAGGACGGAGGTCGTAAGTGTTTTATTAAAGGAAATTATTGCACTTTCTGAAGTAGCTTTTGTTTCGCCCGCAACAAAAAAAAGTTACTTTTTTTCTTTTCTTTCCAAGACGTAGTCCGCCTTCGATAGATGTGAACGAGGTGGCCTTGTGCGGCCGATCGATCGAGTTGGCTTGCCATGCACAGCAAGTTTTCTTCTTCACCTCACCTCCATAGCTAGCTAGCTTCCCTCCAGATCCATTTACCCTCCCGCACAAAGATCCCTTAACCTTTCCTCACACATGACTCCATGAATGTAGCTACACGTCTTCTTACACATGAATGCATTCCAAGAACGTACGCCGGACTAATCCATCCAAAGATTTCCTACTTTTACAAGTTTCGAATCAACAATACATACTCTTACATCCATCACCATGCCATGCCAACACCTAAATATATACACGACGCATCATGCCAACCTTCCCAAACTCAGCAGCTCACCTCCCTCGGTCACAGTTCACAACGCCATCAACCGACCAATCCATCCATCCACCGCAACGTCCACCACGATTCCCTGCCTACGCTTCCTCATGGCGGCCGCTGGCGCCACCAACATCAAGCAGAAACGGCAGCATCCGGCACCGGTCGTGGACCCCAAGTTCGAATGGGCGGACAAGGCCGGCACCTACGTGCTCCGCCTCAGCCTCGAGGGGTTCAAGAAGGGCGACTTCAGGGTGCAGGTGGACGGCGCCGGCAGGCTCACCGTGAGCGGGGCGAGGCCGGGCGCCACCCCGGGTTCCTTGCACAAGGTCTTCCAGCTTCCCTCCACCGCCAGCCTCGACGACATCGCCGGCCGCTTCGAGGGCGGGGTGCTCACGCTCACCGTGCCCAAGCGCGCGTACTCTGGTGTCCCCGCGCCGACTAGCGTTGTCGAGGAGATCAAGAGGGATAAACCTGGTGTGGTTAAGGAGGATGGTGCCGCCACCACCACCGCCAGGCCGCCGCCAACCAAAGACGTCGACGGCAGCGAGAAGAAGGCGGCCAGCGGCGACGACAGCACCACCAAGCCTAAGGAAGAGATCGCCAAGGAGGAGATTGCGTCCAAGAAGGCCATGGACGAGGCCACGAAGAATGCTCAACAGCAGAAGCAGCCGGAGGAAGCCAGCAGACACAAGGAGGAGCAGGAAAATCTAGCACTAGAACCTGAGGCGAAGAAGGAGCAAGAAGTGAAGCCTGAGGCTCCCCAGGCGGCAGCTCCGGCGGCACCCGCGAAGCCGGCGCCGGAGCCGGAGGTTGCCATCGGCGAGAAGGACAAAGCGGTGGTTGACCAGGAGAGCCTGGCGGCGGGCGTGAGACGGCACAGCGAGGAAGAGAAAGCCAAAGCTGCGGCCGCTGCCATGGAAGCCAAAGCGGTGCTGGAGAAGACGGCCACGGCGGGCAGCGGCTGGAAGGAGCGCGTGGCAGGGGGGCTGGAGCAGCTGACGGACATGAAGTGGGCCGACAGCGTGGTGGAGAAGGCAAGGAACAACAAGGAGGCGGTCGCCATCGCCATCGCTGCTTTCTCGCTCGGCTTCTTCGTCTCTCACAAGTTATTCAGGAAGTGAGCACCACACATACGAACAATGGATAAATATGTACTGGAGTAAAGAACTAAAGATACACCGCATAGTTGTGTGATTGAAGTGTAGAGTGACACAGCAGAACATGTAAAGTAATTTGTGCAAGTAAAGTATGTATATTGACACTAAAAACATGAAGTCAATCATCATATCTGGCTACAACGGAAGTTGGCATAATCTTGGCGTTTCCATTGGTGAAATCTACCAGAGATTACAGTACTCGTGGCAAAGTTACTGAATCATCCTCCAATGCACCACTGAATATAAGCAGTGGCAAAGTTACTTGAGGGATGAGAATATCTCACACGCCCCTTTGGCCTTGGTTCAACTATATCCTTATTTGTGATATAATTGAAGAAACAAGATACACGCAAGATTTTATGAAAATTTACAAAGACAATCAACATATTTGAAAATAATATTTTCGTCCATCTAGAAAACTAAAAGATTAGGGTCTGTCTAGGACACATCTAGATGTGACATAGTTATGTCACATCTAAGCTGATGTCCACTCTGTTTGTGGTCTATTTTTTTATCCTAGTTTTTTATTTCTTGTTGCTACATTATATACTTGTAGGAGCTTAGATGTGACATCCTTAAAAAAACATCTAGATGTGAATTAGACAAACTGAAAAGATTAACTCATAACTGTTGGGCAATTAATTAGGATTTGTTGAACAGATTGACTAATTCACATCTAGATATTTTTTAGTTATGTCACATCTAAGTTCTCCACCATAGGATTAGAGGCTGCAAGATTCGTGCAAATCTGTTTCTTCTTTTGTCGTTGTTGTGTCTCGCGCGCGTGCTGGTGTGCCTTTGCATCTCGTTCGCGTTGAGCCCGTTGACTCTGTCTCGAGCGCTCGCTTGTGTGGGTCATGTGGGCTATGGGCTACAATTCCCCATTTCATTTCAAGCCAGTGCACTTTAGAATCGGATTTTTTTTTTGCTCGTGAATTGGAGTTTGTTCTCGCGAGGAAAAATATACTTTTCTCGATTTTTATTTTTTTGTTTTTCCTTCTTTACTAATTCGTTTTAAATCCATGGACTTTATTTAATGGGATTTGCTAATTCTCATCGACATGACATCTGGTAATGTCTTATATAAGTTTCTGATCGTTCGATCTGTTTGTCTTAAATGTTGTGCAAATCTTGCTTGTGGGTTGTTTTGTCGTGCGCGTTCCGTGCCGCGTCATGCGTCCCGTGTCCACTTGTCTGCCTATTCGTGCATGCATTTTTTTTGGGCAATTTTCGCTGCGTGATTAGCCGTTTAAATTTGTTTATTCTTATTTTGGCCTGCGTTGTATAAATTGGAGAGCCGAACAGTTGGGGGCCGTTTGCTTATTTGTTTTTCATGTTCTAGTGAAGGATGTTATTTATTTATATTTTATATTTTTCATTTATTTCATTTCTTTTTATTTTTTGTTTGACTTTCCCTTTTTTCTTTTACTTATCATTCCTAAATTCAAGAACCTTTTTTCATTCTGCCATCTGCTCACTTTAAATGTCGTAAAAAATTTGATCGTATCATTTTTTCGAGCGAGACCCGTGCGTTTGGTATCTACTTGTCAGCCCATTCGCCCGTTCGTCTTTTGTTGTCCCTCGTGAAGCATTGAGGCCCGATAGGACTTTCCTTAGTGAGCCGCTTTAATATTTTGTGTATTGGGGTTTATTTTGTGCGTTGTAGATATTTTGTGGACAGCCACACATCTTTTTATTTCCTGTTTGTGGTTATTTTTGGTTCAACTGTGTAGCTAGAGGACATCATGACTAGATTTTTTTTTGTTTTGGATTTGCTAGATCTCATCGGGATAAGAGTTAGTGATGTCTCATCTAAGTTTGTAACCGTCTGATTTGTTTACTTTAATGTCCGTACAAACCTTTTCATGCATGCTTGTGTCAGCTTGTTCTACTTTGTTGCACGTCCTATTTGTCATGATTGTTTTTGTGTCATCTATTCTCACGTGTCTTTTCACATGGCCCCATATATATAGTCATGGGGTGTGCGTTTGTTTTTGTTTATTTTCGTTGTGCATGTTTTATGGCCTGGTTAAAATTTGTAAGGTCCATCCCGATTCGCAGACGAGAGCCTGTTTTATATAAAGGGATCAATTGCAAGTTTTTCTTCTAGATAAAGGGTAGAAATGTGTAGAATTCAGATCAATGGGGAGAAATGTCAGAACTCCTTATTGTTCTTATAACCCTTGACCTGCAACGGGGCTCGTAGTTTCATAGTTGTTCCAGTTGAAAGTTCACCCTTGATTTGCAAACAGGGCTCGTAGTTGTCCGAGTTACAAGCCCACCCTCGACTTGCATCGGAGCACCTATTTTTTGTATCCCAATTACAGGCCAAACCTTGACTCGCTATTGAGCTCATAGTTTGCTTTCATCCCAGTTGCAAGTTCACCCTCGATTTTTAACTGGGCTTGGTATTTTTTGCATCATAACTGGGCCCAATTCTTTTTTTTTTCATTAGTTGCAAGTCCATCCTCAACTTGCAACGACCCGACTTTTTGCGTTAGTTACAAGTACACCATCTACCGACAATTAGGGGCTGGCATTATTTTGTCCCAGTTGCAAGTCAAGGATCGATTCATAACTCGGCCCACACTTTTTTATCACAGTTTGGAAGAAATCCATCGATGCATAGCTGGGCCCTTGATCTTATCCAAGTCACAAGTCAACCAACAACTCGCAACTAGGGGGGGGGGGGACAAGTGTATCTTTGTACGGCTCCGAGCTGCATGTCAACCATCGACTCGCAACTAGGGGAGCGAAGCATGTTTGTAAACGAACCAGTTGCAAGTAAACCATCAACTTGCAACGAGGAAGGAGGGGGTTTGTGTGTTTGTCGAGCCCCCAGTTGCATGTCAACCATCGACTCACAACTAGGGGGGAGGGAGAGTGTCTGTCGGGGTCGACCCCGGTTGCATGCCAACCATCTACGCGCAACTAGGGGGAGGTGAGAGTGTTTTTTGGGGCGTTTTTGTTTGTCGACCATCGACTCGCAACTAAGGGTGTGTTTGTTTTGTCGGGGCCCCTAGTTGCAAGCAAACCATCAACTCGTAACTAAGGATGTGTTTTGTTTGTCGTGGTCCCCAGTTGCATGTCAACCATCAACTCGCAACTAAGGGTGTGTGTGTTCTTATCGTGGTCCCCAGTTGCAACTCAACCATCAACTCGCAACTAAGGGTGTCTTTGTTAGGGCCCCTAGTTGCAAGCCTACCATAGACTCGCAACTAAGGGCGTGTGTGTTCTTATCATGGTCCCCAGTTCCATGTCAACCATCGATTCACAAATAGCGTGCTTGTCAGGGCCCCCAGTTGCAAGTCATCCATCGACTCGCAACTAAGGGTGTGTGTGTGTGTGTGTTTGTTCTTGTCGGAGCCCCCAGTTGCATATCAATCATCGACTCGCAACTAAGGGCGTGTGTGTTTGTTGTACGGGCCCCAGTTGCAAGTTAGCCATCGACTCACAACTAGGGGGGAGGGGAGAGTGTTTGTCGGGGCCGATCCCGGTTGCATGCCAACCATCGAAACGCAACTAGGGGTGAGGAGACAGTGTTTGTCGGGGCGTGTTTGTTTGTCGACCATCTACTCGCAACTAAGGGTATGTTTGTTTTGTCAGGGCCCCAAGTTGCACGCCACCAATCAACTCGCAACTAAGGGCGTGTTTTGTTTTGTCGTGGTCCCTAGTTGCATGTCAATAATCAACTCGCAACTAAGGTCATGTGTTTTCTTGTCGTGGTCCCTAGTTGCAACTCAACTATCAATTCGCAACTAAGGGTGTGTTTGTCGGGGCTCCCGGTTGCATGTCAACCATCAACCCGCAACTAAGGGTGTGTGTGTGTGTTCTTTGTCGTGGTCCCCGGTTGCAAGTCATCCATCGACTCGCAACTAAGGGCGTGTGTGTTTGTTGTACGGGCCCGAGTTGCAAGTCAGCCATCTACTCGCAACTAAGGGTGTGTTTGTTTGTTGTAAGGGCCCCAATTGCATATCAACCATCGACTCGCAACTAAGGGCGTTTTTTGGTTGTTGTGGTCCCTAGTTGCATGTCAACCATCATCTCGCAACTAAGGGCATGTGTTTTCTTTGTCGTGGTCCCTAGTTGCAACTCAACTATTGCCTCGCAACTAAGGGTGTGTTTGTCGGGGCTCCCAGTTGCATGTCAACCATCAACTCGCAAATAAGGGTGTGTCTGTTCTTTGTCGCGGTCCCCAGCTGCAAGTCATCCTTCGACTCGCAATTAAGGGCGTGTGTGTTTGTTGTACGGGCCCGAGTTGCAAGTCAGCCATCGACTCGCAACTAAGGGTGTGTGTGTTTGTTGTATGGGCCCCAGTTGCATATCAACCATCGACTGGCAACTAAGGGCGTGTTTTGTTTGTTGTGGTCCCTAGTTGCATATCAACTCGCAACTAAGGGCATGTGTTTTCTTGTCGTGGTCCCCAGTTGCAACTCAACTATCGACTCACAACTAAGGGCGTGTTTGTCGGGGCTCCCAGTTGCATGTCAACCATCAACTCGCAACTAAGGGTGTATGTGTGTGTTCTTTGTCGTGGTCCCCAGTTTCAAGTCATCCATCGACTCACAACTAAGGGTTTGTGTGTTTGCTGTACGGGCCCGAGTTGCAAGCTAGCCATCGACTCGCAACTAAGGGCGTGTGTGTTTGTTGTACGGGCCCGAGTTGCATATCAACCATTGACTCACAACTAAGGGCATGTTTTGGTTGTTGTGGTCCCTAGTTGCATGTCAACCATCAACTCGCAACGAAGGGCGTGTGTGTTCATTTATCGTGGTCCCCAGTTGCAAGTCATCCATCAACTCGCAACTAAGGATGTGTGTGTTCTTGTCGTGGTCCCTAGTTACAACTCCACCATCGACTTGCAACTAAGGGCGTGTTTCTCAGGGCCCCAATTGCAAGTCTACCATCCGAATCGCAACTAAGGGCGCTTGTGTTCTTATCGAAGTTGCGAGTCCACCCCCCACTTTGAAATTGGGGGTCCAATAATTTTGTCTCGGTTGAAAACCCAACCTCGGCCTGCAATTGTTGTTTTGTAGTTGTAGTTGTCCCAATTTCAGATCCATGCTCGACTGGCTACCAGGGGCTTAGTTATCGTTGCCACAAGTGCAAGTGCAACCTCGACTCGCAACTAGGGCGCTTTTTTTGTAGTTGTAGTTTCCACAGTTGTAACTCCAACCTCGACTCGTAACTGGGCTTTTTTGTATTTAGTAATAGCCCCAGTTGTAAGTCTACCCTCGACTAGCAACTGAGCTTTTTGTAGTTTGTAGTTGTTCCAACTGCAATTCCGTAATCGACTCGCAACTGGGCTTGTAATTGTACTTGCCCCAGTTGCAAGTCCATCCTCAACTCACAACTCGTCTTTTGCTTGTGAATCAACGACGGTCTTGTGCGTTTTGTTCGTTGAAGAGCTTGAATACATAAACATTTATTATGATTTTTGTGAACATTGTTTGAATTTGCAAACAATTTTTAAAATCACGAACATTATTAAAACCCTGTACTTTTTTGAATGCATGAATTTTTTTCTGGTTTTTTACTAGTTCTATATTTTAGCCTTTGATATATATATAGATAGAGAGAGAGAGAGAGAGAGAGAGAGAAATGTTCAGCGTGCATTTTTAAATTATTCAGTGTGTATTCGTAAAAGGTTTACTGTGTATATTAAAAAAAGTTCACCATATATATAAAAACAGTTTAATATATATTAAAAAAATTCATAATATATTAAATTTTGTTCAGTGTGTATTTGAAAAAAATGTTCACCCTATAAAAAACGTGTTCAATGTGTATTTGAAAAGAGACATGTTCTCCATATATAAAAAATCTTTAGTTTGTATTTAAAAAATGTTCAACATATATGAGAATAATCTTTATAATACAAAAACTATAAAAAATAAAAATGGAAGAAAACTAGAAGAATAACTAAACCTGAAAGAGAAAAATAAAAATCATAAAAAGGAAAAAAAACAAAAGGAGAAAAACACAGAGTGTACTACTGCGCACGGCTAGGCTACCGGAGGTAGCGATCGTATTAGCGAGCACGGAGGCGCGCTAGACGTGGCCCTTGCAAGCACGATATGGGTGACTCTCCTTTAGTCATGCTGCATGATTCTAAAAAAATAATGTCACGCTGGGCTGGACAAAACAAAGAACAACAAACAAAGAAAAGGCCACAAACAAGTGATGACATGTACTAAAAGAAAAGTTGTCTCAAAAAAAATCTACTCAAAAAAAAAAAAACAAGTGATGGCATCAGCTTAGATGTGACATAACCATGTCACATCTAGATGAAGCCTAGACAGACCCTTTGTTGAAACCCGTTAATCACTTCGTTTCTTCTCAAGAAAAAGGTCATGCAACTAGGGCTGGACCAAAAGCTCGTAGCTCGCGAGCTTAATGGGCACTTGATAGTTCACCTCGTTAAGCTCGTGGCTCGCTTTTTAATAAACAGAGCCAATCATCTATTTCAGCTCGTTATGCTTAACGAGCTTAATGAATGAGCTAACAAGTTTCACGAGTAGTTCGTTAAGCTCGTTAGTAACAACACAACACATATTTTCATTTTACATGACAAAGTTTTCATAGCATCTTAGCCCATCTATTCAATCTAATCTCTACTCCTAATGGACGAGTTGGTTGAATAGTCCCACCACTTTCGTCTGGTTTTTTTCGTCCGGTTTATTTTTGTCTCACCTCCCACCATCACTCCTACGTTATTTTTTTCTTCTTCACACTTAAAACCAAATCGTGTCTGATACTCGTACCATTTATTCGTGCTTACTTTGGCAGGTGTCGATTCAATTCAATCATGTAAATATTTGGTAATTAAGAATTCAAAAATAATACCATATACAGGAGATCACCTTTCAAACAAATCACCTCCCTCTCCGATTTATTTCTCCCACCGATCTCCTTCCATACTTAGCTCCGCTCGGAAAAAAACACAACCATCGAAGCCACCGATCCTCTGGCACACTTTTACGTAGCCCAAGCAATCCTCTCGCACGATCCTTGCAATAACTACAAAATATATCCTTCCCCAATTGTCGCTTTCCTTGCCCGAGCGAGATCGTGGTCCCTTCTCCCCTCCTCCCTCCCACAGCTCGCTCAGGTTTTTTTCCGCTACAGCTATCCTCTTCCAGCCTCTTCCTGGAGCCCTCGGCTTCGTGCTCGTAGGAATCGGAGGCGGTGACGGTCGACGTTGTCACGTCGAGGCTGGATCTAGGGGACAGGCAGGCGGCGCTCGTCATGGGAAGAGGAGCATGTACCTCATGGAGTCAAAGCTTGTGAGGGGCCGTTTGGCGACGCTCGACCGCGGCAGGGAGGCGAGGACGCGTGAACGCATATGTGCCTGCTCGCCGAGCGTCGCGACGTTGACGGGCTGGGGCTTGATGTCGAGGCCCTCCGCTTCCTGCACCTCTTCGTGTCGATGGCCAGAGGCACACACCGGTACTAGAAACACGATGGCCAAAGGTATACCGTTACTGGAAACACAATCCTGGATCTCTTCCGTGTATGTTCCCAAGGGTGTATGTTTAGTCTTTTACCTCGTATCTTATCCTTGTCTATAGTCACCAATAGGATTGGAAGTCTAAATGCGCAGAAGCTGTATTAAACAGTACCTGCCCTTATTATTTCTAACATAAAATCTTGTTTTGTTGACAGTAAGCAACCACCTAATTTTAGGAAGTACCGTGTGGTGGCAAAAAAAACTGATATTCAAGAATTCGTTTTCTACAGATGATGATCCAAAATGCATAGAAACATGGGTAGAGATGGGAAACTGTGAAAGCGATGGGAACTATCTGGTACGAACAGTGTCATCATCTTATAATGCTTCATCTATGTACACCATAATGATGCATCTTACGTATCTATCTATTGTGTCTGAAACCTTAATGCAATTAACTGTTGATTTTGCCCTACAGGCTACAACAGGAATACAGGATTGAGCGATCTAGCAGATACTTATGAACTTCTGAAGCTCGGTTGTTCAGATTATCATGGATGAGATGATAATTAAGGAAGCGCCTGATATAGTAAGTGTCGATCTTCCGGTCTTGGCACTTTTATATTCCTTGAGGTAGCTCAACAAATTTGCTGCAATGCTTTGTAGGATCATTTTGCAGAGTTTACTGAAATGGTACCTGGTTTGAATTTGGTTATTTGCTCTATTTGTTTATTTATTTTCCTAGCAACAATCTGCTGTTACAAGCTTTGCTCTGAATTTTGATGTAAATCTCATGTTACCAGGTCCGCCATGACATGAATGCACCGTCGTCCCACTATTTCAACACGAGTTTGAAAAGTTTCACTGAATATAAAAAAATCATGAATTTCAAAATTGTCCCCATATTTTCAAAATGTATAGAAATTCAAAATATTCCCATATTTTTAAAATAATCATGAATTTGTAAAATTTTCTTGTATAAAAAAATGTTCACAAATTTAATTGTTTCCCTTATTTCAGAAAGATGTATATGAAAAATAGTTCATGTATTTAGAAATGAAAACAAAAATGGAAAATTATAAAATAACCAAAGTTAAAGAAAATATAGGAAAGTAAAAAAAAATCCTAAAACCGTTGCAGAGAAAAACCACGAACGGGACAGGCCAATTAAAGCTGCACATTGAACATAATAAGAGTCGCTACAAGGGCGACCTCTAGGCGTGTACACCTGTCCATTTTACTGTGCCGGGTTTTACTGTACCGAACAATGAAAAAAACAAGACGAGAATTCGTGCCAGACTGGGCAGGAAGCAAGCGACTCTTTTCCCCCTTGCCCCCAGCGCACCTCTTGTTTTCTCCTCCCACAACTAGGGTTGCCGCTGCTGCCGCCGCCACCCTCCCCGTGCTCGCTCCTTCTCCGTCTCTGCCGACTAGGATTGTCGCCGCCGCTGCTGTCCCAGCTCAATCCCCCTCCCCCTCCGTCCTCGTCGGCCACAACGGGCTGCAGGAGAAGGTGAACGCGAGGAGATGCAGGGTGGACTCGCCGGAAGAGAGCGCCGATGGCCATTGATGACGCGGATGGCGACCAGCTGGTCTCTATGTTCACGGAGGACGTCGTCCGGTCCTCCCGCCTCCTCGACAAAGAGATCAGCGTCTTAAGGCAAGCCACGCCCTCCCAAACCTAGACCCCCTGCTTCCACCGGAGGCGAGCAGGGAGCCTCATGGCACTCGTTCCCTTGTTTTGTTTGTTAGGGTTTGGGTTTAGGTCTGATGGATTGGCATTTCTGTTTCACCCCTCGCCCACGGCGCACAGGACGAGCTGCAGGGAACGAACCTGGAGACCCTCCAGGACAAGTTGAAGGAGAACCAGGAGAACATTAAGCTCAACAAGCATCTGATAGAAATATTTTCCTGCAGTTTATACGCCAAGAAATGAGTTTGAAGTAGAAATTTAGATGGGCTAATAGGTTGTGCATCATGAAGATATCAGTTCCAAGGTAGCTTCAGTTCTGAGCATGAACACAGTATGGTGGTGCTTGGGAAACTGTTGGTAAAAACACTTAGGTAATACTCCCTCCGTCCGAAAATACTTGTCATCAAAATAGACAAAAAGGAGTGTATCTAGAACTAAAATACATCTACATACATTCCCTTTTATTCATTTTGATGACAAGTATTTCCGGACGGAGGGAGTAGTATTGAGACCTAAGAACTCTCTGTTTCCCTAAGAACTAAGGATACAATCACAGTCCTCTATCTTTTCTTGACCAAGTAATTTCCAATTTCAATTTGCCGTTCCTAATTCAATCCCGGGATGAAAGCTAGCATTAAAACATAATAAGCAGCAGTGGCATTCCCAGGAAAAGCATATAATTTGCTTTTGGTAAAATAAATCCCTTGTCATTTAATTTTGCTATTTCCCCCAACATGCTGATTCCCAATTTTTTTTGTCAACTCAGGGGAACAGCATATGTGTGCCTATGCAGTTTGTTAACTTGCTAGAGAAGGTCAGCTCTTCTGAACATATACCTCATGGTATAAAATGGCTAAGAACATAATGAACATTCTGCTTACATCCAGGTGAAGATACCCCCCCCCCCCCCCCCTGTAACTATGATTTTGGCCTTTACAACGTGACTATCACTTTGCAACTATACAAGATAGGTTGCAAGCCTGCACAATGTGTATTCAAATGAGGCTAGAGGTTAGTATATCCTTCTGTGAACTAATAATCTTTGGTAAAATAGATGCTCATGGTACTGCAGGTTCTTGTAGTCCACTTGAAATGTCTGTGAGAATATGTTCTCATTTCAAATGTTTGTTGTTGCTTTTCTCCAATTCCTCGACATGTTAATCCAATTGGGTGATATGATTAATGGACTTGATTTCTTTGACATGTTTAACGGACATGGACTATGGTACTATTAGTTCAAGAGTCATCTGATGAACATAAGGGCAGCACCAGAAAGTTGTGCTTGAGAGGTTCTTACAAGCCCTATACATACCTCCAGCTACTTTTTTATTTTTATTTTTATTACAACATGGGTAGCGGACAAAACTTTGGTGAGCTGATATTTTTAACCAGTTAGTTTGTTGGGTACTTTACATGGCATTACTTTACTAATATGTTCTTGTTGCAATTTCTGAAACAAAGCTCAAATAATCTTTAATGAGTGCAAAGTTGCTTTGTAGTTAGTCTTTCGTTTTCAGCCACCTTAGTCTTGTTCTGTTATTGTCATTGCCATGCTGTAGTAAGACATAGAACAGAAGGTTCAATCGTCGTGACTAATAGTGCATCCAATGGTCGAGGATCTCGTATGTTTTCCCATTAAACACGATATACCTATATACGTACTCTTCCTTCAAACTTTAAATGGTTCTTAAATTAGCTGCTAGGTTAGCTACGACTGGGTTTTTAATTGGTAATGTACATATAGATAGGCTGATTGGCAAAATAAGCCAAACTGAAATGTTACAAGAAATGACAGCTTTAAACTTTGTTCATTGTTCATTGTGTAATCTTTCCCTTGCCTGGACACTATCGACTTATCTTCTATCATTCCTTCAATTATTTGTCGTGATAAATGTTTATTACTTATGTACTTATGTATTTCTATGATGCAACTTTTGATTATCTCAGAAAAATTGATTGCCCAAATTAGTTTCTAAGGTAATGAGATACTAGCTTCTATCATGCCGATCTATGAAAGTTCAGGTTTCCATTCCTCAGCTCCTCGGGCATGGGCAGTTTAATAATAAGTAAATTTTAGTATTTATTTGCACATGGAAATATGATTGCTCATCTGGTGATGCATTGGTACGTTCTTTGCTTCTTTAGGTTACTTGCTTTTTTCACATTTGATAGAGAGCAAGAACTCCATGTTGATCTGCTTTTCTTATAAATAAAGAATTTGGGTTCATCACCACACCGCCTGTTTGGTCTCCCTCCCCTACCCCAGGCTCTCCGACCGGCTCCTCCGCACCACCCTCCGGCTCAAACAGCTCAAAGACGAGGGAAGCCTTTTAGGTTGATCTGGTTTGAGATCAAATCAAGCAGGTGAAGTTGTAGCAGTTGTTTAAGATGTTACGCCCAAAATAGGAGTGCTAAGATCCAATGGTATCCTCTTTCTTCGTTGCAGGTTCCTTACCTTTATGGTTTTGGCAATAGGCTTCTAGCCTCGCCGCAACTGGACCGACAGTTCTCTCCATCCTTGCTTTATATTGGCTAACCTCCCTCGCATGTGTGTTTTTGTGATGGTGGAGATTGCACTGGCCGAATAACATGCCTGAACTTCGTTTTTCATTTGAGTTGTCACAGGCCCACCCTTGATTCTGGTAATAGTATAGCAATCAATTCATTACATTACTTACTATTGCTGATTGATCTCCAATTGCCAAGAGGAAATTCATCAGATTGTCCTAATCGTTCAACACAACTCTGCGCTTCTTTGAGGCCTTTTTGGTAGTAATAGATTTCTGAAGAGGGATGACACATTCAAACAGACTTGTGTTTTTTTATTGTAATATCATATGCTTGCTACAATCTTTACTGACAATGAGTAGTTGGATTGGATGCTGTACACTCTTTATTAATGCAAGAAAGAAAAGAGCCCTGATCTTGCCAATCATAAGATATTTAGAGTTCTATGCTTGCTACAGTTGTTCTTTGCTACGTTGTGTGTCACCGAAACTCAACACCAACTATGGAGCAAGCTGCTCATCTAAACTCATCTTCTGCATTTGCTAGGCCTCATTTTGTAGGACATAAACCCTCAGGAGTCTGACAATTACATGCTTATAGAGTTATAGTACATACTAACAGTTGAAAACAAATGCAGTTTGACTATGTATATGATCCTCCTATTTACTTATTTATTGCCTCGAATGTACATCTTGTTGTAAACAAACGCATGTCCTGATGGACCCACACTGTCAATGAAATCTATACATGTACATTATTACACAATTTATTGGGTATCAGTTTTGTACTATATTATCTATTGCTCATGACAAATGCTGCTGATACAGGCACTCCTCTTTGGTGAAATGGGCCATCAGACAAGCCAGTGCTCTGCAATGCGTGTGGGTCGAGATGGGGAACACAGCGTACATTGGTGAATTACACATCAGCGAGTCGTCGGGAAGATAATGATCCCGGCGAAGCTAAAGCTAACGAGCCTAAGCCACTCAAGGGACAGAAAAACCCGAAGAAGAGGGCAAACCGCAGCATAGTGAAGAATGAACCATGCTTTGATCAGAACTTCTGAAAGACGGGGATGCTGGCACAAACAATCGATATGGTTCTTGTTCAGCTATATCATATTCAGAGAGTTGTGCCCATAAGGATTTGTTGATGCAAGTGACATGGCTGGTCAGTTCTTTCTAATTTCTTAAAGTACCACTGTAAGACAAAACTTATGTTCTTCGTATCCTTGACGAGTATAGAGTGTATATGTTTCTATTCAATTCAGACAAATAATATAAGCATTGAACTTGAAGCTTGAAATGAGGTGGTCGGCAGTTCAGTCTTGAAGGTCTGTCCGTAAGGTCATGCTTAATCTGCAACCTATTAAAGATTTTTTTATGCTGATTCCATGGAGGCGATGGAGTCTGCAAAGGAATTTTCCATCAGTAATGAATTTTTTATGCTGGTTTTCTGGTGAGATGATGTTGATCGCTCATGTTGTGTTTGATGAAATGAATTTGTTTATTCTGAGAGGCTTGCCGTGGCGTTCGGGCTGCTTGTCGTGCCGACAGACGCGGCCATCCGCGTGATTCACACCATGGCTGCTATACATGCTAGGATGCCTCTCCCTGCTGAATCATAATTTTATGAAATGTTGTCAAATGCAAATAGCTGTGTATTTTTTTGTCTATTTAATTTCCACACACATTTTCTTATTGATCTGTCCAGTCATAACAGAGGGTATATTTGTAGGATCATCACATTGTACTTACATTTAAGAATGTGATGATGTTTTGAATTTCTCAAGAAATTAGTTGTAATGTGCGGGCAGATGATTTAGTACCATGATCTGAATTTATATTAGTAAGCACTAGTTCCAATGGGAGGGTTGAAGCTATTGGATCCAGACGAGCTCTTCATGTTCCAGATTATCATTGATAAATGGTGCCATGTATTAATTGCTGCAGATGTACGCACAAGCTGACCAAAAAGAATAGAAAAGGGGCGCACACAACCTCGCACCGCCCATACTACCACTCAGGAGGCGCCACTGGGGTGGCGCCCCAACACCTAGTCCTTTGCAAGAGCACGTCGCTATTGCCTGACCGCGGTAAATAGGATCTGCCACCTCCTATTCCCCGCGCGCGGCACGGGAGCAGCAAACGAGCCCCCCTCCACCCCTCGCTTTGGGCTGACATGTTACAGGGCGGGACGACCCTTTTTTATTTTGTTTTTCACTATTATGTTTTCCATTTTTGCTTCTTTAAAATTGTTATAGATTTTAACAAAAGTTTCGAAGTGCAATTTTTATAATGAATTTTAAAAATGTTCAAATTTCATAAAATGTTGAATATTTTAAAACAATTCCAAAATTTAAAAGATGTTCGCAGATCTGAAAAATGTCCCAGAATTTCAAAGAAAGTTCATATATTTGGCAAATGCTCCTGGATTTCGTAAAAAGTATTATCAAATATGAAAATATTCTTTGATTTAAAAACTATGAAATTATAAATTGTTCAGAAATTTGGAAAAATATTTTGAATTTCATAATAATGATGAACTTGAGAAGTGATCCCGAATTCTAAAAAATGTTCATGAATTTGGAAAAAAATTCCTTATTTCGGAAAAGCTTCATCAATTTCAAAATTGTTCCCAGATTTCAAAAAATGTGCATGAATTTATAAAAAACTATTATTTCATGGATGTTGCTCTTTTGAATATACAAGTTTTGGAGTCTCATCTAGTTCTTCTAGTTCTAGTTCTAGTTGGTCCTACTTGATTAATTATAGCTAGACTAGACTAATCCTCTAAACCTTATAGTTAGAAGCCCGGTGTGGTTCTAGTCTCCTCCCTCTAATTCTCCCGCGATGATTATCTCTAGACCGCAAAGCGCTGCCGGATCGTGAAAGCCGTACGCTTGCAAGTAGAGAGGTCTTGCTTTCAGTCTTTGGTTCAGGGGACTCTTCATGGGCGGTTCGCGGGATCATTCATTAATGGTTCGAGGGACTCGAACTACGATCTACACTGACACGTTCTTCTTCCACTACAACTCGGTGACGGTAACGATCGTGATCACAACCCGTTATGCATCTTCATAATGATCTTGGATGTGCGTAGGCGAGATTTTTTTTTGTTTTCTACTACGTTTCTCGACGAGTATACATACGATAAACAAGGATGTGTTGATGGGTCCTAACTCTGGGATTGTCTAAATGACAAAATAATCGGAGATTGTATCCATAT
The DNA here is from genome assembly GCA_032464435.1 of Aegilops umbellulata. Classification (NCBI taxonomy): domain Eukaryota; kingdom Viridiplantae; phylum Streptophyta; class Magnoliopsida; order Poales; family Poaceae; genus Aegilops; species Aegilops umbellulata. The sequence continues at coordinate 439,108,179 of CP136060.1, forward strand.
AAATGATTCAAGATTAGATCTTGATAAACCCTCCGGAGAACTTAGTGTCTAACGAATATGAATGGAAAAATAAACTGATACAGATGAAAATGCTTTATCCATAAAGCTCGACTTGTTGTAACAATACATTCAAGGAGTTGACTACGATGAGATTGTCTTACCGTAGCGGTACTTAAAGTCGGTTCGGGTTATACTACCAATTAAAACATATTTAAATTGTGAGATATGATAGATGGACACCAAAAGGATTTTCATGAGATGGAAATAAAACCAAGGATATGTATGTGATACAATCCAAAGTAATTTGTCGGTCTAGAGGATGCTAGTAGTGTGCAAACTTGAGTGATCCAGTAATGGATAGAAGCAAGCATAATGGAGTTCGAATCTAGATTTTGATGAAATAGTGAAAGAGTTTGATTTCATTAAAGGATAACGAAGATTCTTGTGGTTACAAGAAAGTAAGTGGGAGCATAATAATATTTCTAAAACTTTGTGTGTTTGACACATTGTTGATTGGAAATAATATAAATTTCTTGACACGAATTAGGACTTCATTGAAAAATAGATTTTTGATGAAGTGCTTGGGCTAGGTAGCCTTAGTATTAGGCATAATTATATATGGTGATAGAATTGCCTAATAGGGCTAAGCCAAAATACATATTGACATGATTCTAAAACGGTTTAGCATGAGAACGCCAAGTAGTGTTTCTTGCCGAAGTCACATGGAAATATTTTTAGCAAGACTCGGTATTCTAAAACACTGATGAGAAAAATACGTGATGGACATTCCACACACTTTTGTGTTCTGATTAATCATGTATTCCATGGTATGGATATCAAAGTGATCAAAGTGTTGATCATAGAACATTAGTGAAAAATGTCTCTGTGTACTAAAGTAGCACTGATGACATGTTTTCTTACAAGCGGAAATTATGAAGAGATTGCTCTAAGGAGTTACATCGATGTTGTCTTCATTAGAGCTCCATGCAATTTTAAATTTAAATTAAGGGTTTTTTATGATACACGATATGGTGGCATAGTAAGTTGAAATTTTCCAAACATGTTACTTGGTGTAACACGATATTGTGTATTCCAAACATGCCATTTGACCCTCCTCTCCCAAAACCCCTCCCGCTCTCCTATTCCCACCATGGCCACTGCCCCAAACGAAGCCGCCACTGACCGCTCCACGGCCCCAAATTACAAGAAACCCAAGAAGGTGCTCATGCTGAAGGAGCTCGCCCGAGAAAGTGTGGAGAGGGCTGGCCATAGGGCGAGAGACGCGGATAGGAAAGCAGCCGTCTAGGTCACCATTGATGCCGCCGCCGTGCAACACAAGGCCGACGTTGAGGGTAATGAGGCCCTCGTCGCCAAGGCCACACAGGTAACGACGCTAAAAGCCATGATCATGCTAGGGTTCAATCGACCAACGGCGGTCGTTCTTCGCCGCCATGGCCACAACGAGTACCTGCTCGTCGGCCGTTCACGCTGAGAGAAATGCAAGGAACAAGTGGACGGTTACGAGAACAACTGCTCAAATGATATAAGACTAAAAAATAATTAGAGGATCATTACTCCAACTTTGTCATCACATAGAACAACAATCATAAAGTATGCAAGACCATCTAGACGAGTGGATGACTAAAGAATTTGATAATCCTTATATAGTTCATTGTCATTATGGTGCTGCTATTATCATGAGGTCGTATATGTACGTAACATGCAACATCACAGAGGCTTCTCTTAGAAGCCTATGTGTACTTAATTGGTTATAATGCTGTTATGTGAATTGTACTACCAGGCATACATCTATTGCAATGCATACATCTCCGGCAACTATTTTTTAATGTCTGTTATTTTACTACTGGCAAGCAATTAAAAGTGTCGCTCACTGACATGGCATGTAGTTATGGCGAGTGCCAAGCTATTCGGGCCACTGTTACAACCCATATCAGTGGCGGGCAGCTACATCGGCCTGCATTACAGATTTATTAGCAGTGGTTGGAGATCAGTGGCAGGAACCCCTAAGAGTCTCTCTCCCCACTGGCATTTTAGCGCCCGCCACTACTGGTCATTCTTGCAGTGCTGATAGCTTACAAGGCCCTGGGTCACCTGCAGAGGAACTAGCTTCTTTTGCAAAAAGATGTGGTCCTCCTAGAGAGAAAGAGTATGTTGTGAGGAAAACGGAGCTACAAGCAGGTTTGTTTTTTTAGACAAAGCTACATGCAAGTAAACTTAATGAAGAAGAAGTCACAGTAGGGCCCAATAAAATATTGGAAACCACCCCATGCGTTTGATGATTTTTGGATGCATGTAGCTCCAGATTATTTTATCAAGTTAAATTAATTTGGCAATAGCATGGTCTTGCCTCCATAGTTCATGCCCTTATCAACACACATAGCAACCCAAAAAACGAAACTGTTGTGTGAGCAACACAACCTGCACGAGAGCGGGATGATTCCCGATCCAACCGTCACCTGCACTTTACTGATATGCATAGACGGACTGATATACGCTGTCGTTCGCACATTGTTTGCACACCATCGTGTGCATAGCAGCACTCCTCAAAAAATCAATAGACACGTCATCTCCCACAAGAGGGGTCATACATGATGTCAAATCAGAGGTTTGATCTCCACTGGGCTAGCGACTTTGAGGGTGCAATTGTAAATCTTGGAAGGAACATAAATCACGTCGAATGTATTTGAAAAATGCTGAATCATGCGGGCACAATAGCATATCTGGAAAACATACTCTGACGGTCGCTAAGATTGACACTAATAATTCAGCCTGGGTGATTCACCCAAGCGATGACGGTGACTTAACTTCATCAAGAGAACAGGGGTGCCTGCTCCTGATGAGCCTGATGACTGGCATTCGACACCACACAATGCACCTAGAGGGAGAAGTGTGATATCATGAAGGGTATGTGTGTATGGCTACACTTGTGTGTGTGCTCTTGTGCAGGTATTTTTAGTTTTAATTCCCTGGTGGTGATCTTTGTTTTTTTGGATAGCTTTGGTTGCATCTACTTATTGCACGAATGTGCCCCTGATATTTGTTTAGGTCCCCTCTCCATCTTGCTCCACCTATGTCGCTCAGGACAGTTCTAGCTAAGTCAGGGGCAGCCGTTGACGGAACACCACCACATTGTGCTTGGTAAAAAGGTTCGCAAACAAAATTATAGCACAAAAATAAATAAATAAGAAAACAACAAGAACCAACCCTACTCTTCTACACCGATCTTCACAATCATTAAGCTCTGTAGGAATAGGGCCTGCAAGAGCTTTAGTGTTTTTTTAAAGTGGGCCCCACATCTAGTCGGGTCATGGGTCCCCCGTGACACTATGGGAACGAGGAACAAACATTCTCACGTTGGCCAAAAATTAGTTTGATGCATGTTGTCCCGCCACTATTTGGTTGTATAGGCAAGGAGTCTACAACAACCGTTGTATTCGAGATGTTGTTGTATTTGGTCAAAATAGATCTATTATGGCACCAAGCGCCAAACATGGGCCGTCCATTCGTGAAATATATGTGAATCTAAAGATTATTCTAAAATTCTAAATTTCCTGGGAATGTTGGTTCTTGGTGCATTGGGCATTTGGGGTCGTTAGTGGGCCCACCTATCAACAGATATTTTTCATGTCTAGGTTGTTTGGGCCCCTTTGCATGTTGTTGCGACCACCGTATGGTGTTGTTTGTGTTACGTCTCGGCATCTATTATTTGAACGTGGTTTGCCCCTCCCGGTCCGTCCGAGTCGCCGTATAGTCCAACCCACTGCCACTACACTGCACCGTGGTTTGCCCCTCGTGGTAGCCCTCAAGAAGCTCCAAGCTCCTATCACGCACACATAGAAGCTCTATGACAGCTTGCCAGCGCGCATATGGAGTGTGGGTGCATCTGCGATAGAGGTCTTGTGTGTGGTGTGGAGCACACATGGGCACTGGTGTAGTGGGTGTGAGGGCGCAGCCAAGGGTGTGTGAGGCCAAGCCTGGCTTGGCAACGGCGGCTGTCTGGAATGGCATCACGCGCTGTGGGCGTCTGCAGCGAGGGGTTGCATAATGTGTGCATGGGGCACGTACAAGAGCAGACGAGGCGGCAGTCTATCAAGCTTTGGCTATGGCAGTCATGTACGAATGAGAAAGGTGTAACAGCTCCCGGGTGTCCCTACACCCTCATGAACAGTAAATTTCATAAAAAAATTAAAAAAAAGCAAAAAAATCTGGAACTTTCAGAGATCAAAGATGACCAAAGATTTGATGTTCTTGCAAAGTTTCAGCAACAATTAACCTTCGTGCAACCCTCATAAAAAAATCGCCGCTAAAAAAAGTACATAAACTTTGAACAATGATTTTTTTTTAGGTGAGGGCTCCTCGACTGTTATTTTTAGCTAAAATTTTGCAAGATCATACAAATTTTCATCATGTTCGATGTACCAAAGTTTCAGATTTTTTAAATTTGTTTTGAATTTATTGTTCAAAGAGGATGTAGGGGCACCAGGGTGCTGAAAATCTTTCTGTACGAATTCGAGCGTGACGACACACAAACAACGGGAAATGGAGCCGAAGAGGTGGGAAGAGATGCAGTTCACCTTGGGGTGGTCAATGGTGAGTCGGGTGAGGGTCTGGGAAGCAAAACAACGATGTGAGCTGAGCGAGGTGGATGAGCGATGGCTGGAGCTTGAGATGCAGTAGACGAAGGTGAGGTAGAGAAGACGACTTATGCGTTGTTGCCTCTGGGACGGAAGAAACCAGCATCGGCGAAGAACAGGGACATGGCCACACATGATGGGGTCGCTGATGGCGGGTCCTCCTCGGCGGTGTTGCTCGTCCTGACATGGTCACCATCGTTGCGCGAAGATGCATAGCAAGTGTTCGATGAAATGTATGAACCAAACGTAAGTTTTAGGGAGTTGAGTTTAGGAGTTCGGTTCGAAACCACACTTTTTTAGGAGCAAATATACTCCTCTAAAGGATACTTGGTAGTTTACTCTAAATTATATGGGGTCGATTAACAATGCTCTTAGATCATACTTGTGAAACTAGCTATGTAGCGGTGTAGCCAGACCCTGCATATTTTTATTGCTCTTCTGTGTACATACCACCTCTAGATCTGCCGTACACTCATATGCATAGTAGTTTACCATCAAGCAAGTGAATCAGCAGTTGTTTGTATCGGTCAGCCCAGACCAAGTCATACAGCGGTGTCGACCTCAGAGGCGGCCGCATCAGCCGGATCCAGCAGCTCTCCAAGCTCTTCACCCCACGTGCAAACTCATCGGCGACCCCCATGAAGCGGCAATTTGGCAGCATCTCGTTGGCAACGCGGTCGATTGAGCCTCTCGCCGCCGCGTAATCGTTCAGGCACCCCTGGGAGGCGTCCCTCTGTTAGATAATAACGAGATAAAACAAGACACGAGAGCACACGGATTTTTACGTGGAAATTTTTACGGGAGAAAACCACGGACGCACGAAGGCGCAATCACTATGAGGAGGAGTATTACAAGCACGAGACGACATGCCGTCTTAGGTGCGACTACATGGGTATATATGGGGGGCAATACATAGGAGTCCTTGTAGGACAAGTAAACGAGTTGTACTCATACGCGTCGACGCCAACGCAAAAGCCCACAACGGTTATACTACGTCTAGTCCAACCCGGTATTAAAATTTGGATCACAATTTAACAATCTTCACCTTGAGCCAAATTCCCTCCAGTAGTCGAAGAAAGTGAATAACTCCATCCAAATCAGCATAAACACATCGTGCGTCAAAGTCCATAGGACTAGTGAGAAATACCAACTAAGCCTGACCAAAGCTCAAACTTATTGGTCGGAACTGGCTTTGTCATCATATCAACAGGATTATCATGAGTACTTATCTTGCATACCTTCAAATTGCCTTCAGCAACAACATCTCGAATATAATGAAATCTGACATCAATGTGCTTTGTCCTCTCATGATACATTGGATTCTTTGTAAGATATATGTCACTTTGACTGTCAGAAAATATGGTAGGGCAAGATGAATCTCCACAAAGCTCAGTGTATAAACCTTTCAACCATATAACTTCTTTACATGCCTCAGAAATAGCCACATACTCGGCATCAGTAGTGGAACAAGCCACAATAGACTGCAAAGTTGCTCTCCAACTCACACCACAACCACCGATGGTGAAAACATAACCTGTGAGTGATCTTCTCTTATCCAAATCACCAGCAAAATCAGAATCAACAAAACCAACAAGTCCATCTTCAGTTTTCCCAAACTGTAAATAAGCATTAGAAGTACCACACAGGTATTTGAAAATCCACTGAACTGCTCTCCAATGCTCTTTTCCAGGATTAGCCATGTATCTACTAACAACACTCAATGCATATGATAAATCCGGACGAGAACAAACCATGGCATACATAAGTGAACCAACTGCACTCGAATAGGGAACTCTAGACATGTACTCAATATCTGCATCTGACTTAGGACATAAAGCTGATGATAATTTGAAGTGTGCAGCTAACGGAGTACTTACTGGCTTGGCATTATGCATATTAAAACGACGAAGAACTTTATCAATATATCCCTTCTGACTTAGATACACTTTTCCAGATGGTCTATCTCTGGATATTTCCATGCCAAGTATTTTCTTTGCTGCACCCAAATCCTTCATCTCAAATTCATTACTCAATTGCTTCTTTAGTTCATTAATCTATGACATACTCTTTGCAGCAATAAGCATATCATCAACATAAAGGAGCAAATAAATAATTGAACCTTTGACAGTTTTCTGATAAACACAACTATCATAATTAGACCTTTTGAAACCTTGAGAGAGCATAAAGGTGTCAAATCTCTTGTACCACTGTCTCGGGGATTGGTTCAATCCATAAAGAGATTTCTTTAACTTACAGACAAGCTTTTCTTTTCCAGGAATAACAAAACCTTCAGGTTGTTCCATATACATATCCTCTTCTAATTCTCCATGTAAGAATGCAGTTTTAACATCCAATTGTTCAAGCTCAAGATCATGCATGTCAACAATACTGAGTAAAGTGCGAATAGAGCTATGCTTCACAACAAGAGAAAAGACTTCGTTATAGTCAATACCTGGAATCTGACTGTAACCTTTAGCAACTAACCTTGCTTTATATCTTGTCTCCTCATTAGGATAAACACCTTCTTTCCTCTTGAAAACCCACTTGCAACGCGTAGGTTTCTTCTCTCTTGGCAATTTTAGTAAATCCCAAGTGCCATTCTTTTCAAGTGATTCCATCTCATCATGCATAGCGGTCATCCACTTATTACTATCACCAGAAATAATAGCCTCGGAATATGAAGAAGGTTCAGCATTACCTTCAATTTCTTCTGCAACAAACAAAGCAAAAGAAACAATATTGCACTCTTCAATTAACCTATCAGGTTTATTAATACCCCGTCTAACTCTGTCACGTGCGAGATTCCAACTGGGTGGAACAATATGCTGATTTGGAGTAGGAGTGACATCATTAACGACGGGTTCATCATGTGCATCAACAATTTCATTACCAGATGTATCACCTGAATCAATAACATGCTCCACTTGAACAATAGGCTGCTGTTCACTCTCAACGGGAACATTAGTAGATGAAACATCATGTAACATAGCAGATTCATTAAAGATAACATTTCTGCTAATAACAACCTTCTGGGTTTCAGGATTCCATAATTTAAAACCTTTAACACCAGACTTATAACCAAGAAAGATGCACTTAACAGCCCTAGGCTCCAACTTTCCGTTATCAACATGAGCATAAGCAGTGCAACCAAAAACTCTCAACTGTGAATAATCAGCAGGTGAACCAGACCATACCTCAATTGGAGTTTTCTTATTAAGAGCAATAGATGGTGAACGGTTAATGAGATAACAAGCAGTGGAAGCGGCCTCAGCCCAAAAACGCCTATGCAAACCTGCATTGGACAACATGCAACGGGCTCTGGAAATAATGGTCATGTTCATACGCTCAGCAACACCGTTTTGTTGAGGAGTATAAGGAACGGTGTAATGTCTGACAATGCCTTCCGACTTGCAATAATTCTTAAATTGCTTAGAATAGAATTTCATACCATTATCAGTGCGAAGTATTTTTACCTTCTTTTCAGTTTGTCTTTCAATCGTAATCTTCCACTCCTTAAATGCTGACAATGCTTCATATTTATGCTTCAAGAAATAAGGCCAAACTTTTCTCGAATAATCATCAATAATAGTCAGCATGTAACTAGCACTACCTAGTGACTTCTTGCGAGATGGTCCCCATAAATCAAAATGCACATAATCAAGAATACCTTCAGTTGTATGAGTCAAAGTGTTGAACTTCACCCTCTTGTGTTTTCCGAAGATACAATGCTCACAAAATTTTAATTTACCAGGTTCATATCCATCAAGAAGACCTCTCTTATTTAGCTCTGCTAAACCAAGTTCACTCATATGTCCAAGACGCATATGCCAAAGGTTAGCAGCATCACAATCAGAATTCCTTGAAATAACTAGAGTAGCGTTACCTGAAACGGTAGAACCTCGAAGGTAATAAAGACCATTGGTCGAACTTAAGTCACCTTTCATCACAACAAGGGAACCTTTGGTGACCTTCAAAACACTATCTCCACCTGAATATTTGTACCCCTTTGCATCAAGGGCACTCATAGAAATAAGATTTCTCTTCATCTTCGGAATATACCGAACATCTGTCAAAGTTCTGATTATGCCATCAAACATCTTGATTTGAATAGAACCTATGCCTTCAATCTTGCATGGTGAATTATCCAAACCCAAAACGGAACCAGCAGAAGTTGTGGAGTCAAAAGTATTAAACCAATCTCTATGTGGACACATATGAAAAGTGCATGCGGTGTCAAATACCCACTCATCATTGGTCTCAGCACATCCAGCAATAACGACAAGAGCATCATCGGAACTATCATCACAAGCAACGTTAGCAGAATTTTCACCTTGTTTGTTACCTTTCCTCTTTTCGTTTTTCTGCAACTTGAAACACTCAGAGATGTCATGCCCGTATCTCTTGCAATACCTGCAATACTTCTTGTCTCTGGATTGCGCTCGTCCCATGTGTGTAATCTGCCGCTGCTACAACTTTCGCAGCCGAAGTGCGTGGGTTTTCGTCCAAGTCCCGAGGCAGCCATCTGCTGCTACTGACATGAAGACAGCTGCAAGTCCACGGGAATTTCAACCGAAGCTGCTGCTGCTACTTACTCACGTGAGATTACGTGGCCACAGTACCTGTTGATTGCTAGTGCTACTGTTGTACTCGTACGCGTCGACGCCAACGCAAAAAGCCCACACCGGTTGTACTACGTCTAGTTCAACCCGGTACTAGAATTTTTATCACAATTTAACAATGGTTAAAGAAAAGCTGAACTAGTATTCAACTAGGCCTTCACGTGAACAGTATTCAATTAGTAGTAGTACTCGGTAGCTGAAATTGCTTTGATCTTCACGTGGAGTAACAGGAGCAGCAGCTGCGGTTGATATTCCTTGGGACTTGATCCTGTACGCGGGAGCAGCGCACGGGGCGCTGCGTACGGAGCAGCAGCGGCAACTCGGCGACTTGGCCAATGCGTGGATAGCTCCTCCCGATTTGGCTTGATGATTTGTGGCGTTGGCTTGACCACGTGAAGGAGAAGCCTCGGGACTTGAAGCCTAGCACTGATCAATCTCGGACAGCGGATCGCATCGCGATGAAAAAAAAACCTCTCGGTCTCGCGGCAGCGGAAAACCCGATTGTTATCGGCGACTTGCAGCGGCGTAGCCGACGCAACCCTAATCTCCTCGAACTCGTATCTCGTATCTGAAACTTGGCTCTGATACCACTTGTTAGATAATAACGAGATAAAACAAGACACAAGAGCACACGGATTTTTACGTGGAAACCCTTCGGGAGAAAACCACGGACGCACAAAGGCGCAATCACTATGAGGAGGAGTATTACAAGCACGAGACGACAGGCCATCTTAGGTGCGACTACATGGGGTATATGAGGGGCAACACATAGGAGTCCTTGTAGGACAAGTAAACGAGTTGTACTCGTACGCGTCGACGCCAACGCAAAAGCCCACACCGGTTGTACTACGTCTAGTCCAACCCGGTACTAGAATTTGGATCGCAATTTAACACTCTCTTGGCTAGAGAGCGAGGTTTTCTGACTGAGCTGGTTCCTGGCGGCGAGCCGCGTAGCGTCTATGGATACCACGGCGAACCGCGGGCGAGGATCACGTACCTGGTGGCCCCCTCCTTTAGCGACCCGGACATGTCGATCTTGCAAGAGCTTTGTGCCGCACGACTCGCCGCAGGCAGAAGACCCGTCCAGCGACAGCACGCCAGGGCAGTTCGTGCTTGCGGCGGCCATGCCAAGAGGTGCCAGGATGAGGAGGAGGACAATGATCTTTACCATAGTCATAGGGAGTGCGCGCATCTCTCTCTCTCTCTCTCCCTCTCTCTCTCTTCGTGGGGAGATGTTTCTTCGTGAGTGCAAGTGGAAAAGCTCCTTCGCGATCGCTCGCTGGAGCAGTCGAATCGATCCGAACAAAGCGTCCTTGGACAAATTCCTAGTATCACGCTGGGGGCCCACCACATATCGCTAAGAAGTGCCAAGACGTGCAAAGCCCACCCAATAATCTCCATATAATCTGCCCCCTGGTTTTGGAGGGGGGGGGGGGGGGGCGAGGGGGCCCACACTAATTACCATAACTCTTACCCTGATCATAAAGTTAACCTGGTCCACACCTTCCAAATTGGGAGATCCTTGGCCTGACGGAAAGCGAGCGTTGGCACGCGCGCGCGGGGCACATCGTTCGCACTGCTTGTACTAGCATTAGTTGATTGTGTGTACTTTAATAGATTAATTAATTTCATTTAATGACTTATGTGGACCAGCATGACAAGATAGCATGCATTGCAGATTGCACGCGCATGACAAGTGAGGAGTATATATGGTATAAGAAAATTTGGATTTGTATATTTTGCATTAATATTTCAATATTATTTTAATAAATGATGGTAGTAGGGGTGTGCATTCGATTTATATGATTAATTTGGTTCGCTTTATTCTGTTTTTTATTTTTTGGTTTCTGTAAATGAGCACTGAAATAATCAAAATGAAAAAGAAAAACAAACTTTATGAACTGAAATTGTTCGGTTAACCGAAAAATCGAAATCTATGTGCACCATCAACAAAACAACGCCAAAGTCTCACATCACATGGCAGCAAAAGTACTTCTATTTTGAGCCAATAAAATTCACCCTTTGTCAAGAAAAGTCTATTACTTTCATCAATCTGGATTCTGTGAGTACTTCATGGAGGAATACACTATCCATATATACACGAGTTGCATACAAACCAACATTAGTACTAATATATTTTAAGCCTATCCAATTATTGAGTCGTTGTGCGACAAATCACGAGTAGACATGATGCCATGCGAGGTTGGTATCCACACTACTAATTTCTGCGTGATTCGTGTTACCCAGCAGGTATATGATTATTCTAGGAGCCCAGAAATACTGTATAGAGGTTGTATTCCACAGATAATAGATGAGTATGGCTCACATGGCTGCACGTTCAGTTAAAACCTCATTGATGGTCATCATCCCTCCAACGGTAGCTTTGACCCAAACGAATACTAGTTTCTCCTCTTCATCAGGCTCCGGTGAGTTAATTGTAAAAAACCACCACATTTGGGGCATCGATTACAGAAAACCACCTAGTCCCTAATTTTGTGCAAAAATCACCGTGTTTCTAGTAAACGTTTTGCAAATTGCACTGATCAGGTGATTTAGCCTGATTGGTCACTTTCTGACATGTGGGGCCGGATTGTAAGGAGATGATTTGGTAAAAAAAACTGATATACACCTCCTTGGATTTCACAAAGAGACCCTTATTCAAAAAATAAAAAAGCAATCAGCCCCCCTCCCACCCCGTCGCCTTCCTCCTCTGAGGTGGTGTCTAGACACGGTGAGGCGGCCTTCGATGGGACGGCTTCCCTGCTCCCTAGCCTTGCTCGTGGGCGGGGCGACCTCCCTCCTCCCTGGCTGTGCTGCCGGAGCTCCGACACCCGGCGAGTGCTCCGCCCCGTGCGCCGTTGTGTGTTGCTGTCGGCACCGCAGCTCCTGCCGGTGTGGCTGCTGCTGCTCGCCATTGCTCCCTGCGGCTGATGCTGCTGCTCGCCGCCGCAGGTCCTCGTCGCTGTGACTGCCGCGGGCATGCCGAGCAGGAGGCCGTGGCAGCTGTGTGATACGTCTATTTTGCATCATACTTTTATATCGATATTTATTGCATTATGGGCTGTTATTACACGTTATGTCACAATACTTATGACTATTCTCTCTTATTTTACAAGGTTTACATGAGGAGGGAGAATGCCGGCAGCTGGAATTCTGGGCTGGAAAAGGAGCAAATATTAGAGACCTATTTTGCACAACTCCAAAAGTCCTGAAACTCCACGAAAGTTATTTTTGGAAAAAATAAAAAATATTGAGTGGAAGAAATACGTCAGAGGGGGCCCCACCTGGCCACGAGGGTGGGGGCGCGCCCTACCACCCAGGGCGCCCCCTGCCTCATGGGCCCCCTGTTGGCTCTCCGGTGGCCATCTTCTGCTATATGAAGTCTTTCATAAAGGGAAAAATCATAAGCAACCTTTCGGAACAAGACTCCGCCGCCACGAGGTGGAACCTTGGCGGAACCAATCTAGGGCTCCGGCAGAGCTGTTCTGGCGGGGTCACTTCCCTCCGGGAGGGGGAAATCATCGCCATCGTCATCACCAACGCTCCTCTCATCGGGAGAAGGCAATCTCCATAAACATCTTCACCAGCACAATCTCCTCTCAAAACCCTAGTTCATCTCTTGTATCCAATTCTTGTCTCCAAGTCCGGGATTGGTACTAGTAGTGTTGATTACACCTTGTAGTTGATGCTAGTTGGTTTATTTAGTCGAAGATCATTTGTTCAGATCTTATATGCATATTAATACCCCTCTGATTATGAACATGAAGATGCTTCGTGAGAAGTTATGTTTGTTCCTGAGGACATGGGAGAAGTCTTGCTATTAGTAGTCATGTGAATTTGGTATTCGTTCAATATTTTGATGAGATGTATGTTGTCTAGCCTCTAGTGGTGTTATGTGAACGTCGACTACATAACACTTCACCATTATTTGGGCCTAGAGAAAGACATTGGGAAGTAATAAGTAGATGATGGGTTGCTAGAGTGACAGAAAACCCTAGTTTATGCGTTGCTTCGTAAGGGGCTGATTTGGATCCATATGTTTCATGCTATGGTTAGGTTTACCTTAATACTTTTGTTGTAGTTGCGGATGCTTGCAATAGAGGTTAATCATAAGTGGGATGCTTGTTCAAGTAAGAACAACACCCAAGCACCGGTCCACCCACATACAAATTATCAAAGTACCGAACGTGAATCATATGAACGTGATGAAAACTAGCTTGACGATAATTTCCATGTGTCGTCGGGAGCGCTTTTCTCTATATAAGAGTTTGTCCAGGCTTGTCCTTTGCTACAAAAAGGATTGGGCCACCTTGCTGCACTTTATTTACTTTTGTTACTTGTTGCTCGTTACAAATTATCCTATCACAAAACTATCTGTTATCTCTTATTTCAGTACTTGCAGAGAATACCTTGTTGAAAACTGGTTATCATTTCCTTCTGCTCCACGCTGGGTTCGACACTCTTACTTATCGAAAGGACTACGATAGATCCCCTATACTTGTGGGTCATCAAGACTCTTTTCTGGCGCCATTGCTGGGGAGTGAAGCGCCTTTGGTAGGTGGAATTTGGTAAGGAAACATTTATATAGTGTGCTGAAATGTACTGTCACTTGTTACTATGGAAAGTAATCCTCTGAGGGGCTTGTTTGGGGTATCTTCATCCCGACCAGTAGAGCAAAGAGTTGCTCCTCAACCTACTGAACCTACTGAAAATGAAAATGTTCCCTTTGAAGTTCCTTCGGGTATGTTAGAAAAACTGCTAGCTAATCCTTTTGCAGGAGATGGAACAAAGCATCCTGATGAGCACCTAACCTATGTGGATGAAGTTTGTGGATTATTTAAGCTTGCAGGTATATCCGATGATGTTGTTAAGAAGAAGGTCTTCCCTTTATCTTTGAAGGGAGATGCATCGACATGGTATAGGCTATGTGATGATACGGGGTCATGGAACTACAAACGATTGAAATTGGAATTACATCAGAAGTTTTATCCTATGCATCTTGTTCACCGTGATCGCAATTATATATATAATTTTTGGCCTCGCGAAGGAGAAAGCATCGCTCAAGCTTGGGGGAGGCTTAAATCAATGTTATATTCATGCCCCAACCATGAGCTCCCAAGAGAAATAATTATTCAAAGTTTTTATGCTCAACTTTCTGATAACAATCGCACCATGCTTGATACTGGCTCTTTTATGATGAAGACTATTGAATTCAAATGGAGTTTATTGGATAGAATTAAACGCAACTCTGAATATTGGGATCTCGACGAAGGTAAGGAGTTAGGTATGACACCTAAGTTTGATTGTGTTAAATCTTTTATGGATATCGATGTTTTAGGTAAATTTAGCACTAAATATGGACTTGACTCTGAGATAGTAGCTTCTTTCTGTGAATCTTTTGCTACTTATGTTGATCTTCCCAAAGATAAGTGGTTTAAATATCATCCTCCCATAGAAGTAAAAGTAGTTGCACCTATTAAAGTTTAAGAAAAGACTATCACTTATAATGATCCTGTTGTTCCTACTTCTTATGTTGAGAAACCACCTTTCCCTGTTAGAATAAAGGATCATGCTAAAGCTTCAACTGTGGTTCGTAAAAGCAATATTAGAACTTATACACCCCCTGAGCAGATTAAAGTTGAACCTAATATTGCTATTGTTAAAGATCTCTTGGCTGATAATATTGATGGGCATGTTATTTATTTCTGCGGTGAAACTGCTAGAATTACCAAACCTTGTGCTAAAGATAAACATAGACCTGTGGTAGGCATGCCTGTTATTTCTGTTAAAATAAGAGATCATTGTTATCATGGCTTATGTGATATGGGTGCTAGTGCTAGTGCTACACCTCATGACTTATACAAAGAAATTATGCATGAAATTGCACCTGCTGAGATAGAAGGTATTGATGTTACCATCAAACTTGCTAATAGAGATACAATATCACCCATTGGAAGTGTTAGAGATGTTGAAGTCTTGTGTGGGAAAACTAAATATCCTGCTGATTTTCTTGTTCTTGGTTACCCACAAGATAGCTGTTGTCCCATTATATTTGGTAGACCCTTCTTGAACAAGTCAATGCTAGTATAGACTGCGAAAAGAGTGTTGTTACTATTGGCTTGGGTGATATGTCTCATGAGTTTAATTTCTCTAAATTTAGTAGACAACACCGTGAAGAGGAATTACCTAGTAAGGATGAAATTATTGGTCTTGCTTCTATTGCCGTACCTCCTAGTGATCCTTTAGAACAATATTTGCTAGACCATGAAAATGATATGTTCATGAATGAAAGAAGGGAAATAGATGAAGTATTCTTTAAACATGAACCCATTCTGAAACACAATTTGCCTGTTGAAATCCTAGGGGATCCTCCTCCACCCAAGGGTGATCCCGTGTTTGAGCTTAAACCGTTGCCTGATACTCATAAATATGCTTATCTTGATGAGAAAAGGATATATCATGTTATTATTAGTGCTAACCTTTCAGAGCATGAAGAAGAGAGATTATTGAAAACTCTGAAGAAGCACCGAGCTGCTATTGGATATACTCTTGATGATATTAAGGGCATTAGTCCCACTCTATGTCAACATAAAATAAATTTGGAAGAAGATGCCAAACCAGTTCATGATCATCAACGACGGCTGAATCCTAACATGAAAGAAGTGGTAAGAAAGGAAATACTAAAGCTCCTTGAGGCAGGTATAATTTATCCCGTTGCTGATAGTGAGTGGGTAAGTCATGTCCATTGTGTCCCTAAGAAGGGAGGTATTACGGTCGTTCCTATTATAAAGATGAATTGATTCCGCAAAGAATTATTACAGGTTATAGGATGGTAATTGATTTCCGCAAATTAAATAAGGCTACTAAAAAGGATCATTACCCCTTACCTTTTATCGATCAAATGCTAGAAAGATTATCCAAACATACACATTTTTGCTTTCTAGATGGTTATTCTGGTTTCTCTTAAATACCTGTGTCAGCCAATGATCAATCAAAGACTACCTTTACTTGCCCTTGTGGTACTTTTGCTTATAGACGTATGCCTTTTGGTTTATGTAATACACCTGCTACCTTTCAAAGATGCATGATGGCTATATTCTCTGACTTCTGTGAAAAGATTTGTGAGGTTTTCATCGACGATTTCTCCATCTACGGATCCTATTTTGATGATTGCTTGAGCAACCTTGATCGAGTTTTGCAAGGATGTGAAGAAACTAATGTTGTCTTGAATTGGGAAAAGTGCCACTTTATGGTTAATGAAGGTATTTGTTGGGGAACGTAGTAATTTCAAAATTTTCCCTACGCACACGCAAGATCATGGTGATGCATAGCAACGAGAGGGAGAGTGTTGTCTACGTACCCTCGTAGACCGAAAGCGGAAGCGTTATATCAACGTGGTTGATGTAGTCGTACGTCTTCACGATCCGACCGATCCAAGCACCGTTACTCCGGCACCTCCGAGTTCTTGGCACACGTTCAGCTCGATGACGTTCCCCGGGCTCCGATCCAGCAAAACTTCGGGGAAGAGTTCCGTCAGCACGATGGCGTGGTGACGATCTTGATGTACTACTGTCGCAGGGCTTCGCCTAAGCACCGCTACAATATGACCGAGGTGGAATATGGTGGAGGGGGGCACCGCGCACGGCTAAGGAACAATCTCAATGATCAACTTGTGTGTCCTAGGGTGCCCCCTGCCCCCGTATATAAAGGAGCAAGGGGGGAGGCCGGCCGGCCCTGGGGCGCGCGCCAGGAGGAGGAATCCTCCTCCTAGTAGGAGTAGGAGTCCCCTCTTTCCTACTCCTACTAGGAGGGGGAAAGGAAGGGGGAGAGGGAGAGGGAAAGGGGGGCGCCGCCCCCCTCTCCTAGTCCAATTCGGACCAGAGGGGGAGGGGGCGCGCGGCCCCCCCTGGCCGCCCCTCTCTCTCCACTAAGGCCCATATGGCCCATTACTACTCCCGGGGGGTTCCGGTAACCCCTCCGGCACTCCGGTATTATCCGAAACCACTCGGAACCATTCCGATGTCCGAACATAGCCGTCCAATATATTAATCTTTATGTCTCGACCATTCCGAGACTCCTCGTCATGTCCATGATCACATCCGGAACTCCGAACTCCTTCGGTACATCAAAACGCATAAACTCATAATAACTGTCATCGTAACCTTAAGCGTGCGGACCCTACGGTTCGAGAACAATGTAGACATGACCGAGACACGTCTCCGGTCAATAACCAATAGCGGGACCTGGATGCCCATATTGGCTCCTACATATTCTACGAAGATCTTTATCGGTCAGACCGCATAACAACATACGTTGTTCCCTTTGTCCATCGGTATGTTACTTGCCCGAGATTCGATCGTCGATATCCAATACCTAGTTCAATCTCGTTACCGGCAAGTCTCTTTACTCATTCCGTAATACATCGTCCCGCAACTAACTCATTAGTTGCAATGCTTGCAAGGCTTAAGTGATGTGCATTACCGAGAGGGCCCAGAGATACCTCTCCGACGATCGGAGTGACAAATCCTAATCTCGAAATACGCCAACCCAACATCTACCTTTGGTGACACCCGTAGTACTCCTTTATAATCACCCAGTTACATTGTGACGTTTGGTAGCACCCAAAGTGTTCCTCCGGCAAACGGGAGTTGCATAATCTCATAGTCAAAGGAACATGTATAAGTCATGAAGAAAGCAATAGCAACATACTAAACGATCGGGTGCTAAGATAATGGAATGGGTCATGTCAATCAGATCATTCAACTAATGATGTGACCTCGTTAATCAAATAACAACTCTTTGTTCATGGTTAGGAAACATAACCATCTTTGATTAACGAGCTAGTCAAGTAGAGGCATACTAGTGACACTCTGTTTGTCTATGTATTCACACATGTATTATGTTTCCCGTTAATACAATTCTAGCATGAATAATAAACATTTATCATGATATAAGGAAATAAATAATAACTTTATTATTGCCTCTAGGGCATATTTCCTTCAGTCTCCCACTTGCACTAGATTCAATAATCTAGATTACACTGTAATAATTCTAACACCCATGGAGTCTTGGTGGTGATCATGTTTTGCCCGTGGAAGAGGCTTAGTCAACGGGTCTGCTACATTCAGATCCGTATGTATCTTGCAAATCTCTATGTCTCCCACCTGGACCAAGTCCCGGATGGAATTGAAGCGTCTCTTGATGTGCTTTGTTCTCTTGTGAAATCTGGATTCCTTCGCCAAGGCAATTTCTCCAGTATTGTCACAAAAGATTTTCATTGGTCCCGATGCACTAGGTATGTTACCTAGATCGGATATGAACTCCTTCATCCAGACTCCTTCATTTGCTGCTTCCGAAGCAGCTATGTATTCCGCTTCACATGTAGATCCCGCCACGACGCTTTGTTTAGAACTGCACCAACTGACAGCTCCACCGTTTAATGTAAATACGTATCCGGTTTGCGATTTCGAATCGTCCGGATCAGTGTCAAAGCTTGCATCAACGTAACCCTTTACGATGAGTTCTTTGTCACCTCCATACACGAGAAACATTTCCTTAGTCCTTTTCAGGTATTTCAGGATATTCTTGACCGCTGTCCAGTGATCCACTCCTGGATTACTTTGGTACCTCCCTGCTAAACTTATAGCAAGGCACACATCAGGTTTGGTACACAGCATTGCATATATGATAGAGCCTATGGCTGAAGCATAGGGAACATCTTTCATCTTCTCTCTATCTTCTGCAGTGGTCGGGCATTGAGTCTGACTCAACTTCACACCTTGTAATACAGGCAAGAACCCTTTCTTCGCTTGATCCATTTTGAACTTCTTCAAAATCTTGTCAAGGTATGTGCTTTGTGAAAGTCCAATTAAGCGTCTTGATCTATCTCTATAGATCATAATGCGCAATATGTAAGCAGCTTCACCGAGGTCTTTCATTGAAAAACTCTTATTCAAATATCCCTTTATGCTATCCAGAAATTCTATATCATTTCCAATCAATAATATGTCATCTACATATAATATCAGAAATGCTACAGAGCTCCCACTCACTTTCTTGTAAATACAGGCTTCTCCAAAAGTCTGTATAAACCCAAATGCTTTGATCACACTATCAAAACGTTTATTCCAACTCCGAGATGCTTGCACCAGTCCATAAATGGATCGCTGGAGCTTGCATAGTTTGTTAGCCCCCTTTGGATTGATAAAACCTTCTGGTTGCATCATATACAACTCTTCTTCCAGAAACCCATTCAGGAATGCAGTCTTTACATCCATTTGCCAAATTTCATAATCATAAAATGCGGCAATTGCTAACATGATTCGGACAGACTTAAGCATCGCTACGGGTGAGAAGGTCTCATCGTAGTCAATCCCTTGAACTTGTCGAAACCCCTTTGCGACAAGTCGAGCTTTGTAGACAGTAACATTACCGTCGGCGTCAGTCTTCTTCTTAAAAATCCACTTGTTTTCTATTGCTTGCCGACCCTCGGGCAAGTCAACCAAAGTCCACACTTTGTTTTCATACATGGATCCCATCTCAGATTTCATGGCTTCCAGCCATTTTGCAGAATCTGGGCTCACCATCGCTTCTTCATAGTTCGTAGGTTCGTCATGATCTAGTAGCATGATTTCCAGAATAGGATTGCCGTACCACTCTGGAGCGGATCTTACTCTGGCTGATCTACGAGGTTCTGTAGTAACTTGATCTGAAGTTTCATGATCAATATTATCATCTACCTCACTAATTGGTGTAGGTGCTACAGAAATAGATTTCTGTGATGTACTACTTTCCAATAAGGGAGCAGGTACAGTTACTTCATCAAGTTCTACTTTCCTCCCACTCACTTCTTTCGAGAGAAACTCCTTTTCTAGAAAGACTCCGAATTTAGCAACAAAATTCTTGCCTTCGGATTTGTGATAGAAGGTGTATCCAACAGTTTCTTTTGGATATCCTATGAAGACACATTTTTCCGATTTGGGTTCGAGCTTATCAGGTTGAAGCTTTTTCACATAAGCATCACAACCCCAAACTTTAAGAAACGACAACTTTGGTTTCTTGCTAAACCATAGTTCATACGGTGTCGTCTCAACGGATTTTGACGGTGTTCTATTTAACGTGAATGCGGCCGTCTCTAGAGCATAACCCCAAAATGATAGCGGTAAATCTGTAAGAGACATCATAGATCGCACCATATCTA
Source organism: Aegilops umbellulata (assembly GCA_032464435.1). NCBI lineage: Eukaryota > Viridiplantae > Streptophyta > Magnoliopsida > Poales > Poaceae > Aegilops > Aegilops umbellulata. The sequence goes on from CP136060.1 coordinate 439,128,653, forward strand.
GTAAAGTGCGATTACGACGTTCGGACACACCATTGCGCTATGGTGTTCCGGGTGGCGTGAGTTGCGAAACTATTCCGCATTGTTTCAAATGTAGACCAAACTCGTAACTCAAATATTCTCCTCCACGATCAGATCGTAGAAACTTTATTTTCTTGTTACGATGATTTTCAACTTCACTCTGAAATTCTTTGAACTTTTCAAATGTTTCAGACTTGTGTTTCATTAAGTAGATATATCCATATCTGCTTAAATCATCTGTGAAGGTGAGAAAATAACGATATCCGCCACGAGCCTCAACATTCATCGGACCACATACATCTGTATGTATGATTTCCAACAAATCTGTTGCTCTCTCCATAGTACCGGAGAACGGTGTTTTAGTCATCTTGCCCATGAGGCACGGTTCGCAAGTGCTAAGTGATTCATAATCAAGTGACTCCAAAAGTCCATCAGTATGGAGTTTCTTCATGCGCTTTATACCGATATGACCTAAACGGCAGTGCCACAAATAAGTTGCACTATCGTTATCAACTCTGCATCTTTTGACTTCAACATTATGAATATGTGTATCACTACTATCGAGATTCATCAAAAATAGACCACTCTTCAATGGTGCATGACCATAAAAGATATTATTCATATAAATAGAACAACCATTATTCTCTGATTTAAATGAATAACCGTCTCGCATCAAACAAGATCCAGATATAATGTTCATGCTCAACGCTGGCACCAAATAACAATTATTCAGGTCTAACACTAATCCCGAAGGTAGATGTAGAGGTAGCGTGCCGACTGCGATCACATCGACTTTGGAACCGTTTCCCACGCGCATCGCCACCTCGTCCTTAACCAATCTTCGCTTAATCCGTAGTCCCTGTTTCGAGTAGCAAATATTAGCAACAGAACCAGTATCAAATACCCAGGTGCTACTGCGAGCATTAGTAAGGTACACATCAATAACATGTATATCACATATACCTTTGTTCACCTTGCCATCCTTCTTATCCGCCAAATACTTGGGGCAGTTCCGCTTCCAGTGACTGGTCTGCTTGCAGTAGAAGCACTCAGTTTCAGGCTTAGGTCCAGACTTGGGTTTCTTCTCTTGAGCAACAACTTGTTTGTTGTTCTTCTTGAAGTTCCCCTTCTTCTTCCCTTTGCCCTTCTTCTTGAAACTAGTGGTCTTATTGACCATCAACACTTGATGCTCCTTCTTGATTTCTACCTCCGCAGCCTTTAGCATTGCGAAGAGCTCGGGCATAGTCTTATCTATCCCTTGCATATTATAGTTCATCACGAAGCCTTTGTAGCTTGGTGGCAGTGATTGAAGAATTCTGTCAATGACACAATCATCCGGAAGATTAACTCCCAGTTGACTCAAGTGATTGTAGTACCCAGACATTCTGAGTATGTGCTCACTGACAGACCCATTCTCTTCCATCTTGCAGCTATAGAACTTATTGGAGATCTCATATCTCTCAATCCGGGCATTCTGTTTGAATATTAACTTCAACTCCTGGAACATCTCATATGCTCCATGGTTCTCAAACTGTCGTTGAAGTCCCGGTTCCAAGCCGTAAAGCATGGCACACTGAACTATTGAGTAGTCATCAGCTTTGCTCTGCCAGACGTTCATAACATCTGGTGTTGCTCCAGCAGCAGGTCTGTCACCTAGCGGTGCATCCAGGACGTAATTCTTCTGTGCAGCAATGAGGATAATCCTCAAGTTACGGACCCAGTCCGTGTAATTGCTACCATCATCTTTCAACTTTGCTTTCTCAAGGAACGCATTAAAATTCAACGGAACAACAGCACGAGCCATCTATCTACAATCAATCATAAACAAGCAAGATACTATCAGGGACTAAGTTCATGATAAATTTAAGTTCAATTAATCATATTACTTAAGAACTCCCACTTAGATAGACATCTCTCTAATCCTCTAAGTGATCACGTGATCCAAATCAACTAAACCATGTCCGATCATCACGTGAGATGGAGTAGTTTCAATGGTGAACATCATTATGTTTATCATATCTACTATATGATTCACGCTCGACCTTTCGGTCTCCGTGTTCCGAGGTCATATCTTATATGCATAGCTCGTCAAGTATAACCTGAGTATTCCGCGTGTGCAACTGTTTTGCTCCCGTTGTATTTGAACGTAGAGCCTATCACACCCGATCATCACGTGGTGTCTCAGCATGAAGAACTTTCGCAACGGTGCATACTCAGGGAGAACACTTCTTGATAATTAGTGAGAGATCATCTTATAATGCTACCGTCAATCAAAGCAAGATAAGATGCATAAAAGATAAACATCACATGCAATCAATATAAGTGATATGATATGGCCATCATCATCTTGTGCTTGTGATCTCCATCTCCGCAGCACCGTCATGATCACCATTGTCACCGGCGCGACACCTTGATCTCCATCGTAGCATCGTTGTCGTCTCGCCAATCTTATGCTTCTACGACTATCGCTACCGCTTAGTGATAAAGTAAAGCATTACAGGGTGATTGCATTGCATACAATAAAGCGACAACCATACGGCCCCTGCCGGTTGCCGATAACTCGGTTACAAAACATGATCATCTCATACAATAAAATATAGCATCATGTCTTGACCATATCACATCATAACATGCCCTGCAAAAACAAGTTAGACGTCCTCTACATTGTTTGTTGCAAGTTTTACGTGGCTGCTACGGGCTTAAGCAAGAACTCATCTTACCTACGCATCAAAACCACAACGATAGTTTGTCAAATAGACTCCGTTTTAACCTTCTCAAGGACCGGGCGTAGCCACACTCGGTTCAACTAAAGTTGGTGAGACAGTCTCCCGCAAGCCATCTGTGTGCAAAGCACGTCGAGGGAACCGGTCTCGCGTAAGCCTACGCGTAAGGTTGGTTCGGGTCGTCTCATCCAACAATACCGCTAAACCAAAGTATGACATGCTGGTAGGCAGTATGACTTGTATCGTCCACAACTCACTTGTGTTCTACTCGTGCATAACATCAAACCATAAAAACCTGGCTCGGATGCCACTGTTGGGGAACGTAGTAATTTCAAAATTTTCCCTACGCACACGCAAGATCATGGTGATGCATAGCAACAAGAGGGAGAGTGTTGTCTATGTACCCTCGTAGACCGAAAGCGGAAGCGTTATATCAACGCGGTTGATGTAGTCGTACGTCTTCACGATCCGACCGATCCAAGCACCGTTACTCCGGCACCTCCGAGTTCTTGGCACACGTTCAGCTCGATGACGTTCCCCGGGCTCCGATCCAGCAAAACTTCAGGGAAGAGTTCCGTCAGCACGACGGCGTGGTGACGATCTTGATGTACTACTGTCGCAGGGCTTCGCCTAAGCACCGCTACAATATGACCGAGGTGGAATATGGTGGAGGGGGGCACCGCACACGGCTAAGGAACGATCTCAATGATCAACTTGTGTGTCCTAGGGTGCCCCCCTGCCCCCGTAAATAAAGGAGCAAGGGGGGAGGCCAGCCGGCCCTGGGGCGCGCGCCAGGAGGAGGAATCCTCCTCCTAGTAGGAGTAGGAGTCCCCTCTTTCCTACTCCTACTGGGAGGGGGAAAGGAAGGGGGAGAGGGAGAGGGAAAGGGGGGCGCCACCCCCCTCTCCTAGTCCAATTCGAACCAGAGGGGGAGGGGGCGCGCGGCCCACCCTGGCCGCCCCTCTCTCTCTCCACTAAGGCCCATATGGCCCATTACTACTCCCGGGGGGTTCCGGTAACCCCTCCGGCACTCCGGTATTATCCGAAACCACTCGGAACCATTCCGATGTCCGAACATAGCCGTCCAATATATTAATCTTTATGTCTCGACCATTCCGAGACTCCTCGTCATGTCCATGATCACATCCGGAACTCCGAACTCCTTTGGTACATCAAAACGCATAAACTCATAATAACTGTCATCGTAACCTTAAGCGTGCGGACCCTACGGTTCGAGAACAATGTAGACATGACCGAGACACGTCTCCGGTCAATAACCAATAGCAGGACCTGGATGCCCATATTGGATCCTACATATTCTACGAAGATCTTTATCGGTCAGACCGCATAACAACATACGTTGTTCCCTTTGTCCATCGGTATGTTACTTGCCCGAGATTCGATCGTCGGTATCCAATACCTAGTTCAATCTCGTTACCGGCAAGTCTCTTTACTCGTTCCATAATACATCATCCCGCAACTAACTCATTAGTTGCAATGCTTGCAAGGCTTAAGTGATGTGCATTACCGAGAGGGCCCAGAGATACCTCTCCGACGATCGGAGTGACAAATCCTAATCTCGAAATACGCCAACCCAACATCTACCTTTGGTGACACCTGTAGTACTCCTTTATAATCACCCAGTTACGTTGTGACGTTTGGTAGCACCCAAAGTGTTCCTCCGGCAAACGGGAGTTGCATAATCTCATAGTCAAAGGAACATGTATAAGTCATGAAGAAAGCAATAGCAACATACTAAACGATCGGGTGCTAAGCTAATGGAATGGGTCATGTCAATCAGATCATTCAACTAATGATGTGACCTCGTTAATCAAATAACAACTCTTTGTTCATGGTTAGGAAACATAACCATCTTTGATTAACGAGCTAGTCAAGTAGAGGCATACTAGTGACACTCTGTTTGTCTATGTATTCACACATGTATTATGTTTCCGGTTAATACAATTCTAGCATGAATAATAAACATTTATCATGATATAAGGAAATAAATAATAACTTTATTATTGCCTCTAGGGCATATTTCCTTCAGTATTGTCTTGGGGCATAAAGTCTCTGAAAGAGGTATTGAGGTTGATAAAGCCAAGGTTGATGCTATTGAAAAGATGCCATGTCCTAAGGACATCAAAGGTATAAGAAGTTTCCTTGGTCACGCCGGTTTCTATAGGAGGTTCATTAAGGACTTCTCCAGAGTTTCTCGGCCTCTGACTAATTTATTATAAAAAGATATACCATTTGTCTTTGATGATGATTGTGTAGAAGCATTTGAAATATTTAAGAAAGCATTGATCTCTGCACCTATTGTTCAGCCACCTGATTGGAATTTACCCTTTGAAATTATGTGTGACGCTAGTGATTATGCTGTAGGTGCTATTCTAGGGCAAAGAGTTGATAAGAAATTAAATGTTATTCAATATGCTAGTAAGGCTCTAGACAATGCTCAGAGAAATTACGCTACTACTAAAAAAGAATTCTTAGCAGTCGTATTTGCTTGTGATAAGTTCAGACCTTATATTGTTGATTCTAAAGTAACTATTCACACTGAGCATGTTGCTATTAAATATCTTATGGAAAAGAAAGATGCTAAACCTAGACTCATTAGATGGGTTCTCTTTCTACAAGAATTTGATTTGCATATTGTTGATAGAAAGGGAGCTGAGAACCCCGTTGCAGACAACTTGTCTAGGTTAGAAAATAGGGCCATTTGCATTTCTGTCCCTAACTCGAACCACCTAATCAGATATACCCCTAATTCCAAAGCCTGCTCAAAAATGCCCCTCCGCCGTGAAGTGCCCTTATAGAAATGCCCCTCCGAGCCGTTTCCGTCCAGTCAAGGATGTTTGACCGCTAACGTGCCATTTCTTTGACATTTTTGCCCCTCGTGCCGTACATCTGGGCCCAACTAACCGATTCACTCTTTCTCCCCTCTTTCTTCTTCCTCGCGACGACAGGGGCATTTTTTAGCACGTACTGGATCGGGCGTTTCCGCGGTCGGAGAGAGAGGGGCAGGTCAAGCACGGCGTGGTGAGCGATGTCTACGGCGGCACGGCGGGGATGTCTTCTACGAGCTCGTCGGTGGCCGCCAATGTAAGTTTCAGTGTCGATTTGGGGGAGATATGGGCATTTTGCGAAATTAGGGTTCATCAATTTGGGTTTTTTTGCTGCTGTTAGGTTGATGGTGTCGGCATAGTTCAGTTTCAATTGGAGTTTTACATCCCCGATCTGACATTCTATGGCCTTGAGGTTCGCTCGATGCAGCGGTGCCCTGGCCATGGGCTTATTCCTACTCGTCGTGTTGCCTGGGGAGGAGCAAGCTCCGGCAGAAGGTTTCTCGGCTGCCCTCTTGATGTAAGTGTTTGGCTTTTAAGCTTGATTCGATTCTGCTCTTTCCCCTCTTTCTAATTCGATCATTGATTTTGCATCTTCCTGATGAATGTGAGTGGGTTGTATGGATTGACCCGCCACCGACCGAACGTGTTGCTCGTGCATTTGAGGAGCTTCATGCAGGATTGGAGAAGAGCTGGCTAAAATCTCATGATTTAGAGAGGAGGGTGATGTATCTAACCGAGAAGAACAAGAAGCTGAAGCTGAAGATGAAAAAGAGGAACGAGCTTATGCAAGCATGGGGATTTATCATAGTTCTTGGTATTAGCATTGTGGCCACATTTGTTTCTGGGTGGTCTAATAATCCATACTAAATGGATTTCTCTTTGTAGTGTATGTTGTGATGGAGCTTGGTGTGGGTATGTATTATCACAGGACAATGCTGTGATTTGGGAATGTTGTGATGTTGCTATTTGGAAATGACTCAAGAATCTTGCTTTGATCGATGACTGAAATAGCATAGATTGAACGATATTTGAACAAATGATCTGTTGTGACAAAATAGGAGCTCACAAAAATATTTGAAAGTAGCATCTCACAAGATAACAGCTCACATAATATTCCAAACTAGCAGGTCACAAAAGGAGCATTGCACATTCAAGATAGTAGCTCACAAGTTCACCATTACATAAGTTCATAATTTTAGCATCACACACTTAAGGTAGCAGCTAACAAGTTCACAAATAGTTGTTGAACAACAAAAACAACAGTGCCCTAAATGATTCCAGTCACAGGTCTTTCATCTTCTTGCTCCTGGTGTTGCAAGCAGGGTTAGTTAAGAACCTTGAAGTCCTCCTTGTGGTGACAGTTTTGCTCACTTCTTTGCTTAGCTGGTTGCTTCCAGTTACAGATCCTACTGTAGGATCTGGTGCAAACTTGAGCCTCTTCTTGGCTGGTGACACCCCTCTATCAGCTGCCCTTTTGCAGTTCTTCCTTGGGCTACAATTGAAATGCGAACATTAAATGCAGCAAAAAAGGAAATGAGAACATCAAATGAAGCAAAAATTGAAATGAGAACACCTATAGCAGTTGCACCTTACAACAGATGACACTGTTGGTGCATCTGTAGCAATTGGAGCATCAGGTTCAACCTCTATAGCATTTTCAGCATCAGGTTCAACCTCTGTAGCATTTTCAGCATCTGTTTCAACCTCAGTAGCATTTTCAGCATCTAAATGATCATCTGTTGCATTTTCAGCCCCACAGTGCTCTTCTTCCCCAAAAGCCGGGTCAATGGATTCCTTGCAGTGAGTGCCACGATGGCCAAGCCTTCCACACCTGCCACATTTCTTTCTCCTTCCTCCAAGTCCTTTTCCCTCAGATTTTGCCCTAATTCTTGTCTTCCTAGGTCTACTAGGGGCCCTGTTTTGCAATGGAGCAGACAATCTAAACCCAGGGTCCACCACATCCCACTGTTGTTTGCCCTCCATTGCAGGCAAATTTTCAGCATACGTAGCATTGAATCTAGCAACAGAAAAGTACTCATGTACATACTGAAACACTTGGGAACACATCTTCCACTGCAGTCTCCAGGCCTTTGCATGCATCCGTGTGGATAACAAGACCTGGTGGGTGTCCTATAAGCTCTCTTAAGTTCTGAAAAAACCAAGTCCAACTGTCTATGTTTTCACCCTCTAGAACTCCATATGCAACTAGCAAGATCCAATTGCAAGCATTGACAGCACATGCACTAACTAGTTGCCCTCTAAATCTGCCATTTAATGCAGTGGCATCTACTGCAAGATAAGGCCTACATCCATTCAAAAAACCTTGCCAACATGCTTTGAAAGAAACAAATACTCTTCTAAAGCACTCTTTCTATCTACTCTTCCCATTTAGTTTGTACTGCACAGTGTGTTTATCAATGGTAACTACACTACCAGGAGATGCTTTCTCCACTTCTGCCTTGAAGGTATACAGTAACTGGAAAGAGTCAACCCACTTACCATAGATATTGTCAAGTGCCATTTGCTTCCCATAGAATACTCTCATATATGGAACTGCCAGGCCATACTTCTTCTTCAAATTTTTCTGCAATTCTGTTGGTCCCACTTCTGAATCCTCTAAAACCCAGGTCCTCACAGCATCAGCAACCCATCTACTCTTAGCTGACTTCAATCTTTTTCTCCTGTTCACACTGGGACATGTATGAGCAGTTTTGTTCACCTTAACCTGCATTCATGAAAGTTCAGACACATGTTAGAACCTATGTACTGCAACAACCAAACAAAATACAGTATAAATGCTGCTAACTATAAGCACAATGCAATGTTAGTTGCTATATATTAGATACCTGAAACAGTGTGCTATGTCTCATTAAGGAGGCATGCATCCTCCATTGACACCTCTTATAAGCACAATGCACTGTCAACCTAGTACTGTCACTCTTGTCTATCACAAATTCACTTTGAGTCTTTATTGAGAAGGTTGCAAGAGCATTTCTACAGTCTAAAGCACTGGAAAATATTGTTCCCTGTGCCAAAGAAGGATCATCTCTATTGTATTGCACATCTGGTCTTTCCTCATCAGATGTTTCAGAGTATCCCATGTCCCTGTCCTCCTCCTTCTCATCTTCACCTGCCTCAGCAAACATGCCTTCAGGGGGTGGAACATAATCTTCCCCCTCATCATCTTTCTCCTTGCCCTTCTTCCTTGTTACAAATTGTGGAAACAACTTTTCATCCTCATCATCACTTGGCCAATCATCTGGTAGTCCCTCTTCAGTATAGGGGTCAACTGAATCTCTACTCTGAGAGGGACCTGCATTCTTAGGAACTTCTACAGTAGGTGTTCCTGGTGCCTGCATGGAACTGCTGCTGCCTCTACTATGAGCATTTTTTTCCTGCCCCTTGATTGGCTGGTCCTACCTTTACCTCTAGACCTAGACTCAGATCTTGTTCCTCTGCTCTCTGGCTCTCCTCTCTTCTTTTGTATGACACTGATTTCTAGTTTAGCAGGGAAATAATCATGTATTGCAAACATGATACCAAGCTCATCATCACACTGGACAGGGACCCAAGCTGTTTTGTCAATGTCCCAGTACCTGAATTCCACTGCATCATGTAGACCCCATGGATATTGAGCACATATGGCAGATCTAAACTGATTAAAAGTCCATTGATTGTCAGCAACATACGGAAAAGAGAATCCTGTATTGGTTGCTTTTGTGCCAGCTCTAGCTAGAAGTGTGGTTTCCATTCTACATTCCATCCCAACTGCTCTATCGGGGTCGATCCTATGATGACCATGGAAAACAGAGACAGATACCAATGCCATGAGCACTATGAACTAGGTCAACAAATCCCAAATCGAACTACAAATGGCATGAGACTCCCCCAGATTAGAAGAGAAACTTACCCCGCTAAAGCATGCTTCTGTGGCTGCGGTGTGCTCCCTCGTTCGCCGCCAACGCCGACGCGGCCGCCGCAACTGCTATCCCCATCCATCCGCCGCCGCCGCCGCCGTAGTAGAGTACCGCACAGAGTCAAATCTGAAGCTCCACCATGGCTGCCATCAGGAGATCGAGCCTTGCGAGTTGGATCGAGCGAGCTAGGGTTAGGGTTACGGCGGGAGGCGATTTGGGGGAGAAAGAGAGAGCGTGCGGCTCGGGCGAGAGAATGAGAGGGAGAGAGAGAGTGAACTGGTGACCTGGGCCCAGGTGTAAGGACGGAGGGGCAAAAATGTCAAAGAAACGGCCGCTTACCAGTCAAACAGCCTTGACTGGACGGAAACGGCACGGAAGGGCAATTCTATAAGGGAACATGACGGCGGAGGGGTATTTTTGAGCAGGCTTGCAAATTAGGGGCAAATGTGAGTAGTGGGTTCGAGTTAGGGATACAGATGTAAAAGACCCTAGAAAATATTCTTGATGACCCCCTACCTATTTATGATAGCTTTCTCGATGAGCAATTAAATGTCATAAATGCTTCTCGTACTGCTCCATGGTATGCTGATTATGCTAATTACATTGTTGCTAAATTTATACCACCTAGTTTCACATACCAGCAAAAGAAATTTTTTTTCTATGACTTGAGAAATTACTTTTGGGATGACCCACATCTTTATAAAGAAGGAGTAGATGGTGTTATTAGAAGTTGTGTACCTGAGCATGAACAGGAACAGATCATACGCAAGTGCCATTCCGAAGCTTATGGAGGACACCACGCTGGAGATAGAACTACACATAAGGTATTGCAATCTGGTTTTTATTGGCCTACACTCTTCAACGATGCCCGTAAGTTTGTCTTATCTTGTGATGAATGTCAAAGAATTGGTAATATTAGTAGACGTCAAGAAATGCCTATGAACTATTCACTTGTTATTGAACCATTTGATGTTTGGGGCTTTGATTATATGGGACCTTTTCCTGCCTCTAATGGATACACAAATATTTTAGTTGATGTTGGTTACGTTACTAAGTGGGTAGAAGCTATTCCAACTAGTAGTGCTGATCATAACACTTCTATCAAGATGCTTAAAGAAGTTATTTTTACGAGGTTTGGAGTCCCTAGATATATAATGACTGATGGTGGTTCACATTTTATTCATGGTGCTTTCCGTAAAATGCTTGCTAAGTATGATGTTAATCATAGAATTGCATCTCCTTATCACCCATAGTCTAGTGGTCAAGTAGAATTGAGTAATTGAGAGCTCAAATTAATTTTTCAAAAGACTAATAGATTTAGAAATAATTGGTCCAAGAAACTTGATGATGCATTATGGGCCTATAGAACTGCATATAAAAATCCTATGGGTATGTCTCCGTATAAAATGGTTTATGGAAAAGCATGTCACTTACCTCTCGAACTAGAACATAAGGCATATTGGGCTATTAAAGAGCTCAACTATGATTTCAAACTTGCCGGTGAGAAGAGGTTACTTGATATTAGCTCACTTGATGAATGGGGAGCCCAAGCTTATGAAAATGCCAAGTTGTTTAAAGAAAAAGTTAAAAGATGGCATGACAAAAGGATACAAAAGCGTGAGTTTAATGTAGGTGATTATGTATTGCTATACAACTCTCGTTTAAGATTTTTTGCAGGAAAACTTCTCTCTAAATGGGAAGGCCCCTACGTTATCGAGGAGGTCTATCGTTCCGGTGCCATAAAAATCAACAACTTCGAAGGCACCAATCCGAAGGTGGTGAACGGTCAAAGAATCAAACATTATATCTCAGGTAATCCCATAAATGTTGAAACCAATGTTATTAAAACCGTAACCCTGGAGGAATACATAAGGGACACCTTCCGGAACGTTTCAGACTCCGAAAAGGAATAGGTATGTGGTACGGTAAGTAAACCAACTCCAAAATAGTTTTTAAGGCAATATTTCTCCGTTTTGGAATATTTAGAAAAATAGAAAAATAAGAAGCAGTCCGGGAAGGACACAAGGGCTCCACGAAGGTGGAGGGCGTGCCCTACCCTACTGGGCGCGCCCCCTACCTCGTGGGCACCTCGTGTGCTCTCCGGACTCCGTTTTCTTGCACAATACGTATTTTGGTCTGTAAAAATTCATTATATAATCTCCTAAATGTTTTGACTCCCGTATCACGCAGTTATCCTCTGTTCTTGTTTCGAGCTGTTTTCTGTCAGGGTTGTCAAGGCCAGGCATCATGTCGCCCCCCTTCTCCAACAATGGTGTCAACGATGCTTGGCTAATGAAGATAGAGCTGAAGAGGGAAGAACCCATGGAGATCAACAAGGATGAAGGGATCAAGAAGGCCACGGAGGATCAAGCTCCAGCAGCAGAAGACATCCTTCAACTTGATCATAATCTTCTTACCCCAACTGAGATCGAAGCTTTCAAGATGATTGAGTTAGCTCGTATACAGAACAAGTATCTCACACGTGAAAATATTTTGTTGAAGGAGCATATCGTTGCACTCAAGGGCATTATCTGCAAGCAGGAGGACCTCTTATGTTCGATATGCGATTATCCATCATCACCTCCACCTTCTTCATCAGCAAAGAAGATATAATCACATGGATATGGGCACTCCCCTTGGCAACCGCCAAGCTTGGGGGAGATGCCTCGGTATCGTATCACCATCACACTCCTATCTTTACCGTTTTTCTTAGTTTGATCCCATTAGTAGTATTTTGATCTAGTAGAATAAAGTTTATGGCATGATCTAGTTTTGAGTTTTGCTTTATTATCCCTCTATGTAATCGAGTCCGTGAGCTATATAATAAAGATTAGTGTTGAGTCAAGGACTTGATTATCTTGCTATGATCTTGAGTGAATAAAAGAAAAGATAAAAAGAAACAAATAGATCATATTGATCTTATCAAGAGTAATGACTTCACATAGAAAGAGTATGATGATTAAAAATTGTTGAGAGTTGGCAAACATAGCTTTGGTCATCGTTGCAATTAATAGGAAGTAATAAAGAAAGAGAGGTTTCACATATAGATATACTATCATAGACATCTTTTATGATTGGGAGCACTCATTAAAATTTGACATGCTAAAGAGTTGATGTTGGACAAGGAAGACAACATAATGGGTTATGTTTTCTTATATCTGAGATAAAGTATATTGTCATGGATCATCCAACATGTTGAGCTTGCCTTTCCCCCTCATTCTAGCCAAATTCTTAGCACCAAGTAGAGATACTACTTGTGCTTCCAAAAACCCTTAAACCAGTTTTGCCATGAGAGTCCACCATATCTACCTATGGATTGAGTAAGATCCTTCAAGTAAGTTGTCATCAGTGCAAGCAATAAAAATTGCTCTCTAAATATGTATGATTGATTGGTGTGGAGGAAATAAGCTTTATAGGATCTTGTGATGTGGAAGAAATAAAAGCGACGGACTGCATAATAAAGGTTCATATCACAAGTGGCAATATAAAGTGACATTCTTTTGCATTAAGATTTTGTGCGTCCAACCATAAAAGCGCATGGCAACCTCTGCTTCCCTCTGCGAAGGGCCTATCTTTTATTATTATCTTCTACCTTATGCAAGAGTCATGGTGATCTTCACCTTTCCTTTTTACAACTTATCCTTTGGCGAGCACAGGGTGTTGGAAAGATCCTGATAGATATATCTAATCGAATGTAAGTCATCATGAGTTATTATTGTTGACATTACCCTTGAGGTAAAAGGTTGGGAGGCGAAAATAAAAGCCCCTATCTTTCTCTGTATCCGAATAAAACTCCGTAACCACAAGTATTGCGTGAGTGTTAGCAATTATGAAAGACTAAGTGATAGTTGAGTATGTGGACTTGCTATAAAGCTCTGACATAGACTCTTTCTGATGTTATGATAAATTGCAATTGCTTCAATGACTGAGATTATAGTTTGTTAGTTCTCAATAAAGTTTCTGATTCATACTTTTGCATTGTGAATATGTTATTACTTGAGCATAAGAAATCATATGACAATATCCATATATGTTGCTGTTATGAGAATAATCATGATGCCCTCATGTCCGTATTTTATTTTATCGACACCTCTACCTCTAAACATGTGGACATATTTATCGTTATCGGCTTCCGCTTGAGGACAAGCAAGGTCTAAGCTTGGGGGAGTTGATACGTCTATTTTGTATCATGCTTTTATATCGATATTTATTGCATTATGGGCTGTTATTACACGTTATGTCACAATACTTGTGCCTATTCTCCCTTATTTTACAAGTTTTACATGAGGAGGGAGAATGCCGGCAGCTGGAATTCTGGGCTAGAAAAGGAGCAAATATTAGAGACCTATTCTGCACAACTCCAAAAGTCCTAAAACTCCACGAAAGTTATTTTTGGAAATAATAAAAAATATTGAGCGGAAGAAGTACGTTAGAGGGGGCCCCACCTGGCCACGAGGGTGGGGGGGTGCGCCCTACCCCCCAGGGCGCGCCCCCTGCCTCGTGGGCCCCTTGTTGGCTCTCCGGTGGCCATCTTCTGCTATATGAAGTCTTTCGTCAAGGGAAAAATCATAAGTAACCTGTCAGGACGAGACTCCGCCGCCACGAGGCGGAACCTTGGCGGGACCAATCTAGGGCTCCGGCAGAGTTGTTCTGTCGGGGACACTTCCCTCCGGGAGGGGGAAATCATCTCCATCGTCATCACCAACGCTCCTCTCATCGGGAGAGGGCAATCTCCATCAACATCTTCACCAGCACCATCTCCTCTCAAAACCCTAGTTCATCTCTTGTATCCAATTCTTGTCTCCATGTCCGGGACTGGTACTAGTAGGTTGCTAGTAGTGTTGATTACTAGTTGTAGTTGATGCTAGTTGGTTTATTTGGTGGAGGTTCATATGTTCAGATCCTATATGCATATTAATACCCCTCTGATTATGAACATGAATATGCTTTGTGAGTAGTTACGTTTGTTCCTGAGGACATGGGAGAAGTCTTGCTATTAGTAGTCATGTGAATTTGGTATTCGTTCGATATTTTGATGAGATGTATGTTGTCTAGCCTCTAGTGGTGTTATGTGAACGTCGACTACGTCTACATAACACTTCACCATTATTTCGGCCTAGAGGAAGGCATTGGGAAGTAATAAGTAGATGATGGGTTGCTAGAGTGACAGAAGTTTAAACCCTAGTTTATGCGTTGCTTCGTAAGGGGCTGATTTGGATCCATATGTTTCATGCTATGGTTAGGTTTACCTTAATACTTTTGTTGTAGTTGCGAATGCTTGCAATAGAGGCTAATCATAAGTGGGGTGCTTGTTCAAGTAAGAACAACACCCAAGCAACGGTCCACCCACATATCAAATTATCAAAGTACCGAACGTGAATCATATGAACGTGATGAAAACTAGCTTGACGATAATTCCCATGTGTCCTCGGGAGCGCTTTTCTCTATATAAGGGTTTGTCCAGGCTTGTCCTTTGCTACAAAAAGGATTGGGCCACCATGTTGTACTTTATTTACTTTTGTTACTTGTTGCTCGTCACAAATTATCCTATCACAAAACTATCTGTTACCTCTTATTTCAGTACTTGCAGAGAATACCTTGCTGAAAACCGCTTATCATTTCCTTCTGATCCTCGTTGGGTTCGATACTCTTACTTATCGAAAGGACTACGATAGATCCCCTATACTTGTGGGTCATCACTGTGCCGCATGCACGCCGAGCAGGAGGCCGTGGCGCAGATGCGCCGGCCAGCTCACGGATGAGGCCGCCGTGCTCGCTGGCTATAGCAACCCACCGCGGGGACCTACAACCGGGATGCGTCGCTGAACTACTCCGAACTTCGGCGAGGACGAGCTCCTAGGCACCGTGACCCATCCCGCTTCGGCGAGGCCGAGCTGGATCACACCCACGCCCGTGCCCATCATCGGTGCCACGTGCACCTCGTGGACGAGGCACATCTGAGAGGAGAGGAGGAGAGGCGGGCCGGCTCTGGGCTTCTGGTGGCGGCAACGGGAGCCGGTGGGGGCGGCACGGTTGCCTCCTCCCGATCGGATCGGGAGCAAGGATCGGATGAAGAGTAGGGTTTAGATTGCTTTTTGTTTTTAGATCCAGGGATGTGTATGTATTTTTTTTTACCAAGTCAGCTCCTTACAGTCCGGTCCCATGTGTCAGAAAGTGATTAACTGGGCTAAATCACCTGATCAGTGCAATTTGCAAAAAGTTTACTAGAAATGCGGTGATTTTTGCACAAAATTACGGACTAGGTGGTTTTAATCAATGCCCCAAATGTGGTGGTTTTTTGCAATTAACTCCGCTTCGGCAAAAAATCCTTCAGCCTGAACCATTCGTTTAATGAGCTTCATTTTTTTGTAAATGGCTGGCAGAACTTCAAAGAGCCCATCATCTTTTAAATGCAACGTGTAAACGATCCAGGAACTCCTCTCTCACTGATCCTGCTTCTAGTTCTTTTGACTTAGTTCACGTGCATATAGATAGAACTCATCCATGGAGACGTGGAGCTCATTTTGGAAAAAGATGGAAATGTAGAGCTGTTGTTGTTGTTGTACTGCAATAAAGACGTGGAGCTCATTTTGGAAAAAGATGGAAATGTAGAGCTGTTGTTGTTGTACTGCAATACATATTCCTCCACCTCCTCCTCCTCCTCCTCCCTCTCTCTCTCATCCATAGAGATGTGCAGCTCATTTTGGAAAAATGGAGATGTAGGGTCGTTGTTGTTGTTGTTGTTGTTGTACTGCAGTACATATTCCCTCTCTCTCTCTCTCTCTCTCTCATGGAGAAAACGGGAGTACTGAAGATTTCGAAATGTTGTTCTGCCCGAGGATGGCGGTGCCAAAACTACAGTCATGCATAGTCAATTTAGAGTTATGTAGTCAAATATATATATTTATATTAATTTTGGCAAAATTTATACATGTATGTGTTGATTTTACCAAAAAATCGGGTAGTCAATTGACCATCCAGCTAATACGTGGCTTCGCCACCGCGAGGATCCCACCTAGACTAGAGAAGCGGTAAAAAACTCTGGTGATCCATTCCGAGTTGAGAGTTCACTAATTAAGTTGCTTGTACTAAATGTAAGTAGGTCGCATGGAATATACTAGGTATATCCTAGTGTCCAGTTTATCTTACGTGTTGCTAAATACAATAGAAAAGGACAGCAGCGGCGGGGGTAGGGACGTCGACGCCGGAGAAAAGGAAATAGACCAAGAAGGTAGAACGGCGACAGTGTGGACGGCGACACGAGAGACAAACAGATCTAAGAAATAGATCAAAAAGCATAAGAGAAAATCTAAATACTTAAGTAATAGAGAGAAAAAAAAAGAAAAACCACAAACGAAAACCAAAAACCAGAAATTATGGGAGAGCTCCTCGACGTGGCAAGTGTCACGCACGGAGAGCCTTAGAAAAGTCTGAGAAGCGTCCATAACGCGACACTTGTCACCCGTGGACTACCCCCAACTGACTTTTACGAGGGTACTCCTCAACTAATGATTTCGGCTTCTATACGGCAATTCAGGCGCCCGCACGAGGAAGTGGCCCTCATGCAGCCGCTAACATGAGCTGGCCCAAGGCAGGTGCTAGCTTGCTCGCACGTTTTTTTTTTGTGAGGTCGCTTGCCTGCACGTTGCTTCTTGCTGTTGGTTCACTAGTCACTTTTCGTGGTTTGACTGATCAACCATTGATCAGCCAACCATTGAATGGTCAACTGTTCACTTTTGGATAAAATATAAATTAATAAAAATCCGAAAAAGATATTTTTAGAAAACCGTGAATTAAAAATGTCCATGTATTTATAAAAACTAAAAAAATTAGAAAAAAAAGATCAATGAATCTAGAAAAAGTTCATCGATTTAGCAAAAACCATCAAATTTGAAAAGTTCATCAATTTTGAAAAAAAGATTTATTAAATTTGAAAAAAGTTCACCAATTTCCAAACAAAGTAAATCGAAAAATGAAAAAGTTGATTGATTTTAAAAAAATTCATCAAGTTTGAAAAAAAAGTTCATCAAATTTGAAAAATAGTTCATTATTTTTTTAAAATTTCATCAAATTTAACAAAAGTTCATCGATATTGGAAACTAGTTTATCAAATTTGAAAAAGTTCATCAATTTCCCAAAAAAAAGTTCATCAAAAAAATTTAAAAAGTTCTTTGATTTTGAAAAAATTCCGTCATATTTGAAAAAAAAGTTCATCAAATTTGAAAATTAGTTCATCATTTTTAAAAAAAAGTTCGTCAAAAAATGAAAAACGTTAATCGATTTGAAAAAGGAAGAAGAGAAAAAATAGAAAATAGAAAACAGAAAATGGAAAATGGGAAAAAGGAAATGAAAAAAATAAAAGACGAAAGAAGAAAGGATAGGAAACGATTTAACTTATCACAATGGGCTAGGTGGCATTGTGTTTAATGCAGCGTCCCTTCGTGCAGGAGGTCGCTGGTTTGATTCTCCCTCCTGCGCCCTTTTTTGCGGTATAAAAAACGTGTAACCAAAGGGGAGATGGGCCGGCCCGTTAGTAGCGAAGGAAGGGAGGGGTGTGCGCGCCTGTTTGCAGGAATGCACGCTTAAAGCGCTGAATAGGAAATGCTCATGTAACGGTTGTTTGGTGTTAATAAAGTGCGCCCAAGGGCGTTCCTCTAAAAACGCAAATTAAGTTTAGCCTACATCCAAAACAACACAACAAACATGTGATGCCATGCGACCCAACATGTAGTTGGATGGTTAGACGGACTGTGGTATCTCCAGCCCATCAGAGTTCAATTCCCGATGCTCGCATTTATTTTAGGATTTTGAACACAAGCGGTCATTTTTTCTCGAGGGTCACCGGAATTTGCGGTTACCACGGTAACCGTGAAATTCCAAAAAAAAAACTCGGGTGAAACTTAAATTCAAAACTTGAATTCAAATGTTTTTGACGTCGATATACTAAGCGTTTTACTCAAAAGTTCCATGAACAATTCCCTGGCGTAGTGGTTACACTAGTAGAAAACGGGCCTATTGTCCCGGTTCATAAGGGCTTTTTGTCCCGGTTTCTGAACCAGGACTAAAGGGTCGTTACTAATGCCCTGACCCTTTAGTCCCGGTTCTAACCAGAACCGGGACAGATGGGCCTCCACGTGGCCGGTGCGCCGAGCCCAGGCAGGAGGGCCTTTGGTCCCGGTTGGTGGAACCAACCGGGACCAATAGGCATCCACGCGTCAGCATTTCTGTGGCTGGGGTTTTTGTTTTTTTTTTGAAAGGGGCTTTGTTTAGGGGTTTTGGGGGTTAATTTAGTTTGTTATTAGCTAGCTAATAGAGAGAAGTGTCCTCTCTTATATCTCCGTGCTTGGTTTATACCAATGCTATGCTATGCCTAAACATGGCTTAGATTGAATTGAAGGCAACATGTGTGGTGCATGTCGAAAGTAATACTAATTAATCCTAACTTGATCAAGTTTGGATTAGTACTACCTTTCGACATGCACCACATGCATGTTGCCTTCACTTCAATCCAATCCATGTTCATTTCACCCACTGATATATATATATATATATATATATATATATATATATATATCATCCTCATAGTCATCGAACCCAACCCTACTTAATTGTTCTTCGCACATGATCATCAGTATTAGGTAGGACCTAAATACCCTCTTTAAGGTAAAATAACATAAAACAGTATAGACCCTGACTCTCCATTATCGAGAATGGAGATCATCCTGTCTTCAATTCTTGTGCCGCGCTTCCTTTTGCGTCCAAGAACCTCTTTACGAGTGTCCTTACATTTTTCCATTCTCTGATTTGCATGTCTCCACTTCTTTTAGAAATCCGGTATGAACAGTTGAGATTCGTAGAATGACCTGGATATATGTTCAAAACATCAAGGCGACCATGTTCATACATCAGATGAGGCACGCAATGCTCTGGGATTATCTGTTGAAAAACATAATGATAACTTCATAGTTAGCAATGAAGTACTATTTTTATATAGAAGTATGCAAAAGATGTATGTATGTCCTAATAGTAAAAAATCTTACCAGGGTATCTCCATAGTAGTTACCATAGTTCAACACGGGCACTAGTGGCATGTATTGACCATAATGTTCAGGAGTTCAATTGTAGATATTGTAATTCTAAAGATCATTACAAAATCCAACCAGATGATTTTTCTCCTTGTAAGTTAACTCAGAGCCATCGGTGTAGTATGTTCTATCTACCATCTTCTGCACATTCTTTGATACTTCAAAATAAGCTGTCAACTATTTTGAAATGAACAATATAAATTAGTTAATAATTAACTATGTTTGAGAAACTCACATAGCGGTAGAACTGGAGGCGTATCAAAAGGACCCAAATGTCCATATTGTCTTGCTCGATTTCAGGATCACCAAGATCCATGGTGACAAGCATACCCTCATCAAAACCATACATTTTGCAAAATGCTTCCCAATTTTTGCAACCAAAATGGCTTACGCTCTCAGCATTATACAACTTTACTTCAAAATCCACTTTATGATGGGTCCTTAGGTGAATTTTCTTCGTTTCAAAATTTTCATGGTCTTCAAAATCCATCCTCTCCAAGACATAGCGCCTTGCATGGCATGGGATAAACTATACTCGAATTATAAAAGATGAAAATTACATGTTGAAATAGTTGAAGTCATGCTTAATTATGAAAAAACACTTGTCGTCGTTACTTACCGTTTCAACTTCAAAAGTCTCCTCGAGCTTAATGCTGAAGAGCCGATCATCATCCAGGTGAGGCCTGTCGCACAGACCTCGATCGTCGTGGCACCAGTCGCACTCCCCCGGAAGACTTCCTTTGTCCGATGATGACATTTTCTACGTTCATAATTCAAAAATTAAACATGTATAATTAGTATATATATATATATATATATATATATATATATATATATATATATATGTACTACAAAAACTAAATAAGATCATTATTATTCAACTAATCATATGCATATGCCTTGCATAGTGCTCTCCAATTTGAGTATTCAATAAAAAAAATCAAATCGCAAAATAAAGTAGTATTCAAATTAGGATGCATTCAATTATAAGAAAAACTACATCATCTCCATGTGTCCGTACATCGTCGAATATTATCACTAATACACGTCGAATACTATCATACATATCGCCAGTACAGCTAGAACCGTAGCGCCCGACGGGTATCGGTGCGGGCGGTGGACACCCAAAGGGAAGGAACCATCACAGGATCATAGCTCCAGTGAGATTCCTGAAGAACCTGCCAGGTATTCTCGAACCTGCCCTCCAACGCAACCATGTAGCAACGGACGTGCTGGTCCTCCTCGCTGACACGGTGACGTACCACCTCCGCGGCGTCCGGAAGCCTCGGCACCGTCACTGGCCCACGCGACCGCCACCAAACAAGGATCGGGTCAACGACGGGCTGGCTCCTCACCAAGCTATGGCCCCCGGAAGGTAGCGCCTCCCAGTACCACCCCGGCGGAGCCCAGTCCCGGACATGGCCCATCTGGTCAAGCAGGTGTCGTCCTCCGCCGACTCGACGACGAGGATGCGGGATAGGCATCGTCCACGTCGATGCGGGAATAATTTCGTTAACTAAAAAAATAAACTAGTTCTATTAAATTTCTTGCTAAAAATAAACTACTTCTATAGTAAAATAAACCAGTTTTATTAAATCAACTAGTTCAACGACTAAGCACTTACTATAAATAGAATAAAGTAGTACTTACTAAAAATAAACAAGTTTACCTAGTTCTAACTAATTCCATTAAACACTTTCTAAGTAGTACTTACTAAAAGTTATCGGGGAGGGGGGTATATCGACAACGACATACCCGATAACAAAAATAAGAAGAGGAAGAAGAAGAAAAAAAAGAGGAGAAGAAGAAAGGAATACGTGAGGGGCACGGCGACGGGCGGCGAGGAGGCAGGGGGGCACGGGGAGGTGACAGGGTCTGGGCCGCGCGGGACGGCGTCGGAGGCAGGGGCGACGGCGAGGCGCAGAGGGGCAGCCTGGCGACGTCGTCGGGCGGGGAAGACGAACTGAATGAAAAATTTCACAAGTGCTACTTATATAGACGAAGCATTGGTTCCGGTTCATGACAGAAACCGGGACGAATGCGACCTTTAGTCCCGGTTGGTGCCACCAACCGAAACTAAAGGCCACTTTTCGGCAGCCCAAAGGGCGGGAAGCGGCGGCCTTTGGTCCCGGTTGATGCCACCAGCCGGTACTAAAGGGGGGCATTGGTCCCGGTTGGTGCCACGAACCGGGACAAAAGCACCCTTTAGTCCCGGTTGGTGGTACCATCCGGGACCAAAGGCCTTTGCTGCCCCGCGCCAAATCTTTAGTCCCACCTCGCTAGCTGAGTGAGCTCGAGAGTGGTTTATAAGCGTTGCTGCGCCTTCCCTCTCGAGCTCCTCTCAAATGCAGGCTTTCGGGCCTAACCCTGTGCGTTGTGCCTGTGGGCCTACTGGGCCTCCTGCGGGCCTGAATCCTGGCCCATGTTACGGTTTCTAGTCGTATTCAGGCCGTGGGGGCCAAGTAGGTGGCACTTTTTTTTTCTTTGTTGCTTTTTTAATTCTACTTACAACAAAATACTTATTGTTGCTATTTTTTTTCCATTTTTTTGTTTTGTTTTCTGCATTATTTATTTTCTTTTGTTTTTGCTTTATTTTTTGATTCTTTATGCTTTTAGTTTTAGAAAAATTATAAACTTTTTGTTAATGCCATTACTTTTCAAATTTGAAAACACTTTTTTTTGTTTTTTTGTTGCTTTATTTATTTTATTTTGTTTCTACTTATAACAAAATACTTATTGTTAATATAAGTATTTTTTTTTCAGATTTTTTGTTTTGTTTTCTGCATTATTTATTTTCTTTTGTTTTTTTCTTTAATTTTTAATTCTTTATGCTTTTAGTTTTAGAAAAATTATAAACTTTTTATTAATGCCATTAGTTTTCAAATTTAAAAACACTTTGTGTATTATATTTACTATGTACAATCTTTCTCCACAGAGATACCAAAAATTATAAACTTTCTGTTAGTGGCAATCTTTTATCTTGTCCGCGCAATTGTTGCAGAACGCTGATATTGCGTCCTCGTCATGGCAATCTTTTATCCTGTCCTTGATAAGGAGGAATGTGGCCCAAAGCGGCGATGCGATCTAGGAGTTAGTTCAAAGACGAAAACTCTGCCGGATCCATCTGCTTGGAATGCTCAGAGTTGATGCGAAGGGGGTTTTCGTTGGCCCGAGAGGTCATCGTCAGCTCAACGGCCGAACGAGCGATCATAGTAAAGCAGCCCAGCCGGAGAGTTTGGCCTGGGGCCAGAGCTCCCCCGGAGGTGATGTTGTCTTTAAGGACAAGGCGAGCCATCGAGCCTTTCGTCGACGGCACAGTGGATCTCTCAATGAAAGCACCACAGTCGGTGTCAAAACCGGCGGATCTCAAGTAGGGGCCCCCGAACTATGCGTCTAGGATCGATGGTAACAGGAGACGAGGGACACGATGTTTACCCAGGTTCGGGCCCTCTTTATGGAGGTAATACCCTACTTCCTGCTTGATTGATCTTGCTGAATATGAGTATTACAAGAGTTGATCTACCACGAGATCGTAATGGCTAAACCCTAGAAGTCTAGCATGTATGACTATGGTAATGAGTATCTCATTTTTGGACTAACACCTCCAGTTTATATAGACATCGGGGGGGGGGGGATCTAGGGTTACATGGAGTCAGTTAAATTATTGTTGAGCCTATATTCATGATCATTGCCTAGCTATGCGCTTTTCTACCAATTGCTCAACAATAATTTGTTCACCCACCGTATGTTTCTTTCAAGAGAGACGCCTCTAGTAAAACCTATGGCCCCGGGGTCTATTTTCTATCATATTATTTTAGGATCTATAAAATCAAAAAATCAAAAATACCTTTCTGCAATTTATTTATCTTTACCTTATTTTACACGTTTACTTATCTTTTATACCTATATCTTATAACGGATCTCAAATTATAAACTTTTTGTTAATGCTATTAGTTTCAAATTTCAAAACACTTTGTGTATTATATTTACTATGTACAATCTTTCTCCACAGAGATACCGAAAATTATAAACTTTCTGTTAGTGCCATTACTTTTCAAATTAGAATAGTTAAAATTTGAATTCTTTGAAATTTGTGTGAATCTCAAGTTCGTGATTAACTTTACTAAAAAAATGAACATAGATGCGACTATAGAGAAAATTCAACCTAAATTCATAATCAATTTCTATGAATTTCAGAGAAATTCATTATAAATTTAGGTCAAATTTCCTGCATAGGGGCATCTATTTTCATTTTGAGAGGAGCTCAACAAGGCAGAGAGGGACGGGCTTATAAACCAGTGTGGGCGCCCTTCGGTTGGCGAGGTGGGACTAAACTGTGAACGCAACGAGGACCGACCATTTAGTCCCGGTTGGTGGCATGAACCGGGACTAAACGGTACCTATTGGTCCCGGTTCAAGCCACCAATCGGGACCAGTGATGGTGGGCCAGGAGCGAGGCCCATTGGTCCCGGTTCGTCCCACCAACCGGGACTAATAGGTCCAGACGAACCGGGACCAATGGCCCACGTGGCCCGGACGGCCCCCTAGACTCACGAACCGGGTCCAATGCACCCATTGGTCCCGGTTCTGGACTGAACCGGGACTAATGGGCTTACCCGGCCTGAACCTTTGCCCCCTTTTCTACTACAGATAGTGGAGCGCAGCTACAACTTGCCCGTACATCGCGTGTTCGACCCTAGTCATTGCAGCCCTTTGCCACCACGCCACCACCAGTTCTCTTGGCATATAAGAGATGCCGCTTATTTAACTGGAAAGTGAGCGTTTGATTTCAATTTTTTTAAAATATTCGAGATATTGTGCTCGGTATGAGTGTTTCTCGAGGGATGACGGTAAACGCGGTAACCGCACGAGATCGCGAAATTTCGCTCGGTACCCAAAACGCTGCACATGACTCCACGAGTATGGCTACGCTTACAGTACATGAATGCATGCAGGACGTGCGCCGGATTAATTCCGTCCAACGATTTCCTCCTTTTACAAGTTTCGAATCGATCATACCAAACACCTAAATATACACACGGTCCATCATGCCAACCCCCCATCTCATCTCAGCACGATTCCTTGCCTACGCTTCCTCATGGCGGCTGCCACCAACACCAAGCAGAAGCGGCAGCAGCCGGCACCGGTCGTGGACCCCAAGTTCGAATGGGCGGACAAGGCTAGCACCTACGTGCTCCGCGACAGCCTCGAGGGGTTGAAGAAGGGCGACTTCAGGGTGCAGGTGGACGGCGCCGGCAGGCTCACCGTCAGCGGGGCGAGGCCGGGCGCCACCCCTGGATCCTTGCACAAGGTCTTCCAGCTCCCCTCCACCGCCGGCCTCGACGACATCGCCGGCCGCTTCGAGGCGGGCGTGCTCATGCTCACCGTGCCCAAGCGCGCATACTCTGGAGTCCCCGCGCCGACGTGCATCGAGGAGATTAAGAGGGATAAACATGGTGTGGTTAAGGAGGATGGTGCCGCCACCGCCACCGTCAGGCCGCTGCCAGCCAAACATGTCGACGGCAACGAGAAGAAGGCGGCCAGCGGCGACGACAGCATCACCAAACCCAATGAAGAGATCGCCAAGGAGGAGAATGCGTCCAACAAGGCCATGGACGAGGCCACGAAGAATGCTCAACAGCAGAAGCAACCGGGGAAAGTCAGTAGGCACAAGGTAGAACAGCAAAAGCTAGCACCAGCGGTGAACAAAGAACAAGAAGTGAAGCCTAATGCTCCCCATGCCGCTGCTCCGGCCATACCCGAGATGCCGGCGCCGAAGCCGGAGGTGCCAACGGCGAGAAAGCCAAAGCGGTGGTTGACCAGGAGAACCTGGTTGCGGCAGTGAGACAGCGCAGCGAGGAAGAGAAAGCCAAGGCTGCTGCCGCTGCCATGGAAGCCAAAGTGGTGCTGGAGAAGAAGGCCACGGCATGCAGCGGCTGGAAAGAGCGCGTGGCAGGGGGGCTGGAGCAGCTGACAGACATGAAGTGGGCGGACAGCATGGTGGAGAAGGCAAGGAACAAGAAAGAGGTAGTCGCCATCGCCATCGCTGTTTTCTCGCTCGGCTTCTTCGTCTCTCACAGGAAAATATTCTGTAGAGCTTAGGCTTAGGTGCACCCCCTTATCTAGCCATCCATCTCTGCATCACGATTCGTGCAAGAACTTTTCTCTTTTTTGTTTCTTCCAAATAAAACAACATATGAACTTCAAACTTTGCAGCACAACTAAACATTCTAACTAGAATGTGGGAAAAAACTTTCAGATTTTTTCGTGTATCATAAGTACTAAAAATAACATTTTTGAATAAAGAAAATCTCATTTTGTATATTTATGTTGGTCAAAAAAATCTATAAGTTTTTTCTCTCATTGTAGTAAGAATGTTTTGTCATCTCGCAAAGTTTGAAGTTCATATGTTGTTTTATTTGGAAGCAACAAAAAAGAGAAGATTTCATGCTGTAAGTTAGTTGTCTAGCACGGATCTTAAAGCTATATTGGATGGTATGGATAAGAGGTGTCCATGAGCCTAAGCTCTAAAAATCACAAGTTATTCAGGAAGTGACCACACATACGAAAGGTAATTTTTTTCGAAAAGGGGCGCTTTACTACTTAAAAGGTTTAAGCATTACACCCGACCTCTGCATAACTAAAATGCACACAGCCAACAAAGTCCTCACGACAAGCCAATATAAAAGAAGAAGACGAAATACAAAGATGAAATCTGTATGACGCCTAAAGCATAGGTGGCCCAATCCTAAGATCATGCTGCCACCCATGTTGGGTAAAAGTAACCCTCGCCACAGCCTCTAATCGTGTACACACCTCCGTAACAGGTCTCGATTGTCCACTCGTTGTAGAGAGGACCATAAACGAAGCGTCCCGGTACATCTGTAGATAACCTGCATAAGAGAAGTACTTTTACCGTTAAAAACCTTGTCATTTCTACATAGCCAAAGCGACCAAATCACGGCAAGCGCTCCCACCCTGAGAATAATTCTAAACCTGTGATCAATCCCATGTAACCAGTTGCCAAATATATTAGCAACACTACACGGAGGATACAGGCCAGAAGCTGTCTGGATGACTGACCATATAGAACGAGCCAGTTTACAATGGAAGAACAAATGTTTTATTGTCTCATCATGCGGACAAAATACACGTTGCGTACTTCCATGCCAATTCCTCTTAATAAGGTTATCTTTAGTAAGAATGACTCCGCGACGAAGATACCATGCAAAGATTTTATTCTTAAGAGGTATCTTCATTTTCCAGATCTTATTATTATCAACTGGCACGTCTGACTGGATCAAAGCTCTATACATAGAATCCACTGAGAATTGTCCATTCTCATGTAGGTTCCAACGAAAGACATCAGATCCTTGCAACAACTGTACCGTGGTTAACCGCTGGAGTAGTATGTCCCACGATTGGAGTCTAGGTCCAATTAAATCCCTTTTGAACGTCACAGTTGGCGGAAATGATTCCAAAACCTTGGCAATAGTATCACCCTTATGATGCACAACATTGTATAGAGATGGATATTGTTTCCCGGAGAGTAGCATTACCTATCCACTTATCCTCCTAGAATTTAATTTCTGATCCGTCCTTAATTGAGAAGGAACCATAGCGGAAGAAATATATCTTCGTTGCCATTAGTCCGGCCCAAAAATGAGAGTCCCCAGGCTTCCAGTATACTTGGGATACCTTAGAACCCACATATTTTCTCGTTAGGAGAGTTTGCCATACACCATCTTCCATCAACAATTCAAACAACCAATTGCCGACGAGGGCCCTGTTCTTAACCTCAAGGTCATGAATGCCCAAACCACCTTGGTCCTTTGGACGGCAAACCACACTCCATTTAGCCAGTCGATATTTATTTCTCTTGCTATCTCCTTGCCAAAAGTATCTCTATCGGAAGTAATCCAATCTATGTAATACTTCTTTTGGCAATTGGAAGAAGGAAATCATATATAGTACCATGTTACTTAGTACTGAATTTATGAGGACCAAACTTCCTTCCAGAGATAGCAATTTACCTTTCCAACTGCTAAGTCTTTTTGTAGTCTCTCCTCGGCGTGTTTCCATTCAGCATTTGTGAGTCTCCGATAATGTATCGGTATCCCCAAATAAGTGATCGAAACTAGCCCAATCCGCATCCGAATGGGTAAATATGTGCTAAAGTAAAGATATATAGTTGTGTGATTAAAGTGTACAGTGACACGGCATAACATAGATGTAAAGTCATTTGTGCAAGTAAAGTATGTAAATTTCTTTTTGAAAAGGAGGTCATCCCCTGCCTCTGCATCGGAAAGATGCATACAACCACTTTATTAGAGCAAGTTCAACAAAAACAAATAGTCTGGCTACAACCGAAGTTGGAAAAATCTTGGAATGTCCATTGGTGAAATCTACAAGGGATTACAAATACTCTTGGCACATACAGAGCAAAACTCACGTACAGTTTGTTTTTACATAGAACCATGGTTATTAGCCGCCCATCACCGTTTGCGATGATTCATTGCATTTTGGACCATGCCTTCGTGCAACTAGGATAAGGAAGAGGTGAAGAACTAGGAAGAAGGGCGAGGACTATATATAGCATGCCGAGGCATGGGATGTTGGGTCCTGAGATCCGGAGGAGGGCGAGGACTTGGAAGAAGAGAATGATCTTCATAGGTAGAATGTTTTATATGTTCTTGCGGGATCGAGCATGGACGTTATTGCACTACTTGTAACATGCGAACCTATCATCATTCAAATAAATATTGTAAATCAGGGGCGGATCCAGCCCAGCGGGCCGCCCCGGGCCCCCTTTGTGTAGCCCCAGGCCGGGGTGCCCAGGCCCGGTGCATGAGGCCCAACTCCTTTGTATATTGTAGCCCAATACTGTAGCAATTGTTGTAAATGATGCCTTTCAATTGACTTTATCTCACAAAAGATATGGGCTTACATAGAGTTTTACCATCAATATATATTGAATATAATCTAAATAAATGATGCCATTCTAACATCTTTAATAGTGGTATGCTATATTTTTCTTGGTGGGGTGAAGGGAAAAAAGCGTTGTGTTCAATTCCATATTATATAGTCTAGCATACATGATTTTATGTAGAAAAGGGTTGTTTTTATATAAGTTGTATGAAGTTGCATGGAAAACAAAAAAGTTCTACGCACATGCAAGATCTATCCATAAAGATGCATAGCTATGAGAAGGGGAGAGCATCTTCATACCCTTGAAGATCGCTAAGCGGAAGCGTTTATCAACGCGGTTGATGTAGTCGTACACCTTCACGATATGTCCCGATCAAGTACCGAACGTACGGCACCTCCGCGTTCAGCACATGTTCAGCTTGACGACGTCCTCGCCTTCTCGATCCAGCAAGAGGGGTGAAGTAGTAGATGAGTTTCGGTAGCACGACGGCATGGTGACGGTTGGTGATGAAGAACAGTCTCCGCAGGGCTTCGCCAAGCACTACAGAAACTAAACGGAGGATAAACTAGAGGGGACGGGGTTGCCAGCACACGGCTTGGTGAATCTTGATGTGTCTTGGGTGCTAGCCCTGCCCCTCTATTTATATGTTGAGCCCTGGGATCGAAACTTGGAGTAAAAGCCTCCTCAAAATCGGTTTTGCCTGAAAGGAAAGAGTCCTTCTCCGACTCCAGGATCTAACGCCCGGGTTCCCAGTGCCTCGACCCAAACGCCAGGGTCCCTGGCGTCTGGCCCCTGGCCTTCACAAAACTGCCTTTTGCACTTACCAAAAGCCCCGTGGGCTTTACCCCTTGGCCCAAATAAAGTTTTCTCGCACCGCAACATTTCGGGAAACATCCTAAATCCCTTCCAATGAATTCTGGAATCCTTCCGAAGACCAAACACTATTATTCCATATATCAATCTTTACCTTCGGACTATTCCGGAGCTCCTAGTCATGTCCGTGATCTCATCCAGGACTCCGAACAACATCCAGTCACCAACATACATAACTCATATAATACTATATCGTCAACGCATGTTAAGCGTGCGGACCCTATCACTACTAGGGAAAAGCCTAGCAGTAGCGCTGGTTGTTGGCCTATCAGTAGCACGGGTAAGCGTGCTACTAATACCGTGCTACAGCTAAAGCGCCTACTGGCACTCGCTACTGCTATATCTACTTAGTAGTAGCGCTTTCCAAAACAACCGCTACTACTATTATTTCTTACTCTATTTCTTTAAAATTTTAGGTCGTATTCATACACCTTTATACAATTTCTCATACAGTAGCAATTTGGAGATTGTTTTTTACATTATAATGAGTTATTAAATCACTAGGTGAAAGAACCTTGGATTATTTTCAAGTGCATGGATCCAAAGTAACCAATGGTCACTTTGGATCCATCCATTTGAAACTAATCCGCGGTTGTTTCACCCAATGACATAATAACTTATACACATCATCATCATCATCACCATCATCATAATATCATTAACAACTTATCATCATAATATATCATTGTCATATAACTCCTTATCATCATCATTTTCGTCCATGACATCATCTAACAACTTGGTCACTAGTTATAATAACAACTCCTCTTCCTCATCATCATAGTACTCATAATCACTACTCCTACTCAGCATCACCATAAAGTCTAAGACATTGTAGCACATAATAAAGCTTCTCATCATCATCATAGTCATATATAATCAACACTAACTAATTGTTCTTAATACTTAGGACCTACTCCTCTCTCCTAGCTAAAATACCATAAAACAGATAAACTGGTCCTTCTCCATAATGGAGAATGGACATAAACCTATCTCCAACTTGTGGCTTGCGCACATTCATTTTGTCTCCAATTATTTGCGTGTGCGCATTCATCACTTTGCTCCATTCTTTGATTTTGAGCCTTCCATCATTTGAGGAAATCGAGTATGTAGTATGGTAAGCCTTCGAAGGCGTTGGTCGTAAGCTAACCATATGCATATCAACTTCGGTAAATAGCATGTCAGGAACAACCTGCTTCGGGAGCCTCTGTTCAAAAACATAATAGTAACATATATAGTTAGCAATGTAGTTTACTTAAGAATAATGTATGCAATGAAGTTACCATCATTAACAAAATCTTACTAAGTTTTTGGCACTGAAGTTACCATCAAGCAATTTATGGATTAGTGGCATGTATCTAGTATAATTTGGGCTGATAGAGTGACTGGTTTTGAAGGCCTCAACATCTTCTATGAATGAGACAAGATAACCTTTCTCCTCACAAATAAGTTTAGTATGTGCTGTCTATTACCTTTCGAGTATTTCTTGAAGATAAGAAATAAGCTGACAATTATAAATAAATAAGTTTAGTACCGACGAACACCAAATATTTTTAAATTAATAACATAAATTACTGAACTTAACAAATTAGTTTGACAAACTCACATCTAGGCAAAACTGGAGGCATATCCACATCCACCCAGATGTCGATATCATCATCATCATCATCATCATCATCATAATCTTCGGGACGAATATCAAATATTATTCGCATTCCCTCCTCAAATCCATATGCCTTGTAGAGAGCTTCCCAATTAGAGCAACCAAAATGGGAGCGATCGACCGCATTGTACAGTTTAACCAAAAACTCATTACCATGTTTAGTTCTTAAGTGAGCCCTCCTCGTCTCCACATTCTCAAAGTCATCTATACCAAAACCAAGCTTCTCCAATATATATGGTCTAGCATGACACATGATGTACTAATCAAATTTAAAAAAAAACCATAAATTACATGTTGAACAAAAGAAGCACACATGATGATATTAATTACGATGAAATGCTTGTTGTTGCGTACCATACAAACATCAAAGGTCTCTTCCAGCTTCACGGTGAAAAACCTATCATTTTCCAGGTGAGGAAACCTATCGCACAAACCCCGGTCATCGTAGCAGTACCCGCACTCCGGGATCCCATCATCATCAGACATCTCCTGTGTTCAAAATTCAAAGAGTGTAACTCGACGGCAAAACCCAAAAAATTCGACATGACCTTTGCTAAAAAAGGAAATATCGAGCGCCTGAAATTTTGCCGGAACGGAAATTAATCAACACTCCGGCAAAACATAGGCCACTTATCGATGGTCATTGCATTTCAATGGTGTAAAATATGAACAAAAACATTTCAAAATATATTATATATAATCCTAACACTAAATAAACTAGTTTTAATAACTAACTAAATAAACTAGTTTTATTAACTACTTACTAAATAAACTAGTTCTATTAAGCACTTACTATAAATAAACTAGTTCTATTAAGCACTTACTAAATAAAATAGTTCTATTAAGCACTTAATATAAATAAACTAGTTATATTAATTACTTACTAAATAAACTATTTCTATTAAATACTTGCTAAAAAATCTACTACCCTAGTTCTACCCTAAATTTTCTTACTTCTATTTTATTCAAAACACCTAAAATAGTCAAACAAATTATTCTATTAAAAAACCTACATTCTACAGTGTCTACATTCTAAAATCTAAATTTAAATTACCTACAATTTGCAAGAGCAGAGACAATGGAGGGAGGGAGGAGAGAGGAGGGGGAGGGGCGGCCGGAGGAGGAGGGGGAGGGGCCGGCCGGAGTAGGAGGAGGAGGAAGGGGCGGTGGGAGGAGGGAGGAGGGAGGAGGGGGCGGCCGGAGGCGGAGGGAGGAGAGCGCGGTGGGAGGAGGAGGGAGTACCTCGGTGGAGGACGGACGACGGCGGCGGTGGCGGACGATGGGTATCGGCGCGAGCGAGAGTGACTGAGAGGGAGAGTGAGTGAGAGAGGGTCGGCCGCGTGGGGAGGATAAGGTAGGGTTAGTAGTAGCGCGGGTTCAAGAAAAGTGCTCCAGCTAAGGAGAATAGCAGTAGAGCTAGGCGAGAATACGCGCTACTGCTAAGTTGGGCTAGCCATGTGTGCCCAGTTCAAACATAGCAGCAGCGCTTTTTGCTAGTACACGCTACTGCTAAAGTTATAACAGTAGCGCGGTTTATTTATACGCGCTGCTACTAAGTAGTAGGAGCGCATGATTTTGTCCAGCGCTACTGCTAAGATGCTGTGTATAAGGTTTTCCCTAGTAGTGTATGGGTTTGAGAATGATGTAGACATGAGTGAGACGCTTCTCTGGTCAATAACCAATAGCGGGACCTAGATGTCCATATTGGTTCCTACATAGTCTACAAAGATCTTTACCGGTCGAACCTTTATGACAACATACGTAGTTCCCTTTGTCTGTCGGTATTTATTTGCCCGAGATTCGATCGTCGGTATCTTCGTACCTAGTTCAATCTCGTTACCGGCAAGTCTCTTTACTCGTTTCGTAATACATCATCTCACAACTAACTCCTTTAGTCAATTTGCTTGCAAGCTTCTTGTGATGTTGTATTACCGAGAGGGCCCAAAGATACCTCTCTGATACTCAGAGTGACAAATCCTAATCTCGATTCATGCCAACTCAACATACACCTTCAGAGATACCTATAGAGCATCTTTATGATTACCCATTTATGTTGTGATGTTTGATAGCACACAAGGTTTTCCTCCGGTATCCGAGAGTTGCATGATCTCATAGTCGAAGGAATATGTATTTGTGCTACCTCTTGAGCATGTGTTGGTTTTCCCTTGAAGAGGAAAGGATGATGCAGCAAAGTAGCATAAGTATTTCCCTCAGTTTTTGAGAACCAAGGTATCAATCCAGTAGGAGACTACACGCAAATCGCCTAGTACCTGCACAAACAATCAAGAAGCTTGCAACCAACGCGATAAAGGGGTTGTCAATCCCTTCATGGCCACTTGCAAAAGTGAGATCTGATAAAGATAATAAGATAAATATTTTTGGTATTTTTGTTGTATCACTAGTAGAAAACAGGCCTATTGTCCCGGTTCGTAAGGGCCTTTAGTCCCGGTTCCTGAACCGGGACTAAAGGGTCGTTACTAATACCCTCACCCTTTAGTCCCGGTTCAAACCAGAACCGGGACAGATGGGCCTCCACGTGGCCTGTGCGCCGAGCCCAGGCAGGAGGGCCTTTGGTCCTGGTTGGTAGCACCAACCGGGACCAATAGGCATCCACGCGTCAGCATTTCTGTGGCTGGGGTTTTTGGTTTTTTTTGAAAGGGGGGGAGGGGGGTTTGGGGATTTTGGGGGGTTAATTTAGGTATTTCATATATTGTGTTAGCTAGATAGCTAATTAATAGAGAGAAGTGTCCTCTCTTATGTCCGTGCTTGGTCGACGTTACGTACTAAACATACATATAGAGAAGACTAGGCATATGCTAGCTAGTAAGCAAACGAAGGAAACAGAAGATCGTCATGAACATATATGCATACAGAGAGAAGTGATATCGACCACATCTCCTTCTCCGAGAGATTGGTCGAACAACAAGTTCTCGTATATCTATCGTCCGACACTACCGGCTACATATATACAATAATTATTGTTTACAAATATAATCTCTTAAATTACGGACGCCTGGTCCACATAGTATTCTCCGTCTTCAGCGATCACGTGGTCAAGAAAGAATGCCGCCAATTCCTCTTGAATTGCTCGCATGCGATCTGGTCCTAGGAGTTCATTCCGCTGCCAAAACATCTAATTTGAAGAAGGGGGTCAATACACACACACACACACACACACACACACACACACACACACACACACACACACACACACACACACACACACACACACACACACACACACATATATATATATATATATATATGAATGAATGAAACTCAACACAAATGATGGTAATAAACAAAAATTGTGAATATTATTTCTTATGCACTTCATATTGTTTCTCAGAGTACCCGCCCCGCTCACAGGTCGTGTGGCGGATGGACTCGCAGACGTAGTATCCACAGAAATCATTCCCTTGTTCCTGCCACAACCACTTTACAAGAAATAGAGGTCAATTAAACAGATAAGCAAGAATGCCAAATGGTATTGATGAAACTAGCGCTTGAATCAATAGCTAGGAGACGCGCGGAACATGGTACTATAGTACTTACTTTCGGGTATCTAAATTCCAGCTCCTTCGGGAGTCCCGGGGAATTTGTGCTGAATTTGTTGGAAATATGCCCTAGAGGCAATAATAAAAGCATTATTATTATATTTCCTTATTCATGATAATTGTCTTTATTCGTGCTATAATTGTGTTATCCGGAAATCGTAATACATGTGTGAATAACAGACAACAAACATGTCCCTAGTGAGCCTCTAGTTGACTAGCTCGTTGATCGACAGATAGTCATGGTTTCCTGACTATGGACATTGGATGTCATCGATAACGGGATCACATCATTAGGAGAATGATGTGATGGACAAGACCCAATCCTAAACATAGCATAAGATCGCTTAGTTCGTTTGCTAGAGTTTTCCAATGTCAAGTATCCTTTCCTTAGACCATGAGATCGTGTAACTCCCGGATACCGTAGGAGTGCTTTGGGTGTGCCAAACGTCACAACGTAACTGGGTGACTATAAAGGCATACTACGGGTATCTCTGAAAGTGTCTGTTGGGTTGACATGGATCGAGACTGGGATTTGTCACTCCGCTTGACGGAGAGGTATCACCGGGCCCTCTCGGTAATGCATCATCACAATGAGCTCAATGTGATCAAAGTGTTTGATCATGGGATCATGCATTACGGTACGAGAAAAGTGACTTGCCGGTAACGAGATTGAACGAGGTACTGGGATACCGACGATCGAATCTCGGGCA
The DNA here is from genome assembly GCA_032464435.1 of Aegilops umbellulata. Lineage (NCBI taxonomy): Eukaryota > Viridiplantae > Streptophyta > Magnoliopsida > Poales > Poaceae > Aegilops > Aegilops umbellulata. The sequence continues at coordinate 439,163,977 of CP136060.1, forward strand.
AGTAAAATATCGATTGACAAAGGGAATCGTATACGGGATTAGTTGAATCCTCGACATCGTGGTTCATCTGATGAGATCATCGTGGAGCATGTGGGAGCCAACATGGGTATCCAGATCCCGCTGTTGGTTATTGCCCGAGAGCCGTCTCGGTCATGTCTGCATGTCTCCCGAACCCGTAGGGTCTACACACTTAAGGTTCGGTGACGCTAGGGTTGTGAAGATATGTATGTGCAGTAACCCGAATGTTGTTCGGAGTCCCGGATGAGATCCCGGACGTCACGAGGAGTTCCGGAATGGTCCGGAGGTAAAGAATTATATATAGGAAGTGCTATTTCGGCCATCGGGACAAGTTTCGGTGTTATCGGTATTGTACCGGGACCACCGGAGGGGTCCCGGGGGTCCACCATGTGGGGCCACCTGCCCTGGTGGGCCACATGGGCCTTAGGGGGTGCGCCTTGGCCTGCATGGGGCAAGGGGAACCAGCCCCAAAGGGGCCCATGCGCCTAGGGTTCCAAAAGGGAGGAGTCCTAGTGGTGGAAGGCACCTCCTAGATGGCTTGGGGGGAGGGAAACCTCCCTGGCCGCCGCCCCCCTTGGGAGATCAGATCTCCCAGGGCCGGCGCCCCCCCAGAGGCCTATATAAAGGGGGGAGGGGAGGGGGGGCTGCGCACCCTATGCCCTGGCGCCTCCCTCTCCCTCTCCAACACATCCTCCTCCTCCGTAAAAGCTCGGCGAAGCCCTGTCGGAGTATTGCAGCTCCACCATCACCACGCCGTCGTGCTGCTGCTGGAGTCTTCTTCCCCAACCTCTCCTTTGCCTTGCTGGATCAAGAAGAAGGAGACGTTATGCTGACCGTACGTGTGTTGAACGCGGAGGTGCCGTGCTTTCGGTGCTAGGATCTCCGGTGATTTGGATCACGGTGTGTACGACTACTTCATCCCCGTTCGTTGAACGCTTCCGCTCACGATCTACAAAGTGGTATGTAGATGCAATCTCTCTCTCCCATGACTCGTTGCTAGATGAACTCATAGATGGATCTTGGTGAAACCGTAGGAAAATTTTTAATTTTCTGCAACGTTCCCCAACAGTGGCATCATGAGCTAGGTTTATGCGTAGTTCTCTATTGCACGAGTAGAACACAATTTGTTGTGGGCGTAGATGTTGTCAACTCTTCTTGCCGCTACTAGTCTTATCTTGCTTCAGCAGTATTGTGGGATGAAGCGGCCCGGACCAACCTTACACGTACGCTTACGTGAGACCGGTTCCACCGACTAACATGCACTAGTTGTATAAGGTGGCTGGCGGGTGTCTGTCTCTCCCACTTTAGTTGGAGCGGATTCGATGAAAAGGGTCCTTATGAAGGGTAAATAGAAGTTGACAAATCACGTTGTGGTTTTAACGTAGGTAAGAAAACGTTCTTGCTAGAACCCTAATTCAGCCACGTAAAACTTGCAACAACAATTAGAGGACGTCTAACTTGTTTTTGCAGCAAGTGCTTTGTGATATGATATGGCCAAAGTTGTGATGAATGATGAATGATCTATATGTGATGTATGAGATGTTCATGCTATTGTAATAGGAATCACGACTTGCATGTCGATGAGTATGACAACCGGCAGGAGCCATAGGAGTTGTCTTTATTTTTTGTATGACCTGCGTGTCATTGAGAAACGCCTTGTAAATTACTTTACTTTATTGCTAAACGCGTTATCCATAGTAGTAGAAGTAATAGTTGGCGAGCAACTTCATGGAGACACGATGATGAAGATCATGATGATGAAGATCATGGTGTCAAGCCAGTGACAAGATGATCATGGAGCCCCAAGATGAAGATCGAAGGAGCTATGTGATATTGGCCATATCATGTCACGTTTATTATTTGATTGCATGTGATGTTTATCATGTTTTGCATCTTGTTTACTTAGAACGACGGTAGTAAATAAGATGATCCCTCATAATAATTTCAAGAAAGTGTTCCCCCTAACTGTGCACCGTTGCGACAGTTCGTTGTTTCGAAGCACCACGTGATGATCGGGTGTGATAGATTCTAACGTTCACATACAACGGGTGTAAGACAGATTTACACACGCAAAACACTTAGGTTGACTTGACGAGCCTAGCATGTACAGATATGGCCTCGGAACACAGAAGACCGAAAGGTTGAGCATGAGTCTTATAGAAGATACGATCAACATGAAGATGTTCACCGATGTTGACTAGTCCGTCTCACGTGATGATCGGACACGGCCTAGTTGACTCGGATCATGTAATACTTAGATGACTAGAAGAGGGATGTCTATCTAAGTGGGAGTTCATTAAATAATTTGATGAACTTTATTATCATGAACTTAGTCTAAATATTTACAATATGTCTTGTAGATCAAATGGCCAACGTAGTCCTCAACTTCAACGCGTTCCTAGAGAAAACCAAGCTGAAAGACGATGGTAGCAACTATACGGACTGGTTCCGGAACCTGAGGATCATCCTCATAGCTGCCAAGAAATATTATGTCCTACAAGCACTACTGGGTGACGCACCTATTCTCCCTGCAGAACAAGACGTTATGAACGCTTGGCAGTCACGCTGCGATGATTACTCCCTCGTTCAGTGCGGCATGCTTTACAGCTTAGAGCCGGGGCTCCAAAAGCGTTTTGAGAGACATGGAGCATATGAGATGTTCGAAGAGCTGAAAATGGTTTTCCAAGCTCATGCCCGGGTCGAGAGATATGAAGTCTCCGATAAATTCTTTAGCTGTAAAATGGAGGAAAATGGCTCTGTCAGTGAACACATACTCAAGATGTCTGGGTTGCACAACCGCTTGACTCAACTGGAAGTTAATCTCCTGGATGAAGCGGTCATTGACAGAATCCTCCAGTCGCTTCCACCTAGCTACAAGAGCTTTGTGATGAACTACAATATGCAGGGGATGGTAAAGACCAATCCTGAGGTATATGCTATGTTGAAATCAGCAGAGGTAGAAATCAAGAAGGAGCATCAAGTGTTGATGGTGAATAAAACCACTAAGTTCAAGAAGGGCAAGGGTAAAAAGAACTTCAAGAAGGACGGCAAGGAAGTTGCCGCGCCCGGTAAGCAAGTTGCCGGGAAGAAGCCAAAGAATGGACCCAAGCCCGAGACTGAGTGTTTTTATTGCAAGGGAAGTGGTCACTGGAAGCGGAACTGCCCCAAATACTTAGCGGACAAGAAGGCCGGCAGAACAAAAGGTATATGTGATATACATGTAATTGATGTGTACCTTACCAGCACTCGTAGTAGCTCTTGGGTATTTGATACCGGTGCAGTTGCTCACATTTGTAACTCAAAGCAGGAGCCGCGGAATAAACGGAGACTGGCGAAGGACGAGGTGACGATGCGCGTCGGGAATGGTTCCAAGGTTGATGTGATCGCCGTCGGCACGCTACCTCTACATTTACCTACGGGATTAGTTTTAAACCTCAATAATTGTTATTTAGTGCCAAGTTTGAGCATGAACATTGTATCTGGATCTCGTTTAATTCGAGATGGCTACTCATATAAATCCGAGAATAATGGTTGTTCTATTTATATGAGAGATATGTTTTATGGTCATGCTCAGATGGTTAATGGTTTATTCTTAATGAATCTCGTACGTGATGATACACATATTCATAGTGTGAATTCCAAAAGAGTTAAAGTTGGTAACAATAGTCCCACATATTTGTGGCACTGCCGCCTTGGTCACATAGGTGTCAAACGCATGAAGAAGCTCCATGCAGATGGACTTTTAGAGTCTCTTGATTATGAATCATTTCACACGTGCGAACCATGCCTCATGGGTAAAATGACCAAGACTCCGTTCTCAGGAACAATGGAGCGAGCAACCAACTTATTGGAAATCATACATACCGATGTGTGCGGTCCAATGAGTGTTGAGGCTCGCGGTGGCTATCGTTATGTTCTCACCCTCACTGATGACTTGAGTAGATATGGGTATGTCTACTTAATGAAACACAAGTCTGAGACCTTCGAAAAGTTCAAGGAATTTCAGAGTGAGGTTGAAAATCAACGTGAGAGAAAGATCAAGTTTCTACGATTAGATCGTGGAGGAGAATACTTGAGTCACGAATTTGGCACACACTTAAGAAAATGTGGAATAGTTTCACAACTCACGCCGCCTGGAACACCTCAGCGTAATGGTGTGTCCGAACGTCGTAATCGCACTCTATTAGATATGGTGCGATCTATGATGTCTCTTACCGACTTACCGCTATCTTTTTGGGGCTATGCTTTAGAGACTGCCGCATTCACTTTAAATAGGGCTCCGTCGAAATCCGTTGAGATGACACCGTATGAATTATGGTTTGGGAAGAAACCTAAGCTGTCGTTTCTAAAAGTTTGGGGATGCGATGCTTATGTCAAGAAACTTCAACCTGAAAAGCTCGAACCCAAGTCGGAAAAATGCGTCTTCATAGGATACCCTAAAGAAACTGTTGGGTATACCTTCTACCTCAGATCCGAAGGCAAGATCTTTGTTGCCAAGAATGGATCCTTTCTAGAGAAAGAGTTTCTCTCGAAAGAAGTAAGTGGGAGGAAAGTAGAACTTGATGAAGTGTTACCTCTTGAACCGGAAAATGGCGAAACTCAAGAAAATGTTCCTGAGGTGCCTACGCCGACTAGAGAGGAAATTAATGATGATGATCAAGACACTTCTAATCAAGCTCTTACTGAAATTTGTAGGTCCACAAGGACACGTTCCGCACCAGAGTGGTACGGCAACCCTGTCTTGGAAATCATGTTGTTAGACAACGGTGAACCTTCGAACTATGAGGAAGCAATGGCGGGCCCGGATTTCGACAAATGGCTGGAAGCCATGAAATCCGAGATAGGATCCATGTATGAAAACGAAGTATGGACTTTGACTGACTTGCCCGTTGAACGGCGAGCCATAGAAAATAAATGGATCTTTAAGAAGAAGACAGACGCGGATGGTAATGTGACCATCTATAAAGCTCGGCTTGTCTCTAAGGGTTATCGACAAGTTCAAGGGGTTGACTACGATGAGACTTTCTCACCGGTAGCGAAGCTGAAGTCCGTCCGAATCATGTTAGCAATTGCCGCATTCTACGATTATGAAATATGGCAAATGGGCGTCAAAGCGGCATTCCTTAATGGTTTCCTTAAGGAAGAATTGTATATGATGCAGCCGGAAGGTTTTGTCGATCCTAAGAATGCTGACAAGGTGTGCAAGCTCCAACGCTCGATTTATGGGCTGGTGCAAGCATCTCGGAGTTGGAACATTCGCTTTGATGAGATGATCAAAGCGTTTGGGTTTACACAGACTTATGGAGAAGCCTGTGTTTACAAGAAAGTGAGTGGGAGCTCTGTAGCATTTCTCATATTATATGTAGACGACATACTTTTGATGGGAAATGATATAGAACTCTTGGACAACATTAAGGCCTACTTGAATAAGAGTTTTTCAATGAAGGACCTTGGAGAAGCTGCTTATATATTAGGCATCAAGATCTATAGAGATAGATCGAGACGACTCATAGGTCTTTCGCAAAGCACATACCATGATAAAGTATTGAAGAAGTTCAATATGGATCAATCTAAGAAAGGGTTCTTACCTGTGTTACAAGGTGTGAAATTGAGCTCAACTCAATGTCCGACCACGGCAGAAGATATAGAAGAGATGAGTGTCATCCCCTATGCCTCAGCCATAGGTTCTATTATGTATGCCATGCTGTGTACCAGACCTGATGTAAACCTTGCCGTAAGTTTGGTAGGTAGGTACCAAAGTAATCCCGGCAAGGAACACTGGACAGCGGTCAAGAATATCCTAAAGTACCTGAAAAGGACCAAGGAAATGTTTCTCGTTTATGGAGGTGACGAAGAGCTCGTCGTAAAAGGTTACGTCGACGCTAGCTTCGACACAGATCTGGATGACTCTAAGTCACAAACCGGATACGTGTATATTTTGAATGGTGGGGCAGTAAGCTGGTGCAGTTGCAAGCAAAGCGTCGTGGCGGGATCTACATGTGAAGCGGAGTACATGGCAGCCTCGGAGGCAGCACATGAAGCAATTTGGGTGAAGGAGTTCATCACCGACCTCGGAGTCATACCGAATGCGTCGGGGCCAATCAAGCTCTTCTGTGACAACACTGGAGCTATTGCACTTGCAAAGGAGCCCAGGTTTCACAAGAAGACCAGGCACATCAAGCGTCGCTTCAACTCCATTCGTGAAAATGTTCAAGATGGAGACATAGAGATTTGTAAAGTGCACACGGATCTGAATGTCGCAGATCCGTTGACTAAACCTCTCCCTAAGGCAAAACATGATCATCACCAGAACTCTATGGGTGTTCGATTCATCACAATGTAACTAGATTATTGACTCTAGTGCAAGTGGGAGACTGTTGGAAATATGCCCTAGAGGCAATAATAAAAGCATTATTATTATATTTCCTTATTCATGATAATTGTCTTTATTCGTGCTATAATTGTGTTATCCGGAAATCGTAATACATGTGTGAATAACAGACAACAAACATGTCCCTAGTGAGCCTCTAGTTGACTAGCTCATTGATCGACAGATAGTCATGGTTTCCTGACTATGGACATTGGATGTCATCGATAACGGGATCACATCATTAGGAGAATGATGTGATGGACAAGACCCAATCCTAAACATAGCATAAGATCGCTTAGTTCGTTTGCTAGAGTTTTCCAATGTCAAGTATCCTTTCCTTAGACCATGAGATCGTGTAACTCCCGGATACCGTAGGAGTGCTTTGGGTGTGCCAAACGTCACAACGTAACTGGGTGACTATAAAGGTATACTACGGGTATCTCTGAAAGTGTCTGTTGGGTTGACATGGATCGAGACTGGGATTTGTCACTCCGCTTGACGGAGAGGTATCACCGTGCCCTCTCGGTAATGCATCATCACAGTGATCTCAATGTGATCAAAGTGTTTGATGACGGGATCATGCATTATGGTACGAGAAAAGTGACTTGCCGGTAACGAGATTGAACGAGGTACTGGGATACCGACGATCGAATCTCGGGCAAGTAAAATACCGATTGACAAAGGGAATCGTATACGGGATTAATTGAATCCTCGACATCGTGGTTCATCCGATGAGATCATCGTGGAGCATGTGGGAGCCAACATGGGTATCCAGATCCCGCTGTTGGTTATTTCCCGAGAGCCGTCTCGGTCATGTCTGCATGTCTCCCGAACCCGTAGGGTCTACACACTTAAGGTTCGGTGATGCTAGGGTTGTGAAGATATGTATGTGCAGTAACCCGAATGTTGTTCGGACTCCCGGATGAGATCCCGGACGTCACGAGGAGTTCCGGAATGGTCCGGAGGTAAAGAATTATATATAGGAAGTGCTATTTCGGCCATCGGGACAAGTTTCGGTGTTATCGGTATTGTACCGGGACCACCGGAGGGGTCCCAGGGGTCCACCAGGTGGGGCCACCTGCCCTGGTGGGCCACATGGGCCTTAGGGGGTGCGCCTTGGCCTGCATGGGCCAAGGGGAACCAGCCCCAAAGGGGCCCATGCGCCTAGGGTTCCAAAAGGGAGGAGTCCTAGTGGTGGAAGGCACCTCCTAGATGGCTTGGGGGGAGGGAAACCTCCCTGGCCGCCGCCCCCCTTGGGAGATCAGATCTCCCAGGGCCGGCGCCCCCCCAGAGGCCTATATAAAGGGGGGAGGGGAGGGGGGGGCTGCGCACCCTATGCCCTGGCGCCTCCCTCTCCCTCTCCAACACATCCTCCTCCTCCGTAAAAGCTCAGCGAAGCCCTGTCGGAGTACTGCAGCTCCACCATCACCACGCCGTCGTGCTGCTGCTGGAGTCTTATTCCCCAACCTCTCCTTTGCCTTGCTGGATCAAGAAGAAGGAGACGTTACGCTGACCGTACGTGTGTTGAACGCGGAGGTGCCGTGCTTTCGTTGCTAGGATCTCCGGTGATTTGGATCACGGTGTGTACGACTACTTCATCCCCGTTCGTTGAACGCTTCCGCTCACGATCTACAAAGTGGTATGTAGATGCAATCTCTCTCTCCCATGACTCGTTGCTAGATGAACTCATAGATGGATCTTGGTGAAACCGTAGGAAAAATTTTAATTTTCTGCAACGTTCCCCAACAGAATTTTCTCCAAACACTGCCAGACAAAAGAAAACAATTACTTGATATCACGAACTGAACAAATTTGCTGATATGGTGGATAATGATCGATTTAACTTACTTCTTTAGGATTTTAATCATATCCGCATACTCCTCGGGATCTTTTCGTCTCGAGTCCAAGACAGTTACTACTCCCTTCTCAAGCCTAATCTCCAGGAGAATATAGTGGAAACTGCGCACGCATGCATAACTCATCAATTACAGTACTATACCTAGACTAATATACAAGGGAAACCGAATATGCACAAGACAACACTCACTTGAAGTTGTAAGGAAAGAGTATTATATCTTTGTGTTCATTTATTTCGAATGATCGTAGCAAGTTGGCCTCGGTTTCTGCGGCATGCTCTTTAACCTGAACTGCATCTATGAGATTTGTGTTAATGAACCCAATATCACCAATTTGTCTTTTCTTCAATTCGGCGATCTTCAATTTGCATAATATAGTGAGGATAATTATAAATACATGCAATGAAAGAGCTGAGCTATATAGAGAGACTTAATGACAGAAGTAGTAGTAGTAGTACTTACAGACAGTAGCAGGTGACCGTTGTTTTATCGAGGGCCAATTGATTGAAGAACTGATAGAAATCCTCAAATGGAACATGCAACAGTCCAATTCCAATGAGGTCATGCTCCGGTTTAACTCTCACATACAAAGTACTCCTCCCTCCTGACTCTCTGCAGGTTTTCATGTACCAATCATGCAATCTTCGCATCATCGTTGTTAGAGATCTTTCATCTTCGACGAGAGGCTTCCCGTACTCGTATCTTTGTATCTGCACGTCCAGGAAACCATAATCTACATCGTCGGGCAGGTAATCGTCATGATTGTTATAACCGGGCGCCATCCTCGGATCGACGCTAGGCACCTTGAGCGGGGGGCACGATTGCTTTGCTTGTTCGCCGAGCTGGGCAATTTGTTTCCCAGCTCCTCGTCGTTCTTTCAGCCTTTTATCACTGCCTGTACTTCCCGACCGCGACGCTTCGTCCCATGTCTTTGCAATAATGCGCTCATAGTTGCCTTTCGGCGGAGACTTGGGTGGTTTTGCCAGGGCAGCCAGAGTGCGCTTCACTTTCACCCGATCTAGCTTCTCCTTCGGAGGTGGATTTCTCTTTGATTTCAACCCTTCAAGCCAGTCATCCACCTCGGTTTGCGCGATCCTCGCGTTCTCCTCCGGGGTCCTCTCGTATGGTAACTTCTCTAGAGTCTTGAGAGAAGGACCGAATCTGTATTTGCTCCCGCCTCTGGCTGTACTGCTAGACGCCGGCAGAGCAGACGGAGCGGCAGTCTTCTTGACTTGCTTACGAGGCGGAGGAGAAGGACTACGACGCGCCGGAGCAGCTGCCGGTGCGGCGGCGGGTCTCTTCCGCCCTTGCTGACGAGGCGGAGAAGGAGGAGGCTGGCTGCTCGGGCGCGCCGGCGCAGGCGGAGGAGGCGGAGTGCCGCCACGCGCCGGAGAAGGAGCCGGCCGAGGGCCCTGGTCGTCACTCGCCGGAGGAGGAGGCGGCGGAGGAGGCGGAGTGCCCTGACTCGCCGGAGGAGGAGGGGGAGGAGGCGGAGGCGTCCAGTTCGGAAGGTTGATGAGCTCCTTCCGCCATAGGCATGGAGTCTTCAGAGCAGAACCCAGCCGAGTCTCCCCTTCTCCGGTAGGGTGGTCAAGCGAGAGGTCCTCAAATCCCTCCGTTATTTCATCCACCATCACCTTAGCATATCCTTCTGGAATCGGCCGACAGTGAAAAGTTGCGCCGGGTTCATTAGGAAAAACAGAGCCAACAGCCGCCTTGACCTTCAAATTCATCCATTGCGTCATAAGGTGGCAAATTTGAGCCTCCGTGATAGCATCCACGGGATAGCTGGCAGGAGCCGTCAAGACAAGCTCCGGCTGAAGCAGCTCGGTGGAAGCCACGCTGCTTCTCCACTGAGATGCCGGGGTAGCTTCAGGGGAACCTTCGGCAGGTCGGTTGCTGCGATTTGCTTCTCGTTCCTCTATCCCGAGTACCCTTGCTTTAAGCGCCTGCAGTTCGGACTGTTGCACTTGCTTCCTCCTCTCCTGGCTTTTGTAACCGCCTGCGTCCGGAAACCCAACCTTCCACGGAATGGAGCCTGGCGTGCCTCGTGTCCGTCCAGGGTGCTCAGGATTCCCGAGGGCCTTTGTGAGCTCGTCGTTCTCTCTGTCTGGAAGGAACGTCCCTTCCTGCGCTGCTTTGATATAGTACCGAAGGTTCTTCAAGGGAATGTCTCTTTACCTCAGTTGTGCTCGATCCGGAGGGCTAGAAAAAAGAACAAAGACTTAATTAATATGTGTACATACCAAAACAATGAATGCATCAATTAGCTAGTTAGCACAGGATTAACTAATATGTATACCTGGCCGGACTCGGTTCGGTCACCGGACTCGTTTCGGTCACCGGAGTCGTCACGTTCTTCTTCTTCTTGCACCGGCATTAGGTCACCAGAGCCAGCTTCTTCACCCTCCCCTTCCAGACTACCATCGGTGTCGTTGAGATACAACGAGACGGCATCACTTCCTTCTGCGATTATGTCCCGCAACATCGCTTCTCTTGCTTCGTCTCGGGCGATAGTGTCCATAGTTTCTACAAATATTTACAACATGGAAATTATTATTCAAACATGACAAATGGATATATTAGTGGCAAACGTAGAACTAGCTAGCTAGATAATCATAGTAAGGAATCATATATATCGGAAACGAGGGTCGTCGAGGGTCGCCGAACGGTAGAGGAAACCCTAAATAGCAAGTATCGTGGGTGTGAGATACAAGTGGCCGTCGGTGTCGGACACTACATCCACGTCCCACAAGTGACGTGGGCGTCGAAGCCCGCGTCACTTGTGGGACGTGGATGTAGTGTCCGACACCGACGGCCACATGTATCTCACACCGACGATACTTGCTATTTAATTAGGGTTTCCTCTCTACCGCTCGGCGACCCTCGTTCATGATAAAAAAAGAGGAAGAAGAAGAAAAAAAAGAGGAGAAGAAAAAAAAGAGGAGAAGAAAGAATAGAGGATAAGAACTCCTCTATTCTTTCTTCTCCTCTTTTTTTCTTCTTCTTCCTCTTCTTTTTTATCCTCTTCTTCCTGTCATGTTCGACGACCCTCGTTCCCGATAAAAAAAAGGGGAAGAAGAAGAAAAAAAAGAGGAGAAGAAAGAACAGAGGAGAAGAAGCTCCTCTATTCCTCCTTCTTCCGCCTTCTTTCTCTACTTATTTTCCTTTTCCTTATTTTACTTTTTCCTCTCCACTAACATAAAATGCACTAACCTAAAATGCAACAAACATAAAATGCACTAAATCAATCAACTAACCTAAAATCAGTGATAAAAGGAACTAACCTAAAATCGATATCTACTAACAACCTAAATAAAAAATTAATACATATATGAAAAAACATATATAAACAAAAAAATGCTATGAACATTATATTCATACATACATATATAGTCACATCCATTCATCACATAGCTTTAAACAAAAAAATTAATACATATATGAAAAAAATATGAACACAGAGCCTCGACGGCGGCGGCTCACAACGGGGGTGGCCGGCGAGGGCGATGGCGGCGGCGGCGAGGGCGTCGGCGACGACCACGGCGGGCCGGGGCAGGGGCGTGGCCGGCGACGACGGCGACAGTGGGGGCGGGTCGTGGGGCAGGGGCGCGACCGGGCGCGCTCGGGGGCGACGGCGACGACGACGACAGGCGCGGTCGACAACGACGGCGACGACGTTGGCGGGGGCGGGCAGCTGGCGGCGTCGGGGCAGCGCCTGGCGGCAACGGGGCAGGGGCGACGACTGGGGCGTGCGGACGGGGTTTGGGCGGCGGGCGGCGTCGGGGCAACTGGCGATGTGTCTGTCAAATTTTCACAAGTCCTGTATATATAGCAAGAGCATTGGTCCCGGTTCGTGGCACAAACCGGGACTAATGCCCCCCTTTAGTCCCAGTTGGAGCCACGAACCGGGACCAAAGGCCTCTTTTCAGCAGCCCAAAGGGCGGGAAGCGGCGGCCTTTGGTCCCGGTTGGTGGCACCAACCGGGACTAAAGAGGGGGCATTGGTCCCGGTTGGTTCTATGAACCGGGACCAATGCCACCTTTGGTCCCGGTTCGTCCCACCAACCGGGACCAAAGGCATGTGCTGCCCCGCGCCCAAATGTTTAGTCCCACCTCGCTAGTTGAGAGGGAGGCGCACCTGTTTATAAGGTGCGGTGCGCCATCCCTCTCGAGCTCCTCTCTAAAGCAGGCTTTCGGGCCTAACACTGCAATCTGTGCCTGTGGGCCTACTGGGCCTCCCTCGGGCCTGAATCCTGGCCCATGGTAGGGTTTCTAGTCGTATTCAGGCCGTGGGGCCCAGTAGGTGGCATTTTTTGTTTTTTTGTTTCTACTTAGAACTAAACACTTATAGTTTTGTAGTGATTTCTTTTTTATTTTAGGTCACAAAAATTATAAACTTTCTGTTAGTACCATTAGTTTTAAAATTTGAATAGTTTAACTTTGAATTTTTTAAAATTTGTGTGAATCACTAGTTTATGAATAACTTTACTATAAAAAATTCCTGCTATTTAATATAAACTTTTTTAGCTTTTAAACTTTTTTAGTTTTAGAAATATTATAAACTTTTAAACTTTCTTGCTTTATAGTTTTAGAAAAATTATAAACTTTCTGTTAGTGCCATTAGTTTTCAAATTTGAAAACACTTTTTTAGTTTTTTTGTTTTCTTTGTTGCTTTATTTTGTTTTTGCTATATTTTTTAATTATTTTTGCTTTTAGGTCAGCAAAATTATGAACTTTCTATTAGTGCCATTAGTTTTCAAATTTGAATAGTTAAAATTTGAATTCTTTGAAATTTGTGTGAATCACAAGTTTGTGATTAACTTTAATAAAAAAATTAACATAGATGCACCTACTCGTCTGTTTTCAAATGAATTCTAAAATACTTGGCATAACATACTCGTCTGTTACAAATTTGGCATGGTATCATCATAATAGTTGTGGGAGAAATTCTTCACTTTTTCTTCGCTTGTGTCATTTGCTTATTGCGCCGTAACCATGGATAATCTTCAGCGTTTATCAGGATGCTTGGGTCAGCCTTGACATTGAAGGGAGGAATTTCATGAAACCTTTCATAATCTTCAGACATGTCTGTCTTGCCATCCACTCCCAGGATATCCCTTTTTCCTGAAAGAACTATGTGGCGCTTTGGCTCATCGTATGATGTATCCGTTTCCTTATCTTTTCGTTTCTCGGTCTGGTAGACATGTCCTTCACATAGATAACCTGTGCCACATCATTGGCTAGGACGAACGGTTCATCAGTGTACCTAAGATTTTTCAGATCCACTGTTGTCATTCCGTACTGTGGGTCTACATGTACCCCGCCTCCTGACAGATTGACCCATTTGCACTTAAACAAAGGGACCTTAAAATCTTGTCCGTAGTCAAGTTCCCATATGTCCACTATGTAACCATAATATGTGTCCTTTCCCTTCTCGGTTGTTGCATCAAAGCGGACACCGCTGTTTTGGTTGGTGCTCTTCTGATCTTGGTCAATCGTGTAAAATGTATTCCCATTTATCTCGTATCCTTTGTAAATCAATACAGTCAAAGATGGTCCCCTGGACAACAAGTACAACTCATCACAAACAGTGTTGTCACCTCTGAGACGTGCTTCCAACCAACTGCTGAAAGTCCTGATGTGTTCACATGTAATCCAGTCGTCGCACTGATACGGGTGTTTGGAGCGCAGACTGTTCTTGTGTTCATCGACATACGGGGTCACCAAGGTAGAGTTCTGTAGAACTATGTAGTGTGCTTGAGACCAAGAATGCCCGTCCCTGCATATTATTGAGTCCGCTCCTAGCGTGCCTTTTCCAGTCAGTCTCCCCTCATACCGTGATTTAGGGAGACCTATCTTCTTAAGGCCAGGAATGAAGTCAACACAAAACCCGACGACATCCTCTGTTTGATGGCCCATGGAGATGCTTCCTTCTGGCCTAGCGCGGTTACGGACATATTTCTTTAGGACTCCCATGAACCTCTCAAAGGGGAACATATTGTGTAGAAATACGGGCCCCAGAACAACAATCTCGTCGACTAGATGAACTAGGACATGCGCCATGATATTGAAGAAGGATGGTGGGAACACCAGCTCGAAACTGACAAGACATTGCGCCACATCACTCCTTAGCCTTGGTACCATTTCTGGATCGATCACCTTCTGAGAGATTGCATTGAGAAATGCACATAGCTTCACAATGGCTAATCGGACGTTTTCCGGTAGAAGCCCCCTCAATGCAACCGGAAGCAGTTGCGTCATAATCACGTGGCAGTCATGAGACTTTAGGTTCTGGAACTTTTTCTCTGGAATATTTATTATTCCCTTTATATTCGACGAGAAGCCAGTCGGGACCTTCATACTGAGCAGGCATTTAAAGAAGATTTCTTTCTCATCTTTCGTAAGAGCGTAGCTGGCAGGACCTTCATACTGCTTCGGAGGCATGCCGTCTTTTTGGTGCAAACGTTGGAGGTCCTCCCGTGCCTCGGGTGTATCTTTTGTCTTTCCATACACGCCCAAGAAGCCTAGCAGGCTCACGCAAAGGTTCTTCGTCACGTGCATCACGTCGATTGAAGAGCGAACCTCTAGGTCTTTCCAGTAGGGTAGGTCCCAAAATATAGATTTCTTCTTCCACATGGGTGCATGTCCCTCAGCGTCATTCGGAACAGCTAGTGCGCCGGCACCCTTTCCAAAGATTACGTGTAAATCATTGACCATAGCAAGTAAGTGACCACCGGTACGCATGGCGGGCTTCTTCCGGTGATCTGCCTCGCCTTTGAAATGCTTGCCTTTCTTTCGAGATTGATGGTTGGTCGGAAGAAATCGACGATGGCCTAGGTACACATTCTTCCTGCATTTGTCCAGGTATATACTTTCAGTGTCATGTAAACAGTGTGTGCATGCGTGGTATCCTTTGTTTGTCTGTCCTGAAACATTACTGAGAGCGGGCCAATCGTTGATGGTCACGAACAACAACGCCTTTAGGTTAAATTCCTCCTGTCCGTGCTCATCCCATGTACGTACACCATTTCCATTCCACAGCTGTAAAAGTTCTTCAACTAATGGCCTTAGGTACACATCAATGTCGTTGCCGGGTTGCTTAGGGCCTTGGATGAGAATTGGCATCATAATGAACTTCCACTTCATGCACATCCAAGGAGGAAGGTTATACATACATAGAGTGACCGGCCAGGTGCTGTGATTGCTGCTCTGCTCCCCGAAAGGATTAATGCCATCCGCGCTTAAAGAAAACCATACGTTCCTTGGGTCCTTTGCAAACTCATCCCAGTACTTTCTCACGACTTTTCTCCACTGCGACCCGTCAGCGGGTGCTCTCAACTTCCCGTCTTTCTTACGGTCCTCACTGTGCCATCGCATCGACTTGGCATGCTCTCCGTTTCTGAACAGATGTTTCAACCGTGGTATTATAGGAGCATACCACATCACCTTCGCAGGAACCCTCTTCCTGCGGGGATCGCCGTGAACATCACCAGGGTCATCTCGTCTGATCTTATATCGCAATGCACCGCATACCGGGCATGCATTCAGATCCTTGTATGCACCGCGGTATAGGATGCAGTCATTAGGGCATGCATGTATCTTCTCCACCTCCAATCCTAGAGGGAATACGACCTTCTTTGCTGCGTATGTACTGTCGGGCAATTCATTATCCTTTGGAAGCTTATTCTTCAATATTTTCAGTAGCTTCTCAAATCCTTTGTCAGGCACAACATTCTCTGCCTTCCACTGCAGCAATTCCAGTACGGTACCGAGCTTTGTGTTGCCACCTTCGCAATTGGGGTAAAACCCTTTTTTGTGATCCTCTAACATGCGATCGAACTTCAGCTTCTCCTTTTGACTTTCGCATTGCGTCCTTGCATCGACAATGACACGGCGGAGATCACCATCATCGTGCACATCGTCTGGTTCCTCTTGATCTTCAGCACCTTCACCCGTTGCAGCATCATTGGGCACATCGTCTGGTTCCTCTTGATCTTCACCAGCTCCCCCGTTGCAGCATCACGGTATTCAGGGGGCACGTAGTTGTCATCGTACTCTTCTTCTTCGTCGTCTTCCATCATAACCCCTATTTCTCCGTGCCTCGTCCAAACATTATAGTGTGGCATGAAACCCTTGTAGAACAGGTGGGTGTGAAGGATTTTCCGGTCAGAGTAAGACTTCGTATTCCCACAATCAGGGCATGGACAACACATAAAACCATTCTGCTTGTTTGCCTGAGCCGCATCGAGAAACTCATGCACACCCTTAATGTACTCGGAGGTGTGTCTGTCACCGTACATCCATTGCCGGTTCATCTGCGTTCATTATATATAATTAAGTGTCCAAATTAATAGAAGTTCATCATCACATGCATTAAAAGAAAAGTACATACATAGTTCTCATCTAACAACATATAGCTCTCCAGAGCATCTAATTAATTAAACCATACATTAATTAAAACAAAGGCGATCATAATCGCAACCAAGGTAACAATTGATCCAACGGCATAATGATACCAAGCCTCGGTATGAATGGCATATTTTCTAATCTTTCTAATCTTCAAGCGCATTGCATCTATCTTGATCTTGTGATCATCGACGACATCCGCAGCATGCAACTCCAATATCATCTTCTCCTCCTCAATTTTTTTTATTTTTTCCTTCAAGAAATTGTTTTCTTCTTCAACTAAATTTAACCTCTCGACAATAGGGTCGGTTGGAATTTCTGGTTCACATACATCCTAGATAAATAAAATCTATGTCACGTTGGTCCGCATAATTATCATAAACAATAAAGGAACCAATAGTTATAAAGATTAATATATATATACCACATCCGAATCATAGACAGGACGAGGGCCGACGGGGGCGGATACCAAAACCATCGCACTATATAAGATGCAATAATAAAAGTAAGAAAATGATACAGGTATCTATCTAAACATACAAGTAAGAATATTTTTCCTTTCAGAAAGAAGATAAGAGGAAGAGGCTCACCACGGTGGTGTCGGTGATGAGATCGGCGCGGGTGATCGACGACGGTGAAGACAGGGGTGGGGCGTGACAGACCACTAAATCTAGACAAATCTCGAGGAAAATGGAGCTTTGAGGTCGAGCTTCGAGAGGAGAAAGCTTAACTAGTGTGGCTCGGGCATTTCATCGAACACCTCATGTGCATAGGAGGTGAGCTAGAGCACCTAAAGCCCCTCCTCTCGCCGGCCCAGAAAAACAGAGCACTGAGTGCTCTGCTCCGGTGCGAGGGGTATATATAGGCTGCACCACTGGTCCCGGTTCGTGGCATGAACCGGGACTAAATGGGTACCTTTGGTCCCGGTTCATGCCACCAACCGGGACCAATGGTGGTGGGCCAGGAGCGAGGCCAATTGGTCCCGGTTCGTCCCACCAACCGGGACCAAAAGGTCCAGACGAACCGGGACCAATGGCCCACGTGGCCCGGCCGGCCCCCTGGGCTCACGAACCGGGTCCAATGCCCCCATTGTTCCCGGTTCTAGATTGAACCGGGACTAATGGGCTGACCCGGCCTGGACCATTGCCCCCTTTTCTACTAGTGTATAGATTGGAAAGTAAATGTTGCAAAATAAACAGCGATAGAAATTGGCAAGTTGACGGGAACTAATATGATGTAAAATAGACCCGGGGGCCATAGGTTTCACTAGTGGCTTCTCTCATGATAGCATATATATTATGGTGGGTGAACAAATTACTGCCAAGCAATTGATATAAAAACGCATTGTTATGAGAATACCTAGGCATCATCATGAACATAGGCATCACGTCCGTGTCAAGTAGACCAAAACGATTTTGCATCTACTACTATTGCTTCACATATCGACCGCTATCCAGCATGCATCTAGAGTATTAAGCTCATAAGAACAGAGAAACACATTAGGCAAGATGACATGATGTAGAGGGATAAACTCAAGCAATATGATATAAACCCCATCTTTTTATCCTCGATGGCAACAATACAATACATGCCTTGCTTCCCCTGCTGTCACTTGGAAAGGATAACGCAAAGCTAAGCACTTTTCCCATTTCAAGAAAGATCAATCTAGTAGGCCAAACTAAACTGATAATTCAAAGAGACTTGCAAAGATATCAAATCATGCATATAAGAATTCAGAGAAGAATCAAATATTGTTCATAGATAATCTTGATCATCAAGCCACAATTTATCGGATCTCGGCAAACACACCCTAAAAAGTATTACATCGAATAGATCTCCAAGAACATCGAGGAGAACTTTTTATTGAGAACCAAAGAGATAGAAGAAGCCATCTAGCTAATAACTATGGACCCGATGGTCTGTGGTAAACTACTCACACATCAACGGAGAGGCTATTGTCTTGATGTAGAAGACCTCCGTGATTGAATCCCCCTTCGGCAGATCGCAGGAAAAGGCCCCAAGATCGGATCTCATGGGTATAGAAGGTTGCGGCGGTGGAAAACTGGATTCATGGCTCCCCTGGATGTTTTCAGGGTATAAGAGTATATATAGGTGAAAGAAATAGGTCGGTGGAGCTACGAGGGGCCCATGAGGGAGGGGGACGCGCTTACCCCCTGGGTGCACCCTCCTGCCTTGTGGCCGCCTCGTTGTCTCTCTAACTTCCACTCCAAGTCTCCTGGATTGTGTTTGTTCCAAGAAAGATCCTCGGGAATGTTTCATTCCGTTTGGATTCCATTTGATATTCCTTTTCTACGAAACACTGAAATAGGCAAAAAACAGCAACTGGCACTGGGCCTCCGGTTAATAGATTAGTCCCAAAAATAATATAAAAGAGCATATTAAATCCCATTAAACATCCAAAATAGATAATATAATAGCATGGAATGATAAAAAATTATAGATACGTTGGAGACGTATCGGCATCCCCAAGCTTAATTCCTTCTCGTCTTCGAGTAGGTAAATGATAAATACAAATTTTTTGATGTTGAATGCTACCTAACATATTTTCAATGTAATTTTCTTTATTGTGGCATGAATGTTCAGATCCAAAAGATTGAAGACAAAAATTTAATATTGACATAAAAATAATAATACTTCAAGCATACTAACCAAGCAATTATGTCTTCTGAAAATAACATATCCAAAGAAAGCTCATCCCTACAAAATCATATTGTTCGGCCATGCTTCATTTTCATCACGCAAAATGCTCTCATCATGCACAACCCCGATAACAAGCCAAGCAATTGTTTCATACTTTAATATTCTCAAACTTTTTCAACTTTCACGCAATATATGAGCGCGAGCCATGGACATAGCACTATGGGTGGAATGGAATATGATGATGGAGGTTGTGTAGAGAAGACAAAAAAGGAGAAAGTCTCACATCGATGTAGCTAATCAACGTGCTATGGAGATGCCCATCAATTGATGTCAATGCGAGTAGTAAGGATTGCCATGCAACGGATGCACTAGAGCTATAAATGTATGAAAGATCAACAAAAGAAACTAAGTGGGTGTGCATCCAACTCGCTTGCTCATGAACACCTAGGGCATTTTGAGGAAGCCCATCATTGGAATATACAAGCCAAGCAAAATTCCTACTAATATAGGAAAGTGACAACATAAGAGACTCTCTATCATGAAGGTCGTTGTGCTACTTTGAAGCACAAGTGTGTAAAAAGGATAGTAACATTGTCCCTTCTCTCTTTTTCTCTCATCATTTTTTTGGTGGGCTTCTTTGGCCTCTTTTATTTTTTTCGTCCGGAGTCTCATCCCAACTTATGGGGGGGGGATCATAGTCTCCATCATCCTTTCCTCACATGGGACAATGCTCTAATAATGAAGATCATCACACTTTTATGTACTTAAAACTCAAGAATTACAACTCGATACTTAGAACAAAATATGACTCTATGTGAATGCCTCCGGCGGTGTACCAGGATATGCAATGAATCAAGAGTGACATGTATGAAAAATAAATGGTGGCCTTGCCACAAATACGATGTCGACTACATGATCATGCAAAGCAATATGACAATGATGAAGCGTGTCATAATAAATGGAACGGTGGAGAGTTGCATGGCAATATATCTCGGAATGGCTATGGAAATGCCATAATAGGTAGGTATGGTGGCTGTTTTGAGCAAGATATAAGGAGGCTTATGTGTGATAGATCTTATCATATCACGGGGTTTGGATGCACCGGCGAAGTTTGCACCAACTCTCGAGGTTAGAAAGGCAATGCACGGTACCGAAGAGGCTAGCAATGATGGAAGGGTGAGAGTGCGTATAATCCATGGACTCAACATTAGTCATAAAGAACTCACATACTTATTGCAAAAATCTACAAGTCATCAAACCCAAAGCACTACGCGCATGCTCCTAGGGTGATAGATTGGTAGGAAAAGACCATCTCTCGTGCCTGACCGCCACTCATAAGGAAAGCAATCAAAGAATACCTCATGCTTCAAATTTGTCACTCAACTTTTACCATACGTGCATGCTACGGGACTTGCAAACCCCAACACAAGTATTTCTCAATTTCACAATTACTCAACTAGCACGACTCTAATATTACCATCTTTATATCTGAAAACAGTTATCAAGTATCCAATTTCTCATACTATTTAATGCACTCTATATGAAAGTTTTTATTATAACCATCTTGGATGCCTATCATATTAGGACTAATTTTATAGCCAAAGCAAATTACCATGTTTTTCTAAAAGAATCTCAAAATAATATAAGTGAAGCATGAGAGATCAATAATTTCTATAAAATAAAACCACCACCGTGCTCTAAAAATATATAAGTGAAGCACTAGAGCAAAATTATCTAGCTCAAAAGATATAAGTAAAGCACATAGAGTATTCTAATAAATTCCGATTCATGTGTGTCTCTCCAGAAGGTGTGTACAGCACGGATGATTGTGGTAAACTAAAAAGAAAATACTCAAATCATACAAGACGCTCCAAGCAAAACACATATCATTTGGTGAATAAAAATATAGCCCCAAGTAAAGTTACCGATAGACAAAGACGAAAGAGGGGATGTCTTCCGGGGCATCCTCAAGCTTAGGCTTTTGGTTGTCCTTGAATTTTACCTTGGGGTGCCTTGGGCACCCCCAAGCTTAGGCTCTTGCCACTCCATATTCCAAAATCCATCAAACCTTTACCGAAAAACATGAAAACTTCACAACACAAAACTTAAATAGAAAATCTCATGAGCTCCGTTAGTGTAAGAAAACAAATCACCACTTTAAGGTACTATAATGAACTCATTCTTTATTATATTGGTGTTAAACCTACTGTGTTCCAACTTATCTATGGTTCATACCTGATACGTCTCCAATGTATCTATAATTTTTTATTGCTCCATGCTATATTATCTACTGTTTTGGACTATATTGGGCTTTATTTTCCACTTTTATATTATTTTTGGGACTAACCTATTAACCGGAGGCCCAGCCCAGAATTGCTTTTTTCTGCCTATTTCAGTGTTTCGAAGAAACAAAATATCAGGAGACTTGGAACGTGAAAATCCTTTTTGGAACGTGATTTTCTTCCCGAACAATACACATGAGACTTGGACCCTACTCCAAGAAATACCGGAGGCGGTCACGAGGGTGGGGGGCGCGCCCCCCTGCCTCATGGGCCCCTCGGTGCTCCACCGACGTACTCCTTCCTCCTATATATACCCACGTATCCCCAAACGATCAGAACAGGAGCCAAAAACCTAATTCCACCGCCGCAACTTTCTGTATCCACGAGATCCCATCTTGGGGCCTGTTCTGGAGCTCCGTCGGAGAGGGCCGTCATCACGGAGGGCTTCTACATCATCATAGCCTCTCCGATGAATTGTGAGTAGTTTACCTCAGACCTTTGGGTCCATAGTTATTAGCTAGATGGCTTCTTCTCTCTTTTTCGATCTCAATACAATGTTCTCCCCCTCTCTTGTGGAGATCTATTCGATGTATTCTTCTTCTTTTGCGGTGTGTTTGTTGAGACCGATGAACTGTGGGTTTATGATCAAGTCTATCTATGAACAATATTTGAATCTTCTCTAAATTCTTTTATGTATGATTGGTTATCTTTGCAAGTCTCTTCGAATTATCTGCTTGGTTTGGCCAACTGGATTGGTAGTTCTTGCCATGGGAGAAGTGCTTAGCTTTGGGTTCGATCTTGCGGTGTTCTTTCCCAGTGATAGAAGGGGCAGCAAGACACATATTGTATCGTTGCCATCGAGGATAACAAGATGGGGTTTATTTCGTATTGCATGAATTTATCTCTCTACATCATGTCATCTTGCTTAAAGCGTTACTCTGTTTTTTACTTAATACTCTAGATGCATGCTGGATAGCAGTCGATGAGTGGAGCAATAGTAGTAGATGCATAATCATTTTGATCTACTTGTCACGGACATGATGCCTATATACATGATCATGCCTAGATATTCTCATAACTATGCTCAATTCTGTCAATTGCTCAACAGCAATTTGTTCACCCGCCGTAGAAAAAACTTATGCTCTTAAGAGAAGCCACTAGTGAAACCTATGGCCCCCGGGTCTATTCTCGCCATATCAATCTCTATCACTTTTAATCTTGCTTTGTTTTACTTTACCCTTTTACTTTTCTCTTTGCATCTTTATATAAAAAGTACCAAAAATATTATCTATCGGATCTCACTTTCGTAAGTGGCCGTGAAGGGATTGACAACCCCTAATCGCGTTGGTTGCGTTGAGCTCTTTGTGTTGTGTAGGTACGAGGGACTTGCGCGTGGCCTCCTACTGGATTGATACCTTGGTTCTCAAAAACTGAGGGAAATACTTACGCTACTCTGCTGCATCATCCTTTCCTCTTCGGGGAAAAACCAACGCAAGCTCAAGAGGTAGCAAGAAGAATTTATGGCGCCATTGCCGCGGAGGCTTACGCAAAAGTCAAGTCAATATTTGGACTCCCTACAATGAGCCAATTTATGGCGCCGTTGCCGGGGAGTCTACGCAAAAAGTCAACATACCAAGTACCCATCACAATCCCTATCTCCCGCATTACATTAGTTGCCATTTGCCTCTCGTTTTCCTCTCCCCCACTTCACCCTTGCCATTTTATTCGCCCTCTCTTTCTCTTTCCCAATCTCCTTCTCCTTCTCCTTCTCCGTTTGCCTTTTTCTCGCTTGCCTTTTGTTTGCTCGTGTGTTGGATTGCTTGTTTGTCGCGATGGCTCAAGATACTACCAAATTGTGTGACTTCACCAATACCAACAATAATGATTTCCTTAGCACTCCAATTGCTCCTCTTGCCAATACTGAATCTTGTGAAATCAATGCTTCTTTGTTGAATCTTGTTATGAAAGATCAATTCGCCAGCCTTCCTAGTGAAGATGCCGCTACTCATCTGAATAGCTTCGTTGATTTATGTGATATGCAAAACAAAAAAGATGTCGATAATGATGTCGTTAAATTGAAGCTATTTACTTTTTTGCTTAGTGATCGTGCTAAAGCTTGGTTTTCATCTTTGCCTAAAAATAGTATTGATTCTTGGAACAAGTGCAAAGATGCTTTTATCTCTAAGTATTTTCCTCCCGCTAAGATAATCTCTCTCAGAGACGATATTACGAATTTTAAGCAACTTGATCACGAACATGTTGCACAAGCTTGGGAGAGAATGAAATTAATGATACGTAATTGCCCTACTCATGGTTTGAATTTGTGGATGATTATACAAAAAATTTATGCCGGATTTAATTTTGCTTCTAGAAATCTTTTAGATTCGGCCGCGGGAGGCACTTTTATGGAAATCACTTTAGGAGATGCTACTAAACTCCTAGATAATATTATGGTTAATTATTCTCAATGGCATACTGAAAGATCTTCTACTAAAAAAGTGCATGCGATAGAAGAAATCAATGTTTTGAGTGGAAAGATGGATGAACTTATGAAATTATTTGCTACTAAGAGTGTTTCTTTGGATCCTAATGATATGCCATTGTCTACTTTGATTGAGAATAACAATGAACCTATGGATGAGAATTTTGTTGGTAGGAATAATTTTGGTAACAATGCGTATAGAGGGAATTTTAATCCTTGGCCATATCCTAGTAATCCTTCTAATAATTATGGAAATTCCTACAACAAATCTTATGGAAATTATAATAAGATGCCCTCTGAATTTGAGAATAGTGTTAAAGAGTTTATGAATTCACAAAAGAATTTTAATGCTTTGCTTGAAGAGAAATTGCTTAAAGTTGATGATTTGGCTAGGAACGTTGATAGAATTTCTCTTGATATTGATTCTTTAAAGCTTAGATCTATTCCTCCTAAGCATGATATCAATGAGTCTCTCAAATCTATGAGAATTTCCATTGATGAGTGCAAGGAAAGAACCGCTAGGATGCGTGCTTCAAAAGATGCCTTTATTAAAGCGTGTTCTTCCAATACCTATGAAAATCAAGATGAAGATATAAAAGTTATTGATGTGTCCCCTATCAAATATTTTTTTTGCAATATGAATCTTGATGAAACTGAATATGATCTTCCTTTACCTAGAAGGCGTTCCAAAAATTCGAAGTATTTAGATCTTTATGATGAAATTGATGAAAGTGGGATTGAAAGAAATAAAAATTTAGATGTCGCTAAACCCACTATATTGGATTTCAAGGAATTTAATTATGAAAGTTGCTCTTTGATTGATTGTATTTCCTTGTTGCAATCCGTGCTAAATTCTCCGCATGCTTATAGTCAAAAGAAAGCCTTTACCGAACATATTGTTGATGCCTTGATGCAATCTTATGAAGAAAAACTTGAGTTGAAAGTCTCTATCCCTAGAAAACTCTATGATGAGTGGGAACCAACCATTAAAATTAAAATTAAAGATCATGAGTTTTATGCTTTGTGTGATTTGGGTGCTAGTGTCTCCACTATCCCCAAGACTTTGTGTGATTTGCTAGATTTCCGCGACCTTCAAACTTGCTCTTTAAACTTGCATCTCGCGGATTCTACTATTAAGAAACCTATGGGAAGGATTAATGATGTTCTTATTGTTGAAAATAGGAATTATGTGCCTGTAGATTTCATTGTTCTTTATATAGATTTCAATCCTTTTTGCCCTATTATTCTTGGTAGACCTTTCCTTAGAACGGTTGGTGTGCTTGTTGATATGAAGGAAGGGAATATTAGATTCCAATTTCCATTAAGAAAGGGCATGGAACACTTTCCAAGAAAGAAAATAAAATTGCCTTATGAAACCATCAGGAGAGCCACTTATGGATTGCCTTCCGATGATGGCAATACCTAGATCTATCCTCGTTTTTATTCCTAGCTAGGGGCGTTAAACGATAGCGCTTATTGGGAGGCAACCCAATTTTATTTTTAGTTTTTTGTGTTTTTCTTCTGTTAGGGAATAAATAACCCATCTACCTTCTTTTTGGATGTGGTTTTATGTTTTAATTAGTGTTTGTGCCAAGCTAGACCTATTGGATCTTCTTGGATGATAGTTATTTGATCTTGCTGTAATTTCCAGAAACTTTGCATTCAGTGCCCAAATTATTAAAAATCATCAGAATGTGATAAAATATTGATTCCAATTTCTTCTGATAAATAAACAAATTTTCTAGGTCGTCTAAATTTGGTAGATGATTTGGAGTTCCAGAAGTTTGCGTTAGTTACAGATTACTACATGACCCCACAAGGCTCTCCGTGCCCGGCCTCCGAAGAGGGCCGTGGGACGAGTCCGGCGCCGACTGGTGTTCGGCCAGGGGAGCTAAAGGTTCTGGTGGGCCGAGCTTCTATTTCAGAGGAGCATCGTGTGTTGATGCACACGGTGGTTGAAAAAATTGCAGCCGCGGGAGGCGGACTGAATGAGGCCGTTAAGAGTTTATTGGCGGGTTTTGAGGTACGTATTAAATAACGGACATTAGTGTTAATTACGCATAATAACATGCGTCCTGTGTAGATAGTAGCCCCTGAGACTCTGTGTGGTGCAAAGATGTGCGGCACGCAGAGGATCTTAATCCCAGGTCCTTAAAATGGTGTCTGTATATGTAGGCGGCTAATTGTCCGGGGTCGAGCCGGACTCAAGATTTTGCCGAAATGAAACGGCAACTTGACGAGGCAGAGGCCGACATCGCGCTGGTTAACCAGCGGCTTGATGATGCTCAAGGTATTGTTTTTTCATGGCGATTGTTAGTAAGAGGAGATCTAGGTCAAAATCTTACCGTGTGTGTACTTGATGCAGATGGTGCGGCAGCCGTGGAAGGACTTAGGGCCGAACTCGCCAAAGCGAAGAGCCAAGCCAGAAGAAGCGATGCAGCTGCCTTGAGAGCCTGTGAAGAGCTGCGGGCCGAACAGGCTGCCCATTGCCGAAGCAGGGAGGAGATGGCCAATATTGTTATAGAGTTGAAAAGTGTTACTGGCCGTTGCAGATATCTTGAGGAGGAAGGCCGAGCCAGGCAAACGGATTTGGAGAAAGCCGTTGCTGACCTCAAGGACGCCCGCTCTATGGTGAGAGCGACAAAGGAAGAGCTACGTCAAGCCGGACTGATTGCGGATGGAAAGCCCTTCTTGCTGCGGAGACAATTTTGTGATTCGAGGTTTGCCATGTTGGACCGAGCGTGGAGTGTGAAGGACATCTACCTGGACTTGGCGGCTAGTGCTGCCGATGCGACCAGACACTTTCAGGATAAGGAGAATCATGAAGTGGAAAAACTCTTCTGGTCGCAGTTCACCAATCCAAGGCGTCCACTTGCGGTGGACGATCGCCTGGCCCAATGGGCCGAGCTGAATAGATTGTCCGGACTCGCCATGACGTATTCCATGGATCGCTTATGCCCAGGCGGATCGAAACCGACAAGCTATTTTAGCTTGGCGCAACAATTTCTTGACGTGGTGCCTCGAGTAGAAGCTTTGAAGAGGTCAGCGTGCACAGAGGGTGCTCGGCTAGCTCTTGCGCGAGTTAAGACATATTGGGCAGATATGGATCCTACCGCTGTTGCGTCTCGTGATTCGGCTGAAGGCCGAAATCCTGCCGAACACTTTTTTGAGGAGGTCCTCGCGGGCGCTCGTATAATTGAGACGCAGTGTTCGAAAGATGCTGCGTTGTGACAGCATATGTAATCATAGATCAGTATTTTTATAGATGGCGTATTTTAGACTTGTGCCTTCAAGTAATAAAACCTCTCCTGTGCGGCCGTTTCAATATATATAAATTCTGAAAGATTGCAGTCGTTGGCTTCATCCCCCACGCACATAGTGCGGGGGTGCGCGCTGAAAACGCAATATCACACTTAACCCAACGTCTTGGTCCTACAAAGGAGGTGATAGCGCAGCGGGCTAGGCAATCCGGACTATAATGCTTTAACACTTTCACTTAGCCATAGGAGCTTGACAATGGGACTCTTTAGGTAGCCCAGGAATGGCGACTGCGCTCATCCGAATTCGGGACGCATGCTAGCCTGACCGGGAAGCGGCCCTTCGTCAAAACGGAGGAGTTCGATAAACCCCTATGAGTCATCGAGTGGCGACCAGTCTCTCGCTACATCATGACAGTCGGTTTTCGGCTTTCTCTACTGAGGCGCTCGCCCGGTCGAACCGGGGCGCAATCGTAGTAGTTCTCCTGGAGCTACCTTAGCCGACAGAACGGAACGTAAGGTGGCCGAACACAGGAGCCGGGCAACCCAACATGTGACCAAAATCATGACTCGGAGCTGATGCATATAGTGCCAAAACTCGCGACGCCGAACACTCCCTAAGGTGTTCGGTCTTTGTGGGTGTGTGCGGAACAACACCCTCCCCCTTTTATATAAAAAGAAAGAAAAAAGCCCTTTGTGTCCAGGTACGAGCAATAATTCTGGCGTGGCCACATGCCAAGACGCCAGTCTCCTCCTTGGTTATGGTAAAATGAACCAGGGGATGTATAACAGCAAGAGACAGTAAAAAAGGTTTACGCAGGGCCTTAATCTAAAAAAAGAATCCTTTGGGCGGGTCCCTACTGCACGTCTGCGCCTGTGTCTCCGCTGTGCCGTGTCCTGGACGGGCGCCGTACGACATTCATCTGTGAAAGAGAGGAATTTAAATTTAAAATGGGTCGTGCGGGATAAAAAGAATAATAATAATAAAATAAAAGAATGAAGTCGAGCTTTATTGTCTCTATGTGCAGCCCCTTGTATGGCGTAGTGAGCCGACAATGATGGGGGGCTCTTGCCGAACTCATGGAGTCCGGGGCCATGGCCTTCTGTGACTTATATCGAAAAGGTCTATTGGACGGCGAGGCCATTTTATTGTGCGGCTGTTTAGGCAGCCATGCAATCCTCCCTTTTTGATGGAGACGTATTTTAGTGCATTCCCTTTAAAGAGATGATGCCTCGAGGACCGGGCATCTTTAGCGTGAGGGATGCGTAATGCGGTATTGCGTTAAAGCGCGCGAAGGCTCCTCGTCCCAGTAGTGCTTGATAGCGGCTTGAAAACGGGACTATGTGGAAGATCAGCTTCTCGCGACGAAAGTTATTGGCGGAGCCAAATATGACTGCCAGCCGAATAAAACCCATGCAATGGGTGTCCGGGCCGGGTGCTACCCCTTGAAAGGACGTTTTACTGTGACGGATTCTTGTTGGGTTTATGCCCATGCTGCGAATTGTATCTTGATATATCAAGTTTAGTCCACTGCCCCCGTCCATAAGGACATTGGTGAACTGGAATCCGTCTATTATTGGTTTGAGTACCAAGGCGGTCCGGCCCGCATGCTTGACATTTCGAGAATAATCTAGCTGATTGAAAGTTATTGGCTTTAATGACCAGTGGCGAGACGCCTGAGATTTAGGCTTGAATATGCAGACCTTTACGGGTGCCTCATGCCTTGTTATGTGAAGTGAGTTCACTGTTTTGACTTCTTGTGGGAAGTTCTTTTGCTTCCTGGTGGGCTGCTTTTGGGGTTCGTCTTCTTCCTCGCTAGGTGTGTCGAGCCCCTTGTGTTCGGCGTTGAGCCTTCCGGACTGTTTGAAAACCCAACAGTCTCTGTGGGTATGATTAGCAGGTTTTCCCGGAGTGCTGTGTATCTGACATGTCATGTCCATGATTCTTTTTAGGCTGGACGGGTCTTCCCTGTTATCCTGAGGGGTTGGCTTTGTCTGATTGTGCTTTGAGTTTTTGAATCCGGCGTTGACTGCCGTGCTCTTCGGACTTTTCTTTTTGATTCGGCGATGATCCTTATGTCGTCGCGGCTTCTCATTTCCATCTCTGATTTCTGATGTACTTGGGTCGCTGGGGCTGCATCGTGCCAACCAACTGTCCTCTCCTGCGCAAAAGCGGGTCATGAGGCTTGTGAGTGTGGCCATTGTTCTTGGCTTTTCCTGGCCGAGGTGTCTGGCTAGCCATTCGCCTCAGACATTATGCCTGAAAGCCGCTAGGGCTTCGGCGTCCGGACAATCCACTATTTGATTCTTTTTAGTGAGGAATCTGTTCGAGAACTGCCAAGCTGATTCTCCAGACTGCTGAGTTATGTGACTGAGGTCGTCTGCATCCGGGGGACGGACGTAGGTCCCTTGAAAATTTGCTCGGAAAGCGTCCTCGAGCTCCTTCCAACTTACGATTGTATTTTCAGGAAGGCTTTTAAGCCAGTGCCGAGCTGGCCCTTTGAGCTTAAGAGGTAAATATTTTATGGCGTGGAGATCATCTCCTCTAGCCATATGTATGTGGAGGATATAATCCTCGATCCAGACTCCGGGGTCTGTTGTTCCATCGTATGACTCTATGTTAACGGGTTTAAACCCCTCTGGAAATTCATATTCCAGAACCTCATCGGTGAAGCATAGGGGGTGTGCGGCACCCCTGTATTTGGTTGCGCCGGATTCTGATGGTGTATTTTCTACATTGCTCATGGGAGCGTGCTTCCTTTGTCCGTAAATGGATCTGGCTGGGGCATGATACGAATCTTTAATTGGGTCGCATGCCGCATTGTGTGCGGCGCCATTTGCCATTTTGTGGTGGCCGGTAGGTCGTCTATCCGACCGCGCAGCCTTGTTATTTTCCAAGTTTGGGGGCTCTAGGGCCTCCTGATCGAATTCGGGCAGTAGCGTTCTCTTCAGATAGCTTTTGGTGCGGCGGCTGCCGCTGTATTTGTCTGCGGTCTTGATTACTTTGCTCCATCTTGTCTTGAGTGCATTTTCCGCCGTCCTTAGCTTTTGCTTCTGCTTTTTTAGGCTGCGTATTGTGGCAGCTAGTCTTTTTTGGAGATTCTTCTGCTCCATGGTTTTATCCGGCGTGATATCGTCTGGAGTTTGGTTATGACAGGGGGAAGACTGTTCGTCTTCTTTACCCATGCTGCGATGTTCGCACGGCTGTTCTGAGGCATGTTCGTCATCTGCCGATTCGTCCTGCTCTATGGCGGGGTCTTGATCGAGGCGGGGTTTAGCTCGGCGTTTACGTCGCCGCTTTGAGTGCTTCCCGGAGGGTTCACCCTTCTTTTCGCCCCCTTTTTCCTTATTGTCAATATTTTCCGGTGTATCCACCATGAGTACGTCGTTGTGCGTGGTGGATAGCCAGTGCCCTGTGGGTGCTGGTTCCGGTTCTTCTTCGTATTCGTCGTCCATACCGTCGAGGTCTTCGGAGCCGAAGTCAAGCATGTCGGTCAGATCTTCGATAGTGGCTATCAAGTGGGTGGTGGGTGGGTTTTGAATTTCTTCATCGTCCGAATCCCAACCTCGCAGACCATAATCCGGTCTGGGCTCTCCTGATAAAGAGAGAGACTTGAGAGAATTCAGGATGTCACCAAAAGGTGAGCACTGAAAGTTGTCCGCGGCGGTGAACTCCATTATAGGCGCCCAATCAGATTCGATCGGCGGGGGCTTGGGAAGCCCGGAGTTCGGAGAATAATCCGGCTCCTTGGAGTCATGGGCAACGCGGAGTGCGGGACTGGTGTTCGGCTCGATCGCTTTTAACGTCGCAGCCCCTGAGGTGACGTCCAACCGTTCTTCCTCGATGAGCGCAGCGGGCTCAGAATCAAGGATCGGGGCCGGAGCGTATGCGGCCTCCAGGACACTGTTCGGGAGCAGAGCTATATCATGCCCTTCTCGATAGTGCGGCACGCTTGGCTGTGGCTCAAATCCGTCGAAGATCAACTCTCCGCGGATATCCGTTGTGTAGTTTAAGCTTCCAAACCTGACTTGATGGCCAGGGGTGCAGCTTTCGATCTGCTCTAGATGGCCAAGCGAGTTGGCTCGCAGAGCGAAGCCGCCGAAGACGAAGATCTGTCCAGGGAGAAAAGTCTCACCCTGGACCTCCTCGCCGTTGATGATCAAAGGAGCCATCGAACCTAAAGGTGATGACACAGAGGAACTCTCAATGAAAGCACCAGTGTCGGTGTCAAAACCGGCGGATCTCGGGTAGGGGGTTCCGAACTGTGCGTCAAGGTCCGATGGTAACAGGAGACAGGGGACACTTTGTTTTACCCAGGTTCCGGCCCTCTCGGTGGAGGTAAAACCCTACTCCTGCTAGATTAATATTGATGATATGGGTAGTACAAGAGTAGATCTACCACGAGATCAAGGAGGCTAAACCCTAGAAGCTAGCCTATGGTTTGATTGTGTATGAAGATGATTCTGTCCTACGGACTAAAACCCTCCGGTTTATATAGACACCGGATAGGGTTAGGGTTACACAGAGTCGGTTACATTGGTAGGAGATCTTGAATATCCGCACGCCTAGCTTGCCTTCTACGCCAAGGAAAGAACCTTCCGGACACAGGACGGAGTCTTCAATCTTGTATCTTCATAGTCCTGGAGTCCGGTGGGAGATGTAGTCCGGCTATCCGAACACCCCCTAATCCAGGACTCCCTCACCTAGTACCTGCATAAACAATCAAGAACCTTCCAAGCAACGCGATAAAGGGGTTGTCAATCCCTTCACGGCCACTTGCAAAAGTGAGATCTGATAAAGATAATAAGATAAATATTTTTGGTATTTTTGTTGTATAGATTGGAAAGTAAAGATTGCGAAATAAACGGTGATATAAATTGGCAAGTTGACGAGAACTAATATGATGTAAAATAGACCCAGGGGCCATCGGTTTCACTAGTGGCTTCTCTCATGAAAGCATATATATTACGGTGGGTGAACAAATTACTATCGAGCAATTGATAGAAAAGCGCATAGTTATGAGAATATCTAGGCATGATCATGAACATAGGCATCACGTCCGTGTCAAGTAGACCGGAACGATTCTGCATCTACAGCTATTAATCCACACATCGACCGCTATCCAGCATGCTTCTAGAGTATTAAGTTCATAAGAACAGAGTAACGCATTAGGCAACATGACATGATGTAGAGGGATAAACTCAAGGAATATGATGTAAACCCCATCTTTTTATCCTCGATAGCAACAATACAATACAATACGTGCTTTGCTGCCCCTACTGTCACTAGGAAAGGACACTACAAGATTGAACACAAAGCTAAGCACTTCTCCCATTGCAAGAAAGATCAATCTAGTAGGCCAAACTAAACCGATAATTTTAAGAGACTTGCAAAGATATCAAATCAGGCATATAAGAATTCGGAGAAAAATCAAATATTGTTCATAGATAATCATGGTCATTAACCCACAATTCATCTGATCTCGGCAAACACACCGCAAAAAATATTACATCGAATAGATCTCCAAGAACATCGAGGAGAACTTTGTATTGAGAACCGAAGAGAGATAAGAAGCCATCGAACTAATAACTATGGACCCAAAGGTCTGTGGTAAACTACTCACACATCATCGGAGAGGCTATGGTGCTGATGTAGAACACCTCCGTGATCGTATCCCCCTCTGGCAAATCGCCGGAAAAGGCCCCAAGATGGGATCTCACGGGTACAGAAGGTTGCGGCGGTGGAAAAGTGGTTTCGTGGCTCCCCTGGATGTTTTCAGGGTATAAGAGTATATATATAGGCGAAAGAAGTAGGTCGGTAGAGCTACGAGGGGCCCACGAGGGTGGGGGCCACGGCTAACCCCCTAGGCGCACCCTCTTGCCTCGTGGCCTCCTCGTTGCGTCTCTGACTTCCACTCCAAGTCTCCTGGATTGCGTTTGTTCCATGAAAGATCCTCGCGAAGGTTTCGTTCTGTTTGGATTCCGTTTGATATTCCTTTTCTGTGAAACACTGAAATACGCAAAAAAATAGCAACTGGCACTGGGTCTCCGGTTAATAGGTTAGGCCCAAAAATAATATAGAGGAGCATATTAAAGCCCATTAAACATCCAAAACAGATAATATAATAGCATGGAACGATAAAGAATTATAGATACGTTGGAGACGTATCAATTTGACATTAAGAAAGCAACAGCAATAAATTGAACGATCATATGCAAAGCTAACAGGTGGGTCTTGTCCATTACATCATTGTCCTAATGATGTGATCCCGTTATCAAGTGACAACACATGTCTATGATTAAGAAACCTTAATCGTCTTTGATCAACGAGCTAGTCTAGTAGAGGCTCACTAGGGACACATTATTTTGTTTATGTATCCACACATGTATTTAAGTTTCCGATCAATACAATTCTAGCATGAATAATAAACCTTTATCTTGAATAAAGAAATATAATAATAATAACAACTTTATTATTGCCTCTAGGGCATATTTCCACCAGGAGACTTGTCGACGGTTGTGGTGTCCTCATCACAAACTCACTACCAAATATTATGGTCCTTACAGAATATTGGAAAGGATTGGCAGAATGGCATACAAGATCCTAATACCTTCCACTGTAGCTATCCTCCCTGTGTTCCATGTGAGCCAGTTGAAAAAACACATGGGTACTCATGCGATTCCTTTCTCAGATCTTCCCCTGGTAACATCAGAGGGCAAGATCAAAACTGAACCTACTATAGTTCTGGAAACTAGATCCTTACCAAGAAATGGTGTCTTAGTCACCCAAAGGCTTGCAGAATGGGAAAATCTCTCTGCTGAAGAAGCAACATGGGAAGATGCAGATCTCATGAAGATCTTCCCGAATTTCTTTGTGAACACCATCAAAGCTTGGTTTCCCGAGGAATACACTTGAGGACAAGTGTTGTCTTCCCCAGGAAGCAATGTCACAACTCTAAAGCTGACTACTATTGTAGATGTATATCTGTTGTCGACAACGTACCGTTTCACCAACACTTATGATTATCGGATGGTGGACAACACATGATCAGGATGGATGGTGGATTGAGCCTTCTCCTACCTTTATCCCCGCTCACTGTAATTCATCATGATGTCACTGTCGTCTTTTACTTCCTGTAACTCGCATGGTTATGTAAACCGGTGCGCGTCCCGTGTGAGACATTCACTTTGTATGCTAAACCAAGAAACCCTAGCCTCTCTATACAGTAGGCCGTTCTAGTTTATAGAAGGGTCTCCACATCGACAGCTTAGCATGATTTGTGTTTCAGTTCGATCCAGTGACTAAACTTGTCAATCCCCTTCAGGATCTAACATCACCCCACTCTACCGATTCCCCGCCCTAGCCGCTGGTCTACACCCCCACTTGCGCCTGCATAGATAACCCTAGAGATTAGGTCATTGGGAGGAAGGAGAAGAGGTCATGGGGAAGGAAGAAGATGAGGACATGGAGGCCACGGGGGAGGAAGAAGATGGCCCCCTCATTCCCAAAGTTGGTCTTCGCATCAACTGCGCTCGCTCCGCCGCCTCTTTTTTCCAGCGACCACACCGGCCACGATCTAGCTGGGTGATCTTCTCCTGTTATGTTCCTATGACATTTGGCGGCCTTGATCCATTCCCGTTTGAGTAGAGGACTCAAGTACTGGCTAGGTTTTTCTAAAGAGATTGTTGGTTTCTTCTTGTCAAGTAGATTCTCAGGTCTAGCTAGGTTCCAAATAAGTTTTGGGTCAGTCTTGTTATGTTGGTACCTTGCTGTCCTAGAGATTTGGATCTAGCTAGGTTTTTATATAGTATGTATTTGTGATAATTGACCACAACAAGACACTTGAAAGTAAATCTAATTCTAAGAGAATGTGTTTTACAACCCGCCATGCGTCTACAATTAAGAAGAACGAAACTCCAAACAGGCTATATAGATTTGGTCATTTTGTTTTTTGCATAAATGATTTCCTATGACGTTGTCTGTACTATTGTTTAAGTATTAAGAGCAGTACATACTTTTTTGCTATCAAAATACATCTACCAAGCATTATACAATTCCCTATTCTCTGTTATCTGCCAAAAACAGAATAAATTTAGGCTTATCTAACAATAATTATTTTGTTCCATTCGAAGTGTTGTGATTTCCAAACTGAATATTTTAACATATTATTTCCACCAAGCATGATGTGATATTGTAGAGTTTTAGGATGATGTGAAGCTAAAGGTCCATCCTAGATGATGTGATATTTTTTCCACCAATAATTACTTTAGAAGGTTCTTGGGTTCAGTCAATCAGTCATCTGTGTCGCTATTCCTTATCGAAGCAGCATATTTTATTGTTCTCTCATGCCAAGGCCTTCTTAGTTTCTTATCAACGCGAAGACAGTTGAAAAAAATGTGTTGTGTGAGCTGTAATTTTGAATTACATTGTCACGCCTCAGTTTTAGCTTCTTACATGTTGCATTGCACTGACCGGAAATGTAATTTCCTAGACATGTAGTGAATTGGCATATCTTCTCTTATTTATACATATATTCCAATGGATCATTCTCTCGCCATGTTCTTCTATTACTTCTTGAGGTTGACGCCCCCTTGCTCTTCTTTGTTCCTTTTTGGCCGCTTCATGTTGGCTACTGATTTACAAGGTCTTTGTGATGTCATTTGCATATGTGCTTCCTTCACCTCGGTTGGTTGAAGCTGTGTCAGTCTCTCTGCTACCTCTTGAGCATGCGTTGGTTTTCCCTTGAAGAGGAAAGGGTGATGCAGCAAAGTAGCGTATGTATTTCCCTCAGTTTTTGAGAACCAATGTATCAATCCAGTAGGAGACTACACGCAAGTCACCTAGTACCTGCACAAACAATCAAGAACCTTGCAACAACGCAATAAAGGGGTTGTCAATCCCTTCACGGTCACTCACAAAAGTGAGATCTAATAGAGATAGTAAGATAAATATTTTTGGTATTTTTGTTGTATAGATTGGAAAGTAAAGATTGCAAAATAAACGATGACAGAAATTGGCAAGTTCATAGAAAACCAATATGATGTAAAATAGACCCGGAGGCCATAGGTTTCACTAGTGGATTCCCTCAAGATAGCATATATTATGGTGGGTGAAGAAATTACTGCAGAGCAATTGATAGAAAAGCGCATAGTTATGAGAATATCTAGGCATGATCATGAATATAGGCATCAAGTTCGTGTCAAGTAGACTGAAAAAATTCTGCATCTACTACTATTACTCCACACATCAACCACTATCCAGCATGCATCTAGAGTATTAAGTTCATAAGAACAAAGTAACACATTAAGCAAGATGACGTGATGTAGAGGGATAAACTCAAGCATTATGATATAAATCCCATCTTTTTATCCTCGATGGCAACAATACAACACGTGCCTTGCTGCCCCTACTGTCACTGGGAAAGGACGCCGCAAGATTGAACCCAAAGCTAAGCACTTCTCCCAATGCAGCAAAGATCAATCTAGTAGGCCAAACTAAACCGATAATTCAAAGAGACTTGCAAAGACATCAAATCACGAATATAATAATTCAGAGAAGAACCAAATAATATTCATAGATAATCTTGATCATAAATCCATAATTCATCGGATCTCGGCAAACACACCGCAAAAAGTATTACATCGAATAGATGTCCAAGAACATCGAGGAGAACTTTGTATTGCAAACCAAAGAGAGAGGAGAAGCCATCTAGCTAATAACTATGGACCTGAAGGTCTGTGGTTAACTAATCACGCTTCATCGAAGAGGCTATGGTGTTGATGTAGAAGCCCTCCATGATCGATTCCCCCTCCAGCAGATCACCGAAAAAGGCCCCAAGATGGGATCTCACTCGTACATAAGGTTGCAGTGGTGGAAAAGTGCTTTCGTGACTCCCCCCCGGTGTTTTTAGTGTATAAGAGTATATGTAGTTGAAAGAAGTACGTCGGTGGAGCTACATGGGGCCCACGAGGGTGGGGGGCATGCCTACCCCTCCTGCCTCATGGCTGCGTCGCGGAGTTTCAGACTTTAACTCCAAGTATTCTGGATTGCGTTTGTTCCAAGAAAGATCATCGTGAAGGTTTCATTCCGTTTGGATTCCGCTTGGTATTCCTTTTCTGCGAAACACTGAAATAGGCAAAAAAACAGAAACTGGCACTAGGACTTTGGTTAATAGGTTAGTCCCAAAAATAATATAACAGAGCATATTAAAGCCCATTAAACATCCAAAATGGATAATATAATAGCATGGAACAATAAAAAATTATAGATATGTTGGAGACGTATCAAGCATCCCCAAGCTTAATTCTTGCTTGTCCTTGAGTAGGTAAATGATAAAAACATAATTTTTGATGTGGAATGCTACCTAACATAATTTTCAATGTAATTATCATTATTGTGGCATGAATGTTCAGATCCATAAGATTGAAATTAAAAGTTTAATATTGATAAAAAAATAATACTTCAAGCATACTAATAAAGCAATCATGTCTTCTCAAAATAACATGGCCAAAGAAAGTTATCCCAACAAAATCATATAGTCTGGCTATGATCTATCTTCATCACACAAAGTATTTAATCATGCACAACCCCGATGACAAGCCAAGCAATTGTTTCATACTTTTTATGTTCTCAAACTTTTTCAACTTTCACGCAATACATGACCGTGAGCCATGGACATAGCACTATAGGTGGAATAGAATGGTGGTTGTGGAGACAAAAAAGGAGAAGATAGACTCACATCAACTAGGCATATCAACGAGCTATGGAGATGCCCACCAATAGATATCAATGTGAGTGATTAGGGATTCCCATGCAACAGATGCACTAGAGCTATAAGCGTATGAAAGCTGAACAAAAGAAACTAAGTGGGTGTGCATTCAACTTGCTTGCTCACGAAGACCTAGGGCAATTTTGAGGAAGCCCATCATTGGAATATACAAGCCAAGTTCTATAATGTAAAATTCCCACTAGTAGTATAAAAGTGACAACATAGGAGACTCTCTATCATGAAGATCATGGTGCTACTTTGAAGCACAAGTGTGGTAAAAGGATAGTAGCATTGTCCCTTCTCTCTTTTTCTCTCATTTTATTATTATTATTTTTATTTGGGCCTTTCTCTCTTTTTTATGGCCTCTTTTTTTCCGTCCGGAGTCTCATCCCGACTTGTGGGGGAATCATAGTCCCCATCATCCTTTCCTCACTAGGACAATGCTCTAATAATGATGATCATCACACTTTTATTTAATTACAACTCAAGAATTACCACTCAATACTTAGAAGAAAATATGACTCTATGTGAATGCCTCCGGCGGTGTACGGGGATGTGCAATGATTCAAGAGTGACATGTATGAAAAATTATGAACGACGGCTTTGCCACAAATACGATGGCAACTACATGATCATGCAAAGCAATATGACAATGATGGAGCGTGTCATAATAAACAGAACGGTGGAAAGTTGCATGGCAATATATCTCGGAATGGCTATGGAAATGCCATGATAGGTAGGTATGATGGCTGTTTTGAGGAAGGTATATGGTGGGTGTATGATACCGGCGAAAGGTGCGCGTTATTAGAGAGGCGAGCAACGGTGGAAGGGTGAGAGTGCGTATAATCCATGGACTCAACATTAGTCATAAAGAACTCACATACTTATTGCAAAAAATATATTAGTTACCGAAACAAAGTACTACGCGCATGCTCCTAGGGGGATAGATTGGTAGGAAAAGTCCATCGCTCGTCCCCGACCGCCACTCACCAGGAAGACAATCAATAAATAAATCATTCTCCGACTTCATCACATAACGGTTCACCATACATGCATGCTACGGGAATCACAAATTTAACTCAAGTATCTCTCAGATTCAAAACTAATCAATTAGCATGACTCTAACATCACCATATTCCTCAAAACAATCATACGAAATCAAACTTCTCATAGTATTCAATGCACTATATATGATAGTTTTTATTATACCCATCTTGGATGCTCATTATAGCCAAAGAAAATTACCATGCTGTTCTAAAAGACTCTCAAAATAATATAAGTGAAGCATGAGAGATTAATAATTTATATAAAATAAAACCACCACCATGCTCTAAAAATATATAAGTGAAGCACTAGAGCAAAATTATCAAGCTCAAAAGACATAAGTGAAGCACATAGATATTCTAATAAATTCTGATTCATGCGTGTCTCTCCAAAAGGTGTGTACAGCAAGGATGATTGTGATAAACTAAAAAGAAAAGACTCAAATCTTGCAAGACGCTCCAAGCAAAACACATATCATGTGGTGAATAAAAATATAGCCTCAAGTAAAGTTACCGATAGACGAAGACGAAAGAGGGGATGCCTTCCGGGGCATCCCCAAGCTTAGGCTTTTGGTTGTCCTTGAGTTTTACCTTGGGGTGCCTTGGGCATCCCCAATCATAGGCTATTTCCACTCCTTATTCCAAAATCCATCAAATCTTTACCCAAAAACATGAAATTTTCACAACACAAAACTTAACAGAAAATCTCATGAGCTCCGTTAGTACAAGAAAATAAACCACCACTTTAAGGTACTGTAATGAACTCGTTCTTTATTTCTATTGGTGTTAAACCTATTGTATTCCAACTTCTCTATGTTACATACCCCCCGATACTACTCATAGATTCAATTAAATAAGCAAACAACACACGAAACAGAATCTGTCAAAACAGAAGAGTCTGTAGCAATCTATATCAAATGAATACTTATGGAACTCCAACAATTATGAATAAATTGGTGGAAGTGAGTACTTTGTTTATTAATCATATGCAAAAAGAATCAACCTAAAATCACTCTCCAGTAAAAAATGGCAGCTAATCTCGTGAGCGCTAAAGTTTCAGTTTTTTACAGCAAGATCGCAAAGACTTCACCCAAGTATTCACAAAGGTTCTACTTGGCAAAAACACTATTTAAAACATAAAACCACATCTAAACAGAAGCTATATGAATTATTTATTACTAAACATAAACAAAAAGAAAAGATAAAATAAAATTGGCTTGCCTCCCAACAAGTGCTATCGTTTAACGCCCCTAGTTAGGCATAAAGCAAGAATAGATCTAAGTATTGTCATATTTGGTATGCAATCCATAAGTGGCTCTAATAATAGATTCATAAGTTAATTTAATTTTCTTTATAGGAAAGTGTTCCATGCCTTTCCTTAACGGAAATTGGAATATAATATTTCGTTCTTTAATGTCAATAATTGCACATATCGTTCTAAGGAAAGGTCTACCAAGAATAATAGGACAAGTAGGATTGCAATCTATATCAAGAACAATGAAATCTACGGACATATAATTCCTATTTGCAACAATAAGAACATAATTAATCCTTCCCATAGGTTTATTAATGCTGGAATCCGCAAGATGCAAATTTAAAGAACAATCATCAAATTCGCGGAAACCTAACACATCACACAAAGTTTTTGGAATCGTGGAAACACTAGCACCCAAATCATATAAAGCATAGCATTCATGATTTTTAATCATAATTTTAATAGTAGGTTCCCACTCATCATAAATTTTTCTAGGGATATAAACTTCTAGCTCAAGCTTTTCTTCATAGGATTGCATTAAAGCATCAATGGTATGTTTAGTAAAAGATATATTTTGATTATAAGCATGAGGAGAATTTGACACTGATTGCAACAAGGAAATACAATCTATCAAAGAGCAATTATCATAATTAAATTCCTTGAAATCCAAAATAGTGGGTTCATTGCTATGTAAAGTTTTGACCTCTTCAATCCCACTTTTATTAATTTTAGCATCAAGTTCTAAAAACTCCGAATCATTGGGACGCCTTTTAACTAAAGTTGACTCATCTCCAGTCCCTTCTTCATCAAGATTCATATTGGAAAACAAAGATTTAATAGGAGTCACATCAATTAATTTTAAATCTTCATATTTATCATCATGAAAACTAGAAGAACACGCTTTCACAAAGCAATCTTTTTTAGCACGCATCCTAGAGGTTCTTTCTTTGCATTCATCAATGGAAATTCTCATGGCTTTGAGAGACTCATTGATGTCATGCTTAGGTGGAATAGATCTAAGTTTCAAAGAATCAACATCAAAAGAAATTCTATCCACGTTCCTAGCCAACTCATCAATCTTAGGCAATTTTTCTTCAAGCAAAGCATTGAAATTATTTTGCAAATTCATAAATTCTTTAATACTAGTCTTGTTGGGGATATTGCTACTGGGCGTAAACCGGCCTACCAGGGCCGGGTTAACTTCATCAGTAGTCCAAGAATGTTAAAGCCCAAGAAGATAGAAGAGGGCCCAAGGCCCGTAGTCGGTCTAAGATCTGTAGCCATAAACCGGCTTAGTATGTACTTATATTGTAAGTAAGGAATAAGGAGAGACCAACCCAGATACGAGCATAAACCGGTGTTGGGACTCTGTGGACCGACGGGCGTCACCCGTGTATATAAGGGGACGACCCGGCGGCGGTTCAAGGACAGACAAGAACAACTCGAGACTTAGGCGAAGCTTATTTGCTCCCTAGTGATCGAAACCCCATCAATTCCATCACAACTAGACGTAGGCTTTTACCGTCATCGAAGGGGCCGAACTAGTATAAAATTGTCTGCGTCCCTGTGTCTGCTTTAAACCCTTCAAGCTAACCCGTCGCGATGGCTCCACGACTAAGTCCTTTCACCAGGACATCTGCCGTGACAAAACCACGACAGTTAGCGCCCACCGTGGGGCTATCGCATGATGGTTTCAAGTTCTTGGAGGGCCGCTTTGAAGGACTCGAGGGCTACGCTGTGGGCCGGATGACTAAGAGTCGTCGCGGCAAGCTCTACATCGACGATGCAGGCTGGGGCCCCGAGGCCGGCTCAATTGAGTACGGGTACCAGGTACCCTTTGGTGGCATACACGTCTTCATCGGCAAGATCGGTGAACGGACCTCTGCACCAACCTCATTGAGACGGCTCAGCGTGCGCGATCTACCCCGGTTAAACCGGCCGTGAAGCGTGCCTTCGTTGGAGTCATCCATGGAGGAAGTTATGAGAACGGCTCAGAATCTGGTGGCGAGACCGTCGTTTACTCCGGCGACGAGTCATCAACCGGAGAAACCGAATCTCTGTATCAACTGCAAGATGGCCGGATTGGGGGCTGTTCCGATGGCAACAATATTCTAGACCCCTCTGATCTACCCCACCGAGTTGGAATATTCATGGCCGGTACACAGGCCGTGCTTAACTCTTCGACCGCTGCGGCAATAATCTCCGGTTCAGTAGCGGCGACAGTTGCCAGGGCAGGAGGCTCCGTGCGCCCGCCGGCTCAAGTTTTATCGGATCTGTTTGATGCGTTGGCTGCACTAATGGCAGAGGCTAACCCGGCGGATCAGGACGCTCACAACGCGGAAATTGCAAAGGTGAGGGAGCAAATCACTCAGGCCAAGGTGGACCTAGCAACTAAAGATGCCAGGATGACTGCAGAATGGGCCGCTTTAGATGCACAGGCCTACAGGCTCATGTTGGACCAGAACGCGTCATAGGAAGTTTTGAGGAGGAAGTACCGATCTCGTCTGCCTTCAGTCTTCGAAGCCAGAGACCTCTTCAACACCCCCGGAGCGGGAGCCAGTAATCCGCCGGTGGTAAACCGGGCGGAGGCACCTGGGACGGGCGCACCGGTCCAGCCCCGTTTAATAGATCTGCCCCGTCATAATACTGGTGTACCTCAGGCTCTGCCTCCGGGTCACTACTCCAACCCGATGGACAACCTTGTTGCGGCTGCTGCACGGATGGAGGCCATGCCAATTGAAGGTGATTCGCCGCAAGCGGTAGAGACGCGTTGGGTCAAGGAGCTCCTTAGGACAGCTTTGGTCCAACAGGAAGCGTACTCACACAACCGCGATGGATCCACTCAACTCCTCGCCCGAGCCGGAGCTATAGCAGGCATATGGATGAACCGGCCGTGTCAAGTAATGCACGGCAAGGAGCTCCCCGCAACCCGGCAGGAGGTGTCGATAATGCTCAAGAAGTGGTAGACCGGGCCCGAGTGCGCAGGGAGGCCGAGTGAGCGGCACGGTATCAAGATCGTCAGCTTACAACGGTTCGTCCGACCACCATGATCGAGCCAGGAGTTACCTCTAGTGCTTTGGGAGTGCCTTGCCTCGTTCCCTCTTTACGCAATGTGCGCCTGCCCAAGGATTTCAAGGGCCCGCGCAAGGTACCAAATTACACAGCGGATCAACCTCCAGAGACATGGGTGGAGAGCTATGAGATGTCCATGGAGATGCTTGATGTGGATGAGGCGGCGTGTGCAAAGTATTTCACCATGATGCTTGAAGGAACGGCCCGTACATGGTTGAAAAGCTTGCCGGCCAATTCTATC
The DNA here is from genome assembly GCA_032464435.1 of Aegilops umbellulata. Classification (NCBI taxonomy): domain Eukaryota; kingdom Viridiplantae; phylum Streptophyta; class Magnoliopsida; order Poales; family Poaceae; genus Aegilops; species Aegilops umbellulata. The sequence goes on from CP136060.1 coordinate 439,207,691, forward strand.
AGCTCATGGGCCCAATTACGAGCACGGTTTATCAGTAATTTCAAAGACACATGTAAGCAACCGGTGTCGATAGTGGATCTAGCTGCCTGTGTCCAGGAGGAAGGAGAATCAACGATGCATTGGGTGCGCTGGGTCTCACAAGTTCTGCATTCATCAGACCGCATCAACGCTGACACCGTGGTTATAACCCTATAAGGCAATTGCCGGTTTGGGCCACTAAAGCTGAAATTAGGGCGGATGAAGCGCCACTGCACTGACATAGGGACTCTCATGGGCTTTTTGTAAAGTATGCTGATTCTGATAGTACCAAGGATCCCGAGTCTGATGATGAGAAGACAGGGAAGGGAAAGAAGAACGACAACTCCAAAGGTCGACAACATCACCCGACAGGTAACGGTGGCGGAGGCAAGCGCAAAGTGGATGGCAACATGGACTTCGTGGCTAATACCAACTGTCGGTGTCAAAACCGGCGGATCTCGGGTAGGGGGTCCCGAACTGTGCGTCAAGGTCGGATGGTAATAGGAGACAGGGGACACTTTGTTTTACCCAGGTTCGGGCCCTCTCGGTGGAGGTAAAACCCTACTCCTGCTAGATTAATATTGATGATATGGGTAGTACAAGAGTAGATCTACCACAAGATCAAGGAGGCTAAACCCTAGAAGCTAGCCTATGGTTTGATTGTGTATGAAGATGATTCCGTCCTACGGACTAAAACCCTCCGGTTTATATAGACACCGGATAGGGTTAGGGTTACACAGAGTCGGTTACATTGGTAGGAGATCTTGAATATCCCCACGCCTAGCTTGCCTTCGACGCCAAGGAAAGAACCTTCCGGACACGGGACGGAGTCTTCAATCTTGTATCTTCATAGTCCTAGAGTCCGGCGGGAGATGTAGTCCGGCTATCCGAACACCCCCTAATCCAGGACTCCCTCAGTAGCCCCTGAACCTGGCTTCAATGACGACGAGTCCGGCGCGCAAATTGTCTTCGGCATTGCAAGGCGGGTTCCTCCTCCAAGTTCTTCAAGAAGATGAATAACACCAAAAAAGTGTCCGGCTCTGCAAAACAAGTTTCCACATATTGCCATATAGAGAATAATATTAACACAAATCAAATCTGCTGACGTATCCCGTGGTGCATCATAACACTGCGGCCAAGCCTTTTGTACGGAATATTTTTACTGTTCCACCGCTACACGTTTAACGAGGCGGTTTCCTTGGCACGTCTTATCGAAGCAGAGATCGTGCGCCCCCTTCAACGGGATTCTCATTAATACGGACGTGGGTAACCCAAACGTGCCTGTTAGCATGTCCTGTCTAACTCAAGGCTAGTCCAAGACGGTTACGGGGAGGGCTCTTGGTCTTCCGCCTCTTATAAAGATACCAAGGCCCCGTCCCCTCTTCTATTCCCAAAACGAGCTCGCCTGTCGCCTCGAGTTCCAACACCCTAGGCTCCCAGATTTTAGGTGCGCCGAACCTTCAACAATGTCCGGCTCTGTTCTTCAGGGTCGATGGATGCCCTCCCCTGTCACGGAGGAGGATGTATCAAAGTTGAGGGAAGCTAGATTTCTGACCAGCGAGATTCCGCACAGGCTGCCTGTTCAAGGACAAGCGATCCCTAGCCCTCAGCCAGGCGAGAGCGTAGTATTCATATCCCACTTCCTTCGTGGATTAGGCTTCCCAACGGATCCCTTTGTAAGGGGGCTGATGTTCTATTATGGGCTGGAATTCCATGACCTAGCTCCGGAGTCCATCCTCCACATCTCCTCTTTCATAGTTACGTGTGAAGCATTCCTCCATGTTACCCCTCACTTCGGGCTATGACTCAAGACCTTCAAAGTAGAACCGAAGATAATCGAGGGGCGCCACGTAGAGTGCGGAGGTGCCACTATAAAAAGAAAAGCCGATACTCCTTGGCCCGAAGGCGCTCTTCAAGAAGAGCTCGGCTTATGGCAACGGGAGTGGTTCTACATTACCGCTCCTCGGCGTGGCGCCTCAGGCCTTTCGCTCTGGTCCCCCACCACGGTTAGCATCGTGGATAAATACGGAATTAGATCGGGGTTTGCCCAAAGACGTTCCTCTGCTACAGGATCTCATTAAGGATCTCCTGGAAGGAGGCCTCAACCTGGTCAAGGTGACACAAGTCATGCTGATTCGCCGGACAATGCCCGGCCAACGTCGCCCCCTTCGCTTATGGGAGTTCAACCCAGAGGGACCGCGAGTTCTCCGAAATTTTATGGGCGTAATGCCTAAGGAGATGCATAAACTGTTCTTCGGATCGCAAGAAGCGAGTCCGGACCTGACCGAGGATTCTGGCCTAAGCCGCAATCGCCCGGATACTCAGGTGGGTGACCTTGTGTTCGGACCTTCTATCCGCATAGTTTTACTTGCTTTTTAACAGCATTTCTTCCTTTAAGCAGGAGTGGATAGCAAAGGCGAAGCTGATCCGGTGTCCGGCTCCCCTTCCCGAAACCAGGCTGGATCCCATGCTAGTCAGGATGCTAGAGGTAGTGCCTTTGGAGGGAGATAAGGGGACCGACAAGGAAACCATGGCCTCTTCGAGAGAGGCTACTCCGAAGGGGGGAATTGAAAGTTCCCCTCCTAGGGGAAAGAAGAGGACCACCACTGACGACCCGGAAGTCCAAGCTTCGAAACGGGGGAAAGAATCCATGTCAGAGGACCCGTCGCCAAGGAGCCCCTCGGCCGAATTGAGTCCGCAAGGGGAGCGGCTCTCCAACGAGCCGTAAGTAGAAAAGGAATTGTTCTTAAGAGAAATCCTTGCTTTATATCTGAAAAGTGTTTGACCGAAACTTTGCCTTGTAGTTCGGACCTCGACCCCTCACAGCAGAACTCATCGTCGGGGGATCTCCTTCTGGAGATGATGGACAGCGGACAACGTCGAAGTGTCATCACAGAGGATCTCTCCGAATCTGCCAGAGGCAGAAGACGATCACATGACCCCACAAGGCTCTCCGTGCCCGGCCTCCGAAGAGGGCCGTGGGACGAGTCCGGCGCCGACTGGTGTTCGGCTGGGGGAGCTAAAGGTTCTGGTGGGCCGAGCTTCTATTTCAGAGGAGCATCGTGTGTTGATGCACACGGTGGTTGAAAAAATTGCAGCCGCGGGAGGCGGACTGAACGAGGCCGTCAAGAGTTTATTGGCGGGTTTTCAGGTACGTTTTAAATAACGGACATTAGTGTTAATTACGCATAATAACATGCGTCCTGTGTAGATAGTAGCCCCTGAGACTCTGTGTGGCGCAAAGATGTGCGGCACGCAGAGGATCTTAATCTCAGGTCCTTAAAATGACGTCTGTATATGTAGGCGGCTAATTGTCCGGGGTCGAGCCGGACTCAAGATTTTGCCGAAATGAAACGGCAACTTGACGAGGCAGAGGCCGACATCGCGCTGGTTAACCAGCGGCTTGATGATGCTCAAGGTATTGTTTTTTCATGGCGATTGTTAGTAAGAGGAGATCTAGGTCAAAATCTTACCGTGTGTGTACCTGATGCAGATGGTGCGGCAGCCGTGGAAGGACTTAGGGCCGAACTCGCCAAAGCGAAGAGCCAAGCCAGAAGAAGCGATGCAGCTGCCTTGAGAGCCTGTGAAGAGCTGCGGGTCGAACAGGCTTCCCATTGCCGAAGCAGGGAGGAGATGGCCAATATTGTTATAGAGTTGAAAAGTGTTACTGACCGTTGCAGATATCTTGAGGAGGAAGGCCGAGCCAGGCAGACGGATTTGGAGAAAGCCGTTGCTGACCTCAAGGACGCCCGCTCTGTGGTGAGAGCGACAAAGGAAGAGCTACGTCAAGCCGGACTGATTGCAGATGGAAAGCCCTTCTTGCTGCGGAGACAATTTTGTGATTCGAGGTTTGCCCTGTTGGACCGAGCGTGGAGTGTGAAGGACATCTACCTGGACTTGGCGGCTAGTGCTGCCGATGCGACCAGACCCTTTCAGGATAAGGAGAATCATGAAGTGGAAAAACTCTTCTGGTCGCAGTTCACCAATCCAAGGCGTCCACTTGCGGTGGACGATCGCCTGGCCCAATGGGCCGAGCTGAATAGATTGTCCGGACTCGCCATGACGTATGCCATGGATCACTTATGCCCAGGCGGATCGAAACCGACAAGCTATTTTAGCTTGGTGCAGCAATTTCTTGACGTGGTGCCTCGAGTAGAAGCTTTGAAGAGGTCAGCGTGCACAGAGGGTGCTCGGCTAGCTCTTGCCCGAGTTAAGACATATTGGGAAGATATGAATCCTACCGCTGTTGCGTCTCGTGATTCGGCTGAAGGCCGAAGTCCTGCCGAACACTTTTTTGAGGAGGTCCTCGCGAGCGCTCGTATAATTGAGACGCAGTGTTCGAAAGATGCTGCGTTGTGACAGCATATGTAATCATAGATCAGTATTTTTATAGATGGCGTATTTTAGACTTGTGCCTTCAAGTAATAAAACCTCTCCTATGCGGCCGTTTCAATATATATAAATTCTGAAAGATTGCAGTCGTTGGCTTCAGCCCCCACGCACATAGTGCGGGGGTGCGCGCTGAAAACGCAATATCACACTTAACCCAACGTCTTGGTCCTACAAAGGAGGTGATAGCGCAGCGGGCTAGGCAATCCGGACTATAATGCTTTAACACTTTTACTTAGCCATAGGAGCTTGACAATGGGACTCTTTAGGTAGCCCAGGAATGGCGACTGCGCTCATCCGAATTCGGGACGCATGCTATCCTGATCGGGAAGCGGCCCTTTGTCAAAACGGAGGAGTTCGATAAACCCCTATGAGTCATCGAGTGGCGACCAGTCTCTCGCTACATCATGACAGTCGGTTTTCGGCTTTCTCTACTGAGGCGCTCGCCCGGTCGAACCGGGGCGCAATCGCAGTAGTTCTCCTGGAGCTACCTTAGCCGACAGAACGGAACGTAAGGTGGCCGAACACAGGAGCCGGGCAACCCAACATGTGACCAAAATCATGACTCAAAGCTGATGCATATAGTGCCAAAACTCGCGACGCCGAACACTCCCTAAGGTGTTCGGTCTTTGTGGGTGTGTGCGGAACAACACCCTCCCCCTTTTATATAAAAAGAAAGAAAAAAGCCCTTTGTGTCCAGGTACGAGCAATAATTCTGGCGTGGCCACATGCCAAGACGCCAGTCTCCTCCTTGGTTATGGTAAAATGAACCAGGGGATGTATAACAGCAAGAGACAGTAAAAGAGGTTTACGCAGGGCCTTAATCTAAAAAAAGAATCCTTTGGGCGGGTCCCTACTGCATGTCTGCGCCTGTGTCTACGCTATGCCGTGTCCTGGACGGGCGCCGTACGACATTCATCTGTGAAAGAGAGGAATTTAAATTTAAAATGGGTCGTGTGGGACAAAAAGAATAATAATAAAAAATAAAAATGAATGAAGTCGAGATTTATTGTCTCTATGTGCAGCCCCTTGTATGGCGTAGTGAGCCGACAATGATGGGGGGCTCTTGCCGAACTCATGGAGTCCGGGGCCATGGCCTTCTGTGACTTATATCGAAAAGGTCTATTGGACGGCGAGGCCATTTTATTGTGCGGCTGTTTAGGCAGCCGTGCAATCCTCCCTTTTTGATGGAGACGTATTTTAGTGCATTCCCTTTAAAGAGATGATGCCTCGAGGACCGGGCATCTTTAGCGTGAGGGATGCGTAATGCGGTATTGCGTTAAAGCGCGCGAAGGCTCCTCGTCCCAGTAGTGCTTGATAGCGGCTTGAAAACGGGACTATGTGGAAGATCAGCTTCTCGCGACGAAAGTTATTGGCGGAGCCAAATATGACTGCCAGCCGAATAAAACCCATGCAATGGGTGTCCGGGCCGGGTGCTACCCCTTGAAAGGACGTTTTACTGTGACGGATTCTTGTTGGGTTTATGCCCATGCTGCGAATTGTATCTTGATATATCAAGTTTAGTCCACTGCCCCCGTCCATAAGGACATTGGTGAACTGGAATCCGTCTATTATTGGTTTGAGTACCAAGGCGGTCCGGCCCGCATGCTTGACATTTCGAGAATAATCTAGCTGATTGAAAGTTATTGGCTTTAATGACCAGTGGCGAGACGCCTGAGATTTAGGCTTGAATATGCAGACCTTTACGGGTGCCTCATGCCTTGTTATGTGAAGTGAGTTCACTGTTTTGACTTCTTGTGGGAAGTTCTTTTGCTTCCTGGTGGGCTGCTTTTGGGGTTCGTCTTCTTCCTCGCTAGGTGTGTCGAGCCCCTTGTGTTCGGCGTTGAGCCTTCCGGACTGTTTGAAAACCCAACAGTCTCTGTGGGTATGATTAGCAGGTTTCCCCGGAGTGCTGTGTATCTGACATGTCCTGTCCATGATTCTTTTTAGGCTGGACGGGTCTTCCCTGTTATCCTGAGGGGTTGGCTTTGTCTGATTGTGCTTTGAGTTTTTGAATCCGGCATTGACTGCCGTGCTCTTCGGAATTTTCTTTTTGATTTGCCGATGATCCTTATGTCGTCGCGGCTTCTCATTTCCATCTCTGATTTCTGATGTACTTGGGTCGCTGGGGCTGCATCGTGCCAACCAGCTGTCCTCTCCTGCGCAAAAGCGGGTCATGAGGCTTGTGAGTGTGGCCATTGTTCTTGGCTTTTCCTGGCCGAGGTGTCTGGCTAGCCATTCGTCTCGGACATTATGCCTGAAATCCGCTAGGGCTTCGGCGTCCGGACAATCCACTATTTGATTCTTTTTAGTGAGGAATCTGTTCCAGAACTGCCGAGCTGATTCTCCGGACTGCTGAGTTATGTGACTGAGGTCATTTGCATCCGGGGGACGGACGTAGGTCCCTTGAAAATTTGCTCGGAAAGCGTCCTCGAGCTCCTTCCAACTTCCGATTGTATTTTCAGGAAGGCTTTTAAGCCAGTGCCGAACTGGCCCTTTGAGCTTAAGAGGTAAATATTTTATGGCGTGGAGATCGTCTCCTCTAGCCATATGTATGTGGAGGATATAATCCTTGATCCAGACTCCGGGGTCTGTTGTTCCATCGTATGACTCTATGTTAACGGGTTTAAACCCCTCTGGAAATTCATATTCCAGAACCTCATCGGTGAAGCATAGGGGGTGTGCGGCACCCCTGTATTTGGTTGCGCCGGATTCTGATGTTGTATTTTCTACATTGCTCATGGGAGCGTGCTTCCTTTGTCCGTAAATGGATCTGGCTGGGGCATGATGCGAATCTTTAATTGGGTCGCATGCCGCATTGTGTGCGGCGCCGTTTGCCATTTTGTGGTGGCCGGTAGGTCGTCTATCCGACCGCGCAGCCTTGTTATTTTCCAAGTTTGGGGGCTCTAGGGCCTCCTGATCGAATTCGGGCAGTAGCTTTCTCTTCGGATAGCTTTTGGTGCGGCGGCTGCCGCTGTATTTGTCTGCGGTCTTGATTACTTTGCTCCATCTTGTCTTGAGTGCATTTTCCGCCGTCCTTAGCTTTTGCTTCTGCTTTTTTAGGCTGCGTATTGTGGCAGCTAGTCTTTTTTGGAGATTCTTCTGCTCCATGGTTTTATCCGGCGTGATATCGTCTGGAGTTTGGTTATGACAGGGGGAAGACTGTTCGTCTTCTTTACCCGTGCTGCGATGTTCACACGGCTGTTCTGAGGCATGTTCGTCATCTGCCGATTCGTCCTGCTCTATGGCGGGGTCTTGATCGAGGCGGGGTTTAGCTCGGCGTTTACGTCGCCGCTTTGAGTGCTTCCCGGAGGGTTCACCCTTCTTTTCGCCCCCTTTTTCCTTATTGTCAATATTTTCTGGTGTATCCACCATGAGTACGTCGTTGTGCGTGGTGGATAGCCAGTGCCCTGTGGGTGCTGGTTCCGGTTCGTCTCCTTATTCGTCGTCCATACCGTCGAGGTCTTCGGAGCCGAAGTCAAGCATGTCGGTCAGATCTTCGACAGTGGCTATCAAGTGGGTGGTGGGTGGGTTTTGAATTTCTTCATCGTCTGAATCCCAACCTCGCAGACCATAATCCGGTCTGGGCTCTCCTCATAAAGATAGAGACTTGAGAGAATTCAGGATGTCACCAAAAGGTGAGCACTGAAAGATGCCCCCGGCGGTGAACTCCATTATAGGCGCCCAATCAGATTCGATCGGCGGGGGCTTGGGAAGCCCGGAGTTCGAAGAATAATCCGGCTCCTTGCAGTCATGGGCAACGCGGAGTGCGGGACTGGCGTTCGGCTCGATCGCTTTTAACGTCGCAGCCCCTGAGGTGACGTCCAACCGTTCTTCCTCGACGAGCGCAGCGGGCTCCGAATCAAGGATCGGGGCCGGAGTGTATGCGGCCTCTAGGACACTGTTCGGGAGCAGAGCTATATCATGCCCTTCTCGACAGTGCGACACGCTTGGCTGTGGCTCAAATCCGTCGAAGATCAAGTCTCCGCGTATATCCGCCGTTTAGTTTAAGCTTCCAAACCTGACTTGATGGCCAGGGGCGTAGCTTTCGATCTGCTCTAGATGGCCAAGCGATTTGGCTCGCAGAGCGAAGCCGCCGAAGACGAAGATCTGTCCGGGGAGAAAAGTCTCACCCTGGACCTCCTCGCCGTTGATGATCAAAGGAGCCATCGAACCTAAAGGTGACGACACAGAGGAACTCTCAATGAAAGCACCAGTGTCGGTGTCAAAACCGGCGGATCTCGGGTAGGGGGTCCCGAACTGTGCGTCAAGGTCGGATGGGAATAGGAGACAGGGGACACTTTGTTTTACCCAGGTTCGGGCCCTCTCGGTGGAGGTAAAACCCTACTCCTGCTAGATTAATATTGATGATATGGGTAGTACAAGAGTAGATCTACCACGAGATCAAGGAGGCTAAACCCCAGAAGCTAGCCTATGGTTTGATTGTGTATGAAGATGATTCTGTCCTACGGACTAAAACCCTCTAGTTTATATAGACAGCGGATAGGGTTAGGGTTACACAGAGTCGGTTACATTGGTAGGATATCTTGAATATCCGCACGCCTAGCTTGCCTTCTACGCCAAGGAAAGAACCTTCCGGACACGGGACGGAGTCTTCAATCTTGTATCTTCATAGTCCTGGAGTCCGGCGGGAGATGTAGTCCGGCTATCCGAACACCCCCTAATCTAGAACTCCCTCACAAACGCGTAGGACAAGGGCCAACGGTGTAAAGGTAAAACGCAGAATCGCAGTGGAGCGCCTATCCCTAACCCGGACCGCCTAAACTATCTGTTGAACCAGCCCTGCCCGAAGCATGGGACAAAGGAAGTGCGAGCGAACCACCTTTGGAAGGATTGTTACATTATGCAGGAGTTCAAAAATTCTAATGCTTTCCAGCATGATCACGGCTCGGGCGGTGGCTCATGATCCAGGCCGGGTTACGGCGGAGGAAATTCCGGTTCAGGATTCAATGGTAATCCGGGCGGACAGAATAACCAGAATAATCAGAATAGCAGGGTGGTTATAACCAGGAGCAGCAACAGTCAGGTTACCAGAGCAACCCAAAGCAGTTGAATAGTGGGCAGTACCATGTCTTCATCACTAGCTTGGACAAGCGGGACCGGAAGGTTCAGAAGCGGGCAGTCAACTCCGTTGAACCGGCTGTGCCCCGTTACTTACGCTAGTCTGAGCAGCCAATTATATGGAGCAGAGAGGATCACCCACCCCGGGTTGATAACCCTGGTCAGCTGGCATTGGTGGTGGCACCTCAGGTGGGAGGTTATAAGTTCACCAAGGTACTCATGGATGGAGGGAGAAACATTAATATCTTGTACTATGAGACCTTCCGTCGTATGGGATTGACAGACAAAAATCTCAAACCATCCAATACGGTGTTCCATGGTGTGGTACCTGGTAAATCAGCATATCCTGTTGGTAAGATAGCTCTAGAAGTGGCCTTTGGAGATGATCATGATTCCAGGACGGAGACGCTGACGTTTGAAGTGGTAAAGATCCAAAGTCCATATCACGCCCTGTTGGGGCGACCGGCCCACGCCAAGTTCATGGCACGGCCTTGTTATGTGTACTTGTATCTCAAGATGCCGGGTCACAAGGGGACAATTACGGTTCATGGAAGCTGTCATGTTGCTTTGGAGTGCGAGGAAGGAGATGCGGCCTACGCAGAGTCGGTTTGTGCCACCGAGGAGCTGAAATTTTATAAAGACAATGTTGATCCGGCAGATATGACTCCGTTGAAGAAGCCAACTACGGAGCATGATCCGGCCTTGAAGTTCAAATCGGCAGCTGAGACTAAGCTTGTTGACTTCGTGCCTGGCGATTCATCCAAGCAGTTCAGCATCAGTGCCAATTTGGATCCTAAATAGGAAAACGCGCTCATCGAGTTCATCCGTGAGAATCGGGACATCTTTGCATGGAAGCCTTCTGACATGCCAGGTGTACCGAGGCAACTCGCTGAGCACACTCTTAATTTGGATCCTAAATACAAACCGGTGAAACAGTTCCTCCACCGGTTTAACAAAGAAAGACGCAAAGCTATTGGAGAAGAGGTAGCCAGGCTTTTGGCAGCTGGTTTTATTGTTGAAGTTTTTCACCCTGAGTGGCTTGCTAATCCGGTGCTGGTCCTTAAGGAAAACGGCACCTGGCGTATGTGTGTGGATTACACAGACCTTAATAAGGCTTGTCCAGCAGATCCTTTTGCCCTCCCCCGTATTGATCAAATCATTGATGCCACGGCGGGTTGCGAGCATTTGAGTTTTTTGGATGCATATTCTGGTTATCATCAGATCAAAATGGCGGTTAAGGACCAGGAGAAGATGGTGTTCATCACTCCCTTTGGAGCCTTCTGCTATGTGTCTATGCCCTTTGGGCTCAAGAGTGCCCAGGCAACTTATCACCGGTGTGTACAAAATTGCCTTCATAAGCAGATTGGCCGTAATATACATGCTTATGTGGATGATATTGTGGTTAAGTCAAGGAAGAAGGAGACTCTGGTTGACGATTTGAAGGAAACCTTTGGTAACCTGAGGACGTACAAGATGATGCTCAATCCGGCCAAATGCATTTTTGGTGTACCGGCAGGCAAGTTATTGGGTTTTCTGGTGTCCAACAGGGGAATTGAGGCTAATCCGGAGAAGATCACAACCATCACCTCTCTGGCTAAACCGAAGTGTATCAATGACGTTCAACGTTTGGCTGGTCGGATTGCCGCGTTGAGCCGGTTTATCAGTCGCCTTGGTGAGAAGGCAATTCCTTTGTATCAGATGTTGAAGAAAACGGATCAGTTCGTGTGGAGTTCTGCTGCTGATCAGGCATTTGCGGACTTAAAGCGGCAATTAGCCAACCCACCTGTACTTGCTGCTCCTGTTGACAAGGAGCCGCTGCTACTATATGTTGCTGCTAACGCTCACGCAGTCAGTGTGGCCATTGTGGTAGAGCGGAAGGAGGCAGGTAAGGAGCATCCGGTACAACGTCCTGTTTACTATATCAGTGAGGTACTTATTGAATCCAAGCAAAGGTATCCGCATTGGCAGAAGCTGGTATATGGAGTTTTCATGGCAAGCCGGAAGCTGAAGCAGTATTTCCAAGGGCACGCCATCACAGTGGTCAGTTCTGCTCCTTTAGGCGATATCATCCAGAACCGGGAGGCGACTGGTCGGATTGCCAAGTGGGCTATAGAGCTTGGGCCGCACGGGTTAAAGTATGTGCCCCGAACGGCAGTGAAGTCTCAAACACTTGTTTATTTCATCAATGATTGGATCGGAGATGCAAGCACCTGAAGAGAAGCCGGATCACACGCATTGGACCATCCATTTTGACGGATCCAGGCAATTGGAGGGCTCGGGGGCTGGAGTCATATTAACTTTCCCATGAGGTGACAAGTTCTGTTACGTCCTCCGCTTAATGTTCCCTTGTACTAACAATGCAGCTGAGTATGAAGCCTTGCTCCATGGTCTCCGAATGGCTAAGGAGATGAATCTAAGCCGGGTTAAGTGCTTCGGTGACTCAGACCCGGTGGCTCAACAGGTGTACGACACTTGGGATTCCAAGGACCCGCTCATGGCGGCATATCGTCGTGAGGTGGATATTGTTGCAGGTCACTTCAAGGGGTATCAGGTGGACCACGTGGACCGTCGGAAGAATGAAACGGCGAACGCTTTAAGCCGGTTGGGTTCTCAGCGTAAACCGGTTCCGCCTAATGTTTTTCTTGATGAGCTGCACAACCCGTCGGTCAAGCTCCCTGGTGAAGCGGATTTGGCTATTCCTGATCCGGAGGCTCAATTGGTGGCAGCTCTAGACGTTATTCCGAGTTGGACGCTTCCTTATCTTGCGTACATGAACCGGGGCGAGCTACCAGAGGATGAAACCTTGGCCCCGCAGATAATCCGGCGATCCAAGTCCATGACTATTGTTGATGGCGAATTGCATCATTGCAGTGTTTCAGGGGCGTTTCAACGCTGCGTGTCTCCTGAAGAAGGTTGTGAAATTTTGCGTGGGATCCACGAAGGAGATTGTGGTCATCACGCCGGTTCAAAATCTTTGGTGGCTAAGGCGTTCCGCCATGGTTTTTATTGGTTAACTGCTCATGCTGATGTGGAGGATCTGGTCAGATGATGTGACGGTTGCCAAAACTTTTCAAGACGAGCTCACGTGCCGGCTCAGGAATTGAGGATGATTCCAATCACTTGGTCATTTGCAACTTGGGGGCTGGATATGGTTGGGCCTTTCAAAAGGTCCAAGGATAAGAAGACCCGCCTCCTGGTGGCGGTTGACAAATTTACAAAGTGGGTGGAGGCAGAACCTGTTAGCAAGTGTGATGCGGCCACGGCGGTTCAGTTAATCAAAAAGGTGATTTTCCGGTTTGTTTTCCACACATTATCATTACAGATAATTGTACCAATTTGTCCAACGGGGCTATGAAGGAATTCTGCGAACGTGAGCACATCCGATTTGACGTTTCATCAGTGGCGCACCCACAGTCCAATGGGCAAGCAGAAAGAGCTAATCAGGAGATCTTGAGAGCCATCAAGCCCCGGCTTATGGTTCCTTTGCAGAGAACACCAGGTTGCTGGGTAGAAGAGTTGCCATCTGTGTTGTGGAGCATCAATACCACACCCAACAGATTGACAGGATACACGCCGTTCTTCATGGTCTATGGAGCGGAGGCGGTTCTCCCCAGTGATATCCGACATGATTCACCTCGTGTGGACGCTTATGTTGAAGCGGACAACGAGAGAGCACGGCAAGATGCTTTGGACAGGTTGGATGAAGAGTGTGACATAGCAGCTGCCCGCTCGGCGATTTACCAACAGGATCTTCATCGTTATCACAACCGGCGAGTTAGAACCAGAACCTTTCAAGAAGGAGATTTGGTGCTTCGGCTCATCCAAGATCAGACTGATATGCATAAGTTATCCCCACCTTGGGAGGGACCTTTCGTGGTCAACAAGAATCTGCACAACGGGTCATACTATCTGATTGATATTCGAGAGCATAAAGACTCACGGACATCAGAGGTGGAGACCAACAGGCCGTGGAACATAGCTCATCTTCGGCCTTACTATACCTGAGCCATCGGCTCTACTTATGTACATACTATGACAATGTATATATTATGATTAACATAATAAACTGGAGCCACAGCTAAAGCGGGGTATTTGTTCTATTACATCATGCGTGGTTACACGGAGTTGTTCTGTCTTAAAGCGGTCTCCGGTTTACCCCTTGAAAGTTTTATAAAACTCACTTGGGGGCTTGGTAGTGTCCGAACCAATGCAACACCTTTTGATATGCGTAAGCCACCAGATCACTTGGGGACATGGTCAAGTCTGAACCAGTCACGCCTCTTGATCGGCCTAAGGCCATAGAATCACTTGGGGGCTATGTCGAACCAGACCATTGCCACGCCTCTTAATCGGCATAATGCCACGGTTTCATTTGGGGACCTAGCTGACTTGAACCATAGCTACACCTATCGGGAGCTTGGTCGTGTCCGACCATGGTAACACCATCTGATCGGCTCAGTAAAGCCTCTTTTTTGCAAACAGTTTTATCATTGCCTTTGCTTTCAATGCTTTTTATTAATAGCTGTTGCTTTATATTTGTTGCGTTTTGTAAACCGACAATGTTTTAAACCGGTTCAAACTATCAATGGACGGAACACGGTCCATTTTTAATCCGGAGATTATTTGCCCGGTTTTACTTTTTTTTGTCAACATCCCATGATGGAGCAACAAGGGTGTTTATGGTAACCCGGCACGGTTTACATGATAAACCGGCATCGTATACACAGGAGCTATTTTCTCCTTTGACGGTACAGGTTTATAGACCTCCGCTTCAAGATTGGTTAAGCCAACTTCATGACCAACGATGGCAGGTATTTTGTATCACAAAATTTGATCATATACCTCAATTTACTTACATATATATATATATATATGAAAAGATCACAAACCGGCTGGCGGTACAACTGCCGTAGGCGGTTTAAGATTTTATGATTGCAGGAGATGTAGATTGAAGGTTTCAATCTTTCAAACAAAAGTATCAGCACTGATGCACGAAGGCATCTCAGAAGCAAGAGTATTGACTATCCTATTACAAGGCCACGTGGTGCCCAAGTAAGATCATTGTTTTCTTGGCAGAATATAACAAAGCAGCCATTTAAACCGGCCTCTAGTTCAAGCTTGGTCGCCGCCCTGATCTGATGGTTGTGGGTCCTCCTGTGCCGCTTCAGCTTCTTCTTCCCTACCCAGTGGCTGGAAATAAACAGTGGTCCAGTCGATTCCCATTAGGGCTTGAAAGATAGCTTCTTCATGGATCAGGGATGACGGTTCAATATCAGGGGCGTAAGTGTGCTTACGGATTGGAGGGATCAGATTCTCCACTTCAGGGATTGGTGCAGCCACTCGTTTGTTCTGATTGTTATATTGAGCTTGATAATGCGCCAGGTCTGCCTCTTCCGCCAATTGGCAAGCTAGAGGGCGCACCGCCCGGTTTATTGCTCTCAGGTCTTCCTCATTGAACTCCGAGCCATCTTCCTTCAAACTGGGATAACCTTGAGCTGCCTCAATAGGATCAAAATCCGGCACCCATGCTTGAGGGCGCACCACCCGGATTATGGCATTGATGGCACCGGTTCGAGCAGCAGATTTCTTCAGCTCTGCAATCCGGGCGGGAAGCATTGACAACCTCTTCAGTGTATCCTGAATTAAAGAAGGCGCCGGATTGTTATGTGATGCAGTAGAGATGATCCGCTGTGCCCCGGTATACAGCTGTTCGATTAAGGTATATGCGGCCTTCAACTTCATCCTAACATCTGACCCCAAGTGACCAATGCGTGTGCCTACAACATTATAAAGAGTTCACAAACCGGACCTATCATAGGAAGGTCAAATTATTACATAAGTCAAAGGGAGCTTACCAAAGATGGCTGCAGTCATGGCATGTACTTGCCGCTTTACGCTGGTTAACTCATCTACCACTGGTTTAAGGGCGGCTTCAGCAGTTTCAATTTTCTTGGTCAAAGTGGCCTTTTCCGTGGCCCAATCCGTCCGCTCTTTCTGGAAGCTCTCCTTCAGCTGTTCCATGACGCTTAAAGCGCTGGTCAACTCCTCTTTCGCCTTTAAGGTTTCAGCTTGTTGGGACTTCAAGTTCTCTTGAAGATCGGCGAGTTGGTTTTCTTTGGTCTTCAGCTCAGCCTGCGTACACACAGTCATATGACTCAACAAACGGTACAAGAATTGAAGCACCAACCACATAACAAGTTATGCACTTGGCACTTGGGGGCTAATGCATATTTGATCTTCATCTGTCAATTGATTGCAAAAGTCCCAAGCTCAATACAAGTATTCAACTTGGCACTTGGGGGCTAATGGCTATTTGCTCAAATAAATTCTGGTGCTTAAGTCCCGGTTTAACTATATTAAGTTGAACCGGCCCTTGGGGGCTACATCAGTGAATTTCAAAGCATTCAGTTTTATCATAATAATTCCCGGTTTACAAGAGGATTGCCAAACCGGCCCTTGGGGGATAGGAGAGTTGATAAAATTGAAGTATCCAAGCAGTAAAAAGCACATGGAAGTTACCTCAAGTTTTTCTTTCATCAAATTCACCAGACCAGCTTCATAGTCACGGCTGGTATACAACCAGTTCAAGTAGCCGGAATGAAGGTCTTGGGTATTCAGAGCGGCGTGAGTCGCCATGTCAACATTCCACTTGCCATTTCTCATTGCGGCAAATTCGTCCTTGGTAGTATGTTTGGACAAAGCGATAGGATTGCTCGGTTCGGTATGACCAACATCAGTGATAACAACTTCATCATCCTAGGCGTCACCGGTTTGCACTGGGGCTATTGGCTTACCAGTAGCTTTGGATGGGCTGGTGAATTTTTCAATCCGGATGGGACTCCTAGGCTGGTCGGCAGGGCCAGAGGTGTCAACAGGCCTTTCTTCAGCAATAAAAACCTCATCTTGCATTGGCGGGTCATTGGGCACATCTTCACGAATAGCCGCTTCAAAATCTGGGGCATTGCTCGGTTTAGGGACAGTTTCTTCTTCGGCCGCTTTATCCAGGCGGGCCTTCTTACTTGGCCTAGGCTTGGCACTAAAAGGAGTAATCAAGATCAAATACAGGATATGTTCCAACATGATGTATCAGAAATATTATGATAAGTATAGCTTACCCAAGCACCATCTTGAGTGGTGGCAGCTGAGTAGCTGATGACTCGCCAGAGGATGAGTGGGAAATAACCTGATAATCGGAGTCAGACGGATTAAGAGGTTGACGATAACAGCCCGCTTTAGGACAAGCACTGACAAGCAAATTAGAGACCTCTGAACGGCGTTTCTGAACTGGACTGTTCGGTACACCGGCGGATGTAACTACCTGGCCGCTGTGCCGGGTTGTGCGGCGAGCTTCATGCTGTTGGGAGAAATTTGGGATCCAAGTAAGCAAGAGGATGAGAAAATTTAACTTTCCGATTTGCCTGACGGATTTTTAGTGAAGGCAAAAGATTCGAATCAGAAGAAAGAGAGATTACCTCTGCAGCATCAGCATGGCTGGCTTCGGCATCATCCTGACAAATATTATCATCAATAAGGTGCGTGAAAAGTAAGCCAAGTGAATCAAGTTCTACCTCAAGGTCCGGGTTACCCACATCATCGTCAGCGGGCGGATCAGAAGATGCAGTGGTTTTCCTCTTATGAGCAGGCCTCTTAATAACCTTGGTCTTTGGCCGGATTGGTCTTTCCGGTTTGTCTGGCTTTTCCGGTTTTTCCTGAGGAAGCTTCTTGTTCCAAAATGGATCATCGCCCTGTTTAAGCAGCAGTTGATATTAAAGAATATACAGAAATAGCAATGACATATTCAGTAAAGAGGTACAGTCAAAATCTTACAGCTGGCGGTTTGGTGGTAGCGCAGAAGGGAAGCAGGCCGGTTCGAGCACAGAGGTGTTCCGGCTCATTCAACATTTTCTTAACAACTTCTGTGACCTCATCATCAGTGAGCTGGATGTTGACATGTCGGAGTGGGTCATCGACATTACCAGTGTACTCGCACATCAAACCAGAGCGCTGGCTGAGGGGCAGTATGCTCCATGATATCCAACAGCGTGCAAGATCAATTCCTGTTAAACCGTTGGCCATGAAGGCTCTGAGCTTGGATAGTTGAGGAGCTTATTTATGTCTCTCCTTAGCAGTTAACCTTTGCGGAAAAGGGTGTGTATTGCTAAGCCGCTCCGGACGGAAGCCAGGCAAAGGATTTTCATTAGCAGGGGAGGTGTCTTTGCAATAGAACCAAGAGTGATTCCACTCCTTAGGGTGGCTGTGCAGTTTGGCGTGAGGGTAAGTGACCTCCTTCCTTTTTTGAATCGCCACACCATCCAATTCCGTATTGGAGCCATCAGAGAATTCTGTGCGACGGTTTAGGTGAAAGCAGTCTCTAAACAACTCAACTGTGGGTTCCTCTTGAAAGTATGCCTCACAGAGCACTTGGAAGTGACAGATGTTGCTGATAGAGTTTGGGCCGGTGTCTTGCGGGCGGAGTTGAAAGTTGGCTAAGAAATCTCGATATAATTTTGAACCGGGCGGATTAAAACCCCAGGCTAAGTAGTCCGCAAAAACGACAACCTCTCCTTCTTGAGGTATGGGAGGACATTCTTTGCCAGGGACCCTCCAATGAATGGTATTTTTGCTGCTTAAAGCGCCAGTCAGGACAAGATTATTCAGTTGAGTTTCTGTGACGCGAGAAGGAACCCAGTTGCACTCATATACTTGTTTGGCCATGGTGAAGTCTACAAAATAAGTTATTCTGGTTCAAGAATGCGTTGGGTAAAAAGTATACACCGGTATGAACAATGTTAAACCGGAGGCAACTATCTTTAAACCGGAGTTCTATGAAGCGACATCATATGGCTGAAGAGTTCTGGCGGTTCAACTAGGGGACTAATGGTATATACCGGTTTATTAACTTTTTCTATACTAAGTTAAACCGCCTGATTTAAACATTGAAGCAGTTGAGGTTGCGGATGGCTAAGTATGCAGAAACAGGTTTCACAAAGTCTTGTTATAGCAATGGATCTAAGGCAAGTTCAGAAAAACAGAAAAATATTCAAAGGCTTAAAGTAGAGCGGAAGTGAATCAATGGGCAGATATACAGATGAAATCTATGGATTTGAACATGAAACTACAGGCAGGTGCGAAAAGCTACTGTTATTCAGAGCAGGGTTTCACAGATCCATCCAGGGGTTAATACATGAATAGGAATAGTCGATGAACACCGCAATAACAAAGAAACCCTAGAACAGATCTAGGTTGAGAAGAACGGAGGACCTACCAGAGCTGACGAGGATGCGGAAGATTGCCGCGGTTTTCTGGTACGTTCAGGTCGATGCAGCGGCCAAAGTCGGTGCTGAAGGCGACGACGGCGGCGGAGCTCTGAAGCTGGCGACGCGAGGAAGACGAAGAAGAGAAGGCACGAAGAGAAGAAAGGAAATGACCCTTCGGTCTTATTTATAAAGCAAAAGGACATGTGTCAGGCGCGACAAACCAGGGGCCATGGAACGGAGTTGTCGCCTCGAATTTCGCAGATTTATTAAATGAAGAGATATCATGAATACTTTCTTTATGACAGATAACGTCACTCCGGTTTAACAGCAATTGGAGAAGATGACATCACGGCGGTTCAACAATTGCAAGAAGATGTTATAAATGAAGATTTCTGCTAAGGATTGACATGAACCCGTTCAAATCAATCTGGGGCCTAATGTTGGGGATATTGCTACTGGGCGTAAACCGGCCTACCAGGGCCGGGTTAACTTCATCAGTAGTCCAAGAATGTTAAAGCCCAAGAAGATAGAAGAGGGCCCAAGGCCCGTAGTCGGTCTAAGATCTGTAGCCGTAAACCGGCTTAGTATGTACTTATATTGTAAGTAAGGAATAAGGAGAGACCAACTCGGATATGAGTATAAACCGGTGTTGGGACTCTGTGGACCGACGGGCGTCACCCGTGTATATAAGGGGACGACCTGGCGGCGGTTCAAGGACAGACAAGAACAACTCGAGACTTAGGCGAAGCTTATTTGCTCCCTAGTCATCGAAACCCCATCAATTCCATCACAACTAGAAGTAGGCTTTTACCTTCACCGAAGGGTCCGAACTAGTATAAAACTCTCTGCGTCCCTGTGTCCGCTTTAAACCCTTCAAGCTAACCCGTCGCGATGGCTCCACGATTAAGTCCTTTCACCAGGACATCTGCCGTGACAAAACCACGACAAGTCTCAAAATAAGAGGGCATCTTATTAAAATTTCCATAAGATTTGTTGTAGGAATTACCATAATTATTAGAGGAAATACTAGGGAACGACCTAGAATTAAAGTTTCCTCTATACGCGTTGTTATCAAAATTGTTCCTACCAACAAAATTCACATCCATAGATTCATTATTATTCTCAATCAAAGTGGACAAGGGCATATAATTAGGATCAGAAGAAACACTGTTATTAGCAAACAATTTCATAAGTTCATGCATCTTTCCACTCAAAACAGTAATTTCTTCAATCGCATGACCTTTTTTACTAGTGGATCTTTCGGTGTGCCATTGAGAATAATTAACCATAATATTATCTAGGAGTTTAGTAGCGTCTCCTGAAGTGATTTCCGTAAAAGTGCCTGCCGCGGCCAAATCTAAAAGATTTCTAGAAGAAAAATTCAATCCGGCATAAATTTTTTGTATAATCATCCATAAATTCAAGCCATGTGTAGGGCAATTACGTATCATTAATTTCATTCTCTCCCAAGCTTGTGCAACATGCTCACGATCAAGTTGCCTAAAATTCATGATATCGTTCCTAACAGAGATGATCTTAGCGGGAGGAAAATACTTAGATATAAAAACATCTTTACACTTATTCCATGAATCAATACTATTTTTAGGCAAAGAAGAGAACCAAGTTTTAGCACGGTCTCTAAGCGAAAACGGAAATAGCTTCAATTTAACAATATCATTATCCACATATTTCTTGTTTTGGATATCACACAAATCAACAAAGTGGTTTATATGGGTAGCGGCATCTTCACTAGGGATATTTCATGACAAGATTCAACAAAGCAGCATGAATTTCACAAGATTCAGCATCGGTAATAGGAGGAATCGGAGTGCTAATAAAATCGTTATTGTTGATATTGGAAAAGTCACATAATTTAGTGTTGTCTTTAGCCATAGTGACAAACAATCAATCCAACACACAAGCACACAAGAGGCAAGTGAAAAGAGGCGAACGGAGAAGAGGCGAAGAAAAGGCAAAGGGTTTTCGAAAATCGTTTTAGAAGTGGGGGAGAGGAAAACGAGAGGCGAATGACAAATAATGTAATGCGAGGGAGAAGAGTTTATGATGGGTACTTGGTATGTCTTGACTTCAGCGTAGATCTCCCTGGAAACGGCGCCAGAAATCCTTCTTGCTACCTCTTGAGCATGCGTTGGTTTTCCCTTGAAGAGGATAGGGTGATGCAGCAAAGTAGCATAAGTATTTCCCTCAGTTTTTGAGAACCAAGGTATTAATCCAGTAGGAGACTACACACAAGTCACGTAGTACCTGCACAAAAAATCAAGAACCTTGCAACCAACGCAATAAAGGGGTTGTCAATCCCTTCACGGTCACTCGCAAAAGTGAGATCTAATAGAGATAGTAAGATAAATATTTTTGGTATTTTTGTTGTATAGATTGGAAAGTAAAGATTACAAAATAAACGGCGATAGATTGTCAAGTTGATGGAAAACCAATATGATATAAAATAGACCCGGAGGCCATAGGTTTCACTAGTGGCTTCTCTCAAGATAGCCTATATTACGGTGGGTGAACAAATTACTGCCGAGGAATTGATAGTAAGGCGCATAGTTATGAGAATATCTAGGCATGATCATGAATATAGGCATCATGTCCGTTTCAAGTAGACCGAAACGGTTCTACATCTACTACTATTACTACACATATCGACCGCTATCCAGCAGGCATCTAGAGTATTAAGTTCATAAGAATAGAGTAACGCATTAAGCAAGATGACATGATGTAGAGGGATAAACTCAAGTAATACGATATAAACCCCATCTTTTTATCCTTGATGGCGACAATACAATACGTGCCTTGCTTCCCCTGCTGTCACTGGGAAAGGATACCGCTAGATTGAACCCAAAGCTATGTACTTCTCCCATTGCAAGAAAGATCAATCTAGTAGGCCAAACTAAACCGATAATTCGAAGAGACTTGCAAAGACATCAAATCATGCATATAAGAATTCAGAGAAGAACCAAATAATATTCACAGATAATCTTGATCATGAATCCACAATTCAATGGATCTCGGCAAACACACCGCAAAAAGTATTACATCGAATAGATCTCCAAGAACATCGTGTTGAACTTTGTATTGAGAACCAAAGAGAGAGAAGAAGCCATGTAGCTAACAACTATGGACCCGAAGGTATGTGGTAAACTACTCACGCTTAATCGGAGAGGCTATGGTGTTGATGTAGAAGCCCTCCGTGATCGATTCCCCCTCCGGCAGATCGCCGGGCCCCAAGGTGGGATCTCATGGGTATAGAAGGTTGCGGCGGTGAAAAATTGGTTCCGTGGCTCCCCCTTGTGTTTTTAGGGTATAAGAGTATATATAGGCGAAAGAAGTACGTCGGTGGAGCTCCGTGGGGACCACGAGGGTGGGGGTTGCGCCCACCCCTAGGCGCGCCCACCTGCCTCGTGGCTGCCTCGCGGAGTTCCAGACTTCAACTCCAAGTCTTCTGGATTGCGTTTGTTGCAAGAAAGATCATCGCGAAGGTTTCATTCCTTTTGGATTCCGTTTGGTATTCACTTTCTGCGAAACACTGAAATAGGCAAAAAAACAGAAACTGGCACTAGGACTTTGGTTAATAGGTTAGTCCCAAAAATAATATAAAAGAGCATATTAAAGCCCATTAAACATCCAAAATGGATAATATAATAGTATGGAACAATAAAAAATTATAGATACGTTGGAGATGTATCACTCTCCGTCGTTGCTCCACCCGTGGATCTACAGGTATACCCATTCTTTATTCTTATTAATGTGCTTAGGGTCATGAATGATTTTGAAGTGTCTGTCTTTTTCCGTCGGTAACTATTTATTCATATGTTGCTTGGGGGATACGATTTTTCCTGAATATAAGATTATAGATTATGGTGTCCTATGACCAAGTTGATATTTGTTGGTGTATACAAAGATCTGTTGGGTTCTTCATTGTTATGGATTCTACATGATCGTGATTTAATTTTACAGAGAAGAAAAACCACCATTGCTCTTACATTTTTAAGAGGCGCTGCAAGATAGAGATGTACCATTCTCATATATGATTTGTAGATCGGTTGTATTGTTGTAGATCAAAGGAAAGTAGATCGGTTGTATTTTTCTATTCAGTACTTCTCCTTGCAGGCAAAACAAAGGCACAATTAGTTGTATTGTTGTGCTCGTTTTACCTAAAAGGAAAGTAGGTCGAAGACAACATTTCATTACAGAATAATAAAGTTGTGTACATACTATCTTATCAATGCTCCACTTCTTTTTACATAATCTGAATTGGTGATATACTCGCCTAAGCTTATATGCTAATTGCTTGTGCACAATATGCCCATCCTGTTTACATACTATTTTTTAGCACCGCAAAGGATGTCAGATGATACGTATTTTGTCGTGTTATTTTCCTTGTGATGGTTGATAATATTAATGCTGCAATTCTTCTATGGACCAGGTCGACGATATCCTTTTGGATATCTTCATAAAAGAAACGCAATCATGATATCTAGGGAAGGCAACACAAAACTGTGTATGTTGTTTTTGTATTTTGAAGAACATGTCTTAGCCGTTTGATTGAAAATGTCAGAGGTAGATGTGGTTCTGTGACCTACTACAAATAATTCATCCATATTTTTCTTACATAGAACTGCTTTGATTCACATGTGACCAGCTCTTTGCTTGGGCTATTCTCCTCAATATTATCATATATAGTGTGTTCTTTTTCACATTCCTCTTTAAATGATTGCTGTTGTTTTTTTACATTGTTTAGACTTCTGAAACTCTATATTCGTGTGCTAAAATCACTTGTACACATGCCACTTTAGTTCTATCATCTTTCAATATGGTTAATCGTATCTGGTTGTATGTCGTCTTGCGGGCAACGCGCGGCAACCGGCGCCACCTATCTAGTACTCCCTCTGTAAACAAATATAAGAGCGTTTAGATCACTACTTTAGTGATCTAAACGCTCTTATATTTCTTTACGGAGGAAGTACTAAATTGAATCACGCATGAAAATCTCCCCGTAGGCCAGCTGTGACCTTAACCCACGCCCGTTACCCGAAACCCATACCGTACTAGTGCGTGGTACGCTCCGCCTCCAGGGAGATATCCACCGGCGCCGCGCTAGAGTTCACCTTGAAGTTGTACTGGATCAGCACCCTCGCCCCTGCATCACATTGCATCACGTACAACACTTGCTATTGTTAGTGCTGGATAAATTGAGAAGCTCTTGTTTTGACCAGAAAAACAGAAACGCCAGAATTCGTGAACTTGTTGCTAATTCATACGGTTAATCTGGTTCAGAGTTTATTGCAAAAGATTGAACCCACCTAAAAGTATAGATTGAACCCACCTAAAACTACCGTAGCAATATAGAGTGGTAGAGCATGGGCAACATTGTTCAGATCATGCACGCATGCAGGTGTACTTTTTGCGCTCTGGATTGTTACTGTGTCCTATCAAAACAGTATGCCTAATGCCTCTTAGGTTCATGTCAGGCATAACATTTTGGTGCCAATACATGGTCAGAGTTCAAACTTGAGCGACACCAACCACAGACAGAGCACTCACTACGATTCTGCACCAACCTGGCATGCCTACCTATCAATATTGAGCAAAACTCTAAAAGGAAAAGGAGAGTACAAATAGCTACTACGTATTAAGATATCTTGCACTAGCACTCTGCATTCAGTAGGATCAGTTAAAAGCATTCAGCCAAGAACTAGTTAAACGTGTACAATCGAAGGTTAAAAGTATGCTTAATGCCTCCTCAATTTATATCTTTCTTTTACTTTTTAGTCGAGTCTCCTCGGTTCATATCATAGATACGCTGCTAATGCGAATGTATGAGTTCAGACCAATGAAACTGCAGTTTTACCCTAAAGCAACTTGTCATGTCTACATATCAGTGAAACCCCACTAAAACTTGTCATATATATATATATATATATATATATATATATATATATATATATATATATATATATATATATATATATATCCTACATTTTTAAGAAGTTGATCCCCACTGCAAGGCATTCTCTTAACATGCAGATTGTCCACATCAGCAGTCCACCATGTCAGCAATTCTCCATGTTAGAATAAATTCGAGGCACTCCGTCAATAATCCAAGGACCAAGCAATCACATGAGCATGACACCGAGATTTGTTAACGAGTTTCACCGATATGGCTACATCCCCGGGGCTTGACTACGGCGCTCCTCCCGTGACACCGTCACAATACTGCACCTCGGCCACCCGAGCGCCAGCACACGCCGCCGGCTCTCCCTTGCGCGCATGTGCTATTATGTTGGCATAGTTTACATCGTGTGACTACCCCTGCTATATAAGAGAGTCCTAGGATACAAGTGTCCTACTAGGACATGACTCCATATCCTATCCAAACACAATACAACTACAAGTTCAACTGTAAGCTACCTTGTACACTATATTCGACACAAATCCAACAAACTCCACCTTGGCGAATATACTCCACCACCCTGGATTTGTCCATGCGTCAAACTTCCATGTACATTGGACTTGAGCTTATCCCATGAAAACCGCTCCTACTCCAAAGACTCCATATGACTCCACCTGCAACTTGTAATCCCATCTTTTCTTGATCACAATCAACACTTGAGAAAAATTAAGTTCCTTGTTACTCTAGTTTGTGCTCCCAACTTCCAGAGTATCCATCAATGCCATCACACACTGATCACTGACCTGCGTGAAAGTGAACCACTCACATATTGGGCGTCACACATAAGAGTTATCTGAACTCAACATCACCGCTCTTCCTTGACTGCCTGTCTGAAACTTGAAGGAATTTCACCATTGCTTGTAGTCATCCCGAGTCAAATTCGCAGTTGTCTCACCACATGTATGACCATCAAAGCCCTGGCCCGTCTCCATGTACATGTGCATACCGCACGCCTCGCCGCTATTACCGCGTCGAGCCTCCGCTGTCCTGGTCGAGTCTCCAGGGTCGCGAACCCAGACCACTCAACGCCCACTGCAGAGTACCACCGATCATCACCGACCGATGACGAGTTTCGCGCTTCCATCAGACCACTGGGCTCCAGTCTGAACTGCATGTCACTCGCTTTTTCCCGCTGAATAGTCTCCGACTCTCTATCGACTTACGCCGTAGCCCCTCAATCAGCACCGAGTGAAGTCTTCCAGACTCCAGCTCCACCTTCAACATGACTCCATGGTAGACACTAGTAGAAAATGGGCCTATTGTCCCGGTTCATAAGGGCTTTTTGTCCCGGTTCGTGAACCGGGACTAAAGGGTCGTTACTAATGCCCTGACCCTTTAGTCCCGGTTCAAACCAGAACCGGGACAGATGGGCCTTCACGTGGCCTGCGTGCTGAGCCCAGGCTGGAGGGCCTTTGGTCCCGGTTGGTGGCACCAACCGGGACCAATAGGCATCCACGCGTCAGCATTTCTGTGGCTGGTTTTTTTAAAGGGGCTTGTTTAGGGGTTTTGTGGGTTAATTTAGTGTGTTATTAGCTAGCTAATAAAGAGAAGTGTCCTCTCTTATATCTCCGTGCTTGGTTTATACCAACGCTATGCTATGCCTAAACATGGCTTAGATTGAAGTGAAGGCAACATGTGGTGCATGTCGAAAGTAATACTAATTAATCCTAACTTGATCAAGTTTGGATTAGTACTACTTTCGACATGCACCACATGCATGTTTCCTTCACTTCAATCCAATCCATGTTCATTTCACCCACTGATATATAATAACTCTTCATGCTCATATCATGCATCGTCATAATAATAAGTCCTACTAATCATCATGATACAACTTCTACTCGTTATTAGTAACAAGTCATACGATCATCATCCTCATAGTCATCGAACCAACCCTACTTAATTGTTCTTAGCACATGATCATCAGTATTAGGTAGGACCTAAATGCACTCTTTAAGGTAAAATAGCATAAAACAGTATAGACCCTGACTCTCCATTATGGAGAATGGAGATCATCCTATCTCCAATTATTGGGCCGCGCTTCCTTTTGCGTCCAAGAACCTCTTTACGAGTGTCCATACATTTTTTCCATTCTCTGATTTGCATGTCTCCACTTCTTTTAGAAATTCGGTATGGACAGTTGAGATTCGTAGGATGACCTGGATATATGTTCAAAATATCAAGGAGACCATGCTCATACATCAGATGAGGCACACAATCCTCTGGGATTATCTGTTGAAAAACATAGTAATAACTTCATAGTTAGCAATGAAGTACTAGTTTTATAAAAGTATGCAAAAGATGACGTATGTCGTAATAGTAAAAAATCTTACCAGGGTATCTCCATAGTAGTTACCGTAGTTCAACACGTGCACTAGTGGCACGTATTGACCATAATGTTGAGGAGTTCGATTGTAGATATTGTAATTCTCAAGATCATAACAAAATCCAACCAGATGATTTTTCTCCTTGTAAGTTAACTCAGAGCCATCGGTGTAGTAAGTTCTATCTACCATCTTCTGCACATTCTTTGATACTTCAAAATAAGCTGTCAATGGAAATAAGCTGTCAACTATTTTGAAATGAACAATATAAATTAGTTAATAATTAACTATGTTTGAGAAACTCACATAGCGATAGAACTGGAGGCGTATCAACAAGGACCCAAATGTCCATATTGTCTTGCTCGATTTCAGGATCACCAAGATCCATTGTGACAAGAATGCCCTCATCAAAACCATACAATTTGCAAAATGCTTCCCAATTTTTGCAACCAAAAAGGGTTACGCTCTCAGCATTATACAACTTTACTTCAAAATCCACATCATGATGGGTCCTTAGGTGAATTTTCTTCGTTTCAAAATTTTCATGGTGTTCAAAATCCATCCTCTCCAAAAAATAGCGTCTTGCATGGCATGAGATAAACTATACTCGAATTGTAAAAGATGAAAATTACACGTTGAAATAGTTGAAGTCATTCTTAATTATGAAAAAAAAACACATGTCGTCATTGCGTACCGTTTCAACTTCGAAGGTCTCCTCGAGCTTAATGTTGAAGCGACGATTGTCGTGGTTCTAACTCTGACAGTAATGTAGGGGGTATGAATGGAGAGGCTAGATCTTAGCTATGGAAGAGTTGTAAGCACACGAGGTTTACGAGTTCAGGCCCTTCGCGGAGGAAGTAACAACCCTACGTCTCCGTGCCCGGAGGCGGTCGATTGGATTATAGGTGTGTGAATAACAGGGGTGCAAACCCTTGATACTGAGGAGGGGGTGGCTTATATAGAGTTCGCCCGGCCCCTCCAGCCCTTAGTAATGCAGGGTTTAAAGTGCATTAAGACTGGGAGTTACTGGTAACGTCCCTAATAAAGTGTTATGATGACCATAAAAGCTACTTAATGGCCGACCGTTTGCGTGCGTAATGACTTTAGATCTCCTGGCAGTCGAGTGGTTGGTTCATGGTCAAGTGATTGCTTCATTGTCGAGTGTCTTCGAGTCCGTCGAGTGGGATACCTCCAAGTCGATTGAAAGGTGACTTCTTCTATGGATGTCCTTGGGTAGGGCACTCAGGACAGGCCTATGCCCCTACCCTAGGTACATAGCTTCATCATTAGCCCCTGAATGGATCGAGGTTTGAGTGAGGAAGGAGTTGGGGATCCTTCCGACTGGTTCTCCGTGCTATATGCGCGCCTTGTTTCAGATCAATCGTCACGGATGACATCGTCAACTTCTTTCAGTCGCCTTGATCCATTCTAGGCCTCTTGTCGAGTGAGTTTCTTAATTTGTGAAGTTCCGAGTGATGGTGTGAAAGGGATCTTCTGCTTGACAAGTTGTTCTGCAGCCCGCGGATTTTGCGGGATTTGAATTTCGGGAAGTGCACGGGACGGGGGTGGCCGCAGTAATCGGATGTGATAAGACGTAAGCTCCTCGATTCCCATGCCACTTTTTTCGCCACGTACCGCGCGTGCGCCTGTTGCGGGATTTGACAGGATTGCCCGGGCCTACCAGTCAGCCACTCGGAAGCGACCTCTTATAAGCTACTGGCTCTGGACTTCCGAACAGTGCGCCTTCACTTTTCCTCCTCCCTTCACGAGATCCTCCGCCACCTCCGGTCTCACCTTAGTGCCGTAGGTCTGTTCGAGCTTCGCCGGCGAGGATGGTGAAGGATAAGACGTCAGCTCTGGAGCGCGCGAAGAAGGCGGCGGTGCAGGGGAGGGGAAGAAGTCTGCTCGAGGCGGATCTTCCTCGAGGACTACTCTGCCTAAGGATTGGATCCAGGGCGAATGGATGCCATCGGTGATTCGGCAGGAGGACCTTGATGATATGGTCGAGGGGGGAGTCATTCTCCACGAAGCTGCGCGTCTCCCGGGGAAAGAAGTTGAACCCCGGCCTCTTGATGGTGAGTGCGTCCTCCTCGCTACCCATATTGATCGCGGATTCTCTCTGCCTCCTCATCCTTTTTTCTGGAGTTTCTTGAACTTCTTCGGAGCGCACCTCCATCACTTCACTCCCAATTCTATCGTGTATCTTGCTGCTTTCGTTTCCTTGTGTGAAAATTTCTTGGGCTGCCGCCCCCATTGGGGACTCTTTAAGCACTTCTTCACTTGTCGTTCCCAATCGGTCAAGAAGGCCAAGTCGAGTGACGAACGGACTCAAGTGATCCAGCTGTGCGGGGGCCTGGCGATCCAAATGAGGGGAAAGAGTTCTTTTTCGTCTATCACTTTTCCCGAGTCGGTCCGTGGTTGGCAGACGACCTGGTTTTACTGTAAAGACCAGGCGACCCCAGGACAGTCGACTGGGCTTCCCCCTTTCTCTCTGAACCGAGCGCAGAAACCTGCCTCCCTGAAAGTAGCGCCAGAGGAAAAGGCGCAAGTCAAGTTGTTGGTGGGTCGAGTGGTTCAACTTGTCCGCGAGGGCGTGACCGGCATGGACTTGTTGGAGGTCTTCCTTCGGAGGCGCATCCAACCGCTTCAGGCTTGTGACCACCCGATGTGGCTGTACTCGGGTCTCGAAGACACCACTCGGGTTCATCCAGAGGAGGTCACTGACGAGATGCTGGAAGGATGGTTGTCAAGTATCACAGGGAACAAAGACAACCCTCGAGGAGCCAGGAGGATTCCTCCACTCGACAACACATACGAAGTGGACCAGGTCTGACCTTGTGTTTCTGACTGAGATCTTGCTTTCTTTATCTGTTCTCTTTGAACCGGTCGATTGATTTTTGTCTTGTATGCTGTCCTCCAGGCAACTACTGAGATGTACTCGACACCCAATGGAGCGCAGGAGCAGGCCGAGGAAGGAGAGGCGAGCGGAGGTAAGAGCGGAGACGAGCCAGGAGAGTGGGAATCTGACGGCGAGGGAGAGGGGGATGGCGATGACGACTCCAGCGAAGAGGAGGAGGAGGAAGCCGACCCCCCCCCCCCCCCCCCGCTCGGAAAGGCGATCCAAGCTTACACACGACCCTGCGCGGGAACGTGGTAAGGCGACTGCTCCTGTTGGGCAGTCGTCGAAGCGCACTCGAACCTCTTCTCCAGTGCCAACTGAAAAAGCTCCCAAGCATCCACGCGCGACACCGTCGAAGCCGCCCAAGACTCTTCCCAAGATGAAGATGACTGTCCCCACCATTTCTGGGTAATAGTAGAATTTGTTTTCTTTTGCTGAACGCGACTGACTCTTGGTCAACTCATTGATCAAGCTGGCTGACTTTCGAAATTTTGCAGAGCTGCCACCTCGGAGATCTCCGCCAAGGATGATGATCAAGAGATGGAAGACGCTGTTACCTCCAACCCTGGTATGATTATTAATGCTCTACCTGGAGTCGACTGTCAATTTGTTATAACTCTGGTCGATTGAACTTTTCTCTTGTAGATCCTCCTCATGTCATTGACCTCCCTGACGATGACGACGAAGTGCCGCTGAGGGCGAGAAGGAACAAGAGGGCGCTGGCTGGCAAGACTCCACAAACTACTCCGGCATCTGAGGCCGTAGTGCGTGAGGGTGGCGATACCACTCGGGCTTCTGTGACCTTTGCTGAGCCTCTGACGAGTGTCCGACCTTCAACGTCGACTGCAAATCCGCCTTCGCTTTTCGCCACACACCACGTCCCTGAGGACCAAGTGGGTGCTGCTAAAGAAGCTATACGCCAGGCGGGGATCATGATGGAGCAAGTGAAGGTGGTTTGGGAAGCCAACCAAGCAGCTTATGACGCGAGTTCAGCTCTTCAGAGCAATGTCCAGGTCAGTCGACTCAACGCTTGTTCTGTTAGGATATGCTGTCTGAAGAATCTCTTTTCCGAAGATCTTTATTTCTATACACCCACTGGGTGTGACTATTAATTTTTGGACGAGTGGGGGCACGCTAAGTGCACCCACTGGGTGTAGTCCCCGAGACTACGATGGACTGCTGGCAGTCGACTGTAGTCTTTATACTGTCTTTCTGTAGTTGTACTTCTTCACTCGGTCTGGTCAGGCCATGTCGAATGGAACTGTATCCGGGAAGTCGACTTTTTTTTGAAAACCAGTGGGGGCACGCTGAGTACACCCACTGGGTGTAGTCCCCGAGACTACTGTCTAATGTTTTTGATTCGGCTGTAGTCTTAGAAACGCCATCATTGTCTCTTGGTTACTCGGAAGCAACTTATCTTGGACATCTGTCGACTGATTTCTCGCAGAAATCCTGTGAACTTGTGGCTCGCTTCACCAAGTTGGAGAAGCAATAGATCCAGCTCAACCTTGACCTGAAGCTTGCTCAGGAGAATTTGCAGAAGGCGCGAGAAGAAGCAAAAGGTATGGCTGGTGAGGTTCTCCATTCTTGACGAGTGACTTTTCTTTCTTGTCCATTCTTGATGCTGATCTCACTCGACGTTCCATAGATAAACTAGAGGAAGCTCTGAAGAAGAAGGATCAAGATCTTGCCGAAGCGCAGAAGGAGGCCTTGAACAAGACCAAGCTTGCTGAAGAAAAGCTGACTTCAGTCGGAGCTCTTGAAAAGGAGAAGTCTAGACTGAAAACTGCTCTTGATGCGGCTAAACAAGAAGTCAGCCGCCTGAAAAATGACAAGATAGCTCTGGGTGACAAGGCCAGTGAACTGGTGGGGAAGAAGAAAGATCTTGAGGCTTATCTCGGGGGACTTGCCAAGAAGTTGTTCATCAAGCTTGAGGGTAACAATTTTCACCTGACTAGCTTGTCGTCACTAGGCTCATGCAGGGTCGCTGTCTTATCTTTGACTTGTGTTTACAGAATTCTACCAGAACTTCGAGGAAGAGACCAGTCGAGTGGAGAGATATTTGGATCCCATTAACTCCCTAGTGAAAGATGAAGCTGCTATGAACGTGCTCCAACTGGAGTCTCGTGTTGCAAGTGTGGTTGATTATCTGGCCCGACTGAAGGTTGCGGTGTCGCGGATCGACACATCGCTCTGGCCCAGGACGACTCTTCCGAATGACCTCGAGTCTCTGATGACTCGACTGAATGACGTTCCTGGTCGAGTGATGGAATGGAAGAAATCCTCTGCAAGGTGTGGTGCCGATGTCACTCTGTCTCTGGTCCGCGTGCACTGCAAGGAGGCGCGAGAGGAAAAGCTGGCTGCCATCCAAGTCGCCAATACTAGGAAGCACAACTTTCAAGATTTCATGGAGACTTTCATCGCCGCGGCCACTCCTTTTGTAGACGGGATCGACTAGGACGAGTTCGTCGCCCCTTCCAGTCCTCCGCCAGAGGAATAAAACTTTGATGCTTCACTTTAAATTTGCCTCGGAATGCCGAGTGGATTTTGTAACCGTTAAACTCAGTCGAGCTGAAGGCTCGAGTACTTTGATCTGAGGTTTGGGACCTTTGGGATCTTAACCGAACTTGATTTATCGTTAAATATCTTCATAGATTAACTGTCGAGTGGAACTTGATCTTCACTCGAAATAACTTCGTATTTGAGGTGCAGCTCCAAAGGAGAAGATAGCAGTCGATTCGCACATTGTCGTTGTTGCGGATTGGGATATGCTCTGTACTTAGGCGAGCACTGGGCTGCAGCTAAGCCCCCGAGTGGGTGGTTTGCTCACCACTCGGTAGGATTTTTTAAACACTTAGGCGAGCGCTGGGCTGCAGCTAAGCCCCCGAGTGGGAGGTCTGTTCACCACTCGGTAGGATTTTTTAAACACTTAGGCGAGCACTAGGCTGCAGCTAAGCCCCCGAGTGGGAGTCTGGCTCGCCACTCGGTAGGATTTTTTAAACACTTAGGCGAGCACTGGTCTGCAGCTAAGCCCCCGAGTGGGAGTCTGGCTCACCACTCGGCAGGATTTTTTTCGAACTTAGGCGAGTACTAGACTGCAGCTAAGCCCCCGAGTGGGAGGTTTGCTCACCACTCGGTAGGATTTTTTCAAACTTAGGCGAGTACTGGAATGCAGCTAAGCCCCCGAGTGGGAGGTTTGCTCACCACTCGGTAGGATTTTTTAAACACTTAGGCGAGTACTGGACTACAGCTAAGCCCCCGAGTGGGAGGTTTGCTCACCACTCGGTAGGATTTTTTAATCACTTAGGCGAGCACTGGGCTGCAGCTAAGCCCCCGAGTGGGAGTCTGGCTCACCACTCTGTAGGATTTTTTCAAACTTAGGCGAGTACTGGACTGCAGCTAAGCCCCCGAGTGGGAGGTCTGCTCACTACTCGGTAGGATTTTTTAAACACTTAGGCGAGCACTGGGCTGCAGCTAAGCCCCCGAGTGGGAGTCTGGCTCACCACTCGGTAGGATTTTTTAAACACTTAGGCGAGCACTGGGCTGCAGCTAAGCCCCCGAGTGGGAGTCTGGCTCACCACTCAGCAGGATTTTTTCGAACTTAGGCGAGTACTGGACTGCAGCTAAGCCCTCAAGTGGGAGTCTGGCTCACCACTCGGTAGGATTTTAAACACTTAGGCGAAACGGGTTCGCAGCTAAGCCTCTGAGTGAGAGGCTGGCTCTCCACTTGGTAGGATTTTTCTTACATATAGACTTAGGCAAAACGGATTCGCAGCTGAGCCACCCACTGGGGGATTTCACACGCAAACAGAAGCAACAATAATTACTGGAAAAATTATAACACTCTTGTCTTTGATAAATAAACTACAGAAGTTTTTCTTATTACATCTCATTCGAGTGAGAATTCAAGTGTAAAAGGGGCGGAGCAGGTCCGCATTCCAAGCTCGTGGCTCGTCGATCTGGCGATCGACATTGTAAAGGTGATACGCTCTGTTGTGGACAACTCTGGTGACGATGAAGGGGCCTTCCCAAGTAGGCGCGAGCTTGTGTGGTTTCTGTTGATCCACTCAGAGGACCAAATCTCCTTCTTGAAAGGCTCGACTCTTCACATTCCTGGCATGGAATCGACGCAAGTGTTGCTGATAAATGGTCGATCGGATCATAGCCATTTCTCTTTCTTCTTCTAGGAGGTCGACTGCGTCTTGCCGGGCTTGTTCTGCTTCATATTCGGTATAAAGCTCGACTCGGGGTGCATTGTGAAGTAGATCACTTGGCAGGACTGCTTCGACTCTGTATACCATAAAGAACGGAGTTCTCCCAGTCGACCGGTTCGGGGTGGTCCTCAATCCCCATAGAACTGACGGAAGCTCATCGACCCAAGCACCTGCTGCGTGCTTGAGTCATGCATCAGCCGAGGCTTTAATCCTTTGAGAATCAGAGCATTTGCTCTTTCTGCTTGTCCATTCGACTGGGGGTGGGCGACCGATGCGTAGTCGACTCGTGTGCCTTGAGAGGCGCAAAAGGCTCTGAACTTGTCTGAATCAAAGTTTGACCCATTGTCAGTGATGATGCTATGCGGGACTCCATATCTGAATGTTATCTCCCTGATAAAACAGATAGCAGTGCAAGCATCTAGATTCTTGATAGGCTTAGCTTCAATCCATTTGGTAAACTTGTCGACTGCTACGAGCACATGTGTGAAGCCGCTCCTTCCTGTTCTTAACGGGCCAACCATGTCCAGTCCCCAAACAGCGAAGGGCCAGACGAGTGGAATGGTCTTCAGGGCTGATGCAGGTTTGTGCGACATGTTGGAGTAGAACTGACACCCTTCACACTTGTCGACTATCGCTTTTGCCATTTCGCTTGCTCTTGGCCAGTAAAAACCCGCTCGGTATGCTTTAGCCACGATGGTCCGAGAGGACGCATGGTGACCACAGGTCCCCGAGTGGATATCATCAAGGATTATCTGACCTTCTTCTGGTGTTATACACTTCTGACTGATTCCAGTCGCGCTTTCTCTATATAACTGTCCTTTTATGACTATGAAGGCTTTGGATCGACGGACGACCTCTCGAGCCTCTTCTTCGTCCTTTGGGAGTTCTTTCCTCAGGATATACGCGATGTACGGTATCGTCCAATCGGGGGTGATTGTCAAGACTTCCATGATCAGGTCGACCACTGCTGGAATTTCGACTTCAGTCGGATCTGAGGCACTCTTTGGTTGGGGAGCTTCATCTGTGAAAGGATCTTCTTGAACTGAAGGCGAGTGAATGTGTTCCAGAAATACATTGCTAGGAATGGCTTCTCTCTTGGAACCTATCTTTGCCAAATCATCAGCTGCTTGATTTTTCAGTCGGGGAATGTGATGAAGTTCCAACCCCTCGAGTTTCTTCTCTAACTTTCTCACTACATTGCAATAACCAGTCATAGCTGGACTTATGACGTCCCATTCCTTCATCACCTGATTTACCACCAAATCTGAGTCGCCATAGACCATGAGGCGACGGACGCCGAGTGAAACGGCCATGCGCAACCCATACAAAAGCGCTTCGTATTCTGCTTCGTTATTGGAGGAATCGAAATGAATCTGGAGAACATATCTGAGTTTATCTCCTCGGGGGGAAACCAATACTACTCCAGCACCGGATCCATTCAGCATCTTAGATCCATCGAAGAACATGGTCCAGTGCTCCGAGTGAACTTGAGTCGGAAGTTGCTATTCAATCCACTCGGTGACGAAATCTGCAATTGCTTGGGACATGATGGCCTTCTTTGCCTCAAACTGGATATCTAGGGGAAGGAGTTCAATCGCCCATTTTGCCACTCGACCAGTTTCATCTGTGTTGTGAAGAATCTCTGATAGTGGGGCGTCGCTGACGACTGTAATGGTGTGGTTAGAGAAGTAATGCGCAACCTTCTTCGTGGTCATATAGATCCCATATACGAGCTTCTGATAATGAGGGTATCTTTGCTTTGAAGGAGTCAAAACTTCAGAAACATAATACACTGGGCGCTGAGTTTTGCAGGCCTTTCCTTCTTCTTCCCGCTCGACCGTATGTACTGTAGTGACAACTTGTCCTGTGGCTGCGATGTAAAGCAGCAAAGGCTCCTTGCTGATTGGGGCAGCAAGCACCGGCTAGGTGGATAGCAGAGCTTTGAGCTCTGTAAACGCTGCATCAGCTTCTGGAGTCCACTCGAACTTGTCGGACTTCTTCATCAGTCGGTAAAGAGGCAATGCCTTTTCACCGAGGCGAGAGATGAATCGACTTAAAGCGGCCAAGCATCCTGTAAGCTTCTAGACATCATGCACATGCACAGGATGTTTCATCCGGAGAATAGTACCAATTTTTTCAGGATTAGCGTCGATTCCCCGTTTGGAAACGAGAAGACCGAGTAACTTCCCACCTTGAACTCCGAATGTGCACTTTGATGGATTGAGCTTGATATCATACCTCCTGAGGTTGGCAAAGGTTTCAGCAAGGTCAGTCAGCAGGTCGGAACCCTTCCGTGACTTAACCACAATGTCATCCATGTATGCCTCCACATTCCGACTTATCTGAGTGAGCAAACACTTCTGAATCATTCTCATGAACGTGGCACCGGCATTCTTTAGGCCGAAGGGCATGGTGACATAACAGAAGCACCTGAATGGAGTGATGAAAGCAGTTTTGATCTCCTCGGGTCCATACAGACGGATCTGATGATACCCGGAGTAGGCGTCTAGAAAAGACAAACGCTCACACCCCGCAGTCGAGTCAACTATCTGGTCGATGCGGGGGAGAGGAAAATGATCTTTCGGGCAGGACGGATTGATATGTTTGAAGTCGATGCACATGCGAAGTGACTTGTCCTTCTTTGGGACCATGACAACATTGGCGAGCCACTCGGAGTGGTAAATTTCTCAGATGAACTCTGCTGCTAAGAGCCGAGCCACCTCCTCACCAATGGCCTTCCTCTTCTGAACGGCGGACCGTCGAAGATGCTCTTTCACAGGCTTAAATTTTGGGTCGACTCGTAGACGGTGCTCAACCAGCCCCCTGGGAACTCCAGGCATGTCAAAAGGTTTCCATGCGAAGATTTTCCAGTTCTCACGGAGGAACTGGATGAGCGCTTCTTCCTATTTGGAGTCGATCATTGTTGAGATGTGAGTCGGAGCAGCATTTGGATCGGTCGGGTGAATGTGAACTGGCTTCGTTTCACCGGACGACAGAAAAGCTGATTCTGAAGCTGGCTTCTTGGCTCGTAACAATTCACTCGGATCTGCGGTCTTCTGATACTCTTGTAGCTCGACCACTGCCATCTGAGCGTCTGCAATCTTTGAGCCTTTCTGAAAACACTCTTCTGCTTTCTTCTGATTACCTGTAACAGTGATGACACCTTTGGGACCAGGCATCTTCAATTTGAGATACACATAGCATGGTCGAGCCATGAAGCGTGCATAAGCTGGCCTGCCCAAAATGGCGTGATAAGCACTTTGGAAATCCACAACTTCGAATGTCAACTTTTCCTTGCGGTAATTCTTGGAGTCACCGAAAACCACATCAAGAGCAATTTGGCCGAGTGACTCGGCTTTCTTCCCAGGCATGACTCCATGGAAACTCATGTTACTGGTACTGAGTCTGGACATCGGAATGCCCATTCATTTCAATGTTTCTGCATATAGTATGTTCAAACCACTGCCACCATCCATCAGGACTTTAGTCAGTCGAGTGCCTTCGACAACTGGGTCGACCACCAAAGCTTGCCTCCCAGGAGTGGCAATGTGTGTGGGGTGATCCGAGTGGTCGAATGTGATGGCAGTCTCAGACCATTTCAGATAACTGGGCGTTGCCGGAGCAACCATATTCACCTCGCGGTTAATGACTTTTAGTCGACTTTTGCTTTCAACATCAGCAAAAATCATCAAGGTGGAATTGACCTGGGGGTATCCATCGTCACTATCTTCCTTGTCCTCAACTTTGTCCGACTCCTTTTCTTTATCTTTGGATTGTTTGCCCTGAAACTGCTGGATCAGGAGCCGACACGGTCGAGTGGTATGTTTTGGGTAAATGAGTTTACCCTCTTCGTCCTTCTTGGTGTGGATGTGACACGGCAGATCCAAAACATAATTTCCATCTTGGTATTTAACTTTCTTGGGGTTCCAAGGCCATTTGGGTTTTCCCTTAAATTTTCCCTGGGTTACGGCCAGGGCCTCCCCAGGAGAGGCTGGCTCGGCCTTCCGCTTCTGTTTCCGACTGGAATTTCCTCCGGTTTCCTGGGCGACTACCTTTTGCTTGCCACTCCGGAGTCGATCCTCATCTTCACCATTAGCGTATTTGGTGGCGATCTCCATCATCCGATTGAGAGACATCTCTCCCACTCGACCGAACTTCAGATTCGATTCTCTGTATTTAACGCCTTCTTTAAAGGCACAAACTGCTTGATGATCTGGCACATTTTCAACTGTATGATGCAAAGTGTTCCATCTCTGGATGTAATCTCTCAGAGTTTCGTTCGGCTTCTACACGCAAGACCGCAATTCTGTAAGACCTGCAGGTCGCTTGCATGTTCCTTCGAAGGTTGTGACAAACACTCGGGAGAGGTCCTCCCAAGTGTAGATGTTGCTGGGTGCTAACTGGTTTAACCACGCTCTGGCTGAGCCTTCTAACATGAGAGGCAAATGCTTCATAGCTACGTCATCATTGCCACCGCCAATCTGAACAGCCACTCGGTAATCTTCGAGCCAAGTGTCAGGCTTAGACTCATCGGTGAACTTACTAACTCCAGTCGCCAACCTGAAGTTGGGAGGAATCACAGCGGCCCTAATGGCTCGACTGAAACATTCTGGTCCTGAAACATGTACTCTGCTACTGGTAGGAGCATCTCTGTCATGGCCTTCTCGGTGAGCTCTATTCCTGTCGACCAAACTTTGAACGAGAATGGATCTCGCATCAAAGCCTGGATCTCTGGGGTCGACTGGAATTCTCCACCCAACACTATGAGGGCTCCTGTCATCTTGCTGTCGAGGCGCATATGATCCGCTCCTCGGGGAGGGGTTGGCACTCGACGTTGATCATCACGATCGAATCGGTGATCATACTGCTCATTCCTTCTGTACTGATCATGTCGGTCCCCACGTCCCTCATGCCTCGAGGGCGATCTTGGGCTGTGAGCCGACTGGACTGTATCTGCTGCGACGGATCGACTATTGATCTTGTTCCGCGATTGAGAAACAGCAGAATTCTGGTTTCCCGCTGCTCGGAGCAACGCACTGATTTGCAGCAAGCCCCTACCAGCCTCTGACTGGGAGGGCTGAATCGACTCTGCTATACGGGCCGCAGCCACCAAATTCTGAACTGGAGTTCGATATACCTGCGTAGGTGGAAAGAGCTGTCGCCGACTGGATTCAGGAACCCGTTGACGCGCTCGCTCGTCGAGTGCTCGCTGGAGATTCTCCAGTCGAGTGCGCTCGGCCAAGTTAGCCAAGCGCGCGTCCTCCAAGGCTGGGGCCTCGGGGGTTTCTCCAACGATAGGAGTGTGGAGTGCATCCATGTTCCGGCGGCGAAGCTCCTCTCGCTGCACGGAAGTAAGAGGCTCGGGGAGATACTCCTCGTGGGGATGCGACGGGTCGCCCCCACCCGCGCCTCCATCGGTGCGGCGAAAACCGGGAGGAATGCGTGACCCATCGATCACCAGAACCTCTGCCGCTGGATCACTGCTGCCGCATTCGGATGCGGTCTCTGCGGAGCCAGTCGACAGGTCGAACAGGTCGTAGAGGGATTCTCGGGCTCGATCGCCGCGACTTGTGGGGTGGCCGACTGGCGTGTCACCGCATGTCTCACCCACCTCTGAAGCCTCGACCGACCGGAGCGCTTGCGCCGGTGGGAGACAGGGCGGGAAGACGTCGCTTGGGGCGACTGATACTGGGTCGACGGCTGTCGCAGGAGGACACCACGGACGCATGCGCGAAAATGCGTCGCCCCGCGGACGGGGAGCGCATCAACGTCGAGTGGGGCCTCCTGAAGCCAAGCGGAGTCGTCGGCGATGAACGTGAGCGCGCCAAGACGGATCTCGCAGCCCTCCACCAAAGCTCCGCACGAAACCATGATCAAAGAGATCGGAAAAAATCGCAACTTCTCCAATTAGGCGCTAAGACTCCTAGCCCCAAGGTGGGCGCCAACTGTCGTGGTTCTAACTCTGACAGTAATGTAGGGGGGTATGAATGGAGAGGCTAGATCTTAGCTATGGAAGAGTTGTAAGCACACGAGGTTTACGAGTTCAGGCCCTTCGCGGAGGAAGTAACAGCCCTACGTCTCGGTGCCCGGAGGCGGTCGATTGGATTATAGGTGTGTGAATAACAGGGGCGCGAACCCTTGATACTGAGGAGGGGGGTGGCTTATATAGAGTTCGCCAGGCCCCTCCAGCCCTCAGTAATGTAGGGTTTAAAGTACATTAAGACTGGGAGTTACTGATAACGTCCCTAATAAAGTGCTATGATGACCATAAAAGCTACTTCATGGCGGACCGTTTGCGTGCGGAGTGACTTTAGATCTCCTGGCAGTCGAGTGGTTGGTTCATGGTCGAGTGATTGCTTCATTGTCAAGTGTCTTCGAGTCCGTCGAGTGGGATACCTCCAAGTCGATTGAAAGGTGACTTCTTCTATGGATGTCCTTGGATAGGGCACTCAGGACAGGCCTATGCCCCTACCCTAGGTACATAGCTTCATCACCGATCATCATCCAGGTGAGGCCTGTCGCACAGACCTCGATCGTCGTGGCACCAGTCGAACTCCCCCGGGAGACTTCCTTCGTCCGATGATGACATTTCCTACGTTCATAATTCAAAGATTAAACATGTACAATTAAAAAACTAAATTAGATCATTATTATTCAACTAATCATATGCATATGCCTTGCATAGTGCTCTCCAATTTTAGCATTCAATAAGAAAAATCAAATCACAAAATAAAGTAGTATTCAAATTAGGATGCATTCAATTATAAGAAAACTACATCATCTCCATGTGTCCGTACATCGTCGAATATTATCACTAATACACGTCGAATACTATCATACATATTGCCAGTACAGTTAGAACCGTAGCGCCCGACGGGTATCGGCGCGGGCGGTGGACACCCAAAGGGAAGGAACCATCACAGGATCATAGCTCCAGTGAGATTCCTGAAGAACCTGCCAGGTATTCTCGAACCTGCCCTGCAACGCAACCATGTAGCGACGGACGTGCTGGTCCTCCTCGCTGACACGGTGACGTACCACCTCCGCGGTGTCTGGAAGCCTCGGCACTGTCACTGGCCCACGCGACCGCCACCAAACAAGGATCGGGTCAACGACGGGCTGGCTCCTCACCAAGCTACGCCCCCCGGAAGGTAGCGCGTCCTAGTACCACCCCGGCGGAGCTCAGTCCCGGACATGGCCCATCTGGTCAAGCAGGTGTCGTCCTCCGCCGACTCGACGACGAGGATGCGGGATAGGCATCGTCCACGTCGATGCGAGAAATATTGCTTTAACTAAAAAAATAAACTAGTTCTATTAATTTTCTTGCTAAAAATAAACTACTTCTATATATAGTAAATAAACTAGTTTTCTTAAATCAACCAGTTCAACTACTACTAATATAAGCACTTAATTACTATAAATAAAATAAAGTAGTACTAACTAAAAATAAACTACTTGTATATATAGTAAAATAAAGTAGTACTTATTAAATCAACTAATTTAACTACTAATTAAACTAGTTCAAAGCATTAACCTAGAATGTACTATCCAAAAATGCACTAACAGTAGAACTAATAACCTCAAATGCATTAAATCAACTAACCATAAATGTAACTTTTGCAACACAATTTTTTTTCTGAATATGCACATATATATATATGAACATACGTATACATAAATTGACAAAAAAAATTCTATGAACAAAAAAAATCATACATCAATTCATACATATCAATGGATCATACATACATCTGCATACATATATATACATACAACATCCATATATACATACATCAATGAATTACAAAAAAATTGAAAAAAACAGAGAGCAGGCCGGCCGGGGCGGAGGCGGCGGCGCGCGGCAAAGCAGAGCAGGCCGGGGCGGTGGCGGCGGCGCGCGGCAAGCAGAGAAGGCAGGGGCGGCGGCGTGGGGGAAGGGAGGGGTCGGGGCTCACTAGGCGGCGACGGAGAGGTCGAGGCAGAGGGCAGGGGCGCTGGACAGCGCGGGGCGGCGACGGCGTCGGGGCGGCGCGGGACGGCGTTAGAGGGGCGCGGGACGGCGCGCGGCGACGACGGCGACAGCGAGGCACAGAGGGGCAGCCTGGCAGCGGCGTCGGGGCGGGATCGAAGAACTGACCCCAAATTTTCACAAGTGCTGTATATATAGACCGAGCATTGGTCCCGGTTCGTGGCTCAAACCGGGACCAATGCCACCTTTAGTCCCGGTTGGTGCCACCAACCGAAACCAAAGGCCACTTTTCGGCAGCCCAAAGGGCGGGAAGCGGCGGCCTTTAGTCCCGGTTGGTGCCACCAATCGGGACTAAAGGGGGCATTGGTCCCGGTTG
The DNA here is from genome assembly GCA_032464435.1 of Aegilops umbellulata. Classification (NCBI taxonomy): domain Eukaryota; kingdom Viridiplantae; phylum Streptophyta; class Magnoliopsida; order Poales; family Poaceae; genus Aegilops; species Aegilops umbellulata. Next base: position 439,250,193 of record CP136060.1, read on the forward strand.
TTGCCATGAACTGGTACCAATGCCCCCTTTAGTCCCGGTTGGTGCCACCAACCGGGACCAAATGCCTTGTGCTGCTGCGGCGTCGAAAGTTTAGTCCCACCTCGCTAGTTGAGAGGGGTGCGCAGTGGTTTATAAGCCCCACTGCCTCACTCCTCTCGAGCTCCTCTCCATTGCAGGATTACGGGCCTAATTGTCACTGCTATGCCTGTGGGCCTTCTGGGCCTCCTGCGGGCCTAAATCCTGGCCCATGGATGGGTTTCTAGTCGTATTCAGGCCGTGGGGGCCTAGTAGGTGGCAATTGTTTTTTGTTTTTTTGTTGCTTTATTTATTTTATTTTATTTCTACTTACAACAAAATACTTATTCTTAATATAAGTATTTTTTCCAGATTTTTTGTTTTGTTTTCTGCATTATTTATTTTCTTTTGTTTTTTTCTTTAGTTTTTAATTCTTTATGCTTTTAGTTTTAGAAAAATTATAAGTTTTTTTGTTAATGCCATTAGTTTTCAAATTTGAAAACACTTTTTTTTGTTTTTTTGTTTTCTTTGTTGCTTTATTTATTTTATTTTGTTTCTACTTACAACAAAATACTTATTGTTAATATAAGTATTTTTTTCTAGATTTTTTGTTTTGTTTTCTGCATTATTTATTTTCTTTTGTTTTTTGCTTTATTTTTTATTTCTTTATGCTTTTAGTTTTAGAAAAAATATAAAATTTTTGTTAATGCCATTAGTTTTCAAATTTGAAAACACTTTTTTTGTTTTTTTGTTTTCTTTGTTGCTTTATTTATTTTATTTTGTTTCTACTTAAAACAAAATACTTATTGTTAATATAAGTATTTTTTCCAGATTTTTTGTTTTGTTTTCTGCATTATTTATTTTCTTTTGTTTTTTGCTTTACTTTTTAATTCTTTATGCTTTTAGTTTTAGAAAAATTATAAACTTTTTGTTAATGCCATTAGTTTTCAAATTTGAAAACACTTTTTTTGTTTTCTTGTTTTCTTAGTTGCTTTATTTATTTTATTTTGTTTCTACTTACAACAAAATACTTATTGTTAGTATAAGTATTTTTTTCCAGATTTTTTGTTTTGTTTTTTGCATTATTTATTTTATTTTATTTTGCTTTATTTTTTAATTCTTTATGGTTTTAGTTTTAGAAAAATTATAAACTTTTTGTTCATGCCATTAGTTTTCAAATTTGAAAACACTTTTTTTGTTTTCTTGTTTTCTTTGTTGCTTTATTTATTTTATTTTGTTTCTACTTACAGAATATTAGGATTTTTAGTATTATATTTACTATCTACAATCTTTCTCCATAGAGATATCAAAAATTATAAACTTTCTATTAGTGCCATTAGTTTTTAAATTAGAATAGTTAAAATTTGAATTCTTTGAAATTTGTGTGAATCACAAGTTTGTGATTAACTTTACTAAAAAAATGAACATAGATGCGCCTATAGAGAAAATTCAACCTAAATTAATAATCAATTTCTATGAATTTCAGAGAAATTCATTATGAATTTAGGTCAAATTTCCTGTATAGGGGCATCTATTTTCATTTTGAGAGTAGCTCAACAAGGCAGAGAGGGACGGGCTTATAAACCGGTGTGGGCGCCCTTCGGTTGGCGAGGTGGGACTAATCTGTGAATCGCAATGAGGACCAACCATTTAGTCCCGGTTCATGCCACCAACCGGGACCAATGGTGGTGGGCCAGGAGCGAGGCCCATTGGTCCCGGTTTGTTCCACCAACCGGAACCAAAAGGTCCAGACGAACCGGGACCAATGGCCCACGTTGCCCGGGCGGCCCCTGGGCTCACTAACCGGGTAAAATGCACCCATTGGTCCCGGTTCTGGACTGAACCGGGACTAATGGGCTTATCCGGCCTGAACCAAAGCCCCCTTTTCTACTAGTGAGATGAGCAATCCACCCCCGCGCCCCGTTGACTTTAAGGTCTCATGTGCGCACCGTCTTGAATCAACTGCGCGCCATAGTCTTGTCAAAGCCACACAAGCCCTCAGGCCCCGCGCCACGTGTTTCCACTCCCCAGAAGTCTGCCACCATTAGCATCATGCTCCTATGTCGTCATCGCCGATCCCACCACCGTCTTTTGTACCAACCGACATCTCTGTTGATCCGTCAGACTAACAAGTCGGACCCAGCCGAACATGTCTTGACTACAACCATCTGCAACTCCTCACAGCCCTCATCATCCGTCTTAACCGGCTTGACATCTCGCAACGCCTTCAAGCATCCCTGTTGTGCCAACAAATTTTTCACCTTTGTCTGTCGTAACCCAAAGTTTTCAGTTCCGTTGAACGTCTCCACCTCAAACCTGGTATCCATTGGCTCCATGGTTCTTTGTATAGCTGACCTGTGAAAAAATACCGAGCACTCTTTCCGTGATCTCCAAGTACACCAAGTATACTAGTTGCAAATCCAACAAGATAGCTTCTAATCTTCACGTGGAGTAGCTCTCTTGCACAAGTTCAAATGCTAGCTTTGCATACCCAAATCCTACGTGGAGTAGCTCTCTTGCACAAGTTCAAATGCTAGCTTTGCATACCCAAATCCTTGCCTCCCCGCGTGCTGCATAACACATGACGAATGCTTTTCTTTTGGAGTTTTGAAGTTGCATGTCTACGACTCGGCCACCGGGAGAACGCATATCCCCAGGGACTCGGTCCCTTTTTTATTTCCAAACAAATCTCATGTCAGGTGTCTCCACAGCTTTCCAGAGCACAACACAGCCTAAGACTAGCCACAATGGAGGGTAACATACAATAGTAACATACACATATCCTTAGACTATGTTACTACCTTCATAGTGGGTAGTAACATAAGTGTGGTAACATGCAGAGCTTCATTTGTTAGGTTATAGACTCATATTGCATTGGGACGTGTGATGTTACAGTAACTAGCTAAGTTACTGCAAGTACCTCTCTCCTCATTAACTCATTGCCACACAAGCAAATTTGCTGAGGTGGACTCGATGTTACTGCTGAAATTACTCCCACTGTGGCTAGTCTAACCAGGCCACGCACTGCACCAGCATCGCCCAACAGCAGCCCCGCCTGGGCCATCGGCCACAGCGCGACCGCCTGCAGTGGCCTCGTCCACGTTGTCACACACGCGCGTGTGCCAAACGATTCCGCGTCTGCCACTGCTTCCAATCGATCTGGATCGATCCAATCTGCTCATGAAAGACATCCACCGACGGGCCGACGCCTCGCTGTTCACGATTGCTGCTTAAAGGTCACAACACGACCAACTTCGCTTTGAATCGCAACTCGCCCACGATATGTGTTCCCGTATCGCGATCGCTTCCTGCAGTCTGTCGTTGCAATCTTCTTCCTCCTTTAGATCAACTTCAACGGCTTCTTCGAACATTGCTCTGATACCACTTGTTAGAATAAATTCGAGGCACTCCATCGATCATCCGAGGACCGAGCAATCACACGAGCACGACACCGAGCTTTGTTAACGAGGTTCATCGATATGGCTACATCCCCGGGGCTTGACTACGGCGCTCCTCCCGTGACACCGTCACAATACCGCACCTCGGCCACCCGAGCGCCGGCACACGCCGCCGGCTCTCCCTTGCGCGCATGTGCTATTATGTTGGCATACGTTACATCGTGTATCTACCCCTGCTATATAATAGAGGACTAGGATACAAGTGTCCTACTATGACACGACTCTATATCCTATCTAAACACAATACAACTACAAGTCCAACTGTAACCTATTTTGTACTCTATATTCGACATAAATCCAACACTCCATCCACCCAACCATGAGACACCCTGTCTTCCACTTTACTATGCAATTATGTGCAGCCACGTCACCCCAAAATACTAGTAGAAGTTCGGTCATTGCGTCTCTCCCTCAACTGTAACTGAAGGTGATAAATCACAGAACCGTCCATCTCTTACGCATGAACTTAAATCATAGAACCGTCGATCTCTTACGCATGGCCACTATCTGTGCAACCATTTTAATGCTGACTGTTAGCTGTGTTTAGTGGAGCTTTTGCCCTTCCACTACAAACATGTCTTCTCCTCTCCCCTTATTCTTCTGCTGCACATCTTCCACTCATATCTCCCTCTCCCCATCTTCTCTTTTATACAACGATGGATTCAGTTGGTCCTCCGTATCTTGCACATCCTAACTGAATCATGTACGTTATTCCATTACACCGCCACTACCTTAAGATCATCAAGTGAAAAAAAAGCACAGACCCAATCCTCAATGTCCCCAATGGAGAACACTCGCTTCCTCCCAAGGTCGCTGCTGCTTCTCCATCCCTGTGACCAAGGAGGAGGAGCAAGCCTACACGCGAAAGTTGTTTGATAGGATGCTGCACCCCTCAGACCACCTGTGTTGGTACGTACGTCTCTCTGAGACTCTCTATCTCTCTGCGCGCGCGTGTGTGATGTCCAATAGAATAATATCTTTCATATGTTGTTGAGGATATTGATTATTAGGAAAGATGAGATAGACTAGGATTCGTTCCTGCCTTGTCTTGTATTCCAAATTAATCATTGTACTTCTATATATATGCCCACGAGGCTCAAGCAATACAACAACTATTCCACCAAATCACTCTCTCCCTTCTAACATGGTATTAGCCTAATCGGTCCCAAACCCTAGCCACCGCCGCTTCCGCACCCGCGCGCCGCCCCCGGGGCGGTTGGCCTCCATGACTGCTGCCGGGCGCCGCGCCGCCCGTACCTAGGGTTCGTCCACCGTCCGTGTTGGCCGGCTGCCCTAGAGAGTCTTTTTCCCGAGCACTTGCTCCGGGTTTTTTCGCACTCTCGCCGGTCGTTTTGATCGGTGTTTTCTTTTTGGTTTTCTGATATATGCTTGATCGGTTTGCATCGCCCGCCGCCGCCGTCGACTCCCATGCGCCTCTACTCCGACACCGGCGCGACCGGCAGGCTCTTCACTGACCCGACGGCCTCGCCCAACAAGCCGCCCCTCACGGTCGTCGTACGCGCGCCGGCCTGCTCGTCGATATGCGCCGGCCTTCACCACCTTCTCAGACCGGGACACCTGCATCACCCTCCCGTCGATCCACGCCACCCGGCGCGGTCCTGCGGTCTACCTCGCCGGCCTCGTCCCCGGCTACGTTGGGCCGACTGTGTCAGGCTCGTCGACTGCCTTAACTCGGGCCCCGCTGCTACGTTGGTCGCTCGTGCCTCGCTGCCCTGGTGCCGGCGCTGCTTTGGCAGCCCAGGTGCCGGTGTTGATGCGCTCGTCCGCACGACATCCCACACCGTCCATCACTGTCGGCTTCATCTTGGACTCCGCCGCCACCCCTCCTCTACCGAGCGGCGTCCCTGACCTCGCGCGCGATCGGATTGATCACCCGCTCGCCGACGCACCTACGCCGCGCGACTGACCTGGCCCGTTGGTTATGCGCGCCTCCGCAGGTCCCGTAAAGCTCGTCCCGAGTACCGTGCGCCTCTCTGCCAATCGAGCATCGGGCTGCCGCTGCGTCGCCCAGTCGGGCCGCAGCGCCACCGCCCCATGGTTCTCCTCATGGCTGCATCGACTCGTGGGTCGCCACTGCGTCGCCCCTTCGAGCTGTAGTTCCATGATATGCGGTCCCCGCCGACGCCCCGAGGCCGTCCCCGCGGTTGCACCGACCCGCGCTCCGCCGCTACCCCGGCCCCTTCGGGCTGTAGCGCCGTGGCCCGCGGTCCCCGCCTCCGCGGCCTGCGATCCACTCCACCGTCACCGTATGTCGCCCTCACGTGGTATGCGTCGTGCCGTCTCCCTTGGCACGGGAACGCCACCGGCCGCGCTGGTCTTCGTCACACTGTCAGGGTCCTTCGCCTACTTCAAGCACCGCCACCGAACTCCTAATCTAGCCGCTGCTGCTGTCGTCAGGCCGCCACCGCTCTTCTTTGGCCGCCGCCTGTCCACGTCCTTCGTCTTTGTCCAGCACTAGCCCGTCACCATCATCGCCGTCATCTACCCGACCACTTCGTCTACTCCGACAACCGCGGGCGACATCGGCCCCGCGGCGATTGGAGCCGCAACCGTCGTCAAGTTCTTCTCTGTTGGCCCCTCCGACTTCTCCGACATGGCGTACAGCTCGTGCAGGTCCCTCGTCTACGCATGCCCAGTGCTGGCAACACCGGTGCGTGCCTTCACCCATGACGTATCCCCGGGCCTGGCAAGCCTGGTGCCGTGCTTCGTCAACTTCTTCTTTGTCCGTCTACGCATTCCCGATGCTGGCAACACCGATGCGTGCCTTCGTCCATGACGTGTCCCTGGGCTTGGCACACCCGCCGCGACACCTCGTCAACACCCTCTTCCCTCCGGTGCACCCCTTCTTCGACACACTGCGCCCATGCTAACTGGGCGCCACCTTGTGCCCGTGGCTCCACGATGACATCCTCAACACTGGCTACCCCGACTCGACATCGACCACGGCATTCTTCGCATGGCTACCTTGACCACGGCTCCACCACCCTACGCTCTCGTCTACCTCGACAACCGGCACAAAGGGCTACCGCCTTGCTTGAGCAACCTCGTCGGGTTCCACTCCAGCCACGACTCCGTGATGGATCGACCATCACGACTGTGTGTGTGTGTGGGGGGGGGGTCCGTCGGCTTGCTTTTGGATTCTTCTCCAGTCTAACCTTCTGCGTCGCTACCGTTGTGACTGCGGGGGAATATTGAGTATATTGATTATTAGGAAAGATGAGATAGACTAGGATTCGGTCCTGCCTTGTCTTGTACTCCAAGTTGATCATTGTACTCCTACATATATGCCCACGAGGCTCAAGCAATACAACAACTATTTCATCAAATCACTCTCTTCATTCTAACATATGTCATCTTATTTTTGGTCAGTAAGAAACCTTCAATTTTACCCCTGCCAGCACCTCACCAACATTTTCTGTTTGTTGTGGAAGCAGGGAGTGAAGAAATGTTGGAGTTGGAGTGGAGGTAATGCATGCGCACACACGCTTGGGCGTTTCGCCATGCACGCACAAGAGCCCTGGGGTCACACTCATGAGCACCCGGCCATGTACACACAAGCGCTAGGCCATGCACACCCCGCATCGGCTGCACGGTCTGGCTCCCCAGCCATGTGCACATCAGGCGTAGATGCACGGATAAATGCCCCGATCATACACACACGTGCACGCATGCACTGGTTGGTTCATTTGGTCGCCATAGACGCCACGCCCCTCGTCCCACTCGTGTCGCCCCCGTCGGCGACCCAGGGGAACCCTAGCCGCCGTCCTCTCGTCCCTCCTCCCGCCTCCACCTCTCCTCGCCGCCGTCCGCAGCGCCGCCGGGCAAAGCTTGGCCGGCTGGACGGCGGCGGGGCGTCTCTCCCTCTTGTCTATCACGGGTGGTGCGGGGCAGCCAGATCGGACGGGGCGCCGGACTAGCGCGGGGTTGGGCGGCGCGGCGCGGCGGGTTTCTTGGCGACGTCGTGCGCGGCGCGGCGGCGGCGGTGGCCTGCTCGCGGCGTGGTGACGGCTGCGTGGTGGGAAAGATCGGTGGCCGCGGGCGCTGCCGGGTTCAGATCGGATCCAATCTGGGTCTTGTGCTTGAACGCCGTCAGCCGCCGCGGGGTGGTGGTGGTCGTCGCTGACCACGCCGGATCGCTGGATTCGGCGCTTGGAGATCTACGATGGATTCTTCTCGATCCTCATTCATGGTGGGTTGGACCCCATGGCCCTTTCATCTCTGCAGGTTTCGGTTCGTGGTCCATTGCCGGATCCGGAGCCGACGGAGTTTTGGTGGCATAGGATGGGACCGGAGGAAACTTTGATCGGCTTGTTCGGTCCGGCATCGGCGACGTCTCTCGACGCTCTTACCCTCCGTGGAGGCGATGTCGAGGTCTCTCCTATCCATCTCCGAACCCCTCCCGGACGAAAGTCCAAAATTCAGTCTGGATTGGGTGGCGGCGGCGTCCTTTGCGTCGTACCCTCCATGGAGGTGCCGTCTTTGGAGGTTCTGATGTTCGGCAAAGAGATGCTGTGGGTGATGAACTCCGGTAGCTCCAGCAGCGGCGACAGTGTGGAGGTTGCCAGGAGGTGCGGCGTTGTTTCTACCGCGTCGATGACGACGAGTATTGGCGGCATGGTGCAGCTGGATATCGACGGCGGATGCGGCTAGACGGACGAGCGCAGGGCGGTGGCGTTGTCTGGCGTCATGGTGGCATCTACAGCTGACCTGACAAGGTCTTTGCGTCGGTACCTGCTTTGAAGATGGTTAGGTGGATGATGGATGCGGTAGCCTCGGTGAGTGCACCGGACCGGTTTGTGACCCATTCCCGGTAAGTGGCTGGGATGGGGCAACCGGCATTAGATGTTAGGTTTTTGTGCGATGTCTGTTTGGTATTAGGCTCGGACATTCGGCACCCCTGCATCAAGGGAATAGGAGTAGCGACAGATGTCGCCAAGATGGTGGCTTCAGGCTTACTGATGTAATGATTTGTAAGGTCTCTGAGAATAATTAATAAAATGGCTACATGCATTGCTCAGATGTAGAGGCCGGGGGTAATCCTCCTTTTCTAAAAAACGCATGCACTGATATAGACTTCTTACAAGATGGCTGTACATTTCATGTCCACAATACGCTGTATTGTGGTGCATTAGTAATGATATCCTTGCTACTTTGATTCACACGTGGTGCTATTTTTTTCCTCATCTCCGTTGCTTCCATGCACTGACCATCCAGCGGCCGTTATGCGCTCGGCCTGGGCACGGTGGCACCGGGCACCAGATAAACATTCCTGAAAAAAAAGGTTATTCGGTCATAAACTACACGAGGTAACGAATAATTGTTCTATGTATTTTTCTTCTTCTTATGTGTAATTCTAAAACATAATGTAACATCACCTAACTTATTTATATTAGTCATGTAGACCACTTTAGCAGAAAAAGGTCAAAATGCATAGTTTGTTCCGCATGATCGTGTTTAAGTTAGTGATCAGTCTTACCCCTGCATTATGTGAAATTTATGCCTCTTCTAATCAGGACAAGTTTGAATTTCCTTTTGTCGGGATTTCTCCATGATCGATTGGTTTATTTTCATTTGCTTATACTTAACTTCCTTTTTGCCATTTCTTTCTGCGATATTACAACTATTGAACATTTGAGCCAGGTGGCTTTATAGAAATTAACTTCTACTTTTGTGCTCTACAAATTCCGGCAGCAACACAATGTAGCACTACAATGTAGCACTACATTGACCATGAGATTCGTACACCATGTAATGATTATTAATAAATCTGTTCGAAAAAATACAGCAAATGAATACTGGATGTACAAGTGTATGCACGGTTAAGCAACTAGCATGTTCCATTCCAGAACAAACTAAAGTACTAAACAATAGAGTGCAAATGCAGAGCAAGATGGCGATGAGAACGATGTTGACTGGGGAGAGCATGCTGCCTTTGCTTTAAAAGATTAGTCATTTTTACACATTAGATATAAAGCATTCTGTTTTTTGTCATTTTTCTCTTCACTGGTTCTTCCCATCTACAGCCTGCAATAAAATGAAAAGGTAGCGGGGTATCTCCAAAAGTGCCACCACGACCGGTCCAGCCACCTGGCTGCCAAGTGTCGTGTTGTGATAGGCCCAGGACCAAATAGTCACATCCAGTGCAAGTTGGGGTATGGTGGAGTGCAGTTTTGCAAGTTTGAGACTAAATCATCACATTCTCTACAAGTTGAGGTACCTGGGATGCTTTTAACTCAATAAAGTTTGATCAAAGTAAAACTTTGTAAAGTTTGACTAACTTTATATTTAAAAAATATCAACATTCACAATATAAAATCAGTATTATCAGATGCATCATGAAATGTATTTTCATAATATATAGTTTTAGTATTGTAGATGTTAATATTTTGGTAAAGTTTCTTTTTAGCTCAGGCTACATGGAACCTCTTATCTTCAGCCCTCCAACATTGCTTTGAGATTCATACTCTTCAATTAACTTACAGTAAGAAGATTTCTCTTTTTTGTTTCTCTAATGAACGAACATATAGACTTCAAACTTTCCAGATCAAACAAATTTTACAACTTCAATGTGTGAAAAAACTTTCAGATTTTTTGGACCAACAAAAATATACAAAATAAGGATTTTTTTTTATTTAAAAAATAATTTTTAGCATTTAAAATGCATGAAAAAATCTGAAAGTTTTTTCCCACATAGTAATTAGAATGTTTTGTTGTCCTGCAAAGTTTGAAGTTTATACGTTGTCTCGTTTGAGAGAAACAAAAATGACAAATGTGCCTGCACGGATCACGATGCAAAAATGGATGGCTAAGATAAGGGGTACCACGTAGCTCGAGCTACACAAAACCACACTCTAATATTTTTTTGTTATAAATTTGGTCAAACTTTGTGTAGTTTGACTTTGATCTAATTTTATGCGCGGAATAAATACAAAAGGAGGGAGTATTGATCACGCATGTTGCATGCTAGCCGTGCTCACCAAATACTCGACCCATGTAAGACAGGGCCTAATAATCAGCTAATCACTGGTCAGCTAATCATTAATCCAAGCTCATCCAAACAGGGCCTTACGCACAAGAAATAGGAAACTCCGTGAGAGAAGAAAGAGGGTCATGTATTAATAGTGAGGACCTAACTACTATATGAGTAGGTTGAGAGCCTGGTTGCAAAGATCCATACAACCAGCAGTAGGTTATGTTATTAGCCTTGCTTTGCCGGAGGATCAGAAACTGAAACTGAAACACGCACATACAGCAATATGTTTTTTTAATGCAACAGTGTGATTTGATATTCATGCAGTAGAAACGAGTGTATTGGTGGACAAACGAGGTAGGTCAGTACCAATGCAACTTGTTGTCATGTTTACTTAGGCGTATTAAGCTATGTTAGCCTGTCATTCAGTCCACATCCAATGGAGGACCTAGTCATCAAAGGCTGACAATATATAACATGGTTGATGTGAAACTTTAGTTGTAAATAAAACGCTAAATACAAACGTGTTTACGGACTCTTAGTGCTTCTGTCGGAAAACACTAGGGCCCTGCTTGGAATGGGTGTAAATTTTTACACCTGTATTTATTTTACAGGTGCAAATTACCGGTCACCTCTTGGTTCCTGCCTGAAATGAAAACTACAGGAGGAGGTCTGTATCCTAAGCCGGACAGAAACGAGCCGAAACGCTAATCCAACTGGCGGATCGAAGAATACTATGTTTATGCTTTTATTTTATGGTGAAACACACTGGGCATGTGATGTATATATTGTCGGATTTCTCATTCCATCGTCCATAAAACTGCTCGCACATTCTTTTCTTTAACGTTCAAAAACTTCTCAGAAAAACAACCAATGGCGCCTTCAGAAAAGAATCTCTGTGTGATCGTGCTCCTAATTGTCATCGTGGCCGCCGGTATGTATGTGCACATGTATGAAGTATAAATGAATTGTATGTATCTCTCCTAGCAGCTTAAGTCATTTTGGCGTTAAATTGGCTGGTTCATGCTACCTATATTAATATGTTGTTTCGATTAATCCATCGGCTAATTATAACCACGTTCTTGCATTGGTGTGCTAGTACGTTCAGTGCCCTGCATGCACGCAGTCGGCGTCCATCGGATATTCTTTGCACACACACCTAAGGAGCAATTATCACAGATTGTGCCTTAGCGCCAATGGCTACGGTTGCAATCGTGTATGCCAACTGAAAGCCCAACACCTTTTCTGGCGCTTGTGATGACTTCAAAGGCTACTGCTATTGCTACTGCTCCTATGAGATTGTTGCTCGTTCTAGCACTCCGATCCAGTCATTATCTTAAATATAAAGTATCCCTTCTTGGCTCTTATGTAATAAGACATATATATTTTTTGAATAAACAGGAGGGGTTACCACCCCTGCTATGCTAGTTAAATATATTGAATAATTAAAAGAGAAGAGAGAAAGAAAGAAGATCATAAGGATTGATTACAAAAGGGCAGCTAGCCATTGCTCAATTCGGGGGAAAGTAACATTTCTTTTCTCTATCTATGGACAACCAAGGGATTATTTTTCTTGAAAACTGCTCGACAGGCGTGCCAAGTTAGCTTAATATTCATTCATTACTTTTGTTTGCCTAGTGGTACTTACCAGTATTAGCTTATGTGTGTTGTTACAAATGAAATTGTTGGACTTGTGGATCAAAATAAATTTGACTTTTCTCAAGTATACACACACACACACACACACACACACACACACACACACACACCCAATTCATACACCACACACACACACACACACACACACACACACACACACACACACCAATGCATACACTTATTCGATTTGTCCCACCAAGATGTCACGTGGATTTTTGATGATGAAAGCAAAAATGATCTAAATATGATGTTCGGAGGCATAAATAAATCTGAACCTGCCAAGGAGAGTAAATAATATTCATAACTTCAAACCATAAAACGATGGGACATATCCTATATGGCTTGAGGCATCGATGTGATACAAATTTTAGAAGCAGAACCATACAATGGTGTTAGTATCACTGTATCTGGTAGTAACTATTTGATGCCCTCCCATGCAAAACCACTAAATTAAACATCTCAACACTGAACTTTTAGTCACTCTTATAGGAATATTGACACAATATAATTTGGTGCAATGTAATACATTGTTTGGCTAGACATAAAGTTATTTGTATCCACGTCTGGACCTCCCATTCCCGGCGCCTGACTGGTTGATTGTTTCTGTTAGTTTGATCTCACTATTAGTTAACATGAGGTGTACTGACACCAAGTTGTTGGGACAGTCGCTTCCACATGGGCATTATATATGGCGGTAGATGGTGATGTGAGAAACATCGTCCAAAGAACCAGTTAAAATAACATGTTTCTTATGATCCATTATATTTCTGGTAGTACATATATATATATACAAGTAAAAAGTGAGTATCTCTTATTTATACTTGAATTGCGTCATCGTGTAATATAGATATCCTGGTTGGTAATTGATTTGTAGATATCTTGCCGCTCGCACTAGTCACTAATGCACTGGTAGATATATATCTTACTGCTCCTATTAGTCTCAATTTCACTTAAATGATTGTGGAGAATACAAAAAAATCTTTTATATCAACAACACAGATAAAAATATCCATCAAACATTTATTGGGAACAACATATGATCATTTATTCATAACATTTAGATTTCATGTGCTAATCAACAATACTAGGTAATATAACCTTTCTAGCCGGCCGTCAGTGAGCAAGATTCATTGTTGGGTCTTTAGCCTCGCATCCTGACAATTTTTGGATCCTTATGACCTAGTAGTTCCTTACTTTCAGTGATGCCACATATTACTATTGGATAAATCCAAGAGCCCACAGTGACGTTTCACTGTCGAGTGGAGACACACGAACTGAGATCCAGTGCCTTGACAGAGCCCAGGCACCGATGACCAATGTGGTGCCTTCACTTCCTGCACCAATTTTCCTTGTACAAAAGGATCCAGCCCAGCAGCGTGGGATCCTCACGATCCAGCTCACATCGACTCAGCTTGCTTACGGTTGGCTTCCAACTCCATGGCTCTCCCAGCGTCATTCAAAATTTTCTCCACTAGCAACCTTTGGTGCGTTGGTGGTGGGCCAGCTAGCGCCTGACACCATGGCCGGCTAGCTTCAGTTGGAAAACACTAGGGGATATGACCATATGTTTAGGCAAATCAACTCAGAAGATCACTACTTGCACGGGGCGTCTGTTGGTAGATGTCGTCGCTCCAACGTGAGAGCAGAGGAGCGCGGGCGTTCGGCCTAGGGTTCCACGCCACCGCCAAAGAGGGGATCAGAGGAATGCCGAGAGTAGTCAATTACGGCGCACGATGCAGTCCTACGTCCAGGGTCATTTTTGCAAAGAAAACCTGCTTGCATCGGCTAGAGGCGAGCATGTAGATGTAAATTTGCTGCAAATTAATCTAGAGACTTCTTCTCACTCGATCGTCCACCAACCTGCTTGCTCATTCTTTTCTTCAACATAAAAAACTTCCAAAAAAACAACCAATGGCGCCTTTAGGAAAGAATATCTCTGGAGTCGTGCTCCTAATTGTCTTCGTAGCTGCCCGCCGGTATGTACTAGCACATGAATGAACTGTTGGAAATATATTCCTCTCCTAACAGCTAAAGTTTTGGCATTGAATTGGCCGGTGTATGCAACTTAATATGTTGTTTTGATTAATCTTTTTCGAAGGCTGTTGTTTTGATTAATCTTTCGACTAATTAACCATGTTCTTGTATGTGCTAGTATGTCCAATGGCTTCAATGGCATCTGCATGCGCCGAGCAGACTCAGTGCCGGCACCTGAGCGGCAATTATGAAGGACCGTGCTTTGGCTTTACCGACGGTTGTGATACTACATGCCAAGATGAAAGCTCCGATAACAGGTGGGGCGAGTGTGACTGCGACTTTAAATGCTACTGCTATACATGCTAGTCTGAGATTGTTGCTGTTGCTAGCGCTTCAATACAGCCATGATGCAATGATCCCAGCTTGACGTTTCTTAAAAATAAATGTAAATTACACCTTCCTTGCTTTTATGTAATAGCAATATATACACACTCTCCATACTAAAAAATAAAGTCGTTTTAGGGTGAGATTCTTTTCAAATATGAAGTTGTTTTACTGGCACAAACCGTATTTTGGATGAGGTTACCCCTGCCCGATCGTTTCGTATCCTGCCAGCTATCATCAAATCCGATGTAACATTAATCATGCCTCGCGCCGTATTGATAGAGAGAGTCCCTCGCGCCGCACCTGGAGGCCAGGAAGCGACGCATGGAGGCCGTCACGCTATAGGACGTCGTGGCGAAGTTCGTCCGTCGAGCCAGACTCCATCGCGCCGTAGATCGTTGTCTCGCCAAGCCCATCTCCTGAGTCCATTGAGGCATACTCCATCGCGACATAGATCGTCGTCTCGCCAAACCCATCGCCTTCCTCCTCGCCGGTGTCCGTACGTCTCATGCATGCGTACAACAGCAATTGCACATGCGCAGGGTTGCTGATGCAGATACATGCATCGCCCACATAAACTAGAAAGCTAAGCCGCTGGAGCAGATCCTGGCATACGGAAAGTTAAGTCGCTGAATAAGAGTATTATTTGTTCGATCAAGACTAACGGGCTATTTGGTTCACATGATTGTAACCTAACTTATTTCCGGTGGGTAATAGATGTCGTTGGATGGTGTTTGTTTTAAGCCTCGTGTAATCGGATGCGGTAACGGATACCCGACTTCACAAAAGCGATAATGCTCGAACTGCGACACTTTCAATCATGCCTAATAAATCATACCACGACTTCATCACGACTTTCATGAGGGAATGACATTCGTGGAAGTCGTGGCAAAAAAACAGTCTATTTTTTAGTATTGACTGTTTTTTTGCCACCACTTCCACGAATGTCATTCCGTGATGAAACTTGGCAAGCACTTAAAACATTTACAATTCTTTGGCACCAAATTTTCTTAAAGTTTTTGAAGTTTTTTTAGACTATCCTATTCACGGTGGTATGGTAAGAGCTAAAACTCGGATGGGTACTTATCAACACTTTTGTCATGAATGCAAGTGACATTTTTCCGATACAAGTGACTATCCTATACAGGTGATGTTTTTCGAAACAGTTTGGTATCTTATTTGCATTTTTCTGATTTAGTATGAATTAGTTATGAAATTTTCAAAGTGACGGTCAAACGGTTAAAGGGCAAAAGCACAAGATGACAAAGTGGGTCGGGCAAGACCATGTGTTTTCAAAAACTAGGGGTAATTCGGTTGTGGGGGACACAACTAAGGGTATAAATACAATTATCCCTGTTTTATAAGCACAGTGCCACAGGGGGACCAACCTGTCAGATGATATTTGTGTGTGTGCCACCAATCAGGGCAAAACGTCATATTGTAGCAATTCTGTAGCTACTATTGTTGCATTGTGGCAGCCTTAATAATTGATCTTAATTGACCTAGGTTTAGCCTAGATCAAAAACATCCAACATCCTCCCCCTTCATCATAAGGCTAAACTTATAAGACCGCTTCTTAATAAAATGGCATACGTGATAAAAGGATTGCAACAGTCCGTTAGTACCGCATAACCAAGTTACTACAATATACCACGTCATCTCGAAATGGAACTTCTGTAACTTAGGATCTCCATGAACTTAATTCTTACTTGAAAAACTTATGAGCTCATCCCTTTGTTGGAACTTATATAGAGCCAATAAAATACAATGGTCAATTAAGTACCATTGATCTAACTGACCACAGTACATCATTCCATCAAAGGAACAAACCCCTTTAGGTTTGTGGGGAGATGGCGTTGCAATGGTCCCAAGAGTGCAGTTTCTCTTCATATATTCTTGGGCATATCCTCATGCGCGCGCTTTTGGAAAAAAAAAGAAATATGTTTTTTCTAGAATCATAATTTGTCCCTTAATAGTAGCCTGCCATGTATTCTTTATGCCGGCAACATTAGAAGGCAAGCCTCTTTAAATATGATACTTAGCTTTAATGTATTTAGCATAACACTTAAGCATCAAGGCATCACTAGTAGAAAAAGGCCCATTTGTCCCAGTTCTGGAACCGGGACTAAAGGGTCGGGACTAAAGCACAAAACCTTTAGTCTCGGTTCTCTTACGAACCGGGATAGGTGGGGGTCCACGTGGCCGCTGCGGCGAGCCCAGGCAGGAGGGCCTTTAGTCCTTGTCGATAACACCAACCGGGACCAAAAAGCATCGACGCGTCAGCAGCTCAGGAGCTGGGGTTTTTGTTTTTTGTTTTGAAAGAGGGGGGGGGGGGTTGGGGGGTTTTCGATGGTTAATTTAGGGGTTTCATATATTGTGTTAGCTAGCTAATAGAGATAAGTGACCTCCCTTATCTCCGTGCTTGGTCGACGCTACGTACTACACGTATAGGGAGAACTCGACCCGCTAGTAAGCAAGTGAAGGAAACTATTAACTACACAAGATTGTCATGAACGTATACAGTGAGAAGTTATCGACCTCCTCCTTCTCCGAGAGATTGGTCGAACAACAAGTTTCGTATATCTATCTGACGCTACTAGCTACATATATACAATATAAGATCTCTTACAATCCCTAACATATGTCGTCAAGTTCCACATGGTATTCTCCGGCTGGATTGATGACGTGGTCAAGAAAGAATCCCGTCAATTCCTCTTGAATTGCTCGTATGCGATCTTTTGGTAGGAGTTCATCCCGCATCTGCAAGATCTAAATTGAAGAAGAGGGTCAATACATGTGTATGAATGAAACTCAACACAAATGATGGTAATAAAATAAAATTGTGAATATTTTTGCTTACGCACTTCATATTGTTTTTCAGATTAGCCCTGCTTATTAGAGGTCGTCGCGTCGTAGATGAACTCGCAAACGTAGTATCCACAGAAATCATTCCAGACTTCCTGCCACAAGCACTTTACGAGAAATAGAGGTCAATCAAACTGATAAGCAAGCATGCTAAATGGTATTGATGAAACTAGCTAGAATCAATGGGATATGCGCGGAACTAGGTAGTAGTACTTACTTTCGGGTGTTTAAATCGCAGATCGGTCGGCAGTCCCAGAGAAATTACGGTGAACTCTTTCCAAACCCTGCCAGACAAAGAAAATAATTATTTGATATCAGGAAATGAACAAAGTTGCTGATATGGTGCGATAATGATCGATTGAACTTACTTCTGGAGCATTCGAGTCATGTCCGCATAGTCCTTGGGATTTTTTCGTATCTAGTCTAAGACGGTTACTACTCCCTGCTCAAGCTTAATCTCTAGGAGAATAAAATGGAAGTTGCGCATGCATGCATACACTAGTAGAAAAAGGGCCTATTGTCCCGGTTCGTAAGGGCCTTTTGTCCCGGTTTAGGAACCGGGACTAAAAGGTCGTTACTAATGCCCTAGAACTTTAGTCCCGGTTCTTACACGAACCGGGACATATGGGCCTCCACGTTGCTGCTGGGGCCAGCCCAGGCAGGAAGGCCTTTGGTCTCGGTTGCTGACACCAACCGGGACCAAAAGGCATCCACGCGTCAGCATTTCAGGGGCTGGGGTTTTTGTTTTCTTTTGAAAGGGGGGGAGGGTTTAGGGGGTAATTTAGGGTGTGTAAGCTAGCTAACAGAGAGAAGTGTCCTCTTTTATTTGCGTGCTTGGTTTACCAACGCTACCGCTATGCTTAAATATGGCTTAGATTAAATGAAGGCAACATGTGGTGCATGTCGAAAGTAATATTAATCCTAACTTGATCAAGTTTGGATTAGTACTACTTTCGACATGCACCACATGCTTGTTGCCTTCACTTCATTCCAATTCATGTTCATTTCACCCACTGATATATAATAACTCTTTATTCCCACATCATGCATCATCATAATAACAAGTCCTACTAATCATCATCATACAACTTCTACTCGTTATTAATAACAAGTCATACGATCATCATCCTCATAGTCATCGAACCAACCCAACTTAATTGTTCTAGGCACATGACCATCAGTATTAGGTAGGACCTAAATACCCTCTTTATGGTAAAATAGCATAAAACAATATAGACCCTGACTCTCGATTATGAAGAATGGAGATCATCCTGTCTCCAATTCTTGCGCTTCGCTTCCTTTTGCTTCCAAAAACCTCCTTACGACTGTCCATACATTTTTTCCATTCCTTGATTTTCATGTCTCCACTTCTTTTAGAAATCCGGTATGGACAGTTCAGATTCGTAGGATGACATGGACGTATGCTCAAAACATCAAGGCGACCACTCTGATACATCAGATGAGGCACACAATCCTCTGGGATTATCTGTTAAAAAACATACAAATAACTTCATAGTTAGCAATGATGTACTAGTTTTAGAAGTATGCAAAAGATGCACGGATGTCGTAATAGTAAGAAATCTTACCAGGGTATCTCCATAGTAGTTACCGTAGTTTAACACGTGCACTTGTGGCATGTATTGACCATAATGTGGAGGAGTTTCACAATAGATATTGTAGTTCTCAAGATCAGTACAAAATCCGACCAGATGAGTTTTCTCCTTATAAGTTAACTCAGAGCCATCGGTGTCGTAGGTTCTGTCTACCATGTTCCGCACATTGTTTGAACAATCAAAATAAGCTGTCAATGGAAATAAGCTGTCAACTATTTTGAACTGAACAATATAAATTAGCTAATAACTATGTTTGAGAAACTCACATAGCGGTAGAATTGGAGGCGTATCAACAAGGACCCAAATGTCCATATTGTCTTGCTCGATGTCAGGATCACCAAGATCCATGGTGACAGGCATACCCTCATCAAAACCATACATCTTGCAAAATGCTTCCCAATTTTTTCAACCAAAATGAGTTACGCTCTCAGAATTGTACGGATTTACTTCAAAATTTGTATCACGATGGGTCCTTAGATGAATTTTCTTTGTTTCCATACTTTCATGGTCTTGAAAACCCATCCTCTCCAAGACGTAGCGTCTTGCATGGCATGGGATAAGCTACGAATTGTAAAAGATGAAAAGTACACGTTAAAATAGTTGAAGTCGTGCTTAATTACGAAAAAATAACACTTGTTGTCATTGCGTACTGTTTCAACATCGAAGGTCTCCTCCAGGTTAATACTGAAGCGTCGATCTTCGTCCAGGTGATGCCTGTCGCACAGACCTCGGTCATCGTGGCACCAGTCGCACTCCCTCGGAAGACTTTCGTCGTCCGAGTACGACATTTCCTATGTTCATAATTCAAATATTAAACGTCTAGAATTAAATATATGTACTAAAAAACCTAAGTTAGATCATTATTATTCATCACAGGTTGACTATCGGTCTGTCGAGTCTTTTCTTGAAAACTCTCAGCTCACGTGGTGTATACATTCGACCGTTGGTGATGGTCTCTCCTACTTTCATCCCCGAGTGCATTACACCAAAATGTCTAGCACACGGGAATGAAGGAGAAGCAACCCCCACGACAACAGTCGGGATTCTTCGTCCTCTCATATATATATGGTGGAACTCTCCCGCACTGATTCCTCTCTGAAATTTGCGACTGTCGGTGATGGTAGCTCATCCTTTCGTTCCTGAGTGCATTACACCAGATTGTCTATCACACGGGAACGAAGGAGAAGCTACCCCCACGACAACAGTCGGGATTCTTCGGCCTCTCATATATGGTGGAGACTCAACAGACTTAAACTCAACCCGAAATATCGTTTAATTATCTTTCTAAAACCGGTTCATGGTTGGTCTCACCTCGAGGTCGGAGGGGGTCGGTGACGGGGACGACGGCGGGGATGATGGAGGGGGGCTCCTAGATTTCTGCAAAAACAAAAACCCTATAAGCTATCAACTAATCATATGCATACGCCTTGCATAGTGCTCTCCAAGTTTAGCATTCAAAGTAGGAGTAGTTTTCCAATTTGAGCATCCAATAAGATAAATCAAATCACAAAATAAAGTAGTATTCAAATTAGGATGCATTCAATTATAAGAAAAACTACATCATCTCCGTGCGTCCGTACATCGTTGAATATTATCACTAATACACCTCGAATACTATCATACACATAGCATCGCTAGTATAGCTAGAACCGTAGCACCTGACGGGTATCGGCGCGGGCGGTGGACACCCAAAGAGAAGGAACCATTAGAGGATCATAGCTCAAGTGAGATCCCTGAAGAACCTGCCAGGTATTGTTGAACCAGACCTCCAACGCAACCATCTAGCGACGGACGTGCTCGTCCTCCTCGCTGACACGGTGACGTACCACCTCCACGATGTCCGGAAGCCTTGGCACCGTCACTGGCCCATGCGACCGTCACCTAACAAGGATCGGGTCAATGACGGGCTGGCTCCTCACCAACCTACGCCCCCCGGAAGGTAGCACCTCCCAAAACCAGCCCGACGGAGCCCAGTCCCGGACATGGCCCCTCTGATCAAGCCGTCCTCCTCCGCCGAGTCAACGACGAGGATGCGGGATTGGTATCGTCGACGTCGATGCGGGAATAATTTCTTTAACTAAAAAAATAAACTAGTTCTATTAATTTTCTTACTAAAAATAAACTACTTCTATAGTAAAATAAACTAGTTTTATTAAATCAACTAGTACAACTACTAAGCACTTACTATAAATAGAATAAAGTAGTACTTACTAAAAATAGACCAGTTTAACTATTTTTCTAACTAATTCTATTAAACACTTTCTAAGGAGTACTTACTAAAAGTTATCGGGGAGGGGGGTATATCTACAATGACATACCCGATAAAAAACTAAGAAGAGGAAGAAGAAGAAAAAAAAGAGGAGAAGAAGAAAGGAATAGACGAGGATATCGAATAAAAAAAGAAAAAATAGGAGAAGAAGAAGTAATAGAGGAGAAGAAGAAGAAATAGAATAATAGAGATTATTCTATTTCTTCTTCTTCTCCTCTATTCCTTCTTCTTCTCCTCTCTTTTTTCTTTTTCATCTTCTTATTTACTTCTCCTCTTCTTATTATTATTATTCTTCTTCTTCTCCTTCTTCCTCTTCTTATTTTCCTTTTTTCTCTCCTTCTTTTTCTTCTAAATATGAACATATACATAAATGATTTTGATCATACACAATTTTCAGATTCCTACACAATATGAACATATACATAAATTGACAAAGAAAATTCTATGAACAAAAAAATCATAAAAATTCTATGAACAAAATTACAACAGAAAAAAATCATAAAAATTCTATGAAAAAATTGACATATTCTTTGCATATGAACACACAAGCATTTGCACATTCAACAATAATATCACAAAAATTCTATGAACAGAACAAAATTCTAACTTTTGCATATTCATTTATGAACAAATTACAACAACTCAATTAATAACTACACATCTAAATTTGGAAAATTCATATGAGCTCACTACGCAAGGGGGCGGCGATCGACGAGGAGGCAGGGCACGGGGGCGACGGTGAGGGCCGCAGCGACGGCGATGGTGAGGGGCGCGTCGATGGGCGACGAGGAGGCAGGGGGCAGCGACGGCGACGGTGAGGGGTGCGGCAACGGGTGACGCGGAGGCAGGGAGGCGGGGCGGCGACGGCGTTTGGGCAGCGCGGGACGGCGTCGGAGGCAGGGGCGAAGACGGCGACGGCGAGGCGCAGAGGGGCAGCCTGGCGGCGTCGTCGGGGCGGGGAAGACGAACTAAATGAAAAATTTCACAAGTGCTAATTATATAGACGAAGCATTGGTCCCGGTTCGTGACAGCAACCGAGACGAATACGACCTTTAGTCCCGGTTGGTGGCACCAACCGGGATTAAAGGGGGGGGGGGAATTGGTACCGGTTAGTGCCACGAACCGGTACCAATGCGCCCCTTTAGCCTCGGTTGGTGCTACCAATCGGGACCAAAGGCCTTGTGCTGCTGCGCCCGCGTCGAAAGTTTAGCCCCACCTCGCTAGCTGAGAGGGGCGCGCAGTGGTTTATAAGCCCCACTGCCGCACCCCACTTGAGCTCCTCTCCATTGCAGGCTTACGAGCTTAATTGTCGCTGCTATGCCTGATGAGCCTACCAGGCCTTCTGTGGTCCTGAATCCTGGCCCATGGATGGGTTTCTAGTCGTATTCAGGCCGTGGTGGCCTAGTAGGTGGCATATTTTTATTTTTTTCCCTGTTTTTTTCTTTTTTCTTTTTTGCTTTATTTATTTTGTTTTGTTTCTACTTGCAACAAAAAACTTATTTTTTTTAATTTTTTGTATCTAATTACTTATGTATTTACTTTATGATAATTCTTTTTGCTATTAGTTAAAGTTTCTAACAAAAGAAGTTCTTTATGAAAATTCTTTTTGCTTTTAATAATTTTGAACAGAAAATACTTCGATAATTTTAGTTGCATAAATTTTATATAATTTTAGTTTCAATAATACTAGAGGTTCCTTATAATGTTTTGAACAGAAAATACTTTGATAATTTTAGTTTCATAATTTTTATTTATGTTATTAAAGTTTATTTTATTTTGTTTCTACTTATATATTTTATTAAAGGTTATATTATTTTGTTTATAATTACTTATTTAATTTATTTCTTATTTTTCATGCACCATTTTTCATGCATTTACTGATTATTTTGAGCTATAAGACCCTAAAATTGAAAAGCATTTCAAATGAACTCTGAAAAGGTTGAAAGTTGTCATGGTATCATCATTTCATGCACATAGCATGTGAAAGAAAGTTGAGAGGGTTACGGAAAAAATTGGATACACTTCGTGTACAAAACGGACAATCTCTTTCGAAGTATCAGGATTTCATACGGAAACTCGTCTGTTACAAAGGGATTTCATTTTTTAAAACTTATTTGAACTCCTGACTTTTTGTGTGTTCAAAATGCACCATTTAAAGCCACATCATCAATTTTCAATCCTTTCTGACATCATTTGTTATTTTTCATGCATTTACTGATTATTTTGAGTTATAAGACCCTAAAATTGAAAAGCATTTCAAATGAACTCTGAAAAGGTTGAAAGTTGGCATGGTATCATCATTTCATCCACATAGCATGTGCAAGAAAGTTGAGAGGGTTACGGCAATAACTGGATGCACTTCATGTACAAAATGGACAATCTTTTTTGAAGTATCAGGATTTCATACGGAAACTCGTCTGTTACAACAGGCATTTCAAATGAACTACGAAAAGGATGAAAGTTGGCATGGTATCATCATAATAGTTGTGGAGAGAAAGTCTACAGTTTTTCTTCCCATGTGTCCTTTCCTTATTGCGCGGTAACCATGAATAATCTTCATCATTTATCAGGATGCTTGGGTCAGCCTTGACTTTGAAGGGAGGAATTTCATGAAACTTTTCATAATCTTCGGACATGTCTGACTTGCCCTCCACTCCCACGATGTCCCTTTTTCCTGAAAGAACTATGTGGCACTTTGGCTCATCGTATGATGTATTCGCTTCCTTATCTTATCTTTTTCTCGGTTTGGTAGACATGTCCTTCACATAGATAACTTGTGCCACATCATTGGCTAGGACGAACGGTTCATCAGTGTACCCAAAATTGTTCACATCCACTGTTGTCATTCCGTACCGTGGGTCTACCTGTACTCCGCATCCTGACTAATTGACCCATTTGCACTTAAACAAAGGGACCTTAAAATTATCTCCGTAGTCAAGTTCCCATATCTCCACTATGTAACCATAATATGTGTCCTTTCCCCTCTCGGTTGCTGCATCAAAGCGGACACCGCTGTTTTGGTTGGTGCTCTTTTGATCTTGGGCGATCGCGTAAAATGTATTCCCATTTATCTCATATCCTTTGTAAGTCAATACAGTCGAAGATGGTCCCCTGGACAACGAGTACAGCTCATCACAAACAGTGTTGTCACCTATGAGACGTGTTTCCAACCAACTGCTGAAAGTACTGATGTGTTCCCATGTAATCCAGTCATCGCACTGCTCCGGGTGTTTGCAGTGCAGACTGTTCTTGTGTTCATCGACATACGGGGTCACCAAGGTAGAGTTCTTTAGAACTGTGTAGTGTGCTAGAGACCAAGAATATCCGTCCTTGCATATTATTGAGTCCCCTCCAAGCGTGCCTTTTCCAGTCAGTCTCCCCTCATACCGTGATTTAGGGAGACCTATCTTCTTAAGGCCAGGAATGAAGTCAACACAAAACCCAATGACATCCTCTGTTTGATGGCCCATGGAGATGCTTTCTTCTGGCCTAGCGCGGTACGGACATATTTCTTTAGGACTCCCATGAACCTCTCAAAGGGGTACATATTGTGTAGAAATACGGGGCCCAGAATGACAATCTCGTCAACTAGATGAACTAGGACGTGCGTCATGATATTGAAGAAGGATGGTGGGAACACCAGCTCAAAATTGACAAGACATTGCACCACATCACTCCTTAGCCTTGGTATGATTTCTGGATCGATCACCTTCTGAGAGATTGCATTGAGGAATGCACATAACTTCACAATGGCTAATCGGACGTTTTCCGGTAGAAGCCCCCTCAATGCAACCGGAAGCAGTTTCGTCATAATCACGTGGAAGTCATGAGACTTTAGGTTCTGAAACTTTTTCTCTAGCATATTTATTATTCCCTTTATATTCGACGAGAAGCCAGTCGGGACATTCATACTAAGCAGGTATTCAAAGAAGATTTCCTTCTCTTCTTTGGTAAGAGCGTAGCTGGCAGGACCTTCATACTGCTTTGGAGGCATGCCATCTTTTTCATGCAAACGTTGCAGGTCCTCCCGTGCCTCAGCTGTATCTTTTGTCTTCCCATACACGCCCAAGAAGCCTAGCAGGTTCACGCAAAGGTTCTTCGTCAAGTGCATCACGTCGATCGAAGAGTGGACCTATAGGTCTTTCCAGTAGGGTAGGTCCCAAAATATAGATTTCTTCTTTCACATGGGTGCGCGTCCCTCAGCGTCATTCAGAACAGCTACTCCGCCAAGACCCTTTCCAAGGATTACGTGTAAATCATTGACCATAGCAAGTACGTGATCAACGGTACGCATGGCGGGCTTCTTTCGGTGATATGCCTCGCCTTTGAAATGCTTGCCTTTCTTTCGACATTGATGGTTGGTCGGAAGAAATCGACGATGGCCTAGGTACACATTCTTCCTGCATTTGTCCATGTATATACTTTCGGTGTCAGCTAAACAGTGCATGCAAGCGTGGTATCCCTTGTTTGTCTGTCCTGAAAGGTTACTGAGAGCGGGCCAATCGTTGAAGGTTACAAACAGCAACACGTGCAGGTTAAATTCCTCCTGTTTGTCCTCATCCCACATACGTACATCGTTTCCATTCCACAGCTGTAAAAGTTCTTCAACTAATGGCCTTAGGTACACATTAATGTCGTTGCCGGGTTGCTTAGGGCCTTGGATGAGAACTGGCATCATAATGAACTTCCGCTTCATGCACATCCAAGGAGGAAGGTTATACATACATAGAGTCACGGGCCAGGTGTTGTGATTGCTGCTCTGCTCCTCAAAAGGATTAATGCCATGCACGCTTAACCCAAACCATATGTTCCTTGGGTCACGTGCAAACTCAGCCCAGTACTCTCTCTCGATTTTTCTCCACTGCGAACCGTCAGCGGGTGCTCTCAACTTCCCGTCTTTCTTACAGTCCTCACTGTGCCATCGCATCAACTAGGCATGCTCTTTGTTTCTGAACAGTCGTTTCAACCGTGGTATTATAGGAGCATACCGCATCACCTTCGCAGGAACCCTCTTCCCGCGGGGCTCGTCGTCAACATCATCAGGGTCATCTTGTCTGATCTTATACCGCAGTGCACCGCATACCCGGATGCGTTCAAATCCTCGTACGCACCATGGTAGAGGATGCAGTCATTAGGGCATGCATGTATCTTCTGCACCTCCAATCCTAGAGGGCATACGACCTTCTTTGTTGCGTACGTACTCTCGGGCAATTCGTTATCCTTTGGAAGCTTCTTCTTCAATATTTTCAGTAGCTTCTCAAATCCTTTGTCAGGCACAACATTCTCTGCCCTCCACTGCAGCAATTCCAGTACGGTACCGAGCTTTGTGTTGCCATCTTCGCAATTGGGGTACAACCCTTTTTCGTGATCCTCTAACATGCGATCGAACTTTAGCTTCTCCTTTTGACTTCCGCGTTGCGTCCTTGCATCGACATTGACCCGCGGAGATCATCATCGTCGGGCATATCATCTAGTTCCTCTTGATCTTCAGCAGCATCAGCGGGCACATCATCTGGTTCCTCTTGATCTTCGCCAGCTCCCCCCGTTGCAGCATCACCGTATTCAGGGGGCACATATTTGTCATCGTCCTCTTCTTCTTCGTCGTCTTCCATCATAACCCCTATTTCTCCGTGCCTCATCCAAACATTATAGTGTGGCATGAAACCCTTGGAAAGCAGGTGGGTGTGAAGGATTTTCCGGTCAGAGTAAGAGTTTGTATTCCCACATTTAGGGCATGGACAACACATAAAACCATTCTGCTTGTTTGCCGCAGCCATATCAAGAAAATTGTGCACGCCCTTAATGTATTCGGAGGTGTGTCTGTTACCGTAAATCCATTGCCGGTTCATCTGCGTGCATCTATCTATCTATCTATCTGTCTATCTATCTATACCTATACTAATCACAGACTCCCAAGAAATTACCATGTTAATTAGATTTTATCAGCCGTTAATTTGGTGGGACCGAATTATTACGGTGTAGATCGACTCATGAAATCCTCCATAAAAAATATAAAAAAACAGTTAATCTCGAAGCAACAAAAAAAATAATTACATCTCCACGCAGCCATCACCATGCAACCTTTCTTCAAGGTCATGGACTCCTCGGCCCTCTATATCTCCACGCAGCAGATCAACCCAAATAATCATTGCTTAATTTGAACAAAAAAGACTTACATCTCCACCCAGCCAAACAGAATAAATTAGTTACATCTCCATGCAGTCTTTCTTCATTGGCGTGGACTCCTCAGCCCTCCTCTATATCTCCACGCAACCATTCTTCGTGGACTCCTCAGCCATCCCCTCGCTATATTTTCCCCATGAGTTACAACCACCTCTTTTCACCTAGGTCCGTCGAGTCAGATGGCATCAATTCAAAGTTGACAAGTCGCCGTGTCGTCCCACCAGCGTCGTTGTCGTCAACCATCCAAGCTGATGTTGTTCACGATGACTTGCCTTTCCCCCAAAGGAGACATGATCGTTTCTCATGTATGGTTCTGATCAGTTTCCTTTGTATCCGGTTTTTAATTATCCAATCAGTATAGCATCTATATTAGGTTTCATAAAGGATGCAGTTATCTCTGTGGCATTGTTTACGATCATCTTACAGTTGTTGTCAAAAATTGATCGAGGGTCCACAATTTTCACTGCTAATACATGGGTTGTTGTCACAGTCCTTTCACGTACAAAGCAAGGGCACTCATCAAAATTGTTTTTCTCATCTGGATCAGGTTCTTTTTCTCACAATAAATTGTGCTGAATTGGTTTTCTTATTGGTTTATACGTGAATTAGCCATAACTTTGGATCCGAGTTCAGCTTGTTTTCTATCGTGTCCTATCACGGTGTTGTTCTCTCCAAGGATTAAATCTCGAGTATTCTCACCTGCAATCTTGGACGCCTATATATCATATATCCGGTTACCGTTTTTTACATCTTTGGATAGCAGAATAAATTGGTTGTATTATTAATGATCTGGCGAACACTTGATGCGAAGGAGCATGTCATCTATTATTTTTTCACTGATCGAACTACCACTGTGTAGGTCATTATGTTCACATAACAAAGGAATTGGAAGTTGACCATGCTCTCATGCGCTCTTTGTTTCTGAATCTCCTAGACTGGGCAGAAGCAGGCACGTGGAGTGGAGATGGTCATGAACCAACAGGTTATGGATTCTGAGGTCAATGGTGGAGAGTATTTTAGAAAATGTTTTATGGTGCAGAAGGTGTGCTCAAGTCTAGATGTAGAGAGGTCTGCACCACTGTATTCATCACCATCCGTACATTATGGTGGAGTTGAGGAAATGAGCATTACCAGAGATGTGATTTTAGCAGCATGTACAGATAAATGGCTGCTACAAAGAGCAGAAGATGCATGCAGCCACCTGCTTCAAATTTTGAAGTGTGCGCAACTGGGATCCGACACCAGTATCCCCAGCTTCAAGTAAGCTATTCATGTCAGATCTAGACTAGAAGTATTTTCTATAGCACACCATGTGTTACTTTGATCTGATAAGGTTGAAATACTATGAAGCTCATGGCGATCAATGTACTGATTTTGGAGAGAACAGTTTAAGTAATTACTCTGACCGTATGAAACATATATCGCTATATAATCAAGATTTAATGTACACTATTCAGTATACCTGATATGACTAGGATACAGAGAACATAATATACTGTATTGTATTTGTATACATTCAGTTATTAATGGGCCATTCCATTTGCAAGAAACTAGATCAATGTTGCCCTTATTTTTCAGTGTAGGTCTGGCATGTGAAAAGACCGATCCAATAATCAATTACAAACTGATGGCATCGTCCGCTGATATACTATATTTCTTAAATTGTACTACGAATCTTTCTTAAATTGTAGGACTAGGATAATATATAGTGATATGTATCAAGAAACCATGTATTATATTAGTCCACACACAAAAATGGATGTAATTCATAGCTCATGTTTGTTGAGTTTTTTATTGTACGTATGATATGGTTCATATACATATTAATACTTAGTTCACCATCCATTAATAATACTATCTTTAAGTTATTTTCAAATACATTAATCAATGTGCTATCTATTTTATGCAGAACTTTTACTTATTGTCAAAGTGAACAAATGCAAGCACTATCCTTCCATATTGTAAAAGGACGTGGCAGTTTTCTTAAAAAAGATTATTATCATGTTAACTGGTAGAACAATAGGTGTTCTGTAATTACTAATAAAATAAAATCAGTAATGATTGTTATTAAATTGCCTTAGATTGTCTATTTACATTATTAAAACTCAACAAACACTATCTAGGATCACTTTCCAGATGCATCTTGGTTGAGAGGAATAAGAAATAGATAATTTGGTAGCTTTTTCTGCGAGAGAAAGACAATTTGGTAGCTCATGTGGTACTCTTTCAGTTATATGATGCATTGATGCAGGGTCGTACAGACCAGAACTCTGAGCATAGACATTGGGTAGAGTTAGATGGTTCCTGAGCGTATACAAGAAATGACAAGTGCGCCACTATTACATGTAAAATATTTCATGTCTGTATTGTGGAAGTTCGTTTATTCTAATCTTTTGGTGTTGCTGAGCGCACATGTTTGTGTGTAAACGGCTTCTATTAAAAGAATGAAGCTCATAGATGTTTTCAGATCCTTATTTTCTACAATCATTAGTATATCCTTTATAAATAAAAGTAACAGAATAGTCCAGTCCTATATATATATATATATATATATATATATATATATATATATATATATATATATATATATATATATATATATATATATATATATATATATATATATAGGGAATGGATTCCCTATCAAGACTAGCTGCGGTCAATGCTATCCGCACCTTTCGTTTGCATCAAGATTAGCACCTTCTGGAGGATAAGGTTCTGATTTTGTGAATTATTGGTGTGCTCATCGACCAAAGGGGAAGCCATGTGCTCTACTTTACAAGGGCTTGGACGAAAATGGAAGCCTAGGCTCTGCAAGGTCAGATTTATTAGTGGGTTGTTTGCAGCTGTTTTTCGTCATAGGGGCTGCCGCATGGAACATTTTGGGCAAAGCTATTGTAAAGGCTTTGTTTGCTTGCTATGCTCAAAGGGTTCCATCTTTTTTTAGCAAAGTGACAGGCCATCATCCGTCTGCAGAGTGAAGGTTCGGAACTTTTCAATGATGGAGAGAAAAGAATCGTATGTCATACCTAGAGCCAAGTACTCTCTGAACGTTGCATTAACTTCTCTCTTATTTCTGAACATGTAAGGGCTGCAATTCAAGCACCGAGCCAACCGTTGAAGCTAGCAGTAGCAGTACCAAGTCATTTGCAATAAATAATTGTGCCAGACATAGAGCCATGTACTAAACTTGACACAGCTCAAACAGATTACAAGAACCTCGCCCTATATTCTTCAGGGTAGGTTCTGAATTTGAATCAGAATAAAACTCGCCGAGTTTGCCCTCAGACTTATAGAGGTACGCGATTTCAGAATTGAGATCATATTGCGTGTTTTGCTGACAACTGATTTTTTTGAGCAGCCCATTCACCAAGTCACTTTTATTGCCGTGACTATCGGGAGTTCAGGACACTTGGCATGGTAGAATCATCTGTAATCAACATGAAGCTGGTTTCTCTTTCCACGGAGTTCGGTTGACTCGATGTCGCTAGTAAGCTACTACTCCATGGGCTCTTACTACTTCGTGGTCTCTGATGAAAATTGTGTGTACATTTAGGTCCCAACGACCGCAGCACAGCCGGCTGCGGCCGGCACCGGCAACGCAATGCGATGCATGGCTCGTAAACAAATTTTCCGGGCACATTATATAAAGCATGCAAGGCTTCAAGCCATTTAGTCACCCATGTGCAGTGGCAAAGAAAAATATGCATGATTGGATCAGCATGAGCTGGTTCTTGTTCAACACATTCTACCAAGTATGCATGTTACGAATGGAAGTAGGGGAGTATAGAGATGTTTCTTTAACCAGAACTCCAGAAGCATATGTGCTAGCTCACGCATGCAAGAATGACGACCAATTATTTCCAGCTGTTGTTCAAGAAAACAAGATTATGAAGTTGTATTGAATAAGAGCATGCAAAATTAGTACTTAGAGTCTGGCGTTGTCGATCACGGCATCGACACGGCCGACCCACCAGCAGCGACATCGAGCTTGACGGCCACCGCCTGACCACCTAGGGACGTCTGCAGATGTGATTGACCTCGCCGCAGAAGGAGCGGAGACGATCGGTGTGGCGCACTGCGGCAATGTCCTGGCAGCCCGCAGTGTGGGCGAGACAGAACTCGCTGCCGATGCCGAAGAAGACGCCCGTCACCGGAACCAACTGCCAATGTAGCCTGCTCCGCCATTGCCCATGTGTCTCTGAGTATTTATTTGTGTCGGCAGATCACCGTTGCCTAAGGCGAGCGCATGGGATGAATTTGGATGGTAGTCGACGGCCTACTTGAAGCCTTTTGTTTGCTAGCTTGCTCGTGTGAAGCTCTTTCTATTTTCTTATTAAATTAACTGGTTCACATGGCTTTTTTACTTTCTTAACTGGTTCAAGACGTTCACGGGCTGCAGGTCGCTGCAAAGGCTTTGACTATGCAAACCCCGGCCAGCCCGTCATAAGATTCCACCTCAAATTTGGGCACGCGTGCGGTGAGTCTTCAAGGGTGTCGTCAGATTTTGTTGTCCGGTAGCAACGATGTATCCTGCGCATCCGTTTTTCTGGTGAGCGTCCAGAACAGTTTACCTGTTTTAGAAATCCATCTCTGGTGCCCACAAATGGCATTGAAGAAGCTCATGGCCTAACTATCTTCAAGTAATGATGGACCGGATATGATTCAACTTTAACATGACACAGTTTTCCTTTTGAGCTCTGAGAGTATACAACATTTTTTTCCGAGATTCTCTTCTAATTATCTGTCTACTTACAGATATTAGATATTCATCTCGCTGAAGGTTCGACTCCTTGGTTTAAGTTTTTTTAACCAAGAATAGTACTCCATCCGTTTCTAAATATAAGTCTTTTCAGAGATTTCAATATGAACTACATACAAAGCAAAATAAGTAAATCGATACTTTAAAAAATGTCTATTACATCCGTATGCAGTCTACAATGAAGTCTCTAAAAAGACTTATATTTAACAACGGAAGTAGTAAAACAAATCATTCTACAGTATTTTCAGTTATATAAATGAATCCAAATTATGTACATCATAAAGAAGAAAAAAGAGAAGTCCAACAAATCAATCAGCTACTGTTTTAGGGAATAAGGACATCTCCAACGTCGACCCCAAACCACCCGCATGCGTCCGGACAACGAAAGTCATCCAACGCATGCCTATATCGGTTCGCAAGACGGTCCGAACGCATTTTCTCCCGCAAACCAGAGACAAACCGAGGGGCTTTGTGGGAATCCGGACCTCTGCCATGCCCGCTTTT
This sequence comes from Aegilops umbellulata, assembly GCA_032464435.1. Classification (NCBI taxonomy): domain Eukaryota; kingdom Viridiplantae; phylum Streptophyta; class Magnoliopsida; order Poales; family Poaceae; genus Aegilops; species Aegilops umbellulata. Next base: position 439,282,870 of record CP136060.1, read on the forward strand.
GACCGCCTTGTCCCACACAAACCCCCTCCTCGCTTGCCTGGGCGCGTTCCCGCCCAGCGCCAGCTGCCCGCATTAATGCCGCTATAGAACGCGCCGCTCCATATTGAAGACCGCTCAGGGCAGATGCAACCTCTCGCTGCCTCCGCTATTGAAGCGGCGCGCCAGCTGAGGGCGCCATCCGCGAGGCATCTCCGTTGTCTACGTCTGTTCAATGCTGGAGACGCGTTACTAGACGGGGTCGGACGGATATCTACCACGCCCGCTGAATGCCCCGTCCGTCCGTATGTCGTCAGATAAAAAGAGTGCATGCACATGATTGTGCAAGGTTTGGGCAATGAAAAATAAAGGTTCCCGTGTTAATATACTAAGAGGAAGAAAGAGATAGATAGTCAGAGAGGGATGGGATAAAAGGTGCCCGGTCAACTAAAAGGAGTGCACACACATGACTGTGCAAGGTTTGGGCAATGAAAAATAAAAGTTCCCGTGTCAATAACTAAGAGGAAGAGATAGATAGATAGATAGATAGATAGATAGATAGATAGATAGATAGATAGATAGATAAATAGAGAGAGAAAGGGGTGGGTAAAAGGTGCCCAGTCAAATAAAAAGAGTGCACACACACGATTGTCCAAGGCTTGGACAATGAAAAATAAAGGTTCTTCCCGTGTCCATATACTAAGAGGAAGAGATAGATAGAGGGATGGGATGGGATAAAAGGTGCCCAGACAAATAAAAAGAGTGCACGCACACGATTGTGCAAGGTTTGGCCAATGAAAAATAAAGGTTCTCATGTCAATATACTAAGAGGAAGAGATAGATAGATAGATAGATAGATAGATAGATAGATAGATAGATAGGGATGGGATAAAAGGTTCTCGGTCAAATAAAAAGAGTGCACACATACGATTGCGGAAGGTTTCGAAAATTAAAAATAAAGGTTCACATGCAATATTTGGGCAAACCTAATTAACCCGCCTATCTCTAGACCAACACACACATACGCAAAGGGGAGAGAGAGAGGAGGGAGGGAGGGAGAGATGGGGCATTTAAGTGGAGAGAGAGAGAGAGAGAGAGAGAGAGAGAGAGAGAGAGAGAGAGAGAGAGAGAGAGAGAGAGAGAGAGAGAGAACAAGGTTAGGACTACATGATTGCCGGGACTGATGGTAGACCATCAAATGGAGCTGCCTAATAAAGATGATGCCCAGAGGTTGGGACCATTGATGATTTTTACCACCTCAATTGTTGGTGCCTAGATTACATTATAATCCATGTATCCATAGGACAAGAAGACACAAATACACACAAACAAACACATGAGAGAGAGAGAGAGAGATTGAGGATGGGAGTATATGGATTGTCAGGAGCGATGGCGGACCTTGAAAAGGAGCAGCTCGACCATGGTGGTGTCTCGATGGGTATAATGTTCATGGTAGAAGGTGTTTGGTCCAAAAAAAACGAGCACACACATACAATTGTGCAAGGTTCGTGTAGTGTAAGATGAAGGTTCCCGTATCATTATAATGATACGACCATACAAGACCACCGTGAGGCGTGTGAACTGCATGTTTCAATTTCAATTGTTCGTTCTTTATTGTTATTTCCTCTTAAGTGAGCTTAACCATGTCAAGTGTTAACACCTAGGCACACACAAAGACGGTGCCGACCTTCAACATGGAGCAGGCGGCGACGGTGTTTTGGAGCTCCGAAAAATGCTCAACTCCAACAGATGGTCCAAATCGAAGATGTAAAAGAGCTTCTCCAACATATGGTCCAAAACAAGATGTAAAAAACCGGCCAGCAGCCGCACGAACACCTTGTGCGTGCGGTGGAAGAAGATGGCCGCCGGTTGGATTGGCTGCTGCGGTCGGCTGCAGACAGCGGCGGTGATGAGAGCTAGCTCGACAGACGGCGAAGAGGAGCTTGGTGGGCGGCGAAGAGGAGTTCGGCGGCCGACGGGGAGGGGGTCGTGTGGGCTAGGTGCGGCGGTCGTGTAGCCGGCGACAGGGCCGTGGAGAGGCCCGCGACCGACGGGGAGGAGGCCGGCGGCGGCCTAAGGACCCGGCGGAGGCCTACAGGGCTAGCCGGACCGCCGGAGGCGCCGAATCCCACAACGGCTGCCTCCCGATTCGGTGGCGCCCGGGCGGCTGCGAGACGGCTTCCGGCGAGGGAGGCGACGAGGGCGAGGGCGGCGGCGGGGATTCGGGGCGGTGGGGATTTGGGCGGTGGCGGCGACGATTTCCCGCCAGCTGGAGTTCGGCCAGACGGACGGGCGCGACTGTGAACTAAATGAAGGGCGGTTGGGCGTTGGCGGGCGGTCGCCGAATTTGGAGCGGTTGTATCTCGCGATGCAAATTTGCGCCGCAAGGCGTTGTATTTTACATCACCGGGAGGCCGCGGTCTAATTTTTTTACATATGAACCGTCTGCTAGAGCAGTGTTTTTTGTCCGAGAAGGTCCAAAAGTTACGGATTTTTACATTTGGACCCCGTCTATTGGATATGCCCTAGGATGGATCCGGTAGCTGTGCTGTCCCACATTAATGCAGAGAGACGAGTAGGTAGCGGTGACACTAGATAAACCGGTGGGCGCTCTATACATTAGCTAGCAAAACGGATACAAACTTGAAATTCACATATGCTACCACATTGTATAGACTATCTGGGAGTCGCCCCATAGAAAGTTTGCAGATTGATTAGTCAGGACCTGCTGAGCTCTAAATACTCGCACATCATTTTATCTCTCAAAAATTCTTCTTCTTATACCCGAAAGTGCAGATCGATGATCATAGCTCCGCAATTCCATAAATACCCAAAGGTTCTATCTATTTTTCACAAATTTCTCACCCAAAACAAGGCCCTTTGATAATTCCGGAACAAGTAGTACTTCATTCAGGAGCAAGAAATACTACATCTAGGAACAAAAGGATCATGTACAGACTTCACAAAAAAGTGTGAGATGCATAACAAAAACTACTCGTGGTTATAAAATAATACGCTGACGGCGAGCCTGTGGTGATTGCATAGCTCCCTGCGTACGGTGGTGTCTAGACTGTAGCACCACATGCGCGCCATGGATCCTTGAGGAGTGGGTAGGCCGCCGAGATCCTAAACTCTATGGGCCATGGCCATGGTTAGAGAAGAAGGGATGTAGGGCCGGCGTGACTCCTAAATCTGGGGAACTAAGGTGTTGCCTCAAGCATGTCTTGCTGCGTTGAAGCTCCTGCATCAGAAATCAAATGAAGAACTGGCATCACAATTTCAGCACACACACCACACAGTCAGCAAGCACACCGGCCGGAGCAGACACCCACAACACACACATACACACAGCCAGCCATACACGACATGCTAAGCATGAACGCACAACACAGGAAAAAAGAAGGCCACAGCCATGTTTCGAATGGCCATTCGAAAGATTCCGTAGTTTCTTTGCCAAGAACGACACAACCAAAAACACAATAAATCCATTATGTCACTTAAGCAACTAAGCAATGCATGCATCAATATTCAATACACATAACCAACACAAAACATCAATTCTACATGCTCATACCATGTCACTAATTACCATGCTCTTACCTTACATCCGCCTACAGGGATCCAATTTTCAGCAAGATCTGCAACAACATATAACAAGGGTTAGGAAAGTTTGCAAAAAAAACAAGGACCTAAGGAATTGCTTCCCGCGGGCAGTGGAGGAGTGACGTGAGAGCACGGGAGGGACGCCGGGAAGAGGAGCAGGAATGGCGGCGGACGGCTCGGGCAAGGCCATGGCGACCACGGGCAGAGAAGTGACAGTAAGGGAGGAGGAGGAGGATGGCCGGAGAGGGGAGCTGCCACAGGGGAGGAGGAGGATGGCCTGCTTGGCGGACAGATCTGCCGGAGTACGAGAGGAGGAGCACAGCCCGCGTGGTGATTTACCTGGGCGCCGCCGCGTGCTCTCCTGCTCGCACGGGTATGGGGGTGGCTGTTCGTGATGGAACGGATAAGGCAAAACAAGCAAGGCAAAAAAAAGTTGCACGAACCTTTTATCGGCTGGGCACCGTGCGCAGCTGTGGACCTTTCCTGGGCTTGGAACCGTATCTCCACGGGCCCATGACTGGCGCGCCGCAGGGGGTATCAGGCTATGGGATGGGCCTAGCGCATAGGCACGTGCACGCGTGGTCCACAAACACCTATAACAGGAAATAAAATGTATCCATTCCAAATGTGAGAAATTCAAAGATGGCAAATGTTTGGACCAGATCCCAAGCTCAACATGTGGCTATGATTGCTACCTCCACAAGATTGTTGCATAGGTTTGCTTTTCCCTATATATATATATATATATATATATATATATATATATATATATATATATATATATATATATATATATATATATATATATATAGTAACGCTAAACTAAGCGTGAGTGTAGAATAGCTTATTCTACACCCCAGTAACAGTACATACAAAATATAGTAACACACTATGTAAAATATAGTAATTTTCGTAAAAATGTAGTAAATCACAAACTTGGGTGATAAAAAAAATATTTTCCGAATTACTGCATTTTGTACATCATTTTACTAGATTTTGTATATAGCGTTACTAGGGGGTGTAGAATAAGCTATTCTACACTCACGCTTAGAATAGCGTTATCCTATATATATATATATATATATATATATATATATATATATATATATATATATATATATATATGCTTAATTAGAATGCCATGAAAAGAAACACTAGGAGGAATATTAAGTTTATGAAACAACCATTTTCTTATATTTATATTTCGGGCTATATTAGTTGTAGAAATATTGGTTCTACTTAAGGACGCCTAAGCAATTTTAAGATTTTGGTTGTCGCATCTACTGTACGATGAAGTATAACCATCTTCTGTTGTACAATCATGCCTAAGTAAAATATACTGTAGTGTGAATTAAGTAAAGTTTCAAGAGCATGACACCAGGATTCTATATTCTTTACAATATTCTTTGAAAAGGGTTTAGTTAATGCGCTGTTAATATTCTTTACAATATTAATATATGATACCTAACGTAACTCCAGTTGGATGCGATTGGATGCGATCGGACTGTACCATGTTTAATCGTAAATTGGACATACAAGAAGAAAAATATGTATGGATGAGAATTGATCTCAATATGAAAAACAACGTCCCATCTTTTTTCAATCTTCCCCGTTCAGGTTTGTTCCGGAAGTGATTAAGTTTAAATGAGATGGAGCCGGTCTATCAGAATATGAATTCCTGGATTGGAGCCCAAGTTAAATACAGTGTAACAATCTGAGTCAGATTCCTTTCTGTTCCTGTACATATATATGTACCGGTATATATATCATTATATCTTGGTATTAGAAGTTTAGAAGTTTTTGATAGTAATATGCATGTTAATTGGTAGTAACTACATACATATTGTGGCATGGCCAAAAAATAAAGTTTGTTTTATAAATAATGTATTAGTATTGGTAAATATCATGATTCAAAGTTCAATTTGGTCAGTATAGGTGATAGGTGAACGGACAATAAGAAGAAATTATTTTCAATATTTGGAAGTCCTAAGTAGTTCAATTTCTTATCTAAATAGGAAAAAGATCAGTATATGCTTCATTTCATATTATATTATTTTATATACCTTTTTCATTTTTATTATGAAAAGATTTGGATATAAAACCAAATAGAAGACAAAATGAAACTTTTCCAACACAAATAAAATTAGTCTAAAAATTGTGTTCCGTATATTATAATATAGGTCAAGTTAAAGTAGTAGCTTACCAAACTAGACCGTGCGAATGCACGGGTTGGCGACTAGTTATATATAATTATGTGTGTCAAAAGTAAGAAAATCAGACAAGTATCTATCTAAAGTAAGAAAATCAGACAAGTATCTATCTAAAGTAAGAAAATCAGAAAGAAGATAAGAACAAGAGGCTCACCATGGTGGTGCCGGCGACGAGATCGGCGCGGGCGATCAACGGCGGTGAAAACGGGGATGGGGTGTGACGGACCGCTAGACCTAGACAAATCTCGGGAAAAATGGAGCTCCGAGGTCGAGCTTCGAGAGGAGAAATCTTAACTAGTGTGGCTCGGGCATTTAATCAAACACCTTGTGTGCATAGGAGGTGAGCTAGAGAACCCAATGCCCTCCCCCTCGCCGGCCAGCAAAAAACAGAGCACTCTGGAGTGCTCTGCTGTGGCGATGGGGGTATATATAGGCAACTTATTTGTCCCAGTTCATGGCAGGAACCGGAACTAACCCCCCCCCCCATGTGTATCGGTTCTAGGCACGAACCGGTACCAATGGATAGCTGTGGGCCAGGAGCGCAGCCCATTGGTCCCAGTTCGTGCCTAGAACCGGAACAAATAGATCCAGACGAACCGGGACCAATGCCCATGAGGCCCCAGCCGGCCCCCTGGGCTCACGAACCGGGTCTAATGCCCCCCATGGGTCCCGGTTCGTCAAGAACCGGGACTAATGGGCTGGCCAGGCCCGAACCAAAGCCCTGTTTTCTACTAGTGATAACTCATCAGTTACATTACTATAACCTCAAGTAATAAGGGAAACCGAATATGCACAAGAGAGTAACACTCACCTGAAGTTGTAAGGAAAGAGTATTTAATCTTTGCTTTGATTTTTGAGCAATGATTTTAGCAAGTTGTCCTCGGTTTCTGAGATATTGTGTTTAACCGTCCATTCATGTAAGACATTTGGGTTAACGAATCCAATGTCATATATTTGTGCTTTTTTGCATTCGATGATCTTCAGTCTGCATAATATAGTGAGGATAATTATATATGCATGCAATGAAAGAGCTGAGCTATATATAGAGACTTAATTACGGAAGTAGTACTTATAGACAGTAGCAAGCCATGAGTGATTTGTCGAGGGCCTTTTGATTTTAGAACTAGAAAAACTCGTCAAAATCAACAGTAATCAGATCTTGTCCAATGAAGTTGTGCTCATCTTTAATTCTCATCGTCAAAGCATCCTTCCCAGACTTGCTGCAGGTTTCCATGTACCATTCATGGAATCTTCGCAGCATCATTATTAGAGGAGGACTTCCATCTTTCACGAGAGGCTTCCCGTACTGGTATCTGAATTCGTCCACCTCCATTGTATCACCAGGATTGGTACCGGGCACCATCCCCAGAAGATTTATGACGAAATCGCTAGACACCCTTGAGCGGGGGCACGATTGGTTCGCATGTTCGCCGAGCTAGGGAATTTTTTCCCACTTCTTCGTTCTGTTAACCTTTTATCACTTGAAGTAGTTCCCGACCGGTGCACATCTTCTAGTGTATTTTTAAGACATCGGACATGGTTGTCATCTGGCGAAGGCGGTGGTGGTCACTTTAGTGTCGATATTGTGCTTCACTTTCACCGGATCTATTTTCTCCTTCAGAGGTGGAGGTTCATTTACAGAAAAGTCCCTCGCTTGGGCTTTACTGATCTCCGTGTTTTCCTCCTCGTTCCTCTCGTATGGTAACTTTTCAGGAGTCTTGATAGATGGGTCGTATCTGTATTGCCTCCCGCCTCTGGCTGTACTGTAAGCCGCCTGAGCGGCGCCGTCTCTCTTTTGTCGTTCCTTACGAGGCGGAGAAGGAGGTGGAGTGCTCTGACGCACCGGAGCAGCCGGAGCGGTGGCGTCTGTCTTACACTGTTGCTGATGAGGCGGAGGAGGAGGTGGACTTCTCGGACACATCGGAGGAGGTGAAGGAGGAGGCGGAGTGCCAGCTTCATGCGCCGGAGCAGCCAGAGAAGGAGGAGCAGTGCCCTGATCACTCGCCGGAGCAGGAGGAGGAGGCGGAGGCGTCCAGTTCGGAAGCTTGATGTGCTCCTTCCGCCATAGTCATGGAGTCTTCAGAGCCAGACCCAGCTGAGTCTCCCCTTCACCTGTAGGGTGGTCAAGCTCGAGCTACTCAAATCCCTCTGTTACTTCATCCACCATCACAATAGCATAGCCATGTGGAATCGGATGGCAGTGAAAAGTTTCGTCGGGTTGAGGAGGTGCAACAGAGCCGACAGCCGCCTTGACTTTGAGGTTCTGCCATTGTGTCATAGGCTGGAAATGTTGAGCCTCCGTGATAGCATCCACGGGATAGCTAGGAGCCATGAAGTTAGGCTGTTGAACAAGATCGGTGGAAGCCATGGTACTTCTCCGCTGAGATGGCGGGGTAGCTTCTGGGGTAGCTTCGGCAGCTTGCTGGCTCTCAACTTGTTCCTCTAGCTTTTCTACTCTTGCATTCAGCTTCTACATTTCTCTCTGCTCCAGTTTCCTCTTCCTCTCCTGGGTTTTGTAACCGCCTGCGCCGGGAAACCCAACCTTCCACGCAATGGAGCCTGGCGTGCCTCATGTTCTTCCAGGGTGCTCAGGATTCCCGAGGGCCTCCGTCAGCTCGTCATTCTCTCTATCAGGAATGAACGTCCCTTGTTGCGCCGCGACGATACATTTTCTGGAGCTTCTTGACGGGTGATAACCCACAAGTATAGGGGATCGCAACAGTTTTCGAGGGTAGAGTATTCAACCCAAATTTATTGATTCGACACAACGGGAGCCAAATTATATTCTCAAGTATTAGTAGTTGAGTTGTTAATTCAACCACACCTGGAAAACTTAATATCTGCAGCAAAGTATATTGTAGCAAAGTAGTATGGAAGTAACGGTAACGGTGGCAAAGGTTACAGTAGCAGTTTTGTAGTAATTGTAACAGTGGCAATGGAAAAGTAACTAAGCAAAGATAGATATGTGAAAAGCTCGTAGGCATTGGATCGGTGATGGATAATTATGTCGGATGCGATTCCTCATGAAACAGTTATAACATAGGGTGACATAGAAATAGCTCGAGTTCATCAATGTAATGTAGGCATGTATTCCGAATATAGTCATACGTGCTTATGGAAAAGAACTTGCATGACATTTTTTGTCCTACCCTCCCGTGACAGTGGGGTTCTATTGGAAACTAAGGGATATTAAGGCCTCCTTTGTAACACTCCAAATTTTTTTACTTGGTTTTATCAAATATTTTGTTCTCTAAATTGGAAGGAGGTTATTAAAAATTTTCTTAAAACCTCTCCTTCTCAAAAAAATTATGACAAATATTTTAGGTGTTCTTCTCAACCTTGATTTTTGGTCTTGGGAGCTTTTCATTTAGTCTTGACTCAACACAAATTAATTTTTGAAAGTTTTTGAAATTCCTTCTATTAAAAAGAAACCCTAGGGATTATGGGTTTATTCTTTTCCCATTCAAAAATTTCTCGTTTGCCATGACACTTATTGAAATCTTTCTACCAAACCCATCTCCCTACTTTAGGACAAAACCTAGCAATCCAAATCCAGCAAGTTCCAACTTCATCTTAATTTTTTCTATTTATTTTAACCCCAAAATCTTTTCTGTCATTTATTTTGGACCTTAGGGATTTACAAAGGAACTGCCATTTTTCCTTTGAGTTTTGACTCCAAATGAACTTCTCTGGATAGTCCTTAGCACCCTCAACCAAGATCCATCAAGACCCACTGATCCACAGTTCAAATTTTTCAAAATTTGCTTGCTGCAAGTTTGGACCAGATTTGCCATTTTTGGTGAATTTCATATTTTTTTCTCCTAAAAATCTGAGATAATTCAGGTAGCCACCAGATACATCAAGAGACCACCTCACCAAAGATCAGCACCAGAAAAATTTCCCACATGCCAAAATCATTTCATCGAAGAGCTGGCGTGCATTGTTTCTGTTTAAAACTCAGAAAAGTTCAAAGTTTCAGTGTCTGGGTTCAGTCGACAGTGTCGTTTCTTCAGAGAAAGGCGTCAATTTCTCCTGTGCCCGCGTTGGCACCTTGTGCACTGCTTCTCCTTCTTATCCAGTGCGCCGCTCGATCACTTGGACGGGCGCGAGCGTCGGCGGTGAGCTGGCAGGGGTGCATCGCCCCCGTGAGCGGCGACAGCAACGCCCACTGTGGCCGTCAGAAGGGCTTGGCGTGGAACGGCGCCGCCCAGCACCGCCCAAGCCACCAGAGGCCTCCGCGTGGCCGTCCCCTCCTCTATGCATGCTGTAGCACCGTCGCCGTGGCCTAAGAAGCATAGGGCGCGCTCCTTGCTGCCGACGTGCCCGCGGGGCCGTTCCATTGAGAACGTGGAGTATCGACCAAGTTTTGCCCAATTTAGCCTCTGGATGGAACCAGTAGACCAACACGTTGATGCTCACTCGCCTAAAACCCCCGTTCGGCCACTGCATCACCGTAATCACCACCGGAGTTATCCCGTTCACGGCAACCGCCTCAGATCTGCTATAAAAGGAGCCCTCGAGCTCGCCTTCGACCCTGCACCACACCTCCATCTCACCAGAGCCACGCCCAACCACTAGGATGACCTCGAGCAGGTCTTCTTCCCCGACTCCAGCCGCCCAGATCCGCTTCGGGCTTGATACGTCCATTTTGCATCATGCTTTTACATCGATATTTATTGCATTATGGGACGTTATTTCACATTATGTCACAATACTTATGGCTATTCTCTCTTATTTTACAAGGTTTACATAAGGAGGGAGAATGCCGGCAGCTGGAATTCTAGGCTGAAAAAGGAGCAAATATTAGAGACCTATTCTGCGCAACTCCAAAAGTCCTGAAACTCCACGGAATATCTTAAAATAAATAAAGAAAAATCCTCGCCAAAGATGAAGTCCAGGGGGCCCACACCCTGCTCACGAGGGTGGGGGGCGCCCCCCTACTAGGGCGCGCGCCCCTACCTCGTGGCCCCCTAGTGGGTCTCCGACGTCCATCTTCTGCTATATGAAGTCTTTCGATGAAAAAAAATCAGAAGCAACCTTTCGGGACGAGACTCCGCCGCCACGAGGCGGAACCGAGGCGGAACCAATCTAGTTCATCCGGGGAAACTTCCCTCCGGGAGGGGGAAATCATCACCAACGCTCTTCTCATCGGGAGAGGGCAATCTCCATCAACATCTTCACCAGCACCATCTCATCTCCAAACCCTAGTTCATCTCTTGTATCCAATTCTTGTCTCAAAGTCCGGGATTGGTGCTAGTAGGTTGCTAGTAGGGTTGATTACTCCTTGTAGTTGATGCTAGTTGGTTTATTTGGTGGAAGATCGTATGTTTGGATCCTTTATGCATATTATTACCCCTCTGATTATGAACATGAATATGCTTTGTGAGTAATTATGTTTGTTCCTGAGGACAAGGGAGAAGTCTTGCTATTAGTAGTCATGTGAATTTGGTATTCGTTTGATATTTTGATAAGATGTATGTTGTCTAGCCTCTAGTGGTGTTATGTGAACGTCGACTACATAACACTTCACCATTATTTGGGCCTAGAGGAAGGCATTGGGAAGTAATAAGTAGATGATGGGTTGCTAGAGTGACAGAAGCTTAAACCCTAGTTTATGCGTTACTTCATAAGGGGCTGATTTGGATCCATATGTTTCATGCTATGGTTAGGTTTACCTTAATACTTTTGTTGTAGTTGTGGATGCTTGCAATAGAGGTTAATCATAAGTGGGATGCTTGTTCAAGTAAGAACAGCACCCAAGCACCGGTCCACCCACATATCAAATTATCGAAGTACCGAACGCGAATCATATGAACGTGATCAACACTAGCTTGACGATATTCCCATGTGTCCTCAGGAGCGCTTTTCCTTATATAAGAGTTTGTTCCGGCTTGTCCTTTGCTACAAAAAGGATTTGGCCATCTTGCTGCACTTTATTTACTTTTGTTACTTGTTGCTCGTTACAATTTACCTTGTCACAAAACTATCTGTTACCACTTATTTCAGTACTTGCAGAGAATACCTTGCTGAAAACCGCTTATCATTTCCTTCTGCTCCTCGTTGGGTTCGACACTCTTACTTATCGAAAGGACTACGATAGATCCCCTATACTTGTGGGTCATCGAGACTCTTTTCTGGCGCCGTTGCCGGGGAGTGTAACGCCTTTGGTAGGTGGAATTTGGTAAGGAAAAAATTTATATAGTGTGCTGAAATTTACTGTCACTTGTTACTATGGAAAGTAATTCTCTGAGGGGCTTGTTTGGGGGTATCTTCGCCCCATCCAGTAGAGCAAAGAGTTGCTCCTCAACCTACTGAACCTATTGAAAATGAAACTCCTTTTGAATTTCTTTCGGGTATGATGGAAATACTGCTAGCTAACTCTTTTGCAGGAGATGGAACAAAGCATCCCGATGAACACTTATTATATGTGGATGAAGTTTGTGGATTATTTAAGCTTGCAGGTGTACCCGATGATGTTGCTAAGAAGAAGGTCTTCCCTTTATCTTTGAAGGAAGACGCGTTGATACGGTATAGGCTATGTGATACGAGATCGTGGGACTATAAAAGATTGAAATTGGAATTTCATCAAAAGTATTACCCTATGCATCTTGTTCATCGTGATCGCAACTATATATATAATTTCTGGCCTCGCGATGGAGAAAGCACCGCTCAAGCTTGGGGGAGGCTTAAATCAATGTTATATTCATGCCCCAATCATGAGCTCCCGAGAGAAATAATTATGTAAAGTTTTTATGCTCGGCTTTCTGAAAACAATCGCACCATGCTCGATACTTCTTGTGCTGGCTCTTTTATGATGAAGACTATTGAATTCAGATGGAACTTACTGGATAGAGTTAAACCCAACTCTGAAGATTGGGACTTCGACGAAGGTAAGGAGTCAGGTATAACACCTAAATTTGATTGTGTTAAATCTTTTATGGATACCGATATTTTCCATAAGATTAACACTAAATATGGACTTGACTCTGAGATAGTAGCTTCTTTCTGTGAATCTTTTGCTAGTTATGTTGATCTCCCTAAGGAGAAGTGGTTTAAATATCATCCTCCAATAGAAGTAAAAGTAGCTGCACCTATTAAAGTTGAAGAAAAGACTGTCACTTATAATGATCCTATTGTTCCTACTGCTTATGTTGAAAAACCACCTTTCCCTGTTAGAGTAAAGGATCATGCTAAAGCTTCAATTGTTGTTCGTAAAAGCAATATTAGAACTTATACACCTCCGGAGAAAGTTAAAGTAGAACCTAATATTGCTATTGTTAAAGATCTCTTGTCTGATAATATTGATGGGCATGTTATTCAGTTCGAAAGTGAAACTGCTAGATTTGCTAAGCCTTGTGATAAAGATAAACATAGACCTATGGTAGGCGTGCCTGTTATTTCTATTAAAATAGGAGATCATTGTTATCATGGCTTATGTGATATGGGTGCTAGTGCAGGTGTTATACCGCATACTTTATATAAGAATGAAATTGCACCTGCTGAGTTAGAAGGAATTGATGTCACAATTAAACTTGCCAATAGAGATACTATTTCACCAATTGGGATTGTTAGAGATGTTGAAGTCTTGTGTGGGAAAACTAAATATCCTGCTGATTTTCTTGTTCTTACTTCTCCGCAAGATAGCTTTTGCCCCATTATATTCGGTAGACCCTTCTTGAACACTGTTAATGCTAAGATAGATTGCGAAAAGAATGTTGTTACTATTGGCTTGGATGATATGGTTTATGAGTTTAATTTCTATAAATTTAGTAAACAATATCGTGAGGAAGAATTACCTAGCAAGGATGAAATTATTGGTCTCGCTTCTATTGCCGTACCTCCTAGTGATCCTTTCGAACACTATTTGCTAGACCATGAAAATGACATGTTCATGAATGAAAGAAGGGAAATAGATGAAGTATTCTTTAAACAGGAACCTATTCTGCAACACAACTTCTCTGTTGAAATTTTAGGGGATCCTCCTCCACCTCCTGAGCAAATTAAAGTCGAACCTAATATTGCTATTGTTAAAGATCTCTTGTCTGATAATATTGATCGGCATGTTATTCATTTCCGTGATGAAACTGCTAGAATTGCCAAACCTTGTGCTAAAGATAAACATAGACCTGTGGTAGGCATGCCTGTTATTTCTGTTAAAATAGGAGATCATTGGTATCATGGCTTGTGTGATATGGGTGCTAGTGCTAGTGCAATACCTATTGACCTATACAAAGATATTAAGCATGATATTGCACCTACTGAGTTAGAAGATATTGATGTCACAATTAAACTTGCCAATAGAGATACTATTTCACCAATGGGAATTGTTAGAGATGTTGAAGTCTTGTGTGGGAAAACTAAATATCCTGTTGATTTCCTTGTTCTTGGCTCCCCACAAGATAGCTTTTGTCCCATTATATTTAGTAGACCCTTCTTGAATACAGTTAATGCTAGGATAGACTGCGAAAAGGATGTTGTTACTATTGGTTTAGGTGATATGTCTCATGAGTTCAACTTTTCTAAATTTCGTAGACAACACCGTGAAGAGGAATTGCCTTGTAAAGATGAAATTATTGGTCTTGCTTCTATTGTCGTACCTCCTAGTGATCCTTTAGAACAATATTTGCTAGACCATGAAAATTATATGTTTATGAATGAAAGAAGGGAAATAGATGAAGTAATCTTTAAACAGGAACCCATCCTGAAACACAATTTGCCTGTTGAAATTCTAGGGGATCCTCCTCCACCCAAGGGTGATCCCATGTTTGAGCTTAAACCATTGCCTGATAATCTTAAATATGCTTATCTTGATGAAAAGAAGATCTATCCTGTTATTATTAGTGCTAACTTTTCAGAGCATGAAGAAGAAAGATTATTGAAAACTCTGAAGAAGCACCGTGCTGCTATTGGATATACTCTTGATGATCTTAAGGGTATTAGTCCCACTCTATGTCAACATAAAATAAATTTGGAAGCAGATGCTAAACCCGTTCGTGATCCTCAACGACGTCTGAATCCTAAAATGAAGGAAGTGGTAAGAAAAGAAATACTCAAGCTTCTGGAGGCAGGTATAATTTATCCCGTTGCTGACAGTCAGTGGGTAAGATCTGTCCATTGTGTCCCTAAGAAGGGAGGTATTACTGTTGTTCCTAATGATAAAGATGAATTGATTCCACAAAGAATTATTACAGGTTATAGGATGGTAATTGATTTCCGCAAATTAAATAAAGCTACTAAGAAAGATCATTACCCCTTACCTTTTATTGATCAAATGCTAGAAACATTATCCAAACACACACATTACTGCTTTCTAGATGGTTATTATGGCTTTTCTCAAATACTTGTGTCAGCTAGAGATCAATCAAAGACTACTTTTACATGCCCTTTTGGTACTTTTGCTTATAGATGTATGCCTTTTGGTTTATGTAATGCACCTGCTACCTTTCAAAGATGCATGATGGCTATATTCTCTGACTTTTGTAAAAAGATTTGTGAGGTTTTCATGGACGATTTTTCCGTCTATGGTTCCTCTGTTGATGATTGCTTGAGCAATCTTGATCGAGTTTTGTAGAGATGTGAGGAAACTAATCTTGTCTTGAATTGGTAAAAGTTCCACTTTATGGTTAATGAAGGTATTGTTTTGGATCACAAAGTTTCCGAAAGAGGTATTGAAGTTGATAAAGCCAAAGTTGATGCTATTGAAAAGATGCCATGTCCCAAGTAAGTCAAAGGTATAAGAAGTTTCCTTGGTCATGCTGGATTTTATAGGAGGTTCATTAAGGACTTCTCAAAAATTTCTCGGCCTCTGACTAATTTATTGCAAAAAGATATACCATTTGTCTCTCATGATGATTGTGTAGAAGCATTTGAAATACTTAAGAAAGCATTAGTCTCTGCACCTGTTATTCAGCCACCTGATTGGAATTTACCCTTTGAAATTATGTGTGATGCTAGTGATTATGCTGTAGGTGCTGTTTTAGGGCAAAGAGTTGATAAGAAATTAAATGTTATCCATTATGCTAGTAAGACTCTAGACAATGCTCAAAGAAATTATGCTACTACTGAAAAAGAACTTTTAGCAGTTGTATTTGCTTGTGATAAGTTCAGACCTTATATCGTTGATTCTAAAGTAACTATTCACACTGATCATGCTACTATTAAATATCTTATGGAAAAGAAAGATGCTAAACCTAGACTTATTAGGTGGGTTCTCCTGCTACAAGAATTTGATTTGCATATCGTTGATAGAAAAGGAGCTGAGAACCCCGTTGCAGATAACTTATCTAGGGTAGAAAATGTTTTTGATGACCCACTACCTATTAATGATAGCTTTCCAGATGAACAATTAAATGTTATAAGTACTTCTCGTAGTACTCCTTGGTATGCTGATTATGCTAATTATGTTGTTGCTAAATTTATACCACCTAGCTTCACATACCAGCAAAAGAAAAAGTTTTTCTATGATTTACGACATTACTTTTGGGATGACCGACATCTTTATAAAGAAGGATTAGATGGTGTTATTAGACGTTGTGTGCCTGAGCATGAACAGGAACAGATCCTACGCAAGTGTCACTCCGAAGCCTATGAAGGACACCACGCTGGAGACAGAACTGCACATAAGGTATTGCAATCTGGTTTTTATTGGCCTACTCTCTTCAAGGATGCCCGTAAGTTTGTCTTGTCTTGTGATGAATGTCAAAGAATTGGTAATATTAGTAGACGTCAAGAAATGCCTATGAATTATTCTCTTGTTATTGAACTGTTTGATGTCTAGGGCTTTGATTATATGGGACCTTTTCCTGCCTCTAATGGATACACATATATTCTAGTTGTTGTTGATTACGTTACTAAGTGGGTAGAAGCTATTCCAACTAGTAGTGTTGATCATAACACTTCTATTAAAATGCTTAAGGAAGTTATTTTTTCGAGGTTTGGAGTCCCTAGATATTTAATGACTGATGGTGGTTCACACTTTATTCATGGTGCTTTCCGTAAAATGATTGCTAAATATGATGTTAATCATAGAATTGCATCTCCTTATCACCCACAGTCTAGTGGTCAAGTACAATTGAGCAATAGAGAGCTCAAATTAATTTTGCAAAAGACTGTTAATAGGTCTAGAAAGAATTGGTCCAAGAAACTTGATGATGCATTATGGGCTTATAGAACTGCATATAAAAATCCTATGGGTATGTCTCCATATAAAATGGTTTATGGAAAAGCATGTCACTTACCTCTCGAACTAGAACATAAGGCATATTTGGCTATTAAAGAGCTCAACTATGATTTCAAACTTGCCGGTGAGAAGAGGTTATTTGATATTAGCTCACTTGATGAATGGAGAACCCAAGCTTATGAAAATGCCAAGTTATTTAAAGAAAAAGTTAAAAGATGGCATGACAAAAGGATACAAAAGCGTGAGTTTAATGTAGGTGATTATGTATTGCTATACAACTCTCGTTTAAGATTTTTTGCAGGAAAACTTCTCTCTAAATGGGAAGGCCCCTACGTTATCGAAGAAGTCTATTGTTCCGGGGCAATAAAAATCAACAACTTCGAAGGCACAAATCCGAAGGTGGTAAACGATCAAAGAATCAAACATTATATCTCAGGTAATCCCATAAATGTTGAAACCAATATTATTGAAACCGTAACCCCGGAGGAATACATAAGGGACACTTTCCAGAACGTTTCAGACTCCGAAAATGAATAGGTATGTGGTACGGTAAGTAAACCGACTCCAAAACAATTTTTAAGGCAATATTTCTCCGCTTTGGAATATTTAGAAAAATAGAAAAATAAGTAGCAGTCCGGGAAGGACACGAGGGCCCCACGAGGGTGGTGGGCGCGCCCCCCTACCTCGTGAGCACCTCATGTGCCCTCTGGACTCCGTTTTCTTGCACGATACGTATTTTGGTCGGTAAAAATTCATTATATACTCTCCCAAAGGTTTTGACTCCTGTATCACGCAAATCTCCTCTATTTTCGTTTCGAGCTGTTTTTCTGACAGATCCAAGCCATCATGACAGCCCCAAGTGCTTCCAAGGACAAGTTTTTCGATAAGGTTATAAACCCTTACCTCGCGGAGGTGCTGCGACACCCTCAAACCATTGAGTTGCGTGATGGGTTGCTGCACATCCGCGATGAAGAGGGACCAAAGGGGACTGGAAGCATGGAGACGAGGCTCGAAGCAGTGGAGCAACAAGTTTTCAAGTGCCAAGGGATGGTGGAACGTGGACTAAACTCCAACCACATGATGATCGCAGAGTTCACTAGCAACCACAAGTTGGATGCTGACAACATAGGGGAGACCATCTTCAAGATTCATGAGAAGATCGAGCACCTCCAAGCCCAAATCTATGACCTGCAAAACCAAAACTGTGAGTATGAATATAGATTCAAAAGGATGAGTTTGGCTGCAGATTTGAGGATCCCTGGGACTCGATCATCCTTCTATGATGGTGAGCCTATGCCTTGGAAGATGGACGACAAGCTTGCTTCAACAGCTTCTTCACCGACAAAGGAGACATAATCACTTGGGTATGGGCACTCCCCTTAGCAACTGCCAAGCTTGGGGGAGGTGCCCCGGTATCATATCACAATCACAACTCCTATCTTTACCGTTTTTCTTAGTTCGATCCTATTAGTAGTATCTTGATCTAGTAGAATAAAGTTTATGGCATGATCTAGTTTTGAGTTTTGCTTTATGAGCTCTCTTTGTAATCGAGTCCGTGAGCTATATATAATAAAGATTAGTGTTGAGTCAAGGGCCAGATTATTTTTCCATGATCTTGGGTGAATAAAAGAAAAGAAGAAAGAGAAAAATAATAAAAAGAACCAAAAAGTTCATATTGATCTTATTGATCTTAGAAAGAGTATGATGATTAAAAGTTGTTGGGAGTTGGCAGACATAGTTTTGGTCATCGTTGCAATTAATAGGAAGTGATAAGGAAAGAGAGGTTTTCACATATAGATATATTATCATTAACATCTTTTATGATTGGAAGCACTCACTACTAGGGAAAACCTTCGACACAGAATCTTAGCAGCAGCGCGGTCTAAAAACAGGCGCTACTCCTAATTAGCAGTAGCGAGCTTCAGAAAAGAGCGCTACTAATGACTAAGTAGCAGTAGCGCTCTAGGTGAAAAGAGCGCTACTACAATAATTGCCACGGTGTTGCCTCCAGGCTATATATAGTAGTAGCGCCCTTCCCATGGACGCGCTACTGCTAAAGAACTTAGTAGCAGCGGTCTTCTTCAAAACTCGCTACTGCTAACTATCACCGCAACTAATTAAGTTTAGTCCCATACTGCTAAGCGAACAAGGTGTTTACCACCTTAAATATGTTACTTCTCAACCTATCTCGAGCACTTGGTCTTCATTGAACTATATGTGTATGATTTGTGGTTGCAATATGAATCCTCGCCTGTACCTATACAAGTACAGTGAGGATTCATGTTGACTATTTAGATTATACACAAAAAGATCAATGATGACCAATGTATATTTTTGATGTTTTTACATTGCTTAGACTTCTAGCGTTTTTTCAGGACAAAGCGTTACTGATATTGGGATAAACAAAAGAAATAACTGCTTCCATTAGTAGTAGCGGTTTTCTCTAAAACGCGCTATAGATAAGTTAGCTATAGCGCGTTTTCCATATGAGCGCTACTGCTAGTTCGAGTTAACCACCCCCCCGAATCAAAATTTCGCTAAGTCCTCCTTTCCCCCCCGGCCTGTTCCCCTAATCCTGTCGCCACCGCCCGAGCCCGAGCGCGCCTGCCCTCACCACTGCCGCCCGCCCTCAACCTCACCGCCGCCGCTCTCGACCACACTGTCGCCGCCCTCGACCTCACCGCCGCCGCCCTCGACCGAGCCCGCCGCCCAGGACCGCCGCCTCCCGATCCCGAGCCCGCCCTCGCCGCCCCTCCGTCGCCGAGCACCTCCCCGCCACCGTCTCTCCCTCTGTAAGCCCCCCACCCCCTCTCTCTTTGCTTAGTTAGTAGATGATTTTAGTAGTAGTAGATGTTAATTTAGGGTTCATAGATAATGATTTTTAGAAGTAGTGGATATTAATTACTAGTAGTGTTGGTAAACTAGTTGTATAATTAGCAGTAGTAGTTGTTAATTAGTAGTAGATATAGTAGTTAGATGTTAATTAGTAGTAGTAGATGTTCTAGTTTCTTTCTATTTATAGTAAGTTTATATTTAGTAAGAACGAGTTGAATTAATAGAACTAGTTTAGTTTTAGTTGAACTAGTTAAGTTTTAGTTGAACTAGTATAGTAAGTAAATTAATAACTAGTTGAACTACTTCATTTTTACAAAGAACTAGTTTTTTTCTTTTTATACTAAGTTTATATTTAGTAAGAACTAGTTGAATTAATGGAACTAGTTGAACATGCCATATTTGTTGTTATTTTTTAGTGTAAGAAATTATTTCATGTTTTGGTTACACCTCCGAGTGGCCTACGTTTTGCCGGAGTGTTGATTAATTTCTGTTCCGGCAAATTTCAGGTGCTCGATATGTCCTTTTTTAGCAAAGGTCATGCCGGATTTTTCCGTGAATTCTGGCATGACTTGTGCTAGAATATGTACAAGTTTAATCTTGGAATTATGAACGTAGGAAATGTCATACTCGCACGACGATGGTCTCCCGGGGGAGTGCAGCTGGTGCCACGATGATCGAGGTATGTGCGACAGGTTCCTTAAGCTGGATGAATATCGGCACTTTAGCATTAGGCTTGAAGAGACCTTCGATGTTGAAACGATATGCAACAACGACAACTGTTTTTTTCGTAATTAAGCATGACTTCAACTATTTCAACGTCTAATTTTCATCTTTTACAATTCGACTAGCTTATCCCATGCCATGCAGGACGCTATGTCTTGGAGAGAATGGGTTTTGAAGACCATGAAAATTATGAAACAAAGAAAATACACCTAAGGACCCATCATGATATCGATTTTGAAGTAAATCTGTACAATTCTCAGAGCGTAACCCATTTTGGTTGCCAAAATTGGGAAGCACTTTGCAAAATGTATGGTTTTTATGAGGGTATGATTGTCACCATGGATCTTGGTAATCCTGACATCGAGCAAGACAATATGGACAATTGGGTCCTTGTTGATACGCTTCCGATTCTACCGCAATGTGAGTTTCTCAAACATAGTTATTAACTAATTTATATTGTTTACTTCAAAATAGTTGACAGCTTATTTCCATTCACAGCTTATTTTGAATCTTCGAAGAATGTGCAGAAGATGGTAGACAAAACCCACTACACTGATGGCTCCGAATTAACTTATAAGGAGAAAAATCATCTGATTTCTTATTGTACTTTTCTTGAGAATTACAATACCTATTATCGAACTCCTCCAAATTATGGTGAATACGTGCCACTAGTGCACGTGTTGAACAATGATAACTTCTATGGATATGCCCTAGTAAGGTTTTTTACTATTACAACATCCGTGCATCTTTTGCATACTTCTAAAACTAGTACATCATTGCTAACTACGAAGTTATTACTTTGTTTTTCGACAGGAAATGCCGATGGATTGTGTGCCTCATCCGATGTATCAGAATGGTCGCCTTGCAGTTATGAACATACAACCAGGTGAATCTAAGGAGCTCACCTATGCATATCGGATTTCTAAAAGAGGTGAACACATGCTAATCAAAGAATGGAAAAAATGTTTGGACATTCGCAAGGAGGTTCTTGGAAGTAACATTAAGCGAAAGGTAAGAATTGGAGACAGGATAATCTCCATTCTCCATAATGGAGAGTCAGGGGCTATCTTGTTTTTTTTTGCTATTTTACCTTAGAGAATATAGTAGGTCCTAAGAGAATGTAGTAGGTCCTATGAGGTACAATATGTTTATTATGTGATACAATGTGTTAGAGCTGATGATGTGAGGAGTTCTTATGATTACGACTAGTGACCAATTTGCTATGTGATGTCTCATTGATGAAAATGATGATCTTGAGGAGGTGTTATATGACAATAATGTATTATGATGATAAGTTGTTAATGATATGATGATGATGATGATGATATTTATTATATCATTGGGTGAAAGAACCGCGGATTAGTTTCAAGTGGATGTCCATCCACTTGAAGCTAGTCCACACGGTTCTTTCACCCCGTGATGTAATAACTCATTATGATGTAAAAACAATTTCTCAATTCCTGTTGTATGAAAACTAGTGTAAAGGTGTACGAGTACAACATGAAATGAAAAAGAAATAAAATATGAAATAATAGTAGCAGCGCGGGCAGGGAGAAGCGCTACTACTAATTACCAGTAGCGCTCCTCCGTGAACTCGCTACTACTAAGTAGATTTAGCAGTAGCGTGGGAGGAGGCACGCTACTGCTATACGTTAGCTGTAGCGACTTATCAGTAGCGCATAGCCTCGCGCTACTGATAGGTCTAAAACCCGCGCTGCTGCTAGGCTTTTCCCTAGTAGTGACTCATTAAAATATGACATGCTAAAGAGTTGATGTTGGACAAGGAAGACAATGTAGTGAGTTATGTCTTTCTTTATATCTGAGATAAAGTATGTTGTCATGGATCCTCTAACTTGTTGAGCTTGCCTTTGCCCCTCATGTTAGCCAAATTCTCAGCATTAAGTAGAGATACTACTTGTGCGTCCAAATACCCTTAAACCAGTTTTGCCATGAGAGTCCACCATATCTACCTATGGATTGAGTAATATCCTTCAAATAAGTTGTCATCGGTGCAAAGCAATAAAAATTGCTCTAAATATGTATGATTGATTGGTGTGGGAGAAATAATCTTTATACGATCTTGTGATGTGGAAGTAATAAAAGCGACGGACTGCATAATAAAGGTTCACATCACAAGGGGCAATATAAAGTGACGTTCTTCGCATCGAGATTTTATGCATCCAACCATAAAAGCGCATGGCAACCTCTGCTTCCCTCTGCGAAGGGGCTATCTTTTATTATTATCTTCTACCTTATGCAAGAGTCATGGTGACAATGACCATTATTGTTGGATGTAGGAGAGCATGAACCATTATTGTTGACATTACCCTTGAGGTAAAAGGTTGTGGTGCAAAACTATAAGCCCCTATCTTTCTCTGTGTCCGATTAAAACTCCGTAACCACACGTATCGCGTGATTGTTAGCAATTATGAAGGACTAGATGATAGTTGAGTATGGGGACTTGCTTTTAAGCTCTGACATAGACTTTTTCCGATGTTATGATAAATTGCAATTGCTTCAATGCTTCAATGACTCAGATTATAGTTTGTTGGAGCCCAATAAGGTTTATGATTCATACTTTTGCATTGTGAATAGATCATCGCTTGAACATAAGTAATCATATGAGAAAATCTATATGTGTTGTTGTTATGAAAATAATCATGATGCCTTCATGTCCGTATTTTATTTTTATCGATACCTCTACCTCTAAACATGAGGACATATTTATTGTTATCGGCTTTTCGCTTGAGGACAAGCGAGGTCTAAGCTTGGGGGAGTTGATACGTCCATTTTGCATCATGCTTTTATATCGATATTTATTGCATTATGGGCTGTTATTTCACATTATGTCACAATACTTTTGGCTATTCTCTCTTATTTTACAAGGCTTACATAAGGAGGGAGAATGCCGGCAGCTCGAATTCTGGGCTGGAAAAGGAGAAAATATTAGAGACCTACTCTACGCGACTCCAAAAGTCCTGAAACTCCACGGAATATCTTAAAATAAATAAAGAAAAATCCTCGCCAAAGATGAAGTCCAGGGGGCCCACACCCTGCTCACGAGGGTGGGGGCGCGCCCCCCTACCTCGTGGGCCCCCTGGTGGGGTCTAGAAGCAACCTTTCGGGACGAGACTCCGCCGCCACGAGGCGGAACCGAGGCGAAACCAATCTAGAGCTCCGGCAGAGCTGTTCTGCCGGGGAAACTTTCCTCCGGGAGGTGGAAATCATCACCATCGTCATCACCAATGCTCCTCTCATCGGGATAGGGCAATCTCCATCAACATCTTCACCAGCACCATCTCATCTCCAAACGCTAATTCATCTCTTGTATCCAATTCTTGTCTCATAGTCCGGGATTGGTGCTAGTAGGTTGCTAGTAGTGTTGATTACTCCTTGAAGTTGATGCTAGTTGGTTTATTTGGTGGAAGATCATATGTTCAGATCCTTTATGCATATTATTACCCCTCTGATTATGAACATGAATATGTTTGTGAGTAATTACGTTTGTTCCTGAGGACAAGGGAGAAGTCTTGCTATTAGTAGTCATGTGAATTTGGTATTCGTTTGATATTTTGATAAGATGTATGTTGTCTAGCCTCTAGTGGCGTTATGTGAACGTCGACTACATAACACTTCACCATTATTTGGGCCTAGAGGAAGGCATTGGGAAGTAATAATAGGTGATGGGTTGCTGGAGTGACAGAAGCTTAAACCCTAGTTTATGTGTTGCTTCGTAAGGGGCTGATTTGGATCCATATGTTTCATGCTATGGTTAGGTTTACCTTAATACTGTTGCTGTAGTTGTGGATGCTTGCAATAGAGGTTAATCATAAGTGGGATGCTTGTTCAAGTAAGAACAGCACCCAAGCACTGGTCCACCCACATATCAAATTATCGAAGTACCGAACGCGAATCATATGAACGTGATGAAAACTAGCTTGACGATATTCCCATGTGTCCTCGAGAGCGCTTTTCCTTATATAAGAGTTTGTTCCGGCTTGTCCTTTGCTACAAAAAGGATTGGGCCATCTTGCTGCACTTTATTTACTTTTGTTACTTGTTGCTCGTTACAATTTCCCTTGTCACAAAACTATATGTTACCACTTATTTCAGTACTTGCAGAGAATACCTTGCTGAAAACTGCTTATCATTTCCTTCTGCTCCTCGTTGGGTTCGACACTCTTACTTAATAAAAGGACTACGATAGATCCCCTATACTTGTGGGTCATCAGGGCTCCAGCACGATTCCCTCTGGTAAGGCCACCCCCGCGTCCCAGACCATGCCAGTCGCCTCCTAGTACACCCACTCCGCTAACGCGAGCCCCAATTTGACTCTTGCAGCCCTCCCCGGCGAGATCCACCACCGCCCAAACCACCGTCCGCCGGAGTGAAGGCCGCCGCCGACGTGTTGCTCTCCGACGACCAACTCCACCACCCGCAGGTGCGGAAGAGCCCCCTGAACTCGTAGGTACCCTCCTTTCCCCCTACCTCGCCGTGGATCAACGCTAGCAACCACCGCGGTCTTCGGGCGCCGGCGTTCTCTATTTTTCCTTTTCAAATATTCAAACCTGACGAGTGGGACCCCCTCGTCAGCCTATCTTATTCTAATCGAAACATTTTCTGAAAACGCCTTCGGGCAAAGTACGCTTTCCCTGTTGGGTGGCGTATTCCTTAGCGAAACGTTTTCTATTTTTATAAACAAATCCCTGGAAAATTTCTGTTTCATTACAGATAAGTCCCTGGGTTAAAATCTTTATAACGTTTTAACATAAGACGATTTTTAATTGATTCTTTTTCTGTCATCTTTATTTTTCTGTCTAGTTTTTTATCATATTTATTTGAAAAATATTTGGAACAACTTTTATACACACACGGTATTTAAGTTAGTATGCGACTTCTTTATACCATAGATACCGGAGGAGGTGACGGAACCGCGAACTTCACCGAGCTAGATTCGGACTACTCCGAACCAGGCAAGCATGTTTGAACCTTTGATATGATAAGTGTTTTTCATGTTTGCTTGAGTGGTTTTGCATGGCATGTTTATATGAACATCGGTGAAGGTTATATTTCATGCAAAGAAAGCTGCAGTTGAGCTTCGATATTGATGTGTCTTTATGATGATGATATAACCTGATCATGTGGTGGCATGATAGGTTGCAAGTTGGTATTGTTGAAGCATGCCAGTTTTATGTCATCCGTTGACTCAAGTTTTAACGTGGGTCAAGTTTCGATCCCATTCGTTCCCCCTTCGTGCTGCCACATGTTTTCTGCAAAGAGTGTGGTTTAGTAAGTTGCAAACCTCTTTCCTTGTACAGACCAAACAGAGGGACCGCGATGAGGGTTCCATGGCCCTGGATTAAAGCCCATCATCCGGTCAGGGGGCATGGATGTTTCCGGTTGGCACCGAGAGGGGGGCACCCCTTAGAGCGCGCGATATAAATTTTATCCCATGCTATTCGAGGTTGTGACCTCCCCGTCTTAAAGTTTTTCTTGAACGCTGCCTAGGGTGATCCCTGGCAGCGAAATGTGGAATGGGTGTGTACTGGTTAGACGTGTTTCTTCTAAAACACCGTAAACGGGATTAGTCCTTTGCGACTACTGAAACCCGTTGGCTGTGGTTAAAGAATACAAACTCTGCAGAGTCAAACCATTCTAGTATCCATGTCCATGACCAGGGACTTGGACATCATCTCAGTGTCAGTGTCAGTCTCAGTGTCGACCTCAGTGTCAACCCCAGCGACAGTCTCCGGAGAATGAGCATGAAACTGAGAGTGGTAAACTCGGCTGAATGTTATTCCTGTGGATGGACTAACCAATTTATTATTATTTGCTGAGTATTTCCTTGGAATGATTTAAATCCATGAACTTCTTGAATTCAAATGATGAAATATAAGCCCTTTATGTGATGTCGCTCAGATGTCCGACTATGGCACTCTTGTCATTTACTTTCGATATAAGCCTTTTATGTGATGTCGCTCAGACGTCCGACTGTGGCACTCTTGTCATTTACTTTCGATATAATCCCTTTATGTGATGTCGCTCAGACGTCTTACTGTGGCACTCTTGTCATTTACTTTCGATATAAGCCCTTTATGTGATGTCGCTCAGACGTCTGACTGTGGCACCCTTGTTATTTACCTTCATTATAATCCCTTTTCGAGATGTCGCTTAGACGTCCGACTGGGGCACGCACTATTATTTACATTTCAATATAAGCCCTTTATGTGGTGTCGCCCCGACGCCCGACTGCGGATGTTAATTTATTTTTACCTTTCGAGGCGTCGCTTCAGACACCTGATCGGTCTTCAGTTATTTTATTAGGATTTCGGGACGACTACCACGTGACTCCCTTTATTTTATTGTGCAACACAAGTTTATTATCTGAATGTGCATTACTAACCTACTTATGTGCATCATGTTTGCATTTGTTATATCTTATGTCCAAACTCTCTTGCTAGTACATTCAAAGTACTCACCTGACTTGTTGATTTGGCCAGATGTTGACGAAGGCGATCTTATGGATGAAGAGTTTGATAGGGAGTCCGCCGCCCAGAGGAGTCCCAGTCAGTCACGTGCGATCCTGGAGTTGATCACTTGTAATATATACACTTCTGCTACCCAAATAGAATTATCGAGCCTCACTCCGACGCTTGAAGAGGTGTAAGATTTCGGAGTCATGTCACCCACTTCACTGTGACATATCCACCACCACTTTTATTACGAGTCAGTAGTTATGCCACCATACCCTTGTGACATATCCGCCTTTATGTATATTATTGGCGTGCTTGTAATAAATTGTTGAGCATCCTCATCTAAACCTTGTATAATATTTAGTACTGCTGGATTTCTGTATCAAGGATTTGTCTACCAGTACGAAGGATTCTCCTGTACTAGTAAACACAAGGGTCGGCTTTTCAATAAATGTTTTATTGGAAAACCGGTCAGACAAACTTGGTATCAGAGCCAGGCTGACTGTACGAAGCCACTAGGTGTGTTCGCTAATCGGTTATTAGCGTATTAAGTGCTATTTTAGCATTTTGGAAACGTAGCAATTTTCGGTTAGTCATCATAAATTTATGACTTGACTATTCGGAATTTTTGTCTACTTTTATAGATGGCTGGCAGCGACTGTGAGTCATAGGTGTTTGCCAATGTACCTGAGGGGTTCATCAGACTTCTCGTCTCCATCACCAAAATCGCGATCGGGCCATCAGCTCGTCCGGAGTTCACACTCTACCAGCACAAGCTCAACGACATCGTATCTATGCACCAGGCCTCGGTGCAATTCAAATGAGGACGTTCTGAGTCACGCCACTTCCGAATTGTGGGAAGGGCCATGCCTACGGAGAGGCATGCCATGCAGATGGCTGCCCATGAGGCGATAGCACGTCTCCGGGATGCACTCCCTTCGATGAAGGCTCGTCGCTACCACTACCTTCCATGCCACGTGCCATACACTTGTCACTATGCATTCGCTTGCCCTCGAGGGGAGAGAGATGAGCCTATTGAGATGCTTGTTGAATATCTCAAAGCTTTGGAGGTAGCTTTTGATAACCTCGTGGATGACTTTGTGGCTGCTCGTATGGACTTCGTTCAGGGCTGTTCCGCCAACAGGAGGGAGCTCCTCCATACAGCACCGCCACTGTCATTTATATTGTCCTCAGCGTCCTATGCACCTGCCAACTTAGCCACCGCTCGCCGCCTGCCTACTACTGAGGAGTTTGACCAAGTCATTGCTCCTACTCCAGTCAGAGCTGCACCACCTACCGCGCCTGCACCAGTTCCTCAAACTAGTATTTCACGCCTGGAGCCTATTAGTGAGGAGGAGGTCGAGTCTCCAGCACCACTCGGTCTTGCCCTCGGCGGGCCAAAGGAAATTTTCACCATCTCCGAATGAGTACGCATAGCAGCTGTGCGATGTGCCAGCTTGTACGATATGTTTATATGTTTATAGGTTTGGTGAGAAGTAGTTTGTGTGCGCATCATGTAGGAATTCGGAGAAGTGCACTAGCCTAAATAACATGTCAGGAATGTGTACGCACATCCTGAGTGGCGTATTGTATAATTGTGGCTTGCGTGTAAGATATGTACTTAGCAGTCCTTCTCCATGCGCAATCAATTACTTTCTTGAAAAATGTTGGAGTTCTTAAAATTTCCGCCTTTTCAAAATTATTTATTTTTGCCACTCGGTTTTTCTCATGAGTTTTGCAAAACTACCCCAGAGTGGAATATGCCTCGTCCGTGGACACGTTCCATGCCAAGTCCGCCGATAGAAAATTATGGTACCCAGACAAGTAACAATTGCACACAGGGGCAGTCAAGTCAGCAAGGCAGTGAAACAACATTTTCTCAAGTATGCCGCCTTTATGAGCAAAGCCAGCAGCAGCATCAAGAATTGATGAACCATGTTATCAATATGGGAAATCACCGTGAACCATATCAGCAGCACTCCAAATTATCTGAACTACAGAAGACGCGTCCCCCAATGTTCTCTCACACTGATAGACCTCTTGTGGCCGATGATTGGCTTCGAGACATTGAAAGGAAGTTAATTATTGCATAGTGTTCGGACCGTGATGAGGTACTTTATGCACCTCACTATCTCACTGGAGCAGCTGCATCATGGTGGGAGAATTTCCTACACATGCACCCCAATGAAAATAATATCACCTGGGAAGATTTTAAAGAAGGATTTCGTGGGGCGCACATTCCCAGAAGCATTATGAAGATCAAGAGAAGGGAATTTTATGACCTCAAGCAGAGAAGCATGACAGTGACTGAGTACAATAGTCAGTTTACCCTATTATCTCGTTATGCCAATGAAGAGCATATGACGGAAAACAAAAACATGGAAAAAAATTCGACGGTCTGGCACCAGCACTTAAATGCCAGCTGGTCGTACACACCTTTCCGGATTTCAAAACACTTGTGGACAAGGCCATTACATTGGAAAATGAGCACTGCAGCTTGGAGGATTTTCGCAAGCGCAAAAGGGACAAGACTACTCACGCTCACAACAACCGGAACAAGACTGATTTTCAAAAGATTGGAGCAAACAAACCCACAACCAATGTTCCACGCCCAAACAAAAAAATTCACGCAAGGGACAAGGATTTTACATATCGCCCAGGTGTTACTTGCTACGCTTGTGGAGAGGAAGGACACTATGCTAAACAGTGCCCAAAGCCAAGAAACTCGGCCCCAAAGGCGAACAACAATGGAAACAGTTCAGCACCCAAGCATAACAACTTCAACCCCAATAATAACCACAAGAAGGGTCACTTGAACAATGTGACCAAGGAGGAAGCATAGAATGCCCCGGATATCGTACTCGGTACGTTTCCTGTCAACACAATACCTGCCACGGTTTTGTTTGATTCTGGAGCTTCTCACTCGTTCATTTCAAAGAGTTTTGCTTTGCAACATGATTTTTCGATGCTTCCTTTGGAAAAATCCATGATCATCAAGACCCCCGGGAATATGCAGATCACTCAGAGTTACTGCCAAGGTGTGGTTATTGAGTTTGAAGGACTAAGATTTCAAGCAAACCTCATTGTATTGGAAAATAAAGGACTGGATGATATCCTAGGAATGGACTGGTTAACCACCAACAAAGGATTTATCAACTGCTTCAATCGGACTGTAATTCTCACTCATCATCACGGGAAGACAATAAAAGTTGGAGCTCAAGAAAGACCAATAGCACGGCAACCAAATTTGAACAAAGTGGACATTTCAGAACTAAGGAAAGTTCCAGTGGTATGTGAGTTCCCCGACGTATTTCCCGAAGAACTACCAGGCATGCCGCCAGACCGGGAAATAGAGTTCAGCATTGAACTAGCACCTGGAACCACCCCCATCTACAAGAAACCCTATAGGATGGCACCCTCCGAGTTGGTAGAATTAAAGAAGCAAATAAAGGAATTACTGGACAAAGGATTTATACGAGTGTGACGCCCCCGATTCAATCGTACACTAATCATACACGCAAATGTGTACGATCAAGGTCAGGGACTCACGGGAAGATATCACAACACAACTCTAAAACATAAATAAGTCATACAAGCATCATAATACAAGCCAGGGGCCTCGAGGGCTCAAATACAAGTGCTCGATCATAGACGAGTCAGCGGAAGCAACAATATCTGAGTACAGACATAAGTTAAACAAGGTTGCCATAAGATGGCTAGCACAAACAGGGATACAATCGAAAGAGGTGCAGGCCTCCTGCCTGGGATCCTCCTAACTACTCCTGATCGTCGTCAGCGGGCTGCACGTAGTAGTAGGCACCTCCAGTGTAGTAGGAGTCGTCGTCGACGGTGGCGTCTGGATCCTGGGCTCCAACGTCTGGTTGCAGCAATCGGGTAGAGAGATGGGAAAAAGGAGAAACAAGGCAACCGTGAGTACTCATCCAAAGTACTCGCAAGCAAGGAGCTACACTACATATGCATGGATATATGTGTAAGGGGCCATATCAGTGGACTGAACTGCAGAATGCCAGAATAAGAGGGGGATATCTAATCCTGTCGAAGACTACGCTTCTGGCAGCCTCCGTCTTGCATCATATAGAAGAGAGTAGAATGAAGTCCTCCAAGTAGCATTGCATAGCATAATCCTACCCAGCAATCCCCTCCTCGATGCCCTGTTAGAGAGCGATCACCGGGTTGTATCTGGCACTTGGAAGGGTGTGTTTTATTAAGTATCTGGTTCTAGTTGTCATAAGGTCAAGGTACAACTCCGGGTCGTCCTTTTACCGAGGGACACGGCTACTCGAATAGATTAACTTCCCTGCAGGGGTGCACCACATAACCCAACACGCTTGATACCATTTGGCCGGACACACTTTCCTGGGTTATGCCCGGCGTCGGAAGATCAACACGTCGCAGCCCCACCTAGGCTCAACAG
Source organism: Aegilops umbellulata (assembly GCA_032464435.1). NCBI lineage: Eukaryota > Viridiplantae > Streptophyta > Magnoliopsida > Poales > Poaceae > Aegilops > Aegilops umbellulata. The sequence goes on from CP136060.1 coordinate 439,314,304, forward strand.
AGAGGTCAGCACGTCGGTCTAAATCCTATGCGCGCAGGGGTCTGGGCCCATCGCCCATTGCACACCTGCACGTTGCGTACGCGGCCGGAGAGCAGACCTAGCAACCTCCATTACAAAGGAAGTCACGTTACGCGGTCCAACCCGGCGCACGCCGCTCAATCGCTGACGTCACGAAGTGCTTCGGCTGATACCACGACGCCGAGTGCCCATATCTTTCCCGCGTAGTTGGTTAGTGCGTATAGGCCAGTAGCCAAACTCAGATCAAATACCCAGATCTCGTTAAGCGTGTTAAGTATCCGCGAACGCCGACAGGGCCAGGCCCACCTCTCTCCTAGGTGACCTCAACCTGCCCTGCCGCTCCGCCACAAAGATCCACACAGAGGGCCGTTGGGACAAAGGTCCTTTCAGCCCCCAATCCATGAATCACTCGCGGGTGCTCCTCGAGCCGACCCGACTTTAGTTACCACATGTATCATGTATAAAGTAGTATATACCCATGATCAACTCCCGAGTGATCATGGCCCGATAGTATAACACAGCAGACGGACAAGAACGTAGGGCCACTGATGGAAACTAGCATCCTATACTAAGCAGGTAGGATTGCAGGTAAAGGTGACAACAGTAGTAACAAGGATAGGCTATGCATCAGGATAGGAATAACGGACAGCAGTAACATGCTACACTACTCTAATGCAAGCAGTATAGAGAAGAGTAGGCGATATCTGGTGATCAAGGGGGGGCTTGCCTGGTTGCTCAGACAAGAAGGAGGGGTCATCGATGTACTCGATCACAGGGGTACCGACATCGGTCTCAGGGTTCACCGGAAAGAAGTAACGGAGGGGGAACACAATAAATAACAGAGCAATCAAATGTAACAAAAAGCAAGAAGCGGCAATACGTTGTGCTAGAGGTGACCTAACGTAGGGATAGGTGATACCGGCGAAGGGGGGAAACATCCGGGAAAGTATCCCCGGTGTTTCGCGTTTTCGGGCAAAGGAGCCGGAGGGGGAAAGTTGCGAGTTTGCTATGCTAGGGATGTGTGGTGACGAACGGGCTGCGTATCTGGATTCGTCTTGTCGTTCTGAGCAACTTTCATGTACAAAGTTTTTCCATCCACGCTACGGTTTATTTTATATTAATTTTCTAAAGTTTTAATTAATTTTAGAATTTATTTAATTATTTTAAGGGATATTAAAATTAGTGCCCCTGGTTCCTTAGTTGTGCTCACTTTTCCCCATGCTCCAAACATTTGCTCACTTTTCCCCTCTTCCTTAGCTGAAACTCTCACAAATGCTCATAGCGGGCGTTTGCCGTCTTGACCGTCCATTGACCGTTAATTGCTGACAAGTGGGGCCGAGTCTTTGTCTGGCTATTGCTTGCTGACGGGTGGGACCGCAAGGAGACACGTATTAGGCAGCTTGTCTGAATCTGAAACAGATCTAGACAGGCCGCACTGCACAGCGCCGCCCCGCCCCCTCCGCCGGCGTCTTGCCGCGTCCACCGCAGTTGTTTCCTCCACCCTATGCCCTCGTCCGTTCGTTGGTGACGCCGGGTCTCCGCCAGATATAGCCCACCCCCCCCCCCCCATCTGAGATTACATAGCGATGTTGAGTGAGGACGCCCGGAATGCAGTCGATCGTGGAGAGGATTGGGTCGAATCCGCGGGAGATAATTCATGGATTAAACCTGGGTAAGCATTGTTTCCTCTCAAATTGACGTTCTAAGTCGTATTGTAGGCCGTATTTGACTTCTGTTTGGTTGAATCGTTCGAATTTGTGCTCGATTTTACCCAGCTAACTGAAGTCATATTGTAGGATTGATCCCGCGCTGGCTTTCCAGCTGGCAATTAGAATGGAAACTAGTGTGCTGCGTGGTACTAAACCGCATTTGATTTCATCATTTTTCTATCCCAAAGTGGTAGAAACCAGCATATCTTTCAAAGATTTGCGAGCTGAGCTCCGAAACACCTATCCCTGGAGTGATGCCGATGCTGTTGAACTGAATTACTTCAGCAGTGACGAGCAAAGATTTCTCCCACTAACTTGCGACGATCATATGTCGTTGCTTTTTTCTGGGATTGCTGGCTGCCGATTCGGTAAACTCCAAATCGATGTGCTTCAGCCACGCACAGAACAGGCGAAGGGGAAGGGAGTTCAGACATCATCTGTCTATGCTAATAGCCAGCACCCCGGCACTCCTTGTAGGTCGACACCAAGTAAAGCAAGTGGTTCATGGAGCCACAACATGCTTGCTGCCAATTCTGTTTCCGATTCAGCTGCTGCTTCTCGTGTACCTTCTGCAGTTGGTGTAGAAGAAGATGCAGAACCTGACGAGGCAGTGCCTACAAATGATGATGAAGATGAGATGATGTTTCCTGAACTGGTCGATGTAGCCAGTCAGCTAGCAGTGGATGACGAATATATGGAGGAGCCCATCAGCCAAGCTAGGTTTGATGACACTGACGATGAAGAGAAGGTGGAGAACACGGACAACTTAATCAAGGATGAATACGATGGTGATGACATGCCAACAATTGAGTGGAACAGGGAAAACCCTGAGCTTAGTGTAGGTACCATTTTCCAATCAATGGTGGACTGTCGGAATGCAGTGACAACATGGTGCATTATATCTGAAAACACCTATAGGATTAAAAGGAGTGAGCCAGCAAGGTTCACAGTTTTTTGTCCATATCCTAGGTGTAGGTGGAAGTTGCATGCATCTCGTATGAGAGAGAGCAAATATATTCAGGTATTCCAAGTTCAGTTAGTAATTTAGTTTCAGATCGTTGAGTAAGGTTTCTTAACTGTTCTTTACCCTTTTGTTTTGTTTCAGATAAAGAAAAACCCACACAAGCACACCTGTCCACCTGGAGGGGGAGGGGAGAAGGCCAAAACCAAGCTAGCAAAAACTAGGTGGGTGGCAGATGCTATATTGGATTGGCTGAGAGAAGAACCTGGACTTGGTCCAACAGCACTCCATGGGAAGCTTTTTGAGAAGTACAAGATAGAAATTCCTTACATGAGAATTTTCAATGCTAGGGAAAAGGCTCTTGACAAAATTAATGGTCAATGGAATGACAGTTTTCAGCTGCTTTACACTTTCAAAGCTGAAGTGGAGATGGCAAGTCCAGGGAGTGTTGTAGAGATTGACAAGCATACAGTTCCATTCAAAATAAAAGGAAAGTCATTTCAGAAGGAGTGCTTCAGAAGGGCTTTTGTTTGTTTCAAGGCTTGCTGGCAGGGGTTTCTAGATGGTTGCAGGCCCTATTTGGCCGTAGATGCTACACATTTGACTGGAAGATGGAGAGGATAGCTAGTAGCAGCTTCTGCAGTTGATGGACACAACTGGCTATTCCCAGTTGCATTTGGTGTGGTGGAGGCAGAGTCTGAGGAAAGTTGCGTCTGGTTTCTGCAACAGTTGCGCAACATTATAGGCACACCCCCAGGTTTAGCTATACACACAGATGCTTGCAAGGGTTTAGAGAGTGCAGTGGAAATTGTATTCCCTGGAGTGGAGCATAGGGAATGTATGCGACACCTAGCGCATAATTTCAAAAAGAAGTTCAAAGGTAAAGTTTATGATGAGAACTTATGGCCAGCATCATACACATGCAGCAAAAGGAAGCATGAACACCATTTGAGAGTGTTGTATGCTCAAAATCCTCTTGTGAAGGAGTACATGGATGCACATCATGGCAAGGTGTTGTCAAGAAGCAAATTCAACGAAATCTGCAAAGTAGATTATGTGACCAGTAAACTTGCAGAACGCTTCAATTCAAAGTTCAAGTCAGTGAAAGGGCTCTTGTTGTGGCAAGCATTTGACAAGATGAGGCAAATGATCATGATAAAGATGGCTCTTCGCAAAAGAATTGCAGAAACACAATATGTTGGTCATCAAATGCTCCCATCACTGATTAAGGCATTGCACTTGAAGGCAAGAGGAATGAAGATGAAATGTATTCGATCTGGTACACATGAGGGAGAGGTTACCTATACTGACACTAAAAATAGGGTATGGAGGTATCCTGTGAACCTAAGTACTAGAGAATGTACTTGTAGGCAATGGCAGATCCGTGGGAAGCCATGCATACATGCCCTACATCTGATGACAGTTATCGGGGGTGCAGATGGTGAAGTTGATCAATATTGCTCTGAGTATTTCTCTGTTGCCAAATTTATGGCTGCTTATGCTAACAATGTGCCTGCACTACTGGGGAAAGATCAATGGAACATAGTAGATCCAGGGTTCAAACTCCACGCTCCTGTCATTAGTAGACCACCAGGAAGACCAAGGAACCAGAGGATTAGAGCAGGTGAGGAGGGCCATCTACCAAAGAAGCGTGCTTGCAAAAAATGTGGAGTTCTGGGGCATATTGCTAGGCTTTGTACCAATGCAGTGGATGCATCATTTGGAGAGGAGGAAAGATGGACAGCAGCCAATGCTGAGGAGAATGCAGCAGCAATGGAGACTGAAGATGCAGTGGAGAATGCAGCAGCAAATGAAGCAGTGGAGAATGCAGCAGCAAATGAAGCATCTTGGTATGTGTTTGCACCCTTTGTAGAATGCAGCTACCCTTTTGTTTGGATTTGTTCTCTTTTTTGCCTATGGCTTATAATTTTATTTACCAGGTCTAGGGAGAAAAGGCCAAGAGATGAAGAAGCAGAAGATTTTGAAACCATGGCCATTGATGGTTTTGAATCTATAAGAGAGGAAGAGGAGGGCGTAATTTTTCCAATTGTGCCTTTAAAGATTACTGAACCCATAGATGATCGTCAAATGGTCGTCAAGTGCTCGGCGAGTGCAACTACTCCATCAGCACCTCCACGAGGAAAACCCCAAGTAAAGCCCAAGATCAAAAGGAACAAGAGTCTGAAAGAAAAGAGCATCTCAACTAGGGAAACCAGGAGCAAGACGGTGAAGCCAACTGCAAACACAAGGAGCAAGTCGAAAATTTGAATTAAGTTGTTGGGAAATGTTTGTGTTGTCAATTTGAGGGCGAGTGGATCGCTTAAAACTTGGTAGATTTGTATTAAGATGTTGGCATCTTAAAACTTGGTAGATTTGAGCTACTGTGAAAACTTATCAGTTGTAATAATGTTGCTTCTACTTTGGTTTCTTATTTGAGTCATAATTCAAATTTCCATCAAAATTTGAATTTAAATCAATATTTGAATTTGGGCCAAAATTTGGATTCGAGTCAAAGTTGAAGTTGAACATTGGAGGTTCATCGCTCTATGCGGTGTATTTGATCGAGCATTTGAAGTCCAATATTCATAGGTGAACAGTCCAAATGAGAAATGTGCTAGAAACGAGCTCGAAAACAAGGGTAAACAGCCCTATTTGAAATCAAGTTTTTTTTACCTTGCCTAGATGAGGCATATATTTTTTATTAACACTTGTTCCATATATATAGGGTAAAAACGAAGTCTCACTATTTATTGATTAATATTCATATTACTACATTTTTTTGAAAAGAATATGCTTTTAATTCAAAACCGTCAAATAACACGTTTTAGATATGAAAATGAAAAAGTAAGTTCACATCCTTCTTAATCACTCCAAAATGAAGCTATGGAGATTTTTTTCGTATTTTTTAAAATTATTTTGATTTTTTTCAAACCCTAAACCCTCTCTCCCTATTGTACGAACTCTGAAAATGTTCATAGGTGATAGCTCATTTGTGTGAAGACTTTTTTCATGAAAATGACCTACACCAAGTTTATATTTTTTTTCTCATAACCTTGTCACATATGACGGCTATGTGCGCAAGAATTACAACATTTTGATTTTTTTTGATTTTTTTAAAAACATTTGAACTTGATTTGGACAAATCACTTCAAAAAATGATTTTTCAAAAAAACGCCCCTATACCGAGTTTATATTTTGTTATGGTAACTAGGTCTCATAAACGGACGAACTACGTTTGTTTTATATTTTTGCGATTTTTTCTAATTTAGTTATGGCCATTTGAAATCTGGTCAAACCCTAATAACCCCGTTGACTCGCTCATAACCCCGCAGAAATGCTCCAAACCCTAGCGTCGAACGTGCGCCGTCGGATCCTACCAAGCGCCAAACACCACCCGTCAGATGTGGGGCAGGCATGCGCGATCCGCGTGATGCATCCTGATTCGCTACTGCACTGTCCTTCTCGGGGTTTTTACGATCTGCCCCACTTTACAAATGAAATTGTATTTTTTGCACATGACCACCACATGTCAGTGTTAAGAGTTGGTTCAAGTATTGAAACTGCAAAATACAATGTGGCAAATCGTCAATATAGCTTCCCCTTCTCCTCTGCTCCATCTGACAAATAAAGGCATCGAGCAGATCGAGCAATTCCTCTGTTTCTTTCCCCATCTTCTCATTCTTCTTCCTCTCGAGCAATTCCTCTGTTTCTTCCTCTCGGGCGATATGTCGACCTCCTCGTCAGCCCCCCGTTCCACGTGGCCGGTGTATGGTCCAGTGCCGATGACTCGATGCACTGACTGCCCACGGACTGCGCCACTGAAGCGGTTGACTTCGAAGGAGGAGAAGAATGGGAACTTTGGGCGCGAGTTCGTCAAATACGAGAGCAAGCCGGAGGGGCAGGTTAGATCTGAGTTTTCCTCGCATCCTTTATCTCTAATTTCTCAAAAAATCTGTCAGATTTGGATTCAGGTTACATGATTTCGTTTTCAGATCGTGAAGAAATGCCACCATTTCGAGTGGATGGATGATTACATCCAGAGGCTTCAAGGGTCGGGCTTGCTGGATTCGAGGGGGAATGCAATCAGCGAGTCCAATCTGCCCCATGACAGTGCCGCTCCAGCAGCAGCTGCGCGTCCAGAATACCCGACGGTGGTAGATGTTGAACTGAAGACGGAATTGAAGAAGATGAACAAGAACTTCAAGCATCTGATTGAGTTGAAGAAGCAATCCAATCTGATAGCTTTAGGAATACTTGCTCTAGGAATTTTTTACTTGATGGCCATCTCTCGTTAGAGATGTTTGTGCAACTGTCGATCACTGAATGTATGCAGTTTACTGTTAAGTTTCGACACTTTCAGTTTCGGCAGAAAACAACTACTAGTTCAGTGATAGGATTATTTTGTTAGCTAATAACCTCTAGTATAGGATCATACAGCGCACTGGACAAGGAGGGGGAACAGGGAGCAAGGCGCCACTGCAGTTACTGGCGAGATCGACGCCGTGCTCTGAAGAAAACGACACTACCGACTGCAACTGAACACTGAACTCTGAAACTAACAGAAACAGTGCACACCAACTGTTCGATGAAATGATTTTGACATGTGGAAAATTTTCTAGAGCTGATCTTTGGTGAGGTGGTCTTTTGATGCATCCAAAGGCTGCCTGATTTTTCTCAGATTTTTAGGAAAAGAAAAGAAATGAATTTCACCAAAAATGGCAAATCTGGTCCAAACTTGCAGCAAGCACATTTTGAAAAATTTGAATTGTGGACCAGTGGATCTTGATGGATCTTGGTTGAGGGTGCTAAGGACTAGTCAGAGTAATTTACTTTTAGTCAAAACTCAAAGGAAATCTGGCAGTTCCTTTGGAAACTCTAAGGTCCAAAATAAATAACAGAAAAGATTTTGAGATAAAATAAATAGAAACAAAATTTAGGGACAGTTGAAACTTGCTGGAAATTGTTGCTTGGCTTGACCCAAAGTAGGGAGGTGGGTTTTAGAAAAAAATTATTTACATAGGCCATGGGGAATAATTTTTTTGGCTTTCCTTTACTTCAAACATAGTGTAGTTAAAACTACACTTTTGACTAAAGCCAAATATCTCAAAGTATTTGATACTCCAATATTTTTGAAAACCAAAGTATTCTTTGAATACCTAAAAAATACAGAGCTCTCAAACCAAAGCCATGTACAAATGTACAATATGTTCTTATTTTTAGAAGGCATCTATCAACACATCATTTTTAGTTTGTTTGGTTAATTTTTCCCATGCCAATTAGCCGTGTCTAAACTTGGGACAAACAAAATACAAACATAACAAAGCATTAATATAACACACATAACTTAACTTAGATAGGGTACGGTTGCTAGGGCAACATAAGTTCTTACATACATACCATAGATACTTGTTAACGTTACATAGATAGCTCGGGCAACACACACAACAAACTAGATAGATAGATAGGGTAGCTAGGGCAACACCGCCATGTCTTCACCTTAACCGCCGGCTTCACCGTCTTCTTCGCCGCCGGCTTCAGTACTCCTCCTCCTCACGGCCGTTGTCGCCGAGGTAGTACGGGAGGCTGTGCATGCGGTTGCGAGTGGGGAAGACGCTCTCGAAGTCGGTGAAGATGTTATAGGTCGTGAATGCGATGAACTCGCACCCACACCAATACACCTTGCCGAGCAGGTAGTAGGCATCGAACCTGTTGGTGAAGTGGACGACGAGCCCTACCACTGGAGCGTTGGCATGGGGACGCTGCTCCACGAGGTTGAACATGGGCGGCGAGCCCGCCGGGAGGTGGTGGAAGCCCGCACGGAGGAACCCCCGTGCAAGCTCAGTGCTTCCCCTCCAGCGGGAGAACGCCCACACGCGGAGGGATTCCTCGACGATGACGTGGGCGGGGTACCGCCGTTCCGGCACGGTGGGCGGCGCTTGGAACGTCGGCCCGTTGTACAGCATCTTGCTCGCTTCGCTGAGTGGAACCGCTTTGGCTTTTGGGGGAAGAAGAGAAGAAGTTGGAGGCGCAGATGGATCTGTAGAAGAAGAGGCAATGGAGGGCAGTTTAAATAGCCGGGGGAGACGAAGTGGGTACACGCGCAAACGGCCGGCGTAGATCGTGACTCGGTGCGTGCGTGAACCGATGCGATCATCAATGTGTAAACGAGAAACGATGCGAGCGTGCTTTGCGTGCTCTGCGTTGGCGGCTGCCTGCCTCCCCCTTCTGCGTGCTCTGCGTTGGCAGCTGCCTGCCTCCCCCTTCTGCGTGCTCTGCGTTGGCGGCTGCCTGCCTCCCATTCACGAGCGTGCGTGCAGCCTGCGGCGTGAACCAATGCCTCGACATATGGACGCGACCATGCGTGCAGCCTGCCCCTTCTGCCACCGGCACGTATGCCTGCGACGCTCACCGGCAACCGTGCGGCAAGGATCGATGCGTGCGTGTCGGCGTGCATGCATGCGATTAGGTCACCAGATGCGTGCGTGGCGGTGTTCGCATGCATAGCAGGCTACATCGATGCCAAAGCCGGGCATGCATAGCAGGCTGCATCCATCGGGCCCGTCCTATGAACACAAACACAGCCCAACCAGCGAAGCCACAGTCACAGTCAACAGAAAAAAAAACAGAGTCCAACGAGCCCCTCAAAAAAAACAGAGTCCAACATGGCCCCACAAGTCAGTTAACGGCCAAGACGGCAAACGTCTGTTATGAACATTTGTGAGAGTTTTAGCTAAGGGAATGGGGAAAAGTGAGAAAAAGTTTGAAGCATGGGGAAAAGTGAGCACAACTAAGGAATTGGGGGCACAGATGGAATCAGCCCTTATTTTAAAAGCAACACTATCCAGAATAGTGCATGCTGACGTCAGCATGACGCCAGCAGTCAACGGGGCGGTGACTGGGTCAACTGACGTGTGGGTCCCGCATGTCATTCCCTGATAGTTAATTAATCACAGTTAATTAGGTGAACTAGTTAATTAGGCTAATCTAATTAGAATTAATTAAGTTAATGAATTAATTAATTTAAGTAATTAATGAATTACTATTTTTATTTTTACTTAGTTTTTTTTTATTAAACGTTCTGGGGCATGGACCCCACTGGTCAGTGGCAAGGAGGCCTTATCAGGCAAACGGGCCATGGGCAACGGGCGCAGCCAAGCGACAATCGCCAGCCCGCCGAAAGGGCGCTGCGGGTGCCGGTGTTTGGCCAGACGGGCACGGCGGGGGTGGCCGCCGGCGGGTGCGGCCAGGGGAGCGGGCGACACACGCGAAAAGGGGCACTGGAGGGAGGTCAACGCGGCCGCAAGCGAAGTGGCAGAGTCGACGGCGTAGCGGGGAGGCGCGGCCCAGTGCGGGAGTCCGTTGGCGGAGACAGCGGGGACAGGCGGTTGAAGGCAAGGCACGCGGCGTCAGCAGAGCAGCGAGGCTGGCGAGCGGGGCGGCTGCAACGTCGGCTGGAGGTGGTGGCGCGGCCGGCCGGTGCGGGACGCACGCGTGGGGATGGCCGCGGCGAGCGGAGAGGCGGGGGGCAACTGCAGCGGGCGGTGCGGTCAGCACGCGCCAAGGGCATTGTGGGGGCCGACACGGGTGCGGCCGGTGCAGCTGGTCGGCACGGGCGTGGCTGAAGCCGAGCACGGGTGGAGGCCAGGGGGCGCGGGAGAGGAGGCAGCGGGCGCGGCAAGCGAGTAGTGGAAGCCGGCAAGGGTTCGATCGCGTGCGCGTGCATATGGGGACAGGGGGAAAGGAGGCCGGGGGCCTCACCTTCCGTCGTAGGGACTAGGCAGCGGGGGTTGATAACGAGGCGGCGGCGGGGCGGCGTGCGTTGAGGTCGGGGGGTCGATGCGGCCTGGCGATGAGGAGACGAGGAAGAGGACGGCGAAGCGGCGACGGGGTCGAGGACGAGGTTGCCGAGGCGGGGGCGCGGCTTCAGGCGATGCCGCTCGAGGGAGAGGAGGGGTGCGGAGGAGTCCGGGAAGGGCGGGGCCGACGCCGGATGGCGATGGGGTTCCCTGGGCGAACGGCGAGCCCGATCCCGATTGGATCTGGGGAGAGGGAGAGTGGGGGCGTGAGTAGGGAGTGGGGTTACGGGTTAGGGTTTCGGGGGGTTATGGGGGCGCCGGCTGGGCCGGCCTGGCTTGCCCAGTGGCTAGCTGGGCCGAGGCCCAGCGGGGGGGAGGGGGGTTCTTCCCCCCCCCCTTTTTTTTGTTTGTTCTGTTTTCTATTTACTTCTTTTTTGTTTTTATTTTATTCTGGTATTATTTGTTTTTTTCTTAATAAATCACAAAACAAATTCCTAAATTAGTGTTTCAACATAATCCAATGTCACCAAAAACTTTTACCCTAAGATAAAATAGTTTAGCATTTTACAAAATACCAAAGGCATTTAAATAATTGTTTTAGCTACTGTTTTGTTCATGTTTAAGTATTCAAACATTTTATAAAAGTGTGATTTCTACACCATAATTACCTGTGCATTATTTCAATCACACTAAACATTTTAGTTTTAATATTTGAAAACTTTTATTGTTTGTTAGATTTTGAAATTGAATTCGAATCGGCTTCAAACTAAAGTGAGATTAGCAACAGTAACCATGGTGACGTGGCATCATTAGCAGAGAATTACTGTAGCTTAAATATCCGGGCGTCACAATTCTCCTCCACTACAAGAAATCTCGTCCCGAGATTTAAGAGGTGGTGAAAGGGGGAAAGGTTTGGTAACGAATCTAGCGGGTCTTCTCATTCTGGCTTGCTCTTCTCGAAGAGTCCGATCCAATACATTGATGTCTTCATTTCCCTGCTTCAGTTCATCATGATGAAGTCGACATCCTTTCTTCGGGATTTTCATCGTACTTACAAATAGGTAATGGGGCAGATCGGCAACGACAGAATGCTATAAGGGTAATAATCTGGGATTAACCCATGAATGAGCATATGAGTACCTCTCGAGTTGAATAAATAAAACACATCGAGAGTAAAGTTCGAAGGTACCATAAGAAGTTTCAAGCCGCCAGGCAATATGCCTAGTCAGAAGGTGAAAGGGGTTTCAAGCGACGGAATAATTATTGCGTTCGATGCCAGAATTGATGATCTCATCGGAAGGTGGCTCATGAATTACATACGAGTCCACGCGGGAGGAATAACTTTGGAAATAGGGGGTGTACAGGACAGCAAGTTTCGATCCTGGGACCTGTGGGTTATGGGCCCACCAGGTGGTTTTTTTAGGAACAGTGACATCTTGCCCGGTCATGATAGCAAGGCATGTCAGAGAGTACCATGTCAGTTTTGTCGGCAACAATGTTGGTACCAAGGGCGAGGGACAAAGAGAACCATTTTCCTGCTCGTTGAACGAGGCGGACCAATAGGCAAAGTTCTCGTCCATCGGTGGCTACCGGAATGTTATCAACAATAGTAACAGGATCTTACTGATAGAGTTGTACATCGAGGTGTTTACATAAGCATGAGAATATTACTGCTTAGATCATATAGATCACAAGAGACGTTAAACCAACCAATGGAAAGGAAAATACGATTATCAGATTAAACAGAACAATGGAAACTAAAATGTGTTTAAACACATATTTCAAGGGTATATCCTTCCCAAGGACAAACAGAGCATGATATCCTTGACAGGATATAATGTAGAAAACTCTTTAGGTATGGGAGAGAATTTCCATGACATTACCTATACAGCGGTGTTTGGACAATTGAGCACGAAACATTTAACATTGGGCTTCAAATGTTCCTATTGAAAATCAGAGTACCATAGACATGCTTCGAGATAGCATTGACATGGTCAACAGGTGAAGATCAGACTTTGGAAACAAAAAGGATCCATCAGGAACAACTTATAGAATAAGTCTTACAATTCCCTCATGGAAGAAAGGATAGCCTTGCTGAAAAGGAAACTATAACAATAGGGCCTCCGGCCAGGTGTGCTAGGCACGACATCACCTTACCGGGTCACATAAAGACCATTGTTATATCTCCTGGAAATATATTCCAACCATCATATCTGAACGAGATTCAGATCTGATTAGTGTCAGGATAACTCAGACTCGGGATGCCTGAGAAGAAAGGTGCAACACAAATTGTCGAGAGGACATTATAAGATTCTCAGGAATTGAACTATGGAAGCGAGTTCCGAAACAAGAGTTCATCATTAAATCAAGGAGAGGTGAGGAGGTGGCTGATTGACTCAGCGACAATTCATTGAGATTTTCCAAAGATGGATTTCCACAATTATGTGAACAAGGAGATAGCTTTTGTCGGATCAAATGATATAATGAGGTATACTCGACGAAAACATACACAATTAAACATTGATTGAAAGGTGCACCGAAATATGGGCTTGGTTGCACTATCAATGTTAGAATGGTGACTTAATGAACAAAGTATTAGAATGAAACTCGACCATTAACTTCAAAGCAATAGGGTTGCTAGGAGTTTTGAATTCGCACAACATAGTTCAATTGTCGGTATTCCGGTTAGAAAGAACACGGGTACCAAGACAGAATGGTGAGGGTGAGAAGTATCACTATACCAAGAATTCTTAAGGGGTGGTGAAATTATCACAACATTCTTGACACAACGGATGGTAATACTCCAAGGTAAAGAAGAACAATTGCTGGATAGCAAGGAACTCAAGGTATAACACACAACACGAAAAAATTTATGTTGAACGAAAGGCAATAAAGTGGTCGATGATAACACAAATCATCGAGAGCAAAGGGTGGTATTTCTCGTCAAGAATTTGATGGATATCTTGGAAGAGCAATAGAACGTTGATGATGTTCGCGACACATTTGTCGCGAGATTTCATGACGATGTAATCGATCGGCGACGACATCAAGTCAAAGGAAGGATGAGGCCAAAGGTTATTGGAACCAAGGGTATGACACAAACTCGAAATCAAGCTTGCTGTTCAAGGCGAAATGATATGACAAGGAAGATCGACGTAAGATTAGCTCACCGTCGAAATTCTTGCTCCGGGAAGAAAGACCAGGTAGCACAGTTAAAATCGACACGACAAGGATATAGCCAAGCAGGCTAGGAATGACGTGATTGAGTTCAAACTCATAAGTAATGAAGGTTACCCAAAGTTGCTTAATCGCCGTGCGATCTCAGTCAGTTATCGGTGTCTTCAAGTGTTTAATAACTCAGAGCCCGTGAAAAATTGGAATCAATGAGAATGTAGCACTTGATGAAGAACTCATAAGAAGTTATGCAGTTCCGTGATAATCTTGAGATAACAGGGGGGTAATACTCGACGACAGATCAAGTAGAGGTTGGACTAGGTTAATACTCTGCAGAAGACAAGTACTCTAACTTGCACGAGAAATGGTATTTAAAGGAGGACATGGTCGGAATCCACGATCATAAAGGATCGAACCACGGATACAAGATGAACTTATAACATGGGGTAATTATTTTTACGAGCAGCTTCCATGTTAAGTTATACATCGTGTCCCTGGTCATGAACGTAAGGTTCAAGGTCGACTCCCACTTCTTCAATGTATAACCTTCCATTCACTTTTCGCTTTGATAAAGGCATTAGGGTTGAAAGTTTTACCTGGTGAAATACCAGATGAGTATGACTCGTGAAAACTTCTGAGTTCACACATATAAAGGAAGGCATCGGATCAACCCGTTAGGGTATCGTGGAAACATATACCACAATCTTCAAGAGTAGATATCACCAGCTCGAAAGCAGAGCATGGTTGGCAAAAGGAGAGGATACAACCAAAGGCATTATGTATCGGAGAAAGAACTCACAAGGTGATTAATTATGAAGGACACTGTCGGACAATAATCCAACAGTGGATATGGCGATCCACAATGGAGCTGATGTGAGTATCGATACCCAATCAGAGTAAGAAATAATGCAAATGCATCGGTTTATAGGACATCTGAATAATTCAACGTTTAAATAGCCGAGGAATTATGATTTTTAAATCAAGGGATCAGGAGCAATGCTCTGATCAAGGATGGATAAGTTGAATAGACTTAGGGGTACCATCGATGGCAATCGGATTGGCCGAGAACCAGCTCATGTTCGAAAGACGTCTGAGCGGAAAGATAATTTATAAGGATCAACTGATGATTGCGTGCATTCGCACACATATAGAACGAACGGACTTAAATGATAGTGACAAAGGATGCCAATAAGATTACTAGACTTATGGGATTAACCAAAATGTAAGCAAGTAAGAATTTCAAGAGCAATAGGCTCCTGAGGATTTTTTGAAGATCGAATGGTATTTCAAAGATTGATGACATACAAGACTCAACCGGGGATGAGTGGATACTCGGTAAGTGTGAGAAATTATCCATAGGGATATTCATGTGTCAAGAACTGCAAGGCAGTAAGCTCAAAGGATTATCGAAACAGCGACGAGTGTTTCGGGGTATCTTGTAATAACAAAACCAACTGGGAATGAATGTAAGAATAACAACTATAAATAGTTATCCTTAAGGGTTTATGGTGGAAGGGGAATTGCAAGAGAGACGGCACAAAGTATCGAGGGAACATCAGAGAGTATTGTCAGAATCTTCCGTTGAAGCAGTCGATCATCCGTATTAAAGGGCTCTCCGGCAGGAAGTGGTAACGAGAACCTAGAGTTAGATTTTAGCAAAATCATTTAACCCGAATAGAAGAGATGTCAGAGTCCCAGAGTATTGGTCAAGAAGTAAAAGATCCTACTACCACCCGATGGCGACGTGTGCCCGTAAGACACACAGCCAAGTTAGTAAAAGTTTTGCAATGCCTAGACTCGACTTCGGCCAAGGAGTTGGAAAGGGGGATTCCTACAGGCAGTCGGCTCTGATACCAACTTGTGACGCCCCCGATTCAATCGTACACTAATCATGCACGCAAATGTGTACGATCAAGATCAGGGACTCACGGGAAGATATCACAACACAACTCTAAAACATAAATAAGTCATACAAGCATCATAATACAAGCCAGGGGCCTCGAGGGCTCGAATACAAGTGCTCGATCATAGACGAGTCAGCGGAAGCAACAATATTTGGGTACAGACATAAGTTAAACAAGGTTGCCATAAGATGGCTAGCACAAACAGGGATACAATCGAAAGAGGCGCAGGCCTCCTGCCTGGGATCCTCCTAACTACTCCTGATCGTCGTCAGCGGGCTGCATGTAGTAGTAGGCACCTCCAGTGTAGTCGTCATCGACGGTGGCGTCTGGATCCTGGGCTCCAACGTCTTGTTGCAGCAATCGGGTAGAGAGATGGGAAAAAGGTGAAACAAGGCAACCGTGAGTACTCATCCAAAGTACTCGCAAGCAAGGAGCTACACTACATATGCATGGATATATGTGTAAGGGGCCATATAAGTGGACTGAACTGCAGAATGCCAGAATAAGAGGGGGATATCTAATCCTATCGAAGACTACGCTTCTGGCAGCCTCCGTCTTGTAGCATATAGAAGAGAGTAGAATGAAGTCCTCCAAGTAGCATCGCATAGCATAATCCTACCCGGCAATCCCCTCCTCGATGCCCTGTTAGAGAGCGATCACTGGGTTGTATCTGGCACTTGGAAGGGTGTGTTTTATTAAGTATCTGGTTCTAGTTGTCATAAGGTCAAGGTACAACTCCGGGTCGTCCTTTTACCGAGGGACACGACTATTCGAATAGATTAACTTCCCTGCAGGGGTGCACCACATAACCCAACACGCTTGATCCCATTTGGCCGGACACACTTTCCTGGGTCATGCCCGGCCTCGGAAGATCAACACGTCGCAGCCCCACCTAGGCTCAACAGAGAGGTCAGCACGCCGGTCTAAATCCAATGCGCGCAGGGGTCTGGGCCCATCGCCCATTGCCCACCTGCACGTTGCGTACGCGGCCGGAGGCAGACCTAGCAACCTCCATTACAAAGGAAGTCACGTTACGCGGTCCAACCCGGCGCGCGCCGCTCAGTCGCTGATGTCACGAAGTGCTTCGGCTGATACCACGACGCCGAGTGCCCATATCTTTCCGGCGTAGTTGGTTAGTGCGTATAGGCCAGTAGCCAGACTCTGATCAAATACCCGGATCTCGTTAAGCGTGTTAAGTATCCACGAACGCCGACAGGGCCAGGCCCACCTCTCTCCTAGGTGACCTCAACCTGCCCTGCCGCTCCGCCACACAGATCCACACAGAGGGCCATTGGGACAAAGGTCCTTTCATCCCCCAATCCGTGAATCACTCGCGGGTGCTCCTCGAGCCGACCCGACTTTAGTTACCACATGTATCATGTATAAAGTAGTATATACCCGTGATCAACTCCCGAGTGATCACGGCCCGATACTATAGCACTACAGAGGGACAAGAATGTAGGGCCACTGATGGAAACTAGCATCCTATACTAAGCAGGTAGGATTGCAGGTAAAGGTAACAACAGTAGTAACAAGGACAGGCTATGCATCAGGATAGGAATAACGGAAAGCAGTAACATGCTACACTACTCTAATGCAAGCAGTATAGAGAAGACTAGGCGATATCTGGTGATCAAGGGGGGGGGGCTTGCCTGGTTGCTCAGACAAGAAGGAGCGATTGTCGATGTACTCGATCACAAGGGTACCGGCATCGGTCTCAAGGTCCACCGGAAAGAAGTAACGGAGGGGGAACACAATAAATAACAGAGCAATCAAATGTAACAAAAAGCAAGAAGCGGCAATACGTTGTGCTAGAGGTGACCTAACGTATGGATAGGTGATACCGGCGAAGGGGGGAAACATCCGGGAAAGTATCCCCGGTGTTTCGCGTTTTCGGGCAGAGGAGCCGGAGGGAGAAAGTTGCGAGTTTGCTATGCTAGGGATGTGTGGTGGATGAACGGGCTGCGTATCCGAATTTGTCTCGTCGTTCTGAGCAACTTTCATGTACAAAGTTTTTCCATCCGCGCTACGGTTTATTTTATATTAATTTTCTCAAGTTTTAATTAATTTTAGAATTTATTTAATTATTTTAAAAGCAACATTATCCAGAATAGTGCATGATGATGTCATGATGACGTCAGCATGACGCCAGCAGTCAACGGGGCGTTGACTGCGTCAACTGACGTGTGGGTCCCGCATGTCATTCCCTGATAGTTAATTAATCATAGTTAATTAGGTGAACTAGTTAATTAGGCTAATCTAATTAGAATTAATTAAGTTAATTAATTGATTAATTAATTACTATTTTTATTTTTACTTAGTTTTTTTTATTAAACGTTCTGGGGGATGGACCCCGCTGGTCAGTGGCATGGAGGCCTTATCGGGCAAACGGGCCATGGGCAACAGGAGCAGCCAGGCGACAAGCGCCAGCTCGCCGACAGGGCGCTGCGGGCGCCGGTGTTTGGCCAGACGGGCGCGGCGGGGGTGGCCGCCGGCGGGTGCGGCCAGGGGAGTGGGCGACACACGCGAAAAGGGGCACGGGAGGGAGGTCAACGCGGCCGCGAGCGAAGTGGCAGAGTCGACGGCGTAGCGGGGAGGCGCGGCCCAGTGTGGGAGGCCGTTGGCGGAGACAGCGGGGACAGGCGGGCGAAGGCAAGGCGCGCGGCGTCAGCAGAGCAGCGAGGCTGGCGAGCGGGGCGGTTGCAACGTCGGCTAGAGGTGGTGGCGCGGCCGGCCGGTGCGGGACGCACGCGTGGGGATGGCCGCGGCGAGCGGAGATGCGGGGGCAACTGCAGCGGGCGGTGAGGTCAGCACGCGCCAAGGGCTTTGTGGGGGCCGACACGGGCGCGGCCGGTGCAGCTGGCCGGCACGGGCGTGGCTGAAGCCGAGCACGGGTGGAGGCCAGGGGGCCGCGGGAGAGGAGGCAGCGGGCGCGGCAAGCGAGCAGTGGAAGCCAGCGGGGGTTCGATCGCATGCGCGTGCGTATGGGGATAGGGGAAAGGAGGTCGGGGGCCTCACCATGCGTCGTAGGGACTAGGCAACGGGGGTCGATGACGAGGCGGCGGAGGGGCGGCGTGCGTTGAGGTCGGGGGGGTCGATGCGGCCTCGCGAGGAGGAGACGAGGAAGAGGACGGCGAAGCGGCGACGGGATCGACGACGAGGTTGCCGATTCGGCGGCGCGGCTTCAGGCGATGCCGCTCGAGGGAGAGGAGGGGTACGGAGGAGTCCGGGAGGGGCGGGGCCGGCGCCGGATGGCGATGGGGTTCCCTGGGCGAACGACGAGCCCGATCCCGATTGGATCTGGGGAGAGGGAGAGTGGGGGCGTGAGTGGGGAGTGGGGTTACGGGTTAAGGTTTCGGGGGGTTATGGGGGCGCCGGCTGGGCCGGCCTGGCTTGCCCAGTGGCCAGCTGGGCCGAGGCCCAGCGGGGGGGGGGGGGTTCTTTTCCCCCCTTTTTTGTTTGTTCTGTTTTCTATTTACTTCTTTTTTTTTATTCTGGTATTATTTGTTTTTTTCTTTATAAATCACAAAATAAATTCCTAAATTAGTGTTTCAACATAATCCAATGTCACCAAAAACTTTTATCCTGAGATAAAATAGTTTAGCATTTTACAAAAATACCAAAGGCATTTAAATGATTGTTTTAGCTACTGTTTTGTTCATGTTTAAGTATTCAAACATTTTATAAAAGTGTGATTTCTACACCATAATTACCTGTGCATTATTTCACTCACACTAAACATTTTAGTTTTAATATTTGAAAACTTTTATTGTTTGTTAGATTTTGAAGTTGAATTCGAATCGGTTTCGAACTAAAGCGAGATTAGCAACAGTAACCATGGTGACGTGGCACCATTAGCAGAGAATTACTGTAGCTTAAATATCCGGGCGTCACAACGAGCCAGCTCCTCACCTTGGGGTTCACCAGTATTATTTGCCAAGAAAAAGGATGGGACAGTGAGATTATGCATAGACTATCGAGCACTCAACATGGTCACCATCAAAAATAAATATTCGGTGCCACAGATAAATGATTTATTTGACCAGCTCGCACAAGCCAAATCTTCTCAAAAATTGATTTGAGGTCATGGTATCATCAATTAAAAGTACGGACAGAAGATATCCCTAAGAAAGCATTCACCTCCTGATACGGATTATATGAGTTTACAGTAATGCCGTTTGGACTAACAAGCGCCCCCGCATATTTTGTCCATCTCATGAACAAAGTGTTTATGATATTTATGGACAAATTTATTGTGGTGTTCATTGATGATATTCTGGTATACTCTAAGACACCAGAAGAGCATGCAGAACATCTCAGAATTGTACTGGGAGAATTAAGGAAACATCAATTATACGCCAAATTCAGCAAATGTGAATTCTGGTTAAGACAGGTTGGTTTTCTAGGCCACGTATTGACCCAAGAAGGTGTTTCCGTGGACCCAGAAAAAGTCAAGGCCGTACTTGGCTGGAGGCCACCAGCCAACGTAACAGATGTACGAAGTTTTCTGGGAATGGCTATATATTACATAAGGTTTATTGAGGGGTTCTCCACCGTAGCAAAACCAATGACACAGCTACTCAAGAAGGATAAGAAATTTGTATGGACTGAAGCTTGCGAGAAAAGTTTCCAAGAACTCAAGAGGAAATTAACAAGAACACCAGTATTGGTTGTATCAGACATACACAAGAGTTTTGAAGTATATTGTGACGCATCTTGGAAGGGCCTCGGTTGTGTACCAATGCAAGAAGGCAAGGTAGTCGCATATGCTTCCAGGCAACTACGAAAGCATGAAGAAAATTATCCCACTCATGACTTAGAGTTGGCAGCAGTCATTCATGCACTAAAAGAGTGGTGACACTTTTTGCTTGGAAATCGTTGTGAAATATATACGGACCACAAAAGTCTCAAATATATTTTCACACATCCAGAGCTCAATTTACGGTAACGGCCCTGGTTGGAATTAGTGAAAGATTATGATGTTGGCATCCACTACCATCCAGGAAAAGCAAATGTAGTGGCAGATGCTCTTAGTCGAAACCCCAGCTCGGGCAACGACAGCCTACAGAAGTTGAGACCTGAATTTCAGCAGGAGTTCACCAAACTAAATTTGGTGATGGTCACTAAAGGCAATGTATCAAACTTGGAAATACAACCCACCCTTGTGGAACAGATTAAGAAAGCTCAGCATGGACATCCCAGCATCAAAGGCATAAAAAGAAAAGTGGGTATGGGAAAAGCCTCCGAATTCATCGTAGACGGAGAGGGAATATTATGGTACAGAGACAGACTCTGCGTGCCAAATATAGGGGACCTCAAATAGAAAATTCTAGCTGAAGGCCACACCGCTCCATATTCAATCCACCCCGGAGGAACCAAAATGTACAAGGACATTCAGGAAAAATTTTGGTGGCACGGTATGAAGAGGGATATAGCCACCTTCATTGCATGTTGTGATTCTTGTCAGCGCATTAAAGCCGAGCACCAAAAACCAGCAGGACTATTACAGCCAAACAGGATACCTGAGTGGAAATGGGACGAGACCGGAATGGATTTTATTGTCGGACTACCTCGGTCATGACACGGAAATGATGCCATATGGGTCATCGGAGATAGATTAACCAAGGTGGCACATTTCATCCTAGTAAAGACAACCCACACCACTCAGAAGCTTGCCAAGCTTTATCTCTCCCGTATAGTTTGTCTGCATTGAGTTCCATAGACTATAATATCTGACAGGGGCACTCAATTCGTGTCAAAATTCTGGGATCACTTACAACAAGCCCTGGGAACTCAACTAGCTTTCAGTACAGCATACCACCCCCAGAATGATGGACAAATTGAAC
Source organism: Aegilops umbellulata (assembly GCA_032464435.1). Lineage (NCBI taxonomy): Eukaryota > Viridiplantae > Streptophyta > Magnoliopsida > Poales > Poaceae > Aegilops > Aegilops umbellulata. Next base: position 439,335,712 of record CP136060.1, read on the forward strand.
GCGTAAACCAAATTTTAGAGGACATGCTGAGAGCGTGTGTTCTCACCTACGGAACCAGTTGGGAAGAAAGCTTGCCATACGCTAAGTTCGCATACAGCAAGAGTTACCAATCCAGTCGACAAATGGCACCTTTCGAAGCCTTGTACGGGCGGAGATGTCGTACCCCATTAAATTGGTCAGGAACAGGAGACAGTTGTATCTTCGGCCCAGATATACTCAAGGAGGCGGAGGAGAAAGTTAGACTAATCAGGGACCGACTCAAGACAGCTCAAAGCCGACAAAAGAGTTATTATGGTCGAAAACATCGTGAAGTCAGCTTTGAACCCGGTGAATATGTGTATCTACGAGTATCTCCTATGTGGGGCCTGCAACGATTCAAAGTTAAAGGAAAGCTAGCACCAAGATTTAATGGACCCTTCTGCGTGGTTGCACGAAGAGGCACAGTAGCCTACGAGCTAGACCTACCAAAGAGCTGTCAGACGTCCACGACGTGTTCCACGTCTCCCAGTTAAGGAAATGCGTAAGCAACCTGGAGAAGCATGTATCTCATGAGAGCATTAACGTGCACCTAGACCTCACCTACGCAGAACGTCCAACAAAAATATTAGAGGAGTCTGAAAGGAGGACACGTCAAAAGTCAATTATGTTTTTCAAGGTTCACAAGAGCAATCACACCGAGGATGAAGCAACATGGGAAAGAGAGGATTTTCTTCGCGCAGAGTACCCACACCTATTTGAGGATCAGCTGAAATCTCGGGGATGAGATTTTTCCTAAGGGGGTAGGTGTTGTAACACTCCAAAATAATTTACTTGGTTTTATCAAATATTTTGTTCTCTAAATTGGAAGGAGGTTATTTAAATTTTTCTTAAAACCTCTCCTTCTCAAAAAATTTATGACAAATATTTTAGGTGTTCTTCTCAACCTTGATTTTTGGTCTTTTGAGCTTTTCATTTAGTCTTGACTCAACACAAATTAATTTTTGAAAGTTTTTGAAATTCCTTCTATTAAAAAGAAACCCTAGGGATTATGGGTTTATTCTTTTCCCATTCAAAAGTTTCTCGTTTGCCATGACACTTATTGAAATCTTTCTTCCAAACCCATATCCCTACTTTAGGACAATCTAGCAATCCAAATCCAGCAAGTTCCATCTTTATTTTAACCTCGAAATCTTTTCTGTCATTTATTTTGGACCTTAGGGATTTACAAAGGAATTGCCATTTTTCCTTTGAGTTTTGACTCCAAATGAAATTCTCTGGATAGTCCTTAGCACCCTCAACCAAGATCCATCAAGACCCACTGATCCACAGTTCAAAATTTTCAAAATTTGCTTGCTGCAAGTTTGGACCAGATTTGCCATTTTTGGTGAATTTCATACTTTTTCTTCTCCTAAAAATCTGAGATAATTCAGGCAGCTACCAGATACATCAAGAGACTACCTCACCAAAGATCAGCTCCAGAAAAATTTCCCACATGCCAAAATCATTTCATCGAACAGCTGGCATGCACTGTTTCTGTCCAAAATTCAGAAAAGTTCAGAGTTTCAGTGTCTGGGTTCAGTCGACAGTGTCGTTTCTTCAGAGCGCGGCGTCAATCTCGCCAGTGCCCGCGTTGGCACCTTGCGCACTACTTCTCCTTCTTATCCTGTGCGTTGCTCGATCACTTGGACGGGCGCGAGCGTCGGCGGTGAGCTGGCAGGGGTGCATCGCCCCCGTGAGCGGCGACAGCAATGCCCGCTGCGGCTGACAAAAGGACTTGGCATGGAACGGTGCTGCCCAGCACCGCCCAAGCCACCAGAGGCCTCCGCGTGGCCGTCCCCTCCTCTGTGCACGCTGCAGCACCGTCGCTGTGGCCTGAGAAGCACAGGGCGCGCTCCCTGCCGCCGACGTGCCTGCGGGGCCATTCCGTCTAGAACATGGAGTATCGACCAAGTTTTGCCCAATTTAGCCTCTGGATGTAACCAGTAGACCAACACGTTGATGCCCAATCGCCTAAAACCCCCGTTCTGCCACTGCCTCGCCGTAATCACCACCGGAGTTATCCTGTTCACGGCAACTGCCTCGGATCTGCTATAAAAGGAGCCCTCGAGCTCGCCTTCGACCCTGCACCACACCTCCATATCACCAGCGCCCAACCACTATGAGGACCTCGAGGAGGTCTTCTTCCCCGACTCTGGCTGCCCTGATCCGCTTCGGGATCCGGCACAATTCCCTCTGGTAAGGCCAACCCCGCCTCCCAGACCATGCCAGTCGCCTCCTAGTACACCCACTCCTCTAACCCGAGCCCCAATTAGACTCTTGCAGCCCTCCCCGGCAAGATCCAGCACGGCCCAAACCACCATCCACCGGAGTGAAGGCCGCTGCCGACGTGGTGCTCGCCGACGACCAACTCCAACACCCCCAGGTGCAGAAGAGCCCCCTGAACCCGTAGGTACCCTCCTTTCCCCCTACCTCGCCGTGGATCGGCGTCGGCGACCACTACGGTCTTCGGGCGCCGGCGTGCTCTGTTTTTCCTTTACAAATATTCAAACCTGACGAGTGGGACCCCCTCGTCAGCCTCTCTTATTCTAATCGAAACATTTTCTGAAAATGCCTTCGGGCAAAGTACGCTTTCCCTGTTGGGTGGCGTATTCCTTAGCGAAACATTTTCTATTTTTATAAACAAACCCTTGGAAACTTTCTGTTTCATTACAGATAAGTCCCTGGGTTAAAATATTTATAACTTTTTAACAGAATTTTTTTTAATTGATTCTTTTTCTGTCATCTTTATTTTTCTGTCTAGTTTTTATCATATTTATTTGAAAAATATTTGGAACAACTTTTATACACACACGGTATTTACGTTAGTATGCGACTTCTTTATAATGTAGATACCGGAGGAGGTGACGGAACCGCGAACTTCACCGAGCTAGACTCCGACTACTCCAAACCAGGCAAGCATGTTTGAACCTTTGATATGATAAGTGTTTTTCATGTTTGCTTGAGTTGTTTTGCATGGCATGTTTATATGAACATCGGTGAAGGTCATGTTTCATACAAAGAAAGCTGTAGTTGAGATTCGATATTGATGTGTCCTTATGATGATGATTGGTGGAGGCAGAGCGGAGGCGGAGCTCCGGCGATCAACACCGGCGATTGGTGGCTCCTCGCGGGGCTCCGACGGTGGGAACAGGTTCACTGCACTAGGGCGATCCTCCCGGTGGTCGAGAGGGTCGCGGGGACGAAGGGAGTCGCCGTCGGCGAGCTCTGCGGCGGACGGTGGCTTCGGTTGGATTGGGGTTTCGAGCTACTGTGGCTCCCCGTCAAAGCTGAGAGGTTGGGCAGCTCCGCAAGGTCGAGGGGAGTCGGACAGTGGCACTGGATGGGCTGGGGAGGCTCTGCTTGCGACGAACGGCACCGGAGTGTAGCGGCGGCCGAACTGATCGGAGACGAGGAAGAAAGCCTCCCTCCGTTGATTGCTGGCCGTGGGGGCTTTAGAGGAATGGCGTGAGGTCGCCTGAGGGTCTGGACGGTCTCGGGGGCTCCTTTTATAGGCGGTCGGGGTCGGTTCCCGCGGCAGCAGATAAGAACGCCGACGAACCGCCGTTCTGTATAGAGGGGGCGCGTGGCGATGGCTGGCGGGGTCTGGCAGGGCGAGAGGATGAGCTCGGACTATTTAGGGGCAAGCTGGTGCGTGGCTGTGGCTCGGGCGGCGCCATCCATGGCAGAGGCGGTGGGAGCGGCAGTGGCGGCTTGCGGTGGTGGCACTGTGGGGCGCCAGGAGGGGGCCATGGTGGCTCTATGGTGAGGGAGGAGTCGGGGCGCGTTGGCTGGGGGCGGGAAGGGACCAGAACGGGCGCAGGGAGGTGGCAGTGGGACGCGGCGACTCGGTGTGCGCGCGTGCAAAATGTGCGCTCTGGTCGTGCCCAGCGCACGCACGCCAGGTGCTCGACGTAATGCCAACGCGCTCTAGGCATCTCTGATACCTCTGCAACTAAACATGATTGGGCTAATGATTATAAGAGAGCTAACAGACATGCTGGTTTGGCAAAGCAAGCAGGTTCAAAATGCAAACTAGGGTTCATGCCAATTCTGTTCATGCACACAAGGTGTTTGATAGAATGCTATGGCCATCTAGGCATCTCTTGGGGTGGCCAAAATCTCCAGATTGGGGTCTCCTTAGGTGTAGGTGATGATGGCAAGGCCATTTGGGCAAAACCAGAAACTTGCTAGTGCAAGTTTTGCAAATATTCAGTTCTGGACAGAAAATAAAAGGCATTATTGCATGGACCAAAAATACTCCAATGGGTCCAATCTCCTGGACTTAAGGGTTTTGTAGGGTGTACTTCAAGCACGACAAAACCCGAGGCAACAAGAGCAAGAAAAAGTATGGTTGCAGTAGAAAAATACCAACTGGACCAGAGAGCAAAAGAGGATGATTTGCTCAAATTTCTCAAAGAACACCAATGGGTTTTTGCATAACGTTGAATAATATACTCGTACTAGAATCCCCTAATTTTGGTGGAAGCTTTAAAGAAATATTTAAATAGGTTGTAGTGCAACTTTACAAACTGGACCAGATTTGAAAACTTGGGGTAGGGCTCAAAATACCCAATGATTAAAAGAGATTTTTGCATAAAAGTGATTTAGGAACATCGCATGCCATCCCCAAATTTTGGTGGAAATTTTGAAGGAGTATTCGAAAGGGTTGTAGTGCAAATTGACTCCAAAACTTAAGAAAGATCATTTTAAAAGAAATAAAGCTCGGGAAAGATAATTGTAGAAATAATTTCCACTGGTAAAAAGAAATGTTTCTTGAGAGGGTATACAAGTCCAGCAATGTTTTTGAAAGGTTTTCACTTGGGGTAAAAACTCCATAATATCAAAGAAAAGAGTGGTTCTGAAATAAAATGAAAATCCAGAAATAAAATTTTAATTTACCATGGCAAAATTTTAATTAATAAATCATGGTTAAATTTGGGGGTGTTACAGTAGGCGCGCCCTCCACCCTCGTGGGCAGGGTGTGGGCCCCTGGTGTTGATTCTTTCACCAGTATTTTTTATTAATTCCAAAAATATTCTCTGTGAAGTTTCAGGTCATTCTGAGAATTTTTTTTCTGCACAAAAATAACACCATGGCAATTCTGCTGAAAACAGCGTCAGCCCGGGTTAGTTCCAATCAAATCATGCAAGTCAGAGTGCAAAAGAAGGGCAAAAGTGTTTGGAAAAGTAGATACGTTGGAGACGTATCAACGGGTGTTGCAAGTTGCTCGTCCGTCCAAATGCACTTCCTTGTTTCAGGGTCCAAGGTTCCTCCAACCCCGAAGAACGAAGTTCTTGAACGGTTTGGCCAGTTCAATGTCTCTGGTTCGACCCCTTTAGCAAGCAGGTCATTCTCAGCTTTGTCCCACAACGGTCCGACGTTGAGGCAGCCACCTGACCCCGTGCGATGGTGAAACTTCTTTTTGCAGCATTGTTCTTGTTTTTCTCTGACATCTTATTACTCATGTCTGATGTCTTGTAGGCCACAAATGTGGGCCAGTAATCTCTTATCTTCTCAAATCCGCCGGTGAATTTTGGAGTCCTCCCTTTGTCGTCATACATTTATTTCAACTCATTCTTCCACCTCCTAAATAGATCTCCCATCTTCTTAAGAGCACACGCCTTGACTAATGGCTCTATAACTGGCTTATTCGGATCCTCCTCTGGCGGTAGGGTGAAATTTCACTACTAGGGAAAAGCCTAGCAGTAGCGCGGGTTTTAGGTATATTAGTAGCGCGGGTGCCCGCGCTACTCATATGACGCTACAGCTAATAGGTAGTAACAGCGCGGGTCACCCCCGCGCTACTACTACGTCCGTTAGTAGTAGCTGGATACCACCCGCGCTACTACTAACAAGTGGTAGCATGATTTTTTTTTTGAATTTTTTTCCCCGAATTTTCAAATTTCTGAATTATTTTAACCTCTAATCTCTAATAACCCCTCATCGCTGCTCAATTTAATCTCTAATCATCCCTCATCATTCCAAATCATCTAACTTCCCGGACGATCACCCATCCTCTCACTACCCCAGCCTGAGCACGCTTAACTTCCAGGTTCTATTCTCCCTCGTTTCCAAGTCTGCACTTGTTGTTTTCCTGACAACAGTAAGATGTCAATCCTATTAACCCACAGGAGTTTAGCTTGAGCATGAAGTCACACATTTCACTGTTTGAGTTTGAAACTATTGTTCTAAAAAACAATAATTATTTAGTAACACTAATATTTCTTGAATAAGTAGTTTGACCATTGTTTGACCACAGTTTGACGACAATTTGACCAAATTTGACCAAAATTCAAAAAAAAATTATTTAGTAACACTAATATTCTTGAATAATTATTTAGTAACACTAATACTTCTTGAATAAGTAGTTTCACAGTAGTTTGACCAGATTTAACGAAAATTCAAAAAAAACTGAAATTTGAGCATAATTTTTTTCCTTTTAGAATTTGAGGATTCTAAAATTTTGCAAACCGGCCGCAGACCGTCAAAATCGGAGGCGGATTTTCGTGCTGAACATTTTCATATATTATACGTTTTTTCTGACATCGTATGCAAAAGTTATAGTCATTTTACATTTTCCCTACACTTTTTGCAAAACATGTCCAAATCTAAGTTTTTAAATTTTCCTAACTAGTAGATGTAGTAACATAACTAAATCTCAAACCAGGACTAAATGTCTAATCTTTAGTACCGATTTGAGATACGAACCGGGACTAAAGGTATCACACCATTTAGTCCCGGTTCGTGTCTCAAACCATGGGTTGCATCCATCAGAGATCTGGCCATTGTCATGGACGGCGCTCTGTTGGATCTTCCTCTCCTTCCAGCAGCGGAGGAGGAGGAGGAGGAGGAAGGAGGGGCAGCGGAGGAGGAGGAGGAGGAGGAAGGAGGGGCTACGATGGAAGAGGGACGAGGGACATCGCGGAAGAGGGACGAGGGAGAGGAGTGATTTGGACGAGGAGATGGGGATTTCAGGGCTGTTAAAAAAACCAGTACTTAGTAGTAGCGCTGGTTTTTACCCCTCGCTACTACTATGGTATGTCCCGGGGACAAGGTAGAGACCGTTTAGTAGTAGCGAGGGTTAAAAACCAGCTCTACTACTATCAACTTAGTAGTAGCGAGGGTTAAAAACCCGCTCTACTACTATGGCATGTCCCAGGGGGCACGGTAGAGACCGCTTAGTAGTAGCGACGGTTAAAAATAAGCGCTACTACTATCAACTTAGTAGTAGCGAGGGTTAAAAACCCGCGCTACTAGTAAGTAGCAGTAGCGAGGGGTGTAAACTCGCGTTGCTAGTAAGCGTCTGTGTATAAGCTTTTCCCTGGTAGTGATAGTCGAGGTAATAGCCACTTCCATAGCACAAGGGGTTCAACCGCTCCAATCTAGGGGGCTCCCTATGTGGCAGTACAATGGGGAAGAAGACGCCTCACGCTGCGGACGAAAGGGTCCGGATTCCCTCACCGTCCTGGCCGCAATATTGGCCGATCTGTAAAAAGGGGAGAAAGAGGAGTTCACTCGCCTTAAGTGTCAAGAGGGATTTTCCATGTACAATCTCCTAGCTAGGTGAGTTTTAATCCCCCCTACTTTATTCAATCCTCTCCCTGAGTCACCTTCAATTGCCACTAACCCATCCCTTTGTAATAGGAATGGCGAAAGGTCACTGCGGGGATCTATAGCCCCGCTCCGCAGCCGGAGGACCATAACCGAGGTCTTGACCCCGGATTCGAAGAGGATCCGAACATATTTGAAGAGCTTGAGGAGGAATTACTATACCAGGCGAGCTATGATGGCACAAAAGTGGCCATCATAGTCGATTATCCTGGCCTCCTTCCTGCCTCACATGTAAGTAATCAGGAGATTGATACGTCTCCATCGTATCTATAATTTTTGATTGTTCCATGCCAATATTATACAACTTCCATATACTTTTGGCAACTTTTTATACTATTTTTGGGACTAACATGTTGATCCAGTGCCCAGTGTCAGTTCCTGTTTGTTGCATGTTTTTTGTTTCGCAGAAAATCCATATCAAACGGAGTCCAAACAGGATAAAAACTAACGGAGATATTTTTGGAATATATGTGATTTTTTGGGAAGAAGAATCAACGCGATACGATGCCCGAGGGGGGAACGAGGCAGGGGGTGCGCCCTAGGGGGTCAACCGCGCCCTCAGCCCTCATGGCCACCCCATAAGGCGGTTGGTTCCCTTCTTTCGCCGCAAGAAAACTAATATCTGGATAGAGATCGTGTCCAAAATTCAGCCCAATCGGAGTTATAGATCTCCGGTTATAAAAGAAACGGTGAAAGGCCAGATCTGGGAGCGCAGAAACAGAGAGAGACAGAGAGACAGATCAAATCTCGGAGGGGCTCTCGCCCCTCCCACGGCATGGAGACCATGGAACATAGGGGGGACCCTTCTCCCATCTAGGGATAAGGTCAATGAAGTAGAAGAAGGGGGGCTCTCTCCCCCTCGCTTCCGGTGGCACCGGAGTGCCGTCGAGGCCATCATCGTCACCGCAATTCACACCAATAACTTCACCGCCGTCATCACCAACTCTTCCCCGCTCTATGAAGCGGTGTAACCCCTCTTTTACCCATTGTAATCTCTACTTAAACATGGTGCTCAACGCTATATATTATTTCCCAATGATGTATGGCTATCCTATGATATTTGAGTAGATCCGTTTTGTCCTTTGGATTAATTGATGATCGTGATTGGTTTGAGTTGCATGTTTTATTATTGGTGTTGTCCTATGCTGCTCTCCATGTCGCGCAAGCGTGAGGGATTCCCGCTGTAGGGTGTTGCAATATGTTCATGATTCTCATATAGTGGGTTGCGTGAGTGACAGAAGCATAAACCCGAGTAAGGGGGTTGTTGCGTATGGAATAAAGAGGACTTGATGCATTAATGCTATTGTTGGGTTTTACCTTAATGATCTATAGTAGTTGCGGATGCTTTCTAGAGTTCCAATCATAAGTGCATATAATCCAAGAAGAGAAAGTATGTTAGCTTATGCCTCTCCCTCAAGTAATATTGCATTAATAATTACCGGTCTAGTTATCGATTGCCTAGGGACAAATAACTTTCTTGTGTGACAAAAAGCTCTCTAATAAAACTAACTTAGTTGTGTCTTCATCTAAACAGGCCCTAGATTTTATTTACGCACTCTTTATTATCTTGCAAACCTATCCAACAACACCTACAAAGTACTTTTAGTTTCATACTTGTTCTGGGTAAAGCGAACGTTAAGCGTGCGTAGAGTTGTATCGGTGGTCGATAGAACTTAAGGGAATATTTGTTCTACCTTTAGCTCCTCGTTGGGTTCGACACTCTTACTTAACAAAAGAGGCTACAATTGATCCCCTATACTTGTGGGTTATCAAGACCTTTTTCTGGCACCGTTGCCTGGGAGTTATAGCGTGGGGTGATTATTCTCGTGTGTGCTTGTTTGCTTTATCACTAAGTAATTTTTATTTGCTGTTCTTAGTTGTTCTCTATCTTTAGTTATGCATATGGAACACGAAATACCAAAAAAAATTAGGTGTACTTGCTACTCATGGAGATGGGGAACCTCCTAAAACCCTCGATGCTCATTATGTGAAAGATATTATGTACTACTTTGATAATCCTGAGAAAACCCCATCAAATTATGTAACGGGAGACATGTTGGATCAATGTGAATACTTTAGGGATTATCGCTTGACTCAAAGAGGGAAACTATTATGGGATCAAATTCATATGTTGCATTGGTCTGCTCGGGAACTATTCTTGAGATATGATTATACTTATTGCTCTAGGATGCTCGGGAACCTTCCCTTTTCATGCAAATTTAACGATTATAAAACCTTGGCTTCTTATGCTAATGGTATATATGATTACTATGATGTGGAACAAATAGAAGAATTCGTTGCTTTTATGGGTGCTTATGAAATTGAATCTTTGTTTAAAGAGTGTGAAAATTTTGATGATTCAGCTTGTAGACCTGAAAATTGAGCTATCCTTAAATATTGCTATGAGGATTATGAATTCAATTCCGATATTGATGTTTTATTGAGAGAGTCTCCGCTGTCCAAGAACAGACTAATATTTTGCAGGAGTCTAAGGAAGAAGAAATTAATGGCACTTTGAGCTCATTGGATGAAAAAGTTGATGAGGAGAGCGAAGATTAAAAGGAGGAAGAGCGGATTAGCTACCCGTGCCCACCTTCTAATGAGAGTAACTCTTCAACTCATACATTGTTTAATTTCCCTTCATGCTTACCGAAGGATGATTGCTATGATGATTGTTATGATCCTGTTGATTCTTTTGAAATATCCCTTTTTGATGATGCTTGCTATGCTTGTGGCCAAGATGCCAATATGAATTATGCTTATGGAGATGAACTTGCTATAGTTCCTTATGTTAAACATGAAATTGTTGTTATTGCACCCACGCATGATAGTCCTATTATCTTTTTGAATTCTCCCGACTACACTATATTGGAGAAGTTTGCACTTATTAAGGATTATATTTATGGGTTGCCTTTTACCACTACACATGATGATTTTGATAGATATAATATGCATGTGCTTGCTGCTCCTACTTGCAATTATTATGAGAGAGGAACTATATCTCCACCTCTCTATGTTTCCCACATGATAAAATTGTAAGAAACTGTTTATACTATGCATTGGCCTTTACTATGTGTGCATGAATTGTTCTTTTATGACATGACGATGCATAGGAAGAGAGTTAGACTTCGTCATTGCTTGATATATGTTGCTTTGTTCTCACTAATAAATGCTAAATCACTGTTAATTAAAGTTGGCTTTGATATACCTTGGGATCCGGGTGGATCCATTACTTGAGCACTACATGCCTAGCTTAATGGCTTTAAAGAAACCGCTGCCAGGGATACAACCCGGAAGTTTTAGAGAGTCATTTATTTCTGTTGTGTGCTTTTATAAAGTTTAAAAACAAAAAAATAAAGAGGGCAGCCTAAAACTTTTTCAAAAAGGAAAGTGAAAGTGATAAAGACGAGCATTGTTAAAGTGGGAGATAGCCTTGAACTTTGTTCATGCTCACGAAACTTTGTGAATCTTGATTACAGCAACTTTTCAACAAAAATAATAATCCCCTTGTAAAATTCCATCGTAGTATACAAATAATGTGCCAAGGTTTGCCTTGAGGATGTTTACAATGCTTGTTGGTTTGTGCGGTGCAGAACAAAAACTTTGGCTGTAGTGCACGATTTTACATTTTTTTACTGGAACATCAAATGGTTCTGAAACGTTTTGCACTGTCTTTCTATTCAATTTGTTTATTTTTCCTAATTTTGGCAGAATTTTTGGAGTACCATAAGTATGGTGAATGTTCAGATTACTACAGACTTTCGTGTTTAAGACAGTTTTTGTTTTTGATGCATAGTTTGCTTGTTTTGATGAAACTATCAATTTCTATTAGTGGATTAAGCCATGGAAAAGTTATATTATAGTAGCTACAATGCAAAAACAAAATATGAATTGGTATGAAACAGTACTTAGAGTAGTGATTTGATTTATTACTAACGGATCTTACCGAGCTTTCTGTTGATTTTTGTGTGGATGAAGTGTTTGAAGATCGAGGAGGTCTCTATATGAGGAGAAGGAGGAGAGACAAGAGCTCAAGCTTGGGGATGACCAAGGCACCCCATGTAAATATTTAAGGAGACTCAAGCGTCTAAGCTTGGGGATGCCCCATAAGGCATCCCATCTTTCTTCAACAAGTATCGGTATGTTTTCGGATTCGTTTCATTCATGCGATATGTTCAAATCTTGGAGCGTCTTTTGCATTTAGTTTATCACTTTTCTTTGATGCACCATGCTGGTATGAGATAGTCCATGGTTTATTCATAGAATGCTCTTTGCACTTCACTTATATCTTTTGAGTATGGCTTTATAGAATGCTTCATGCGCTTCATTTATATCATTTGAAGTTTGGATTGCATGTTTCTCTTCACATAGATAACCGCCATTTGTAGAATGCTCTTTTGCTTCACTTATATTTGTTAGATAATGGGCATATCTTTTTTTAGAAAGAATTAAACTCTCTTTCTTCACTTATATCTATTTAGAGAGTTGACAGGAACTGGTAATTCACATGGTTAGTCATAAAATCCTACATAAAACTTGTAGATCACTGAATATGAGATGTTTGATTCCTTGCAATAGTTTTGCGATATAAAGATGGTTATATTAGAGTCGTGCTAGTGGGTAGTTGTGGATTGTACAAATACTTCTGTCGAAGTTTGTGATTCCCGTAGCATGCACGTATGGTGAACCGTTATGTAACAAAGTTGGAGCATGAGGTATTTATTGATTGTCTTCCTTATGAGTGGCGGTCGGGGACGAGCGATGGTCTTTTCCTACCAATCTATCCCCCTAGGAGCATGCGTGTAGTACTTTGTTTCAATGACTAATAGATTTTTGCAATAAGTATGTGAGTTCTTTATGACTAATGTTGAGTCCATGGATTATACGCACTCTCACCCTTCCATCATTGCTAGCCTCTTCGGTATCGTGCATTGCCCTTTCTCACCTCGAGAGTTGGTGCAAACTTCGCCGGTGCATCCAAACCCCGTGATACGATACGTTGTGTCACACATAAGCCTCCTTATATCTTCCTCAAAATAGCCACCATACCTACCTATCATGGCATTTCCATAGCCATTCCGGGATATATTGCCATGCAACTTCCATCATCATCATATACATGACTTGAGCATTTATTTTCATATTGCTTTGCATGATCGTAAGATAGCTAGCATGATGTTTTCATGGCTTGTCAGTTTTTTGATGTCATTGCTACGCTAGATCATTGCACATCCTGGTATACCGCCGGAGGCATTCATATAGAGTCATATCTTTGTTCTAGTATCGAGTTGTAATATTGAGTTATAAGTAAATAAAAGTGTGATGATCATCATTATTAGAGCATTGCTCCAGGAAAAAAAGAGGCCAAAGAAGCCTAAATAAAAAAAGGGGGCCAAAGAAGCCCACCAAAAAAAGGGGGGCAATGTTACTATCCTTTTACCACACTTGTGCTTCAGAGTAGCACCATGTTCTTCATATAGAGAGTCTTTTGAGTTATCACTTTTATATACTAGTGGGAATTTTCATTATAGAACTTGGCTTGTATATTCTGATGATAGGCTTCCTCAAATGCCCGAGGTCTTCATGAGCAAGTAAGTTGGATGCGCACCCACTTAGTTCCAATTTGAGCTTTCATACACTTATAGCTATAGTGCATCCGTTGCATGGCAATCCCTACTCCTCGCATTGACATCAATTGATGGGCATCTCCATAGCCTGTTGATTAGCTGCGTCGATGTGAGACTTTCCTCCTTTTTGTCTTCTCCACACAGCCTCCACCATCATATTCAATTCCACCTACATTGCTATGTCCATGGCTCACGCTAATGTATTGCGTGACAGTTGAAAAGGTTTGAGAACATCAAAAGTATGGAACAATTGCTTCTCTTGTCATCAGGGTTGTGCATGATTTGAATATTTTGTGTGGTGAAGGTGGAGCATAGCCAGACCATATGATTTTGTAGGGATAACTTTCTTTGGCCATGTTATTTTGAAAAGACATGATTTCTTTATTAGTAAGCTTGAAGTATTATTGTCTTAATTTCAAATGATAGACTATTGCTTTAAATCACTCGTGTATTAATATTCATGCCATGAATAGATACATGATCAAGATTATGCTAGGTACCATTCCACATCAAAAATTATCTTTTTTATCATTTACCAACTCGAGGACGAGAAGGAATTAAGCTTGGGGATGTTGATACGTCTCCATCATATCTATAATTTTTTATTGTTCCATGCCAATATTATACAACTTTCATATACTTTGGGCAACTTTTTATACTATTTTTGGGACTAACATATTGATCCAGTGCCCAGTGCCAGTTCATGTTTGTTGCATTTTTTGTTTCACAGAAAATCCATATCAAACGGAGTCCAAATGGGATAAAAACAGATGGAGATATTTTTTGGAATATAAGTGATTTTTGGGAAGAGGAATCAACGTGATACGATGCCCGAGGAGGCCACGAGGCAGGGGGCGCGCCCTGGGCCCTCGTGGCCACCCCGTAGGGCGGTTGGTGCCCTTCTTTTGCCACAAGAAAGCTAATATATGGATAGAGGTCGTGTCCAAAATTCATCCCAATCGGAGTTAAGGATCTCCGGTTATAAAAGAAACGGTGAAAGGCCAGATCTGGGAGCGCAGAAAGAGAGAGAGAGACAGAGAGACAGATCCAATCTTGGAGGGGCTCTCACCCATCCCACACCATGGAGACCATGGAACAGAGGGGAAACCCTTCTCCCATCTAGGGAGAAGGTCAAGGAAGAAGAAGAAGGACGGGGCTCTCTCCCCCTCGCTTCCGGTGGCACCGGAGTGCCGCCGGGGCCATCATCGACACCGCAATCCACACCAACAACTTCACCGTCGTCATCACCAACTCTTCCCCTCTCTATGCACCGGTGTTAGCCCTCTTTTACCCGCTGTAATCTCTACTTAAACATGGTGCTCAATGCTATATATTATTTCCCAATGATGTATGGCTATCCTATGATGTTTGAGTAGATCCGTTTTGTCCTATGGGTTAATTGATGTTCGTGATTGGTTTGAGTTGCATGTTTTATTATTGGTGTTGTCCTATGCTGCTCTCCATGTCGCGCAAGCGTGAGGGATTCCCATTGTAGGGTGTTGCAATACGTTCATGATTTTCTTATAGTGGGTTGCGTGTGACAGAAGCATAAACTCGAGTAAGGGGGTTGTGGCGTATGGGATAAAGAGGACTTGATGCCTTAATGCTAAGGTTGGATTTTACCTTAATGATTTTAGTAGTTGCGGATGCTTGCTAGAGTTCCAATCATAGGTGCATATGATCCAAGAAGAGAAAGTATGTTAGCTTATGCCTCTCCCTCTAATAATATTGCAATAATAATTACCGGTCTAGTTATCGATTGCCTAGGGACAAATAACTTTCTTGTGTGACAAAAAGCTCTCTACTAAAACTAACTTAGTTGTGTCTTCATCTAAACAGCCCCTAGATTTTATTTACCCGCTCTTTATTATCTTGCAAACCTATCCAACAACACCTACAAAGTACTTCTAGTTTGATACTTGTTCTAGGTAAAGCGAACGTTAAGCGTGTGTAGAGTTGTATCAGTGGTCGATAGAACTTGAGGGAATATTTGTCCTACCTTTTGCTCCTCGTTGGGTTCGATGCTACCTCCTGTTTTGGTTTTCCCCGAAGAGGAGAGGATGATGCAGTAAAGTAGCGTAAGTATTTCCCTCAGTTTTTTAGAACAAAGGTATTAATCCAGTAGGAGGCCACGCGCAAGTCCCTCGTACCTGCACAAAACGATAGCTACTCGCAACCAACGCGATTAGGGGTTGCATGTCAATCCCTTCACAGTCACTTACGAGAGTGAGATCTGATAGAGATGATAGATAATATTTTTGGTATTCTTGACATAGAGATGCAAAGTAAAAAGTAAAAGTCAAAGTAAAAAAGCAAAGCAAGATTAAAGTGATGGAGATTAATATGATGAGAATAGACCCGGGGGCACTAGTGGCTTCTCTCAAGAGCATAAGTATTCTACGGTGGGTGAACAAATTACTGTTGAGCAATTGACAGAATTGAGCATAGTTATGAGAATATCTAGGTATGATCATGTATATAGGCATCACGTCCGAGACAAGTAGACCGACTCATGCCTGCATCTACTACTATTGCTCCACTCATCGACCGCTATCCAGCATGCATCTAGAGTATTAAGTTAAAAACAGAGTAACGCCTTAAGCAAGATGACATGATGTAGAGGGATAGTTTCATGCAATATGATAAAAACCCCATCTTGTTATCCTCGATGGCAACGATGCAATACGTGCCTTGCTATCCCTTCTGTCAGTGGGAAAGGACACCGCAAGATCGAACCCAAAGCTAAGCACTTGTCCCATGGCAAGAAAAACCAATCTAGTAGGCCAAACCAAACTGATAATTTGAAGAGACTTGCAAAGATAACCAATCATACATAAAAGAATTCAGAGAAGATTCAAATATTATTCATAGATAGACTTGATCATAAACCCACAATTCATCGGTCTCAACAAACACACCGCAAAAATAAGATTACATCGAATAGATCTCCACAAGAGAGGGGGAGAACATTGTATTGAGATCCAAAAAGAGAGAAGAAGTCATCTAGCTACTAACAATGGACCCGAAGGTCTAAGGTAAACTACTCACACTTCATCGGAGGGGCTAGGATGATATAGAAGCCCTCCGTGATGACGGCCCTCTCCGGCGGAGCTCCGGAACAGGCCCCAAGATGGGATCTCGTGGATACAGAAAGTTGCGGTGGTGGAATTAGGTTTTAGGCTCTTGTTATGATTGTTTGGGGGGGTACGTAGGTATATATAGCAGGAAGGAGTACGTCGGTGGAGCACCGAGGGGCCCATGAGGCAGGGGGCGCGCCCTAGAGGGGGGGCGTCCCCCACCCTCGTGACCGCCTCTGTTACTTCTTGGAATAGGGTCCAAGTCTCCTGGATCACTTTCGGTGAGAAAATCATGTTCCCGAAGATTTTATTCCGTTTGGACTACGTTTGATATTCTGTTTCTCCGAAACACTGAAATAGGCAAAAAACAGCAATTCCGGGCTGGGCCTCCGGTTAATAGGTTAGTCCCAAAAGTAATATATAAGTGGAAAATAAAGCCCAATATAGTCCAAAACAGTAGATAATATAGCATGGAGCAATCAAAAATTATAGATACGTTGGAGACGTATCAGGCATCCCCAAGCTTAATTTCCGCTCGTCCTCGAGTAGGTAAATGATAAAAAGAGAATTTTTGATGCGGAGTTCTACTTGACATAATTTCAATGCAAATCTTCTTAATTGTGGTATGAATATTCAGATTCGAAAGATTCAAGACAAAAGTTCATATTGAAACAAAAATTATAATACTTCAAGCAAACTAACAAAGCAATTATGTCTTTTCAAAGTAACATGGCCAAACAAAGTTTATCCCTACAAAGTCATATAGTTTAGTCATGCTCCATTTTCGTCACACAAGAATGCTCTCATCATGCACAACTCCGATGACAAGCCGAGCAATTGTTTCATACTTTAATAATCTCAAACTTATAAATACGTTGGAGACATATCTCTCTCCGTCGTTGCTCCACCCGTGGATCTACATGTATACCCATTCTTCATTCTTATTAATGTGCTTCGGGTCATGAATGGTTTCTAAGTGTCTGTCTTTTTCCGTCGGAAACTATTTATTCATGTGTTGCTTGGGGGATACGATTTTTCCTGAATATAAGATTATAGATTATGGTGTCCTATGACCAAGTTGATATTTCTTCGTGTATACACCTACAGAGATCTGTTGGGTTCTTCATTGTGTTATGGATTCTACATGACCGTGATTTAATTTTGCAGAGAAGAAAAACCACCATTGCTCTTACATTTTTAAGAGGCGCTGCAAGATAGAGATGTACCATTCTTATATATGATTTGTAGATCGGTTGTATTGTTGTAGATCAAAGGAAAGTAGATCAGTTGTATTTTTCTTTTCAGTACTTCTCCTTGCAGGCAAAACAAAGGCACAATTAGTTGTATTGTTGTGCTTGTTTTACCTAAAAGGAAAGTAGGTGGAAGACAACATTTCATTACAGAATAATAAAGTTGTTTATATACTATCTTATCAATGCTCCACTTCTTTTTACATAATCTGAATTGGTGATATACTTGCCTAAGCTTATATGCTAATTGCTTGTGCACAATATGCCCATCCGGTTTACATACTATTTTTTAGCACTGCAAAGGATGTAAGATGATACGTATTTTGTCATGTTATTTTCCTTGTGATGGTTGATAATATTAATGCTGCAATTCTTCTATGGACCAGGTCGACGATATCCTTTTGGATATCTTCATAAAATAAACGAAATCATGATATCTGGGGAAGGCAACGCAAAACTGTGTATGTTGTTTTGTATTTTGAAGAACATGTCTTAGCCCTTTGATTGAAAATGTCAGAGGTAGATGTGGTTCTGTGACCTACTACAAATAATTCATCCATATTTTTCTTACATAGAACTGCTTTGATTCACATGTGACCAGCTCTTTGCTTGGGCCATTCTCCTCAATATTATCATATATAGTGTGTTCTTTTTCACATTCCTCTTTAAATGATTGTTGCTGTTTATTTACATTGTTTAGACTTCTGAAACTCTATATTCGTGTGTTAAAATCACTTGTACACATGCCACTTTAGCTCTATCATCTTTCAGAATGGTTAATCGTATCTGGTTGTATGTCGTTTTACGGGCAACGCGCGGCAAGCCACGCCACCTATCTAGTACTAAATTGAATCACACATGAAAATGCTAGTGATGGTGGTTGGGGTCGGCCTGACACTCGTATAGTACCACCAATGGTCTAGAGGGAGGCTACCCAACTAGCTGTGGGTAGTAGCAGCTGGAAGATCTTGGTACAGATGCTCCAAACTTTTGTTCAAATTTTCAAGCAAAAACGCGTGCATAGATGACCGGAGGTGCGTACCTGGCGTAACTTGTTGGTGACTTGCAGTACGTACTCCCTCCGCTTCTTTTTAGTCTGCATATAAAGTTAAGTTAAAAGCACCTCAGATACCTCAACTTGCACAGAATGTGATGATTTAGTCCCAAACTTATAAAACACACCATACCCCAACTTATCTTGGATGTGATGATCTGGTCTTAGGCCTATCACAACAAGACACTTGGCAGCCAGGTGGACAGACCGGTCGTTGCGGCACTTTTGCATGTACCCGCCCGTTGTTTTCACTAATCAACCCGTAGGACGACATAATCCCAACCCCTGAGGTCATGTCTCCCTGCTCACCGTCGCGCTGCTGCCTGCCCCGGCAGCCGGAGTCAATGTGATGGCTGTGCTCGCGGCGTTACCCAACTTCTCCGACTTCACGCGGCTGCTAGCGTACTACCAGGTGGCCCTGGTGTTGGCGAGGCAGTCGTCGCTGACGCTGCTGGTCGTGCCCGACACCAACTTGCCTCACTCGCCCTCCGACTTCGCTGCGGCCGCCGGCCCAGCTCGTGCTCGCTTGCACCTCCGCCCCATTCACCCTATCGTTCCCGCTTAGCTCGACTGTATGTTCCTTGTCGACTCCCTTGCATCATTGACTCGATCTGAACAGTGCTCCCGCTGGCCGGCCGTGTACAAACCTCCCCGTCGGCCAGCCGTGAACTAAACCCACGCCCGTTACCGGAAACCCACGCTGTGCTGGTGCGTGGTGCACTCCGCCTCGCTACACTGGATCAGCACTCCAGGGAGATCTCCTCCGGCGCCGCGCTAGAGTTTACCTTGAAGTTACACTGGATCAGCACCCTCGCCCCTGCATCACATCGCACACGTACAACACCTGCTACTGTTAGTGCTGGATAAATTCAGAGTCTAAGCTCTTGTTTTGACCAGAGAAACAGAAACGCCAGAATTTGAGAATTTGTTGCTAATTCATACGGTTAATCTGGTTCAGAGTTTATTGCAAAAGTGTGAACCCACCTAAAAGTATAGATTGAACCCACCTAAAACTACCGTAGCAATATAGAGTGGTAGAGCATGGGCAACATTGTTCAGATCATGCACGCATGCAGGTGTACTTTTTGCGCTCTGGATTGTTACTCTGTCCTGTCAAAACAGTATGCCTAATGCCTCTTAGGTTCATATCAGGCATAACATTTTGGTGCCAATACATGGTCAGAGTTCAAACTTGAGCGACACCAACCACAGACAGAGCACTCACTACGCGACTCTGCACCAACCTGGGAAAACTCTAAAAGGAAAAGGAGAGTACAAATAGCTACTACGTATTAAGATATCTGGCACTAGCACTCTGCATTCAGTAGGATCAGTTAAAAGCATTCAGCCAAGAACTAGTTAAACGTGTACAATATAAGGTTAAAAGTATGCTTAATGCCTCCTCAATTCATATCTTTCTTTTACTTTTTAGTCGAGTCTCCTCGGTTCATATCAAAGATACGCTGCTAATGCGAATGTATGAGTTCAGACCAATGAAACTGCAGTTTTACCCTAAAGCAACTTGTCATGTCTACATATCAGTGAATCCCCACTACAATTTGTCATATATATATATATATCCTATATTTGTAAGAAGTCGATCCCCACTACAAGGCATTCTTTTAACATGCAGATTGTCCACATCAGCAGTCCATCATGTCAGCAATTCTCCATCCACCCAACCATGAGCCACCCCGTCCTCCACTTTAATTATGCAATTATGTGGAGCCACGTCACCCCAAAATACTACTACAAGTTCGGTCATTGCGTCTCTCCCTCAACTGTAACTGAAGGTGATAAATCACAGAACCGTCCATCTCTTACGCATGAACTTAAATCATAGAACCGTCAATCTCTTACGCATGGCCACTATCTGTGCAACCATTTTAATGCTGACTGTTAGCTGTGTTTAGTGGAGCTTTTGCCCTTCCACTGCAAACATGTCTTCTCCTCTCCCCTTATTCTTCTGCTGCACATCTTCCACTCATATCTCCCTCTCCCCATCTTCTCTTTTATACAACGATGGATTCAGCTGGTCCTCCGTATCTTGTACATCCTAACTGAATCATGTACGTTATTCCGGTACACCGCCACCACCTTAAGATCATCAAGTGAACAAAAAAAGCACAGACCCAATCCTCAATGTCCCCAATGGAGAACACTCGCTTCCTCCCACGGTCGCTGCTGCTTCTCCATGCCTGTGACCAAGGAGGAGGAGCAAGCCTACACGCGAAAGTTGTTTAATAGGATGCTGCACCCCTCAGACCACGTGTGTTGGTACGTACGTCTCTCTGACTCTCTCTCTGTGCGCGCGTGTGATGTCTGATAGAATAATTTCTTTCATCTGTTGTTGAAGATATTGATTATTAGAAAAGATGAGATAGACTAGGCTCGGTCTTGCCTTACCTTGTTCTTTAAATTAATCAATGTACTCCTATATATTTGCCCACGAGGCTCAAGTAATACAACAACTATTCCACCAAAATCACTCTCTCCCTTCTAACATGGTATCAGCCTAATCGATCCCAAACCCTGGACGCCGCCGCTTCCGCACCCGCGCGTCGCCTCCGGGGCGGTCGGCCTCCATGACCGCCGCCGGGGGCCGCGCCGCCCGTACCTACGGTTCGTCAGCCGGCCGTGTTGGCGGGCTGCCCTAGAGAGTCTGTTTCACGACCACTTGCTCCAGGTTTTTTCGCACTCTCGCCAGTCGTTTTGATCGGCGTTTTTTTTTTTTTGGTTTTCTGATATATGCTTGATCAGTTTGCGTCGCCCGCCGCCGCCGTCGACTACCGTGCGCCTCTACCCGACACCGGCGCGACCGGCAGGCTCTCCACCGACCCGACGGCCTTGCCCGACAGGCGGCCCCTCACGGCCGTCGTACGCGCGCCGGCCTGCTCATCGATCTACGTCGGCCTTCACTGCCTTCTCAGACAGGGACACCTGCATCGCCCTCCTGGAGGCCTCGCGCCATGCGGCGACCACCGTCGTTCGCGCGCCTGCCCGCCCGTAGATCCATGCCACCCGCCTCCGCCGCGTCTGCACGGCGCGGCCCTGCGGTCTACCTCGCTGGCCTCGTCTCCGGCTACGTCGGGCCGACTGTGTCAGGCTCGTCGGCTGCCTCAACTCGGGCCCCGCTTCTATGTTGGTCGCTCGGGCCTCGCTGCCCGGGCACCAGCGCTGCTTTGGCAGCCCGGGTGCCGGTGCTGACGCGCTCGTCCGCACGACGTCCAACGCCGTCCGTCACCGCCGGCTTCATCTCGGACTCCGCCGGCACCCCGCCTCTTCCGAGCGGCGTCCCCGACCTCGTGTGCGATCGGCTTGATCACCCGCTCGCCGCCGCACCTACGCCGCGCGACCGACCTGGCCCGTTGGTTACGCGCGCCTCCGCAGGTCCCGTAAAGCTTGTCCCTAGTACTGCGCGCCTCGCCGCCAATCGAGCATCGGGCTACCGCTGCGTTGCCCAGTTGGGCCGCAGCGCCGCCGCCCCATGGTTCTCCTCGTGGCTGCATCGACTCTTGCATCGCCCCTTCGAGCCGTAGTGCCACGATATGCGGTCCCCGCCCCCGCCCTGAGGCCTTCCCCGCGGTTGGACCGAGCCGCGCTCCGCCGCTGCGCCGGCCTCTTCGGGCTGTAGTGCCGTGGCCCGCGATCCCCGCCGACGCGGCCCGCGTTCCACTCCGCCGTCACCGCGTGTCGACCTCAAGTGGTATGCGTTGCGCCGTCTCCCTTGGCACGGGAATGCCACCGTCCGCGCTGGTCTTCGTCATGCTGTCAGGGTTCTTCGCCTACTTCGAGCACCGCCGCCGCACTCCTAATCTAGTCGCTGCTGCCGTCGTCAGGCCGCCGCCGCCGCCCGTCCACTTCCTTCGTCTTCGTCCAGCACCAACCCGTCGCCATCGTCGCCGTCATCTACCCCGACCACTTCGTCTACTCCGACAACCGCGGGCGACATTGGCCCCACGCCGATTGGCGTCGTAACCGTCGTCGAGTTCTTCTCTGTTGGACCTTCTGACTTCTCCGACATGGCGAACAGCTCGTGCAGGTCCCTCGTCTACGCATGCCCGGTGCTGGCAACACCGGTGCGTGCCTTCGTCCACGACGTATCCCCGGGCCTGGCAAGCCTTGTGTGGTGCTTCGTCAACTTCTTCTTTGTCCGTCTACGCATTCCCGGTGCTGGCAACACGGATGCGTGCCTTCGTCCACGACGTGTCCCTGGGCTTGGCACGGGAATGCCACCGTCCGCGCTGGTCTTCGTCATGCTGTCAGGGTTCTTCGCCTACTTCGAGCACCGCCGCCGCACTCCTAATCTAGTCGCTGCTGCCGTCGTCAGGCCGCCGCCGCCGCCCGTCCACTTCCTTCGTCTTCGTCCAGCACCAGCCCGTCGCCATCGTCGCCGTCATCTACCCCGACCACTTCGTCTACTCCGACAACCGCGGGCGACATTGGCCCCACGCCGATTGGCGTCGTAACCGTCGTCGAGTTCTTCTCTGTTGGACCTTCTGACTTCTCCGACATGGCGAACAGCTCGTGCAGGTCCCTCGTCTACGCATGCCCGGTGCTGGCAACACCGGTGCGTGCCTTCGTCCACGACGTATCCCCGGGCCTGGCAAGCCTTGTGTGGTGCTTCGTCAACTTCTTCTTTGTCCGTCTACGCATTCCCGGTGCTGGCAACACGGATGCGTGCCTTCGTCCACGACGTGTCCCTAGGCTTGGCACACCCGCCGCGACGCCTCGTCAACACCGTCTTCCCTCCGGCGCACCCCTTCTTCGACACACTGCGCCCATGCTAACTAGGCGCCACCTTGTGTCCGCGGCTCCACGACGACATCCTCGACACCGGCTACCCCGACTCTACATCGACCACGACATTCTTCACATGGCTACCTCGACCATGGCTCTACCACCCTACGCTCTCGGCTACCTCGAGAACCGGCACAAAGGGCTACCGCCTTGCTTGAGCAACCTCGCCGGGTTCCAGTCCAGCCATGACTTCCGCGATGGATCGACCGTAATGACTGTGAGGGGGTGTCCGTCGGCTTGCTTTTGGATTCTTTTCCAGTCTCACCGTCTGCGCCGCTACCGTTGTGACTGCAGGGGGATATTGACTATATTGATTATTAGGAAAGATGAGATAGACTAGGATTCGATCCTGCCTTGTCTTGTACTCCAAGTTGATCATTGTACTCCTATATATATGTCCACGAGGCTCAAGCAATACAACAACTATTCCACCAAATCACTCTCTCCCTTCTAACATATGTCATCTTATTTTACCCCTGCCAGCACCTCACCAACATTTTCTATTTGTTGTGGAAGCAGCGACTGAAGAAATGTTGGAGTTGGAGTGGAGGTAATGCATGCACACACACGCTTGGGTGTTTCGCCATGCACGCACAAGAGCCCTGGGGTCACACGCATGAGCACCCGGCCATGTATGCACAAGCGCTAGGCCATGCACACCCCGCATCGGTGCGTTGGGATGTTTAGTCCCACCTCGCTAGCCAAGAGGGGCTCGGAGTGGTTTATAAGCCCTGCGGAGCCGACCACTTCGAGCTCCTCTCTACTGCAGGCTTACGGGTCTAAATCCACTCTCTTTGCCTGCTGGCCTACTGGGCCTACTGTGGGCCTGCATCCTGGCCCAATAAGCGGGTTTCTAGTCGTATGCAGGCTCTGGTGGCCCAGTAGGCGGCATTTTAAAAAAAACAAGTTTTTTGTTTTTTTACAAACAGCAAAATACTTACTAGTTTTTCAGTTATTATTTTTGGTTTTAGGTAATAAAAATTATAAACTTTCTGTTAGTGCCAATAATTTTCCAATTTGAATTGTTTAAATTTGAATTCTTTGAAATTTATGTGAATCACTAGTTTGTAACAAAAGAAATATTTATGATAATTCTTTTTGCTATTAAAATTTCATTTCTACTTAGAACTAAATACTTATAGTTTTTTAGTGATTTCTTTTTTCTTTTAGGTCACAAAAATTATAAACTTTCTGTTAGTGCCATTAGCTTTAAATTTTGAATAGTTTAAATTTGAATTTTTTAAAATTTGTGTGAATCTCAAGTTTGTGATTAACTTTACTAGTGCCATTAGTTTTCAAATTAGAATAGTTAAAATTTGAATTGTTTGAATTTTGTGTGAATCTCAAGTTTGTGATTAACTTTGCTAGTGCCACTAGTTTTCAAATTAGAATAGTTAAAATTTGAATTGTTTGAAATTTGTGTGAATCTCAATTTGTGATTAACTTTGCTAGTGCCACTAGTTTTCAAATTAGAATAGTTAAAATTTGAATTGTTTGAAATTTGTGTGAATCTCAAGTTTGTGATTAACTTTGCTAGTGCCACTAGTTTTCAAATTAGAATAGTTAAAATTTGAATTGTTTGAAATTTGTGTGAATCTCAAGTTTGTGATTAACTTTGCTAGTGCCACTAGTTTTCAAATTAGAATAGTTAAAATTTGAATTGTTTGAAATTTGTGTGAATCTCAAGTTTGTGATTAACTTTGCTAGTGCCACTAGTTTTCAAATTAGAATATTTAAAATTTGAATTGTTTGAAATTTGTGTGAATCTCAAGTTTGTGATTAACTTTGCTAGTGCCACTAGTTTTCAAATTAGAATAGTTAAAATTTGAATTGTCTGAAATTTGTGTGAATCTCAAGTTTGTGATTAACTTTACTAGTGCCATTAGTTTTCAAATTAGAATAGTTAAAATTTGAATTGTTTGAAATTTCTGTGAATCTCAAGTTTGTGATTAAAATTACTAAAAAAATGAACATAGATGCGTCTATAGAGAAAATCCAACCTAAATTCATAATCAATTTCCATGAATTTTAGAGAAATTCATTATGAATTTATGTCAAATTTCCTGTATAGGGGCATCTATTTTCATTTTGAGAGGAGCTCAACAATGCAGAGAGGGACAGGCTTATAAACAGTGTGGGCGCCCTTCGGTTGGCGAGGTGGGACTAAACTGTGAATCGCAACGAGGACCGACCATTTAGTCCCGGTTCTTGGCATGGACCGGGACTAAAGGGTAGCCTTTGGTCCCGGTTCAGGCCACCAACCGGGACCAATGGTGGTGGGCCAGGAGCCAGGCCCATTGGTTCCGGTTCGTCCCACCAACCGGGACCAAAAGGTCCAGACAAACCGGGACCAATGGCCCATGTGGCCCGGCCGGCCCCCTGGGCACACGAACCGGAACCAATGCCCCCATTGGTCCCGGTTCTAGTCTGAACCGGGACTAATGGGCTACCCCGGCCTGAACCGTTGCCCCCTTTTCTACTAGTGCCCGGTCATACACACACGTGCACGCATGCACTGTTATAGACTTCTTACAAAATGGCTGTACATTTCATGTCCACAATACTCTGTATTGTGGCGCATTGGTAATGATATCCTTGCTACTTTGATTCACACGTGGTGCTATTTTTTTCCTCATCCCCGTTGCTTCGATGCACTGACCATCCAGCGGCCGTTATGCGCTGGGCCTGGGCACGGTGGCACCGGGCACCAGATCAACATCCCTGAAAAAAAGGTTATTCAGTCATAAACTACACGAGGTAACGAATAATTGTTCTATGTATTTTTCTTCTTCTTATGTGTAATTCTAAAACATAATGTAACATCACTGAACTTATTTATATTAGTCATGTAGACCACTTTAGCAGAAAAAGGTCAAAATGCATAGTTTGTTCCGCATGATCGTGTTTAAGTTAGTGATCAGTCTTACCGCTGCATTATGTGAAATTCATGCCTCTTCTAACCAGGACAGGTTTGAATTTCCTTTTGTCGGGATTTCTCCATGATCGATTGGTTTATTTTCATTTCCTTATACTTAACTTCCTTTCTGCCATTTCTTTCTTTGATATTACAACTATTGAACATTTGAGCCAGATGGCTATATAGAATTTAACTACTACTTTTGTGCTCTACAAATTTCCACAGCAACGCGCGGGTTATTATCTAGTATATATATATAAGAGGGCACTACAATGTAGCACTACATTGACCATGAGATTCGTACACCATGTAATGATTATTATTAAATCTGTTGGAAAAAGTGCAGCAAATGAATACTAGATTTACAAGTGTATGCACGGTTAATTAAGCAACTAGCATGTTCCATTCCAGAGCAAACTAAAGTACTAAACCATGGAGTGCAAATGCAGAGCAAGATGGCGATGATAACGATGGTGACGTGGGAGAGCATGCGGCATTTGCTTTAAAAGATCAGTCATTTTTACACATTAGATATAAAGCATTCCGTTTTTTGTCATTTTTCTCTTCACAGGTTCTTCTATCTACATCCTACAATAAAATGAAAAGGTAGCGGGGTATCTCCAAAATTGCCACCACGACCGGTCCAGCCACCTGGCTGCCATGTGTCATGTTGTGATAGGCCCAGGACCAAATACTCACATCCAGTGCAAGTTGGGGTATGGTGGAGTGCAGTTTTGCAAGTTTGAGACTAAATCATCACATTCTGTGCAAGTTGAGGTACCTGGGATGCTTTTAACTCAGTAAAGTTGGATTGAAGTAAAACTTTGTAAAGTTTGACTAGCTTTATATTAAAAAATATCAACATTCACAATATAAAATCAGTATTATCAGATGCATCATGAAATGTATTTTCATAATATATAGTTTTAGTATTATAGATGTTCATATTTTTTGTTATAAATTTGGTCAAACTTTGTGTAGTTTGACTTTGATCTAATTTTAGGCGCGGAATAAATACAAACAGAGGGAGTATTGATCACGCATGTTGCATGCTAGCCGTGCTCACCAAATACTCGACCCATGTAAGACAGGGCCTAATAGACAGCTAATCACTGGTCAGCTAATCATTAATCCAAGCTCATCCAAACAGGACCTTACGTACAAGAAATAGAAAACTCCGTGAGAGAAGAAAGAGGGTCATGTATTAATAGTGAGGACCTAACTACTATATGAGTAGGTTGAGAGCCGGGTTGCAAAGATCCATACAACCAGCAGTCGGTTATATTATTAGCCTTGCTTTGACGGAGGATCAAAAACTGAAACTGAAACACACACATAAGGCAATATGTTTTTTAACGCAGTAGTGTGATTCGATATTCATGCAGTAGAAACGAGTGTATTAGTGGACAAACAAGGTAGGTTAGTACCAATGCCACTTGGTGTCATGTTTACTTAGGCGTATTAAGCTATGTTAGCCTGTCATTCAGTCCACATCCAATGGAGGACCTAGTCATCAAATGCTAACAATATATAACATGCTTGATGTGAAACTTTAGTTGTAAATAAAACACTAAATACAAACATGTTTGCGGACTCTTAGTGCTTCTGTCGGAAAACACTAGGGCCCTGCTTGGAATGGGTGTGAATTTTTACACCTGTATTTATTTTACAGGTGCAAATTACCGGTCACCTCTTGGTTCCTGCCTGAAATGAAAACTACAGGAGGAGGTCTGTATCCTAAGCCGGCCAGAAACGAGCCGAAACACTAATCCAATTGGGGGATCGGAGAATACTATGTTTATGCTTTTATTTTATGGTGAAACACATTAGGCATGTGATATATATATATTGTCGGACTTCTCATTCCATCGTCCACCAAACTGCTCGCACATTCTTTTCTTCAACGTTCAAAAACTTCCCAGAAAAACAACCAATGGCGCCTTCGGAAAAGAATCTCTGTGTGATCGTGCTCCTAATTGTCATCGTGGCCGCCGGTATGTATGTGCACATATATGAAGTATAAATGAATTGTATGTATCTCTCCTAGCAGCTTAAGTCGTTTTGGCGTTAAATTGGCTGGTTCATGCTACCTATATTAATATGTTGTTTTGATTAATCTATCGGCTAATTATAACCACGTTCTTGCATCGGTGTGCTAGTACGTTCAATGCCCTGCATGCATGCAGTCGGCGTCCATCGGATATTCTTTGCACACACACCTAAGGAGCAATTATCACAGACCGTGCCTTGGCGCCAATGGCTACGGTTGCAATCGTGTATGCCAACTGAAAGCCCAACACGTTTTCTGGCGCTTGTGACGACTTCAAATGCTACTGCTCCTATGAGATTGTTGCTGGTTCTAGCACTCCGATCCAGTCATTATCTTAAATACAAAGTATCCCTTCTTGGCTCTTATGTAATAATACATATATATTTTTTGAATAAACAGGAAGGGTTACCACCCCTACTATGCTAGTTAAATATATATTGAATAATTAAAAGAGAAGAGAGAAAGAAAGAAGATCAGAAGGATCGATTACAAAAGTGCAGCTAGCCATTGCTCAATTAGGGGGAAAGTAACATTTCTTTTCTCTATCTATGGACAACCAAGGGATTTTTTTTCCTTGAAAACCGCTCGACAAGCGTGCCAAGTTAGCTTAAAATCCATTCATTACTTTTGTTTGCCTAGTGGTACTTACCAGTATTAGCTTACGTGTGTTGTTACAAATGAAATTGTTGGACTTGTGGATCAAAACAAATTTGACTATTCTCAAGTATACGCTCGCGCGCGCGCGCACACACACACACACACACACACACGCACACGCACACACACACACACCAATGCATACACCACACACACACACACACACACACACGCACACACACACACACCAATGCATACACCACACACACACACACACACACACACACACACACCAATGCATACACTTATTCGATTTGTCCCACCAAGATGTCCCGTGGATTTTTTATGATGAAAGCAAAAATGATCTAAATATGATGTTCGGAGCCATAAATAAATCTGAACCTGCCAACGAGAGTAAATAATATTCATAACTTCAAACCATAAAACGATGGGACATATCCTATATGGCTTGAGGCATCGATGTGATACAAATTTTAGAAGCAGAACCATACACTGGTGTTAGTATCACTGTATCAGGTAGTAACTATTTGATGCCCTCCCGTGCACAACCACTAAATTAAACATCTCAACACTGAACTTTTAGTCACTCTTATAGGAATAATGACATCATATAATTTGGTGCAATGTAATACATTGTTTGGCTAAACTTAAAGTTATTTGTATCCACGTCTGGACCTCCCATTCCCGGCGCCTGACTGGTTGATTGTTTCTGTTAGTTTGATCTCACTATTAGTTAACATGAGGTCTAGTGACACCAAGTTGTTGGGACAGTCGCTTCCACATGGGCATTATATATGGCGGTAGATGGTGATGTGAGAAACATCGTCCAAAGAACCAGTTAAAATAACATGTTTCTTATGATCCATTATATTTCTGGTAGTACATATATATACAAGTAAAAAGTGAGTATCTCTTATTTATACTTGAATTGCGTCACCGTGTAATATAGATATCCTGGTTGGTAATTGATTTGTAGATATCTTGCCGCTTGCACTACTCACTAATGCACTGGTAGATATATATCTTACTGCTCCTGTTAGTCTCAATTTCACTTAAATGATTGTGGAGAATACAAAAGAATCATTATATCAACAACACAGATAAAAATATCCATCAAACATTTATTGGGAACAACATATGATCATTTATTCATAACATTTAGATTGCATGTGCTAATCGACAATACTAGATAATATAACCTTTCTAGCCGGCCCATCACTACCAAGTGTCCCTAAGCCGTCAGTGAGCAAGATTCACTGCTGGGTCTTAAGCCTCGCATCCTGACAATTTTTGAATCCTTATGACCTAGTAGTTCCTTACTTTCAGTGATGCCACGTATTACTATTGGATAAATCCAAGCGCCTACAGTGACGTTTCACTGTCGGGTGGAGACACATGGACTGAGATCCAATGCCTTGACAGAGCCTAGGCACCGATGACCAGTGTGGTGCCTTCACTTCCTGCACCAATTTTTCTTGTACAAAAGGATCCGGCCCAGCAGCGTGGGATCCTCGCGATCCAGCTCACAACGACTCAGCTTGCTTACGGTCGGCCTCCAACTCCATGGCTCTCCCAGCGTCATTCAAATTTGTCTCCACTAGCAACCTTTGGCGCGTTGGTGGTGGGCCAGCTAGCGCCTGAAACCATGGCCGGCCAGCTTCAGTTGGAAAACACTATGGGATAGGATCATATGTTTAGGCAAATCAACTGGGAAGATCACTACTTGCACGAGGCGTCTGTTGGTAGATGTCGTCGCTCCAACGTGAGAGCAGTGGAGTGCGGGCGTTCGGCCTAGGGTTCCACGCCACCGCCAAAGAGGGGATCAGAGGAATGCCAAGAGTAGTCAATTACGGCGCACGATGCAGTCCTACGTCCAGGGTCATTTTTGCAAAGAAAAACTGCTTGCATGGGCTAGAGGCGAGCGTGTAGATGTAAATGTGCTGCAAATTAACCTAGAGACTTCTTCTCACTCGATCGTCCACCAACCTGTTTGCTCATTCTTTTCTTGAACATAAAAAACTTCCAAAATACAACCAATGGCGCTTTTAGGAAAGAATATCTCTGGAGTCTTGCTCCTAATTGTCTTCATAGCTGCCGGCCGGTATGTACGTGCACATGAAAGAACTGTTGTAAATATACTCCTCTCCTAACAGCTAAAGTTTTGGCATTGAATTGGCTGGTGTATGCAACTTAATATGTTGTTTTGATTAATCTTTTTCGAAGACTGTTGTTTTGATTAATCTTTCGGCTAATTAACCATGTTCTTGTATGTGCTAGTATGTCCACTGTCTTCAATGGCATATGCATGCGCCGAGCCGACTCAGTGCCGGCACCTGAGCGGCAATTATGAAGGACCGTGCTTTGGCTTTACCGACGGTTGTGATACTACATGCCAAGATGAAAGCTCCGATAACAGATGGGGCGAGTGTGACTGCGACTTTAAATGCTACTGCTACACATGCTAGTCAGAGATTGTTGCTGTTGCTAGCGCTTCAATACAACCATGATGCAATGATTCCAGCCTGACATTTCTTAAAAATAAATGTAAATTACCCCTTCCTTGCTCTTATGTAATAGTAATATATACACACTCTCCATACTTAAAAATAAAGTCGTTTTGGGGTGAGAATCTTTTCAGATATGAAGTTGTTTTATTGGCACAAACCGTATTTTGGATGAGGGTACCCCTGCCCGATCATTTCGTATCCTGCCAGCTATCATCAAGTCCGATGTAACATCAATCATGCCTCGCGCCGTATTAATAGAGAGAGTCCCACGCGCTGCACCTGGAGGCCATGAGGCGACGCATGGAGGCCGTCACGCTATAGGACGTCGTGGCACTGGTAGAAAAAAGCCCTTTAGTCCCGGTTCGCAACAGCCTTTAGTCCCGGCTGTGCAACCGGGACTAAATATGCGCGACTAAAGACCCCCCCTTAGTCGCGCCTCTTACGGACCGCGACTAAAGGCTTTAGTCCCGGTTCTTGTGGCTGACCGGGACTAAAGGCCCGTCCACGTTGGCGCCCGTGGTCCGTCGGGACGGAGGACCTTTAGTCCCGGTTCTCGTGGCCAACCGGGACTAAAGGCCTCCTCCGCAGGTTTAGGGTTTCAGCCCCCCTAAACCTGGTTTCTTTTTAATTTGTAGTGTTTTATTTGTTTTATATTTTATTTTGTGTTTTATTTTATTTTTGATGAAGTTTCAGTACACATATTCTACGCTACTATATACATGCATATGAAATTTCAAACAAGAAGAATTCAAGAGGAATATATAATATATATTCAATCTCGGGTGACCATATACAACTTCGAACAAGTTTCCATACACAATTAGGATGGATGACCATATACAACTTTGAACAAGTTTCAATCTCGGGTATGCATATAAATTTCTTCGTCCTCGGTATAGTGTTCTCCTTTAGGATTGATGACTCCCCTCATGAAAAATCCTGCTAATTCTTCTTGAATTGGTCGGAAGCGAGCTTCTGGACTAAGCCTCCTCCGCAAGTTATCCGTCGCGTTCCGCACGCTATCTGATGCCTTCCGCTCAGTGGTGTGTCTCCGGATGTTGTCACAAACATAGTATCCACATAGATTGGTCCCCGGTGGCTGCTTATCCACATTAACTAACCTTCTGAAATCTAGCTCATGTTTGAATTCACCGACAATTTCTTGTGAGAACCGTCTCCAAACCCTACAGGGCAAAGAAAATTAAATGAATAAGGGAGTTATTAGTTACTTGATATTAGGAAATGAACAAAAGAGATCGATCGATATAGAGCTCAAATGATTGAAAATAATTACTTTTGCAGCATTTTTCTCATGTCGGCCCAACGCTTTGGATCCGAATCCATAGAGTCCATGATTAGAACTCTGGAGGTGTGAAGTTCAATATTTAGCAGAATCCAGTGGAACCTGCGGACACGTTACATGCACAGTCATGCATAACTCATCGATTAGACATACCATGCATGGAGTAAACAAAAGAGAATGGGCACAAGAGAGAAACACTCACCCAAAATGGTAAGGAAATAGAATATGACTTTTGAGTTGATGCTTTCTAAGAAACTTGTACAGGTCTTTCTCCACGTCTTCGGGGTGATGTTGTAACACATGTCCATTAACGATATGTGGGTCAATGAACCCAACATCATGGATGTTTCTTATTTTGCATTCCCAAATCTTCAATCTGCATAATAGCGTACGCAACAATATAGTTAGGACAATATATATATAGTGCAGGCAATGAAGAACGAGATGAGGTAGAAATAAATCACTTACAGAATGTAGCAACTCAGCATAGATTTGTCAAGGTCGCGCAGATTGAACAGCTGGAACAATTCACTCATATGAACTTCTACAGAGTACCGTTTGGTGTGATGCTCATCTGTAACATCCGCATAAACATATTCTTTGTCGGCCCATGTTATGAATTGCTTATACCAACGTAGCAGATTTCGCATTTGTGGTGGTAGACTCTTTTCCTGCGCAGGCTCGACGAGAGGCCCATTTCGCACATATTGTAATGCTATCTCACATACTGGCGCATCCTCAAGGTCTAAGAAGGCACGAAGAGTCAAACCCATCTCGGACGCTTGTTTCATGGCACCCGGTACAGTCAATCCAAGTGCTGCCGCAGCTGCTATGATCTCGGGGTCCTCTTCCGGACCGGCTTTCACTATGAGCGGGGGGATCGATTGTTTCTTCTGCATCCCGAGCTGGTCAACTTGTTTCCCGCTTTTTTTACTTTCTTGTTTCTCCTCCTTCAATATTTTTGCTTGCCTACGAAGTTCATGTCCATAGTCGTCAGGCATATTCAGCTCGGCTTGGGACGGTGTCGTCAAAAATTCCTTAGCCCACTTTTTTTGCTTCTCAGTGAATACTTGCTTGGGCTCAGGCTCTTTTTTCGCCTTCATATCCGCCTTCCATTTCTCATAATCAGTAGACGCGGCCAATTTGGTTTCAGCTTCACTAAGTTCCCCAGGCCTTGGGAGGAGAGGCTTCAGTGATGGCTCCGGTACCCTTGTGGTCTTAGGTACATAAGGGTCCGGGTTAATAGTCCAGGAGCGGGTTTCCTTGCTGTCCGCCTGCTTCTGCTTCTTCGCCGGAGGTGGATTGGGGGGCGTCGTACCCGCCGGAGGAGGATTGGGGGCGTCGTACCCGCCAGAGGTTGTGGATCGGGGGACGGCGTCGAATGGCGTGAAGGAGGTGTAGGTGAACCACCACGACCACCACCACCGCCACCACCGCCACCACCACCACCACCACCATCGGAGGGGGGTGGACTTGCTAGCCTTGGCGCCTCGCCTGGAAACACTATGTACTTCTTTTTCCATAGAATGTACTGGCGCTTGACATCTCCAAGTCTTCTCTCCCCTTCGGGTGTAGGTTTGTCAATCTCCAGGTCCTCAAACCCTTGGACTATGTCTTCCACCGTGACACGAGCATAACCATCTGCAATGGGGTTGTTGTGGTGGAGTGCTTCGGGTGTATAGGGTAAAGCACTGCCGCTAGCTACCTTCGTGGAAACGTTCCCCACGGGATAATGCAGATCACATTCTTTCATCTCCTTTACATCATCCACGGGGTAGTGAGGCTCCGGTGCACGAATCTCGATCATCGGTGCACTAGCACCAGGCGGGGCATCCGTGGAAGCCACGCTGCTTCTCCGCTGTTGGCTTCCGTGGTCCGCCTCATGATCTTCATGCGGCCCTGCAGCCGATTTTTCTTTCACTAGTTCATGCACGGTCTGCTTCAACTCATGGAGTTCCGATGCAAACTTCGTCATAAGATCTGCATCCCGGTCCGTCTTTCTCTTACGGCTTATGTAACAGTACGGGTCATTGTCCTGGAAAAACCCTACTTTCCACGAAACTTTGCCTTTGCCTCGTACACGTCCTCCGTGTTCATCATTCCCGAGGGCTGTTGTCAGTGCGTCTTTCTCTCTGTTGAACTTGATCAAGCCCTCTTGAGCTTGGGTAATTGCGTCAATAAGGGCTTGGGTGGGAGCAAACTGTCTCTGCCGGTGAACACACACCCCTGTCTCCGGGTCTAGCGATCCCCCATGCCCGTACCACCAGCTTTTGGCCATTGGGTCCCATCCCTCTGTACCTAGAGGGATTCCTCGCACCCTCAGGTCCTCCTCCATCTTCTGCCACCTAGGCTCCGAAAGGAGGTATCCTCCTGGCCCCATAATATGATGGTACTTTTTCTTACTCGCATTATCCTTATTTTTTTCGATATTTCCTTGAAATGCTCCGATTGCTTTTGCCTCACAAATTTTGGCCAATCATCTTTCAGTTTCTCATGTTGTCCATTGAAATCCGGAGTCTTACCCTTGTTGACATAGTCACGGGTTAAATTTTTCTTGAAGTTCCGGAATGCTTCACCCATCTTCTGAAGAGCGAACTCTTTAACTAGCCTCCTCCTCTGACGTCCACCCGGAACCTCGTTACCGAATTCATCGACTTTGTTGTATTCCGGAGGTAGAATGAAATGTTCCATAAGCTTTCTCCAGCAATCCTTTTTCGTTCTCTTGTCGACAAAACTGAAACCAAGACGTGCCTTCTTTGGCTCCTTCCATTCCTGGACGGTGATCGGGACGTTGTCTCTAACAACGACTCCGCATTGGTTGATAAACTTTGAGGTGTGCTGTAGGGGCTTGCCGGTTTCACTGACAAACTCAATGGCATATGTTTCTCCTGTTTTCATCGCCTTGGATTTGCCACGCTTTGTCGTACTCGATCCGGAAGGCTAAAAAAAGAAAGAGAGTCGCGCGCGTTAATACATATGTATTCACATTTCAGTAAGTTTGTATCACGAGAGGCTCTCAATGTATATATATACCTCGCCGGAGGTGGTTGCTACTTGCAATTCGAGATCGTCGGTTGTTGACGGTTGACCTCCGTCGACAATGTCCGTTCCTTCACTTTCTTGATCATCGACAATCTCTGTTCCACCGTCAAGGTTCAGATAAGAAGAGACTACATCCTCTTTTTGCTCATATTCTGAGCCCGGCACATAAGGAATCTCGTTGTTGATGATGCCCATTAAATAACGTTCAGCCTCCGGATCCCTAAGCGGCTCGGTTCTATCGTCCGCCATATGTCACTCCTGCATGTAGTAAAAATTCTTTAAGTATAAAGGAATTAAAAAATAAGATTAAGGGGACATAGAGGAGGAGGAATTAAAAAATAAGATTCTTTAAGTAAAAATTCTTTTTTTCTTCTTCTTCCTTTCTTCTTCTTCCTTTTTCCTTTCTTCTTCTTTCTTTCTTCTTCTTCCTTTCTTCTTCTTTCTTTCTTCTTCTTCCTTTCTTCTTTCTTTCTTCTTCTTCCTTTTTCTTTTTTCTTTCTTTCTTCTTCTTCCTTTCTTCTTCTTTTTTTCTTCTTCCTTTTTCTTTCTTCTTTCTTTTGGTTTTCATTTGGTTTTCATTTGGTTTTCATTTTTTCTTCTTCCTTTTTCTTTCTTGTTTTTTCTTCTTCCTTTTTCTTTCTTCTTTCTTTCTTCTTTCTTTTTTTCTTCTTCCTTTTTCTTCTTTCTTTTTTTCTTCTTCCTTTGTTTTTCTTCTTCCTTTCTTTTTCTTCTTCCTTTTTCTTTCTTGTTTTTTCTTCTTCCTTTTTCTTTCTTCTTTCTTTCTTCTTTCTTTTTTTCTTCTTCCTTTTTTTCTTCTTTCTTTTTTTCTTCTTCCTTTGTTTTTCTTCTTCCTTTTTTTTCTTCCTCCTTTGTTTTTCTTCTTTCTTTTTTTCTTCTTCCTTTGTTTTTCTTCCTCCTTTTTTTGTTTTTTTCTTTTTCTTTCTTCTTCTTCTTCCTTTTTCTTCTTCTTTCTTCTTCTTCTGCCGGCGCGCGGAGGACGGCAGGCAGGGCCAGCGGGCGGCGGGCGGCGGGCGGCAGGGCGTCGGGCGGCGGGCGGCGGGCGGCGGGCAAGGGCGGCGGGCGGCGGGCGGCGGGCAAGGGCGCAGGGCACGGGCGGCGGGCAAGGGCGGGCACGGGCGGAGGCGGCACTCACTGGGGACGGGGGCGGCGGCGCGCAGGGCTTCGGCGTCGGGGCAGGGCTTCTGCGTCGGCATCGGCGTCGATCGGCGTCGGGGCAGCGCTTCGGCGTCGAGAGAGAGGGGAATGGAAAGTGGCAAAACTGCTAAGTGCAGTATTTATAGACGCACCTTTAGTCGCGGTTGGGGAGGCGGACCGCGACTAAAGGTACCCTTTAGTCGCGGTCCGCCTCCCCAACCGGGACTAAAGGGTTTTGGCGCCGCTTTCGTTCCCGCGTAGAAAGACCCTTTAGTCGCGGTTGGGGACAACAACCGCGACTAAAAGGTACCCTTTAGTCGCGGTCCGCCTCCCCAACCGGGACTAAAGGGTCTGTGCTAGAACTGGCGCGGTGCGGTGGGATGTTTAGTCCCACCTCGCTAGCCGAGAGGCTTCGACAGTTGTTTATAAGCGCGGCTGCGCTCACCACTTCGAGCTCCTCTCAAATGCAGGCTTACGGGCCTATTCTGTCATTATGTGCCTGTGGGCCTACTGGGCCTTCTGCGGGCCTGAATTCTGGCCCTTTAATGGGTTTCTAGTCGTATTCAGGCCATGGTGGCCCAGTAGGTGGCATATTTTCTGTTTTTTGTTTTCTTTTTTGCTTTATTTATTTTGTTTTGTTTTTCTTCTTTTTTTCTTCCTTTTTCCTTTTTCCTTTTTTCTTCTGTTTTTTCTTCTGTTTTTTTTTCTTCTGTTTGTTTTTTTCTTCTGTTTTTTTCTTATGTTTTTCTTCTGTTTGTTTTTTTCTTCTGTTTTTCCTTTTTTCTTCTGTTTTTTTCTTCTGTTTTTTTCTTCCTTTTTCCTTCTTTCTTCTTCTTCCTTTTTCCTTTTAAAATCAGAAAAATAAAACTAATTCATTTTAAAATCATAAAAATACAATTATATATCAAAAAAATCAGAAAAATAAAACTAATTCATTTTAAAATCCCTTGAAGGTTTGACAAAAGGTTTGATACATCATTCAGTTCATCGACCAAATACAAAGTTTGGTACAATAAATTATTACACATCAATTCTTCCCTTGTGTCCCTGCTTGCTTACGATTGTGCCGTATCCATGGAGCATCCTCATCATTTAACTTAATGCTTGGGTCAGTGTTCACTTTGAAGGGCGGAATTTCACCAAACATATTATAATATTCTGACATGTCTGTCTTGTCCTCCACTCCCACGATGTTTCTTTTCCCTGAAAGAACAATGTGGCGCTTTGGATCATCGCATTATGTACTGATCGTTTTCTTATCTTTCCGTTTCCTCGGTTTGCTACTCATGTCCTTCAAATAAAAAACCTGAGCGACATCTTTGGCAAGGACGAATGGTTCGTCAAGGTAACCAAGATTGTTGAAATCCACAATTGTCATTCCGTATTGCTCGTCCACCTTTACCCCACCTCCTGTTAGCTTGAACCATTTGCACCGGAACAAAGGGACCTTAAAGGAGGGTCCATAGTCAAGTTCCCATATCTCCTCTATGTAACCATAATATGTGACCTTTTGCCCATTCTCGGTTGCTGCATCAAAGCGGACACCACTGTTTTGGTTGGTGCTCTTTTTATCTTGGGCGATGGTGTAAAATGTATTCCCATTTATCTCGTACCCTTGGAAAGTCGTTATAGTCGAAGATGGTTTCTTGGCCAACATGTACAGCTGATCTCCAACATCATTGTCATTCATTAAATGTTTTCGCAACCAACTGCCGAAAGTCTCCATGTGGGCCTTTCTAATTCAGGATTCAGGCTTCCCCGGGTTGTCCGAGCGTAAAATATTCTTTTGTTGCTCGAAGTACGGAGCCACCAAGCTGGAATTTTGCAGAAGTGTGTGGTGTGCTTCAGTCATAGAATGACCGTCCATACATATCGTGGATTCCCTTCCGATCTTGCCTTTTCCACTTAGTCTCCCCTCGTGCCGCGATTGAGGAATACCAATCGGCTTAAGGTCAGGAACATAGTCAATACAGAACTCAATTACCTCCTCATTTCCATAGCCCTTGACGATGCTTCCTTCTGGCCTAGCACGGTTACGAACATATTTCTTTAATACTCCCATGAACCTCTCAAAGGGGAACATATTGTGTAGAAATACAGGACCGAGAATGGAAATCTCTTCGACTAGGTGGACCAGGAGGTGCGTCATAATATCGAAGAAGGATGGTGGGAACACCAACTCGAAACTGACAAGGCATTGGACCACATCGTTCTGTAACCGTGGTAGATCTTCTGGATTGATTACCTTTTGAGAGATTGCATTGAGGAATGCACATAGCTTCACAATGGCTACTCGAACATTTTCCGGTAGGAGCCCCCTCAAAGCAATCGGAAGCAATTGCGTCATAATCACGTGGCAGTCGTGAGACTTCAGGTTTTGGAACTTTTTCTCCGACATGTTTATTATTCCCTTTATATTCGACGAGAAGCCAGACGGGACCTTCATACTGCTCATGCATTCAAAAAAAATGACCTTCTCTTCTTTGGTAAGAGCGTAGCTGGCACGACCTTGAAACCATTCCGGATGCCGGTCATCTGGGTCTTTCAAAAGTTGCTGGTCCTGCCGTGCTTCCTTTGTATCATTTGTCTTCCCATACACGCCCAAGAAGCTTAGCAGGTTCACGCAAATATTCTTCGTAACATGCATCACATCGATTGCAGAGCGGACATCTAGGACTTTCCAATATTCTAGCTCCCAAAATATAGATTTCTTCTTCCACATGGGTGCGTGCCCGTCAACTCCCCGCGGAACTGATTGTCCGCCAGGACCCTTTCCAAAGATGACTTTCAAATCCTTGACCATATCAAATATCTCAGCACCAGTACGTTCTGCAGGCTTCGGCCGGTGATCTGCCTTCCCGTTGAAATGCTTGCCTTTCTTTCTTACGTTATGATTTCGGGGAAGAAATCGACGATGACCCAGGTACACGTTCTTCTTACAATTAACCAAACGTACACTTTCAGTCTCATGTAAGCAGTGCGTGCATGCATTGTATCCCTTATTTGTCTGTCCCGAAAGGTTACTGAGAGCAGGCCAATCGTTGATGGTTACAAAAAGCAACGCTCGTAGGTCAAATTCCTCTCCTTTGTGCTCATCCCAGACACGTACACCAGGTCTGGCCCACAACTGTAAAAGTTCTTCAACTAATGGCCTTAGGTACACATCGATGTCGTTGCCGGGTTGCTTAGGGCCTTGGATGAGAATTGGCATCATAATGAACTTCCGCTTCATGCACAACCAAGGAGGAAGGTTGTAGATGCATAGAGTCACGGGCCAGGTGCTATGGCTGGAGCTCTGCTCGCCAAAAGGATTAATGCCATCAGTATTTAGACCAAATCTTATGTTCCTTGCGTCAGCTGCAAAATCTTTGAAAACTCTGTCGATCTTTCTCCATTGCGTTCCATCAGCGGTGTGTCTCAACTCCCCCTCGGACTTACGGTCCTCTTTGTGCCATCGCAACGACTTGGCATGCTTTTTGTTCATGAACAGACGTTTCAACCGTGGTATTATAGGAGCATACCACATCACCTTGGCGGGAACCCTCTTCCTGGGTTTCTCGCCCTCAACATCGTCACCAGGGTCATCGCCTCTGATCTTATAACGCAATGCAGTGCATACAGGGCATTCATTCAAATTCTCGTATTCATCGCGGTAGAGGATGCAGTCATTAATGCATGCATGTATCTTCAGAACCTCTAAACCTAGAGGGCAGACAACCTTCTTTGCTTCGTACGTACTGGCGGGCAACTCGTTATTCTTCGGGAACATATTCTTCAACATTTTCAGCAAATTTTCAAATGATGAGTCACCTACACCTTCCTGTGCCTTCCATTTTAGCAAATCCAGTGTGCAGCCCAGCTTTTTCAGACTATTATCGCATCCTGGATACAACGACTTTTTGTGATCCTCTAACATGCGATCCAAATTCTCCCTCTCCTTGTCAGTTTCGCAGCGTCTCCGTGCATCAGCAATGGTCCGACCAAGATCATCAGCGGGCTCATCATGTGCCTCTTCTTCACCTTCACCTAACCCTTCCCCACCTTCAGCATCATCCTCCATGAAAGTATCACCGAAATGATCATGATAGTTGTCATCGATATCATCCCCTTCTTCATCTTCTTCCATTCTAACCCCTCTTTCTCCATGCTTGGTCCAACAATTATAGCTTGGAATGAAACCATGCCGAAGCAGGTGCATGTGAACGTCTCTTGAGGAGGAGTAACCCTTATGATTCTTACAGACAACACATGGACAGATAATAAAACCTTGCTGCTTGTTCGCATTTGCCACTACGAGGAAATCTTTCAAACCCGTAGTGAACTCGCCGGAGAGTCGGGGACCGTACATCCATTGCCGATTCATCTGCATTATTATTATATAAAGTATATAATTAACCATCATGCATTTGTTAAACTAACTAGCTAGAAATAATACAAATTAAACAATGAACTACACACATGCGTATTTTATCAATGACACATGAAAGGTTCAAGTTGCTAACCGCGATCGCGAAGGAAAAATAAATGAGAAAGCTCAAGTGTGGCTCGGACACTTCATATCATGTTTGTTTCAGGCTCTCGGGCATTTCATCAAACACCTTGTGTGCATAGGAGAAACCAAAAGCAAACCCACCACCACCTTCTGAAAATTGTGAAGTGAGCTGACTGAAGTGAAGTGAGCTGAGTCCTATATATAGGGATGGGCCTTTAGTCGCGGTTGGCCAGGCCAACCGGGACTAAAGCCCCTCCCGTCCGCCAGCTGGATGGGCCTTTAGTCCCGGTTGGCCTGGCCAACCGTGACTAAAGGCCTTCGGGGACCTTTAGTCCCGGTTGGCCAGGCCAACCGGGACTAAAGCCCCTCCCGTCCGCCAGCTGCCGACCGAGTGCGCTGGGCCCAGATAGTTGGTCGCGGGTCTTCTCCCTGTTGGGGAACGTTGCAGAAAATTCAAATTTTTCCTACGGTTTCACCAACATCCATCTATGAGTTCTTCTAGGAACGAGTATTCAGATTAGATAGCATCTACATACCACTTTGTAGATCGCAACGGAAGCGTTCGAGTGAACGTGGATGAGGTAGTCGTACTCGCCGTGATCCAATTCACCGATGATCTAGTGCCGAACGGACGGCACCTCCGTGTTCAACACACGTACGGAAAGCGTGACGTCTCCTCCTTCTTGATCCAGCAAGGGGAAAGGAGAGGTTGATGAAGATCCAGCAGCACGACGGCGTGGTGGTGGATGCAGCAGAACTCCGGCAGGGCTTCGCTAAGCAACTACGGGAGGAGGAGGAGGTGTAGCAGGGAGAGGGAGGCGCCAGGGCAATGGGTGGTCAGCCCCCCTTCCCCTCCCCCCTTTTTATAACCCCTTGGGGGGGCGCCGGCCCTAGGAGATGGAATCTCCTAGGGGGGGCGGCGGCCAGGAAGGGGGGCTTGCCCCCCAAGCAAGGGGGGCGCCCCCTTTAGGGTTCCCCCCCACCAACCCTAGGCGCATGGGCCCTTGGGGGGGGAGGCGCACCAGCCCACTATGGGCTGGTTCCCTCCCTCATACAGCCCATGGGGCCCTCCGGGATAGGTGGCCCCACCCGGTGGACCCCCCGGGACCCTCCGGTGGTCCCGGTACAATACCGATAACCCCGAAACTTGTCCCGATGTCCGTATGATGACTTTCCATATATAAATCTTTACCTCCGGACCATTCCGAAACTCCTCGTGACGTCCGGGATCTCATCCGAGACTCCGAACAACATTCGGGTTACTGCATATACATATCTTCACAACCCTAGCGTCACCGAACCTTAAGTGTGTAGACCCTACGGGTTCGGGAGAAATGCAGACATGACCGAGACGGCTCTCGGGCAATAACCAACAGCGGGATCTGGATACCCATGTTGGCTCCCACATGCTCCACGATGATCTCATTGGATGAACCACGATGTCGAGGATTCAATTAATCCCGTATACGATTCCCTTTGTCAATCGGTATTTTACTTGCCCGAGATTCGATCGTCGGTATCCCAATACCTCGTTCAATCTCGTTACCGGCAAGTCACTTTTCTCGTATCGTAATGCATGATCCCGTGATCAAACACTTTGATCACATTGAGCTCATTGTGATGATGCATTACCGAGAGGGCCCGGTGATACCTCTCCGTCAAGCGGAGTGACAAATCCCAGTCTCGATCCATGTCAACCCAACAGACACTTTCAGAGATACCCGTAGCATACCTTTATAGTCACCCAGTTACGTTGTGACGTTTGGCACACCCAAAGCACTCCTACGGTATCCGGGAGTTATACGATCTCATGGTCTAAGGAAAGGATACTTGACATTGGAAAACTCTAGCAAACGAACTAAGCGATCTTATGCTATGTTTAGGATTGGGTCTTGTCCATCACATCATTCTCCTAATGATGTGATCCCGTTATTGATAACATCCAATGTCCATAGTCAGGAAACCATGACTATCTGTCGATCAACGAGCTAGTCAACTAGAGGCTCACTAGGGACATGTTTGTTGTCTGTTATTCACACATGTATTACGATTTCCGGATAACACAATTATAGCACGAATAAAGACAATTATCATGAATAAGGAAATATAATAATAACGCTTTTATTATTGCCTCTAGGGCATATTTCCAACACTCCCGAACCGCGACTAAAGAGCCCTTTGGTCGCGGTTCGATTGTTTTGGGGACTAATGGGGGCGTATGGAAGCCTCTTTTTCTCTTCATGGCATACTCCATCGCGCCAAAAGGATTAATGC
This sequence comes from Aegilops umbellulata, assembly GCA_032464435.1. Taxonomy (NCBI): domain Eukaryota; kingdom Viridiplantae; phylum Streptophyta; class Magnoliopsida; order Poales; family Poaceae; genus Aegilops; species Aegilops umbellulata. Next base: position 439,379,507 of record CP136060.1, read on the forward strand.
CAAAAGCATCGCCTACATAACCTAGAAAGCAATGCCGCTGGAGCAGATCCCGGCATACGGAAAGTTAAGTCGCTGAATAAGAGTAGTATTTGTTTGATCAAGACTAACGGGCTATTTGGTTCGGATGATTATAACCTAACTTATTTCCGGAGGGTAATAGATGCCATTGTAATCGGATCATGCGTAATGGATACCCGACTTCACAAAAGCGATAAAGCTCGAACCGTGATACTTTCAATCATGCCTAATAAATCATACCACGATTTCATCAGAACTTTCATGAGGGAATGACATTTGTGGAAGTCGTTGCAAAAAAAAATAGTCTATTTTCGAGTATTGACTTTTTTTTGCCACGACTTCCACGAATGTCATTCCGTGATGAAACTTGGCAAGCACTTAAAACATTTACAATTCTTTGGCACCAAATTTTTCTTGAATTTTTTGAAGTTTTCTTTAGACTTTCCTATTCATGGTGGTATGACAAGAGCTAAAACTCGCATGGGCACTTACCAACACTTTTTTCATGAATGCAAGTGACATTGACATACATGTGATGTTTTTTCAAACCGTTTGGTATCTTATTTGCATTTTTCTGATTTAGTATGAATTAGTTATGAAGTTTTCAAAGTGACGGTCAAACGGTTAAAGGGCAAAAGCACAATATGACAAAGTGGGTCGGGCAAGACCACGTGTTTTTAAAAACTAGGGGTAATTCGGTTGTGGGGGACACAACTAAGGGTATAAATACAATTATCCCTATTTTATAAGCACAGTGCCACAGGGGGACCAACCTGTCAGATGATATTTGTGTGTGTGCACCCAATTAGGGCAAAACGTTATATTGTAGCAATTCTGTAGCTACTATTGTTGCACTGTGGCAGCCTTAATAATTGATCTTAATTGACCTAGGTTTAGCCTAGATCAAAAACATCCAACATTCTCCCCCTTGATCATAAGGCTAAACTTATAAGCCCACTTCTTAATAAAATGGCATACGAGATAAAAGGATTGCAACAGTCCGTTAGTACCGCATAACCAAGATGCTACAATATACCACGTCATCTCGAAATGGAACTTCTGTAAATTAGGATCTCCATGAACTTAATTCTTACTTGAAAAACTTATGAGCTCATCCCTTTGTTGGAACTTATATAGAGCCAATAAAATACAATGGTCAATGAAGTACCATTGATCTAACTGACCACAGTACATCATTCCATCAAAGGAACAAACCCCTTTAGGTTTGTGGGGAAATGGCGTTGCAATGGTCCCAAGAGTGCATTTTCTCTTCATATATTCTTGGGCATATCCTCATGCGCGCGCTTTTGAAAAAAAAGAAATATGTTTTTTTTCTAGAATCATAATTTGTCCCTTAATAGTAGCCTGCCATTTATTATTTATGCCGGCAACATTAGAAGGCAAGCCTCTTTAAATATGATACTTATCTTTGATGTATTTAGCATAACACTTAAGCATCAAGGCATCACTAGTAGAAAAAGGCCCATTTGTCTCGGTTCTAGAACGGGGACTAAAAGGTCGGGACTAAAGCACAAAACCTTTAGTCCCGGTTCATTTACGAACCGGGATAGGTGGGGGTCCACGTGGCCGCTGCGGCGAGCCCAGGCAGGAGGGCCTTTAGTCCTGGTTGGTAACACTAGCCGGGACAAAAAGCATCCACGCGTCAGCAGCTCAGGAGATGTAGTTTTTGTTTTTTGTTTTGAAAGGGGGGGCTGGTGGGTTTCCAGGGTTAATTTAGGGGTTTCATATATTGTGTTAGCTAGCTAATAGAGAGAAGTGACCTCCTTTATCTCCGTGCTTGGTCGATGCTACGTACTATACGTATAGAGAGAACTCGACACGCTAGTAAGCAAATGAAGGAAACCATTAAGTACACAAGATCGTCATGAACGTATACGGAGAGAAGTTATCGACCTCCTCCTTCTCCAAGAGATTGATCGAACAACAAGTTTTCGTATATCTATCTGACGCTACTAGCTACATATATACAATATAAGATCTCTTACAATCCCTAACATATGTAGTCAAGTTTCACATGGTATTCTCCGGCTGGATTGATGACGTGGTCAAGAAAGAATCCCGTCAATTCCTCTTGAAGTGCTCGTATGCAAAGCTAACAGGTGGGTCTTGTCCATCACATCATTGTCCTAATGATGTGATCCCGTTATCAAGTGACAACACATGTCTATGGTTAGGAAACCTTAACCATCTTTGATCAACGAGCTAGTCTAGTAGAGGCTCACTAGGGACACATTATTTTGTTTATGTATCCACACATGTATTTAAGTTTCTGATCAATACAATTCTAGCATGAATAATAAACCTTTATCTCGAATAAAGAAATATAATAATAACAACTTTATTATTGCCTCTAGGTATTTCCACCAGGAGACTTGTCGACGGTTGTGGTGTCCTCATCACAAACTCACTACCAAATATTATGGTCCTTACAGAATATTGGAAAGGATTGGCAGAATGGACTACAAGATCCTAATACCTTCCATTGCAGCCATCCGCCCTGTGTTCCATGTGAGCCAGCTGAAAAAACACATGGGTACTCATGCGATTCCTTGCTCTGATGTTCCCCTGGTAACATCAGAGTGCAAGATCGAAACTGAATCTACTGTAGTTCTGGAAACTAGATCCTTACCAAGAAATGGTGTCTTAGTCACCCAAAGGCTTGCGGAATGGGAAAATCTCTCTGCTGAAGAAGCAACATGGGAAGATGCAACTCTCATGAAGATCTTCCCGGATTTCTTTGCGAACACCATCAAATCTTGGTTTCCCGAGAAATACACTTGAGGACAAGTGCTGTCTTCCCCAGGGAGCAATGTCACAACTCTAAAGCTGACTGATGTTGTAGCTGTATATCTGTGGTCGACAACGTACCTTTTCGCCAACACTTATGATTATCGGATTGTGGACAACACATGATCAGGATGGATGGTGATTTGAGCCTGCTCCTACGTACCTTTAACCCCGCTCACTCTAATTCATCGTGCTGTCACTTTCGTCTTTTACTTCCTGTAACTCGCATGGTTATGTAAACCAGTGTGCGTCCCGTGTGAGACATTCACTTTGTATGCTAAACCAAGAAACCCTAGCTTCTCTGTACAGTAGGACGTTCTAGTTTATAGAAGGGTCTCCACATCGGGAGCTTATCATGATTTGTGTTTGAGTTTGATCTAGTGAATAAACTTGTCAATCCCCTTCAGGATCTAACATCACCCCACTCTACCGATTCCCCGCCCTAGCCGCTGGTCTACACCCCCACTTGCGCCCGCATAGATAACCCTAGAGAGTAGGTCGTGGGGGAGGAAGGAGAAGAGGTCATGGTGGAGGAAGAAGAGGAGGCCATGGGGGCCATGGGGGAGGAAGAAGATGGCCCCCTCATTCCCAAAGTTGGTCTTCGCATCAACTGCGCTTGCTCCGCCGCCTCTTGTTCCAGCGACCACACCGGCCACGTTCTAGCTGGGTGAGCTTCTTCTCCTGTTATGTTCCTATACCATTTGGTGGCCTCGCTCCCTTCCCGTTTGAGGAGAGGAGTCAAGTATTGGCTAGGTTTTTCTAAAGAGATTGTTGGTTTCTTCTTGTTGAGTAGATTCTCAGGTCTAGCTAGGTTCCAAATAAGTTTTGGGTCAGTCTTGTTATGTTGGTACCTTGCTGTCCTAGAGATTTGGATCTAGCTAGGTTTTTACATAGTATGTATTTGTGATAATTGACCACAAGAAGACACTCGAAAGTAAATCTAATTCTAAGAGAATGTGTTTTACAACCTGCCATGCGTCTACAATTAACAAGAATGAAACTCCGAACAGGCTATATAGATTTGGTCATTTTGTTTTTTGCATAACTGATTTTCTATGACGTTGTCTGTACTATTGTTTAAGTATTAAGAGCAGTACGCACTTGTTTGCTATTGATGTCTACTACACAACCTGCTTCTTGTAAATGTTGTTGGGCCTCCATGTGCAGAGGTTTGTAGGACAGTAGCAAATTTTCCTCAAGTGGATGACCTAAGGTTTATCAATCCATGGGAGGCGTAGGATGAAGATGGTCTCTCTCAAGCAACCCTGCAACCAAATAAAAAAGAGTCTCTTCGCCGAACTAGTGCACATATACAATTAACCATTGTATTGTATATGTGCACTAGTTCGGCGAAGAGATGGTGATACAAGCGCAATATGGATGGTAGATATAGGTTTTTGTAATCTGAAAATATAAACACAACAAGGTAACTAATTATAAAAGTGAGCGTAAACGGTATTGCAATGCGTTGAAACAAGGCCTAGGGTTCATACTTTCACTAGTGCAAGTTCTCTCAACAATAATAACATAATCGGATCATATAACTATCCCTCAACATGCAACAAAGAGTCACTCCAAAGTCACTAATAGCGGAGAACAAACGAAGAGATTATTATAGGGTACAAAACCACCTCAAAGTTATTCTTTCTGATCGATCTATTCAAGAGTCTGTAGTAAAATAACATGAAGCTATTCTTTTCGTTCGATCTATCATAGAGCTCGTACTAGAATAACACCTTAAGACACAAATCAACCAAAACCGTAATGTCACCTAGATACTCCAATGTCACCTCAAGTATCCGTGGGTATGATTATACGATATGCATCACACAATCTCAGATTCATCTATTCAAACCAACACAAAGTACTTCAAAGAGTGCCCCAAAGTTTCTACCGGAGAGTCAAGACGAAAACGTGTGCCAACCCCTATGCATAAGTTCACGAGGTTACGGAACTCGCAAGTTGTTCACCAAAACATACATCAAGTGAATCATGTGATATCCCATTGTCACCACAGATAAGTGCTACCTCTTGAGCACTGCGTTGGTTTTCCCTTGAAGAGGAAAGGGTGATGTAGTAAAGTAGCGTAAGTATTTCCCTCAGTTTTTGAGAACCAAGGTAACAATCCAGTAGGAGACCACGCACGAGTCCCTCGCACCTACACAAACAAACAAGAACCTCGCAACCAACGCGATAAAGGGGTTGTCAATCCCTCAAAAGTCACTTACGAGAGTGAGATCTGATAGATATGATAAGATAATATTTTTGGTATTTTTTTGATAAAGACGCAAAGTAAAGAAAGCAAAATAAACAGCGACAGAAATAGCTAAGTGTTGGAAGATTAATATGATGGAAAATAGACCCGGGGGCCATAGGTTTCACTAGTGGCTTCTCTCAAGAGCATAAGTATTACGGTGGGTGAACAAATTACTGTTGAGCAATTGATAGAATTGAGCGTAGTTATGAGAATATCTAGGTATGATCATGTATATAGGCATCACGTCCGTGACAAGTAGACCGACTCCTGCCTAAATATACTACTATTACTCCACACATCGACTGCTATCCAGCATGCATCTAGAGTATTAAGTTCAAAAGAACAAAGTAATGCTTTAAGTAAGATGACATGATGTAGATGGATAAACTCATGCAATATGATATAAACCCCATCTTGTTATCCTCGATGGAAACAATACAATTCATGCCTTGCTACCCCTGCTGTCACTGGGAAAGGACAACACAAGATTGAACCCAAAGCTAAACACTTCTCCCATTGCAAGAAAGATCAATCTAGTAGGCCAAACCAAACTGATAATTCAAAGACTTTCAAAGATAACCAATCATACATAAAATAATTTAGAGGAGATTCAAATATTGTTCATAGATAAACTTGATCATAAACCCACAATTCATCGATCTCAACAAACACACCGCAAAAGAAGATTACATCGAATAGATCTCCAAGAAGATCGAGGAGAACATGGTATTGAGATCCAAAAAGAGAGAAGAAGCCATCTACCTAATAACTATGGACCCGAAGGTCTGAGGTAAACTACTCACACATCATCAGAGAAGCTATGGTGTTGATGTAGAAGCCCTCCGTGATCAATGCCCCCTACGGCAGGACGCCGGAAAAGGCCCCAAGATGGGATCTCACGAGTACAGAAGGATGCGGCGGTGGAATTAGGTTTTCGTGGATGCTTCTGTTGGTTTGGGGGTACGTAGGTATATATAGGAGGAAGAAGTACGTCGGTGGAGCAACGTGAGCCCCACGAAGGTGGAGGGCGCGCTAGGGGGGTTGTTGCGCCCCCTGCCTCGTGCTCTCCTGGTTGCTTTCTTGACATAGGGTCCAAGTCCTCTGGATCACGTTCGTTCCGAAAATCATGTTCCCGAAGGTTTCATTCCGTTTGGACTCCGTTTGATATTCTTTTTCCGCGAATCAGTGAAATAGGCAAAAAAGAACAATTTGGTTGGGCCTCCGGTTAATATGTTAGTCCCAAAAATGATATAGAAGTGTATGATAAAGCCCATTAATCATCCAAAACAGAATATAATATAGCATGAATCAATAAAAAATTATAGATACGTTGGAGACGTATCAAGCATCCCCAAGCTTAATTCCTGCTCGTCCTCGAGTAGGTAAATGATAAAAACAGAATTTTTGATGTGGAATGCTACTTAGCATAATTTTTAATGTAACCCTCTTAATTGTGGTATGAATATTCAGATCCAAAAGATTCAAGACAAAAGTTTAATATTGACATAAAAGTCATAATACTTCAAGCATACTAACTAAGCAATTATGTCTTCTCAAAATAACATGGCCAAAGAAAGTTCATCCCTACAAAATCATATAGTTTAGTCATGCTCCATTTTCGTCACACAAGAATGCTCTCATCATGCACAACCCCGATGACAAGCCAAGCAATTGTTTCATACTTTATTAATCTCAAACTTTTTCAACCTTCAAGCAATACATGAGCGTGAGCCATGGATATAGCACTTTGGGTGGAATAGAATATAATGATGGGGGTTATGTGGAGAACACAAAAAAGGAGAAAGTTTCACATCAACGCGGCTAATCAACGGGCTATGGAGATTCCCATCGATTGATGTTAATGCAAGGAGTAGGGATTGCCATGCAACGGATGCACTAGAGCTATAAATGCATAAGAGCTCAACAAAAGAAATTATGTGGGTGTGCATCCAACTTGCTTGCTCACGAAGACCTAGGGCATTTGAGGAAGCCCATTGTTGGAATATACAAGCCAACTTCTATAATGAAAAATTCCCACTAGTATATGAAAGTGACAGAACAAGAGACTCTCTATCATGAAGATCATGGTGCTACTTTGAAGCACAAGTGTGGAAAAAAAGGATAGTAGCATTGTCCCTTTTTATTTTCTTTTTTTGGGCCTTCTTTTTTTATTTGGCCTTTCTCTTTTTTTGGGGGGGGGGACAATGCTCTATGGATGATGAGCATCACACTTCTATTTATTTACAACTCAATGATTACAACTTGATACTAGAACAAGGTATGACTCTATATGAATACCTCCGGCGATATACCGGTATAGGCGATGAATCAAGAGTGACATGTATGAAAAATTATGAACGGTGGCTTTGCCACAAATACGATGTCAACTACATGATCATGCAAAGCAATTTGACAATGATGAACGTGTCATGATAAACGGAACGGTGGAAAGTTGCATGGCAATATATCTCGGAATGGCTATGGAAATGTCATAATAGGTAGGTATTGTGGCTGTTTTGAGGAAGATATAAGGAGGTTTATGTGTGGCAGAGCGTATCATATCACGGGGTGTGGATGCACCGGCGAACTTTGCACCAACTCTCAATGTGAGAAAGGGCAATGCACTGTACCGAAGAGGCTAGCAATGATGGAAGGGGTAAGAGTGCGTATAATTCATGGACTCAACATTAGTCATAAAGAACTCACATACTTATTGCAAAAATCTACAAGTCATAAAAAACCAAGCATTACGCGCATGCTCCTAGGGGGATAGATTGGTAGGAAAAGACCATCGCTCATCCCCGACCGCCACTCATAAGGAAGACAATCAAAGAACACCTCATGTTTCAAATTTGTTACATAACGTTTATCATACGTGCATGCTACGGGACTTGTAAACTTCAACACAAGTGTTTCTCAATTGCACAACTTTAATATCACTACCTCCATATATCAAAACAATCATCAAGCATCAAACTTCTCTTAGTATTCAACACGCTCATAAGAAAGTTTTTACTAGTCTTGAATACCTAGCATATTAGGATTAATTTCCCAACTAAGCAAATTACCATGCTGTTTAAGACTCTCAAAATAATATAAGTGAAGCATGAGAGAATAATAGTTTCTATAAAACAAAACCACCACCGTGCTCTTAAAGATATAAGTGAAGCACTAGAGCAAAACTATGTAGCTCAAAAGATATAAGTGAAGCGCATAGAGTAATCTAATAAATTCCGAATCATGTGTGTCTCTCTCAAAAGGTGTGTACAGCGAAGATGATTGTGGTAAACTAAAAAGAAAAGACTCAAATCATACAAGACGCTCCAAACAAAACACATATCATGTGGTGAATAAAAATATAGCTCCAAGGAAAGTTATCGATGGAAGTAGACGAAAGAGGGGATGCCTTCCAGGGCAGCCCCAAGATTTGGCTTTTTGGCGTCCTTAGATTATCTTGGGGTGCCATGGGCATCCGGAAGCTTAGGCTTTTTCCACTCCTTGTTCCATAATCCATTAAATCTTTTACCCAAAACTTGAAAACTTCACAACACAAAACTTAACAAAAAATCTCGTGAGCTCCGTTAGCGAAAGAAAACAAAATACCACTTCAAGGTACTGTAATGAACTCATTCTTTATTTATATTGGTGTTAAACCTACTGTATTCGAACTTCTCTATGGTTTATAAACAATTTTACTAGCCATAGATTCATCAAAATAAGCAAACAACACACGAAAAACAGAATCTGTCAAAAACAGAACAGTCAGTAGTAATCTGTAACTAACGCAAACTTCTGGAACTCAAAAAATTCAGAAAAACTAGGAAGACCTAGACAATTGTTTTATTGATCATCAGCAATTGGAATCAATATTTTATCACGTTCTGGTGATTTTTAATAATTGTTTTCGTGAACAGAAAGTTTTTGGAATTTTCAGCAAGATCAAATAACTATCATCCAAGAAGATCCTATAGGTTTAACTTGGCACAAACACTAATTAAAACATAAAAACAAATCTAACCAGAGGCTAGATCAAAGATTTATTCCTAAACAGAAGCAAAAAGCAAAAAACTAAAAATAAAATTGGGTTGCCTCCCAACAAGCGCTATCGTTTAACGCCCCTAGCTAGGCATAAAAGGCGAGGATAGATCTAGGTATTGCCATATTTGATAGGAAATCCATAAGTGGCTCTCATAATAGATTCATATGGTAGTTTAATTTTCTTTCTATGGAAGTGTTACATGCCTTTCTTTAATGGAAATTGGAACCTAATATTTCCTTCCTTCATATCAATAATTGCACCAATCGTTCTAAGGAAAGGTCTACCAAGAATAATAGGACATGAAAGATTGCAATCTATATGAACACTACTAGGGAAAACCTTATACACAGAAATTTATCAGTAGCGCGGTTTAAAAGTGGGCGCTACTACTAATTAATAGTAGCGAGGGGTATAAAAACCCCGCTACTACTAAGTTAATAGTAGTAGCGAGGGGTATAAACCCGCGCTGCTACTAAGTGGTGTCCAACAATGCCTCACGGATAGGCCATAGTAGTAGCGAGCGGTATAAAACCGGCGCTACTGCTAAGCGTGTTCACCCCGGCCCGATCCACACTCCCACCCCACCACGAACACATGACTAAAAAACAATGTTCCTCGGTCCACCCCACCCCGGCTCCTCTCCCCACGATCTCCTCGCCACCTCCACCACCCACGCCGGCCGGTTCTGGCGAGCATCGGTCGCGTGCAATACTCCCCCAAGCTCCGCCCCTCCCTCCCCTCCATCCAGATCCTACATGGTTGCAGTTCCTACACGGCCACCCTCTTCTCCACCGCGCTCTCGCACCACTTCATCCCGCTCCTCTGCAGCCTCCTTTGCCTGCGGCCCGCTGTGCGCCGTGTCGGCGCTGCTGGCACCGCGGAGGCGGCTCCTGCTGCCCGTGGCCATGGGGGACGCCGGGGGGGGGGGGGGGGGGGGGGACAGAGCGAGGGCGCCGGGGTGACGGCGCGACAGAGGAGGAGCTGAGCTGTTGTGCGCGCCGGACAAGGAGCTCAAATCCTGCTCCGGGAGGCAACGCACAGGAAGTAGCAGCTGAGCCAGAGGAGACGCACGGGAGGGAACGCGCCGTTGCCGTCCGCCTGACACCCCTGCTTCTTCTCCGCCGTCGGCGTCGTCCCCATGATTCAGCTGTTCTCTCGCCAGATCTGAATGAACAGGGCATCTCAAAGGTTCATTCTCTAGCTAAGTACGCTTCTGATTTGTTTTTCCTCCTTCATTAATTGCAAAGGGGATTAATCACCGCTATCTGATTCTGCTTGTTGTATTGTTGTTTTTGAGTAAAATTGGTATGCCTATATGTAGAGAGTTTTGTAGCTAACTGATGAAAATAAAATGTGGCATCTCAGAAGCCTTTTTGTTCGTTTGAATCCTAAAGCTATATGCAGATGCGTAGATGGGGAACTTAGGGGAGCATTAAGATTAAAACGTGAGGGTCAGTTTCAATAGATAGTAAGATTAAAGCGCCAGGGTAAATTTTTACTGAAAGTCAAATTGCTGTATATTTCTTCAGTGGGTGCATCTGCATCGGGCAACCCAACGTCTTCACCATGATTGAGCTGATCAATCTTCACATCTGAATGAACAGGGCATCCATCCATCTCAAAGGTTTATTTTGTACGACTAGCTAATTAAACTTCTTATTTGTTTTTTCTTATTCTTCCTTCAGTAATTGCTAGCTGATTCTACTTGTTGTACTGCTGTTGGTGTGAATCCCATTTGGTGTAACGCAAGCAAAGTAAGGAACGCTAAGGCTAGGCAGAGCAAGGAAGGGGAAGGATGACCATGCCGTGGGGGCTGGTGGCGTACATGGTGGACATGGTGTGGGCGGTGCTCGCCTGGTGGGTGTCGGCATGCCTGCTGGTCGCCAACGAGATCGCCCGCGGCATGCGGGCCGGGGAGATTGGCCCCTTCGTCGTGGGGTGAATCTCACTTCGGGAATCCTCCCTTCTAACTCCTTCATGCAGGTGCTCTGCTCTGAACCTTCTGCTCTAGATTCTTTGCTAGTAAATTGATGAACATGGGGATACATATTTTGATTACCCTATCTGCTCTGTATCCTGAAATACACGCCGACGATGTGTTAATTGGCTCTGAGATTTGTGTTTGCCAAATATATTCGAGTACCTAACAAGAGGCTAATGAGAGACTTTATACAGAGTAGCTTTATCTTCTGGATATAGGTTATTTTTCTTCTGGATAAGATAAGATATTGTTATACTGGTATAGGTTATACTATACTGGTATAGGTTATTTTTCTTCTGGATAAGATAAGATGTTGTAAAATAGTCTCGGCTTGAACTAAGTTCAAATTGGTTCAGTAAATCACTACGCAAATGAATGCTCCATTGCAGCAGAGCTGCACATGGACGTGGAGTTGTTATACAAGTGAATGCTGTTATGCACTTTTGCTTATTGTACGCTCCTCCTTTTGCCCATTTTATTTCCTTAGGCAATGTACTCTGATTCAGCCAGGACATCACACGACCGTGCTCTGTTTCTTCTCAGGTCCAGCCTGATTCGAGCTTCCTAAACAGCCACAAGGCATGCCTTGGCCGCCATTGAGCAGAATGCCGCTGGTGGCCAGCGGCGACAGAGTGCCGTCTCAGCGGATAAGGGAGTATCAAGCGAGACATCATCATCATCAAGCGAGCATGGGAGTTTTTCCTGCAAGCAAGTATCTCATTATCCTTACCTTCATCTGAACCACACTTGCATTTTTAAATCTTTGGAGATGGCGTAGGATAAGGCCCAGATGAACGCTTGTGGAAATATTACAGCCCCACTGTTAGGAGTACAAGTTAAGTCCCGACAGACTGGGCGTAAGTGGATTGGTTTGCCTTTTGATTAGTATATAAGTAGATGGTAGCAGACCTGGACAAATAACATTAAAAATAGACTTCGCCTATTCCCTGTTTTGAAGAGCAGTGGGAATCAATTTTGTTACGTCCTTTGTTGGCGATCTCCCTATCCATGAAATGATAAATTTTGAACAGATGTTAACTGTCAAATATTTCAAGCATATATAGCTCAAATACACTAGTATTTCTTGAATGCACCAAAACAAGAAGATATCATGAACACGTACAGCTAGGGTATGCATTTTGTAGGTGTTTTTCCGTTTTGAAGATTCATAATAGACTAAAAGAGACAGAAATTGAAGAAAAATATACCCTACTGGATCTGCACGAGGGCGCGAACTAACAAGTTTTCACTTTCTCGACTTGGTGCAGGGTGATCGACGAGGACTACTGCGGCCCGATGGGAGTCGTGCTCTTCAACTACTCGGAGATAGACTTCACCGTGAAGCCCCGCGACCGCGTCATACAGATTATCGTCCAGGTGATTGTGACCTAGGAGGTCCCCGGGGTGGAGGACCTCGACGCCACCGTCCGGTCACCGAGGTGGAGGACGACGCCACCGTCCGGAGTTCCTCAAGGTGGAGGACCTCGACGCTTTGTACATACATCTAGAGAAGTGGTCTGGTTAGGTTGGTGGTGAAACGCTAGGGAAGGTACCAACTTTTTGATGATGGTTGTGTGCGTCCTCGTGATCTCTTCGAGTTGAGATGTTCAATGTTGCATCCATGAACACTGCTAGTGTTAAGATGGTTCTGTGAAATTTATTTTGCACTGGATGTGTCTTTGATCTCCATTCATGAATACTGCATCTATTTTTATTTTTTTAATTCCTAATTTGTTACTAGTAGCGTTGGGAAAAAGTGCCCTACTAGTATTTAGGATACTAGTAGCGCTGGTTTTATAGGCACGCTACTACTACTTCATTAGTAGTAGCGCGAGTCTGTAATAGCAGTAGCGTGGGTGGCACACGCTACTACTAACAAAGTTAGTAGTAGCGCGGGTCTCACCCACGCTACTACTAACTATTAGCTGTAGCGCTTTATTAGTAGCGCCGGTCCCCACGTTGCTGATACATCTAAAACCCACGCTGCTGCTATCCTTTTCCATAGTAGTGCAAGAACAATAAAATCTACGGGCACATAGTTCCTATTTGCAACAATAAGAACATCATTAATTCTTCCCATAGGTTTCTTAATGGTGGAATCCGCAAGGTGCAAGTTTAAAGAACAATCATCAAAATCACGGAAACCTAGCAAATCGCATAAAGTTTTTGGAACCGTGGAAACATGTGGGTCCCATAGATCACCGAATGCACGTGCACAGTGATCCCATAGATCAATGCTCACTGAACACACAGAGGCTGAATAACGAGGGTCTTACATCCATACATACAGTATACACAAATTATGACCATTATGATCAAGTCTTACATAGATAAAGCCACAAGGGCTGAGTACCAAATAAACTTAAGAAGTGGAAATCTTTGTCGATAAGTAGAACCCATGCCATCTGCCTTAACCCTACAGGCATTCTGACTGGGAAACGTCGTAGTTCGCATGTTCGTCTTCAAAGAACTCTTCTCAGAACTCTTGTTCTTCCATGCCTGGCCAATTAAATAATCAGTGGCAAGCCAATGAGTACTTTGAATGTACTCGCAAGCAACCCATGATTGGAACAGGGCACAATAATGCAATGATATGGCACTAAGTAGGTAGTTTGGAGAAAGCTAGTTTTGAGTGCAATGATATGATCTATCAATATGTAAGTATGCATCACGAGAGTACAGATATCCGTATGAACAAGTTACAGATATCAACATAAGTGGAGTTGGACACCAATCCAACTTGATCATCATGTCAAGCCATCTGACTTACCCCAAATGGTTTATCAACACACACACGGTTTGTAAAACTCTGGAAGTTGTTTAAGCAGCACCGCCCAACTATCCTTGACCGTGGACACGGCTATTCGAATAGTTTTACACTCTGCAGAGGTTGCACACTTTACCCACAAGATCTGGGGAACTTCCGTGTCATCCACGACCCGCGGTACCTCAAGTACCCGGGGTAAGCACCCGATCACTATCTTTCCCTAGATGACACTAACATAGAGTCCACTCGGTTGGTAGCAACCCCCGTGCCCAACATTTCACATCTTAAAATTGTGGAGCCTCGCTCCCATATTTATCACATACCACAAGCACGGGGTACCAACGGTCTGTCCGGTTCCCTGTAAAAACAGTCATGGCCGCCCTACCTGGCACGACCTCGTCCCGAGAGAGAGCACCAACTCTCCCCCGTCACTAGTAATGTGGGCTCCAAGCTAGTATCGGCCTAGGTAATCAGTAATGCCCTTTCCCATACAAGGGTACAGTGGTGGCGCATGTAAGGTTGGGACAATCGACAAATCTTAAATCTAATTTGTTTTCGAAAATAACACACACACTTGTCTCGGTACACCACTTCATCATCAAGTGGTTACCCATCTCATTATCTCCCTTGGGCATAAGTGGCACCCGACGGGGTTTTCAAAAGTCTTTTGAAAATACTTTGTCTCCATCACCATGCATATTCCCGTCCCTTTTTGTGTAGCAACTACTCTAGCATCCTACCTACTCCCACCGGCATAACCCTCATAAGGAGGTAGGGTCATGCACCATGCAAGTATCAACGAGGAAGTAACGGTGGCAAACCACCCCATGTGGTCACCTCATCATCATGTCTCCGATGCAAGCAATAAAAGTGCTATATGACATGCATAAAAAGGATTTCAAAGACATGGTCAAAGGGCTGCTTGCCTAGCTCAGCAAAGTCTTCTGGGTCTTCAAAGTCTTCTGGTCCAACTCCTTCTCAGCAACGCAATCTATCTTCACAAAATAATAATGACAAAATAAGGCTATAATAAAACAGAAAAACCAAAGTGCTCAGAAAAATGTCAACTCATTTTTGTTAAATACTAGGGTGAAAACTAAGGAGGGGAAAATTCTTAGTTTTGGATTTGGAGCTACAGCGACAGAGCAATGGATTTCTAAACAAGGATTTAGTTGCTCAAATTTGTATTTGAATTTGAGTACATAAAAGTTGGTTGGGCATGTATGAAAACTACACCATTAAATAGGTGGAATTTTTACAAGATTTTAGGAACTAGAATTATTGCATTTGGATGAATATTTAATCCTGTGGAATTTTTGCAAGTCTAACAGAAAAGAAAAGGAAAAAGAGCACTGTGCAACTAGGCCAGAACAGCCGCAGCGCAGCAGGCCCAGAGGGGATCCAAGCCGCGCGAGGCTGCCACGTCGAAGGCGTAAATGCAAAATACGCCTTCAGCCGACGGGCGAACCGGTACGTGCGCGCGTGCGTTTCAAACCTGACGGGTAGGGCCCACCCGTCAGGATGTGAGGCTGACCGATGGGCCCCATGGCTGTCGTCTTCAACCTCAAGCCAGAGAGGGAGGCGAGCACATCGGTGACGATGCAGGGCACGGCGAGGTTGAGCGAGGGCACGGGTGGGCTCAGCGTCATGTCGCCGTTCGGGTGGAGGTGGAGTTGGTCACCGGAGCAGCCTAGCTCGCCGGCGACGAGGTCACGCGGCGGAGGTGCTTCGGGCATCGGTGGTTCGAGCATTCCCGGCTGCAAAAGAGTGGGGGAAGAGAGGGGAAGGGGTCAGTGGTGCCGCGCGGTTCCACATCGAGAGAGAACGGGGGCGGAGGAGGCATGTATCGTGCGAACGCCGACGAGCCGAGGCGGCGGAGCTCGAGCTCGATCTCGAGCTCGAGCGGCTCTGGAGACAAATGGGTGGTGCGGGAGGTGGATTAGGAGTGTGGGGGAGCGACAGGGAGTGAGAGAGAGGCTCGGGGTCGCCTTATATAGGCTGGCCAAGGTCCATCGTAGGCGCGGCTTACGGGTGGCCGCGGGTTCGGCTCAGGTGGCCGTTAGAGAGGGAATGGAGGGCTCGGGGGTGTTCGTGGGAGTGGTCTAGGGTCCAAGGGAGAGAGAGGAGGAGCGGGGCGAGCTGCCAGCGGGCCACAGGAGCGGCGTGAGCATTAGCCGAACTGTGCGGCGTTCTGGCGCGAGCTGCAGGAGAGAGAGGAGGACGCGGGAGCAAGTGGCCGGCCTGCTGGCGTGGAACGGACGTCGAGGGGCATCGACTGGCGCGCGGGGGAGGCTCGAGGTGGTCGGGAGACGCGACATCAACGATCGGGTGCCCTGCCAGGCGTTCCAGAGCGCGACTTTGGCTGGCATCCGCGGCTTTCCCGCGCCCGCGCGCGTCCACTTGCGTCTGGCAGCTGAAAGGGGCATGGGCAAAAGCTGGGGAGAGCCTTGGATGCTCTGGAAAGCTGAGAGGAGAGAAGGAGGCTGAGAGAGAGGGAGGAATCCACTGTCCATAGAAGAAAAATGGGGTTCTCCCCGCCTTCATCGTTGCTTCCTCGGGCAGCAAAGCACACAGGTGCTAGAGGGGGACTAGGAGGGGTCGTGGTAGAAAGTTGCACTACAAAAAAAGACACATCCGTGACATTTGGGGCCGAACGAATTTTTTTTCTGTCATACGTATGACACTTCTATGATGATAATTGTGACAAAACCCGGTATCATCATAGATATGGTGGGCTCCTACTTCTATGACAAAAAATCATGACAGAAAATGGGCTTTTCGTCCTGGGTGGGCCAGAAACGCAGCTGCATGACATTCTTTGGACCGTCCATGATGGAAAAAACCGTGGTAGAACCGAGGGGGAGGAAAATTTCGGGGAGTTCCCAGTTACGGTGGGAGGTCGGGGGCCGAGCGATGCACGTTTCTCTCATACACGTACGTGTGTGTGTGCGAGGCGTTGGCTCTAACTAAACCCGAGCGAGGCGTTGGGCTCTAACTGAACCCGAGCGATTACACTGCAGGCTACACATTACTGAACCCGAGCAATCGATCAATGGTTGTTAACTGAACCCGATCGAGTGATTCCTTCGGTGCTGCTACTAACTGAAGCCGATCGATGCTGCCTCTGGGATGAACAGTGAGTATTCCGGGGGGGGGGGGGGGGTTGGATGAACAGTGAGCGGTGGCGTTGCCTTTGGGTGAACAGGACCCCGTGGTGTGGTGGATGAACAGTAGACGGTGGAGGGGTGCCCGTGGAGGGGTGGTTGAACAGGACCCCGTGGTGTGGAGGGCTGGATGAACAGTAGACGGTGGAGGGGTGCCCGTGGAGGGGTGGTTGAACAGGACCCCGTGGTGTGGAGGGCTGGATGAACAGTAGACGATGGAGGGGTGCCCGTGGAGGGGTGGTTGAACAGTAGCCGGTGGAGTAGCACGCGATGGAGGCTGGATGAACAGGAGCCCGTGGAGGCTGGAGGAGGTCGACGGTGGAGATGAACAGTATCCCGTGGAATCCCGTTTTGCAGTACGCCACACCCCTCCCGATGAACAGGACCCCCGTTTTGACCGTAGGAGGTCCGTTTCGTCCGTTTTGTGGTACGCCACACCCCTCCCGATCAACAAGACCCACGCATCGACCGTAGGAGGTCCGTTTCGTCTGTTTTGCGGTACACCACACCCCTCCCGATCAACAGGACCCCCGTTTCGACCGTAGGAGGTCCGTTTTCTCCGTTTTGCGGTACGCCACACCCCTCCCGATAAACGGGACCCTGTTCCGAACGTAGGAGGTCCGTTTCCTCCGTTTTGCGGTACGCCAGGCCTCGTTTCCATCGCCTGCTCCGTCCAAGCCTCCCGATGAACACGAACGCGCATTCCGTTCCGACCCAGCCGGGTGGCTCCCACGCATTCCGTTGCCTCCCGATGAATACGATGCATTCCGTTGCCTCCCCATGAACACGACGCATTCCGTTGCCTCCCCATGAACACGACGACGACGCTGTTTCTCCATTCCGACCCAGCCATGTACACGAGCCTTGGCCGTACATATGCACGAGTAGGCGCTCGAGACCCCGCCCGTATGTACACATACGTGGTCGTATTTTGTTTCTTGCACCCTAGCCGCTGTACGTACGTGTACATGCTACGTGCGTGCCTCTACTACCACACATGCGCGCCTCTACATCGACCAGTATGTACGTACACGTTCGCGACCAGAATGACAACGCTACGTACGCTTCGACCAGGTGGGTCCCGACTGTCAGGCACTTCCTTGCGTGCGAAGATGTAGCTGGTGGGTCCCAGCAGCCAGGGGGCGAATCGTTTTTTTGCCCGGACGCACTTCCTTGCGTGCGAAGATGTAGCTGGTGGGTCCCAGCAGTCAGGGGGCAAATCATGTTTTTTTTCTGGACACACTTCCTTGCGTGCGAAGATGTAGCTGGTGGATCCCAGCAGTCAGGGGCAAACGTTTTGTTCGCGAAATACAGTGGCCCATCCGGTGGGTCCCAGTTGTCAGGTGGAGGAATCATTATTTTCTGCGTAATAAGGAGGCACTTCCTTGCCGCGGCCATGAACCCAGCTGTCAGCCTCTCCACATACAGTCCATGTCCGATGGAAGCCGTTCCTTGACCACGTTGATCACGCCACGCTGAGAGCACCACTGCGGTGGACGACGGCGAGGCCTAGGAAGGGGACGACGCGGAGCCGGGGAAGACGCGGCAGTGGAAGCCCGCGCGGAGAGGAGTACGAGGGTTCACTGGTTTGGCTGCGGTGTGAGGCTGCCGTCGCTGCAGGGCCTGGCCAACGGTGGGAATAGTAGGGGGCGGTGAGGCCTCCGCGGCAGCACATCGGGCCACGGGAGGCAAGAGCATACGGCACAACCGGCGCTGCTTTGGGCGGCTGGAGCAAGAAGACCAGAGGTTGAAGAAGCACTACGGCCATTGGATGGACATCGTACGGTCACTCGAGCTAGAATCGTTTATATTGACTAAGTTGACAAAGTCATCCGTCCTCGTCAACTTAGTAGGCCCACAAGTCAGCCTCCCACCAAGGTGGGTCCCAACTAGCAGGGGGGTATTCATTTTTTTGTGCGTAATAAGGAGGCACTTAGCTGACAGCAGGGGGAACGTTTTTTCCGCGAAATACGGTGGCCCGTCGGGTGGGTCCCAGCAGTCAGGGGCAAACGTTTTTTCGCGATATAATGGTGGGCGTTCGGTGGGTCCCTGCTGTCAGGTGGAGGAATAATTATTTTTTGCGTAATAAGGATGCACTTCCTTGCGGCTGCCGTGGACCCAGCTGTCAGCCTCTCCACGTACAGTATTCTTCCGATGGAATTCGGTCGTTGACCACATTGACCACGCCGCACCGAGAGCACCACGGCGGTGGACGACGACGAGGCCTAGGAAGGGGACGATGCGGAGCCGGGGAAGACGCGGCAGTGGATGCCCACGTGGAGAGGAGTACGAGGGTTCACTGGTTCGGCTGCGCTGCTGTCGCCGCAGAATAACAGGGGGTGTGGGTGAGTGGAGTGGAGGGATGGCCTGGCCAGCGGTGGGAGTAGTATGGGGGCGGTGAGGCGTTCGCGGCAGCACAGCCGGCCACGGGAGGCAGGAGCAGGCGACACGACCGACGCTGCTTTGTACGGCTGGAGCAAGAAGACCAGAGGTTGAAGAAGTACTACGGCCGTTCGATGGACATCGTACAGTCAGTCGAGCTAGAATCGTGCATATTGACTAAGTTGACAAAGCCCTTCGTCCCCATCAACTTAGTAGGCCCACTATAGTGGGTCCCGGCTAGCAGGGGGAGTATTCATTTTTTGTGCATAATAAGGAGGCACTTCCTTGCGTGCGAAGATATAACTGGTGGGTCCGAGCTGTTAGCGGCGGTAACGTTTTTTCGCGAAATACAGAGGCCCTTTCGGTGGGTCCCAGATGTCAGGTGGAGGAATCATTATTTTGCGTGTAATAAGGAGGCATTTCCTTGCGTGCGGCCGTGGACCCAGTTGTCAGCCTCTCCACGTACAGTCTACTTCAGATGCATGTCGATCGTTGGCCATGCTGACCGCGCCACGCCGAGAGCACCAGGGCGGCGGACGACAGCGAGGCCTAGGAAGGGAACGACACGAAGGTAGGGAAAACTCGGGAGTTGTTTTTGTTTCCCACATGGAGGGGAGTACGACTGTACGAGGGTTTACTGGTTCGTCTGCCGTCACCGGAGAATAACAGCAGGTGTGGGTGAGTAGAGGGATGGCTAGGCCGGCGATGGGAGTACGGTGGGGCGGTGAGGCCTGTGCGGCAGCATAGCCGGCCGCAGGGAGGAGGGAGCAGGCAGTCCCGCCGGTGCTTGTTTGAGCGGCTGGAGCAGGAAGAGCAGAGATTGAACAAGCACGACGGCCGTTGGATGGACATCCAACAATATATAGGCCATCTGTGGAAAGCCTCAAATCTGTGGAAAACAACATACATCGCATCTGCCATTATTTGAAATAATTTACAGCCCTTTTGCTAATTCTTATGGGTTTTTTGGAGCCCATATTCTTTTTGTTAGCATTACAGCCCATATTGTGGCCACGGTTAAAAAATTATACGAAATTTTGCATATGTCGGTGCGGTCTGAACTATTTTTAATCCCGAAATTTCGAGTCACATTCAGACTGATTTTAAAAATAAATGTAAATATAAAATCCAATAAATTGTCCATGCATAGAAATCAATGCAATTTAAAATCTCAAAATGAAAAAAAGATATTTGAAAATAATTGCCAGTTTGATGTGTTTTAAAAATGTACAGCCCATTTATCATTACTGATAGCCCATTTTCTCGGCCAGCCGAATGAAGCTCTCCCCGTCTTGAAAGATTTGCAGCCCAACAGGCATGATAAAGTGACTTACTTGACAAATCACAAAAAAACTGGGCTAGCCATTTTCAGAAAGAAAAAACTATTGGGCTCGTCTGTGGTAAACATAAAATAAAAGGCTGTCTAGACAGGCCAGAGTGTCCCACACAGCCCAGTTGACACCCTGCTTCCGTCTCAAAAACAAATTAGATAAATGCCACTCCAATTATGGTGATTCATAAAAATGACACTGCAATTTCAAAACTTTTAAAAATGCCACTTCAACTTTTGCAAACTTTGAAAAACGCCACTCCAGACTTCGAAAAATGCCACTAGAAATGGTATGAAATGGCATTTTTCAAAGTTTGGAAATTGCAGTGGCATTTCTTGGATACACCAAATTTGGAGTGGCATTTATCAAATTAACCCAAAACAAAAATAACTGGGCGAGTTGCTGGGTCCCTGGTGTCAGCCGCTCGTTGTGCAATTCTCTCCTTTATTGACTTTGTTGACAATGGCATGTGACCCAGATGTCAGAAATCCACTAGTAGGAGCCATTTTTTTATTGGCTTGAAATAAGGAGGCACTTGCTTGCGTACTGCCATGACCTTGGCGGGTCCCTGCTGTCATCCTCTCCACGTACAATCATCTCCTAATTATCTACGCGTCAACTTGCTAGGCCCACAAGTCAGCCTCTAAACCCGTGGAGGACAAATACAACCCATTTGAAAAATAACAGCCCATTCCATATGTTCAAATGGAAAGTTCAACATTCAGAGCAAAGTAACAGGTCTGATCCACATATAGAGTACTAAACTTCCACGTTGACAACAATCATAGCCAAGTTAACTATCTTCTCCCACTAATAATCTAGTAGCGTACAAGTACTAACTTACTCTTAGCTAACTAGACGATGTCGGCCGCCATATGTGGTACACGCTAAACGCCGGCACCGGCGTCGTGCGCCTCGCCTCCGACTTGCAAGAGTTGCGATAGGGCGCGTTGCTCGCACGCGTTGGCCCTTTCCATGCCGGCGTGGTTCACCGAAGCTTCGGCTTCCAAACGGGAAACCCACTTAACGAGCTGGTAGTAAAAATCGGCGTCGCGAACGCGTGCGTGCCCGACAGCCTCCAGGGCTATTTGCCGGGAGCCGGCCTCCACGTAGTTAGCCCAGTTGCGGGCGCTCTGCTCGCGACACAGAGCATCGGTGCACTGCTGCTCCATGTCCCGCTGGCGGCGCAAATCAGCGATATGCTGCTCCTCCGCCAGGAGGTCCCGCTCTGACTACTCCTGCTCCTCCGCCATGCGGTCGCGCTCCAACAACTCCTCGATCTCTGCATTGCCATCTAAAGACAGGTAGAATGCCTCCTCCCTCCGTCTGCCTTCCGGTGAAAACCCGAACACTAGTTCCAGCGGTGACCGCCTCCGGCGTCGCCTACCTCGGACGGGCGGGGGCATGGCGGACGTGGCGAGCAACGTCGGGGCAGTGGGGGCTTATGAGGATATGGCGAGTTGGGTCACGGTGGCACCGGAGAAGGCCGAGAAACAGTACTTATAGGCGGAAGGTAGCGCGACGGTCATCGGAATTCAATGCATAATGGCTTAGCGCGCCAGCTTACCGTGGAAAAGTAGAGAAACTGAAATTATGACTGTGCCGTCCCGTCCCGTCTGGGTCGCACGCCGGCATGGCGGTCAAACGAGTGCACTCGAATCATCTCCCTCCTTGTCAATAATGATTCCATGGATTTAAAGCGTATCTTTTTTCGCATCACTTAGCTGCCTTAATTACGGCCGGATGCATGCAGGCACTCAGAATCACTCGCAGGCAGTACGCGAAGCAGCATGCAATGAGTCGCAGCCGAGGGCACGCATGCAGCCGCTTAAATCGCTGGAATTAATTAGGGTTAAACTTCTGCATGCCGTTAATTATTGCCATGCCTTGGTCTTGCTGCTTTGCTCTCGGGACTAATAAACCCGGACGGAGGGAGTACCTTGGTTGGTGAGAGGTTTGAATTAAGCCCTGCAAACCGGAAAGGAGGTACTAGTATGTGCATGATCCGCTATTTATTCGTGAAGGACCGAGTAGGTCGTTTCTTGAATTGAGCCCTGCAAACCGGAAAGGAGGTAGTACATGCGTGATCCGCTATTTATCCGTGTAGGATCGATAGTGTAGCTTGTCAGTTTCTTCAGAGGTAGGCATTTTTATTCGGTTTAAACATGTCTCTTCCGCTTAGCATCTGTCATGTTCTGCACTGGACAATCTGATACAGTTATGTTTTGCCCTGGACAATTTCATACTGAATTGATTTGCTGGTTCAGAGCAGAAATATAGCGCCTATTCTTCATCAGACCAAGGATATCCATGTTCGTAGTGATGGAAGAGGTGAAATCTATACAACCGAAATTGAGCATCCAATCATTGAATCCTGTCCTGCACCTCCAATGTAGGTCCACCCTGCCAATAAATTCACATGCAAACCACTAGTATTACTATCTAATGACAGTACAAAAAGAGTAGCAAGATAGTAGAAAACCATGTACCTTCGTAATGAACAGCTCATAGTGCCACCAACTGGATATAAAGGTTTGGAAGAAAACATGCTCCTAATGTTGAACCAGTTGGACTTTTTGTGCAGTTCCACTAAAATCGAGCATCCCCGTTTGCATAGATATTGAAAGTGTGATTACTCTAAAAGTGGCACTAGTTGAAGCATAGACTCACAAATATAAGCATTCCAATTTCTTAATGGGAAATGGTAGCATGATTGTTTCTAACTACCTGTTTGAAGGAATAAATAAAGTAACAACGGCTGATGTCAGGAAGGCATACATAGTTTTTTCTGAAAAAGTGAGCCATTCCTGACCTTTCCTCTTCTTTTAAGCAAATTTTGTGCAGTTCTACTAAAATAAAATGCCATCACCTCCTTGACAATTCAGTGACACTGTACAAAAGGAAATGACTTAACATTACATCATGATGTCAGGTATGTAGTCGACAAGCATTAGAGACAAACATACATACCTCCTCAAGAGAACAGCCGGAGGAGGAGGTGCCCACTCTTGACCTTTCCTCTTGTCTTCATAATTGTCCGTGCAGTTTAACCAAAATAAAATGACATCAGCGCCTTGGCATTTTGTTGACACTGTACAAAAAAATTAACTTATCTCATGAAAGTGAGGTATGTAATCTATAAGAATTAACAGTGCAAAAATCTGAAGGTATCATCGTTGGTATACTGGCTGTGCAACAACATTAGAATGCCTTAGCTGAAAAATCTTTAATACATCCACAATCAACAACTAACCCTGAAATAATCCAGTGACATTAAATGGCATTGCTTAAATTTATCGGTGGCATTAGACTGAGAGCGGCATTAGTTAAATGTGGCATCACTTTAGCAGTAGCATTGCTTGACTTGACTGCTGGCATTATACAAACAGCAAAAGAAGTGGCAATAAGAGCATGGGAGGCCCATTCGGACAGTGGGCGCACCAGTATGATGTACCTCCACGGACGCAGAGTGGTGCGGGAGGTATGGTTGCCCAGAGCAACAAATATCCAGGCAGCATATGTGGATTACGTCCCATTTTTGTTCTCTTTAGCCACCTTTTTCCTATGCGAGGACAACAAACCGATCGACCTGGTCATTCTCTATTTCGTTGTCATGCCTTTCTGCCCTACTTCGCTCGTGGTCGTCGTCCTCCGCACACACTACGGCAGCGAGCTTGGGGACGGAGGCCATCCCGCGCGGGTGCTAGGTCTGAGAGGACGGCCTTGTCGTCAGTGCGTGACCTCTCTCACCGATGACGAGTGCGTCAACACTGCACGTCCTTTTCTTCCCCGGCGGATCTGTGACCACCGATGAGGAGGGAGAGAGGGGCCGTCTTTTTTAGATCTGGAGAAAGGGTGGTGGTGCGAGAAGCAAGTGGGCAGGCCTTAGCAAGAAAGCGCTGAAGCTCCATCCTATATATCTTTTTTATACTACTAGTACTGGAGGTTGGAGTAGTGGTAGAGTAGTTTATATTTTCTCTGCGTACAGCACCAGTTAGTTGTGCTTCAAAACTGATCGGCACGCCATTAAAAAAATAAAGGTCGATAACTAATGCGGCACCTCGGACCAACGCGGCCAGATCGCATTTTGCACGAGAAATTACACACCATGTTTTGTTGACATGTGGTCCCATTCCAACATATCAGTGAGACGACGGCGAGTAGTAGGAGTATTTCCGAACGGACGTGTAGGCCGGGGCGCCTCTTCGTGAACCGTGGCAAACTCGCAACCGTCCACCGACTCTTCGCCTTTCCCTCTCGATTTGGAACTACTATCGCACACTCTTCCTCTCCCTCCTCCATTTTCCTTCAACCCTTCACACTTTCTTCTGCCATTGTTTGATCGTCTTCTCCATGGAGGGAACAGGCCGGAAACGACCCCGTTATTCTTGCCCCGATCTGAAAGATGACGTGGTGGAGGAACTCATTGATTGGTGCGACGTCATCACCTCGGCTAGCATGGCAAGTTCGTTCAAGCCCATTCTCGACTCAACTAATAACATCATTACAAGGAACCCAAGAATCAAGGAGCGGTTTGACCTCCCCTATCTTCTTCGCCGTGACCCTGATGGCTGGCGCCGGCACGACGGAGGCCTCGCCCTGTGCAAGTTGATGTCGCTTGATAATGATACGTATGATGTTAAGATGCCATCGCTTGAGGGCAAGGCTTGGGCGGGCGCAAATGGAGATTGGGTTGTTTACATTGGGTCCAACTGCGAGTGGGAACTTGTGAATGTGTACACTCGTGACCGGGTTCCACTTCCAAAAATCTCAGCAGACTGCCCATAGAGGTTGAGCACACCGGTATTGTACGCACGTTCAAATACGATCATGGTGACTGTCTTCTACGGAAGATAGCAGTTTGTCGAGTTCCCAACCACTCTTGGAATTACAACAACTATGAAGTTGTTGCTATCTTCGACAAGCTTGTTGCCGTCCTTAGTGGTTTGACTCGATGGATATTGCTCAAAAATCAGTTTATGTACACAGATGAGTACTGTGATGCAATTCAATATGAGGGCCTTGTGTTTGCTTCCACCACTCGTGGCACTGATTTTGCATGGTATCCTCGTAGTTTCGGTACGTTTGTCTTCCACTGTAATTATAATTGTTTCATCCACATGCATGCAGGTTAGCAAGTTTCCCTTTACTAATTAACTTTCTTCTTGTGTTTCCATGGTCCTGTGAACATCCCAAAACCTATACTTGAAAATTTTTATAACCAAGGGGGAGATGACGATGGTGATGATCACGAGCATGAGGACGAGCAGCGTCCATATACTCTATGGCGCCTGGCAACTAATTCCGATGGATCACCTCTTCTTGTGTGTATACAGCCCACTGATGATGTTACTGCTAAGGAAGCATGTGTCTCCCATGGTCGCACTCTGCGGACCTATTCCAACACCCATTGCATGGTATTCAGGATGGATGCTAATGTGCTAGTGCCAACTCCTTCTCCCTGGTACAGAATTGATAGTCTTGGAGAAAACTCGCTCTTCCTTGGACAAAACTATCTGATGATGGTGAAAGGCGATCCAACTGTTGTTGACACAACGTTACTAGTACCATTTATGAGAAGCAACTGTGTCTATACCTCAGACATTTGGGTGGTTCCCTACCCTGGTACTGACATAGTAGGCTGTCGGTGTCAAAACCGGCGGATCTCGGGTAGGGGGTCCCGAACTGTGCGTCTAGGCCGGATGGTAACAGGAGACAAGTGACACGAAGTTTACCCAGGTTCGGGCCCTCTCGATGGAGGTAAAACCCTACTTCCTGCTTGATTAATATTGATGATATGGGTAGTACAAGAGTAGATCTACCACGAGATCAAGGAGGCTAAACCCTAGAAGCTAGCCTATGGTATGATTGTTGTATGATGAAGTTGTCGTCCTACGGACTAAAACCCTCCGGTTTATATAGACACCGGATAGGTTTAGGGTTACACAAAGTCGGTTACAATGGTAGGAGATCTTGAATATCCGCATCGCCAAGCTTGCCTTCCACGCGAAGGAAAGTCCCATCCGGACACAGGACGGAGTCTTCAATCTTGTATCTTCATAGTCCGGGAGTCCGGCTAAAGGTATAGTCCGGCTACCCGAACACCCCCTAATCCAGGACTCCCTCAGTAGCCCCTGAACCAGGCTTCAATGACGACGAGTCCGGCGCGCATATTGTCTTCGGCATTGCAAGGCGGGTTCCTCCTCCAAGTTCTTCATAAAAGATTGTAAACACCAAGAGTAGTGTCCGGCTCTGCAAAATAAGTTTCCACATACTGCCATAGAGAGAATAATATTAACACAAATCAAATCTGCTGAAGTATTCCGCAGTGTGTCATCACACTACGGCCAAGTCTTTTACTCGAATCGTTTTTACTTTTCCACCTCAGCACGTTTTGCGAGGCGGTTTTCCTTGGCATGTCTTGTCAAAGCAGAGATCGTGTCCCCCATTTATGGGATTCTCATCAATACGGACGTGGGTAACCCAACCGCGCCATTTATCACTTCGCTTGGGAGGCAAGCGAGTTTTACCAGGCTGGTGGGGACGCATAGCCGCATCCACCCATATAAGGGGATAAGGATCCACCTTTTTACCTATGCCTTCTTCCTTCTTTGCCTATCCATCTTCCGCGCACTCGAGCTCCAGCGCCCAAGCCTGCACTTCCCACCTCAACCTTCCCCAGCAATTTCTGGAGCGGGAGGCAGGTGGATGGTCTCCTCCGTCACGGAAGGCCATGTCAAAAAGCTAAGGAAGGCCGGATACTTGTCCAAAGACATCGCGCACCCGCTTCCCGAGGAGGGGCAACTTCTCCCCACCCCAAGGCCCCATGAGAGGGTAGTATTCCTTCCCCACTTCCTCCGTGGACTGGGTTTTCCACTCCACCCATTTGTCCGGGGACTCAGGTTCTACTACGGCCTGGATTTCCACGATCTGGCCCCGAACTTCGTCCTCAACATCTCGGCGTTTAACGTCGTGTGCGAGGCTTTCCTTCGCATCCGCCCCCATTTCGGCCTCTGCCTCAAGACCTTCAACGTCAAGCCCAAGGTGGTGCGCGGCAGCCAGGCGGAGTGCGGAGGCGCCATGGCGGGCAAGATGGCCAATGTCCTATGGCTCGAGGGCTCCTTCGTGGAGACCTTAAAGGGGTGGCAATCCGGGTGGTTTTACATCACCGAGCCATGCGATCCGAAATGGACCGCAGCCCCTGAGTTCCGATCCGGACCCACCACGCGGCTTATGTCCTGGAAAGAGACGGGCCTGTCGTGGGGTGACGAAAAAGAGGTGACTGGACTGCAGACATGCATCCAGTCCCTGGTGAACAAGCCGATCAAGCTTGTCAATGTAGTCCAGGTTATGCTCGTCCGCTGGATCCTCCCGTGTCAACAACGGGACTTTAATCTGTGGGAGTTCGACCCGGCGCAGCACCAAACCCTCAACAGGCTCTTCGACACGACGTATGAAGACGTCTGGAAGGTGCTAACCAAAGGCGCCGAGGCTCCCGCATCTGCTTCCGAGGACCGCGGATACAGCTCGCAGCGTCACGCTAGCGAGGTAAGCTATTTTCACCTTTTACAGGATGTTAAGTTTTTTCATAGTTTGACTCTATGCGGGATCTAAACTCCCTTACCTTTGACAGGCTTGGCAGGCGAAGTCCGGACCGATTAACTGTCCTGCTCCCTTGCCCGAAGACCCAGCCCCTGCTCTCCTAGCGAAGCTACTGGTTCCGGCGCCTTATGTGGTGCCGGAGAAGAAGGCCAAGAAGAAGAAGGCCACGGGGACTCGAAAGAGTTTCCGTCATATGGTGGTGTCGGACTCGTCGTCCGACGAGTCCGAGACGCTCTCCTCCCGTGAAAACGAGGAGGAGGAAGAAGAAACCTCTCCCCCTCCAGCGGTGGGAGGAAAGAAAAGGAAGGCCGCCCCAACGGGGGAGGCCGAAGGGTCCAAGAGGAGGAAGACTCCTCCGCAGGACTACTCCCATACCGCCGACCAGGACGACAAGGAGTGGCCGAACAGGGCCAAGCGTCCGGCGGCATCGTAAGTATTCGGATACCAGAGTAACTCATGATATTCCTTTGTCGCACAACTTTCCCTAACGTCGAATATAATCATGCAGCCCGCCCAAGGACGGGCTCGACGAGTCGTCGAGTGGCTCCCTGGATTCATCGGACGTGAATTCAGTTCCGCCCGCTGTCTCCCCCCGCACAACGGACAACGTCGAAGTGGTGTCGCAACAAGCTCTGGTGCAAGAGGAGGTGGTCCTGTAGGAGCCGCAAGGAGACCTCCCGGACTCCAGGAGTAAAGGGGACAAGACCCCCCCAGGGCTCCAAGTCCGGCTTTGAGCCGGACACCGCGCCAGAATCTTCAACGGTTCCGGACCGCGGCAGGCGAACTCCTGTCAAGAGGAGCAAGCCTAATGAGCCGGCGGTCTCCGTCCAATCGGAGGCGCCGGGGAATCTACTGGAGGTGCTTAAGGGCGCCTCCATCGACGAGGAGCACCGTACTATCATGAGTACGGTGATCCAGAAGGTTCAGTCCGCCAAGAGCGGACTGACTGAAGCTTGTGCTAGCCTTCTAACAGGCTTCGAGGTAACTAAAAATATGTAAAAATATTACCACATAGACAGTAGCCCCTAATGCTCTGTTTGGCGTTCGGAAAGAAAAAGCCGAATAGAGGATTTATCAATATCCGCAGGAGTCTAATGAAAAAGTCAATATGTGTATGCAGGCTTCGCTGCTAGCCACCGCCGCACTGACTGCGGAGGTGGGTGCCCTGAAACAGGGCCTCAAGCGGACCGAGCAAGAGCTCGGCCTTGCCAAGAGGCAGCTCGAGGAGAAAGAAGGTAAGAGATACCTTACAGAAAAAGTGTCTATAAAAAGACGCAATTGCAAAAAATGACAGGATTGTAATACTTATTGTAGGGGCCACAACTGAGGTGGCGTCCCTCAAGTAGGCGCTGTCCGAGGCCGAGAAGAGAGCGGCCTCAGAGCGCAATGAGCGGGAGAAATTTGAGGCGCAGGTCGGCGAGGCGCAGCAAGAGCTTCAGGCTCTCATGAAAAAACATGAGAGTTTGGAGCTTGACTCTAAAACGCGAGCGTCCGAGCTCGCCGCGGCCGTCAAGACTGCCGAGCCTGCCAAGGCCGAAGCCCAGAAGGCCCTCCAAGAGTTGGAGGAGGTGAAAAAGATAGCGGCGGGTAAGGCATTCTTTATGCAAAGCAAACATATAAAAGTAAACTACTTGTTACTTACCCAAATCCGGAGTTCTCCAGGGGCATTCGCAGATCTTCCCCGCAGCATATCCGATGTCGCCGCATTCTACCGAGCCGAAGAGGGCAGCTCGACGGAGAAGGTGTTCTGGTCTCAGTATGCTGAGGCCGGACACCCTGTGCCCTTGAGCGACCAGCTGAAGCAGCTGGTCGAGCTCCACAAGGCGGCCGAACAGTCCATGAAGTGCTTCATAGTTCGGCTGTGGCCTGGAGAGGCCCCGCCTGGGAGCTACTTCAGACTGGTGCGGCAGCTGGTGGAGGCCTGTCCAAGGCTCGAGGTCATCAAGCGCTCCGTCTGCATCGAAGGTGCCCGTAGGGCCCTTGCTCGTGCAAAGGTGCACTGGGGCAAGCTGGACGGTGAGAAGCTTGTGAGGGACGGGCCGCCACCGGGGAAGGAGCATCGCAAGCCCGAGAACTACTATAAGGATGTTCTTGCGGGTGCCCATCTTGTGGCGGATGAATGTACCAAGGATGTAATTTTTGAATGAACTCGCTCGTGTTTATCCTGTGCGCTGAAAACTTGTTCATATGCGCTAAGCAATGCTTGTTGAATTTAAAATATTACTTTCTGTGCGGCCGTTTATCAAAAATTGAGAGATGGCTAGTCGTCGGCTTCTGCCCCCATGCCACTAGTGCTAGGGTGTTCGGGATAAACCTGAGCGCTCTTTTTTCCATATTTGGGTCCTTCGAGGGAAGCGCTTAGCACAACGAACCAGGCAATCGGACTATAATGCTTGAACACTCTCACTTAGCCATAGAACTCTATAATTTCAAATTTCGGCGAAGCCCCTAGTTCGGAAGACCGAGTTCGGGGCGCTATCCACGCCTTGGCCGGACAAAGCCGGCTCCTCGCTCGAAGCGGCATAAGTCTTTAGGGACTCAAAAAACCTCTCGAACAGCGACCAGTCTCTCGCCTCATCATGACAGTCAGTTTTAGCTTTCTCCACTGAGGTGCTTAGCCCAGCTCAACTGGGGCACAATCGCAGTGGTTCTCCTAGTGCTACCTTAGCCGATATAGCGGAACGTAAGGCACCAAAATATAGGAGCCGGGCAAACCCAACTATTGACCCAAATCATGATTCGGAGCCGATGCATATAGTGCTATAAGTTCGGGGTGCCGCACTTGTGAAAGTGTACGGACTTCTCACGCCATATTTATGGGTGCTGAAGCCCCTGGCGTATTTTGCCGTACCACAGTGTATGGGTGCAACATGTCATAAACATATGTATGAAAAGAGGATAATGCAAAAAATAGACAGAAAGCTATGCATTGTTTATAGAAAGGCTGCTATCAGAGCAGAACGATACAACTAGTGCGATGAGCAAAAGATATTGGACTATTTAACATGTTCTGGCCAGGGGTAGGCCGCGGAATTGTATTCAAAATAGGTATACTGCTCGTAACAGAGACCACCTGGGAGTTCCATAATGCGGCACGGCTTGTCTGCTTCCCTGGATCATGCATCGTTCGTGCGGTAGTTGAATTGCCGAACAGGTCGTCCGAAGTATGGAGTCCTGAAAGTAAGAAAAATTAAAAAAAGGAATTCGGCAGCCCCTAGTATGTTTTAGGCCGTATTTTGGGCTTGCCATAATTGTGCCCCTTCCCCTGCGCCCATGGTATTTCAAGAGCGTAGTTATGTATGCGAAGCACTGGTTTCGCTATGTCGCGAGGGCTGGGGTTGGGCCACATTGCTATGCCTGCTCCGAACATGCCAGGCGGTCTTGTTGTAGGTTACTTCGGGCGCACTTGGCAGTGTCTGGCTTTTTAACGGCCGGACTGGAGAATTGCCTAAGAAGGCTGCTTTGTACTTCCGCTGCGAGGGCCGCCGTGTGCTCCTCCGTTCGGAGGGAGCGCTCGGTGTTTCCATTGACCGTAATTACTCCTCGAGGGCCTGGCATCTTGAGCTTGAGATATGCGTAGTGCGACACCGCATTGAACTTTGCAAATGCGGTTCGCCCGAGTAGGGCGTGATAGCCACTGCGAAACGGGACTATATCGAAGATTAACTCTTCATTTCGGAAATTGTCCGGAGATCCGAAGACCACTTCAAGTGTTACTGAGACTGTACAATTGGCTCTTTTCTGGCGCCATTGCCGGGGAGGCTAGGTAAGTGAATGTATATCTTTAGATCTTGCAATTGAATCTTTTTGTTTCTTGTTTTAGCACTAGTTAGTTTATAAAAGAAAACTACAAAAAAATGGAATTGAGCCTGTCTCACACGCTTCACCTTTATAATATCTTTCGTGAGTATGATGGAAAGGATAATTGTGCTCAAGTGCTAGAAGAAGAGATCTTTAAAATGTTTGGCACTAAATCTTTGAATAATGAGCATGATTGCAATGTTGTTAGTATGAATTCCTTGAATATTCATGATGCTAATGATATGAAAAGGCCCAAGCTTGGGGAAGCTATGTTTGATGAGGATAACATATTTGAGAATATATTTGCTGCAATTAATGTTTGTCCCAAGCTTGGGGATGCTACGTTTAATAATGATGATATTTTTAGCCTTCCATGTTTTGATATGTAAAGTGATTATGATGAGAACAAAGTTGCTACTTATGATGATTATTGTGATAAAACTTATGCTATAAAGAGTAGTGATGATTATATTTATATAACTTGTCATGATTATGAGTATCCTTTCTCTGAACATCACTCTTTTAATGTGGAAGAAATTTATAGTATTCAAATCTCTTATGATACTCCCACTATTCCGAATAAGAAGAATTTTGCTTATGTGGAGAGTAATAAAATTTCTATGCTTGTAGATCATGAAAAGATTGCTTTAAGTGCTGGTTATATTGCTGAATTAATTCATGATGCTACTGAAAATTATTATGAGGGAGGAATATATGCTTGTAGCAATAGCAATAATGTCAAGTTTCCTCTCTATGTGCTTAAAATCTTGAAGTTATGCTTGTTTTACCTTCCTATGTAAGTTGATTCTTGTTTCCATAAGTTGTTTTCTCACAAACTCTCTATGCATAGGAAGTGGGTTAGACTTAAATGTGCTATTCATATTCTTCATGACACTCTCTTTATGTTTCAATTCTTATCATTTATGTGAGCATCATTGAAATCATCATGCCTAGCTAGGGGCGTTAAACGATAGCGCTTGTTGGGAGGCAACTCAATTTTATTTTAGTTTATTTCTTTTTAGTTCTGTTTAGGAATAGATAATCCATCTAGCCTCTGTTTATATGTGGTTTTATGTTTTAATTAGTGATTGTGCCAAGTAGAACCTTTGGGAAGACTTGGGTGAAGTCTTTATGATCATGCTGTAAAAAAACAGAAACTTTAGCGCTCACGAGATTAGCTAGAACTTTTTACTACAGAGTGATATTTAGTTGATTCTTTTTGCAAATGATTACTAGACAAATTCCTCAGGTCCACCAATTTATTTTAGAATTTTTGGAGTTCCATAAGTTTGCGTTAGTTACAGATTACTACACACTGTTCTGTTTTTGACAGATTCTGTTTTCATTGTGTTGTTTGCGTATTTTGATGAATCTATGGCTAGTA
Organism: Aegilops umbellulata; assembly: GCA_032464435.1. Classification (NCBI taxonomy): domain Eukaryota; kingdom Viridiplantae; phylum Streptophyta; class Magnoliopsida; order Poales; family Poaceae; genus Aegilops; species Aegilops umbellulata. Next base: position 439,413,041 of record CP136060.1, read on the forward strand.
AAATAGTTTATAAACCGTAGAGAAGTTGGAATACAATAGGTTTAACACCAATATAAATAAATAATTAGTTCATTACAGTACCTTGAAGTGGTGTTTTGTTTTCTTTCGCTAACGAGCTCACGAGTTTTCTGTTAAGTTTTGTGTTGTGAAGTTTTCAAGTTTTGGGTAAGGCTTCGATGGACTATGGAACAAGGAGTGGCAAGAGCCTAAGATTGGGGATGCCCATGGCACCCCCAATATAATACAAGGACACCAAAAAGTCCAATATTGGGGATGTCCCGGAAGGCATCCCCTCTTTCGTCCACTTCCATCGGTACTTTACTTGGAGCTATATTTTTATTCACCACATGATATGTGTTTTGCTTGGAGCGTCTTGTATTATTTGTTTCTTTGCTTGTTATTCTACCACAATAATCCTTGCTGTACACACCTTTTGAGAGAGCCATGCATGAATTGAAATTTGTTAGAATACTCTATGTGCTTCACTTATATCTTTTGAGCTTGATAGTTTACTCTATGTGCTTCACTTATATCTTTTTGAGCGTGATAATTTTTGCTCTAGTGCTTCACTTAGATCTTTTAAGAGCACGGTGGTGGATTGTTTTAAAGAAACTTGATCTCTCATGCTTCACTTAGATTATTTTGAGAGTCGTTAATAGCATGGTAATTTGCTTAATGTTAATATACTTGGTATTCAAGATATGTGAAACTTTCTTTTTAGTGGGTTGAATACTAAGATACGTTTGATGCTTGATAATTGTTTTGAGATATGGAGGTGATAATATCATAGTCGTGCTAGTTGATTAGTTGTGAATTTGAGAAATACTTGTGTTGAAGTTAACAAGTCCCGTAGCATGCACTTATGGTTAAAGTTGTGTAACAAATTTGAAGCATGAAGTGTACCTGGCTTGTGCATCCTTATGAGTGGCGGTCGGGGACGAGCGGTGGTCTTTTCCTACCAATCTATCTCCCTAGGAGGATGCGCGTAGTACTTGATTTTTGATGACTTCTAAATTTTTGCAATAAGTATATGAGTTCTTTTGACTAATGTTGAGTCCATGGATTATACAAACTTTTACCTTTCCGCCATTTGCTAGCCTCTTCAGTACCATGCATTGCCCTTTCTCACATTGAGAGTTCGTGCAAACTTCGCCGGTGCATCCAAACCCCGTGATATGATACACTCTTTCACACATAAACCTCCCTATATCTTCCTCAAAACAGCCACCATACCTACCTATCATGGCATTTCCATAGCCATTCCGAGATATATTGCCATGCAACTTCCACCATCATCATCATCATCATCATGACATGCTTTACTTTTGTCATATTGCCATTGCATGATCTTGTAGTTGACATCGTATTTGTGGCAAAGCCACCATGCATTATTTTTCATACATGTCACTCTTGATTCATTGCACCATCCCGGTACACCGCCGGAGGCATTCATAATAGAGTCATATCTTGTTCTAGTATCGAGTTGTAGTCATTATGTTGTAATCAATAGGAGTGTGATGATCATCATTATTAGAGCATTGTCCAATCAAAAAAATAGGAAGGCCAAAAAGAAAAAAAAAGGCCCAAAGAAAAAAAGAGAAAGGGCAATGCTACTATTTCTTTCTCCACACTTGTGCTTCAAAGTAGCACCTTGTTCTTCATGTAGTGAGTCTCATATATTGTGCTTCAAAGTAGCACCATGATTTTCATATAGTGAGTCTCATAAGTTGTCTTGTTCATACTAGTGGGAATTTTTCATTATAGAACTTGGCTTGTATATTCCAACGATTGGCTTCCTCAAAATGCCCTAGGTCTTCATGAGCAAGCAAGTTGGATGCACACCCACTAGTTTTCTTTTGTTGAGTATTCTTAGCTCTAGTGCATCCGTTGCATGGCAATCCCTACTCCTTGCATTAACATCAATTGATGGGCATCTCCATAGCTCATTTATTAGCTCATTGATGTGAGACTTTCTCTTTTTTTGTCTTCTCCACACAATCCCCATCATCATATTCTATACCACCCATAGTGCTATGTCCATGGCTCGCGCTCATGTATTGCGTGAAGGTTGAAAAAGTTTGAGATTATTTGAGTATGAAATAATTGCTTGGCTTGTCATCGGGGGTATAGAAGTTGGGAACATCTTTGTGTGACGAAAATGAAGCATAGCCTAACTATATGATTTTGTAGGGATGAACTTCCTTTGGCCATGTTATTTTGAGATGACATAATTGTTTGATTAGTATGCTTGAAGTATTATTATTTTTGTGTCAATATGAACTTTTGTCTTAAATCTTTTGGATCTGAATATTCATATCACAAGTAAGAAGAATTACATTGAAATTATGCCAAAGTATCACTCCGCATCAAAAATTCTCTTTTTATCATTTACCTACTCGAGGACGAGCAGGAATTAAGCTTGGGGAGGCCTGATACGTCTCCAACGTATCTATAATTTTTTATTGTTCCATGCTACTTTATCTACTGTTAGGCAATATTGGGCTTTATTATCCACTTTTATATTATTTTTGGGACTAACCTATTAACCGTAGGCCCATCCCAGATTTGATGTTTTATGCCTATTTCATTATTTCGAGGAAAAGGAATATCAGACGGAGTCAAAATGGAACGAAATCAACTGGAGAAGTTATTTTTGGAAGGAAACCCACCTGATGGACTTGGACCCCACGTCAGAAGAGACACGAGGCGGTCACGAGGGTGGAGGGCGCGCCCTCCCCCTAGGCGCGCCCCCTGCCTCGTGGGGCCCCCGTAGCTCCACCGACGTTCCCCCTTCACCCATATATACCGTCGTACCCTAAAACTTCCAGAACAGAAGATAGATCGGGAGTTCCGCCGTCGCAAGCCTCCAGAACCACCAAAAAACCAATCGGGACCCCTTTCCGGTAACTTGCCGGAGGGGGGATCCATCTCCGGTGGCCATCTTCATCATCCCGGCACTCTCCATGACGAGGAGGGAGTAGTTCACCCTCGGGGCTGAGGGTATGTACCAGTAGCTATGTGTTTGATCTCTCTCTCTCTCTCGTGTTCTCTCTCGTGTTCCTCTATGGCACGATCTTGATGTATCCCGAGCTTTGCTATTGTAGTTGGATCTTATGATGTTTCTCCCCCTCTACTCCTTTGTGATGAACTGAGTTTCTCCTTTTGAAGTAATCTTATCGGATTGAGTCTTTATGAGAACACTTGATGTATGTCTTGGTGACCAACTTGCGGGTTTTGTGACATTGGGAACCTATGCATAGGGGTTGGCACACGTTCTTGATTCTCCGGTAGAAACTTTGGGGCGCTCTTTGAAGTACTTTTATGTTGGTTGGATAAATCTGAGATTGTGTGATGCATATCGTATAATCATGCCCACGGATACTTGAGGTGACAATGGAGTATCTAGGTGACATTAGGGTTTTGGTTGATTTGTATCTTAAGGTGTTATTCTAGTAAAAACACCAGGGTTGTTTGTGACACTTATAGGAATAGCCCAACGGATTAATTTGAAAGAATAACTTTGTAGTGGTTTCGTACCCGACCATAATCTCTATGTTTGTTCTCCGCAGTTAGTGGCTTTGGAGTGACTCTTTGTTGCATGTTGAGGGCTTGTCATATGTTCTATCTATGTTATTATTGTTGAGAGAACTTGCACTAGCGAAAGTATGAACCCTAGGCCTTGTTTCCTATCATTGCAATACCGTTTACGCTCACTTTTACCACTTGTTACCTTGCTGTTTTTATATTTTCAGTTTACAAAAACCTATATCTTCTATCCATATTGCACTTGTATCACCATCTCTTCGCCGAACTAGTGCACCTATACAATTTACCATTGTATTGGGTGTGTTGGGGACACAAGAGACTCTTTGTTATTTGGTTGCAGGGTTGCTTGAGAGAGACCATCTTCATCCTCACGCCTCCTACGGATTAATAAACCTTAGGTCATCCACTTGAGGGAAATTTGCTACTGTCCTACAAACTTGTGCACTTGCAGGCCCAACAACGTCTACAAGAAGAAGGTTGTGTAGTAGACATCATTGGCCTCTACACCTGGTATAACGCCTTTAAAGGTCGTTTTTGTGGGCTTAATCCTCGAGGGATCTATGCCCATTTTCCGCACTGTATCCTGGTAAAGCAGGTTCAGGCTGCTTCCGCCGTCCATGAGGACTCTTGTGAGATGAAATCCGTCGATAATTGGGTCGAGAACCAATGCGGCGAAGCCGCCATGACGGATGCTAGTGGGGTGGTCCGTTCGATCGAAAGTGATCGGGCAGGAGGACCATGGGTTGAACTTTGGGGGGACTGGCTCCATCGCGTATACGTCCCGTAGCGCATGCTTCCGCTCCCTCTTGGGAATGTGGGCTGCATATATCATGTTCACCGTCCGCACTTGTGGGGGAAAACCCTTCTGTCCACTGTTGTTCGACGGCCTGGGCTCCTCCTCGTCGTCGCTATGCAGCTCCTTGTCTTTATTTTCGGCTCTTAGCTTGCCTGCCTGCTTGAACACCCAACAATCCCTGTTGGTGTGATTGGCTGGCCTTTCGGGGGTGCCATGTATCTGGCACAAGCGGTTGAGTATTCGGTCCAAACTGGACAGGCCCTGAGTATTCTTTTTGAATGGCTTTTTCCGCTGACCGGATTTATAGCCTCTGAATCCGGCATTAACTGCCGTGTCTTCGTTGCTGTCGCTGCTAACGCGGCGCTTTTGCTTGTTCCGACGTGTCCTGCTACTTTTGTCCTTGGTATCCGAACTACCAGGGTTCTTTGCTAAGTTGTTACTGCAAGCTAGCCAGCTGTCTTCTCCCACGCAAAAGCAGGTCATGAGTGTCGTGAGGGCTGCCATGGATTTCGGCTTTTCCTGTCCCAGGTGCCGGGCAAGCCACTCGTCGCGGATATTATGCTTGAAGGCTGCTAGGGCCTCTGCGTCCGGACAATCGACTATCTGGTTTTTCTTTGTTAGGAACCATGTCCAGAATTGCCTGGCCGATTCCTCTGGTTGCTGAATTATGTGGCTTAAGTCATCGGCATCCGGTGGTCGCACATAAGTGCCCTGGAAGTTGTCGAGGAATGCGGCTTCGAGGTCCTCCCAAGAACCGATTGAGTCTACTCGCAAGCTGTTAAGCCAATGACGGGCCGGTCCCTTAAGTTTGAGCGGGAGGTATTTGATGGCGTGTAGATCATCGCCGCGGGCCATGTGGATATGAAGGAGGTAATCCTCAATCCATACCGCAGGATCTGTTGTTCCATCATATGATTCGATGTTTACGGATTTGAAACCCTCTGGGATTTTATGATCCATTACTTCATCTGTGAAGCATAGTGGGTGTGCGGCGCCTCTATACTGGGCTATATCACGACGCAGCTCGAAGGAGCTATGTCTGTTGTGTTCGGCCCGGCCGGAATGAAGATCACCGTCACGCGGCGTGGGGCGCCTGCGCGATCCGTAGATCGATCTTGTTTGCCTTGCCTTGTCCTCCAGTACGTCTTGCAGGTCTGGCACATTTTCCCGTGCCTTAGTTGAACGGAGCCGGGGCATGGCTTGGGTGGAGGGCCGAGAGGCCTCTCTGTCGCGGCCGCGAGGTGGCCGGTCAGCCATGTCGTGCGCTGGTGATGTAGGTGCTTCCTCCTCTGATCGGGGTAGCGGCCTGCGCTTTGGGTAACTCTTGGAGGGGCGTTCGAGTTCATACTCTTCGGCCGCAAGGACTTCAGTCCATCTGTCAGCTAGCAAATCTTGATCAGCTCTAAGCTGTTGCTGCTTTTTCTTGAGGCTGCTTGCCGTGGCTAAAAGCCTGCGTTTGAAACGCTCTTGTTCGGCGGGGTCTGATGGTACGACGAATTCGTCGTCGTCGAGGCTTGCCTCGTCTTCGGAGGGAGGCATATAGTTGTCATCCTCAACCTCTCGGTCTGCCGCTCTCTCATGAGGGCTGGCTTCTCCATCTTCCTGTGCCGAATCTTGCTGGAGGGGGTGTTCTTCGGCGCTATCCGGGGTAGTATTATCTCCCGTGCCGGAATCACCGTTTTTGCTTTGGCGGGATTTAGAGCGGCGCCGCTGGCGCCGGCGCTTTGGCTGTTTCTTGGTGGTGTCATCCCCCGCTGTTCCATCGCCATCTCTGTCTTTTGGAGTATCCACCATGTATATGTCATATGACGAGGTGGCCTTCCAGCGCCCTACAGGTGCTGGTTCCTGTTCGTCTCCTGCATAGTCGTCCATACCGTCGATGTCTTCGGAGTCAAAGTCAAGCGTGTCGGTTAAATCGTCGACAGTGGCTACAAAGTGGGTGGTGGGTGGGCTTTGAATTTCTTCATCGTCCACATCCCATCCTAGCTGACCGTAGTCCGGCCATGTCTCTCCTGATAAAGAGAGAGACTTCAGTGAGTTCAGGATGTCGCCGAAGGGCGAGTGCTGAAAGATGTCCGCGGCGGTAAACTCCATTATCGGCGCCCAATCGGATTCGATCGGTAGGGGCGCGGGGGGTTCAGAGTCCGGAGAGGAATCCGGATCCTCGGAGTCACGGTTCATGTAGAGTACGGGGTTGGCGTTCGGCTCGATCGCCTTTGAGATCGCAGCCCCCGAGGTGACGTCAACCGCTCATCCTCGATTGGCGCAATAGGCTCCGAATAAAGGGTCGGAACCGGTGCGTGTGCGGCCTCCAGGGCACTGTTCTGCGGCAGAGCTAGATCATGCCCCTCGAGACAGTGCGGAGCGCTTGGCTGTGGCTCGAATCCATCGAAGAGCAAATCCCCGCGGATATCAGCCGTGTAGTTTAAGCTTCCAAACCTGACGTGATGGCCAGGGGCGTAGCTTTCGATCTGCTCCAGGTGGCCAAACGAGTTGGCCCGCAGTGCGAAGCCACCGAAGACGAAGATCTGTCCGGGGAGAAAAGTCTCACCCTGGACCGCATCGTCGTTGATGATCAAAGGATCCATCGGGCCTAAAAGTGACGAAACAGAGGAACTCTCAATGAAAGCACCAATGTCGGTGTCAAAACCGGCGGATCTTGGGTAGGGGGTCCCGAACTGTGCGTCTAGACCGGATGGTAACAGGAGACAAGGGACACGAAGTTTACCCAGGTTCGGGCCCTCTCGATGGAGGTAAAACCCTACTTCCTGCTTGATTAATATTGATGATATGGGTAGTACAAGAGTAGATTTACCACGAGATCAAGGAGGCTAAACCCTAGAAGCTAGCCTATGGTATGATTGTTGTATGATGAAGTTTTCGTCCTATGGACTAAAACCCTCCGGTTTATATAGACACCGGATAGGGTTAGGGTTACACAAAGTCGGTTACAATGGTAGGAGATCTTGAATATCCACATCGCCAAGCTTGCCTTCCACGCCAAGGAAAGTCCCATCCGGACACGGGACGAAGTCTTCAATCTTGTATCTTCATAGTCCGGGAGTCCGGCTGAAGGTATAGTCCGGCTACCCGAACACCCCCTAATCCAGGACTCCCTCATAGGCCGCTTTCAGCCTGGATGATCAGTCCTGCGTTGGTCTCTAGATCGACAATGGATGGCCCGTCCCAGAGAATCACTTGTGGTTCAAAGCTAGTGTTTCCAACACCGAGGAATGGTTGAGTTGAAGTTCATTTCATTGCTTGTTATTTGTTGTGTGGTGAAAACTTTAGTATTTATAATGTATCCTCGTTGTCGATGTGGGTTGATGACCTGTTGTATGTAATAAAATGATATGCCTGTGGTAAACTTACTAAATTTATGAATGGCTTTGGAGTCGCTTCTCTGAGTGAGTGGTGCGACGAGGCAAAAAATATATTTTCCGAATACATAATTGTACGTGCATTGCAACAGGTTATCGGATGAGGCCAATCAACAATAGTAGTACACTATTTGTACTAGCTGCACATGCTTTGCGCGTCGAGCGGGTGTTTCTACTGTAGCCATATGTTAATGTGTTCGCTGTACGTAACCAGCACCTCGAATCCTCGATACTAGTACTATATAGTAGGAGTAAGTAGTAGGAGTAGTAGGGTGGCATGGGCCAGAACAAGCATTCACGTCCAGGAGTACGGCACACGCCACCACCATGACATCCATCTGACACCATATTATTTCTTGGAGTCCATGCTAGAGCAATCTCTTCAACCTCTTCGTTTCTCTTACTTCAGCCATCGCGTGGCGGGCGAGGTGGGGGTTTGCCGATAGTCGGTTTTCATAACTGCGGTCCCACTTGTAAGGCCAACTCCAACGCACGGCCCCAAACGGACCTCCGTTTTGCATGAGCTCCAACGATAATTTTGACTATAAAAGCAAGACCAAAGAAAACAAGAACCACAAGAATACATTTTACTACTCTTGTAAGTTGGATTAGTGCCTTCTCGATGCATTCATTGTTGATCTGCGGAGGCTCGATCTTGCGTGCTTCTTTCTTCTTCGAGTGTAAAGAAGTAGACGTTGCTTCCTCGCATCTAGTCTCATGTCTAGCCTCTATTCTAGTAGGAGTATCAACAAGTGCACTAATCTCATCTCTAGCCTCTGTGCTACTAGCTAAAAGTGATAGAATATCTACTAAATTGCACTCTATCAATATATGAATGTACCCTTCTTCCCAATACAAAAACTTGCATCCATTCTACTACCTCCATTGCACAATACATGCCTTCTATTTGTCAAAATATATATGTATCTAGACATGATTTAGTATATAGGTACATCCATTTTTGGACAAATGGTAGTCAAGTATTTTGGGACGGAGGGAGTACACAATAATTTTTTTAAGTTAGCACAACTAGTCTAATCCGAGAGCACAACCGAAGATTTGGTCGGGTTCTTCCTCCTTTTGCCGACACGTGGGACATCCAGCATCCAGGTCGTGTCATGAAAGAAAATAGAGTGGTAGTTGAAGCCACGAGATGTGCATCTTGGGTTAAACTATAAATAGAATCTTACTACTCTTGAGTAACTCCAAAAGCGGCCACTGAAGATCTTTATTGGATTTGTTTTTCATCACCAGCAGGTCGAGGTGAAAGATGTGCAGGTTCAGTGGGTCCTCTTCCGTTTTCACTAACATGTGGGGCCGCATGTGAGCAAACAGACGATGGGCTCCACACATCCGCTGGCTGGCTGAGAAGAGAGATAAAGGAGGGCTGAGCATGGACTGCAGGAAATTTGTTCTACGTACCTCGATATAGACTCGATATAGTGGGGTGGCATGGGCCATAACAAGCATTCACCTCTAGCAGTACGGCACACGCCACCCACACGAGTCCCATCCGACACCAATTTTCTTGGAGTCCATGCTACAACCATCTCTTCTCCCTCTTGTTTTCTCAGCCATTGCGCGGTGGGCGAGGTGGGGGTTTGCCGATAGTCGGTTTGCTCAACTGCGGTCCCACTTGTAAGTGAAAATGCAACACCGCACGCATTCCCGCTTGAGTGGCGTGCCGGACCAACCGTGTGGGGGTGCGATGCGAACACGACAGGCTTTTCCTTTTGAACTCGTAACTTGTAAAATTTGGTTCTGCTCCATGGCGCGACCGATAGATAGAAAATAACGATTCTGCCTAGAGTAATGAGAAGTTTGCTTCTGGCTCCATTCATGCATGGAGTACGTATGAAAATTATGAAGTTGATGCGGAAGGTAAGATAATTACTGTAGTATCATATACTACTACATGGATTTGACGAAAAGATAAAAATACATACGGATCCATCAACGTTCAACGACATCCTCACGCCCTAGTGCGCCAGGTCACCAACCGACGTGTGAGGAGCAGCAGCGTTGGCGGCGAGCTCAACGTGCTTCTGAACAGTGCCGTCCAAGGTTGCCCTGCGGTCCAAGAAGGCCAGCGTCCTATCGTCCTCCTCTTGCATGTAGTAGTCCTTGTGGACGATTTGCGTGTAGACGTGGGTGATTATGTCGATGGTGTCTTGCTGCGCCAGGCGCTGCGCGGCGAGCGCGACCTGGAGGTGGACATTCTCCGGCGCGACGGCGGGCAGTCGCAGGGCCCCCAGTGCGTCGAAGAGGTTGTCACCATAGTGGCCGTTGAGGGTGGCGGGCATCGCAGAGCCTGGGCGCGTCGGCTGGAGGCTTACGTCAAAGTAGTCCAGAAGCTTCTTGACGACGGTGAACTTGTCGAGGAAACCGACGAGGACCTCGTCGAACAAGGAGACGAAGTTGTCGTCCAAGCGGCCCCTCGCCCTGGCGGCCTCAAGCAATACTACCTGGAGACGTTCCTCGGTGCCGGACCGTAGGCCGGCGTCGTTGACCATCTGGCACAGCTGGCTGATGCTCGCGCTCATCGCCTCCATGGGTCTAGCTTTGCTTCTAGTCAACTAATCTTGCGATTCGAGTGATCACTCTTGCCCTTGGTTAGCATGCATAGGTGCGTAGGATTTCGTACTACTCGGCCCTCTAATGCACCTGCCTTTGGCTGTATGATAGGTGGGCTAGCCACCCCCTGGGCCCACGTGTCATTCACCCAAAGGCAGTTGCCGTAAGTCAATGAAGCTGTGTCCCCCTCTAGTTGGGGCCAAACGAGAGAAGTTTGATTTTTACTGATTTATTGGTCCCCTTTGCATTTTGCGCCAAGTTTTGACCTTCGATTTAACTAATAAAATGTTAATGCATGTAAACAAAAATGCTGTGGAAGTCACCTTACGAAAACCAAATAATCCCAAAATACATAGGCACGGTGCATTAACTCCCTCCTTGTTTCTTATTTAGTGACATATCAACCAATGAGAGATGTGGGCCGTGCATGCTTTCAATGACTTGAGACTACCAAACATGACGTGCAGTGTTTAGTTCATTGCATGTAATCCTATTAGTACTCTAGTTGGCAAAAAAAGTTAAGTTCTCTCGCCGATAGGAATAAAACACCATGTATTTATTTATAGAGGGAGTAGTACATTTTTTGTGACATGCATTACTAGATATTGCTAGTCAAATACTAAAATCCAGATGGACGTGGTAGTACTCCTAAATCCAGACAGTGGTGCTAGTAGTACTAGTAGTAGTGCTACCAATGTAGTAGTAGGAGTACTAGCACTGTACTACCCGCTGGTTAAATTATTACGTGTTGCTCCTCACAGTGAAGTGACAAGACCCTGCGCCGGAGATGACACCTGAGTATAGGCGCCGTGTTCGGCATACCATAGTCAGCCTCACCGTCTGCAGTCACTATCATCATGGCTGTAGAGCTAGCCTGCTTACAACTAGCCCTGTTCGACATAATTTCCCGTGCGTAGATGCCCGTGCATTGAACGGAACACCAAGATTGGGGGTGGACAGCTCCGTCAGCGGCCATCGCGCCAGATTTTTCCACGGCCTTCTAGATGTGGTGGGGAGTAGATAAGGCTGATTGTGAGAGACAAGGAGTTGTTTGTAAATAGGGAACAAGTGCGGGCATCTTTTTGCAAAAATGGAGAAGCTAGGTTTGTATGCGTCAGATCTAGATCCGACGGCTATTGGTGAAAGATGGGAGGCACAACATCATCACCAACTCAGGACCTGTTTGATTCGGAGGATTTTGAAAACGCAGGAATAGGACACGACAATATTACAAGTTTCAAACTGATATTACAAATGTTAGGAGTAATGCTGCACCTATGAAGTGGGAATTAGTAGGAAGTTTATGTAGGAACTTTCGTTGCTTTAGGTGGATGCAGCATTATCGTACAAACTAAAATTCACTACCCTGACAAGTCACTAATGGGCAAATAAGTTTTCGAGTCTCTGGCCACTTGATGTTTCAAAAATAAATTCAGCTTCTGCGGAGACTTTGTCATTTAGGCTTAGACGCTTGCGGTGATCAGCACGCCATTCATTGTTGCACCAGAGAACGCCAAACCTCATTACCTTGAGCACACTTGCCTCCAGAACAAAGAACCTGGCCAATTTAATCTCAGATGTGCTGCCTCGGTAGTCGATCAAATCAAATTCTGTCAGATGGAGATCAAGCCATTCGATGAGATTGTTATAGTGCAGCACATTTTTCACTTTCGGGTCTTTTTTTTATCTGCAAAAGACGAGAACATATTAGAGCAATTGGCTGCATAAGATTGCCATGTCATCAAGAGGTACCAGTATCATTCGCTCATACGATAGGGTTGGCTGGCTAGTGATATTCTCTCTCTCTCTCTCTCTCTCTCTCTCTCTCTCTCTCTCTCTCTCTCTCTCTCTTTTTGTTTCCTCCCATTTAACTAGGAGCACGTGAAGAGCTTGGGCATTTGTTGCCTTCCACTATGTGGACGATGCCATATTTCGCAAAAGAATGCCACATAATACGCATCAATGTCAAATCAAAAGATTTTGGCACCGCTCTCGCGATGTGAGAGAGTTGGCACCGCTGTGCACACAGACCCACATGTATAAACAAATCAATCAAACCAACTCCACCAGCCTCTCACTCTCCCAAACAAGTGTTTTTTATTGCCTCAGTCCTCTCTCTCTCTCTCCCACGCAGTGTTTTTTCATTGCGTGAGCAATGGAGGGGCATCGATGCCAAATGCATCACAAGTGAATTTGGCACATGTTTTGGCCTACATAGCCCACTTTTGTACTCCCTCCGTTCCAAAATTATTGTCCTAAATTTGTCTAAATACATATGTATCTAGTTACATTTTAGTGTTAGATACATCCGTATCTAAACAAATGTAAGACAAGAATTTTGGGATGGAGGGAATGCTACCTCGTATTTAGTATAAAATTTTGACCATAGATTTACCTAAGAAAATGCCAATGCATGTCACTAAAAATTACACCACTTGAAATTATGTTCAAATATGAATCCAACGATATAGTTCTTAGTGACATGCATTAACATTTTGTCAGTTAAATCTATGGTCAAATTTTGATACTACAAAATTGGAAGAGTAAACCAGGGCGGAGGTAGTACTTTCTCTTAGGGTAACCATAGAGTTACTAGAGTAGTCTAAGTTACTTTCCACTATGACTAGCCTAGGCTACTATAGTAGTACAGCATAAAAACGATGCATGTGATCGCGCGAGAAAAAAATACTAAAAACATTTCTTTCGGTGCATTGCATAGATGCAGTTTTGAACACTACACTTGTCATCGTAATTTGGGAAAATTACGAAAAAAATTGAGCTACGTTGTGATTACCGTTTACTTATAGGAAAGAAGTTTCACCTCGATGAGTAGCTTCTCTGTGCACGGAAAGCATGTAAGGAATCCAACAACTTAATCTAGATTGGGGCCAATAGATTTTAGTGCTAAGATCTTCATTGTGCGCATGGACTAGGTCAAGCTTGTGGGAATCATTTTCTGGAAGACGATCGTAAATACATCAAGAAGAAATTAAAAAATGTGAATTTCAAGAAGATAGAGAAGAAGATGAGTGATGTACCTAAACGATTTTGGATCCAATAAAGATTTCGGAGAATTTGGCAGACGAGTACACCAACGCTGTCAATTTCGGCGCGTCAATGACCCTGATTTTTGTTGGACCTTCTAGATCCGATAAAAGCAATCTCTCAAGGAAAGGCGCATTCTCAATGACCATAACGTGGAACAGCTGGAGTCATCTCTTCCCAATTGATGTCTTGTTGTGGGGCCAGCAAGACACATAAATCCATCGAAGATTCGTCGAGGCTATGTGGAGGCTAATGAACCCATGGATCTGCTCAACACGAAGGTACTCAAGCGCAGTACAGCTGCGGAGCAGGTACTCCATAGCCTTCTTCGAGATGACAACATCGAAGAGGTCGACCTGCTTGAGTTGAGGGAGAAGAAGGGTAGGTGCGGCATTAATCTGGGGAAGATAGCAGGAGCTGAAGCTGGCGCGGCGCAGCGTTGGCGTGAGGCGGAGCACGGACGGCGGCAGAGAGCGACATCGTCCAGCTTCAAAGCTAAGCTCCTCGAGCTGATCTAGGGTGGGGGATAAGAACCACTCGTCGAACTTGGGTTGGGCCTTGCAGTTGGTACTGAACATGCGGATGTCAAGGCGTCTGGCTGGACGAGGGTGCGATGAAAAGATTTTGGAGACTGCGGCCATGCGTTTGCAATCCCCGTCGCAGAGGCAGCTGTCGACGGTGAGGTTGAGGGGGATGCAGCTCGAGAGGGGGCGCCACCGCCGACAGAGCAGGGCGGTCCGCACGGCTGATTTGGTGGGGAGGAGGCCGATGATGACAAGCAGCATGTCGTCGGGGAGGCTGCTGATGAAGTCCAGGCTCGCCAGATGCTGTTTTGGCTCAAGCCGCCTCCGCTTGTTGGCTGCCTCACCGTCCATCTCAACCGGCGGTGACGCCGGTGTACACGTGTGCTGGTGTGTGTTGTGTGCTGGGTGTGCGCGAGTGCGTCCTTCTGTGCATGCCGCCGCGCAGTGGTGAATTGTGCGCGAGTGCGTCCTTCGCGCGCAAGAAGTTTGTCCTCAATGCACCCTCAATTTACTAGCGTGCGGGGTGCTACCCCGAGTGGTTTCAACTTTGTTTACTTCACCGCGTGTCAGATGGGCCTCTAGTTTAGTTATTTTCACCCATTGCCACATGGGCCAGCACACGAAGATACAGAACACGAGCTGGCAAGGCAGCATGTGGATTGGTTGACCGGTCAACTAAACAATATACGGAGCTATACGTTGACACAGTGAGCATATAATCCATCGATATAGAGAGTTCGAGTGAGAGGGGAGGCCCGTGAGAGCGAGAGAGAGAGAGAGAAAGAGCTACTCCCTCCATTCGATAATGTAGTTCCAACATTTTTTTAAGTCAAACTTTTGAAACTTTGACCAAGTTTATAAAGAAATTACTTATATCTACAATACCAAAGATAAATGATAGTATGAAGTAAGTACATGTTGTGATGAATCTAATGATCGTTCTAGATGTAAATGTTTTTCTCCACATATACCTGGTCAAACTTTTCGGAGGTTTGACTTTTCAAAATATCCATATGCTTATGGAAGTGACGGAGTCCCTAACAAGAGAGAGAGAGAGAGAGAGAGAGGGAGAGAGAGAGAGAGAGTGAAAAAAGTGTGTGTGCGTGTGTGAAAGAGACATGGACAACACACAATAAAAGTAGAGAAAAGGCGTGCATGTCTTATGCAAACATATCACGCATGCATCTTCTACAACGGAGGCAAGGTGAGGAGATAGTGTGTGGTTGTTTGGAATAGAGAGAGCAAGACCCCTAGCACGTGGCCAAGAGGGGTCTGACAAACAAGGGAGAGAGGTCGAGAGAGACGTACGGATAAAATGCAGACATGGGCAGGAGAGAGTGTATGTTTGTCATAGAGAGATCCCCTGGAGATCGTGATGGTACTACATGGGCGGGAGATCGAGTGACAAGGTGTGTGCGTGATAGAAGATGCCCCGAGAGATATCGAGATAGCCGTATGGATGGAAGGAGACAGTACATGTGTTCCAGATGGCTAGTAAGATATAATCATACTTAGGAGGGGGCGAGTGCTTGAGCCTATGATGGAGTGAGGGATTATGGTACTTAGGGGGGTGTGTGTCACATGGAGAGAGAACAAGGGCGGAGAGTGTTGGATGGGTCTATATGTATAGCGCGAGCGAGACATGTGTATGTGTGAACCAGGGAGATATAAGGCCAGTTTGGCTTGTGTCCTGAGCATCTTTTGCCTGGCCTGGGGTTGTGGCTGGATTTCATGCACACTTGTTTGGTTGCTACCCTGTGAAAAAGAAAACCCGCCTGGCCTGGGTTCCCTTGCACTTTAATTAGCCTGGCTGAACTCCAGACACTGCAAGTAGCCTGGCCCAGGCGACCGATTTCGAACGCCTGGCCGTGCCTGGTCGTGAGGCCACGAGGCTAACAGCAACATGGATGGATATTAGCATTAAATAATTGATGCATGGATTGATTGATGGGACGTTGATGCTTTGCCTGGCCCAGGCATGAACCAAACGCTTCAGCACCACACAAGCCTGGCCAGGCAGAAATATTTTACATCTCATGTCAACACCAGGCAGTACCGGCCATTAAGGCATGAGGGTCAGGTCACGAACCAAGCTGACCAATAAAGTTTGAGAGAGATTGAGGAGCCCCGATAAGGCTGAGTGGTGCGTCAGATAGCTGAGAGGGGGAAAGAGATATTCCATCCGCTCGATAATGCAGTGCATGTAAATTTTTTAGAAGTCAAACTTTGGAAACTTTGATCAGGTTTACGCAAATGTTATTTATATCTACAATACCAAAGATACATCATACAAAACTACATCTCATGGTGAATCTAATGGTATATGTTTGTTGTACTAGATGTAATTCTTTTTCTCCACGTACATGGTCAAACTTTGTGATGTTTGACTTTTCAATAAATCTATATGCTATGGACCGAGGAGAGTGCCTCAGTCGAGACAGATCAAGTGCGTGTGAACGAGAGTGAGTAAGTTTGCAAACAGAGTATGTGTGTGAAAGAGAAAGTGACAACAAATGATAAATTAGAGAGAGAGTGTGTGTTTTTTCGTTTCTTATGTGAACATATCACGCATCCATCTCCGAGATGGAAAAGCAAGGCGAGGAGATACACGAAGATAGCTAGTGTGTGATTGTTTGCAACGGAGATAGACACCTCTGTAGCACATGTCCAATAGAGGTCTGGCCAACAAGGAACAAAGGTCGAGAGGGACCCATGGATGGCATGGACGCATGGGGAGGGAGAGAGCGTGTGTTTGTGATAGAGAGATCCCATCGAGATCTTGAGGGGACTATATGAGTGGGAGATCGAGGGAGTGCGTGCGCGATAGAAAGATGCCCCGAGAGAAATTGAGATAGACCATGCACATGTTTGTGACGGAGACTAAGATTAGCTAGTCATATACATATAGGGGGGACTGTGTGTGCCTACAATTGAGTGAGAGACCATCATACTTGGTTAGCTAGGCATGAGATTGTGTGTGTGCGCGTGTGAGATGGAGAGAGAACGAGGAGGAGAGATAGAGTTTTAGATGGGCCTATCGATTGCGAGTGAGATATGCATGTTTATGTGTGACCCAGGTGGATGAAGAGTTTGAGAGAGGGGGGGGGAAGAGCTCCGAGACGACATAGTGGTGCGTGAGAGAGTTATGGGCAAAGAGCCAAGGAATTTTTGTGCGTACGATGAGTGCACCCAAGATATCTAGCTTGGACTAGCTAGAGTATCATACATAGCGTGCGAGAGAGACCTATAGATGGTGTATATATGCATGCAAACTAGAAAGACCCCCCCCCCCACACACACACACAAAGAGAGAGAGAGAGAGAGAGAGAGAGATGGAGAGAAAGGGAGAGGGACCAACAAGGTTTTTGTGTCGGATGCGTGCGCAAAATTGAAGATTGTCGGAGAGAGAGAGAGAGAGAGAGAGAGAGAGAGAGAGAGAGAGAGAGAGAGAGAGAGAGAGAGAGAGAGAGAGAGAGAGAGAGAGAGAGAGAGAGAGAGAGAGAGAACAGGAGTCCGGGAGAGGGGGAGGTTTCGATATAAACTTGCATTCAAATATTTAAATTGGAGAACATGTTGTCTGCAATCCACACATGAACGGATATATGCGTATATCAAACAAGTTCATTAATTTGACTTTCAACATGTTCATGGAGTACTATAATACTGCACAACATGCTACTCGATTGACGTGTTCAATTTTGGATTTAGTTCACTATTTTGACCTACTGAACGAGCTATTTCATTGAATCGAGATATTTCATTTTGGGTTTGATTCACGTTTTTGTGTGGGTCAACTATTTGTCATATAGTTAATCGCTAGCAACGAGCATGTAAAAACACATTATTCCCGAGCATCATCGCTCCATCTAAAAAAGAAGTGGCAAGCTAATGTTTCAAAATTTGATCCGAATCGACTTGGTAAGGTAGCCGTGGATGCTCGTTCTCCCAAAATTTGAACGAACTGTTAAACATCCTCTCTGCTCGGTGGAATTCACCCGAGCAAATAAATGGGAGATGCGAAATTACCGTCCTATGTGGGACACGCATCAATTGGCCCGTTGTACATCGAGGGTAGGTTCGTAACTTCATCCAAGCGCGCCTTCTCGCCCGAAATGACATGTGCCGAATAATTCATAAACCATGGTCGGCAAAACACGCTCTCCTCGCCCGAAATAGCTCGCGCCCACTATTTCAAAACACGCTCTCCTCGCCCGAAATCGCTCGCGCCCACTATAGTTCAAAACACGCCCTCCTCGCCCGAAATCGCTCCCGCCAACTATTTGGGGAGAAGCAAAGTTACTCTACTATCCCCGACCCTCAGTACACAGACCCAAGCCGAGAAGCCTATAGGCAAGGGTAGAACTGTAACTCCCCCTCACATTTCAGACAAATGCGTCCGTAAGACATGGTTCCACTCCCCTCCCAATTCCCCCACCCCCCCCCCCCCCCCCGCCCGCCCCCATTCATACCTCGTGGGCGCCAAATCACCTTCTCCCCGGGAAGATCCCTTCTCCCGAACCGCGAATCCTCAGCCCCACCTCCATGACGCCCCCACCACACCAATTTCACAGCCTCCCTCCTTCCTAATGCCGGAGACGCTGTCCATTTGCCGTCATGCACTGGGACGTGTGCCACTTACTCCGTGCTGCTGGTGCTGCCTCGACGGCGGCCGCGTGAACCGTACCGGAGCCGATTCACCCCCGTCGTTGTTCACGGCGCTTGAGCGGCTCCAACTTCGGATCCGTCCAGAGTCCTGGCGCTGCTTCGGCGTAGCAGTCGACCGTCGCAACATCGCTCTTTCCCTACCGCCGGTCGCCACCGCAGCCGCGCCGGCCTCACCGACTCGCCAGCTGGACCTTCCTACTTCACCATGCCGCCAGATAGGTCGCACCCTCATCTCAAATCACTTTATTTAGGCGTCAGTTGTCTGAATTATTATTCTGGGCCAATCGATTCCCAATGGGAAGCAGCACCCCTCGAGGCGGCGGAGCTCCTAGGCTGCCAGTTGGCTGGTGTCTAACGTAAGGGTGCGGGGCCGCAAGTTCGCCGCGGAAGGAGCGCTTAGATGGCTATCTTTTAGAGTTGCATGGGTTGAAGGTACTGCTGCCGTCGGATCTGGATGACGGGGAGTCTTTGTGGATTGGCCCGGGGGCGGCGCAACCACGGCAGTGCGATGGGGCAGGGAGCGGGGTTTTGGCCGAGGCCACGGACGGCGGAGGCAGGCTGCTCTACCGTTGGTCGCTGGCTCTTCAGGGAAGATTCCGAACAATGTCAGCCGGGAGGCACAAGACGGCCAACTATCCGGCGTAGATCGGACAGTACCAAAATAAAATAAAATCGTGTGACCCCAATTTAGTCTTCAGTCAACAGACGTGTGACCACTCTCGTACCTTGCTGTTGATCTCTTAGTGTATTTCTTCAGATCAAAGAGATATGTCGTTCTTAACATTATGCGTTATCTGCATCTTCAGACACACCGTCTTCCGACTCACTGCAGCTGCTCCAACAAGGGAAGCATACACCAGAAGGGAGGTATAGTCCCCGCTCAACAGTTCCCTCCATCGAATGCGCGTGCCCGACATGGACAACCAAAACAACTGCAGGGCCATCGACAAGTCAGCACATGATGCTCACTCCTATGGATGGCAGCCAGATAGGTTGTACCCTCATCTTACTTGTGTGCAACATTTATGGCTTTGTTATTCATCTAAGCATGGAAAATAGATCATCACATTTCACTGTATATTCATGCTGATCTCTTACGGGTCTTTTTCAGGAGTTGACGTTATTCCATAGTTCAGCTAAGATACTTGTTCTTTAGGTAACGCTATTCCATAGTTATCATCCATCAGCCAATGCTATCACACAGGCTGGTGATTATATTATTATACCACTTCTAGTATTACCTATGTTGTTCTTTAATACTTTTGTGTGCCATCAAGTTAATCTCGAGTACAAACGATACATATTCTGTAGCTTTCATCTGTGTTCTCCCTTTAGTTTATGAGACCTGTTGCTGCTAGTTAACCCTTGTCCTACTATTTATGTCGTCTCCTACAGGCACTCATTACATAAATCTAACTACTAGTTGTCTTCCATGCATGTCAGATATAATTGCACACACTGATATATCCACAAGAACCTCACAGAGCAATGTAAAGGCCAATAAACTTGATGTCAATGATACCCAATATGATGGAACATGTAAAGGCAGTTCTTCAGAAGACCTGCAGAAAGATGATGAATCCTCTTCACCCCACGAGGTCATTGCTCTAACTTGGCCTGTGATATGGGTACAACATGTATCTAATGTCCTGGAGTGTATCTACTCTGTTGCAATGCCATGTGCTTAGCATGCTGATCATGCATGTAAATATGTCATGCCTTCCTGTTTTTCAGTACGTATTCCATTCATGATAACATGTTTTAAAATTCAAGTATTGTCATTCTACTCTATCGCAATGCCATATTCTTCATTTGGACATCATGCTTCTGAATATCTTATGCATTGTTATTCATCAGTATGTACTTCATCTGTCTAACATACCATGTTTTTTTACATTGAAGTGTTGTTCTAGTGGTCCGTTGCAATGCCATCTTATTTTCCCAATCATACACGTGTATGTTGCCTTAGATATTTCTGTACGTATTCCTTTAGCATACAATTTTACATTCAACTAGTGTTTTTTTTGTTGTGTTGTCCTGTCGTATCCCTAGCTCTTACACCATACTCCCTCCGTCCGGATTACATGTTGCCGAAATGGATAAAAAAGGATGTATGTAGAACTGAAATACGCCTAGACCCATCCATTTTTTTCCGGATGGAGGGAATACATGTCAATATGTCATGCCTTTCTATTCTTTAGTACCTATTCCATCTCTCTGCTGTCACATGTTTTATAATTAAAGCACCATTCTTCTATACAAGGCATGCAAGGGGAAGACGACTATGTTAGAATCTGAAGGGTTACAAACAAGGCCTTTGCAAAAGATCCAAATGCCAGGAGATAATTTTGGTAATGTCATGGAACACTTCTACGACAGCACAGGTATGACTATCTCGATTCTGTCATAAATTTGTCATGGATGTACATGCATGACAAAGACGCGACCTACTGTGACAAACATGTATCATCACGAAGTGTATTTTTTTTGTAGTGTTGAGCCTACGGAGATTAGTGGAAGAGGCCAAAAATGGGATTTTGGTAAAGTGGCAGAAGGTGTTTGATGCTGGTTTGGGAAAGTAGATGATTTCCATTTGCCATGAGACTCCACAAGGTGAAAATGTCACATATAATTAGGGCATTCCACCAATTTTGAGCTCATTTGGGCAGAGTTTCCAATGCAACTTTTGTAAACCCTAGAAATTAGCAGAAATGAACTTGTGCAGATCTAGTTGAGCAAATCATTTCTCCTTGATGCACCACTTGGTGTAGTGGCCTCATTTTGTCATATTAACATGATCACAAAAGTTGGGGTCAAGGAGAGAAAGTTGGTAGTACAAAGCTATTCAAATTTGATTCTGGTCAGAGAGGGTTTTGGTGCATTTTGGTGAACCAAACTGACCTTAATTGAGATGCGACTTTGCAAGGTGATCACAATGTGCATTTGTGACTTGCTGGATTTTCCTTGGATTTTTATGAAAATATTTCCTATATAAATATTTCAAATCCTTGAAATGGGCAGAAATGGTTTTGGAAGGTTTTGTCCAATATTTTGAACATGACCATGTGTTGAAACTATTATATAAGTAAATTATATGTCCACCGAGTTTCCCTGATTTTTGTCAAATATTTTTGAAACAATAAAATAATTTTTCCCTATTAAAGACCATTTCTGGCCTTAAGAAAAGGGTTTTAAATAAAATAGGAAAGTAACTTTTAAAATTATATTTTTGTGGTTTATGGGAATCCTATATCTAATAGGTTTCAAATATACTCTTTGAAATATTTTTCATACCCCAAATCAAGTACTTGTAGTGCAAACCTCAATTCAGGGGGTTTTGGAAAAGTAATTTTTGAAAATACTATTTGGCCAAATTATTTTTGTAAGAAAATACTATATTGCACTATACACATGGCATGATCATTGGGCAGAAGTTTGGGGCAGGGAGATGAAGTATGTAAAGTGGAGTAGTTGACTTTAAAGAGCACTTGAAAATCACAGAGAGAAAACCAACTCCAAATAAAAGGCCAAATAATGCAAAAGTTTTTGTTGGTCGCAATTTTCATCCTTTATTAATGCTAATGACATGTTACAAAATGCAGGGTGTGACAAAACACTAGCACCTAAATCACACAAAGCATAGCATTCACGATCTTTAATTTTAATTTTAATAGTAGGTTCCCACTAATCATAAAGTTTTCTAGGGATAGAAACTTCCAATTCAAGTTTTTCTTCATAAGGTTGCATCAAAGCATCAACGATATGTTTAGTAAAAGATTTATTTTGGCTATAAGCATGAGGAGAATTCAGCACGGATTGCAACAAGGAAATACAATCTATCAAAGAGTGCTATCTCTTGAGCACTGCGTTGGATTTCCTTGAAGAGGAAAGGATGATGCAGCAAAGTAGCGTAAGTATTTCCCTCAGTTTTTGAGAACCAAGGTATCAATACAGTAGGAGGCTACGCGTGAGTCCCTCGTACCTGCACAAAGAAAATAACTCCTCGCAACCAACGCGATATTGGGTTGTCAATCCCTTCACGGTCACTTACGAGAGTGAGATTTGATAGATATGATAGGATAACATTTTTGGTATTTTTGTTATAAAGATGCAAAGTAAAATAAAAGCAAAGTGAAAAAGCAAAGGAAATAACAAAGTATTGGAAGATTAATATGATGACGATAGACCCGGGGGGCATAGGTTTAACTAGTGGCTTCTCTCAAGAGCATAAGTATTTTACGGTGGGTGAACGAATTATTGTTGAGCAATTGACATAATTGAGCATAGTTATGAGAATATCTAGGTATGATCATGTATATAGGCATCACGTCCGAGACAAGTAGACCGACTCCTGCCTGCATCTACTTCTAATACTCCACTCATCGACCGCTATCCAGCATGCATCTAGAGTATTAAGTTCATGAAAACAGAGTAACGCCTTAAGCAAGATGACATGATGTAGAGGGATAAATTCATGCAATATGATAAAAAACCCATCTTGTTATCCTCGATGGCAACAATACAATACGTGCCTTGCTGCCCCTACTGTCACTGGGAAAGAACACCGCAAGATTGAAACCAAAGCTAAGTACTTCTCCCATTGCAAGAAAGATCAATCTAGTAGGCCAAACCAAACTGATAATTAGAAGAGACTTGCAAAGATAACCAATCATACATAAAAGAATTCAGAGAAGATTCAAATATTCTTCATAGATAATCTTGATCATAAACCCACAATTCATCGGTCTCAACAAACACACCACAAAAACAAGATTACATCGAATAGATCTCCACAAGAGAGGGGGAGAACATTGTATTGAGATCCAAAAAGAGAGAAGAAGCCATCTAGCTACTAACTATGGACCCGAAGGTCTGAGCTAAACTACTCACACTTCATCGGAGATGCTATGGTGTTGATGTAGAAGCCCTCCATGATGGATGCCCCCTCCGGCGGAGCTCCGGAACAGGCCCCAAGATGGGATCTCGTGGGTGCAGAAGGTTGCGGCGGTGGAATTAGGTTTTTGGCTCCGTATCTGATCGTTTGGGGTATGTAGGTATATATAGTAGGAAGGAGTACGTCGGTGGAGCAACAGGGGGCCCACGAGGGTGGATGGCGCGCCTTGGGGGGGTGGGCGCGCCCCCTACCTCGTGGCCTCCTCTTTTCTTTCTTGACGTAGGGTCCAAGTCTCTTGGATCATAATCTTCCTAAAAATCACGTTCCCGAAGGTTTCATTCCGTTTGGACTCCGTTTGATATTCCTTTTCTGCGAAACTCTGAAATATGCAAAAAAAAACAACAATTCTGGGTTGGGCCTCCGGTTAATAGGTTAGTCCCAAAAATAATATAAAAGTGTATAATAAAGCCCAATAATGTCCAAAACAGTAGATAATATAGCATGCAGTAATCAAGAATTATAGATACGTTGGAGACGTATCAAAGAGCAATTACCATAATTAAATTCCTTGAAATCCAAAATAGTGGGTTCATTAATATCTAGAGTTTTGATCTCTTGAATCCCACTTTTACCAATTTTAGCATCAAGATCTAAAAACTCTGAATTTTTGGAACGCCTTCTAGGTAAAGGTGGCTCATATACAGTCCCATCATTATCAAGATTCATATTGGAAAACAAAGATTCAGTAGGGGACACATCAATAACTTTTAGATCTTCATCTGTATTTTCATAGAAACTAGAAGAACACGCTTTCACAAAGCAATCTTTCTTACCACGCATCCTAGCGGTTCTTTCTTTGCACTCATCAATGGAAATTCTCATGGCTTTGACAGACTCATTGATATCATGCTTAGGTGGAATAGATATATGTTTCAAAATATCAACATCAAGAGAAATTCTATCAACGTTCCTAGCCAATTCATCAACTTTGAGCAATTTTTCTTCAAGCAAAGCATTGAATTTTTTTTGCGAATTCATAAACTCTTTAACACTAGTCTCAAATTTAGAGGGTATCTTATTAAATTTTCCATAAGAGTTGTTGTAGTAATTACCATAATTATTAGAGGAATCACTAGGATACGGCCTAGGATTAAAGTTTCCTCTATACGCGTTGTTACCAAAATTATTCCTACCGATAAAATTCACATCCATAGATTATTTATTATTCTCAATCAAAGTAGACAAAGGTATATCATTAGGATCAGAAGAAACACTTCTATTAGCAAATAATTTCATAAGTTCATTCATCTTTCTGCTCAAAACATTAATTTCTTCTATCACATGCATTTTTTTATTAGTAGATCTTTCGGCGTGCCATTGAGACATTGAGAATAATTAACCATAATATTATCTACGAGTTTAGTAGCTTCTCCTAAAGTGATTTCCATAAAAGTGCCTCCCGCGGCCGAATCTAAAAGATTTCTAGAAGCAAAATTCAATCCGACATAAATATTTTGTATAATCATCCACAAATTCAAACCATGTGTAGGGCAATTACGTATCATTAATTTCATCCTCTCCCAAGGTTGTGCAACATGTTCATGATCAAGTTGCTTAAAATTCATAATATCATTTCTAAGAGAGATGATCTTAGCGTGAGGAAAATACTTAGAGATAAAAGCATCTTTGCACTTATTCCAAGAATCAATACTATTTTTAGGAGAAGACGAAAACCAAGCTTTAGCACGGTCTCTAAGCGAAAAAGGAAATAGTTTCAGTTTAACATTATCATTGTCCACATCTTTATTATTTTGCATATCACACAAATCAACAAAGCTATTTAGATGGGTAGCGGCATCTTCACTAGGAAGGCCGGCGTATTGATCTTTCATGACAAGATTCAACAAAGCAGCATTAATTTCACAAGACTCGGTATCGGTAAGAGGAGCAATCAGAGTGCTAAGAAAATCACTGTTGTTGGTATTGGTAAAGTCACACAAATTAGTATTATCTTGAGCCATCATGACAAGCAAGCGATCCAACACACGGTCAAACAAGAAGCAAGCAAAAAAGAGGCGAACGGAAAAGAGAGGGCGAATAAAACGGCAAGGGTGAACTGGGGGAGAGGAAAACGAGAGGCAAATGGCAAATAATGTAATGCGAGGGAGATGAGTTTGTGATGGGTACTTGGTATGTCTTGACTTGACTTGACTTGGAGTAGATCTCCCCGGCAATGGTGCCAGAAATCCTTCTTGCTACCTCTTGAGCACCGCGCTGGTTTTCCCTTGAAGAGGAAAGGGTGATGCAGTAAAGTAGCGTAAGTAATTCCCTCAGTTTTTGAGAACCAAGGTATCAATCCAGTAGGAGACCACGCACGAGTGCCTCGCACCTACACAAACAAACAAGAACCTCGCAACCAACGCGATAAAGGGGTTGTCAATCCCTCAACGGTCACTTATGGAGTGAGATCTGATAAATATGATAAGATAATATTTTTGGTATTTTTATGATAAAGAGGCAAAGTAAAGAAAGCAAAATAAACGGTGACAGAAATAGCTAAGTGTTGGAAGATTAATATGATGGAAAATAGACCCGGGGCCCATAGGTTTCAATAGTGGCTTCTCTCAAGAGCATAAGTATTACGGTGGGTGAACAAATTACTGTTGAGCAATTGATAGAATGGAGCATAGTTATGAGAATATCTAGGTATGATCATGTATATAGGCATCACGTCCGTGACAAGTAGACCGACTCCTGCCTGCATCTACTACTATTACTCCACACATCGATCGCTATCCAGCATGGATCTAGAGTATTAAGTTCAAAAGAACAGAGTAATGCTTTAAGTAAGATGACATGATGTAGAGGGATAAACCCATGCAATATGATATAAACCCCATCTTGTTATCCTTGATGGCAACAATACAATTCGTGCCTTATTACCCCTGCTGTCACTGGGAAAGGACACCGCAAGATTGAACCCAAAGCTAAACACTTCTCCCATTGCAAAAAAGATCAATCTAGTAAGCCAAACCAAACTGATAATTCGAAGAGACTTGCAAAGATAACCAATCATACATAAAATAATTCAGAGGAGATTCAAATATTGTTCATAGATAAACTTGATCATAAACCCACAATTCATCGGTCTCAACAAACACACCGCAAAAGAAGATTACATCGAATAGATCTCCAAGAAGATCGAGGAGAACATGGTATTGAGATCCAAAAAGGGAGAAGAATCCATCTAGCTAATAACTATGGACCCGAAGGTCTGAGGTAAACTACTGACACATCATCGGAGAGGCTATGGTGTTGATGTAGAAGCCCTCCGTGATCAGTGCCCCCTCCGGCAGGACGCCGAAAAAGGTCCCAAGATGGGATCTCACGGGTACAGAAGGTTGCGGCGGTGGAATTTGGTTTTCGTGGATGCTTCTATTGATTTGGGGGTACGTAGGTATATATAGGAGGAAGAAGTACGTCGGTGGAGCAACGTGGGCCCCACGAGGGTGGAGGGCGCGCCTTGGGGGTGGGGGGTAGGCGCGCCCCCTGCCTCGTGCTCTCCTAGTTGCTTTCTTGATGTAGGGTTCAAGTCCTCTGGATCATGTTCGTTCCGAAAATCACGTTCCCGAAGGTTTCATTCCATTTGGACTCTGTTTGATATTCTTTTTCTACGAATCACTGAAATAGGCAAAAAACAGCAATTTGGGTTGGGCATCCGGTTAATAGGTTAGTCCCAAAAATGATATAGAAGTGTATAATAAATCCCATTAATCATCCACAATAGAATATAATATAGCATGAAGCAATCAAATATTAGAGATACGTTGGAGACGTATCAATAAGCACATGCAAGACATACATCAAGTGTTCTCAAATCCTTAAAGACTCAATCCGATAAGATAACTTTAAAGGGAAAACTCAATCCATTACAAGAGAGTAGAGGGGGAGAAACATCATAGGATCCAACTATATATAGTAGCAAAGCTCGCGATACATCAAGATCATGCCATATCAAGAACACGAGAGAGAGAGAGAGAGATCAAACACATAGCTACTGGTACATACCCTCAGTCCCGAGGGTGAACTACTCCCTCCTCATCATGGAGAGCGCAGGGATGATGAAGATGGCCACCAGTGAGGGTTCCCCCCCTCCGGCAGGGTGCCGAAACAGGGTCCCGATTGGGTTTTGTTGGCTACAGAGGCTTGCGGCGGTGGAACTCTCGATCTATTCTGTTCCCCAATGTTTTTAGGGTATATATATATATATATATATATATATATATATATATATATATATATATATATATATATATGCGAAAGAAGTCGGTCAGGGGAGCCACGAGGGGCCCACGAGGGTGGGGGCACACCAGGGGGCAGGCGCGCCTCCCTGCCTCGTGGCCACCTCGAAGCTTCCCTGACGTCTACTCCAAGTCTCCTGGATAGCTTCCGTTCCAAAAATAACTCTCCTGAAGATTTCATTCCGTTTGGACTCCGTTTGATATTCCTTTTCTTCGAAACACTAAAATAGGCAAGAAAACAACAATTTGGCCTGGGCCTCTAGTTAATAGGTTAGTCCCAAAAATAATATAAAAGTTTTTAATAAATCCCAAAAACATCCAAAACAGATAATATAAGAGCATGGAACAATAAAAAATTATAGATACGTTGGAGAAGTATCAAGCATCCCCAAGCTTAATTCCTGCTCGTCCTCGAGTAGGTAAATGATAAAAACAGAATTTTTGATGTGGAATGCTACCTAGCATATTTATCAATGTAATTTTCTTTATTGTGGCATGAATATTCAGATCCACAAGATTGAAAATAAAAGTTTAATATTGACAGAAAAACAATAATACTTCAAGCATACTAATAAAGCAATCATGTCTTCTCAAAATAACATGGCCAAAGAAAGTTATCCCTACAAAATCATATAGGCTGGCTATGCTATATCTTCATCGAACAAAGTATTTAATCATGCACAACCCCGATAACAAGCCAAGCAATTTTTTCATACTTTTGATGTTCTCAAACTTTTTCAACTTTCACGCAATACGTGAGCGTGAGCCATGGACATAGCACTATAGGTGGAATAGAATGGTGGTTGTGGAGAAGACAAAAAAGGAGAACATAGTTTCACATCAACTAGGTGTATCAGCGAGCTATGGAGATGCCCACCAGTAGATATAAATGTGAGTGAGTAGGGATTGCCATGCAACGGATGCACTAGAGCTATAAGTGTATGAAAGCTCAATAAAAGAAACTAAGTGGGTGTGCATCCAACTTGCTTGCTCATGAAGACCTAGGGCAATTTTGAGGAAGCCCATCATTGGAATATACAAGCCAAGTTCTATAACATAAGATTCCCACTAGTATAAAAGTGAAAACATAGGAGACTCTCTATCATGAAGATCATGGTGCTACTTTGAAGCACAAGTGTGGTAAAAGGATAGTAGCATTGTCCCTTCTCTCTTTTTCTCTCATTCTTTTTTTATTTTTTTACTTGGGGCTTTCTCTCTTTTTTATGGCCTCTTTTTTTCCGTCCGGAGTCTCATCCCAACTTGTGGGGGAATCATAGTCTCCATCATCCTTTCCTCACTGGGACAATGCTCTAATAATGATGATCATCACACTTTTATTTACTTACGACTCAAGAATTACAACTCAATACTTAGAACAAAATATGACTCTATGTGAATGCCTCCGGTGGTGTACCGCGATATGCAATGATTCAAGAGTGACATGTATGAAAAATTATGAACGGTGCATTTGCCACAAATCCTATGTCAACTACATGATCATGCAAAGCAATATGACAATGATGGAGCATGTCATAATAAATGGAACGGTGGAAAGTTGCATGGCAATGTATCTCGGAATGTCTATGGAAATGCCATGATAGGTAGGTATGGTGGCTGTTTTGAGGAAGGTATATGGTGTGTGTATGATACCAGCGAAAGGTGTGCGTTATTATAGAGGCTAGCAATGGTGGAAGGGTGAGAGTGCGTATAATCCATGGACTCAAATTATTCATAAAGGACTCACATACTTATTGCGAAAATCTATTAGTTACCGAAACTAAGTACTACACGCATGCTCCTAGGGGGATAGATTGGTAGGAAAAGACCATCGCTCGTCCCCGACCACCACTCATCAGGAAGACAATCAATAAATAAATCATGCTCTGACTTCATCACATAACGGTTCCTATACGTGCATGCTACGGGAATCAAAAACTTTAACACAAGTATCTCTCAAATTCACAACTACTGAACTAGAATGAGTCTAATATCACAATCTTCATATCTCAAAACAATCATAAGGAGTCAAACTTCTCATAGTAGTCAATGCACTTTATATGATAGTTTTTGTTATACCCATCTTGGATGCTCATTATATTAGGACTAATTTTATAGCCAAAGCAAATTACCATGCTGTTCTAAAATACTCTCAAAATAATATGAGTGAAGCATGAGAGATCAATAATTTCTATAAAATAAAACCACCACCGTGCTCTAGAAAGATATAAGTGAAGCACTAGAGCAAAATTATCTAGCTCAAAACATATAAGTGAAGCACATAGAGTATTCTAATAAATTCTGATTCATGCGTGTCTCTCCAGAAGGTGTGTAAAGCAAGGATGATTGTGGTAAACTAGAAAACAAATACTCAAATCATACAAGACGCTCCAAGAAAAACACATATCATGTGGGGAATAAAAATATAGCCTCAAGTAAAGTTACCGATAGACGAACACGAAAGAGGGGATGCCTTCCGGGGCAACCCCAAGCTTAGGCTTTTGGTTGTCCTTGAATTTTACCTTGGGGTTCCTTGGGCATCCCCAAGCTTAGGCTCTTGCACTCCTTATTCCAAAATTCATCAAATCTTTACCCAAAAACTGGAAAACTTCACAACACAAAACATAACAGAAAATCTCATGAGCTCCGTTAGTATAAGAAAATAAACCACCACTTTAAGGTACTGTAATGAACTCATTCTTTATTTTTATTTGTGATAAACTACTGTATTCCAACTTCTCTATGGTTCATACCACCCGATACTACTCATAGATTCATTAAAATAAGCAAACAACGCACGAAAAACAGAATTTGTCAAAACAGAACAGTCTATAGCAATCTGTAACAAGCGAATACTTCTGGAACTCCAAAAATTCTGAAATAAATTGGTGGACGTGACAAATTGGTCTATTAACCATATGCAAAAATAATCAACCTAAAGCACTCTCCAGTAAAAAATGGCAGCTAATGTCGTGAGTGCTAAAGTTTCAGTTTTTTATAGCAAGATCGCAAAGACTTCACCCAAGTCTTCCCAAAGGTTCTACTTGGCACAAACACTAATTTAAACATAAAACCACATCTAAACAGAAGATAGATGAATTATTTATTACTAAACAGGAACAAAAAGCAAAAAATAAAATAAAATTGGGTTGCCTCCCAACAAGCGCTATCGTTTAACGCCCCTAGGTAAGCATAAAGCAAGAATAGATCTAAGTCTTGTCATCTTTGGTATGCAATCCATAAGTGGCTCTCAT
Organism: Aegilops umbellulata; assembly: GCA_032464435.1. Classification (NCBI taxonomy): domain Eukaryota; kingdom Viridiplantae; phylum Streptophyta; class Magnoliopsida; order Poales; family Poaceae; genus Aegilops; species Aegilops umbellulata. The sequence continues at coordinate 439,444,017 of CP136060.1, forward strand.
AATAGATTCATAAGGTAGTTTAATTTTATTTCTAGGAAAGTGTTCCATGCCTTGCCTTTCCTTAACGGAAATTGGAATCTAATATTTCGTTCTTTCATGTCAATAATTGCACCAATCGCTTTATGGAAAGGTCTACCAAGAATAATAGGACAAGTAGGATTGCAATCTATATCAAGAACAATGAAATCTACGAGCACATAAGTCCTATTTGCAACAATAAGAACATCATTAATCCTTCCCATAGGTTTCTTAATGGTGGAATCTGCAAGATGCAAATTTAAAGAACAATCATCAAATTCGCGGAAACCTAACACATCACACGAAGTTTTTGGAATCGTGGAAACACTAGCACCCAAATCACATAAAGCATAGCATTCATGATCTTTAATCTTAATTTTAATAGTAGGTTCCCACTCATCATAAAGTTTTCTAGGGATAGAAACTTCTAGCTCAAGCTTTTCTTCATAGGATTGCATTAAAGCATCAACAATATGTTTAGTAAAAGCTTTATTTTGATTATAAGCATGAGGAGAATTAAGACTTATTGCAAAAAGGAAATACAATCTATCAAAGAGAAAATATCATAATTAAATTCCTTGAAATCCAAAATAGTGGGTTCATTGCTATGTAAACTTTTGACCTCTTCAATCCCACTTTTATTAATTTTATCATCAAGATCTAAAAACTCCGAATCATTGGGACGACTTTTAACTAAAGTTGACTCATCGCCAGTCCCTTCTTTATCAAGATTAATATCGGAAAACAAAGATTTAATAGGAGTCACATCAATTACTTTTAGATCTTCATCTTTATCATCATAAAAACTAGAAGAACACGCTTTCACAAAGCAATCTTTTTTAGCATGCATCCTGGCGGTTCTTTCTTTGCATTCATCAATAGAAATTATCATGGCTTTGAGAGACTCATTGATGTCATTATTAGGTGGAATAGATCTAAGTTTCAAAGAATCAACATCAAGAGAAATTCTATCCACGTTCCTAGCCAACTCATCAATCTTAGACAATTTTTCTTCAAGCAAAGCATTGATATTCTTTTGCGAATTTTTAAATTCTTTAACACTATTCTCAAAATCAGAGGGCATATTATTAAAATTTCCATAAGAGTTGTTGTAGGATTTACCATAATTATTAGAGGGATTACTAGGGAACGACCTAGAATTAAAGTTTCCTCTATACGCATTGTTACCAAAATTGTTCCTACCAACAAAATTCACATCCATAGAATCATTATTATTCTCAATCAAAGTGGACAAGGGCATATCATTAGGATCAGAAGAAACACTCTTATTAGCTAACAATTTCATAAGTTCATCCATCTTTCCACTCAAAACAGTAATTTCTTCAATCGCATGAACTTTTTTACTAGTGGATCTTTCGGTGTGCCATTGAGAATAATTAACCATAATATTATCTAGGAGTTTGGTAGCTTCTCCTAAAGTGATTTCCACAAAAGTGCCTCCCACGGCCGAATCTAAAAGATTTCTAGAAGCAAAATTCAATCCGGCATAATTTTTTTGTATAATCATTCATAAATTCGAACCATGTGTAGGGAAATTACGTATCATTAATTTCATCCTCTCCCAAGCTTGTGCAACATGCTCATGATCAAGTTGCTTAAAATTCATGATATCGTTCTAAGAGAGGTGATCTTAGCGGGAGGAAAATACTTAGAGATAAAAGCATTTTTACACTTATTCCATGAATCAAAACTATTTTTAGGCAAAGAAGAGAACCAAGTTTTAGCACGATCTCTAAGCGAAAACGGAAATAGCTTCAATTTAACAATATCATTATCCACATCTTTCTTCTTTTGCATATCACACAAATCAACAAAGTTGTTTAGATGGGTAGAGGCATCTTCTCTAGGAAGGCCAGAAAATTGTTTTTTCATGACAAGATTCAACAAAGTAGCATTAATTTCACAAGATTCAGCATCGGTAATATGAGCAATCGGAGTGATAATAAAATCATTGTTGTTGGTATAGGAAAAGTCACATAATTTACTGTTGTCTTGAGCCATCGTGACAAACAATCAATCCAACACACAAGCACACAAGAGGCAAGCGGAAAGAGGTGAACGGAGAAGAGGCAAAGAAAAGCCAAAGGATTTTCGAAAATTGTTTTAGAAGTGGGGGAGAGGAAAACGAGAGGCGAATGGCAAATAATTTAATGCGAGGGAGAAGAGTTTATGATGGGTACTTGGTATGTCTTGACTTGAGCATAGATCTCCCCGGCAACGGTGCTAGAAATCCTTCTTGCTACCTCTTGGGCATGCGTTCGTTTTCCCTTGAAGAGGAAAGGGTGATGCAGCAAAGTAGCGTAAGTATTTCCCTCAATTTTTATGAACCAAGGTATCAATCCAGTAGGAGACTACACGCAAGTCACCTAGTACCTGCACAAACAATCAAGAACGTTGCAACCAGCACAATAAAGAGGTTGTTAATCCCTTCACGGTCACTCGCAAAAGTGACATCTAATAGAGATAGTAAGATAAATATTTTTGGTATTTTTGTTGTATAGATTGGAAAGTAAAGATTACAAAATAAACGGCGATAGAAATTGGCAAGTTGATGAGGTTTCACTAGTGGCTTCTCTCAAGATAGCATATGTTACGGTGGGTGAACAAATTACTGCCGAGCAATTGATAGAAAAGCGCATAGTTATGAGAATACCTAGGAATGATCATGAATACAGGCATCATGTCTGTGTCAAGTAGACCGAAACGATTCTGCATCTACTACTATTACTCCACACATCGACCGCTATCCAGCATGCATCTAGAGTATTAAGTTAATAAGAACAGAGTAACGCATTAAGCAAGATGACATGATGTAGAGGGATAAACTCAAGCAATATGTTATAAACCCCATCTTTTTATCCTCGATGGCAACAATACAATGCGTGCCTTGCTGCCCCTACTGTTACTAGGAAAGGACACCGCAAGATTGAACCCAAAGCTAAGCACTTCTCCCATTGCAAGAAAGATCAATCTAGTAGGCCAAACTAAACCGATAATTCGAAGAGACTTGCAAAGACATCAACTCATGCATATAAGAATTCAGGGAAGAACCAAATAATATTCATATATAATCTTGGTCATGAATCCATAATTCATTGAATCTTGGCAAACACACCACAAAAGTATTACATCGAATAGATCTCTGTCGGTGTCAAAACCGGCGGATCTCGGGTAGGGGGTCCCGAACTGTGCGTCAAGGTCGGATGGTAACAGGAGACAAGGGACACTTTATTTTACCCAGGTTTGGGCCCTCTCGATGGAGGTAAAACCCTACTCCTGCTAGATTAATATTGATGATATGGGTAGTACAAGAGTAGATCTACCACGAGATCAAGGAGGCTAAACCCTAGAAGCTAGCCTATGGTATGATTGTGTATGATGATGGTTGTCCTATGGACTACAACCCTCCGGTTTATATAGACACCGGATAGGGTTAGGGTTACACAGAGTCGGTTACAATGGTAGAAGATCTTGAATATCCGCACGCCTAGCTTGCCTTCCACGCCAAGGAAAGATCCTTCCGGACACGGGACGAAGTCTTCAATCTTGTATCTTCATAGTCCTGGAGTCCGGCTAAAGGTATAGTTCGGCTATCCGAACCCCCCCTAATCCAGGACTCCCTCAATCTCCAAGAACATCAAGGAGAACTTTGTATTGAGAACCAACGAGAGAGAAGAAGACATCTAGATAATAACTATGGACCCGAAGGTCTGTGGTAAACTACTCACGCTTCATCGGAGAGGCTATGGTGTTGATGTAGAAGCCCTCCGTGATCGATTCCCCCTTCGGTACATCGCAAGAAAAGGCCCCAAGATGGGATCTCACTGGTACAGAAGGTTGCGGCGGTGGAAAAGTGGTTTCGTGGCACCCCCTGGTGTTTTAGGGTATAAGAGTATATATAGGTGAAAGAAGTACGTCGATGGAGCTCTGTGGCGCCCACAAGGTTGGGGGCGCGCCTACCCCCTGGACGCACCCTCCTGCGTCGTGGCTGCCTCGCGGAGTTCCAGACATCAACTCCAAGTCTTCTGGATTGCGTTTGTTCCAAGAAAGATCATCGCGAAGCTTTCATTCCGTTTGGATTCCGTTTGGTATACTGTTTCTGCGAAACACTGAAATAGGCAAAAAAAAACAGAAACTGGCACTAGGCCTTTGGTTAATAGGTTAGTCCCAAGAATAATATAAAAGAGCATATTAAAGCCCATTAAACATCCAAAACGGATAATATAATAGCATGGAACAATCAAAAATTATACATACGTTGGAGACGTATCTCTCTCCGTCGTTGCTCCACCCGTGGATCTACATGTATACCCATTCTTCATTCTTATTAATGTGCTTCGGGTCATGAATGGTTTCTAAGTGTCTGTCTTTTTCCGTCGGTAACTATTTATTCATGTGTTGCTTGGGGGATACGATTTTTCCTGAATATAAGATTATAGATTATGGTGTCCTATGACCAAGTTGATATTTCTTGGTGTATACACCTACAGAGATCTGTTGGATTCTTCATTGTGTTATGGATTCTACATGACCGTGATTTAATTTTGCAGAGAAGAAAAACCACCATTGCTCTTACATTTTTAAGAGGCGCTGCAAGATAGAGATGTACCATTCTTATATATGATTTGTAGATCGGTTGTATTGTTGTAGATCAAAGGAAAGTAGATCAGTTGTATTTTTCTTTTCAGTACTTCTCCTTGCAGGCAAAACAAAGGCACAATTAGTTGTATTGTTGTGCTTCTTTTACCTAAAAGGAAAGTAGGTGGAAGACAACATTTCATTACAGAATAATAAAGTTGTTTATATACTATCTTATCAATGCTCCACTTCTTTTTACATAATCTGAATTGGTGATATACTTGCCTAAGCTTATATGCTAATTGCTTGTGCACAATATGCCCATCCGGTTTACATACTATTTTTTAGCACTGCAAAGGATGTAAGATGATACGTATTTTGTCATGTTATTTTCCTTGTGATGGTTGATAATATTAATGCTACAATTCTTCTATGGACCAGGTCGACGATATCCTTTTGGATATCTTCATAATATAAACGAAATCATGATATCTGGGGAAGGCAACGCAAAACTGTGTATGTTGTTTTGTATTTTGAAGAACATGTCTTAGCCCTTTGATTGAAAATGTCAGAGGTAGATGTGGTTCTGTGACCTACTACAAATAATTCATCCATATTTTTCTTACATAGAACTGCTTTGATTCACATGTGACCAGCTCTTTGCTTGGGCCATTCTCCTCAATATTATCATATATAGTGTGTTCTTTTTCACATTCCTCTTTAAATGATTGCTGCTGTTTATTTACATTGTTTAGACTTCTGAAACTCTATATTCATGTGTTAAAATCACTTGTACACATGCCATTTTAGCTCTATCATCTTTTAGAATGGTTAATCGTATCTGGTTGTATGTCGTTTTGCGGCAACGCGCGGCAAGCCGCGCCACCTATCTAGTACTAAATTGAATCACACATGAAAATGCTAGTGATGGTGGTTGGGGTCGGCCTGACACTCGTATAGTACCACCAATGGTCTAGAGGGATGCTACCCAACTAGCTGTGGGTAGTAGCAGCTGGAAGATCTTGGTACAGATGCTCCAAACTTTTGTTCAATTTTTCAAGCAAAAACGCGTGCATAGATGACTGGAGGTGCGTGGCGTAACTTGTTGATGTCTTGCAGTACGTACTCCCTCCGCTTCTTTTTAGTCTGCATATAAAATTGAGTTAAAAGCACCCCAGGTACCTCAACTTACACAGAATGTGATGATTTAGTCCCAAACTTATAAAACACACCATACCCCAACTTATCTTGGATGTGATGATCTGGTCTTGGGCCTATCACAACAAGACACTTGGCAGCCAGGTGGACAGACCGGTTGTTGCGGCACTTTTGCATGTACTCCCTACGTTTCTTTTTATACTGCATATAACGTTTGGTCAAAGTCAAGCTTTGTAAAGTTTGACTAACTTTATATTAAAGAATATAAACATTGACAATATGAAATCAACATTATAAAATGCACCACGAAATGTATTTTCATACTATATAGTTTTAATATTGTAGATGTTCATATTTTTATATATAAATTTGGTCAAAATTTATGTAGTTTGACTTTGACCAAATCTTATATACGGAGTAAAAAGAAACGGAGGGAGTACCCGCCCGTTGTTTTCACTAATCAACCCGTAGGACGACCTAATCCCAACCCCTGAGGTCATGTCTCCCTGCTCACCGTCGCGCTGCTGCCTGCCCCGGCAGCCGGAGTCAATGTGATGGCTGTGCTCGCGGCGTTACCCAACTTCTCCGACTTCACGCGGCTGCTAGCGTACTACCAGGTGGCCCTGGTGTTGGCGAGGCAGTCGTCGCTGACGCTGCTGGTCGTGCCCGACACCAACTTGCCTCACTCGCCCTCCGACTTCGCTGCGGCCGCCGGCCCAGCTCGTGCTCGCTTGCACCTCCGCCCCATTCACCCTATCGTTCCCGCTTAGCTCGACTGTATGTTCCTTGTCGACTCCCTTGCATCATTGACTCGATCTGAACAGTGCTCCCGCTGGCCGGCCGTGTACAAACCTCCCCGTCGGCCAGCCGTGAACTAAACCCACGCCCGTTACCGGAAACCCACGCTGTGCTGGTGCGTGGTGCACTCCGCCTCGCTACACTGGATCAGCACTCCAGGGAGATCTCCTCCGGCGCCGCGCTAGAGTTTACCTTGAAGTTACACTGGATCAGCACCCTCGCCCCTGCATCACATCGCACACGTACAACACCTGCTACTGTTAGTGCTGGATAAATTCAGAGTCTAAGCTCTTGTTTTGACCAGAGAAACAGAAACGCCAGAATTTGAGAATTTGTTGCTAATTCATACGGTTAATCTGGTTCAGAGTTTATTGCAAAAGTGTGAACCCACCTAAAAGTATAGATTGAACCCACCTAAAACTACCGTAGCAATATAGAGTGGTAGAGCATGGGCAACATTGTTCAGATCATGCACGCATGCAGGTGTACTTTTTGCGCTCTGGATTGTTACTCTGTCCTGTCAAAACAGTATGCCTAATGCCTCTTAGGTTCATATCAGGCATAACATTTTGGTGCCAATACATGGTCAGAGTTCAAACTTGAGCGACACCAACCACAGACAGAGCACTCACTACGCGACTCTGCACCAACCTGGGAAAACTCTAAAAGGAAAAGGAGAGTACAAATAGCTACTACGTATTAAGATATCTGGCACTAGCACTCTGCATTCAGTAGGATCAGTTAAAAGCATTCAGCCAAGAACTAGTTAAACGTGTACAATATAAGGTTAAAAGTATGCTTAATGCCTCCTCAATTCATATCTTTCTTTTACTTTTTAGTCGAGTCTCCTCGGTTCATATCAAAGATACGCTGCTAATGCGAATGTATGAGTTCAGACCAATGAAACTGCAGTTTTACCCTAAAGCAACTTGTCATCTCTACATATCAGTGAATCCCCACTACAACTTGTCATATATATATATCCTACATCCTACATTTGTAAGAAGTCGATCCCCACTACAAGGCATTCTCTTAACATGCAGATTGTCCACATCAGCAGTCGACCATGTCAGCAATTCTCCATCCACCCAAACATGAGCCACCCCGTCTTCCACTTTAACTATGCAATTATGTGGAGCCACGTCACCCCAAAATACTACTACAAGTTCGGTCACTGCGTCTCTCCCTCAACTGTAACTGAAGGTGATAAATCACAGAACAGTCCATCTCTTACGCATGAACTTAAATCATAGAACCGTCAATCTCTTACGCATGGCCACTATCTGTGCAACCATTTTAATGCTGACTGTTAGCTGTGTTTAGTGGAGCTTTTGCCCTTCCACTGCAAACATGTCTTCTCCTCTCCCCTTATTCTTCTGCTGCACATCTTCCACTCATATCTCCCTCTCCCCATCTTCTCTTTTATACAACGGTGGATTCAGCTGGTCCTCCGTATCTTGCACATCCTAACTGAATCATGTACGTTATTCTGGTACACCGCCACCACCTTAAGATCATCAAGTGAACAAAAAAAGCACAGACCCAATCCTCAATGTCCCCAATGGAGAACACTCGCTTCCTCCCACGGTCGCTGCTGCTTCTCCATGCCTGTGACCAAGGAGGAGGAGCAAGCCTACACGCGAAAGTTGTTTAATAGGATGCTGCACCCCTCAGACCACGTGTGTTGGTACGTACGTCTCTCTGACTCTCTCTCTCTGTGCGCGCACGTGTGATGTCCGATAGAATAATTTCTTTCATCTGTTGTTGAGGATATTGATTATTAGGAAAGACGAGATAGACTAGGATCGGTCTTGCCTTGCCTTGTTCTTTAAATTAACCATTGTACTTCTATATATATGCCCACGAGGCTCAAGTAATACAACAACTGTTCCACCAAAATCACTCTCTCCCTTCTAACATGGTATCAGCCTAATCGATCCCAAACCCTAGACGCGCCGCTTCCGCACCCGCGCGTTGCCCCCGGGGCGGTCGGCCTCCATGACCGCCGCCGGGGGCCGCGCCGCCCGTACCTACGGTTCATCCGCCGGCCGTGTTGGCCGGCTGCCCTAGAGAGTCTGTTTCCCGACCACTTGCTCCAGGTTTTTTTGCACTCTCGCCAGTCGTTTTGATCGGCGTTTTGTTTTGGTGTTCTGATATATGCTTGATCGGTTTGCGTCGCCCGCCGCCGCCGTCGACTCCCGTGCGCCTCTACCCGACACCGGCGCGACCGGTAGGCTCTCCACCAACTCGACGGCCTCGCCCGACAGGCGGCCCCTCACGGCCGTCGTACGCGCGCCGGCCTGCTGATCGATCTACGTCAGCCTTCACCGCCTTCTCAGACCGGGACGTCTGCATCGCCCTCCTGGAGGCCTCGCGCCATGCGGCGACCACCGCCGTTCGCGCGCCTGCCCACCCGTAGATCCATGCCACCCGCCTCCGCCGCGTCTGCACGGCGCAGCCCTGCGGTCTACCTCGCCGGCCTCGTCCCCGGCTACGTCGGGCCGACTGTGTCAGGCTCGTCGGCTGCCTCAACTCGGGCCCCGCTGCTATGTTGGTCGCTCGGGCCTCGCTGCACGGGCGCCGGCGCTGCTTTGGCAGCCCGGGTGCCGGTGCTGACGCGCTCGTCCGCACGACTCCCACGCCGTCCGTCACCGCCGGCTTCATCTCGGACTCCGCCGGCACCCCGCCTCTTCCGAGCGGCGTCCCCGACCTCGTGTGCGATCGGCTTGATCACCCGCTCGCCGCCGCACCTACGCCGCACGACCGACTTGGCCCGTTGGTTACGCGCGCCTCCGCAGGTCCCGTAAAGCTCGTCCCTAGTACTGCGCGCCTCTCCGCCAATCGAGCATCGGGTTGCCGCAACGTTGCCCAGTCGGGCCGCAGCGCCGCCGCCCCATGGTTCTCCTCGTGACTGCATCGACTCTTGCGCCGCCCCTTCGAGCCGTAGTGCCACGATATGCGGTCCCCGCCGCCGCCCCGAGGCCGTCCCCGCGGTTGGACCGAGCCGCGCTCCGCCGCTGCGCCGGCCTCTTCGGGCTGTAGTGCCGTGGCCCGCGATCCCCGCCGACGCGGCCCGCGTTCCACTCCGCCGTCACCGCGTGTCGACCTCAAGTGGTATGCGTTGCGCCGTCTCCCTTGGCACGGGAATGCCACCGTCCGCGCTGGTCTTCGTCACGCTGTCAGGGTTCTTCGCCTACTTCGAGCACCGCTGCCGCACTCCTAATCTAGTCGTTGCTGCCGTCGTCAGGCCGCCGCCGCCGCCTGTGCACTTACTTCGTCTTCGTCCAGCACCAGCCTGTCGCCATCGTCGCCGTCATCTACCCCGACCACTTCGTCTACTCCGACAACCGCGGGCAACATTGGCCCCGCGCCGATTGGCGCCGTAACCGTCGTCGAGTTCTTCTCTGTTGGACCTTCCGACTTCTCCGACATGGCGTACAGCTCGTGCAGGTCCCTCGTCTACGCATGCCCGGTGCTGGCAACACCGGTGCGTGCCTTCGTCCACGACGTATCCCCGGGCCTGGCAAGCCTTGTGTGGTGCTTCGTCAACTTCTTCTTTGTCCGTCTACGCATTCCCGGTGCTGGCAACATGGATGCGTGCCTTCGTCCACGACGTGTCCCTGGGCTTGGCACACCCACCGCGACGCCTCGTCAACACCGTCTTCCCTCCGGCGCACCCCTTCTTCGACACACTGCGCCCATGCTAACTGGGCGCCACCTTGTGTCCGCGGCTCCACGACGACATCCTCGACACCGGCTACCCCGACTCTACATCGACCACGACATTCTTCACATGGCTACCTCGACCATGGCTCCACCACCCTACGCTCTCGGCTACCTCGAGAACCGGCACAAAGGGCTACCGCCTTGCTTGAGCAACCTCGTCGGGTTCCAGTCCAGCCACGACTTCCGCGATGGATCGACCGTAACGACTGTGAGGGGGTGTCAGTCGGCTTGCTTTTGGATTCTTTTCCAATCTCACCGTCTGTGTCGCTACCGTTGTGACTGCAGGGGGATATTGACTATATTGATTATTAGGAAAGATGAGATAGACTAGGATTCGATCCTGCCTTGTCTTGTACTCCAAGTTGATCATTGTACTCCTATATATATGTCCACGAGGCTCAAGCAATACAACAACTATTCAACCAAATCTATCTCTCCCTTCTAACATATGTCATCTTATTTTACCCCTGCCAGCACCTCACCAACATTTTCTGTTTGTTGTGGAAGCAGGGACTGAAGAAATGTTGGAGTTGGAGTGGAGGTAATGCATGCACACACACGCTTGGGCGTTTCGCCATGCACGCACAAAATCCCTGGGGTCACACGTATGAGCACCCGGCCATGTACGCACAAGCACTAGGCCATGCACACCCCGCATCGGTGCATTGGGATGTTTAGTCCCACCTCGCTAGCCGAGAGGGGCTCGGAGTGGTTTATAAGCCCTGCGGAGCCGACCACTTCGAGCTCCTCTCTACTGCAGGCTTACGGGCCTAAATCCACTTTCTGTGCCTGTGGGCCTACTGGGCCTACTGTGGGCCTGCATCCTGGCCCAACAAGCGGGTTTCTAGTCGTATGCAGGCTCTGGTGGCCCAGTAGGCGGCATTTAAAAAAAATCAAGTTTTTTGTTTTTTTACAAACAGCAAAATACTTACTAGTTTTTCAGTTATTATTTTTGGTTTTAGGTAATAAAAATTATAAACTTTCTGTTAGTGCCAATAATTTTCCAATTAGAATTGTTTAAATTTGAATTCTTTGAAATTTATGTGAATTACTAGTTTGTAACAAAAGAAATATTTATGATAATTCGTTTTGCTATTGAAATTTCATTTCTACTTAGAACTAAATACTTATTGTTTTTTAGTGATTTTTTTTCTTTTAGGTCACAAAAATTATAAACTTTCTCTTAGTGCCATTAGATTTAAATTTTGAATAGTTTAAATTTGAATTTTTTAAAAGTTGTGTGAATCTCAAATTTGTGATTAACTTTACTAGTGCCATTAGTTTTCAAATTAGAATAGTTAAAATTTGAATTGTTTGAAATTTGTGTGAATCTCAAGTTGGTGATTAACTTTGCTAGTGCCACTAGTTTTCAATTTAGAATAGTTAAAATTTGAATTGTTTGAAATTTGTGTGAATCTCAAGTTTGTGATTAACTTTGCTAGTGCCACTAGTTTTCAAATTAGAATAGTTAAAATTTGAATTGTTTGAAATTTGTGTGAATCTCAAGTTTGTGATTAACTTTGCTAGTGCCACTAGTTTTCAAATTAGAATAGTTAAAATTTGAATTGTTTGAAATTTGTGTGAATCTCAAGTTTGTGATTAACTTTGCTAGTGCCACTAGTTTTCAAATTAGAATAGTTAAAATTTGAATTGTTTGAAATTTGTGTGAATCTCAAGTTTGTGATTAACTTTGCTAGTGCCACTAGTTTTCAAATTAGAATATTTAAAATATGAATTGTTTGAAATTTGTGTGAATCTCAAGTTTGTGATTAACTTTGCTAGTGCCACTAGTTTTCAAATTAGAATAGTTAAAATTTGAATTGTTTGAAATTTGTGTGAATCTCAAGTTTGTGATTAACTTTGCTAGTGCCACTAGTTTTCAAATTAGAATATTTAAAATTTGAATTGTTTGAAATTTGTGTGAATCTCATGTTTGTGATTAACTTTGCTAGTGCCACTAGTTTTCAAATTAGAATAGTTAAAATTTGAATTGTCTGAAATTTGTGTGAATCTCAAGTTTGTGATTAACTTTACTAGTGCCATTAGTTTTCAAATTAGAATAGTTAAAATTTGAATTGTTTGAAATTTGTGCGAATCTCAAGTTTGTGATTAAAATTACTAAAAAAATGAACATAGGTGCGCCTAGAGAGAAAATTCAACCTAAATTCATAATCAATTTCCATGAATTTCTGAGAAATTCATTATGAATTTAGGTCAAATTTCCTGTATAGGGGCATCTATTTTCATTTTGAGAGGAGCTCAACAATGCAGAGAGGGACAGACTTATAAACAGTGTGGGCGCCCTTCGGTTGGCGAGGTGGGACTAAACTGTGAATTGCAACGAGGACCGACCATTTAGTCCCGGTTCTTAGCATGGACCGGGACTAAAGGGTAGCCTTTGGTCCCGGTTCAGGCCACCAACCGGGACCAATGGTGGTGGGCCAGGAGCCAGGCCCATTGGTTCCGGTTCGTCCCACCAACCGGGAGCAAAAGGTCCAGACGAACCGGGACCAATGGCCCACGTGGCCCGGCCGGCCCCCTGGGCTCACGAACCGGAACCAATGCCCCCATTGGTCCCGATTCTGGTCTGAACCGGGACTAATGGGCTGCCCCGGCCTGAACCGTTGCCCCCTTTTCTACTAGTGCCCGGTCATACACACACGTGCACGCATGCACTGATATAGACTTCTTACAAGATGGCTGTACATTTCATGTCCACAATACTCCTTTTGTGCTCTACAACTATTGAACATTTGAGCCAGATGGCTTTATAGAATTTAACTACTACTTTTGTGCTCTACAAATTTCCACAGCAACGCGCGGGTTATTATCTAGTATATATATATAAGAGGGCACTACAATGTAGCACTACATTGACCATGAGATTCGTACACAATGTAATGATTATTATTAAATCTGTTGGAAAAAGTGCAGCAAATGAATACTAGATTTACAAGTGTATGCACGGTTAATTAAGCAACTAGCATGTTCCATTCCAGAGCAAACTAAAGTACTAAACCATGGAGTGCAAATGCAGAGCAAGATGGCGATGATAACGATGGTGACTGGGGAGAGCATGCTGCATTTGCTTTAAAAGATCAGTCATTTTTACACATTAGATATAAAGCATTCCGTTTTTTGTCATTTTTCTCTTCACAGGTTCTTCTATCTACAGCCTGCAATAAAATGAAAAGGTAGCGGGGTATCTCCAAAAGTGCCACCACGACCGGTCCAGCCACCTGGCTGCCATGTGTCATGCTGTGATAGGCCCAGGACCAAATACTCACATCCAGTGCAAGTTGGGGTATGGTGGAGTGCAGTTTTGCAAGTTTGAGACTAAATCATCACATTCTGTGCAAGTTGAGGTACCTGGGATGCTTTTAACTCAATAAAGTTGATTGAACACTGGTAGAAAAAAGCCCTCTAGTCCCGGTTCGCAACAGCCTTTAGCCCCGGCTGTGCAACCGGGACTAAAGGGTCGCGACTAAAGCCGCCCCCCCTCTTTAGCCGCGGCTCTTCCGGACCGCGACAAAAGGCTTTAGTCCCGGTTCTTGTGGCTGACCGGGACTAAAGGCCCGCCACGTGGTCGCCCGTGGTCCGTCGGGGCCGAGGACCTTTAGTCCCGGCTCTCGTGGCCAGCCGGGACTAAAGGCCTCCTCCGCAGGTTTAGGGTTTTAGCCCCCCTAAACCTGGTTTCTTTTTAATTTGTATTGTTTTATTTGTTTTATATTTTATTTTGTGTTTTATTTTATTTTTGATGAAGTTTCAGTACACATATTCTACGCTACTATATATATACATGCATATGAAATTTCAAACAAGAAGAATTCAAGAGGAATATAATATATATATATATATATATACAACTTTGAACAAGTTTCCATACACAATTACGATGGATGACCATATACAACTTCGAACAAGTTTCAATCTCGGGTATGCATATAAATTTCTACGTCCTCGGTATAGTGTTGTCCTTTAGGATCGATGACTTCCCTCATTAAAAATCCTGCTAATTCTTCTTGAATTGGTCGGAAGCGAGCTTCTGGACTAAGCCTCCTCCGCAAGTTATCCCTCGCGTTCCGCACGCTAGCTGATTCCTTCCGCTCAGTGGTTTCTCTCCGGATGTTCTCACAAACATAGTATCCACATAGATCGGTCGCCGGTGGCTGCTGATCCACATTAACTAACTTTCTGAAATCTAGCTCATGTTTGAATTCACCGACAATTTCTTCTGAAAACCGTCTCCAAACCCTACAGGGCAAAGAAAATCAAATGAATAAGGGAGTTATATTAGTTAGTTGATATTAGGAAATGAACGAAAGAGACTGATCGATATAGAGCTCAAATGATTGAAAATAATTACTTTTTCAGCATTTTTCTCATGTCGGCCCAATGCTTTGGATCCGAATCCTTAGAGTCGCTGATTAGAACTGTGGAGGTGTGAAGTTCAATATTTAGCAGAATCCAGTGGAACCTGCGGACACGTTACATGCACAGTCATGCATAACTCATCGATTAGACATACCATGCATGGAGTAAACAAAAGAGAATGGGCACAAGAGAGAAAACACTCACCCAAAATGGTAAGGAAATAGAATATGACTTTTGAGTTGATGCTTTGTAAGAAACTTGTACAGGTCTTTCTCCACATCTTCGGGGTGATGTTGTAACACATGTCCATTAACGATATGTGGGTCAATGAACCCAACATCATGGATGTTTCTTATTTTGCATTCCCAAATCTTCATTCTGCATAATAGCGTACCAAACAATATAGTTAGGACAATATATATATATATATATATAGTGCAGGCAATAATGAAGAACGAGATGAGGTAGAAATAAATCACTTACAGAACGTAGCAACTCAGCATAGATTTGTCGAGGGCGCGCAGATTGAACAGCTGGAACAATTCACTCATATGAATTTCTACAGAGTACCGTTTGGTGTGATGCTGTTCTGTAACATCCGCATAAACATATTCTTTGTCGGTCCATGATATGAATTGCTTGTACCAACGTAGCAGATTTCGCATTTGTTGTGGTAGACTATTTTCCTGCTCAGGCTCGACGAGAGGCCCCTTCCGCACATATTGGAATGCTATCTCACCTACAGGCGCATCCTCAAGGTCTAAGCAGGCACGAAGAGTCAAACCCATCTCGGACGCTTGTTGCATGGCACCCGCTACAGTCAATCCAAGTGCTGCCGCAGCTGCTATGATCTCGGGGTCCTCTTCCGGACCGGCTTTCACTATGAGCGGGGGGATCGATTGTTTCTTCTGCATCCCGAGCTGGTCAACTTGTTTCCCGCTTTTTTTACGACTTTCTTCCTCCTTCAACATTTTTGCTTGCTTACGAAGTTCATGTCCATAGTCGTCAGGCATATTCAGCTCGGCTTGGGACGGTGTCGTCAAAAAATCCTTAGCCCACTTCTTTTGCTTCTCAGTGAATACTTGCTTGGGCTCAGGCTGTTTTTTGGCCTTCATATCCGCCTTCCATTTCTCATAATCAGCAGCCGCGGCCAATGTGAGGTCAGCATCACTAAGTTCCCCAGGCCTTGGGAGGAGAGGCTTCAGTGATGGCTCCGGTACCCTTGTGGTCTTATGTACATAAGGGTCTGGGTTAATAGTCCAGGAGCGGGTTTCCTTGCTGTCCGCTTGCTTCTGCTTCTTCGCCGGAGGTGGATTGGGGGGCGTCTGCTTACCCGCCGGAGGTGGATTGGGGGGTGTCGTACCCGCCAGAGGAGGACTGGGGGGCGTCGTATCCGCCGGATGTTGTGGATCGGGGGACGGCGTCGAATGGCGTGAAGGAGGTGTAGGTGAACCACCACGACCACCACCACCGCCACCACCACCACCACCACCATCGGAGGGGGGTGGACTTGCTGGCCTTGGCGCCTCGCCTGGAAACACTATGTACTTCTTTTTCCATAGAATGTACTGGCGCTTGACATCTCCAAGTCTTCTCTCCCCTTCGGGTGTAGGTTTGTCAATCTCGAGGTCCTCAAACCCTTGGACTATGTCTTCCACCGTGACACGAGCATAGCCATATGCAATGGGGTTGTTGTGGTGGAGTGCTCCAGGTGTACAGGGTAAAGCACTGCCGCTAGCTACCTTCATGGAAATGTTCCCCACGGGATAATGCAGATCACAGTCTTTCATCTCCTTTACATCATCCACGGGGTAGTGAGGCTCCGGTGCACGAGTCTCGATCATCGGTGCACTAGCACAAGGCGGGGCATCCGTGGAAGCCACGCTGCTTCTCCGCTGCTGGCTTTCGCGATCCGCTTCATGATCTTCATGCGGCCCTGCAGCCGATTTTTCTTTCATTAGTACATGCACGGTCTGCTTCAACTCATGGAGTTCCGATGCAAACTTCGTCATAAGATCTGCATCCCGGTCCGTCTTTCTCTTACGGCTTCTGTAACCGTACGGGTCATTGTCCTGGGAAAACCCTACTTTCCACGAAACTTTGCCTTTGCCTCGTACACGTCCTCCGTGTTCATCATTCCCGAGGGCTAAAGTCAGTGCGTCTTTCTCTCTGTTGAACTTGATCAAGCCCGCTTGAGCTTGGGTCATTGCGTCAATAAGGGCTTGGGTCGGAGCAAAGTGTCGATGCCGGTGAACACACTCCCCTGTCTCCGGGTCTAGCGACCCCCCATGCCCGTACCACCAGCTTTTGGCCCTTGGGTCCCATCCCTCTGTACCTAGAGGGATTCCTCGCACCCTCAGGTCCTCCTCCATCTTCTGCCACCTAGGATCCGCAATGCGGTATCCTCCTGGCCCCATAACATGATGGTACTTTTTCTTACCCGCATTATCCTTATTTTTTTTCGATATTTCCTTGAAATGGTCCGATTGCTTTTGCCTCACAAATTCTGGCCAATCATCTTTCAGTTTCTCATGTTGTCCATTGAAATCCGGAGTCTTGCCCTTGTTGACATAGTCACGGGTTAAATTTTTCTTGAAGTTCCGGAATGCATCGGCCATCTTCTCAAGAGCGAACTCTTTAACTAGCCTCCTCCTCTGACGTCCACCCGGAACCTCGTTACCGAATTCATCGACTTTGTTGTATTCCGGAGGTAGAATGAAATGTTCCATAAGCTTTCTCCAGCAATCCTTTTTCGTTCTCTTGTCGACAAAACTGAAACCAAGACGTGCCTTCTTTGGCTCATTCCATTCCTGGACGGTGATCGAGACGTTGTCTCTAACAACGACTCCGCATTGGTTGACAAACTTTGAGGTGTGCTGTAGGGGCTTGCCGGTTTCACTGACAGACTCAATGGCATATGTTTCTCCTGTTCTCATCGCCTTGGATTTGCCACGATGCTTTGTCGTACTCGATCCGGATCCGGAGGGCTAAAAAAAGAAAGAGAGTCGCGCGCGTTAATACATATGTATTCACATTTCAGTAAGTTTGTATCACGAGAGGCTCTCAATGTATATAAATACCTCGCCGGAGGTGGTTGTTGCTACTTGCAATTGGAGATTGTCGGTTGTTGACGGTTGACCTCCGTCGACAATGTCCGTTCCTTCATCTTCTTGATCATCGTCACCGGCAAGGTTCAGATAAGAAGAGACTACATCATCCTCTTGTTGCTCATCTTCTGAGCCCGGCACATAAGGAATCTCGTTGTTGATGATGCCCATTAAATAACGTTCAGCCTCCGGATCCCTAAGCGGCTCGGTTCTGTCGTCCGCCATATGTCACTCCTGCATGTAGTAAAAATTCTTTAAGTGTAAAGGAATTAAAAAATAAGATTAAGGGGACATAGAGGAGGAGGAATTAAAAAATAAGATTTTTTAAGTAAAAATTCTTTTTTTCTTCTTCTTCCTTTCTTCTTCCTCTTTCTTCTTCTTCCTTTCTTCTTCTTCCTTTTTCCTTTCTTCTTCTTTCTTTCTTCTTCTTCCTTTCTCCTTCTTTCTTTCTTCTTTCCTTTCTTCTTCTTTCCTTTCTTCTTTCTTTCTTCTTCTTCCTTTTTCTTTTTTCTTTCTTTCTTCTTCTTCCTTTGTTTTTCTTCTTCCTTTGTTTTTCTTCTTCCTTTTTCTTTTTCTTTTTTTCTTCTTCCTTTGTTTTTCTTCTTCCTTTCTTTTTTCTTCTTTCTTTTTCTTTCTTGTTTTTTTTCTTTTCTTTTTTCTTCTGTTTTCTTTTATACCACCATTTTTGCACTTTTAATTATGCACTTTTATGTTTTCTTTTATGTTTTCTTTTTTCTTTTTTCTTCTTCCTTTGTTTTTCTTTTTCCTTTCTTTTTTCTTCTTTCTTTTTCTTTCTTGTTTTTTTTCTTCTTCTTTTTTCTTCTGTTTTCTTTTATACCACCATTTTTGCACTTTTAATTATGCACTTTTATGTTTTCTTTTATGTTTTCTTTTTTCTTTTTTTCTTCTTCCTTTGTTTTTCTTTTTCCTTTCTTTTTTCTTCTTTCTTTTTCTTTCTTGTTTTTTTCTTCTTCTTTTTTCTTCTGTTTTCTTTTATACCACCATTTTTGCACTTTTAATTATGCACTTTTATGTTTTCTTTTATGTTTTCTTTTTTCTTTTTTTCTTCTTCCTTTGTTTTTCTTTTTCCTTTCTTTTTTCTTCTTTCTTTTTCTTTCTTGTTTTTTTTCTTCTTCTTTTTTCTTCTCTGTTCACATCGGCGCGGCGACGGCGCGGCGACGGCGAGGCGGGGACGGCGCGGGGACGGCGCGGCGACGGCGCGGCGACGGCGAGGCGGGGACGGCGCGGGGACGGCGCGGCGACGGCGAGGCGGGGCGACGGCGCCGACGACAGAGGGGGAAGGGAGGAGGAGGAGCTCACGGCGGCGCGGGGACGCGGGGACGGCGCGGCGACGGCGAGGCGGGGCGACGGCTTCGGGGCGTCGGGGCGTCGTCGTCGGGGCATCGGGGCGTCGGGGCGTCGGGTCGGAGAGAATGAGGAGGCGAACTGCCAACAGGTATATATACAGTAGGACTTTTAGTCCCGGTTGGGGAGGAGGACCGCGACTAAAGGTGGCCTTTAGTCCCGGTGCGCCTCCCCAACCGGGACTAAAGGTGTTTGGCGCCGCTTGTGGAGGCGCAAACACCTTTAGTCCCGGTTGGGGAGGCGGGCCGGGACTAAAGGGTGACCTTTAGTCCCGGTCCGCCTCCCCAACCGGGACTAAAGGTCCGTGGTGGCATATTTTAAAACTAATTCATTTTAAAATCTTAAAATAAAACTAATTCATTTTAAAATCTTAAAAATACAATTATATATCAAAAAAATCAGAAAAATAAAACTAATTCATTTTAAAATCTTAAAAGTACAATTATATATCAAAAAAATCAGAAAAATAAAACTAATTCATTTTAAAATCTTAAAAATACAATTATATATCAAAAAAATCAGAAAAATAAAACTAATTCATTTTAAAATCTTAAAAGTACAATTATATATCAAAAAAATCAGAAAAATAAAACTAATTCATTTTAAAATCTTAAAAATACAATTATATATCAAAAAAATCAGAAAAATAAAATTAATTCATTTTAAAATCTTAAAAGTACAATTATATATCAAAAAAATCAGAAAAATAAAACTAATTCATTTTAAAATCTTAAAAGTACAATTATATATCAAAAAAATCAGAAAAATAAAACTAATTCATTTTAAAATCTTAAAAATACAATTATATATCAAAAAAATCAGAAAAATAAAACTAATTCATTTTAAAATCTTAAAAGTACAATTATATATCAAAAAAATCAGAAAAATAAAACTAATTCATTTTAAAATCTTAAAAATACAATTATATATCAAAAAAATCAGAAAAATAAAACTAATTCATTTTAAAATCTTAAAAGTACAATTATATATCAAAAAAATCAGAAAAATAAAACTAATTCATTTTAAAATCTTAAAAATACAATTATATATCAAAAAAATCAGAAAAATAAAACTAATTCATTTTAAAATCTTAAAAGTACAATTATATATCAAAAAAATCAGAAAAATAAAACTAATTCATTTTAAAATCTTAAAAGTACAATTATATATCAAAAAAATCAGAAAAATAAAACTAATTCATTTTAAAATCTTAAAATCCCTTGAAGGTTTGACAAAAGGTTTGATACATCATTCAGTTCATCGACCAAATACAAAGTTTGGTACAATTATACATTATTACACATCAATTCTTCCCTTGGACGTCCCTGCTTGCTTACGATTGTGCCGTATCCATGGAGCATCCTCATCATTTAACTTAATGCTTGGGTCAGTGTTCACTTTGAAGGGCGGAATTTCACCAAACATATTATAATCTTCTGACATGTCTGTCTTGTCCTCCACTCCCACGATGTTTCTTTTCCCTGAAAGAACAATGTGGCGCTTTGGATCATCGCATGATGTACTGATCGTTTTCTTATCTTTCCGTTTCCTCGGTTTGCTACTCATGTCCTTCAAATAAAAAACCTGAGCGACATCTTTGGCAAGGACGAATGGTTCGTCAAGGTAACCAAGATTGTTGAAATCCACCATTGTCATTCCGTATTGCTCGTCCACCTTTACCCCACCTCCTGTTAGCTTGAACCATTTGCACCGGAACAAAGGGACCTTAAAGGAGGGTCCATAGTCAAGTTCCCATATCTCCTCTATGTAACCATAATATGTGACCTTTTGCCCATTCTCGGTTACTGCATCAAAGCGGACACCACTGTTTTGGTTGGTGCTCTTTTTATCTTGGGCGATGGTGTAAAATGTATTCCCATTTATCTCGTACCCGTGAAAAGTCGTTATAGTCGAAGATGGTTTCTTGGCCAACATGTACAGCTGATCTCCAACATCATTGTCATTCATGAAATGTTTTCGCAACCAACTGCCGAAAGTCTCCATGTGGGCCTTTCTAATCCAGGATTCAGGCTTCCCCGGGTTGTCCGAGCGTAAAATATTCTTGTATTGCTCGAAGTACGGAGCCAACAAGCTGGAATTTTGCAGGACTGTGTGGTGTGCTTCAGTCATAGAATGACCGTCCATACATATCGTGGTATCCCTTCCGATCTTGCCTTTTCCACTTAGTCTCCCCTCGTGCCGCGATTGAGGAATACCAATCGGTTTAAGGTCAGGAACATAGTCAATACAGAACTCAATTACCTCCTCATTTCCATAGCCCTTGACGATGCTTCCTTCTGGCCTAGCACGGTTACGAACATATTTCTTTAATACTCCCATGAACCTCTCAAAGGGGAACATATTGTGTAGAAATACAGGACCGAGAATGGAAATCTCTTCGACTAGGTGGACCAGGAGGTGCGTCATAATATCGAAGAAGGATGGTGGGAACACCAACTCGAAACTGACAAGGCATTGGACCACATCGTTCTGTAACCGTGGTAGATCTTCTGGATTGATTACCTTCTGAGAGATTGCATTGAGGAATGCACATAGCTTCACAATGGCTACTCGAACATTTTCCGGTAGGAGCCCCCTCAAAGCAATCGGAAGCAATTGCGTCATAATCACGTGGCAGTCGTGAGACTTCAGGTTTTGGAACTTTTTCTCCGGCATGTTTATTATTCCCTTTATATTCGACGAGAAGCCAGACGGGACCTTCATACTGCTCAGGCATTCAAAAAAAATGACCTTCTCTTCTTTGGTAAGAGCGTAGCTGGCACGACCTTGAAACCATTCCGGATGCCGGTCATCTGGGTCTTTCAAAAGTTGCTGGTCCTGCCGTGCTTCCTTTGTATCATTTGTCTTCCCATACACGCCCAAGAAGCTTAGCAGGTTCACGCAAACATTCTTCGTAACATGCATCACGTCGATTGCAGAGCGGACCTCTAGTACTTTCCAATATTCTAGCTCCCAAAATATAGATTTCTTCTTCCACATGGGTGCGTGCCCGTCAACTCCCCGCGGAACTGATTGTCCGCCAGGACCCTTTCCAAAGATGACTTTCAAATCCTTGACCATATCAAATATCTCAGCACCAGTACGTTCCGCAGGCTTCGGCCGGTGATCTGCCTTCCCGTTGAAATGCTTGCCTTTCTTTCTTACGTTATGATTTCGGGGAAGAAATCGACGATGACCCAGGTACACGTTCTTCTTACAATTAACCAAACGTACACTTTCAGTCTCATGTAAGCAGTGCGTGCATGCATTGTATCCCTTATTTATCTGTCCCGAAAGGTTACTGAGAGCAGGCCAATCGTTGATGGTTACAAAAAGCAACGCTTGTAGATCAAATTCCTCTCCTTTGTGCTCATCCCAGACACGTACACCAGGTTTCGCCCACAACTGTAAAAGTTCTTCAACTAATGGCCTTAGGTACACATCGATGTCGTTACCGGGTTGCTTAGGGCCTTGGATGAGAATTGGCATCATAATGAACTTCCGCTTCATGCACAACCAAGGAGGAAGGTTGTAGATGCATAGAGTCACGGGCCAGGTGCTATGGCTGGAGCTCTGCTCGCCAAAAGGATTAATGCCATCAGTATTTAGACCAAATCTTAAGTTCCTTGCGTCAGCTGCAAAATCTTTGAAAACTCTGTCGATCTTTCTCCATTGCGTTCCATCAGCGGTGTGTCTCGACTGCCCGTCGGACTTACGGTCCTCTTTGTGCCATCGCAACAACTTGGCATTCTTTTTGTTCATGAACAGACGTTTCAACCGTGGTATTATAGGAGCATACCACATCACCTTGGCGGGAACCCTCTTCCTGGGTTTCTCGCCCTCAACATCGTCACCAGGGTCATCGCCTCTGATCTTATAACGCAATGCAGTGCATACAGGGCATTCATTCAAATTCTCGTATTCACCGCGGTAGAGGATGCAGTCATTAATGCATGCATGTATCTTCTGAACCTCTAAACCTGGAGGGCAGACAACCTTCTTTGCTTCGTACGTACTGGCGGGCAACTCGTTATTCTTCGGCAACATATTCTTCAACATTTTCAGCAAATTTTCAAATGATGAGTCACCTACACCTTCCTGTGCCTTCCATTTTAGCAAATCCAGTGTGCAGCCCAGCTTTTTCAGACTATTATCGCATCCTGGATACAACGACTTTTTGTGATCCTCTAACATGCGATCCAAATTCTCCCTCTCCTTCTCAGTTTCGCAGCGTCTCCGTGCATCAGCAATGGTCCGACCAAGATCATCAGCGGGCTCATCATGTGCCTCTTCTTCACCTTCACCTAACCCTTCCCCACCTTCAGCATCATCCTCCATGAAAGTATCACCGAAATGATCACGATAGTTGTCATCGATATCATCCCCTTCTTCATCGTCTTCCATTCTGACCCCTCTTTCTCCATGCTTGGTCCAACAATAATAGCTTGGCATGAAACCATGCATAAGCAGGTCCATGTGAACTCTTCTTGGCGAGGAGTAACCCTTATCATTCTTACAGACAGCACATGGACAGATAATAAAACCTTGCTGCCTGTTCGCATTTGCCACCACGAGGAAATCTTTCAAACCCGTAGTGAACTCGCCGGAGAGTCGGGAACCGTACATCCATTGCCGATTCATCTGCATTATTATTATATAAAGTATATAATTAACCATCATGCATTTGTTAAACTAAGTAGCTAGAAATAATACTAATTAAACAATGAACTACACACATGCGTATTTTATCAATGACACATGAAAGGTTCGAGTTGCTAACCGCGATCGCGAAGGAAAATTAAATGAGAAAGCTCAAGTGTGGCTTGTTTCAGGCTCTCGGGCATTTCATCAAACACCTTGTGTGCATAGGAGAAACCAAAAGCAAACCATCACCACCCCACCACCACCTTCTGAAAATTGTGAAGTGTGATGAGCTGAGTGAAGTGGAGTGAGCTGAGTACATATAGGGATGGGCCTTTAGTCGCGGTTGGCCAGGCCAACCGGGACTAAAGGCCTGCCGTCCGCCAGCTGGATGGGCCTTTAGTCCCGGTTGGCCTGGCCAACCGCGACTAAAGGCCTTCGGGGACCTTTAATCCCGGTTGGCCTGGCCAACCGGGACTAAAGACCCTCCCGTCCGCCAGCTATCGACCGAACGCGAGGGCCCAGGTAGTTGGTCGCGGGCCTTCTCCCGAACCGCGACTAAAGAGCCCTTTGGTCGCGGTTCGGTTCTGTTGGGGACTAATGGCGGCGTATGGAAGCCCCTTTTTCTACCAGTGGAAGTAAAACTTTGTAAAGTTTGACTAGCTTTATATTAAAAAATATCAACATTCACAATATAAAATTAGTATTATCAGATGCATCATGAAATGTATTTTCATAATATATAGTTTTAGTATTGTAGATGTTCATATTTTTTGTTATAAATTTGGTCAAACTTTGTGTAGTTTGACTTCGATCTAATTTTAGGCGCGGAATAAATACAAACAGAGGGAGTATTGATCACGCATGTTGCATGCTAGCCGTGCTCACCAAATACTCGACCCATGTAAGACCGGGCCTAATAATCAGCTAATCACTGGTCAGCTAATCATTAATCCAATCTCATCCAAACAGGACCTTACGTACAAGAAATAGGAAACTCCGTGAGAGAAGAAAGAGGGTCATGTATTAATAGTGAGGACCTAACTACTATATGAGTAGGTTGAGAGCCCGGTTGCAAAGATCCATACAACCAGCAGTCGGTTATATTATTAGCCTTGCTTTGACGGAGGATCAAAAACTGAAACTGAAACACACACATAAGGCAATATGTTTTTTAACGCAGTAGTGTGATTCGATATTCATGCAGTAGAAACGAGTGTATTAGTGGACAAACAAGGTAGGTTAGTACCAATGCAACTTGGTGTCATGTTTACTTAGGCGTATTAAGCTATGTTAGCCTGTCATTCAGTCCACATCCAATGGAGGACCTAGTCATCAAAGGCTGACAATATATAACATGGTTGATGTGAAACTTTAGTTGTAAATAAAACGCTAAATACAAACGTGTTTACGGACTCTTAGTGCTTCTGTCGGAAAACACTAGGGCCCTGCTTGGAATGGGTGTAAATTTTTACACCTGTATTTATTTTACAGGTGCAAATTACCGGTCACCTCTTGGTTCCTGCCTCAAATGAAAACTACAGGAGGAGGTCTGTATCCTAAGGCTGGTCACAATGGGGAGGAACTTAGGAGTAACATCACACACTTCAATGCAACTTTGCTTATGTGGCACATATTTAATGAAGAGAGAGGTGTTTGTGGTAACTAGCTAAGTTACCGGAACATCACACACTCCAAGAAGCAATGAGTCTATAACCTAATAAATACATGGTTGCATGACACTACATAGATGTTCCTACCCACTGTGGAGGTAGTAACATAATCTAGGAAAACGTGAAGTTCCTAGCTTATGTTCTTGCCCATTGTGACCAGCCTAAGCCGGCCAGAAACGAGCCGAAACGCTAATCCAACTGGGGGATCGGAGAATACTATGTTTATGCTTTTATTTTATGGTGAAACACACTAGGCATGTGATGTATATATTGTCGGACTTCTCATTCCATCGTCCACCAAACTGCTCGCACATTCTTTTCTTCAACGTTCAAAAACTTCCCAGAAAAACAACCAATGGCGCCTTCAGAAAAGAATCTCTGTGTGATCGTGCTCCTAATTGTCATCGTGGCCGCCTGTATGTATGTGCACATGTATGAAGTATAAATGAATTGTATGTATCTCTCCTAGCAGCTTAAGTTGTTTTGGCGTTAAATTGGCTGGTTCTTGCTACCTATATTAATATGTTGTTTCGATTAATCTATCGGCTAATTATAACCACGTTCTTGCATCGGTGTGCTAGTACGTTCAGTGCCCTGCATGGACGCAGTCGGCGTCCATCGGATATTCTTTGCACACACACCTAAGGAGCAATTATCACAGATTGTGCCTTAGCGCCAATGGCTACGGTTGCAGTCGTGTATGCCAACTGAAAGCCCAACACCTTTTCTGGCGCTTGTGATGACTTCAAAGGCTACTGCTATTGCTACTGCTCCTATGAGATTGTTGCTGGTTCTAGCACTCCGATCCAGTCATTATCTTAAATATAAAGTATCCCTTCTTGGCTCTTATGTAATAAGACATATATATTTTTTGAATAAACAGGAGGGGTTACCACCCCTGCTATGCTAGTTAAATATATTGAATAATTAAAAGAGAAGAGAGAAAGAAAGAAGATCATAAGGATTGATTACAAAAGGGCAGCTAGCCATTGCTCAATTCGGGGGAAAGTAACATTTCTTTTCTCTATCTATGGACAACCAAGGGATTATTTTTCTTGAAAACCGCTCGACAGGCGTGCCAAGTTAGCTTAATATCCATTCATTACTTTTGTTTGCCTAGTGGTACTTACCAGTATTAGCTTATGTGTGTTGTTACAAATGAAATTGTTGGACTTGTGGATCAAAATAAATTTGACTTTTCTCAAGTACACACACACACACACACACACACCCCAATTCATACACCACACACACACACACACACACACACACACACACACCCACACCCCAATTCATACACCACACACACACACACACACACACACACACACACACACACACACACACACACACACACACACACCCCAATGCATACACTTATTCGATTTGTCCCACCAAGATGTCACGTGGATTTTTGATGATGAAAGCAAAAATGATCTAAATATGATGTTCGGAGCCATAAATAAATCTGAACCTGCCAACGAGAGTAAATAATATTCATAACTTCAAACCATAAAACGATGGGACATATCCTATATGGCTTGAGGCATCGATGTGATACAAATTTTAGAAGCAGAACCATACAATGGTGTTAGTATCACTGTATCTGGTAGTAACTATTTGATGCCCTCCCATGCAAAACCACTAAATTAAACATCTCGACGCTGAACTTTTAGTCACTCTTATAGGAATATTGACACCATATAATTTGGTGCAATGTAATACATTGTTTGGCTAGACATAAAGTTATTTGTATCCACGTCTGGACCTCCCATTCCCGGCGCCTGACTGGTTGATTGTTTCTGTTAGTTTGATCTCACTATTAGTTAACATGAGGTCTACTGACACCAAGTTGTTGGGACAGTCGCTTCCACATGGGCATTATATATGGCGGTAGATCCAGCTCACATCGACTCAGCTTGCTTACGGTTGGCTTCCAACTCCATGGCTCTCCCAGCGTCATTCAAATTTGTCTCCACTAGCAACCTTTGGTGCGTTGGTGGTGGGCCAGCTAGCGCCTGACACCATGGCCGGCTAGCTTCAGTTGGAAAACACTAGGGGATATGACCATATGTTTAGGCAAATCAACTCAGAAGATCACTACTTGCACGGGGCGTCTGTTGGTAGATGTCGTCGCTCCAACGTGAGAGCAGAGGAGCGCGGGCGTTCGGCCTAGGGTTCCACGCCACCGCCAAAGAGGGGATCAGAGGAATGCCGAGAGTAGTCAATTACGGCGCACGATGCAGTCCTACGTCCAGGGTCATTTTTGCAAAGAAAACCTGCTTGCATGGGCTAGAGGCGAGCATGTAGATGTAAATTTGCTGCAAATTAATCTAGAGACTTCTTCTCACTCGATCGTCCACCAACCTGCTTGCTCATTCTTTTCTTCAACATAAAAAACTTCCAAAAAAACAACCAATGGCCCCTTTAGGAAAGAATATCTCTGGAGTCGTGCTCCTATTTGTCTTCGTAGCTGCCCGCCGGTATGTACGTGCACATGAATGAACTGTTGGAAATATATTCCTCTCCTAACAGCTAAAGTTTTGGCATTGAATTGGCTGGTGTATGCAACTTAATATGTTGTTTTGATTAATCTTTTTCGAAGGCTGTTGTTTTGATTAATCTTTCGACTAATTAACCATGTTCTTGTATGTGCTAGTATGTCCAATGGCTTCAATGGCATCTGCATGCGCCGAGCAGACTCAGTGCCGGCACCTGAGCGGCAATTATGAAGGACCGTGCTTTGGCTTTACCGACGGTTGTGATACTACATGCCAAGATGAAAGCTCCGATAACAGGTGGGGCGAGTGTGACTGCGACTTTAAATGCTACTGCTATACATGCTAGTCTGAGATTGTTGTTGTTGCTAGCGCTTCAATACAACCATGATGCAATGATCCCAGCCTGACGTTTCTTAAAAATAAATGTAAATTACCACTTCCTTGCTTTTATGTAATAGCAATATATACACACTCTCCATACTAAAAAATAAAGTCGTTTTAGGGTGAGATTCTTTTCAAATATGAAGTTGTTTTACTGGCACAAACCGTATTTTGGATGAGGTTACCCCTGCCCGATCGTTTCGTATCCTGCCAGCTATCATCAAATCCGATGTAACATTAATCATGCCTCGCGCCGTATTGATAGAGAGAGTCCCTCGCGCCGCACCTGGAGGCCAGGAAGCGACGCATGGAGGCCGTCACGCTATAGGACGTCGTGGCGAAGTTCGTCCGTCGAGCCAGACTCCATCGCGCCGTAGATCGTTGTCTCGCCAAGCCCATCTCCTGAGTCCATTGAGGCATACTCCATCGCGACATAGATCGTCGTCTCGCCAAACCCATCGCCTTTCTCCTCGCCGGTGTCCGTACGTCTCGTGCATGCGTACTACAGCAACTGTACATGCGCAGGGTTATGTAAGCATCGCCTACATAACCTAGAAAGCTAAGCCGCTGGAGCAGATCCTGGTATACGGAAAGTTAAGTCGCTGAATAGGAGTATTATTTGTTCGATCAAGACTAACGGGCTATTTGGTTCAGATGATTGTAACCTAACTTATTTCCGGTGGGTAATAGATGTCGTTGGATGGTGTTTGTTTTAAGCCTCGTGTAATCGGATGCGGTAACGGATACCCGACTTCACAAAAGCGATAATGCTCGAACTGCGACACTTTCAATCATGCCTAATAAATCATACCACGACTTCATCACAACTTTCATGAGGGAATAAGATTCGTGGAAGTCGTGGCAAAAAAAAAAAACAGTCTATTTTCGAGTATTGACTGTTTTTTTGCCACCACTTCCACGAATGTCATTCCGTGATGAAACTTGGCAAGCACTTAAAACATTTACAATTCTTTGGCACCAAATTTTCTTGAAGTTTTTGAAGTTTTTTTACACTATCCTATTCATGGTGGTATGGTAAAAGCTAAAACTCGGATGGGCACTTATCAACACTTTTGTCATGAATGCAAGTGACATTTTTCCAATACAAGTGACTATCCTATACAGGTGATGTTTTTCGAAACAGTTTGGTATCTTATTTGCATTTTTTTGATTTAGTATGAATTAGTTATGAAATTTTTAAAGTGACGGTCAAACGGTTAAGGGGCAAAAGCACAAGATGACAAAGTGGGTCGGGCAAGACCACGTGTTTTCAAAAACTAGGGGTAATTCGGTTGTGGGGGACACAACTAAGGGTATAAATACAATTATCCCTGTTTTATAAGCACAGTGCCACAGGGGGACCAACCTGTCAGATGATATTTGTGTGTGTGCCACCAATCAGGGCAAAACGTCATATTGTAGCAATTCTGTAGCTACTATTGTTGCACTGTGGCAGCCTTAATAATTGATCTTAATTGACCTAGGTTTAGCCTAGATAAAAAACATCCAACATCCTCCCCCTTCATCATAAGGCTAAACTTATAAGACCGCTTCTTAATAAAATGGCATACGTGATAAAAGGATTGCAACAGTCCGTTAGTACCGCATAACCAAGTTACTACAATATACCACGTCATCTCGAAATGGAACTTCTGTAACTTAGGATCTCCATGAACTTAATTCTTACTTGAAAAACTTATGAGCTCATCCCTTTGTTGGAACTTATATAGAGCCAATAAAATACAATGGTCAATTAAGTACCATTGATCTAACTGACCACAGTACATCATTCCATCAAAGGAACAAACCCCTTTAGGTTTGTGGGGAGATGGCGTTGCAATGGTCCCAAGAGTGCAGTTTTTTCTAGAATCATAATTTGTCCCTTAATAGTAGCCTGCCATGTATTCTTTATGCCGGCAACATTAGAAGGCAAGCCTCTTTAAATATGATACTTAGCTTTAATGTATTTAGCATAACACTTAAGCATCAAGGCATCACTAGTAGAAAAAGGCCCATTTGTCCCGGTTCCATAGGCCCATTTGTCCCGGTTCTGGAACCGGGACTAAAGGGTCGGGACTAAAGCACAAAACCTTTAGTCCCGGTTCTCTTACGAACCAGGATAGATGGGGGTCCACGTGGCCGCTGCGGCGAGCCCAGGCAGGAGGGCCTTTAGTCCTGGTTGATAACACCAACCGGGACCAAAAAGCATCGACGCGTCAGCAGCTAAGGAGCTGGGGTTTTTGTTTTTTGTTTTGAAAGGGGGGGGGGTTGGGTTGGGGGGTTTTCGATGGTTAATTTAGGGGTTTCATATATTGTGTTAGCTAGCTAATAGAGATAAGTGACCTCCCTTATCTCCGTGCTTGGTCGACGCTACGTACTACACGTATAGAGAGAACTCGACCCGCTAGTAAGCAAATGAAGGAAACCATTAACTACACAAGATTGTCATGAACGTATACAGAGAGAAGTTATCGACCTCCTCCTTCTCCGAGAGATTGGTCGAACAACAAGTTTCGTATATCTATCTGACGCTACTAGCTACATATATACAATATAAGATCTCTTACAATCCCTAACATATGTCGTCAAGTTCCACATGGTATTCTCCGGCTGGATTGATGACGTGGTCAAGAAAGAATCCCGTCAATTCCTCTTGAATTGCTCGTATGCGATCTTTTGGTAGGAGTTCATCCCGCATCTGCCAGATCTAAATTGAAGAAGAGGGTCAATACATGTGTATGAATGAAACTCAACACAAATGATGGTAATAAAATAAAATTGTGAATATTTTTGCTTACGCACTTCATATTGTTTTTCAGATTAGCCCTGCTTATTAGAGGTCGTCGCGTTGTAGATGAACTCGCAAACATAGTATCCACAGAAATCATTCTAGACTTCCTGCCACAAGCACTTTACGAGAAATAGAGGTCAATCAAACTGATAAGCAAGCATGCTAAATGGTATTGATGAAACTAGCTAGAATCAATGGGATATGCGCGGAACTAGGTAGTTGTACTTACTTTCGGGTGTTTAAATCACAGATCGGTCGGCAGTCCCGGAGAAATTACGGTGAACTCTTTCCAAACCCTGCCAGACAAAGAAAATAATTATTTGATATCAGGAAATGAACAAAGTTGCTGATATGGTGCGATAATGATCGATTGAACTTACTTCTGGAGCATTCGAGTCATGTCCGCATAGTCCTTTGGATTTTTTCGTATCTAGTCTAAGACAGTTACTACTCCCTGCTCAAGCTTAATCTCTAGGAGAATAAAATGGAAGTTGCGCATGCATGCATACACTAGTAGAAAAAGGGCCTATTGTCCCGGTTCGTAAGGGCCTTTTGTCCCGGTTTAGGAACCGGGACTAAAAGGTCATTACTAATGCCCTAGAACTTTAGTCCCAGTTCTTACACGAACCGGGACGGCCTCCACGTGGCTGCTGGGGCCAGCCCAGGTAGGAAGGCCTTTGATCCCGGTTGCTGACACCAACCGGGACCTAAAGGCATCCACGCGTCAGCATTTCAGGGGCTGGGGTTTTTGTTTTCTTTTGAAAGGGGGGAGGGTTTAGGGGGTAATTTAGGGTGTGTAAGCTAGCTAACAGAGAGAAGTGTCCTCTCTTATTTCCGTGCTTGGTTTACCAACGCTACTGCTATGCCTAAACATGGCTTAGATTAAATGAAGGCAACATGTGGTGCATGTCGAAAGTAATATTAATCCTAACTTGATCAAGTTCGGATTAGTACTACTTTCGACATGCACCACATGCTTGTTGCCTTCACTTCATTCCAATCCATGTTCATTTCACCCACTGATATATAATAACTCTTTATCCCCACATCATGCATCATCATAATAACAAGTCCTACTAATCATCATCATACAACTTCTACTCGTTATTAATAACAAGTCATACGATCATCATCCTCATAGTCATCGAACCAACCCAACTTAATTGTTCTAGGCACATGACCATCAGTATTAGGTAGGACCTAAATACCCTCTTTAAGGTAAAATAGCATAAAACAATATAGACCCTGACTCTCGATTATGAAGAATGGAGATCATCCTGTCTCCAATTCTTGCGCTTCGCTTCCTTTTGCTTCCAAGAACCTCCTTACGACTGTCCATACGTTTTTTCCATTCCTTGATTTTCATGTCTCCACTTCTTTTAGAAATCCGGTATGGACAGTTCAGATTCGTAGGATGACCTGGACGTATGGTCAAAACATCAAGGCGACCACTCTGATACATCAGATGAGGCACACAATCCTCTGGGATTATCTGTTGAAAAACATAGTAATATCTTCATAGTTAGCAATGATGTACTAGTTTTAGAAGCATGCAAAAGATGCACGGATGTTGTAATAGTAAGAAATCTTACCAGGGTATCTCCATAGTAGTTACCGTAGTTCAACACGTGCACTAGTGGCATGTATTGACCATAATGTGGAGGAGTTTCACAATAGATATTGTAGTACTCAAGATCAGTACAAAATCCGACCAGATGAGTTTTCTCCTTATAAGTTAACTCAGAGCCATCGGTGTCGCAGGTTCTGTCTACCATGCTCCGCACATTGTTTGAACAATCAAAATAAGCTGTCAATGGAAATAAGCTGTCAACTATTTTGAACTGAACAATATAAATTAGCTAATAACTATGTTTGATTAACTCACATAGCGGTAGAATTGGAGGCGTATCAATAAGGACCCAAATGTCCATATTGTCTTGCTCGATGTCAGGATCACCAAGATCCATGGTGACAAGCATACCCTCATCAAAACCATACATCTTGCAAAATTCTTCCCAATTTTTTCAACCAAAATGGGTTACGCTCTCAGAATTGTACGAATTTACTTCAAAATTTATATCACGATGGGTCCTTAGGTGAATTTTCTTTGTTTCCATACTTTCATGGTCTTCAAAACCCATCCTGTCCAAGACGTAGCGTCTTGCATGGCATGGGATAAGCTACGAATTGTAAAAGATGAAAAGTACACATTAAAATAGTTGAAGTCGTGCTTAATTACGAAAAAATAACACTTGTTGTCATTGCGTACCGTTTCAACATCGAAGGTCTCCTCCAGGTTAATACTAAAGCGCCGATCTTCGTCCAGGTGATGCCTGTCGCACAGACCTCGGTCATCGTGGCACCAGTCGCACTGCCCCGGGAGACTTTCGTCGTCTGAGTATGACATTTCCTATGTTCATAATTCAAATATTAAACGTCTACAATTAAATATATGTACTAAAAAACCTAAGTTAGATCATTATTATTCATCACGGCTTGACTATCGGTCTGTCGAGTCTTTTCTTGAAAACTCTTAGCTCACGTGGTGTATACATTCGACCGTTGGTGATGGTCTCTCCTACTTTCATCCCCGAGTGCATTACACCAAAATTTCTAGCACACGGGAATGAAGGAGAAGCAACCCCCACGACAACAGTCGGGATTCTTCGTCCTCTCATATATATATGGTGGAACTCTCCCGCACTGGTTCCTCTCTAAAATTTGCGACCGTCGGTGATGGTAGCTCATCCTTTCGTTCCTGAGTGCATTACACCAGATTGTCTAGCACACGGGAACGAAGGAGAAGCTACCCCCACGACAACAGTCGGGATTCTTCGTCCTCTCATATATGGTGGAGACTCAACAGACTTAAAGTCTACCCGAAATATCGTTTAATTATCTTTCTAAAACCGGTTCGTGTTTGGTCTCACCTCGAGGTCGGAGGGGGTCGGTGACGGGGACGACGACGGGGATGATGGAGGGGGGCTCCTAGATTTCTGCAAAAACAAAAACCCTATAAGCTATCAACTAATCATATGCATACGCCTTGCATAGTGCTCTCCAAGTTTAGCATTCAAAGTAGGAGTAGTTTTCCAATTTGAGCATCCAATAAGATAAATCAAATCACAAAATAAAGTAGTATTCAAATTAGGATGCATTCAATTATAAGAAAAACTACATCATCTCCGTGCGTCCGTACACCGTTGAATATTATCACTAATACACCTCGAATACTATCATACACATAGCATCGCTAGTACAGCTAGAACCGTAGCACCTGACGGGTATCGCCGCGGGCGGTGGACACCCAAAGAGAAGGAACCATTAGAGGATCATAGCTTCAGTGAGATCCCTGAAGAACCTGCCAGGTATTGTTGAACCAGACCTCTAACGCAACCATCTAGCGACGGACGTGCTCGTCCTCCTCGCTGACACGGTGACGTACCATCTCCACGGTGTCCGGAAGCCTCGTCACCGTCACTGGCCCATGCGACCGCCACCTAACAAGGATCGGGTCAATGACGGGCTGGCTCCTCACCAACCTACGCCCCCCGGAAGGTAGCACCTCCCAAAACCAGCCCGACGGAGCCCAGTCCCGGACATGGCCCCTGTGATCAAGCCGTCCTCCTCCGCCGAGTCAACGACGAGGATGCGGGATTGGTATCGTCGACGTCGATGCGGGAATAATTTCTTTAACGAAAAAAATAAACTAGTTCTATTAATTTTCTTACTAAAAATAAACTACTTCTATAGTAAAATAAACTAGTTTTATTAAGTCAACTAGTTCAACTACTAAGCACTTACTATAAATAGAATAAAGTAGTACTTACTAAAAATAAACCAGTTTAACTAGTTCTATTATTTTTCTAACTAATTCTATTAAACACTTTCTAAGGTGTACTTACTAAAAGTTATCGGGGAGGGGGATATATCTACAATGGCCTACCCGATAAAAAACTAAGAAGAGGAAGAAGAAGAAAAAAAAGAGGAGAAGAAGAAAGGAATAGACTAGGATATCGAATAAAAAAGGAAAAAATTGGAGAAGAAGAAGGAATAGAGGAGAAGAAGAAGAAATAGAATAATCTCTATTATTCTATTTCTTCTTCTTCTCCTCTATTCCTTCTTCTTCTCCTTTTTTTTTCTTTTTCATCTTCTTATTTATTTCTCCTCTTCTTCCTCTCCTCTTCTTATTCTTCTTCTTCTTCTTCTCCTTCTTCCTCTTCTTATTTTCCTTTTTTCTCTCCTTCTTTTTCTGCTAAATATGAACATATACATAAATGACATTGATCATACACAATTTTCAGATTCCTACACAATATGAACATATACATAAATTGACAAAGAAAATTCAATGAACAAAAAAAATCATAAAAATTCTATGAACAAAATTACAACAGAAAAAAATCATAAAAATTCTATGAACAAAATTACAACAGAAAAAAATCATAAAAATTCTGTGAAAAAATTGACATATCGTTTGCATATGAACCCACATGCATTTGCATATTCAACAATAATATCACCAAAAAATCTATGAACAGAAAAAAAAATTCTAACTTTTGCATATTCATTTCTGAACAAATTACAACAACTCAATTAATAACTACACATCTAAATTTGGAAAATTCATATGAGCTCACTACGCAAGGGGGCGGCGATCGACGAGGAGGCAGGGCACGGGGGCGACGGTGAGGGCCGCAGCGACGACGACGGTGAGGGGCGCGTCGACGGGCGACGAGGAGGCAGGGGCAGCGACGGCGAAGGTGAGGGGCGCAGCAACGGGCGACGTGGAGGCAGGGGGCGCCGGGCGGCGACGGCGTTTGGGCGGCGCGGGACGGCGTCGGAGGCAAGGGCGACGACGGCGACGGCGAGGCGCAGAGGGGCTGCCTGGCAGCGTCGTCGGGGCGGGGAAGACGAACTAAATGAAAAATTTCACAAGTGCTAGTTATATAGACGAAGCATTGGTCCCGGTTCGTGACAGCAACCGAGACGAATACGACCTTTAGTCCCGGTTGGTGCCACCAACCGGGACCAAAGGCCGCCCAAAGGGCGGGAAGCGGCGGCCTTTGGTCCCGGTTGGTGGCACCAACCGGAATTAAAGGGGGGGAATTGGTACCGGTTAGTGCCACGAACCGGTACCAATGCGCCACTTTAGCCTCGGTTGGTGCTACCAATCGGGACCAAAGGCCTTGTGCTGCTGCGCCCGCGTCAAAAGTTTAGCCCCACCTCGCTAGCTGAGAGGGGCGCGCAGTGGTTTATAAGCCCCACTGCCGCACCCCACTCGAGCTCCTCTCCATTGCAGGCTTACGAGCCTAATTGTCACTGCTATGCCTGATGAGCCTACCAGGCCTTCTGCGGGCCTGAATCCTGGCCCATGGATGGGTTTCTAGTCGTATTCAGGCCGTGGTGGCCTAGTAGGTGGCATATTTTTTATTTTTTTCCCTGTTTTTTGTTTTTTCTTTTTTGCTTTATTTATTTTGTTTTGTTTCTACTTGCAACAAAAAACTTATTTTTTAATTTTTTGTATCTAATTACTTATTTATTCTACTTTATGATAATTCTTTTTGCTATTAGTTAAAGTTTCTAACAAAAGAAGTTCTTTACGAAAATTCTTTTTGCTTTCAATGATTTTGAACAGAAAATACTTTGATAATTTTAGTTTCATAAATTTTATTTATGTTATTAAAGTTTATGAACGTCCCTTGTTGCGCCGCGGCGATACATTTTCTGGAGCTTCTTGACGGGTGATAACCCACAAGTATAGGGGATCGCAACAGTTTTCGAGGGTAGAGTATTCAACCCAAATTTATTGATTCGACACAACGGGAGCCAAATTATATTCTCAAGTATTAGCAGTTGAGTTGTCAATTCAACCACACCTGGAAAACTTAATATCTGCAGCAAAGTATTTAGTAGCAAAGTAGTATGGAAGTAACGGTAATGGTGGCAAAGGTTACAGTAGCAGTTTTGTAGTAATTGTAACAGTGGCAATGGAAAATTAACTAAGCAATGATCAATATGTGAAAAGCTCGTAGGCATTGGATCGGTGATGGATAATTATGTCGGATGCGATTCCTCATGAAACAGTTATAACATAGGGTGACATAGAAATGGCTCGAGTTCATCAATGTAATGTAGGCATGTATTCCGAATATAGTCATACGTGCTTATGGAAAAGAACTTGCATGACATTTTTTGTCCTACCCTCCCGTGATAGTGGGGTTCTATTGGAAACTAAGGGATATTAAGGCCTCCTTTGTAACACTCCAAATTTTTTTACTTAGTTTTATCAAATATTTTGTTCTCTAAATTGGAAGGAGGTTATTTAAATTTTTCTTAAAACCTCTCCTTCTCAAAAATTTTACGACAAATATTGTAGGTGTTCTTCTCAACCTTGAATTTTGGTCTTGGGAGCTTTTCATTTAGTCTTGACTCAACACAAATTAATTTTTTAAAGTTTCTGAAATTCCTTCTATTAAAAAGAAACCCTAGGGATTATGGGTTTATTCTTTTCACATTCAAAAATTTCTCGTTTGCCATGACACTTATTGAAATCTTTCTTCCAAACCCATCTCCCTACTTTAGGACAAAACCTAGCAATCCAAATGCAGCAAGTTCCAACTTCATCTTAATTTTTTTTCTATTTATTTTAACCCCAAAATCTTTTCTGTCATTTATTTTGGACCTTAGGGATTTACAAAGGAACTGCCATTTTTCCTTTGAGTTTTGACTCCAAATGAACTTCTCTGGATAGTCCTTAGCACCCTCAACCAAGATCCATCAAGACCCACTGATTCACAGTTCAAATTTTTCAAAATTTGATTGCTGCAAGTTTGGACCAGATTTGCCATTTTTGGTGAATTTCATATTTTTTTCTCCTAAAAACCTGAGATAATTCAGGTAGCCACCAGATACATCAAGAGACCACCTCACCAAAGATCAGCTCCAGAAAAATTTCCCACATGCCAAAATCATTTCATCGAACAGCTGGCGTGCACTGTTTCTGTTCAAAATTCAGAAAAGTTCAGAGTTTCAGTGTCTGGGTTCAGTCGTCAGTGTCGTTTCTTCAAAGAACGGCGTCAATCTTGCAAGTGCCCGCGTTGGCTCCTTACACACTGCTTCTCCTTCTTATCAAGTGCGCCTCTCGATCACTTGGACGGGCGCGAGCATCGGCGGTGAGCTGGCAGGGGTGCATCGCCCCCGTGAGCGGCGACAGCAACGCCCGCTGTGGCCGTCAGAAGGGCTTGGCGTGGAACGGCGCCGCCCAGCACCGCCCAAGCCACCAGAGGCCTCTGCGTGGCCGTCCCCTCCTCTATGCACGTTGCAGCACCGTCGCCGTGGCCTGAGAAGCACAGGGCGCGCTCCCTGCCGCCGACGTGCCCGCGGGGCCGTTCCGTTGAGAACGTGGAGTATCGACCAAGTTTTGCCCAATTTAGCCTCTGGATGGAACCAGTAGACCAACACGTTGATGCTCAATCGCCTAAAACCCTCGTTCGACTACTGCATCGCCGTAATCGCCACCGGAGTTATCCCGTTCATGGCAACCGCCTCAGATCTGCTATGAAAGGAGCCCTCGAGCTCGCCTTCGACCCTGCACCACACCTCCATCTCACCAGAGCCACGCCCAACCACTAGGATGACCTCGAGGAGGTCTTCCTCCCCGACTCCAGTCGCCCCGATCCGCTTCGGGCTTGATACGTCCATTTTGCATAATGCTTTTATATCGATATTTATTGCATTATGGGATGTTATTTCACATTATGTCACAATACTTATGGCTATTCTCTCTTATTTTACAAGGTTTACATAAGGAGGGAGAATGCCGGCAGCTGGAATTCTGGGCTGGAAAAGGAGCAAATATTAGAGACCTATTCTGCGCAACTCCAAAAGTCCTGAAACTCCATGGAATATCTTAAAATAAATAAAGAAAAATCCTTGCCAAAGATGAAGTCCAGGGGGCCCACACCCTGCTCACGAGGGTGGGGGGCGCCCCCCCTACTAGGGCGCGCCCTCCTACCTCGTGGGCCCCCTGGTGGGTCTCCGACGTCCATCTTCTGCTATATGAAGTCTTTCGATGAAAAAAAAATCAGAAGCAACCTTTCGGGACGAGACTCCGCCGCCACGAGGCGGAACCGAGGCGAAACCAATCTAGAGCTCCGAGAGAGCTGTTCTGCCGGGGAAACTTCCCTTTGGGAGGGGGAAATCATCACCATCGTCATCACCAACGCTCCTCTCATCGGGAGAGGGCAATCTCCATCAACATCTTCACCAGCACCATCTGATCTCCAAACCCTAGTTCATCTCTTGTATCCAATTCTTGTCTCAAAGTCCGGGATTGGTGCTAGTAGGTTGCTAGTAGTGTTGATTACTCCTTGTAGTTGATGCTAGTTGGTTTATTTGGTGGAAGATCATATGTTTGGATCCTTTATGCATATTATTACCCCTCTGATTATGAACATGAATATGCTTTGTGAGTAATTATGTTTGTTCCTGAGGACAAGGAAGAAGTCTTGCTATTAGTAGTCATGTGAATTTGGTATTCGTTTGATATTTTGATAAGATGTATGTTGTCTGGCCTCTAGTGGTGTTATGTGAACGTCGACTACATAACACTTCACCATTATTTGGGCCTAGAGGAAGGCATTGGGAAGTAATAAGTAGATGATGGGTTGCTAGAGTGACAGAAGCTTAAACCCTAGTTTATGCGTTGCTTCATAAGGGGCTGATTTGGATCCATATGTTTCGTGCTATGGTTAGGTTTACCTTAATACTTTTGTTGTAGTTGCGGATGCTTGCAATAGAGGTTAATCATAAGTGGGATGCTTGTTCAAGTAAGAACAAGAACCAAGCACCGGTCCACCCACATATCAAATTATCGAAGTACCGAACGCGAATCATATGAACGTGATGAACACTAGCTTGACGATATTCCCATGTGTCCTCAGGAGCGCTTTTCCTTATATAAGAGTTTGTTCCAGCTTGTCCTTTGCTACAAAAAGGATTTGGCCATCTTGCTGCACTTTATTTACTTTTGTTACTTGTTGCTCGTTACAATTTACCTTGTCACAAAACTATCTGTTACCACTTATTTTAGTACTTGCAGAGAATACCTTGCTGAAAACCGCTTATCATTTCCTTCTGCTCCTCGTTGGGTTCGACACTCTTACTTATCGAAAGGACTACGATAGATCCCCTATACTTGTGGGTCATCAAGACTCTTTTCTGGCGCCGTTGCCGAGGAGTGTAGCGCCTTTGGTAGGTGGAATTTGGTAAGGAAAAAATTTATATAGTGTGCTGAAATTTATGTCACTTGTTACTATGGAAAGTAATTCTTTGAGGGGCTTGTTCAGGGTATCTTCGCCCCATCCAGTAGAGCAAAGAGTTGCTCCTCAACCTACTGAACCTATTGAAAATGAAACTCCTTTTGAATTTCTTTCGGGTATGATGGAAAGACTGCTAGCTAACTCTTTTGCAGGAGATGGAACAAAGCATCCCGATGAACACTTATTATATGTGGATGAAGTTTGTGGATTATTTAAGCTTGCAGGTGTACCCGATGATGTTGCTAAGAAGAAGGTCTTCCCTTTATCTTTGAAGGAAGACGCGTTGATACGGTATAGGCTATGTGATAAGAGATCGTGGGAATATAAAAGATTGAAATTGGAATTTCATCAAAAGTATTACCCTATGCATCTTGTTCATCGTGATCGCAATTATATATATAATTTCTGGCCTCGCGATGGAGAAAGCACCGCTCAAGATTGGGGGAGGCTTAAATCAATGTTATATTCATGCCCCAATCATGAGCTCCCGAGAGGAATAATTATGTAAAGTTTTTATGCTCGGCTTTCTGAAAACAATCGCACCATGCTCGATACTTCTTGTGCTGGCTCTTTTATGATGAAGACTATTGAATTCAGATGGAACTTATTGGATAGAGTTAAACGCAACTCTGAAGATTGGGACCTCGACGAAGGTAAGGAGTCAGGTATAACACCTAAATTTGATTGTGTTAAATCTTTTATGGATACCGATATTTTCCATAAGATTAACACTAAATATGGACTTGACTCTGAGATAGTAGCTTCTTTCTGTGAATCTTTTGCTACTTATGTTGATCTCCCTAAGGAGAAGTGGTTTAAATATCATCCTCCTATAGAAGTAAAAGTAGCTGCACCTATTAAAGTTGAAGGAAAAACTGTCACTTATAATGATCCTATTGTTCCTACTGCTTATGTTGAAAACCCACCTTTCCCTGTTAGAGTAAAGGATCATGCTAAAGCTTCAATTGTTGTTCGTAAAAGCAATATTAGAACTTATACACCTCCGGAGAAAGTTAAAGTAGAACCTAATATTGCTATTGTTAAAGATCTCTTGTCTGATAATATTGATGGGCATGTTATTCAGTTCGAAGGTGAAATTGCTAGATTTGCTAAGCCTTGTGATAAAGATAAACATAGACCTGTGGTAGGCGTGCCTGTTATTTCTGTTAAAATAGGAGATCATTGTTATCATGGCTTATGTGATATGGGTGCTAGTGCAGGTGTTATACCACATACTTTATATAAGAATGAAATTGCACCTGCTGAGTTAGAAGGAATTGATGTCACAATTAAAATTGCCAATAGAGATACTATTTCACCAATTGGGATTGTTAGAGATGTTGAAGTCTTGTGTG
Organism: Aegilops umbellulata; assembly: GCA_032464435.1. Taxonomy (NCBI): domain Eukaryota; kingdom Viridiplantae; phylum Streptophyta; class Magnoliopsida; order Poales; family Poaceae; genus Aegilops; species Aegilops umbellulata. The sequence continues at coordinate 439,485,827 of CP136060.1, forward strand.
GGAAAACTAAATATCCTGCTGATTTTCTTTTTCTTACTTCTCCGCAAGATAGCTTTTGCCCCATTATATTCGGTAGACCCTTCTTGAACACTGTTAATGCTAAGATAGATTGCGAAAAGAATGTTGTTACTATTGGCTTGGATGATATGGTTTATGAGTTTAATTTCTATAAATTTAGTAAACAATATCGTGAGAAAGAATTACCTAGCAAGGATGAAATTATTGGTCTCGCTTCTATTGTCGTACCTCCTAGTGATCCTTTCGAACACTATTTGCTAGACCATGAAAATGACATGTTCATGAATGAAAGAAGGGAAATAGATGAAGTATTCTTTAAACAGGAACCTATTCTGCAACACAACTTGCCTGCTGAAATTTTAGGGGATCCTCCTCCACCTCCTGAGCAAATTAAAGTTGAACCTAATATTGCTATTGTTAAAGATCTCTTGTCTGATAATATTGATGGGCATGTTATTCATTTCCGTGATGAAACTGCTAGAATTGCCAAACCTTGTGCTAAAGATAAACATAGACCTGTGGTAGGCATGCCTGTTATTTCTGTTACAATAGGAGATCATTGGTATCATGGCTTGTGTGATATGGGTGCTAGTGCTAGTGCAATACCTATTGACTTATACAAAGAAATTAAGCATGATATTGCACCTACTGAGTTAGAAGATATTGATGTCACAATTAAACTTGCCAATAGAGATACTATTTCACCAATGGGAATTGTTAGAGATGTTGAAGTCTTGTGTGGGAAAACTAAATATCCTGCTGATTTCCTTGTTCTTGGCTCCCCACAAGATAGCTTTTGTCCCATTATATTTAATAGACCGTTCTTGAATACAGTTAATGCTAGGATAGACTGCGAAAAGGATGTTGTTACTATTGGTTTAGGTGATATGTCTCATGAGTACAACTTTTCTAAATTTCATAGACAACACCGTGAAGAGGAATTGCCTTGTAAAGATGAAATTATTGGTCTTGCTTCTATTGCCGTACCTCCTAGTGATCCTTTAGAACAATATTTGCTAGACCATGAAAATTATATGTTTACGAATGAAAGAAGGGAAATAGATGAAGTAATCTTTAAACAGGAACCCATCCTGAAACACAATTTTCCTGTTGAAATTCTAGGGGATCCTCCTCTACCCAAGGGTGATCCCGTGTTTGAGCTAAAACCGTTGCCTGATAATCTTAAATATGCTTATCTTGATGAAAAGAAGATATATCCTGTTATTATTAGTGCTAACCTTTCAGAGCATGAAGAAGAAAGATTATTGAAAACTCTGAAGAAGCACCGTGCTGCTATTGGATATACTCTTGATGATCTTAAGGGTATTAGTCCCACTCTATGTCAACATAAAATAAATTTGGAAGCAGATGCTAAACCCGTTCGTGATCCTCAACGACGTCTGAATCCTAAAATGAAGGAAGTGGTAAGAAAAGAAATACTCAAGCTTCTGGAGGCAGGTATAATTTATCCCGTTGCTGACAGTCAGTGGGTAAGTCATGTCCATTGTGTCCCTAAGAAGGGAGGTATTACTGTTGTTCCTAATGATAAAGATGAATTGATTCCACAAAGAATTATTACAGGTTATAGGATGGTAATTGATTTCCGCAAATTAAATAAAGCTACTAAGAAAGATCACTACCCCTTACCTTTTATTGATCAAATGCTAGAAAGATTATCCAAACACACACATTACTGCTTTCTAGATGGTTATTCTGGCTTTTCTCAAATACCTGTGTCAGCTAGAGATCAATCAAAGACTACTTTTACATGCCCTTTTGGTACTTTTGCTTATAGACGTATGCCTTTTGGTTTATGTAATGCACCTGCTACCTTTCAAAGATGCATGATGGCTATATTCTCTGACTTTTGTAAAAAGATTTGTGAGGTTTTCATGGACGATTTTTCCGTCTATGGTTCCTCTTTTGATGATTGCTTGAGCAATCTTGATCGAGTTTTGCAGAGATGTGAAGAAACTAATCTTGTCTTGAATTGGGAAAAGTTCCACTTTATGGTTAATGAAGGTATTGTTTTGGATCAAAAGTTTCCGAAAGAGGTATTGAAGTTGATAAAGCCAAAGTTGATGCTACTGAAAAGATGCCATGTCCCAAGTAAGTCAAAGGTATAAGAAGTTTCCTTGGTCATGCTGGATTTTATAGGAGATTCATTAAGGACTTCTCAAAAATTTCTCGGCCTCTGACTAATTTATTGCAAAAAGATATACCATTTGTCTTTGATGATGATTGTGTAGAAGCATTTGAAATACTTAAGAAAGCATTAGTCTCTGCACCTGTTGTTCAGCCACCTGATTGGAATTTACCCTTTGAAATTATGTGTGATGCTAGTGATTATGCTGTAGGTGCTGTTTTAGGGCAAAGAGTTGATAAGAAATTAAATGTTATCCATTATGCTAGTAAGACTCTAGACAATGCTCAAAGAAATTATGCTACTACTGAAAAAGAACTTTTAGCAGTTGTATTTGCTTGTGATAAGTTCAGACCTTATATTGTTGATTCTAAAGTAACTATTCACATTGATCATGCTACTATTAAATATCTTATGGAAAAGAAAGATGCTAAACCTAGACTTATTAGGTGGGTTCTCCTGCTACAAGAATTTGATTTGCATATCGTTGATAGAAAAGGAGCTGAGAACCCCGTTATAGATAACTTATCTAGGTTAGAAAATGTTCTTGATGACCCACTACCTATTAATGATAGCTTTCCATATGAACAATTAAATGTTATAAGTACTTCTCGTAGTACTCCTTGGTATGCTGATTATGCTAATTATATTGTTGCTAAATTTATACCACCTAGCTTCACATACCAGCAAAAGAAAAAGTTTTTCTATGATTTACGACATTACTTTTGGGATGACCCACATCTTTATAAAGAAGGAGTAGATGGTGTTATTAGACGTTGTGTACCTGAGCATGAACAGGAACAGATCCTACGCAAGTGTTGCTCCGAAGCCTATGAAGGACACCACGCTGGAGACAGAACTGCACATAAGGTATTGCAATCTGGTTTTTATTGGCCTACTCTCTTCAAGGATGCCCGTAAGTTTGTCTTGTCTTGTGATGAATGCCAAAGAATTGGTAATATTAGTAGACGTCAAGAAATGCCTATGAATTATTCTCTTGTTATTGAACTGTTTGATGTCTGGGGCTTTGATTATATGGGACCTTTTCCTGTCTCTAATGGATACACATATATTCTAGTTGCTGTTGATTACGTTACTAAGTGGGTAGAAGCTCTTCCAACTAGTAGTGCTGATCATAACACTTCTATTAAAATGCTTAAGGAAGTTATTTTTTTGAGGTTTGGAGTCCCTAGATAATTAATGACTGATGGTGGTTCACACTTTATTCATGGTGCTTTCCGTAAAATGCTTGCTAAATATGATATTAATCATAGAATTGCATCTCCTTATCACCCACAGTCTAGTGGTCAAGTACAATTGAGCAATAAAGAGCTCAAATTAATTTTGCAAAAGACTGTTAATAGGTCTAGAAAGAATTGGTCCAAGAAACTTGATGATGCATTATGGGCTTATAGAACTGCATTTAAAAATCCTATGGGTATGTCTCCATATAAAATGGTTTATGGAAAAGCATGTCACTTACCTCTCGAACTAGAACATAAGGCATATTGGGCTATTAAAGAGCTCAACTATGATTTCAAACTTGCCGGTGAGAAGAGGTTATTTGATATTAGCTCACTTGATGAATGGAGAACCCAAGCTTATGAAAATGCCAAGTTATTTAAAGAAAAAGTTAAAAGATGGCATGACAATAGGATACAAAAGTGTGAGTTTAATGTAGGTGATTATGTATTGCTATACAACTCTCGTTTAAGACTTTTTGCAGGAAAACTTCTCTCTAAATGGGAAGGCCCCTACGTTATCGCAGAAGTCTATCGTTCCGGGGCAATAAAAATCAACAACTTCGAAGGCACAAATCCGAAGGTGGTAAACGATCAAAGAATCAAACATTATATCTCAGGTAATCCCATAAATGTTGAAAACAATATTATTGAAACTGTAACCCCGGAGGAATACATAAGGGAAACTTTCCGGAACGTTTCAGACTCCGAAAATGAATAGGTATGTGGTACGGTAAGTAAACCGACTCCAAAACAATTTTTAAGGCAATATTTCTCCGTTTTGTATATTTAGAAAAATAGAAAAATAAGTAGCAGTCCGGGTAGGACACGAGGGGCCCACGAGGGTGGTGGGCGCGCCCCCCTACCTCGTGAGCACCTCATGTGCCCTCCGGACTCCGTTTTCTTGCACGATACGTATTTTGGTCGGTAAAAATTCATTATGTATTCTCCCGAAGGTTTTGACTCCCGTATGACGCAAATCTCCTCTATTTTCGTTTCGAGCTGTTTTTCTGACAGATCCAAGCCATCATGACAGCCCCAAGTGCTTCCAAGGACAATTTTTCTGAGAAGGTTATAAACCCTTACCTCGCGGAGGTGCTGCGACAGCCTCAAACCATTGAGTTGCGTGATGGGTTGCTGCACATTCACGATGAAGAGGGACCAAAGGGGACTGGAAGCATGGAGACGAGGCTCGAAGCAGTGGAGCAACAAGTTTTCAAGTGCCAAGGGATGGTGGAACGTGGACTAAACTCCAACCACATGATGATCGCAGAGTTCACTAGCAACCACAAGTTGGATGCTGACAACATAGGGGAGACCATCTTCAAGCTTCATGAGAAGATCGAGCACCTCCAAGCCCAAATCTATGACCTGCACAACCAAAACTGTGAGTATGAATATAGATTCAAAAGGATGAGTTTGGCTGCAGATTTGAGGATCCCTCGGACTCGGCCTTGGAAGATGGACGACAAGCTTGCTTCAACAGCTTCTTCACCGACAAAGGAGACATAATCACTTGGGTATGGGCACTCCCCTTAGCAACTTCCAAGCTTGGGGGAGGTGCCCCGACATCGTATCACAATCACAACTCCTATCTTTACCGTTTTTCTTAGTTCGATCCTATTAGTAGTATCTTGATCTAGTAGAATAAAGTTTATGGCATGATCCAGTTTTGAGTTTTGCTTTATGATCTCTCTTTGTAATCGAGTCCGTGAGCTATATATAACAAAGATTAGTGTTGAGTCAAGGGCCAGATTATTTTGCCATGATCTTGGGTGAATAAAAGAAAAGAAGAAAGAGAAAAATAATAAAAAGAACCAAAAAGTTCATATTGATCTTATTGAGAGTAATGACTTCACATAGAAAGAGTATGATGATTAAAAGTTGTTGGGAGTTGGCAGACATAGTTTTGGTCATCGTTGCAATTAATAGGAAGTAATAAGGAAAGAGAGGTTTTCACATATAGATATATTATCATTGACATCTTTTATGATTGGAAGCACTCACTACTAGGGAAAACCTTATACACAGAATCTTAGCAGTAGCGCGGTCTAAAAACAGGCGCTACTCCTAATTAGCAGTACCGAGCTTCAGAAAAGAGCGCTACTAATGACTAAGTAGCAGTAGCGCTCTAGGTGAAAAGAGCGCTACTACAATAATTGCCACGGTGTTGCCTCCAGGCTAGATATAGTAGTAGCACCCTTCCCATGGACGCGCTACTGCTAAAGAACTTAGTAGCAGCGGTCTTCTTCAAACCTCGCTACTGCTAAGTATCACCGCAACTAATTAAGTTTAGTCCCATACTGCTAAGCGAACAAGGTGTTTACCACCTTAAATATGTTACTTCTCAACCTATCTCGAGCACTTGGTCTTCATTGAACTATATGTGTATGATTTGTGGTTGCAATATGAATCCTCGCCTGTACCTATACAGGTACAGTGAGGATTCATGTTGGCTATTTAGATTATACACAAAAAGATCAATGATGACCAATGTATATTTTTGATGTTTTTACATTGCTTAGACTTATAGCGTTTTTTCAGGACAAAGCGTTACTGATATTGGGATAAACAAAAGAAATAACTGCTTCCATTAGCAGTAGCGGTTTTCTCTAAAACGCGCTATAGATAAGTTAGCTATAGCGCGTTTTCCATATGAGCGCTACTGCTAGTTCGAGTTAACCACCCTCCCGAATCAAAATTTCGCTAAGTCCTCCTTTCCCCCCCGGCCTGTTCCCCTAATCCTGTCGCCGCCGCTCGAGCCTGAGCGCGCCTGCCCTCACCACTGCCGCCGCCGCCCACCCTCAACCTCACCGCCGCCGCTCTCGACCACACTGTCGCCGCCCTCGACCTCACCGCCGCCGCCCTCGGCCGAGCCCGCCGCCCTCGACCGAGCCCGCCGCCCAGGACCGCCGCCTCCCGATCCCGAGCCCGCCCTCGCCGCCCCTCCATCGCCGAGCACCTCCCCGCCACCGTCTCTCCCTCTCTAAGCCCCCCACCCCCTCTCTCTTTGCTTAGTTAGTAGATGATTTTAGTAGTAGTAGATGTTAATTTAGGGTTCATAGATAATGATTTTTAGAAGTAGTGGATATTAATTACTAGTAGTGATGGTAAAGTAGTTGTATAATTAGCAGTAGTAGATGTTAATTAGTAGTAGATATAGTAGTTAGATGTTAATTAGTAGTAGTAGATGTGCTAGTTTCTTTCTATTTGTATTAAGTTTATATTTAGTAAGAATGAGTTGAATTAATAGAACTAGTTTAGTTTTAGTTGAACTAGTTAAGTTTTAGTTGAACTAGTATAGTAAGTAAATTAATAACTAGTTGAACTACTTCATTTTTACAAAGAACTAGTTTTTTTCTTTTTATACTAAGTTTATATTTAGTAAGAACTAGTTGAATTAATGAAACTAGTTGAACATGCCATATTTGTTGTTATTTTTTAGTGCAAGAAATTATTTCATGTTTTGGTTACACCTCCGAGTGGCCTATGTTTTGCCGGAGTGTTGATTAATTTCCATTTCGGCAAATTTCAGGCGCTCGATATGTCCTTTTTTAGCAAAGGTCATGCCGGATTGTTCCTTGAATTCTGGCATGACTTGTGCTAGAATATGTACAAGTTTAATCTCGGAATTATGAACGTAGGGAATGTCGTACTCTCACGACGACGGTCTCCTGGGGGAGTGCAGCTGGTGCCACGATGATCGAGGTATGTGCGACAGGTTCGTTGAGCTGGATGAATATCGGCGCTTTAGCATTACACTCAAAGAGACCTTCGATGTTGAAACGGTATGCAACAACGACAACTGTTTTTTTCGTAATTAAGCATGACTTCAACTATTTCAACGTCTAATTTTCATCTTTTACAATTCGACTAGCTTATCCCATGCCATGCAGGACGCTATGTCTTGGAGAGAATGGGTTTTGAAGACCATGAAAATTATGAAACAAAGAAAATACACCTAAGGACCCATCATGATATCGATTTTGAAGTAAATCTGTACAATTCTCAGAGCGTAACCCATTTTGGTTGCCAAAATTGGGAAGCACTTTGCAAAATGTATGGTTTTTATGAGGGTATGATTGTCACCATGGATCTTGGTAATCCTGACATCGAGCAAGACAATATGGACAATTGGGTCCTTGTTGATATGCTTCCGATTCTACCGCAATGTGAGTTTCTCAAACATAGTTATTAACTAATTTATATTGTTTACTTCAAAATAGTTGACAGCTTATTTCCATTGACAGCTTATTTTGAATCTTCAAGGAATGTGCAGAAGATGGTAGACAAAACCTACTACACTGATGGCTCCGAATTAACTTATAAGGAGAAAAATCATCTGATTGCTTATTGTACTTTTCTTGAGAATTACAATACCTATTATCGAACTCCTCCAAATTATGGTGAATACGTGCCACTAGTGCACGTGTTGAACCACGGTAACTTCTATGGAGATGCCCTGGTAAGATTTTTTACTATTACGACATCCGTGCATCTTTTGCATACTTCTAAAACTAGTACATCATTGCTAACTACGAAGTTATTACTTTGTTTTTCAACAGGAAATGCCGATGGATTGTGTGCCTCATATGATGTATCAGAATGGTCGCCTTGCAGTTATGAACATACAACCAGGTGAATCTAAGGAGCTCACCTATGCATATCGGATTTTTAAAAGCGATGAACACATGCTAATCTAAGAATGGAAAAAATGTTTGGACATTCGCAAGGAGGTTCTTGGAAGTAACATTAAGCGAAAGGTAAGAATTGGAGACAGGATAATCTCCATTCTCCATAATGGAGAGTCAGGGGCTATCTTGTTTTTTTGCTATTTTACCTTAGAGAATATAGTAGGTCCTAAGAGAATGTTGTAGGTCCTATGAGGTATAATATGTTTATTATGTGATACAATGTGTTAGAGCTGATGATGTTAGGAGTTCTTGTGATTACGACTAGTGACCAATTTGCTATGTGATGTCTCATTGATGAAAATGATGATCTTGAGGAGGTGTTATATGACAATAACGTATTATGATGATAAGTTGTTAATGATATGATGATGATGATGATATTTATTATATCATTGGGTGAAAGAACCGCGGATTTGTTTCAAATGGATGTCCATCCACTGGAAGCTAGTCCACACGGTTCTTTCACCCCGTGATGTAATAACTCATTATGATGTAAAAACAATTTCTAAATTCCTGTTGTATGAAAACTAGTGTAAAGGTGTACGAGTACAACATGAAATGAAAAACAAATAAAATATGAAATAATAGTAGCAGCGCGGGCAGGGAGAAGCGCTACTACTAATTACTAGTAGCGCTCCTCCGTGAACTCACTACTACTAAGTAGATTTAGCAGTAGCGTGGGAGGAGGCACGCTACCGCTATACGTTAGCTGTAGCGACTTATCAGTAGCGCATAGCCCCGCGCTACTGATAGGTCTAAAACCCGCGCTGCTGCTAGGCTTTTCCCTAGTAGTGACTCATTAAAATATGACATGCTAAAGAGTTGATGTTGGACAAGGAAGACAATGTAATGAGTTATGTCTTTCTTTATATCTGAGATAAAGTATGTTGTCATGGATCCTCTAACTTGTTGAGCTTGCCTTTCCCCCTCATGCTAGCCAAATTCTCAGCATTAAGTAGAGATACTACTTGTGCATCCAAATACCCTTAAACCAGTTTTGCCATGAGAGTCCACCATATCTACCTATGGATTGAGTATGATCCTTCAAGTAAGTTGTCATCGGTGCAAAGCAATAAAAATTGCTCTAAATATGTATGATTGATTGGTGTGGGAGAAATAAGCTTTATACGATCTTGTGATGTGGAAGTAATAAAAGCGACGGACTGCATAATAAAGGTTCACATCACAAGGGGCAATATAAAGTGACGTTCTTTCGCATTGAGATTTTATGCATCCAACCATAAAAGCGCATGGCAACCTCTGCTTCCCTCTGCGAAGGGGCTATCTTTTATTATTATCTTCTACCTTATGCAAGAGTCATGGTGATCTTCACCTTTTCTTTTTCATTTTATCCTTTGGCAAGCTCAACATGTTGATATATCTAATTGGATGTAGGAGAGCATGAACCATTATTGTTGACATTACCCTTGAGCTAAAAGGTTGTGGGGCAAAACTATAAGCCCCTATCTTTCTCTGTGTCCGATTAAAACTCCGTAACCACATGTATCGCGTTATTGTTAGCAATTATGAAGGACTAGATGATAGTTGAGTATGGGGACTTGCTTTTAAGCTCTGACATAGACTTTTTCCGATGTTATGATAAATTGCAATTGCTTCATTGACTCAGATTATAGTTTGTTGGATCCCAATAAGGTTTATGATTCATACTTTTGCATTGTGAATAGATCATCGCTTGAACATAAGTAATCATATGACAAAATCTATATATGTTGTTGTTATGAAAATAATCATGATGCCTTCATGTCCGTATTTTATTTTTATCGATGCCTCTACCTCTAAACATGAGGACATATTTATTGTTATCGGCTTTTCGCTTGAGGACAAGCGAGATCTAAGCTTGGAGGAGTTGATACGTCCATTTTGCATCATGCTTTTATATCGATATTTATTGCATTATGGGCTGTTATTTCACATTATGTCACAATACTTTTGGCTATTCTCTCTTATTTTACAAGGTTTACATAAGGATGGAGAATGCCGGCAGCTCGAATTCTGGGCTGGAAAAGGAGCAAATATTAGAGACCTACTCTACGCAACTCCAAAAGTCCTGAAACTCCACGGAATATCTTAAAATAAATAAAGAAAAATCCTCGCCAAAGATGAAGTCCAGGGGGCCCACACCCTGCTCACGAGGGTGGGGATGCGCCCCCCTACTAGGGCGCGCCCCCCCTACCTCGTGGGCCCCCTGGTGGGTCTAGAAGCAACCTTTCGGGACGAGACTCCGCCGCCACGAGGCGGAACCAAGGCGGAACCAATCTAGAGCTCCGGCAGAGCTGTTCTGCCGGGGAAACTTTCCTCTGGGAGGGGGAAATCATCACCATCGTCATCACCAACGCTCCTCTCATCGGGATAGGGCAATCTCCATCAACATCTTCACCAGCACCATCTCATCTCCAAACGCTAATTCATCTCTTGTATCCAATTCTTGTCTCATAGTCCGGGATTGGTGCTAGTAGGTTGCTAGTAGTGTTGATTACTCCTTGAAGTTGATGCTAGTTGGTTTATTTGGTGGAAGATCATATGTTCAGATCCTTTATGCATATTATTACCCCTCTGATTATGAACATGAATATGCTTTGTGAGTAATTACGTTTGTTCCTGAGGACAAGGGAGAAGTCTTGCTATTAGTAGTCATGTGAATTTGGTATTCGTTTGATATTTTGATAAGATGTATGTTGTCTAGCCTCTAGTGGTGTTATGTGAACGTCGACTACATAATACTTCACCATTATTTGGGCCTAGAGGAAGGCATTGGGAAGTAATAAGTAGATGATGGGTTGCTAGAGTGATAGAAGCTTAAACCCTAGTTTATGTGTTGCTTCGTAAGGGGCTGATTTGGATCCATATGTTTCATGCTATGGTTAGGTTTACCTTAATACTTTTGCTGTATTTGCGGATGCTTGCAATAGAGGTTAATCATAAGTGGGATGCTTGTTCAAGTAAGAACAGCACCCAAGCACCGGTCCACCCACATATCACATTATCGAAGTACCGAACGCGAATCATATGTGACGATATTCCCATGTGTCCTCAGGAGCGCTTTTCCTTATATAAGAGTTTGTTCCGGCTTGTCCTTTGCTACAAAAAGGATTGGGCCATCTTGCTGCACTTTATTTACTTTTGTTATTTGTTGCTCGTTACAATTTCCCTTGTGACAAAACTATCTGTTACCACTTATTTCAGTACTTGCAGAGAATACCTTGCTGGAAACTGATTATCATTTCCTTCTGCTCCTCGTTGGGTTCGACACTCTTACTTATCGAAAGGACTACGATAGATCCCCTATACTTGTGGGTCATCAGGGCTCCAGCATGATTCCCTCTGGTAAGGCCACCCCCGCCTCCCAGACCATGTCGGTCGCCTCCTAGTACACCCACTCCGCTAACGCGAGCCCCAATTCGACTCTTGCAGCCCTCCCCGGCGAGATCCACCACCGCCCGAACCACCGTCCGCCGGAGTGAAGGCCGCCGCCGACGTGGTGCTCCCCGACGACCAACTCCACCACTCCCAGGCGCGGAAGAGCCCCTTGAACCCGTAGGTACCCTCCTTTCCCCCTACCTCGCCGTGGATCGACGCCAGCGACCACCGCGGTCTTTGGGCGCCCGCGTGCTCTATTTTTCCTTTTCAAATATTCAAACCTGACGAGTGGGACCCCCTCGTCAGCCTATCTTATTCTAATCGAAACATTTCCTGAAAACGCCTTTGGGCAAAGTACGCTTTCCCTGTTGGGTGGCGTATTCCTTAGCAAAACGTTTTCTATTTTTATAAACAAACCCCTGGAAACTTTCTGTTTCATTATAGATAAGTCCCTGGGTTAAAATCTTTATAACGTTTTAACAAAAGACGATTTTTAATTGATTCTTTTTCTGTCATCTTTATTTTTCTGTCTAGTTTTTTATCATATTTATTTGAAAAATATTTGGAACAACTTTTATACACACACGGTATTTAAGTTAGTATGCGACTTCTTTATACCGTAGATACCGGAGGAGGTGACGGAACCGCGAACTTCACCGAGCTAGATTCAGACTACTCCGAACCACACAAGCATGTTTGAACCTTTGATATGATAAGTGTTTTTCATGTTTGCTTGAGTGGTTTTGCATGGCATGTTTATATGAACATCGGTGAAGGTTATATTTCATGCAAAGAAAGCTGCAGTTGAGCTTCGATATTGATGTGTCCTTATGGTAATGATATAACCTGATCATGTGGTGGCATGATAGGTTGCAAGCTGGTATTGTTGAAGCATGCCAGTTTTATGTCAACCGTTAACTCCAGTTTTAATGTGGGTCAAGTTTCGATCCCATTCGTTCCCCCTTCGTGTTGCCACATGTTTTCTGCAAAGAGTGTGGTTTAGTAAGTTGCAAACCTCTTTCCTTGTACACACCAAACAGAGGGACCGCGATGAGGGTTCCATGGCCCTGGATTAAAGCCCATCATCCGGTCAGGGGGCATGGGTGTTTCCGGTTGGCACCGAGAGGGGGGCACCCCTTAGAGCGCGCGATATAAATTTGATCCCATGCTATTCGAGGTTGTGACCTCCCCGTCTTAAAGTTTTTCTTGAACGCTGCCTAGGGCGATCCCTGGCAGCGGAATGTGGAATGGATGTGTACTGGTTAGACGTGTTTCTTCTAAAACACCGTAAACAGGATTAGTCCTTTGCGACTACTGAAACCCGTTGGCTGTGGTTAAAGAATACAAACTCTGCAGAGTCAAACCACTCTATTATCCATGTCCATGACCAGGGACTTGGACATCATCTCAGTGTCAGTGTCAGTCTCAGTGTCGACCTCAATGTCAACCCCAGCGACAGTCTCCGGAGAATGAGCATGAAACTGAGAGTGGTAAACTCGGCTGAATGTTATTCCTGTGGATGGACTAACCAATTTATTATTATGTGCTGAGTATTTCCTTGGAATGATTTTAATCCATGAACTTCTTGAATTCAAATGATGAAATATAAGCCCTTTATGTGATGTCCCTCGGACGTCCGACTATGGCACTCTTGTCATTTATTTTCAATATAAGCCCTTTATGTGATGTCGCTCAGACGTCCGACTATGGCACTCTTGTCATTTACTTTCGATATAAGCCCTTTATGTGATGTCGCTCAAACGTCTTACTGTGGCACTCTTGTCATTTACTTTCGATATAAGCCCTTTATGTGATGTCGCTCAGACGTCTGACTGTGGCACCCTTGTTATTTACCTTCATTATAATCCCTTTTCGAGATGTCGCTTAGACGTCCGACTGTGGCACGCACTGTTATTTACATTTCAATATAAGCCCCTTATGTGGTGTCGCCCCGACGCCCGACTGTGGCATGTTAATTTATTTTTACCTTTCGAGGCGTCGCTTCAGACACCTGACCGGTCTTCAGTTATTTTATTGGGATTTCGGGACGACTACCACCTGACTCCCTTTATTTTATTGTGCAGTGCAAGTTTATTATCTGAATGTGCATTACTAACCTGCTCATGTGCATCATGTTTGCATTTGTTATATCTTATGTCCAAACTATCCTGCGAGTACATTCAAAGTACTCACCTGGCTTGTTGATTTGGCTAGATGTTGACGAAGGCGATCTTATGGATGAAGAGTTCGATAGGGAGTCCGCCGCCTAGAGGAGTCCCAGTCAGTCACGTGCGATCCTGGAGTTGATCACTTGTAATCTATACACTTCCGCTACCCAAATAGAATCATCGAGCCTCACTCCGACGCTTGAAGAGCTGTAAGATTTCGGAGTCATGTCACCCACTTCACTGTGACATATCCACCACCACTTTTATTACAAGTCAGTAGTTATGCCACCATACCCTTGTGACATATCCGCCTTTATGTATATTATTGGCGTGCTTGTAATAAATTGTTGAGCATCCTCAGCTAACCCTGTATAATATTTAGTACTGCTGGATTTCTGTATGAAGGATTTGTCTACCAGTACGAAGGATTCTCCTATACTAGTAAACACAAGGGTCGGCTTTTCAATAAATGTTTTATTGGAAAACCGGTCAGACAAACTTGGTATCAGAGCGAGGCTGACTGTAGGAAGCCACTAGGTGTGTTCGCTAATCGGTTATTAGCGTATTAACTGCTATTTTAGCATTTTGCAAACGTAGCAATTTTCGGTTAGTCATCATAAATTTATGACTTGACTATTCGGAATTTTTGTCTACTTTTATAGATGGCTGGCAGCGACTGTGAGTCACAGGTGTTTGCCAATGTACCTGAGGGGTTCAACAGACTTCTCGTCTCCATCAGCTCGTCCGGAGTTCACACTCTACCAGCACAAGCTCAACGACAGCGTAACTATGCACCAGGCCTCGGTGCAATTCAAAGGAGGACGTTCTGATTCATGCCACTTCCGAATTGTGGGAAGGGCCATGCCTACGGAGAGGCATGCCATGCAGATGGCTGCCCATGAGGCGATAGCACGTCTCCGGGATGCACTCCCTTCGATGAAGGCTCGTCGCTACCGCTACCTTCCATGCCACGTGCCATACACTTGTCACTATGCATTCGCTTGCCCTCGAGGGGAGAGAGATGAGCCTGTTGAGATGCTTGTTGAATATCTCAAAGCTTTGGAGGCAGCTTTTGATAACCTCATGGATGACTTTGTGGCTGCTCGTATGGACTTCGTTCAGGGCTGTTCCGCCAACAGGAGGGAGCTCCTCCGTACAGCACCGCCACTGTCATTTAGATCGTCCTCAGCGTCCTATGCACCTGCCAACTTAGCCACCGCTCGCCGCCTACCTACTACTGAGGAGTTTGACCAAGTCATTGCTCCTACTCTAGTCAGAGCTGCACCACCTACCGTGCCTGCACCAGTTCCTCAAACCAGTATTTCACACCTGGAGCCTATTAGTGAGGAGGAGGTCGAGTCTCCAGCACCACTGGGTCTTTCCCTCGGCGAGCCAAAGGAAATTTTCACCATCTCCGAATGAGTATGCATAGCAGCTGTTCGATATGCCAGCTTGTATGATATGTTTATATGTTTATAGGTTTGGTGAGAAGTAGTTTGTGTGCGCATCATGTAGGAACTCGGAGAAGTGCAGTAGCCTAAATAACATGTCAGGAATGTGTACGCACATCCTGAGTGGCGTATTGTATAATTGCGGCTTGCGTGTAAGATATGTACTAAGCAGTCCTTCTCCATGCGCAATAAAGTATTTTCTTGAAAAATGTTGGAGTTCTTAAAATTTCCGCCTTTTCAAAATTATTTATTTTTGCCACTCAGTTTTTCTCATGAGTTTTGCAAAAATACCCCAGAGTGGAATATGCCTCGTCCGTGGACACGTTCCATACCAAGTCCGCCGAAAGAAAATTATGGTACCCAGACAAGTAACAATTTCACACAGGGGCAGTCAAGTCAGCAAGGCAGTGAAACAACATTTTCTCAAGTATGCCGCCTTTATGAGCAAAGCTAGCAGCAGCATCAAGAATTGATGAACCATGTTATCAACATGGGAAATCACCGTGATCCATATCAGCAGCACTCCAAATTATCTGAACTATAGAAGACGCGTCCCCCAACGTTCTCTCACACTAATAGACCTCTTGAGGCCGATGATTGGCTTCGAGACATTGAAAGGAAGTTAATTATTGCACAGTGTTCGGACCGTGATAAGGTACTTTATGCACCTCACTATCTCACTAGAGCAGCTGCATCATGGTGGGAGAATTTCCTACACATGCACCCCAATGAAAATAATATCACTTGGGAAGATTTTAAAGAAGGATTTCGTGGGGCGCACATTCCCAGAAGCATTATGAAGATCAAGAAAAGGGAATTTGATGACCTCAAGCAGAGAAGCATGACATTGACTGAGTACAATAGTCAGTTTACCATATTATCTCGTTATGCCAACGAAGAGCATATGACGGAAAACAAAAATATGGAAAAAAAATTTGGACGGTCTGGCACCAGCACTTAAATGTCAGTTGGTCGTACACACCTTTCCGGATTTCAAAACACTTGTAGACAAGGGCATTACATTGGAAAATGAGCACTGCAGCTTGGAGGATTTTCGCAAGCGCAGAAGGGACAAGACTACTCACGCTTACAACAACCGGAACAAGACTGATTTTCTGAAGATTGGAGCCAACAAACCCACAACCAATGTTCCACGCCCAAACAAAAATTTTCACGCAAGGGACAAGGATTTTACATATCGCCCAGGTGTTACTTGCTACGCTTGTGGAGAGGAAGGACACTATGCTAAACAGTGCCCAAAGCCAAGAAACTCGGCCCCAAAGGCGAACAACAATGGAAACAGTTCAGCACCCAAGCGTAACAACTTCAACCCCAATAATAACCACAAGAAGGGTCACTTGAACAATGTGACCAAGGAGGAAGCATAGAATGCCCCGGATATCGTACTCGGTACGTTTCCTGTCAACACAATACCTGCCACGGTTTTGTTTGATTCTGGAGCTTCTCACTCGTTCATTTCAAAGAGTTTTGCTTTGCAACATGATTTTTCGATGCTTCCTTTGGAAAAATCCATGATCATCAAGACCCCCGGGAATATGCAGATCACTCAGAGTTACTGCGAAGGTGTGGTTATTGAGTTTGAAGGACTAAGATTTCAAGCAAACCTCATTGTATTGGAAAATAAAGGACTGGATGATATCCTAGGAATGGACTGGTTAACCACCAACAAAGGATTTGTCGACTGCTTCAATCGGACTGTAATTCTCACTCATCATCACGGGAAGACAATAAAAGTTGGAGCTCAAGAAAGACCAATAGCACGGCAACCAAAGTTGAACAAAGTGGACATTTCAGAACTAAGGAAAGTTCCAGTGGTATGCGAGTTCCCCGACGTATTTCTCGAAGAACTACCAGGCATGCCGCCAGACCGGGAAATAGAGTTCAGCATTGAACTAGCACCTGGAACCACCCCCATCTACAAGAAACCCTATAGGATGGCACCCTCCAAGTTGGTAGAATTAAAGAAGCAAATTAAGGAATTACTGGACAAAGGATTTATACGAGTGTGACGCCCCCGATTCAATCGTACACTAATCATGCACGCAAATGTGTACGATCAAGATCAGGGACTCACGGGAAGATATCACAACACAACTCTAAAACATAAATAAGTCATACAAGCATCATAATACAAGCCAGGGGCCTCGATGGCTCGAATACAAGTGCTCGATCATAGACGAGTCAGCGGAAGCAACCATATCTGAGTACAGACATAAGTTAAATAAGGTTGCCGTAAGATGGCTAGCACAAACAGGCATACAATCGAAAGAGGCGCAGGTCTCCTGCCTGGGATCCTCCTAACTACTCCTGATCATCGTCAGCGGGCTGCACGTAGTAGTAGGCACCTCCAGTGTAGTAGGAGTCATCGTTGACGGTGGCGTCTGGATCATGGGTTCCAACGTCTGGTTGCAGCAATCGGGTAGAGAGATGGGAAAAAGGAGAAACAAGGCAACCGTGGGTACTCATCCAAAGTACTCGCAAGCAAGGAGCTACACTACATATGCATGGATATATGTGTAAGGGGGCATATCAGTGGACTGAACTGCAGAATGCCAGAATAAGAGGGGGATATCTAATCCTGTCGAAGACTACGCTTCTGGCAGCCTCCATCTTGCAGCATATAGAAGAGAGTAGAATGAAGTCCTCCAAGTAGCATCACATAGCATAATCCTACCCGACAATCCCCTCCTCGATGCCCTGTTAGAGAGCGATCATCGGGTTGTATCTCGCACTTGGAAGGGTGTGTTTTATTAAGTATCTGGTTCTAGTTGTCATAAGGTCAAGGTACAACTCCGGGTCGTCCTTTTACCGAGGGACACGGCTATTCGAATAGATTAACTTCCCCGTAGGGGTGCACCACATAACCCAACACGCTTGATCCCATTTGGCCGGACACACTTTCCTTGGTCATGCCCGGCCTCAGAAGATCAACACGTCGCAGCCCCACCTAGGCTCAACAGAGAGGTCAGCACGCCGGTCCAAATCCTATGCGCGCAGGGGTCTGGGCCCATCGCCCATTGCACACCTGCACGTTGCGTACGCGGCCGGAGAGCAGACCTAGCAACCTCCATTACAAAGGAAGTCATGTTATGCGGTCCAACCCGGCGCGCGCCGCTCAGTCGCTGACATCACGAAGTGCTTCGGCTGATACCACGACGCCGAGTGCCCATATCTTTCTCGCGTAGTTGGTTAGTGCGTATAGGTCAGTAGCCAGACTCAGATCAAATACCCAGATCTCGTTAAGCATGTTAAGTATCCGCGAACGCCGACAGGGCCAGGCCCACCTCTCTCCTAGGTGACCTCAACCTGCCCTGCCGCTCCGCCACAAAGATCCACACAAAGGTCCTTTCAGCCCCCAATCCTTGAGTCACTCGCGGGTGCTCCTCGAGCCGACCCGACTTTAGTTACCACATGTATCATGTACAAAGTAGTATATACCCGTGATCAACTCCCGAGTGATCACGGCCCGATAGTACAGCACAACAGACGGACAAGAATGTATGGCCACTGATGGAAACTAGCATCCTATACTAAGCAGGTAGGATTGCAGGTAAAGGTAACAACAGTAGTAACAAGGACAGGCTATGCATCAGGATAGGAATAACGGAAAGCAGTAACATGCTACACTACTCTAATGCAAGCAGTATAGAGAAGAGTAGGCGATATCTGGTGATCAAGGGTGGGGGGAGGGGCTTGCCTGGTTGCTCAGACAAGGAGGGGTCGTCGATGTACTCGATCACAGGGGTACCGGCATCGGTCTCAGGGTCCACCGGAAAGAAGTAACGGAGGGGGAACACAATAAATAATAAAGCAATCAAATGTAACAAAAAGCAAGAAGCGGCAATACGTTGTGCTAGAGGTGACCTAACGTAGGGATAGGTGATACCGACGAAGGGGGGAAACATCCGGGAAAGTATCCCCGGTGTTTCGCGTTTTTGGGCAGAGGAGCCGGAGGGGGAAAGTTGCGAGTTTGCTATGCTAGGGATGTGTGGTGGACGAACGGGCTGCGTATCGGGATTCGTCTCGTCGTTCTGAGCAACTTTCATGTACAAAGTTTTTCCATCCGCGCTACGGATTATTTAATATTAATTTTCTAAAGTTTTAATTAATTTTAGAATTTATTTAATTATTTTAAAGCAACATTATCCAGAATAGTGCATGCTGACGTCATGATGATGTCAGCATGACGCCAGCAGTCAACGAGGCATTGACTGGGTCAACTGACGTGTGGGTCCCGCATGTCATTCCCTGATAGTTAATTAATCATAGTTAATTAGGTGAACTAGTTAATTAGGCTAATCTAATTAGAATTAATTAAGTTAAGTAATTTAATTAGTTAATGAATTAATATTTTTATTTTTACTTAGTTTTTTTTTATTAAACGTTCTGGGGGATGGACCCCACTGGTCAGTGGCACGGAGGCCTTATCGGGCAAACGGGCCATGGGCAACGGGCGCAGCCAGGCGACAAGCGCCAGCCCGCCGATAGGGCGCTGCGGGCGCCGGTGTTTGGCCAGACGGGCGCGGCGGGGATGGCCGCCGGCGGGTGCGGCCAGGGGAGCGGGCGACACACGCAAAAAGGGGCACGGGAGGGAGGTCAACGCGACCGCGAGCGAAGTGGCAGAGTCGACGGCGTAGCGTGGAGGCGCGACCTAGTGCGGGAGGCCGTTGGCGGAGACAGCGGGGACAGGCGGGCGAAGGCAAGGCGTGCGGCGTCAGCAGAGCAGCGAGGCTGGCGAGCAGGGCGGCTACAACGTCGGCTGGAGGTGGTGGTGCGGCCGGCCGGTGCGGGACGCACGCGTGGGGATGGCCGCGGCGAGCGGAGAGGGGGGGGGGCAACGGCAGCGGGCGGTGCGGTCAGCACGCGCCAAGGGCGTTGTGGTGGCCGACACGGGCGTGGCCGGTGCAGCTGGCCGACCTGGGAGTGGCTGAAGCCGAGCACGGGTGGAGGCCAGGGGGCCGCGGGAGAGGAGGCAGCGGGCGCGGCAAGCGAGCAGTGGAAGCCGGCGGGGGTTCGATCGCATGCGCGTGCGTATGGGGACAGGGGGAAAGGAGGCCGGGGGCCTCACCGTGCGTCGTAGGGACTAGGCAGCGGGGGCCGATGACGAGGCGGCGGCGGGGCGGCGTGCGTTGAGGTCGGGGGGGGGGGGTCGATGCGGCCTTGCGAGGAGGAGACGAGGAAGAGGACGGCGAAGCGGCGACAGGGTCGACGACGAGGTTGCCGAGGCGGCGACGCGGCTTCAGGCGATGCCGCTCGAGGGAGAAGAGGGGTGCGGAGGGGCGGGGCCGGCGCCGAATGGCGATGGGGTTCCCTGGGCGAACGGCGAGCTCGATCCCGATTGGATCTGGGGAGAGGGAGAGTGGGGGCGTGAGTGGGGAGTGGGGTTACGGGTTAGGGTTTCGGGGGGTTATGGGGGCGCCGGCTGGGCCGGCCTGGCTTGCCCAGTGGCCAGCTGGGCCGAGGCCCACGGGGGGGGGGGGGGGTCCTTTCCCCCCTTTTTTGTTTGTTCTGTTTTCTATTTACTTCTTTTTTTGTTTTTATTTTATTCTGGTATTATTTGTTTTTTTCTTTATAAATCACAAAACAAATTCCTAAATTAGTGTTTCAACATAATCCAATGTCACCAAAAACTTTTACCCTGAGATAAAATAGTTTAGCATTTTACAAAATACCAAAGGCATTTAAATAATTGTTTTAGCTTCTGTTTTGTTCATGTTTAAGTATTCAAACATTTTATAAAAGTGTGATTTCTACACCATAATTACCTATGCATTATTTCACTCACACTAAACATTTTAGTTTTAATATTTGAAAACTTTTATTGTTTGTTAGATTTTGAAATTGAATTCGAATCGGTTTCGAACTAAAGCGAGATTAGCAACAGTAACCATGGTGACGTGGCACCATTAGCAGAGAATTACTGTAGCTTAAATATCCGGGCGTCACAACGAGCCAGCTCCTCACCCTGGTGTTCACGAGTATTATTTGCCAAGAAAAAGGATGGGACACTGAGATTATGCATAGACTATCGAGCACTCAACATGGTCACCATCAAAAATAAATATCCGGTGCCACAGATAAATGATTTATTTTACCAGCTCGCACAAGCCAAATCTACTCAAAAATTGATTTGAGGTCATGGTATCATCAATTAAAAGTACGGACAAAAGATATCCCTAAGAAAGCATTCACCTCCAGATACGGATTATATGAGTTTACAGTAATGCCGTTTGGACTAACAAACGCCCCCGCATATTTTGTCCATCTCATGAACAAAGTGTTTATGAAATTTATGGACAAATTTATTGTGGTGTTCATTGATAATATTCTGGTATACTCTAAGACACCAGAAGAGCATGCAGAACATCTCAGAATTGTACTGGGAGATTTAAGGAAACATCAATTATACGCCAAATTCAGCAAATGTGAATTCTGGTTAAGACAGGTTGGTTTTCTAGGCCACGTATTGACCCAAGAAGGTGTTTCCGTGGACCCAGAAAAAGTCAAGGCCGTACTTGGCTGGAGGCCACCAGCCAACGTAACAGATGTACGAAGTTTTCTGGGAATGGTTGTATATTACAGAAGGTTTATCGAGGGGTTCTCCACCGTAGCAAAACCAATGACACAGCTACTGAAGAAGGATAAGAAATTTGTATGGACTGAAGTTTGCGAGAAAAGTTTACAAGAACTCAAGAGGAAATTAACAAGAGCACCAGTATTGGTTGTACCAGACATACACAAGAGTTTTGAAGTATATTGTGACGCATCCCGGAAGGGCCTCGGTTGTGTACCAATGCAAGAAGGCAAGGTAGTCGCATACGCTTCCAGGCAACTACGAAAGCATGAAGAAAATTATCCCACTCATGACTTAGAGTTGGCAGCAGTCATTCATGCACTAAAAGAGTGCTGACACTTTTTGCTTGGAAATCGTTGTGAAATATATATGGACCACAAAAGCCTCAAATATATTTTCACACATCCAGAACTCAATTTACGGCAACGGCGCTGGTTGGAATTACTGAAAGATTAAGATGTTGGCATCCACTACCATCCAGGAAAAGCAAATGTAGTGGCAGATGCTCTTAGTCGAAACCCCAGCTCGGGCAACGACAGTCTACAGAAGTTGAGACCTGAATTTCAGCAGGAGTTCACCAAACTAAATTTGGTGATGGTCACTAAAGGCAATGTATCAAATTTGGAAATACAACCCACCCTTGTGGAACAGATTAAGAAAGCTCAGCATGGACATCCCAGCATCAAAGGCATAAAAAGAAAAGTGAGTATGGGAAAAGCCTCAGAATTCGTCTTAGACGAAGAGGGAATATTATGGTACAGAGACAGACTTTGCGTGTCAAATATAGGGGACCTCAAACAGCAAATTCTAGCTGAAGGCCACACCGCTCCATATTCAATCCATCCCGGAGGAACCAAAATGTACAAGGATATTCAGGAAAATTTTTTGTGGCACGGTATGAAGAGGGATATAGCCACCTTCATTGCATGTTGTGATTCTTGTCAACGCATTAAAGCCGAGCACCAAAAACCAGCAGGACTATTACAGCCAAACAGGATACTTGAGTGGAAATGGGACGAGATCGGAATGGATTTTATTGTCGGACTACCTCGGTCATGACACGGAAATGATGCCATATGGGTCATCACAGATAGATTAACCAAGGTGGCATATTTCATCCCAGTAAAGACAACCCACACCACTCAGAAGCTTGCCAAGCTTTATCTCTCCCGTATAGTTTGTCTGCAATGTGTTCCATAGACTATAATATCTGACAGGGGCACTCAATTCGTGTCAAAATTCTGGGATCACTTACAACAAGCCCTGGGAACTCAACTAGCTTTCAGTACAGCATACCACCCCCAGACTGATGGACAAATTGAACGCATAAACCAAATTTTAGAGGACATGCTGAGAGCGTGTGTTCTCACCTACGGAACCAGTTGGGAAGAAAGCTTGCCATACGCTAAGTTCGCATACAACAAGAGTTACCAATCCAGTCTACAAATGGCACCTTTTGAAGCCTTGTACGGGCGGAGATGTCGCACCCCATTAAATTGGTCAGGAATAGGAGACAGTTGTATCTTCGGCCCCGATATACTCAAGGAGGCGGAGGAGAAAGTTAGACTAATCAGGGACCGACTCAAGACAACTCAAAGCCGACAAAAGAGTTATTACGGTCGAAAACATCATGAAGTCAGCTTTGAACCCGGTGAATATGTGTATCTACGAGTATCTCCTATGAGGGGCCTGCAACGATTCAAAGTTAAAGGAAAGCTAGCACCAAGATTTATTGGACCCTTCTGCGTGGTTGCACGAAGAGGCACAGTAGCCTACCAGCTAGACCTACCCAAAGAGCTGTCAGACGTCCACGACGTGTTACACATCTCCCAGTTAAGGAAATGCGTAAGCAACCCGGAGAAGCATGTATCTCATCAGAGCATTAACGTGCAACTAGACCTCACCTACGCGGAACATCAAACAAAAATATTAGAGGAGTCTGAAATGAGGACACGTCAAAAGTCAATTATGTTTTTCAAGGTTCACTGGAGCAATCACACCGAGGATGAAGCAACATGGGAAAGAGAGGATTTTATTCGCGCAGAGTACCCACACCTATTTGAGGATCAGCTCAAATCTCGGGGATGGGATTTTTCCTAAGGGGGTAGGTGTTGTAACACTCCAAAAAAAATTACTTGGTTTTATCAAATATTTTGTTCTCTAAATTGGAAGGAGGTTATTTAAATTCTTCTTAAAACCTCTCCTTCTCAAAAAAATTATGACAAATATTTTAGGTGTTCTTCTCAACCTTGATTTTTGGTCTTGGGAGCTTTTCATTTAGTCTTGACTCAACACAAATTAATTTTTGAAAGTTTTTGAAATTCCTTCTATTAAAAAGAAACCCTAGGGATTATGGGTTTATTCTTTTCCCATTCAAAAATTTCTCATTTGCCATGACACTTATTGAAATCTTTCTTCCAAACCCATCTCCCTACTTTTGGACAATCTAGGAATCCAAATCCAGCAAGTTCCATCTTTATTTTAACCTCGAAATCTTTTCTGTCATTTATTTTGGACCTTAGGGATTTACAAAGAAATTGCCATTTTTCCTTTGAGTTTTGACTCCAAATGAACTTCTCTGGATAGTCCTTAGCACCCTCAACCAAGATCCATCAAGACCCACTGATCCATAATTCAAAATTTTCAAAATTTGCTTGCTGCAAGTTTGGACCAGATTTGCCATTTTTAGTGAATTTCATACTTTTTCTTCTCCTAAAAATCTGAGATAATTTAGGCAGCCACCAGATACATCAAGAGACTACCTCACCAAAGATCAGCTCCAGAAAAATTCCCCACATGCCAAAATCATTTCATCGAACAGCTGGCATGCACTGTTTCTGTCCAAAATTCAGAAAAGTTCAGAGTTTCAGTGTCTGGGTTCAGTCGACAGTGTCGTTTCTTCAGAGCGTGGAGTCAATCTCTCCAGTGCCCGTGTTGGCACCTTGCGCACTGCTTCTCCTTCTTATCCAGTGCGTTGCTCGATCACTTGGATGGGCGCGAGCGTCGACGGTGAGCTGGCAGGGGTGCATCGCCCCCGTGAGCGGCGACAGCAATGCCCGCTACGGCCGTCAGAAGGGCTTGGCGTGGAACGGCGCCGCCCAGCACCGCCCAAGCCACCAGAGGCCTCCGCGTGGCCGTCCCCTCCTCTATGCACGCTGCAGCACGTCGCCGTGGCCTGAGAAGCACAAGGTGTGCTCCCTGCCGCCGACGTGCCTGCGGGGCCGTTCCGTCGAGAACGTGGAGTATCGACCAAGTTTTTCCCAATTTAGCCTCTGGATGGAACCAGTAGACCAACACGTTGATGCCCAATCGCCTAAAACCCCTGTTCGGCCACTGCCTCGCCGTAATCACCACCGGAGTTATCCCGTTCACGGCAACCGCCTCGGATCTGCTATAGAAGGAGCCCTCGAGCTCGCCTTCGACCCTGCACCACACCTCCAACTCACCAGCGCCCAACCACTATGAGGACCTCGAGGAGGTCTTCTTCCCCGACTCCGGCTGCCCCGATCCGCTTCGGGCTCCGGCACGATTCCCTCTGGTAACGCCACCCCTGCCTCCCAGACCATGCCAGTCGCCTCCTAGTACACCCACTCCTCTAACCCGAGCCCCAATTAGACTCTTGCAGCCCTCCCTGGCAAGATCCACCACGGCCCAAACCACCGTCCGCCGGAGTGAAGGCCGCTGCCGATGTGGTGCTCACCGATGACCAACTCCAACACCCTCAGGTGCGGAAGAGCCCCTGAACCCGTAGGTACCCTCCTTTCCCCTACCTCGCCGTGGATCGGCGTCGGCGACCACCGTGGTCTTCGGGCGCCGGCCTGCTCTGTTTTTCCTTTTCAAATATTCAAACCTGACGAGTGGGACCCCCTCGTCACCCTCTCTTATTCTAATCGAAACGTTTTCTGAAAACGCCTTCGGGCAAAGTATGCTTTGCCTGTTGGGTGGCGTATTCCTTAGCGAAACGTTTTCTGTTTTTGTAAACAAACCCCTGGAAACTTTCTGTTTCATTACAGGTAAGTCCCTGGGTTAAAATATTTATAAATTTTTAACAGAAAATGATTTTTAATTGATTGTCATCTTTATTTTTCTGTCTAGTTTTTTATCATATTTATTTGAAAAATATTTGGAACAACTTTTATACACACATGGTATTTACGTTAGTATGCGACTTCTTTATACCGTAGATACCGGAGGAGGTGACGGAACCGCGAACTTCACCGAGCTAGACTCCGACTACTCCGAACCAGGCAAGCATGTTTGAACCTTTGATATGATAAGTGTTTTTCATGTTTGCTTGAGTTGTTTTGCATGGCATGTTTATATGAACATCGGTGAAGGTCATGTTTCATACAAAGAAAGCCGTAGTTGTGCTTCGATATTGATGTGTCCTTATGATGATGATTGGTGGAGGCGGAGCGGAGGCGGAGCTCCGGCGATCAATGCCGGCGATTGGTGGCTCCTCGTCGGGCTCCGACGGCGGGAACAGGTTCACTGCACTAGGGCGATCCTCCCGATGGTCGAGAGGGTCGCGGGGACAAAGGGAGTCGCCGTCGGCGAGCTCTGCGGCGGACAGTGGCTTTGGTTGGATTGGGGTTTCGAGCTACTGTGGCTCCCTGTCGAAGCTGAGAGGTTTGGCGGCTCCGCAAGGTCGAGGGGAGTCGGACAGTGGCACTGGATGGGCTGGGGAGGCTCTGCTTGCGACGAACGGCACCGGAGTGTGGCGGCGGCCGAACTGATCGGAGACGAGGAAGAAAGCCTCCCTCCGTCGATTGCTGGCCGTGGGGGATTTAGAGGAATGTCTTGAGGTCGCCTGAGGGTCTGGACGGTCTCGGGGACTCCTTTTATAGGCGGCCGGGGTCGGTTCCCGCGGCAGCAGATAAGAACACCGACGAACCGCTGTTCTGTAGACAGGGGGCGCGTGGCGATGGCTGGCGTGGTCTGGCAGGGCGAGATTACGAGCTCAGACTATTCAGGGGAAAGCTGGCGCGTGGCTGTGGCTCGGGCGGCGCCATCCATGGCAGAGGCGGTGGGAGCGGCAGTGGCGGCTTGCGGTGGTGGCGCTGTGGGGCGCCAGGAGGGGGCCATGGTGGCTCTGTGGTGAGGGAGGAGTCGGGGCGCGTTGGCTGGGGGCGGGAAGGGACCAGAACGGGCGCGGGGAGGCGGCAGTGGGACGCGGCAGCTCGGTGTGCGCGCGTGCAAAATGTGCGCTATGGTCGTGCCTAGCGCACGCACGCCAGGTGCTCGACGTAATGCCAACGCGCTCTAGGCCTCTCTGATACCTCTGCAACTAAACATGACAGGGCTAATGATTATAAGAGAGCTAACAGACATGCTGGTTTGGAAAAGCAAGCAGGATCAAAATGCAAACTAGGGTTCATGCCAATTCTGTCCATGCACACAAGGTGTTTGACAGAATGCTATGGCCATCTAGGCATCTCTTGGGGTGGCCAAAATCTCCAGATTGGTGTCTCCTTAGGTGTAGGTGATGATGGCAAGGCCATTTGGGCAAAACCAGAAACTTGCTAGTGCAAGTTTTGCAAATCTTCAGTTCTGGACAGAAAATAAAAGGCATTATTGCATGGACCAAAAATACTCCAATGGGTCCAATCTCCTGGACTTAAGGGTTTTGTAGGGTGTACTTCAAGCACAACAAAACCCAAGGCAACAAGAGCAAGAAAAAGTATGGTTGCAGTAGAAAAATACCAACTGGACCAGAGAGCAAAAGAGGATGATTTGCTCAAATTTCTCAAAGAACACCAATGGGTTTTTGCATAAAGTTGAATAATATACTCGTACTAACATCCCCTAATTTTGGTGGAAGCTTTAAAGAAATATTTAAATAGGTTGTAGTGCAACTTTACAAAGTGGACCAGATTTGAAAACTTGGGGTAGGGCTCAAAATCCCCAATGATTAAAAGAGATTTTTGCATAAAAGTGATTTAGGAACATCACATGCCATCCCCAAATTTTGGTGGAAATTTTAAAGGAGTATTCGAAAGGGTTGTAGTGCAAATTGACTCCAAAACTTAAGAAAAATCATTTTATAAGAAATAAAGCTCGGGAAAAATAATTGTAGAAATAATTTCCACTGGTAAAAAGAAATGTTTCTTGAGAGGGTATACAAGTCCAGCAATGTTTTTGAAAAGGTTTTCACTTGGGGTAAAAACTCCATAATATCAAAGAAAAGAGTGGTTCTGAAATCAAATGAAAATCCAGAAATAAATTTTTAATTTAACATGGCAAAATTTTAATTAATAAATCATGGTTAAATTTTGGGGTGTTACAGTAGGCGCGCCCTCCACCCTCGTGGGCAGGGTGTGGCCCCCCTGGTGTTGATTCTTTCACCAGTATTTTTTATTAATTCCAAAAATATTCTCTGTGAAGTTTCAGGTCATTCCGAGAATTTTTATTTTTGCACAAAAATAACACCATGGCAATTCTGCTGAAAACAGCGTCAGTCCGGGTTAGTTCCAATCAAATCATGCAAGTTAGAGTGCAAAAGAAGGGAAAAAGTGGTTGGAAAAGTAGATACATTGGAGACGTATCAACGGGTGTCGCAAGTTGCTCGTCCGTCCAAACGCACTTCCTTGTTTCAGGGTCCAAGGTTCCCCCCAACCCCGAAGAATGAAGTTCTTCAACGGTTTGGCCAGTTCAATGTCTCTGGTTCGACCCCTTTAGCAAGCAGGTCATTCTCAGCTTTGTCCCACAACGGTCCGACGTTGAGGCAGCCACCTGACCCCGTGCGATGGTGAAACTTCTTTTTGCAGCATTGTTCTTGTTTTTCTCTGGCATCTTATTACTCATGTCCGATGTCTTGTAGGCCACAAATGTGGGTCAGTAATCTCTTATCTTCTCAAATCGTCCGGTGAATTTTGGAGTCTTCCCTTTGTCGTCATACATTTATTTCAACTCATTCTTCCACCTCCTAAATAGATCTCCCATCTTCTTAAGAGCACATGCCTTGACTAATGGCTCTATAACTGGCTTATTCGGATCCTCCTCTGGTGGTAGGGTGAAATTTTACTACTAGGGAAAAGCCTAGCAGTAGCGCGGGTTTTAGGTATATTAGTAGCGCGGGTGCCCGCGCTACTGATATGACGCTACAGCTAATAGGTAGTAGTAGCGCGGGTCACCCCCGCGCTACTACTACGTCCGTTAGTAGTAGCGTGGATACCACCCGCGCTACTACTAACAAGTGGTAGCATGATTTTTTTTATTTTTTTGAATTTTTTCCTGAATTTTCAAATTTCTGAATTATTTTAACCTTTAATCTCTAATAACCCCTCATCGCTGTTCAATTTAATCTCTAATCCCTAATCACCCCTCATCATTCCAAATCATCTAACTTCTCGGACGGTCACCCATCCTCTCACTACCCCAGCCTGAGCACGCTTAACTTCCAGGTTCTATTCTCCCTCGTTTGCAAGTCTGCACTTGTTGTTTTCCTGACAATAGTAAGATGTCAATCCTATTAACCCTCAGGAGTTTAGCTTGAGCATGAAGTCACACATTTCGCTGTTTGAGTTTGAAACTATTGTTCTAAAAAACAATAATTATTTAGTAACACTAATATTTCTTGAATAAGTAGTTTGACCATTGTTTGACCACAGTTTGACGACAATTTGACCAAAATTCAAAAAAAACAAAAATAATTATTCAGTAACACTAATATTCTTGAATAATTATTTAGTAACACTAATACTTCTTGAATAAGTAGTTTCACAATAGTTTGACCAGATTTAACGAAAATTAAAAAAAACTAAAATTTGAGCATAAATTTTTTCCTTTTAGAATTTGAGGATTCTAAAATTTTGCAAACCGGCCGCAGGCCGTCAAAATCGGAGGCGGATTTTTGTGCTGAACATTTTGATATATTATACGTTTTTTCTGACATCGTATGCAAAAGTTCTAGTCATTTTACATTTTCCCTACACTTTTTGCAAAACATGTCCAAATTTAAGTTTTTAAATTTTCCTAACGAGTAGATGTAGTAACATAACTAAATCTCGAAGGATTTAAAAATTTGAAGTTTTTATCATTTTCTTTTGCTTTCTACAAAACTGAAAACGCGACCCATGGGGGGGTGGGGGGTAGAGTTTGAAAATGGGACCTTTAGTTCTAGTTTGAGACACGAACCAGCACTAAAGGGCATCGCACCCTTTAGTCCCGGTTCATGTCTCAAACCAGGACTAAATGTCTAATCTTTAGTCCCGATTTGAGATACGAACCGGGACTAAAGGTATCACACCATTTAGTCCCGGTTCGTGTCTCAAACCATGGGTTGCATCCATCAGAGATCTGGCCATTGTCATGGACGGCGCTCTGTTGGATCTTCCTCTCCTTCCAGCAGCGGAGGAGGAGGAGGAGGAGGAGGAGGAAGGAGGGGCAGCGGAGGAGGAGGAGGAGGAGGAGGAGGAGGAGGAGGAAGGAGGGGCTACGGTGGAAGAGGGACGAGGGACGTCGCAGAAGAGGGACGAGGGAGAGGAGTGATTTGGACGAGGAGATGGGGATTTCAGGGCTGTTAAAAAAACCAGTACTTAGTAGTAGCGCGGGTTTTTACCCCTCTCTACTACTATGGTATGTTCCGGGGACAAGGTAGAGACCGTTTAGTAGTAGCGAGGGTTAAAAACCAGCTCTACTACTATCAACTTAGTAGTAGCGAGGGTTAAAAACCCGCGCTACTACTATGGCATGTCCCAGGGGGCACGGTAGAGACCGCTTAGTAGTAGTGACGGTTAAAAATAAGCGCTACTACTATCAACTTAGTAGTAGCGAGGGTTAAAAACCCGTGCTACTTGTAAGTAGCAGTAGCGAGGGGTGTAAACTCGCGTTGCTAGTAAGCGTCTGTGTATAAGCTTTTCCCTAGTAGTGATAGTCGAGGTAATGGCCACTTCCATAGCACAAGGGGTTCAACCGCTCCAATCTAGGGGGCTCCCTATGTGGCAGTACAATGGGGAAGAAGACGCCTCACGCTGCGGACGAAAGGGTCCGGATTCCCTCACCGTCCTGGCCGCAATATTGGCTGATCTGTAAAAAGGGGAGAAAGAGGAGTTCACTCGCCTTAAGCGCCAAGAGGGATTTTCCATGTACAATCCTCCTAGCTAGGTGAGTTTTAATCCCCCTACTTTATTCAATCCTCTCCCTGAGTCACCTTCAATTGACACTAACCCGTCCCTTTGTAACAGGAATGGTGAAAGGTCACTGCGGGGATCTATAGCCCTGCTCTGCAGCCGGAGGACCATAACCGAGGTCTTGACCCCGGATTCGAAGAGGATCCGGACATATTTGAAGAGCTTGAGGAGGAATTATTATACCAGGCGAGCTATGATGGCACAGAAGTGGCCATCATAACCGATTATCCTGGCCTCCATCCTGCCTCACATGTAAGTAATCAGGAGACATTGATACGTCTCCATCGTATCTATAATTTTTGATTGTTCCATGCCAATATTATACAACTTTCATATACTTTTGGCAACTTTTTATACTATTTTTGGGACTAACATGTTGATCCAGTGCCCAGTGCCAGTTCCTGTTTGTTGCATGTTTTTTGTTTCGCAGAAAATCCATATCAAACGGAGTCCAAACAGGATAAAAACTAACAGAGATTTTTTTTGGAATATATGTGATTTTTGGGAAGAAGAATCAACGCGATACGATGCCCGAGGGGGGCACGAGGCAGGGGGTGCGCCCCAGGGGGTCAACCGCACCCTCATCCCTCGTGGCCACCCCATAAGGCAGTTGGTTCCCTTCTTTCTCCGCAAGGAAACTAATATCTGGATAGAGATCGTGTCCAAAGTTCAACCCAATCGGAGTTATAGATCTCCGGTTATAAAAGAAACGGTGAAAGGCCAGATCTGGGAGCGCAGAAACAGAGAGAGACAGAGAGACAGATCAAATCTCGGAGGTGCTCTCGCCCCTCCCACGGCATGGATACCATGGAACAGAGGGGGAACCCTTCTCCCATCAAGGGAGAAGGTCAATGAAGTAGAAGAAGGAGGGGGGCTCTCTCCCCCTCGCTTCCGGTGGCACCGGAGTGTCGTCGGGGCCATCATCGTCACCGCAATCCACACCAACAACTTCACCGCCGTCATCACCAACTCTTCCCCGCTCTATGAAGCGGTGTAATCCCTCTTTTACCCATTGTAATCTTTACTTAAACATGGTGCTCAACGCTATATATTATTTCCCAATGATGTATGGCTATCCTATGATATTTGAGTAGATCCGTTTTGTCCTATGGATTAATTGATGATCGTGATTGGTTTGAGTTGCATATTTTATTATTGGTGTTGTCCTATGGTGCTCTCCATGTCGCGCAAGCGTGAGGGATTCCCGCTGTAGGGTGTTGCAATACGTTCATGATTCTCTTATAGTGGGTTGCGTGAGTGACAGAAGCATAAACCCGAGTAAGGAGGTTGTTGCGTATGGAATAAAGAGGACTTGATGCTTTAATGCTATTGTTGGGTTTTACCTTAATGATCTATAGTAGTTGCGGATGCTTGCTAGAGTTCCAATCATAAGTGCGTATGATCCAAGAAGAGAAAGTATGTTAGCTTATGCCTCTCCCTCAAGTAATATTGCATTAATAATTACTGGTCTAGTTATCGATTGCCTAGGGACAAATAACTTTCTTGTGTGACAAAAAGCTCTCTACTAA
Source organism: Aegilops umbellulata (assembly GCA_032464435.1). NCBI lineage: Eukaryota > Viridiplantae > Streptophyta > Magnoliopsida > Poales > Poaceae > Aegilops > Aegilops umbellulata. The sequence continues at coordinate 439,518,175 of CP136060.1, forward strand.
AACAAACTTAGTTGTGTCTTCATCTAAACAGCCCCTAGATTTTATTTACGCGCTCTTTATTATCTTGCAAACCTATCCAACAACACCTACAAAGTACTTCTAGTTTCATACTTGTTCTAGGTAAAGCGAACGTTAAGCGTGCGTAGAGTTGTATCGGTGGTCGATAGAACTTAAGGGAATATTTGTTCTACCTTTAGCTCCTCGTTGGGTTCGACACTCTTACATAACGAAAGAGGCTACAATTGATCCCCTATACTTGTGGGTTATCAAGACCTTTTTATGGCATCGTTGTCGGGGAGTTATAGCGTGGGGTGATTATTCTCGTGTGTGCTTGTTTGCTTTATCACTAAGTAATTTTTATTTGCTGTTCTTAGTTGTTCTCTATCTTTAGTTATGCATATGGAACATGAAATACCAAAAAAATTAGGTGTACTTTCTACTCATGGAGATGGGGAACCTCCTAAAACCCTCGATGCTCATTATGTGAAAGATATTATGTACTACTTTGATAATCCTAAGAAAACCCCATCAAATTATGTAATGGGAGACACGTTGGATCAACGTGAATACTTTAGGGATTATCGATTGACTCATAGAGGGAAACTATTATGGGATCAAATTCATATGTTGCATTGGTATGCTCGGGAACTATTCTTGAGATATGATTATACTTATTGCTCTAGGATGAAGGCTCCACACCTTCCCTTTTCATGCAAATTTAACGATGATAAAACCTTGGCTTCTTATGCTAATGGCATATATGATTACTATGATGTGGAACAAATAGAAGAATTCGTTGCTTTTATGGGTGCTTATGAAATTGAATCTTTGTTTAAAGAGTGTGAAAATTTTGATGATTCAGCTTCTAGACCTGAAAATTGAGCTATCCTTAAATATTGCTATGAGGATTATGAATTCAATTCCGATATTGATGATTTTATTGAGAGAGCCTCCACTGTCCAAGAACAGACTAATATTTTGCAGGTGTCTATGGAAGAAGAAATTAATGGCACTTTGAGCTCATTGGATGAAAAAGTTGATGAGGAGAGCGAAGAACAAAAGGAGGAAGAGCGGATTAGCTACCCGTGCCCACCTTCTAATGAGAGTAACTCTTCAACTCATACATTGTTTAATTTCCCTTCGTGCTTACCGAAGGATGATTGCTATGATGATTGTTATGATCCTGTTGATTCTTTTGAAATATCCCTTTTTGATGATGCTTGCTATGCTTGTGGCCAAGATGCCAATATGAATTATGCTTATGGAGATGAACTTGCTATAGTTCCTTATGTTAAACATGAAATTGTTGTTATTGCACCCATGCATGATAGTCCTATGATCTTTTTGAATTCTCCCGACTACACTATATCAGAGAAGTTTGCACTTATTAAGGATTATATTTATGGGTTGCCTTTTACCACTACACATGATGATTTTGATAGATATAATATGCATGTGCTTGCTGCTCCTGCTTGCAATTATTATGAGAGAGGAACTATATCTCCACCTCTCTATGTTTCTCACATGATAAAATTGTAAGAAACTGTTTATACTATGCATTGGCCTTTACTATGTGTGCATGAATTGTTCTTTTATGACATGCCGATGCATAGGAAGAGAGTTAGACTTCGCCATTGCTTGATATATGTTGCTCTGTTCTCACTAATAAATGCTAAATCATTGTTAATTAAAATTGGCTTTGATATACCTTGGGATCCGGGTGGATCCATTACTTAAGCACTACATGCCTAGCTAAATGGCTTTAAAGAAACCGCTGCCAGGGATACAACCCGGAAGTTTTAGAGAGTCATTTATTTCTGTTGTGTGCTTTTATAAAGTTTAAAAACAAAAAAATAAAGAGGGCAGCCTAAAACTTTTTCAAAAAGGAAAGTGAAAGTGATAAAGACGAGCATTGTTAAAGTGGGAGATAGCCTTGAACTTTGTTCATGCTCACGGAAACTTTGTGAATCTTGATTACAACAACTTTTCAACAAAAATAATAATCCCCTTGTACAATTCCATTGTAGTATACAAATAATGTGCCAAGGTTTGCCTTGAGGATGTTTACAATGCTTGTTGGTTTGTGCGGTACAGAACAAAAACTTTGGTTGTAGTGCGCGATTTTACATTTTTTTACTAGAACGTAAAACGGATCTGAAACTTTTTGCACTGTCTTTATATTCAATTTGTTTATTTTTCCTAATTTTGGCAGAATTTTTGGAGTACCATAAGTATGGTGAATGTTCAGATTACTACAGACTTTCCTGTTTAAGACAGTTTCTGTCTTCGGTGCATAGTTTGCTTGTTTTGATGAAACTATCAATTTCTATCAGTGGATTAAGCCATGGAAAAGTTATATTACAGTAGCTATGATGCAAAAACAAAATATGAATTGGTTTTCAACAGTACTTAGAGTAGTGATTTGCTTTATTATACTAACGGATCTTACCGAGCTTTCTGTTGAGTTTTGTGTGGATGAAGTGTTCGAAGATCAAGGAGGTCTCGATATGAGGAGAAGGAGGAGAGACAAGAGCTCAAGCTTGGGGATGCCCAAGGCACCCCAAGTAAATATTCAAGGAGACTCAAGCATCTAAGCTTGGGGATGCCCCGGAAGGCATCCCATCTTTCTTCAACAAGTATCGGTATGTTTTCGGATTCGTTTCATTCATGCGATATGTGCAAATCTTGGAGCGTATTTTGCATTTAGTCTTCACTTTTCTTTGATGCACCATGCTGGTATGAGATAGTCCATGGTTTATTTATATAATTCTCTTTGCACTTCAATTATATCTTTTGAGTATGGCTTTATAGGATGCTTCATGTGTTTCACTTATATCATTTGAAGTTTGGATTGCATGTTTCTCTTCACATAGATAACCACCATTTGTAGAATGCTCTTTTGCTTCACTTATATTTGTTAGATCATGGGCATATCTTTTTCAGAAATAATTAAACTCTCTTTCTTCACTTATATCTATTTATAGAGTTGACAGGAACTGGTCATTCACATGGTTATTCATAAAATCCTACATAAAACTTGTAGATCACTGAATATGATATGTTTGATTCCTTGCAATATTTTTGCGGTATAAAGATTGTGATATTAGAGTCATGCTAGTGGGTAGTTGTGGATTGTAGAAATACATGTGTCGAAGTTTGTGATTCCCGTAGCATGCACGTATGGTGAACCATTATGTAGCAAAGTTGGAGCATGACGTATTTATTGATTGTCTTCCTTATGAGTGGCGGTCGGGGACGAGCGATGGTCTTTTCCTACCAATCTATCCCCCTAGGAGCATGCGCGTAGTACTTTGTTTCAATGACTAATAGATTTTTGCAATAAGTATGTGAGTTCTTTATGACTAATGTTGAGTCCATGGATTATACACACTCTCACCCTTCCATCATTGCTAGCCTCTTCAGTACCGTGCCTTGCCCTTTCTCACCTCGAGAGTTGGTGCAAACTTCGTCGGTGCATCCAGACCCCGTGATACGATACGCTCTGTCACACATAAGCCTCCTTATATCTTCCTTAAAATAGCCACCATACCTACCTATCATGGCATTTCCATAGCCATTCCGGGATATATTGCCATGCAACTTCCATCATCATCATATACATGACTTGAGCATTTATTTTCATATTGCTTTGCATGATCGTAAGATAGCTAGCATGATGTTTTCATGGCTTGTCCATTTTTTTATGTCATTGCTACGCTAGATCATTGCACATCCCGGTATACCGCCGGAGGCATTCATATAGAGTCATATCTTTGTTCTAGTATCGAGATGTACTATTGAGTTGTATGTAAATAAAAATGTGATGGTCATCATTATTAGAGCATTGCCCCAAGAAAAAAAAGAGGCCAAAGAAGCCTAAATAAAAAAAGGGGGCCAAAGAAGCCCGCCAAAAAAAGGGGGGAAATGTTACTATCCTTTTACCACACTTGTGCTTCAGAGTAGCACCATGTTCTTCATATAAAGAGTCTCTTGAGTTATCACTTTTATATACTAGTGGGAATTTTCATCATAGAACTTGGCTTGTATATTCCGATGATAGGCTTCCTCAAATGCCCGAGGTCTTCATGAGCAAGCAAGTTGGATGCACACCCACTTAGTTCCAATTTGAGCTTTCATACACTTATAGCTCTAGTGCATCCGTTGCATGGCAATCCCTACTCCTCGCATTGACATTAATTGATGGGCATCTCCATAGCCTATTGATTAGCCGCGTCGATGTGAGACTTTCCTCCTTTTTGTCTTCTCCACACAGCCTCCACCATCATATTCTATTCCACCTACATTGCTATGTCCACGGCTCACGCTAATGTATTGCGTGACAGTTGAAAAGGTTTGAGAACATCAAAAGTATGGAACAATTGCTTCGCTTGTCATCGGGGTTGTGCATGATTTGAATATTTTTGTGTGGTGAAGATTGAGCATAGCCAGACCATATGATTTTGTAGGGATAACTTTCTTTGGCCATGTTATTTTGAAAAGACATGATTGCTTTATTAGTATGCTTGAAGTATTATTGTCTTAATGTCAAATGATAGACTATTGCTTTGAATCACTCGTGTCTTAATATTCATGCCATGAATAGATACATGATCAAGATTATGCTAGGTAGCATTCCACATCAAAAATTATCTTTTTTTATCATTTACCTACTCGAGGACGAGCAGGAATTAATCTTGGGGATGTTGATACGTCTTCATATCTATAATTTTTGATTGTTCCATGCGAATATTATACAACTTTCATATACTTTTGGCAACTTTTTATACTATCTAACATATTGATCCAGTGCCCAGTGCAAGTTCCAGTTTGTTGCATTTTTTTGTTTCACAGAAAATCCATATCAAACGGAGTCCAAACGTGATAAAAACAGATGGAGATTTTTTTGGAATATAAGTGATTTTTGGGAAGAAGAATCAACGTGATACGATGCCTGAGGGGGCCACGAGGCAGGGGGCGCGCCCCAGGGGGTCAGGCGCGCCCTGGGCCCTCGTGACCACCCCGTAGGGCGGTTAGTGCCCTTCTTTCGCCACAAGAAAGCTAATATCCGGATAGAGATCGTGTCCAAAATTCATCCCAATCGGAATTAAGGATCTCTGGTTATAAAAGAAACGGTGAAAGGCCAGATCTAGGAGCGCAGAAAGAGAGAGAGAGAGATAGAGAGACAGATCCAATCTCGGAGGGGCTCTCACCCCTCCCACACCATGGAAACCATGGACCAGAGGGGAAACCCTTCTCCCTCATAGTGAGAAGGTCAAGGAAGAAGAAGAAGGAGGGGGGCTCTCTCCCCCTCGTTTTCGGTGGCACCGGAGTGCCACCGGGGCCATCATCGTCACCGCAATCTACACCAACAACTTCACCGCCGTCATCACCAACTCTTCCCCCCTCTATGTAGTGGTGTAACCCCTCTTTTACCTGCTCTAATCTCTACTTAAACATGGTACTCAACGCTATATATTATTTCCCAATGATGTATGGCTATCCTATGATGTTTGAGTAGATCTGTTTTGTCCTATGGGTTAATTGATGATCGTGATTGGTTTGAGTTGCATGTTTTATTATTGGTGCTGTCCTATGGTGCTCTCCGTGTCGCGCAAGCATGAGGGATTCCTATTGTAGGGTGCTGCAATACGTTCATGATTCGCTTATAGTGGGTTGCGTGAGTGACAGAAGCATAAACCCGAGTAAGGTGGTTGTTGCGTATGGGATAAAGAGGACTTGATGCTTTAATGCTATGGTTGTCTTTTACCTTAATGATCTTTAGTAGTTGCGGATGCTTGCTAGAGTTCCAATCATATGTGCATATGATCCAAGAATAGAAAGTATCTTAGCTTATGCCTCTCCCTCAAATAAAATTGCAATAATGATTACCGGGCTGAACCCTAGAAGCTAGCCTATGGTATGATGGTGTATGATGATTGTTCTGTCCTACGGACTACAACCCTCCGGTTTATATAGACACTGGATAGGGTTAGGGTTACACAGAGTCGGTTACAATGGTAGGAGATCTTGAGTATCCGCATCGCCTAGCTTGACTTCCACGCCAAGGAAAGTCCCATCCGGACATGGGATGAAGTCTTCAATCTTGTATCTTCATGGTCCTGGAGTCCGGCGAAGGTATAGTCCGGCTAACCGAACACCCAATAATCCAGGACTCCCTCACATCCCCTCTTTCTTCAACAAATATCGGTATGTTTTATGATTCGTTTCGTTCATGCGATATGTGCAAGTCTTGGAGCGTCTTTCGCAATTAGGTTTTTATTTTTTCTCTTATGCACCATGCTGGTATGAGATGGTCCTTGGTTGATTTATAGAATGCTCATTACACTTCACTTATATCTTTTGAGCATGGCTTTATAGAATGCTTCATGTGCTTCACTTATATCATTTGAAGTTTGGATTGCATGCTTCTCTTTACATATACAACCGCCATTTGTAGAATGCTCTTTTGCTTCACTTATATTTGTTAGAGTTTGGGCATATCTTTTGTAGAAAGAATTAAACTCTCTTGCTTCACCTATATCTATTTAGAGAGATGACAGGAATTGGTCATTCACATGGTTAGTCATAAAATCCTACATAAACTTGTAGATCGCTGAATATGATATGTTTGATTCCTTGCAATAGTTTTGCGATATAAAGATGGTGATATTAGAGTTATGCTAGTGGGTGGTTGTGGATTGTAGAGACACTTGTGTTGAGGTTTGCAAGTCCCGTAGCATGCACGTATGGTAACCGTTGTGTGAAAAATTTGAAGCATGGGGTGTTTCTTTGATTGTTTTCCTTATGAGTGGCGGTCGGGGACGAGCGATGGTCTTTTCCTACCAATCTATCCCCCTAGGGGCATGCGTAGTAGTACTTTGCTTCGAGGGCTAATAAACTTTTGCAATAAGTATATGAGTTCTTTATGACTAATGTGAGTCCATGGATTATACGCACTTTTACCTTTCCATCATTGCTAGCCTCTTCGGTACCGTGCATTGCCCTTTCTCACCTTGAGAGTTGGTGCAAACTTCGCCGGTGCATCCAAACTTCGCCGGCGGCATTCATATAGACTCATTTCTTTGTTCTAGATATCGAGTTGTAATATCGAGTTGTAAGTAAATAAAAGTGTGATGATCATCATTATTAGAGGATTGCCCCAGTGAGGAAAGGATGATGGAGACTATGATTCCCCCACAAGTCGGGATGAGACTCCAGAAATAAAAAGTAAAAAATATAATAAAAATAAATAAATAAATGAGAGAAAAAGAGAGAAGGGGCAATGTTACTATCCTTTTACCACACTTGTGCTTCAAAGTAGCACCATGTTCTTCATATAGAGAGTCTCTTGAGTTATCACTTTCATATACTAGTGGGAATTTTCATTATACAACTTGGCTTGTATATTCCAACGATGGGCTTCCTCAAACGCCCAAGGTCTTCACGAGCAAGCAAGTTGGATGCACACCCACTTAGTTTCTTTTGTTGAGCTTTCATACACTTATAGCTCTTAGTGCATCCGTTGCATGGCAATCCCTACTCCTCGCATTGACATCAATTGAGGGGCATCTCCATAGCCCGTTGATTAGCCGCGTCGATGTGAGACTTTCTCCTTTTTTGCCTTCTCCACATAACCTCCATCATTATATTCTATTCCACCTATAGTGCTATATACATGGCTTGCGCTCATGTATTGCATGAGGGTTGAAAAAGCTAAAGCGTGTTAAAAAGTATGAACCAATTGCTCGGCTTGTCATCGGGGTTGTGCATCATGGGGGCATTTTGTGTGACGAAAATGAAGCATGACCAAACTGTATGATTTTGTTGGGATAAGCTTGCTTTGGCCTTGTTGTTTTGAAAAGACATGATTGCTTTATTGGTACGCTCGAAGTATTATTGTTTTTATGTCAAATGATAGACTATTGCTTTGAATCACTCATGTCTTAATATTCATGCCATGATTAGACATATGATCAAGATTATGCTAGGTAGCATTCCACATCAAAAAATATTCTTTTTTTTATCATTTACCTACTCAAGGACGAGCAGGAATTAAGCTTGGGGCTGCTGATACGTCTCCGTCGTATCTATAATTTTTGATTGTTCCATGCCAATAATATTCACTTTCATATACTTTTTGGCAACTCTTTATATTATTTTTGGGACAAACATATTGATCCAGTGCCCAGTGCCAGTTCCTGTCTGTTGCATCATTTATGTTTCGCAGAATATCCATATCAAACCGATTCCAAACGGGATAAAAACGAACGGAGCTTATTTTTGGAAAATATGGAAAATTCCAGAAGAAAAATCCACGCGAGACGGTGCCCGAGGTGGTCACGAGGCAGGGGGGCGCGCCCCTCCCCCCTAGGCGCGCCACCTACCCACGTGAGCCCACTGTAAGGCGGTTGATGCTCGTCTTTTGCCGCAAGAAAGATAGTATTCGGAAAAAAATCATAGAAAAGGTTTCAGGCCAATCGGAGTTATGGATATCCATATATATGTGAAACGGTGAAACAGAGCCAGAACAGAACGCAGAAACAGAAGATAGATCCAATCTCGGAGGGGCTCTCGCCCCTCCCAAGTCATGGGAGCCAAGGAACAGAGGGGAAACCGTCCTCCCATCTAGGGAGGAGGTCAAGGAAGAAGAATAAGGAGGGGGGCTCTCTCCCCCTCGCTTCCGGTGGCGCCGGAACGCCGCCGGGGGCCATCACCATCACCGCGATCTTCACCAACACCACCATCATCTTCACCAACGTCTCCATCACCTTCCCCCCTCTATCTACAGCGGTCCACTCTCCCGCAACCCGCTGTACCCTCTACTTGAAGTGCTTTATGCTTCATATTATTTTCCAATGATGTGTTGCCATCCTATGATGTCTGAGTAGATTTCTATTATCCTATTGGTGATTGATGAATTGCTATGATTGGTTTGAGTTGCATATTTTATTGGTGCTATCCTATTGTGCCCTCCGTGTCGCGCAAGCGTGAGGGATTCCCGCTGTAGGGTTTGCAATATGTTTATGATTTGCTTATGGTGGGTGGCGTGAGTGACAGAAACACAGACCCGAGTAAGTAGGTTGTTTGCGTATGGGATAAAGGGGACTTGATACTTTAATGCTATGGTTGGGTTTTTACCTTAATGAATCTTTAGTAGTTGTGGATGCTTGCCAGAGTTCCAATCATAAGTGCATATGATCCAAGTAGAGAAAGTATGTTAGCTTATGCCTCTCCCTCAAATAGAATTGCAATAACGATTATCGGTCTAGTAACATAGTCAGTTGCCTAGGGACAATTCTACAACTCCTATTACCACTTTTCCACACTCGCTATATTTACTTTAGTTGTGTCTTTACCTTAACAGCCCCTAGTTTTATTTTCGTGCTCTTTACTTTCTTGCAAGCCTATCCAAAAACACTTACAAAGTACTTCTAGTTTTATACTTGTTCTAGGTAAAGCGAACGTCAAGCGTGCGTAGAGTTGTATCGGTGGTCGATATAACTTGAGGGAATATTTGTTCTACCTTTAGCTCCTCGTTGGGTTCGACACTCTTACTTATTGAAAGAGGCTACAATTGATCCCCTATACTTGTGGGTTATCAACTTCCACCATGAGGGATCTTGATTGGAACTCTTGGTAATGTCCATGTACCATTGATGCAATTCATACATTCTCGTTGGGAGCTTCTTGACCTCGTCTGGCTTTACCAAAGGTTCGCCCCGGACATATTTCCGTTTTATTTCCTTCTCTCTAAGCACAGGCATGGGCTCGATCTCGAGGAGTTGTCCAACATTGATATTGAGAATTTCAGCCTGCATTATAGGCTCCTCGGTTATTACCACATTTCCCACCTCGGGAACGTAAACTTTTTGCCCACAATAATATTGGGTGCGCGTACTCTCACGTGTTGTTGGCACAACAAGCGAGGGGATCGATTGCGCCGCCTGTTCTCCCAGCTGGGGAACGGTTTTCCCACATTTTTTTAAAGCTGCTTGTTGTTTGCTCGAGCTCGAGCCCGCCTCCCTCTGTAGACGTGCTCGATTTAACTTCCTGATGTGGCGCTCATAGTCTGTGTCAACAGGCTTCGGAGCTGGTGGTTGAGCCATACGAATGAAGTGGTCAATCGTTTCCTCAGGCACTTTCTCCCTTGGCGGCGGTGGCGGTTTTGGTGCAAAATGGGCTTCCACCTCGGCCTTCGATATGGCTGCGTTTTCCTCCTCGGACTTGTCATAAGGCCTCTACAGAAGAGGCGCGAGGCTTGGACCATATTTATATCGCTTGCCTCCACCTGTACTTCCTGTACTACCTTGACTCGTACCGCTACGCACCATAGCTGCAGGGTATCTCTTCTGTGATTGCTTAGGCGGCGGAGACGGCTGACGTGGCTGAGTTGGACGAGGAGGAGTGGCCTGAAGCTGTGCCGGACTTGGAGGAGGAGTGGCCTGAAGTTGTGCCGGACTTGGAGGAGGAGTGGCCTGACACTTTGCCGGACTTGGAGGAGGAGGAGTAGCCTCACGCGTAGGTGGACTTGGAGGAGCGGGAGTCTGCTGACTCGGTGGCCGACTTCGACAAGGAGTCGGGTGACGCGGTGTCGGTGGCCTTCTAAAGACGATGCAATCCTTTCTCCATAGGATGACACGATGTATGGCCTCTCCCAATGTGTGCTCGTCGTCACCTCCAGGAATGTGAAGCTGTAGCCCCGAATATGGGTCCACCACCTCATCAACCAAGACACGAGCATAGCCCGCTGGAATCAGGTTGCAATGGAAGGTTGCCTCGGGGGGATTTATAAAATCAACGACGTCCGCCACCTTCATGGATATGTTCTTCATTTTGAAGTGTAGCTCGCAGTTAGTGTTCTCCATGATGTCATCCACGGGGTATCTATCCAGCATTGCATCGCCCGGGGCGGAACCCACGCTGCTTCTCGGCATGGATGGGGCGGTGCTATCCCATGCTGGATCATCCGCTAGCTGCTGCAGCTGCTGAGACCCCCTTTGCTGGCTAAGTGAGTCGATCTGCTCCTGCTGCCGCTGGAATTTGACTGCCAAGTCCTCTTGCGTTGATTCTAGGCCGTGAAGGCATTCATATCCAGCTTCCTCTGCTCCTCCTCCATCTTCCTCTTCTTCTCCTCTGCAATCTTCCTTCTCGCACGGGTTCTGTAGTCGGCGTTCCAGTCTGAAAACCCCTCATTCCACGGAATAGCGCCCTTGCCTCGTGTTCTTCCCGGGTGTTCAGGATTTCCCAGGGCACGCGTAAGCTCGTCGTTCTCTCTGTTGGGCTGGAACACCCCCGATCGAGCCTCTTCTATTGCAACAAGTATCGCATCGTCGGCTCCGTTCAGACATGCCTTCGTCGAAACTTTGCCTGTCTTCAGGTCCAACTCCCCCCCATGCGCATAGAACCAAGTCCTGCACCTGGGGGGCTAGCCCCTAGTAACCGGAGCGACACCTCCATCCTTCATCTCTTTCTCAGACTTATCCCACTTAGGCATTGCCACCGCGTAGCCACCTGACCCCAGCTTATGGAACTTATCCTTTTTTTCGGCATTCTTCTTGTTTATTCTCGACCGTTCCTTAGCTAATTCCGAATCCTTGAATTTCACAAAATCGTCCCAATGAGCACTTTGCTTCTCTAGTGTTCCCTCGAATACTGGAGTCTTCCTTCCTCCCTTGATGTACTTGTCCCATTCACGATTCTTGTGGTTCTTGAATGCAACCGCCATCTTCCTAAGTGCAGCGTCCTTGACTTTCTGCACATCTGCTTCTGTGAAATGATCTGGTAGGGTGAAATGTTCCATGAGAGTATCCCAAAGCAGACCTTTTTGTCTGTCGTCGACAAAAGTAAGATCTGGACGTGGCTTTGCTGGCTCTCTCCATTCTTGAAGGGAGATCGGGAGTTGGTCCTTCACAAGAACTCCGCACTGACGAACGAACTTGTCCGCAATCTTCTTAGCCGCTAATGGTTCGCCATTAGGTCTGATTGCCTCGATATTGTACTTTACGCCCTCCTTCAACTTTTTGTTCGGGCCTCGTTTTGTCCTGTTGCCTGAAGATTTGCTCGATCCGGATGGCTGAAAGAAGAAAGATCGATTCGTTAATATATCTTCAAGTCATTTAAAACATGTGATGATCACCAGATACCTGCTTATATAAATATATATACCTCGCCGGTCTTTGTTGTTTCAAGATCAAAATTATCTTCGTCATCATCATAATCATAGTTCATGACTTCATCAATTCGGTCGTCGCGATCGAATATCATATCACCCTCCCCGGTGTTGTTTAGAAATTCGGAGCCGTCATAATCTTCTTCATTCTGATCATCATCTGGCCCGCGAGGATGGCGTATCATATCGAACAGGGCATGTTCTCCCTCTCTGCTGGTATTGTCCGCCATAGCTTTTATTTAACTAATCCAAAAGAAATATAAAACAATGTAGTATTCAAATTACATCGTCTCGAATAATAGATATAATCTCGAATACATCGTCTCGAATACATCGTCTCGAATAATAGATATAATCTTGAATACATCGTCTCGAATAAGATATAATCTCTAATACATCGTCTCAAATATTATATATCTAATACATCACTGGCTAGGTAGCTAATAAAGATCGAATACTACAGAAGAATCTAGGACACTCGCGGTTCCTGCGGCGCGGGCGGTGGACACCCAAAGAGAAGGAACCCTCACAGGATCATAGCTGAAGTGAGATCCCTGAAGAAACTGCCAGGTATTGGAGCACCTGCCGCCCTCTAACGCAACCATGTAGCGATGGACGTGCTCGTCCTCCGCCTTGACACGGCTACGTACCACCTCCGGCGGGGCCGGCTCCCTCCGCACTGAAACTGGCCCACGCGAACGCCACCAAACGAGATCAGGGTCGACGATGGGACCCGGAGCTGGGTTCCTCATCAAGCGGCGCGCCCCTCCAGGCAGCACCTCCCAGTGCCAGCCAGACGGAGCCCAGTCCCGGACATGGGTCAGCCGGACGTCGTCGCGGACGGGTCGACGGTGAGGATGCGGGCCGGGCATCGTCGAGAACAAATACTAGCTATATGCCCGCAAAAAGTAACATTTTTTTAATGATTGGATTTTGATAACTAAAATTTATAACATTTCTATATAACTAACATTTCTATAACATTTCAAACAATGCTATATAACAAACATTTCTATAACATTTCTAATATTTCTATAACTAAAAAACAGAAAAAAGATTATAACATTTCTATATATATAACTAACATTTGTATAACATTTCTAAAATTTCTATAACTAAAAAAAGAAAAATTTCTAACTTTTTTATAACTATTTCTATAACTAAAAAACAGAAAAATTTCTAACAATTCTAACATTTCTAACAATGCTATATAAGTAACTATTTCTATAACTAAAAAAAGAAAAATTTCTAACTTTTTTATAACTATTTCTATAACTAAAAACTAAAAAAAATGTATGTGTGTGTGTGTGCTCACCGGCGTGGCGAGAAGCGACGGGGGGCGGCGACGGGGACGGTGGCGGGCGACGACGACGGGGATGGGGAAGGGGCGGTGACGACGGGGACTGGGACGGGGCGGCGATGACGGGGACGGGGACGACGCAAGAGGGGCCGAGACGGGGCGACGGTGATGACGGGGATTACGGGGACGGGGACGACGGGGCGGTGACGACGGGGACGGGGCGGCGACGGGGGCGGCGATGAGAGGGATATGGAGACGGGGGCGCGGCGGGCGACGGGGCAGAGGAGAAGAAGCAGATGAGAAACTGAAATTTTTGAAGTGTTTAGTTATATAGGATGGACCTTTAGTACCGGTTGGAGCCACCAACCGGTACTAAAGGCCTGTTTTGGCCAGGCCAAGCGGCGGGAAGCACACCCCCTTTAGTACCGGGTGGTGGCTCCAACCGGTAGTAAAGGCCCCCCCTTTAGTACCGGTTGGTGCCACGAACCGATACTAAAGGGGGTGCGCTGGCGCAGGTGCGGTGCGGCAAGTTTAGTACCACATCGCTAGTCGAGGGGTGTCCGCACTGGTTTATAAGCCCCCGTGCGGTAGCTCCCTCGAGCTCCTCTCCAAAGCAGGCCTACTAGGCCTACATGTTCTGTGCTGCCCTGTGGGCCTACTGGGCCTTTGCGGGCCTGCATCCTGGCCCAACAACAGGTTGGGTTTCTAGTCGTATGCAGGCCTCTCTCGCCCAGTAGGAGGGCTTTTTTTTTGCTTTATTTATTTTTGAGTTGTTTTTTTGTGTATTTAGAGTTTCTTTGTGAATATTTTTGCCTTAGCTACAAAAAATTACAAACTTTCTGTTAGTGCCCGTAGTTTTCAAATTTGAATAGTTTAAATTTTGAATTATTTGAAATTAGTGTGAATCACTAGTTTGTGAATAACTTAACTTTAAAAATGAGTAAAGGCATGAAATAATTTGTTTGCACATAAAATTTCTTCGCGTTTCAAATGCCAAAACACATAACTACCCTAACTATTACAGAGATTCCTTCCTGGGTGTGAAACACAGAAGAAAGTGATGATAGTGAAGCCGATCACATCCCAGATCTTTGGGTGTGAAACTTTTTCTTCGCGTGTGTCCCTTTGCGCCGTAACCATGGAAAATCTTCATCATTTAACAGGATGCTCGGGTCAATATTCACTGTGAATGGAGCAATTTCATCAAACTTTTCATAATCTTCTGACATGTCTGTCTTGTCATCCACTCCCACGATGTCTCTCTTCCTAGAAAGAACTATGTGCCGCTTTGGCTCATCGTACGATGCATTCACTTCCTTATCTTTTCTTTTTCTCGGCTTGGTAGACATGTCCTTCACATAGAAAACATGTGCCACATCATTGGCTAGGACGAATGGTTCGTCTGCATACGCAAGATTGTTGAGATCCACTGTCGTCATTCCGTACTGTGGGTCTTCCGTTACCCCGCCTCGTGTCATATTGACCCATTTGCACCGAAACAAAGGGACCTTCAAACCACATTGATAGTCAAGTTCCCATATGTCCTATATATAACCATAATATGTTTCCTTTCCCGTCTTGGTTTCTGCATCAATGCGGACACCACTGTTTTGGTTGGTGCTCTTCTTATCTTGGGCGATCGTGTAAAATGTATTACCATTTATCTCGTACCCTTTCAAAGTCATTATATTCGAAGATGGTAACTGGGATAACAAGTACATGCCATCTTCAATAGAGGCGTCATGCATGGTACGTGTCTGCAACCAACTGGGGAAACTCCTGGTTTGTTCACGTGTAATCCAGTCATCAGACCGCTC
Source organism: Aegilops umbellulata (assembly GCA_032464435.1). Classification (NCBI taxonomy): domain Eukaryota; kingdom Viridiplantae; phylum Streptophyta; class Magnoliopsida; order Poales; family Poaceae; genus Aegilops; species Aegilops umbellulata. The sequence continues at coordinate 439,533,461 of CP136060.1, forward strand.
CGGGTGTTTGGAGCGTAGCAAATTCTTGTATTCATCCATATACGGAGCCACCAAGGCGGAATTCTGTAGAACTGTGTAGTGTGCTTCAGTGAGAGAATGTCCGTCCATACATATTATTTGTTCCCCTCCTAGCGTGCCTTTTCCATCTAGTCTGCCCTTATGCCGCGATTCAGGAACACCAATCGGCTTAAGGTCAAGAATAAAGTCAATACAAAACTCAATGACCTCCTCATTTTCATGGCCCTTGGAGATGCTTCCTTCTGTCCTAGCACGGTTATGAACATATTTCTTTAAGACTCCCATGAACCTCTCAAAGGGGAACATATTGTGTAGAAATACAGGACCCAAAATGTTAATCTCTTCGCATAGGTGAACTAGGACATGCGTCATGATGTTGAAGAAGGATGGTGGGAACACCAACTCGAAACTGACAAGACATTGCACCAAACCATTCTATAACCTTGGTATGATTTCTGGATCAATTACCTTCTGAGAGATTGCATTGAGAAATGCACATAGCTTCACAATGGCTAATCGAACATTTTCCGGTAGAAGCCCCCTCAATGCAACCGGAAGCAGTTGCGTCATAATCACGTGGCAGTCATGAGACTTTAGGTTCTGGAACTTTTTCTCTGCCATATTTAGTATTCCCTTTATATTCGACGAGAAGCCAGACGGTACCTTAATACAGAGCAGGCATTCAAAGAACATTTCCTTCTCTTCTTTGGTAAGATCGTAGCTTGCATGACCCCGATGTATGCCGTCTTTTCCGTGCATACGTTGCTGGTCCTCCCGCGCCTTAGGTATATCTTTTGTCTTCCCATACACACCCAAGAAGCCAAGCAAGGTCACACAAAGATTCTTCGTCACGTGCATCACGTCGATTGCGGAGCGGACCTCTAGGTCTTTCCAATAGGACAGGTCCCAAAATATAGATTTCTTCTTCCACATGGGTGCGCGTCCGTCAGCGTCATTCGGAACAGGTTGTCCACCAGGACCCTTTCCAAAGACCACCTTCAAATCCTTGACCATATCATGTACATCAGCACCAGTACGGTGGCGAGGCTTCGTCCGGTGATCCGCCTCACCTTTGAAATGCTTGCCTTTCTTTCTTACGGGATGCCTGCTTGAAAGAAATCGACGATGTCCCAGGTACACATTCTTCTTACAATTAGCCAAATATATACTGTCGGTATCGTCCAAACAGTGCGTGCATGCGCAGTATCCCTTGTTTGTCTGTCCTGAAAGGTTACTGAGAGCAGGCCAATCATTGATGGTCACGAACAGCAATGCCTTTAGGTCAAATTCTTCCCCCATGTGCTCATCCCATGCACGTACACCTGTTCCATTCCACAGTTGTAAGAGTTCTTCAACTAATGGCCTTAGGTACACATCAATGTCGTTGCCGGGTTGCTTAGGGCCTTGGATGACCACTGGCATCATAATGAACTTCCGCTTCATGCACAACCAAGGAGGAAGGTTATACAAACATAGAGTCACAGGCCAGGTGCTATGGTTGTTGCTCTGCTCCCCAAAAGGATTAATGCCATCTGCGCTTAGACCAAACCATACGCTCCTTGCGTCATCTGCAAACTCCTTCCCGTACTTTCTTTCGATTTTTCTCCACTGCGACCCGTCAGCGGGTACTCTCAACTTTCCGTCTTTCTTACGGTCTTCTCTGTGCCATCGCATCGCCTTGGCATGCTCTTTGTTTTGGAACAAACGTTTCAACCGTGGTATTATAGGAGCATACCACATCACCTTGGCAGGAATCTTCTTCCTGGGGCGCTCGCCCTCGACATCACCAGGGTCATCGCGGCTGATCTTATAGCGCAATGCACCGCATACCGGGCAAGCGTTCAAATCCTCGTACTCACTGCGGTAGAGGATGCAATCATTAGGGCATGCATGTATCTTCTGCACCTCTAACCCTAGAGGGCAGACAACCTTCTTTGCTTCGTACGTACTCTCGAGCAATTCGTTGTCCTTTGGAAGCATATCCTTTATCATTACCAGCAACTTTCCAAATCCCTTGTCAGATACACCATTCTCTGCCTTCCATTGCAGCAATTCCAGTGTGGTGCCCAGCTTTTTCTTGTCACCTACGCAATTCGGGTACAACAATTTTTTGTGATCCTCTAACATGCGCTGCAACTTCTTCTTCTCAAAATCACTTGCGCAGTTTCTCTTTGCATTGGCAAAGGCCCGACCTAGATCATCAACGGGCTCATCTGATGCCTCTTCTTCATCTTCTTCCCGCATTGCCGGCTCAGCTTCTTCCCGAATTACTGGCTCAGCTTCTTCCCCCATTGTTGTATCATTGTATTCAGGGAACCCATGGCCAGGATAGCTGTCGTCGTCCTCTTCTTCTTCATTGTCTTCTATCATAACCCCTCTCTCTCCGTGCTTGGTCCAAACATTATAGTGGGGCACGAAACCGGACTTAAACAGGTGGACGTGAATGATTCTTGACTTAGAGTAATTTTGACAATTCTTACAGACAGCACATGGACAAGGCATAAAACCATCCGCTCGCTTGTTTGCCTCAGCTGCAAGCAGAAAAGTTTGCACGCCATTAGTGAACTCGGGAGAGCATCGGTTGAGGTAGTCCTGGATTAGGGGGTGTCCGGATGGCCGGACTCTACCTTCAGCCGGACTCCTGGACTATGAAGATACAAGATTGATGACTTCGTCCCGTGTCCGGAAGGGACTTTCCTTGGCGTGGAAGGCAAGCTTGGCGATGCGGATATTTAGATCTCCTACCATTGTAACCGACTCCGTGTAACCCTAACCCTCTCCAGTGTCTATATAAACCGGAGGGTTTTAGTCCGTAGAACAACATACAACAATCATACCATAGGCTAGCTTCTAGGGTTTAGCCTCCTTGATCTCGTGGTAGATCTACTCTTGTACTATCCATATCATCAATATTAATCAAGTAGGACCTAGGGTTTTACCTCCATGAAGAGGGCCCGAACCTGGGTAAAACATTGTGTCCCTTGTCTCCTGTTACCATCCGCCTAGACGCACAGTTCGGGACCCCCTACCCGAGATCCGCCGGTTTTGACACCGACATTGGTGCTTTCATTGAGAGTTCCTCTCTGTCGTCGCCATCAGGAAGGATGCCTCATCCCGTCTTTAAAGACGGCGCCGTTGCAAAGGGAGCTTTGGCTGTCGGCCAAACTCTTCGGCTGGGTGGTTTCCTTATGACCGCCTATTCGGCTGCTGCGCCGAAGATGACCTCTCGGGTCATCAAAAGCAATCTTCATGTCAGTTCGGAACTCACCAAGCAGTTAGATCCAATGGAGCTCTCTTCCATAAACGAGCTCTTGGATATCATCGCCGCCCTGTGGGGTCGCTACGGATTACGACCAGGTTGGGCCTAAAACCGATCTGAGAGAGATTAACTCTCCCCAAGTCACCCATCACGTTGTCGTGGTAGAAGGGCAGTGTGGCGACCCTTCATCTATCTTAAGGACTAACTACTTCCGGATTCCCGATCCCTCCAGGCCGGATACCCGCGGAGGGGAGGATATAACTCAAGACCTGAACTTAGAATCAGGCAACGGGCTAGACTCATTGGACAACATCCAAGAATCCAAACTTCAGAGTTCGGAAACTCCTTGGCCTCTGAGTCTCAGATTGGGTGAGGTTTCGGATTTAATTCGACCCACCCACCCGAACATAAGCGATCTATCCCAAATCAGGCAAAAGCCCGAAGAAACAGTACACCATTACTGGGCCAGATTCCTCCTGGTTATGAACATGATAAAGGACTGCCGCGAGGAAGATGCAATCTCAGTCTTCTGCAATAATTGCACAGACAAGGGAATCCTCAATGCCATAAGTCATCGCGATATTACACGCTTCACCGACTTGGCATCCATAGTACAAAAGTACTGTGCGATGGAAAGCGCCTGGAAAACTGAAATAAAATTTTGGGACAATCCGGCCCTGAACAGAAACCTCGTCCGAAATAAAAGGGTGCATCATCGTCAGACACCCGGGTTAAATATCAAAAAACCAAAACCCTCTATAGGGCATGGAACCGTACTAGAAAGATGGCTTAATGGACCCTGTAAAATTCATAATACAGAGGACGCCACTCCAACTCACAGCCTCAGAGCATGTTGGAACTCCGGCAGGTGGCCAAAATTGGCGAAGACCTCCTAATTCCGGAGGCTGCAAAAAGCCACCCCAGGGACACCAGTACAGTCTTAATAGTCTTCGAGACTTTGGCATCAAATAATATGCGAAAAAGGACACTCCGCAGCCTTGCCGAAGTTTACCAAGTAGCAACAATAAACCCATGGACTGACACAGCTATTACTTTTAATGCCAGTGATGAACCTAAATACCGCACAGCCCGAGCACCAGCCGCATTGGTCCTCAGTCCAATAGTGGACGGCTTTCGCCTAACCAAGGTACTCATGGATGGAGGCAGCGGATTGAACCTCATTTATGAGGAAACCCTTCAAAAAATGGAAATAGACTGGAACCGCATTGAGCGAAGCAGCACAACCTTTAGAGGAATAATCCCCAGTCAGGAAGCGCGCTGTACAGGAAAAAACACACTAGATGTGGTGTTCGGCACGCCGGATAATTACAGGTCCGGAGAGGTCACGTTCTAGGTGGCCCCGTTCAGTAGCGGATACCACGCTCTGCTAGGGCGGGAAGCGTTTACAATCTTCCAAGCAATACCCCATTATGGGTACATGAAGCTCAAGATGCCCGGGCCGAACGGAATTATCACTCTCGCTAGTGATCCGGACATAGCACTCCGCGCCGAAAACAAGACAGCCGCATTGGCCCTTGAGGCACTATCCGGAGCCCTAGCGGCTGAGGAACTGACTGCGCTGCGCTCCACGGTAAACAGGGACGATGTGATACTCGACAAAAGATCCAAGTCCACCTCCTTTAAACTAGCGGACGAAATAGTCAAATTCCAGGTCCATCCAACGGGCCCCAATAAAACAGCTTCCATCGGGGTACAATTTAACCCTGATGTAGACGCCGCACTGCGAGAATTCCTACGTGAAAATTGGGACATCTTCGCCTGGCACCCTTCCGACATGCCAGGAATCCCACGCAGGCTGGCCGAACACAGCTTAAATATCCTAAAAGGATTCAAACCTGTCAAACAAACTCTTCGGCGTTTCTCCGATCCTAAGAGACAGGCCATGGGAGAGGAGCTAGCCAAGCTATTGGAGGCCGGATTCATCAGGGATATAAAACATCCGTACTGGCTAGCAAATTTGGTGATGGTACCAAAGAAGGACAAATCCTGGTGCCTGTGCATTGATTTTAAAGACCTTAACAAGGCTTGCCCAAAGGATCCCTTCTCCCTCCCCCGCATCGATCAAATTATCGACGCCACCGCCAGGACACGATTCGTTGCGTTTCCTCGACGCATACTCCGGCTACCATCAAATCAAGATGGCAGAGTCAGACCAAGCCGCAACGGCATTCATCACACCATACGGCCCATTCGGCTTCAACACAATGCCCTTCGGGCTCAAAAACGCTGGCGCAACATATCAGCGCATGATTCAGACATGTCTGGCAGACCAGATCGGCAAAACAGTGGAGGCATACATGGATGATGTGGTCGTAAAAACAAGACACGTCGAATCTCTAGTAGACGACTTGAGGCTTACATTTGATAACCTCCGAACATATGACATCAAGCTCAACCCGGAAAAATGCGTTTTCGGCGTTCCAGCTAGAAAGCTCTTGGGCTTCATTGTATCCGGTAGAGGAATCGAAGCAAATCCAGCCAAGATCCGAGATTTGTCACAATTGGATATCCCAAAGGACCTCAAACAAATACAAAAATTAACCGGATGCGTGGCGGCTCTAAGCCGCTTCATCTCCCGCTTAGGAGAAAAGGCACTACCCCTCTATCGCCTTCTTCGGCGCACTGAACACTTCGAGTGGACGAATGCCGCCATGGCCGGACTCGACGAAATAAAAGCCATATTGGCAACAAACCCAGTCCTGGCCGCGCCAAACATTGGCGAACCAATGCTATTGTACATTGCAGCAACCCATCAGGTTGTAAGCGTAGTGCTCGTCATCGAGCGAGAAACGGACGGACACAAATTCCCCCTTCAAAAGCCGGTCTACTACGTGTCCACTGTCCTCACTCCATGCAAATCACGTTACCAGCATTATCAAAAGATTGCATACGCGGTATTCATGGCATCCTAGAAGCTACGACACTACTTTCAAGAGTGTTTGATAACAGTAGCCTCGGAAGTACCACTCAATGATATTATAAACAACCGCGACGCGATGGGCCGGATTGCAAAATGGGCCATCGAGCTCCTCCCGTTCGACATAACTTATAAGCCACGGCGAGCTATTAAGTCGCAAGTTTTGGCCGACTTCGTCGCAGAATGGACGGAGGCCGAACTCCCTAAAGAATACGGCACATATTGAAACTGGATCATGCATTTCGACGGCTCCAAAATGTTGGCCGGACTAGGGGCTAGCGTTGTTTTGACATCACCCACAAGAGATACTGTCCAATATGTACTCCAGATTATGTACACAGACTCCAACAATGCAGCCGAATACGAGGCCCTTTTACATGGTCTTCGGATGGCAGTATCCATGGGCATTCAACGCCTAGAGGTGTGCGGGGATTCGAATCTCGCAATATCCCAAATAAATGGAGACTTTGATGCAAGGATCCAAAAATGGCAGCTTGCCGCAACGCTGTCTTAAAGATGTCAGCTCGGTTCGAAGGGCTTGAATTTCACCATATAGCCCGAGAAAACAATCAGGCGGCAGATGTCCTGGCACGCATCGGCACAAAACGCGATGCGGTCCCCCCCAACATCTTCTTGGAAAGGCTGTTCAAGCCATCCATAGTATGGGAAGGGGAACCTGGCAATAACAGCCCGGACCCAACCGTACTGCCCGACATAGAACAATCTGACACAATCGGAGGCTCTGCCAATGAAATTACAAGTTCAGCCCGTGCTATAATGGTCGTCATCGCCCCGTGGATTGAACCATTCCTAGCCTACCTTACTAGGCAGGAACTCCCAGAGGACCAAAACGAGGGACGCTGCATAGTGCGGCAATCTAAAGCCTATAAAGTCCATGAGGGAGAACTTTATAAGAAAAGCACTACCGGAGTCCTTCAAAGGTCCATCTCCGAAGAGGAAGGGCGGAACTTGCTGGCCGAAATTCATGCCGAACTCGGTGGTCATCACACTATAGCCCGGTCCCTTGTAAGCAAGGCTTTCCGTACAGGCTTTTATTGGCCGACGGCCCGGGCAGACGCTCAGGACTCGGTCCAACGATGCGTCGGTTGCCAGCTTTTCGCAAACCAAAGCCATATGCCACCCACCGCCCTCCAAACTATCCCCATCACTTGGCCCTTTGCGGTCTGGGGGCTTGACATGGTTGCACCCCTTAAAGGCGGAACCCACAAGAAAAAATACTTACTGGTCATGGTGGATAAGTTCACCAAATGGATAGAAGCCAAGCCTGTTAAGACGGCCGAATCCGGACCGGTGATAGACTTTATATCCGGGGTTGTACACCGTTACGGCGTCCCCCACAGCATCATCACTGATAACGGCACGAACTTTACGGCCGACGAGGTAAAACTCTGGTGCAAAAACATGGGCATCAAGCTCGATTATGCTTCCGTCTATCACCCACAAACTAACGGCCAGGTCGAACTTGCAAATGGTCTTATCATGAGCGGCATCAAACCCAGATTAGTGTGGTCCCTAAAGGAATCTAACACGCACTGGGTAGAGGAGCTCGACCCGTACTCTGGGGGCTGCGGACCACGCCGAATCGCACCACCAGATACACACTATTCTTCATGGTGTACGGCAAAGAGGCAGTTTTGCCTTGCGACATAATTCATGACTCACCTCCTGCGCATGTACGAAGAAAGAGAGGCCAAGCTCGATCGGCAGGACAGTTTGGACACATTGCAGGAAGAGCGTGACGTGGCCAAAGCCCGTTCGCATTCTATCAACAGGAGGCTCGAAGATACCAAATCAGAGAAGTACCGGCCAAAAATTACAACGTTGGCGAATTAGTTCTACGCCTGCCGGACAAGAAAAAGGACAAACTCAAGCCCAAGTGGGAAGGTCCCTTCATAATTGACCAAGTCCTGACCGGTGGAGCGTACCGCCTGCGAGATGCATCGGATAACCGACTCGAGCTGAACCCATGGAACGCAGCCCGTCTCCGAAGATTCTATGCCTAGCGCCGGACTCTGTGTTCGTCTCCTTCCTCTGTCCATTTTTTGTATATACTGTCTGTCTTATATTTATCTCCTTCTCCTCTCCCCTTATAGACTTAAAAGGCTCATCACATGACGTGCTATCCGCACTCATTAAACCTGGGGGCTTCTTTTAACAGAAGCTTATTCACACGGGCTTTATGCCCAACACATGTGTTACACTTCCGCATTTCATTTCACCATTATATGCATCGATATGACTTAAGTTTTGGCCAAGCTGGGTTGCCTGGCTCCTGTGCTTACCCCTACGTTCCCGATTGTTCGGCTAGGTGGTAAAGAGAGCACCTCTGCGATTGTTACTGCCGGGTCAGTCGGATGTGTACCTCAGACTGGGTGAAGCCGAAAGCTAGCGTTCTTAAGGGAATATTCGGTCGGTGACCTGAAAGATGATTTTTCCACTTATTTATCTATGCTCCCCCAGATGATTTTTCCTACGTCTTTTTCGCAGAATGGACATGCACTTTAGGGCATGCCTCCCAAGGAAAGGAACCCTTAACGAAACAATTCTCCCTGGAAGATGTTTCTTACTAACCATGTAATATAACATAACTAGTTGGGCACTTGTCTGTTGAAGCACTAATGACCCCTACGCCTGGTCTCCATGCATACCCGGGTTCTTATATAACCGCAAGGATATTCGGACACACTCCGGACCGTCAGGTCTCGAGGTTGAAGCGAAAAGGTCGGCCATGACAAACGATCTACAATCCGGCTAGAAGGCATTACAAATGTCAATTAAATTACATAGTCATTCTGACTGATTGTATTCCTCTTCAATACCATCTAACAGGTTGTCTAATTTACAGTCCTGTTAGGAATACTTTGCGGCCAATTCTACTTGGCCGTATACTAAGCTTACAGGGATATCCTTCCCATCGGGCCCCACAGGTCTGACCTCGGCCATGTGGTTTGGGTCAGCCTTTGTGTACCACGTCTTCACCACGGCCCAGGCCTCCCTAGCGCCTTGACGGCAGGCCGATATCTTCCACAATCGGAAGCGCCGCCATGCTCCCTTCAGCTTCTCTGCAAGCTCTCCAAGGCCCTCGGGCATGGAGAGGGATGGCCATAAGGATTGGGCAACGCCTTGCATCGCCTGCCGAACTCGCTCGTGCAGTTGCGAGAGCTCGGGAAGAAGGTCACCCGTAGAACCGGGCATCTCCTCTGCAGGACGACCTGTTAGCATACCTACAGACATCACTCTGTTAGTCGACTTCCTCGCTGAACTCTTTTTTCAAAGTTCGTTTAAGCACTTACTGAATATGCCGCGTCGAAGCTGCTGATTCTCCTTATCGGAGTCCGACAGCTGGGCATGAACATCTTTTAATTAAACGTCCAGCTTGGTGTTGGCATCCTGAAGATCATTCTTCTCCCGCCTCACCTTTGTCAGCACGCTCTCACCAGCCTATAGCTGGCGTAGGAGTTGTTGCTTCTCCGGATCTAGCCCGGCGCCATCTGCAATTTCATTTGTCAGATTCGCACATACGCCGCACTTCACATAATACTTATATTTTTAAAGCATATATTACCAGAGGGGGTCTCCTTGGGCTCCCCTGTCGTGGCTAGTGCGGCCTCAAGTTGGGATTTGCACTCTTTTAGCTCCTGGGACAGTTGGGTATTCTTCTCTGAAAGAACCTGCGTATTACATGATCCTTAAATCAGTTCTTCTAACTGTTTCAAGTCTCGGGGGCTACTGATATATATAACCATTAAAATTTTCTCACCCGTATGTCTTTTACATATTGCTCCGTGGCTCTGGCTAGACCATTTGAAGCGGCACGGAGATAAGCATCTCCCGAATTGAAGGCATCCAACGCCTCTTGGGAGAAACAAGCGTCGCGAAGAATTGTCCGGCGATGCCTGTGGTTCATGGCACTCTCCACCTCGGAATGGGTGGTAGACAGCCTGTCCGCATCATCTGTCAGAGGAGCATCCGGCGCGCGCCTCGTGCTCACCTCCGCCTCCGGACCGGGCTGTGGAGCCTGGCTGGTGGAGGCGCGATTGGCAGCCTCTCCGGATATAGTCCGGCGAGGTCTCTTTGTCCTGAGCAGAGCACGAGTGTTAATATGCCTTGAAGGAATAACACCTGGCAATAAGAAGGTGCGCCATACTTTTGCGCCGGCATCTCAGTCCGGACTACACTTCTTTTTATCCCACGGGGCCCCGCAGCCCCTCCTTGGCTAGTCGCCGCAGCCTCGGCCTCCCGCCTCAAGAACCTCCCCTGCAAAACACGGTTGTTGTTAGGAAACTGAAAACACGCAAGGGTGGACCCCTTTTAGAGGTGCTAGGACTTCGGTCTCAGTTACCCTCTGGAATTTTATGATCCATTACTTCATCTTTGAAGCATAGTGGGTGTGCGGCGCCCCTGTACTGGGCTATGTCACGACGCAGCTCGGAAGAGCTATGCCTGTTGTGTTCGGCCCGGCAGGATTTATTGTGTCCGGAGTGAAGATCATCGTCACATGTCGTCGGGCTCCTGCGTGATCCGTAGATCGATCTTGTTTGCCTTGCTTTATCCTCCAGTACATCTCGCAGGTCTGGCGCATTTTCCCGTGCCTTGGTTGAGCGGCGTCGGGGCATGGCTTGGGTGGAGGTTCGACAGGCCTCTCTGTCGCGGCCGCGAGGTGGCCGGTCTGCCATGTCGTGCGCTGGTGATGTAGGCGCTGCCTCCTCTGATCGGGGTAGCGGCCTGCGCTTAGGATAGTTCTTGGAGGGGTGCTCGAGTTCGTACTCTTCGGCCGCAAGGACTTCAGTCCATCTGTCATCTAGCAAATCTTGATCAGCTCTAAGCTGTTGCTGCTTTTTCTTTAGGTTTTTCGCCGTGGCTAAAAGCCTGCGTTTAAAACGCTCTTGTTCGGCGGGGTCTGATGGTATGACCAATTCGTCGTCATCGAGGCTTGCCTCGTCTTCGGAGGGAGGCATATAGTTATCATCCTCAACCTCTCGTTCTGCCACTCTCTCATGAGGGATGGCTTCTCCATCTTCCTGCGCTGAATCTTGCTGTGTTGGGTGTTCTTCGGCGCTATCCGGGGTAGTATTATCTCCCGTGCCGGAATCACCATTTTTGCTTTGGCGGGATTTAGACCGGCGCCGCTGACGTCGGCGCTTTGGCTGTTTCTTGGAGGTGTCATCCCCCGCTGTTCCATCGCCGTCTCCATCCTTTGGAGTATCCACCATATATATGTCATATGATGAGGTGGCCGTCCAGCGCCCTACAGGTGCTGGTTCCTGTTCGTCTCCTACTTCGTCGTCCATACCGTCGAAGTCTTCCGAGCTGAAGTCAAGCATGTCGGTGTAATCATCGACAATGGCTACCAAGTGGGTGGTGGGAGGGCTTTGAATTTCTTCATCGTCCGTATCCCATCCTCGCTGACCGTAATCTGACCAGGGCTCTCCTGATAAAGAGAGAGACTTGAGAGAATTCAGGATGTCGCCAAATGGCGAGTGCTGAAAGATGTCCGTGGCGGTGAACTCCATTATCGGCGCCCAATCGGCTTCGACTGGCAGGGGCGCGGGGGGTTCGAAGTCTGGGGAGGAGTCCAGACCCTCGGGATTATGGGTCACGCGGAGTGCGGGGCTAGCGTTTGGCTCGATTGCCTTTGAGATTGTAGCCCCCGAGGTGACGTCCAACCGCTCATCCTCAATTGGCACAATAGGCTCTGAGTTAAGGGTCGGAACCGGTGCGAGTGTGGCCTCCAGGACACTGTTCGGAGGCAGAGCTAGATCGTGCCCCTCGAGATAGTGCGGCGCGCTTGGCTGTGGCTCGAACCCGTCGAAGATCAAGTCTCCGCGTTTATCCGCCGTGTAGTTTAAGCTTCCAAACCTGACTTGATGGCCAGGGGCATAGCTTTCGATCTGCTCCAGATGACCAAGTGAATTGGCCCGCAGAGCGAAGCCACCGAAGACGAAGATCTGTCCGGGGAGAAAAGTCTCACCCTGGACCTCATCGTTGTTGATGATCAAAGGAGCCATCGGGCCTAAAGGCGACGACACAGAGGAACTCTCAATGAAAGTACCAATGTCGGTGTCGAAACCGGCGGATCTCGGGTAGGGGGTCCCGAACTATGCGTCAAGGTCGGATGGTAACAGGAGACAAGGGACATGATGTTTACCCAGGTTCGGGCCCTCTCGATGGAGGTAAAACCCTACTCCTGCTTGATTAATATTGATGATATGGGTAGTACAAGAGTAGATCTACCACGAGATCAAGGAGGCTGAACCCTAGAAGCTAGCCTGTGGTATGATGGTGTATGATGATTGTTCTGTCCTACGGACTCCAACCCTCCGGTTTATATAGACACTGGATAGGGTTAGTGTTACACAGAGTCGGTTACAATGGTAGGAGATCTTGAGTATCCGCATCGCCTAGCTTGCCTTCCACGCCAAGGAAAGTCCCATCCGGACACGGGATGAAGTCTTCAATCTTGTATCTTCATGGTCCTGGAGTCCGGCGAAGGTATAGTCCGGCTATCCGAACACCCCATAATCCAGGACTCCCTCACATCCCCTCTTTCTTCAACAAATATCGGTATGTTTTATGATTCGTTTCGTTCATGCGATATGTGCAAGTCTTGGAGCGTCTTTTGCAATTAGGTTTTTATTTTTTCTCTTATGCACCATGCTGGTATGAGATGGTCCTTGGTTGATTTATAGAATGCTCATTACACTTCACTTATATCTTTTGAGCATGGCTTTATAGAATGCTTCATGTGCTTCACTTATATCATTTGAAGTTTGGATTGCATGCTTCTCTTTACATATACAACCGCCATTTGTAGAATGCTCTTTTGCTTCACTTATATTTGTTAGAGTTTGGGCATATCTTTTGTAGAAAGAATTAAACTCTCTTGCTTCACCTATATCTATTTAGAGAGATGACAGGAATTGGTCATTCACATGGTTAGTCATAAAATCCTACATAAACTTGTCGGTCGCTGAATATGATATGTTTGATTCCTTGCAATAGTTTTGCGATATAAAGATGGTGATATTAGAGTTATGCTAGTGGGTGGTTGTGGATTTTAGAGACACTTGTGTTGAGGTTTGCAAGTCCCGTAGCATGCACGTATGGTAACCGTTGTGTGACAAATTTGAAGCATGGGGTGTTTCTTTGATTGTTTTCCTTATGAGTGGTGGTCGGGGACGAGCGATGGTCTTTTCCTACCAATCTATCCCCCTAGGGGCATGCGTAGTAGTACTTTGCTTCGAGGGCTAATAAACTTTTGCAATAAGTATATGAGTTCTTTATGACTAATGTGAGTCCATGGATTATACGCACTTTTACCTTTCCATCATTGCTAGCCTCTTCGGTACCGTGCATTGCCCTTTCTCACCTTGAGAGTTGGTGCAAACTTCGCCGGTGCATCCAAACTTCGCCGGCGGCATTCATATAGAGTCATTTCTTTGTTCTAGATATCGCGTTGTAATATCGAGTTGTAAGTAAATAAAAGTGTGATGATCATCATTATTAGAGGATTGCCCCAATGAGGAAAGGATGATGGAGACTATGATTCCCCCACAAGTCGGGATGAGACTCCGGAAATAAAAAGTAAAAAAATATAATAAAAATAAATAAATAAATGAGAGAAAAAGAGAGAAGGGGCAATGTTACTATCCTTTTACCACACTTGTGCTTCAAAGTAGCACCATGTTCTTCATATAGAGAGTCTCTTGAGTTATCACTTTCATATACTAGTGGGAATTTTCATTATACAACTTGGCTTGTATATTCCAACGATGGGCTTCCTCAAACGCCCTAGGTCTTCACGAGCAAGCAAGTTGGATGCACACCCACTTAGTTTCTTTTGTTGAGCTTTCATACACTTATAGCTCTTAGTGCATCCGTTGCATGGCAATCCCTACTCCTCGCATTGACATCAATTGAGGGGCATCTCCATAGCCCGTTGATTAGCCGCGTCGATGTGAGACTTTCTCCTTTTTTGCCTTCTCCAGATAACCTCCATCATTATATTCTATTCCACCTATAGTGCTATATACATGGCTTGCGCTCATGTATTGCATGAGGGTTGAAAAAGCTAAAGCGTGTTAAAAAGTATGAACCAATCGCTCGGCTTGTCATCGGGGTTGTGCATGATGGGGGCATTTTGTGTGACGAAAATGAAGCATGGCCAAACTGTATGATTTTGTAGGGATAAGCTTGCTTTGGCCTTGTTGTTTTGAAAAGACATGATTGCTTTATTGGTACGCTTGAAGTATTATTGTTTTTATGTCAAATGATAGACTATTGCTTTGAATCACTCATGTCTTAATATTCATGCCATGATTAGACATATGATCAAGATTATGCTAGGTAGCATTCCACATCAAAAAATATTCTTTTTTTATCATTTACCTACTCAAGGACGAGCAGGAATTAAGCTTGGGGATGCTGATACGTCTCCGTCGTATCTATAATTTTTGATTGTTCCATGCCAATAATATTTACTTTCATATACTTTTTGGCAACTCTTTATATTATTTTTGGGACAAACATATTGATCCAGTGCCCAGTGCCAGTTCCTGTCTGTTGCATCATTTATGTTTCGCAGAATATCCATATCAAACGGATTCCAAACGGGATAAAAACGGACGGATCTTATTTTTGGAAAATATGGAAAATTCCAGAAGAAAAATCCACGCGAGACGGTGCCCGAGGTGGTCACGAGGCAGGGGGGTGCGCCCCTCCCCCCTAGGCGCGCCACCTACCCTCGTGAGCCCACTGTAAGGCGGTTGATGCTCGTATTTTGCCGCAAGAAAGATAGTATTCGGAAAAAAATCACAGAAAAGGTTTCAGGCCAATCGGAGTTACGGATATCCATATATATGTGAAACGGTGAAACAGAGCCAGAACAGAACGCAGAAACAGAAGATAGATCCAATCTCGGAGGGGCTCTCGCCCCTCCCAAGTCATGGGATCCAAGGAACAGAGGGGAAACCCTCCTCCCATCTAGGGAGGAGGTCAAGGAAGAAGAATAAGGAGTGGGGCTCTCTCCCCCTCGCTTCCGGTGGCGCCGGAACGCCGCCGGGGGCCATCACCATCACCGCGATCTTCACCAACACCACCGTCATCTTCACCAACGTCTCCATCACCTTCCCCCCTCTATCTACAGCGGTCCACTCTCCCGCAACCCGCTGTACCCTCTACTTGAAGTGCTTTATGCTTCATATTATTTTCCAATGATGTGTTGCCATCCTATGATGTCTGAGTAGATTTCTATTATCCTATTGGTGATTGATGAATTGCTATGATTGGTTTGAGTTGCATATTTTATTGGTGCTATCCTATTGTGCCCTCCGTGTCGCGCAAGCGTGAGGGATTCCCGCTGTAGGGTTTGCAATATGTTTATGATTTGCTTATGGTGGGTGGCGTGAGTGACAGAAACACAGACCCGAGTAAGTAGGTTGTTTGCGTATGGGATAAAGGGGACTTGATACTTTAATGCTATGGTTGGGTTTTTACCTTAATGAATCTTTAGTAGTTGTGGATGCTTGCCAGAGTTCCAATCATAAGTGCATATGATCCAAGTAGAGAAAGTATGTTAGCTTATGCCTCTCCCTCAAATAGAATTGCAATAACGATTATCGGTCTAGTAACATAGTCAGTTGCCTAGGGACAATTCTACAACTCCTATTACCACTTTTCCACACTCGCTATATTTACTTTAGTTGTGTCTTTACCTTAACAGCCCCTAGTTTTATTTTCGTGCTCTTTACTTTCTTGCAAGCCTATCCAAAAACACTTACAAAGTACTTCTAGTTTTATACTTGTTCTAGGTAAAGCGAACGTCAAGCGTGCGTAGAGTTGTATCGGTGGTCGATATAACTTGAGGGAATATTTGTTCTACCTTTAGCTCCTCGTTGGGTTCGACACTCTTACTTATTGAAAGAGGCTACAATTGATCCCCTATACTTGTGGGTTATCAACTTCCACCATGAGGGACTCTCGATTGGAACTCTTGGTAATGTCCATGTACCATTGATGCAATTCATACATTCTCGTTGGGAGCTTCTTGACCTCGTCTGGCTTTACCAAAGGTTCGCCCCAGACATATTTCCGTTTTATTTCCTTCTCTCTAAGCACAGGCATGGGCTCGATCTCGAGGAGTTGTCCAACAGTGATATTGAGAATTTCAGCCTGCATTATAGGCTCCTCGGTTATTACCACATTTCCCACCTCGGGAACGTAAACTTTTTGCCCACAATAATATTGGGTGCGCGTACTCTCACGTGTTGTTGGCACAACAAGCGAGGGGATCGATTGCGCCGCCTGTTCTCCCAGCTGGGGAACGGTTTTCCCACATTTTTTGACAGCTGCTTGTTGTTTGCTCGAGATCGAGCTCGCCTCCCTCTGTAGACGTGCTCGATTTAACTTCCTGATGTGGCCTCATAGTCTGTGTCAACAGGCTTCGGAGCTGGTGGTTGAGCCATACGAATGAAGTGGTCAATCGTTTCCTCAGGCACTTTCTCCCTTGGCGGCGGTGACGGTTTCGGTGCAAAATGGGCTTCCACCTCGGCCTTCGATATGGCTGCGTTTTCCTCCTCGGACTTGTCATAAGGCCTCTACAGAAGAGGCGCGAGGCTTGGACCATATTTATATCGCTTGCCTCCGCCTGTACTTCCTGTACTACCTCGACTCGTACCGCTACGCACCATAGCTGCGGGGTATCTCTTCTGCGATTGCTTAGGCGGTGGAGACGGCTGACGTGGCTGAGTTGGACGAGGAGGAGTGGCCTGAAGCTGTACCGGACTTGGAGGAGGAGTGGCCTGAAGTTGTGCCGGACTTGGAGGAGGAGTGGCCTGACACTTTGCCGGACTTGGAGGAGGAGGAGTAGCCTCACGCATAGGTGGACTTGGAGGAGCGGGAGTCTGCTGACTCGGTGGCCGACTTCGACAAGTAGTCGGGTGACGCGGTGTCGGTGGCCTTCTAAAGACGATGCAATCCTTTCTCCATAGGATGACACGATGTATGGCCTCTCACAATGTGTGCTCGTCGTCACCTCCAAGAATGTGAAGCTGTAGCCCCGAATATGGGTCCACCACCTCATCAACCAAGACACGAGCATAGCCCGCTGGAATCGGGTTGCAATGGAAGGTTGCCTCGGGGGGGTTTATAAAATCAATGGCGTCCGCCACCTTCATGGATATGTTCTTCATTTTGAAGTGTAGCTCGCAGTTAGTGTTCTCCATGATGTCATCCACGGGGTATCTATCTAGCATTGCGTCGCCCAGGGCGGAACCCACGCTGCTTCTCGGCATGGATGGGGCGGTGCTATCCCATGCTGGATCATCCGCTAGCTGCTGCAGCTGCTGAGACCCCCTTTGCTGGCTAAGTGAGTCGATCTGCTCCTGCTGCCGCTGGAATTTGACTGCCAAGTCCGCTTGCGTTGATTCTAGGCCGTGAAGGCATTCATATCCAGCTTCCTCTGCTCCTCCTCCATCTTCCTCTTCTTCTCCTCTGCAATCTTCCTTCTCGCATGGGTTCTGTAGTCGGCGTTCCAGTCTGAAAACCCCTCATACCACGGAATAGCGCCCTTGCCTCGTGTTCTTCCCGGGTGTTCAGGATTTCCCAGGGCACGCGTAAGCTCGTCGTTCTCTCTGTTGGGCTGGAACACCCCCGATCGAGCCTCTTCTATTGCAACAAGTATCGCATCGTCGGCTCCATTCAGACATGCCTTCGTCGAAACTTTGCCTGTCTTCAGGTCCAACTCCCCCCCATGCGCATAGAACCAAGTCCTGCACCTGGGGGGCTAGCTCCTAGTAACCGGAGTGACACCTCCATCCTTCATCTCTTTCTCAGACTTATCCCACTTAGGCATTGCCACCGCGTAGCCACCTGACCCCAGCTTATGGAACTTATCCTTTTTTTCGGCATTCTTCTTGTTTATTCTCGACCGTTCCTTAGCTAATTCCGAATCCTTGAATTTCACAAAATCGTCCCAATGAGCACTTTGCTTCTCTAGTGTTCCCTCGAATACTGGAGTCTTCCTTCCTCCCTTGATGTACTTGTCCCATTCACGATTCTTGTGGTTCTTGAATGCAACCGCCATCTTCCTAAGTGCAGCGTCCTTGACTTTCTGCACATCTGCTTCTGTGAAATGATCTGGTAGGGTGAAATGTTCCATGAGAGTATCCCAAAGCAGACCTTTTTGTCTGTCGTCGACAAAAGTAAGATCTGGACGTGGCTTTGCTGGCTCTCTCCATTCTTGAAGGGAGATCGGGAGTTGGTCCTTCACAAGAACTCCGCACTAACGAACGAACTTGTCCGCAATCTTCTTAGCCGCTAATGGTTCGCCATTAGGTCTGATTGCCTCGATATTGTACTTTACGCCCTCCTTCAACTTTTTGTTCGGGCCTCGTTTTGTCCTGTTGCCTGAAGATTTGCTCGATCCGGATGGCTGAAAGAAGAAAGATCGATTCGTTAATATATCTTCAAGTCATTTAAAACATGTGATGATCACCAGATACCTGCTTATATAAATATATATACCTCGCCGGTCTTTGTTGTTTCAAGATCAACATTTTCTTCGTCATCATCATAATCATAGTTCATGACTTCATCAATTCGGTCGTCGCGATCGAATATCATATCACCCTCCCCGGTGTTGTTTAGAAATTCGGAGCCGTCATAATCTTCTTCATTCTGATCATCATCTGGCTCGCGAGGATGGCGTATCATATCGAACAGGGCATGTTCTCCCTCTCTGCCGGTATTGTCCGCCATAGCTTTTATTTAACTAATCCAAAAGAAATATAAAACAATGTAGTATTCAAATTACATCGTCTCGAATAATAGATATAATCTCGAATACATCGTCTCGAATACATCGTCTCGAATAATTGATATAATCTCGAATACATCGCCTCGAATAAGATATAATCTCGAATACATCGTCTCGAATATTATATATCTAATACATCACTGGCTAGGTAGCTAATAAAGATCGAATACTACAGAAGAATCTAGGACACTCGCGGTTCCTGCGGCGCGGGCGGTGGACACCCAAAGAGAAGGAACCCTCACAGGATCATAGCTGAAGTGAGATCCCTGAAGAAACTGCCAGGTATTGGAGCGCCTGCCGCCCTCTAACGCAACCATGTAGCGATGGACGTGCTCGTCCTCCTCCTTGACACGGCTACGTACCACCTCCGGCGGGGCCGGCTCCCTCCGCACCGAAACTGGCCCACGCGAACGCCACCAAACGAGATCAGGGTCGACGATGGGACCCGGGGCTGGGTTCCTCATCAAGCGGCGCGCCCCTCCAGGCAGCACCTCCCAGTGCCAGCCCGGCGGAGCCCAGTCCCGGACATGGGTCAGCCGGACATCGTCGGGGACGGGTCGACGGTGAGGATGCGGGTCGGGCATCGTCGAGAACAAATACTAGCTATATGCCCGCAAAAAGTAACATTTTTTTAATGATTGGATTTTGATAACTAAAATTTCTAAAATTTCTATATAACTAACATTTCTATAACATTTCAAACAATGCTATATAACAAACATTTCTATAACATTTCTAATATTTCTATAACTAAAAAATAGAAAAAAGATTATAACATTTCTATATATATAATTAACATTTGTATAACATTTCTAATATTTCTATAACTAAAAAAAGAAAAATTTCTAACTTTTTTATAACTATTTCTATAATTAAAAAACAGAAAAATTTCTAACAATTCTAACATTTCTAACAATGCTATATCAGTAACTATTTCTATAACTAAAAAAAGAAAAATTTCTAACTTTTTTATAACTATTTCTATAACTAAAAACTAAAAAAATGTATGTGTGTGTGCTCACCGGCGAGGCGAGAGGCGACGGGGGGCGGCGACGGGGACGGTGACGGGCGACGATGACGGGGATGGGGAAGGGGCGGTGACGACGGGGACTGGGACGGGGCGGCAATGACGGGGACGGGGACGACGCAGGACGGGCCGGGACGGGGCGACGGTGACGACGGGGATGACGGGGACGGGGACGACGGGGCGGTGACGACGGGGACGGGGCGGCGACGGGGGCGGCGATGAGAGGGATATGGAGACGGGGGCCCGGCGGGCGACGGGGCAGAGGAGAAGAAGCAGATGAGAAACTGAAATTTTTGAAGTGTTTAGTTATATAGGATGGACCTTTAGTACCGGTTGGACCCACCAACCGGTACTAAAGGCCTGTTTTGTCCAGGCCAAGCGGCGGGAAGCACACCCCCTTTAGTACCGGGTGGTGGCTCCAACCGGTAGTAAAGCCCCCCCCTTTAGTACCGGTTGGTGCCACAAACCGATACTAAAGGGGGTGCGCTGGCGCAGGTGCGGTGCGGCAAGTTTAGTACCACATCGCTAGTCGAGGGGTGTCCGCACTGGTTTATAACCCCCCGTGCGGTAGCTCCCTCGAGCTCCTCTCCAAAGCAGGCCTACTAGGCCTACATGTTCTGTGCTGCCCTGTGGGCCTACTGGGCCTTTGCGGGCCTGCATCCTGGCCCAACAACAGGTTGGGTTTCTAGTCGTATGCAGGCCTCTCTGGCCCAGTAGGCGGGCTTTTTTTTTGCTTTATTTATTTTTGAGTTGTTTTTTTTGTGTATTTAGAGTTTCTTTGTGAATATTTTTGCCTTAGGTACAAAAAATTACAAACTTTCTGTTAGTGCCCGTAGTTTTCAAATTTGAATAGTTTAAATTTTGAATTATTTGAAATTAGTGTGAATCACTAGTTTGTGAATAACTTAACTTTAAAAATCAGTAAAGGCATGAAAGAATTTGTTTGCACATAAAATTTCTTCGCGTTTCAAATGCCAAAACACATAACTACCCTAACTATTACAGAGATTCCCTCCTGGGTGTGAAACATAGAAGAAAGTGATGATAGTGAAGCCGATCACATCCCAGATCTTTGGGTGTGAAACTTTTTCTTCGCGTGTGTCCCTTTGCGCCGTAACCATGGAAAATCTTCATCATTTAACAGGATGCTCGGGTCAATATTCACTGTGAATGGAGCAATTTCATCAAACTTTTCACAATCTTCTGACATGTCTGTCTTGTCATCCACTCCCACGATGTCTCTCTTCCTAGAAAGAACTATGTGCCGCTTTGGCTCATCGTACGATGCATTCACTTCCTTATCTTTTCTTTTTCTCGGCTTGGTAGACATGTCCTTCACATAGAAAACATGTGCCACATCATTGGCTAGGACGAATGGTTCGTCTGCATACGCAAGATTGTTGAGATCCACTGTCGTCATTTCGTACTGCGGGTCTTCCGTTACCCCGCCTCGTGTCATATTGACCCATTTGCACCGAAACAAAGGGACCTTCAAACCACATTGATAGTCAAGTTCCCATATGTCCTGTATATAACCATAATATGTTTCCTTTCCCGTCTTGGTTTCTGCATCAATGCGGACACCACTGTTTTGGTTGGTGCTCTTCTTATCTTGGGCGATCGTGTAAAATGTATTACCATTTATCTCGTACCCTTTCAAAGTCATTATATTCGAAGATGGTAACTGGGATAGCAAGTACATGTCATCTTCAATAGAGGCGTCATGCATGGTACGTGTCTGCAACCAGCTGGGGAAACTCCTGGTTTGTTCACGTGTAATCCAGTCATCAGACCGCTCCGGGTGTTTGGAGCGTAGCAAATTCTTGTATTCATCCATATACGGAGCCACCAAGGCGGAATTCTGTAGAACTGTGTAGTGTGCTTCAGTGAGAGAATGTCCGTCCATACATATTATTTGTTCCCCTCCTAGCGTGCCTTTTCCATCTAGTCTGCCCTTATGCCGCGATTCAGGAACACCAATCGGCTTAAGGTCAAGAATAAAGTCAATACAAAACTCAATGACCTCCTCATTTTCATGGCCCTTGGAGATGCTTCCTTATGGCCTAGCACGGTTATGAACATATTTCTTTAAGACTCCCATGAACCTCTCAAAGGGGAACATATTGTGTAGAAATACAGGACCCAAAACGTTAATCTCTTCACATAGGTGAACTAGGACATGCGTCATGATGTTGAAGAAGGATGGTGGGAACACCAACTCGAAACTGACAAGACATTGCACCAAACCATTCTATAACCTTGGTATGATTTCTGGATCAATTACCTTCTGAGAGATTGCATTGAGAAATGCACATAGCTTCACAATGGCTAATCGAACATTTTCCGGTAGAAGCCCCCTCAATGCAACCGGAAGCAGTTGCGTCATAATCACGTGGCAGTCATGAGACTTTAGGTTCTGGAACTTTTTCTCTGCCATATTTAATATTCCCTTTATATTCGACGAGAAGCCAGACGGTACCTTAATACAGAGCAGACATTCAAAGAACATTTCCTTCTCTTCTTTGGTAAGATCGTAGCTTGCATGACCCCGATGTATGCCGTCTTTTCCGTGCATACGTTGCTGGTCCTCCCGCGCCTCAGGTATATCTTTTGTCTTCCCATACACACCCAAGAAGCCAAGGAGGGTCACACAAAGATTCTTCGTCACGTGCATCACGTCGATTGCGGAGCGGACCTCTAGGTCTTTCCAATAGGACAGGTCCCAAAATATAGATTTCTTCTTCCACATGGGTGCGCGTCCGTCAGCGTCATTCGGAACAGGTTGTCCACCAGGACCCTTTCCAAAGACCACCTTCAAATCCTTGACCATATCATGTACATCAGCACCAGTACGGTGGCGAGGCTTCGTCCGGTGATCCGCCTCACCTTTGAAATGCTTGCCTTTCTTTCTTACGGGATGCCTGCTTGAAAGAAATCGACGATGTCCCAGGTACACATTCTTCTTACAATTAGCCAAATATATACTGTCGGTATCGTCCAAACAGTGCGTGCATGCGCAGTATCCCTTGTTTGTCTGTCCTGAAAGGTTACTGAGAGCAGGCCAATCATTGATGGTCACGAACAGCAATGCCTTTAGGTCAAATTCTTCCCCCATGTGCTCATCCCATGCACGTACACCTGTTCCATTCCACAGTTGTAAGAGTTCTTCAACTAATGGCCTTAGGTACACATCAATGTCGTTGCCGGGTTGCTTAGGGCCTTGGATGACCACTGGCATCATAATGAACTTCCGCTTCATGCACAACCAAGGAGGAAGGTTATACAAACATAGAGTCACAGGCCAGGTGCTATGGTTGTTGCTCTGCTCCCCAAAAGGATTAATGCCATCTGCGCTTAGACCAAACCATACGCTCCTTGCGTCATCTGCAAACTCCTTCCCGTACTTTCTTTCGATTTTTCTCCACTGCGACCCGTCAGCGGGTACTCTCAACTTTCCGTCTTTCTTACGGTCTTCTCTGTGCCATCGCATCGCCTTGGCATGCTCTTTGTTTTGGAACAAACGTTTCAACCGTGGTATTATAGGAGCATACCACATCACCTTGGCAGGAATCTTCTTCCTGGGGCGCTCGCCCTCGACATCACCAGGGTCATCGCGGCTGATCTTATAGCGCAATGCACCGCATACCGGGCAAGCGTTCAAATCCTCGTACTCACCGCGGTAGAGGATGCAATCATTAGGGCATGCATGTATCTTCTGCACCTCTAACCCTAGAGGGCAGACAGCCTTCTTTGCTTCGTACGTACTCTCGAGCAATTCGTTGTCCTTTGGAAGCATATCCTTTATCATTACCAGCAACTTTCCAAATCCCTTGTCAGATACACCATTCTCTGCCTTCCATTGCAGCAATTCCAGTGTGGTGCCCAGCTTTTTCTTGTCACCTACGCAATTCGGGTACAACAATTTTTTGTGATCCTCTAACATGCGCTGCAACTTCTTCTTCTCAAAATCACTTGCGCAGTTTCTCTTTGCATCGGCAAAGGCCCGACCTAGATCATCAACGGGCTCATCTGATGCCTCTTCTTCATCTTCTTCCCACATTGCCGGCTCAGCTTCTTCCCGAATTACCGGCTCAGCTTCTTCCCCCATTGTTGTATCATTGTATTCAGGGAACCCATGGCCAGGATAGCTGTCGTCGTCCTCTTCTTCTTCATTGTCTTCTATCATAACCCCTCTCTCTCCGTGCTTGGTCCAAACATTATAGTGGGGCACGAAACCGGACTTAAACAGGTGGACGTGAATGATTCTTGACTTAGAGTAATTTTGACCATTCTTACAGACAGCACATGGACAAGGCATAAAACCATCCGCTCGCTTGTTTGCCTCAGCCGCAAGCAGAAAAGTTTGCACGCCATTAGTGAACTCGGGAGAGCATCGGTTGAGGTAGTCCTGGATTAGGGGGTGTCCGGATGGCCGGACTCTACCTTCAGCTAGACTCCTGGACTATGAAGATACAAGATTGAAGACTTCGTCCCGTGTCCGGAAGGGACTTTCCTTGGCGTGGAAGGCAAGCTTGGCGATGCGGATATTTAGATCTCCTACCATTGTAACCGACTCCGTGTAACCCTAACCCTCTCCAGTGTCTATATAAACCGGAGGGTTTTAGTCCGTAGAACAACATACAACAATCATACCATAGGCTAGCTTCTAGGGTTTAGCCTCCTTGATCTCGTGGTAGATCTACTCTTGTACTACCCATATCATCAATATTAATCAAGCAGGACCTAGGGTTTTACCTGCATGAAGAGGGCCCGAACCTGGGTAAAACATTGTGTCCCTTTTCTCCTGTTACCATCCGCCTAGACGCACAGTTCGGGACCCCCTACCCGAGATCCGCCGGTTTTGACACCGACATTGGTGCTTTCATTGAGAGTTCCTCTCTGTCGTCGCCATCAGGAAGGATGCCTCATCCCGTCTTTAAAGACAGCGCCGTTGCAAAGGGAGCTTTGGCTGTCGGCCAAACTCTTCGGCTGGGTGGTTTCCTTATGACCGCCTATTCGGCTGCTGCGCCGAAGATGACCTCTCGGGTCATCAAAAGCAATCTTCATGTCAGTTCGGAACTCACCAAGCAGTTAGATCCAATGGAGCTCTCTTCCGTAAACGAGCTCTTGGATATCATCGCCGCCCTGGGGGTCACTACGGATTACGACCAGGTTGGGCTTAAAACCGATCTGAGAGAGATTAACTCTCCCCATGTCACCCATCACGTTGCCGTGGTAGAAGGGCAGTGCGGCGACCCTTCATCTATCTTAAGGACTAACTACTTCCGGATTCCTGATCCCTCCAGGCCAGATACCCGCGGAGGGGAGGATATAACTCAAGACCTGAACTTAGAATCAGGCAACGGGCTAGACTCATTGGACAACATCCAAGAATCCAAACTTCAGAGTTCGGAAACTCCTTGGCCTCTGAGTCTCAGATTGGGTGAGGTTTCGGATTTAATTCGACCCACCCACCCGAACATAAGCGATCTATCCCAAATCAGGCAAAAGCCCGAAGAAACAGTACACCATTACTGGGCCAGATTCCTCCTGGTTATGAACATGATAAAGGACTGCCGCGAGGAAGATGCAATCTCAGTCTTCTGCAATAATTGCACAGACAAGGGAATCCTCAATGCCATAAGTCATCGCGATATTACACGCTTCGCCGACTTGGCGTCCATAGTACAAAAGTACTGTGCGATGGAAAGCGCCTGGAAAACTAAAATAAAATTTTGGGACAATCCGGCCCTGAACAGAAACCTCGTCCGAAATAAAAGGGTGCATCATCGTCAGACACCCGGGTTAAATATCAAAAAACCAAAACCCTCTATAGGGCATGGAACCGTACTAGAAAGATGGCTTAATGGACCCTGTAAAATTCATAATACAGAGGACGCCACTCCAACTCACAGCCTCAGAGCATGTTGGAACTCCGGCAGGTGGCCAAAATTGGCGAAGACCTCCTAATTCCGGAGGCTGCAAAAAGCCACCCCAGGGACACCAGTACAGTCTTAATAGTCTTCGAGACTTTGGCATCAAATAATATGCGAAAAAGGACACTCCGCAGCCTTGCCAAAGTTTACCAAGTAGCAACAATAAACCCATGGAGTGACACAGCTATTACTTTTAATGCCAGTGATGAACCTAAATACCGAACAGCCCGAGCACCAGCCGCATTGGTCCTCAGTCCAATAGTGGACGGCTTTCGCCTAACCAAGGTACTCATGGATGGAGGCAGTGGATTGAACCTCATTTATGAGGAAACCCTTCAAAAAATGGAAATAGACTGGAACCGCATTGAGCGAAGCAGCACAACCTTTAGAGGAATAATCCCCAGTCAGGAAGCGCGCTGTACAGGAAAAATCACACTAGATGTGGTGTTCGGCACGCCGGATAATTACAGGTCCGGAGAGGTCACGTTCCAGGTGGCCCCGTTCAGTAGCGAATACCACGCTCTGCTTGGGCGGGAAGCGTTTACAATCTTCCAAGCAATACCCCATTATGGGTACATGAAGCTCAAGATGCCCGGGCCGAACGGAATTATCACTCTCGCTAGTGATCCGGACATAGCACTCCGCGCCGAAAACAAGACAGCCGCATTGGCCCTTGAGGCACTATCCGGAGCCCTAGCGGCTGAGGAACTGACTGCGCTGCGCTCCACGGTAAACAGGGACGATGTGATACTCGACAAAAGATCCAAGTCCACCTCCTTTAAACTAGCCGACGAAATAGTCAAATTCCAGGTCCATCCAACGGGCCCCAATAAAACAGCTTCCATCGGGGTACAATTTAACCCTGATGTAGACGCCGCACTGCGAGAATTCCTACGTGAAAATTGGGACATCTTCGCCTGGCACCCTTCCGACATGCCAGGAATCCCACGCAGGCTGGCCGAACACAGCTTAAATATCCTAAAAGGATTCAAACCTGTCAAACAAGCTCTTCGGCGTTTCTCCGATCCTAAGAGACAGGCCATGGGAGAGGAGCTAGCCAAGCTATTGGAGGCCGGATTCATCAGGGATATAAAACATCCGTACTGGCTAGCAAATTTGGTGATGGTACCAAAGAAGGACAAATCCTGGTGCCTGTGCATTGATTTTAAAGACCTTAACAAGGCTTGCCCAAAGGATCCCTTCTCCCTCCCCCGCATCGATCAAATTATCGACGCCACCGCCAGGACACGATTCGTTGCGTTTCCTCGACGCATACTCCGGCTACCATCAAATCAAGATGGCAGAGTCAGACCAAGCCGCAACGGCATTCATCACACCATACGACCCATTCTGCTTCAACACAATGCCCTTCGGGCTCAAAAACGCTGGCGCAACATATCAGCGCATGATTCAGACATGTCTGGCAGACCAGATCGGCAAAACAGTGGAGGCATACATGGATGATGTGATCGTAAAAACAAGACACGTCGAATCTCTAGTAGACGACTTGAGGCTTACATTTGATAACCTCCGAACATATGACATCAAGCTCAACCCGGAAAAATGCGTTTTCGGCGTTCCAGCTAGAAAGCTCTTGGGCTTCATTGTATCCGGTAGAGGAATCGAAGCAAATCCAGCCAAGATCCGAGATTTGTCACAATTGGATATCCCAAAGGACCTCAAAAAAATACAAAAATTAACCGGATGCGTGGCGGCTCTAAGCCGCTTCATCTCCCGCTTAGGAGAAAAGGCACTACCCCTCTATCGCCTTCTTCGGCGCACTGAACACTTCGAGTGGACGAATGCCGCCATGGCCGGACTCGACGAAATAAAAGCCATATTGGCAACAAACCCAGTCCTGGCCGCGCCAAACATTGGCGAACCAATGCTATTGTACATTGCAGCAACCCATCAGGTTGTAAGCGTAGTGCTCGTCATCGAGAGAGAAACGGACGGACACAAATTCCCCCATCAAAAGCCGGTCTACTACGTGTCCACTGTCCTCACTCCATGCAAATCACGTTACCCGCATTATCAAAAGATTGCATACGCGGTATTCATGGCATCCCAGAAGCTACGACA
Organism: Aegilops umbellulata; assembly: GCA_032464435.1. Lineage (NCBI taxonomy): Eukaryota > Viridiplantae > Streptophyta > Magnoliopsida > Poales > Poaceae > Aegilops > Aegilops umbellulata. The sequence continues at coordinate 439,561,556 of CP136060.1, forward strand.
CTACTTTCAAGAGTGTTTGATAACAGTAGCCTCGGAAGTACCACTCAATGATATTATAAACAACCGCGACGCGATGGGCCGGATTGCAAAATGGGCCATCGAGCTCCTCCCGTTTGACATAACTTATAAGCCATGGCGAGCTATTAAGTCGCAAGTTTTGGCCGACTTCGTCGCAGAATGGACGGAGGCCGAACTCCCTAAAGAATACGGCACATATTCAAACTGGATCATGCATTTCGACGGCTCCAAAATGTTGGCCGGACTAGGGGCTGGCGTTGTTTTGACATCACCCACAGGAGATACTGTCCAATATGTACTCCAGATTATGTACACAGACTCCAACAATGCAGCCGAATACGAGGCCCTTTTACATGGTCTTCGGATGGCAGTATCCATGGGCATTCAACGCCTAGAGGTGCGCGGGGATTCGAATCTCGCAATATCCCAAATAAATGGAGACTTTGATGCAAGGATCCAAAAATGGCAGCTTGCCGCAACGCTGTCTTAAACATGTCAGCTCGGTTCGAAGGGCTTGAATTTCACCATATAGCCCGAGAAAACAATCAGGCGGCAGATGTCCTGGCACGCATCGGCACAAAACGCGATGCGATCCCCCCCAACATCTTCTTGGAAAGGCTGTTCAAGCCATCCATAGTATGGGAAGGGGAACCTGGCAATAACAGCCCGGACCCAACCGTACTGCCCGACATAGAACAATCTGACACAATCGGAGGCTCTGCCAATGAAATTACAAGTTCAGCCCATGCTATAATGGTCGTCATCGCCCCGTGGATTGAACCATTCCTAGCCTACCTTACTAGGCAGGAACTCCCAGAGGACCAAAACGAGGGACGCTGCATAGTGCGGCAATCTAAAGCCTATAAAGTCCATGAGGGAGAACTTTATAAGAAAAGCACTACCGGAGTCCTTCAAAGGTCCATCTCCGAAGAGGAAGGGCGGAACTTGCTGGCCGAAATTCATGCCGGACTCGGTGGTCATCACACTATAGCCCGGTCCCTTGTAAGCAAGGCTTTCCGTACAGGCTTTTATTGGCCGACGGCCCGGGCAGACGCTCAGGACTTGGTCCAACGATGCGTCGGTTGCCAGCTTTTCGCAAACCAAAGCCATATGCCACCCACCGCCCTCCAAACTATCCCCATCACTTGGCCCTTTGCGGTCTGGGGGCTTGACATGGTTGCACCCCTTAAAGGCGGAAACCACAAGAAAAAATACTTACTGGTCATGGTGGATAAGTTCACCAAATGGATAGAAGCCAAGCCTGTTAAGACGGCCGAATCCGGACCGGTGATAGACTTTATATCCGAGGTTGTACACCGTTACGGCGTCCCCCACAGCATCATCACTGATAACGGCACGAACTTTACGGCCGACGAGGTAAAACTCTGGTGCAAAAACATGGGCATCAAGCTCGATTATGCTTCCGTCTATCACCCACAAACTAACGGCCAGGTCGAACTTGCAAATGGTCTTATCATGAGCGGCATCAAACCCAGATTAGTGTGGTCCCTAAAGGAATCTAACACGCACTGGGTAGAGGAGCTCGACCCGTACTCTGGGGGCTGCGGACCACGCCGAATCGCACCACCGGATACACACTATTCTTCATGGTGTACGGCAAAGAGGCAGTTTTGCCTTGCGACATAATTCATGACTCACCTCCTGCGCATGTACGAAGAAAGAGAGGCCAAGCTCGATCGGCAGGACAGTTTGGACACATTGGAGGAAGAGCGTGACGTGGCCAAAGCCCGTTCGCATTCTATCAACAGGAGGCTCGAAGATACCAAATCAGAGAAGTACCGGCCAAAAATTACAACGTTGGCGAATTAGTTCTACGCCTGCCGGACAAGAAAAAGGACAAACTCAAGCCCAAGTGGGAAGGTCCCTTCATAATTGACCAAGTCCTGACCGGTGGAGCGTACCGCCTGAGAGATGCATCGGATAACCGACTCGAGCCGAACCCATGGAACGCAGCCCGTCTCCGAAGATTCTATGCCTAGCACCGGACTCTGTGTTCGTCTCCTTCCTCTGTCCATTTTTTGTATATACTGTCTGTCTTATATTTATCTCCTTCTCCTCTCCCCTTATAGACTTAAAAGGCTCATCACATGACGTGCTATCCGCACTCATTAAACCTGGGGGCTTCTTTTAACAGAAGCTTATTCACACGGGCTTTATGCCCAACACATGTGTTACACTTCCGCATTTCATTTCACCATTATATGCATAGATATGACTTAAGTTTTGGCCAAGCTGGGTTGCCTGGCTCCTGTGCTTACCCCTACGTTCCCGATTGTTCGGCTAGGTGGTAAAGGGAGCACCTCTGCGATTGTTACTGCCGGGTCAGCCGGATGTGTACCTCAGACTGGGTGAAGCCGAAAGCTAGCGTTCTTAAGGGAATATTCGGTCGATGACCTGAAAGATGATTTTTCCACTTATTTATCTATGCGCCCCCAGATGATTTTTCCTACGTCTTTTTCGCAGAATGGACATGCACTTTAGGGCATGCCTCCCAAGGAAAGGAACCCTTAACGAAACAATTCTCCCTGGAAGATGTTTCTTACTAACCATGTAATATAACATAACTAGTTGGGCACTTGTCTGTTGAAGCAATAATGACCCCTACGCCTGGTCTCCATGCATACCCGGGTTCTTATATAACCGCAAGGATATTCGGACACACTCCGGACTGTCAGGTCCCGAGGTTGAAGCGAAAAGGTCGGCCATGACAAACGATCTACAATCCGGCTAGAAGGCATTACAAATGTCAATTAAATTACATAGTCATTCTGACTGATTGTATTCCTCTTCAATACCATCTAACAGGTTGTCTAATTTACAGTCCTGTTGGGAATACTTTGCGGCCAATTCTACTTGGCCGTATACTAAGCTTACAGGGATCTCCTTCCCATCGGGCCCCACAGGTCTGACATCGGCCATGTGGTTTGGGTCAGCCTTTGTGTACCGCGTCTTCACCACGGCCCAGGCCTCCCTAGCGCCTTGACGACAGGCCGATATCTTCCACAATCGGAAGCGCCGCCATGCTCCCTTCAGCTTCTCTGCAAGCTCTCCAAGGCCCTCGGGCATGGAGAGGGATGGCCATAAGGATTGGGCAACGCCTTGCATCGCCTGCCGAACTCGCTCGTGCAGTTGCGAGAGCTCGGGAAGAAGGTCACCCGTAGAACCGGGCATCTCCTCTGCAGGACGACCTGTTAGCATACCTACAGACATCACTCTGTTAGTCGACTTCCTCGCTGAACTCTTTTTTCAAAGTTCGTTTAAGCACTTACTGAATATGCCGCGTCGAAGCTGCTGATTCTCCTTATCGGAGTCCGACAGCTGGGCACGAACATCTTTTAATTCAACGTCCAGCTTGGTGTTGGCATCCTGAAGATCATTCTTCTCCCGCCTCACCTTTGTCAGCACGCTCTCACCAGCCTATAGCTGGCGTAGGAGTTGTTGCTTCTCCGGATCTAGCCCGGCGCCATCTGCAATTTCATTTGTCAGATTCGCACATACGCCGCACTTCACATAATACTTATATTTTTAAAGCATATATTACCAGAGGGGGTCTCCTTGGGCTCCCCTGTCGTGGCTAGTGCAGCCTCAAGTTGGGATTTGCACTCTTTTAGCTCCTGGGACAGTTGGGTATTCTTCTCTGAAAGAACCTCCGTATTACATGATCCTTAAATCAGTTCTTCTAACTGTTTCAAGTCTCGGGGGCTACTGATATATATAACCATTAAAATTTTCTCACCCGTATGTCTTTTACATATTTCTCCATGGCTCTGGCTAGACCATTTTGAGCGGCACGGAGATAAGCATCTCCCGAATTGAAGGCATCCAACGCCTCTTGGGAGAAACAAGCGTCGCGAAGAATTGTCCGGCGATGCCTGTGGTTCATGGCACTCTCCACCTCGGAATGGGTGGTAGACAGCCTGTCCGCATCCTCTGTCAGAGGAGCATCCGGCGCGCGCCTCGTGCTCACCTCCGCCTCTGGACCGGGCTGTGGAGCCTGGCTGGTGGAGGCGTGATTGGCAGCCTCTCCGGATATAGTCCGGCGAGGTCTCCTTGTCCTGAGCAGAGCACGAGTGTTAATATGCCTTGAAGGAATAACACCTGGCAATAAGAAGGTGCGCCATACTTTTGCGCCGGCATCTCAGTCCGGACTACACTTCTTTTTATCCCACGGGGCCCCGCAGCCTCTCCTTGGCTAGTCGCCGCAGCCTCGGCCTCCCGCCTCAAGAACCTCCCCTGCAAAACACGGTTGTTGTTAGGAAACTGAAAACATGCAAGGGTGGACCCCTTTTCGAGGTGCTAGGACTTCGGTCTCAGTTACCTGGGAGGCCGGGAGTAGCCCTGGGTAATTGGCCGTAATGGCCACCAAGGCATTGTCCTTGCTCAGCTGATAAAACACCCCGTCAATCAGCTCCACAGATAAGTCCGGATCCTCTTCGGAGGCCGGATCGAGGGACCGTTCTGGATCCTCAGGCTGCGGAGGAGGGCTGTTTATTTCCTTTACTTCTTGGCGCAGTTCCTGCGTTGAAGTCGTTAGACTATATAGTTAATGATGAACGGATGGGCAGGTAAGATTGTCCACTTACCCATCTCGGAGGATTGTACATAGTAAATCCACCCTGAGGGTTGATGCGGAGAAATTCCTCCTCTTATCCCTTATACAAAGCGGACAAGATCTTTATTAGAGTGGCAGCCGAGTCCGGTCCTTTACGGCCGTGACGGGTGGCGTCATCCTCCCCGTTGAAGTCCCACATGGGGTGGCCTCTATATTGAAGTGGTTGCACCCCCCGCATGATGCATACGGCCATGACTCCGATCATGGTTAGTCCGGAATGAGCCAATAATCTTATCCGGCCCATCAGGTAAAGGACGTCCCTGTCATTTTCTCTCTGAGTGCTCCTTGGACGCCAGCTTAGGCGCTTCTTCAGGGGAGCACTGTTGAACTCAGGGAGGCCGATCCGAACAGGATCCGGCAGCGGGACATCCTCTATATAGAACCATTCCGAAGGCCAGTCCTCGAACGCCTTCTTTGGGGTTCCGGATATATATCCGGTCCCGGCGATGCGCCACACTTCGGCTCCGCCCACTTGATATATTGACCCCTCCTGAGAACGAGGCACCAGGCAGAATAGCCTCTTCCACAGCGCAAAATGAGCCTCAACGCCCAAGAACAGCTCGCAAAGGGCAACGAAGCCCGCGATATGCAATATAGAGGCAGGCGTGAGGTTGTGCAACTGGAGGCCATAGAACTCCAGAAGCCCCCGGAGAAATGGATGAATTGGAAATCCGAGTCCTCTTATTAGATAAGGGACGAGGCATACCCGCTCTCCTTTGGAGGGATTGGGGGCGCTCTCCGCTTGCTCTCCGCCATTATAGGTGGCAAGTCCGGCTCGGATCGGGGCCATATAGGCCGGAGGGAGGAATCCCTTGGTCTGAAGCGATACTAGCTCGCTATGCAGGATGGAGCATGTCGGTGTCAAAACCGGCGGATCTCGGGTAGGGGGTCCCGAACTGTGCGTCAAGGTCGGATGGTAACAGGAGACAAGGAACACTTTATTTTACCCAAGTTTGGGCCATCACGGTGTCGGTAAAACCCTACTCCTGCTGGATTAATATTGATGATATGGGTAGTACAAGAGTGGATCTACCACGAGATCAAGGAGGCTAAACCGTCGAAGCTAGCCTATGGTATGATTGTGTATGATGATTATTGTCCTACGGACTACAACCCTTCGGTTTATATAGACACCGGATAGGGTTAGGGTTACACAGAGTCGGTTACAATGGTAGGAGATCTCGAATATCCACACGCCTAGCTTGCCTTCCACGCCAAGAAAAGATCCTTTCGGACACGGGACGAAGTCTTCAATCTTGTATCTTCATAGTCCTGCAGTCCGGCTGAAGGTATAGTCCGGCTATCCGAACACCCCCTAATCCAGGACTCCCTCAGTAGCCCCTGAACCAGGCTTCAATGACGACGAGTCCGGCGCGCAGATTGTCTTCGGCATTGCAAGGCGGGTTCCTCCTCCAAGTTCTTCAAGAAGATTATAAACACCAGAGATAGTGTCCGTCTCTGCAAAATAAGCTTCCACATATTGCCATATAGAGAATAATATTAACACAAATCAAATCTGCTGACGTATTCCATAGTGCGTCATAACACTGCGACCAAGCCTTCTATATAAGTTGCTTTCATTGTTCCACCTCAGCTCATTTAGCGAGGCGGTTTCCTTGGCATGTCTTGTCAAAGCAGAGATCATGTGCCCCCTTTAACGGGATTCTCATTAATACGGACGTGGGTAACCCAACCACGCCATTTACCACGGCGTTTGGGAGGCAAGTGAGTTTTATTAGGTAGGTGGGGACGCTTAACCATACCTGCTTATATAAAGGGATAAGGATTCACCTTTTTAACCTACGCCTTCTTCCTCCTTTGCCAATCCATCTCTCGCGAACTCAAGCTCCAGCGCCCAAGTCCGCTCTTCCTTCCTCAACCTTCTCCAACAATGTCCGGAGCGGGAGGCAAGTGGATGGTCTCCTCCGCTACGGAGGCTCAAGTAAAAGGGTTAAGGAAAGCCGGATACTTGTCCAAGGACATCTCGCATCGGCTTCCTGAGAAGGGGCAGCTTCTTCCTACCCAGGGCCCCATGAGAGGGTAGTTTTTCTTCCCCACTTCCTCCGCGGACTGGGCTTTCCACTTCACCCATTTGTCCGGGGGCTCATGTTCTACTACGGACTGGATTTCCACGATCTGGCCCCGAACTTTGTTCTCAACATCTCGGCGTTTATCGTCGTGTGTGAGGCCTTTCTCCTTGTCCGCCCCCACTTCGGCCTCTGGCTCAAGACCTTCAACGTCAAGCCCAAGGTGGTGTCCGGCACCCAGGCGAAGTGCGGAGGCGCTATGGTTGGCAAGATAGCCAACGTCCTCTGGTTCGATGGCTCCCTCGTGGAGTCCCTAAAGGGGTGGCAGGCCAGGTGGTTTTACATCATCGAGCCCCGCGATCCGAAATGGGTCGCGGCCCCCGAGTTCAGATCCGGACCCCCACGCGGCTCATGTCCTGGAAAGAGACAGGCCTGTCGTGGGGCAACGAGGAAGAAGTGACTGGGTTGCAAACGTGCATCCAGTCCCTGGTGAACAAGCCAATCCGGTTTGTCAATATAGTCTAGGTCATGCTCGTTTGGCTGATCCTCCCGTGCCAAGAACGGGATTTTACTTTGTGGGAATTCGACCCGGCGCAGCACCAAACCCTCAGTAGGCTCTTTGACACGACGTATGAAGATGTCTGGAAGGTGTTGACCAAAGGCGCCGAGTCCCCCACATCCGCCTCCGAGGATCGCGGATACAGCTTGCAGCGTAACGCTAGCGAGGTAAGCTATCTATACCTTTGACAGGTTCGTTAAGCTCTTCTTCATAGATTAACTCTATGCGGGATCTAAACTCCCTTTACCTTTGACAGGCTTGGCAGGAGGTATCCGGACCAATTAACTGTCCGGCTCCTCTGCCCGAAGACCCGTCCCCAGCTCTCTTGGTGAAGTTGATGGCTCCGGCACCTTACGTGGTGCCGGAGAGGAAGGGCAAGAAGAAGAAAACCACCGGGACTCGAAAAAGTTCGCGCAACATGGTGGTGTCGGACTCGTCATCTGACGAGTCCGCAACGCTCTCCTCTCGTGAAAACGAGGAGGAGGAACAAGGAAGCTCTCGCCCCCCCAGTGAGGGGAGCAAAGAGGAAGAAGGTCGCCCCAACAGGGGAGGCCGAGGGGTCGAGGAAAAGGAAAACCCCTCCGCCGGACTACTCCCACGACGCCGAAGAGGGCGGAGAGGAGTGGCTGGACCGAACCAAGCGTCCGGCAACATCGTAAGTGTTTACATACCATAGTGACTCATGATATTCTTTTAATGCGCGGCTTTCCCTAATATCGAACGTAATTTATGCAGCCCGCCCCAGGCCGGACTCGACAATTCGTCGAGCGGCTCCCTGGATTCATCGGACGTGAACTCTGTTCTGCCCACGGTCTCCCCCTGCGGGGCGGACGACGCCGAAGTGGCGCCCCGCCAAGCTTCGGGGCAGGAGGAGATGGTCCTGGAGGAGCCACAAGGCAATCCTGCGGACCCCAGGGGTAAAGGGGATGAAACCCCCCAGGGCTCCAAGTCCGGCTTTGTGCCGGACACCGCGCCGGACTCGACAGTCCCGGTCCGCGGTGGGCGAACTCCTTCCAAGAGGAGTAAGCCGTCTGAGCCGGCGGCCTCCGTCCAACCGGAGGCGCCGGACAATCTGCTGGAGGTGCTTAAGGGCGCCGCCATCGATGAGGAGCACCGTACTGTTATGAGTACGGTGATCCAAAAGATTCAGTCCGCCAAGAGCGGACTGAATGAAGCTTGCGCTAGCCTTCTAACAGGCTTCGAGGTAAGTAAAAATATGTCAAATTATTTACCGCATAGACAGTAGCCCCGGATGCTCTGTTCGGTGTTCGAAAAGAAAAGCCGGATAGAGGATCTAGTAATTTTCGCAGGAGTCTAACAAAAAAGGTCAAATATGCGTATGCAGGCTTCACTGTTGTCCACCGCCGCACTGACTGCGTAGGTGGATGTCCTTAAAAAGGACCTCGGGCGGACCGAGCAAGATCTCGGCCTTGCCAAACGGCAGCTCGAGGAGAAGGAAGGTAAGAAATACCTAAAAAAGAGAAAAAAAAAGGTGCCTATAGAGAGGATTGATTGCAGAAAGAAATAACAGGATTGTACTGCTTATTGTAGGGGCCGCAACCGAGGTGGCAACCCTGAAGTAGGCGCTGGCAGAGGCCAAAAAGAAAACGGCCGAGGAGCGCGCCGAGCGAGGAAGGCTTGGGGTTCAGGTCGACGAGGTGCAGCAAGACCTGCAAGCTCTCATGACAAAACATGAGGCTTTGGAGCTTGAGTCAAAAACGCAAGCATCCGAACTCGCGTCGGCCGTCAAGACCGCCAAGAGTGCCAAGGCCGAAGCCCAAAAGGCCCTCCAAGAGTTGGAGGAGGTGAAAAAGATAGCAACAATGCAAAGTAGGAATATAAAAGTAAACTACCTATTACTTACCCGAATCCGGAGTTCTCCAGGGGCGTTCGCCGATCTTCCCCGCAGCGTATCCGACGCCGCCGCGTTCTACGGAGTTGAAGAGGGCAGCTCGACGGAGAGTGTGTTCTGGTCTCAGTATTCGAAGGCCGGACACCCTGTGCCCTTAAGCGATCAGCTGAAACAGCTGGTCGAGCTCCACAAGGCGGCCGAACAGGCCATGAAGGGCTTACTAGTTCGGCTGTGGCCTGGAGAGGCGCTACCTGGGAGCTATTTCGGGCTGGTGCGGCGGCTGGTGGAGGCCTGTCCACGGCTTGAGGTCATCAAGCGCTCCGTCTGCATTGAAGGTGCCCGGAGAGCCCTTGCCCGTGTAAGTGTACACTGGGGTAAGCTGGATGGAGAGAAGATGGTGAAGGACGGGCCGCCGCAGGGGAAGGAGCATCTCAAGCCCGAGAACTACTACAAGGAAGTTCTTGCCGGAGCCCGCCTTGTCGCGGATGAATGTACTAAAGATGTAATATTTGAGTGAACTCGCTCGTTTGTATCCTGTGCGCTGAAAACATGTTCATATGCGCAAAGCAATGCTTATTTAATTTAAAATATTATTTTCTGTGCGGCCATTTATCAAAAATTTGAGAGATGGCCAGTCGTCGGCTTCTGCCCCCATGCCACTAGTGCTGGGGTGTTCGGGATAAACCTGAGGGCTCTTGTTCCCATAGTTGGGTCCTTCGAGGGAGGCGCTCAGCACAACGAACCAGGCAATCGGTCTATAATGCTTGAACACTCTCACTTAGCCATAGAACGTTATAATTTTAAATTTCGGCGAAGCTCCTAGTTCGGAAGGCCGAATTCGGGGCGCTATCCACGCCTTTAGCCGGACATAGCCAGCTCCTCGCTCAAAGCGGCATAAGCCTTTAAGGACTCGGAAAACCTCTCAAACAGCGGCCGGTCTCACGCCTTATCATGACAGTCTGTTTTAGCTTTCTCCACTGAGGTGCTCAACCCACCTGATCTGGGGCACAATCGTAGTGGTTCTCCTAGTGCTACCTTAGCCGATAAAGCGGAACGTAAGGCACCAAAACATAGGAGCCGGGCAAACCCAACATGTGACCAAAATCATGACTCGGAGCCGATGCATATAGTGCTATAAGTTCGGGGTGCCGCACTTGTGGAAGTGTACGGACTTCTCACACCAGATAAAAGGGTAATGAAGCCCCTGGCGTGGTTTGCCGTACCATGGTGTACGGGTGCTATCATGTTATGTAATAAATATATATATGTTCAAAAGAGGATAATGCAAAAAATAGACAAAAAGCTATGCATTGTTTTATAAAGAGGCTATCTATCAAAGCCGAACGATACAAGTATTGCGATGAGCAAAAAAGATATTAGACTATTTAACATGTCCTGACCAGGCACAGGCCGCGGAATGTAGAAACAGATATATCGCTCGAAATAGAGACCACCTGAGAGTTCCGGAATGCGGCGTAGGTTTGTCTGCTTTCCTGGATCTTGCATCGTCTGTGCGGCAACAATGCCGAACAGGTTATCCAGAGTATGGAGTCCTGAAAGTAAAAAAAGGTAAAAAAGAAAAATCCGGCAGCCCCTAGTACGTTTGACGCCGTGTTGTAGGCATGCCGTTAATGTGCCCCTCCCCCTGTGCCCATGGAATTTTAAGGGCGTAATTGTGTACTCGAGGTACTTGCTCCGCTATGTTGCGATGGCTGGGGTCGGGGCCGTATTGCTACGCTTGCTCTGATCGTGACAGATGGTCTTGTTGCAGGTTAATCCGGGCGCGCTTTGCATTGTCCGGTGTTTTAACGGCCGGACTGGAGAGTTGCCTTGAAAGGTTGCTTTGTATTTCTGCTGCGAGGGCCGCCGTGTGCTCCTCCGTACGGATGGAGCGTTATGTGTTTCCGCTGACCGTCATTACTCCTCGAGGGCCTGGCATCTTGAGCTTGAGATATGTGTAGTGCGGCACCGCATTGAATTTAGCGAATGCGGTTCGTCCGAGCAGGGCATGATAGCCACTGCGGAACGACACTATATCGAAGATTAACTCTTCGCTTCGGAAGTTATCCGGAGATCCGAAGACCACGTCAAGTGTTATCGAGCCTGTGCAATTGGCCTCTACACCTGGTATGACGCCTTTAAAGGTCGTCCTTGTGGGCTTGATCCTTGATGGATCTATGCCCATTTTCCGCACTGTATCCTGATAAAGCAGGTTCAGGCTACTGCCGTCGTCCATGAGGACTATTATTAGATGAAATCCGTCCACGATTGGGTCGAGGACCAGTGCGGCAAAACCGCCGTGACGGATGCTAGTGGGGTGGTCCCTTCGATCGAAAGTGATCGGGAAGGAGGACCATGGGTTGAACTTTGGGGCGACTGTCTCCATCGCATATACGTCCCGTAGTGCATGCTTCCTCTCCCGCTTGGGAATGTGGGTCGCGTATATCATGTTCACCGTCCGCACTTGTGGGGGAAACCCTTTATGTCCATTGTTGTTCGGCGGCCTGGGCTCCTCCTCGTCGTCGCTTTTCAGCCCCTTGTCCTTGTGTTCGGCTCTTAACTTGCCTACCTGCTTGAACACCGAACAATCCCTGTTGGTGTGATTGGCTGGCCTTTCGGGGGTGCCATGAATCTGGCACGAGCGATCGAGTATCCGGTCCAAACTGGACGGGCCCAGGGTATTCTTTTTAAATGGCTTTTTCCACTGACCGGATTTATAGCCTCTGAATCCGGCATTAACTGCCGTATCCTCATTGTTGTCGCTGCTAACGCGGCGCTTTTGATTATTTCAACGTGACCTGCCACTTTTGTCCTTGGTATCCGAATTACCGGGCTTCTTCGATAAGTTGTTGCTGCGAGCTAGCCAGCTATCTTCACCCGCGCAAAAGCGGGTCATGAGTGTCGTGAGGGCTGCCATGGTTTTCGGCTTTTCCTGTCCCAGGTGCCGGGCAAGCCACTCGTCGCGGATGTTATGTTTGAAGGCTGCTAGGGTCTCTGCGTCCGGACAATCGACTATATGATTTTTCTTTGTTAGGAACCATGTCCAGAATTGCCTGGCCGATTCTTCTGGCTGCTGAATTATGTGGCTTAGGTCGTCAGCGTCCGGTGGCCGCACATATGTCCCCTGAAAGTTGTCGAGGAATGCGGCTTCCAGGTCCTCCCAAGAACCGATTGAGTCCGCTAGTAGGCTGTTAAGCCAGTGCCGGGCTGGTCCTTTAAGCTTAAGGGGTAGGTATTTGATGGCGTGTAGATCATCGCCACGTGCCATGTGGATGTGAAGGAGATATTCCTCAATCCATACTGCCAGATCTGTCATACCATCGTACGACTCGATATTGACGGGTTTAAAACCCTATGGGATTTTATGGTCCATTACTTCGTCTGTGAAGCATAGTGGGTGTGCGGCGCCCCTGTACTGGGCTATGTCACGACGCAGCTCAGAAGAGTTGTGCCTGCTGTGTTCGGCCCGGACGGATTTATTGTGTCCGGAGTGAAGATCATCGAGTGTAGTCGGGCGTCCGCGCGATCCATAGATCGATCTTGTTTGCTTTGCTTTATCCTCCAGTACGTCTCGCAGGTCTGGCACCGGGGCATGGCTTGCTTAAGGGTTCGACAGGCCTCTCTGTCGCGGCCATGGGGTGGTCGGTCTGCCATGTCATATGCTTCCCCCTCTGATTGGGGTAGCGGCCTGCGCTTAGGATAATTTTTGGAGGGGCGCCCGAGTTCATACTCTTCAGCCGCAAGGACTTCAGTCCATCTATCAGCTAGCAAATCTTGATCAGCTCTAAGCTGTTGCTGCTTTTTCTTTAGGCTATTGGCCGTGGCTAGAAGCCTGCGTTGAAAACGCTCTTGTTCAGCGGGGTCTGATGGTACGACGAATTCGTCGTCGTCGAGGCTTGCCTCGTCTTCGGAGGGAGGCATGTAGTTATCATCCTCAACCTCTTGCTCTACCGCTCTCTCCTGAGGGCTGGCTTTTCCAACTTCCTGCGCCAAATCTTGCTGGTTCTGGTGTTCTTCGGCGCTGTCCGGGGTGGTATTATCTCCCGTGTCGGAATCACCATTTCTGTTGTGGCGGGATTTAGAGCGGCGCCGTTGGCGCTGGCGTTTTGGCGGTTTTTTTGAGTTGTCGTCTTCCGCTGTTCCATCGCCATCCGCATCGTTTGGAGCATCCACCATATATATGTCATATGACGAGGTGGCGGTCCAGCGCCCTACAGGTGCTGGTTCTTGTTCGTCTCCTCCTTCGAAGTCCATACCGTTGAAGTCTTCGGAGCCGAAGTCAAGCATGTCGGTTAAATCGTCGACAGTGGCTATTAAGTGGGTGGTGGGTGGGCTTTGAATTTCTTCGTTGTCCGAATCCCAACCTCGCAGACCATAGTCTGGTCTGGGCTCTCCTGATAAAGAGAGAGACTTGAGGGAATTCAGGATATCACCGAAAGGTGAGCACTGAAAGATGTCCGCGGCGGTGAACTCCATTACCGGCGCCCAATCAGATTCGATCGGCGGGGGCAGGGAAGGCTCGGAGTTCGGAGAAGAGTCCGGCTCCTTGGAGTCCTGGGCCGTGCAGAGTACGGGGCTGGCGTTCGGCTCGATCGCCTTTGAGATCAAAGCCCCCGAGGTGACGTCCAACCGTTCATCCTCGGAGAACGCAGCGGGCTCCGAGTCAAGGATCGGGGCCGGAGCGTGTGCGGCCTCCAGGGTACTATTCGGAGGCAGATCTATATCATGCCCCTCAAAATAGTGCGGCACGCTTGGCTGTGGCTCGAACCCGTTGAAGATACGGTCTCCGCGGATATCAGCCGTGTAGTTTAAGCTTCCAAACCTGACTTGATGGCCAGGGGCGTAGCTTTCGATCTGCTCCAGATGACCAAGCGAATTGGCCCGCACAGCGAAGCCGCCGAAGACGAAGATTTGTCCGGGGAGGAAAGTCTCACCCTGGACCTCATCGTTGTTGATGATCAAAGGAGCCATCGGGCCTAGAAGCGACGACACAGAGGAACTCTCAATGAAAGCACCAATGTCGGTGTTAAAACCGGCGGATCTCGGGTAGGGGATCCCGAACTATGCGTCAAGGTCGGATGGTAACAGGAGACAAGGGACACTTTATTTTACCCAGGTTCGGGCCCTCTCGGTGGAGGTAAAACCCTACTCCTGCTGGATTAATATCGATGATATGGGTAGTACAAGAGTGGATCTACCACGAGATCAAGGAGGCTAAACCCTAGAAGCTAGCCTATGGTATGATTGTGTATGATGATTATTGTCCTACGGACTACAACCCTCCGGTTTATATAGACACCGGATAGGGTTAGGGTTACACAGAGTCGGTTACAATGGTAGGAGATCTCGAATATCCGCACGCCTAGCTTGCCTTCCACGCCAAGAAAAGATCCTTCCGGACACGGGACGAAGTCTTCAATCTTGTATCTTCATAGTCCTGGAGTTCGGCTGAAGGTATAGTGTGGCTATCCGAACACCCCCTAATCCAGGACTCCCTCAGAGCACCTCTCCCAGTCTCCAGGCTTAGGACTGGAAGGGCGAGAGGAGGAGTAGCGACGGCTGGCCATGGTGGCATGGACCTTTGCTGGATGCGCTGTAATGACTGCTCGCGGAGGGGAGAAGGTGTGGTTTGGATCTAAATCCCCATCCCTTTAAATAGGCGGCTCATTTACGCAGCTAGAGGTGTGAATATAAAAACACCCAGACTTTTCGTATTCGTTTGACACGTGGAAGACGGCCATTATTGGGCGTAGAAGCCAAGGAGCGATGCATTCACAAAAAACAGGACGTTATTTAACAGGTACACGGAATCTGGAAGGGAACCCGCCTTGCAATACCGAAGACAATCTGCGCGCCGGACTCGTCGTCATTGAAGCCTGGTTCGGGGGCTACTGAGGGAGTCCTGGATTAGGGGGTGTCCGGATGGCCGGACTATACCTTCAGCCGGACTCCTGGACTATGAAGATACTAGATTGAAGACTTCGTCCCGTGTCCGGAAGGGACTTTCCTTGGCGTGGAAGGCAAGCTTGGCGATGCGGATATTTAGCTCTCCTACCATTGTAACCGACTCTGTGTAACCCTAACCCTCTCCGTTGTCTATATAAACCGGAGGGTTTTAGTCCGTAGAGCAACATACAACAATCATACCATAGGCTACCTTCTAGGGTTTAGCCTCCTTGATCTCGTGGTAGATCTACTCTTGTACTACCCATATCATCAATATTAATCAAGCAGGACGTAGGGTTTTACCTCCATGAAGAGGGCCCGAACCTGGGTAAAACATTGTGTCCCTTGTCTCCTGTTAACATCCGCCTAGACGCACAGTTCGGGACCCCCTACCCGAGATCCGCCGGTTTTGACACCGACATCGGTCATCGTACATCCATTGTCGGCTCATCTTCAATACACAGCACCAAAAACACCAACTTAATACAAGTTCACACATAAAGTTCATACAACACTTAAATGCAACAAACAAATAACACTCTAGCTAAACCATTCAAATGCAACAACAAATGCGATCAAGATCGCAACTAAGGTAACAATTGATCTAACAGCATAATGATACCAAGCCTCACTATCGATGGCATATTTTCTAATCTTCAAGCGCATTTTCTCCATCTTGATCTTGTGATCATCGACGACATCGGAAACATGAAACTCCAATTCCATCTTCTCCCCCTCAATTCTTTTCCATTTTTCTTTCAAGTACTCGTTTTCTCTTTAAACTAAATTTAACCTCTCGACAATAGGGTCGGTTAGAATTTCCGCTTCACATACCTCCTAGAAAAAATATGTATGTCAACTTCATGGGCATAATTTGTCATAAACACAAAATGCAACTAGTTTTAAAAGAGAATATATATACCACATCCGAATCATAACAAGGACGAGGGCCGATGGGGATGGATATCAAAACCATGGCACTATGTATAACAAACAACGTACGGGTAAGATAATTATACGAGTAACTATATATCCAAATCACACAAACATCAATTTTTATATAAAATTTCATGAACAAGAGGCTCACCACAAGGTGGTGCCGGCGACGGGGCGGTCCGGGCGATCGATGGTGGTTACGGCGGAGATTTTGAAGGCACTAAGTAAACCACACACCTACATATGCACCTAAGTGTTATTTTTGACCTCAAATTGAATATAAATAAAATACTAGCACATATAATTCCTCCCAAATTACTAAACTCACAAATTAAACACTATATAAAGCATTGCAAGAGCTAATCAAGCAATGAGAGATCAAAGGACAAAGTTGCTAACCTTTGTGATCATTTGAATCGATGGGGACCTTCAAATCTTGACAAATTTTGGGAAAAATGTGTGATGTGCTCGAGAGGAAGATGGGAAGAACAGAGAGGGAGGGGAAAGGGGAAGAACAGAGCGAGCTCGGAGGGTGGACGAAGGGTTTATGTAGGACGACCTTTAGTACTGGTTCGTTACACGAACCGGTACTAAAGGTGCTGGAGGGGCCCCAGACTGACAACATCCTGCCACCACTCTCATTAGTACTGGTTCATGGCACGAACCGGTGCTAAAGGTTCGCCACGAACCGGTACTAATGAGAGCGGCCTGGCTAGCTGTTGGAACCGGTACTAATGGACAAATTAGTGCCGGCTCAAATTCAAACCGGCACTAATGTGCTTCACGTTTGACCATTTTTCTACTAGTGCTTATAAACTGGTTGAAAACCAAATTTGTGTCCTTGGTTCAATGCTTAGGTCCCATGCAAGAAATGGGAATGAATTTCAAACACCCTGCCACTGTCACTCGGCCGCAAACATTGAGATACCTGGTTTTTAAATTCTAGTAAGTCCAAAACTCGTCTGAAATTCATGAAACTTGGCATCCTATCATGGAGCGGCATTGGCATGCGATGGTAAATTTTTTGTTCCATTTGGGGCAGGTTTGGGTATAAGCACCTCACAAATCAGAGTTTCTCACAACAAGAGTGATGGTTTCGGTAGGGAACGTGCCACATTTGGGGACGAAACGGTATCCGTTGCCTCTTATTGCTTTCCGAAATTTTCTAGTGTCAACGTAGAATAACAGGAGTGTTGCATTTAATTTTGGAATTTTTCGGGGTTCGTTTGGACATTTTTATACATTAACTTGGATTTGTAGGCATTTCAGGTGCATAATTCAAATTTGAACTACATGCACATGCTCCAGTGCATATAAACTGGTTGAAATATTAAATATGTGTCCTTGGTTGCATGCTTAGGTCCCATGCAAGAAATGGGAATGAATTTCAAACACCCTGCCACCGTCAGTCAGCCGCAAACATTGAGATACTTGGTTTTTAAATTCTAGTAAGTCCAAAACTCGTCTGAAATTCATGAAACTTGGCATGCTATCATGGAGTGGTATCAACATGTCATGGTAAAAAAATTGTCCCATTTGGGACAGGTTTGGGTATAAGCGTCTCACAAACAGAGCTTCTCACAACAAGCGTGATGGTTTCGGTACGAAATGTGCCACCTTTGGGGACGAAACGATATCTGTTGCCTCTTATTGTTTTCAAAAAATTTCTAGTGTCAACATAGAACAGCAGGAGTGTTTTGTTGAATTTTAGAATTTTTTGGGATTAGTTTGGACATTTTTATACATTAACTGGGTTTCCTAGGCATTTTATGTGCATAATTCAAATTTGAACTACATGCATATGCTCCAGTGCATATAAATAGTGTGCGTTCTGTTAACCATTCACGTGACGCCACACCTTACTCTTTTAATGGCTAGGAGGTGCCGTGCGGACAGGTGCTTGAGTGCTTGACTAAACAGGAGGTGTGCGAGCTGTACTCCAATGCGGAGCCTCACCGGGAAGTGTGCGAGTTGTACGCCGTGCAGGCTCACCGGAAAGCGAGCCCTTTGACTTCCATTGCGCCCACCTTGCTCGCATCCTCTCCATTGATCAAATAACTGAAGTTTTTAAATATAAAACACTCATCGCAAATGTTTTAGTTAGAACACCCGTATGCAAAATCGACAATTTCCCCAGGAAGCCAAGGGAAAATGTGCGTAGCAGGATTTCTGCAGCTCTTGATCGCAAATGTTTTAGTTAGAACACCCGTACGCAAACCGACAGCTTCCCCAGGAAGCGAAGAGAAAATGTGCCGAGCAGGATTTCTGCAGCTCTTGATCGTAAAAGTTTTAGATAGAACATCTGTATGCACAATGAGAGCTATGGTCCTCCCACTTAAGTCGAAGGAAAACTCGCATCGCAGGATTTGTACATCCCTTCAACACCAACGGTTGTTTTGGATGACCCGTGTGCAACCACGTACAAAAAATTTGGTAAGATTTACATCTGTCATATTGGGTATGTTGCCATTTGTCGAACTAGAAAGATTGACATTTGTTGATCTAGTAACACTGCCATTTGTCAATCCTTGTAACACTGCGATTTGTCAAAATATGCAGCTCAAAATCACTAGCACTATCTAATTTTTGCAGCTAAAATTCAGTAATTAAGCATAGATTTCATTCATAGATGAAGCTGTCGTTCTTAATTTATACAAACAGTTCAACTCGACAGCTGAACCGACCAAACTTTTCCCCAATTGTTGCCAACCACGTACTGAAATAGCTAGTTCAACTATATATAGTAGCTAATTTTAAGTACGTTGTGCAGTTCCACCACACATCTATAGTCAGATGAACTGAACAAAATAGCCCCTAAATACTACTACTACGGAGGGGCTTTGTGCTACTTCCAGCAGCCTTTCCTTTCCCGAGCACTTTCAATAAGAAGCAGAGGAGGAGGAGTCTACCGACAAGATGGACAAATGTAATACGGTGCCTGCTGCTGCTGCATGTTCAGCGACGCTCGCCAGCTCGAACGCCCACTGCCGCTCCAGATGATCCCTCTCAAAGCGGTTGGACTGCTCGTAGATCTTCTGATTCCTCTCCTCTGCGTCGGCGTGTGTTGCTGCCATGGTCACAAATGTTTTAGTTAGAACACCCATATGAAAAACTGACAACTTCCCCAGGAAGCCAAGGGAAAATGTGCCTAGCAGGATTTGTGCAGCTCTTGATCACAAACATTTTAGTTAGAACACCCGTATGCAAACCGACAGCTTCCCCAGGAAGCCAAGAGAAAATATGTCGAGCGGGATTTCTGCAGCTCTTGATCACAAACGTTTTAGATAGAACATATCTATGCAGAATGAGATCTATGTTCTTCCCCCTTAGGTCGAGGGAAAATTCGCAACACAGGATTTGTGCATCCCTTCAACGCAAACGGTTGTTTTGGATGACCCGTGTGCAACCACATACAAACAATTTGCTAAGATTTACATCTGTCATATTGGGTATGGTGCCATTTGTCAAATTGGAAAGATTGACATTTGTTGATCTAGTAACATTGCCATTTTTCAATCCTTGTAACACTGTGATTTGTCAAAATATGCAGCTAAAAATCACTAGCACTATCTAATTTTTGCAACTAAAATTCAGTAATTAAGCATAGATTCATTCATAGATGAAGCAGTCGTTCTTAGTTTATACAAACAGTTCAACTCGACAGCTGAACCGACCAAACTTTTCCCCAATTGTTGCCAACCACATACTGAAATAGCTAGTTCAACTATATATAGTAGCTAATTTTAAGTATGTTGTACGGTTCCACACATCTATAGTCAGATGAACTGAACAAAATAGCCCCTAAATACTACTACTACTACGGAGGGGCATTGTGCTACTTCCGGCAGCCTCTCCTCTGTCGAGCACGTTCAGTAAGAGGAAGAGGAGGAGGAGCCTACCGACGAGCTGGACAGATGCAATACGGTGCCTGCCACTACTGCACGTTCAGCAACGCTCGCCAGCTCGAACGCCACTGCCACTCCAGATGATCCCTCTCGAAGCGGCCCGACTGCTCGTAGATCTCCTGATTCCTCGCCTCTGCGTTGGCGTGTGCTGCGGCCATGGCTGCGGTAAGGCTCCTTGCATGCCTGACGAGGCGCTCCTCCTCCTCCCACGGGAACTCGATGTAGCGTGCAAGGTCCCTAACACACGTGCGGGCCTCCACCTCCGCATCCCTCCTTCGGGCGGTGGTGGTGGGGCGGGTGATGCTCCCGACGGTCGACGGTGGGCTGGCGGCCATGGCGGCGGTCGATGGGGTGGCGGCCACTACCACCACTGCCTGCTTTCGTGTCGCGGTGGCGGAGCGGGTGATGGCCACAATGGCCGGCAGTGGGGTGGCGTCCACGACGGCCACCTCCCACCTTCGGGCCGTGGCGGCGGAGCAGGAGATGGCCCTAGCTTTCGACGGCGGTGTGGCGGCAACGGCGGCCATCAACAGTTGCCGACGGGCAGTGGCGGCGGAGCGTGGGGTGCGTGTTCCGTGCACACCCAATAGGGACACCACACGCAATACACTACACCGGGGACTGCGCCGTCGCCGCGGTGTAGCCTCCCAGATGGGGCTGTCCTCTGATGATGGCGGAGTGGCTGAGCGACGACGATGGACCGGTGCCATTGGCAATTGTGGGATAAGAAGATGAGATAAGCTACAGGGAGGGAAGGGAAAATGCGACTCGGGAATCGCCGGCCGTGAGGGTTTATATAGAAGGCCGGTAAGCATTGGGATTTTGGGAGATTTCACCAAGTCGGCCAGGAAACTTGCACGGGAACCTGTGAGGTTGCGCGGGAACGGGCTCACCAACGATTCATTGGCGCCACTTCGAGCCACCGTTTGGCCAAAAGAACGTCCCCGCACACTGCGCAAGCTTGCGCTGTAAGCCGTCTGCGGCAGTGAGGTGACAGTACGTGGGGGAGGAGGACGAAAGGACACGTACACATATGGTTAATACCAAAAAAATGTTTGCGATTTAATTACCTACTATACCCGCGTCCTGGTTTATAAGTAGGATTTAACTAATAAAATATGAATGCATGTCGGCAAACCTTATATCGTTGGAGTCGTATTTGAACATAGTTTCCAGCTATAAATTTTTTGTAACATGCATTAACACTTTTTTTGTTAAATTTAAGGTTATATACCAGCAAGCGTTTGCCCGCAACACACACGGCTTATTCCATCACAAATAGCTCGGATGGATCAACTGTATGCCACGTATCGCACACGCAACTCTAATCTGATTCGTTCTTGATGTCTCCGATATCACTCGCGAAGTTCGTCTTATTTGCCACCTATCACTGTTCCGGCCTCTGCTCGCGTCCCTCGGCAAGCTCTGCTCGCCGTTAGGCGCCGCAGTGCGCTGTGCTCGCCGTTAGGTGCCGCGGCACGCTCTCCTCGCGTCTATCGGCGTGCTAGGCTTGTGGACACATTTTCCTTGCGTGTTCATGTGACGCCCCCGATTCAATCGTACACTAATCATGCACGCAAATGTGTGCGATCAAGATCAGGGACTCACGGGAAGATATCACAACACAACTCTACAAATAAACTAAGTCATACAAGCATCATAATACAAGCCAGGGGCCTCGAGGGCTCGAATACAAATGCTCGATCATAGACGAGTCAGCGGAAGCAACAATATCTGAGTATAGACATAAGTTAAACAAGTTTGCCTTAAGAAGGCTAGCACAAACTAGGATACAGATCGAACGACGCGCAGGCCTCCTGCCTGGGATCCTCCCACTACTAGAAAAAGGGCTACTAATGGCGCACCTAATTTGGCCATTAATGGCGCATTAGTGGTGCGCCATTAGTAGCACGCCATTAGTAATACTTACTAATGGCGCACCACTGGTGCGCCTTTAGTATCTGGTATACTATTGGCGCACCACTGGTGCGCCATTAGTATAGGACATGGTGCGCCATTAGTATGCCTCCCAGGGCCATGTATAGCCAGGTGCTTTGGTATACTAATGGCGCACCACAGGGTGATGCGCCATTAGTAACCTCGGCATACTAATGGCGCACTGCTTAATGATGCGCCATTAGTATCCTCTGGAATACTAATGGCGCACTGTTATGTGATGCGCCATTAGTATGAATATTAGGTTTTTTTTATTTTTAAATTTTCTGTTTTTTTGCACAGGTTACAAAATGTATAATTGGACAAAATATAGACAGCACACATCAACAACAGATTCATCGAATACAATAGAAGATTAGTCTCCGAATACATTTCATCATATTAGTCTCCAAATACAATTCATCACATTAGTCTCCGAATTGAAAAGACCAAACAAAGATAGAACATTATATTACAAGTCTCGAGACCGCGAGTAGCGAGTTTGTCTTCACATTACAAGTCGATATCGATCATCTAAACTACCATCACATAGAAGAGAACTGCGGTCATCACGATGAGCATCATCACGATGAAACTCGTCTTCATCCGGTTCCTCCAACGCTCCCTCCCCTCTCGTGCTAGATAGTGGGCGTATCTAGATTCGGCCTCGGCCCTAGTGGTGTACCCTTTGTAACTGTTTCTGCTGAATCGGTGAACCTGTCTCCGACACTCCTCCCAGTCGTCGTAGACTCCGGGAACCTTACCCTTGTACACGACATACGACGGCATCGCTATGCACTAGCGAAACGAAACGTTAGTACCAATTCACAGACAATACATAAGCAATATATAAGTATGCAACAGAACGATCGGAAGAGAAAAGCAAGACATTAATAGCATCAATTACATATAAGTTGAACGACTCTCGAAACCAAAGAGACATACTACAAGTTCATTAAAGTTTAATTACAACATGAGCCAATCGATGTTTCAGAACTAGACACATCATCACTGCTTTCGACTCGACTCAAGGGACCGGAGCGTGGATGAAGGCGCCGTCTATCGTGGGAGTCATGAAATTACGGGCGTTGTCAGCCTGCATTTGTAGCATTCCGTCTATCTCACTATTGGACGGTTGATTTCTGAGGTAGAGCTGCCCCGAGGTACGAAGGACATCTTGATGGATGATTTCCACAAACTCCGACTGGATGCGAAAGAATTCTTGTCTGATGTCCGCGTCCTGGATTGCCGACACGCTCGCGGCCCAATCTTTGAGTTTACTCGGTAGCAGAAGTTGATGATGGTCCCGTACGATCGCCCGCATGTGATGGATGGCGTAGTAGGCACCCTTCTGACCGCCAGGCGGCTGCTTGACGCAGCAGAACGTCGTATTGTGGGAGAACACGTGCTTGCCGTACTTACGAATAGGCCTGTTGAAGGTGCCTCCAGATTGGGCGTAGCCGGGGAGAACATCATCAAGAACCTTCTTGACATTTGTGTAGTCTACGTTCGACTGACGGTCCGGGTCGAAATACGTGGCCATGGAATATTTGGGGCTTAGGAGGATGAGCGTGCAATGTGTGTCACTGCAGAAAACACGGAATGTTAAAAGAAAAACGATCGAAATCTAAGAATTCATATGTTACGGGGCGGTTGAGGGGAGGACTTACTCGGGAAAGTAAGGCACGAGGAAGTTATCCTTATCTGGGTTTGCCAGAATGACGCCTTCGAGGTAAGAACTCGCGACTTGCCGGTCCCCAGCGCTGCCCAAGATCTTGGCACGCATGTAGAAGGGGTCGACTATCACGATGTCCGGGGTCTTGTCGCGAATGATCCGCATCTCCATACTCAGCGAAAATAGCCGAACGAAGGTGTAGTGCAGCGGATGAAGGTTCAACATAGCGTGGATGTCATCAAACCGCAGGACGATCGTACCCCCGATGTAGTTATCCACAAAGCCCTTGCCCTCTGGCACCTTGGCCACGAAAACCGGGTATGACACATCCTTCTCTCTGAGACGCCGCTTCTCCAAAGAAAGAACACTATCATGCAGACTCCGCATAGCACCGGCTGCAACATCGAGCATATTTCTCGGTAGCATCGGCCTACCCGCCACATGCACCCTCCTCATTAAATCCTCAGGTGAAGGTGGCCCGTCCTGAGCACGGATCGTACTCGGTGCCGGCTGGCCCGCACCCTTGTTAGTCTTTCTTTTGCGTGCCTCCTTCTTCTCCTGTAATGGGACCGAGTTCTGCTCACAGACCGCCTTCTTGAGTGTGTTGGGGCTGATAATATTTCGCACCTCGCCTATCTGAGGCTCGGTGAAGTCGGCAACTGGAGGCGTCTCCTGAGAGCTGAACGGCAGACGATGCCTGTTACAACTTGGCTTCTCCGCGGTACCAGCTAGATCGCGCACGTCTTTTGTTGGGTTGGGTTCTTGAGAAGGAGGCCCCATGAAGTCGCCCTCGTACCCATGATCGGCAAAGTACCGATCGACGTTGGCAAATGTATCGTCGTCGTCGTTCTGATCCTGTGCCATATGCATGTTTGGATCCAGTGGCATAGGGATGTCCGGCACCGTTGCGGCGGTCTTGCCATGGGGCCGACTTGGCGCCGGCACGACTGGCGGTGTTGTCTTTGGGGTGGTGTCCCCCGCCCCCAAATGAATCTGGCTCTTCGGCCAAAGCAGGGGCCAGCTCAGGCAGGCGCTGAGGGTCATCACGTCATCATCGTCGGCCCCGACGGGTCGAATCGGAGGTAACAACTCGTCGCAGCCTGGCAGCACCCGAACCAGTTGAACCCTAAACAAGTTGGGTGGCATCTGGGTACCGTGGAACAAGGGTTTGCCCGGTTGAACGATTTTGCCCTTGGCGACATCGACCAACTCATTGTTCACGAAGTGCAGGAGAGTGCACGGAACGTCGGCGGCGCCCTGCGAAAACATGTAGGGCGTCAGGGATGCCCAGTCAAAGGCAAGGAGATGAAGTCCTCGGCCGAGAGAGGCTTAATTAGTTACCGTGATGATGGCGTCAAGCTCGGCTAATGTCGAGGCACCGCCAAAGGCGGGCGTGCAGTTGACGGAGGGGCCGCTTGCTGCAGAGGTGCCGGCCGGCGTACACCCGGGTGCATTAAGCTCCCGTGCCGGCGTCGGAGACACCAATGGCCCAGCCATCGCGTTCTGCGAGTTGCTGGCCGTGAAGCTAGGAATCGGGGGCGGCCCCTGTTGGCCGCCCGCAATCCACGCACTCAACCCCTGGATCAAGGTAGGCACAATGGCGGTGATCGTCGCTCCGAGTTGTTGTTGCACTTGCTCTTGGACAATCTCCGGAATCCGCGCCACCTGTGCCTTGAGTTCTTCAACCTCGCGCGCCTGGCTTTCCGAGTTGGTCTTCTTCTCCTTTCTTCCACCATTGTTATAGTATGACCCCCATTTTGTCGACAAGCCTTTGCCGGCCACACGACCAGCTGACGTCGGCTTACTGAGCTTATCCTTGTTCTTCATTACATTCAACGCCCTATTTAGAGTGGTGTCCCAAGGGTTGCTCTTAGTCGACCCCGCGCTACTGCTTTCAGTCGCCTGCGGAAGGAATGTGAACCATTTAGAAATTTGGCTTCATTAATTAGAATGCAACCATATGGAGCTAATTATGCGGGGCTGTATTCCTTACCAGAACAAGCTCAAGCGCCCTGGTCTTCGGATCCGTGGTATGCTCCTTTGTTTTTGGGTCCTTCTTGTACCGGGCCCTGACATAGTTCCTGGTCTGCTTGTCACCGTATTTATCGAAGAGGGGCGGTAGGCCTTGCTCGGCATGGTCCGCCTCCTCCTTGTCCCATATAGGCTCCGCCACTCTATAACCGCGGGGACCGAGTGTGTGTTCCCCTAAGTTCAGCTCCCACATTTCTTTCCCCCACTGACTTGATTGGGAGTGTGCGGTGCTCGAGCAATTGATCTTGAAGTCGTTGTAGTCATCTTCGGTGATCGAAGGATTTTTCTCCTTGATCTTCTCATAACTCTCACCTTTCTCGATCATTCTCTTCACATTGCTTTTCCAAGTAGACAAGGCCTTGCTCATCTTCGTGAGGGCAGCATTGTTCACTTTATTCCCTTTGAGGCTTGTGTTTTCAAATTCAGCGGGGAACTTGTATCGTTCATGCAGCTTCGTGAAGAGGAGGTTGCGCAAATTCCCTCGGTCAGGATGCCTCAGGTTCTCGGTGTTGATCGAGACAGTGCTCCGGAGAATGCACCCGAGCTGAAGCGAGTACCCCTTGACTATTCGTTCGGGCGCCGTTGGATTCCCGTCGGAGTCCACTTCAGTAACTTCCTCCTTGAGGGTGCGGAGCACGGTCGGGCGCCGTTCCTTCCGTTGCCTCTTCTGGCTACCATCTGTGCGTGCGCCGCCATCATCAGTGGTGGCATCCAAGGCGGCACCATCAGTGGTGGCATCAGTGGGGTCATCCTTGGCGGCACCATCAGTGGTCTCAGGATCGGTGGGGAAGGCGGTGTCCTCATACAAGTGAGGTTGTTCCTCCATCTCCTGGGACAGCTCCCAGAATGCCTTGCCGCCCGAACCCCCGGCCTCATCGTTGTGGGCCATGTTTCTCTCTAAATAGAAACAAAGTTTGGTCAAAAAGTTGGTTATTGTCAAGGAACAAGATCATGGTCTCATCATTTAGGGTTTGTCGACACCGAGGCATCCTAAAATCTAAGCTTTTATCATTGAGGGTTTTTCGACGCCGAGGCACCCTAAAAGCCATGCATTAGTCACAAGTACCCCGGGGCACTTGATCCTACTTAATTAACTACTAAGATACCCCGACCCATGCATTATTCACAAGTACCCCATATGTCCTATTTTTAGCAAAGTCATGCTAAAATTCACGGAAAATTTCAGCATGACCTTTGCTGAAAATAGGACATATGGAGTACCCGAATTTGCCGGAACGGAAGTTAATCGACATTCCGGCAAACTCAAGGGCCTCTCGGGGTACCTGCAAAATCATTATCCCAGGTGGACAAGGCAATCATTTTGGGAGAAAGGGGTATCACTGCATTATATATCATCTCCAGCCAAAGCAAAGCTTCACTCAAGAACAACTGAAGCGCATATGCGAACGTTACTTGATGAAACAGAGCATATATATGTAGCTTGCAGTCCAGCAAAAGCAGAAGAGGAGATGCTCTGTTTCAGCAACTAATATATGGTGCAACAAGCAAATATGATGGCTCCCAAAGATATATTTCCAAGTACGAGTTACAGTGATTCATCACATAAAAAAATGTCTAAAAGATGGTATTGGTTGATAACTGATTAATCAGTATTCAGCTTATTACTAAATAATGGAGGGGGCTTCAAGAAGCAACAACCTCCCCCTCATTCAGGTAACTTCAGTGGTACTTTGTTTCCATGTGGTTAATTTGCAAAGTTGGTCTGCTATGACAGTGATGGTACGTGCACGACTAGTACTGGCTAATTAATCATCCTTAGAAGGACTATCATGAATATATGCTGAGATCTGCGAAGACAATGGTGTAGTGTGTGTTGGTGGGCCATGCTCCAAAATGAGCTAAGGCAGGCAGTATAGCTCCTTTTGAACAACCCCTCCCAGTCCTAATCAAGCTTTGCCTATTTAGCATGTGACTAACAGAAAGTAACACAGGAAAACGATATGGCACACACAAACCCTTGTGTTTTGAGCAAGACCCCAAATCTATCTGCCTCTGCCTTAAAAATATTGCTTCCATACATCTACATCGATCTGATGAAAAACTATTTGGCATAACTAGCATGATCAAAATAAGAAGGGCGGGACTAACAGAGATGTGAGAATAGCCCACCCCCATAGCATTTGTTTCATTGACAGTAGATGGAAGACATGTGTGTTGTCATGTGGTGAACTGGATGTGTGTATGTAACAGGTGACAAAACAAGGCATTTGTTACTAGCAACAACAAGCTAATACAGTATGACAAATTGGATTTGTTGCACACATACACACACTCATAGCTTGCTTTGTTTTCTTCTCTGTATTTGAATGCAATTTTGTTCCTACTAAGACTTTTGGTGCTAATACAAACTCCTGTAATCCTAAGATGCAGCTTAAAAATGCTACTTTTATCATCAAAGCTCTTCACAAGGAAGAACAAACTGCATCTCATACACTTGCTGCCGTGTCCATCAAAATTGCATTCAAATAAATTTGCAAACTATTGTAATGGACAGATGCAAACTGAAACTGAACCTGAACCGAACATGTACAGAGAACAAATTGAAGTGGTTCTTTGTTGTTGCAGACCTGGTTGCTGTTGTTGTTGCTGCAGACGAGGAGGGGACGGGCACCTTGCTGCCGGAGCACCTTGGAGGAGCAAGTGTTCTTTGTTATGTACTTGCTGAAATTACAGGATTTTAGCAACATAAACACATAGCTGAGTACATGATTTCAGTAAAATAAGCACATATATGCATTTTACAGATGACAAACTTACATGAACAATAAACACAGTTTGATGGAAATACAGGATTTCAGGAAAAAAACACATCTGCATTTTGCAATGTCAAACTAACAGGGAGAAATCATGGCATTGCAGATAACGACAACCTTTTGTCACATACAGAGCAACCTATGAAATCTCAATGTGGTTCATCTCGCTGCTGCTGGTGTTCGGGCAGAGCTACATCATAAAGATCTGCATCTCCGAGGCTGCCGCCGACACCATGCTCCCATGCCGCCTCAAGAACATGAAGACTAGCAGAACAAGCACCATGAGCACCACGAGCACTCCGGTGCAGAAATAATTCCCATAGATCAAACTAGTCTAGCTATCATCACATGAGTGGTAGCCTAATAGCCAAATGCTCTCTATTCTATGAGATGCTGTATATTTTTTCTCCAGACCGAAGCAATCCCAAAATCTCTGGTGGGAAACCCCTCGATAATTTTGTTTCAGTTGAACAGGGAACCAAATCGGAGAGGGGGAGGGGTCGGAATGGAGGATCACCGCGATGCTCTGCTCCTCGAGCTGGGCGCGGAGCAGCTCGGCGGGTGGGCGCCGGCGTTGAGAAGGCGGCGGGCGGCGGCGCGTCGAGAAGGCGGCGGGCGGCGGCGTCAAGGAGGCCGCGGTGCCTTCTTGCTTCCCCGAGCCCTTCCTCAAAGACGACGATGGGGGGCAGGGCAGGCGGCGGGGCAGCGGTATCGGGGCGGCGTCGAGACGGCGGGGCAGCGGCGTTGGGGCGGCGTCGAGAAGGCGGCGGGGCAGCGGCGTCGGGGAAGGGGATCGAGGGCGAGGGCGAGGGAGAGAGAGGGGATCGAGGGCTGGGAGAGAGGTGGGCCGCCGGGGAGGAACTATGGATGGGGGGCGGCACAATACTAATGGCGCACCACCCCTCGGTGCGCCATAAGTACATACACACTAATGGCGCACCTCACCCTGGTGCGCCATTAGTACTTTTTTTTTCTGCTCGAGCCAACAGGTTATATTCAACCTGACCTGAACCACATCAAACTCACTCTACTAGCTCGACTGGTCAGGTGCCAGTTCTCACACCAGGAGGTCCTGGGTTCGATTCCTAGGCTCCACAAATTTTTTTTATGCATTTAAAATGCTGTTTGATACTTATTTGTGTTTAAATATGTTCGAACTTGTTTAAATCATAACAGTAATTTTTTTTATAAGACAGTAATTTTTTTTATAAGACAGTAATATGGTCGGTGGCGGCGGTTGAGTAGGGGAGGGGTGCGGGGGGTCGGTGGTGGCGGTTGAGTAGGGGAGGGGTGCAGGGGGTCGGCGGCGGTGGTTGATTGGGGAATCGAGGGTGCGGGGGGTCGGCGGCGGCGGTTGAGTAGGGGAATCGATGGTGCGGGGGGTCAGCGGCGGCGGCCGGTGGACCGGGGGGTGCTCGGCGGCGAGGGGGACCGGATCTGGTGAGGTGGGATAGCGATCGAGATGGAGGGGGATCGAGATCGAGTGTCCATGAAATTTAAAAATATTCATGATAGTTTAAAAAGTGCCCATGAAATACAATCGAGAAATGAAGGCTACGATTTAAATACAATCGATCTTAGCTAGCTATCTGTTAACAATCTTCTTGCCCTTCTTTTTCGCAAATGGAGTTCTTCTGTGGAACGGACGTCCTTTAGGTAGGGTGGTCCTGCTTCTTCTTGTGGTGTATGCTGCTACTTCATCATCGTCGTCATGTTCGATCCTCGGGTCGCCGTACTTGTCGAAGTCTTGCTCATTGGCTACTCCATCCATTCCGATGATCTTCCTTTTGCCTCTCCTCACGACAACACGACTGGTCTTTGACGGGTCGGTAATGAAGAAGCATTGGTCCACTTGGGAAGCCAGTACCCATGGCTCATTTTTCGCGGTGACGTTTGCGCCCACGGTCTTGGATTTGGCTTCGGGTATAACCATGGTGGTGAAATACCGGTCTTCTTTTAGGACGCTCTTGGCCCATCTGACACGGAACATCGGGACCTTCTCTCCAGCGTAGCTCAGCTCCCAGATCTCCTCGATCCTTCCGTAGTATCTGTCCTTGTCGTTACCGGTGTAGGATTCCATCATTACCCCGGAGTTCTGATAACCATCGCTCTTCATGTCCTTGGCCTCGGTGTAGAATGTGTAGCCGTTGATATCGTACGCCTCATAGGTCATCAGGTTGTGCTCGGCGCCCTGTGACAAGGCGAATATGAGTTGTTCTTCCGCGGAAGAATCCTCATGTAAAGGGTACGACAGAAGCTTCTGCTTGAACCAACGCGTGAAACATGAGTTGTGCTCTTTGAGTATATCTCCGTCCGTCCTCTGTTGGCCTCGGTCATTGTACGTCTTCTTAATAAAGGTTTTGTGCAGTACCACCCAAGGATCGACCATGTCTATGTGTTGTAGCGCGACTAGGTTTGCTCTTTCAAAGTCGGCGAGTCGACCCTCGAAGTCGACATGCATTTCGCGGCGACCCTCACGGTGACCCCATCCAGCGAGCCTGCCGAGGTGCCTGTTGACGGGCAGACCAACGGGGTTCTCGATGCCTAGATAATTCGTGCAGTACGAGATGCACTCTTCGGTCAGAAAGCCCCTGGCTATGCTTCCCTCTGGACGTGACATGTTGCGAACGTATCCTTTGATGACACCATTCATCCTTTCGAACGGCATCATGCTGTGCAGGAACGTCGGCCCGAGTTGGATGATATCCTCCACTATATGGACCAGCAGATGCACCATAACGTCGAAGAATGCGGGCGGGAAGTACATCTCAAGCTCGGATAGTATCACCACGATCTCTTCCTGTAGCCTTCTGAGTTGCCTCACGCCAATCGACTTCCGAGAGATGACGTCGAAGAAGTTGCATAGGCCAAATAGCGTTTCACGGACGTGCGCGTCCATGATCCCACGGATTGCAACTGGAAGTATCTGCGTCATCAGCACGTGACAGTCGTGAGATTTCATCCCGCTGAACTTCTGCTTCGCTGGGTCTAGGTATCTGCTTATCTTCCCCGCGTAACCGTAAGGAAGTTTTACTCCTAGGAGGCAGGTGAAAAACTGCTCGATCTCCTCCTGACTTAGAGTGAAGCACGCGGGAGGGTAGTCATTTCCGGTCTTCTTGGCCTTTTTGCCTTTGAGACGACTTTCTGTGTCCTGCTTCGCCTCATCATCATCATCATCATCATAATCATATATAGCGTGAAGCTCCTGCCTGAT
Organism: Aegilops umbellulata; assembly: GCA_032464435.1. NCBI lineage: Eukaryota > Viridiplantae > Streptophyta > Magnoliopsida > Poales > Poaceae > Aegilops > Aegilops umbellulata. The sequence continues at coordinate 439,593,061 of CP136060.1, forward strand.
GCCCATTGATTTCAAGTCTGCCCTTGCTTTCGGCCCATCTTTGGTCCTCTCTGGCATGTTGAGCAGGGTACCAAGCAGACTCTCGCACACGTTCTTCGTGATATGCATGACATCAAGGCTGTGAGGCACACGGTGGATCTTCCAGTACGGCAAGTCCCAGAAAACAGACCTCGTTTTCCATACCTTCAGCAGCGGCTCTGGCGCCTTTTGTTTCTTTCCCGGCAGTGGGCAGTCTTTCCAATTTTTCAACCGCTTGTCCATTTCCTCGCCGCTCCTCGTACACGGGCGTTTTCGGGGTTCGGTTTCACCATCGAACAGATCCTTGCGTTTCCTCCACGGGTCATCGTCGCGAAGCCACCTTCGATGTCCCATGAACACGGTTTTCGAAGACCCGGGATCTCTATCTAGCTGGCGATACGTTGTGTCATCCATGCACCGTACGCATCCAGAAAATCCGTGGACTACCTGCCCCGCGAGATATCCGTAACCGAGATAGTCGTGCACCGTCGTGAGCAGTGCGGCTCTCATAGGGAAATATTCTTTCTCTGCGGCGTCCCACGTATTGGCTGGCATTTTCCACAGCGTGTCTAGCTCCTCCTTCAGCAGCCCGAGATACAGATTGATGTCGTTCCCTGGTTGTTTCGGCCCTTCAATTAGCATACTCATGTGAATGTACTTCCTCTTCATGCACAACTACATCCACACAAACACAGGCCAGGTGCTATGTGTGCTTCTCTGGCTGCCAAACGGATTGACTCCATCGGTGCTCGAGCCTAGCATGATGTTCCTTGGATCCTTCCCAAATTCTGGGTATTCAAAATTCAACGCTTGCCACTGGCTCGCATCCTTATGGTGACTCAGCATCTTGTCTTTTTTATCTATCTCCGAATCATTTGCGTCATCTTCTCGCTTCTTCTCCTCCCTATCCGCGTGCCAACGCAGGAGCTTTGCTACCTTAGGATCCGCGAAATACCACTGCAGACGAGGAGTGATCGGAAAGTACCACACCACTTTTCGAGGAGCTTTCTTCCTCTTCTTGTATCGAGTGACGCCGCACACCAGACATATGGTAGACTCCGCGTGCTCGTCCCGATAAATGATGCAATTGTTCATGCAGACATGGTATTTCACGTGCGGTAAATCCAGAGGACACACGATTTTCTTCGCCTCCTCCAAACTGGTCGGGCACTTGTTCCCCTTTGGAAGACGTTCGTGCTAGAATGACATGTTCTCGTCGAAGCATGCGTCGGTCATTTTGTGTTTTACCTTCATCTCCAGAGCCATGAGCGTTACTTTCAGGCGGGTATCCTCGGGCCTGCATCCTTCATACAATGGAGTAACCGCGTCTAACTCAAGTTGATCCACCTTGGCTTTCTCTCGGGCGGCGGCTCTTGCGTTATCCGTCTGCTTGAGAAGCAGCTCTTGAATATAAGGGTCCTGCACCCAGCCCATCGATGGTCCACCGTCGTATACTCCGCCGGCATCATCATCTTCATGATCATGCCCGTCATCTGCTCCGGCGCCATCTTCCTCATCATCATGTCCTGCATCTTCTACATGATGACTGTGTACAGCATCACCGTCGTGATCATCTCCTGGGGATTCTTCGCCTTCTCGCCCACCCGAGCCGCGGTGGTTGCCTTGCTGCCCTTCCTCATTTCTTGCCCGGCCCCCATGGACGACTTCGTAGTCATCTTCATCACCTTGCCACCGATAGCCATCCATGAAACCACGCAAAAGCAGGTGGTCCCGCACCTGCCCGGAATCCGGGTCCGCAATAAGGCTCTCCAGCTTGCATCTTCGACACGGACATCTTATCTCCGTCTCATTCTTTTGAAGCATCTCGGCCTTCGCGGACCTCAAAAACCTATTCACGATGCCTTCGGTCATCGTGCGGACCATGGTTGCCTGCGGGGTAGAGCAAAACGATATTTTAGAACCAAGAAAAAATTTGGCATGACTTTCCCTAAAAATAGGACCAAAAAGAATGCTTAATGCCAAAATTATCGCCGAAACGGAAATGAATCAACATTCCGGCAAAATATTGGCAACTATCGCATTTCAAATACCGGTACACCTCCAAACACAAACACATATGCAACACCACAAACATATGCAACACCACGAACATACATAGATCTAGCTAGGCCATAAAAAGTGCATGTGCAAATTGTTGTAGGGAGAACAACATAAATATAGCTTCCCCCCTTACTTACCTATCAAAACAAGGTAATTTAACCACTTAATTTCAATGAATCTATGGTGGAAATGAGGTGAAAAAGAGGAGGCACCCGAGACAAGGAGAAGGTGGAGAGAATGGAGTTGGGAGAAAGTGAGTGTGGGTAGGAGAGGCTGCCCAAAATATCTTGTTGCTGACCACTTACTAATGGCGCACCAGCAGTAAATGCGCCATTAGTAATCCAGGTTACTAATGGCGCACCTCTATCTGATGCGCCATTAGTAGTTGTGCGAAAAAAAAGAAAAAAATCATACTAATGGCGCACTGCCCAACGGTGTGCCATTAGTAGTTTGAACTAGTAATGGCGCACGGTGGGACAGTGCGCCATTAGTAGTTTTCCAACAAAAGGAATAAAAAATATAATTAAAAAAACAGCATTAGTGGCGCACTCTGGTACTAGTGCGCCATTACTAGTTACAACTAGTAATGGCGCACCGTGCCAGGATGCGCCATTAGTGTGTTTGGACAGGCGCGCTAGTTCAAAAAAAATTAGGATACTAATGGCGCACCCTAGGCAAGGTGCGCCATTAGTGTCAATCCCACCTATAGCCTTTTTTCTAGTAGTGTCCTAACTACTCCTGGTCGTCGTCAGCGGGCTGCACGTAGTAGTAGGCACCTCCAGAGTAGTAGGAGTCGTCGTCGACGGTGGCGTCTGGATCCTGGGCTCCAGCATCTGGTTGCGACAAACGGGTAGAAGGGAAAGGGGCAAAAGGGGGAGAAAAGCAATTGTGAGTACTCATCCAAAGTACTCGCAAGCAAGGAGCTACACTACATATGCATGGATATATGTGTAAAGGGCCATATCAGTGGACTGAACTGTAGAAAGCCAGAATAAGAGGGGGATAGCTAGTCTTATCGAAGACTACGCTTCTGGTCGCCTCCGTCTTGCAGCATATAGAAGAGAGTAGACTGAAGTCCTCCAAGTAGCATCGCATAGCATAATCCTACCCGGCGATCCCCTCCTCGATGCCCTGTTAGAGAGCGATCACCGGGTTGTATCTGGCACTTGGAAGGGTGTGTTTTATTAAGTATCCGGTTCTAGTTGTCATAAGGTCAAGGTACAACTCCGGGTCGTCCTTTTACCGAGGGACACGGCTATTAGAATAGATTAACTTCCCTGCAGGGGTGCACCACATAACCCAACACGCTTGATCCCATTTGGCCGGACACACTTTCCTGGGTCATGCCCGGCCTCGGAAGATCAACACGTCGCAGCCCCACCTGGGCACAACAGAGCGGTCAGCGCGTCGGTCTAAACCTAAGCGCGCAGGGGTCTGGGCCCATCGCCCTGAGCACACCTGCACGTTGCGAACGCGGCCGGAAGCAGACCTAGCCTAGAGGCGTTCCAGTCCAATCCAGCGCGCGCCACTCAGTCGCTGACGTCAAGAAGTTCTTCGGCTGATACCACAACGTCGAGTGCCCATATCTTTCCTGCGTAGTTGGTTAGTGCATATAGACCAAATGGCCAGACTCAGATCAAATACCCAGATCTCGTTAAGCGTGTTAAGTATCCGCGAACACCGACAGGGCCAGGCTCACCTCTCACCCAGGTAGCCCCGAACTGCCCTACCGCTCCGCCACAAAGATCCACACAGAGGGCCGTCGGGACAAAGGTCCTTTCAGCCCCCAATCCGTGAATCACTCACGGGTACTCCTCGAGCCAACCCGACTTTGGTCACCACATGTATCACGTTTAATATAAAGTATATACCCGTGATCAACTCCCGAGTGATCACGGCCCGATAGTATAGCACAACAGACGGACAAGAATGTAGGGCCACTGATGGAAAACTAGCATCCTAAACTAAGCAGGTAGGATTGCAGGTACAGGTATCAACAGTAGTAACAAGGACAGGCTATGCATCAGGATAGGAATAACGAAAGCAGTAACATGCTACACTACTCTAATGCAAGCACTATAGAGGAGAGTAGGCGATATCTAGTGATCAAGGGGGGCTTGCCTGGTTGCTCTGGCAAGAGAGAGGGATCGTCAACTCCGTAGTCGAACGGGGCAGCAGCAGCGTCGGTCTCGGTGTCTATCGAGAGAAGAGGGGGGAGAAACAATAAATATTTAAGCAAGCAGATGCATAATGATGCATGACATGACAAGTAACGGCGTTAGAGGTGCCCTAACGCGGTATAAGGTGATACCGGTGAAGGGGGGGAAACATCCGGGGAGGTATCCCCGGGGTTCCCTGTTTTCTGGCAGAGGAGCCGGAGGGAGAAAATTTGCGAGTTTGATATGTTAAGAATGTGTGGAGGACGAACGGGTTGCGTATCCGGATTCATCTCGTCGTTCTGAGCAACTTTCATGTTGAAAATATTTTAATCCGAGTTACGGATTAAAAGATATGATTTTCTAAAGGTTTTATTAAAATTCTGGAATTTAATTAATTAATTAATTCGAAATTAGATTGATGACATCAGCATGAGGTCATGCTGACGTCAGTAGTCAATAGAGTTGACTGGGTCAAACTGACATGTCGGTCCAGTGGGACCCACCTGTCATTCCCTGATTAGGTTAATTAGGGTTAACTAACTAATTACTGTTTTTCATTAAACTTATAGTTAATTAGGTTAATCTAATTATGATTAATTAACTTAATTAATTAATATTTTAATTATTATATTTATTATTTACTTTTCTTTTTTTTTAAACGTTCCAGGGCTAGGCCCCGTTTGTCATAGGCCCTAGGGGCCTTAGCGGGTTCGGGCGCAGGGCAGAGCCCGAGTGGGCGCATGCCCAGGGGCGAGGGGTGGCCGACCCGACAGTTCGCCAAGGCAGGGGAGGCCGGTCGCCTGTGGCGACAGCGGCGAGGCCGGCCGGATCGAAGGGAGGGGCGCGGCGTGCGCGCGAGGCGGAGCGGCGCTGGCTGCACGGGGCAGAGTGGCGGAGGCGGGACGGGGGCGAGGCGCGGCCGGGACGAGCTGCAAGCAGCAGCAGGCGCAGCGCAGCAGCTGCTGCAGCTCGTAGCAGAGAGCGCGGGGGGGGGGGGGAGAAGAGGCGCGGCGGGGCGTGTGGCATGGATGCATTAGGAGCGCGCGGCACACGAGCCGGACGCGGTGACCGCGGTGCAGGGGCGTGGACGGCGCAGACGGTGGCGTGCGGGAGGGAAGGCAGGGGCGCCACGGGGCGCAGGACGGCGACAGGGGGGCACGGGCGGCACGAGCTTGTACCCACGCGACGAGCGCGCATCGGCCGTGGCCGGGTGCGGGGAGAGGGCGAGAAGGAGCGCGGGGTGCGTCCATGGGCGCGGCCGAAGCACGGCGTAGAAGGGGGAGGGCGAGGCACGGGCCGCGGCTCCGAGCGACGCTCCGAGGCGCCGGCGACAGATGGAAAGGGGGAGAGGAGGCGGAGCTCACTGGAGCAGTAGGGACGGGGCAATGGTGGTCGACAAGGAGTCAGGGACGACGTGCGGCGACGGAGTCGCGGCGGCGTGGTTCCGGCAAGGTGGCGACGATCGCCACCGAGGCGAGTCGCCAGGCGACGGCGCGTCCAGATCGAGGGAGAGGGGGCGCCGCGGCGAGGTGGAACAGCAGGCGGCGGCGGGTCGTCGAGTGGCGACGGGGTCGTAGCCCCGATCCAGATCGTATCGTTAGGGGTTGGGAGCGAGAGGGAGTGGGGGGGAAGTGGGGCAGTTGGGTTAGGGTTCCAGGGGAGTGGGGGAGGGGGATAAGGGGTGCGTGTGGGCCGGCCCATGCGGGTGGCGGTGGTCAACTAGGCCAGAGCCCAGGGGGGCAGGGGGTCTTCCTATTCCTTTTTGTTAGTTTTTGGTTTTTGTTTTCCTTTTTTTCTTATTTCTTTTCTGTTTTAATTCATTTTGAAGTACTTAGGCATTCTGTAAAAGCGTGGTCTCTTCACCATAATTATCTAGGCATTAATTGGCACATTCCGAACATTTTAGTTTTAACGTTTGAAAACTTTTATTGTTTGCATTTATTTTAAATTTGAAATTCGAACTAGGTTTCGAACTAACGTGAGTTTATCCACAGTAACCGAGGTGACGTGGCATCATTAGCAGAGGTTCACTGTAGCTTAATTATCCGGGCGTCACAATTCTCCTCCACTACAAGAAATCTCGTCCCGAGATTTAGGAGCGGTTATAAGGGGGAAGGGATCTGATTACGAAATTGTAACGAATCTTCTCGGTCTTGGTTGCTCTTCTCGAAGAGGTCGATCCATTATGTTGATGTCTTCATTCCACTACTTCAGGTCATCATTATGAAGTCGTAATCCTTTCTTCGGGGGTTCCTTCGTACTTACGAATAGGTAACGGGGCAGATCGACAATGACAGAATGCTATAAGGGTAATAATCTGGGTTTAACCCATGAATGAGCATATGAGAACCTCTCGAGTTGAACAATTAAACACCTCGAGAGTAAAGTTCGAAGGTACAATAAGAAGTTTCAAGCAGCCAGACAATCGTTCGATGCCCAGACAGAAGGTGAAAGGGGTTTAGAGCAACGAGAACAAGTATTGCGTCTAATACTAGAACAGATCACTAGGCAGGTGGCCCGTGAATTACATATGAAGTCAAGCGCGAGGTGTAACTTTGACAACAGGGTGTACAGAAGAGTCAGGTTTCAATCCTGTGGAACTGGGGGGTTATGGGCCCACCATGTGGGTTAAAAGTAGGGAGGCGGTGACGATTTGCACGATCATGTAAGCAAGGCATGCCCGAGGATAGCCTGTCAGTTGTGTCGGCAACAACATCGGTACCAAGGGCGAGGGGCGAAGAGAACCATTCTCCTGCTCCTTGAAATGAGGCGGACCAATAGGCAAAGTTCTCGTCTATCGGTGGTTACCGGAATGCCCTCAACAAAAGCAACAGGGTCTTTACTAACACGGTTGTACACCAAGGTGTTTACATTAGCAAAAGAATATTACTGCTTAGATTATATAGATCACAAGAAAGGTCAAACAAACCAATGAAAAGGAAAATGTGATCATCGGGTTAAATAGAACAATGGAAGAGGAGATGTGTTTAAACACATATTTCAGGCAGTATACCTTCCCAAGGACAAGCAGAGCATGATATCCATGACAGGATATAATGTAGAAAACCTTTTAGGTAGGGGAGAGAAATTTCATGACATTACCCATACAACGGTGTTTGGATACTTGAGCAGGAAATATTTAGCATTGTGCTTAAAATGTTCTTATCGATGATTACAGTACCACAGACATGCTTCGAGATAGCATTGACATGGTCATCAAGTAAGGTTCAGAATTTGGATGCACAAAGGATCCATCGGGATACACTTATTAAACAAGGCATTACATTTCCTCAGGTTAAAATGGTTACCTTGTCAAAAAAAGGAAGCTATAACACTTGGTCCTCCGGTCAGGTGTGCATGACATCACCTTACCGGATCATATGAGGATCAATGTTATAACTCTTGAAAATATGTTCCAACCATCATATCTGACCGCGATTCAGATCTGATTGGTGTCAGGATACCTCAGACTTAGGGTGCCTGAGAAGAAAAGGTGAGACACATCTTGACGAGATGATTTGCAAGATTCTCCGGAAATGAACTATGGAAGCAAGTTCCGAAACAAGAGTCCATCATTAAAACAAGGAGAGGACGAGGAGGTGGCTGATGGACTCAGCGATAGTTCAACTAGATATCCAAAAATGTGGATCTCCACAATTATGTGGATAAGGAGATAGCATTTGTCAGATCAAATGATATAATGATGTATGCTTGAGGAAAACATACACAATTAAACATTGGTTGAAAGGTGCGCCCGAAATATGGGTTGGGTTGCACGACCAATGTCAGAATGGTGATTCAATAATCAATAGTCTAAGAATGAACGGCCGACATTTAAGTTCAAAGCAATAGGGTTGCTAGAAGGAAAGAATCCAAACAACACAGTTCACTTGTTGGAATCAACACGGGGACCAAGAAAGAATGGTGATGTTGAGAAGTATCACTATACCAAGAATTCTTAAGAGGTGGAGTAATTCTCACAATATCCTTGACATAAAAGATGTTAGTACTCCAAGGTAGAGCATAACATAAGCTAGTTAGAAAGGAGCTCCATAACATGATCAAGTTTGTGATGAAAGGAAGTTAAGGATGTTGTCGATGGTAACTCAAATTACCAAGGAACGAGGAAGTCACTTATCATTAAGAATTCCATTGATATCCTGCAGGAGTCAACATGTTGATGATGATCACGACAATTTGTTGTTGAGAGGATCCACGAGGAAGCAATTGATCAGCGATTGCATCAAGCAAAAGGACTGATGCAGCAGATTGTTGGAGCCACAGATACGACACAAACTCGGGGTCAAGTTTGTTATTCGGGGTGAAACGATAAGACGAGGAAATTGACAAAAGCTTAGTTCATCTTCGTAAATTTTGCTCCGAGAAGGACCAGGTTACACCGTTAAAATTTAGCACGATAATGATATAGCCAACCGGGCTAGGAATGACTTGAAGGATTATTAAACTCATAAGCAATGAAAATTACTTATAGTTATTGAATCAGAGTACAGACTCGACTCACTGTCAGTGTCCTTGAGTGTCTAACAACTCAGAACCCGGGGAAAAATTTGGAATCAGTGAGAAATAATACTTGAAGAAGAACTCATAAGAAGTTATGCAGTTCCGTGATAATCTCGAGATACCAGAGGGGGTAATACTCGATGACAGATCAAAGTAGAGGTTGTACTGGGGTATTGCTCTACAGAAGACAAGCGCTTAAACTGCATGCGAAATGGTATATAAAGGAGAACATGGTCGGAACCACGATTGAAAAATGCTAGATCCTAGATATAAGATGAAATTATACCAAAGGAATAATTAATTTAAGAGAAGCTTTAATGATAAGATCTACATCGTGTCCATGGGCATGAACACAAAGTTCAAGGTCGACTCCCACTTCTCCAATGCATAACCTTTCATTCACTTCTCACTTTCGAAGAAGTTGTCGTGTTGAAATTTTATCTGGCTAAATACCAGAAGTGTATGACTCGTGAAAACTTTCGAGTTCACACATATTAAGGAAGGCATAGGTTCAACCCGTTGGGGCTTCTTAGAAACATATACCACAAGTTTCAAGAGTAAATATCACAAGCTCGAAAGTAGAGCAAGGTTGAGAAAGTAGTTGATACAATTTACCAAAGGCATTATGTATCCGGGGTAAGGCTCACAAGTTTATTGAATATGAAGGACGTTGTCGGATAAAATCCATTAAAGGATCTGCCGGTCCATAACAGAGCTGATGTGAGCATCAGCACACAACCAGAGGAAGTAACAATGCAAAGGCATTGGATCATAGGAACAACAGACTAATCCAGAGCTCAAATGCAAAGGGATTATGATTTTCAATTCAAGGGATCAAAAGCAATGTTCTGATTAGGGATGGATAAGTTGAATAGCCTTAGGGGTACAATCGATGGCAATTGGATTGGTTGAGAACCAGCTCATGTTTACATTGACGTCCGAGCCGAAAAGATAATTTAAAAGGATCAACTGACGATTGCGTGCATTCGCACTCATGTTGAATCAAAAGGATCAAAATGACAGTGCGTAAGGATACTAATGAATATTGCCAGACGTATGGAAAGCATCCATCATGCAAGCAGACAAGTATTGTTGAGCAATAAGCTTCTAAGGATTTTTGGAGGATCGAATAGTATTTCGAAGACCATTGTGAAACACATGAATCGGCTGGGGATGAGTCGACACTCGGTAAGTGCGAGTAATTATTCATAGGGGTATTTCTATGGCAAGGAACTACAAGGCAGTGGTACAAGGGATTCTCAAAAGTCGGAGAACAATTCGATGTATCTGGTAATAACAAGAGAAACTCGGAGTAATTGTATGAACAACAAGTGTATGTCGTTATCCATATGGATATATCGGTAGTAGGGAATTGAAAAGGCAGAGGGCACAAGGGTCACGGGAATGATCGAAGAGTATCTTCGACATCTTCTGGTGTAGCCGGCGATTATCTGTGATAAGGGGGCTCTCTGGGAGAAGTAGTTACGAGAACCTAGAGTCAGATTTAGTAAAATCATTTAACCCGAATAGAAGAGAGATCAGAGTCCCAGAGTAAGGTCGAGGAGTAAAAGATCCTATTACCACCCAATGGCGACGTGGGCCCGTAAGGCACACAGCCATGTTAGTAAAAGTTTTTGCAATGTCTAGACTAGACTTCGGCCAAGGAGTGCGGAAGGGGGATTCCTACAGGCAGTTGGCTCTGATACCAACTTGTGACGCCCCCGATTCAATCGTACACTAATCATGTACGCAAATGTGTACGATCAAGATCAGGGACTCACGGGAAGATGTCACAACACAACTCTACAAATAAACTAAGTCATACAAGCATCATAATACAAGCCAGGGGCCTCGAGGGCTCGAATACAAATGCTCGATCATAGACGAGTCAGCGGAAGCAACAATATCTGAGTACAAACATAAGTTAAACAAGTTTGCCTTAAGAAGGCTAGCACAAACTAGGATACAGATCGAACGAGGCGCTGGCCTCCTGCCTGGGATCCTCCTAACTACTCCTGGTCGTCGTCAGCGGGCTGCACGTAGTAGTAGGCACCTCCAGAGTAGTAGGAGTCGTCGTTGACGGTGGCGTCTGGATCCTGGGCTCCAGCATCTGGTTGCGGCAAACGGGTAGAAGGGAAAGGGGGAAAAGGGGGATAAAAGCAATCGTGAGTACTCATCCAAAGTACTCGCAAGCAAGGAGCTACACTACATATGCATGGATATATGTGTAAAGGGCCATATCAGTGGACTGAACTGCAGAAAGCCAGAATAAGAGGGGGATAGCTAGTCTTATCGAAGACTACGCTTCTGGTCGCCTCCGTCTTGCAGCATATAGAAGAGAGTAGACTGAAGTCCTCCAGGTAGCATCGCATAGCATAATCCTACCCGGCGATCCCCTCCTCGATGCCCTGTTAGAGAGCGATCACCGGGTTGTATCTGGCACTTGGAAGGGTGTGTTTTATTAAGTATCCGATTCTAGTTGTCATAAGGTCAAGGTACAACTCCGGGTCGTCCTTTTACCGAGGGACACGGCTATTCGAATAGATTAACTTCCCTGCACGGGTGCACCACATAACCCAACACGCTTGATCCCATTTGGCCGGACACACTTTCCTGGGTCATGCCCGGCCTCGGAAGATCAACACGTCGCAGCCCCACCTAGGCACAACAGAGCGGTCAGCACGCCGGTCTAAACCTAAGCGTGCAGGGGTCTGGGCCCATTGCCCTGAGCACACCTGCACGTTGCGAACGCGGCCGGAAGCAGACCTAGCCTAGTGGCGTTCCAGTCCAATCCGGCGCGCGCCAGTCAGTCGCTGACGTCAAGAAGTGCTTCGGCTGATACCACGACGCCGAGTGCCCATATCTTTCCCGCGTAGTTGGTTAGTGCGTATAGACCAAATGGCCAGACTCAGATCAAATATCCAGATCTCGTTAAGCGTGTTAAGTATCCGCGAACGCCGACAGGGCCAGGCTCACCTCTCACCCAGGTAGCCCCGAACTGCCCTGCCGCTCCGCCACAAAGAACCACACAGAGGGCCGTCGGGACAAAGGTCCTTTCAGCCCCCAATCCATGAATCACTCGCGGGTACTCCTTGAGCCAACCCGACTTTGGTCACCACATGTATCATGTTTAATATAAAGTATATACCCATGATCAACTCCCGAGTGATCACGGCCCGATAGTATAACACAGCAGACGGACAAGAATGTAGGGCCACTGATGGAAAACTAGCATCCTAAACTAAGCAGGTAGGATTGCAGGTACAGGTATCAACAGTAGTAACAAGGACAGGCTATGCATCAGGGTAGGAATAACGAAAGCAGTAACATGCTACACTACTCTAATGCAAGCAGTATAGAGGAGAGTAGGCGATATCTGGTGATCAAGGGGGGGGGCTTGCCTGGTTGCTCTGGCAAGAGAGAGGGATCGTCAACTCCGTAGTCGAACGGGGCAGCAGCAGCGTCGGTCTCGGTGTCTATCGAGAGAAGAGGGGGGAGAGACAATAAATATTTAAGCAAGCAGATGCATAATGATGCATGACATGACAAGTAACGGCGTTAGAGGTGCCCTAACGCGGTATAAGGTGATACCGGTGAAGGGGGGGAAACATCCGGGGAGGTATCCCCGGGGTTCTGTGTTTTCTGGTAGAGGAGCCGGAGGGAGAAAAGTTGCGAGTTTGATATGTTAAGAATGTGTGGCGGACGAACGGGCTGCGTATCCGGATTCGTCTCGTCGTTCTAAGCAACTTTCATGTTGAAAATAGTTTAATCCGAGTTACGGATTAAAAGATATGATTTTCTAAAGGTTTTATTAAAATTCTGGAATTTAATTAATTAATTAATTCGAAATTAGATTTATGACATCAGCATGAGGTCATGCTGACGTCAGCAGTCAACAGAGTTGACTGGGTCAAACTGACATGTGGCTCCAGTGGGACCCACCTGTCATTCCCTGATTAGGTTAATTACTGTTTTGATTAAACTAACAGTTAATTAGGTTAATCTAGTTATGATTAATTAACTTAATTAATTCTTTAATTAATTAATATTTTAATTATTATATTTATTATTTACTTTTCTTTTTTTAAAAAAACTTTCCAGGGTTGGGCCCCGTTTGTCATAGGCCCTAGGGGCCTTAGCGGGTTCGGGCGCAGGGCAGAGCCCGAGTGGGCGCATGCCCAGGGGCGAGGGGCAGCGGACCCGGCAGTTCGCCAAGGGAGGGGAGGCCGGTCACCTGAGGCGACAGCGGCGAGGCCGGCCGGATCGAAGGGAGGGGCGCGGCGTGCGCGCGAGGCGGAGCGGCGCTGGCTGCACGGGGCAGAGTGGCGGAGGCGGGACGGGTGCGAGGCGCGGCCGGGACGAGCTGCAAGCAGCAGCAGGCGCAGCGCAGCAGCTGCTGCAGCTCGTAGCAGAGAGCGCGGGGGGGGGGGGAGAAGAGGCGCGGCGGGGCGTGTGGCATGGATGCATTAGGGGCGCGCGGCACACGAGCCGGACGCGGTGACCGCGGTGCAGGGGCGTGGATGGCGCGGACGGTGGCGTGCGGGAGGGAAGGCAGGGGCGCCACGGGGCGCAGGGCGGCGACAGGGGGGTACGGGCGGCACGGGCTTGTGCCCACGCGACGAGCGCGCATCGGCCATGGCCGGGTGCGGGGAGAGGGCGAGAGGGAGCGCGGGGTGCGTCCATGGGCGCGGCCGAAGCACGGCGGAGAAGGGAGAGGGCGAGGCGCGGGCCGCGGCTCCGAGCGACGCTCTGAGGCGACGGCGACAGAGGGAAAGGGGGAGAGGAGGCGGAGCTCACTGGGGCGGTAGGGACTGGGCAATGGGGGTCGACGAGGAGTCGGGGACGACGTGCGGCGACGGAGTCGCGGCGGCGTGGTTCCGGCGAGGCGGCGACGATCGGCACCGACGCGAGGTCGCCAGGCGACGGCGCGTCCAGATCGAGGGAGAGGGGGCGCCGCGGCGAGGTCGAACGGCAGGCGGCGGCGGGTCGTCGAGTGGCGACGGGGTCGTAGCACCGATCCAGATCGGATCGGGAGGGGTTGGGAGCGAGAGGGAGTGGGGGGAAGTGGGGCAGTTGGGCTAGGGTTCCAGGGGAGTGGGGGGATAAGGGTTGCGGGTGGGCTGGCCCATGCGGGTGGCGGTGGTCAACTGGGTCAGAGCCCAGGGGGCAGGGGGTCTTCCTTTTCCTTTTTGTTAGTTTTTGGTTTTTTTTTCCTTTTTTTTCTTATTTGTTTTCTGTTTTAATTCATTTTGAAGTATTTAGGCATTCTGTAAAAGCGTGGTCGCTTCACCATAATTATCTAGGCATTAATTGACACATTCCGAACATTTTAGTTTTAATGTTTGAAAACTTTTATTGATTGCATTTATTTTAAATTTGAAATTCGAACTAGGTTTCGAACTAACGTGAGTTTATCCACAGTAACCGAGGTGACATGGCATCATTAGCAGAGGTTCACTGTAGCTTAATTATCCGGGCGTCATAGTTCAACTGCTATATGCATATATATACTAGCAAAATGGCATGTGCGTTGCAACGGGAGAAACAAATACCACACGCTCTTAATTTACAAAAATGTTCTACAATCTGAGAATTTGTAACTATTTCTTAAATACATGAAAAGTTGTTACAAAAGTTGTTAAAAAGATATAGGATTTTTTAATCATAAGAAGAGATGTATTCTTTGTCTGGAAAAGAACATTTTTTTGTGGTCTCCTATTGACGCAAGTACTTGCGCCCCTATTTTATCACTATTTCTTGCCATACATGTCATAGGTATTGGTCCCTGTTTCATTACTATTTATATCTTATCAAACTTGACTTTTATTTTATTTTTTTGTCATGCATGTCCTCTCTTTTTTCTTCTTATATATAGGAGAATAGCGCAACATCTCATCTATATCGGATCTCCTCCGCATTTTCTCTTTTATTTATTTTACAGTGGACATTCTATTTTTGTTGGGTCCTTATTTTATTTCTTGTCATGCATATCCTTATTTATTGGTTGTCTCTAGCAAATTTATATTGAATTTTATGACCAATCCTGATTTTGCTGAGGCGTTCATCCCCAATCTGAATGACTACCGGTATGAAAAAAAGACAAATAATGCATTGGTGATTAACATTGCAGCCTAAATAGTTTTTTTTATATTGTTAACATGTAAAATAACATCATATTCAGATTATACATATTTTTCTGATCAAATTCCATATATAACATGTTAAATTTAGAGTTACGGTTTAAAAGATATGAGTATTTTAAAATACATTTGATATCACTATTTCTTGCCATACATGTCATTGGTATTTGTCCCTATTTCATTACTATTTATATCTTATCAAACTTGTCTTTTATTTTATTTTTTGTCATGCATGTCCTCCTTTTCTTCTTCTTATATATAGGAGAATAGCGCAACATCTCATCTATATCGGATCTCCTCCGCATTTTCTCTTTTATTTATTTTATAGCGGACATTCCATTTTTATTGGGACTTTCTTTTATTTCTCGTCATGCATATCCTTATTATTGGTTGTCTCTAGCAAATTTACATTGAATTTTATGACCAATCCTGATTTTGCTGAGGCGTTCTTCCCCAATCTGAATGACTACCGGTATGAAAAAAAGACAAATAATGCATTGTTAATTAACATTGCAGTCTAGATAGTTTTTTTTATATTGTTAACAGGTAAAATAACATCATATTCCGATTATACATATTTTTCTGATCAAATTCCATATATAACATGTTAAATTTAGAGTTACGGTTTAAAAGATATGAGTATTTTAAAAAAACATTTGATATGTACTGCGGGTTTAATGTCAGAAACGTCAGGTTTTTTTACAAAATAGCATGACGGACTAAGCATACCTATTTCTTTGATTAGTAGGTATAGATATGGTTGCTCGCCGTTGAGGCAACCGCGGAGCGCTCTGCTCGCGTCCCTTCGTGCGCGCTCTGCCAGTGGTTAGGCATGCGCACGATCACGTCGGGGGCCCCATATGCATGTGGTTGCATCACGCGCGTTGCCACGCAATGCAGTTACATGCGGCACGACGGAGTTACGCGCTGCAAATTAGAACTGCCATCAGGGTCTGCCGATATTCCTGGCCATCCGGCTTCCCCTTTAATTCTCGCGGCCATTATAACCTTAGGCTGTTCAACCTTTCAATCGCGCCCCACAACACAACAAGCACACCCACGACGACACATAGAAAGGGATGTCTAGCGGCACTCCAATGGAGTTCGGCCAGCATAGAGTGGAGACCCACGCGAGGGAGACGGATCTCTCGGTGCTGTGCACCATCGACCCGGCCGTGGTGGACGACTACATCAACAGCGTTGAGCAGTTGCTTGCTCGAGACAAGTACAAGGTGGTCGGCATCGACCTCCAGTACACTGTCGGTCGTCCCGGCCTAGATCAGAAGGTTGTCCTTGCCCAGTTGTGTGTGTGCCATCATGTCATCATCTACCACTATTGCATGGCCACAAGCCTTGCTACCACTTAGACAGGTTTGTCAAAAGCACTGACTACAAGTTCGCCACAGTGGAAACCAAAGACAATGTAAAAGCGCTTAGTGTTACAGGCTTGGCCTGCAAGTACCTTGTCGAAATCCGTGAGCACTACAGGGTCTGGGGTAGCATGAAGAAGGACTCCCTGGTCGAACTCGCCTCGGCCATCATCGACCCCTACTACGAAAAGATGAAGCTAGCAGGATGACCAGAGAACAAGTCCCGTATCCTGGCACAGGGCCTGGATGCGGCAACTGGATGAGCCTCACCTCAAGTTCGCGGCCAAGAGCATGTACACATGCTACGAGATGCACAGGCAGCTCGTTGACATGAGGAAGTGCCACATTACCCAAATCGACGAGCCTGGATCGAGCCACAAGCAGAGCAAGCGTCACAAGAAGTAGATGATGATCTGATGATCGTTTGTGCTAGTTAATCATGCATGTAATATATAGTTTACTTTATTGGTGTGTGGAAATGTCATGTGTGTAGTAGCCACCTATGTAATTATGCATGTAATAGTTTACTTTGGTGTGTGCAAATGCCATGGTTGAAGTAGCCACCTATGTAAGTGGATGTTTAATTTGGTTATGCACCCATGTCCTTATAAGTGTGTATATAATGTTGTTGTTCTGTATGCAATCCCATCTCACAACACACACGTCTTATTAGCAGCAACCGTCTGTGTTATTATCGGTCTCCGCACACATTTCTGATTACAGACCTGTTTGCCGCGTATCACACACATCTTGTTATATTGAGCCGTTTCTATTCTCTTGTCTCAGCATAAATAGTTCATCCGAGTGAACCGCATGTCGTATGTCGCACACACCTTGATCTGGCTGACCATTTCTTTTGCGTTGCCTAATCACAAATAGTTCATCCGAGTGAATCGTATGTTGTATATCCACTACTAGGGAAAAACCTAGCAGTAGCACGGGTTTTAGGTATATAGGTAGCGCGGGTGCCTGCGCTACTGATACGACGCTACAGCTAATAGGTAGTAGTAGCGCGGGTGCCACCCACGCTACTACTACGTCCGTTAGTAGTAGCGTGGGTAAAACCCCGCGCTACTACTAACCCGTGCTTTGAAAAAAAATTGAATTTTTTAACCCAAATTTTCAAATTTCTGAATTATTTTAACCTCTAATCTCTAATCACCCCTCATCGCTGCTCAATTTAATCTCTAATCACCCCTCATCATTCCAAATCATCTAACTTCCCAGACAGTCACCCATCCTCTCACTACTCCAGCCCGAGCACGCTTAACTTCCGGGTTCTATTCTCCCTCGATTCCAAGTCTACACTTGTTATTTTCCTGACAATAGTAAGATGTCAATCCTATTAACCCTCGGGAGTTTACCTTGAGCATGAAGTCACACATTTCACTGTTTGAGTTTAAAACTATTGTTCTAAAAAACAATAATTATTTAGTAACACTAATATTTCTTGAATAAGTGTTTGACCACATTTTAACCACAGTTTGACCAGATTTGACCAAAATTCCAAAAAACTGAAATAGTTATTTAGTAACACTAATATTCTTGAATAATTATTTAGTAACACTAATACTTCTTGAATAAGTAGTTTGACCAGATTTGACCAAAATTAAAAAAACTGAAATTTGAGCATAACTTTTTTTCCTTTTAGGATTTGAGGATTCTAAAAATTTGCAAACCGGCCATAGGCCGTCTCCATCGGATGCGGATTTTTGTGCTGAATATTTTGATATATTATATGTTTTTTCTGACATCGTATGCAAAAGTTATAGCCGTTTTACATTTTCCCTACACTTTTTGCAAAACATGTCCAAATTTAAGTTCCTAACTAGTAGATGTAGTAACATAACTACATCTCGAAGGATTTTAATTTTTGAAGTTTTTATCATTTTCCTTTGCTTTTTACGAAATCAAAAAGGCGATCCACTAGGGGGTAGAGTTTCAAAATGGGACCTTTAGTAGTAGCGAGCGTTTTTACCCCTCGCTACTAATATGGCATGTCCCGGAGGCGCACGGTTGAGACCTCTTAGTAGTAGCGAGGGGTAAAAACTTAGTAGTAGCGCGGGTTTATAACCCTCGCTACTACTATGGCTGGCCCAGGGGCACAGTAGAGACCGCTTAGTAGTAGTGAGGGTTAAAAACCAGCGCTACTGCTATCAACTTAGTAGTAGCGAAGGTTAAAAACCCGCGCTACTACTATGGCATGTCCCGGGGGCACGGTAGAGACCGCTTAGTAGTAGCGAGGGTTAAAAACTAGCGCTACTGCTATCAACTTAGTAGTAGCGAGGGTTAAAAACCCGCGCTACTAGTAATTAGAAGTAGCGAGGGGTATAAACCCACGCTGCTAGTAAGCGTCTGTGTATAAGCTTTTCCTTAGTAGTGATCGCACACACACCTTCATCTGGCTGCTCGTTTCTTTTGTTCCTCCTTATCGCAAACAGTTAATTGAACTGAACTGTATGCCCTGCATCGCACACGCAACTAAAATTTGACCCGTGTTTGATGCATCCTTCATCACAAATGTTTTGCACCTTTGTTGACAGGTTTTTTACACCACCGTTTGCGATTATTGCATCGCACAAAGTTTCGTCGAAGGGTCTCTGATTGTAGTGTCGCGTTAGCAGCATCCTGCAGTAGTGAACTCCGAGAAGGTTGAAAGTTGGCATTGGTATCATCATTTCACCCACACAGCATGTGCTAAAAAGTTGAGAGGGTTACGGAAAAAACTGGATGCACTTCGTGTACAAAACGGACAATCTCTTTCAAAGTACCAGGGTTTCATACGGAAACGCATATGTTACAAAAGGCATTTCATTTCTGCGCATGTAACTGCAGTGATATTCTAGATCAAAGACATCATCATAATAGTTGTGGAGAGAAAGTCTTCACTTTTTCTTCGCTTGTGTCATTTGCTTATTGTGCCGTAACCATGGATAATCTTCATGGTTTAACAGGGTGCTTGGGTCAGCCTTGACTTTGAAGGGAGGAATTTCATGAAACTTTTCATAATCTTCAAACATGTCTGTCTTGCCCTCAAATCCCACGATGTCTCTTTTTCCTGAAAGAACTATGTGGCACTTTGGCTCATCGTATGATGTATTCGCTTCCTTATCTTTTCTTTTTCTGAGTTTAGTAGACATGTCCTTCACATAGAAAACCTGCGCCACATCATTGCCTAGGACGAATGGTTCGTCTGTGTACCCAAGATTGTTCAGATCCACTGCTGTCATTCCATACTGTGGGTCTACCTGTAACCTGCCTCCTGATAGATTGACCCATTTGTACTGAAACAAAGGGACCTTAAAATCATGCCCATAGTCAAGTTACCATATCTCCACTATGTAACCATAATATGTGTCCTCTCCCCTCTTGGTCGCTGCATCAAAGTGGACACCGCTGTTATGGTTGGTGCTCTTTTGATCTTGGGCGATCGTGTAAATGTATTCCCATTTATGCCATACCCTTTGTAAGTCAATACAGTAGAAGATGGTCCCCTGGCCAACGAGTACAGCTCATCAGAAACAGTGTTGTCACCCCTGAAACGTGTTTGCAACCAACTGTCGAAAGTCCTGATGTGTTCACATGTAATCCAGTCGTCACAGTGCTCCAGGTGTTTCGAGCGCAACATGTTCTTGTGTTCATCGACATACGTGGTCACCAAGGTAGAGTTCTGTAGAACTATGTAGTGTGCTTGAGACCAAGAATGCCCGTCCCTACGTATTATTGAGTTCCCTCCTAGCGTGCCTTTTCCAGTCAGTCTCCCCTCATACCGCGATTGAGGGAGACCAATCTTCTTAAGGTCAGGAATGAAGTCAACACAAAACCCAGTGACATCCTCTATTTGATGGCCCATGGAGATGCTTCCTTCTGGCCTAGCACGGTTATAGACATATTTCTTTAGGACTCCCATGAACCTCTCAAAGGGGAACATATTGTGTAGAAATACAGGGCCCAGAACGACAATCTCGTTGACTAGATGAACTAGGACGTGCTTCATGATATTGAAGTAGGATGATGGGAACACCAGCTCGAAACTGACAAGACATTGCGCCACATCAGTCCTTAACCTTGGTAGGATTTCTGGATCAATGACCTTCTAAGATATTGCGTTGAGGAATGCACATAGCTTCACATCGGCTAATCGAACGTTTTCCGGTAGAAGCCCCCTCAATACAATTGGAAGTAGTTGTGTCATAATCACGTGGCAGTCATGAGAGTTTAGGTTCTGGAACTTTTTCTCTGGCATATTTATTATTCCCTTTATATTCGACGAGAAGCCAGACGGGACCTTCATACTGAGCAAGCATTCAAAGAAGATTTCCTTCTCTTCTTTGGTAAGAGCGTAGCTGGCAGGACCTACATACTTCCTTGGAGGCACGCCGTCTTTTTCGTGCACACGTTGTTGGTCCTCCCATGCCTCTGTTGTATCTTTTATCTTCCCATACACGCCCAAGAAACCTAGCAGGTTCAAGCAAAGATTCTTCGTCACATGCATCACGTCGATTGAAGAGCGGACCTCTAGGTCTCTCCAGTAGTGTAGGTCCTGAAATATAGATTTCTTCTAACACATGGTTGCGCATCCCTCAACGTCATTCGGAACAGATAGTCCACTGGGACCCTTTCCAAAGATTACTTGTAAATCATTGACCATAACAAGTATGTGATCACCGGTATAGATGGAGGGCTTCTTCCGATGATCTGCCTCGCCTTTGAAATGCTTGCCTTTCTTTCGACATTGATGGTTGGTCGAAAGAAATCTACCATGCCCCAGGTACACATTCTTCGTGCATTTGTCCAGGTATATACTTTCGGTGTCATCTAAACAGTGCGTGCATGCGTGGTATCCCTTGTTTGTCATCCTTGAAAGGTTACTGAGAGCAGGCCAATCATTGATGGTTACAAACAGCAACGCATGCAGGTCAAATTCCTATTGTTTGTGCTCATCCTACACACGTACATTGTTTCCATTCCACAACTGAAAAGGTCTTCAACTAATGGCCTTAGGTACACATCAATGTCGTTACTGGGTTGATTAGGGCCTTGGATGAGAACTAGCATCATAATGAACTTACGCTTCATGCACAGTCAAGGAGGAAGGTTATACATACATGGAGTCACGGGCCAGGTGTTGTTGATTGCTGCTCTGCTCCCCAAAAGTATTAATGCCATCCGCGCTTAAACCAAACCATACGTTCCTTGTATCACCTGCAAAGACCTCCCAGTACCTTCTCACGATTTTTCTCCACTGCGACCCATCAGCGGGTGGTCTCAACTTCCCCTCTTTCTTACGGTCCTCTCTGTGCCATCGCATCAACTTGGCATGCTCTTTGTTTCTGAACAGACGTTTCAACCATGGTATTATAGGAGAATACAACATCACCTTGGCAGGAACCCTCTTCCTGGGGCGCTCGCCGTTAACATCACCAGGGTCATCTAGTCTGATCTTATGCCGCAATGCACCGCATACCGAGCATGCGTTCAAATCCTCGTATGCATCTCAGTAGATGATGCAGTCATTAGGGCATGCATGTAAATTATGCAACTCCAATCCTAGAGGGCATACAACATTCTTTGATGCGTATGTACTGTCGGGCAATTCGTTATCCTTTGGAAGCTTCTTCTTCAATATTTTCAGCAGCTTCTCAAATCCTTTGTCAGGTACATCATTCTCTGCCTTCCAGTGCAGAAATTCTAGTACGATACTGAGCTTTATGTTTCCATCTTTGCAATTGGGGTACAACCCTTTTTGTGATCCTCTAACATGTGATCGAACTTCATCTTCTCCTTTTCACTTTTGCATTGTCTCTTTGCATCAACAATGACCTGGCGAAGATCTTCAGCTTCCCCCGTTGCAGCATCACCGTATTCTGGGGGCACATAGTTGTCATCATCCTCTTCTTCTTCGTTGTCTTCTCATGTCTACTACGCAACCTTCTTCTTGTAGACGTTGTTGGGCCTCCAAGTGCAGAGGTTTGTAGGACAGTAGCAAATTTCCCTCAAGTGGATGACCTAAGGTTTATCAATCCGTGGGAGGCGTAGGATGAAGATGGTCTCTCTCAAACAACCCTGCAATCAAATAACAAAGAGTCTCTTGTGTCCCCAACACACCCAATACAATAGTAAATTGTATAGGTGCACTAGTTCGGCGAAGAGATGGTGATACAAGTGTAGTATGGATGATAGATATAGGTTTTTGTAATATGAAAATATAAAAACAGCAAGGTAGCAAGTGATAAAAGTGAGCACGAACGGTATTGTAATGTGTTGAAACAAGGCCTAGGGTTCATACTTTCACTAGTGCAAGTTCTCTCAACAATAATAACATAATTGGATCATATAACTATCCCTCAACATGCAACAAAGAGTCACTCCAAAGTCACTAATAGAGGAAAACAAACGAAGATATTATTGTAGGGTATGAAACCACCACAAGGTTATCCTTTCTGATCGATCTATTCAAGAGTCCGTAGTAAAATTACATGAAGCTATTATTTCCGTTCAATCTATCATAGAGTTCGTACTAGAATAACACCTTAAGACACAAATCAACCAAAACCCTAATGTCACTTAGATACTCCAATGTCACCTCAAGTATCTGTGGGCATGATTATATGATATGCATCAAACAATCTCAGATTCATCTATTCAACTAACACAAAGAGTGCGTATCTTACCGGAGAGTCAAGTCGAAAACGTGTGCCAACCC
The DNA here is from genome assembly GCA_032464435.1 of Aegilops umbellulata. NCBI lineage: Eukaryota > Viridiplantae > Streptophyta > Magnoliopsida > Poales > Poaceae > Aegilops > Aegilops umbellulata. The sequence continues at coordinate 439,616,036 of CP136060.1, forward strand.
CTATGCATAATTTCATGAGGTCACGGAACCCGCAAGTTAATCACCAAAACATACATCAAGTGAATCACGTGATATCCCATTGTCACGACAGATACGCACATGCAAGACATACATCAAGTGTTCTCAAATCCTTAAAGACTCAATACGATAAGATAACTTCAAAGGGAAGAATCAATCCATTACAAGAGAGTAGAGGGGGAGAAACATCATAAGATCCAACTATAATAGCTCGCGATACATCAAGATCGTGCCGAATCAAGAACACGAGAGAGAGAGAGAGAGATCAAACACATAGCTACTGGTACATACCCTCAACCCCGAGGGTGAACTACTCCCTCCTCGTCATGGAGAGCGCCGAGATGATGAATATGGCCACCGGTGAGGGTTCCCCCCTCCGGCAGGGTGACGGAACAGGGTCCCGATTGGTTTTTGGTGGCTACAGAAGCTTGCGGCGGCGGAACTCCTGATCTATTCTGTTCCCCGATGTTTTTAGGGTATATGGATATATATAGGCGAAAGAAGTCGGTCAGGGGAGCCACGAGGGGCCCACGAGGGTGGGGGCGCACCCAGGGGGCAGGTGCGCCTCCCTGCCTCGTGGCCATCTCGAAGCTTCCCTGACGTGTACTCCAAGTCTCCTGGATTGCTTCCGTTCCAAAAATAACTCTCCCGAAGATTTCATTCCGGTTGGACTCCGTTTGATATTCCTTTTCTGCGAAACACTGAAATAGGCAAAAAAACAGAAACTGGCACTGGGCTCTAGGTTAATAGGTTAGTCCCAAAAATCATATAAAAGTGCTTAGTAAAGCCCATTAAACATCCAAAAGAGATAATATAATAGCATGGAACAATCAAAAATTATAGATACGTTGAAGATGTCTCAGCATCCCCAAGCTTAATTCCTGCTCGTCCTCGAGTAGGTAAATGATAAAAACAGAATTTTTGATGTGGAATGCTACCTAACATATTTATCAATGTAATATTCTTTATTGAGGCAAGAATATTCAGATCCAGAGATTCAAAACAAAAGTTTAGTATTGGCATGGAAACAATAATACTTCAATCATACTAACAAAGCAATCATGTCTTCTCGAAATAACATGGCCAAAGAAAGCTATCCCTACAAAGTAATATAGTCTGGCTATGCTATATGTTCATCACACGAAGTATTTAATCATGCACAACCCCGATAACAAGCCAAGCAATTGTTTCATACTTTTGATGTTCTCAAACTTTTTCAATCTTCACACAATACGTGAGCGTGAGCCATGGACATAGCACTATAGGTGGAATAGAATGGTGGTTGTGGACAAGACAAAAAGGAGAAGATAGTCTCACATCAACTAGGCGTATCAACGGGCTATGGAGATGCCCGTCAATAGATATCAATGTGAGTGAGTAGGGATTGCCATGCAACAGATGCACTAGAGCTATAAGTGTATGCAAGCTCAACAGAAGAAACTAAGTGGGTGTGCATCCAACTCGCTTGCTCACGAAGACCTAGGGCAATTTGAGGAAGCCCATCATTGTAATATACAAGCCAACTTCTATAATGTAAAATTCCCACTAGTATATGAAAGTGACAACATAGGAGACTCTTTATCACGAAGATCATGGTGCTACTTTGAAGCACAAGTGTGGTAAAAGGATAGTAGTATTGCCCCTTCTCGCTTTTTCTCTAATTTTTTTGTTTTTTTCCTTCTCTCTTTTTCATGGCCTCTTTTTTCCCTTTTTTTATTTGGGCTTCTTTGGCCTGTTTTATTTTATTTTATTTTATTATTATTATTTTTGTCCGGAGTCTCATCCCGACTTGTGGGGGAATCATAGTCTCCATCATCCTCTCCTCACTGGGACAATGCTCTAATAATGATGATCATCACACTTTTATTTACTTACAACTCAAAAATTACAACTCGATACTTAGAACAAAATATGACTCTATGTGAATGCCTCCGGCGGTGAACCGGGATATGCAATGACTCATGAGTGACATGTATTAAAGAATTATAAAAGATGGCTTTGCCATAAATACGATGTCAACTACATGATCATGCAAAGCAATATGACAATGATAGAGCGTGTCATAATAAACGGAACGGTGGAAAGTTGCATGGCAATATATCTCGGAATGGCTATGGAAATGCCATAATAAGTAGGTATGGTGGCTGTTTTGAGGAAGATATATGGTGGGTGTATGATACCGGCGAAAGATGTGTGGTATTTAGAGAGGCTAGCAATGGTGGAAGGGTGAGAGTGTGTATAATCCATGGACTCAACATTAGTCATAAAGAACTCACATACTTATTGCAAAAATCTATTAGTTATCGAAACAAAGTACTATGCGCATGCTCCTAGGGGATAGATTGGTAGGAAAAGACCATTGCTCGTCCCCGACCGCCACTCATAAGGAAGACAATCAATAAATAAATCATGCTCCGACTTCATCACATAACGGTTCACCATACGTGCATGCTACAGGAATCACAAACTTTAACTCGAGTATCTCTCTAATTCACAACTACTGAACTAGCATGACTCTAATATCATTATCTTCATATCTCAAAACAATCATAAGGAATCAAACTTCTCATCGTATTCAATGCACTTTATATGAAAGTTTTTATTATATCCCTCTTGGATGCCCATCATATTAGGACTAAATTTATAACCAAAGAAAATTACCATGCTATTCTAAAGACTCTCAAAATAATATAAGTGAAGCATGAGAGTTCATCTATTTCTTCAAAATAAAACCACCGCTGTGCTCTAAAAACATATAAGTTAAGCACTAGAGCAAATGACAAACTACTCCGAAAGATATAAGTGAAGATCAATAAGTAGTTGAATAATTATGTAACTATGTGAAGACTCTCTAACATCTAAGAATTTCAGATCTTGGTATTTTATTCAAACAGCAAGCAAAACAAAAGAAAATAAAATTACGCTCCAAGCAAAACACACATCATGTGGTGAATAAAAATATAGCTCCAAGTGAAGTTACCGATGAATGAAGACGAAAGAGGGGATGCCATCTGGGCATCCCTAAGCTTAGGCTCTTGGTTGTCCTTGAATATTACCTTGGGGTGCCTTGGGCATCCCCAAGCTTAGGCTCTTGCCACTCTTTATTCCATAGTCCATCGAATCTTTACCCAAAACTTGAAAACTTCACAACACAAAACTCAACAGAAAACTCGTAAGCTCCGTTAGTATAAGAAAATAAAACCACCACTTAGTTACTGTTGTGAACTCATTCCAAATTCATATTGGTGCAATATCTACTATATTCCAACTTATCTATGGTTCATACCCTCCGATACTACTCATAGATTCATCAAAATAAGCAAACAACACATAGAAAACAGAATCTGTCAACAACAGAACAGATTTGTCTAGTAATCATATGCAAAAAGAATCAACTAAATAGAACTCTCCAGTAAAAAGTTTTAGCTCATCTCGTGAGCGCTAAAGTTTTTTTTACAGCAAGATCATAAAGACTTCGCCCAAGTCTTCCCAAAGGTTCTACTTGGCACAAACACTAACTAAAACATAAAACCACATCTAACCAGAAGCTAGATAGATTTTTTATTCCTAAATAGGAGCAAAAAGGCAAAGAACACAAATAAAATTGGGTTGCCTCCCAACAAGCGCTAACGTTTAACGCCTCAAGCTAGGCATGATGATTTCAATGATGCTCACATAAGACATAAGAATTGAAACATAAAGAGAGCATCATGAAGAATATGACTAGCACATTTAAGTCTAACCCACTTCCTATGCATAGGGATTTGTGAGCAAACAACTTATGGGAACAATAATCAACTAGCACAGGAAGGCAAAACAAGCATAACTTCGAAGCTTTAAGCACATAGAGAGGAAACTTGATATTATTGCAATTCCTACAAGCATATGTTCCTCCCTCATAATAATTTTCAGTAGCATCATGGATGAATTCAACAATATAACAAGCACCTAAAGCATTCTTTCCATGATCTACAAGCATAGAAATTTTATAGCTCTCCACATAAGCAAAATTCTTCTTATGAATAAGTGGGAGCAAACTCAGCAAAATAACTATCATGTGATTGAAAATTAAGATCAAGATGACAAGTTTCATGGTTATCATTATTCTTTATAGCATACGTGTCATCACAATAATCATCATATATAGGAGGCATGCTTTCATCATAGTTAATTTCCTCATCAAAGCATGGGGGACAAAAAATATGATCTTCATCAAACATAGCTTCCCAAGCTTGTGGCTTTGCATATCATTAGCATCATGGGTATTCAAAGAATTCATACTAACAACATTGCAATCATTCTCATGATTCACATATTTTATGCCACTATGTAATTCTTCTTCTAGTAGTTGAGCACAATTTTCCTTCCCATCATTTTCACGAAAGACATTAAAAAGATGAAGCATATGAGGTACCCTCAATTCCATTTTTTAGTTTTCTTTTATAAACTAAACTAGTGATAAAACAAGAAACTAAAGATTCGATTGCAAGATCTAAAGATATACCTTCAAGCACTCACCTCCCCGGCAATGGCGCCAGAAACTGCTTGATGTCTACTACGCAACCTTCTTCTTGAAGACGTTGTTGGGCCTCCAAGTGCAGAGGTTTGTAGGACAATAGCAAATTTCCCTCAAGTGGATGACCTAAGGTTTATCAATCTGTGGGAGGCGTAGGATGAAGATGGTCTCTCTCAAACAACCCTGCAATCAAATAACAAAGAGTCTCTTGTGTCCCCAACACACCCAATACAATAGTAAATTGTATAGGTGCTGTCGTGGTTTTGTCACGGCATATGTCCTAGCGAAACGACTTAGTCGTTGAGCCATCGCAACGGGTTAACTTGAAGGGGTTAAAGCGGACACAGGGACACAGAGAGTTTATACTAGTTTGGCCCCTTCGATGAAGGTAAAAGCCTACATCTAGTTGTGATGGAATTGATGGGGTTTCGATAACTAGGGAGCAAACAAGCTTCGCCTCAGTCTCGAGTTGTGGTTGTTTGTCTTTGAACCGCTGTCGGGTCATCCCCTTATATACATGGGTGACGCCCGTCGGTTCTCAGAGTCCCAATAACCGGTTCATACTCATACCCGGGTTGGTCTCTTCTTATTCCTAACTTACAATACAAGTTTACATACAAAGCCGGTTTACGGCTACAAGTGTTGAACCGACTACGGCCTTGGGCCTTCATCTATCTTCTTGGGCTTTAACGCTCTTGGACTACTGATGAAGTTAATCCGGCCCAGGTAGGCCGGTTTACGCCCCGTATTAATATCCCCAACATTAGGCCCCAGATTGATTTGAATGAGTTCATGTCAATCCTTAGCAGAAATCTTCATCTTCAGCATCTTCTTGTAATTGCTGAACCGTCTTGACGTCATCTTCTCCAATTACTGTTAAACCGGGGTGACGTCATGTGTCATGAAGAAACTATCCATAATACCTCCTCTCTTTAATAATGGTGCGAAAATCGAGGCGACAGCTCCGTTCCGTGGCCCCTTGTTTGTCGCGCCTGACACATGTCTTTTTGTCTTATAAATAGGACCGAAGGGTCATTTCCTTTTTCCTCTTCGTGCCTTCTCATCTTCGTCTTCCTCGCGTCGTCAGCTTCAGAGCTCCGCCGCCGCCGTCGCCTCCAGCCTCGACTTTGGCCGCTGCATCGACCTGAAGTACCAGAAAACTGCGGTGATCTTCCGCATCCTCCTCAGCTCTGGTAGGCCCTCTATTCTTTTTAACCTAGATCTGTTCTAGGGTTTCTTGTTCTTGCGGTGTTCATCGACTGCTCCTGTTCATGTATTAACCTCTAGATGGATCTGTGAAACCTTGTACTGAATACTACTAAGCTTTTCGCATCCACCTGTAGTCTCATGTTCAATCCCGTGGATCTCATCTGTATATCTACCCATTGCTTCACTTCCGCTCTGCTTTTAAGCCTTTGAATATCTTTTCTGTTTTTCTGAAGTTGCCTCAGATCCATTGCTATAATAGAACTTTTGGGAAACCTGTTTCTGCATACTTAGCCATTTCGCAACCTCAAGTGCTTTCAATATTTAGATCAGGCGGTTTAACTTACCATAGGAAAAGTTAATAAACCGGTATATACCATTATTCCCTTTATTGAACCGCCAGAACCCTTTAGCCATAGTCCATCGCTTCACAGAACTTCGGTTTGAATATAGTTATCCTTGGTTTAACATTGATCATATCGGTGTGTACTTTGTGCCCAACGTAATCTTGAACCGGAATCACTTATTTTGTAGACTCCACCATGGCCAAACAAGTATATGAGTGCAACTGGGCTCCTTCTCATGTCACAGAGACGCGGCTGAACAACTTAGTCCTGACTGGCGCTTTAAGCAGTAAGAATACCATCCATTGGAGGGTCCCAGGCAAAGAATGTCCTCCCACACCTCGAGAAGGAGAGGTTGTAGTTTTGGCGGATCACCTAGCCCGAGGTTTTAATCCGCCTGGTTCAGAATTCTACCGGGATGTCTTGGCCAACTTCCAACTTCGTCCGCAAGATACTGGCCAAAATTCTGTCACCAACATATGCCATTTCCAAGTGCTCTGTGAGGTGTTCTTTCAAGAGGAACCTACAGTCGAGTTATTCCGAGATTGTTTCCATCTAAACCGCCGCACAGAATTTACTGATGGTTCCAATATGGAATTGGGTGGCATGGCGATTCAGAAGCGGAAAGAGGTTACTTACCCTCACGCAAAACTGCACAGCCATCCCCAAGAATGGAATCAAACATGGTTCTATTGCAAAGATACCTCCCCTGCTAATGAAAATCCTTTGCCTGGCTTTCGTCCGGAACGGCTTAGCAACACGCACCCCTTTCCACAGAGGTTGACTGCCAAAGAAAGGAGTAAATATGCTCCCCAACTGTCCAAGCTCAGAGCCTTCATGGCCAACGGTTTAACACGGGTTGATCTCGCCCGTTGCTGGATATCCTCGAGCGTACTGCCCCTCAGTCAACGCTCCGGTTTGATGTGTGAATACACGGGCAGTGTTAACGACCCACTGCGACACGTGAACATCCAGCTTACTGACGAAGAAGTCACAGAAGCTGTGAAGAAAATTTTGAACGAACCGGAATACGTCTGCGCCCGAACCGGCCTGCTTCCTTTCTGCCCACCAACAAACCGCCAGCTGTAAGTCTGAATTTTCCCTTTCATTAACTCCGATATTATTACATCTGCTTATTATTTGACACCAATATCTCTTGAAGTAGGGCGATGATCCGTTTTGGAGCAAGAAGCTCTCGCAGGAGAAAGCAGACAAACCGGAAAGACCGACCCGGCCCAAGACAAAAGTCCTTAAAAAACCTGCTCATAAGAGGAAAACCACTGCATCCTCTGATCCGCCCGCTGATGACGATGTGGGTAATCCGGACCTTGTGGTAGAACTTGATTCACTTGGCCTGCTTTTTACACACCTTATTGATGATAATATTTGTCAGGATGATGCCGAAGCTAGCCATGCTGATGATGCAGAGGTAATTACTCTCTCTTCTGATTCGAACCTTTTGCCTTCACTAAAAATCCGTCAGGCAAACCGGAAAGTTAATTTTTCTCATCCTCTTGCTTACCTGGATCCCAAATTTCTTATGAAGACCCAATAGCACGAAGCGCGCCGCACAACTCGACACAGCGGCCAGGTAGTTACCTCCACCGGTTTACCGAACCGTCCGGTTCGGAGACGTTGTTCAGAGGTCACTAATTTGCTTGTCAGTACTTGTCCTAAAGCGGGCTGTTTTCGTCAACCGCTTAACCCATCTGACTCCGATTATCAGGTTACCTCCCACTCATCCTCTGGCGAGTCAACAGGTACTCAGCTACCACCGCTTAAAACCGTGCTTGGGTAAGCTTGCACTTATCATAATATTCCTGGTATAGTATCTTGCAACATATACTGTTTTTGATTTTGCTACTCCTTTCAGGGCCAAACCTAGGCCGAGCAAGAAGGCTCGCCTGGATAAAGCGGCCGAAGAAGAAACTACCCCTGAACCGGGCAACATCCCAGATGTTGAAGCGGCCATCCGTGAAGACGTGCCCAATGACCCGCTGGTGCATGATGAAGTTTTTATTGCTGAAGAAAGGCCTGTTGATGCCTCCGGTCCTGCCGACCAGCCTAGAAGTCCCGTTCGGATTGAAAAATCCACAAGTCCATCCAAGGCTATTGGTAAACCGACAGCCACAGTGCAAACCGGTGATGCCCAGGATGATGAAGTTGTTATCACTGGTGTTGGTCATACCGAACCAAGCAATCATGTCGCGTTGTCCAAACATACTTCCAAGGACGAATATGCCGCAATGGGCAAGGGCAAATGGAATGTCGATTTGGCAACTTATGCTCCTCTGAACACTCAAGACCTTCATTCTGGTTACCTGAACCGGCTGTATACTAGTCACGATTATGACGCTGGCCTAGTGAACATGATGAAGGAAAAATTTGAGGTAACTTCCATATGCCTCTTCCTGCTTGTATATTTTGTAATCTTGCCGATTCTCCTAGCCCCCAAGGGCCGGTTTATAAACTTCTTTCAAACCGGGACTTGCAAAATATAAAGCTGAATACTTCAGAATGTGCTGATGTAGCCCCCAAGGGCCGGTTCAACTGAATGTAGTTAAACCGGGAATTTAAGTAATTGAATATAGCAACATCAGAACTTATTTGAGCACATAGCCATTAGCCCCCAAGTGCCAAGTTGAATACTTGTATTGAGCTTGGGACTTTGCAATCAATTGATAGTTGTAGATCAAATAGGCATTAGCCCCCAAGTACCAAGTGCATAACTCGTTATGTGGTTGGTACTTCAATTCTTATACCGTTTATTAAACCATATAACTGTCTGAATGCAGGCTGAGCTGAAGACCAAAGAAAATCAACTCACCAATCTTCAAGAAAACTTAAAACCCAACAAGCTGAAACCTCCAAAGCGAAAGAGGAGTTGACCAGTGCTTTAAGGGTTATGGAACAGCTGAAGGAGGGCTTCAAGAAAGATCGGGCGGATTGGGCCACTGAGAAAGCCGCTTTGACCAAGAAGATTGAAACTGTTGAAGCTGCCCTTAAACCGGTAACAGATGAACTGACCAGCGTAAAGCGACAAGTGCATGCAATGACTGCCGCCATCTTTGGTAAGTGTCCTTTGACTTCTGTGATAATTTTGACCTTCGTATGATAGGTCCGTTTTGTGAACTTTTCTATCATGTCACAGGCACCCGCATTAGTCACTTGGGGTCAGATGTTCGGATGAAATTGAAAGCTGCCTACACATTAATCGAACAGCTGTATACTGGAGCGCAGCGGATCATCTCGACTGCATCACATAACAATCCGGCACCCACGTTAATCCAAGATACTCTTAAGAGATTGTCAATGCTTCCCTCCCGGATTGAAGAGCTGAAGAAATCTGCTGCTCGAACCGGTGCCATCAACGCCTTAATCCGAGCAAAGGCATGGGTGCCAGACTTGGATCCTGTTGAAGCAGCTCAGGGCTATCCCAGTTTGAAGATGATCTGAGAGCAATAAATCGGGCGGTGCGCCCTTTGGCTTGTCAATTGGTAGAAGAAGCAGATTTGACGCATTATCAAGCTCAATATAACAATCAGAACAAACGAGTGGCTGCACCAGTTCCCGAAGCAGAAAATCTGATCCCGCCAATCCGTAAGCATACTTATGCTCCTGATATTGAACCGTCTTCACTGATCCATGATGAAGCTGTTTTTCAAGCCTTAATGGGAATCGACTGGACCACTGTTGACTTCCAGCCGCTGGGTAGGGCAGAAGAAGCTGAAGCGGTGCAGGACGACCCACGACCATCAGACCAAGTCGGTGACCAAGCGTGAACCGGAGATCGGTTTAAATGGCTGCCTTGTTATATTCTGCCAGAAAAACAATGATCTTATTTGGGCACCATGTTGCCTTGTAATAGGATAGCCAACACTTCTGCTTCTAAGATGCCTTCGTGCATCGGTATTGATACTTCTGTTTGAAAGATCAAAACTGCCAATCTATATCTCCTACAATCATAAAATCTTAAACGACCAGGGCGGTTGTACTGCCAGCCGGTTTATGAACTTCATATATATATGCAAGGAGATTGACATATATGATCAAATTTTGTGATACAAAATACGTGCCATCATTGTGCATGAAGTAGGCTTTAGCCAATCTTGAAACGGAGGCTTGATAAACCTATACCGTTTATGGGAGAAAACAGCTCCTGTGTGTATAATGCCGGTTTACTATGTAAACCGTGCCTGGTCATAATAAACATTTTGTTACTCCAAAATAGGACGTTTAACAGAAAAAATCAAACCGGGTAAATAATCTCCGGTTTAAAAATGGACCGTGTTCCGCCGAATTTGCAGCTTGAACCGGTGTAAAACATTGTTAATTTGAGAACGCAACCAAGATAAAACAGCAGTTAGCAAGAAAAATATAGAAGCAAAGGCAATGATAAAATCGTTTGCAAAAAAGAGGCTTTACTGAGCCAATCAGATGGCGTTACCATGGTCGGACACGACCAAGCTCCCAATAGGTGTAGCTATGGTTCAAGTCAGCTAGGTCCCCAATTGAAACCGTGGCATTTATGCTGATCAAGTGGCATGGCAATGGTTCGGGTTCGACCAAGCCCCCAAGTGATTCTATGGCCTTTAGGCCGATCAAGAGGCGTGACTGGTTCAGACTTGACCATGTCCCCAAGTGATCTGGTGGCTTTCGCCTATCAAAAGGTGTTGCATCGGTTCGGACACGACCGAGCCCACTAGTGATATTTATAATTTTTGCAAGGGGTAAACCAGAGGCCGCTTTAAGGAAGAACAACTCCATGTAACCACGCATGATGTAAAAGAACAGATACCCCGCTTTAGCTGAGGATCCGGTTTATTGTATTAATAATATATACACTGTCATAGTATTTACATAAGTAGAGCCAATGGCTCAAGTATAGTAAGGCCGAAGATGAGCTATGTTCCACAGCCTGTTGGTCTCCTCTTCTGATTTGCGTGCGTCTTTTCGCTCTCGAATATCGATCAGATAGTACGACCCATTGTGCAGATTCTTGCTGACCACGAAAGGTCCCTTCCAAGGTGGGGATAACTTATGCATATCAATTTGGTATTGAATGAGCCGAAGCACCAAATCTCCTTCTTGAAAGGTTTTGGTTCTGACTCGACGACTGTGATAGCGACGAAGATCCTGTTGGTAAATCGCCGAGCGGGCAGCTGCTATGTCTCACTCTTCATCCAACCGGTCCAAAGCGTCTTGTCGAGCTGTATCGTTGTCCGCTTCAACATAAGCCGCCACACGAGGTGAATCGTGACGGATATCACTAGGGAGAACCGCCTCCTCTCCATAGACCATGAAGAACGGCGTGTATCCCGTTGATCTGTTGGGTGTGGTATTAATGCTCCATAACACGGATGGTAACTCTTCTACCCAACAACCAGGCGTCCTTTGCAAAGGAACCATAAGTCGTGGCTTGATGCCTCTCAAGATCTCTTGATTAGCTCATTCTGCTTGACCATTGGACTGTGGGTGCGCCACTGATGAAACATCAAGGCGAATGTGCTCCCGTTCGCAGAACTCCTTCATGCCACCCTTGGACAAATTGGTACCATTGTGTGTGATGATACTGTGTGGAAAGCCAAACCGGAAAATCACATTTTTGATGAACTGAACCGTCGTGGCTGCATCACACTTGCTAACAGGTTCTGCCTCCACCCACTTTGTAAATTTATCAACCGCCACCAGGAGGTGGGTCTTCTTATCCTTTGACCTTTTGAAAGGCCCAACCATATCTAGCCCCCAAGTTGCAAACGGCCAAGTGATTGGAATCATCCTCAATTCTTGAGCCGGTACATGAGCACGTCTTGAGAACTTTTAGCAACCATCACATCGTCTGACCAGATCCTCCGCATCAGCATGGGCAGTTAATCAATAGAAACCATGGCGGAACGCTTTAGCCACCAAAGATTTTGAACCGGCGTGGTGACCACAATCCCCTTCGTGGATCTCACGCAAAATTTCACAGCCTTCCTCAGGAGATACACAGCGTTGAAACGCTCCTGATACACTGCAATGATGCAACTCGCCATTGACGATCGGCATGGACTTGGACCGCCGTATTATTTGTCTAGCCAGAGTCTCATCCTCTGGTAACTCGCCCTGGTTCATGTACGCCAGATAAGGAAGTGTCCAATCCGGAATGACGTGAAGAGCTGCCACCAATTGAGCCTCCGGGTCAGGAACAGCCAAATCCGCTTCACCTGGGAGCTTGACCGACGGGTTGTGCAATACATCAAGAAAAACATTAGGCGGGACCGGTTTATGCTGGGAGCCCAACCGGCTCAGGGCGTCCGCCGCCTCATTCTTCCGATGGTCCACGTGGTCCACCAGATAGCCCTTCAAGTGACCCGCAACAGTATCCACCTCACGACGATATGCAGCCATGAGTGGGTCTTTAGAATCCCAAGTGCCAGATACCTGTTGAGCCACTAGATCCGAGTCACCGAAGCACTTAACCCGGCTTAAACTCATCTATTTAGCCATCCGAAGACCATGGAGCAAGGCTTCATACTCGGCTGCATTGTTAGTACAAGGGAACATTAAGCGGAGAACATAACAGAACTTGTCACCTCGTGGGGAAGTTAATACGACTCCAGCCCCCGAGCTCTCCAATTGCCGTGATCCATCAAAATGGATGGTCCAATATGTGTGATCCGGTTTTTCTTCAGGGGCCTACAGCTCCGTCCAATCATTGATGAAATCGACAAGTGCTTGGGACTTCACCGCCGTCCGAGGCACGTATTTCAAACCGTGCGGCCCAAGCTCTATAGCCCACTTGGCAATCTGGCCCGTCGCTTCCCGGTTCTAGATGATATCACCCAAGGGGGCAGAACTGACCACTGTGATGGGATGCCCTTGGAAATACTGCTTCAGCTTCCGGATTGCCATAAAAACTCCATATACCAGCTTCTGCCAATGTGGATACCTTTGTTTGGAATCAATAAGCACCTCGCTGATATAATAGACCGGACGTTGAACCATATGCTCCTTGCCTGGCTCCTTCCGCTCCACCACAATAGCCACACTGACCGCGTGAGCATTAGCAGCAACATACAGCAGCAATGGCTCCTTGTCAATGGGAGCGGCAAGCACAGGCGGATTGGCCAATTGCTACTTTAAGTCCTCAAACGCCTGATCAGCAGCAGAACTCCAGACGAATTGATTCGTCTTCTTCAACATCTGATACAAAGGGATTGCCTTCTCACCAAGGCGGCTGATAAACCGGCTTAACGCAGCAATCTGGCCAGCCAAACGTTGAACGTCGTTGATACACTTCGGTTTAGCCAAGGAGGTGATGGACGTAATCTTCTCCGGATTAGCCTCAATTCCCCTGTTGGACACCAGAAAACCCAACAACTTGCCTGCCGGTACACCGAAGACACACTTGGTCGGATTGAGCATCATCTTGTACGTCCTCAGGTTATCAAAGGTTTCCTTCAAATCATCAACCAAAGTTTCCTTCTTCCTTGACTTAACCACAATATCATCCACGTAAGCATGTACATTGCGGCCAATCTGTTTGTGAAGACAATTTTGCACACACTGTTGATAGGTTTCCTGGGCACTCTTGAGCCCAAAAGGCATAGATACATAACAAAAGGCTCCAAAGGGAGTTATGAATGCCGTCTTCTCCTGGTCCTTAACCGCCATTTTGATCTGACGATAGCCGGAATATGCATCCAAAAAACTTAAACGCTCGCAACCCGCCGTAGCATCAATAATTTGATCAATACAGGGGAGGGCAAAAGGATCTGCTGGACAAGCTTTATTAAGATAAGTGTAATCCACACACATGCGCCAGGTGCCATTTTTCTTAAGGACCAGCACCGGATTAGCAAGCCATTCAGGGTGGAAAACTTCAATGATGAAGCCAGCTGCTAGGAGCCTGGCCACCTCTTCTCCAATAGCCTTGCGTCTCTCTTCGTTGAACCGGCGGAGGAACTGTTTCACCGGTTTGTATTTAGGATCCACATTAAGAGTGTGCTCAGAGAGTCGCCTCGGTACACCTGGCATGTCAGATGGCTTCCATGCAAAGATGTCCCGATTCTCACGGATGAACTCGAAGAGCACGCTTTCCTATTTCGGATCCAAATTGGCACTGATGCTGAACTGCTTGGACGAATCGCCGGGTATGAAGTCAACAAGCTTAGTCTCAGTTGCCGATGTGAACTTCAGGGCCGGATCATGCTCCATGGTAGGCTTCTTCAAAGGAGTCATATCTGCGGATCAACATTGTCCTTATAATACTTCAGCTCCTTGGTGGCACAAACCGACTCTGCATAAGCCGCATCTCCTTCTTCGCATTCCAAAGCAACCTTACGGCTTTCGTGAACCGTTATAGTCCCCTTATGACCTGGCATCTTGAGCTGCAAGTACACATAACAGGGCCGTGCCATGAACTTGGCATAGGCTGGTCGCCCAAACAGGGCGTGATACGGGCTTTGGATTTTTACCACCTCAAACGTCAGCATCTCTGATCTGGAATCATGATCATCTCCAAAGGCCACTTCCAATGCTATCTTACCAACGGGGTACGCTAACTTTCCAGGTACCACACCATGGAAAACCGTGTTCGATGGTCTGAGATCTTTATCTGTTAGCCCCATACGACGGAAGGTCTCATAGTATAGGATGTTAATACTGTACCCCCATCCATGAGTACCTTGGTGAACTTATAACCTCCCACCTGAGGCGCCACCACCAAAGCTAGTTGACCCGGATTGTCAACCCGGGGAGGGTGATCCTCTCTACTCCATATGATTGGCTGCTCTGACCAGCGTAGATATCGGGGCAAGGCCGGTTCAACATAATTAACTGCCCGCTTCTGGACCTTCCGGTCTCGCTTGTCCAAGCTAGTGGTGAACACGTGATATTGCCCACTATTCAATTGTTTTGGGTTGCTCTGGTAACCCGACTGCTGATGTTGCTGATTGTAACCACCCTCGTTATTCTGATTATTCTGATTGTTATGTCCGCCCGGATTACCATTAAATCCTGAACCGGAATTTCCTCCACCGTAACCGGTCCCGGATCCAGAGCCACCGCCGGAGCTGGGATCATACCGGAAAGCATTAGATCTCTTGAACTCCTGCATAATGTAGCAATCCTTCCAAAGGTGGTTTGTCGGCACCTCCTTCGTCCCATGCTTCGGACAGGGCTGGTTCAACAGATAATTCAGGCGGTCCGGATTAGGACTAGGCGCTCCACTGCGATTCTGCGATTTACCCTTACGTCGCTGGCCCTTGTCCTGCGCATTTGTATTAGCAACAAAGTCCATGTTGCCATCCGCTTTACGCTTGCCTCCGCCACCATTACCTGCTGAGTGATGTTGCTGACCTTTGGAGTTGCTGTTCCTCTTTCCCTTCCCTGTCTTTTCATCATCAGACTCGGGACTATCAGAATCAGCATACTTTACCAAAGCGGCCATGAGAGTCCCCATGTCAGTGCAGTGGCACTTCATCCGTCCTAACTTCAACTTTAGGGGTCCAAACCGACAGTTGCCTTCCAAGGTTATAACTTTGGTGTCAGCGTTGATGCGGTCTGATGAATGCAGGACTTGTGAGACCCGGTGCACCCAATGAGTAGTTGATTCTCCTTCCTCCTGGACACAGGCAGCTAAATCCACTATCGACATAGGCTGCTTACACGTGTCTTTGAAGTTATTGATGAACCGGGCTCGTAACTGGCCCATGAACTGATAGAATTGGCTGGTAAGCTCATTAACCAGGTACGGGCCGTCCCTTCAAGCATCATGGTGAAATACTTTGCACACGCGGCATCATCCACATCAAGCATCTCCATGGCCATCTCATAGCTCTCCACCCATGTCTCTGGAGGTTGATCCGCCGTGTAGTTTGGTACCTTGCGCGGGCCCTTGAAATCCTTAGGCAGGCGCACATTGCGTAAAGCGGGGAGAAGGCAAGGCACCCCCAATGCGCTAGAAGTAAGCCCAGGCTCAACCGAGGTGGTCGGACGAACCGGCGTAAGCTGACGAGCTTGATGTTGTGCCGCTAACTCGGCCTCCATGCGCGCTCGGGCCCGGTCCACCACCTCCTGAGCATTATCGACACCACCGGCCGGATTGTTGCCACGGGGCGCTCCATGCTGTGCATTACTTGACACAGCTGGTTCTTCCATATGCCTGCTATAACTCCGGCTTGGACGTGGGGTAGAATGAATCTGGTCGCGGCTGTATGAATACGCTTCCTGTTGGACCAAAGCCATCCTAAGGAGCTCCTTGACCCGGCGCGTCTCTATCGCCTACAATGAATCACCTTCAACTGGAATGGCCTCCAACCGTGCCGCAGCTGCAACAAGGTTATCCAGCGGATTGGAGTAATGACCCGGAGGTGTGGGCACAGCCTGCGGTACACCAGTATTATGACGGGGCAGATCTATTAAGCGGGGCTGGACCGGCTTGCCTGCCCCAGGTGCCTCCGCCCGGTTTACCACCGGCGGATTACCGGTTCCCGCTCCAGGGGTGTTGAAAAGGTCCCTTGCTTTGAAAACAGAAGGCAAACGGGATCAGTACTTCCTCCTCATGAGTTCTTGTGATGCGTTATGGTCCAGCATGAGCTTGTAAGCTTGCGCGTCCAAAGCGGCCTGCTCCGCAGTCATCCTGACCTCTTCGTCTGCCAAATCCGCTTTGGCCTGGGTGATCTGCTCCCTCACCTTTGCAATCTCTGCGTTGTGAGCGTCCTGATCCGCCGGGTTAGCCTCTGCCATGAGCGCAGCCAACGCATCAAATAGATCTGATAAAACTTGAACCGGCGGGTGCACAGAGCCTCCTGCCCCGGCAGCTGTTGCCGCTGCTGAACCGGAAACCATCGCCACGGCAGTCGATGAATGAAGCGCTGCTTGTGTACCGGCCATGAATATTCCAACCAGGTTGGGCAGATTGGTGGGGTCCGGAATACTGTCGCCATCGGAACAGCCCCCAATCCGGCCATCTTGTAGCTGATACAAAGACTCAGTTTCTCCGGTTGACGACTCGTCGCCAGAGTAAACGACGGTTTCGCCGCCAGATCCCGATCCATCCTCATAACTTCCTCCATGGATGACTCCCACGAAGGCACGTTTCACGGCCGGCTTAACCCGGGCAGGTCGCGCACGCTGAGCTGTCTCGACGAGGTCGGTGCAGGTGTCCAGCTCAGGGCCCGGTTCACCGATCTTGCCGATGAAAACGTGTATGCCACCAAAGGGGACCCGGTACCCGTACTAAATCGAGCCGGCCTCGGGGCCCCAGCCTGCATCATCAATGTAGATCTTGCCGCGACGACTCTCGGTCATCCGGCCCACAGCGTATCCCTCGAGTCCTTCGAAGCGGCCCTCCAAGAACTTGAAACCATCGTGCGATAGCCCCACGGTGGGCGCCAACTGTCGTGGTTTTGTCACAGCAGATGTCCTAGCGAAAGGACTTAGTCGTGGAGCCATCGCAACGGGTTAACTTGAAGGGGTTAAAGCGGACACAGGGACACAGAGAGTTTATACTAGTTCGGCCCCTTCGATGAAGGTAAAAGCCTATGTCTAGTTGTGATGGAATTAATGGGGTTTCGATGACTAGGGAGCAAACAAGCTTCGCCTAAGTCTCGAGTTGTGGTTGTCTGTCTTTGAACCGCTGTCGGGTCGTCCCCTTATATGCACGGGTGACGCCCGTCGGTTCTCAGAGTCCCAATCACCGGTTCATACTCGTACCCGGGTTGGTCTCTTCTTATTCCTAACTTACAATACAAGTTTACATACAAAGCTGGTTTACAGCTACAAGTGTTGAACCGACTACGGCCTTGGGCCTTCATCTATCTTCTTGGGCTTTAACGCTCTTGGACTACTGATGAAGTTAATCCGGCCCAGGTAGGCCGGTTTACGCCCAATAGTATTATCCCCAACAGGTGCACTAGTTCGGCGAAGAGATGATGATACAAGTGTAGTATGGATAATAGATATAGGTTTTTGTAATCTGAAAATATAAAAATAGCAAGTTAGCAAGTGATAAAAGTGAGCACGAACGGTATTGCAATGTGTTGAAACCAGGCCTAGGCTTCATACTTTCTCTAGTGCATGTTCTCTCAACAATAATAACATAATTGGATCATATAACTATTCCTCAACATGCAACAAAGAGTCACTCCAAAGTCACTAATAGAGGAGAACAAACGAAGAGATTATTTTAGGGTACGAAAACACCTCAAAGTTATCCTTTCTGATCGATCTATTCAAGAGTCTATAGTAAAATAACATGAAGTTATTCTTTCCGTTCGATCTATCATAGAGTTCGTACTAGAATAACACCTTAAGACACAAATCAACCAAAACCCTAATGTCACCTAGATACTCCAATGTCACCTCAAGTATCCGTGGGCATGATTATACGATATGCATCAAACAATCTTAGATTCATATATTCAACCAACACAAAGTACTTCAAAGAGTGCCCCAAAGTTTCTACCGGAGAGTCGAGACGAAAACGTGTGCCAACCCCTATGCATAAGTTCACGAGGTCACAGAACCCGCAAGTTGATCACCAAAACATACATCAAGTGAATCACGTGATATCCCATTGCCACCACAGATACGCATATGCAAGACATACATCAAGTGTTCCCAAATCCTTAAAGACTCAATCCGATAAGATAACTTCAAAGGGAAAACTCAACCCATTACAAGAGAGTAGAGGAGAGAAACATCATAAGATCCAACTATAATAGCAAAGCTCACGATACATCAAGATCGTGTCGAATCAAGAACACGAGAGAGAGACAGAGAGAGAGAGAGGGAGAGAGAGAGATCAAACACATAGCTACTTGTACATACCCTCAGCCCTGAGGGTGAACTACTCCCTCCTCGTCATGGAGAGCGCCGGGATGATGAAGATGGCCACCAGTGAGGGTTCCCCCCTCCTGCAGGGTGCCGGAACAGGGTCCCGATCTATTCTGTTCCCCGATGTTTTAGGGTATATGGATATATATAGGCGAAAGAAGACGGTTAGGGGAGCCATGAGGGGCCCATGAGGGTGGGGGCGCGCCCAGGTGGCAGGTGCGCCTCCCTGCCTCCTGGCCACCTCGAAGCTTCCCTGACGTGTACTCCAAGTCTCCTGGATTGCTTCCGTTCCAAAAATAACTCTCCCGAAGATTTCACTCAGTTTGGACTCCGTTTGATATTCCTTTTCTACGGAACACTGAAATAGGCAAAAAAACAGAAACTGGCACTGGGCTCTAGGTTAAGAGGTTAGTACCAAAAATCATATAAAAGTGCTTAGTAAAGCCCATTAAACATCCAAAAGAGATAATATAATAGCATGGAACAATCAAAAATTATAGATACGTTGGAGACGTATCATCTTCTGTCATAACCCCTCTTTCTCCGTACTTGGTTCAAACATTATAGTGTGGCATGAAACCCTTATAAAGTAGGCGGGTGTGAAGGGCTTTTGAGTCAGAGTAAGATCTCGTATTCCCACAGCTAGGGCATGGACAACACATAAAACCATTCTGCTTGTTTGCCTTAGCCACTGCGAGAAAATTATGCACGCCCTCAATGTACTCGGAGGTGCGTCTGTTATCGTTCATCCATTGCCGGTTCATCTGCGTGCATTATATATAATTAAGTTTGTCAAAAACCATTACAGAACATCATGAATAGATAAGTGACCAAATTAATAGAAGTTTATCATCACATTAAAACCAAAAGTACATACATAGTTCTCAATGAACAACATATAGCTCTCCAGAGCATCTAATTAAACCATACATTGAAACTATGTAAAACATTTCAATGCAAAAACAAATGTGATCATAATCACAACTAAGGTAACACTTGATCCAACAGCATAATGATACCAAGCCTCGGTATGAATTGGATATTTTTTAATCTTTCTAATCTTCAAGCTCATTGCATCCATCTTGATCTTGGGATCATCGACGACATCCGCAACATGCAACTCCAATATCATCTTGTCCTCCTCAAATTTTTTAATTTTTTCTTCAAGTAATTTTTTTCTTCTTCAACTAAATTTAACCTCTCGACAATAGGGTCGGTTGGAATTTCCGGTTCACATACCTCCTAGATAAAAAAATCTATGTCACATTGGTCGGCATAATTGTCATAGGCACTAAATGAACCAAATAGTTATAAAACATAATATATACCACATCCGAATCATAGACAGGACGAGGGCCCAAGGAGGATACTAAAACCATCGCACTATATAATAACAAACAATAATAAAAGTAAGAAAATTACACAAGTATCTATCTAAATCATACAAGTAAGAACTTTTTTCTTTTAGAAAGAAGATAAGATCAAGAGGCTCACCACGGTGGTGGCGGTGACGAGATTGGCGCGGGCGATCGATGACGGTGAGGATGGGGACGAGACAGTACGGACCGCCAAACCTAGACAAATCTCGAAGAAATGGAGTTTGGACAAGCAACTTCGAGAGGAGAAAGCTTAAGTGTGCTTCGGGCATTTCATCGAACACCTCATGTGCATAGGAGGTGAGCTAGAGCGCCACAAAGCTCTCCCCTCGCCGGCCAGAAAAATAGAGCAGTGGAGTGCTCTGCTCACGGGCGAGGGGGTATATATAGGCATCTCATTGGTCCCGGTTCGTGGTTGGAACCGAGATTAAAGGACCCCCTTTGGTCCCAGTTCCAGCCATGCATGAACCGGGACCAATGGTTGTGGGCCAGGAACGAGGCCCATTGGTCCCGGTTCGTGTCTGGAACCGGGACCAAAGGGGCCAGGAAAACCGGGACCAATGCCCCACGAGGCCCGGCCGGCCGCCTGGCCTCACGAACCGGGACCTATGCCCCCATGGGTCCCGGTTCGTGACTGAACCGGGACTAATGGGCTGGCCCGGCCTGGACCAAATCCCTGTTTTCTACTAGTCCATTAATCTTATATAATTCTCAAAACTTATGCCTTAGATTTAATACTTGTTTGTTGAGCCTTAAAACTTAATTCATCAAGGCCATGAACATGTTTGATTCTGGAATTAATCTTTCACAATGTCATAGGTCTAACAGATATCTTTTGACAAGTTACTCGAATAATCTGCACTCTTACATAATGAGTCCCGGGATAAATAATCTTAAGAAAACTCCTCATTCTTTAAATTCATGTGGATCAGGGACATGAATCCATATCTCAAACATTTAGGGATCAAAGCATGTCACGACTTTAGTTTGCATCTTTAACGATGCCTTTAGGAGATTGGGTAGAGCCATTCCACAATATGGCTCCCCCGCAAGCAGTGGAGAATCCAGGTGGAAAATGAAGGGTGGGCTCAAAATTAACGACGGAAAAAAACAAACATTCCTTTGAAAAAAAATCATCTTGTAATTCTTTTGTCCAAATAACCTGAGATTTTTCCAGATAACTACTGAAAACATGTACTTGCTCCGTCTCAAAATAAGTGTCTCAACATTACTACAACTTTGTACTAAAGTTAGTGCAAAGTTAAGACACTTATTTTGGGACGGAGGGACTGGTATTTACTGGATTTTTTCTGATTTTTTTAAATATATGAATTTTTGAACCATATTATGAATCAGCTTAGCTAAATAGCCATAATTTCCTAGTCCATTTATTTCAAATGTGCTCAAACTTTCTGAGAATACTACTAGAAACATGTACTCCCTCCGTCCCATAATGTAAGACATTTTTTTATACTACACTAGTGTCAAAAACGGCTTACATAATTGGACGGAGGGAGTAGTATTACCTGGAATTTTTGAACCAAAATTTGAATCTGCTTAGCTAAATAGCCATAATCTCCTAGTCCATTTGTCCAAATGTGCACAATTTTTATTTCAAAATACTATTGGAAACATGTAGTATTTATTGTATTATTTTTGAAACTTTTGAAACGAGTGTAGCCTTCTTTTGTGGAAAAAATGGACTGCACTGCTGCTGTTCGCTCGGGGAGATGTGATGCACTGCTACTATTCGCTATGGCCTATGAGCACTAGCAATTGGGTTGTTGCCGTATTGGGCTGCTGGGCTGAGATGAAATATAGTAGTAAAAAAGAAATATTTTTCTTGAGGGTAGGCTAGAGCCTGTTTAAACCAAGCTAGTGGACTCGTCACTGCCCATAAGGGTGAAACTTTTGTCAATAAAACTTCTGTAAATTCACACCTTGCCAAATATCTTAGCGGTCCACAACTTGGTGGTTACCGTTATATTTAAATGCGAGCATGCAATCCCTTAGTGTGATTTATCACACATCATTCCTTTAGTGCTGACGCCAACAATGCAATGCTTTTCTTAATAATTTTCCAGGGGTCCAGTCCAGGACTTATGTCTGTCAGTTATCTCGGTCTCATAAAATTAAAAGGGCACATAATAACATAAGCATTAGTGACAACATGAGAAAAACTTATTGCCCTTTGTGGGAGTGAACATAAATCTTTAGAATGAACTTTAATACTCCCCTTTATGGACCAAACTTAGTGAATCTTCAAAATGCAAAGAACATAACTAAGATTAATTTACTAGCCCGAGGAAAAACCTCAGGTCTTACGCAATATCCATATTGCTTATTGTCAACATAATCTTATCTATAACTATACTAATTCTGTACTCCCAAGAGATTGCCACGTTAATCAGTAATTATGAGCCGTACATCTGATGGGACCGACTTATTACTGTGTAGATTAACCCGAGTATAAAATAGAAAAAAGGTACAATCCGGTATAGAAACTCCTTGATTTCAATGTTAAAAAGAAGTCCCGATTATCTTTACACGATTACAGTGTAGATTAAACCGAGTATATAAACAGAAAAAAGTTACAATCCGGTATAAAAAATGCTCCTTGATTTAAATGTTAAAAAGAAGTCCTGGTTATCTTTACACGATGGAAAGAAAATCCACCGTGATGTCTTCCTTTCAAGAGTCCTCAATCTCCACTTTTTCTCTCTCGACATTGGAAAATAAGTTCACCATGGGCAAGGATCGTGGCCTGTAGCAAGGAGAGGAAGATCAAATGACGCATGTGGCCAATCTTGCAATAAAAAAAACACCCGTGATTTGCTTTTTGAAAAGATTCAATCCCGTATTTCTCATAACAAAAAGGAAAAACTCAATCCCGTAGAGCCGGATGAGTTCTGTCTTTTCCCGACACCTTCACTTTGTCAACTCTCACACCCTAACCCTAGGTCTGAGAAAATACAAGCCCTGGCCCTCAAAGTTATAATCACACAACACGCAGTCGTGGTGGCCGACCTACGCCATTGTGGCGCCATCTAATCAAACTGAGGCTCACCGGACATATAAAGCATTGCGGCACCATCGACGGTAGAGCCGGCCGTCAAACACACATACGCGTTGGACATCCAAACTGTCGAAGGCGAAGGCAACCCGACTGGCCGACTCTCAAAGATACCACTAGGTTTCGGTAATGCAAGGTTCCGAGAGTACTAACCAGATTGTCGGACATATCATACACCTCGTCATTATTGAGCTTCTTGCCTGAATCGAATATGTTGATCTGTTTGTAAAGAAGGTTGATGCAGCATATGATCCAATGTCGTTTGTGGGGGATGGCGAAGTACAGCTAGAAATTATTAAGGTAAGAAGCATATGAATGTTCAGATTCAAACATTTATTGTATGTCAACAGAAACCACAAAAAATGGTAGTAAGCGTACGAGATCCTTTGACTTGAGCGAGCCCTCTTGGTATGCGGTGTTGAATTCACGAAGGCAATTGCTAGCATCGAATTTGTCCTCGGGAACAAGTAGTTTGGACCAATGAAAGGTTGAAACAACATCTTAGGAATTCTATATCATGTAAACAATGAAACATCAGAGGCAAGGATGAAATGTAGTTACCCTCAAAGATTGTGAGAATGCATATTTGGTTGGAAGAGCGGAGCCACATGTCTCAATTGATTGTTCGAGGTTGAATTGTCGAATGTAGAGCTCCATTGTATGAGTGTCAATGAACCCACGTGGTTTCGTTGCCTCGCGAAAGTGTTCATATGATATGTGATACCTGCCGTAATCAACAAAAGGTGGCCTGGGAGAACACATGGAAAAGATTACGCCCTATAAGTAATTGGTGGAAGCATTGTTTCATAGTTTGTAAGCAAGAGTAGCCTATTGTGGAAGCATACGTTGGTGTTAAATGAAACACATACATAATAAACAGCATGAAGAATATGAAGGCAATGCATGTGATAGATTAGAAAAGATGGAAAATGTAACCTGTTTTCTTTTTTAGTCGGAGGTCACACGCATTTGGTAGTAATGTATTTGTTGTACAGGTCAATTGAGGAAGTGTTAATCTTGAGCTTCTTTAGTCTTGTGTCCTCAGTTTTTTGAAGACAAGCTCGCTTCTTCCTATTCTTCTTTTCTCGAGTTTGGGTGCCAATGGTTTCAGGGACATCCATCGTGGTGCGTTGTTGTACCTGAATGGATCATAGTTTGTACTACCTCCGTAAATTAATATAAGAGCATTTAGAATACTAAAATAGTGATCTAAACACTCTTATATTAGTTTATAGAGGGAGTAGAATATATGTTGTTGTTAATGGTGGTTGTTCAAGAGAGATTGGAGTTTTGTAGTGAGAGTGTGTTGCAAAGTGTGCATCTGTACCTCGGGCACAATACGGATGCTGCTTGGTCCTTCGGTTCCATTTTCCTAAATTGAAGTATGCAAACAAATTGGTGGAAACTTGAGAAATAGGTAATGGAAGCTACAAATGGGGTGAAAGGATGCATTGTTGAGAAATGAATGGAGATATGTAATAGACATATTTAAAGGAAGGTACAAATTGTGGTTGTTGGAAACATGAGAAAATGTAATGGAAGCTACAAGTAGGGTGAATTGATGCAGTGTTAAGAAATGAAAAAATGCACCTTGTTGAGCTGGGTTGGGGATGTTGGTGGTAGAATTTGTACAGTGGATGTTCCGTGACTGATGTGTGGCAAGTTTGAGCCCACTGTTGACATGGTTGTTGGCCCTGCAATTTCTGAGATATATGCAGGTGGTGTTAGTGAAGAACAATTAGTAAAAGTCAGCTTGGCAATTGTATACGATGCACTGACCTGGAGTTGAGGATTGTGCAAATGTAGTAGCAGCATCAGCAGTTTGTGCTTGTTGTGATGACGGAGATGGTTCGGACCATACTTGAGTCCAAGTCTGACTAGGTGGTAGGAAACTGTAATTCAGATCTTCGTACAAAGCAAGGATCATCAACCTTGTATCTTCCTCTCTGGTGGATTTGTCCGTAACAGGAGCGGATGTAGAAGCAACAATATGGTTAATGTGAGGTGTTTTCCCGACACTTTTCTCCACTTCATCGGCGTATGCAGTTGCTTCCTGCCAA
Source organism: Aegilops umbellulata (assembly GCA_032464435.1). Lineage (NCBI taxonomy): Eukaryota > Viridiplantae > Streptophyta > Magnoliopsida > Poales > Poaceae > Aegilops > Aegilops umbellulata. Next base: position 439,641,451 of record CP136060.1, read on the forward strand.
AACCTGGTGTCGGGTGTGGCGTTTGTCCCATTTTCTTGAGCATTTTCGGTAGATGAGTCTTGGACTACCCTAGGAGGTGAAGAATAGGTAGGTGGTATTGGAGTATGATTTTTTGTGGCAGCAGTATGATTTTTTGTGGCAGCAATCACATTTTTGCGTGCAGTTTATTAAGACGTGATGTGGCTTTTGAAATATCTTCTGCCCATTTGCATTATGCCTTTGCAAAATTGGAAGTATGAACACTGGTAGTTCCTGCATGAACAAAGGGTTTTAAAAATTAATATTTTGGAAGCATGTAATTTGAAGCATGAAGACAATCTAGTAGAAAGGTAGTAGCATGGGTTAATGTATAGAATTAGTGGTTGTTGTTTTCCCTTATGCTAGATGGAAGCGTGAAAACTATGCAATGACAACATTAAGATAAGGAGGTAGAAGCATGGTTTGCTTTATAGAACTTGTCGATGATGTTGATGGCATGTTATTTATGTAATACGTGAGCAAGGGAAAATTGAAAATGTTGTATCTCAGATTGCTTGATAGGTGATGTAGGGACCTGGTGATGCATGTCATGTTGTGAAGCACGGAAGAATAGATCATAAAACCCAAAATAAACATGGAGTAGAAGTTATGAAAATAAAATTAAGTTATGACATGAGCAAAACAATGAGTGGGTACCTGAGCAGCATGGTTGGTACAATCAGTTTCTGTTTGCTGTATGTATGGTTGTTGAGTAGGTTGCTCTTTGTAGTTTGCTTCTTGGATGGCATATGGGGTGGTGTCGGGTGCACGAAACTGCAAAAGAAATGCACCATTAAAAGAAAATGGTGGGTACAATATAGTGAATCATGGTGGATCGTTAGTAGAATAAAAATGCTTAAATGCAGATGTATATGGAGAAAGATAAATGGTTTGCATCTATTTTAAGCAAGGACTACAGAAAATGGTATAGAACGCATAATTGTTTTCTTTTGTCTTACCGGTCGCGCGCCATATAAATGTGGGTTGAGGGTCAGTCTACTTTCATCGTGTAGCATGACAAAATCGAAGTCTTCGTCGGATACATGGGATGCACTGGGAAGTGAGTAATTTATGCGATGCGTCGACAAAGATAATTCAGGAAAGTCAAGATGGTCCATGTATATAATCTGGAATAAAAGGTCGGATCAGAACATGTGAATTTAAATAAAAAGAATAAGGCTATTAAATTTAACATAGTAGAAAATGTGTAGTATAGTGTGGATACAGCGAGCCAAGGTAGGCAGCTACCAACCAAATTTTTTTTGAAGACACCATCTAATAGTGCTTTTTCTTCTTCTTTTGGAATGTATCGATCTCAGACATGACATCTTTCAGAATTAGATCTCCCCATGCATACTCGCAAACCTCGTCAGCAACTTCAAGGCTCCCTAAATACTCCAAAGGAATCATATTTTCAGTTCCAGGTGCCATATGAGTAGCCAATGCTACTAGGAAGAAGGTTCTGAAGAAGGTCTCGTCATCTAAATCATTGCCTTCTTCTAGCATAGTTGCAGCATAGTGAATGGGCGCCCGTCTCCATGTTCATATTCCGTCTTGTAGAATTCTTGATGAGGTGATTCTTCATGCTTGCTTATGATAACCACAGGCCTAGTACCAGCAGGAAGTCCAAGAACCTTTTCAACCATTTGTCGAGTAAATAGGATGCTGGTATTGTTTCGTGGATTCCGAAATTCACCTACCTTCGGATCAATCCGGTCAATGATCCATTCTAGCAGACCCCCTGGAGCTGAGAATTTGCTAATATTAAGTAGATTACCCCTCTTTTTTAAATGAGGTCTTTCCTTCTCTGTGGGAGACCCTTGACAATATCATGTAAGCGACTAGCTGAATATCGACTCTGGAGCATGATTGACTCATTTTTACTCATTGTTGAGTGTCACCTGAGAACACACGGAATGCACTATGCTAGCATTTCTGTAAATATGTTTTGTTAGGAATGAAGTGATAGATTTCCTCTGTTCTGGAATTATTTGTATGGAAGCAATACACTAGAAATAACAGTATATATTAGTTGACTGATGACATGTAGAATGACAGAAGCACGAAATATGGACACTAAAAGCCCGGCGCATGATATTGAAATAAGTAAGCTTGGTGCCAGGTTGGGGATGCATATGTTAGAATTTTTGGCATGGAAGCATTTTTCTGTAAAAACTGTATCCAGAAGGGGACAATTTATAAGCAATTTTGTGTGATGGTGTCATGGAATTTAGGGTGCATGTCGTGCAATTTAGGGTGCATTTTTTGTCTTAGATGGAAGCATGGAATTTCAAAAAGGGTTAAACATAACGAATTTAGCGCCAATATGGGGCTATGTTTACTTCGATGCTCTGTTTACAGGAAGCACTGTAGGGTGCATTGAAAAGGAAGTGTCGCAGCAATTCTAAAATAGATTAGAAGCACCGACAAAAAATGAAACAACTGAATAATTGGAACAATACTAGGCTGGCAATGAACATAAATAACAATTTTCATCCAGCTGATGGATGAATTGCACATCAAAATTTGTTGCAAAATTTACAAACCCCCAAATGTGGGGCACTCCACGAAGTGCACATACCTTTGATTCGGGATTGGGGAGCTTTCAAATAGGGCCGCAATTTTGAAATCCAAAGGCAGCCAATACTCAGGCTAGCTGATCCAAATCAATGGGGATGCAGCCGATTTAGTAGATGGGATAACCTAGCTGTAACACCCTAGATTTTAGCTTTTTCTTTTTCCTTTCTTTTTCCTTGGATTATTGTTTTGATTTGTTTTTCCGTGGCTCTGTGATCCTAAAACTTGGGAAGATCATGTCTTCCTAGGTTTCATAGTGGCTTTTCATTCTCAAAACCATCCTAATATCATGTCATTTCCCATCTTAGCCCAATCTCAATATTCTTTTTATTGGAATATTAATTTTTCTATTAAAGGAATAACCTTTTGCCTTAGGTTGTGAGACAACCTATATTTCTGTGACTCCCAAAATTCCCAGATAATTCTCATAATTTTTTGGGTCATATCCTCCTCAAATATGTCAAAATTCTTCCTTGGCATCATCAAAGATAATTCACAAATATTCCTTTTCTCATTCTGCCCTAAGTGGCTTTTTGAGAAGGAAGTGTCATTTATCTTTGCTTGATTGACCCCAAATTTTTTGGACACCTTTTCCTGTCCATATCATTGCCTCCTGTCCAAATTCAACTCAATTTTCGTAGTGAATATTCCAGACCAATTTTTCAAAGTTCCTGTATGAGGGAAATCTTTGTGAAGGAAGTAATAGCTAGCTAGGTTAATCCAAATGAGTTGAAATTTTGCAAGGTCCTTCATATGATAAAATCATAACTCTCCTCAAGATTTGGGCTCATTTCATCACTCTATGTGAGCTCAGCGTCAAATCTTGGTTTCTGGTCAGATTTTCATGTTGTGAAGCAACTATATTTTATCTTGCTTCAATTAAACTGAAACTTTACGAGGACATTATCCTATCCATATAAACTCTCTACACAAATTTTTGGCTCATTTTATCTAGCCAATTGTTCTCAGCTATTTTTCTTAAATTCTGTCCAGAGAGCTGCATTGTGAAGCAAGTACCATTTTGGTATTTCCAAATGGCATGAAACTTTAACATCAGCTTCATACCATCAAATGACTCATCTCCTCTAAAATTCAGCTCAATCCAACTTTATATGGGTGTGCTACTTCATATTTTGCATTTCTGTCCAGTCTGGTGGTTTCTACAGCAAGTACCAGCTAAACCCCTCCTCTTAAGATGATACTTGGCCACCTCAGTGATCGTAGCACATAATAACACCATGCCAAATACCAGAGTCTATCCCCGCTCGAATCTTCCTCACTGTAGCACAAACACCTTACTGTTGATCTGCTTTGGAGCTAGGTGCCAATCACTTCTTTGCCCATGAGATCACTTCTTTCGTCATTGATACTAAGGGCAGTATGGACTATCTACTGGACATGGTCGAGCTGGCCAAAACACGCCGCGTGCGCCAGTTCATGCGGTGACCATGGATCCTGCCAGCCAAAACTCGCGCTCTGGCTGACCGCGTGCCCTGTAGCCGCCCTCTTCCTCCGCGTCTCGACTCTCTCCTTGTCTAGGAGCTCCCCCGTGCTCGTCTGCATCGTCCTGTGCCCGAGTCCTCTCCTGCCACGCCGTCGTCGAGCGATGGCAGTCGTGCCCGTGCCGCAAACAGCTCATGCCCTCCATTAATGCTCAGCTCGTGCTCGCCCGTGAGCTCTAGAGCCCTCCCCCGTGGCTATATAAGCGCCCCCGAGCTCCTCCACACCTCACCATCCCTTCCCCTGCCTCTTTTGCCCACCGGAGCAGCTCTCCCTCGCCGTTTCTTCCTCTGACCACCGCGACCATCGCCGGCCTCTGCCCGAATTCGTGCAAGCCAGAGCCTCTCCCCTCCTCCTTTTTCCACAAGAATCTCACCCACACACCAGGGATCCTCCTCCTCTCCTTATCACGTCGCCGGAGCCCCTGATCGGGAGGCCCCTGACTGGTGGCCTCCGTCTAGCCGGAGACGGCCGGGACCGGCCGGGCCCCTCACCGGCGCCCCTCCCCTGTCCTCCTCTGGTTCTGATCGAGGGACGGGAGGAGGAAGACGACGACCGCGCCAGAGCCCCCTGCCCGTGGGCCCCGCTTGTAAGTGACTATGGGCCGGGCCCATCTCTGTTTTAAGTGGAAACGGTTTTCCTGTCAATACGTTTTCATTTAGGGAAAGCGTATTATAAATCTACTTCGGTTGAGAAGTCGTTTTCTAGTGCAGAAGACGTATTTCCCGCAAATGCTCTTTCTATTTTCAGCCACCAGGGACATGTTGGTGAAGAAATTTTCACATATTGGTCCCTGGTGTTCAACCCCTCGTATCTTTTCACCCTCCGATTCAGGTGAATCCAACGCCTACTTCTTCGTCTCGTCGAGCCCGTCATGTTGGTATGATTTTCATAAGGTGTTGACACTGTGAAAATGACCATTTTGCCATTGCCCAATTCTAGCCCCCTCCGAGAGAGAAGCGTTCCAGTGAATCGTTCCGTGACTTCACCGCACTTCTTCCCAGAGCATTCTTCATCCCCAGGCAAGCCACGACAGCCACTTGCATGATGGATTTGAAGTAGCCATGGTTTTCACTTGAATATTTAATAAATTACTGCTCGTTTAATACTGCTTGTACCGTTTCGGTTATGCTTATGGATACATGCTTATCTTCATGTTATGTTCCTATGCACCTTGTTAGTATGTACTACTTGCTAGTATTATTCTCATATGTCATGCTTGGTAGAAGTACATGTTGGTGATAGTGATGTTCATCTTATGCATGATTACCATCTATTTTGAAGTACCTGTGTTATGTACGACCATCGCTATGCCATGTTTTTCTGCATCAAGTAGAATAAGTGCTTTATTATTGTTGTTGCTAATGATTCATATGGTTATGTTGCCCATCCATGTTTATGGTAATATCATGCTCATGTGCATGGTTATCATGTTTTTATGACTCAGCATCATTTGCATTCATGTTTAACCAGACTTTAATTGAACTTGAACACCTGTTGGTTGAGTCATAGTGCCATCGAAAACGAACTGACCAGTGCAGCCACACTTTCTTTATGGGGGCTCCTAACTTGGTATATTGCCATGACTCTCGCTGGTGCTTCCAACTAGGGAAGGTTATGGGAGCGTCCAACCCTGATCAGGTAGGCAGACATAAGCCTTGTTTGCCCGTGTTTGGTATTGAGATCTCATGTCCTTGTTTGTGACGATTCTTTTGCCATGACGGTGGTCGTTGGATGTCCGGAGTGGCATCGGGGCCACCCATGACTTAGCCCAAGGGGGAGTTTGTCAGAGTGGTCGGGAGAGTGTCATGGCAATAGATCGTATTTGTCGGAACGTCGTTGGTCCACCCGAATGGGGTACGAGGCCATGGGTTCCGTGGTGTGGGTACAGTGTGCTAACCCCTGCAGAGTGTTTAATCTATTGATAGCCGTGCCCACGGATATGGGCCCAGTTCGTAGTAGGTCACACTATGTGTCAACAGTAATAATAACCTGTTTAATAATAACCCCGGTTCGGTGATAAAAGAAGTGGTTGGTTCTTATGTGATCGTGAGAGGATCACAGTGGTATCGAGGATACCGAAGTTGGTTGAGGTGTATGGTGTTATGCAAGAATCAAGGGTAATGGTCAAGCTCCTTGTGGTCATGAATAATTACTACGGTATTGTTAACACCAAGGTTGATTTGATCCTGAGATGATCGTGTGATGACCATGATGGTAAGTGATTCATGTGGTGGTTACGAGGTAACCCCGAACCGAGTAAGTTGGTGCATAATATTGTTAACATGTTGCATGCTAGTATCCTCATATGTTCATGCCATGCTCATCTGGTATTGTTCTAGCTGTATCATGTTCATCTTGTGCATGCCATGTGTTCTTCTAGTATCATGATCATCTTTGCTAAGTAACCTATAAATGCCATGCTGTTGTTTATCTTGATTTCTTTGGTTGTTGTGAGCTTGCAATTACATTCAACGTACTGAGCTGGCGTGTCATGCCAGTTTGCAGGTCATGCCTTGTCTGCTTGCTTGTTTGCCGAGGATCCTGTAGGATAAACATTCCAGCTAGCGCCCCTGCAGAGTGGAGTCCATCGTCGTCGTCGTTGTTCCGCTACTAGAATCTATTTCGCTACTATGTGCTGTTCTGCTGCTTGCATAGAGCAACATTGGCAGGCGTAGTGTCGTCGTGCCGATGAAATCCCCTTGTATCCATATCGATTGTAATAAAGACCTGATTTGCCGTATTCCAGAGACTTACCTCGATCTCTGGGCTGGAATACGGGTCGTTCCGGTCTCTGAGCCGGGGTGCCACACTAGCGACCGAGAAAACTCCGCGGAATCGCACGGGGTAGCGTCAGTGGAGTGGACTAGGTGGTAGCCATGCTGCTCGGCGGGGAGGCTCGAATGAGGAACAATGGGGCAGGAGGTTGGGCGCTGCGGTCTACCGATGCGAGGCGGATGGAGCGGTCTGGTGAGGTGGAGCTACGAGGTTGCGTCGGTGGTCAGTGTGGTCGCCGAGCGGAGAGGCGTCGTTGGCTGGAGGAGTCGCAGTGAGACGGCAGCGCAGCAGCGGATCTGGTGAGCGGGCTGGTGGCGAGGCGACTCAGGTGGGAAGCAGAGCTCGTCGAGGGCCGGTGATTAATGTTGTAGAGAGATTAGGGGAGGTGATTGCGAGCAGGGCCGAGAATATGCACGGATCAGTGTTTCCGTTACTTTTTTTAAAACGAGACGAAATCTGGAGCATCGGCTCTCCAACGAATCGATGGGGGTCAAGTGGTCTGGCGATGGCGTTTCTTCAGACTACAGGTACCAAGCGTTTACCTAAAAAAATCTATAGGCACTACATTATGTAAGGAAGGGAGTAATAAGTAAGTGATCAGCTTTCCAAAAAGCAATAAGTGAGTGGACGAGAATTTTTGTGTTTTCTTACAGCTTACTAATAGAGTTTTTTGTATTAGCAGAAGTCTAGACTTGTACTCTTGTGTTACTTCGGCGTTATAAGTTTATGTATTTGAGTAATCTAACACAACAGTTTCTCAACAGATCCGAACGACGTGGTTATCGTTAGGCAAAATTTGCTGCTCTTAATAGAAATTGAACCCACGACTTCTAGTGATTATTCCTATGACAAGCACTAGTCAGTCTAGCTCCCTTTTTGATACACAAACAACGTACATTCTACTTGTACCATATGAATATGAAATAAAAAAAATAGGTAAGGCGGGTGTCTTCGGATGTGATTATTTACATACAAACATTGTGGTAATTTTGACCCCGGCTATAAATTGTTGAAACATACCTTGGTAATTTCTATGTAAGTCGCATGGTATTTTACACACTGCATACCTCATAATTTATGTACACCCGGCCTGATAACTTTTTGACACGGAGATAAAAGTTGTTGATAAATGTACCTCTGATAACTTCTTTGTCAATAGGACGATATTATATGCACCATAGACCTGATAACTTAGGTGCAAACACCATAATAACTTTGACCCAAGGGGAAAAAGTTACTGAAAAATACCCTGGCCAATTCTATGTAAATAGATTATAATATGCACAACACGGACCTGATAACTGACGTACAAACACCATGACAACTATGAACTGGAGAAAAAATAGTTGTTGAAACCATACACCTTGTGACTTTTGTGGAAATACTATGGTATACATGCACCGTAGACCTAATAACTCAGGTACAAACATCGTTGTAACTTTTTAACCCGGGGGAAATAGTTGTTGAAAACATGTCCCAATAACTTATGTGTAAATAACATGGTAAACTCCATGGTAACTTTTGACCGAGGCAAAAAAAATATTGTTCAAAACATACCATGATAAATTTTGTATAAATAGCATGGTAACATACACACAATAGAGCTCACAACTCACGCACAAACACCACGGTAACTTTGACTGCCCGGCGGGTTGTTTAAAAATATACCTGTGATAATTCCCGTGTAAGTAGCACAGTACTATACGCACCGTATATGTGATAACTCACAACAAATACTGTGGTAACTTTGATCGGGGTGGGGGAAGGAACTTGTTTGATAACATACCCCCCGCCCCCTCCCGGTAACTTCCATGTAAATAGCACGATAATATATGCACCGCAGACTTGATAACTCATGTACAAACACTGTGGTAATTTTGACCCTTGGGGAGGAAGTTGTTTGAAAACATACCCTCCGTAACTTATGTGTAGATAGAGTGGTAATACATGGATCGCATGCATGGTAAATCACACACAAATTAAACACCGCGGTAACTTTGTCCCAGAAAAAAAGTTGTTGAAAACGTACCACGACAACTCATGTGTAAATAGCTTGACAATATACACATATTAGAGCTGATAACTTACTTAACCCAGTCCTGATAACTATTTGCACAAAGAAAAGTCGTCAGAACATATCAACATGGGATCGAATTTCGTAGGTCTCGTTGCAATTTTTTATGTGAAAACTATTTTTCGATGGGACCAACGGTTTGAATTATAAAATATTTTGAAGTTTCAAAATATAGGAGAATTTAGGATGACATTAAATGTTACCTCTAATGCCTGCACGCATGTGCATGTGAAGAGAAGATTGGAGGAACCATTTTTATGCCCCGGTAATTTCTATGTAATCAACATGATAACCTATGCTCATGGCATGATAACTTGCGTAGCACACGCGTGGTAACGTTTTGCCAAAAAAAAGGTGTCAGAACATACCAACAAGATCTAGTTTTAAAGATCTTGTCACGGCGAATCTTTTATATGAAATTGTTTTTCAATCGGACCGATGGTTTGAGCTACACACGTTTTGAAGTTAAGAAATACAAGAGAATCTAGAGTGATGTCATCAGTTTCGCCTTATGTGCACGCATGTAATTAGACTTTCTAATAAGATTCATGCGTACGTACATGAAGAAAGAGATGCACTAATAATCACAAGCATGTGGAGAAAATCCGGTTGCATGCACCCGTGGAGCTAGGAATGGCCGTCTGGTTTTATTGGTTAAATTCGGAACAGTCAGATGTTAGCACAATCCTTATGTATTCGTGCCATCCTTAACTAATTCAAAACCAGTCTCTAAGGGTTGGTCACCATGGTGGGTGGCATGCTTTCAGTTTTAGCAGAGTGTTTCTTTTCTATCTGGACTAGCAAAAGTTCGACGCCGACACTATGTTTTGCTGAAAAAAGCCTTGTGTGATGTGTGTTGAGTTTGCCTTACTATCAACAGGGACATCATCGCCACTAGAAGAGTCACACAACACATGGAGTCAAATATGGGTTAAATCACCACGCCCATCGCTCGGGGCGGCGATTCCAGATTTCATATTTATAGTAACATCGAACAAAATTAATAGTCAACTATTGTCCATCTAAATATTGGTTGTGGAGTGGCATTCACTTTCCACGATGAACACCGCAGCAAAGGTTATCAATAATAATAATAAAAAGCTTGGTTGTGCTAAGCTCGAGTTTAATGGAGTGGGGAGGGGAGGGGAGGAGGCATGGCCCACACCATTTGCAATGGTGGAGGAGGATGCTTCTAGTTCTAGTGAGGTTGGGGCATTGGTTTGTGTCATTGACATAGTGCACGGTGCGTCAACGATTCAGTTGATAGATTTTGAAGTGTAATTAAAAGGTCCACATTGCATCATAACGATTACATGACTCAAATGATTATCTCATCAAACCGTGATACAGTTGCACACGTGATGATCAATTGTTAGACTTCATAAATTTTTGTGTGTGTGTGTGTGTGTGTGTTGGGTTCGCTAGAAGAAACGTGCGTGTGCTGGGGGCAAACTTTATTATTGCTCTATGTTGTTTTGTACGACAGATGCAAGCCCGCAAACAAACAGACAACTCCACATGCTTGGCCCATAGGGAAAAGGAGCATGCTTGGCCCATAGGGGATCCGGCTAATTTCATTTTATCAGATATTATTTTTTATGTAACGGTTGTTTGATGTTAATAAAGTGCGCCCAAGGACATTCCCCTCAAAAATAAAAAATCTAAGTTTGGCCTACATGCAAAACAGGCTGACACAACAAACATGTGATGTCATCTGATATCACGTAAATGAAATCAAACTATATCTGGTCTAGATGAGTTCTAGGCACTCCTAACAATTTATATCAGAATTCAGAACTTTGAGGATCTGTCCATGCACGCGCTTGCTAAGTTTAGGATTGCACCTTCTCAAGTTGTGCCATTTTTCACAAGCAAGTACAGTATATTGGAAGTGAGATAAAAGTAAGATGGCGATCGATGTGAACAGTATGTGAACAAGAGGTGGTGCTGTGTGCAGCCGGCGATCGACCGAGTTAGCTTGGCTGCCACGATTACCCATGCACAGCAGAGCAAGCATTCTTTCTTCCTTTCTTCGCCTCGCTCCAAGTTCATTTACCCTACCGCACGGAGATCCCTTAACCTTTCCTCACACATGACTCACGACTATGCTATGGCTACGCTTCTGCTTCTCACAACTGGTTAGACATCGCCATATTCGTTCTCACAGTACATGAATGCATGCAGGACGTACGCCGGGTTAATTCTGTCTAACGATTTCCTTCTTTTACAAGTTTCGAATCAACCATGCCATACCAGCACGACCTACACAAGTAGAGTAGTACATATTTACACGAGGCATCATGCCAACCTTCCCAACTCATCCCACCTAGCTCTCTCCCCAAATCACAACCACCAGCCAATCCATCCATCGCAGCGTCCACCACGATTCCCTGCCTGCGCTTCCTCATGGCGGCAGCGACCAACACCAAGCAGAAGCAGCAGCTGCCGGTGGCGGCTAGAGGAGAGCCACCGGTCGTGGACCCCAAGTTCGAATGGGCGGACAAGGCCGGCAGCTACGTGCTCCGCCTCAGTCTCCAGGGGTTCAAGAAGGGTGACTTCAGGGTGCAGGTGGACGGCGCCGGCAGGCTCACCGTGAGCGGGGCGAGGCCGGGCTCCACCCCGGGATCCTTGCACAAGGTCTTCCAGCTGCCCTCCAACGCCAGCCTCGATGACATCGCCGGCCGCTTCGAGGCGGGCGTGCTCACGGTCACCGTGCCCAAGCGCCCGTACTCTGGTGTCCCGGCGCCGACGAGCATCGAGGAGATTAAGAGGGATAAACCTGGTGTGGCCAAGGATGACGGTGCGACCACCGCCACCGTCAGGCCGCCGCCAAGCAAAGACGTCGCCGGCGAGGAGAAGAAGACGGCCAGCAGCGACGACTGCATGAAGCCCAAGGAAGAGATCGACAAGGAGGAGGATGTGTCCAAGAAGGCCGTGGACGAGGCCACAGCAGAGAAGGCTCAACAGCAGAAGCAACCGGAGGAAGCCAGTAGACACAAGGAAGAGCAGGAAGAGCTAGCACCAGAACCAGAGGCGAAGAAGGAGCATGTAGTGAAGCCTGAGGCTCCCCAGGCGGCAGCTCCGGCGGCACCCGAGAAGCCGGCGCCGGAGCGCGAGGTTGCCATCGGCGAGAAGGACAAAGCGTTGGTTGACCAGGAGAGCCTGGCGGCGGGCGTGAGACGGCGCAGCGAGGAAGAGAAAGCCAAGGCTGCGGCCGCTGCCATGGAAGCCAAAGCGGTGCTTGAGAAGAAGGCCACGGCGTGCAGCGGCTGGAAAGAGCGCGTGGCAGGGGGGCTGGAGCAGCTGACGGACATGAAGTGGGCGGACAGCGTGGTGGAGAAGGCAAGGAACAACAAGGAGGTGGTCGCCATCGCCATCGCTGCTTTCTCGCTCGGCTTCTTCGTCTCTCATAAGCTATTCAGGAAATGAGCAGCAACAGATATGAACAAACATGTCGGTAAATGTGTACTGAAGTAAAGATAATGTTGTGATTAAAGTGTACATTGACACAACAAACATGTAACGCTATTTGTGTGTGAGCAAAGTATGTACATTGACGCAACAAACATGAAGTCGATCATAACTGGCTACAACCAAAGTTTGCAAAAGTTAGCATTTCCACTGGTGAAATCTGACAAACAATAGCATACCCGTGGCAACATACAGGTGCTGTGTAATTGTTATTTCTTCATCGCCATAGCTTCATTCCAGACGAACATGAAATCAATCATTATACTGTTAGAATTCAAGTTTATCTCCACATTGTAATCCCAACTCTATTCTATCTCTCTCCCTCCCGTAGCTGTTTAGGAGTCCTCGTCACAACCGAATACTAGCGATCGGTTTTCTCTTCTTGTAAGCCACGGCAGGGCTGTTCTGCCTCGTTCAATATAAACCAACGCGGCTCCCCTCGAGGGAGTAGGAACGCTTCCAATCTTACATGGTAATCAGAGCGACCTCTTCCCACATCTAGCCACAAAAATCGAACCAGAAGCACGTCGGTGTCGCTCTCATGTCGTCGTCAACAGGAGTCGCCCTCAACCTCGGTGCGCCTCCATCAGAGAAACTTTCGAGAGGAAACTTCATCCTCTGGAGAGCGCAAGTACTCCCAGCCCTGCGAGGTGCGCAGCTTACTGGGCTATTGGACAACTCCGACGCTGCCCCACCCAAGATGGTGGAGATCACCAAGGCGGACAAGACTTCGGCCATGGAGCCGAACCCGCTGTATGGGCCATGGATCGCCAAAGATCAACAGGTCCTCTCATACTTGCTCAACTCTATGACACCAGAAATCCTTGGACAAGTTGTCGGGAAGGAATCAACCTTCGAGCTATGGACAACGGTAACAACTCTCTTCGCCTCTCAGTCCCAATCCAGGATCGCAAACCTAAGAATTGCAATCACCACAACCAAGAAGGGCTCCATGTCAAGCTCTGTCTTCATGGCGAAGATGAAGAACCTCGCAGATGAGTTGGCCACTGCTGGCCGCTCGGTGTCAGATCCAGAGATGGTTGACTATATTCTTGCAGGCCTTGAACGCGATTATGATCCAGTAGTTGCGGCAATAGGAGCTGTCAAGAACCAGATCACACCAGATGACCTCTTCGCCCAAATCTCCGCTTTTGATCAAAGGATGGAGATGTTAGGTGACTCGTCATCAGGGAGTTTCCACACATCTGCAAACGCGGCATATAGAAGCCATGGACAGACCCGCGGGAGATCCTATCGCGGGCGAGGAGGAAGGGGGTGCGGCCGTGGTTATCGTCAGCCCTCTCCTGCAGGTAGCGGCGGCGGAAACAGAGGGCGCCCTCGACAACAACAGCAACAAAGGCGTGAACAACAGCAACAGCATGACTATCTTGAATGCCAGATTTGTCTCAAACATCATCCAGGGGGTGCACACTCATGTTGTGGCGCTATGAAGAAAACGATCAGGAGAAGAAGGGGGCACATGCTGTCTCCTACAGTGTGGATACAAATTGGTATGCTGACACCGGAGCTACAAACCACATTACCGGAGAGCTTGACAAGCTGACCATGCGGGAGAGATACAATGGAGGCGACCAAATCCACACGGCGAGTGGTTCTCGTATGGAAATCTTACATATTGGTAGTTCAATTGTTAAAAACCCCGTAAAAAATTTGCATTTGAAGAATATCTTACATGTTCCTGAAACATCCAAAAACCTTGTTTTTGTTCATCGATTCACTCTTGACAACAATGTCCTTATAGAGTTTTACCCTTTCTTTTTCTTGGTAAAGGACCTAGCCACAAGGAGAATCATTCTTAGAGGACGGTGCGCGGGAGGTCTCTATCCACTCATATCATCATCATCATCATCATCATCATCATCATGGTCCAATAAACAAGCATATGTCGTCACTAAGCCATCTTCAGCAAAGTGCCATAGTCGTTTAGGTCATCCATCTTCAGTTATTGTTAGATAGGTTCTTAGCAAAAATAAACTCTCATATGAGTCTAGTGTTGAGTCAGTTTGTGATCTGTGTCAACAGGCCAAAAGTCATCAGTTACCTTATTCTATTTCTACTAGTGTATGTACCGCTCCATTGCAACTTATTTTTTCAGATGTATGGGGGCCAGCCCCTACTTCAGTTGGTAGATTTTCCTATTATGTAAGCTTCATTGATGATTATAGTAAATTTACTTGGATTTACTTATTGAAGAAGCGATCTGATGTCTTTCAAGTTTTCATCAACTTTCAAAATCTTGTTGAACGCAAACTAAACTCTAAGATCATTGCTATGCAGACTGACTGGGGTGGTGAGTATGAGAAGCTAAATTCCTTCTTTCAAAAACTTGGTACTTCGCATCATGTCTCTTGCCCTCATGCTCACCAACAAAATGGATCAGCTGAAAGAAAGCATCGTCATATTGTTGATGTAGGACTCGCATTACTAGCAAATGCATCCATGCCACTCAAGTTCTGGGATGAAGCTTTTCTAACTGCTACATATCTTATTAACTTGCTCCCAAGCAAAGTTATCAAACTAGAAACACCCATCACACGGCTTCTTGGTGTCACACCCGATTACACATCTCTCCGTATATTTGGGTGTGCATGTTGGCCGAATCTTAGACCCTACAACACACGCAAACTCGCGTTTCGTTCCAAAAAATGTGTTTTCTTAGGCTATAGCCCTATGCACAAGGGGGTTAAATGTCTAGATGTTTCCACTGGTAGGGTTTACATATCCAGAGATGTTGTCTTTGATGAATCTGTGTTTCCATTTGCATCTCTTCATCCCAATGCCAGTGCTCTTCTTCAAAAGGAAATTCTCCTTCTTCCATCACATCTTCGAAACTTTGATCACGAGGGAGACAATTGTACTAACCAATATGATGATAACCCTGCTAGTTCCAGCTCTGCTCTTATGCCTATGCAGGTTCCTGAAGAAAACGGCGTTCAAAACGGTAAAAATCATGAAAATATAGCCCAAGATGTTGTGTTATTTCATGCTCTAGAAGAAGACGAGCCTGCTGCTAATCCCGATGATGATATGGCGGCGCCTGGGACTCCTGCGTGGTTGCAGGGCTCGGATCGGGCGCCCAGATCCTTCTTGGATCGCGTCCAAAGTGGCAGCGGCCCAGATTCCTGGGAGGGCCACTCCCACGCCGACGCATCACCCGACAGCAGGCCCAGCGGGACCGGCCGTGCGGTCGGCTCTTCCTCGCTCCCCGCGCACATGCAGCCTGGCAGCGGATCGTCTGTGCCCGCGAGTCCTGTAGCTTCCCGGGCGTCCAATGGAAAGGGGGCCACACCAAGGTCCACTGGATCTTCTGCGCCTGGGTCTGGTGGATTTTCTGCATCACCGTCAGATTCAGTAGGAGGTGGATCTTCTACCCTAATGGATTCTGTTGTACACATGCAGCAAGAAGCTCCTTTGCAAGTTATGACCAGGTTACGAAAAGGTATACGCAATCCAAAAATACGAACTGATGGTACTATACGGTATGGCATGCTATGTATTTAAGGGGAACCAACGACACTGAATGATGCACTTGGTGACCCTAAATGGAAGAAAGCAATGGATGAGGAATATTCTGCACTTACGAGGAACAAAACTTGGCATCTTGTGCCTAATCAGAGAGGTAAAAATATCATTGATTGCAAGTGGGTGTATAGAATTAAAAAGAAAGCAGATGGCTCTATTGACAGATATAAGGCACGCCTAGTTGCAAAGGGTTTTAAACAACGCTATGGCATAGACTATGAGGATACTTTTAGTCCGGTTGTAAAAGCTGCAACTATAAGACTTGTGTTAGCTATTGCTGTGTCCTGGGGATGGAGCTTGAGACAGCTAGATGTACAGAACGCGTTTTTGCATGGTGTTCTGGAAGAGGAGGTGTTCATGAGACAACCATCATGATATGAGAGTAAGAAAACACCACATTATGTGTGCAAGCTTGACAACGCACTCTATGGCTTGAAACAAGCACCTAGAGCATTATACTCCAAGTTGAGCTCACAATTGAAATGTCTTGGTTTTATTGCTTCCAAAGCTGATACATCTCTGTTCATTTATAACAAGGGAAAAGTAGTTATATTTGTTCTCATATATGTGGATGATATCATAGTTGCAAGTTCATCACAAAGTGCTACTAATGCCCTTCTGCATGATTTGAGCTCAGAGTTTGCCTTAAAAGATCTAGGTGATTTGCACTTCTTTCTAGGCATTGAAGTTAAGAAGACTCAAGATGGCATAGTACTAAAACAAGAGAAATATATTACTGAGCTTCTATCGTATGGGGATGAAAAACTGCAAGCCTGTACCTACACCGTTGTCCTCCTCAGAGAAACTTTCAGCATATGAAGGTGAGCCACTTCATGAGGAAGATAACACAAAGTATAGAAGTATTGATGGAGCATTGCAGTACTTGACTCTTACTCGTCCAGATATCTCATTTGTTGTTAACAAAGTTTGTCAATATCTGCATGCACCCACTACTGCATATTGGACAGCTGTCAAGAGAATTGTAAGATATGTCAAACATGCTATGGAAGTAGGGCTGCATTTCAGATGCTCTAATTCCACTCTTGTGAGTGCATTCTCTGATGCTGATTGGGCAGGTTGCAGTGATGATAGAAAATCAACCGGAGGCTTTGCAGTGTTTTTCGGGCCTAATCTTGTTTCTTGGAGTGCTAGGAAACAAGTCAATGTATCAAGGTCAAGTACAGAGGCTGAGTACAAATCCTTAGCTAATGCCACTGCAGAAATCATTTGGATTGAATCACTACTGGATGAAATGGGGGTCAAGCAGAATCGCATCTCATGCTTATGGTGTGATAATTCGGGAGCAACATATTTGTCTGCAAACCCAGTGTTTTATGCAAGAACCAAGCATATAGAGATTGATTTTCACTTTATGCGTGAAAGGGTTGCAACAAAGAAACTTGAGATACGATTCATCCCTTCCAAAGATGAAGTGGCTGATGGGTTTACCAAGCCACTGCCGGTAAAACCATTTGAAGAGTTCAAGAGGAATCTAAACATAGAATAGTTGAGATTAAGGGAGGGTGTCAGAATTCAGGTTTATCTCCACATTGTAATCCCAACTCTATTCTATCTATCTCCCTCCCGTAGCTGTTTAGGAGTCCTCGTTACAACCGAATCCTAGCGATCGGTTTTCTCTTCTTGTAAGCCACGGCAGGGCTGTTCTGCCTCGTTCAATATAAACCAACGCGGCTCCCCTCGAGGGAGTAGGAACGCTTCCAATCTTACATATACCTGACTACAACTAAAGCTTGCAAAATTTTGGAATTTCCACTCGCGAAATCTACTATCAAAGAATACAATACTCGTGGCAACACACACCCGGGCTGTGTAATGTACAGCATTTTCATCAGCATGGATCACCCCAGACGCCGGAGGACATGTTCCAAGTCTCCAATAATAGGAATGTTCGGTATATGTCTATAGGACTGTCTCGAAAGTGTATCATGGTAGCGTTCTACTCTATTCGGATGCCGTGCTTCGATCAGCTCCAGCTGCTTCGTGCTTCCCTGATTGCCCATCGATCTTTCCTGGGCTATTTCTGCTAACTGAAAGTCTGAAACGTTATATGCAATGTTGCAGATAACATGATGGAAAGTACTACGTCCGTCCTAATTTTTTAGTCCATCGTATTTTGGACAAAAACTTACCTATTTATTTAACTAGCAAAATGATGATGCATGTTATAAAAAATTATACCGTTGAATTCGCATTTCAATATAGTTTCCAATGATATATAGTTTGCTATGTATAACTTTAGTTTATTAATTAAAGTCATGGTGAAAATATGACCCAAAATACTAGGGATTGGTAAACCAAAATGGAGGTAGTATATCTCTTAGTGGGATTCGAGTAAATATAATTCAAGTGTCCAACAACAATGATGGCAGAAAATATCCTCTCACTGTTCTACCCATATGCCCTCGTGTATGCCTGACAGGAAGTAAGAGCATCTACAACCGGACTTCGCAAATCCGGCCTCCCAAATGTCCGCGGACGCGGGCATTGACCGGGCACTCCTCAAAAATACAATCCACATCCGGACACCTCAATTACCACATCTCAAAATCATACAAACTCATGCAACTACGTCGATGCACACGCGTCGTTCGACTACTTCATCACACTACACAAAACATGTCATCGGAGTACCAAAATTTGGCATGTTTGGCTATGGTAGAGTTCATCCACGGCTGCCGTTGCCCTTCTCGGCGTCCTTGTCGTCCTTCTCTCGGAAGTACCGGTCGAAGACACGGTATGGATCGAGCCGGATTTGCTCGTCGCCGGAGCTATCCTTGCCGTCACTGTCCTCCTTCTCCTTCGGCAGCAGTCCGGCCATGGCACGGACCGTCCGATTCTGCTCTCGGGCGAGGGCGCGTGTTCCTCCGCTGTCGTTTCTTCATAATGGGGGCGTGGATAGCTTCCTCCTCTACGGCGCCCTGTGCCGCCGCCATTTCCGTCGCGATACAGGCCTTGGCGGCCCTTATCCTCTCCTTCCCACGGCGGGCCGCCCGTTCCCGGTGAGCCAACGCTATGGCGTCGCAGCGAACGGATCTGTCCGTCGGCCGGGCATTGTCCTTCCGGGAGCGGCGGAGTGCAATGCGGACTCCCATTGCCTCATCCAACCCACGCGGGATGACACCCCAGTCGACATATCCGGACTGGTCGGACTCCGATCCGCTGCCCGCCATGTCGGAGACGGCGCGAGACGAGTTTGGGTGGCGGAGGGGAGGGGAGGGGAGAGGAGTGAAGTGGCTAGGGTTTGATCCGGCGAGAGGATGGGGACGAATATAAGTGGGGTCGGGTGGGCCAACATGGACCGAGTCCGACGTGACAGGCATGCCTGGGCGCGCTAGGGCGCCCCCATATCTGCCCCATATTTGGGCTGGATATGGGGGTGCCGGTCAGCTCGGGCGTTTGAGGCGTCCATCTGGGTCAAAAAAATGTGACCGGTCCTTAACTGACCGGACGTATGAGGCGGATTTGAGAGGTCCGACTGTAGTTGCTCTAACATACCTTCAACTCAAATAAAAAAGACGAGTAACTTACCAAATCCATTATAACCCGTAGAGGCATCAATGCTCTCCTGCATTTATAGGGGAAATATTTTTTTTGACAAAGGATGGATTTTATTGGCTTAAATGAAGTGTCAAGAAGATACAAGCACATTAATCCTAATCATAGTTGAGTGAACCTGCCCCCTCCCCCCGTGGGCCACCGGGGGCAATCCGTAGCGGCGCCACCTTCGTCCCCCACTCCCGGCATTCCTTCCCCGTCGCCGCCGCCAAAAGGCGCCGTCGGGCAAAGCCCCGTAGGCGTAGGCGGCGGCAGGGCCTTGGCTCCTCTCTACTGGTTGCGCGGTGACAACAGGCAGGGGCGGAGGGCTGGCGCGGGACCCTTCAGCGCGACGGCGGTGGGGCAGGGCGGCGAATGCGGCGGTCGGCGGTGCTCTGTGGTTTTAGTGTGGCGGCTGCGAGGAGCTCTCCTCGGGTGGGTGCGTGCATGTGGCGTCCTGGTCAGATCCAGCAGGACCTGACTCCGGGCTGCTCCGGCGCGGCGCGGGAGGTGGCGACAAGGCTGGGATCAGGGCTGTGCGGTGGATGGCGTGCTTGTGGTGGCTGAGGGAGTCCTGGATTAGGGGGTCCTCGGACAGCCGGACTATGTACTTTGGTCGGACGTTGGACTATGAAGATACAAGATTGAAGACTTTGTCCCGTGTCCGGGTGGGACTCTCCTTTGCGTCAAAGGCAAGCTTGGCAGTTTGGATATGTAGATCTCCTCCTTTGTAACCGACTCTGTGTAACCCTAGCCCCCTCCGGTGTCTATATAAGCCGGAGGGTTTAGTCCGTAGGACAACAACAATCATAATCATAGGCTAGCTTCTAGGGTTTAGCCTCTACGATCTTGTGGTAGATCAACACTTGTAATACTCATATCATCAAGATCAATCAAGCAGGAAGTAGGGTATTACCTCCATCGAGAGGGCCCGAACCTAGGTAAAAATTGTGTCCCCCGCCTCCTGTTACCATCCGCCTTAGACGCATAGTTCGGGACCCCCTACCCGAGATCCGCCGGTTTTGACACCGACATTGGTGCTTTCATTAAGAGTTCCACTGTGCCGTCACGATAAGGCTTGATGGCTCGTCTTGTTGTCAAGGACAACATTACCTCTGGGGGAGCCCTGGATGTAGGCCAAACTCTTCGACTAGGCGGCTTCGTTACGACCGCCCGTTCGGCCGCCGTGCCGATGATGACTTCTCGGGTCATCAAAAACGGCCTCCACATCGGCTCGGGATTCGCCGAGCAGATGGATCAAATGGAGCTCTCTTCCTTGAACAAGCTCTTGGATCGCATCGCCTCCCTGGGAGTCGCTACAGACTAGGATCGGATCGGGCTTAAACCCGACCAAAGAGAGATTAACTCTCTGCCGGTCACCCATCAGATAGCGGTGGTGGAGGAGCAATGTAGCGATTCTTCCTCTATTTTGAGGACAAACTATGTCCGGATTCCCGAGCTCTCTGAGCCGGAAGCCCGTTGAGGGAGTCCTGGATTAGGGGGTGTTCGGATAGCCGAACTATACCTTCAGTCGGACTCCACGACTATGAAGATACAAAGTTGAAGACTTCGCCCCGTGTCTGGAAGGATCTTTTCTTGGCGTGGAAGGCAAGCTAGGTGTGCGGATATTCGAGATCTCCTACCATTGTAACCGACTCTGTGTAACCCTAACCCTATCCGGTGTCTATATAAACCGGAGGGTTGTAGTCCGTAGGACAGCTATCATCATACACAATCATACCATAGGCTAGCTTCTAGGGTTTAGCCTCCTTGATCTGGTGGTAGATCCACTCTTGTACTACCCATATCATCAATATTAATCCAGCAGGAGTAGGGTTTTACCTCCATCGAGAGGGCCCGAACCTGGGTAAAATAAAGTGTCCCTTGTCTCCTGTTACCATCCGACCTTGACGCACAGTTCGGGACCCCCTACCCGAGATCCGCCGGTTTTGACACCGACATTGGTGCTTTCATTGAGAGTTCCTCTGTGTCGTCGCTTTTAGGCCCGATGGCTCCTTTGGTCATCAACAGCGACGAGGTCCAGGGTGAGACTTTCCTCCCCGGACAGATCTTCGTCTTCGGCGGGTTCGCTCTGCGGGCCAATTCGCTTGGTCATCTGGAGCAGATCGAAAGCCACGCCCCTGGCCATCAAGTCAGGTTTGGAAGCTTAAACTATACGGCTGATATCTGCGGAGACTTGATCTTCGACGGGTTCGAGCCACAGCCAAGCGCGCCGCGCTATTTCGAGGGGCATGATATAGCCCTGCCTCCGAATAGCACCCTGGAGGCCGCACATTCTCCGGCCCCGATCTTTGACTCGGAGCCCACCGCGTTCTCTAAAGATGAACGGTTGGACGTCACCTCGGGGGCTGCGATCTCAAAGGCGATCAAGCCGAACGCCAGCCCCGTACTCCACACGGCCGAGGACTCCAAGGAGCCGGACTCTTATCCGAACTTCGAGCCTTCCGCACCCCCGCCGATCGAATCTGATTGGGCGCCTGTAATGGAGTTCACCGCCGCGGACATCTTTCAGTGCTCACCTTTCGGTGATATCCTAAATTCTCTCAAATCTCTCTCTTTATCAGGAGAGCCCAGGCCGGACTATGGCCTGCGAGGTTGGGATTCGGATGACGAAGAAATTCAAAGCCCACCCACCACCCACTTGATAGCCACTGTCGATGATTTAACCGACATGCTCGACTTCGGATCCGAAGACTTCGACGGTATGAACGACGAAGATGGAGACGAATAGGAACCAGCACCTATAAGGCGCTGGACCACCACCCCACCTAATGATGTATTCATGGTGGATACCCCTAAAGGAAACGACAACGAGGAAAAAGGGGACGAAAAAAGGGACAAACCCTCCGAAAAGCAATCAAAGCGGCGACGAAAACGCCGAGCCTAGCCCCGCCTCGATCAAGACCCAGCCATAGAGCAGGACGAGCCAGTAGATGACGAGCGCGCCTCAGAGCAACCATCCGAACAGGGCAACTCGGATAGAGAGGACAGACAGCCCTCCCCCGGCCCTAACAGAACTCAGGACAATCTCACACCGGATAAAACCACGGAGCAGAAGAATCTCCACGAAAGGCTCGTTGCTACAGCACGCAGCCTGAAAAAGCGGAAGCGGAAGCTAAAGACGGCGGAAGATGCACTCAGAATAAGATGGAGCAAGGTAATCAAGACCGCAGACAAATACGGCGGCAGCCGCCGCACTAAAAGCTATCCGAAAAGAAAACTACTGCCCGAATTCGATCAAGAGGCCCTAGAGCCCTCGGATTCGAAAAATAAAAAAGCCATACGGTCGGATAGACGACCACACGGCCACCATAAAACATCAAGTGGCGCCGCATTCAATGCGGCATGCGACCCAATTAAAGACTCGCATCATGGCCCAGCCAGGTCCATTTACGGGCCAAGAAAGCAAGCTCTCACAAGCAACGCAAAAAAGCCATCATCAGAATCCGGCACACCCAAATACAGGGGCGCCGCACACCCCCTATGTTTCACCGATGAGGTCCTGGAATACGAATTTCCAGAGGGATTCAAACCTGCCAACATAGAGGCGTACGATGGAACAACAGACCCTGGAGTCTGGATCGAGGATTATATCCTCCACATACATATGGCTAGAGGAGATGATCTCCACGCCATCAAATATTTACCCCTTAAGCTTAAAGGGCCAGCCCGGCACTGGCTTAAAAGCCGTCCCGAAAACACAATTGGAAGTTGGGAAGAGCTCGAGGACGCTTTCCAAGCAAATTTTCAAGGGACCTACGTCCGCCCTCCGGACGCAGACGATCTCAGTCACATAACTCAACAGCCCGGAGAATCAGCGCGACAGTTCTGGAACAGATTCCTTACTAAAAAGAATCAGATAGTGGATTGTCCGGACGCCGAGGCCTTAGCAGCTTTCAGGCATAATGTCCGAGACAAATGGCTCGCCAGACACCTCAGCCAGAAAAAGCCAAGAACAATGGCCGCACTCACAAGCCTCATGACCCGCTTTTGCGCAGGAGAGGACAGCTGGTTGGCACGGCACAGCCCCAGCGACCCAAGTACATCCGAAATCAGGGATGGAAACGGAAAACCGCGACGAAATAAGGACCGTCGCCGAATCAAAGGAAAAAGTCCGAAGAGCGCGGCAGTTAATGCCGGATTCAAAAGCTCGCAGCAAAATCAAACAAAGCCACCCCCTCAGGATAACAGGGATGATCCGTCCAGCTTAAATAGAATCCTGGGCAGAATATGTCAGATACACAGTACTCCTGGGAAGCTTGCCAATCACACCCACAGAGATTGTTGGGTTTTTAAACAATCCGGACAGCTTAACGCCGAACACAAGGGGCTCGACACACCAAGTGAAGAAGAGGACAAACCCCAAAGGCAGAATACCAGGAAACAAAAGAACTTCCCGCAAGAAGTCAAAATAGTGAACTTACTTCACGTCACAAAACGTATGGCACCCATAAAGGTATGTACAATCAAAGCTTCCCCTCAGGAGTCCCGCCACTGGTCACTAAAGCCAATCATTTTTTATCAGCTAGATTATTCTAGAAATATCAAAAACGCAGGCCGGACTGCCCTGATACTGGATCCAATAATCGATGGATTCCAGTTTACCAATGTCCTTATGGATGGCGGCAGTGGACTAAACCTGATATATCAGGATACAATCCACCGCATGGGCATAAACCCAGCAAGAATCCGCCACAGCAAAACCTCCTTTCAAGGGGTAGCACCAGGCTCGGACACCCATTGTATGGGTTTTCTCCGGCTTATGGTCATATTTGGCTCTCCCAATAACTTTTGTCGTGAAAGGCTGACCTTCCATGTAGTCCCGTTTTCAAGTCGCTATCAAGCACTAATGGGACGCGGAGCTTTCGCTCGCTTTAACACAATACCGCATTACGCATCTCTCACACTTAAGATGTCCGGTCCAAGAGGCATCATCTTTTTAAAGGGAGCGCACTAAAATACGCCTCCTCCAAACGGAGGACTGCGCGGCCGCTTAAACAGCCGCACAATAATGTGGCCTCGCTAGCCAAAAGACTTTTTTTATAAGTCATCAAAGGCCACGGACACGGACTCAACGAGTTCGGCACAAGTCCGTCATCAACGCAGGCTCGTAAACGCCATATACCCCCGTACCAGGGGCTATACGCAGAGACAATAAAGCTCAACTTAATATATTTTTTACTTTATATTTTGTTTATTATCTTTTTATTCCGCACAACCCATTTTCAATTTAGTTCCTCTCTTTTACAGATGAACGTCGTGCGGCGCCCGTCCAGGACACGACAAAGCGGAGACACAGGCGCAGACGTGCAGTAGGGACCCGTCTTAAGGTTTCTTTCTAGATTAAGACCCTGCGTAAATCTTTTTTACTATCTCTTGCTGCTATACATCCCCTGGTTTTTTCTACTATAACCAAGGAGGAGGCTGGCGTTTTGGCATGTGGCCACGCCAGAATTTTTGCTCGTACCTGGACACTAGGGGCTCTCTTTTTTTAAGGGTGTTGTCTCACCCGCGTTTATAAAGACCGAACACCTTAGGGAGTGTCCGGCGTCGCGAGTTTTGGCACTATATGCATCAGCTCCGAATCATGATTTTGGTCATATGTTGGGTTGCCCGGCTCCTGAGTTCGGCCACCTTACGTTCCGCTCTATCGGCTAAGGTAGCACCAGGAGAACTACTGCGATTGTGCCCCGGTTCGGCCAGGTGAGCACCTCAGTAGAGAAAGCCAAAAACCGACTGTCATGATGTAGCGCGAGAGTGGTCGCCACTCGATGACTCATAGGGATTTATCGAATTCCTCCGCTTTGACGAATGGCCGTTTTCCGGTCACGCACGTACGCGCTCCGAACTCGGCCAAAGCGCAGTCGCCACTAAAGGGCTACCTAAAGAGTCCCACTTTCAAGCTCCTATGGCTAAGTGAAAGTGTTAAAGCATTATAGTCTGGTTGCCTAGCCCGCTGCGCTATCACCTCCTTTGTAGGACCAAGACGTTGGGTTAAGTGTGAAAATGCGTCTTCTGCGCGCACCCCCGCACTATGTGTGTGGGGGCTGAAGCCAATGACTGCAATCTTTCAGAATTTATATATTAAAATGGCCGCACAGGAGGTGTTCTTAATACTTGAAGGCACAAGTCTAAAAAATGCCACTACAATTTATCAAAATACTGTTTTATGATTACATTTGCTATCATAATATAGCATCCTTCGAGCACTGCGTCTCTATTACACGAGCGCCTTCGAGGACTTCCTCAAAATAGTGCTCGGCAGGTGTTCGGCTTTTATCCGAATCCCGGGACGCAACAGTGGTGGGCTCCATATCTGCCCAGTATGTCTTGACACGGGCAAGAGCCAGCCGAGCGCCCTCTACGCACGCTGACCTCTTCATAGCATCGACACGCGGCACCACGTCTAGCAATTGCTGCACCAAGCTGAAGTAACTCTTCGGCTTCGATCTCCCCGGACACAGAAGATCCATGATGTACTTCATGGCGAGTCCGGACAACCTATTCAGCTCGGCCCATTGGGCCAGGCGATCGTCCACTGCCAGCGGACGCTCTGGATTGATGAATTGCTACCAAAAGAGCTTCTCCACTTCATGATCTTTTTTATCTCGAAAGTGTTCGGTCGCATCAGTGGCACTAGCCGCCAAATCCAGATAGGTGTCCTCTATACTCCACATCCGGTTTAACGGGCAAACTTCGGATCACAAAATTTTCTCCGCAGCGAGAAGGGCTTTCCATCCGCAACCTGTCCGGCTTGACGCAGCTCTTCCTTCGCCGCTCTCATTATAGAGCGGGCATCCTTGGCGTCAGCAACAACCTTCTCTAAGCTCGTTTGCCTCGCCCGATCTTCTTCTTCAAGAAGCTTGCAACGGTCAGTAGCGCTCTTTAACTTTACGGCCATATCAGCCATTTCATCCTTGCTTCGGCAATGGGCAGCCTGTTCGGCTTTCAACTCCTCAAGGGCTTTCACGGCAACCGCATCGCTTTTTCTGGCTTGTTCCTTCGCTCGGGCGAGTTCGGCCATAAGACCTTCCACGGCGGCCGCACCATCTGCGTCAAGCACACACACGGTAAGATATTGACATACAGCTCGTCTTACTAACAATCGCCTAATAATTTCAATACCTTGAGCACCATCAAGCCGCTTGTTAACAAGCACGATGTCGGCTTCTGCCTCATCCAGTTGTCGCTTTAGTTCGGCATATTCACAAGACCGGCTTGACTCCGGACAATCAGCCACCTACATATAAAGGTGCCACTTGAAGGACCTGGGATTAAGATCCTCTACGCGCCGTACATCTTTACGACGCACAGAGTCTCAGGGGCTACTATCTACACAGGGTGCACTTTATTTATGCGCAATTAATACAAATATACATTATTTAAAACGTACCTCAAGGCCTGCCACTAAACTCTTGATGGCCTCGTTGTTGGAAATATGCCCTAGAGGCAATAATAAATTAGTTATTATTATATTTCCTTGTTCATGATAATCGTTTATTATCCATGCTAGAATTCTATTGATAGGAAACTCAGATACATGTGTGGATACATAGACAACACCATGTCCCTAGTAAGCCTCTAGTTGACTAGCTCGTTGATCAATAGATGGTTACGGTTTCCTGACCATGGACATTGGATGTCATTGATAACGGGATCACATCATTAGAAGAATGATGTGATGGACAAGACCCAATCCTAAGCATAGCACAAGATCGTGTAGTTCGTATGCTAAAGCTTTTCTAATGTCAAGTATCATTTCCTTAGACCATGAGATTGTGCAACTCCCGGATACCGTAGGAATACTTTGGGTGTGCCAAACGTCACAACGTAACTGGGTGGCTATAAAGGTGCACTACGGGTATCTCCGAAAGTGTCTGTTAGGTTGGCATGAATCGAGACTGGGATTTGTCACTCCGTGTGACGTAGAGGTATCTCTGGGCCCACTCGGTAGGACATCATCATAATGTGCACAATGTGATCAAGGAGTTGATCACGGGATGATGTGTTACGGAACGAGTAAAGAGACTTGCCGGTAACGAGATTGAACAAGGTATTAGGATACCGACAATCGAATCTCGGGAAAGTACAATACCGCTGGAAAAAGGGAATTGTATACGGGATTGATCGAATCCTCGACATCGTGGTTCATCCGATGAGATCATCGTGGAACATGTGGGAACCAACATGGGTATCCAGATCCCACTGTTGGTTATTGACTGGAGAACATCTCGGTCATGTCTGCATGGTTCCCGAACCCGTAGGGTCTACACACTTAAGGTTCTATGACGCTAGGGTTATAAAGGAAGTTTGTATGTGGTTACCGAATGTTGTTTGGAGTCCCGGATGAGATCCCGGATGTCACGAGGAGTTCCGGAATGGTCCGGAGGTAAAGATTTATATATGGGAAGTCATCATACGGTCACCGGAAGAGTTCAGGGGGATACCGGCATTGTACCGGGACCACCGAAGGGGTTCCGGGGGTCCACCGGGAGGGTCCAACTGCCCCGGAGGGCCCTATGGGATGTATGTCGAGAGGTACCAGCCCCTTAGTGGGCTGGGCGCCTCCCCCCTAGGGCCCATGCACCTAGGGTTTGGGGAACCCTAGAAGGGGGCGCCCCCCTTGCCTTGGGGGGCAAGGGAACCCCCCTGGCCGCCGCCCCCTCCTCAGATTGGATCTAAGGGGGACGGCCCCCCTCTCCCTTGCCCCTATATATATGTGGGGGTGGGAGGGCAGCCTTACCAATGTGCTGGCGCAGCCCTCCCCCTCTCCCAAGTCCTACTCCTCTCCCGCGATGCTTGGCGAAGCCCTGCAGGATTGCCACGCTCCTCCACCACCACCACGCCGTTGTGCTCCTGCTGGACGGAGTCTTCCTCAACCTCTCCCTCTCTCCTTGCTGGATCAAGGCATGGGAGATGTCACCGGGCTGTACGTGTGTTGAACGCGGAGGTGTCGTCCGTTCGGCACTTGGTCATCGGTGATTTGGATCACGGCGAGTACGACTCCATCAACCCCGTTCACTTGAACGCTTCCGCTTAGTGATCTACAAGGGTATGTAGATGCACTCTCCTTCCCCTCGTTGCTGCTTTCTCCATAGATAGATCTTGGTGACACGTAGGAAAATTTTGAATTTCTGCTACGTTCCCCAACAGTGGCATCATGAGCTAGGTTTATTGCGTAGATTCTTTGCACGAGTAGAACACAAAGTAGTTGTGGGCGTTGATTTTGTTCAACATGCTTACCGTTACTAGTCCAATCTTGATTCGGCGGCATTGTGGGATGAAGCGGCCCGGACCGACCTTACACGTACACTTACATGAGAAAGGTTCCACCGACTGACATGCACTGGTTGCATAAGGTGGCTAGCGGGTGCCAGTCTCTCCCACTTTAGTCGGATCGGATTCGATGAAAAGGGTCCTTATGAAGGGTAAATAGCAATTGACATATCACATTGTGGTTTTGCGTAGGTAAGAAACGTTCTTGCTAGAAACCCATAGCAGCCACGTAAAACATGCAAACAACAATTAGAGGACGTCTAACTTGTTTTTGCAGGGTATGCCATGTGATGTGATATGGCCAAAAGGATGTGATGTATAATATATGTGATGTATGAGATTGATCATGTTCTTGTAATAGGAATCACGACTTGCATGTCGATGAGTATGCAACCGGCAGGAGCCATAGGAGTTGTCTTAATTTATTTATGACCTGCGTGTCAACATAAATGTCATGTAATTACTTTACTTTATTGCTAACCGTTAGCCATAGTAGTAGAAGTAATAGTTGGCGAGACAACTTCACGAAGACATGATGATGGAGATCATGATGATGGACATCATGGTGTCATGCCGGTGACGATGATGATCATAGAGCCCCGAAGATGGAGATCGAAAGGAGCAAAGTGATGATGGCCATATCATGTCACTATTTGATTGCATGTGATGTTTATCATGTTTATACATCTTATTTGCTTAGAACGACGGTAGTAAATAAGATGGTCCCTCATTAAAATTTCAAGAAAGTGTTCCCCCTAACTGTGCACCGTTGCGAAAGTTCGTCGTTTCGAAGCACCACGTGATGATCGGGTGTGATAGATTCTTACGTTCACATACAACGGGTGTAAGACAGATTTACACACGCGAAACACTTAGGTTGACTTGACGAGCCTAGCATGTACAGACATGGCCTCGGAACACAAGAGACCGAAAGGTCGAGCATGAGTCGTATGGTAGATACGATCAACATAAAGATGTTCACCGATGATGACTAGTTCGTCTCACGTGATGATCGGACACGGCCTAGTTGACTCGGATCATGTAATCACTTAGATGACTAGAGGGATGTCTATCTGAGTGGGAGTTCATAAGATGAACTTAATTATCCTGAACATAGTCAAAAGATCTTTGCAAATTATGTCGTAAGCTCGCGCTTTAGTTCCACTGTTTTAGATACGTTCCTAGAGAAATATTGTTGAAAGTTAACTGTAGCAATTATGTGGACAGTAGAAGGCTTATGTCCTTAATGCATCGCTCGATGTGCTGGACCTCGAACGTGGTCTGTGGATGTTGCGAACATTTGACATACACGTTCTGATGACTACATGATAATTCGGTAATGATAAATGGTTTAGAATTGAGGCACCTAAGACATTTTTGAAATGTCGCGGAACATATGAGATGTTTCGAGGGCTGAAATTGGGATTTCAGGCTCGTGCCCACGTCAAGAGGTATAAGACCTCCGACGATTTTCTTAGCCTGCAAACTAAGGGAGAAAAGCTCAATCGTTGAGCTTGTGCTCAGATTGTCTGAGTACAACAATCACTTGAATCGAGTGGGAGTTGATCTTCCAGATAAGATAGTAATGTTTTTCCAAAGTCATTGCCACCAAGCTGCTAGAGCTTCGTGATGAACTATAACATATCAGGGATAGATATGATGGTCCTTGAAATATTCGCGATATTTGACACCGCGAAAGTAGAAATCAAGAAGGAGCATCAATTGTTGATGGTTAGTCAAACCACTAGTTTCAAGAAGGGCAAGGGCAAGAAGGGATACTTCATGAAACGGCAAATCAGCTGCTGCTCTAGTGGAGAAACCCAAGGTTGAACCCAAACCCGAGACTGAGTGCTTCTGTAATAAGGGGAACAACCACTGGAGCAGAATTACCCTAGATACTTGGTAGATGAGAAGGCTGTCGATAGAAGTATATTGGATATACATTACGTGAATGTGTACTTTACTAGTACTCCTAGTAGCACCAGGGTATTAGATACCGGTTCGGTTGCTAACTGTTAGTAACTCGAAATAAAAGCTACGGAATAAACGGAGACTAGCTAAAGGTGAGCTGACGAGATGTGTTGGAAGTGTTTCCAAGGTTGATATGATCAAGCATCGCACACTCCCTCTACCATCGAGATTGATGTTAAACCTAAATAATTGTTATTTGGTGTTTGTGTTGGGCATAGACATGATTGGATTATGTCTATCGCAATACGGTTATTCATTTAAGGAGAATAATGGTTACTCTATTTATTTGATTAATACCTTCAATGGTCTTACACCTAAAATTAATGGTTTATTGAATCTCGATCATAGTGATACACATGTTCATGCCAAAAGATATAAGATAGTAATGATAGTACCACCTACTTGTGGCACTGCCATGAAAGTCATATTGGTATAAAACGCATGAAGAAGCTCCATGTTGATGGATCTTCGGACTCACTCATTTTTGAAAAGATTGAGACATGTGAACCATGTCTATTGGTATATACGCATGAAGAAACTCCATGCAGATGGACCATTTGGACTCACTTGATTTTGAATCGCTTGAGACATGCAAATCATACCACATGGGCAAGATGACTGAAAGCTTCGGTTTCAGTAAAATGGAACAAGAAAGCAACTTGTTGGAAGTAACACATTTTGATGTGTACAGTCCAATGAGTGCTGAGGCACGCAGTGGATATCGTTATGCTCTTACTTCACAGATGATTTGAGTAGATACTGAGCATATTTACTTAATGAAACACAAGTCTGAATTATTGAATGGTTCAAGTAATTTCAGAATGAAGTTGAAGATCGTCGTGACAAGAGGATAAAATATCTATGATATGATCATAGAGATGAATATCTGAGTTACGAGTTTGGTACACAATTGAGACATTGTGGAAATTGTTTCACGACTAGTACCGCCTGGAACACCATAGTGTGATGGTGTGTCCGAACATCATAACTGCACCCTATTGGATATGATGCATACCATGATGTCTCTTATCGAATTACCACTATCGTTCATGGGTTAGGCATTAGAGACAACCGCACTCACTTTAAATAGGGCACCACGTAATTCCGATGAGATGACACCGTATGAACTATGGTTTAGAGAAACCTAAGCTGTCATTTCTTAAAAGTTTGGGGCTGCGACGCTTATGTGAAAAAGTTTCAGGCTGATAAGCTCGAACCCAAAGCGGATAAATGCATCTTCATAGGACACCCAAAACAGTTGGGTATACCTCCTGTCTCATATCCGAAAGCAATAGGGATTGTTTCTCAAATCGGGTCCTTTCTCGAGGAAAAAGTTTCTCTCGAAAGAATTGAATGGGAGGATGGTGGAGACTTGATGAGGTTATTGAACCGTCACTTCAACTAGTGTATAGCAGGGCACAAAGAGTTGTTCCTGTGGCACCTACACCAATTGAAGTGGAAGCTTATGATAGTGATCATGAGACTTCGGATCAAGTCACTCCCAAACCTCGTAGGATGACAAGGATGCGTACTACTTCAGAGTGGTACGTAATCCTGTCTTGGATGTCATGTTGCTAGACAACAATGAATCTACGAGCCATGGAGAAGCGATGGTGGGCCCGGATTCCGATGAATGGCTCAAGGCCATAAAATCCGAGAGAGGATCCATGTATGAAAATAAAGTGTAGACTTTGGCAGAACGGCTCGGTGGTCATGAGGCTGTTGAGTACAGATGGATTTTAAAAGGAAGACGGACAATGATGGTAAATGTCACCATTAAGAAAGCTCTAATTGTCGTTAAGATGTTTCCCGACAAGTTCAAGGAGTTGACTACGGTGAGACTTTCTCACTCGTAGCGATGCTAAGAGTCTATTGGAATTATATTAGCAGTCACTGCATTATTTGTGAAATCTTGCAGATAGGATGTCAAAACATTGTTTCCTCACGATTTTCTTGAGGAAAGGTTGTATGTGATACAACCAGAAGATTTTGTCGATCCTGAAAGATGCTAACAAGTATGCAAAGCTCCAGCAATCCATCTAAGGACTGGAGTAAGCATCTCGGAGTTGGAATGTACACTTTGATGAGATGATCAAAGATTTTGGGTTTGTGCAAAGTTTATGAGAAACTTGTATATCCAAAGAAGTGAGTGGGAGCACTATAGAATTTCTGATGAGTATATGTTGTTGACATATTGTTTATCGGAAATGATGTAGAATTTCTGGAAAGCATATAGGGTTGTTTGAAAAGTGTTTTTTGTTGGGTAACGTTGCAGAAAATTAAAATTTTTCCTACGGTTTCACCAAGATCCATCTATGAGTTCATCTAGCAACGAGTATTCAGATTAGATAGCATCTACATACCACTTTGTAGATCGCAACGGAAGCGTTCGAGTGAACGTGGATGAGGTATTCGTACTTGCCGTGATCCAATTCACTGATGATCTAGTACCGAACGGACGGCACCTCCGCGTTCAACACACGTACGGGACGGGAGACGTCTCCTCCTTCTTGATCCAGAAAGGGTGAAGGAGAGGTTGAGGAAGATCCAGCACGACGGTGTGGTGGTGGATGCAGCAGAACTCCGGCAGGGCTTCGCTAAGCAACTACGGGAGGAGGAGGAGGTGTTGCAGGGAGGAGGGAGGAGCCAGGGCATTAGGGTTGGTTTGCTCCTCCTTTTCCCCACTATATATAGGGCCAAGGGAGAGGGGGAGGCGCAGCCCTTGCCCCTTCCTCCAAGGAAGGGTGCGGCCAAGGGTGGGGAGGAGTCCATCCTCCCCAAGGCACCTCGGAGGTGCCTTCCCCTTGTAGGACTCTCCCCTTTTTTCTCTCTCTTGGCGCATGGGCCTCTTGGGGCTGGTTCCCCTTGGCCCAAGCAGGCCAAGGCGCACCCCCTAAGGCCCATGTGGCCCACCAAGGCAGGTGGCCCCACCTGGTGGACCCCCGGGACCCCTCCGGTGGTCCCGGTACAATACCGATAACACTGAAACTTGTCCCGATGGCCAAAATAGCACTTCCTATATATAATTCTTTACCTCCGGACCATTCCGGAACTCCTCGTGATGTCCGGGATCTCATCCGGGACTCCGAACAACATTCGGGTTACTGCACATACATATCTTCACAACCCTAGCGTCACCGAACCTTAAGTGTGTAGACCCTACGGGTTCGGGAGACATGCAGACATGACCGAGACGGATCTCGGGCAATAACCAACAGCGGGATCTGGATACCCATGTTGGCTCCCACATGCTCCACGATGATCTCATCGGATGAACCACGATGTCGAGGATTCAATTAATCCCGTATACGATTCCCTTTGTCAATCGGTATTTTACTTGCCCGAGATTCGATCGTCGGTATCCCAATACCTCGTTCAATCTCGTTATCGGCAAGTCACTTTTCTCGTTACCGTAATGCATGATCCCGTGATCAAACACTTTGATCACCTTGAGCTCATATGATGATGCATTACCGAGAGGGCCCGGTGATACCTCTCCGTCAAGCGGAGTGACAAATCCCAGTCTCGATCCATGTAACACAACAGACACTTTCAGAGATACCCGTAGTATACCTTTATAGTCACCCAGTTACGTTGTGACGTTTGGCACACCCAAAGCACTCCTACGGTATCCGGGAGTTACATGATCTCATGGTCTAAGGAAAGGATACTTGACATTGGATAACTCTAGCAAACGAACTATGCGATCTTATGCTATGTTTAGGATTGGGTCTTGTCCATCACATCATTCTCCTAATGATGTGATCCCGTTATCGATGACATCCAATGTCCATAGTCAGGAAACCATGACTATCTGTCGATCAACGAGCTAGTCAACTAGAGGCTCACTAGGGACATGTTGTTGTCTATTATTCACACATGTATTACGATTTCCGGATAACACAATTATAGCACGAATAAAGACAATTATCATGAATAAGGAAATATAATAATAATGCTTTTATTATTGCCTCTAGGGCATATTTCCAACAGTCTCCCACTTGCACTAGAGTCAATAATCTAGTTACATTGTGATGAATCGAACACCCATAGAGTTCTGGTGCTGATCATGTTTTGCCTTAGGGAGAGGTTTAGTCAACGGATCTGCGACATTCAGATCCGTGTTCACTTTACAAATCTATATGTCTCCATCTTGAACATTTTCACGAATGGAGTTGAAGCGACGCTTGATGTGCCTAGTCTTCTTGTGAAACCTGGGCTCCTTTGCAAGTGCAATAGCTCCAGTGTTGTCACAGAAGAGCTTGATTGGCCCCGACGCATTGGGTATGACTCCGAGGTCGGTGATGAACTCCTTCACCCAAATTGCTTCATGTGCTGCCTCCGAGGCTGCCATGTACTCCGCTTCACATGTAGATCCCGCCACGACGCTTTGCTTGCAACTGCACCCGCTTACTACCCCACCATTCAAAATAAACACGTATCCGGTTTGTGACTTAGAGTCATCGAGATCTGTGTTGAAGCTAGCGTCGACGTAACCTTTTACGACGAGCTCTTCGTCACCTCCATAAACGAGAAACATTTCCTTGGTCCTTTTCAGGTACTTCAGGATATTCTTGACCGCTGTCCAGTGTTCCTTGCCGGGATTACTTTGGTACCTTCCTACCAAACTTACGGCAAGGTTTACATCAGGTCTGGTACACAGCATGGCATACATAATAGAACCTATGGCTGAGGCATAGGGGATGACGCTCATCTCTTCTATTTCTTTTGCCGTGGTCGGACATTGAGCTGAGCTCAATTTCACACCTTGTAACACAGGTAAGAACCCTTTCTTAGATTGATCCATATTGAACTTCTTCAATATTTTATCAAGGTATGTGCTTTGTGAAAGACCTATGAGGCGTCTCGATCTATCTCTATAGATCTTGATGCCTAATATATAAGCAGCTTCTCCAAGGTCCTTCATTGAAAAACTTTTATTCAAGTAGGCCTCAATGCTGTCCAAGAGTTCTATATCATTTCCCATCAAAAGTATGTCGTCTACATATAATATGAGAAATGCTACAGAGCTCCCACTCACTTTCTTGTAAACACAGGCTTCTCCATAAGTCTGTGTAAACCCAAATGCTTTGATCATCTCATCAAAGCGAATGTTCCAACTCCGAGATGCTTGCACCAGCCCATAAATCGAGCGTTGGAGCTTGCACACCTTGTCAGCATTCTTAGGATCGACAAAACCTTCCGGCTGCATCATATACAATTCTTCCTTCAGGAAACCATTAAGGAATGCCGTTTTGACGTCCATTTGCCATATCTCATAATCATAGTATGCGGCAATTGCTAACATGATTCGGACGGACTTCAGCTTTGCTACTGGTGAGAAAGTCTCATCGTAGTCAACCCCTTGAACTTGTCGATAACCCTTAGCGACAAGCCGAGCTTTATAGATGGTCACATTACCATCCGCGTTTGTCTTCTTCTTAAAGATCCATTTATTTTCTATGGCTCGCCGTTCAACGGGCAAGTCAGTCAAAGTCCATACTTCGTTTTCATACATGGATCCTATCTCGGATTTCATGGCTTCCAGCCATTTGTCGGAATCCGGGCCCGCCATTGCTTCCTCATAGTTCGAAGGTTCACCGTTGTCTAACAACATGATTTCCAAGACAGGGTTGCCGTACCACTCTGGTGCGGAACGTGTCCTTGTGGACCTTCGAATTTTAGTAGGAGCTTGATCAGAAGCACCTTGATCATCATCATTAATTTCCTCTCTAGTCGGTGCAGGCACCTCAGGAACGATTTCTTGAGTTTCGCCATTTTCCGGTTCAAGAGGTAACACTTCATCAAGTTCTACTTTCCTCCCACTTACTTCTTTCGAGAGAAACTCTTTCTCCAGAAAGGATCCATTCTTGGCAACAAAGATCTTGCCTTCGGATCTGAGGTAGAAGGTATACCCAACAGTTTTTTTAGGGTATCCTATGAAGACGCATTTTTCCGACTTGGGTTCGAGCTTTTCAGGTTGAAGTTTCTTGACATAAGCATCGCATCCCCAAACTTTTAGAAACGACAGCTTAGGTTTCTTCCCAAACCATAATTCATACGGTGTCGTCTCAACGGATTTCGACGGAGCCCTCTTTAAAGTGAATGCGGCAGTCTCTAAAGCATAGCCCCAAAAAGATAGCGGTAAGTCGGTAAGAGACATCATAGATCGCACCATATCTAATAGAGTGCGATTACGACGTTCGGACACACCATTACGCTGAGGTGTTCCAGGCGGCGTGAGTTGTGAAACTATTCCACATTTTCTTAAGTGTGTGCCAAATTCGTGACTCAAGTATTCTCCTCCACGATCTGATCGTAGAAACTTGATCTTTCTTTCACGTTGATTTTCAACCTCACTCTGAAATTCCTTGAACTTTTCAAAGGTCTCAGACTTGTGTTTCATCAAGTAGATATACCCATATCTACTCAAGTCATCAGTGAGGGTGAGAACATAACGATAGCCTTCGCGAGCCTCAACACTCATTGGACCGCACACATCGGTATGTATGATTTCCAATAAGTTGGTTGCTCGCTCCATTGTTCCTGAGAACGGAGTCTTGGTCATTTTACCCATGAGGCATGGTTCGCACGTGTCAAATGATTCATAATCAAGAGACTCTAAAAGTCCATTTGCATGGAGCTTCTTCATGCGTTTGACACCTATGTGACAAAGGCGGCGGTGCCACAAATATGTGGGACTATTGTTATCAACTTTCACTCTTTTGGTATTCACACTATGAATATGTGTCTCATCACGTACGAGATTCATTAAGAATAAACCATTAACCATCAGAGCATGACCATAAAACATATCTCTCATATAAATAGAACAACCATTATTCTCGGATTTAAATGAGTAGCCATCTCGAATTAAGCGAGATCCAGATACAATGTTCATGCTCAAACTTGGCACTAAATAACAATTATTGAGGTTTAAAACTAATCCCGTAGGTAAATGTAGAGGCAGCGTGCCGACGGCGATCACATCGACCTTGGAACCATTCCCGACGCGCATCGTCACCTCGTCCTTCGCCAGTCTCCGTTTACTCTGCAGCTCCTGCTTTGAGTTACAAATGTGAGCAACTGCACCGGTATCAAATACTCAAGAGCTACTACGAGTACTGGTAAGGTACACATCAACTACATGTATATCACATATACCTTTGGTTTTGCCGGCCTTCTTGTCCGCTAAGTATTTGGGGCAGTTCCGCTTCCAGTGACCACTTCCCTTGCAATAAAAGCACTCAGTTTCGGGCTTGGGTCCATTCTTTGGCTTCTTCCCGGCAACTTGCTTACCGGGCGCGGCAACTTCCTTGCCGTCCTTCTTGAAGTTCTTTTTACCCTTGCCCTTCTTGAACTTAGTGGTTTTATTCACCATCAACACTTGATGCTCCTTCTTGATTTCTACCTCTGCTGATTTCAGCATAGCATATACCTCAGGAATGGTCTTCACCATCCCCTGCATATTGTAGTTCATCACAAAGCTCTTGTAGCTAGGTGGAAGCGACTGGAGGATTCTGTCAATGACCGCTTCATCCGGGAGATTAACTTCCAGTTGAGTCAAGCGGTTGTGCAACCCAGACATTTTGAGTATGTGCTCACTGACAGAGCCATTTTCCTCCATCTTACAGCTAAAGAATTTATCGGAGACTTCATATCTCTCGACCCGGGCATGAGCTTGGAAAACCATTTTCAGCTCTTCGAACATCTCATATGCTCCATGTCTCTCAAAACGTTTTTGGAGCCCCGGCTCTAAGCTGTAAAGCATGCCGCACTGAACGAGGGAGTAATCATCACAGCGTGATTGCCAAGCGTTCATAACGTCTTGTTCTGCAGGGAGAATAGGTGCGTCACCCAGCGGTGCTCTTAGGACATAATCTTTCTTGGCAGCTATGAGGATAATCCTCAGGTTCCGGACCCAGTCCGTATAGTTGCTACCATCGTCTTTCAGCTTGGTTTTCTCTAGGAACGCGTTGAAGTTGAGGATTACGATGGCCATTTGATCTACAAGACATATTGTAAAAATTTTAGACTAAGTTCATGATAATAAAGTTCATTTAATCAAATTATTTAATGAACTCCCACTTAGATAAACATCCCTCTTCTAGTCATCTAAGTATTACATGATCCGAGTCAACTAGGCCGTGTCCGATCATCACGTGAGACGGACTAGCCAACATCGGTGAACATCTTCATGTTGATCGTATCTTCTATACGACTCATGCTCGACCTTTCGGTCTTCTGTGTTCCGAGGCCATGTCTGTACATGCTAGGCTCGTCAAGTCAACCTAAGTGTTTTGCGTGTGTAAATCTGGCTTACACCCGTTGTATGCGAACGTAAGGACCTATCACACCCGATCATCACGTGGTGCTTCGGAACGACGAACCTTAGCAACGGTGCACAGTTAGGGTGAACACTTTCTTGAAATTATTATGAGGGATCATCTTATTTACTACCGTCGTTCTAAGTAAACAAGATGCAAAACATGATAAACATCACATGCAATCAAATAATAAATGTGACATGATATGGCCAATATCACATAGCTCCTTTGATCTTCATCTTGGGGCTCCATGATCATCTTGTCACCGGCTTGACACCATGATCTTCACCATCATGATCTTCATCATCGTGTCTCCATGAAGTTGCTCGCCAACTATTACTTCTACTACTATGGCTAACGCGTTTAGCAATAAAGTAAAGTAATTTACATGGCGATTCTCAATGACACGCAGGTCATACAAAAAATAAAGACAACTCCTATGGCTCCTGCCGGTTGTCATACTCATCGACATGCAAGTCGTGATTCCTATTACAATAGCATGAACATCTCATACATCACATATAGATCATTCATCATACATCACAACTTTGGCCATATCATATCACAAAGCACTTGCTGCAAAAACAAGTTAGACGTCCTCTAATTGTTGTTGCAAGTTTTACGTGGCTGAATTAGGGTTCTAGCAAGAACGTTTTCTTACCTACGTTCAAACCACAACGTGATTTGCCAATCTCTATTTACCCTTCATAAGGACCCTGTTCATCGAATCCGATCCAACTAAAGTAGGAGAGACAGACACCCGCCAGCCACCTTATGCAACTAGTGCATGTTAGTCGGTGGAACCGGTCTCACGTAAGCGTACGTGTAAGGTTGGTCCGGGCCGCTTCATCCCACAATACCGCTGAATCAAGATTGACTAGTGACGGCAAGAAGAATTGACAACATCTACGCCCACAACAAATTGTGTTCTACTCGCGCAAGAAGAACTACGCATAGACCTAGCTCATCATGCCACTATTGGGTAACGTTGCAGAAAATTAAAATTTTTCCTACGGTTTCACCAAGATCCATCTATGAGTTCATCTAGCAACGAGTATTAACATTAGATAGCATCTACATACCACTTTGTAGATCGCAACGGAAGCGTTCGAGTGAACGTGGATGAGGTAGTCGTACTTGCCGTGATCCAATTCACCGATGATCTAGTACCGAACGGACGGCACCTCCGCGTTCAACACACGTACGGGACGGGAGACGTCTCCTCCTTCTTGATCCAGCAAGGGTGAAGGATAGGTTGAGGAAGATCCAGCACGACAGTGTGGTGGTGGATGCAGCAGAACTCCGGCAGGGCTTCGCTAAGCAACTACGGGAGGAGGAGGAGGTGTTGCAGGGAGGAGGGAGGAGCCAGGGCATTAGGGTTGGTTTGCTCCTCCTTTTCCCCACTATATATAGGGACAAGGGAGAGGGGGAGGCGCAGCCCTTGCCCCTTCCTCCAAGGAAGGGTGCGGCCAAGGGTGGGGAGGAGTCCATCCTCCCCAAGGCACCTCGGAGGTGCCTTCCCCTTGTAGGACTCTCCCCTTTTTTCTCTCTCTTGGCGCATGGGCCTCTTGGGGCTGGTTCCCCTTGGCCCAAGCAGGCCAAGGCGCACCCCCTAAGGCCCATGTGGCCCACCAAGGCAGGTGGCCCCACCTGGTGGACCCCCGGGACCCCTCCGGTGGTCCCGGTACAATACCGATAACACCGAAACTTGTCCCGATGGCCAAAATAGCACTTCCTATATATAATTCTTTACCTCCGGACCATTCCGGAACTCCTCGTGACGTCCGGGATCTCATCCGGGACTCCGAACAACATTCGGGTTACTGCACATACATATCTTCACAACCCTAGCGTCACCGAACCTTAAGTGCGTAGACCCTACGGGTTCGGGAGACATGCAGACATGACCGAGACGGCTCTCGGGCAATAACCAACAGCAGGATCTGGATACCCATGTTGGCTCCCACATGCTCCACGATGATCTCATCGGATGAACCACGATGTCGAGGATTCAATTAATCTCGTATACGATTCCCTTTGTCAATCGGTATTTTACTTGCCCGAGATTCGATCGTCGGTATCCCAATACCTCGTTCAATCTCGTTATCGGCAAGTCACTTTTCTCGTTACCGTAATGCATGATCCCGTGATCAAACACTTTGATCACCTTGAGCTCATATGATGATGCATTACCGAGAGGGCCCGGTGATACCTCTCCGTCAAGCGGAGTGACAAATCCCAGTCTCGATCCATGTAACACAACAGACACTTTCAGAGATACCCGTAGTATACCTTTATAGTCACCCAGTTACGTTGTGACGTTTGGCACACCCAAAACACTCCTACGGTATCCGGGAGTTACATGATCTCATGGTCTAAGGAAAGGATACTTGACATTGGATAACTCTAGCAAACGAACTATGCGATCTTATGCTATGTTTAGGATTGGGTCTTGTCCATCACATCATTCTCCTAATGATGTGATCCCGTTATCGATGACATCCAATGTCCATAGTCAGGAAACCATGACTATCTGTCGATCAACGAGCTAGTCAACTAGAGGCTCACTAGGGACATGTTGTTGTCTGTTATTCACACATGTATTACGATTTCCGGATAACACAATTATAGCACGAATAAAGACAATTATCATGAATAAGGAAATATAATAATAATGCTTTTATTATTGCCTCTAGGGCATATTTCCAACATTTTTCAATGGAAAACCTGGATTAAGCTACTTAAACATTGAGCATCAAGATCTGTAAGGATAGATCAAAACGCTTAATGGTACTTTTCAAATGAGCACATACCTTAACATGATCTTGAAGGTGTTCAAGATGGATCAGTCAAAGAAGGAGTTCTTGCCTGAATTGTAAGGTATGAAGTGAAGACTGAAAGCTCGACCACGGCAGAAGAAAGAGGCAGGATGAAGGTCGTCCCCTATGCTTTTGTCATAGGCTCTATACAGTATGCCATGCTGAGTAACGCACCTGATGTGT
Organism: Aegilops umbellulata; assembly: GCA_032464435.1. Taxonomy (NCBI): domain Eukaryota; kingdom Viridiplantae; phylum Streptophyta; class Magnoliopsida; order Poales; family Poaceae; genus Aegilops; species Aegilops umbellulata. The sequence goes on from CP136060.1 coordinate 439,683,564, forward strand.
GCCTTGCTACATGTCTGGCAAGAGGGTACAAAGGTGATCTAGGAGTAGGTCACCAGATAGCGGTCAAAATTATCCTTAGAGGAATAAGGATATGTTTCTCGGTTATGGAGGTGATAAAGAGTTCAACGTAAAGAGTTACATCAATGCAAGCTTGACACCTATCCGGATAGCTCTCGGTAGAGTAAACCGGATTCGTATAGTAGAACAGTTGTTTGAAATATAGCGTAGTAGCGACATCTACAAGATGACATAGAGATTTGCAAAGTACATACGGATCTGAATGTTGCAGACCCGTTGACTAAAACCTCTCTCACGGACATAACATGATCAAACCAAGAACTCATTGAGTGTTAATCACACAGTGATGTGAACTAGATTATTGACTCTAGTAAACTCTTTGGATGTTGGTCACATGGCGATGTGACCTGTGAGTGTTAATCACATGGTGATGTGAACTAGATTATTGACTCTAGTGCAAGTCGGAGACTGTTGGAAATATGCCCTAGAGGCAATAATAAATTAGTTATTATTATATTTCCTTGTTCATGATAATCGTTTATTATCCATGCTAGAACTGTATTGATAGGAAACTCATATACATGTGTGGATACATAGACAACACCATGTCCCTAGTAAGCCTCTAGTTGACTAGCTCGTTGATCAATAGATGGTTACAGTTTCATGACCATGGATATTGGATGTCATTGATAACGGGGTCACATCATTAGAAGAATGATGTGATGGACAAGACCCAATCCTAAGCATAGCACAAGATCGTGTAGTTCGTATGCTAAAGCTTTTCTAATGTCAAGTATCATTTCCTTAGACCATGAGATTGTGCAACTCCTGGATACCGTAGGAATACTTTGGGTGTGCCAAACGTCACAACATAACTGGGTGGCTATAAAGGTGCACTACGGGTATCTCCGAAAGTGTCTATTGGGTTGGCACGAATCGAGACTGGGATTTGTCACTCCGTGTGACGGAGAGGTATCTCTGGGCCCACTCGGTAGGACATCATCATAATGTGCACAATGTGATCAAGGAGTTGATCACGGGATGATGTGTTACGGAACGAGTAAAGAGACTTGCCGGTAACGAGATTGAACAAGGTATCGGGATACCGACGATCGAATCTCGAGCAAGTACAATACCGCTAGACAAAGGGAATTGTATACGGGATTGATCGAATCCTCGACATCGTGGTTCATCCGATGAGATCATCGTGAAACATGTGGGAACCAACATGGGTATCCAGATCCCGCTGTTGGTTATTGACTGGAGAACATCTCGGTCATGTCTGCATGGTTCCCGAACCCGTAGGGTCTACACACTTAAGGTTCGATGACGCCAGGGTTATAAAGGAAGTTTGTATGTGGTTACCGAATGTTGTTCGGAGTCCTGGATGAGATCCCAGACGTCACGAGGAGTTCCGGAATGGTCCGGAGGTAAAGATTTATATATGGGAAGTCATCATACGGTCACCGGAAGAGTTCAGGGGGATACCGGCATTGTACCGGGACCACCGAAGGGGTTCCGGGGGTCCACCGGGAGGGTCCACCTGCCCCGGAGGGCCCTATGGGATGTATGTGGAGAGGGACCAGCCCCTTAGTGGGCTGTCCGCCTCCCCCCTAGGGCCCATGCGCCTAGGGTTTGGGGAACCCTAGAAGGGGGCGCCCCCCTTGCCTTGGGGGGCAAGGGAACCCCCCTGGCCGCCGCCCCCTCCTCAGATTGGATCTGAGGGGGACGGCCCCCCCTCTCCCTTGCCCCTATATATATGTGGGGGGTGGGAGGGCAGCCATACCAATGTGCTGGCGCAGACCTCCCCCTCTCCCAAGTCCTACTCCTCTACCGCGATGCTTGGCGAAGCCCTGCAGGATTGCCACGCTCCTCCACCACCACCACGTCGTTGTGCTGCTGCTGGACGGAGTCTTCCTCAACCTCTCCCTCTCTCCTTGTTGGATCAAGGCATGGGAGACGTCACCGGGCTGTACGTGTGTTGAACGCGGAGGTGCCGTCCGTTCGGCACTTGGTCATCGGTGATTTGGATCACGGCAAGTACGACTCCGTCAACCCCGTTCACTTGAACGCTTCCGCTTAGCGATCTACAAGGGTATGTAGATGCACTCTCCTTCCCCTCGTTGCTGGTTTCTCCATAGATAGATCTTGGTGACACGTAGGAAAATTTTGAATTTCTGCTACGTTCCCCAACACTCGTGCAGTCCGCTTTCTGCGGATGAAATCTTTTCAATCACCATGCTCATTAACGCACGGTGCTCCTCTGAGACAGAGGCTCGCCCCATCAGAGTCTTTAGCTCCTTCGACCGAACACCAGACGGTGCCGGACTCGTCCCATGGCCTTCCTCAAAGGCCGGACACGGAGAACCTTGGGGGCAGCACCATCCACCCTTAGCGGATCCGGAGAAATCCCCCGCGATGACACTTCAGCGTCGCCCGCCTTCCTAGGCGATACAGAAGGAGGAGGTGTTCCGCTCTCCATCATCTCCGGAAGAAGATCCCCCGAGGACGAGTTCTGCTGAGAAGGGCTGAGGTCCGAACTACAAAGTAAGGTTTCGGTTAAAACTTCTCAGATATAAATCAAGGATTTCTCTTAAAAGAAAAACTCTTCCTCTACTTACGGCTCGCTGGAGAGCTGGTCCCTTTTAGGGTTTAGTTCGGCCGAGGGACTCCCCGGCGTTTGGTCCTCTAACAAGGATTCTTTCCCCCGCTTCGAGGCTACGGTCTCCGGGTCATCAGAGGCGGCCCTTTTCTTTCCCTTAGGACAGGAATTGTCGATTCCCCCCTTCGGAAGGGCCTCTTTCGAGGAGGCCACGGTTTCCTTGTCCTCCCCCTTATTTCCCTCCAAAGGCACTTCCTCCAGCATCCTGACTAGCACGGGATCCAGCCTGGTCTCGGGAAGGGGAGCCGGACACCTGATCAGCTTCGCCTTCGCTATCCACTCCTGCTTAAAAGGAGAAGCGCTGTTAAAAGCAAGTTAATTATGCGGATAGAAGGTCCGGTCGCGAGGTCACCTACTTGAGTATCCGGGCGATTGCGGCTTAAACCAGCATCCTCGGTCAAATCCGGACTCACTTCTTGTGATCCGAAAAACAGTTTATACATCTTCACAGGCGTCACGCCCATAAAATTCTGGAGAGCTTGTGGTCCCTCCGGATTGAATTCCCACAAGCGAAGGGGGCGACATTGGCCGGGCAGTGTCCGGCGAATCAGCATGACTTGTGTCACCTTGACCAGGTCGAAGTCTCCCTTCAAGAGATCCTTAATGCGGCCCTACAGCAGAGGAACGTCTTTGGGCAAGCCCCGATCTAACCCCGTGTTAATCCACGATGCTAACCGTGGTGGGGGACCCGAGCGAAAGGCCGGAGGCGCCACCCACGCGGTGCCCCGAGGAGCGGTGATGTAGAACCACTCCTGTTGCCATAAGCCAATCTCCTCTTGAAAAGCGCCCTCGGGCCATGGAGCGTCGGCATTTCTTTTTATAGCAGCGCCTCCGCACTCTGCGTGACGCCCTTCGATTATTTTCGGTTCTACTTTTAAGGTCTTGAGCCACAGTCCGAAGTGAGGGGTAACACGGAGGAACGCTTCACACACAACTATGAACGAGGAGATATGGAGGATGGACTCCGGAGCTAAGTCGTGGAATTCCAGCCCATAATAAAACATCAGCCGCCTCACGAAAGGATCCACGGGGAAGCCTAATCCCCGAAGGAAGTGGGATATGAATACCACACTCTCGCCGGGCTGAGGGCTAGGGATCACCTGTCCTTGAACAGGCAGCCTATGTGGAATCTCCCTGGTCAGGAATCTAGCTTCCCACAATCTTGATACGTCCTCCTCCGTAACAGAGGAGGGCATCCATCGGCCTTGGAGGTCGGAGCCGGACATTATCGAAGATCCGTGCGCTCGGAATCTGGAAGCCTAGGGTGCTGGAACACGAGGCGACGGGCGAGCTTGTTTTGAGAATAGAAGCGGGGAACAGGGCCTTGGTCTCTTTATAAGAGGCAGAATATCAAGCGCCCTCCCCGTAACCGTCTTGGACTAGCCTTTAATTAAGGCAAGACGTGCTAACATGCACGATTGGGTTACCCACGTCCGTATTAATGAGAATCCCGTTAAAGGGGGCACACGATCTCTGCTTCGACAAGACGTGCCAAGGAAACCAGCTCGCTAAACGAGCTGAGGTGGAACAATGAAAACAATTTATATAGAAGGCTTGGCCGCAGTGTTATGATGCACTGCGGGATACGTCAGCAGATTTGATTTGTGTTAATATTATTCTCTGTATGGCAATATGTGGAAACTTATTTTGCAAAGCCGGACACTATTCTGTGGTGTTTATAATCTTCTTGAAGAACTTGGAGGAGGAACCCGCCTTGCAATGCCGAAGACAATCTGCGCGCCGGACTCGTCGTCATTGAAACCTGGTTCAGGGGCTACTGAGGGAGTCCTGGATTAGGGGGTGTTCGGATAGCCGAACTATACCTTCAGCCGGACTCCAGGACTATGAAGATACAAAGTTGAAGACTTTGTCCCGTGTCCGGAAGGATCTTTTCTTGGCGTGGAAGGCAAGCTAGGTGTGCGGATATTCGAGATCTCCTACCATTGTAACCGACTCTGTGTAACCCTAACCCTATCCGGTGTCTATATAAACCGGAGGGTTGTAGTCCGTAGGACAACTATCATCATACACAATCATACCATAGGCTAGCTTCTAGGGTTTAGCCTCCTTGATCTCGTGGTAGATCCACTCTTGTACTAACCATATCATCAATATTAATCCAGCAGGAGTAGGGTTTTACCTCCATCGAGAGGGCCCGAACCTGGGTAAAATAAAGTGTCCCTTGTCTCCTGTTACCATCCGACCTTGACGCACAGTTCGGGACCCCCTACCCGAGATCCGCCGGTTTGACACCGACACCCGTCTACGGGAGGACATGGCCCAAGCTTCAAACTTAGAATCAGGCATTGGGCCAGAACTATTGGGCAACATCCTGCCCGAACTGCCAAGCTCGGAAACTCCTCCGCCCCTGGGTTTCAGATCGCTGGAAAAAGGGAATTGTATACGGGATTGATCGAATCCTCGACATCGTGGTTCATCCGATGAGATCATCGTGGAACATGTGGGAACCAACATGGGTATCCAGATCCCGCTGTTGGTTATTGACTGGAGAACATCTCGGTCATGTCTGCATGGTTCCCGAACCCGTAGGGTTTACACACGTAAGGTTCTATGACGCTAGGGTTATAAAGGAAGTTTGTATGTGGTTACCGAATGTTGTTTGGAGTCCCGGATGAGATCCCGGATGTCACGAGGAGTTCCGGAATGGTCCGGAGGTAAAGATTTATATATGGGAAGTCATCATACGGTCACCGGAAGAGTTCAGGGGGATACCGGCATTGTACCGGGACCACCGAAGGGGTTCCGGGGGTCCACCGGGAGGGTCCACCTGCCCCGGAGGGCCCTATGGGCTGTATGTGGAGAGGGACCAGCCCCTTAGTGGGCTGTCCGCCTCCCCCCTAGGGCCCATGCGCCTAGGGTTTGGGGAACCCTAGAAGGGGGCGCCCCCCTTGCCTTGGGGGGCAAGGGAACCCCCCTGGCCGCCGCCCCCTCCTCAGATTGGATCTGAGGGGGACGGCCCCCCTCTCCCTTGCCCCTATATATATGTGGGGGTGGGAGGGCAGCCTTACCAATGTGCTGGCGCAGCCCTCCCCCTCTCCCAAGTCCTACTCCTCTCCCGCGATGCTTGGCGAAGCCCTGCAGGATTGCCACGCTCCTCCACCACCACCACGCCGTTGTGCTCCTGTTGGACGGAGTCTTCCTCAACCTCTCCCTCTCTCCTTGCTGGATCAAGGCATGGGAGATGTCACCGGGCTGTACGTGTGTTGAACGCGGAGGTGTCGTCCGTTCGGCACTTGGTCATCGGTGATTTGGATCACGGCGAGTACGACTCCATCAACCCCGTTCACTTGAACGCTTCCGCTTAGTGATCTACAAGGGTATGTAGATGCACTCTCCTTCCCCTCGTTGCTGCTTTCTCCATAGATAGATCTTGGTGACACGTAGGAAAATTTTGAATTTCTGCTACGTTCCCCAACAGTGGCATCATGAGCTAGGTTTATTGCGTAGATTCTTTGCACGAGTAGAACACAAAGTAGTTGTGGGCGTTGATTTTGTTCAACATGCTTACCGTTACTAGTCCAATCTTGATTCGGCGGCATTGTGGGATGAAGCGGCCCGGACCGACCTTACACGTACACTTACGTGAGAAAGGTTCCACCGACTGACATGCACTGGTTGCATAAGGTGGCTAGCGGGTGCCAGTCTCTCCCACTTTAGTCGGATCGGATTCGATGAAAAGGGTCCTTATGAAGGGTAAATAGCAATTGACATATCACGTTGTGGTTTTGCGTAGGTAAGAAACGTTCTTGCTAGAAACCCATAGCAGCCACGTAAAACATGCAAACAACAATTAGAGGACGTCTAACTTGTTTTTGCAGGGTATGCCATGTGATGTGATATGGCCAAAAGGATGTGATGTATAATATATGTGATGTATGAGATTGATCATGTTCTTGTAATAGGAATCACGACTTGCATGTCGATGAGTATGCAACCGGCAGGAGCCATAGGAGTTGTCTTAATTTATTTATGACCTGCGTGTCAACATAAATGTCATGTAATTACTTTACTTTATTGCTAACCGTTAGCCATAGTAGTAGAAGTAATAGTTGGCGAGACAACTTCACGAAGACACGATGATGGAGATCGTGATGATGGACATCATGGTGTCATGCCGGTGACGATGATGATCATAGAGCCCCGAAGATGGAGATCGAAAGGAGCAAAGTGATGATGGCCATATCATGTCACTATTTGATTGCATGTGATGTTTATCATGTTTATACATCTTATTTGCTTAGAACGACGGTAGTAAATAAGATGATCCCTCATTAAAATTTCAAGAAAGTGTTCCCCCTAACTGTGCACCGTTGCGAAAGTTCGTCGTTTCGAAGCACCACGTGACGATCGGGTGTGATAGATTCTTACGTTCACATACAACGGGTGTAAGACAGATTTACACACGCGAAACACTTAGGTTGACTTGACGAGCCTAGCATGTACAGACATGGCCTCGGAACACAAGAGACCGAAAGGTCGAGCATGAGTCGTATGGTAGATACGATCAACATAAAGATGTTCACCGATGATGACTAGTTCGTCTCACGTGATGATCGGACACGGCCTAGTTGACTCGGATCATGTAATCACTTAGATGACTAGAGGGATGTCTATCTGAGTGGGAGTTCATAAGATGAACTTAATTATCCTGAACATAGTCAAAAGATCTTTGCAAATTATGTCGTAAGCTCGCGCTTTAGTTCCACTGTTTTAGATACGTTCCTAGAGAAATATTGTTGAAAGTTAACTGTAGCAATTATGTGGACAGTAGAAGGCTTATGTCCTTAATGCATCGCTCGATGTGCTGGACCTCGAACGTGGTCTGTGGATGTTGCGAACATTTGACATACACGTTCTGATGACTACATGATAATTCGGTAATGATAAATGGTTTAGAACTGAGGCACCTAAGACATTTTTGAAATGTCGCGGAACATATGAGATGTTTCGAGGGCTGAAATTGGGATTTCAGGCTCGTGCCCACGTCAAGAGGTATAAGACCTCCGACGATTTTCTTAGCCTGCAAACTAAGGGAGAAAAGCTCAATCGTTGAGCTTGTGCTCAGATTGTCTGAGTACAACAATCACTTGAATCGAGTGGGAGTTGATCTTCCAGATAATATAGTAATGTTTTTCCAAAGTCATTGCCACCAAGCTGCTAGAGCTTCGTGATGAACTATAACATATCAGGGATAGATATGATGGTCCTTGAAATATTCGCGATATTTGACACCGCGAAAGTAGAAATCAAGAAGGAGCATCAATTGTTGATGGTTAGTCAAACCACTAGTTTCAAGAAGGGCAAGGGCAAGAAGGGATACTTCATGAAACGGCAAATCAGCTGCTGCTCTAGTGGAGAAACCCAAGGTTGAACCCAAACCCGAGACTGAGTGCTTCTGTAATAAGGGGAACAACCACTGGAGCAGAATTACCCTAGATACTTGGTAGATGAGAAGGCTGTCGATAGAAGTATATTGGATATACATTACGTGAATGTGTACTTTACTAGTACTCCTAGTAGCACCAGGGTATTAGATACCGGTTCGGTTGCTAAGTGTTAGTAACTCGAAATAAAAGCTACGGAATAAACGGAGACTAGCTAAAGGTGAGCTGACGAGATGTGTTGGAAGTGTTTCCAAGGTTGATATGATCAAGCATCGCACACTCCCTCTACCATCGAGATTGATGTTAAACCTAAATAATTGTTATTTGGTGTTTGTGTTGGGCATAGACATGATTGGATTATGTCTATCGCAATACGGTTATTCATTTAAGGAGAATAATGGTTACTCTATTTATTTGATTAATACCTTCAATGGTCTTACACCTAAAATTAATGGTTTATTGAATCTCGATCATAGTGATACACATGTTCATGCCAAAAGATATAAGATAGTAATGATAGTACCACCTACTTGTGGCACTGCCATGAAAGTCATATTGGTATAAAACGCATGAAGAAGCTCCATGTTGATGGATCTTCGGACTCACTCATTTTTGAAAAGATTGAGACATGTGAACCATGTCTATTGGTATATACGCATGAAGAAACTCCATGCAGATGGACCATTTGGACTCACTTGATTTTGAATCGCTTGAGACATGCAAATCATACCACATGGGCAAGATGACTGAAAGCTTCGGTTTCAGTAAAATGGAACAAGAAAGCAACTTGTTGGAAGTAACACATTTTGATGTGTACAGTCCAATGAGTGCTGAGGCACGCAGTGGATATCGTTATGCTCTTACTTCACAGATGATTTGAGTAGATACTGAGCATATTTACTTAATGAAACACAAGTCTGAATTATTGAATGTTCAAGTAATTTCAGAATGAAGTTGAAGATCGTCGTGACAAGAGGATAAAATATCTATGATATGATCATAGAGATGAATATCTGAGTTACGAGTTTGGTACACAATTGAGACATTGTGGAAATTGTTTCACGACTAGTACCGCCTGGAACACCATAGTGTGATGGTGTGTCCGAACATCATAACTGCACCCTATTGGATATGATGCATACCATGATGTCTCTTATCGAATTACCACTATCGTTCATGGGTTAGGCATTAGAGACAACCGCACTCACTTTAAATAGGGCACCACGTAATTCCGATGAGATGACACCGTATGAACTATGGTTTAGAGAAACCTAAGCTGTCATTTCTTAAAAGTTTGGGGCTGCGACGCTTATGTGAAAAAGTTTCAGGCTGATAAGCTCGAACCCAAAGCGGATAAATGCATCTTCATAGGACACCCAAAACAGTTGGGTATACCTCCTGTCTCATATCCGAAAGCAATAGGGATTGTTTCTCAAATCGGGTCCTTTCTCGAGGAAAAAGTTTCTCTCGAAAGAATTGAATGGGAGGATGGTGGAGACTTGATGAGGTTATTGAACCGTCACTTCAACTAGTGTATAGCAGGGCACAAAAAGTTGTTCCTGTGGCACCTACACCAATTGAAGTGGAAGCTTATGATAGTGATCATGAGACTTCGGATCAAGTCACTCCCAAACCTCATAGGATGACAAGGATGCGTACTACTTCAGAGTGGTACGTAATCCTGTCTTGGATGTCATGTTGCTAGACAACAATGAATCTACGAGCCATGGAGAAGCGATGGTGGGCCCGGATTCCGATGAATGGCTCAAGGCCATAAAATCCGAGAGAGGATCCATGTATGAAAATAAAGTGTAGACTTTGGCAGAACGGCTCGGTGGTCATGAGGCTGTTGAGTACAGATGGATTTTAAAAGGAAGACGGACAATGATGGTAAATGTCACCATTAAGAAAGCTCGAATTGTCGTTAAGATGTTTCCCGACAAGTTCAAGGAGTTGACTACGGTGAGACTTTCTCACTCGTAGCGATGCTAAGAGTCTATTGGAATTATATTAGCAGTCACTGCATTATTTGTGAAATCTTGCAGATAGGATGTCAAAACATTGTTTCCTCACGATTTTCTTGAGGAAAGGTTGTATGTGATACAACCAGAAGATTTTGTCGATCCTGAAAGATGCTAACAAGTATGCAAAGCTCCAGCAATCCTTCTAAGGACTGGAGTAAGCATCTCGGAGTTGGAATGTACACTTTGATGAGATGATCAAAGATTTTGGGTTTGTACAAAGTTTATGAGAAACTTGTATATCCAAAGAAGTGAGTGGGAGCACTATAGAATTTCTGATGAGTATATGTTGTTGACATATTGTTTATCGGAAATGATGTAGAATTTCTGGAAAGCATATAGGGTTGTTTGAAAAGTGTTTTTCAATGGAAAACCTGGATTAAGCTACTTAAACATTGAGCATCAAGATCTGTAAGGATAGATCAAAACGCTTAATGGTACTTTTCAAATGAGCACATACCTTAACATGATCTTGAAGGTGTTCAAGATGGATCAGTCAAAGAAGGAGTTCTTGCCTGAATTGTAAGGTATGAAGTGAAGACTGAAAGCTCGACCACGGCAGAAGAAAGAGGCAGGATGAAGGTCGTCCCCTATGCTTTTGTCATAGGCTCTATACAGTATGCCATGCTGAGTAACGCACCTGATGTGTGCCTTGCTACATGTCTGGCAAGAGGGTACAAAGGTGATCTAGGAGTAGGTCACCAGATAGCGGTCAAAATTATCCTTAGAGGAATAAGGATATGTTTCTCGGTTATGGAGGTGATAAAGAGTTCAACGTAAAGAGTTACATCGATGTAAGCTTGACACCTATCCGGATAGCTCTCGGTAGAGTAAATCGGATTCGTATAGTAGAACAGTTGTTTGAAATATAGCGTAGTAGCGACATCTACAAGATGACATAGAGATTTGCAAAGTACATACGGATCTGAATGTTGCAGACCCGTTGACTAAAACCTCTCTCACAGACATAACATGATCAAACCAAGAACTCATTGAGTGTTAATCACACAGTGATGTGAACTAGATTATTGACTCTAGTAAACTCTTTGGATGTTGGCCACATGGCGATGTGACCTGTGAGTGTTAATCACATGGTGATGTGAACTAGATTATTGACTCTAGTGCAACTGGGAGACTGTTGGAAATATGCCCTAGAGGCAATAATAAATTAGTTATTATTATATTTCCTTGTTCATGATAATCGTTTATTATCCATGCTAGAACTGTATTGATAGGAAACTCATATACATGTGTGGATACATAGACAACACCATGTCCCTAGTAAGCCTCTAGTTGACTAGCTCGTTGATCAATAGATGGTTACGGTTTCCTGACCATGGACATTGGATGTCATTGATACGGGGTCACATCATTAGAAGAATGATGTGATGGACAAGACCCAATCCTAAGCATAGCACAAGATCGTGTAGTTCGTATGCTAAAGCTTTTCTAATGTCAAGTATCATTTCCTTAGACCATGAGATTGTGCAACTCCTGGATACCATAGGAATACTTTGGGTGTGCCAAACGTCACAACATAACTGGGTGGCTATAAAGGTGCACTACGGGTATCTCCGAAAGTGTCTGTTGGGTTGGCATGAATCGAGACTGGGATTTTTCACTCCGTGTGACGGAGAGGTATCTCTGGGCCCACTCGGTAGGACATCATCATAATGTGCACAATGTGATCAAGGAGTTGATCACGGGATGATGTGTTACGGAACGAGTAAAGAGACTTGCCGGTAACGAGATTGAACAAGGTATCAGGATACCGACGATCGAATCTCGAGCAAGTACAATACCGCTAGACAAAGGGAATTGTATACGGGATTGATCGAATCCTCGACATCGTGGTTCATCCGATGAGATCATCGTGAAACATGTGGGAACCAACATGGGTATCCAGATCCCGCTATTGGTTATTGACTGGAGAACATCTCGGTCATGTCTGCATGGTTCCCGAACCCGTAGGGTCTACACACTTAAGGTTTGATGACGCCAGGGTTATAAAGGAAGTTTGTATGTGGTTACCGAATGTTGTTCGGAGTCCTGGATGAGATCCCAGACGTCACGAGGAGTTCCAGAATGGTCCGGAGGTAAAGATTTATATATGGGAAGTCATCATACGGTCACCGGAAGAGTTCAGGGGGATACCGGCATTGTACCGGGACCACCGAAGGGGTTCCGGGGGTCCACCGGGAGGGTCCACCTGCCCCGGAGGGCCCTATGGGCTGTATGTGGAGAGGGACCAGCCCCTTAGTGGGCTGTCCGCCTCCCCCCTAGGGCCCATGCGCCTAGGGTTTGGGGAACCCTAGAAGGGGGCGCCCCCCTTGCCTTGGGGGGCAAGGGAACCCCCCTGGCCGCCGCCCCCTCCTCAGATTGGATCTGAGGGGGCCGGCCCCCCCTCTCCCTTGCCCCTATATATATGTGGGGGTGGGAGGGCAGCCATACCAATGTGCTGGCGCAGACCTCCCCCTCTCCCAAGTCCTACTCCTCTCCCGCGATGCTTGGCGAAGCCCTGCAGGATTGCCACGCTCCTCCACCACCACCACGTCGTTGTGCTGCTGCTGGACGGAGTCTTCCTCAACCTCTCCCTCTCTCCTTGTTGGATCAAGGCATGGGAGACGTCACCGGGCTGTACGTGTGTTGAACGCGGAGGTGCCGTCCGTTCGGCACTTGGTCATCGGTGATTTGGATCACGGCGAGTACGACTCCGTCAACCCCGTTCACTTGAACGCTTCCGCTTAGCGATCTACAAGGGTATGTAGATGCACTCTCCTTCCCCTCGTTGCTGGTTTCTCCATAGATAGATCTTGGTGACACGTAGGAAAATTTTGAATTTCTGCTACGTTCCCCAACACTCGTGCAGTCCGCTTTCTGCGGATGAAATCTTTTCAATCACCGTGCTCATTAACGCACGGTGCTCCTCTGAGACAGAGGCTCGCCCCATCAGAGTCTTTAGCTCCTTCGACCGAACACCAGACGGTGCCGGACTCGTCCCATGGCCTTCCTCAAAGGCCGGACACGGAGAACCTTGGGGGCAGCACCATCCACCCTTAGCGGATCCGGAGAAATCCCCCGCGATGACACTTCAGCGTCGCCCGCCTTCCTAGGCGATACAGAAGGAGGAGGTGTTCCGCTCTCCATCATCTCCGGAAGAAGATCCCCCGAGGACGAGTTCTGCTGAGAAGGGCTGAGGTCCGAACTACAAAGTAAGGTTTCGGTTAAAACTTCTCAGATATAAATCAAGGATTTCTCTTAAAAGAAAAACTCTTCCTCTACTTACGGCTCGCTGGAGAGCTGGTCCCTTTTAGGGTTTAGTTCGGCCGAGGGACTCCCCGGCGTTTGGTCCTCTGACAAGGATTCTTTCCCCCGCTTCGAGGCTACGGTCTCCGGGTCATCAGAGGCGGCCCTTTTCTTTCCCTTAGGACAGGAATTGTCGATTCCCCCCTTCGGAAGGGCCTCTTTCGAGGAGGCCACGGTTTCCTTGTCCTCCCCCTTATTTCCCTCCAAAGGCACTTCCTCCAGCATCCTGACTAGCACGGGATCCAGCCTGGTCTCGGGAAGGGGAGCCGGACACCTGATCAGCTTCGCCTTCGCTATCCACTCCTGCTTAAAAGGAGAAGCGCTGTTAAAAGCAAGTTAATTATGCGGATAGAAGGTCCGGTCGCGAGGTCACCTACTTGAGTATCCGGGCGATTGCGGCTTAAACCAGCATCCTCGGTCAAATCCGGACTCACTTCTTGTGATCCAAAAAACAGTTTATACATCTTCACAGGCGTCACGCCCATAAAATTCTGGAGAGCTTGTGGTCCCTCCGGATTGAATTCCCACAAGCGAAGGGGGTGACATTGGCCGGGCAGTGTCCGGCAAATCAGCATGACTTGTGTCACCTTGACCAGGTCGAAGTCTCCCTTCAAGAGATCCTTAATGCGGCCCTGCAGCAGAGGAACGTCTTTGGGCAAGCCCCGATCTAACCCCGTGTTAATCCACGATGCTAACCGTGGTGGGGGACCCGAGCGAAAGGCCGGAGGAGCCACCCACGCGGTGCCCCGAGGAGTGGTGATGTAGAACCACTCCTGTTGCCATAAGCCAATCTCCTCTTGAAAAGCGCCCTCGGGCCATGGAGCGTCGGCATTTCTTTTTATAGCAGCGCCTCCGCACTCTGCGTGACGCCCTTCGATTATTTTCGGTTCTACTTTCAAGGTCTTGAGCCACAGTCCGAAGTGAGGGGTAACACGGAGGAACGCTTCACACACAACTATGAACGAGGAGATATGGAGGATGGACTCTGGAGCTAGGTCGTGGAATTCCAGCCCATAATAAAACATCAGCCCCCTCACGAAAGGATCCACGGGGAAGCCTAATCCCCGAAGGAAGTGGGATATGAATACCACACTCTCGCCGGGCTGAGGGCTAGGGATCACCTGTCCTTGAACAGGCAGCCTATGTGGAATCTCCCTGGTCAGGAATCTAGCTTCCCTCAATCTTGATACGTCCTCCTCCGTAACAGAGGAGGGCATCCATCGGCCTTGGATGTCGGAGCCGGACATTATCGAAGATCCGTGCGCTCGGAATCTGGAAGCCTAGGGTGCTGGAACTCGAGGCGACGGGCGAGCTTGTTTTGAGAATAGAAGCGGGGAACAGGGCCTTGGTCTCTTTATAAGAGGCAGAATATCAAGCGCCCTCCCCGTAACCGTCTTGGACTAGCCTTTAATTAAGGCAAGACGTGCTAACAGGCACGATTGGGTTACCCACGTCCGTATTAATGAGAATCCCGTTAAAGGGGGCACACGATCTCTGCTTCGACAAGACGTGCCAAGGAAACCATCTCGCTAAACGAGCTGAGGTGGAACAATGAAAACAATTTATATAGAAGGCTTGGCCGCAGTGTTATGACGCACTGCGGGATACGTCAGCAGATTTGATTTGTGTTAATATTATTCTTTGTATGGCAATATGTGGAAACTTATTTTGCAAAGCCGGACACTATTCTGTGGTGTTTATAATCTTCTTGAAGAACTTGGAGGAGGAACCCGCCTTGCAATGCCGAAGACAATCTGCGCGCTGGACTCGTCGTCATTGAAGCCTGGTTCAGGGGCTACTGAGGGAGTCCTGGATTAGGGGGTGTTCGGATAGCCGAACTATACCTTCAGCCGGACTCCAGGACTATGAAGATACAAAGTTGAAGACTTCGTCCCGTGTCCGGAAGGATCTTTTCTTGGCGTGGAAGGCAAGCTAGGTGTGCGGATATTCGAGATCTCCTACCATTGTAACCGACTCTGTGTAACCCTAACCCTATCCGGTGTCTATATAAACCGGAGGGTTGTAGTCCGTAGGACAACTATCATCATACACAATCATACCATAGGCTAGCTTCTAGGGTTTAGCATCCTTGATCTCATGGTAGATCCACTCTTGTACTACCCATATCATCAATATTAATCCAGCAGGAGTAGGGTTTTACCTCCATCGAGAGGGCCCGAACCTGGGTAAAATAAAGTGTCCCTTGTCTCCTGTTACCATCCGACCTTGACGCACAGTTCGGGACCCCCTACCCGAGATCCGCCGGTTTGACACCGACACCCGTCTACGGGAGGACATGGCCCAAGCTTCAAACTTAGAATCAGGCATTGGGCCAAAACTATTGGGCAACATCCCGCCCGAACTGCCAAGCTCGGAAACTCCTCCGCCCCTGGGTTTCAGATCGGGGAAGGGTTTGGACCTAAATCTACCCACCCACCCAGATATAAGTGATGTTTCCCACATTAGACAAGAGCCCCAAGAGACAGTACATCACTATTGGGCCAGATTCCTCCTTGTAGTGAACAAGGTCAAGGACTATCGCGAGGAAGACGCAATTTCATTCTTTTGCAAAAATTCCACAGACAAGGGAATCCTCATGCCATAAGTCGCCGTGACATAACACACTTCGCTGACTTGGCGGCCATAGTACAGAAGTACTGTGCGATGGAAAGTGCCTGGAAAACCCAAGCAAAATTCTAGGATCCCCCGGCTCTCAGTAGACCCCTCGTCTGAACTAAAAGGGTGTGGTCGGTGTCAAAACCGGCGGATCTCGGGTAGGGGGTCCCGAACTGTGCGTCAAGGCCGGATGGTAACAGGTGACAAGGGACACGATGTTTTTACCCAGGTTCGGGCCCTCTCGATGGAGGTAATACCCTACTCCTACTTGATTAATATTGATGATATGGTTAGTACAAGAGTAGATCTACCACGAGATCAAGGAGGCTAAACCCTAGAAGCTACCCTATGGTATGATTGTTGTGTATGGAGTTGATTGTCCTACGGACTACAACCCTCTGGTTTATATAGACACCGGATAGGGTTAGGGTTACACAGAGTCGGTTACAATGGTAGGAGATCTTGAATATCCGCATCGCCAAGCTTGCCTTCCACGCCAAGGAAAGTTCCATCCGTACAGGGGACGAAGTCTTCAATCTTGTATCTTCATAGTCCAGGAGTCCGGCGAAGGTATAGTCCGGCTACCCGAACACCCCCTAATCCAGGACTCCCTTAGTAGCCCCTGAACCAGGATTCAATGACGACGAGTCCGGCGCGCAGATTGTCTTCGGCATTGCAAGGCGGGTTCCTCCTCCAAGTCCTTCATAGAAGATTGTAAATACCAAGAATAGTGTCCGGCTCTGCAAAATAAATTTCCACATATTGCCATAGAGAGAATAATATTAACACAAATCAAATCTGCTGACGCATTCCGTAGTGCATCATCACACTACGGTCAAGTCCTTTACGAATCGTTTTTACTTTTCCACCTCAGCACGTTTTGCGAGGCGGTTTCCTTGGCACGTCTTGTCAAAGAAGAGATCGTGTGCCCTTTTTACGGGATTCTCATCAATACGGACGTGGGTAACCCAACCGCGCCATTTACCATGGCGTTTGGGAGGCAAGCGAGTTTTATTAGGCAGGTGGGGACGCATAACCGCATCCGCCCATATGAGGGGATAAGGATCCACCTTTCTTACCTACGCCTTCTTCCTCCTTTGCCTATCCATCTCCTGCACACTCGAGCTCCAGCGCCCAAGCCCGCACTTCCCACCTCAACCTTCTCCAGCCATGTCCGGAGCGGGAGGCAAGTGGATGGTCTTCTCCGTCACGGAGGTCCAAGTGAAAAAGCTAAGGAAGGCCGGATACCTGTCCAAGGACATCCCGCACCGGCTTCCCAAAAAGGGGCAGCTTCTCCCCACCCCAAGGCCCCATGAGAGGGTAGTGTTCCTTCCCCACTTCCTCCGCGGACTAGGTTTTCCACTCCACCCATTCGTCCGGGGACTCATGTTCTACTACGGCCTGGATTTCCATGATCTGGCCCCGAACTTCATCCTCAACATCTCGGCGTTTATCGTCGTGTGTGAGGCCTTCCTCCGCGTCCGCACCCATTTCGGCCTCTGGCTCAAGACCTTCAACGTCAAGCCCAAGGTGGTGCGCGGCAGCCAGGCGGAGTGCGGAGGCGCCATGGCGGGCAAGATGGCCAACGTCCTATGGCTCGAGGGCTCCTTCGTGGAGACCCTAAAGGGGTGGCAGTCCGGGTGGTTTTACATCACCAAGCCACGCGGTCGCAGCCCCTGAGTTCCGATCCGGACCCCCCACGCGGATTATGTCCTGGTAAGAGACGGGCCTGTCGTGGGGCGACGAGAAAGAGGTGACCGGACTGCAAACATGCATCCAGTCCCTGGTGAAGAAACTGATCAGGCTTGTCAATGTGGTCCAGGTTATGCTCGTCCGCCGGATCCTCCCGTGTCAGCAACAGGACTTTACTCTGTGGGAGTTCAACCGGCGCAGCACCAAACCCTCAACAGGCTCTTCGACACGACGTACGAAGACGTCTGGAAGGTGCTAACCAAAGGCGCCGAGGCTCCCACATCCGCCTTCGAAGACCGCGGATACAGCTCGCAGCGTCACGCTAGCGAGGTAAGCTATTTCTACCCTTCACGGGACGTTTAAGCTCTTTTTCATAGTTTGACTCTATGCGGGATCTAAACTCCCTTACCTTTAACAGGCTTGGCAGGCGATATCCGGACCGATTAACTGTCCGGCTCCCTTGCCCGAAGACCCAGCCCCTGCTCTCTTAGTGAAGCTGCTGGCTCCGGCGCCTTATGTGGTGCCGGAGAAGAAGGCCAAGAATAAGAAGGCCACGGGGACTCGAAAGAGTGCCCGCAACGTGGCGGTGTCGGACTCGTCCTGTGACGAGTCCGAGACGCTCTCCCCCCGTGAGAACGAGGACGAAGAAGAAGAAACCTCTCCCCCTCCAGCGGGGGGAGGAGAAAAAGGGAAGGCCGCCCCAACAGGGGAGGCCGGAGGGTCCAGAAAGAGGAAGACCCCTCCGCCGGACTACTCCCCCGACGCCGACGAGGACGACGAGGAGTGGTCGAGCAGGGCCAAGCGTCCGGAGAAATCGTAAGTATTCGGATACCAGAGTGACTCGTGATATTCCTAGGTCGTTCAACTTTCCATAATGCCGAACATAATTGTGCAGCCCGCCCCGGGCCGAACTCGACAATACGTCGAGCGGCTCCCTGGATTCATCGGACATGAACTCAGTTCCGCCCGCTGTCTCCCCCCGCACTGCAGCCGACGCCGAAGTGGCGTCGCAACGAGCTCCGGGGCAGGAGGAGGTGGTCCTGGAGGAGCCGAAAGGCGACCTCCCGGATCCCAGGAATAAAGGGGACAAGACCCCCCAGGGCTCCGAGTCCGGCTTTGTGCCGGACATCGCGCCGGAATCTTCAACAGTTCCGGACCGCGGTAGGCGAACTCCTACCAAGAGGAGCAAGCCTTCTGAATCGGCGGCCTCCGTCCAACCGGAGGCGCCGGACAATCTGCTGGAGGTGCTTGACGGCGCCTCCATCGACGAGGAGCACCGTACTATTATGAGTACGGTGATCCGGAAGGTTCAGTCTGCCAAGAGCGGACTGAACGAAGCTTGCGCTAGCCTTCTAACAGGCTTCGAGGTAAGCAAAAAATATGCAAGAATATAACCGCATAGACAGTAGCCCCTGATGCTCTTTTTGGCGTTCGAAAAGAAAAGCCGAATAGAGGATCTATTAAATTTCGCAGGAGTCTAACAAAAAAGAGTCAATATGCGTATGCAGGCTTCGCTGCTATCTACCGCCACACTGACTGCGGAGGTGAGTGTCCTGAAACAGGACCTCAGGTGGACCGAGCAAGAGCTCGGCCTTGCCAAGCGGCAGCTCGAGGAAAAAGAAGGTAAGAAATGCCTTACAGAAAAAGTGCCTATAAAAAGGCGTGATTGCAAAAAATAACAGGATTGTACTGCTTATTGTAGGGGCCACGACTGAGGTGGCGACCCTCAAGCAGGTGTTGTCTGAGGCCGAAAATAAAACGGCCGCGGAGTGCACCGAGCGAGAGATACTTGGGGCTCAGGTCGGCGAGGTGCAGCAAGAGCTTCAGGCTCTCATGAAAAAACATGAGAGTTTGGAGCTTGAGTCAAAGGCACAAGCATCCGAGCTCGCCTCGGCCCTTGAGACCGCCAAGTCTGCCAAGGCCGAAGCCCAAAAGGCCCTCCAAGAGTTGGAGGAGATGAGGAAGATAGCAGGGGTAAGGCATTCTTTATGCAAATCAGAAATATAAAAGTAAACTACTTGTTACTTACCCGAATCCGGAGCTCTCCAGGGGCATTCGCAGATCTTCCCCGCAGCGTATCCGCCGCCGCCGCATTCTACCGAGCTGAAGAGGGAAGCTCAACGGAGAAGGTGTTCTGGTCTCAGTATTCTGAGGCCGGACACCCTGTTCCCTTGAGCGACAAGCTGAAACATCTGGTCGAGCTCCACAAGGCGGCCGAACAGGCCATGAAGGGCTTCATAGTTCGGCTGTGGCCCGTAGAGGCCCTGCCTGGGAGCTATTTCGGGTTGGTGCGCCGGCTGGTGGAGGCCTGTCCAAGGCTCGAGGTCACCAAGTGCTCCGTCTGCATTGAAGGTGCCCGGAGAGCCCTTGCCCGTGCAAAGGTGCACTGGAGTAAGCTGGACGGTGAGAAGCTTGTGAAGGACGGGCCGCCGCCGAGGAAGGAGCATCGCAAGCCCGAGAACTACTACAAGGATGTTCTTGCAGGTGCCCTCCTTGTGGCGGATGAATGTACCAAGGATGTAATTTTTGAATGAACTCGCTCGTGTTTATCCTGTGCGCTGAAAACTTGTTCATATGCGCTAAGCAATGCTTATTGAATTTAAAATATTATTTTCTGTGCGGCCGTTTATGAAAAATTGAGAGATGGCCAGTCGTCGGCTTCTGCCCCTGTGCCACTAGTGCTGGGGTGTTCGGGATAAACCTGAGTGCTCTTTTTCCCATGGTTGGGTCCTTCGAGGGAGGCGCTCAGCACAACGAACCAGGCAATCGAACTATAATGCTTGAACACTCTCACTTAGCCATAGAACTTTATAATTTTAAATTTCGGCGAAGCCCCTAGTTCGGAAGACCGAGTTCGGGGCGCTATCCACGCCTTGGCCGGACAAAGCCAGCTCCTCGCTCGAAGCGGCATAAGTCTTTAGGGACTCGAAAAACCTCTCGAACAGCGACCGGTCTCTCGCCTCATCATGACAGTCAGTTTTACTTTCTTCACTGATGTGCTTAACCCAGCTGAACCAGGGCACAATCGTAGTGGTTCTCCTAGTGCTACCTTAGCCGATATAGCGGAACGTAAGGCACCAAAACATAGGAGCCGGGCAAACCCAACTATTGACCCAAATCATGATTCGGAGCCGATGCATATAGTGATATAAGTTCGGGGTGCCGCACTTGTGAAAGTGTACGGACTTCTCACACCATAATGAGGGGTACTGAAGCCCCTGGCATGTTTGCCGTACCATGGTGTACGGGTGCAATCATGTTATTTAATAAACAGATATGTGAAAATAGGATAATGCAAAAAATAGACAAAAAGCTATGCATTGTTTATAGAGCGGCTATTTATCAAAGCCGAACGATACAAGTAGTGCGATAAACAAAAATATATTGGACTATTTAACATGTCCTGACCAGGGGCAGGCCGCGGAATTGTATTTAAAACAGGTATACTGCTCGTGACAGAGACCACCTGGGAGTTCCATAATGCGGCATGGCTTGTCTGCCTCCCTGGATCTTGCATCGTTTGTGCGGCGATCGAATTGCCGAATAGGTCGTCCGAAGTGTGGAGTCCTGAAAGTAAGAAGAAAAAGAGAATCCGGCAGCCCCTATATCACGACCGGTTTTCCAATAAAAATATTTATTGAAAGACTGATCTTTTGAGTCCAGTATAAGGAAAAATCCTCCTCACTGGTAGACAATCTCTTGATACAATAAGCCAGTAGCATAAAATATATTACAGGGTCGAGCTGAGGCTGCTCAACCAATTATTACAAGCGCACCAATAATTATACATAATGGCGGGTATGACACAGTGGGGTGGTGGTTTACTACTGACTCGAGAATAAAGTGATGGTGGATAAACACTGCTCTTAAACTAGCATCTCATCGAGCATCGAGGTGAGGCTCGATGAATTTATTCGGGTAGCGGAAGCGGATATAATACAGTGACCAAATCCCGGGTCGCACGAGACTGACTGGGACTCCTCTAGGCGTCGGACTCGCTATCAAACTCTTCATCCATGAGATCTCCTTCGTCAGCATCTGGCCAAATCAACAAGCCAGGTGAGTACTTTGAAAGTACTCGCAAGACAGTTCGGACGTAAGATATAACAAATGCATGCATGAATGCGTCATGATTAAATTTATCAATGCACATTCAATTGAGTAAACAAGGTAAATAAAAAGGGAATCGGTGGTAGTCCGCCTGAAAACCCAACAGAAATAAAAGGAAACCGATCGGGTGTCTGAAGCGATGCCTCGAAAGGTGAACAAACAAATAAAGATCATGCCACAGTCGGGCGTCTAAGCGACACCACGTAAAGGGCTTAAACTGAAAATAAAAGGTATGCGTGCCACAGTCGGACGTCGGGGCGACATCACAAAAAGGGCTTATATTGAAAGTAAATAACAGTACTGCCGCAGTCAGACGTCTGAGCGACATTGCAGAAAGGGCTTGTATTGAAAGTAAATAGTAACAATGCCTCAGTCGGACGTCTGAGCGACATCGCAGACAGGGCTTTTATCGAAAATAAATAACAATACCACAGTCGAACGTCGGAGCGACATCACAAAAAGGGCTTTTATCGAAAATAAATAACAATACCACAGTCGGACGTCGGAGCGACATCACATAAAATAATACTCATAATAAATAATCAACTCATGATAATAAATGGGTTCGTCCATCCACAGGAATAAACATTCAACCGGACTTAGCACTCATGTGATTCACCAGAGTATCTGTCACCAAAACTGACACTTGTCAGGATAAGATAATATCGGACTTGGACATAGAATAGATGATTCAAGGAATATATGACTCTGTAGAGTTTGTACGAAAATTTCCCACAGCCAACGGATTTCTGTAGTCACGAAGGACTAGTTCCGTTTACGGTATTTCGGAAGAAACACAGCTAACCATTACACACCCATCCATCCTCTCGATGCCAGGAATCACCCTAGACATCGTCCAAGAAAAACTTTTGAGACGGGGAGATCACAATCTCGATTAGCATGGGATCAAATTTATATACGCGCGCTCTAAGGGGTGCCCCCCTCTCGGTCCCAACCGGAAACACCCATGCCCCCTGACCAGATGACTGGCTTTAATCCAGGGCCATGGAACCACCATCACGGCCTCTCCTTTTGGTGTGTACCAGGAAAGCGGTTTGCAACTTACTAAGCCATATTCCTTGCGGAAAACATGTGGTAGTACAGGGAAGAAAATGGGAGGAACTGGACCGATACGGTTTGACACTAAAGTCATATAGTCTGGCATAAGATTGGCATGCTACAACACTGCCATCTTACCCATCCTCATGCCAACACATGGCCATGCATGCTCACATCCCTCCACTTATGGATTTTCGGAACTCACTTGCCTCAACGTTACGTGTAACATGACAATCGTCGGTATGCTCATCAACATGCCATGAAACTACTTAATGCAAACATGCCAAAACAATCATCATATCAAAAGTTCAAACATGCTTGACTGGTTCGGAGTAGTCGGAGCCTAGCTCGGTGAAGTTCGCGGTTCCATCACCTCCTTCGGTATCTACGGTATAAAGAAAACACGCGTGCTAACGTGAATACCGAGAGGTGCACAAACATTATTCCAAATATTTTTCCAATAAATCTGATAAAAAACTAGACAAAATTCTAAAGAGGACAGAAAAAGAATCAATCAAAAATATATTTTTGTTTAAAAGTTATAAAGGTTTTTTCCAGGGACTCATCTGTAATGAAACAGTAAGTTTCCAGGGGCTAACTTATAAAAATAGAAAACGCTTCGACTGAGGATACGCCGGCCCAGAGGGAAAACGCATTTTGGCAGAAGACGTTTTCAGAAAACAGTTCGTTTAGAAAGGACAGAGAGGCTGACAGGCGGTTCCCGCCCGTCAGGTTTGAAATTTCAAAAGAGGTGGCAGAGCTCGACGGTGCACGAGAGCCGCGGTGGTCGCCGGCGGCGATCCACGGTGAGGTAGAAAGATCGGAAGGTACCTCCGTGTTTAGGGCGCCATTCCGCATCGATTGGTGGTGGTGGTGGTCGCCGGCGAGCACCACGTCAACGGCGGCTCCTGCTCCAGCGGACGGCGGTTCGGGTGGTCGCGGGCCTCGTTGGAGAGTGCTGCGGAGGGCAAATTGAGGAGGGGGTTAGACCTCTGGTAGCTAGAGGGGGTAGCTGACGGGATTTGGGCGCCGGGGATGGCCTCACCGGAGTGAATTGAGGTGGAGGCCGAGGCGGAACGAGGCGGCCGGAGTTGGGGGAGGAGACCTCCTCGAGGTCCTCCTAGTGGCCTGGCGGGGTGTTGGTGAGGTGCAGTGGTGGTGCGTGCTCGAGGGTGAGCTTGGGGTCCCCTTTTATAGGCGATCCGAGGCGGTGGCCGTGAACGGAGTTCTTCGGCGATGGATTACGACGGTGCAGCGCTTGGTCGGGGAGTTTAGGAGGTTGGCCATCAACGTGGAGGTCCATTGGCTCCACTCAGACGCTAAACGGACTTGGATTCGGAGCTTAGGGCAAGTTTTGTCGGAACGGGGCGGGGCGGGCCCGCCGGCGGCAGAGAGCGCGCTCAGTGCTTGCCGGGCCACGGCGACGGTGCAGCGGGGCTGCGTTGGCATGCATGAGCCACGCGTAGAGATAGGGAGCGAAGGGCGGCGTTGAACGGCGTTGCAAGCTGGTGCTACCTACTGTTGGCCGCCACGGGTGGCGTGGCCATCGCAGAAGCTGCCAGCTCCGGCGATGCTCGCCGCCACCGATGCCAGGAACCAGCCAAGTGCGCGTGCGGCGCTCTGGACATGGAGGAGGAGCCGTGCTCAAAGCGCCAGGGCGCACTGTGGACAGGTGACCGATCACTGACGGAGAAACGACACTGCATCTCTGAACTTTCTGAATTTTACTGAAAATGCAAAGTAATAGTGCCGGCCAGGTGTTCGACAGAATGTTTCTGGCATGTAGCAGGTTCTCCTTGAGCTGAAACTTGGTGGGGTGGCCTCTCATTGCACCAGGAGGCTGCCTGAATTTTGGTAGAATTTTTGGAGAAGAGGAGATATGAATTTCACCAAATTTGGCAAATCTGGTCCAAACTTGCAGAGACTGAAATTTGAAAATTTTTAAAAGAGGAGGAGTGGATCAAGATGGTTCTGGGTTGTGGATGCCAAGGATAATCCACAGGAGTTGGTTTGAGATCAAAACTCAAAGGCAATAAGGTACTTGCTTTGAAAATTACTTTGGCTCATAATAAAAGACAGAATTGTTTTGGGAGATAAAATAAATGAAATAAAATTAAAAAATGGTTTGGATTTGTTAGAACAGAGAACTTAGGTTGTTCCAAGGAGGAAGAAGAGGTCTTGAGAGGTTTTATCATGTGAGGCAAGATAAGAAACATGGCTGGTTTAAAATGAAAGAAGTCCCAAAAACTTCTAGGGTTTTCTTTTTAAATGAAAATAATCAAAATCAAAAATACATTTGAGAGGGAAAGAATCATAAGAAAAGTTTCCATAGTTCAAACACCAGAGTTGAAGAAAAATAAAATCCTTGCCAAAGGGTCTTTAGAGAGAGGTTTTCTGGAAAAAATTTAAATGGCCCTTTTTAAAACCAACAAAGTTTTTGCTGAAAACCACAAAAAAAAGTTTGGAGTGTCACAACACCTACCCCCTTAGGAGAAATCTCGTCCCCGAGATTTCAGCTGATCCTTAAATAAGTGTGGATGCTCTGCCCGAAGAAAATCCTCTCTTTCCCAAGTTGCTTCACTTTCCGTGTGATTGCTCCACTGAACTTTGAAAAACTTGATGGTTTTCTGTCGGGTCCTCCTTTCAGACTCCTCTAATATTTTTACTGGATGTTCCCGATAAGTGAGGTCTGGTTGCACGTTAATATTCTCATGGGATATTTGCTTATCTGGGTTGCTTACGCACTTCCTTAATTGCGAGACGTGGAACACGTTGTGGACATCGAATAATTCCTCGGGTAAGTCCAGCTGGTAGGCTACCGTGCCTCTTCGTGCCACTATACAGAATGGTCCGATGAATCTTGGTGCTAGCTTTCCCTTAATCTTGAACCATTGTAGGCCCCTCATAGGGGATACCCGTAGGTACACATAATCACCGGGTTCGAAACTGACCCCACGATGTTTCTGATCGTAATAACTCTTCTGTCGACTTTGAGTGGTCTTGAGTCGGTCTCTGATTAGTTTGACCTTTTCCTCGGTTTCTTTGAGCATGTCTGGGCCGAAAATGCGGCTGTCTCCAGTCTCTGACCAATTTAGCGGGGTACGACATCTCCGTCCGTATAAAGCTTCAAATGGTGTCATTTGCAGGCTGGCCTGGTAACTGTTGTTGTACGCGAACTTGGCATATGGCAGGTTTACTCGTTCCGTTTGTCCATCAGTCTGGGTTGGTATGCTATACTGAAGGCCAATTGAGTTCCCAGAGCCTGTTGTAGATGATCCCAGAACCTCGAGACGAACTGGGTGCCTCTGTTGGATATTATAGTCTTCGGGACTCCGTGTAGACAAACTATGCGGGAGAGATAAATCCTGGCAAGCTGCTGAGTGGTGTGGGTCGTCTTTACTGGAATAAAGTGTGCCACCTTGGTTAACCTGTCGGCGATGACCCATATGGCATCATTCCCGTGTCGTGACCGAGGTAGTCCAACAATGAAATCCATCCCTATTTCATCCCATTTCCACTCAGGTATTTTGTTCGGTTGCAGTAGTCCGGCTGGTCTCTGATGCTCAGCTTTTATGCGTTGACAAGAGTCGCAACATGCAATGAATGTGGCTATGTCCCTCTTCATACCATGCCACCAAAATCTTTCCTGAATATCCTTATACATTTTGGTTCCTCCAGGGTGGATCGAGTATGGGGCGGTGTGGGCTTCAACTAGAATTTTCTGTTTGAGGTCCTTTATATTTGGCACGCAGAGTCTGTCTCCGTACCATAATATTCCTTCATTGTCTATGACGAAATCCGAGGCCTTGCCCATACTCACCTTTCTTTTAATGCCTTCGATGCTGGGGTGACCAGGCTGAGCTTCTTTAATTCTCTCCACAAGGTCGGCTTGTATTTCCAAGTTTGTTATGGTGCCTCCTGCGACCATTAACAAGTTGAGTTTGGCAAATTTTTGTTGGAATTCGGGTCTCAAGCTTTGCAGACTGTTTTCTTCGGAGCTGGGGTTCCGACTAAGAGCATCGGCCACTACATTTGCTTTTCCTGGATGGTAGTGGATACCAACATCATAATCCTTTACCAATTCCAACCAGCGTCGTTGCCATAAGTTTAGTTCTGGCTGCGTGAAAATATATTTGAGACTTTTATGGTCCGTATATATTTCGCATCGATTTCCAAGTAAGAAATGTCTCCATTCCTTGAGTGCATGAATGACAGCTGCCATCTCTAAGTCATGAGTGGGATAATTTTCCTCATGATTGCGAACTTGCCTTGAAGCGTATGCGACAACCTTGCCTTCTTGCATCAACACGCATCCGAGACCCTTTCTGGACGCGTCACAATACACTTCAAAATTCTTGTGTATGTCTGGCACAATTAATACCGGTGCTGTTATTAATTTCCGTTTTAGCTCTTGGAAAATTTTCTCGTAGGCTTCTGTCCATTCAAACTTCTTGTCTTTCTTGAGTAATTGCGTCATAGGCTTGGCTATGGTGGAGAATCCTTCAATAAATCTACGGTAAAATCCTGCCATTCCCAAGAAACTTCGTATGTCTGTTACGCTGGCTGGTGACTTCCAGCCAAGTACGGCCCTGACTTTCTCTGGGTCCACTGCGATACCGTCTTGGGTTAGTACGTGGCCTAGAAAGCCTACTTGTCTTAGCCAAAATTCGCACTTGCTGAACTTGGCATACAATTGGTGTTTCCTGAGTTCTCCTAGCACAATTCTGAGATGTTCCGCGTGCTCTTCTGGTGTCTTGGAGTATACCAGAATATCGTCGATGAATACCACAACGAACTTGTCCATAAACTTCATAAATACTTTGTTCATGAGGTGAACGAAATATGCGGGGGCATTCATTAATCCAAATTGCATTACTGTGAACTCATATAGTCCATATCTGGAGGTGAATGTTGTTTTTGGGATATCTTCTGTTCACACTTTTAATTGATGGTATCCTGACCTTAAGTCAATTTTCGAGAATACCTTGGCCTGAGCGAGTTGATCAAACAAATCGTTTATCCGTGGCATTGGGTATTTGTTCTTCACTGTGACCAAGTTAAGTGCTCGGTAGTCTATGTACAATCTCAGTGTTCCATCCTTCTTTTTGGCAAATAAAATTGGTGATCCCCAAGGTGAGGAGCTGGCTGGAATGTATCCTTTGTCCAGAAATTCCTTTATTTGTTTCTTCAGCTCAACCAACTCGGATGGTGCCATTCGGTATGGTTTCTTGTATATGGGGGTGGTTCCTGGTGCTAGCTCAATGCTGAACTCTATCTATCGGTCTGGTGGCATGCCTGGTAGCTCTTCGGGGAATACGTCTGGAAATTCACACACTACTGGAACTTTGTTTACCTCAGAAACGTCCACCTTATTCAATCTCTGTTGCCGGGGTATTTTTCTTTCCTTGGATGACACTTTTATTGTCTTCCCGTGGTGGTGTGTGAGAATTACGGTCCGGTTGAAACAGTCAATAAAACCCTTGTTGGTGGTTAGCCAGTCCATCCCTAGGATGACATCTAGTCCTTTATTTTCCAACACAATAAGATTGGCGTGAAATTCCAATCCTTTGAACTCAATAATCACATCCTGACAGTAACTCTGAGTGACTTGCTGAATCCCAGGGGACTTGATGATCATGGATTTTTCCAAAGGAAGCATCGAAAAATTATTTTGCAAAGCAAAACTTTTCGAAATGAAAGAGTGAGAAGCTCCAGAATCAAACAAAACCATTGCAGGTATTGTGTTGACAGGAAACGTACCGAGTATGATATACGGAGCATTTTGTGCCTCCTCTTTGGTTACGTGGTTCAGATGACCCTTCCTGTGGTTGTTGTTGGGATTGAAATTGTTTCGCTTGGGCGCTGAATTATTGCCGCCGTTGTTCGGCTTTGGGGCTGAGTTTCTAGGCTTGGGACACTGCTTGGCATAGTGCTCTTCTTCTCCACAGGCGTAACAAGTGACGCCGAGGCGATATGTGAACTCCTTGTCCCTTGCATGAAAATTCTTGATTGGGCGTGAGACGTTGGACGAGGATTTGTGAGTCCCACCCTTTTGAAAATCTGTCTTGCTTCGGTGATTGCGAGCATGGTTAGTCTGGTCCCTTTTTCGCTTGCGGAAATCCTCCAAGCTGCGTCTCTCATTTTCCAGAGTAATGGCGTTGTCCACCAGTGTTTTAAAATCTGGAAAAGTCTGCACGACCAGTTGGCATTTAAGCGCGGGCGCCAGACCGTCAAGGAATTTCTCCATCTTCTTGCTTTCAGTCATACGCTCTTCATTGGCGTAGCGAGACAATAGAGTAAATTGACCGTTGTAATCAGACACTGTCATGTTCCTTTGTTTGAGGTCATCGAACTCTCTCTTCTTGATTTTCATAATACTCTTAGGAATGTGTGCGCCACGGAAACCTTCCTTGAAATCATCCCAGGTTATATCATTTTTGTTGGGATGCATGTGCAGGAAATTCTCCCACCAAGATGCAGCTGCTCCTGTGAGATAGTGCGGAGCATAAAGTACTTTTTCGGGGTCTCAACATTTCGCAATAATTAATTTTCTCTCCATATCTCGAAGCCAGTCCTCGGCTTCAAGAGGCTTGTCAGTATGAGAAAATGTTTGGGGACGTGTCTTCTGTAGTTCAGATAACTTGGAATGCTGCTGATACTGCCCATGGTGATTTCCCATGTTGATGACTTGATTCATCATTTCCCGATGTTGTTGCTGACTCTGTTCATAAAGGCGGCACATTTGGGAAAGTGTCGTTTCACTGTCCTGTTGACTCGACTGCCCTTGTGTGAAATTGTTGCCCGGTTGAGTGTCATAATTTTCCTTTGGCGGAGCTGGCATGGAGCGAGTCCAAGGACGAGACATTTTTCACTCTAGGGATATATTTTGCAAAACCCATAAGGAGCATGAAAAAGGGATCGCAAAAATAAACCCATAAACGCACAAGGATAGCAAATAATTTAAAGGACCAAGATCGCTTGGAAAAACAAATCGATTGCGCAGGGAGAAGGACTGCTCATTACATATCTTACACGCGGGCGATAATTATACAATACATCACTCAGGATATGCGTACATAATCCTGATATGTTATTTAGGCTAGTGCACTACTCCAGTTCCTACATGATGCGCAAACAAGCTACTTCTCACAAGGCGGTACATCGCATGACGGCTAAGCGTACTCAGTAGGAGATGCTGATGATCTCCTTGGCCCTGCCAAGGGTGAGGCGCAGCGACACTGGGGACTTGACTTCCTCCTCGCTAATAGGTTCCATATGCGTAGTGTTGCGCCGAGTAGATGGAGCGGGTGCCAGGGGCGGAACTACACGAACAAGAGTGGGCGCGAAGGGTGGTGCAATGCGTGCTGGAGTGGGCGCAATGACTTGGTTGAACTCTTTGGTAGTAGGCAGGAGACGAGTAGGTGCATAAGATGCTGAGGACGAGACAAAAGTCAGTGGCGGTGCGGTGGGCAGGAGCTCCCTCCTGTTGGCGGCACAGCCATGAACTGAGTCCATGCGGGTAGCCACGAAGTCGTCCACCAGGTTGTCGAAGGCTGCCTCCAGAGCCGGGAGATACTCAATAAGCATCTCAAAAGCCTCGTCTCATTCTCCTCTGGGGCAGGAGAACGCGTAGTGACAGGTGTAGGGCACATGGCATGGGAGATAGCGGTAGCGACGAGCCTTCATCACGGGGAGGACATCCCTGAGATGAGCTATCGCCTCGCGGGCTGCCATCTGGATAGCATGCCTCTCCGTAGGCATGGCTCTTCCCAAGAACCGGAAGCGGCGTAACTCACCACGCCCTCCCTTGAACTGCATCGCGGCCTGGTGCATGGTCAGACTATCGTTGACTCTGTGCTGCTAGAGTGAGAAGACTGGGCGCACTGATGGCCCCATCGCGACCTGAACGATGAAGGAGAGAAGCTTGACGAACCCATCGGGCACGTTGGCGAAGGTCTGAGACTCGCAGCTGTTGTCGGCCATCTACAAAAGTAGGCAAAAATTCTGAATGGTCAGATCATAAATATATGCTGACTGTCAGAAAAATGACTACAATTTGCAAAGATATAAATTAGCTCTATCATGCTAATAACCGATTAGGGATCGCACCTAGTGGCTTCCTACAGTCAGCCTGGCTCTGGTACCAAGCTTGTCACGACCGGTTTTCCAATAAAAATATTTATTGAAAGACTGATCTTTCGAGTCCAGTATGAGGAAAAATCCTCCTCACTGGTAGACAATCTCTTGATACAATAAGCCAGTAGCATAAAATATATTACAGGGTCCAGCTGAGGCTGCTCAACCAATTATTACAAGCGCACCAATAATTATACATAATGGCGGATATGACACAGTGGGGTGGTGGTTTACTACTGACTCAAGAATAAAGTGATGGTGGATAAACACTGCTCTTAAACTAGCATCTCATCGAGCGTCGAGGTGAGGCTCGATGAATTTATTCGGGTAGCGGAAGCGGATATAATATAGTGACCAAATCCCGGGTCGCACAAGACTGATTGGGACTCCTCTAGTCGTCGGACTCGCTATCGAACTCTTCATCCATGAGATCGCCTTCGTCAGCATCTGGCCAAATCAACAAGCTAGGTGAGTACTTTGAAAGTACTCGCAAGACAGTTCAGACGTAAGATATAACAAATGCATGCATGAATGCGTCATGATTAAATTTATCAATGCACATTCAATTTAGTAAACAAGGTAAATAAAAAGGGAATCGGCGGTAGTCCGCCTGAAAACCCAACAGAAGTAAAAGGAAACCGATCGGGTGTCTGAAGCGATGCCTCGAAAGGTGAACAAACAAATAAAGATCATGCCACAGTCGGGCGTCTAAGCGACACCACGTAAAGGGCTTAAACTGAAAATAAAAGGTATGCGTGCCACAGTCGGACGTCGGGGCGACATCACAGAAAGGGCTTATATTGAAAGTAAATAACAGTACTGCCGTAGTCGGACGTCTTAGCGACATTGCAGAAAGGGCTTGTATTGAAAGTAAATAGTAACAATGCCTCAGTCGGACGTCTGAGCGACATCGCAGACAGGGCTTTTATCGAAAATAAATAACAATACCACAGTCGGACGTCGGAGCGACATCACAGAAAGGGCTTTTATCAAAAGTAAATAACAATACCACAGTCGGACGTCGGAGCGACATCACAGAAAGGGCTTTCTTCATAAGGAAAATAATACTCATAATAAATAATCAACTCATGATAATAAATGGGTTACTCCATCCACAGGAATAAACATTCAACTGGACTTAGCACTCATGTGATTCACCGGAGTATCTGTCCAAAACTGACACTTGTCAGGATAAGATAATATCAGACTTGGACATAGAATAGATGATTCAAGGAATATATGACTCTGCAGAGTTTGTATGAAAAT
Source organism: Aegilops umbellulata (assembly GCA_032464435.1). Classification (NCBI taxonomy): domain Eukaryota; kingdom Viridiplantae; phylum Streptophyta; class Magnoliopsida; order Poales; family Poaceae; genus Aegilops; species Aegilops umbellulata. The sequence goes on from CP136060.1 coordinate 439,715,855, forward strand.
TTCCCACAGCCAACGGATTTCCGTAGTCACGAAGGACTAGTTCCGTTTACGGTATTTCGGAAGAAACATAGCTAACCAGTACACGCCCATCCAACCTCTCGATGCCAGGAATCACCCTAGACATCGTCCAAGAAAAACTTTTGAGACGGGGATATCACAATCTCGATTAGCATGGGATCAAATTTATATACGCGCGCTCTAAGGGGTGCCCCCCTCTCGGTCCCAACCGGAAACACCCATGCCCCCTGACCGGATGACTGGCTTTAATCCAGGGCCATGGAACCATCATCACGGCCTCTCCTTTTGGTGTGTACCAGGAAAGCGGTTTGCAACTTACTAAGCCATATTCCTTGCGGAAAACATGTGGTAGTACAGGGAAGAAAATGGGAGGAACTGGACCGATACGGTTTGACACTGAAGTCATATAGTCTGGCATAAGATTGGCATGCTACAACACTGCCATCTTACCCATCCTCATGCCAACACATGGCCATGCATTCTCACATCCCTCCACTTATCGATTTTCGGAACTCACTTGCCTCAACGTTACGTGTAACATGACAATCGACGGTATGCTCATTAACATGCCATGAAACTACTTAATGCAAACATGCCAAAACAATCATCATATCAAAAGTTCAAACATGCTTGCCTGGTTCAGAGTAGTCGGAGCCTAGCTCGGTGAAGTTCGCGGTTCCGTCACCTCCTTCGGTATCTACGGTATAAAGAAAACACGCGCGCTAACGTGAATACCGAGAGGTGCACAAAAATTATTCCAAATATTTTTCAAATAAATCTGATAAAAAAATAGACAAAATTCTAAAGAGAACAGAAAAAGAATCAATCAAAAATATATTTTTGTTTAAAAGTTATAAAGGTTTTTGTCCAGGGACTCATCTGTAATGAAACAGAAAGTTTCCAGGGGCTAACATATAAAAACAAAAAACGCTTCGACTGAGGATACGCCGGCCCAGAGGGAAAACGCATTTTGGCAGAAGACGTTTTCAGAAAACGGTTCATTTAGAAAGAATAGAGAGGCTGACAGGCGGGTCCCGCCCGTCAGGTTTGAAATTTAAAAAGAGGCGGCAGAGCTCGACAGTGCCCGAGAGCCGCGGTGGTCGCCGGCGGCGATCCGCGGCGAGGTAGAAAGATCGGAAGGTACCTCCGTGTTCAGGGCGCCATTCCGCGTCGGTTGGTGGTGGTGGTGGTCGCCGGCGAGCACCACGTCGACGGCGGCTCCTGCTCCGGCGGACGGTGGTTCGGGTGGTCGCGGGCCTCGTCGGAGAGTGCTGCGGAGGGCAAATTGAGGAGGGGGTTAGACCTCTGGTAGCTAGAGGGGGTAGCTGACGGGATTTGGGCGCTGGGGACGGCCTCACCAGAGTGAATCGAGGTGGAGGCCGAGGCGGAACGAGGCTGCCGGAGTTGGGGGAGGAGACCTCCTCGAGGTCCTCCTAGTGGCCTGGCGGAGTGTTGGTGAGGTGCAGTGGTGGTGCGTGCTCGAGGGTGAGCTCGGGGTCCCCTTTTATAGGCGATCGGAGGCGGTGGCCGTGAACGGAGTTCTCCGGCGATAGATTACGGCGGTGCAGTGCTTGGTCGGGGAGTTTAGGAGGTTGGCCATCAACATGGAGGTCCACTGGCTCCACTCAGACGCTAAACGGACTTGGATTAGGAGCTTAGGGCAGGTTTTGTTGGAACGGGGCGGCGCGGGCCCGTCGGCGGCAGAGAGCGCTGTCGGTGTCAAAACCGGCGGATCTCGGGTAGGGGGTCCCGAACTGTGCGCCAAGGTCGGATGGTAACAGGAGACAAGGGACACTTTATTTTACCCAGGTTCGGGCCCTCTCGTTGGAGGTAAAACCCTACTCCTGCTGGATTAATATTGATGATATGGGTAGTACAAGAGTGGATCTACCACGAGATCAAGGAGGCTAAACCCTAGAAGCTAGCCTATGGTGTGATTGTGTATGATGATGGTTGTCCTACGGACTACAACCCTCCGGTTTATATAGACACCGGATAGGGTTATGGTTACACAGAGTCGGTTACAATGGTAGGAGATCTCGAATATCCGCATGCCTAACTTGCCTTCCACGCCAAGAAAAGATCCTTCCGGACACGGGACGAAGTCTTCAGTCTTGTATCTTCATAGTCCTGGAGTCCGGCTGAAGGTATAGTACGGCTATCCGAACACCCCCTAATCCAGGACTCCCTCAAGCGCGCTCAGTGCTTGCCGGGCCACGGCGACGGTGCAGCGGGGCTGCGCTGGCATGCATGAGCCACGCGTAGAGCTAGGGAGCGAAGGGCGGCGCTGAACGGCGTTGCAAGCTGGCGCTGCCTACTGTTGGCCGCCACGGGTGGCGTGGCCATCGCAGAAGCTGCCAGCTCCGGCGATGCTCGCCGCCACCGACGCCAGGAACCAGCCAAGTGCGTGTGCGGTGCTCTGGACATGGAGGAGGAGCCGTGCGCAAAGCACCAGGGGCGCACTATGGAGAGGTGACCGATCACTGACGGAGAAACGACACTGCATCTCTGAACTTTCTGAATTTTACTGAAAATGCAAAGTAATAGTGCCGGCCAGGTGTTCGACAGAATGTTTCTGGCATGTAGGAGGTTCTCCTTGAGCTGAAACTTGGTGGGGTGGCCTCTCATTGCAGCAGGAGGCTGCCTGAATTTTGGTAGAATTTTTGGAGAAGAGGAGATATGAATTTCACCAAATTTGGCAAATCTGGTCCAAACTTGCAGAGACTGAAATTTGAAAATTTTGAAAAGAGGAGGAGTGTATCAAGATGGTTCTGGGTTGTGGATGCCAAGGACAATCCACATGAGTTGGTTTGAGATCAAAACTCAAAGGCAATAAGGTACTTGCTTTGAAAATTACTTTGGCTCATAATAAAAGACAGAATTGTTTTGGGAGATAAAGTATATGAAATAAAATTCAAAAATGGCTTGGATTTGTTGGAACAAAGAACTTAGGTTGTTCCAAGGAGGAAGAAGAGGTCTTGAGAGGTTTTATCATGTGAGGCAAGATAAGAAACATGGGTGGTTTAAAATGAAAGAAGTCCCAAAAACTTCTAGGGTTTTCTTTTTAAATGAAAATAATCAAAATCAAAAATACATTTGAGAGGGAAAGAATCAGAAGAAAAGTTTCCATAATTCAAACACCAGAGTTGAAGAAAAATAAAATCCTTGCCAAAGGGTGAAAGTTTCTTTAGAGAGAGGTTTTCTGGAAAAAAATTAAATGGCACTTTTTAAAACCAACAAAGTTTTTGCTGAAAACCACAAAAAAAATTTGGAGTGTCACACCCTAGTACGTTTTAAGCCGTATTTTGGGTGTGCCGTTATTGTGCCCCTTCCCTGTGCCCATGATATTTCAAGGGCGTAGTTATGTACGCGAGGTACTGGTTTCGCTATGTCGCGAGGGCTGGGGTTGGGACCGCATTGCTACGCCTGCTCAGAACGTGCCAGGCGGTCTTGTTGTAGGTTACTCCTTGCGCGCTTGGCAGTGTCCGGCTTTTTAACGGCCGTACTGGAGAGTTGCCTAAGAAGGCTGCTTTGTACTTCCGCTGCGAGAGCCGCCGTGTGCTCCTCCGTACGGAGGGAGCGTTCGGTATTTCCGTTGACCGTGATTACTCCTCGAGGGCCTGGCATCTTGAGCTTGAGATATGTGTAGTGCGGCACCGCATTGAACTTTGCGAATGCGGTTCGTCCGAGCAGGGCGTGATAGCCACTGCGAAACGGGACTATATCAAAGATTAACTCTTCACTTCGGAAATTGTCCGGGGATCCGAAGACCACATCAAGTGTTACTGAGCCTGTACAGCTGGCTTCTACACCTAGTATAACGCCTTTAAAGGTCGTTTTTGTGGGCTTAATCCTTGAGGGATCTATGCCCATTTTTCACACTGTATCCTGGTAAAGCAGGTTCAGGCTACTACCGCCGTCCATGAGGACTCTTGTGAGATGAAATCCGTCGATGATTGGGTCGAGAACCAATGCGGCGAAGCCGCCATGACGGATGCTAGTGGGATGGTCCCTTCGATCAAAGGTGATCGGGCAGGAGGACCATGGGATGAACTTTGGGGCAACTGGCTCCATCGCATATACGTCCGTAGCGCACGCTTCTGCTCCCTCTTGGGAATGTGGGTTGCGTATATTATGTTCACCGTCCGCACTTGTGAGGGAAAGCCCTTCTGTCCATTGTTGTTCGGCGGCCTGGGCTCCTCCTCGTCGTCGCTATGCAGCCCCTTGTCTTTGTTTTCGGCTCTTAACTTGCCTGCCTGCTTGAACACCCAACAATCCCTGTTAGTGTGATTGGCTGGCCTTTCGGGGGTGCCATGTATCTCGCACAAGCGGTCGAGTATTTGGTCCAAACTGGACGGGCCCTGAGTATTCTTTTTGAATGGCTTTTTCCGCTGACCGGATTTGTAGCTTCTGTATCCGGCATTAACTACCGTATCTTCATTACTGTCGCTGCTAACGCGGCGTTTTTGCTTATTCCGACGTGTCCTGCCACTTTTGTCCTTGGTATCCGAATTACCAGGGTTTTTAGCTAAGTTACTATTTCGGCCTAGCCAGCTGTCTTCTCCCGCACAAAAGCGGGTCATGAGTGTCGTGAGGGCTGCCATAGATTTCGGCTTTTCCTGTCCCAGGTGCCGGGCAAGCCACTCGTCACGGATGTTATGTTTGAAGGCTGCTAGGGCCTCTGCGTCCGGACAGTCGACTATCTGGTTTTTCTTTGTTAGGAACCATGTCCAGAATTGCCTGGCCGATTCCTCTGGCTGCTGAATTATGTGGCTTAAGTCGTCGGCATCCGATGGTCGCACGTAAGTGCCCAGGAAGTTGTCGAGGAATGCGGCCTCCAGGTCCTCCCAAGAACCGATTGAGTCTGCTGGCAAGCTGTTAAGCCAATGCCGGGCCGGTCCTTTAAGTTTGAGCGGGAGGTATTTGATGGCGTGTAGATCATCGCCGCGTGCCATGTGGATGTGAAGGAGATAATCCTCGATCCATACCGACGGATCTGTTGTGCCATCGTATGATTCGATGTTAACGGGTTTGAAACCCTCTGGGATTTTATGATCCATTACTTCATCCGTGAAGCATAGTGGGTGTGCGGCGCCCCTGTACTGGGCTATATCACGACGCAGCTCGGAAGAGCTGTGTCTGTTGTGTTCGGCCCGGCCGGATTTGTTGTATCCAGAGTAAAGATCATCGTCACGTGCCGTAGGGCGCCTGCGCGATCCGTAGATCGATCTTGTTTGTCTTGCCTTATCCTTCAGTATGTCTCGTAGGTCTGGCGCGTTTTCCCATGCCTTAGTTGAGCGGCGTCGGGGCATGGCTTGGGTGGAGGGCCGAGAGGCCTCTCTGTCGCGGCCGCGAGGTGGCTGGTCTGCCATGTCATGCGCTGGTGATGTAGGCGCTTCCTCCTCTGATCGGGGTAGCGGCCTGCGCTTTGGGTAACTCTTGGAGGGGCGTTTGAGTTCATACTCTTCGGCCGCAAGGACTTCAGTCCATCTATCAGCTAGCAAATCTTGGTCAGCTCTAAGCTGCTGCTGCTTTTTCTTGAGGCTGTTTGTCGTGGCTAAAAGCCTGCGTTTGAAACGCTCTTGTTCGTCGGGGTCTGATGGTACGACGAATTCGTCGTCATCGAGGCTTGACTCGTCTTTGGAGGGAGGCATATAGTTATCATCCTCAACCTCTCGGTCTGCCGCTCTCTCATGAGGGCTGGCTTCTCCATCTTACTGCGCTGAGTCTTGATGGGGTGGGTGTTCTTCGGCACTATCCGGGGTAGTATTATCTCCCGTGTCGGAATCACCGTTTTTGCTTTGGCGGGATTTAGAGCGGCGCCGCTGACGCCGGCGCTTTGGCTGTTTCTTGGAGGGGTCATCCCCCGCTGTTCCATCGCCATCTCCATCTTTTGGAGTGTCCACCATATATATGTCATATGACGAGGTGGCCTTCCAGCGCCCTACAGGTGCTGGTTCTTGTTCGTCTCCTACATCGTCGTCCATACCATCGATGTCTTCGGAGCCGAAGTCGAGCATGTCGGTTAAATCGTCGACGGTGGCTACAAAGTGGGTGGTGGGTGGGCTTTGAATTTCTTCATCGTTCGTATCCCATCCTTGCTGACCGTAGTCCGGCCAAGACTCTCCTGATAAGGAGAGAGACTTGAGAGAATTCAGGATGTCGCCAAAAGGCGAGTGCTGAAAGATGTCCGCGGCGGTGAACTCCATTATCGGTGCCCGAATTCGATTGGCAGGGGCGCGGGGGGTTCGGAGTCCGGAGAGGAGTCCGGACCCTCGGAGTCACGGGTCATGCAGAGTGCGGGGCTGGCGTTCGGCTCGATCGCCTTTGAGATCGCAGCCCCCGAGGTGACGTCCAACCACTCATCCTCGATCGGCGCACGGGTCGGAACCGGTGCGGGTGCGGCCTCCAGGACACCGTTCGGAGGCAGAGCTAGATCATGCCCCTCGAGATAGTGCGGCGCGCTTGGCCGTGGCTCGAACCCGTCGAAGATCAAGTCTCCGCGGATATCGGCCGTGTAGTTTAAGCTTCCAAACCTGACTTGATGGCCAGGGGCGTAGCTTTCGATCTGCTCCAGGTGGCCAAGCGAATTGGCCCGCAGAGCGAAGCTGCCGAAGACGAAGATCTGTCCGGGGAGAAAATTCTCACCCTGGACCTCATCGTTGTTGATGATCAAAGGAGCCAGCGGGCCTAAAGGCGACGACACAGAGGAACTCTCAATGAAAGCACCAATGTCGGTGTCAAAACCGGCGGATCTCGGGTAGGGGGTCCCGAGCTGTGCATCAAGGCCGGATGGTAACAGGAGACAAGGGACGCGATGTTTTTACCCAGGTTCGGGCCCTCTCGATGGAGGTAATACCCTACTCCTGCTTGATTAATATTGATGATATTGGTAGTACAAGAGTAGATCTACCACGAGATCAAGGAGGCTAAACCCTGGAAGCTAGCCTATGGTATGATTGTTGTGTATGGAGTTGATTGTCCTACGGACTACAACCCTCCGGTTTATATAGACACCGGATAGGGTTAGGGTTACACAGAGTCGGTTACAATGGTAGGAGATCTTGAATATCCGCATCGCCAAGCTTGCCTTCCACGCCAAGGAAAGTTCCATCCGGACACGGGACGAAGTCTTCAATCTTGTATCTTCATAGTCCAGGAGTCCGGCGAAGGTATAGTCCGGCTACCCGAACACCCCCTAATCCAGGACTCCCTCAGCTGTACTCTCGTAAGTCACCCGATCCAATTACAAAGAAACCAAAGCCCACTAAAGGGCGTGGAACTATATTGGAGGGATGGCTCAATGGGCCATGCAAAATTCGCAGTACACCGGATACCATGCCAACACACAGCCTTAGAGCATGTTGGATACTCCGGCAGGTGGCCAAGAGCGGTGAGGATATCCTCATCAACAATACCACAGAGCACCATCCCGCGAAAAATAACAATACAGTCTTGACAGTCTTTGAGACCTTCGCCCCAAATGATAGGCGCAAGCGAGCACTCTGCAGCCTTGCCGAAGTCTGCCACGTTGCAGCAATAAATCCATGAAACGACATGGCTATAACCTTCAATGCCAGTGATGAACCTCAATTCCAAACAGCCCGAGAACCAGCCGCTTTGGTCCTTAATCCAATTGTGGACGGCTTCGGGCTTACTAAAGTGCTCATGGACGGTGGCAGCGGATTAAACCTCATCTACGAGGAGACCCTTAAAAATGGAAATAGACAAGAGCCGCATTGAGCAAAGCAGCACGACCTTCAGAGGAATCATCCCTAGTCGGGAGGAACGATGTGCGGGAAAATCACACTAGATGTGGTATTCGGCACGCCGGAGAATTATAGGTCCGAAGAAATCACATTCCAAGTGGCCCTGTTCTGTAGCGGATACCACGCCCTTTTAGGGCGGGAGGCATTCACGATCTTCCAAGCTATACCCCATTACGGGTACATGAAGCTCAAAATGCCCGGGCCCAATGGAATCATCACTCTAACTAGTGATCCGGACATAGCACTCTGCGCCGAAAATAAAACCGCCGCACTAGCCCTCGAAGCGTTATCCGAAGCCCTTGCGGCCGAAGAACTAACTGCGCTACGCTCCATAGTGGACAGGGATGACGTGATACTCGACAAAAGACCCAAGTCCACCTCTTTTAAACCAGCGGACGAAATAGTCAAATTCCAGGTCCATCCAACGGACCCTATAAAAACAGCATCCATCGGGGCACAGCTGAACCCCACAACAAACGCCGCACTGCGGGAGTTCTTGCGCGAGAATTGGGACATATTCGCCTGGCATCCTTCAGACATGCCAGGAATCCCATGCAGGCTAGCCGAGCACAGCCTTAACATTCTAAAGGGGTTCAAGCCGGTCAAGGAGACTCTCCGGCGTTTCTCTGAGCCTAAGCGACAAGCCATGGGAGAAGAGCTAGCCAAGTTACTTGAGGCCGGATTCATTAGAGAGATAAAACATCCGGACTGGCTAGCAAACCTGGTGATGGTACCAAAGAAGGACAAATCCTGGCGCCTATATGTCGATTTCAAGGACCTTAACAAGGCTTGCCCTAAGGATCCCTTCCCCCTCCCCCACATTGACCAAATTATCGACGCTACCGCAGGACACGACTCATTGTGTTTCCTCGATGCATACTCCGGATAACATCAAATTAAGATGGCGGAGTCCGATCAAGCCACAACGGCATTTATCACTCCATACGGCCCCTTCTGTTTTAACACCATGCCTTTTGGACTCAAAAACGCCGGTGCAACCTATCAACGCATGATTTAGACATGCCTGGAAACACAAATCGGCAAAACAGTGGAGGCATACGTAGATGATGTGGTCATTAAAACCAGACACATCGAATCCTTAATAGACGACTTGAGTCTTACGTTCGACAATCTCCGGACATATGACATCAAGCTCAATCCAGAAAAATGCGTTTTCGGCATGCTCGTCGGAAAGCTCTTGGGCTTCATCGTCTCCAATAGAGGAATTGAAACAAATCCGGCTAAAATCCGAGCTATTCCACAGTTGGCTATCCCAACAGACCTCAAGCAAATCCAGAAATTAACTGGATGCATGGCTGCCTTAAGCCGCTTTATCTCCCGATTAGGAGAAAAGGCACTACCTCTTTATCGCCTTCTTTGACGCACCGAACACTTCGAGTGGACGGATGCGGCCACGGCTGTCTTGGCCAGCAACCCAATCTTGACCACGCCAAATATCGGCGAACAAATGTTGTTATATATAGCGGCAACACACCAAGTTGTAAGCGCAATGCTCGTCATCGAACGAGAGACGGACAGAATACTACGTGTCCACTGTCCTCACTCCATGCAAATCACGATACCCACATTATCAAAATATAGCATACGCGGTCTTCATGGCATCCCGGAAACTACGACACTACTTTCAAGAGTGTTCAATTACGGTGGCCTCTGAAGTACCACTCAACAACATAATAAATAACCGCGATGCCACGGGCCGGATTGCTAAATGGGCTATTGAGCTCCTCCCGTTTGACATAGCATATAAACCATGGAGAGCCATTAAGTCACAAGTACTGGTTGATTTCGTCGCCGAATGGACAGAAGCCGAACTCCCTAAAGAGTACGGCGCATACTCCAATTGGATCATGCACTTTGACGGCTCTAAAATGCTGGCTGGTCTGGGGGCAGGCATCATCCTGACATCCCCCACCGGAGATACAGTCCAATACGTACTCCAAATACTATACACAGACTCCAACAACGCAGCAGAATATGAGGCCCTCTTACATGGTCTCCGGATGGCAGTCTCCATGGGCATTCAACGACTAGAGGTGCGTGGGGATTCGAACCTCGCAATATCTCAAATAAATGGAGACTTTGATGCCAAGGATCCGAAAATGGCGGCTTACCGCAACACCGCCCCCAAAATGTCAGCTCGGTTCGAGGGGCTCGAATTCCACCATGTGGTTCGAGAAAACAATCAAACGGCGGATATCCTCGCCCGCATCGCCGCTAAGCGCGACCCTGTCCCACCTAATATCTTCTTGGAAAGGCTGTTTAAGCCATCCGTGGTGTGGGAAGGGGAAACCACAACAACGGTCCGGATCCGGCCACAACGGTCCGGATCCGGCCACAACGCCAGATCCTGAACACTCTGACGTAATCGGAGGCTCTGCCACCGAAATAACACCTTCAGCTCACGTGATTATGGTTGTCATCGCCCTGTGGACAGAACCCTTCTTGGCTTACCTAACTAGGCAAGAACTCCCTGAGGACCCAAATGAGGCACGTTGCATTGTGCGGCAGTCTAAATCCTACAAGGTCCACGAGGGAGAGCTTTATAAGAAAAGCGCTACCGGAGTACTTCAAAGGTGCATCTCCGAAGAGGAAGGAAGGCAACTTTTGGCAGAAATTCATGCTAGACTTGGCGGCCACCACGCCGCAGCTCGAGCCCTTGTAAGCAAGGCCTTCCATACAGGTTTTTACTGGCCGACGGCTCGAGCAGGCGCACAGGACCTCGTCCAACGTTGCGTCGGTTGCCAGCTTTTTGCAAACCAAAGCCATATGCCACCTACCACTCTCCAAACAATCCCCATTACCTGGCCCTTTGCGGTCTGTGGGCTTGATATGGTCGGACCCCTTAAAGGGGGAAGCCATAAGAAAAAATACCTATTGGTCATGGTGGATAAATTCACCAAATGGATAGAAGCCAAACCAGTTAAAACGGCCGAGTCCGGACCAGTGATAGACTTCATATCCGGGGTTGTACACCGTTACGGCGTCCCCCATAGCATCATCACCGATAACGGCTCGAACTTTACAGCCGATGAGGTAAAAATTTGGTGCAGCAACATGGGCATTAAGCTCGATTATGCCTCCGTCTATCACCCCCAAACAAACGGTCAGGTCCAGCGAGCAAGTGGTCTCATTATGAGCGGCATTAAACCCAGATTAGTGCGATCCTTGAAGGAATCAGATACGCACTGGGTTGAGGAGCTCGACTCCGTACTATGGGGGTCGCGGACCACGCCGAATCGCACTACCGGATACAGACCGTTTTTTATGGTGTACGACGCAAATGCGGTACTGCCCTGCGACATCATTCATGACTCACCTAGAGTGCGCATGTACGAAGAGAAAGAAGCTGAGCTTGATCGGCAAGACAGTTTGGACGCCCTGGAGGAGGAGTGTGACGTGGCAAAAGCCGGCTCCACGTTCTATCAGCAACAGGCTCGACGGTATCAAAGATGAGAAGTACGGGCCAAAACTTATAATGTTGGCGAACTTGTTCTACGCCTACCAGAGAAGAAAAAGAACAAGCTCAACCCCAAATGGGAAGGTCCCTCATTATTGACAAAGTTCTGACCGGTGGAGTGTACCGTTTGCGGGATGTATCGGACAATCGACTCGAGCCAAACCCATGGAACGCGGCCAGACTCCGAAGGTTTTACGCCTAGTGCTGAACTCTCTGTTCGTCTCCTTACCTCCGTCAATTTTATATATATATCCATTATCTGTATTCTCTTTCTTTCTTTTCTCCCTTTTTCTTCATGGCCTTAAAAGGTTAAATGTGTCATAACTACACAATCTTGACGCGCTAGGCGTGCTCATTATACCTGGGGGCTTCTTATACAGAAGCTTAACAAAAAAAAGAGTGTTCAATTATGGTGGCCTCTGAAGTACCACTCAACGACATAATAAATAACCGTGATGCCACAGGCCGGATTGCTAAATGGGCTATTGAGCTCCTCCCGTTTGACATAACATACAAACCATGGAGAGCCATTAAGTCACAAGTACTGGTTGATTTCGTCGCCGAATGGACAGAAGCCGAACTCCCTAAAGAGTACAGCGCGTACTCCAATTGGATCATGCACTTTGACGGCTCTAAAATGCTGGCTGGTCTGGGGGCAGGCGTCGTCCTGACATCCCGCACCGGAGATACAGTCCAATACGTACTCCAAATACTATACATAGACTCCAACAACGCAGCAGAATATGAGGCCCTCTTACATGGTCTCCGGATGGCAGTCTCCATGGGCATTCAACCCCTAGAGGTGCGCGGGGATTCAAACCTCGCAATATCTCAAATAAATGGAGACTTCGATGCCAAGGATCCGAAAATGGCGGCTTACCGCAACACCGCCCCCAAAATGTCAGTTCGGTTCGAGGGGCTCGAATTCAACCATGTGGTTCGAGAAAACAATCAAGCGGCAGATATCCTCGCCCGCATCGGCGCTAAGCGCGACCCTGTCCCACCTAATATCTTCTTGGAAAGGCTGTTTAAGCCATCCATGGTGTGGGAAGGGGAAACCACAACAACGGTCCGGATCCGGCCACAACGCCAGATCCCGAACACTCTAACGTAATCGGAGGCTCTGCCATCGAAATAACACCTTCAGCCCACGTGATTATGGCTGTCATCGCCCCGTGGACAGAACCCTTCTTGGCATACCTAACTAGGCAAGAACTCCCTGAGGACCCAAACGAGGCACATTTCATTGTGCGGCGGTCTAAAGCCTACAAGGTCCACGAGGGAGAGCTTTATAAGAAAAGCTCTACCAGAGTACTTCAAAGGTGCATCTCCGAAGAGGAAGGACAGCAACTTTTGGCAGAAATTCATGCTAGACTTGGTGGCCACCATGCCGCAGCTCGAGCCCTTGTAAGCAAGGCCTTCCATAAAGGTTTTTACTGGCCGACGGCTCGAGCAGGCGCACAGGACCTCGTCCAACGTTGCGTCGGTTGCCAGCTTTTTGCAAACCAAAGCCATATGCCACCTACCGCTCTCCAAACAATCCCCATTACTTGGCCCTTTGCGGTCTGTGGGCTTGATATGGTCGGACCCCTTAAAGGGGGAAGCCATAAGAAAAAATACCTATTGGTCATGGTGGATAAATTCACCAAATGGATAGAAGGCAAACCAGTTAAAACGGCCGAGTCCGGACCAGTGATAGACTTCATATCCGGAGTTGGACACCGTTACGGCGTCCCCCATAGCATAATCACCGATAACGGCTCGAATTTTACAGCCGACGAGGTAAAAATTTGGTGCAGCAACATGGGCATTAAGCTCGATTATGCCTCCGTCTATCACCCCCAAACAAACGGTCAGGTCCAGCGAGCAAGTGGTCTCATTATGAGCGGCATTAAATCCAGATTAGTGCGATCCTTGAAGGAATCAGATACGCACCGGGTTGAGGAGCTCGACTCCGTACTATGGGGGCTGCGGACCACGCCGAATCGCACTACCGAATACACACCATTTTTTATGGTGTACGGCGCAGAGGCGGTACTGCCCTGCGACATCATTCATGACTCACCTAGAGTGCGCATGTACGAAGAGAAAGAAGCCGAGCTTGATCGGCAAGACAATTTGGACGCCCTGGAGGAGGAGTGTGACGTGGCAAAAGCCCGCTCTGCGTTCTATCAGCAACAGGCTCGACGGTATCAAAGCAGAGAAGTACGGTCCAAAACTTATAACGTTGGCGAACTTGTTCTACGCCTACCAGAGAAGAAAAAGAACAAGCTCAACCCAAAATGGGAAGGTCCCTCATTATTGACAAAGTTCTGACCGGTGGAGTGTACCGTTTGCGGGATGCATCGGACAATCGACTCGAGCCAAACCCATGGAACGCGGCCAGACTCCGAAGGTTTTACGCCTAGTGCTGAACTCTCTGTTCATCTCCTTACCTCCGTCAATTTTTTATATATATCCATTATCTGTATTCTCTTTCTTTCTTTTCTCCCTTTTTCTTCACGGCCTTAAAAGGTTAAATGTGTCTTGACTACACAATATTGACGCGCTAGGCGTGCTCATTATACCTGGGGGCTTCTTATACAGAAGCTTAATATAACTATGTTCCGGGCTCTATGCCCCCGCACATGTGTTACTTTTCCACATGTACCTTTTCTTCGCCATTATATGCATCGATATGACTTAAGTTTTGGCCAAGCAGGGTTGCCTGGCTCTTGTGTTTATGCCCTAAGTTCCCGTTAATTCGGCTAGGGCATAAGGGGAGCTCCTCTACGATTGTTACTGTCGGGTCAGCCGGATGTGTACCTCAGATTGGGTGAAGCCGAAAGCTAGCGTTCTTAAGGGAATATTTGGTCGATGAAACAAAAGATGACTTTTACTTATTGTAATACATGCCCCCAAGTGTTTATACCATGTGTTTCTTTTCACAGTTCGGACATACACATTAATGCATGCGTACCCAGGGAAAGGAACCCTTAACGGAACTATTCTCCATGGAAGATGTTTCTTACTACCCATGTAATATAACATAGCTAGTTGGGTACTTGTCTGTTCAAGCACTTATGACCCCTACGCCTGGTTTCCACGCGTACCCCGGTGTTTACATAACTGAGTGGGTATTCGGATACACTCCGGACTGTCGGGTCCGGAGGTCGAAGCGAAAAGGTCCGCCATGAAAAATGATTTACAATCTGGCTAGGGACAATATATGTCACTTAGACTAACTAAATTCTTCTTCTATACCATCCAACAGGCTGTCTAGCCTACAATCCTGTTGGGAATACTTTGCGGCTAATTTCACCTGGTCATACACCAAACTGACGGGGATCTCTTTCCTGTCAGACCCCACAGGTCCGACTTAGGCCATATGGTTCGGGTCAGCCTTGGTATATCAAGTCTTCACCATGGCCCAGGCTTCCCTCGCACCTTGTCGGCAGGAAGATATCTTCCATAATCGGAAGCGCCGCCGCGCTTCCTTGAGCATCTCTACGAGCTCCCCCATGCCTCCTGGCAGGGAGGCGGATGGCCACAAGGCCTGGGCAATGCCATGCATCACCTGCTGAACTTGTTCATGCAGTTGTGAGAGCTCTGGCAGAAGATCACATGCAGATTCGGGCATCTCCTCTGCGGGACGACCCGTCAGCATACCTACAGATATAACTCTGTTAGACGGTTTCTTCACCGAGGGCCTTCCCTGTAAGACACCATATGCGTGCGGTAGGTGATGTGCCAAAAAGGGATCCTTCTCGAAAGTTGGGACTCCGGTTTTACTTACATGTGATGCAGGGAGCAGTCCAGGATAATCGGCTATGATGGCCACCAAGGCACCGCCACAGCTTAACTAATAGAACGTCCTATCAATAAGCTCCACAAATATGTCCAGATCTTCTTCGAGTCCGGGGTCGAGGGCCCGGTCAGGGTCCTCTGGCTGTGGAAACGGGCTGTGGACTTCCCTCACAGCTTTTCGCAGTTCCTGCTATGAAATAGCAAGGTAAATATTTATGATAAAGAATGCGGGAAGGTCTGGAGTAAAAAGTAGCAGCTCACCTAGTTCGGGGGGTTGTACATGGAGAATCCATCTCGTGGCTTAATACGAATGAACTCCTCTTCCTCTCCCTTATATAAATCGGACAGTATTTTCGCTAGGGCAGCGGAGGAGTCCAGACCTTTACGGCCGCAGCGAGTGGCATCGTCTTCTCCATTGAAGTGCCACATGGGTTGACCCCGGTATTGAAGTGGATGCACCCCTCGCATTATACATATTGACATAACCTCGATTATTGTCAGTCCTGATTTGGCCAGCATTTTTATCCGGTCCATCAGGTAAAGGACCTCTCAGTTATCTTCCTCCTGGGGGCTCCGGGGGCGCCAGCTGCGGCGTTTCTCCAAAGGGGCGTTATTGAACTCAGGAAGGCCCTTCCGAATAGGGTCCAGAAGGGGGACGTCCTCCATATAAAACCACTCCGAAGGCCAGTCTTCGGATGTCTTCTTCGGAGTACCGGACAGGTATCCGGTCCCGACGATGCGCCATATCTCGGCTCCGCCCACTTGATATATCGACCCCTCCTGTGTACGGGGCACGAGGCAGAATAGCCTCTTCTATAGCTCGAAATGAGCCTCGCAGCCCAAAAACAGCTCGCAAAGGGCGACGTAGCCAGCGATGTGTAATATGGAGGCGGGAGTAAAGTTATGCAGCTGGAGGCCGTAGAACTCCAGGAGCCCGCGGAGGAACGGATGGATTGGAAATCCAAGTCCCCTCAATAAGTAAGGGACAAGGCATACCCGCTCCCCCATGGATGGGTTGGGAAAGCTCTCCGCTTGCTCCCCGCCATTGTAAGTGGCTAGTCCGGCTCGGACAGGGACCATACACGCAGGAGGGAGAAACCCCTGGGTCTGTAACTCTACTAACTGTCTGTGGGAGATGGAACACTTCTTCCAATTGCTTGGCTTAGGGCTACGGGAGCGAGAGGAGGAGCTGCGATGGCCGGCCATGATGGGATGGATTTTTTCGGGCACGCTCCGATGGATACTCGCTGAGGGAGGATGGTGTGATCTGGATCTGAGGATCCCCGGCTCTTTAAATAGACGATTTACTCACATGGTTAGGGTGGCAAGTGTAAAAATGCCCCGACTTCTCGCATTCACTCGACACGTGGAGGATAGCCATTATTAGGGGCGGAAGTGAGGAGTGCAACATTTATGGGAAGCCGGACACTACTCGACAGGTACTCAGAATTTGGAGAAGAACCCGCCTTGAAATGCCGAAGACAATCTGCGCGCCGGAATCATCGTCATTGAAGCCTGGTTCGGGGGCTACTGAGGGAGTCCTGGATTAGGGGGTCCTCGGACAGCCGGACTATGAACTTTAGCCGGACTGTTGGACTATGAAGATACAAGATTGAAGACTTTGTCCCGTGTCCAGTGGGACTCTCCTTTGCGTGGAAGGCAAGCTTGGCAGTTCGGATATGTAGATCTCCTCCTTTGTAACCGACTCTGTGTAACCCTAGCCCCCTCCGGTGTCTATATAAGCCAGAGGGTTTAGTCTGTAGGACAACAAAAATCATAATCATAGGCTAGCTTCTAGGGTTTAGCCTCTACAATCTTGTGGTAGATCAACTCTTGTAATACTCATATCATCAAGATCAATCAAGCAAGAAGTAGGGTATTACCTCCATCGAGAGGGCCCGAACCTGGGTAAACATTGTGTCCCCCGCCTCCTGTTACCATCCGCCTTAGACGCACAGTTCGGGACCCCCTACCCGAGATTCGCCGGTTTTGACACCGACAGTGGCGGCGGCTCCTGGACAGGGATCTGGCACAGACGCCGGCGCGGGGGTGGGCTGCGACCTCGGCGGCACGCCGCAACTACTCCAGAGCGGCTCAGGGCTGCCCCTCGGTGTCCCAACGTGGATGTGGGCTGCCACGGCGTGGTGGTGGCTCACGGCGATGGTCCGGGTCGTTTCGCGGCGGCGGCTGGACATCTCCAGCGTCGGCCCATCGGTGAGCGGCCTATGTCGGCCTTCGATCACTCTCCTCGTCGTTCGAGCGTGACCTTCGTCGAAGGGTTGGCCATCTCTCAGCTACATTCCATCGATCGTCTCGCGCCCGGTGCTGCAGGGCCGAACTCGTCTCGCGCCCGGCAGCAAGCAGAGCTCGTCTCGCGCCCGGTAGCAAGACAGAGCTTGTCTTGCGCCCGGTGCAGCAGAACGGGTCGATGAAGGCCATTTTCGGCCGTCCTACTAGGCCTCGGTGCTGGGGGCCGCCCAGGGTGCGAAAGGTGGAGTCTTTCCACTCGTCTCTTTGGTTGGGGTAGCGGCAGGTCTCGGGTGAGGTGGTGTCGAGGTCTTGGATGCCGGGGCGGCGGCCCTGGGGTGGTAGCACGGTGCTCATGGGCAGAGCCTGTGGCTTGGTGCTGCCCAGTGACCATGGCCGTGTGGACGAAATGGTAGCCGGGGTGTGGCGTTCGGTGGCGGTGAGTGTTGGCCAGGATAAAAACCTGTTCTATCTTCGGACGGACCGGTGGCGGTGAAACTCGTTCCCTTCTTCAAGGCGTCGTCGCGGCCCTCATTGCCCATCATGTTGCTCCAGGGGAAACTCTGACCCTCGGGTCGGGCGGTGGCGGCGCTCCGGTGTCGTTTCCTTCCTGAAGGCGCCGCCTTAGAGCCCACGGTCTGTCGTATGCAGCTTCATCTCTTTGCGGTGGCGTGTTCACGGCTGAGGACCCCGGTTTCTCTTGTAGTGCTTGGGGTGGTGTTGTTGCGCTCAGCGCCTATGTATCTTGCCTTGGGCGTGTGCGTGTGTTGTAGTGGCGTGCGTCTGTACCGGGTTGCTGATGATCATTGCTTTATATATAAAGTGGGGCGAAAGCCTTTTTCAGTAAACACAATAAGAACACATCCGGCCTTTGCATAGTTAAGATGCACACAACCAACATGAACACGTGCACACAAAACACGCCGACAAATAGCAAAGTCACATAGGACCAAAGCTATGCATACGCGGGAGAGAAAGAACGCGAAAGCGATTATATCTGCGATCGGCAAACTATAACAAGACCATATCTGCACCAACTAACTCATGATCCACACAGATGACGGGGATCTTCAACAGCAACGCCTTCAGGAAGGGAGCAACGCTCAACCGTCTTCGTTGCCAGATCTGACCGTTCAAGACCAGAATCTAGGTTTTTACCCTGAAGAAACGGTCTGAGCATATCCGAACAATGCCTTCAACAAGGTAGCGACATAAAACATCGCCATTGCCAAGTATACCCGAGTTGGGTTATACTTAGGCTTTCACCCCGAAGCTTGAGACTGGGTGCTCAAGTAGCACCACCATCTCATCGTTGTTTTGTCACCATGACTTTTTCTCAATACCAACAGCTACATGTGATGTGATGTCACTGCACAACCATTCCTCGGCATCAAGTCTTTGTCCATAGTTTACATCTCACCATCGAAGTCAACCACTAGATCTCGAGAAATGGAGTTCTCATGAAGACCTTTTGGCGGCCACTTTAACAAGGCCGATGCCTCTGGCCGGAGTGATCGCCGCCTAATGATAGTATAGCACTGACAAAACAATGCGGTGTTCCGCCACCGCCGCAACTCCACAACAACGGAAGGAGACCCTGGCACCTAGCATGACCGTCCGCCGCCGCAATCGCACTCATAGGCACCACCACCGGCAGATCCAGAAGCACGGCCCAAATCCACGGAGGTCAAAGGAGGCTAGATCCGGGCAGGGCCGCCAGCTCGCCATGCCTTCACCGGAGAGATGCAGCCGCATCAAGGGAGACCAGATCCGGGTGGATTCAAGCCCCACAACCCAAGAAGCAGCCTCTGCCATGAGATCAGTCGCCTACGTGACCTACCCACAAAGCCTTGGCGCGCCGTTGATTGAGAAGAATTGTCGCGTGCAGCACGGGATTCCCACGCCACCTTCGGAGGCGAGGACCACCTCCACCGTGGCTATGCCGGCCGTAGCAGTGGAGAGGGGGCGCCAAGGGGTGGAACCTATGGCGGCAGCATTGGGTTCCCCGTGTCGCCCAGGATGAGCGACATGGGGGTCGGGGTTCTATTGTCTATTGTCTTTATGCTGGAGCAGAGCAACCCAACGTTGGTTGGATGACGATGTTGTGTTAACTTACTACCACAACACAAAATGCAAAATGCAAAATGAATAGAGCTATATATAACTGGTTTTGGGTTTCAACAATGCCTTATAAGGGCGAAAGTATGATTCTAATCTCGAGCTCAGATGCTCCTGCTTTAAACAGTAAAATCAAAAAAAAATAGAAAAAAATCAAAAATTTCTATACAAAAATTTGCGGCAAACTTTAAGAAATGTTTGAAGCGTATGCAAATTTTCATCACGAAGTCACATTGGAGCAAGTCGTGGCAAAAAAATAAAATCAGAGCTCCAAAATGTGTTTGAAAGTAACATTTTTCGGAGCATCAATTTTGTTGTTTTTACGACACCTTGCACCAATGTGTTTTCGTGATGGATTTTTTGCATGCGCCTCAGACATTCTTTAAAGTTTGCCATATAAAAATTTCTGAAAATTTTGAATTTTTTTCTATTTTTTCTGAATTTACTAATCATGGAGGAGCATTTAAGCTTGAGTTGAGAAACTCCATGTCCTTATAAGGGTTGTTTCTTTTCCCGAAACTAGGCCATGCCACGCACATGTCCTCGCACTGATGTCACCTTCCACCCTTCCTTCCTAGTTGCCACCATATTTACTCTCCCGCCATTGGCTCCTAACTCTCATGCTAATTTACCCTCATTCCAGCTAGTCGGCCTTGGCCCTTCCTACTTACACGCCAACAAACTCACTTAGACATCGCCACAAAAAAAGTGATTATGTCCTCCACGCCCCTCCCCATTGCTTGCCACCCTCATCGCCGCTAGCCAAAAAATGATTATTTTGTTGCCTATTCTTCTATTCGTTTGTTAATTATTAATTATTTCTTTATTTACCTTTTACAATTCGAGGAAAATTTAAAATTTTGAAAAAAAATTAAAATTCATGATTGAAAAAAGTTACCTTTTTTAATTCATAATTTTTAAACCTTTGTTGAACAATTATGAGCATTTATTAATTCACGGATATTTTTAAAAAATATATTTTTTTCAAAAAATAATGAATATTATTGCAATAATGTACTATTTATTTACTAGATATCTGTGCCACCTTTTTGTAACATGTTTTATTTAGCTAGTAAAACATTTTCCTTTTTTTAGAAGAAGCACACCTTTTCCTCGAGCGCTTGAAAAGCAACAGAAGAATGAAAGGTTCGAGACTATTAGGCCAGCCCGGGCCTCCTAGTATGCTGCCCCGCTAGAAAGGCTTTCCCCATGTGTCGTCATTGGGCCGTCCTAGTTTCTTCTGATTTCTTTTCGTTCGATCGGGTTTTCCATCGGAACGAGGCTGCAACAACATACTGCTGCGGATGGATAATATTATCGTTGTTGAAGCTTCGAATGAACATGAGGATATTCGATGGTTGCTGCTCTGATTTTATCTGCATGTCGTAGTGAGATATTGGGTTTCGGGAAGGCTAGTATTAAATTTTGCAATAGGGAATACAATACAGTTGTGCTTGGGCTAGCTGAGCGGGGACGTGTCAATCAACCTTCTGAATGGGTTGGTATACCCTCGGTCTTTATAGTTAAATTTTTAGCAGATGATGTAACTGCGGTTTGATTTAATAAAGGTAGCCATGCTGGCCTTTCCATGAAAAAAGGTTGTTTTTGCTCCAGTTTATTTGATTCTACCTTCTTTTTTTTGTTTACTTGTTTTTGCTTTAGTTTTCTTTTGTTTCATCAATTGTTTTCTTTGATTTTTTTGCGTTTCTATGTTTTACAATTGAGTTTTACTCGGTTTTTCTAGTTTTCTTCTTTCTTTTTTCCCTTAGTTTTTTGTTTTTCCTAGGTTTCTTTAATTTTTTTTGTTTTCTTTGTTGCTTTTATTATTTGCACCAGTTTTCCTTCTGGTCTCTTCGGATTTGTTGCTTTCCTTTTCTTTTTATTTCTTCCATGGTTTTCTTTTTTGCACGGGTTTTCCTTCTGGTCCTTTGAAAAAAGGTTGTGTTTGCTGGACGCGGAGTTTCTACACCCAAGAGCAAATACTCCTTGTGTAAACAGTAAAATTTATAAAAAAAAGAAAAAATTATTCATTTTTTTGTGACATACTTATAAAAATGTTTGTTGTGCATGCAAAATTTTATCGCAAAATCACATTGGTGGAGGGCGTGGTAAGAAAAAACAAAAACGATGCTCTAAAAAAGTTTACTTGCAAAAGCATTTTGGAGCTCTGATTTTGTTTATTTTTGCATAATTTTCACCAATTTGATTTCATGATGAAATTTTGCATGCACAACAAACATTTGCGAAAGTATTTTTTTTATTTGACTGTTCACGCGAGGAGCATTTGCTCCTGGGTGTAGAAAGGTACTTTCCGTGTTTGCTCTAGTTTCTTGTATTATTTCTTCTCAGGTTTTCTTCAACTTTTTTGTCATTAATTTTTGTTTTTCTTTCATTTTTCTTTGATTTCTCTTTTGTTTCTTTCATGGTTTTCGTTCCTTTACTTTTCTTGGTCAATTTTGTTATTTTTTGGTTTCTTGATTATTTATTCTTTTTCAACCTTTTTTATTTTTCTTTGTTTCTTAATCCGTTTTCACATTTTAAATTTTTTTCACTTATTTCTTTTTCATTTCGTTCTTTCATTGTTTCTTTTCGGTTTTCATGTTTTTGTATTTTTTTTCTATATTACTTTAGTTTTCAATATTCATTTTTTTATACGTTAAGAATATTCTCCTATTAAACTTTTAACATTTTCCAATTAAAATTTTAATATTTTTATACATTATCAACATTTTTATATTTTTAAAACCTTGATTAACATTTTTCAAATACTAGATTAATATTATATGACATATATGGTCAAGATTTTTTTATACATATTTTGAAATTTCAAATGCTTGATTAGTAATTTTAAAATACAAGTTTGACATTTTTAATACAAGGTCAACCTTTTTTATGGACGTTTACATTTTTAAAATGCTTGATTACTATTTTTAAAATATATGCTCAATATTTCCTGAAATGCTTGATTAAATTTTGAAAATAAATGATCAAACTTTTTTACAGATGCTTTACATTTTTAATACATATTTCAATTACATGAGAAATGTTTTGCTTTATACTCATTTAATAGTTTTTAAAATGTTTTATGTAAATTTCTTTGTAATATATCTATTTACAATATTTGTAAGTACAAACAGAATTTAAAAAAGAAAAAATAATGTAAAAAAACAAAAAAGAGGTCGTGACCTCCCGCGCTCCTGGGCCTGCCCATTTCGAAGGAGCCTGATGCAAGAGCACGCTAGGTCTCACTACAAGCGAGACACAGCGCTGGCCTCCTATTCCAGTCGACCGATCGCGTTCCTTACCTGCCCCCTCCCTATTGGGTAGCAACTAGTTGAGGGGTTCCCCTTGCGTGAGCCTCTTAAGGGTCACTTTGGATGGGCTGAGAATGCGCCAAGTGTGCTCTCAGCCGCTGCCCCGTGTCGTGTGTTGGGGCACATGTTTACTTTTCGTGGAGACACAGGTTTGCTTTCGCGAAAGGCACAATTATGCCTCTCAGAAAGAAGACAAAAAAAATATTTTTTTTCTTTCGCGAGAGGCACAGATTTGTTTCTCGTGGAACCACAAGTTTGTTGTCGTCAAAGGCACAACCATGTCTCAGAGAAAGGAAAAAAGTTGTTGTTTTTATTCCATGAGAAGCATAGCATTAGCTTTTGCGAGCAGCACAGCTGTGCATCTTGGAAAGGCAAAATAAAGTGGGGAAAATCGTGCTTCGCGTTTTTTCCTTCCGTTTTTTTCTCTTTTTTCATAAAAAAGTTCATGGAACCTATTTACATAGGATCTAGTTGTAAAAATGGTTCATGATTTGATTGCACGGTTTAAGAGATAAAAGGTTTTGAATAAATAAATCAACAAAAAAGGTAAAACTCACATGTTGCAACAAAGGATACATCTTAATTAGTAATTTCAGCCAGGTAAGGTGGGAGTGACCTCCGCACCCAGTATCGAGCAACCGCCCACCCCCGTGTGCCCTTTTCGCCTGGCCCATGTGCGGGGAGGGACACCCTATATTTTTTTTGTTTTCTTTTATTTGATTTTATTTTCCTTGAATTTTTTCTTTAAAATAATTCAAGAATTTTAAAAAAATGTAAATTTAAAATAAATTGTTGGTCAAATCATAAAATGTTTAGTCAAATTAAAAAGTTTCAAGGTTTTTAAATACGTCACATATCATAAAATTTTGTGATTTGCAAAAATGTTTGCATATTCAAAATATGTTCATGATTTCAAAAATAATAGATCAAGAAATCAAAAAATGTACATGATTTTGAAAAAAATCGTTATTCAAAAACTGCTAGTATATTTGAAAATTATTGATGAATTCTCATTAAATTGTTTAAAATGTTCAGAAATTGTTCACAAATTCAAAATTTGTTCCAAAATTCGAAAAAAAATATCAATTCCGATATGTTCAGTAACTCAAAAATTGTTCATGCACTTCATAAAATGTTCATCAAACAAATGTTCGTGAATTTCAAAATTTATTCCCAAATTTCAGAAAATGATTGTCGATTCAAAAAATGATCACAATTTTTTTTTAAGTTCACAATTTAGCAAAATATCCACAAATTAAAAAATTGTTCACGATTTAGAAAATGTTTCTCCATCCATCCCAAAATGAGTGTCGTGGTTTAGTGCAAGAAAGGAAAAGAAAAAAAGTTTTAGAAAAAGAAAAAAATCTCTGAATGTTCAAAAGCTTCCCAAAACCACAATATGGATAATTGGGACGGCCGAACATTTCACAGCTCAGTAGTGGGGGGGTACTCGGAAAATACAATGGAGAACCTGCTAACGCCCCTCCCTCATATCCCACCATCGGCTATCCATCAGCAGCCGTCCACTATTTGTATCCCCTACGTAGGATTGGCGTATAAACAAAATTTTGTTTGATGTATTCAGCGGCCTGCACGCGCACAATACCCGCAAATGACGTCACACCATATCAATCAATTCTGACATTGCACCTACCCCATCCTGCTCCCCTTTACTCCTCCACCACACCCCGATTTTCCTCCTTGCTCCCTCTCCGCCGCCCCTCCCTTTCCACTGTTCTAAGCTGTTCCCCTCTCTTCATTTTTCTGGATCTCCATTGCCTCGATCTCCTTCTCCCTTTCAGCTCTGGACATGGCGTCTTCTCATCGTCAATTCCTGCCGTCTCGCTCGCCGCACCAGAACACAACGCGCCTCTCCCCTTCATCCGGTGCCCAGATGCAACATGGGGGTCATCCAATGGTTCATCTCAGAGACGCCCTGAATCCTGGTCGTCATTTCTACAAGTGTCAGTTCTGCGATGTAAGTATCTGTCCACAGATGTTCATCTCTATTTTGCGGTTCATAGCTCATAGTTGATTTGTTTGTTTTCAGACCGGGTGTTGCACCTTTTGGAAATGGGAGAACAAGTACATCGACTACCTTCTCCCCCAGGAACTCCCCATAGTGATCCTGCTTGACATTCAGTTGGACCTGAAGATTGCACTCGCCGTCGCCCTTGGTACTCTTGCTGCTGTAATGACTCTCCTAGTCTCCAAAATGTAGTAATGTTGGAATGATGTAATATGTTTATCTCTAGTTAGTATTACCAGTACGCCAAGGAGTTGCCTATCCATGTAATAGTTAGATCCACTACCCAATTATCTAACTATGACAGTTCCGCTGTAAATTTTCAATTCAGTCATACAGAGGTGGTTATGTAAAAGTTCCAATCCAATATAATATGATGATGCTTCCATTTTGAGATGTTCATCGTCTTCGTTCTACATCTTCCTGCATTACAGTGTTCAAAACTACCATGAACCATCACTCCAGCAATGAATCAATCTTATCGTACAACTTTTAAATTTTTACAAGCATATTAACTGAGAATATGAATTTGTTTCCTCTGAAGCTCCCATGAATGCAAACAGGCATTAATTTTGCTGTCACACCTGTTTCGCATTCAATTCCTTTTCATACATTTATTTATGTTTCACATTCAATTCACCACCCTAGAGGCACATACACACACATTATAATGATGTAATTATTTTACTTTCAATTTTTTCCTACAGTGGCACGTACCTGTTCTTCTAGAATCAGGTTGAGTCATCTTCACATGGGACATGGTATCAAAAACAATATACATCCTTGATGCAACCTCTGGGTTAGCCAATTGAAGAAGATGCATGAGATCGTTGCTAACAAATTACGTGTTGCCCTTTTCGCGTGCATACTTTTTTTTTTGATAAATGGCATGTTGATTGTGCAAATTGGAAGAAAAAATTCCCTTTTCTGACAACATCGATCTTCCCAAAGTAAGTTTTTTCATCTTTTCCAATCACGTGGATAGGAGGCTCAATTTTATTCATCCATTTTTTGTCAATCAGGAATGACTCTGGCGTCTGCGCCATTCACATTGCTGGACATTTTAATGGAACATCTCTCGAAGAGATTCTTACTCATGTATGTTCCTCAAACACTGTTACAATCCTTTCATCAATTCCCACCCGATGCCCCCTTATAAATTTACCTGTAATTTGGCAGGATGGCATAATTACAGAGAGAGGATTACTTCTTCACCAAATCCTCATCATCAAGGGGAACATTTCAAACCTTCCACGACCTGTCCAGGAAGCACTAGTCAGCAATTGAAGCACTGGAAAATGCAGTTGTCTTGAATTTCCTTTTCTTATGTGTTTAAGGATCATGTACTATCAAATCTGGTTAATAGAACTTGTAACCCACTTTCTCTATGTTTCTCTTGCCATTATGTACTCTATTAGCATTTTCCGATGATGAAACTACCTTACGACTTTTCTCAATCAAAATTTGAACAATGTATCATGCTGTCCTGTCCCTGATAACAAAAATAACTCAAACTCAAACTCCTCATACTTATTATCTAGATGTGTGGGTTTTACTAGTCTTGCCAACTTTAACAAGAGGCATACGATGTATTTAAAAACGTTTGTACTGTCAGTCCTAAATTAAAAGACTTACATAAAAAACTTACAAACCATGATTATACGCTGAAAATCAAAACGAATTTTGTAATTGAGGTTGTTTTTATTACTCACCAGATTTTGCTGCTTTATAAAACTGCTTCATGTTGCTTATTAACCCTTTAGCAAATTTCCCATCATTCAAATAAAATTTAGATTCAATAAACACTGGGTTCAAACTTTCAAAGATTTATATATCCTCGTTTAGACAAAAAAACTGATTATATAGAATAGGACTTGTTCTTCAGTCACAAAAGAGTTGTTTTCAGACACAGTAACAACCATTGATACAATTAAAAAGAAAAAAACTAATAAAATTTAGCTTCAATAAACACTGCGTTCAAACTTTCAAAGATTTACAATACCCTCTTACCGCAAAAAAGTTTTTGTTAACTAATTATATAGAATAGGACTTTGATCTTCAGTCTGAACCTAACTAATCTTGAGTGCACTGTCCTACAGACACTTACCTTCTGACCCATCCCTCTTGGCATCTTGCTGAACCACGTGTGTCTTCTTCAGCGCTCCGACGGTCAACGTCGATCTGCGTCTCCTGGCTGGGGGAGTAATCCAGTTCGTGGCTCTCTGGTGATTTCGGCCAGTTTTGCCAGACGAATCACAGGCTCAGAGCTGCTATCTCCATCTCTGAAAGAAACAACATGAACTGTTCTGTCAAAAACACATAGCTGTACCCAAATCTGGCGAAGAACAGATCTCGCGCAAAATTGTTTGGACTTCAGGACAACCACATACCTTGTGAATCCTGAGAACTCATGCCGCTCTCCATTCCCCTGTAGGTTTTGAGCTCAATTTTTTTTGACGCGACGGCCTTGAGTTCACCCTGGTCGCCGGCGACTTCAGGTTGGTCGGACGGTGGAAGAACAACACTCAAGATTATCGGTAACCTCGCACACAAACAGCACGAAGTGCATTCAAAGCTGTTCATTGATGCCCCTGCCAACCGTATTGATTACGGCCGACCGAACTCCTGTTTTAAGCTGTACCTCAACGTCATTCTGCCTGGGCTAGCACCCGTCTGAAAAATTGTTTTCTGCTATTAAGCGATAAACTGCACTACATTAAGGACAGATCTTAAATCCACTCTGCGCCGTCCAGATACCATGGGCGCGCGCCGCCCGGAGCCAAAAGTGCGCTTCCGGGGGTACTCGCTATATCGTGGGAGCAACTATCTAAAGAGCACTCGTTTCCAGCCTCCTGAAGAGTCACTTGGGATGGGCTGAGAGCATGCCACTTGGCGCGCTTTCAAGCGCAACCACGTGTCGCTTTCTGGGCGCTTTCTCTGGATTTTTTTTTATTTTTACGCACGCGTTTTCTGCTTTTTTGATGGTTTTTCCTGGTTTTTTATGCTTTTCGGTTTTTAACTGGTCTTCTAGCTTTTGAACTAAAAAAATTGAAAAACAATTACGTAAAAGAATATTTCCGTTTTTCCCTTTTCGTGAGAGGCACGGTTCTGCTTCCGCGAGAGGCATGGTTTTGCTTCTACGAGAGGCACGGCCATGCCTTTTGAAAATTAAAAAAACATATTTTTTTTTCTTTCGCGAGAGGCACGGTTTTGCTACTTCGAGAGGTATGGTTTTGCTTCCACGAGTGGCACGGCCATGCCTCTCTGAAACGTAAAAAAACATGTTTTCTCTTTTTTTTTCTTCCGTGAGAGGCAAGATTTTGCTTCAGCGTGAGGCATGGTTTTGCTTCCGCGAGAGGCACGACGTGCTTCTCAGAAACGAAAAAAGCCATGTTTTCTTTTTTTTTCTTTCGCGAGAGGCATGATTTTGCTTCCGCGAGAGGCATGGTTTTGCTTCCGCGAGAGACATGACTGTACCTCTCGGAAACGGGAAAACAATGTCTTTTCTTTATCTTTTTTCCTTCCGTGAGGGGCAGGGTTTTACTTCCGCGAGAGGCATGGTTTTGCTTCGGTGAGAGGCACAGACGTGCCTCTTGGAAACAAAAAAACGTGTTTTCTATTATTTTTTTCTTTCCTGAGAGACACGGTTTTACTTCTGCGAGCGGCATGGTTTTGCTTCTGCGAGAGCCACAGCCGTGTCTCTCGAAAACGAAAAAAAAATATTTTCTCCTCTCTCTCTCTCTCTCTCTCTCTCTCTCTCTCTCTGCGAGAGTCACGATTCTTCTTCCACGAGAGGCATGGTTTTGCTTCCGCGAGAGGCACGGCCGGGCCTCTCGGAAACATCTTTTGAAAGGGGAAAAGGTGCTTGCGGTCCGGGTTTTCTTGTGAAAAAAAAATCTTCAAAATCTATCAACATCAAATCTAGTTTTGAAGTCTCAACGCGAGGAATTGAACGATGAAAATGGTTCGAAATTTGAATGCACAGTTTAAGAGATAAATTATTTTTACTAAACGGATCTATGAAAAAAAACTTCCATGTTGCAACAAGTGGCACACATGCAATGTGCCACTTGACGCAACATGGGGTGGTGGAAGTGATCTTTGGATGGAATACTCCTCAATTAGTGATTTCGTTACATCACTAATGTGCGACTTGTGCGCCAAATAGGGCTGGTGGTCGCCCTCCTCCTCCAACCTTCTCGCCATGGATGATGCAAGCCCAGCTCCCAAGCATTCACGTGAGTATATGTCGATTTGTGTTTTCTTTTCAGGAATGTTGATTTGTGTTATTGTCTGAGATTAGAGTTGGTAGCTTTCTTAATTATTGGTGTCATTGTTTCCGGTTCAAAATAAATGACTTAATTTTATACTAATTTGTGTTATTCACGGTAGCACGAACTGTTTATATTATGTACTTCCTCCGTCTCAAAATAAATAACTTAATTTTATACTAATTTTAAACTAAAGTTAATATAAAATTAAGTCACTTATTTTAAGACGGAGGAAGTAGCATACCTACTCTACCTTTCAGCGTCACAACCGAAATCCATCTCCCACAAAGAAAAAACTGAATCAACCTTCAAAATCAGTACTAACACCTGTGCTAATCCACGTGAGTGTAAAGTTACAAGTTTTACTTTTCTTCCCTCGTTCCTTTCCTATATTAATTAATCACCTTAATTACTTACCTTCTGAACCAACTAGGTGATTTCCCCGCACGTTGCTGCGGGACTTTAAAGATTAATTTTGGATACATTCTATATGAATGAAATGATCTAAATTGAAAACTATTATTTTCAAAAATAATTATGTGTGAACAAAGAGTATGCATGTACGTTGGACTATTGGAGATGAAACAATTAAATTGGGTATGCATGTGCTACAAAGTAGTTCTAGTGGATGATGACATGGCACATTTGGTGATGCGGAGAGCTGCATTTTGAGAGAATTAGACTTAATGGGGATCAACTATTTATGTATTATAGATTTCACTTTAATTTACATACCAAATTTCTCATCAAATTATACGGCAAATCACGGACAGGGTTCAATAAACATTTGTTTACACAATCGCATTAATATGAACTAATAAATCACAAGCTAACGCAGTACGACACTAGAATATTTCTATGTTGTCATAACGCACGGGCATTGTCTTAGTGACTTTAATATGTATGACTACAACTAAATAAATAATTGTTTATGTTGTGGATGCAGTGATTGGAAGTACAATTTGCTCGGAATGATAGTCCTGTCGTTCACCTCTAACTGCTGCATCTTCACTGCATATGGTACTGATAACAGAGAACAAAGTAGGCAATTTGCCAAAAATCAGGGTCCACACTCTTAACTCCATCACACATGCACTCTTTGTTTTCTGAATTTTCATGCATTCATAATTAACCAATTGCAGCATTAGCCAATGTAATTGTAATTCATACATATAAATAGTTAATATTTGATATCAGTCTAAATATTTTACGGGAAAACACATATTTGAAGTTATATAACAAGGTGAAAGTATGTTGTAGTTGTATTAGTTTTTTAGCTATGTAAAAATTAAATTTTATGGCCACATATTATGTTTCACATATGGCTCCCAAATTCTTGGAGCCGGCCTTGCCAGTAAAACCCTGTCCTGGTGTAACAATGCGGTAGAGCGGCGATGACCCTGCCAAGCCGCGACACCATCAGGCGATTTCTACAGCTCTCCAGGTTCGTCGTCCCCCTCATGTACTCATTGTCGAGCCACTCAAAGATGTAGCCAGGTTTTGACACCAGATTTTGGCATGGTCAAAAGCATAATTAAGAAGACCTCAAATGAAAAAGAGCTCAATGTGAGAAAGTTCCGTATCGTTAAAAGGAGCAACTTTGATATTTGGGCCATAGCCAACCGGTCTCATCTCTAAGACCGAAGTTATGTTTGAGTTTTGAGATTTTGTATCTAGAACGCTATTCGGCTGATTACGCCCTCAAGGCTGCCTCATATGTAAAAATGGTCTACACGGATTGTCTTCGTCTCGTCGAAACGATCGATTCGTTCCAATCCGAGTTTGTATGCAAAAGTTAGAGTCATCGTAATGCAGCTCTGTTAGGAGGCAGAAAATGGCGCCCCCACCAGACACCTTGTCTGATGGGTAGCGCGAATAATAGCCTGTTTTGTGCGAGCGAGTTGACCATCAAGATGACCTAGGATCAAAAAACATTCAACATGAAAGTTGTTCGTCTCATCGAAATGGTCAAGATTGCTTTTGGACTCATTTCCATCCAGGATCGTTTACCACCACAAAAAAGACCTGCAAGGTGTAGCCAGTTTAAACCGAACTGTTTTAGAAAGTTCGGATAAAACCAATCCGAATTTGACTAGGGTTTTAGACGTGAATCCAAGCCTTTTTCTTGCCCGGGAAATCCAGCCGCCTCTTATATACCTAAGGGGTGACGGCCGATTGAACAACACACAATCGATCAAATCATCTACCACTTTTTATCTTTTATCTTTTCTCCTTAACCCTAGTTCTTCTTCTTCCTTGTTCTTCGTTCGTTCTTCTTCTTGCAGGGCGGCGAACCTCGAGGCCCTAGGGGAGATTAGGTCGACCTAGGGAAGCCCATAGCCGTCGCACGCCCTGACGGGGTCCCTCCCGGGCGTGTGGGGTTTCGGGTCCTCAAAAGCACCCGCTGGATTGCTTGCGTACCACGCTTCCGGCCGGGTCTCCTTCGACGTGAGCTGCGGTGCATCCCACCAGCGTCGAGGGTACATGGCGACGTGTTCTTGTGGGAACACACTTTTTGGCGACTCCGCTGGATACGAAGCTTTGAACGGTCTCCGGCCCGTTCTTGCTACGAAGAGATCGTCATCTAGGGTTTGCAATCTACAAAGGTAACATGAATACCAAATTCACTTATGTAGTTTCAAATAATGCATATGTTGTTGCTAGATCGTCTAATGAGCATATTGTATCGGCTAGCCCTAGTTTTATCAATCATGCATCTAATTATGTGCAACAGCCGATTCAGAATAATCTTCATGCCTCAACTTCATATAATTTTAGCAACATGCAACATATGTATCCCAACTCCCATGCATCGGCAACCCCACAAATCTATATGCCGATGAACAACATGATGAGTTCGGTTAATCATGTTGAGACACCCCATGTAGGAACTTCCAATAGTATGCAACAAAGTGTTTCAACCTTTTATTCATCGGCAAATAACTTGCAGTATGTTAATCCAAACGTGCTAGTGGATAGGGGAATTGGCCATGCTACTACTAGTTATTCGGCCAATTACCCTCAAACATCATATGCTGCACCTCATGCTACTAATTTTTTGGCACCATATGCACTATTGATGTCAATAATTCGGCTCCGCACCTTCATGGTCATGCCCGAATAAGTGAAAATTTACAGGAGCACAAATGCCTGCACCTACTATCGTGGCATATCATGTTCCCCCAACACAATTACAGAATTTCGGCAACATCTCATTGCCGAAAGAGTCTAAAAGCATCGGGGGGCAACCATATCCAGACTGGGTAGTTGAGAACAAGCTTACATTCTCTTGGGATTTGTGAAACTCCATTCGAAAGGAACTAATAGAAGGCGGGAAGCCTCATGATTTTGCTGCGGTAAAAACTAGAGTTGTGCAAATGATGCATTCGTCCAGTGTTGTACCATCCAGTGTACCCCCTAAACAATTGCAAAGTTTTGGCACCTCATTGCCGGAAAAGTCTCAAAGTATTGGGGGGCAATCTCATGAGGAGTGGATGGAAATTGAGATAAAAAAGTTTAAAGCTCGCTAAGCTGAGATGTGGGCTAAAATTGGACAAGAGCGAGAAGCCTTGCAAATACAAAAAGATAAAAGTATTGATTCAGGTAACAATCAAAATTCGGTTATTGAAAAATCCGAATCAAATATTATGTGTGCCGAATCTATTGAAGAAAAAGAGGATGCCAAGGCGTTGGGGAGCCAACTGAAAACGGAACAAAGTATCATTCAAATTACACCACCATCATGCTCTCCCAACATATTCAAAGAGGTATGTCTAGCAAGTGATTTACCTATTTTCAGATTTGGTTGCAACTTTATTGTTGATGCATGTATTAGAAAAAATCTTATAAGTAATTTTGAAAGACCAATGATGAAGGGACATTTACTTGTTAGGAATACAATTGTTACTGAGCATCTCGGTCAATACATTTGTACCATTCAAAGAGACCGATGGTGACTTATTATTGCAGCCAAAACTTATCCCATTGCTTTATTTAAAGTTGATATCTAATTGGGTAGCTTTGCTTGCTTCATACTTGGCTTATGCATGGTCTCAATTGAGACATGTATGTTTTAACTATTTTGATTTTAGAAATTTAAAGCCAAGGTTATACTCTATTGAGAAAACCGATGATAGTATAATTTGTTTTTCAAAGACATCGGTAAAAGAATGCAAAATAAAATTCATAGCCGAATGGGATGATACAAAATCTGAACCATACATTTTCTTAACTACAAAGCCATTCTCACAGCAAGATCGTCTAGAAAATAAGAAAATTACCTTCAATTTAAACATGTGTGATAAAATCTTTGATTTGTTGTTGACAAATAATTATATTATAATTATTGATCACCATGTTGAGCCATCAATCCAAGGACGAATGTATTGTAGGTTGCATCATTCGTTCAAACATAATTTTAAGGATTACAACATGTTTCATCAAATATTCAAATCGGCCATTGAGAAAGGACGATTGAGATTTGTTGAAACACCAAGGGATGACCAGTCTATTCCGATTGGTCCTAATGGAAAACAGTTTTTGAATCGGCTGCTTCAAGACGATTCTTTTAAAGATGAGAAGGTAAAAATGATGTCTACTACACAACCTTCCTCTTGTAGACATTGTTGGGCCTCCAAGTGCAGAGGTTTGTAGGACAGTAGCAAGTTTCCCTCAAGTGGACGACCTGAGGTTTATCAATTCGTGGGAGGCGTAGGATGAAGATGGTCTCTCTCAAGCAATCCTGCAACCAAATAACAAAGAGTCTCTTGTGTCCCCAACACACCCAATACAATGGTAAATTGTATAGGTGCACTAGTTCGGCGAAGAGATGGTGATACAAGTGCAATATGAATGGTAGATATAGGTTTTTGTAATCTGAATTTACAAAAACAGCAAGGTAACAAGCGATAAAAGTGAGTGTAAACGGTATTGCAATGCTTGGAAACAAGGTCTACGGTTCATACTTTCACTAGTGCAAGTTCTCTCAACAATAGTAACATAATTGGATCATATAACTGTTGGGGAACGTAGTAATTTCAAAAAAATTCCTACGCACACGCAAGATCATGGTGATGCATAGCAACGAGAGGGGAGAGTGTTGTCTACGTACCCTCGTAGACCGAAGCGGAAGCGTTGACGCAACGTAGTGGAAGTAGTCATACGTCTTCCCCATCCGACCGATCCAAGCACCGTTACTCCGGCACCTCCGAGTTCTTGGCACATGTTCAGCTCGATGACGCACCCCTAGCTCCGATCCAGCAAAGATTCGGGGGGAGTTCCGTCAGCACGACGGCGTGGTGACGATGATGATGTTCTACCGGCGCAGGGCTTCGCCTAAGCACTGCAACGATATGATCGAGGTGGAATATGGTGGAGGGGGGCACCGCACACGGCTAAGGAACGATCACGAAGATCAACTTGTGTGTCCATGGGGTGCCCCCTGCCCCCGTATATAAAGGAGTGGAGGAGGGGAGGGCCGGCCCTCTCTATGGCGCGCCCTAGGGGAGTCCTACTCCCACCGGGAGTAGGACTCCCCCTTTCCTAGTCCAACTAGGAGTCCTTACATGTATTAGGAGTAGGAGACAAGGAAGGGGAAAAGAGAAGGGAAGGAAGGAGGGGGCGCAGCCCCTCCCCCTAGTCCAATTCGGACTAGGCCTTGGGGGGGCGCGCGGCCTGCCCTAGGCAGCCCCTCTCCCTTTCCCGCATGGCCCAATAAGGCCCAATACTTCTCCCCCGTATTCCCGTAACTCCTCGGTACTCCGAAAAATACCCGAACCACTCTGAACCTTTCCGATGTCCGAATATAGTCGTCCAATATATCGATCTTTATGTCTCGACCATTTCGAGACTCCTCGTCATGTCCCCGATCTCAGCCGGGACTTCGAACTCCTTCGGTACATCAAAACTCATAAACTCATTATATAACTGTCATCGAAACCTTAAGCGTGCGGACCCTACGGTTCGAGAACAATGTAGACATGACCGAGACACATCTCCGGTCAATAACCAATAGCGGGACCTGGATGCCCATATTGGCTCCTACATATTCTACGAAGATCTTTATCGGTCAGACCGCATAACAACATATGTCGTTCCTTTTGTCATCGGTATGTTACTTGCCCGAGATTCGATCGTCGGTATCCAATACCTAGTTCAATCTCGTTACCGGCAAGTCTCTTTACTCGTTCCGTAATACATCATCCCGCAACTAACTCATTAGTTGCAATGCTTGCAAGGCTTATGTGATGTGCATTACCGAGAAGGCCCTGAGATACCTCTCCGACATTCGGAGTGACAAATCCTAATCTTGAAATACGCCAACCCAACAAATACTTTCAGAGACACCTGTAGAGCACCTTTATAATCACCCAGTTACGTTGTGACGTTTGGTAGCACACAAAGTGTTCCTACGATAAACGGGAGTTGCATAATCTCATAGTCATAGGAACATGTATAAGTCATGGATAAAAGCAATAGCAACATACTAAACGATCGGGTGCTAAGCTAATGGAATGGGTCATGTCAATCAGATCATTCAACTAATGATGTGATCCCGTTAATCAAATAACAACTCTTTGTTCATGGTTAGGAAACATAACCATCTTTGATTAACGAGCTAGTCAAGTAGAGGCATACTAGTGACACTCTGTTTGTCTATGTATTCACACATGCATTATGTTTCCGGTTAATACAATTCTAGCATGAATAATAAACATTTATCATGATATAAGGAAATAAATAATAACTTTATTATTGCCTCTAGGGCATATTTCCTTCAGTCTCCCACTTGCACTAGAGTCAATAATCTAGTTCACATCGCCATGTGATTTAATAGCAATAGTTCACATCACCATGTGATTAACACCCATAGTTCACATCGCCATGTGACCAACATCCAAAAGGGTTTACTAGATTCAGTAATCTAGTTCACATCGCTATGTGATTAACACCCAAAGAGTACTAAGGTGTGATCATGTTTTGCTTGTGAGA
The DNA here is from genome assembly GCA_032464435.1 of Aegilops umbellulata. NCBI lineage: Eukaryota > Viridiplantae > Streptophyta > Magnoliopsida > Poales > Poaceae > Aegilops > Aegilops umbellulata. Next base: position 439,751,872 of record CP136060.1, read on the forward strand.
GAATCTTAGTTAACGGGTCTTTCACATTTAGATCCGTTATGTATTTTGCAATTTTCTATGTCTACAATGCTCTGTACGGAGCTACTCTAGCTAATTGCTCCCACTTTCAATATGTGTCTAGATCGAGACTTAGAGTCATCCAGATCGGTGTCAAAACTTGCATCGACGTAACCCTTTACGACGAACCTTTTGTCACCTCCATAATCGAGAAACATATCCTTATTCCACTAAGGATAACTTTGACCGCTGTCCAGTGATCTACTCCTAGGTCACCATTGTTCTCCCTTGCTTAACTCAGTGTAGGGTATACAATAGATCTGGTAAACAGCATGGCATACTTTATAGAACCTATGGCCAAGTCATAGGGAATGACTTTCATTCTCTTTCTATCTTCTGCCGTGGTCGGGTTTTGAGTCTTACTTATTTTCACACCTTGTAACACAGGCAAGAACTCTTTCTTTGACTGTTCCATTTTGAACTACTTCAAAATCTTGTCAAGGTATGTACTCATTGAAAAAACTTATCAAGCGTCTTCATCTATCTCTATAGATCTTGATGTTCAATATGTAAGCAGCTTCACCGAGGTCTTTCTTTGAAAAACTCCTTTCAGACACTCCTTTATGCTTTGCAGAATAATTCTACATTATTTCTGATCAACAATATGTCATTCACATATACTTATCAGAAATGCTGTAGTGCTCCCACTCACTTTCTTGTAAATACAGGCTTCACCGCAAGTCTGTATAAAAATATATGCTTTGATCAACTCATCAAAGCGTATATTCCAACTCCGAGATGCTTGCACCAGTCCATAGATGGATCGCTGGAGCTTGCATATTTTGTTAACACCTTTAGGATCGACAAAACCTTCTAGTTGCATCGTATACAACTCTTCTTTAATAAATCCATTAAGGAATGCAGTTTTGTTTATCCATTTGCCGGATTTCATAAAATGCGGCAATTGCTAACATGATTCGGACAGACTTAAGCATAGATACGAGTGAGAAACTCTCATCGTAGTCAACACCTTGAACTTGTCGAAAACCCTTTTTGCGACAATTCTAGCTTTGTAGATAGTAACACTACTATCATCGTCCGTCTTCCTCTTGAAGATCCATTTATTTTCTATGGCTTGCCGATCATCGAGCAAATCCACCAAAGTCCATACTTTGTTTTCATACATGGATCAAATCTCAGATTTCATGACCTCAAACCATTTCGCGGAATCTGGGCTCATCATCGCTTCCTCATAGTTCACAAGTTCATCATGGTCTAGTAACATGACTTCCAGAACAGGATTACCGTACCACTCTGGTGCGGATCTCACTCTGGTTTACTTACGAGATTCGGTAGTAACTTGATCTTGAAGTTACATGATCATTATCATTAGCTTCCTTACTAATTGGTGTAGTAGTCACAAGAACAGATTTCTGTGATGAACTACTTTCCAATAAGGGAGAAGGTACAATTACCTTATCAAGTTTTCTACTTTCCTCCCACTCACTTCTTTCGAGAGAAACGCCTTCTCTGGAAAGGATCCATTCTCAGCAACGAATATCTTGCCTTCGGATCTGTGATAGAAGGTGTACCCAACTGTCTTCTTTGGGTATCCTATGAAGACATATTTCTCCGATTTGGGTTTGAGCTTATCAGGATGAAACTTTTTCATATAAGCATCACAACCCCAAACTTTAAGACAAGACAACTTTGGTTTCTTGCCAAACCATAGTTCATACGGTGTCGTCTCAACGGATTTTGATGGTGCCCTATTTAATGTGAATGCAGCTGTCTCTAATGCATGATCCCAAAACTATAGTGGTAAATCGGTAAGAAACATCATAGATTGCACTATATCCAATAAAGTACGGTTATGACGTTCGGACACATCATTATGTTGTGGTGTTCCAGGTGGCGTGAGTAGTGAAACTATTTCACATTGTTTAAATGAAGGCCAAACTCGTAACTCAAATATTTTACCTCTGCGATCATATCGTAGAAACTTTTATTTTCTTGTTACGATGATTCTCTACTTCACTCTGAAATTCTTTGAACTTTTCAAACGTTTCAGACTTATGTTTCATCAAGTAGATATACCCATATCTTCTCAAATCATCTGTGAAGGTTAGAAAATAATGATACTTGTCGCGAGCCTTAATATTCATCGGACCACATACATCAGTCTGTATGATTTCCAACAAATCTGTTGCTTGCTCCATTGTTCCGGAGAACGGCGTTTTAGTGATCTTGCCCAAGAGGCATGGTTCACAAGCATCAAGTGATTCATAATCAAGTGATTCCAAAATCCCATCAGCATGGAATTTCTTCATGCGCTTTACACCAATATGACCTAAACGGCAGTGCCACAAATAGGTTGCACTATCATTATTAACTTCACATCTTTTGGTTTCAATATTATGAATATGTGTATCACTACGATCGAGATCCCATGAACTATTTTCATTGGGTGTGTATGACCATAAAAGGTTCTATTCATGTAAACAGAACAACAATTGTTCTCTAACTTAAATGAATAATCGTATTGCAATAAACATGATCAAATCATATTTATGCTCAACGCAAACACCAAATAACACTTATTTAGGTTCATCACTAATCCCTAAAGTATAGGGAGTGTACGATGATGATCATATCAATCTTGGAACCACTTCCAACACACATCGTCACTTCACCCTTAACTAATCTTTGTTCATTCGGCAACTCCCGTTTCGAGTTACTACTCTTAGCAACTGAACCAGTATCAAATACCGAGGGGTTGCTATGAACACTAGTAAAATACACATCAATAATCTGTATATCAAATATACCTTTGTTCACTTTGCCATCCTTCTTATCCGCCAAATGCTTGGGGTGGTTCCACTTCTAGTGACCAGTCCCTTTGCAGTATAAGCACTTAGTCTCAGGCTTAGGTCCAGACTTGGGCTTCTTCACTTGAATAGCAACTTGCTTGCCCTTCTTCTTGAAGTTCCCCTTCTGCCCTTTGCCCTTTTCTTGAAACTAGTGATCTTGTCAACCATCAACACTTGATGTTTTTCTTTGATTTCTACCTTCGCCGATTTAGCATCGCGAAGAGCTTGGGAATAGTTTCTGTTATCCCTTGCATATTATAGTTCATCACGAAGTTCTACTAACTTGGTGATGGTGACTAGAGAATTCTGTCAATCACTATCTTATCTGGAAGATTAACTCCCACTTGATTCAAGCGATTGTAGTACCCAGACAATCTGAGAACATGCTCACTAGTTGAGCGATTCTCCTCCATCTTTTAGCTATAGAACTTGTTGGAGACTTCATATCTCTCAACTCGGGTATTTGCTTGAAATATTAACTTCAACTCCTGGAACATCTCATATGGTCCATTACGTTCAAAACGTCTTTGAAGTCCCGATTCTAAGACGTTAAGCATGGTGCACTAAACTATTAAGTAGTCATCATATTGAGCTAGCCAAACGTTCATAACGTCTGCATCTGCTCCTGCAATAGGTCTGTCACCTAGCGGTGCATCAAGGACATAATTCTTCTGTGCAGCAATGAGGATAAACCTCAGATCGCGGATCCAATCCGCATCATTGCTACTAATATTTTTCAACACAATTTTCTCTAGGAACATATCAAAATAAACACAGGGAAGCAACAACGCGAGCTATTGATCTACAACATAGATATGCTAATACTACCAAGACTAAGTTCATGATAAATTAAAGTTCAATTAATCATATTACTTAAGAACTCCCACTTAGATAGACATCCCTCTAATCCTCTAAGTGATCACGTGATCCAAATCAACTAAACCATAACCGATCATCACGTGAAATGGAGTAGTTTTCAATGGTGAACATCACTATGTTGATCATATCTACTATATGATTCACGCTCGACCTTTCGGTCTCCGTGTCCCGAGGCCATATCTGCATATGCTAGGCTCGTCAAGTATAACCTGAGTATTCCGCGTGTGCAAAACTGGCTTGCACCCGTTGTAGATGGACGTAGAGCTTATCACACCCGATCATCACGTGGTGTCTGGGCACGACGAACTTTGGCAACGGTGCATACTCAGGGAGAACACTTCTTGATAATTTAGTGAGAGATCATCTTAAAAAGCTACCGTCGAACTAAGCAAAATAAGATGTATAAAAGATAAACATCACATGCAATCAAAATATGTGACATGATATGGCCATCATCATCTTGTGCTTTTGATCTCCATCTCCAAAGCATCGTCATGATCTCCATCGTCACCGGCATGACACCATGATCTCCATCATCTTGATCTATATCAATGTGTCGTCACATGGTCGTCTCGCCAACAATTGCTCTTGCAACTATTGCTATCGCATAGCGATAAAGTAAAGCAATTATTTGGCACTTGCATCTTATGCATAGAGAGACAACCATAAGGCTTTTTCCAGTTGCCGATAACTTCAACAAAACATGATCATCTCATACAACAACTTATATCTCATCACGTCTTGACCATATCACATCACAACATGCCATGCAAAAACAAGTTAGACGTCCTCTACTTTGTTTGTTGCAAGTTTTACGTGGCTGCTATGGGCTTAAGCAAGAACCAATCTCACCTACGCATCAAAACCACAACGATAGTTTGTCAAATAGACTCCGTTTTAACCTTCTCAAGGACCGGGCGTAGCCATACTCGGTTCAACTAAAGTTGGAGAAACTGACACCCGCCAGCCACCTGTGTGCAAAGCACGACGGTAGAACAAGTCTCGCGTAAGTGTACGCGTAATGTCGGTCCGGGCCGCTTCATCCAACAATACCGCCGAACCAAAGTATGACATGCTGGTAGGCAGTATGACTTGTATCGTCCACAACTCACTTGTGTTCTACTCGTGCAAAACATCAAACCCTAAAAACCTAGGCTCTGATGCCACTGTTGGGGAACGTAGTAATTTCAAAAAAATTCCTACGCACACGCAAGATCATGGTGATGCATAGCAACGAGAGGGGAGAGTGTTGTCTATGTACCCTCGTAGACCGAAGCGGAAGCGTTGACGCAACGTAGTGGAAGTAGTCGTACGTCTTCCCGATCCGACCAATCCAAGCACCGTTACTCCGGCACCTCCGAGTTCTTGGCACACGTTCAGCTCGATGACGCACCCCTAGCTCCGATCCAGCAAAGCTTCGGGGGGAGTTCCGTCAGCACGACGGCATGGTGACGATGATGATGTTCTACCGGCGCAGGGCTTCGCCTAAGCACTGCAACGATATGATCGAGGTGGAATATGGTGGAGGGGGGCACCGCACACGGCTAAGGAACGATCACGAAGATCAACTTGTGTGTCCATGGGGTGCCCCCTGCCCCCGTATATAAAGGAGTGGAGGAGGGAGGGCCGGCCCTCTCTATGGCGCGCCCTAGGGGAGTCCTACTCCCACCGGGAGTAGGATTCCCCCTTTCCTAGTCCAACTAGGAGTCCTTACATGTATTAGGAGTAGGAGACAAGGAAGGGGAAAAGAGAAGGGAAGGAAGGAGGGGGCGCAGCCCCTCCCCCTAGTCCAATTCGGACTAGGCCTTGGGGGGCGCGTGGCCTGCCCTAGGCAGCCCCTCTCCCTTTCCCGCATGGCCCAATAAGGCCCAATACTTCTCCCCCGTATTCCCGTAACTCCTCGGTACTCCGAAAAATACCCGAACCACTCTGAACCTTTCCGATGTCCGAATATAGTCGTCCAATATATCGATCTTTACGTCTCGACCATTTCGAGACTCCTCGTCATGTCCCCGATATCATCCGGGACTCCGAACTCCTTCGGTACATCAAAACTCATAAACTCATTATATAACTGTCATCGAAACCTTAAGCGTGCGGACCATACGGTTCGAGAACAATGTAGACATGACCGAGACACATCTCCGGTCAATAACCAATAGCGGGACCTGGATGCCCATATTGGCTCCTACATATTCTACGAAGATCTTTATCGGTCAGACCGCATAACAACATACGTCGTTCCTTTTGTCATCGGTATGTTACTTGCCCGAGATTCGATCGTCGGTATCCAATACCTAGTTCAATCTCGTTACCGGCAAGTCTCTTTACTCGTTCCGTAATAAATCATCCCGCAACTAACTCATTAGTTGCAATGCTTGCAAGGCTTATGTGATGTGCATTACCGAGAAGGCCCTGAGATACCTCTCCGACATTCGGAGTGACAAATCCTAATCTTGAAATACGCCAAACCAACAAATACTTTCGGAGACACCTGTAGAGCACCTTTATAATCACCCAGTTACGTTGTGACGTTTGGTAGCACACAAAGTGTTCCTACAGTAAACGGGAGTTGCATAATCTTATAGTCATAGGAACATGTATAAGTCATGGATAAAAGCAATAGCAACATACTAAACGATCGGGTGCTAAGCTAATGGAATGGGTCATGTCAATCAGATCATTCAACTAATGATGTGATCCCGTTAATCAAATAACAACTCTTTGTTCATGGTTAGGAAACATAACCATCTTTGATTAACGAGCTAGTCAAGTAGAGGCATACTAGTGACACTCTGTTTGTCTATGTATTCACACATGTATTATGTTTCCGGTTAACACAATTCTAGCATGAATAATAAACATTTATCATGATATAAGGAAATAAATAATAACTTTATTATTGCCTCTAGGGCATATTTCCTTCAATAACTATCCCTCAACATGCAACAAAGAGTCACTCCAAAGTCACTAATAGCGGAGAACAAACAAAGAGATTATTGTAGGGTACGAAACCACCTCAAAGTTATTCTTTCAGATCGATCTATTCAAGAGTCCGTAGTAAAATAACACGAACCTATTCTTTTCGTTCAATCTATCATAGAGTTCGTACTAGAATAACACCTTAAGACACAAATGAACCAAAACCCTAATGTCACCTAGATACTCCAATGTCACCTCAAGTATCCATGGGTATGATTATAGGATATGCATCACACAATCTCAGATTCATCTATTCAACCAACACAAAGAACTTCAAAGAGTGCCCCAAAGTTTCTACCGGAGAGTCAAGACGAAAATGTGTGCCAACCCCTGTGCATAGATTCCCAAGGTCACGGAACCCGCAAGTTGATCACCAAAACATACATCAAGTGATCAATAGAATACCCCATTGTCACCACGGGTATCCCACGCAAGACATACATCAAGTGTTCTCAAATCCTTAAAGACTCAATCTGATAAGATAACTTCAAAGGGAAAACTCAATCCATTACAAGAGAGTATAGGGGGAGAAACATCATAAGATCCAACTATAATAGCAAAGCTCGCGATACATCAAGATCGTGCTAAATCAAGAACACGAGAGAGAGAGAGAGAGAGAGAGAGAGATCAAACACACAGCTACTGGTACATACCCTTGGCCCCGAGGGTTAACTACTCCCTCCTCGTCATGGAGATCGCCGGGATGAAGAAGATGGCCACCGGTGAGGGATCCCCCTCCGGCAGGGTGCCGGAACAGGGTCCCGATTGGTTTTTGGTGGATACAGAGGCTTGCGGCGGCAGAACTCCCGATCTATTCTGTTCCCCGATGGTTTTAGGGTATATGGAGATATATGGGTGAAAGAAGTCGGTCAGGGGAACCACGAGGGGCCCGTGAGGGTGGAGGGCGCGCCCAGGGGGTGGGCGTGCCCCCTGGCTCATGCCTTCCTCGTTGCTTCCCTGACGTACACTCCAAGTCTTCTGGGTTGCTTTCGTTCCAAAAATAACACTCCCGAAGGTTTCATTCCGTTTGGAATCCGTTTGATATTCCTTTTTTGTGAAACACTGAAAACGAAAAAACAGAAACTGGCACTGGGCTCTGGGTTAATAGGTTAGTCCTAAAATAAAATAGAAGTGTTTAATAAAGCCCATAAACATCCAAAACAGATAATATAATAGCATGAATACTTCATAAATTATAGATACGTTGGAGCAGCATCCCCAAGCTTAATTCCTGCTCGTCCTCGAGTAGGTAAATGATAAAAGAAATAATTTATGAAGTATGAATGCTAGCAGGTGCACAAGTTTGATCAATGATAATTTCAATCACCTTTTCTAGCATCATCATATGTCATAACAGTAGCTCATCTCGTAAAACTTTTCATGATCAAGTAACAAACTATTCACATGTTAAAGTATAGATCATAAACTTTCTTGAAGACTAACAAACCGTGTTATTAGTCATCAAACAATTATAATTCATCTTATTTTCAGGAAGAGTCTATGTCAGAGCTTTGATTTAGCGAACTCCACATACTCAACTATCTTTTAGTCTTTCACAATTGCTAACACTCACGCGATATTTATGGGTTCGAAGTTTTAATCAGACACAAAGAAAGATAGGGGCTTATAGATTCGCCTCCCAACCTTTTACCTCAAGGGTAATTTCAACAATAATAGTTCATGATGCCTTACATCCAATTGGATATATATATATATATATATACATATATATATATATACATAAACACTATTCTGATCATGGGATCAGAATAATATTCTGATCACAACCTGACCTGCCCCGCTAGTAGTACGTTGAACTTCCCTGTGAACTAGATTGAACTTCCGCCAACATTGCCCAAATGGGGCTTGCGATATACCGTTGGAAAGATATGGACGCCAATATCATGACCCAACTTATTTTTTTGGCAAAATATAAGCGGTTTAAGAGCAGTTTTGAAAACCGTTTTTCTTCGCACAAAAAACGTGAATCGTATTTTCGATCACATTTCTAAACCGTTTATCGGTATGAGGCATATAATATGGCTTTGGAAAGCTGCTGTAAAATCGCTCCTTCCACATATTGAAAGTTTTCTCTAATTCTCTATGGTTAAAGAGTAATTTGAGAAACGTAAAACTTCGTAAACCGAACAGCTGAGTTCATTTTTTCGATGTCATTTCTAAACGGCTAATCCAATGCAGGCATATGATACGGCGTTGGAAAGCTTATGAAAATGCGCTACTTTTTCATCCTGAAAGTTTTTTTTTCTAATTTTGAATGGTTTAAGAGTAATTTAGAAAATGGTCCAAGTCCTACCGAGTTCGTATTTTCGAGCTCATTTTTTAACCGTGCATCCGAATGCAGCAAATGATATAGCGTTGGAAAGCTTGAACAAATGCGAAACTTTTTGGTATGTATTGTTTCTCCCAATTATTTAAGGTTTTAAGTTAGTTTCGAAAATGGCGAAAAACGTATTTTTTCGTCGTAATTTCTACAAACTTTATCGGAATGGGGCAAATAATATACCGTTGAAAATCTAGGGAAAATGCGAAACTTTTTCATGTTGATGGTTTTCTCTAATTCCTAGCCGTTTTCAAGTAATTTCGAAAACGGCGGGATCATGCGTTCTGCCTTTATCGCGAAACAGATTCTTCGAAAATGCACCGCGTGAAGAACCTGAACTTCTCGGCGCGTGTACCTGAACTTCACTCTATTTTCCACGTGATTTTTTTGCTCGTAGGTCTCCATCCACTGCTCATAACTCTCCATCCATTCACCGGAATTGAGCAGGTGACATACCGATGGAAAGCTGCTGTAAGCACGCAAGTTTCCCGTGTTGATCAGCTTTTCATACTCGCGACGATTTTAAAAGTTTTTCATCTAAAATTCATTCAGCATAGTAGTTGAACTTCCTGTTGTTTTCACGTTGAACTTCTGTGACGTATTTTTGTTTGTAATTTTCTCATCCATTCGTTAGTGTTACACAAATAATATTCCTTTTGTACAAACGTCTCTCACAATAATTTTTTTAACTTTCTCCGACCGAGGACTTGAACTTACACAAATGATATTCCTGTCGTTTTGAGGTAAATTAAAAAATGGCGAGATCATGATTTATGCGTTCATCGCGAACGAAAATGCATTGTGTGAAGTAGTTGAACTTTTGGGGCATGTTTGTTTGAACTTCACTCTGTTTTTTGACATGCTGTTTTTTGCACCGCGTGAAGTAGTTGAACTTCTGGGACATGTCTGTTTGAATTTCACTCTGCTTTTGACGTGCTGTTTTTTGCCCGTAACTCCCAAACCACTTACCGGAATTGAGCAAATGATATACCGATGGAAAGCTGTTGAAAACTCACAACTTTCCTGTGTTTATCAGTTTTTCATACTCACGGCGGTTCAAAAGAATTTTTTGAATATATAAAAATGTGTTTTAAACAGTATACATTAAAAATTTAAACCGCTCATCGGAATGTAGCATATAATATACGGTTGGAAAGCTTATGAATAACAACAAGTTTTTCATGTACACATACGTTACAAATTCGTTGTCGTTTGAGAGCAGTTTTAAAATGGCAAAAACAATATCGTTTTTGCCTGTTTTTCACATGTAATTGAAGGTCGGACGTGTCGCACTAGAGTGCTTGAAATTCACAGGGAGGAGCACGTGAACTTCTTGCATCAAACGTTTTAGGCTCTTAGTCTTACATGCTTTTATTCTCACCTGAAACGCATTCCCCGTAGTAGTTGAACTTCCCGTTGTTTTCCCCTTGAACTTCTGTCATGTATTTTTGTTCAACCTCTCTCACAAGAATTTTCGAACTTTCTCGGGCCGAGCACTTGAACTTCTAGCAACAAAACTTTTATCCTATGCTTTTTCATTCTTTTTTTCCATACAAAATGCACATAGTGTAGTACTTGAACTTCTCGCAGTTATCAATCCAAACTTCTCTCGATTACATGAAAATATCCGAGTTTTTTATAGACATCGAACCGCTCTAAAAAATCAACTTCTTTGTGTGCTTTTTAGAAATGTGAAAATTGGAGTTTTGTTAGAAACATCAAACTTCTTCGTCATTTGAAATTGAACTTATTCGTTTTACTATTTCGTAACTAGAAAAAACCGATTTTTCAAATAAATATCAAACTACTCCGCCTTTTCCAATTGAACTTCTTGGTTTTATTCTCTAGTAACGTGAAAATTTGAGTTTTTTATATACATTGAACTACTCAATTTTTTAATTGAACTTATTGCTTTAATATTTAGTATTGGGGAAAACCTGAGTTTTTAATAAACATCAAACAGCTTCATTTTCTAATTAGGACTTCTTGGTGTTATTCATCAGTAACACGAAAAGTCCCCGAACCGCTCCGGTATTTAAATTTGAACTTCTAGGTCTTTCTCGAAAAGAGGGAAAGTCTGTTTTTATAAACTTCCTAAACTAATCATTTTTTAAATTTTGACCTTCTTGGTATTTTAAAGAACTTTGAACTTCTTCATTATTTAAATTTGAACCTCTAGATTTTTTGTACAAACGGGGAACATTCTTTTTTTCTCTATAAATGAGCTGCTCTATTTTTTAATTTGGTCATCTTGGTTTATTCTTTAGTAACGGGAAAAAATCTGAGTAGTAATAAACATCGTGTCGCTCCATTTTTCAAATTTGAACTTCTAAGTGTTCTTAACGAAAAAAATCACCTTTTCAGGTTCATTTTCCTTTGGCTATGAAAAAAATCTATGTAATTTGTAGTAAACATCAAACAACTCTGTTTTTTATTTGGATTTCTATGGTTTTTTTAGATAGGGGAACATTCGTTTATTTAAATTTGACCTTCTTCATTATCTAATAAAAATTTGAACCTCTGTCACAAGAATTTTTGAACATTCCGAGGCAGAGCACTTGAACTTCTTGTTCTTTTTTAGACTTTGCCTTGTTATTCTTTTTTGTTGTATGGATCACACACCATGCAATACGTGAACTTCTGGTTGTTATCACGTTGAACCGCTCTCTGTTTTTTAGGGGCCTCGTCATTGAGCAGGTGGCCGTCCACAGTGCATTCGTTGAGGAGTTACAACTTTTGGGGTGGGTGGCGCAACACCGAGATGGCAGTGATCATGGCTGGATGATGGTGCGCGTGAGGTTGACGACTGCTGCTTTGCCAGCAAGCGCGGGAGGGAGGTCGTCGCCGCCGTGGATATAGGGGAAGGGAGTTTGCCGCAATTAATTTGAACGTCATGGGTTTATTTCTTTGGTAATGTGTGAATACATGTGGGAAAATACGTATAAACATCTAGGTGTATTTTTGCTTTTCTGATTATTTCCAAACTCTCTGGTTTATTTGGATTTGAACTTATAGAGTTAACATTTTTATGGTGAGGTTTTGTTAACAATTATAGCTCTAATACTCTCTGCCTCTCATGTTTTTCAGTTTTTGAATCATGAGTTGCATCGATTACAAAGACCAATACAAAATTATATACACTAACATGGGAATCTTATTTTTTTAATACACATTGAACCATACTGTAATGCCAAATGAAACATACAAAATAAGGATGCCAGGATGAAACATATATAATTTTCTGAATCATGAGCTGCTAGGATGAACTTATCTCTCCATTTTGGTCAATTAAGAGAAACTCTAACGTAATGCCAAATGAAACATACAAAATACACGAGCACACACCCCATATGCAGAAGATACTAATAAAACTATCAGAAGTTCAGTAAATTAATAACTAGACGTTCAGGTGTAACAAAACCACCACGGGCCACAACTATTCCCATTAGAAACTAGTTTCTTCTATTTGGGAACACTTGAAACCGAAATAAGTTCGTATCCTTTTTGTGAACAGTAAGCACAAAAAACCAGCATTAATTGGTAATGCAGTAAGACACTGAAGAATTGCTGCACTCCAGGTCCTTTTTGTTCAACTCCATCCTGAATAAAGTACCATTTATGTGGAGGTAACAACAGCGTCAGCAGAGACCAGCGGTGTAGGGGGCAGCAGTCGAGGGCCGGGGGGATGATGGCGGTGGTACACGGTGGCGCGAGCGGTCGGTGGTGGCGGATGGCACAGTGGCAGCTACGCTCATGACCGGAGCAGAGCAGGAAGGAGGAGCTCTAATGCAGAAGAAGGGAAACATCAAAGCCTATTTTGTCAGGCACATCAGCATCCAATGTCTCAACTAGTGGTTTTGAGCAAAGAAAATTGCAATATCAATTTATATCATCATATATATAAATAAAAGGGGGAACAGACCTGCATTTTCACATTTTTTTGTCAACAAAGTGCAGTTCAACAACGCTCAAACTAATTTCATCCAGCACATATATAAAAAGCGTGCTCCAAGTGCATTTTTCAGAAACCAAATATACAGAAACAATCTTTGCAAGAAATTTTCGTTCAAATTCAAAGAAGTTCAAGCCCTCCTAGAGAGAGAGTTCAGTGAAGAGAGGGAGGGGAAATTCCTAATGTTGAAGAGGAGCGGTATGGTTCGAGTTGAGCACCATGGCCGTCCGGGACAGGAGCGGCATCAGCGCAGCGGTGAGAGGGAAGGGGCATCGCATCGATGGAAGTATCTCACCGGAGCACACATAGGTCAGATCCGCGCCGGCAACCAAGGGGGTGGAGGTGCGGTGGTGGCAAGATGCAGGGGCAGCGCTCGATGGGACGCAGCCAGGAGGAGGACGACGCGTGGACAGAATGGATCGTCCATGGGGGAGGAGGCTCACTGGCCATTGGGGAGTATGCCTGTTGGCCATGTGGAAGAAGGTCCGCAGACATGAGAGAGGAGGCGCGCCGTCCATGGGAAAGGAACACCGGCGATGGGGGAGGAGGCGTGCCGCTGTTGAGGGAGGAGGCCCGTCGGCTGAGAGGGAGGGAGAAGGTTGGCCGGCCGGGAAGGGGTGGTGGGGGTGGGGAAGGTGGGCCAGTACCGTGGGGTAGGAGGCACGCGGTGGCGAGATTCAGGGAGGGTGGCGGTGGTGGTGAGATGCAGGGGCGGCGGCGTGTTGAAGGGTGAAGGGGCGGCGGCGACGAGATGCAGGAGGCGGCGGGACGCGATCTGGGGAGGGAGAGAGGCACGCTGGGGCTGGGAAGACGGCGGCGAGAGGCACCGGATCCAGGGGAAGGAGGCACCGTCGCGGTGGATCACAGGGGATCGGGGGAGGTTAGGGACGAGCAGTCGTGGGGTGGCGGGGTGGGAAATTTTTTTCGCAGCGGGTTGGGGAGTTTGGGAAGAACCCGATCGCTTATATATAGACTTGTGATCCAAATAGTTATTCTAATCCCAGGATTAGAATAGTGTTGTCCTATATATATATATATATATATATATATATATATATATATATATATATATATATATATATATATATATATCAGAATCTTTCCAACACAATGTGCTTGCCAAAGGATAAAATGTAAAAAGGAAAGGTGAAGATCACCATGACTCTTGCATAAAGTAAAAGACAAGAATAAAAGATAGGCCCTTCGCAGAGGGAAGCAGAGGTTGCCATGCGCTTTTATAGTTGGATGCACAAAATCTTAATGCGAGGGAACATCACTTTATTTTGCCACTTGTGATAGGGACCTTTATTATGCAGTCCGTCGCTTTTATTTCTTCCATATCACAACGATCGTATAAAGCTTATTTTCTCCACACTAAAAGATCATACATATTTAGAGAGCAATTTTTATAGCATGCACCGATGACAACTTACTTGAAGGATCTTACTCAATCCATAGGTAGGTATGGTGGACTCTCATGGCAATACTGGTTTAAGGGATGTTTGGAAGCACAAGTAGTATCTCTACTTGGTGTAAAGAATTTGGCTAGCATGAGGGGGAAAGGCAAGCTCAACGTGTTGGGCGATCCATGACAATATACTTTATTTCGGATATAAAAATTCATAACCCATTACGTTGTCTTCCTTGTCCAACATCAACCTTTTAGCATGTCATATTTTAATGAGTGCTCACAATTACAAAAGATGTCCAAGATAGTATATTTATATGTGAAATCTCTCTTCCTTCAATATTCTTTTATGAATTGTTCAAGTGACCAATTCAATGTGACGCTTGAGAATTCTGGAAATGTTATCTTGGGATGCCTTGGGCATCCCCAAGCTTGAGATTTTGTTTCTCCTTAATTCCTCTCATATCACGGTCTCCCTAAATCTCAAAAGCTTCATCCACACAAAACTCAACAAGGACTCGTGAGAATAGTTAGTATAAACCAATGCAAAAAACTTATCATACTCTACTATAGCAAATCACTAAAATTATTTATTCAACATTGCATACTAAATGCCTCTGCATATTTAATAGTCCTATCCTCAAATAGAATCATTAAACAAGCAAACATATGCAAACAATGCAAACATAACAGCAATCTGCCTAAACAGGACAGTCTGTAAAGAATGCAGCAAGATCCACACTTACCTAGCTCCAAAATTATGAAAGGAAATTCCCATTGTAGTAAATTTATCATAGATTATTATGCAAAAGGTTTCAACATTTTATCACATTCTTACTTTTCTAGGGAATTTTTGCAACAGCGGTAAACTTTCTGTTTTCAAACAGCAACATGTAGACTTGCTAAATAAGCATGGTAAAGGCTATCCTTGACATTTTTATTGAAAATATTGATGCAAAACATTATTCTAAATAACATCAAGAAAGTACTAACAAAATAAAATGACGCTCCAAGAAAAACACATATCATGTGGTGAATAAAAATATAGCTCCAAGTAAAGTTACTGATGAACGAAGACGAAATAGGGGATGCCTTCCGGGGCATCCCCAAGCTTTGGCTATTGGTGTCCTTAAATTATCTTGGGGTGCCATGGGCATCCCCAAGATTAGTCTCTTGCCACTCCTCGTTCCATAATCCATCAAATCTTTACCCAAAACTTGAAAACTTCACAACACAAAACTTAACAGAAAATCTCGTGAGCTCTGTTAGTGAAAGAAAACAAAACACCACTTTAAATTACTGTAATGAACTCATTCTTTATTTATATTTGTGCTAAACCTACTGTATTCCAACTTCTCTATGGTTCATAACCTATTTTACTAGCCATAGATTCATCAAAATGAGCAAACAACACACGAAAAACAGAATCTGTCAAAACAGAATAGTCTGTAGTAATCTGTAACTAACGCAAACTTCTGGAACTCAAAAAATTCTAAAATAAATTGGTGGACCTGAGGAATTTATCTAGTAATCATATGCACAAACAATCAACTAAATAGCACTCTCCAGTAAAAAGTTTTAGCTAATCTCGTGAGCGCTAAAGTTTCTGTTTTTTTACAGCAAGATCATAAAGACTTCACCCAAGTCTTCCCAAAGGTTCTACTTGGCACAAACACTAATTAAAACATAAAACCACATATAACCAGAGTCTATATCAAATATTTATTACTAAACAGAACTAAAAAGCAAGAAACAAAAATAAAAGCGGGTTTCCTCCCAACAAGCGCTAACGTTTAACGCCCCTAGCTAGGCATGATGATTTCAAGGATGCTCACATAAAATATAAGAATTGAAACATAACGGGAGCATCATGAAGCATATGACTAGCACATTTAAGCCTAACCCACTTCCTATGCATATGGATTTTGTGATAAAACAACTTATGGGAACAAGAATCAACTAGCATAGGAAGGCAAAACAAGCATAACTTCAAGATTTTCAACACATAGAGAGGAAACTTGATATTACTGCAATTGCTACAAGCATATGTTCCTCCCTCATAATAATTTCAGTAGCATCATGAATGAATTCAACCATGTAAATAGCACATAAAGCATTCTTTTCATGATCTACTTGCATAGAAATTTTACTACTCTCCACATAAGCAAATTTATTCTCATCAATAGTAGTGGGAGCAAACTCAACAAAATAATTGTCATGTGAAGCATAATACAATTGAAAATTAAAATCATGATGACAAGTTTCATAGTTATCTTTATTCTTTATAGCATACGTGTCATCACAATAATTACCATAAATAGGAGACATGCTTTCATCATAATAAATTTGCTCATCAAAACTTGGGGGACTAAACATATCATCTTCATCAAACATAGCATCCCCAAGCTTGTGGCTTTCTATATCATTAGCATCATGGGTATTCAAAGAATTCATACTAACAACATTGCAATCATGCTCATCATTCACATATTTTATGCCAAGCATTCTATGTAATTCTTCTTCTAGTACTTGAGCACAATTTTCCTTCCCATCATTTTCACGAAAGACATTAAAAAGATGAAGCATATGAGGCAACCTTAATTCCATTTTTTTTGTAGTTTTATTTTGTAGACTAAACTAGTGATAAAACAAGAAACTAAAAGATTCGATTGCAAGATCTAAAGATATACCTTCAAGCACTCACCTCCCCGGCAACGGCGCCAGAAATGGCTCGTTGACGGGAAATCAAATCTTGACTTGATGTGAACCTCCCCGACAATGTCGCCGGAAAAGAGCTTAGTTGATGGGGTGTGAGTGCCTCTTACCTAGCCTCCCCGGCAACGGCGCCAGAAAAGAGATTAATGTCTACTACACAACCTTCTCCTTGTAGACGTTGTTGGGCCTCCAAGTGCAGAGGTTTGCAGGACAGTAGCAAATTTCCCTCAAGTGGATGACCTAAGGTTTATCAATCCGTGGGAGGTGTAGGATGAAGATGGTCTCTCTCAAACAACCCAGCAACCAAATAACAAAGAGTCTCTTGTGTCCCCAACACACCTAATACAATGGTAAATTGTATAGGTGCACTAGTTTGGCAAAGAGTTGGTGATACAAGTGCAATATAGATGGTAGATATAGGATTTTGTAATCTGAAAATATAAAAACAACAAGGTAACTAATGATAAAAGTGAGCGTAAACGGTATTGCAATGCTAGGAAACAAGGCCTAGGGTTCATACTTTCACTAGTGCAAGTCCTCTCAGCAATAATAACATAATTGGATCATATAACTATCCCTCAACATGCAACAAAGAGCCACTCCAAAGTCACTAATAGCAGAGAACAAACGAAGAGATTATTGTAAGGTACGAAACCACCTCAAAGTTATTCTTTCGGATCGATTTACTAAAGAGTTCGTACTAGAATAACACCTTAAGACACAAATCAACCAAAACCCTAATGTCACCTAGATACTCCAATGTCACCTCAAGTATCCGTGGGTATGACTATACGATATGCATCACACAATCTGAGATTCATCTATTCAACCAACAGAAAGTACTTCAAAGAGTGCCCCAAAGTTTCTACCGGAGAGTCAAGACGAAAACGTGTGCCAACCCCATGCATAGGTTCATGGGTGGAACCCGCAAGTTTATCACCAAAACATACATCAAGTGAATCAATAGAATAACCCATTGTCACCACGGTTATCCCACGCAAGACATACGTCAAGTGTTCTCAAATCATTAAAGACTCAATCCAATAAGATAACCTCAAAGGGAAAACTCAATCCATTACAAGAGAGAAGAGGGGGAGAAACATCATAAGATCCAACTATAATAGCAAAGCTCGCGATACATCAAGATCGTGCCAAATCAAGAACACGAGAGAGAGAGAGATCAAATACATAGCTACTGGTACATACCCTCAGCCCCGAGGGTGAACTACCCCCTCCTCGTCATGGAGATCGTCGAGGTGATGAAGATGGCCACCGGTGAGGGATCCCCCCTCTGGCAGGGTGCCGGAACAGGGTCCCGATTGGTTTTTGGTGGACACAGAGGCTTGCGGTGGCGGAACTCCCGATCTATTCTGTTCCCTGATGGTTTTATTCCGTTTGGACTCCGTTTGATATTCCTTTTCTTCGAAACACTAAAACAAGGGAAAACAGGAACTGACACTGGGCATTGGGTTAATAGGTTAGTCCCAAAAATAATATAGAAGTGTTTAATAAAGCCCATAAACATCCAAAACAGATAATATAATAGCATCAATACTTCATAAATTATAGATACGTTGGAGACTTATCATGCATCACAACATCAAGATCTTCGGTTAGCACATCATCCATTTTCTTCAACAATGCAATTGATGCATTTGCCATGGAATTCATCTATAGGTATGAACAATTACCCTCCATGGATTTATTTTGATCCATGGATGCAACATAATTTTCTATTTCACGGGAAGTTATTGTGAAATCACTATACATTTGATTAGTTACATGTTTGTTTCTAATACAAAGGAGCCAAAATATTTTATTGCTATTTAATTTGTTTATTTCAGCTATTCATGATTTGGTGGATGAATTCTACATGAACCTCATGGTAATGGCCGATACTTAACTATCGCCCTAAGAATATATCTAAGAATGGCTGGTGTGGTATTCTAGCATCGTACTTAGTTTGACTAGAGATTGAGATAAGTGCTTGCATAGAAATTTGTCAAATTGATGCCATTGAAGATATTATGCATAGACCAATTCACCAAAACTGCAAAGTGAACTTATGTTTTGATTGGGTGTGCTTTGGCTTATTAGTTTTCAGAATTTACGTATGGCCAAATCATGGTTGATTTTATTACTGAGCATCATGTTGACATCATGGATTGTATTGGTTTTAGCTTTATCTCTCTAGTACCATGGATATTTTATATTGGCAGTTAAAATTTGTAGCAATGGTCGAGGTGTGGGTGTTGATTATATCTCCTTATAGTGCTATTCTATGAAGCCTCATGCCGCTTAAAATATTTATGCACAAATGATCAAAGTCGAATATGCATTGTTATTCGGATTGGAGCTTTTCCTTGCTATAGGTGATGTACATATTGGGGCTTCCGGTGATTCATTATTACTAGTGCAACAAATATCCAATGGTTATCAATGTTTTGACGAATCACTTTTAGTTTATCTTGAGATATTTCTAGACGTAAAAATTTCCTTGGGTGTTTTAATATTCATCATATATCTAGGCATGAAAATTGGAGAGTTGGCATAGCAAACATACGGCTACCATGTTGGTCATGGTGTATTGCATGTCTATCAATAGCCGATGCTTGTTCTTGCCAACACAGTTAAGGTCGAGTTAGAGCTCACCACCTCGGCCACTCATGAAACTTTTATGCAGGCAAAGTAAGGATTGAAGGAAGTTCATTCTTGATCATCTGCAAAATCCTAGTGAAAGGGTGAATAATATGGTTCGGAGGATGGTTTGATCTATGGAACCTTATCACCGGATTGTTATAGAAGCTGAGAAGTTTTCACCCAAGTTTGCATCAAGAGGTTCAAACAAGCAATGGCCGATATATACTTATCGTCCTAAGAACATGCAAAATGGCCGATGGAGTGTTGACATCGTCCTAAGAACAAGCTATGCGGAATTTATTTTTCGGCACACAAACTTTGCCGAAAAATAGGGGGGCATGTGTTGACACCAGATTTTGGCATGGTCAAAAGCATAATTAAGAAGACCTCAAATGGAAAAGTGCTCAATGTGTGAAAGTTCCGTATCCTCAAAAGGAGAAAGTTTGATATTTGGGCCATAGTCAACCGTTCTCATCTCAAAGGCCGAAGTTATGTTCGAAGTTTTGAGATTTTGTATCCAGAACGCTATTCGGCTGATTACACCCTCAAGAATGCCTCATATGGAAAAATGGTCTACACGTATTGTCTCCGTCTCCTCGAAACGATCGATTTTGATATAAAAATCATTACAATCCAAATTTGTATGCAAAAGTTAGAGCCATAGGCATGTAGCTCTGTTAGGAAGCAGAAAATGGCGCGGCCCAC
This sequence comes from Aegilops umbellulata, assembly GCA_032464435.1. Taxonomy (NCBI): domain Eukaryota; kingdom Viridiplantae; phylum Streptophyta; class Magnoliopsida; order Poales; family Poaceae; genus Aegilops; species Aegilops umbellulata. The sequence goes on from CP136060.1 coordinate 439,772,361, forward strand.
CAGACACCCTGTCTGATGGGTAGCGCGAATAATAGCTTGTTTTGCGCGAGCGAGTTGACCATCAAGATGACCTCGGATCAAAAAACATTCAACATGAAAGTTGTTCGTCTCGTTGAAATGATCAAGATTGCTTTTGGACTCGTCTCCATCCAAGATCGTTTACCACCACAAAGAAGACCCGCAAGGTGCAGCCAGTTTAAACCACACAGTTATGGAAAGTTCCGATAAAACCAATCCGAATTTGACTAGTGTTTTAGACGTGAATCCAAGAATTTTCCTTGCACGATAAGTCTATATGCCTCTTATATACCTAGGTGACGGCCGATTGAACAACACACAATCGATCAAATCATCTACCACTTTTTATCTTTTATCTTTTCTCCTTAACCCTAGTTCTTCTTCTTCCTCATTCTTCGTTCGTTCTTCTTCTTGCAGGGCGGCAAACCTCGAAGCCCTAGGGGCGATCATGTCAACCTAGGGCAGCCCATAGCCGTCGCAGCCCTGACGGGGTCCCTCCCGGGTGTGTGGGGTTTGGGGTCCTCAAAAGCACCCGCCGGATTGCTTGCGTACATCGCTTCCGGCCGGGTCTCCTTCGACGCGAGCTGCGGTGCATCACCCCCGGCATCGAGGGTACACGGCGACGTGTTCGTGTGAGAACACCGGGCAGTGCCACCTCGGTGACGTAGTCAATGGAGCTCCCAACTGCAATGTATTCGTTTAGACACAACTTGTATACTCCAAGCGAGCTTTTCGGCTCGATCCAAAGCTCCAGTTCGACCCGAATCAGCTCGGTCTGAGAAGTTAACATAAAAAAATTGAGTTCCACTAAAAAAAGGTACCAAACTTAGACGAGCTAGGAAACTGGGCTCATTCGGTGAACATGCCAAGCATGTTATGTCTTGGTCCAACTTGGTGACCCATCCCAGCCCTAGCCCATGAACGGTTGGAGCTTTGGATGGCGATGAGCTTAGAGTCGTCATAGGAATGCCACGGATATACTACGTGTGAGAGGCGTACCACATGGATCATGTAGACCGTTGCCTCTTCTTTTCTCAAGTCGTCTTTCTGCCGGATGTTGACCTCTTGGATCTGGCAGCTGACAAGATCCGGTCTTTCAAGTCAGAGATCTATATGGATTGGCATATGTCACCCCTGGATATCTAAATTGGAGAAGCTCCGGTCACGCCCGCTCTTATTAATTATCAGCTAAACACGGCCTTAGGAGGGCGCGGCGTGAAACTTCTCTCTCTTATCGGTGTCATTTGACATGTCTAAGTCAAGATTCCCAAGGCATCGATAGAGGTGAGGAAAGTCATGGCGGCTTATTGGATGCGTGATAGAGGTGAGGCATTGATAGAAGCTTGAACATAGAGGTATTGAAGCTTCGGTGGAAGGGTATATTGGATGCGATGAAGTTTGTGTGCCAGATGTATGGTGACTTGCTTCAGCAGCCTCGGCAAGCGGGGTTGATGACCCACGAGTATAGGGGATCAATCGTAGTCGATAAGTTAGAGTATCGAACCCAACGAGGAGTAGAAGGAAATGATAAGCGGTTTTCAATAAGGTATTCTCTGCAAATGCTGAAAGTAACAGTGATAGATAGCTTTGTAGCAATATAATTCGTAACAAGTAACAATAGTAGCAAAGGTGCAGCAAGGTGGCCCAATGCTTTTTATAGCAAAGGACAAGCCAAAAAGTTCTCTTATATAAAGCAAAGTACTTTCGAGGACACATGGGAATTGTCTTCTACTCACGTCCATCATGTTTGGTCGATTCGCGTTCGCTACTTTGATAATTTGATATGTGGGTGGACCACTACTTGAGTGATGTTCTTACTTGAACAAGAAACCCATTTATGATTACCACCTCTCGCAAGCATCCACAACTATGAAAGAAGAATTAAAATAAATCTAACCATAGCATGAAACATATGGATCCAAATCAGCCCCTTGCGGAATAACACATAAACTAGGGTTTAAAATTCTGTCACTCTAGCAACTCATCATCTACTTATTACTCTGGAATACCTTCCCTTAGGCCCAAGTATGGTGAAGTATCATGTAGTCGACGTTCACATGACATCACTAAAGGAAGCAACATCATATGTATCATCAAAATAATGCATACTAACATCACATGATTACTTATAACAAGACTTCTCTCATATCCTCAAGAACAAAAGTAACTACTCACAAATCATATTCATGTTCAATATCATAGGGGTATTGAATATGCTTGAGGATCCTAACATTTGATCCTGCACCAAATAAACCAACTAGCATCAATTACAAGATGTAATCCACACTGCTAGAAACCCACAGAAAGAGATGAACTAGGGTTTGAGATGAGATGGTGTTGGTGAAGATGTTGATGAAGATTGGTCCTCCCGCGATGAAAGGATCGTTGGTGCTGTCGATGGATTCGATTTCCCCCTCCTAGAGGGAAGTGTCCTTGACGGAATCGCTTCGTCGGAGAGCAAAAGTGCTCCTGCCCAGATTCTGCCTTGAGACGGCAGCTTTGCATTCCAAAAGTCTTCTTCTTATTTTTGTAGGGCAAATGACTTCATATAGCAGAAGATGGGTACTGGAGGCCTGTCAGGGGGCCCACAAGCTCATAGAGTGCGGCCCCTGAGCTTGTCGCTCCCTGGTGGCCCCCCTCCTGGTATTTCTTCCGCCAATATTTTTTATATATTCCAAAATAAATTTTCAGGTCATTTGGAGTTAGGCAGAATAACTATCTCTGGTGTAGCCCTTTCCGGTCCAAAATTCCAGCTGTCGGCAATCTCCCTCTTCATGTGAAACTTGCAAAATAAGAGAGAAAATGCATAAGAATTGCATCATAAAGTGAAATAACAATCCAAAATATAATAAATAAGAGTAGAAAAACATGATGCAAAATGGACGTATCAGGGGCGGTGGCACTAGAGGACTGCATTTTTTGTGGTGCTCCTCGAGTATCGAGTCTCGATTCCGAGGATGAAAATCCAAGGTCTGGCCTTTATTGGTTATACCTCGCAATGGCCATGTTGAAGGCATTGTTTTGGGTGAACTCGGACTTTCTTCAGGGTAAAAGCCCAAGATCTTCGATCGGGTAACGACAACGCTTGTGCATTGAGAACCTGTTTTGTATTACGAGTGTTGTCTTTGTTGGTGGTTAGAGTACTGCGGTTGCTAGTGACTCTTCACCATGGCGGGGTCTTTTTTATTTTTCCTTTCTTCTGCTCTTTTTATTTCTTTTGTGACTATGTATATCCTTGATGTCTTTATACAAGTTGTTGATACAGAAACCGGGTTGTGACGCCCGGGTAATTAAGCTACAGTGATCCTCTGCTAATGGTGCCACGTCACCTCAATTGTAGTTGCTAATCTCGAGTTAGTTCGAAACCGATTCAAATTCAAATTCAAAATGAGGCAAACGATAAAAGTTTTCAAATATTAAAACTAAAATGTTCGGAGTGAACCAAATATTGCATAGATAATTATGATGGAAAAACCACATTTTATAAAAGGTTTAAAAGCACCTAAATGATTAAAACAGTAGATAAAACTATTAAATAAATGTCTTTTGGATATTGAAAAATACTAAACCATTTTTATTTCAGAGTAAAACTTTTATGGCAGTGGGTTATTTTGAAACATTGTTTTAGGAACTATTGTCATATTTTAATAAACTAAAAATAAAATCTAAACTAAAATAAAACAAAAGAAGAAAAGAACATTAAATAAGAAGAAAGTCAAAACAGTAAAAAAAGAAGATTGAAAAGCCCCCCCTCCAGTGGACCGAATGGCCCAGCTGGCCGAAGCCAGCCCAGCTGGCCGGCCCAGTCGCCCCTGGCCTATATGGCCTGCCCACCACCAAACCCTAGCACTCCCCACTCCCGCACGATTCCCTCCCCACTCCCTCTTGTTACCCCTGCGCCGCCACGCTCCCTGCGCCGGACCACCCACCCCTGCCGGCGCGCACGCCCCCGAGGAACCGTTGCCTCCGCCCCGCAACTCCTTTCCCCCCGTCCTTGCGTCGACGTCCTCGCCCAGGACTTGGCTGGATTCGCGCCTCCTCGTCCTTCGGCCCAGACCTCCGCCGCACCAACGAGCAAGTCCGGCGAGCCTCCGCCGCCCCTTCCCGTTCCCGGACGGATCTGGCTGCTTCCATGTCGTCCCCGGCGCCAAGTTCATCCTCCTGTGTCTTCTCGCTGCCCGAGGAGCAACAAGCCGCCACCTGGAGCTCCGTCCTGAAGCTCGCCGCTCACCAACACCCGTCGCCGGCGTTGCCCCGACATCATCGCCCTCGCCGTCGACGCTGCCTCGCGTCCTCGTCCTCCTCCCCTCCGGTCTCCAACAGACCTCGACGCCCCCTCTCCCCATCAACGTTGGTGAGGCTCCGGGCCTCTCCCCATCTCTGCCTCACGCCTCGCTCGCGATCCCCGCATGCTGACCGCCCACGCGAGCGCCCGCGGTGAGCACGCGTTCACCGCGCCCAGCGCGCCCTCTGTGTCGTGCTCCCGACCTTCCCGTGCGTCGCACCCCGCAAGCAGAGGCGCCGGCGGCGCCCCGCTCAACGCCACCGCCTCTACGCTCCTCCTCCGACCACCCCACGACCACCACCAGATTCGCCGTTGAACGAGCTTTCCAAAGCTGCCACCCTCATGAGCTCCTGTGGCCGGACTCGGCCAGCCGACGATCGCCGGAGCCGCCGGATTAGCACCTGTGGTTACTGAACCCACTAACGCCCCCACTGCCACAGAGATGTGGCCCCCCATCGTTATTAATCACTTAATTAAAATAACAGAATCCCCAACCTAAGTCTCTGACAGGCTGGGCCCACTAACTAATTAGACTATTTTAGATAAACAAAACTCTGTTAAAAATGAACCACTGACAGCCTGGCCCCACCTCACTAATTAGTCTAATTAGTTTAACTAAAACACTGTTAGTAGTCCCTGTCACTGACCAATGGGTCCCACTAGTCAGGATTGACCAGTCAACGCCCTGTTGGCTGCTGACTGGACCTACTGACTGCGTAGTTGACTTAGTCAACAGTCCCCACCTGTCAGCCTCAGGTGCACACTTCTGGGTACACTTCCTGTGTACCCATAGCATTTAAATACTAATTTAGTTTCGAATTAAATTAAATCCAAAAATTAGAAAATCACTTAAATCTTTTAAAATTAATATAAAACAAACTGTAACTCGGATGGAAAAACTTTGTACATGAAAGTTGCTTAGAACGACGAGACGAATCCGGTTACGCAGCCCGTTTGTCCGCCACACACCCCTGACATAGCAAACTCGCAACTTTCCCCCTCCGGCTCCTTTGCCCGAAAACGTGAAACACCGGGGATACTTTCCCCCTTCACCGGTATCGCCTCATACCACGTCAGGGCACCTCTAACACCGATACTTGTCATGTCATGCATCGCTATGCATCTGTTTGCTTAAATATTTATTGTCCCCCCCCCTCTTCTCTCGCTAGACACCGAGACCGACGCTCGTGTTGCCCCGTTCGACTACGGAGTTGACGACTCCTATCTCTTGCCAGAGCAACCAGGCAAGCCCCCCCTGATCACCAGATATCGCCTACTCTCTTCTATACTGCTTGCATTAGAGTAGTGTAGCATGATACTGCTTTCCGTTATTCCTATCCTGATGCATAGCTTGTCCTTGTTACTACTGTTGTTACCTTTACCTGCAATCCTACATGCCTAGTATAGGATGCTAGTTTTCCATCAGTGGCCCTACATTCTTATCCGTCTGTTGTGCTATACTATCGGGTCGTGATCACTCGGGAGTTGATCACGGGTATATACTATACTTTATACATGATACATGTGGTGACTAAAGTCGGGTCGGCTCGAGGAGTACCCGCGAGTGATTCACGGATTGGGGGCTGAAAGGACCTTTGTCCCAACGGCCCTCTGTGTGGATCTTTGTGGCGGAGCGGCAGGGCAGGTTGAGACTACCTGGGTGAGAGGTGGGCCCGGCCCTGTTCGGCGTTCGCGGATACTTAACACGCTTAACGAGATCTTGGTATTTTATCTGAGTCTGGCCATTTGGTCTATACGCACTAACCTACTACGTGGGAAAGATATGGGCACTCGGCGTCGTGGTATCAGCCGAAGCCTTCGTGACGTCAGCGACTGAGCGGCGCGCGCCAGATTGGGCCGTGTAACGTGACTTCCGTTGTACTGGAGGTTGCTAGGTCTGCTTCTGGCCGCGTTCGCAACGTGCAGGTGTGCTCAGGGCGATGGGCCCAGACCCCTGCGTGCTTAGGTTTAGACCGGCGTGCTGACCTCTCTGTTGTGCCTAGGTAGGGCTGCGACGTGTTGATCTTCCGAGGCCGGGCATGACCCAGGAAAGTGTGTCCGGTCAAATGGGATCAAGCATGTTGGGTTATGTGGTGCACCCCTGCAGCGAAGTTAATCTATTCGAATAGCCGTGTCCCTCAGTAAAAGGACGACCCGGAGTTGTACCTTGACCTTATGACAACTAGAACCGGATACTTAATAAAACACACCCTTCCAAGTGCCAGATACAACCCGGTGATCGCTCTCTAATAGGGCAACGAGGAGGGGATCGCCGGGTAGGATTATGCTATGCGATGCTACTTGGAGGACTTCAGTCTACTCTTTTCTACCTGCTGCAAGACGGAGGCGACCAGAAGCGTAGTCTTCAATAAGACTAGCTATCCCTGTAACGCCCCGAGACTGACGCTTCAGAAGACTTCCATATTTTTTCGTGATCTCCGTGTGTTTCTTTTGTGTTTGCTCTTTTATTTTATTTTTTTTGCATTGCATCATGTCATCATGCCATCTTATGTTGCATCTTGGTCATATCAAGTATAGCTTCGTGCTTGCCATGTTGCATTTTGTCATTCATGTTGTTTCCATGAGCATCTTGTGCGTACCCTTGTCACCTCTTCAAACCATTGCACCTTCACTTCTCCTTCCTTTCCTTTTCTTCCATTCTTGCAAGTGCCACTTTGCCTCCACCAAAAAATGCTCATCTTTTCCCCAAAAATTCTAACACCATGTACCTAGCCTCTCTGCCAAACTTCATCTCAATTGGAATAGTTTTGGTTAGGGTTTAAAATGGTTCAAGTTTGAATTTAATTCAAACTTGAATTATTTTACTTCCTTTATAAATCTCCAAACTATTTTTATTAAATAGTGAGCATGCTCAGGATCATGAGAATATTTTTATATTTCTCTAGCTCCTCTTCTTTTTCCCCTGCTCTTTCCTTTTGTATCTCTGTCTGAAGAAATGGAAAGGAAAAGAGCCCAGCCCGTGCATGGCCTTTGCTCCTCTCCCCCTGGTAAATTTGCTCATGCACCGGGCCGGATCCCCCTGTCATCCTCTCCCCCTCACCTTTTTCTTCCACCTCACGCACCCTCTCTCTCTCACAGTAACTCTCAGTGAAGAGCACACATGGCCACCGTGGTTTCACCACGACTCCTCCATGCCTCCTGGCCCTCCTATAAATTCGCCCCTGCTTCCCTAGGGTTCCCCCGATCCCCCTCTTTTCCCCATCTCCGCCGCCACCCAGTAAGCCACGCCAATCCATCCGATCCATCGCCCCCAACGCATCCCGAGCGCACCGGAGGACCAGCCATGTCGCCGCCGTGAACTCCTTCGTCTTCTTCCTCGCCGTTCGTGTCCGGCAAGTCCGTCGACGTCCTCTTCGCCCGCTGCTACATCTGCGTCACATAAGGAGTCGCCAAGTCCCGCGCCTGGCGTCTTCCTCTGGGCCCTTCTTCCTCGGACAGGAACCGCGTCGGGTTCAGAGCTCGTCCACGTCGCCGATGGCTCGTCTACATCAATGTATCCATGTCCTAGGGTGAGCTAGGTATACCTTCTCCCCCTCTCTCTTCTGCTGCCGCATATCGATCGCCGTAGACGTGCCTGGGGTCGGTTTCGCGTCGCGCTCTCGCTGCTCTGGTGTTTTCTGAATTTTTCTCAGGATCCAGCAGCACGCTCTCTGCATCCCGCGCATCCCGAGGCCCAGTTGGCTCCGTAGACGTCCCACTGGCCTCGCGCCTTCTTCCGAAGCTCTGCCGCTGGCTCACCGTGCCCTGTTGCCGTCGCCGTTGCTTGTCGTGCCCCGAGTCGAGCCGTGCTCGAGCCCGAGCGCCCGCGCCCTTTTTCCTAGCCTTGCCTAGCGCGCACACTCCCAGTTGCACACGGCCGCCCCCTTCCTTGCACCTGCGCGTGCAACTCCAGAACACGCAAAACATCACATGCATATCCTCACACATCATCACCACCAGGCCGCCGTTCATGGTTGGCGCCTGTAGCTCGCCATGCTCGCTCCTGTATTCGCGTGCTCACTCACAGCTTGCACACACCCTCTAGCCTTCCGCGGGTAGCACCGCCTCCCGAATCCGCACGCCCGCCGCAGGTTCATCACCCCAACGGCCATCGCTTGTGCTCGGCTGCGTTGCCGGCAACCACCGTGAGCCATGGATCCAAAGCTTGTCCGTTTCAGTCATTGGTTAAAAGTGGCTGGATCCCATATGATGCACAAGTAGAGCAGTAGTGGAACTGGTCAGCGCTCTGACCCTCTATCCAGGAGGTCTTGGGTTCGATCCCAGGTGCTCCCATTTTCTTTTTTTCCCTTGCTTCTCTGTTTTACATCGAGCACACACACCCACGACCACTTGGGCCCGATCCCACCTCTGGGCCGCTGCACTCTAGTGCTTCTGGCCCATGCATATTTTTTTTATCAGTCTGTGTATTTTAGCATTTTTCCAATGCATTCTTATTTACAAAAAATGCCCCTGACACACCCACGACCACTTGGGCCCGATCCCACCTCTGGGCCGCTGCACTCTAGTGCTTCTGGCCCATGCATATTTTTTTTATCAGTCTGTGTATTTTAGCATTTTTCCAATGCATTCTTATTTACAAAAAATGCCCCTGTTTTGAATTGTTAATAACTAAATATGCATGCATCCAAATTAAACAAACTATATATGTAAAATGCTTATAATTTCATCTAGTTTCATAATATGCCACTTTCATCCACGTTAAAAATGTTTAAAATGTTGTTTGACTAAATTTGCTTAAATGCCATGTTAAAATGATTTATTTCATAACTATTTAACCGTAGCTCGGAATTAAATAAACTTTATATGTAAATGGGGTGGAAAAATGCCTAGTTTAACATTGTGACATTGCTTTGAATGTTTAACAACCCTAAAATTGTGTTTAGGGCAGAACAGTACCAAACCTTAAAATATGCATATGGGGTTTTACCGGAATTGTTGTTCGTTGTTTCCGGCCTCATTTAAACTTGCCTAGATAGGTAGTATTCATTTGCTTCACCCCCTTGCCTTGTTAATCAACATTTAATATTGTTGGGTACATAAACGAGATCGAACTAAATAACTTGTCGTGGTGTTTCATCAATATGCACCGTTGCATATTGAGCTCCACTTAACTTGTAGTATTGTTTGTTGCACTTTGTCATGCCATGCTTCATTAAACCGGACATGCATCATACTTGTTTGTGCATCATGCCATGTTCATGTGATGGTTGTTTACTATGTTGTTTGCTTCTTTCCGGTTTGCTTCTCTCGTTAGCTTCGGTTTCGTTCCGGAGTTGTGAGGATTCGTTCGACTACATCCTTTTGTCTTCTTCATGGACTCGTTCTTCTTCCTTGCGGGATTTCAGGCAAGATGACCATACCCTCGAAATCACTTCTATCTTTGCTTGCTAGTTGCTCGCTCTTTTGCTATGCCTATGCTACGATGCCTACCACTTGCTTGTCATGCCTCCCATATTGTCAAACCAAGCCTCTAACCCACCTTGTCCTAGCAAACCATTGTTTGGCTATGATACCGCTTTGCTCAGCCCCTCTTATAGCGTTGTTAGTTGCAGGTGAAGATGAAGTTTGTTCCTTGCTGAAACATTGGAGATGTTGTTCCTTGTTTGGAACATGTTTACTTGTTGGGATATCACACTATATCTTATTTAATTAAGGCATCTATATACTTGGTAAAGGGTGGAAGGCTCGGCCTTATGCCTGGTGTTTTGTTCCACTCTTGCCGCCCTAGTTTCCGTCATATCGGTGTTATGTTCCCGGATTTTGCGTCCCTAACGCGGTCGGGTGATTTATGGGACCCCCTTGACAGTTCGCTTTGAATAAGACTTTTCCAGCAAGGCCCAACATTGGTTTTACCATTTGCCTCACCTAGCCCTTTTTTTCCCTTGGGAGTCGCGCTCTCGAGGGTCATCTTTATTTTAGCCCCCCCGGACCAGTGCTCCTCTGGTTGCTGGCCCGAAACGAGCAGACTGCGGGGCCCCCTCGGGGAAACTCGAGGCTTGGTTTTACTCGTAGGATGTCTCATCCGGATGTGCCCTGAGACCGAGATATGTGCAGCTCCTATCAGGATTTGTCGGCACAATCGGGCGGCTTTGCTGGACTTGTTTTATTGTTGTCGAAATGTCTTGTAGCCGGGATTCCGAGACTGATCGGGTCTTCCCGGGGAGAAGGAATATCCTTCGTTGATCGCGAGAGCTTATAATGGGCTAAGTTGGGACACCCCTGCAGGGTTTGAACTTTCGAAAGCCGTGCCCGCGGTTATGTGGCAGATGGGAATTTGTTAATGTCCGGTTGTAGAAAACCCGAAGTTGATCTTAACTAATATACACCAACCGCGTGTGTAACCGTGATGGTCTCTTCTCGGCGGGGTCCGGGAAGTGAACACGGTGTTGGAGTTATGCTTGACGTAAGTAGTTCAGGATCACTTCTTGATCATAGTTGTTCGACCGTGCTTTTGCCTTCTCTTCTCGCTCTCTGTTGTGTATGTTAGCCACCATATATGCTAGTCGCTTGCTGCAACTCCACCTCATACCTTTTACCCTACCTATAAGCTTAAATAGTCTTGATCTCGCGCGTGTGAGATTGCTGAGTCCCCGTGACTCACAGATACTTCCAAAACCAGTTTGCAGGTGCCGATGAAACCGTGCAGGTGACGCACCCGAGATCAAGGAGGAGTTCGATGAAGACCTTGTTCATTGTGTTGTTTCAGTTCAGTTGATCAGTAGTGGAGCCCAGTTGGGACGATCGGGGATCTGTGTAGCATTTGGGGCAGTCTTCTTTTATTTTGGTTCCGTAGTCGGACCTTGATTGTATCTGTATGATGTAATGCTTTACTCATGTATTGTGTGAAGTGGCGATTGTAAGCCAACTATGTATCTCTTTCCCTTATGTATTTCATGGGTTGTGTGAAGATTACCTCACTTGCGACATTGCTTTCAATGCGGTTATGCCTCTAAGTCGTGCTTCGACACGTGGGAGATATAGCCGCATCGAGGGCGTTACAATCCCCCTCTTATTCTGGCATTCTGCAGTTCAGTCCACTGATATGGCCCTTTACACATATATCCATGCATATGTAGTGTAGTTCCTTGCTTGCGAGTACTTTAGATGAGTACTCACGGTTGCCTTGTTCCCCCTTTTTCCCCATATCCCTACCCGATTGCTGCGACCAGATGTCGGAGCCCAGGAGCCAGACGCCACCCTCGATGACGACTACTACCCCGGAGGTGCCTACTAGTACGTGCTGCCTACTGACGACGACCAGGAGTAGTTAGGAGGACCCCAGGCAGGAGGCCTGCGCCTCTTTCGATTGTATCCCAGTTTGTGCTAGCCATCTTATGGCAAACTTGTTTAACTTATGTCTGTACTCAGATATTGTTGCTTCCGCTGACTCGTCTATGATCGAGCACTTGTATTCGAGCCCTCGAGGCCCCTGGCTTGTATTATGATGCTTGTATGACTTATTTATGTTTTAGAGTTGTGTTCTGATATCTTCCCGTGAGTCCCTGATCTTGATCGTACACATTTGCGTGCATGATTAGTGTACGATTGAATCGGGGGCGTCACAAGTTGGTATCAGAGCCGACTGCCTGTAGGAATCCGCCTTTCCAACTCCTTGGCCGAAGTCGAGTCTAGTCATTGAAAAACTTGTACTAACATGGTTGTGTGGCTTTCGGGCCCACGTCGCCATTGGATGGTATTAGGATCTTTTACTCCTTGTCTGTACTCTGGGACTCTGATCTCTCTTCTATTCGGGTTAAATGATTTTGCTAAAATCTAACTCTAGGTTCTCGTTACCACTTCCTGCCGGAGAGCCCTTTAATACGGATGATCGACTGTTTCAACAGAAGTTTCTGACAATACTCTCGGATGTTCCCTCGATACTTTGTGCCATCCCTCTTGCAATTCCCCTTCCACTGTAAACCCTTATGGATGAGTACTTGCAGTTGTTATTCTTATATTCATCCCTAGTTGGTCTTGTTATTACAAGATACCCTGAAAAATTCATCGTTGTTTCGATAATCCTTTGAGCTTATTGCCTTACTATTCTTTGTCACCTGAATACCCCTACGGTTAATTCGCGCACTTATCGAGTACCCGCTCATCCCCCAGTTGTTCATGTGTTACACAAAAGTCTTCGAAATACCATTCGATCTTCCGAGAATCCTCAGCAACCTATTGCTTTGGAATTTCTTGTTGCATTCATTATGATTACTCCCATAAATATAGTAATCATATTGGCATCCTTTGTCACCATCATTTATGAGTCCATTGATTCAATACATTGTGAATGTTCACAATCATCAGTCGAGTCCTAGGATTGTCTTTCCGGCTCAGACGTCATTTTGAACATGAGCTGGTTCTTGACCAAACTATTTGTCATCGATTGTGCCTCCGATATATTCAATTGATCCATCATTGATCAGAGCGTTTGCTTCTGATCCCTTGTTTTGGAAGTCATAATTCCTTTGCATTTAAGCTTTGAATTATCCAGATGATTCCATAACCTGTTGCATTTGCATTTCTTCCTCTTCTGGTTGAGTATCGATACTCACATCAGATCCTTTGTGGACCATCAAGTCCTTTGTTGGATTTTTATCCGACAGTGTCCTTCACATTTGATCACTTTGTGAGTTCTTCCCCTGATACATAATGCCTTTGTTAAGTTGTATCCTCTGCTTGGCCAACCATGCTCTGCTTTCGGGCTTGTGTTAATTACCCTTGAAACTTGTGGTATATGTTTCTAAGAATCCCCTATGGGTTGAACATATGCCTTCTCTAAACCGTGAGAACCCGAAAGTTTTCACGAGCCATACTCTTCTGATGTTTCGCCAGATAAAATTTCAACCCTGCAACTTCATCGAACGCGAGAAGTGAATGAAAGGTTATGCATTGGAGAAGTGGGAGTCGACCTTGAACTTGGTGTTCATGCCCATGGACACGATGTAGATCCTATCATGGAAGCTTCTTGTAACTATTTCCTTGATATAATATCCTTTTGGTATCGGTGGATTGATCTTTTGCAATCGTGGTTCCGACCATGTTCTCCTTTAAATACCATTTCTCGTGCAAGTTTAAGCACTTGACTTCTATAGAGAAATACCCCAGTCCAACCTCTACTTTGATCTGTCGTCGAGTATTACCCCCTGGTATCTCGAGATTATAATGGAACTGCATAACTTCTTATGAGTTCTTCATCAAGTGCTACATTCTCACTGATTCCAATTTTTCACGGGCTCCGAGTTATTAAATACTCGAAGACCCCGATAGCTGAACCGAGTCCGCACTACGGTTCAACAACTCTTGATAATCTTCTTTAAGTCCGAGTTTGTACTCGATCATGTCATTCCTAGCCTGATCGGCTATATCATTGACGTGCTAAATCTTAACTGTGCTACCTGGTCCTTCTTCCCGGAACACAATTTTCGACGCTGAGCTAAGCTTACGTTGATTTCCTTGTCTTATCATTCCACCTCAGACAACAAGCTTGGATTCGAGTTTGTGTCGTACCCATGGTTCCAATAACCTCTTGCTTCATCATTCTTTTGACTTGATGTGATCGCGGATCGATTACATCTTCAGGTAATCTCTCGACAAATGTGTCGTGATCATTCTCAACTTTCTGACCTATTCCAGAATATCAATCAAATTCATGATAAGAATTACCATCCTTGCCCCTCGATGATTTGTGTGTCATCGACTACTTCCTTGCCTTCTTTCCAACACAAACTTGTCCGTGCTGTGGCTATACCTTGAGTTCCTTGTTAACCGACTTATGTTATGTTCTACCTTGAAGTATTACCATCTTCTATGTCAAGAATGTCGTGAGAATTCACCACCTCTTAAGAATTCTTGGTATGGTGATACTTCTCACCCTCACCATTCTTTCTTGGTACCCGTGTTGTTTCTAACCGGAATACCGACAATTGAACTATGATGTGTGAATTCAAAACTTCTAGCAACCCTATTGCTTTCGAGTGAATGGTCGAGTTTCATTCTAATTCTTTTGTTCGTCAAGTCACCATTCTAACATTGATCATGCAACCCAGCCCATATTTCGGGTGCACCTTTCAACCAATGTTTAATTGTGTATGTCTTTCCTCGAGCATACAACATTATATCATTAGAATTGACAAGTGTCATCTTCTTGTTCACATTATTGTGGAAAGCCATCCATTTGGAATTCTCGATGAATTGTCGCTGAGCCCATCAGCCACCTTCTCATCCCCTCCTTGGTTTAAGGATGAACTATTGCTTCAAGAACCCGCTCCCATAGTTCATTTTCTGAGAATCTTGAAATGTCATTTCGTCTATTTGTGTTGCACCTTTTCTTTTCAGACATCCTGAGTCTGAGGTATCATGACACCAATCGGATCTGAATCTCGGTCAGATATGATGGCTGGGACAACTTTCCAAGAGTTATGATGTTGGTCCTTTGATGAACCGGTAACATGATGTCATGCCTAGCACCCCCCTCCCTGGGTGGAGGACCTATCATTATAATTTCTTTTGCAAGGATAACCATTCTTCCTGGAGAAAATTGTAAGACCTATTTTATAAGCTGTTCCTGATGGATCCATTGAGTATCTAAAGTCTGACCTTTGCTTGAAGACCTTGTCAATGCCATCTCGAAGCATGTCTGTGATACTCTGATTTTCAACAAGAACATTTGAAGCCCAATGCTAAATGTTTCTTGCTCAATTATCCAAACACCGTTGTATGGGTAATGTCATGAAATTTCTCTCCCCTACCTAAGGAGTTTTCTACATAATATCCTGTCATGGATATCATGCTCTGCTTGTCCTTGGGAAGGATATACCCCTGAAATATGTGTGTATACACATTTTCCTCCCCATTGTTCTGATTAAACCTGGTAATCACCTTTCCTTTCCATTGGTTTGCTTAACCCTTCTTGTAATCTATATTATATAAGCAGTAGTATTCTTCTGCTTATGTAAAACACCTTGGTGTACAACCGTGTCAGTAAGGCTCTGTTGCTTTTGTTGTTAGCATTCCGGTAGCCACCGATGGACGAGAACTTTGCCTATTGGTCCGCCTCGTTCAACGAGCAGGAAAATAGTTCTCTTCATCCCTCGCCCTTGGTATCGACGTTGTTTCCGACATGATCAACGGGCTACCCCCTGACATGCCTTGCTTGCATGATCACGCAAGACGTCTCCGACCTTCCTACTTTTAACCACATGGTGGGGCCATAACCCATGGTTCCACAGGATCGAAACCTGACTCTCCTGTACACCCCCTGTTCCCAAAGTTATTCCTCCCGCTGGGCTCGTATGTAATTCATGAGCCACCTTCCGATGAGACCATCAATTCTGGCATCGGAAACAATAATTATTCCGTTGCTTGAAACCCCTTTCACCTTATGACTAGGCATTGAACGATTGCCTGGCTGCTTGAAACTTCTTGTTGGACCTTCCAACTTTACTCTCGATGTGTTCTATTTGTTCAACTCGAGAGGTACTCATATGCTCATTCATGGGTTAATCCCAGGTAATTACCCTTATAGCATTCTGTCGTTTCCGATCTACCCCGTTACCTATTCGTAAATACGATGAAGATCCCGAAGGAAGGATGCCGACTTCATCATGATGACCTGGAGAAGATCAACTTAATGGATCGACCTCCTCGAGAAGAGTAACCAAGACCAACAAGACCCGTTAGAATTTTGCAACCTAATCCCTTCCCCGCACTTCTCCTCTTAAATCTCAGGACGAGATTTCTTGTAGTGGAGGAGAATTGTGACGCCCTGGTAATTAAGCTACAGTGATCCTCTGCTAATGGTGCCACGTCACCTCAATTTTAGTTGCTAATCTCGAGTTAGTTCTAAAACCGATTCAAATTCAAATTCAAAATCAGGCAAACGATAAAAGTTTTCAAATATTAAAACTAAAATGTTCGGAGTGAACCAAATATTGCATAGATAATTATGATGGAAAAACCACATTTTATAAAAGGTTTAAATGCACCTAAATGATTAAAACAGTAGGTAAAACTATTAAATAAATGTCTTTTGGATATTGAAAAATACTAAACCATTTTTATTTCAGAGTAAAACTTTTATGGCAGTGGGTTATTTTGAAACATTGTTTTAGGAACTATTGTCATATTTTAATAAACTAAAAATAATATGTAAACTAAAATAAAACAAAAGAAGAAAAGAACATTAAATAAAAAGAAAGTCAAAACAGTAAACAAAAAAAAGATTGAAAAGCCCCCCCTCCAGTGGACCGAATGGCCCAGCTGGCCGAAGCCGGCCCAGTCGCCCCTGGCCTATATGGCCTGCCCACCACCAAACCCTAGCACTCCCCACTCCCGCACGATTCCCTCCCCACTCCCTCTCGTTACCCCTGCGCCGCCACGCTCCCAGTGCCGGACCCCCCACCCCTGCCGGCGCGCACGCACACGAGGAACCGTCGCCTCCGCCCCGCAACTCCCCCCCGTCCTTGCGTCAACGTCCTCGCCCAGGACTTGGCTGGATTCGCGCCTCCTCGTCCTTCGGCCCAGACCTCCGCCGCACCAACGAGCAAGTCCGGCGAGCCTCCGCCGCCCCTTCCCATTCCCGGACGGATCCGGCTGCTTCCATGTCGTCCCCGGCGCCAAGTTCATCCTCCTGTGTCTTCTCGCTGCCCGAGGAGCAAGAAGCCGCCGCGTGGAGCTCCGTCCTGAAGCTCGCCGCTCACCAACACCCGTCGCCGGCGCTGCCCCGACCTCGTCGCCCTCGCCGTCGACGCTGCCTCGCTTCCTCGTCCTCCTTCCCGCCGGTCTCCAGCAAGCCTCGGCGCCCCCTCTCCCCATCAACGTTGTTGAGGCTCCGGGCCTCTCCTAATCTCTGCCTCACGCCTCGCTCGCGATCCCCGCATGCTGACCGCCCACGCGAGCGCCCGCGGTGAGCACGCGTTCACCGCGCCCAGCGCGCCCTCTGTGCCGTGCTCCCGACCTTCCCGTGCGTCGCGCCCCGCAAGCAGAGGCGCCGGCGGCGCCCCGCTCAACGCCACCGCCTCTACGCTCCTCCTCCGACCACCCCACGACCACCACCAGATTCGCCGTTGAACGAGCTTTCCAAAGCTGCCACCCTCGTGAGCTCCCGTGGCCGGACTCGGCCAGCCGACGATCGCCGGAGCCGCCGGATTAGCACCGGTGGTTACTGAACCCACTAACGCCCCCCACTGCCACAGAGATGTGGCCCCCCATCGTTGTTAATCACTTAATTAAAATAACAGAATCCCCAACCTAAGTCTCTGACAGGCTGGGCCCACTAACTAATTAGACTATTTTAGATAAACAAAACTCTGTTAAAAATGAACCACTGACAGCCTGGCCCCACCTCACTAATTAGTCTAATTAGTTTAACTAAAACACTGTTAGTAGTCCCTGTCACTGACCAGTGGGTCCCACTGTCAGGATTGACCAGTCAACGCCCTGTTGGCTGCTGACTGGACCTACTGACTCGGTAGTTGACTTAGTCAACTGTCCCCACCTATCAGCCTCAGGTGCACACTTCTGGGTACACTTCCCGTGTACCCATAGCATTTAAATACTAATTTAGTTTTGAATTAAATTAAATCCAAAAATTAGAAAATCATTTAAATCTTTTAAAATTAATATAAAATAAACCGTAACTCGGATGGAAAAACTTTGTACATGAAAGTTGCTCAAAACGACGAGACGAATCCGGTTACGCAGCCCGTTCGTCCGCCACACACCCCTAACATAGCAAACTCGCAACTTTCCCCCTCCGGCTCCTTTGCCCGAAAATGTGAAACTCCGGAGATACTTTCCCGGATGTTTTCCCCCTTCACCGATATCGCCTCATACCGCGTCAGGGCACCTCTAACACCGATACTTGTGATGTCATGCATCGCTACGCATCTGTTTGCTTAAATATTTATTGTCCCCCCCCTCTTCTCTCGCTAGACACCGAGACCGACGCTCCTGCTGCCCCGTTCGACTACGGAGTTTACGACTCCTCTCTCTTGCCAGAGCAACCAGGCAAGCCCCCCCCTGATCACCAGATATCGCCTACTCTCTTCTATACTGCTTGCATTAGAGTAGTGTAGCATGATACTGCTTTCCGTTATTCCTATCCTGATGCATAGCATGTCCTTGTTACTACTGTTGTTACCTTTACCTGCAATCCTACATGCCTAGTATAGGATGCTAGTTTTCCATCAGTGGCCCTACATTCTTGTCTGTCTGTTGTGCCATACTATCGGGCCGTGATCACTCGGGAGTTGATCACGGGTATATACTATACTTTATACATGATACATGTGGTGACTAAAGTCGGGTCGGCTCGAGGAGTACCCGCGAGTGATTCACGGATTGGGGGATGAAAGGACCTTTGTCCCAACGGCCCTCTGTGTGGATCTTTATGGCGGAGCGGCAGGGCAGGTTGAGACTACCTGGGTGATAGGTGGGCCTGGCCCTGTTCGGCGTTCGCGGATACTTAACACGCTTAACGAGATCTTGGTATTTAATCTGAGTCTGGCCATTTGGTCTATACGCACTAACCAACTACGTGGGAAAGATATGGGCACTCGGCGTCGTGGTATCAGCCGAAGCCTTCGTGACGTCAGCGACTGAGGGCGCGCGCCAGGTTGGGCCGCGTAACGTGACTTTCGTTGTACTGGAGGTTGCTAGGTCTGCTTCTGGCCGCGTTCGCAACGTGCAGGTCTGCTCAGGGCGATGGGCCCAGACCCTGCGCGCTTAGGTTTAGACCAGGCGTGTTGACCTCTCTGTTGTGCCTAGGTGGGGCTACGACGTGTTGATCTTCTGAGGCCGGGCATGACCCAGGAAAGTGTGTCCGGCCAAATGGGATCAAGCGTGTTGGGTTATGTGGTGCACCTTTGCAGGGAAGTTAATCTATTCGAATAGCCGTGTCCCTCGGTAAAAGGACGACCCGGAGTTGTACCTTGACCTTATGACAACTAGAACTGAATACTTAATAAAACACACCCTTCCAAGTGCCAGATACAACCCGGTGATCGCTCTCTAACAGGGCAACGAGGAGGGGATCGTCGGGTAGGATTATGCTATGCGATTCTACTTGGAGGACTTCAGTCTACTCTTTTCTACCTGCTGCAAGACGGAGGCGACCAGAAGCGTAGTCTTCGATAAGACTAGCTATCCCCCTCTTATTCTGGCATTCTACAATTCAGTCCACTGATATGGCCCTTTACACATATATCCATGCATATGTGGTGTAGTTCCTTACTTGCGAGTACTTTGGATGAGTACTCACGGTTGCTTGTTCCCCCTTTTTCCCCATATCCCTACCCGATTGCTGCGACCAGATGTCGGAGCCCAGGAGCCAGACGCCACCCTCGATGACGACTACTACCCCGGAGGTGCCTACTACTACGTGCTGCCTGCTGACGACGACTAGGAGTAGTTAGGAGGACCCCAGGCAGGAGGCCTGCGCCTCTTTTGATTGTATCCCAGTTTGTGCTAGCCATTTTATGGCAAACTTGTTTAACTTATGTCTGTACTCAGATATTGTTGCTTCCGCTGACTCGTCTATGATCGAGCACTTGTATTCGAGCCCTCGAGGCCCTTGGCTTGTATTATGATGCTTGTATGACTTATTTATGTTTTAGAGTTGTGTTGTGATATCTTTTCGTGAGTCCCTGATCTTGATCGTACACATTTGCGTGCATGATTAGTGTACGATTGAATCGGGGGCGTCACACGGGTGTAATTGGTATCTTCGCGATATTAATATATTTCCTTTATGAAAAAAGATCGTCGCTTCCTTGTGCTTGGGGTCGATATGAATGGCAGAATTCCCTATATGTCACATTCTGCGACAAAATGACGGGGCTTCACACAGGAATTAAGCGAGCGAATGAGTTAGAGGCCGGTCCATTTGTACAACGTCAACGTAGTACGGGATCTGGTTTTGGAAACCATCTAAAAGATTTCTGACAGGTTTTGGGAACTTTATAGAAGGTTTTTGAACCCAGTATTTTTGTGATCTTTTCTTCTATTGATTTTTCTGGTTATTTCTTCTTCTTCTTCTTGGTTCTCTTTTTTGCTTTCTCAAAAATTCACAAACTTTTAAATATTCATGTTTTAATAAAAATAACATATTCAAAAAATGTTTGTGTTTCAGAAAAATGTTTGCACTTTTCAAAAAATGCTCATTTTAAAAAAATTCAAAAACTCACATTTTCAATTTTTTCTTACAAATTCAAAAAATACACTTTTGAAAAATGTATGATTTTTTCCAAAAAAGTGTTCATGTTTTTAAAATTGTTAACAATTTCAAAAATTATTCCCATTTTCAAAAAATCATAAATTTTTAAAAAATAATGTTTTAAAATTTTCATTCACGAATTTTATTTTATTTTTCCACTTTTTCAAGTTCTATTCACAAATCCAAACTATACACTTTTAAAATTTGTTCACAAATTCGAAAAGTTTCACATTTACAAAAATGTTCTGAATTAAAATATTATTTGAAATTTCAAGAAATATTTAAAAAAATCTAAAACTATTTCTGATCTACCGCTGCAATTAATTTTTAAATGTTTGCGCTGCATATTACTCCCTCCGTTCAAAAATATAAGATGTTCTTTGTTTTTTTAATTGAATGTGTATAGACACATTTTTGTGTGTTTGTTCACTTATTTCGGTCTGTATATAGTCCATATTGACATGGACGCAGATTTGGCGAACATGGTTCCGCGCGCACCCATTATGAATAGTAAATTAAAAAATACTTAAAATAAAAAAATGCATATTTTGTGTAACATACATAGTCAACCAATATACTCGCGTATGAAGTTTCACAAAGAAATGTCATTCGTGCTATTCTGGGCAAAAATGTCAAAATTGAAGCTATATTAAAAAACACTGGTTGATGAATAGCATAGTCTCAATTATATTTTCTTTACTAAGAATACCATAGGTGTCAATAGTTCAGAAACTTCACACGTGAGTAGAATGTTCGAGCAGGTTTGATACCCCAAAATTTTAGAATTTCTAAGATTTTCCTTGTATATTTTTTTAATTTACTATTCACGTGCATGTTCACCTTTATATTTTTGATATTAACATATCTAAAACATCTATATTCGTGAACGGAGGGAATAGTTACTAACAATCACCAAGCTCTGGTGCTAGCTTCATGCGTTCATTGGGGGAGGGGGGCGAGTTTGATTTGATGCCAACACGTTGCTTTTTTGTGGGGATTTTACACAGCTCGCAGCTGATTGTTCACGCATGAGCCAGCCGACACGTGGGACTCCCCTGTGTGAAACACTAGCAATGCAACGCAATAAGCGGCACATAGGAGATCCCATGAATGGCGTCGCTTCTAATTCGGTGGTCTAGAGATCTTGATGTCATTTTATTATGTTTGCGGTGTTGTACCTCTGGTTAAGTTTTATACTAGATTGGGGCCCCTTTTCACACAAAAAAAGTAAATAATAATTGACGAGTTTATGGCACAAAAGATATGGATTGATATGTCAAGATATGGACTGGCGTGTCAAGAGATGTCAATACATGTTGGACCTCCTAATCAAAAAGATATATGGACTGACATGTCAAGACATGTTGGACTCCAAATGTCGTGATACGTCAAGATAGGTACTCATAGGAGGGGATGTATCTGGTGCACCGGGGCAATTTGTGCTACCGGTGCACCGGTCGCCCGTTTTACATTCAAATTTTGAAAAAGAAGGAAAAAAATTAGTGCATTGACACAATATGAATGTACGTTGTCATAAAAATTCAAACCAATACTCGAAACATTGTTGGAGATACAAAAATATCAAATTTGACACCAATTAGTACACAACACAAGTTGGGCTTCAGTTTTGGCCCATTAGCACATTGACGTCAAATTTGTCATTTTTGTTTCTTGAGCATTTTTTTTAATTTTGATTTGAATTTTTGTGACAACATACATTGATGTTGTATCGATGCACTAAATTCTTTCCGGATTTTTTGGAACATTTTTTAATGTGTAACGGGGTCCGGTGCACCGGTAGCACCAATTGCCTTGGTGCACCAGATACCTTCCCACTCATAGGAAGGGCTAGAAGTGCTCTTAATGAAAAAAGAAAGTCTGAAAGTATGATGTCAATCATGCTTGCAACACGTGTACAAGATGGCAACCGACTAGTATAGATGCAAAAAACTGGGCGGTAGGCCCGGTTAGCAATCAGAAATCTAGATATTGGCATATGAAATCATACTTCATAGTATAGATACAAAAATATAAATCTGATATTTTACCATCAACATATATTCAATATAATCTAAATAAATGATGCCATTCCAGCATCTTTAATCATGATGTGCAACATTTTTCTTGATGTGGAGGAGAAAAAAGCTTCTGTTCAATTCTATATTATAGAGTATAAAAACATATGACTTTCCCCTAAGAATTATGAGGCTGATTGGTTTGCTACCAACATTTGACATTGCCAATATTTGGCAAATTCAAAAGTTGCCAACATTTGACAATTTTTTGTGAGATTGGCAATGAAATTTGGTATACAACGAATCTTTAGCCAACATTTGGCAGTTGCCAAAATTGGGCATCAAACTAATTATGCTCTATATTCTCATATAAATTGTATAAATCAGCCAAGACCTACTCACTCCACAGAGGGAGTACTTTTTTATCCGTGGAGAAATACCGGCTTCCCTCACTCCACGCCAATTACATCACACTCTGGGCGTGTTTGGTTGCCTGCATATGGCCCAGCCCGGCCCGCGCGGGATGAGAGAGACCCGTTTGGTTGCCTGTGTCTACTGTGCGGCCCACATGGCACGAAACTTAAAGCGGCTCCAGGCCAGGCCCAGGGGAAACGTCCGAATCAGCAGTAGCTCGTGAGCCTGGCTCGGGCGAGGCAGGGGGGCGACGCGCTTCTCTCCTTGTGCGACCAGGGAGATGGTGCGAGCTCGCCCGCGTCATCGAAAAATCGCGGGAGGATTTTGACTCACCTCCCGCCGAGTCCGCCCTATTTAGCCCCCTCCCTCACCACCCCAACTCCCGCCACCATTCTTCCCCCTTTCGAGCTTTCTCACCGACGCGCATCGGCACCGACGAGCAGCTAAGCAACGCATCTTCATCGGTCAGCTGTCCACGGTGTCGGCGGTCCTTCACCGGCCGGCGGTGATCTTCTACGACCGTTCCCCCCTCGTCCTCGAGCTGCAGCCATGTCCTTTGTGAGTTCAACCCCCCTTTGTCTCTGTTCCTTCTAGCTAGATCTGAGCTGCAGCTAGGGTTTGATGTAGATGCGTGGTTGATTAGTGCTCTGATATGTGAGCTCATATGGTTGATTGCTATGCTGCGGTTGCAATTTGTGGTAGGGTTAGATGTTCAAGCATGTGGTAGACTAGATTAGTAGTAGAGTTTCAAGTTGAACCTTGTGCTTGTGTTGATTCGTGCTTAGATCTGTGATTTGTAGCTATTGGTGGTCCATTTGTAGCATGTTGTTTGTTGTAGATGTATGTTCCTGCTCATAGATTGTCCGGTATGCTTAGTATGATAGCGATGAACCATGTGCTTAGTATGATAGTGATGAAGCATGTGATTGGTATGATATAGTGATGAACCATATACATGTATGCTCTTGATTTCATGGATTGTCCGATATGTTGTGTGCTATGCTTACTGTCAATGCATGCTACGAGTGTAGGACATGACCACACAGACACAAGATCTTAGTCAGGCCCTTGTCCTGTCCGACAGCCAGTTTGCTCCATCGTTTGTCGAGGACTCGTAGCCTATGTCCGAGATGGCACCTGATTCAGAGGTGTTCGTGTCTGATTCTGTCTATGTGCCAGTAGTGCTCGTTAAGCAAACTTCTGTTGCTGTTGTTGCTGCCGCTGCACTCAAGGTAGCAACATCAAAGGCAAAGAAGGATGGTAGGTCGAACAATATGAAGTGGCAGCCGTTCATGTCCACATTCGTGCTGAACAAGATGTGTGAGCTCATCTCTAGTGGAGTTAGGACTGACAAGGGCTTCAAGGAGGTGCACTTGAACACCGTTGCGAAGCAGGTATTCGAGTTCTGTGGGCAGGAGGTGTCCGCCACCCAGGTGTACAACCACCTGAGAAATGGAGAGGTCGATGGATCCAAGTGTCCAAGCTGAGAGACCTTAGCATCGCCTTATGGGATGAGAACACTTGCTCCATAGTTCCGGAGGCAGAGCACTATGCCGGCCATGTCGCGATTAGCTCATAGCCCTCTTCCTTTTCATATTGTCCACCATTTCCTACTCCTAATCTCAACTAACAACACTTGTGTTTCATTATTAGGACCACCCAAGGGATGCTGAGTTCCTCAACACACCCATACAGAACTACAGCCAGATGCAGCACATCTTCTCCTTCGAGCTGGCAACTGGGAAGCATGCCATGGGCTCAGGGGAGCCTGTTGGTTCTCCCATGCCAGACTTCCCTTGGACCCCGGACGTCGAGGTCCTTGATGGCCCTTACAAGCCCGCCGAGAAGCCCTTCGACAAGCCATTTGACCCCGTCCATGATAGGAAGAGGAAGAGAGGAGGCCCGATGTAGGAGGATATCAAAGTCTTTTGCAGCATGACTTAGGCGGTGAAGGAGGTGTGATACGTCTCCGTCGTATCTATAATTTTTTATTGTTCCATGCCAATATTATACAACTTTCATATACTTTTTGGCAACTTTTTATACTATTTTTGGGACTAACATATTGATCCAGTGGCCAGTGCCAGTTCCTGTTTGTTGCATGTTTTATGTTTAGAAAAAACCCCATATCAAACGGATAAAAACGGATGGAGAATATTTTTAGAATATTTGGAAAATTCCGGAAGAAGAATCAACGCGAGACGGTGCCCGAGGTGGCCACGAGGTAGGCGGGCGCGCCCCTGACCCTCGTGAGCCACCCGTAAGGCGGTTGATGCACTTCTTCAGCCACAAGAAAGCTAATTTTCAGGAAAAAATCACGGCGAAGATTTCAGTCCAATCGGAGTTACGGATCTCCATATATATACGAAACGGTGAAAGGGCAGCAGGGAGAGCGCAGAAACAGAGAGACAGATCCAATCTCGGTGGGGCTCTCGCCCCTCCCATGCCATGGAGGCCATGGACCAGAGGGGAAGCCCTTCTCCCATCTAGGGAGAAGGTCAAGGAAGAAGAAGAAGGAGGGGGGCTCTCTCCCCCTTGCTTCCGGTGGCGCCGGATCGCCGCCGGGGGCCATCATCATCATCGCGATCTACACCAACACCTCCGCCATCGTCACCAACATCTCCATCACCTTCCCCCTCTATCTACAGCAGTCCACTCTCCCGCAACCCGATGTACCCTCTACTTGAACATGGTGCTTTATGCTTCATATTATTATCCAATGATGTTGTCGGCGTTCTGGGAACGGGGGTTCCTAGACTTGCCTGCCTACAGCCTGCGGCGTGGCTCAAAGGGGGGCCCAGCACGGCCCATCTTCATCAACACAGACCCAAGACCCTCGCGGGGCGGACGACACGGAGCTTCCTCAGGCACGGCCTCATCAGGCTGGCTCGTGAGGAGGCGGAGAGATGAAGGCGGGGTACCTCACGAGGTGCCCATGACGCAAGCCATGACGACCAAGGGAGCCAGGCGGGCGCCAGCCCGCGCAGTGTCCTCCTTTCCTCTTTGGTGCAAAGGGAGCACGCGCAGGCGAGAGCATCAAGCAAACGCACCCGTTTCGGTGCAACGAGACCAAGACCAGTCCAACGGCGGAGAGGAAGTCATTGTGGAGCCCAAGCCAGCGTCACCACCAGAGCCTTTGGCAGGCGAGGACCAACTTTAGTCAGGATAAGTGTACCAGATGTTCCCCTTCAAAATGGCCAATTGTTGGCGCCCTTCCCGCTCAATATTTGGGAAGAGGCCCAGGGCCTTTGCCTATAAATAGGACTAGCCACCCCCAGGGTAGAGGCAATTGGAATGAGCTAGGATCCAGAGAATCAATCAGAGAGAGAGAGAGAGAAGGGTGACTGAACTCCTCCTAGCAGTTCATCCCCCCAGCCAAGAACAGACCCTCGCGAGGCTGTTCTTCCTTGTATTTTTCATCATCATCAGCCCAAGAGGTAATCCACCACACCACACTAGAGTAGGGTATTACACCACAACGGTGGCCCGAACCAGTATAAACCATGTGTCTCTTGTGCTGTTCTTTCCATAGCTTAGATCTTTGCGAGGCGGAGGGGTGCAGGTAGGAAGAAGGCATAATCTCCACGCGCACCCCAGAGTTCGAACCTCAAGGGTCTGTCGAAACCCGAAATCCGACATTTGGCAATCCACCACACCACACTGGAGTAGGGTATTACACCACAACGGTGGCCCGAACTAGTATAAACCCTGTGTCTCTTGTGCTGTTCTTTCCATAGATTAGATCTTTGCCAGGCGGAGCGGTGCATGTAGGAAGAAGGCGTAATCTCCGCGCGCACCCCAGAGTTCGAACCTCAAGGGTCTGCCGGAACCCGAAATCCGACATTTGGCGCGCCAGGTAGGGGTGCGCTGGAATTCGTCTTCCACCGCCCCGTTCTCCTCCGACCATCGCGTCCATGTCTGACGCTCGTCGGGCCCGTGCCGAGCGCCGAGCCACTCTCGCTTCCCGCGTCGCCCAGCCGGCCCCTGTCAGCGAGCATCCTCGCCGTTCCCCGTCGCCTGCCGTCAACGTCGCCACCGGCCCGGCGGGAACGAGCAGCAAGCGTCGTCTCAGCATCCGTCCGTGCGGTAAGACGGCCGCACCGCTACTCCCTCACTCACCCCAGCTGGTTCTTCGTCCCGCGCGCTCCGCGCACCCATGGAAGCTCGAGCTGCGCTCATCGCGGCAAACGAGGTCCTGCGCTACTGTCCCGTCGACGACGTCTACAAAGAATGGCTTGACCGCGTTGTCGAGCTCATCCACGTCGCGGGGGGCTCTCCTACGCCGTCCGTTCCGCTGCACCGCACCCCGCCCCGCGCGGGCGACGAAGCTCCGAGGCACCCCAGCCGCCTCCTGATCAAGAAGACGCCCTGGCTCCAAGGCGCGTGGCCCCTGGGCGGAACCCGCTCCGTCAGGCGCCAGCGCGGCAAGAGCAGAGCTGCCAAGAAGTCCCTCGCCCACAAGAAGCTGCCTGGGCGCTCCCTGCTCTAGCACGTCGCGGCCATGCTCCTGCTCCCGCACGTCAAGACCCCGCGCTGCTCCCAGCTGCAGCGCACGGGGACCTGCAAGACCAAGCACTCCATCACCCAAGGCCCCCTGTGGCCATGGCGGGATGCCGTGCCTTCACCATCGAGCTATGCAGCGTCGCGTGGCCCGGCAAGTTCAAGCCAGACCTGCCTCCTCGTTACGACGGCACGGCCGACCCTGCGGAGTTCCTCCAGCTCTATGAGCTGGGCATTGAAGCTGCCAACGGAGATGAGAAGGTCATGGCGAACTGGTTTCCCATGGCGCTCAAGGATGGGGCCCGCACCTCGCTCCTGAACCTGGCCCCAGGCACGATCTCCTCCTGGGACGAGATGCGCACCCGCTTCATCGCCAACTTCCAAGGTACCCGCGACCGGCCGCCCGCCGTGAGCGACATGCGCCGCATCAAGCAACAACCTGGAGAGACCCTGCAAAAGTACATCCAGCGCTTCAACAACGCACGCCTCAAGATTCCCAAGGTGTCCGAGGAGGCCATCATCTCAGCCTTCTCCGACGGCGTGCGCGACGTCAAGATGAAGGAGGAGCTGGCGATGCACGAAGACCTGTGCACTTCCTTGGAGCTGTTCAACTTGGCGACCAAGTGCGCCAGGGCTAAGGAAGGGCATCTCTCCCTCCTCGAGCTGCCTGCTGCAAACCCAGAAGAGAAGAAGTCCAAGGCCAAGGATGTGAAGCGCAAGGGGGCTGCCGTGCTCGCGGCAGAACCGGACACCAAGCGGGGCAGAGATCAGCCCGAATCTTCCAAGTGCAGTCGGTACTGCGTGTACCACGACCTCCACACACACAACACCAACGAATGTCAAGAGCTCCGTGTTGGAAATATGCCCTAGAGGCAATAATAAATAGGTTATTATTATATTTCCTTGTTCATGATAATCGTTTATTATCCATGCTAGAATTGTATTGATAGGAAACTCAGATACATGTGTGGATACATAGACAACACCATGTCCCTAGTAAGCCTCTAGTTGACTAGCTCGTTGATCAATAGATGGTTTCGGTTTCCTGACCATGGACATTGGATGTCATTGATAACGGGATCACATCATTAGGAGAATGATGTGATGGACAAGACCCAATCCTAAGCCTAGCACAAGATCATGTAGTTCGTATGCTAAAGCTTTTCTAATGTCAAGTATCGTTTCCTTAGACCATGAGATTGTGCAACTCCCGGATACCGTAGGAGTGCTTTGGGTGTGCCAAACGTCACAACGTAACTGGGTGGCTATAAAGGTACACTACGGGTATCTCCGAAAGTATCTGTTGGGTGGCACGAATCGAGACTGGGATTTGTCACTCCGTGTAAACGGAGAGGTATCTCTGGGCCCACTCGGTAGGACATCATCATAATGTGCACAGTGTGATCAAGGAGTTGATCACGGGATGATGTACTACGGAATGAGTAAAAGAGACTTGCCGGTAACGAGATTGAACAAGGTATCGGGATACCGACGATCGAATCTCGGGCAAGTATCGTACCGATAGACAAAGGGAATTGTATACGGGATTGATTAAAGTCCTTGACATCGTGGTTCATCCGATGAGATCATCGTGGAACATGTGGGAGCCAACATGGGTATCCAGATCCCGCTGTTGGTTATTGACCGGAGAACGTCTCGGTCATGTCTGCATGTCTCCCGAACCCGTAGGGTCTACACACTTAAGGTTCGATGACGCTAGGGTTATAAAGGAAGTTTGTATGTGGTTACCGAATGTGGTTCGGAGTCCCGGATGAGATCCCGGACGTCACGAGGAGTTCCGGAATGGTCCGGAGGTAAAGATTTATATATGGGAAGTCCTGTTATGGTCACCGAAAGAGTTTCGGGTTTTATCGGTAATGTACCGGGACCACCGGGGGGGTCCCCGGGGTCCACCAGGTGGGGCCACCAACCCCAGAAGGTTGCGTGGGCCAAGAGTGGTGAGGGACCAGCCCCTTAGTGGGCTGGTGCGCCTCCCACCAAGGCCCAAGGCGCAGGGGAAGTGGGAGGAGGCAAACCCTAGGTCCAGATGGGCCTTAAGGCCCACCCTAGGGGCTCCTCCCTCTTCTCCCCTCCCTTGGCCGCCACCCCTTGGCCATCTAGGGCTGCCGCACCCCTAGGGGTGGGAAACCCTAGAGGGGGCGCAGCCCTCCCCTTCCCCTATATATATGAGGCCTAGGGGGCTGCCCACAATACGCGATTCAATCTCTCTTGGTGCAGCCCTGCGTCTCTTCTTCCTCCTCTTCTATGGTGCTTGGCGAAGCCCTGCAGGATAGCCACGCTCCTCCACCACCACCACGCCATTGTGCTGCCGTTGGATGAAGTCTTCCTCAACCTCTCCCTCTCTCCTTGCTGGATCAAGGCTTGGGAGACGTCACCGGGCTGTACGTGTGTTGAACGCGGAGGTGCCGTCCGTTCGGCACTTGGTCATCGGTGATCTGAATCACGACGAGTACGACTCCATCAACCCCGTTCACTTGAACGCTTCCGCTTAGCGATCTACAAGGGTATGTAGATGCACTCTCCTTCCCCTCGTTGCTGGTCTCTCCATAGATAGATCTTGGTGACACGTAGGAAATTTTTTGAATTTCTGCTACGTTCCCCAACACTCTGAGCCGTGCGAGAAGGAAGGATTGGCCGTCGTCCCGACCGTGGCGACAGGGGCTACGGTCGAGGAGGAGGAAGAAACGCAGGATGCTGGGAAGACCGCGGCCCACGCCAAGGGTGGCGCGATCGACCTCGCGAGGACCACTGGCAAGACCCGCCTCGCGAGGGAGACTGGAGGGACCAGCCTTGCGAGGATCTCCCGCAAGGCAACGCAGGCCTCCCTCCGCTGCCGCCGCAGCTAAGAAGAAACGAGGACCGCCATCAGGACGAGGGGGCTGGGGGCTTCCAGGAGCCACGCGCGATCGCCTGCAGCCTGGGCGGAGCTCAAGCCCCAGCCTCTCAGCGCATCTTCAAGCAGTTCACCCGTGAAGTGAATGCAATCCTCCCCAAGCTCGAAGCCACGCGCCCTCTCAGGTGGTCGGCATGCGCCATCACGTTCAGCTCAGCGGATCAGCTCAAGTGCGCGGCCACAGCCGGAGTCCTCCCGATGCTTTGTTCCCCAATCATCAGCAACGTGGTGGTCACCAGGACCCTCATCGATGGTGGAGTAGGGCTCAACGTCCTGTCCATGGAAACATTCAACAATCTCCAAGTGCCTTACAACCAGCTTCAGCCAACCAAGCCTTTCTCCGGAGTCACCGACGGCTCCACGGTCCCGATTGGGCAGGTCCGCCTCCCTGTCACCTTCGGGGCACGCGACAACTACCGCACCGAGCTCATCGACTTCGACGTCGCTCACATTTGCCTGCCGTACAACGCCATCCTTGGGTGCCCAGCGCTGGCCAAGTTCATGGCCGTAACTCACCACGGCTACAACGTCCTCAAGATGCCAGGAAGCGGCGGAGTCATCACGGTGCCTTGTGAAGAGAAGGACGCGGTGTATTCCCTGGAACGAGCTTTTCAGGCCGCATCACTGGAAGACCCGGATCGCGGAAGCAGGAGGCTTCCCGAGACCACCCCCAAGAAGAAGAAGACATCGTCCGGACCGGTCCCTCAGGAGGCAGGCCCCTCAGGGCCCGCGCCTACCCAGGGGGAACCTCCTTCCATCGCATAGGAAAGCGCGCCCGGCGCCCTCCTCAGGCAGGGCTCGGGGGCTCTCCCCTGGAGGGCCACCGACCTGGCTAAGGTCACGAGGGAGGCGCTTGGGCACCACATGGAGGCGTGTTTCGAAGCACGTTTCCCTCAAGAAGGAGTAAGGCAAGGAGGGCCGGACCCTCAGGAGTTCGTCAGCAAGGCCATTCAGGAGCTACAGGAATCAGGAGTCATGAATAGCGGCCGCCGCCTACCAGCTGTGGCTCCCCATCCAGGCAAGGATGGTGGGCTGCGCGTCTGCATCGACATACCAGGGCTCAACCGAGTCGCCTCTCTGGAGCGCCTCTGGCCTTCACGAGTGGGGCGTTGTGAAGGTCCCCACCACAGCTATGTTCGCATGCCTTACGGCATGCCGAACGCGGCTGCCGCGTACCGGCGCCTCATGAGGGGCATCATGGAGGCTCAAGAGGCCAGGCGTTCTACAGCCCTGGTGGAGATGGAGATGGTCCGCGAGGAGCCACCAGCGCCTCCGGAGCCTCCCGAGGCCCCTGGGCCTGGGGGCTCGTGAGGATCGGCTTCCGCAGCCCACCGAGTCTGCTACACCAACACTGCTTTGTCCTCAACATCATCAGGTGACATCTTTCAAGTTTCATTTCCATCTGGGAGCGCCCCCCAGGGCTGCATTATTCCCAGGCCGCGTGGGTCCATCCCTGCGGCATGTATCCCTTTTATTTCATGTTGCTAGCTTACTTTGTTGGGGGCGCCCCTCGGGCTGCATCATCCCCAAGTCGCTCGGGCCAGACCCAGCGGCATGTATCCCATTTGCGTTATTTCCGGCTATGCATTCAACCCACCATGTTTGATTATTTGATGCCGGTCCATGGCACCTCTTCTTCTCCATGCCGACCACTTGCGCGTTAAAGGGGGGGTACCTGAGCATCGCGACTCAGGGCTCTCACTGGCTCTCCAGCCCTCACCCTCTAGCCTTGTCCACGGCATCGCGACCTGGCATACCAGCGACGGTTGAGACCAGCTCGAGGGCCGGGACCCGAGGACGTAGAGTGCAGGCATCTAACCAAATTTGCAGTAACACATCACAAGATAAGGCCCAGTGCCAGGCGCAACCTGCCTAGAGGTAGGGCCCCGTGAGTCCCGCGCTAGCTCACGGGTGCCCAGATACACCACGCCAGGCCCTACCGTGCCAGCCACGTGTCAGGGCGGGGCTGTACACGCCCTGGGGGCTCCTCCCGGAGGGGATCCCCCTCCCACGTACTAATGGAAGCACCATGCTCCGCGCTGGCTGACGACACTTCCGAGGAGCGGCTATGCCCGTACACATACGGAAGCGCTACGGTCCGCGCTGCTGATAAACAACTGAGGGTGGCCCCCGGGCCGCATCAACCTCAGGGAGCCTAGAGCTCAGTGTCTAGCCTCATCGTAACGCCTCCCCTCGGGAGTGCCGCGCGAGGGGGCTGGGCACGGGGGCTGCGCCTGGGTCACGCCCAGACGCACGCCACCCAGCCAGGCCCCCCCGGGCCTGGTTCGTCGCGCGTCTCTCCCCGAGCGGAGCCAAGGTACGAAGGCCGTTTGAGCGTCAAGGGGGACTCCTGAGCATCGCGACTAAGGAGCCTAACTAGTCACGTAGCCCCTCACTCCTTAGTTCCGAAAGACTAACGCTGGGTGAGGTATGCGCGGGGCCGGGCTCTGCAGACGTAGAACGGTAGATCCACCCACATCTCACCTCCCTACTTGCTATTCGTGCGCCAAGGGGGACTCCTGAGCATCGCGACTCAGGAGCCTAACTTGTCACATAGCCCCTCACTCCTTAGTCTCGTCCTGGTTTCCGGTCGGGGCTAACGCTAGGTGAGGTATGCGCGGGGCCGGGCTCTACCGGCATAGAACATAAGCAAGTAGCAAGGAAAAGCGTAAATTCCAAAGACAACCTCCTTCACTCTCAACCGTGCGAACCGCTTGCACGTTAAAGGGGGGGTGCCTGAGCATCGCGACTCAGGGCTCCTACTGGCTCTCTAGCCCTCACCCTCTGGCCTTGTCCACGGCATCGCGACCTGGCATACCAGCGACGACTGAGACCCGCTCGAGGGCAGGGACCCAAGGACGTAGAGCAGAAAGGGGAGCAAAGGCGAGAGAGGAGTGCCATCTTAAATTTCAAGGAGTTCAAAAGCAAATATTCCAGTCCACACTGTTATCTCAATGCCAAACGCAAGTTTAAACGCCTCCCCGAGGCATGATACATGTGCAGGAATTGAAAGCAGGACAGGAGTCACAACGGAGTCACTTGACGGCGGTGAAGCAGCGCGGAGTGGGTTCGCCTCATGGAGCAGCAGGGTCGGCAGCGCCTCGCTTCGGCTTGGTGCTGAAGGCCCGGAACTTCCCCAGCAGAGCCTCCGCACGACCCTTCACGGCCTCGGCAGCGACAGCGACACGCTCGTCGCTTGCTGGCTCCAGCAAGCTGTCGAGATCGACGCTGGGATCGCGAAGGTAGATGTGGGTGAAGACCCGCGTCAGCGCTGCAGAAGACAGGACACGCGCCTCGGCCTCGGCCGTGGGGCCAAGGTCAAGGGCGACATCTTCAAGAGCGCGAACCAGGAAGGGAAGCAGCTTGGCGGGGCCGTCCTCGGCGCCAGCCAGCGGGCTCTCCAGGCCGATATCGAAAAGCGTCTTCAGTGAGGAGCGAGCCTTATTCTCCATCTCCGCGAAGGCCACGTGGTCCTCGGCAAGAACCCGGGCCTTGTCGTCCAGCTCGATCTTCCACGCCCCAACTCCTGCTCCAGCGCGCCTAGGCGGTCGCGACGCTTCTTGAGCTTGGCCTCCCGGCGCTCGACGACCGCCTCGCGAGCCTTCACGCCTTCTTCTTGCTGTTGGCAAAGGCGGGCCTCTTTCGCGAGCTGGTCCCGCAGGTCTTGTAGCTCGTCCTCCAGCACCTTGCAGCGACCACGGGCGTCGGCCGCCTTCCCCAGGGCTGCGTCACAAGCAGCCTTTGCCTCAAGGACAGTTTGCCTCTCCTCATCACAAGCCGTCGAGGCCTGGACCAGCGCCGCCCGAATCGAAGCGTCAGAGCGAATCCATCCTGAAGCCAGCTCCAAGCGCCCAGCCACCAAGCGAGGGTCGGTGCCAAGAAGACCCTACCGCAGCCGGTCCAGCTCAGCAGCAGCACGATCCAGAATGGCAGGAGGAGTCGGAGAGACAGCAGTCGGTGGAGTAGGAGGAGAAGGCAGCGGCACGACCACAACATCCTGAGGCGGAGCCTGCTACGCCCCGACGACTGTGGTGGCGGCGGCAGGCAAAGGCAACTCGGGAGTCGCTTGGGCCATGGGGGCTGAGCTCGCCCCAGCCGGCTCAGCCAGGCCTCACGAGGACGACCGGGCAGGAGAAGCCCGTGCGTCGCGGTCACCTTCCTTCGCGGGCAGAGGCGCTGCCACGGATGGAACCTCAGGAGCCCCCTTCGGCTTCTTTGCTGCAGGCGCCAGCCTATCCAAGAGATGCGGACGTCAAGCCTCAGCAGCGGAACAAGAAACAAAGACAAGAGTCAAGCGCTTACGGGTCGTCGCCGGTGAGCTCAGGCAGCCTCCGACCAAATTTGAAGCCTGAAAGCCGGCTGGAAGGGTCAACCTCAGAAACGGAAGGCGCGTCTACGGTCCGCCTCGGGGTCGGGGCCGACCCGCGGGAGATCAGCCCGGTCCTGTCCTTCTTCAGGATCGGGGGCGAGCTCCCACCGCCCAACACGTCATCATTCTCGTCGTCATCGCTCGGAGAGAGGCGGAGAGCGCGGGACCTGCACCGGGGGAGGGGAGCCCTGGACTCTCCGTCAGTCGCCTCGGAGTCAGGCCCTTTCTCCCGCTCCCCTCCGTCCTCCACTTCGCTCGAGTCGTCGGAGGACACGTCCACCGGTTCCCCGCGAGCTTCGGTGGGCACGGGCCCGTCCCCATTGAAGACGGGCATGGACTCCACCACCTGCTCCCATTCGTCACGGAGGAACAAGGGCGTAGGAGCGCCCTCCAACCTCGCCACATCACCCCCGACCAGAGATTGGAGGACCGCAGCCAGATCTTCGTCGGCCAAGGCCGCGGGGCTCGGATGGGGCCTCCACATCGGAAGTGAGTACTGCCGAAGCGGAGCCAGCTGGTGCTCCAGGAATTCCCTCAGCAGCGACGCGCCGGTCAGCTTCGCCGCCACCATGTTGGCCGGCCTCAGATCCGCGTCCATCTTCTCCAACACCGGCTTCGCGCGGGGGTCTGCGAGCTCCGCTCGACCCCAATCGCTGGAGCTCGTGGGTTGCTCCGTGGGCAAGATCAGCCAAGGGTGGATGCACCCAGCATCTGCCAAGACCCACTTGCTCCTGAAGCCCTCAATCCTTTTCCCGGGGCTCGAAATGGCAATGGCGCCCCCGTACGCGACGAAGCTCGCGCACGCGGAAGCAGGACCGCGAGAGGTCCTGAGGGAGAAGTAGTGGCGCAGCAAGGCCACCGAGGGCTGCACCCCTACGTGAGTCTCGTAGTAATAGGCGAAGATTACCAGGAGAAGGACGGAGTTGGGATGGAGATGCAGAGCCTGTAGCTTATAATGGTGGAGGACAGAGAGGAAGAACTCGGAGAAGGGAGGCACCAAGCCAGCAGCAATGGAGCTTACAAAGAGCGGATAAAAGGTGCTCCCTCGGCCCTCAGGGGTGGCGGAGCCGGCCTTGAACACCTTCGCCCCGTCGATGCCCTGCGCCGCCGCCATCCGGCGCAACTGGGCGAGGCTCGCCTCTGACACATTCGGCGACTCCAGGGCAGATGAGTACCAAGCTCCGGCAGGGGACTGATGAGGCTCCATGGCTTCCTAGGTCACGCGGTCGGAGTAGATCTGGAAATGTGGAGGAAGGAAGGAGAGGCGCAAGAAAGGGGATCTGAGCAGCAACCGGAGAAAGCGAAAAAGCAAACCCTGGGCGGAAGCCACTCCTTTATCAACTCGCGCGGTTGCGGAGACGCCCACGTCCAATCAACCGCCACGCAGCGCCAAAGGCCGCAGGCTGTTAGGGCCCGCGGTGCTTCGCCCTTGCCCTTTCGTCTCCCTGCACGGCCAAGTCCGGGCGCGCCTTGGGCCCGGTGGCTACTGTCGGCGTTCTGGGAACGGGGGTCCCCAGACTTGCCTGCCTGCGGCCTACGGCGTGGCTCAAAGGGGGCCCCAGCACGACCCATCTTCATCAACAAAGACCCAAGACCCTCGCGAGGGGACAAGCCTCGCGGGCGGACGACACGGAGCTTCCTCAGGCACGACCTCATCAGGCTGGCTCGTGAGGAGGCGGCGAGATCAAGGCGGCGTACCTCACGAGGTGCCCATGACGCAAGCCATGACGACCAAGGGCGCCAGGCGGGCGCCAGCCCGCGCAGTGTCCTCCTTTCCTCTTTGGTGCAAAGGGAGCATGCGCAGGCGAGCGCATCAAGCAAAGGCACCCGTTTTGGTGCAACGAGACCAAGACCAGTCCAACGGCGGAGAGGAAGTCATTGTGGAGCCCAAGCCAGCATCACCACCAGAGCCTTTGGCAGGCGAGGACCAACTTTAGTCAGGATAAGTGTACCAGATGTTCCCCTTCAAAATGGCCAATTGTTGACGCCCTTCCCGCTCAATATTTGGGAAGAGGCCCAGGGCCTTTACCTATAAATAGGACTAGCCACCCCCAGGGTAGAGGCAATTGGAATGAGCTAGGATCCATAGAATCAATCAGAGAGAGAGAGAGGGAAGGGTGACTGAACTCCTCCTAGCAGTTCATCCCCCCAGCCAAGAACAGACCCTCGCGAGGTTGTTCTTCCTTGTATTGTTCATCATCATCATCCCAAGAGGCAATCCACCACACCACACTGGAGTAGGGTATTACACCACAACGGTGGCCCGAACCAGTATAATCCCTGTGTCTCTTGTGCTGTTCTTTCCATAGCTTAGATCTTTGCGAGGCGGAGGGGTGCAGGTAGGAAGAAGGCGTAATCTCCGCGCGCGCCCCAAAGTTCGAACCTCAAGGGTCTGCCGGAACCCGAAATCCGACAGATGTGTTGCCATCCTATGATGTCTGAGTAGATTTTCGTTGTCCTGTCGGTGGTTGATGAATTGCTATGATTGATTTAATTTGCTTGTGGTTATGTTGCTGTCCTTTGGTGCCCATCATATGAGCATGCGCATGGATCACACCATAGGGTTAGTTGTATGTTGATAGGACTATGTATTGGAGGGGAAGGGTGACAGAAGCTTCAACCTAGCATAGAAATTGATGCATACAGGATTGAAGGGGGACCAATATATCTTAATGCTATGGTTGGGTTTTACCTTAATGAACGTTAGTAGTTGCGGACGCTTGCTAACAGTTCCAATCATAAGTGAATAGAATGCCAAGTCAGGGATGACATGCTAGCAGTGGCCTCTCCCACATAAAACTTGCTATCGGTCTAGTAACGTAGTCAATTGCTTAGGGACAATTTCGCAACTCCTACCACCACTTTTCCACACTCGTTATATTTACTTTAGTTGTGTCTTTATCTAAACAGCCCCTAATTTTTATTTATGTGCTCTTTATATTCTTGCAAACCTATCCAAAAACACCTACAAAGTACTTCTAGTTTCATACTTGTTCTAGGTAAAGCGAACGTCAAGCGTGCGTAGAGTTGTATCGGTGGTCGATAGAACTTGAGGGAATATTTGTTCTACCTTTAGCTCCTCGTTGGGTTCGACACTCTTACTTATCGAATGAGGCTACAATTGATCCCCTATACTTGTGGGTTATCAAGACCTTTTTCTGGCGCCGTTGCCAGGGAGCAATAGCGTGGGGTGAATATTCTCGTGTGTGCTTGTTTGCTTTATCACTAAGTAATTTTTATTTGCTGTTCTAAGTTGTTCTTTATCATTAGTTATGGATATGGAACACGAAATATCAAAAAAATTAGGTGTACTTGCTGCTCATGGAGATGGGGAACCTCCTAAAACCCTCGATGCTAGTTATGTGAAAGATATTATGTACTACTTTAATAATCCGGAGAAAACCCCATTCAATTATGTAATGGGAGTAATGTTGGATAAACGTGAATACTTTAGGGATTACCGCTTGACACAAAAAGGGAAACTATTATGGGATCAAATTCATATATTGAAGTGGTATGCTAGGAAACTATGCTTGAGATATGATTATACTTGTTGCTCTAGGACGAAGGCTCCACACCTTCCCTTTTCATGCAAAATTAATGATAATGAAACCTTAGCTTCTTGTGATAATGGTATATATGATTACTATGATGTGGAACAAATAGAAGAATTTGTTGCTTTT
This sequence comes from Aegilops umbellulata, assembly GCA_032464435.1. Taxonomy (NCBI): domain Eukaryota; kingdom Viridiplantae; phylum Streptophyta; class Magnoliopsida; order Poales; family Poaceae; genus Aegilops; species Aegilops umbellulata. The sequence continues at coordinate 439,810,793 of CP136060.1, forward strand.
AAGGGTGCTTATGAAATTGAATCTTTGTTTGGAAAGTATGAAGCTTTTGATGATGATGTCTATAGGCCTGAAAATTTTGCTATATTGAAATATTGCTATGATAATTATGAATATAATTCCTATATTAATGCGCTTATTGAGAAAGTCTCCGCTGTCCAAGAAGAGACTAATATTTTGCAGGAATCTATGGAAGAAGAAATTGATGAAACTGTGAGCTCATTGGATGAAAAAGATGAGGAGAAGAGCGAAGAACAAAAGGAGGAAGACCAGATTGATCACCCATGCCCGCCTTCTAATGAGAGTAACTCTTCAACCCATACATTGTTTAATTTCCCTTCGTGCTTACCGAACGATGATTGCTATGATGACTATTATGATCCCGTTGATTCTCTTGAAATATCCCTTTCTGATGATGCTTACTATGCTTGTGGCCAAGATGCCAATAAATTATGCTTATGGAGCAACTTGCTATAGTTCCTTATGTTAAACATGAAATTGTTGCTATTGCACCCATGCATGATAGTCCTATTATCTTTTTGAATTCTCCCAACTACACTATATCAGAGAAGTTTACCTTTATTAAGGTTTATATTGATGGGTTGCCTTTTATGTTGCACATGATAATTTTGATGAGTATAATATGCATGTGCTTTCTGCTCCTACTTGCAATTATTATGAGAGAGGAACTATATCTCCACCTCTCTATGTTTCCCACACGATAAAATTGCAAGAAACGGTTTATACTATGCATTGGCCTTTACTTTGTATGCATGAATTGTTCTTTTCTGACATGCCGATGCATAAGAAGAGAGTTAGACTTCGTCATTGCTTGATATATGTTGCTTTGTGCTCACTACTAAATGGCAAATCATTGCTAATTCAAATTGGCTTTGATACACCTTGGGATCCGGGTGGATCCATTATTTGAGCACTTTATGCCCAGCTTAATGGCTTTAAAGAAAGCGCTGCCAGGGAGACAACCCGGAAGTTTTAGAGAGTCATTTATTTCTGTTGTGTTCTTTTATAAAGTTTATAAATAAAAATAATGTGCCAAGGTTTGCCTTTAGGATGTTTACAATGCTTGTTGGTTTGTGCGGTGCAGGACAAAAACTTTGGCTGTAGTGCGTGATTTTTTATTTTTTTACTGGAAATTCAAATGGTTCTGATTCTTTTTTCACTGTCTTTCTATAGGAATTATTTATTTTTACTAATTTTGGCAGAATTTTTCAAGTATCATAAGTATGGTTAATGTTCAGATTATTACAGAATGTTCTGTTTTAGACAGATTCTGTTTTTGATGCATAGTTTGCTTGTTTTGATGAAACTATCAATTTATATCAGTGGATTAAGTCATGAAAAAGTTATACTACAGTAGACACAATGCCAAAACAAAATATGAATTGGTTTTCATCAGTACTTAGAGTAGTGATTTGCTTTATTATACTAACGGATCTTACCGAGTTTTCTGTTGAAGTTTTGTGTGGATGAAGTGTTCGATGATCGAGGAGGTCTTGATGTGAGAAGAAGGGAGAGAGGCAAGAGATAAAGCTTGGGGATGCCCAAGGCACCCCAAGTAAATATTCAAGGAGACTCAAGCGTCTAAGCTTGGGGATGGCCCGGAAGGCATCCCCTCTTTCTTCAACAAGTATCGGTATGTTTTCGGATTTGTTTCGTTCATGCAATATGTGCAAGTCTTGGAGCGTCTTTTGCATTTAGTTTTCATTTTTCTTTTATGCACCATGCTGGTATGAGATAGTCCTTGGTTGATTTATGGAATGCTCTTTGCACTTCACTTATATCTTTTGAGTATGGCTTTATAGAATGCTTCATGTGCTTCACTTATATCATTTGAAGTTTGGATTGCCTGTTTCTCTTCACTTAGACAACCGCCATTTGTAGAATGCTCTTTTGATTCACTTATATATGTTAGAGCGTGAGCATATCTTTTGTAGAAAGAATTAAACTCTATTGCTTCACTTATATCTATTTAGAGAGATGACAGGAACTGATCATTCACATGGTTAGTCATAAAATCCTACATAAAACTTGTAGATCACTGAATATGATATGTTTGATTGCTTGCAATAGTTTTGCGATATAAAGATGGTAATATTAGAGTCATGCTAGTGGGTACTTGTGGATTGTAGAAATACTTGTGTTGAGGTTTGTGATTCCCGTAGCATGCACGTATGGTGAACCGTTATGTAACGAAGTCGGAGCATGAGGTATTTATTGATTGTCTTCCTTATGAGTGGCGGTCGGGGACGAGCGATGGTCTTTTCCTACCAATCTATCCCCCTAGGGGCATGCATAGTAGTACTTTGCTTCGAGGGCTAATAAACTTTTGCAATAAGTATATGAGTTCTTTATGACTAATGTGAGTCCATGGATTATACGCACTTTCACCCTTCCATCATTGCTAGCCTCTTCGGTACCATGAATTGCCCTTTCTCACCTTGAGAGTTGGTGCAAACTTCGCCGGTGCATCCAAACCCCGTGATACGATACGCTCTATCACACATAAACCTCCTTATATCTTCCTCAAAACAGCCACCATACCTACCTATCATGGCATTTCCATAGCCATTCTGATATATATTGATGATCATCATTATTAGAGCATTGCCCCAGTGAGGAAAGGATGATGGAGACTATGATTCCCCCACAAGTCGGGATGAGACTCCGGACGAAAAAAAAGAGAAAGGCCAAAAAAAGAACAAAAAACAAAAAAATATGAGAGAAAAAGAGAGAAGGGGCAATGTTACTATCCTTTTACCACACTTGTGCTTTAGAGTAGCACCATGATCTTCATATAGAGAGTCTCTTGGGTTATCACTTTCATATACTAGTGGGAATTTTCATTATAGAACTTGGCTTGTATATTCCAACGATGGGCTTCCTCAAATGCCCTAGGTCTTCATGAGCAAGCAAGTTGGATGCACACCCACTTAGTTTCAGTTTGAGCTTTCATATACTTATAGATCTAGTGCATTGCATGGCAATACCTACTCCTTGCATTGACATCAATTGATGGGCATCTCCATAGCCCGTTGATTAGCCGCGCCGATGTGAGACTTTCTCCCTTTTTGTCTTCTCCACATAACCCCCATCCTCATATTCTATTCCACCTATAGTGTTATGTCCATGGCTTGCGCTCATGTATTGTGTGAGGGTTGAAAAAGCTGAAGCGCGTTAAAAAGTATGAACCAATTGCTTGGCTTGTCATTGGGGTTGTGCATGATTTGAATGCTTTGTGTGGTGAAGATGGAGCATAGCCAGACTATATGATTTTGTAGGTATGAGCTTTCTTTGGCTATGTTATTTCGATAAGACATAATTGCTTGGTTGGTATGCTTGAAGTATTATTGTTTTTATGTCAAATGATAGACTATTTCCTTGAATCACTCGTGTCTTAATATTCATGCCATTATTAGATTATGTGATCAAGATTATGCTAGGTAGCATTCCACATCAAAAATTATCTTTTTATCATTTACCTACTCGAGGACGAGCGGGAATTAAGCTTGGGGATGTTGATACGTATCCGTCGTATCTATAATTTTTGATTGTTCCATGCCAATATTATACAACTTTCATATACTTTTTGGCAACTTTTTATACTAATTTTGGGACTAACATATTGATCCAGTGCCCAGTGTCAGTTCATGTTTGTTGCATGTTTTATGTTTCGCAGAAACCCCATACCAAACGGAATACAAACGGGATAAAAACGGACGGAGAATATTTTTGGAATATTTGGAAAATTCCGGAAGAAGAATCAATGCGAGAGGGTGCCCGAGGTGGCCACGAGGTAGGGGGCGCGCCTGCCCCCTAGGCGCGCCCCTGGCCCTCGTGGGCCACCCGTAAGGCGGTTGATGCCCTTCTTCCACCGCAAGAAAGCTAATTTTCAGGAAAAAATCACGGCGAAGATTTCAGTCCAATTGGAGTTACGGATCTCCATATATATACGAAACGGTGAAAGGGCAGCAGGGAGAGCGCAGAAATAGAGAGAGACAAAGAGACAGATCCAATCTCGGAGGGGCTCTGACCCCTCCCATGCCATGGAGGCCATGGACCAGAGGGGAAACCCTTCTCCCATCTAGGGAGAAGGTCAAGGAAGAAGAAGAAGGAGGGGGGTTCACCCCCCCTCGCTTCCGGTGGCGCCGGAGCGCCGCCGGGAGCCATCATCATCACCGCGATCTACACCAACACCTCCGCCATTGTCACCAACATCTCCATCACCTTCCGCCCCCTCTATCTACAACAGTCCACTCTCCCGCAACCCGCTATACCCTCTACTTGAACATGGTGCTTTATGCTTCATATTATTATCCAATGATGTGTTGCCATCCTATGATGTCTGAGTAGATTTTCGTTGTCCTATCGGTGGTTGATGAATTGCTATGATTGATTTAATTTTCTTGTGGTTATGTTGCTGTCCTTTGGTTCCCATCATATGAGCGCGCGCGTGGATCACACCCTAGGGTTAGTTGTATGTTGATAGGACTATGTATTGGAGGGCAAGGTTGACAGAAGCTTCGGCCTAGCATAGAAATTGATGCATACGGGATTGAAGGGGGACCAATATATCTTAATGCTATGGTTGGGTTTTACCTTAATGAACGGTAGTAGTTGCAGACACTTGCTAACAGTTCCAATCATAAGTGCATAGAATTCCAAGTCAGGGATGACATGCTAGCAGTGGCCTCTCCCACATAAAACTTGCTATCGGTCTAGTAACGTAGTCAATTGCTTAGGGACAATTTCACAACTCCTACCACCACTTCGTTATATTTACTTTAGTTGTATCTTTATCTAAACAGCCCCTACTTTTTATTTATGTGCTCTTTATATTCTTGCAAACCTATCCAAAAACACCTACGAAGTACTTCTAGTTTCATACTTGTTCTAGGTAAAGCGAACGTCAAGCGTGCGTAGAGTTGTATCGGTGGTCGATAGAACTTGAGGGAATATTTGTTCTACCTTTAGCTCCTCGTTGGGTTCAACACTCTTACTTATCGAAAGAGGCTACAATTAATCCCCTATACTTGTGGGTTATCAAGGTGGCAACAGCCATCAGGGAGAGTAAGCCCCTCAACGTCCACCCTGACCTATATGATGCTGTCATGACTCAGGGTGGCTTCAGGGATGAGGCTCTCATGGCAGCTCTCAGCCACCTGATTTACAACAAGGCCCAGGGTGTTGGGTTCGTTGCCATGGCAGACGCTCACAGGGTGTTGTGGGTCAGGAGCTGGCTGGGCAAACACTACTACTAGAGTAGTGCTTCCTGTGAGCATGCATGATCCCCAACAGCAATGGCGGTGGCGACAACGACGACGATGACGACGTACATTTTGTGTAGCTAGGGCTGGAAAACTATTTGATGGTCTGCATATTTTGGTGAGGTGGTTCATACTAACCGCTTACGATGATGGTGAACTTGCGGTGGTAGGAGGACACCCTCTTTTGGATGTGGTGGTAGGATAACACCATGGTAGTGCTAGGTAGAACTTTGTTATGCCTTATGATCATGCATGCTTTACTTCTTCTCTTCTGCTCCATTGTTGTTTGTGTGCTACTTTGCTTGCTACTTGTGCTCCATTGATTTGTTGCTTCAACTCTTGCTCTTGTGCATTTCTAGGGCAAGTGGTATGCCATGTTCATCGGTAAGGCTCCAGGGGTTTACAGTTCATGGGAAGAATCTAGTGCACAAGTGGCATCGTATGGCAACAACAGCTATAGAGGGTTCAAGACTAGGCAGGCAGCAGAACAAGCTTACTCCGATTGGGTGCCAAAGCATGGAGGCAACAGTGATGACAGTGGGAAGGTTGGAGGTGTCAAAGTGGAAGGTGCTGAGGTGGATCGTCAGTTTGGGCTGAAGTTGAAGAATTTCATCATCTTCGCCCAGTTCATCGCCATTGTTGTGTGATGTCTACTACACAACCTTCTTCTTGTAGACGTTGTTGGGCCTCCAAGTGCAGAGGATTGTAGGATAGTAGCAAATTTCCCTCAAGTGGATGACCTAAGGTTTATCAATCCGTGGGAGGCGTAGGTTGAAGATGGTCTCGCTCAAACAACCCTGCAACCAAATAACAAAGAGTCTCGTGTGTTGCCAACACAGCCAATACAATGGTAAATTGTATAGATGCACTATTTCGACGAAGCGATGGTGATACAAGTGCAATATGGATGATAGATATAGGTATTTGTAATCTGAAATTATAAAAGCAGCAAGGTAACAAGTAATAAAAGTGAGCGTAAATGGTATTGCAAAGCGTTGAAACAAGGCCTAGGGTTCATACTTTCACTAGTGCAAGTTCTCTCAACAATAATAACATATTTGGATCATATAACTATCCCTCAACATGCAACAAAGAGTCACTCCAAAGTCACTAATAGCATAGAACAAACGAAGAGATTATTGTAGGGTACGAAACCACCACAAAGTTATTCTTTCCGATCGATCTATTCAAGAGTTCGTAGTAAAATAACATGAAGCTATTCTTTCCATTCGATCTATCATAGATTTCGTACTAGAATAACACCTTAAGACAAAAATCAACCAAAACCCTAATGTCACCTAGATACTCCAATGTCACCACAAGTATCCCTGGGTATGATTATATGATATGCATCACACAATCTCAGATTCTTCTATTCAACCAACACAAAGAACTTCAAAGAGTGCCCCAAAGTTTCTACCGGATAGTCAAGACGAAAACGTGTGCCAACCCCTATGCATAAGTTCACAAGGTCACTAAACCTGCAAGTTGATCACCAAAACATACATCAAGTAGATCATATGAATATCCCACTGTCACCACAGATAAGCACATGCAAGACATACATCAAGTGTTCTCAAATCCTTAAAGACTCAATCCGATAAGATAACTTCAAAGGGAAACTCAATCCATTACAAGAGAGTAGAGGGGGAGAAACATCATAAGATCCAACTATAATAGCAAAGATCGCGGTACATCAAGATCATGTCGAATGAAGAACACGAGAGATAAAGAGAGATCAAACACATAGTTACTGGTACATACCGTCAGCCCCGAGGGTGAAATACTCCCTCCTCGTCATGGAGAGCGCCGGGATGATGAAGATGGCCACCAGTGAGGGATCCCCCTTGGCAAGGTGCCGGAACAGGGTCCCGATTGGTTTTTGGTGGCTACAGAGGCTTGCGGCGGCGGAACTCCCGATCTAGGTTTATTTCTGGGGGTTCCTGTATTTATAGGATTTTTTTGACGTAGGTCTCATGTCAGGGGGACTCCGGGCTGTCCACGAGGCAGGGGCCCATGCCCAGGGGGTAGGGCGCGTCCCCCACCCTCATGGACAGCCGGGACTCTTCTGGCCCAACTCTTTTACTCCGGGGGCTTCTTTTGGTCCATAAAAAATCATCAAAAATTGGCACATCAATTGGACTCCGTTTGGTATTCCTTTTCTGTAGAACTCAAAAACAAGGAAAAAACAAAAACTGACACTAGGCTCTAGGTTAGTAGGTTAGTCCCAAAAATCATATAAAATATCATATAAATGCATATAAAACATTCTATATGGATAATATAATAGCATGGAACTACCAAAAATTATAGATACATTGGAGACGTATCGCTGTGTTGTGGCATTGGTGTGCTGGGTGTGATCATTGTGGGTAAGCTCACCAACTTGGGCACAAGGTAAGCACACCATTTACGCCGTATGCAACCAAAGACTTTGTCCATGTGCCGCTTGGGCCAATGCAGGCAACCAAACAAAATGCACTTGTGCATTACCTAATGCAGGGACCCAAGATGCAGGCAACCAAACAACTTGTAGATGACGCATTAGGGCCTGTTTTTGCTCAACCAGGCTGGGTTGAGAAATGTATGCAATGCAGAAACTGTTCACAACTTGAACCAAACACACCCTTTGTTGTTTCTTTGTGGTCAATTCTGCATTCTTCCATTTCCCCATTGCTCCTAGGCCAATACTGTCGTGTTAGGACAAGCTACAAATCCTCAAATCATAGGACTGAAGTGCCTGAAAGAGGTTATGGAGTCGCTACTCGCTATAAACCCTGAAGTAGTCATGGAGAGGAGAGCCGCAAAGAGTGTCACACTCAACTACAAAATGTTCGTTGAAACATATTGTCCGCCTCTCTCCATCACTTCAGAGATTTAGATGAGTTGACTGGAGTATGAATTCAATATTATACCCGAGCCTGGAGGTCTTGAGTTCAAGACCTTGCCAATGCAATATTAAAAATAAATTCTGCAGCCTACATAAATCTCACGTCTAAGAACTAATTAAGCCTAGACGCGAGAGGGGTATTGAAATATATTGCCCGCTTCTCTCCATCAGTTCGGACTTTTGGATGAGTTGAGCAAGAGAGGACACACAAAGTGGTACATACACACATGTAAATTTGTGTAGACAATTCATGCATTTATTGATCGCTCTTCTGTCTACATGTTGCTGCTAGATCTAACGATACTCATTACAGCAACTTGCCAAGCGAGTAAGCGAGCAAGGCCTTGTTTCGGTCGGCCAAAACCAGGGGGTACACCGGCGACGTGTACATAACCTGACCTATGAACCGATCCCTGCAACTATTCAGGCTAGCCAACGCGCTCAGGTAGTCGTCATTGATCCCCTGAAAGAAGCAGTTCGGCAGCATCACAACGAGGGTGTGGTCGAGGGAGTTCAACGCTGCGACGTAGTCATTAAGGCATGCCCCGTAGAACGCCCTTTCTTGGACGGAGATGGACGTGTTCTTCTGGAGCTGGTCGGTCAGAGTTTGCGACGTGGTGGTCATGGACTCCACGGCTGCGTTTAGCACGAGGATGGCGTACACGGTGGTCTCTTCTTTGTGCGATGGAGATAGGTCGACAAGGCCTACCTGCATCGTGTGGATGCAGAGGTCGTAGATGAGCTTCGTGCCACAACCCTGGTAGCAGGTCGCCACGGCGCCATTGTACGGCACGCCGGGGCACTTCAGGCGGGCGGTGACAGACACACACAGGGGGGCAAGGATGAGGAGGAGGAGAATGATCTTCATTGCGGCTCTACCTTAGATGTTCTCTGTGCGATCGAGGATGCAAAATATTGCACTATTTGTAGCATCCATGTGTACTTCAATCCCGCAAATTGTAAATGCATATCTTTTATTGGTTTGGATTGATGAAAGATATGGATAATCACCGCTCCAATGTCGAGTACTCAACATATTTAGCGTGTAATTAATAACATGCCAAATATAAAATATCCATGTAGTTAACGTGCAATTGATATTCTACCTAATATTAATGTGCATTAATTTTTTCCCTGTATCAACGTGCAATTAATTTTCTACCTTTATATTAGCGTGTATTGCACTTTTGAGGACATAGTACAGGCACAAGCTCTTATATGTACACGCGTATACTCACCCCTATGAACATGCACGCACATCATACCCCTATGAGCACCTTCGAGACTGAGCCGACATATCATCTTGAGATTGATGAAGTCACCACAAGTGCCTCGTAGTCGACGGGAAGGTCTCCTCCCACTGAACGTGCATCGCCATAAATCCTGAAATAAATTCAGAAAAATGCGAGCACCAGGACATACCCTGATGGGTTGGGGATACCACTCTCTTCCTAACCATCCAAACACGGGTTGGTTCGCATTTACTATTCTACTTAAAACATGTAACGGTCTGTATGAAACCCTTGTGAATTTTCACACCGTTGTTGGATGCTCCCGCATGTGTCGCCCAGGCGAGGGACACCCTGTGCGAAATGGTGGCAGTCATCGCAATAAGCGGCACATAGGACTAGGAGGTCTTGTGAATGGCGTTGTTCCCATCATCTGTATACAGAGGCCGTAGATCTTTTTGTAGAACTTGTGCCAAGCCGCCTCCGCGTCCCGGAGCAACACGTCGAGGCTCATCATTGCCCTACCTGTATTGTATAATCCTTTCATCATCAATAATATTGTAAATGATACTCCCTCCATTCACAAATATAATATAAAGTGTTTTGGATATGTCAATATGGGCAACATATGGACTGAAATGAGTGAACATCGTATATTTATGAACGGAGGGAGTACCTATAAATTGATGAGTGATCGCACAAAAGATATGGACTAGCATGTAAATTTCTTTCAGGGGCGGTGCTTGAGAGAATGGTGGTGCTTCTTCTTTGAGTTAGTCTTTCGGATTCCAATTCTCCCCTAGTCCGTCCATCTAGGCGAAGTCGACGAAGCTCCAACATAGATTCTGATGACCCACAAGTATAGGGGATCAATTGTAGCTCTTTTTGATAAGTCAGAGTATCGAGCCCAATGAAGAGCAGAAGGACATGACAGGTAGTTTTCAGTAAGGTAATGTCTGCAAGTGTTGAAATTGTAATTAGCGAGTAGTTTGATAGGAAGGTAATTTGTAACGAGCAAGTAATGATAGTAGTAATAAGTATGGAGCAAGGTAGCCCAATCCTTTTGAGGCAAAGGACAGGACAAAACGGTCTTTTATGATAAGCAAAGTGTTCTTGAGGGGACACGGGAATTTCGTCTAGTCACTTTCATCGTGTTGGTTTGATTTGTGTTCGCCACTTTGATAGTTTGATATATGGGTGGACCAATGCTTAGGTGTTGTTCTTACTTGAACAAACCTCCTACTTATGATTAACCCTCCCGCAAGCATCTGCAACTACGAGAAAAGTATTAAGAATAAATTCTAACCATAGCATTAAACTCTTGGGCCCAATTGGTCCCTTACGGAGTAGCGCATAAACTGGGGTTTAAGCTTCTGTCACTCTCGCAACACAACATCTATTTACTACTACACAGTGCATTCCCTTAGGCCCAAATATGGTGAAGTGTCATGTAGTCGACGTTCACATGACACCACTAAGGGAATCACAACATACATACCATCAAAATATCGAAGACATATCAAATTCACATGATTACTTGCAACATGATTTATCCCGTGACTTCAAGAAAGAAAGTAACTACTCACAAATAATAAACATGCTCATGATCATAGGAGTATTAAATAGCATCATGGATCTGAACATATAATCTTCCACCAAATAAACCATATAGTAATCAACTACAAGATGTAATCAACACTACTAGTCACCCCCTAGCACCAATCTATAGTTCCGGTAACAAGATTGAATACAAGAGATGAACTACGGTTTGAGATGAGATGGTGTTGTTGAAGATGTTTATGGAGATTTCCCTCCCCAAGATGGGAGAGTTGTTGGTGATGATGATGACGATGATTTCCCCCTCCGGGAGGGAAGTTCCCCTGGCAGAATCGCTTCGCCAGATGGCAAAAGTGCTCCTTCCTAAGTTCCGCCTCGAGAAGGCGGCGCTCCGCCCCGAAAGTCTTCTCCTTATTTTTTTCTAGGTAAGAATGACTTATATACCAGAAGATGGGCACCGGAGGTGGGCCGAGGAGGCCACAACCAACCAGGGTGCGCCTGGGGGGCTTGGCCCGCCCAGGTGGGTTGTGCCCACCTGGTGGCCCCCCTCTGGTGATTATTGGCTCCAGTATTTCTTAAATATTCCATAAAAAAATCCCCGTGAAGTTTCAGCTTGTTTGGAGTTGTGAAGAATAGGTGGCCTGACGTAGCTTTTTCAGGTCCAGATTTCCAGCTACCGGAATTCTCCCTCTTGGTGTGTACCTTGCGAATTATGAGAGAAAAGGCATTAGAACTACTCCAAAAAGCGTTATTATGGATAAAAACATTGTAAATAACAGTAAGAAAACATGATCCAAAATGGACGTATCAACTCCCCCAAGCTTAGACCTCGCTTGTCCTCAAGCAAAAACCGAAATCGAAAAACATGTCCACATAAAAACAAAATGCAGACATAGAAGCATCATGTTGATTATTATGACAGCAATAAATTTAAACATAAGACTTTTACCATGGAACTTTTATCATACACTTCCCATTAATAAGTAATAGTTCATCACACAATCGAAGTATAAAGCAAAAACTCTATTAGAAACCAACAAACTATGTTCTTAGTCAACTTTGCAACTAAAATTCATCATCTTTTCAAGAAGGGTCACGTGTCGGAGCCTCTAGGCAAGTCCACATACTCAACCATCATATAGTCTTCTATGATTGCTAACACTCACCGCGTACACATGAGCAAAACGTTTGGACCGGACACATAGAAAGATAGGGGCTTATAGTTTCGCCTCCCAACATATTCACCTCAAGGGTGGTGTCAACAATAATAACTCATGCTATCTATATTCAATTGGACATATGTGCTGAGATCTTTCCTCACCACATGATGCTTGCCAAAGGAGAAAAATAAAAAGGAATAGAAGGAAAAACTTTGACTCTTTGCATAAAAGTAAAAGATAGGCCCTTTGCAGAGGGAAGCAGAGGTTGCCATGCGCTTATTTGTTTGTATGCTCAATCCCTTAGTGCAAAAGAACGTCACATTACATTGCCCCTTAAGATGACAACCTTTATTATGCAGTCTATCGCTTTTATTCTTTGTCATCCAAGTTCGTGCAACGCTCAATTTTCTCTTACACCGAACAATCTCACACTTTTAGAAGCAATTTTTATTGCCTTTTTGCATCGGTGACAACTTACTTGAGGGATCTTGCTCAATCCCTAGGTAGGTATGGTGGACACTTGAAAAAGATTTAGGTTTAAGTGTGTTTGGATGCACAAGTAGTATCTCTACTTAGTGCGGAATTTTTGGCTAGCAAAGATAGGGGGCAAGCATCACATGTTAAAGGATCTATGACAATATGACTTCTATGTGAATATAAATATACCACTAGTAGGGAAAACCCTAGTAGTAGCGCGGGTATTTTGCCTATCAGTAGCGCAGGATGCCGCGCTACTGATAAGTTGTGATGTCTACTACACAACCTTCTTCTTGTAGATGTTGTTGGGCCTGCAAGTGCACAGGTTTGTAGGCCAGTAGCAAATTTCCCTCAAGTGGATGACCTAAGGTTTATCAATCGGTAGGAGGCATGAGGATGAAGATGGTCTCTCTCAAGCAACCCTACAACCAAATAACAAAGAGTCTCTTGTGTCCCCAACGCACCCAATACAATGGTAAATTGTATAGGTGCACTAGTTCGGTGAAGAGATGGTGATACAAGTGCAATATGGATAGAAGATATAGGTTTTTGTAAACTGAAAATATAAAAACAGCAAGGTAACAAGTGGTAAAAGTGAGCGTAAACGGTATTGCAATGATAGGAAACAAGGCCTAGGGTTCATACTTTCGCTAGTGCAAGTTCTCTCAACAATAATAACATAGATAGAACATATGACAAGCCCTCAACATGCAACAAAGAGTCACTCCAAAGCCACTAATAGCGGAGAACAAACGTAGAGATTATGGTCGGGTACGAAACCACCACAAAGCTATTCTTTCGGATCGATCTATAGAAGAGTTCGTACTAGAATAACACCTTAAGATACAAATCAACCAAAACCCTAATGTCACCTAGATACTCCATTGTCACCTCAAGTATCCGTGGGCATGATTATACGATATGCATCACACAATCTCAGATTCATCCAACCAACATAAAAGTACTTCAAAGAGTGCCCCAAATTTTCTACCGGAGAATCAAGAACGTGTGCCAACCCCTATGCATAGGTTCCCAATGTCACGAAACCTGCAAGTTGATCACCAAGACATACATCAAGTGTTGTCATAAAAGACTCAATCCGATAAGATAACTTCAAAGGGGAAACTCAATTCATCACAAGAGAGTAGAGGGGGAGAAACATCATAAGATCCAACTACAATAGCAAAGCTCAGGAGGGTACCGGAAAGGGGTCCCGATTGGTTTTTGGTGGTTCTGGAGGCTTGCGGCAGCGGAACTCCTGATCTATCTTCTGTTCCGGAAGTTTTAGGGTACGACGGTATAGATGGGTGAAGGGGGAACGTCGGTGGAGCTACGGGGGCCCCACGAGGCAGGGGGCGCACCCTCCACCCTCGTGACCGCCTCGTGGCTCTTCTGACGTGGGGTCCAAGTCCATCAGGTGGGTTTCCTTCCAAAAATAACTTCTCCAGTTGATTTCGTTCCGTTTTGACTCCGTCTGATATTCCTTTTACTCGAAATACTGAAATAGGCATAAAACAGCAAATCTGGGCTGGGCCTTTCGGTTAATAGGTTAGTCCCAAAAATAATATAAAAGTGGATAATAAAGCCCAATATTGCCTAAAACAGTAGATAAAGTAGCATGGAGCAATCAAAAATTATAGATATGTTGGAGACGTATCAGGCATCCCCAAGCTTAATTCCTGCTCGTCCTCGAGTAGGTAAATGATAAAAAAGATAATTTTTGATGTGGAATGCTAGTTGGCATAATTTCAATGTAAATCTTCTTAATCATGGTATGAATATTCAGATCCGAAAGGTTCAAGAAAAAGTTCATATTGACATAAAAATGATAATACTTCAAGCATACTAATCAAACAATTACGTCATCTCAAAATAACATGGCCAAAGGAATTTCATCCCTACAAAATCATATAGTTAGGCTATGCTTCATTTTCGTCACACAAAGATGTTCCCAACTTCTATACCCCCGATGACAAGCCAAGCAATTGTTTCATACTCAAATAATCTCAAACTTTTTCAACCTTCACGCAATACATGAGCGCGAGCCATGGACATAGCACTATTGGTGGTATAGAATATGATGATGGGGATTGTGTGGAGAAGACAAAAAAGGAGAAAGTCTCACATCAACAAGGCTAATCAATGAGCTATGGAGATGCCCATCGATTGATGTTAATGCAAGGAGTAGGGATTGCCATGCAACGGATGCACTAGAGCTAAGAATGCTCAACAAAAGAAAACTAGTGGGTGTGCATCCAACTTGCTTGCTCATGAAGACCTAGGGCATTTTGAGGAAGCCCATCGTTGGAATATACAAGCCAAGTTCTATAATGAGAAATTCCCACTAGTATGAACAAGACAACTTATGAGACTCACTATATGAAAATCATGGTGCTACTTTGAAGCACAATATATGAGACTCACTACATGAAGAACAAGGTGCTACTTTGAAGCACAAGTGTGGAAAAAGAGATAGTAGCATTCCCGTTTTTATTTTCTCTTTTTTTGGGCCTTTCTTTTTTTTTCTTTTTGGCCTTTCTTTTTTTTGATTGGGCAATGCTCTAATAATGATGATCATCACACTTCTATTGATTACAACATAATGATTACAACTCGATACTAGAACAAGATATGACTCTATATGAATGCCTCCGGCGGTGTACCGGGATGGTGCAATGAATCAAGAGTGACATGTATGAAAAATAATGCATGGTGGCTTTGCCACAAATATGATGTCAACTACAAGATCATGCAATGGCAATATGACAAAAGTAAAGTATGTCATGATGATGATGATGATGATGATGATGATGATGGTGGTGGAAGTTGCATGGCAATATATCTCGGAATGGCTATGGAAATGCCATGATAGGTAGGTATGGTGGCTGTTTTGAGGAAGATATAGGGGGGTTTATGTGTGAAAGAGCGTATCATATCACGGGGTTTGGATGCACCGGCGAAGTTTGCACCAACTCTCAATGTGAGAAAGGGCAATGCACGGTACCGAAGAGGCTAGCAAATGGCGGAAAGGTAAAAGTGCGTATAATCCATGGACTCAACATTAGTCAAAAGAACTCATATACTTACTGCAAAAATTTAGAAGTCATCAAAAATCAAGTACTACGCGCATGCTCCTAGGGGGATAGATTGGTAGGAAAAGACCATCGCTCGTCCCCGACCGCCACTCATAAGGATGCACAAGCTAGGTACACTTCATGCTTCAAATTTGTTACACAACTTTAACCATACGTGCATGCTACGGGACTTGCTAACTTCAACACGTGTATTTCTCAAATTCACAACTACTCAACTAGCACGACTATGATATTATCACCTCCATATCTCAAAAAAATTATCAAGCATTAAACTTATCTTAGTATTCAACCCACTAAAAAGAAAGTTTCACATATCTTGAATACCAAGTATATTAACATTAAGCAAATTACCATGCTATTAACGACTCTCAAAATAATCTAAGTGAAGCATGAGAGATCAAGTTTCTTTAAAACAAATCCACCACCGTGCTCTAAAAGATATAAGTGAAGCACTAGAGCAAACAACAAGCTACTCCGAAAGATATAAGTGAAGATCAATGAGTAGCTAAATAATTATGTAACTATGCGAAGACTCTCCCATTTAGGAATTTCAGATCTTGATACTTTATTCAAACAGAAATCAAAGCTAAATAAAACTATATTGCAAGGATAGCACAACTCATGTGAAGAAGCAAAAAACTTAGGCTCAACCGATACTAACTGATAGTTGTTGAAGAAGAAAGGTGGGATGCCTACCGGGGCATCCCCAAGCTTAGATGCTTGAGACTTCTTGAAATATTATCTTGGGGTGCCTTGGGCATCCCCAAGCTTGAACTTTTGTGTCTCCTTAATTCCTCTCATATCATGGTTTCTCTTTTTATCAAAAGCTTCATTCACAACAAACTCAACAAGAACTCGTGAGATAGGTTAGTATAAACCAATGCAAAACCTTATCATATTATACTGTAACAAATCACTTAAATTATTATTCAACATTGAATACTAAATGCCTCTGCATATTTAATACTCCTATCATCGAATAGAATCATTAAACAAGCAAACATATGCAAACAACGCAAACATAACAGCAATCTGTCAAAACAGTACAGTCTGTAAAGAATGCAAGAGTATCAATACTTCCCTGACTCTAAAAATTATGAACTAAAATTCTCACTGTAATTATTTATCAGAGCTCAATATGCAAAAAGATTCAACGTTATACCATGCTCTGACTTTTCTAGGTAATTTTTGCAACAGCGGTAAACTTTCTGTTTTGAAACAGCAACATGCAAACTAGCAAAATAAGCATGGCAAAGGCTATCCTTGACTTTTTTATTGAAACTAAAGAGGCAAAACATTATTCTGACTACAGAAAAAAAATACTAACAAAATAAAATGACGCTCCAAGCAAAACACATATCATGTGGTGAATAAAAATATAGCTCCAAGTAAAGTTACCGATGAGCGAAGACGAAAGAGGGGATGCCATCCGGGGCATCCCCAAGCTTAGGCTCTTAGTTGTCCTTGAATATTACCTTGGGGTGCCTTGTGCATCCCCAAGCTTAGGCTCTTGCCACTCCTTATTCCATAGTCCATCGAAGCCTTACCCAAAACTTGAAAACTTCACAACACAAAACTTAACAGAAAACTCATGAGCTCCGGTAGCGAAAGAAAACAAAACACCACTTCAAGATACTGTAATGAACTCATTTTTTTATTTATATTGGTGTTAAACCTACTGTATTCCAACTTATCTATGGTTTATAAACTATTTTACTAGCCATAGATTCTTCAAAATAAGCAAACAACACAATGAAAACAGAATCTGTCAAAAATAGAACAGTCTGTAGTAATCTCTAACTAACGCAAACTTCTGGAACTCCAAAAATTCTAAAATAAATTGGTGGACCTGAGGAATTTGTCTAGTAATCATCTTCAAAAAGAATCAACCTAAAATCACTCTCCAGTAAAACATGGCAGCTATTCTCGTGAGCGCTAAAATTTCTGTTTTTCACAGCAAGATCGCATAAACTTCACCCAAGTCTTCCCAAAGGTTCTACTTGGCACTTTATTGAAACAAAATCTATAAAACATGATTAATACAGTATCATAATCATGTGAACACACAAAAAAAGTAAGGATAAGTATTGGGTTGTCTCCCAACAAGCGCTTTTCTTTAATGCCTTTTAGCTAGGCATGATGATGACAATGATGCTCACATAAAAGATAAGAATTGAAACATAAAGAGAGCATCATGAAGAATATGGCTAGCACATTTAAGTCTAACCCACTTCCTATGCATAGGGATTTTGTGAGCAAACAACTTATGGGAACAATAATCAACTTGCATAGGAAGGCAAAACAAGCATAACTTCAAAACTTTAAGCACATAGAGAGGAAACTTGGTATTATTGCAATTCCTACAAGCATATATTCCTCCCTCATAATAATTCTCAGTAGCATCATGAATGAATTCAACAATATAACCAGCACCTAAATCATTCTTTTCATGATCTACAAGTATAGAATTTTTACTACTCTCCACATAAGCAAAAAAATTCTCATGAATAGTAGTGGGAGCAAACTCAACATAATAACTATCATATGATTGAAAATTAAGATCAAGATGACAATTTTCATGGTTATCATTATTATTTAAAGCATACGTGTCATCACAATAATCATCATAGATAGGAGGCATGCTTTCATCATAGTAAATTTGCTCATCAAAGCTTGGGGGACAAAAAATATTATCTTCATCAAACATAGCTTCCCCAAGCTTGTGGCTTTGCATATCATTAGCAACATGAATATTCAAGGAATTCATACTAACAACATTGCAATCATGCTCATTATTCAAAGATTTAGTGCCAAACATTTTAAAGATCTCTTCTTCTAGCACTTGAGCACAATTATCCTTTCCATCATACTCACGAAAGATATTATAAAGGTGAAGCGTATGAGACAGACTCAATTCCATTTTTTTGTAGTTTTCTTTTATAAACTAGACTAGTGCTAAAACAAGAAACAAAAAGATTTGATTGCAAGATCTAAAGATATACCTTCACTTACCTAGCCTCCCCGGCAACGGCGCCAGAAAAGAGCTTGATGTCTACTACACAACCTTCTTCTTGTAGATGTTGTTGGGCCTGCAAGTGCACAGGTTTCTAGGACAGTAGAAAATTTCCCTCAAGTGTATGACCTAAAGTTTATCAATCCGTAGGAGGCGTGAGGATGAAGATGGTCTCTCTCAAGCAACCCTGCAACCAAATAACAAAGAGTCTCTTGTGTCCCCAACGCACCCAATACAATGGTAAATTGTATAGGTGCACTAGTTCGGCGAAGAGATGGTGATACAAGTGCAATATGGATAGAAGATTAGGCTTTTGTAAACTGAAAATATAAAAACAGCAAGGTAACAAGTGGTAAAAGTGAGCGTAAACGGTATTGCAATGATAGGAAACAAGGCCTAGGGTTCATACTTTCGCTAGTGCAAGTTCTCTCAACAATAATAACATAGATAGAACATATGACAAGCCCTCAACATGCAACAAAGAGTCACTCCAAAGCCACTAATAGCGGAGAACAAACATAGAGATTATGGTCGGGTACGAAGCCACCACAAAGCTATTCTTTCGGATCGATCTATAAAAGAGTTCGTACTAGAATAACACCTTAAGATACAAATCAACCAAACCCCTAATGTCACCTAGATACTCCATTGTCACCTCAAGTATCCGTGGGCATGATTATACGATATGCATCACACAATCTCAGATTCATCCGACCAACATAAAAGTACTTCAAAGAGTGCCCCAAATTTTCTACCGGAGAATCAAGAATGTGTGGCAACCCCTATGCATAGGTTCCCAATGTCACGAAACCCACAAGTTGATCACCAAGACATACATCAAGTGTTCTCATAAAAGACTCAATCCGATAAGATAACTTCAAAGGGGAAACTCAATTCATCACAAGAGAGTAGAGGGGGAGAAACATCATAAGATCCAACTACAATAGCAAAGCCTGGGATACATCGAGATCGTGCCATAGAGGAACACGAGAGAGAACACGAGAGAGAGAGAGAGAGAGAGAGAGAGAGAGAGATCAAACACATAGCTACTGGTACATACCCTCAGCCGCGAGGGTGAACTACTCCCTCCTCGTCATGGAGAGCGCCGGGATGATGAAGATGGCCACCGGAGATGGACCCCCCTCCGGCAGGGTATCGGAAAGGGGCCCCGATTGGTTTTTGGTGGTTCTAGAGGCTTGCGGCAGCGGAACTCCCGATCTATCTTCTGTTCTGGAAGTTTTAGGGTACGACGGTACATATGGGTGAAGGGGGAACGTCGGTGGAGCTACGGGGGCCCCACGAGGCAGGGGGCGCGCCGAGGGGGGAGGGCGCGCCCTCCACCCTCGTGACCGCCTCGTGACTCTTCTGACGTGGGGTCCAAGTCCATCAGGTGGGTTTCCTTCCAAAAATAACTTCTCCAGTTGATTTCGTTCCGTTTTGACTCTGTCTGATATTCCTTTTCCTCTAAATACTGAAATAGGCATAAAACAGCAAATCTGGGCTGGGCCTCCGATTAATAGGTTAGTCCCAAAAATAATATAAAAGTGGATAATAATGCCCAATATTGCCTAAAACAGTAGATAAAGTAGCATGGAGCAATCAAAAATTATAGATACGTTGGAGACGTATCAAGGTGCTACAGCTAACATGTAGAAGTAGCGCGTGTCATCCAACGCTACTGCTATACATGGCTAGCAGTAGCGAGCTTTATTGCAACACGCTGCTGCTAATATCTGCAGCGCTTTTTAGCAGGAACCGCTATTGGTAAGGGAGCGCTACTGCTAACTTTATTCCCCTCGCTACTGCTAGTTTTATTAGTTTCTTTTTTTTCTGCATATTTGTTTTGTATTTGAACAGGCTTTATACAATAATCTTTAGCATATCATACACATACAAATGTAATCATAGCATATACATACAAATAGTCTCATCAAATCATGTCATCATCATAATCATCATCCAACACAAAGTGGTCTCTCGTCATCATCTTGAAAATAGCGATACAAGTCTCGATTATTTGCAACTACATCGTCATCCATCTAAACAATGATATACGCGAGAAGAGCTATCACTATGAGTGAGAGCGGAACTATGCAGTACATGAGTTCATATCCCTCTCTCACATTAGCGTGAACCTAAACTAATTACTGGTTGTAGCTCGGAAACCGGAAACTGGTACACATGGGCCTGACACTCCGGCCACTCGTTGTATATATACTCCTGGCGTAGCACTTCTTCGCCATCGATGATCTATGCACCTGCATCATCACATGAGTCGATGATATGCAACATATATAGTCGAGCAACAAAAAGAGACAGACTTGGCAAAAATAGAAGCAACATATCATAAGCATAAATAACAAAGTTCATCGTACCCAAGATGCCCTAACTAGAGTGATCGTCGCTAGTCGAGGAGGACGGTTTAATTACATCACAAATAAAGTTTCGTCGTGCATAACTCAAAGTTTCTTCATACAGAACGTATGGACTAAATGGACACATTGTCATATATCGACAATCACTCCAACATGTAGTGGCATCCATCCAAGTCAGGGAGATAGTCCCCGAGCTTAGTGAAAGGCTTCAGGTCAAGACGCTGAGCGACTACACGTGTTCGGACATCTTCCCGCGACATTTGTCCTTCTTTGTAGAACATCCCTGTTTTTCCGACGACCTCCTTCATGATGATTTGGGCAAGTTCGCCCATGATGTGATAGAACTCAGCTCGAAGTCGATGATCCTTGATATCTCCTAAGTTCTTTGCCCATTGCAGAATATGGGCATCGTTGGATCTAGGTGACATGCAAAGGTTCTAGTGATCCCGTCTGTACTCCAGCATGTGGTGTAGGACATAGAATCCATCATTAAGAGAATCACTCGGTTGCTGGATGCAGCAAAAGTCGGTCTTATGGCCTAAGGCGGGCCTGCCGTCCTTTTTCTTCTTGTCCTTGACCTCTCCACCCTGTACGACGTAGTAAAACATAGCACTATCGAGAATAGACTTGATGTGGGTGTAATCCTTTTTGTTAATGTTCTTCGACGAGTCCAAGTAAAGAGTGTGGGAATACCAGGGGTAGAGAATGATGAGGATGGCGCGCCCGCCGCTGCGCAAAATAAGTATGCCCCAAATTAATTAGCCTCCATCGTGCAAATGAATGATTGAAATCGAAGGAAGGATATCCGCGCGGATGACATATAGGGGATGATAAGGCATGAGAGTCGCCTCCTTGTCCTTATTGGCGAGCATGAAATTGACGATGTACTCCCTCGCGTATGCACGGTGCTGTGCGCAGACTCCCAAGAAGCCCTCGTGCATGAAGTACGGGTCAGCGACACAGATATAAGGTATCTTCTCGACCCCGATGAGGTAGTTCATGTGCAAGGCATAAAGGCGGACAAACGTAAAATCTAGCTTCTTCACGTGAAACATGTCAAAGATGTAATCGAATCGAAGGAAGAACTTCTCTGCGGGGAATGTGTCAATGTACGACAATTGCCGCGGCACGTTAACCACATAGAGTGGGTATCCTGGATTTTCCGAGGCGATGAGGCCTTTCTCTATCCGCAACACATCGTCATGAAGTCTCCTTAGATCGCCGAATCTGGCCCCTAGCGCTGCTTTAGGTAGGATTGGTTCACCGGGGATATGCTATTTTGCCGCACCGGGGATATCTATACGGTCTTAAACCCGAGGCTGCTGAGGCGGCTGGATCATAGAAGCAGCTTTGTTGCCTTTCCTCAGTATCTTCCTAGGCTTCTTTGCTGGAAGGTCGTCTATAATATGTTTAGCCTCCGGAGGCGGCAATTCAGGCACCGACTCATGACGCTTAAACCCTGAGTAGGCGCCAGTATTGAGATACTGTTGAGTGTCATCATCATCCTCATCCGTATCCATGTGATGTCATCAGCGACTAATGGAGCCTCTTCCTCACCCCGTCCGCTATCACCCAGCCTGACACCCAACGCTAATTGGGTAGGTGGGGTGTTGATGTTCATACCTTGATGAGTCTGCGTGCTCGTGGGTGTGCTCCAGGCCGCCTCCAGATGAAGCAGACTCTTTGTCCACAACAAGACTGGTACATCTCCAACGTATCTATAATTTTTGATTGCTCCATGCTATATTATCTATTGTTTTGGACTATATTGGGCTTTATTTTCCACTTTTGTATTACTTTTGGGACTAACCTATTAACCGGAGGCCCAGCCCAGAATTGTTGTTTTTTTTCCTATTTCAGTGTTTCGAAGAAACGGAATATCAAACGGAGCCTAAATGGAATGAAACCTTCGGGAACGTGATTTTCTCAACAAATAAGATCCAGGAGACTTGGACCCTCCGTCAAGAAAGCCATGAGGCGGTCACGAGGGTGGAGGGCGCCCCCTAGGGCGTGCCTGATATGTCTCCAACTATCTATAATTTTTGATTGCTCCATGCTATATTATCTACTGTTTTGGACTATATTGGGCTTTATTTTCCACTTTTATATTATTTTTGGGACTAACCTATTAACCGGAGGCCCAGCCTAGAATTGTTGTTTTTTTTCCTATTTCAGAGTTTTGGAGAAACAGAATATCAAACGGAGTCCAAACGGAATGAAACCTTCGGGAACGTGATTTTTCACCGAACGTGATCCAGGAGACTTGGACCCTACTCCAAGGAACAACCGAGGCGGTCACGAGGGTGGGGGGCGCGCCCCCCTCCCTAGGGCGCGCCCCCTGCCTCGTGGGCCCCCTGTTGCTCCACCGACGTACTTCTTCCTCCTATATATACCTACGTACCCCTAACCGATCAGATACGGAGCCAAAAACCTAATTCCTCCGCCGCAACCTTCTGTATCCATGAGATCCCATCTTGGGGCCTGTTCCGGAGCTCCAACGGAGAGGGCTGTCATCACGGAGGGCTTCTACATCATCCTATCCTCCCCGATGAAGTGTGAGTAGTTTACCTCAGACCTACGGGTCCATAGTTATTAGCTAGATGGCTTCTTCTCTCTTTTTGGATCTCAATACAATGATCTCCCCCTCTCTCGTGGAGATCTATTCGATGTAATCTTCTTTTTGCGATGTGTTTGTTGAGACCGATGAATTGTGGGTTTATGATCAAGTCTATCTATGAATAATATTTGAATCTTCTCTGAATTCTTTTATGTATGATTGGTTATCTTTGCAAGTCTCTTTGAATTATTAGTTTGGTTTGGCCTACTAGATTGGTTTTTCTTGCCATGGGAGAAGTGCTTAGCTTTGGGTTCAATCTTGCGGTGTCCTTTCCCAGTGACAGAAGGGGCAGCAAGGCACGCATAGTATTGTTGCCATCGAGGATAACAAGATGGGGTTTTTATCATATTGCACGAAACTATCCCTCTACATCATGTCATCTTGCTTAAGGTGTTACTCTGTTTTAACTTAATACTCTAGATGCATGCTGGATAGCGGTCGATGAGTGGAGTAATAGTAGTAGATGCAGGCATGAGTCGGTCTACTTGTCTCAGACGTGATGCCTATATACATGATCATACCTAGATATTCTCATAACTATGCTCAATTATGTCAATTGCTCAACAGTAATTTGTTCACCCACCGTAGAATACTTATGCTCTTGAGAGAAGCAACTAGTGAAACCTATGGCCCCCGGGTCTATTCTCATCATATCAATCTCCATCACTTTAATCTGGCTTTGCTTTTTACTTTGCCTTTTACTTTTTGCTTTGCATCTCTAAACCAAAAATACCAAAAATATTATGTATCATCTCTATCAGATCCCACTCTCGTAAGTGACCGTTAAGGTATTGACAACCCCTAATCGCGTTGGTTGCGAGGAGCTATTGTTTTGTGCAGGTACGAGGGACTTGCACGGAGCCTCCTACTGGATTGATACCTTGGTTCTCTAAAACTGAGGGAAATACTTACGCTACTTTGCTGCATCATTCTCTCCTCTTCGGGGAAATCCAACGCAGTGCTCAAGAGGTAGCAAGAAGAATTTCTGGCGCCGTTGTCGGGGAGGCTTACGCAAGAGCAAGTCAAGATTTGGACTCCTAACAACGAGCCACTTTTGGCGCCGTTGTCTACGCAAAAAGTCAACATACCAAGTACCCATCACAATCCCTATCTCCCGCATTACATTAGTTGCCATTTGCCTCTCGTTTTCCTCTCCCCCACTTCACCCTTGCCGTTTTATTCGCCCTCTCTTTCCCAATCTCCTCCTCTTTTTCCCGTTTGCCTTTTTCTCGCTTGCCTTTTGTTTGCTCGTGTGTTGGATTGCTTGTTTGTCGTGATGGCTCTACCAACATTTGGTGATCTTCACCTTAAAAGGTTAGAGGAGATCGAAAACAACGTCGGGAAGTTTATGGTCTTGCAATTTGAGCATAATAATTTCTTTAGAAATGAGCTTAAGGAACAAAAAAGTTTTATGAGTTATATGAATAAAGAGCTCGATGATATGTCTAAAGAATTTGATGGTATAAGATCCCAAATTGCTCGTCCTGAAAAATTAACTGCTGAAATTTCGGATATGCAAGCTACCTTAGTCAATAAGATGGCCGCTAAACCGGATTCCTATAAAAATCAAGATGAAGATCTAAAAGTTATTGATGTGTCCCCTATTAAATCTTTGTTTTGCAATATTAATCTTGATGAAACTAAATATGATATTCCTTTACCTAGAAGGCGTTCCAAAAATTCGGAGTATTTAGATCTTGATGATGAAATTGATAAAAGTGGGATGGAAAGAAATAAAAAGCTAGATGTTGCTGAACCCACTATTTTGGATCTCAAGGAATTTAATTATGAAAGTTGCTCTTTAATTTATTGTATTTCCTTGTTCCAATCCGTGCTAAATTCTCCTCATGCTTATAGTCAAAATAAAGCCTTTACCGAATATATCGTTGATGCCTTGATGCAATCCTATGAAGAAAAACTTGAGTTGAAGGTCTCTATCCCTAGAAAGCTCTATGATGAGTGGGAACCTACTATTAAAATTAAAATTAAAGATTATGAGTTCCATGCTTTGTGTGATTTGGGTGCTAGTGTCTCCACTATTTCAAAAACCTTGTGTGATTTGCTAGATTTCCATAACTTTGATGATTGCTCTCTAAACTTGCATCTTGCGGATTCCACTATTAAAAAACCTATGGGAAGAATTAATGATATTCTTATTGTTGCAAATAGGAATTATGTGCCAGTAGATTTTATCGTTCTTCATATAGATTGCAATCCTTCTTGCCCTATTATTCTCGGTAGACCTTTTCTTAGAACGGTTGGTGCAATTATTGATATGAAGGAAGGGAATATTAGATTTCAATTTCCATTAAAAAGGGGCATGGAACACTTCCCTAGAAAGAAAATAAATTTCCATATGGATTGCCTACCAAAGATGGCAATACCTAGATCTATCCTCGCTTTTATGCCTAGCTAGGGGCGTTAAATGGTAGCGCTTGTTGGGGGCAACCCAATTTTATTTTAGTTTTTTATTCTATTTAGGAATAAATAATCCATCTACCTTCTGTTTAGATGTGGTTTCGTGTTTTAATTAGTGTTTGTGCCAAGTTAGACCTATAGGATCTTCTTGGATGATAGTTATTTGATCTTGCTGTAATTTCTAGAAACTTTCTGTTCACGAAAACAATTGTTAAAAATCACTAGAAAGTCATAAAATACTGATTCTAATTGATGATGATCATTAAACAAATTGTGTAGGTCGTCCTATTTTGGTAGATTCTTTGGAGTTCCAGAAGTTTGCGTTAGTTACAGATTACTACAGACTGTTCTGTTTTTGACAGATTCTGTTTTTCGTGTGTTGTTTGCTTATTTTGATGAATCTACGGCTAGTAAAATAGTTTATAATCCATAGAGAAGTTGGAATACAGTAGGTTTAACACCAATATAAATAAAAAATGAGTTCATTACAGAACCTTGAAGTAGTCTTTTGTTTTCTTTCTCTAACGGAGCTCACGAGATTTCTGTTGAGTTTTGTGTTGTGAAGTTTTCAAGTTTTGGGTAAATTCTTTTGATGGATTATGGAACAAGGAGTGGCAAGAGCCTAAGCTTGGGGATGCCCATGGCACCCCCAAGATAATCCAAGGACACCAAAAATTCAAAGCTTGGGGATGCCCCGGAAGGCATCCCTTCTTTCGTCTACTTCCATCGGTAATTTTACTTGGAGCTATATTTTTATTCACCACATGATATGTGTTTTGCTTGGAGCGTCTTGTATTATTTGTGTCTTTGTTTGTTAGTGTGACACAATCATACTTGTTGTACATACTTTTTGAGAGAGTCATATATGAATTGGAATTTGATAGAATACTCTATGTGCTTCACTTATATCTTTTGAGCTTGATAGTTTTGCTCTATGTGCTTCACTTATATCTTTTGAGCCTTATAATTTTTGCCCTAGTGCTTCACTTATATATTTTAGAGCACAGTGGTGGATTTGTTTTAAAGAAACTATAGATCTCTCATGCTTCACTATAGATCTCTCATGGTATTTTGCTTAATATTAATATGCTTGGTATTCAAGATATTTGAAACTTTCTTTTGAGTGCCACTACACCACAACACTACATCCCCAACACTCAGGTTGGTGGGGAATAAAACTTTCTTTTGAGTGCCACTACACCACAACACTACATCCCCAACACCTAGGTTGGTGGGGAATACAACTTCTTCCAACATACAGTCGGTTGGGAAAAACTATTGCCGACCAACCTTGTCTGTTGGGGAAAGTCCAGACCAACATTCTGTTGGGCCTAGCATTAGGCTTTCCCAACCGACAATCAGATGGCGTTTGTTTTGCCGACCAACAATCAGATGCGGTTTTATTTTGCCGAACAATAGTTCATCAACATTTTCTTTAGCCAACCACAACTTTAATTAACATATGGTACTGATTGTCACATACATATAGTTCATGTGTTCTAAGCATAATCACCCAAACACCATACGTCAAGCTCAAATCGGGAGCACCAAACATTTTTTATTCCATTAACTAACTGGCACATACATACACTTCAACCTGTTCTAAACAAAACCACCAAGAAACCATACATCAGGTTTACAAAAGGACATCCAAAAGATGCAAGTATGAGACATCGGTTGTACAGAATGAAAGCTAAAACATCTAGTTGACATGGATCGTTGGCTTCATGGTTCCTTGTGAGTGTAGTCCTTTTTGCTTCCTACAAAAGTTAATCAATCATAATACATTATTAGAAACTATACTACAGTGCAAAAATGCCAACATACAGGATCATCGCATTCTCAAAAATATAAATAGTAATAAATACAGAGAATTTAATAATCATGTGTTAACACTAACGTTGATCCTCGGTTGAGATTGTTCGCACTAATCTTTATATTTTGTATCCGCATACTTAGTTTGCTTTCATTAGGCATGTAACATAGATGGTAAAGGAGTATCCAGTCGTCGAAGCTTAAATCGAGTGCACGGAGGAGGCGAGATACCAGGCTGCCGTGCGATGCGGCGAGCATGGTGAGATGCCGATGGCGGCGTGAAGCCGCGGTACTGTGTGATGCAGCACGTCGTGTGAAGCGGCATGGCGCTTGACGACTGGAATAGCTAGAGGAGAATAGGCAAGTTAGTTTGTTATCTACATGGCCGCTGACCAGGTGTGTGGCCGTTGAGTGGAGCTGCGCAAGTGGACATGCATGCATGTAGGGATTACTAAGTGCATGGAGTTAGTTGTGTGAGTGGGAGTGAGCTAGTGCCTAGACGTGATGTTAGTGGCCAGATGTGGCGCCTGAGTGGTGCATGAAGGTCAGCTCCCTATGTATATATAAGTTACAATGAAAAAAGATAAAAGAGGCTGAGAGAGCATGGGTTGAAGAAATAATTTTACATCAACTTAATTCAAAAGGATCAATCTAATATAGTATGCATATTAAGAAGCTACATCAGTTTGCGATGAACATCATTCCTATCCGCAGCAAGAGTTTTCAATGTGCACAAACCTTGACAAATGATGTCCAGTCATCGGCTCGCCAGACCAGGATGTGTGTCACTCAAAATTCCTGAACAATACTGGTTGCTAATCAACTGAAACAGGAGAAAAGAGGATTCAGGCTAAGCAGCTGAAGCAGGATAAAAGATGCACCAAAACAAGCTACAAACGATGTGCACACGTCAGCATGCAGCCTTACAAAAGGGGCACATAGGAAGATCTCTTTATAATATGTTATGCACGTAGGGATAATAATCATTCGAGTAGAGTCAGCATTACACTTCTGCAACTTCTACAGCAATAATGACATTATATATTACATCACCTCTATGAAATTTACTGCTGCTGAGCAAAAAAGGATTACATAATACATTTGATAGTGAGAGATTTCTTTTTACCAAAACGAATAAGAGAAAAGAATGGCGCTGAACTAAACATAGGGAAGTGACCATAAGTTGAGTAATATTGTTAAAAACGACAATCAACAATACTCATTGGAATAAGATTTAATTTACATGGTCGAATAAGATCTCCTTATCTCAATGAATCTCAAACTGGGATTTCGATATCTCAATAAATCTGAGATTCAGAGTTTCTAAAAGCTGCAATAATGCTTTACAAATTAGAGCTTACCTAAAATTAAAGAATATCTTGCCCAGAAGCAGAGGTAGGGACTCATTGAGTATGAGTACGACTATAAACTGCAAACTGTATGCTAGCTCTAATCTTGGTTGAAAGTTCTGAGAGCCAATTCTGAAGGCATCAGACTGGCAGCACCTGCAACATCTCATGTAATATGAATATCAGTTTTGTCTAAATCATGTAATAACATTAAACATCAATGTTGAATTTACACAACCATACTGTTAGCAACAAAGGCATGAATGAAACATAAAGAATGTGGCCTATCTAATAATAGTAGGAAGAGCAACATAAATCCATATTCTCCTTCACTAGTAGAAAAGGGGGCAACGGTCCAGGCCGGGTCAGCCCATTAGTCCCGGTTCAATCTAGAACCGGGACCAATGGGGGCATTGGACCCGGTTCGTGAGCGCAGGGGGCCGGCCGGGCCACGTGGGCCATTGGTCCCGGTTCGTCTGGACCTTTTGGTCCCGGTTGGTGGGACGAACTGGGACCAATGTGCCTGGCTCCTGGCCCACCACCATTGGTCCCGGTTCGTGGCATTAACCGGGACCAAAGGCTCCCATTTAGTCCCGGTTCATTCCACGAACCGGGACCAGTGGTGCCGCCTATATATACCCCTCACGCCGGAGCAGAGCACTGAGTGCTCTATTTTTCTGGGCCGGCGAGAGGAGGGGCTTGTGGTGCTCTAGCTCACCTCCTATGCACATGAGGTGTTCGATGAAATGCCCGAGCCACACTAGTTAAGCTTTCTCCTCTCGAAGCTCGACCTCAAAGCTCCATTTTCCTCGAGATTTGTCTAGATTTAGAGGTCCGTCACGCCCCACCCCTGTCTTCACCGCCATCGATCACCCGCGCCGATCTCATCACCGACACCACCGTGGTAAGCCTCTTGCTCTTATCTTCTTTCTGAAAGGAAAAATATTCTTACTTGTATGTTTAGATAGATACTTGTCTCATTTTCTTACTTTTATTATTGCATCTTATATAGTGCGATGGTTTTGGTATCCGCCCCCATCGGCCCTCGTCCTGTCTATGATTCGGATGTTCTTTATAACTATTGGTTCATTTATTGTTTATGATAATTATGCGGACCAACGTGACATAGATTTTATTTATCTAGGATGTAAGTGAATCGAAAATTCCAACCGACCCTATTGTCGAGAGGTTAAATTTAGTTGAAGAAGAAAAAAAATTCTTGAAGGAAAAAATAAAAAAAATTGAGGAGGAGAAGATGATATTGGAGTTGCATGTTGCTTATGTCGTCGATGATCACAAGATCAAGATGGATGCAATGCGCTTGAAGATTAGAAAGATTAGAAAATATGCCATTCATACCGAGGCTTGGTATCATTATGTCGTTGGATCAATTGTTACCTTGGTTGCGATTATGATCGCCTTTGTTTTAATTAATGTATGGTTTAATTAATTAGATGCTCTGGAGAGCTATATGTTGTTAGATGAGAACTATGTATGTACTTTGGTTTTAATGTGATGATGAACTTCTATTAATTTGCACACTTAATTATATATAATGTACGCAGATGAACCGGCAATGGATGTTCGGTGACAGACACACCTCCGAGTACATTAAGGGCGTGCATGAGTTTCTCGATGCGGCTGAGGCAAACAAGCAGAATGGTTTTATGTGTTGTCCATGCACTAAATGTGGGAATACGATGTCTTACTCTAACCGGAAAATCCTTCACACCCACCTGCTTTATAAGGGTTTCATGCCACACTATAATGTTTGGACGAGGCATGGAGAAATAGGGGTTATGATGGAAGACGACGAAGAAGAAGAGTACGATGACAACTACGTTCCCCCTGAATACCGTGATGCTGCAACGGGGGGAGCTGGTGAAGATCAAGAGGAACCAGACGATGTGCCCAATGATGCTGCAATGGGTGAAGCTGCTGAAGATGAAGAGGAACCAGATGATGTGCCCCATGATGATGATCTCCGCCGGGTAATTGTCGATGCAAGGACGCAATGCGAAAGTCAAAAGGAGAAGCTGAAGTTCGATCGCATGTTAGAGGATAACAAAAAAGGGTTGTACCCCAATTGCGAAGATGGCAACACAAAGCTTGGTACCGTACTGGAATTGCTGCAGTGGAAGGCAGAGAATGCTAGCTGTGCCTGACAAAGGATTTGAGAAACTACTGAAAATATTGAAGAAGAAGCTTCCAAAGGATAACGAATTGCCCGATAGTACATACGCAGCAAAGAAGGTCGTATGCCCTCTAGGATTGGAGGTGGAGAAGATACATGCATGCCCTAATGACTGCATCCTATACCGCGGTGCATACAAGGATCTAAACGCATGCCCGGTATGCGGTGCATTGCGGTATAAGATCAGACGAGATGACCCTGGTGATGTTCACGGCGAACCCCGCAGGAAGAGGGTTCCTGCGAAGGTGATGTGGTATGCTCCTATAATACCACGGTTGAAACGTCTGTTCAGAAACGGAGAGCATGCCAAGTCGATGCGATGGCACAGTGAGGACCGTAAGAAACACGGGAAGTTGAGAGCACCCGCTGACAGGTCGCAGTGGAGAAAAATCGTGAGAAAGTACTGGGATGAGTTTGCAAAGGACCCAAGAAACGTATGGTTTGCTTTAAGCGTGGACGGAATTAATCCTTTCGGGGAGCAGAGCAGCAATCACAGCACCTGGCCGGTCACTCTATGTATGTATAACCTTCCTCCTTGGATGTGCATGAAGCGGAAGTTCATTATGATGCCAGTTCTCATCCAAGGCCCTAAGCAACCCGGCAACGACATTGATGTGTACCTAAGGCCATTAGTTGAAGAACTTTTACAGCTGTGGAATGGAAATGGTGTACGTACGTGGGATGAGCACAATAAAGAGGAATTTAACCTAAAGGCGTTGCTATTCGTGACCATCAACGATTGGCCCGCTCTTAGTAACCTTTCAGGACAGACAAACAAAGGATACCACGCATGCACACACTGTTTAGATGACACTGAAAGTATATACCTGGACAAATGCAGGAAGAATGTGTACCTGGGCCATCGTCGATTTCTTCCGATCAACCATCAATGTCGAAAGAAAGGCAAGCATTTTAAAGGCGAGGCAGATCACCAGAGGAAGCCCGCCATGCGTACCGGTGATCACGTACTTGCTATGGTCAATGATTTACACGTAATCTTTGGAAAGGGTCCCGACGCACTAGCTGTTCCGAATGACGCTGAGGGACACGCACCCATGTGGAAGAAGAAATCTATATTTTGGGACCTACCCTACTGGAAAGACCTAGAGGTCCGCTCTTCAATCGACGTGATGCACGTGACGAAGAACCTTTGCGTGAACCTGCTAGGCTTCTTGGGCGTGTATGGAAAGACAAAAGATACACCTGAGGCACGGGAGGACCTACAACGTTTGCACGAAAAAGACGGCATGCCTCCGAAGCAGTATGAAGGTCCTGCTAGCTACGCTCTTACGAAAGAAGAGAAAGAAATCTTTTTTGAATGCCTGCTCAGTATGAAGGTCCCGACTGGCTTCTCGTCGAATATAAAGGGAATAATAAATATCCCAGAGAAAAAGTTCCAGAACCTAAAGTCTCATGACTACCACGTGATTATGATGCAACTGCTTCCGGTTGCATTGAGGGGGCTTCTACCGGAAAACGTCCGATTAGCCATTGTGAAGCTATGTGCATTCCTCAATGCAATCTCTCAGAAGGTGATCGATCCAGAAGTCGTACCAAGGCTAAGGAGTGATGTGGCGCAATGTCTTGTCAGTTTCGAGCTGGTGTTCCCACCATCCTTCTTCAATATCATGACGCATATCCTAGTTCATCTAGACGACGACATTGTCATTCTGGGGCCCGTATTTTTACACAATATGTTCCCCTTTGAGAGGTTCATGGGAGTCCTAAAAATATGTCCGTAATCGCGCAAGGCCAGAAGGAAGCATCTCCATGGGCCATCAAACAGAGGATGTTAGTTGACTTCATTTCTGGCCTTAAGAAGATAGGTCTCCCTAAATCACGGTATGAGGGGAGACTGACTGGAAAAGGCACGCTAGGAGCGGACTCAATAATATGCAAGGACGGGCATTATTGGTCTCAAGCACACTACACAGGTCTACAGAACTCTACCTTCGTGACCCCGTATGTCGATGAACACAAGAACAGTCTGCGCTCCAAACACCCGGAGCAGTGCGACGACTGGATTACATGTGAACACATCAGGACTTTCAGCAGTTGGTTGGAAGCACGTATTAGAGGTGACAACACTGTTTGTGATGAGTTGTACTTGTTGTCCAGGGGACCATCTTTGACTGTATTGATTTGGAAAGGATACGAGATAAATGGGAATACATTTTACACGATTGTCCAAGATCAAAAGAGCACCAACCAAAACAGCGGTGTCCGCTTTGATGCAACAACCGAGAAGGGAAAGGACACATATTATGGTTACATAGTTGACATATGGGAACTGGACTACGGACAAGATTTTAAGGTCCCTTTGTTTAAGTGCAAATGGGTCAATCTGTCAGGAGGCGGGGTACATGTAGACCCACAGTACGGAATAACAACAGTCGATCTGAAAAATCTTGGGTACACTGATGAACCATTCGTCCTAGCCAATGATGTGGCACAGGTTATCTATGTGAAGGACATGTCTACCAGATCGAGAAAAAGAAAAGATAAGGAAACGAATACATCATACGATGAGCCAAAGCGCCACATAGTTCTTTCAGGAAAAAGGGACATCCTGGGAGTGGAGGGCAAGACAGACATGTCTGAAGATTATGAAAGGTTTCATGAAATTCCTCCCTTCAATGTCAAGGCTGACCCAAGCATCATGATAAACGATGAAGATTATCCATGGTTACGGCGCAATAAGCAAATGACACAAGCGAAGAAAAAGTGAAGACTTTCTCCCGCAACTATTATGATGATACCATGCCAAATTTGTGACAGACGAGTATGTTATGCCAAGTATTTTAGAGTTCATTTGAAAACAGACGAGTAGGTGCATCTATGTTAATTTTTTTTATTAAAGTTAATCACAAACTTGTGATTCACACAAATTTCAAAGAATTCAAATTTTAACTATTCAAATTTGAAAACTAATGGCACTAACAGAAAGTTCATAATTTTGCTGGCCTACAAGCAAAAAGAATTAAAAAATATAGCAAAAACAAAATAAAGCAACAAAGAAAACAAAAAAACTAAAAAAGTGTTTTCAAATTTGAAAACTAATGGCACTAACAGAAAGTTTATAATTTTTCTAAAACTAAAATAAAAAAGAATTTAAAAATAAAGTAAAAAAACAAAAGAAAATAAATAATGCAGAAAACAAAACAAAAAAACTGGGGAAAAATAAAAATAGCAACAATAAGTATTTTGTTGTAAGTAGAAACAAAATAAAATAAATAAAGCAACAAAGAAAAAAAGTGTTTTCAAATTTGAAAACTAATGGCACTAACAGAAAGCTTATAATTTTTCTAAAACTAAAAGCAAAATGAATTAAAAAAATAAAGCAAAAAACAAAAGAAAATAAATAATGCAGAAAACAAAACAAAAAACTGGAAAAAAATAAAAATAGCAACAATAAGTATTTTGTTGTAAGTAGAAACAAAATAAAATAAATAAAGCAACAAAGAAAACAAAAAAACAAAAAAAGTGCCACCTACTAGGCCCCCACGGCCTGAATACGACTAGAAACCCTACCATGGGCCAGGATTCGGGCCCGCAGGAGGCCCAGTAGGCCCACAGGCAGATAAAGTGACTTTAGGCCCGTAAGCCTGCATTTGAGAGGAGCTCGAAGTGGTCAGCGCAGCAGCGCTTATAAACCACTGCTGAAGCCTCTCGGCTAGCGAGATGGGACTAAACATCCCACCGCACCGCGCGAGTTCCAGCACAAGGCCTTTAGTCCCGGTTGGTGCCACCAACCGGGACTAAAGGGGTCATTGGTCCCGGTTCGTAGCACCAACCGGGACCAATGCCCCCTCTTTAGTCCCGGTTGGTGCCACCACCCGGGACCAAAGGCTGCCGCTTCCCGCCCTTTGGGCTGCTGCAAAAGGCCTTTGGTCCCGGTTGATGGCACCAACCGGAACTAAAGATGTGCATTGGTCCCGGTTGGTTTCACGAACCGGGACTAAAGGCTTTGCTATATAAGCAACACTTAGTAGTTTCTCCAAGATCCATCCCTTTCTTCTCCGCCCGACGCCCGCTGCTCTGCCTCGTCGTCGCTGCCGAGCCGTCAGGCTGCTCCACCTCGTCGCCGTCGCCGCCTCCGACGCCGTCAGGCTGGTCCACCTCACCATCGTCGCCGCCTCTGACGCCATCAGGCTGCTCAACTTTGCCATCGCCGTCGCCCTCGACGCCATCTGCCCCGACGCCGGCGCCGCTCCCCCCGCCCCGACGCCGCCCGCCGTGCTCTGCCACCCCTCTGTGAGCACCTGCCTCGCGCCCCTGCCTTGCCTCTCGCTCCCGCGCCCCTGCCCTGCCCTGCCCCGCCGGCGCCACCGCTGCCGCCATGCCCCTCTGCCCCGCCGGCGCCACCACTTTTTTTATTATTTTAATTTTTTTCATATATATATATATATATATATATATATATATATATATATATATAATGTATGTGTATGTATGTGGCTATATGTTTTTGTTCATATGTTGCAATACGTTTTTTTTATTAGTTTATTTTTTGTTCATATGTGATGTATATGTGTATGTGGCTATAATGTATACGTGTATGTGATGTATGTGGCTAGAATTTGCTAAATATATATGTTAAAAATGTTTTTTTTCATAGAAAGTTTTTTGTTCATATATAAAAAGTTACAATTTTAGAAAAGTTTTATATATGCAAAAGTTACAATTTTAGAAAAAGAAGGATAAGAAAGAAGAAAATAAGAAGAGGAAAGAAAGAAGAAGAGGAGAGGAAAAGAAGAGGAGAAATAAATAAGAAGAAAAGAAGAGGAGAAAAGGAGAGGAAGAGAAAGTAGAATATTCTATTTTCTCTTCTTCTCCACTATTCCTTTCTTCTTCTCCTCTTTTTTTCTTCTTTTTATTCTTCGATCTTCTCCGCTAGCTATTCCTTTCTTCTTCTCCTCTTCTTTTTCTTCTTCTTCTTCTTCTTAATTTTTATCGGGAACGAGGGTGTCGAGGATCGCCGAGGGGTCGAGGGTCGGGAACTAGGGTAGAGGGTCGAGGGTCGTTAAGGGGTCAAGGGTCGAGGGTTTCAGGGTCGAGGGTTCGAGGGTTCTAGGGTCGAGAGTTCCAGCAGGGTCGTCTAGGGGTCGAGGGTTCCAGGGTCGTCGAGGGTTTCAGGGGTCGAGGATCGCCGAGGGTTCTACGTTTGCCACTAATATATCCATTTGTCATGTTTGAATAATAATTGCCATGTTGTAAATATTTGTAGAAACTATGGACACTATCGCCCGAGACGAAGCAAGAGATGCGTTGTTGAGGGACATAATCGCAGAAGGAAGTGATGCCATCTCGTTGTATCTCAACGACACCGATGGTACTCTATAAGGGGAGGGTGAAGAAGCTGGCTCTGGTGACCTAATGCCGGTGCAAGAAGAAGAACGTGATGACGGGTCCGGTGACCGAAACGAGTCCGGCGACCGAGCCGAGTCCGGCCAGGTATATATATTAGTTAAGCCTGTGCTGACTAGCTAACTGATGCATTCATTGTTTTGGTATGTACACATATTAATTAAGTCTTTGTTCTTTTTTCTAGCCCTCCGGATCGAGCACAACTGAGGTAAAGAGACGAGGCCCGAAGAGAAAGTTGAGCTCGTATGAAAGGTTTGAGATCATGGAAATCGTGCCCGACGGACAACCTATTGAACCCATCCAAACAAAGAAGGCATTTGTTGCTCAGTGCGGGGTTCTGGTTAGGGACAAGATCCCGATCAGCATCCAGCAATGGAATAAGCCTAAGAACGAAGACCCTGAGGTGTCTTATGTCAATGATCTACAGAAAAATGATCTTTGGACTGAGCTGAAGTCAAATTTCACCCTACCGCTAGAGGATGATCCGGAGAAGCCAGTTGAAGAGCAATTAATCAAGTCTTTTGCTCTTAAGAGGATGGCAGACCTATTCAGGAGGTGGAAGAAAGACCTGGATAGGTTTGTCGAGAAAAAAGAGACACCAGAATTCAAGGGCATATATGAGAAGATCAGAGATAACTGGCCTGCATTTGTGTCCCACAAGACATCGGAAAAGAGTAAGAAGATGTCGGAGACAAACAAGAAAAATGCTGCGAAGAAGAAGCTTCACCATCGCACGGGGTCAGGTGGCTACCTGGTAGCCCGGCCTAAGTGGGCCAAGGCTGAGAATGATCTGGTTGAAAAAGGGATCGAACCAGAGACAATGAGCTGGCCAGACCATTGCCGGACTTGGTTCTTCGGGGCTGGCGGAACCTTGGACCCTGTAACAGGGAAGTGCATTTGGACGGACGATCAACTTGACATTCCCTTGAAGAAGCTTCGGTACTATATCAAAGCAGCGCAGGAAGGGACGTTCCTTCCAGACAGAGAGAACGACGAGCTCACAAAGGCCCTCGGGGATCCTGAGCACCCTCGACGGACACGAGGCACGCCAGGCTCCATTCCGTGGAAGGCTGGGTTTCCGGACGCAGGCGGTTACAAAAGCCAGGAGAGGAGGAAGAAAGTGCAGCAGTCCGAACTGCAGGCGCTTAAAGAAAGGGTACACGGGATAGAGGAACGAGAAGCAGACCGGGAGAAACGAACTGCCGAAGCTTCCCCTGAAGCTACCCCGCCATCTCAGCGGAGAAGCAGCGTGGCTTCCACCGAGCTGCTTCAGCCAGAGCTTGTCTTGACGGCTCCTGCCAGCTATCCCGTGGATGCTATCACGGAGGCTCAAAATTGCCACCTTATGACGCAGTGGATGAATATGAAGGTCAAGGCGGCTGTTGGCTCTGTTTGTCCTAATGAACCCGGCACAACTTTTCACTGTCGGCCGATTACAGAAGGATATGCTAAGGTGATGGTGGATGAAATAACGGAGGGATTTGAGGACCTCTCGCTTCACCACCCTACTGGAGAAGGGGAGACTCGGCTGGGTTCTGCTCTGAAGACTCCATGCCTATGGCGGAAGGAGCTCATCAACCTTCCAAACTGGACGCCTCCTCCTCCTCCGGCAAGTCAGGGGACTCTGCCTCCTCCACCGCCTCCTCCTCCGGCGAGTGATGATCAGGGCCCTCGGCCGGCTCCTTCTCCGGCGCGTGGCGGCACTCCGCCTCCTTCTCCGCCTGCGCCGGCGCGCCCGAGCAGCCAGCCTACTCCTTCTCCTCCTCGTCAGCAAGGGCGGAAGAGACCCGCCGCCGCTCCGGCAGCTGCTCCGGCACGTCGTAGTCCTTCTCCTCCGCCTCGTAAGCAAGTCAAGAAGACTGCCGCTCCGTCCGCTCTGAAGTCTCCAGAGAAGTTACCATACGAGATGAGCCCGGAGGAGAACGCGAGGATCGCGTGAACCGAGAAGGATGACTGGTTTCAAGGGTTGAAAGCACAGAGACATCCACCTCCGAAGGAGAAGGTAGAATCAGTGAAAGTGAAGCGCACTCTGGCTGCCCTGGCAAAACCACCCAAGTCTCCGCCGAAAGGCAACTATGAGCGCATTATTGCAAAGACATGGGCCGAAGCGTCGCAGTCGGGAAGTACAGTCAGTGATCAAAGGCTGAAAGAACGACGAGTAGCTGGGAAACAAATTGCGCAGCTCGGCGAACAAGCAAAGCAATCATGCCCCCCGCTCAAGGTGCCTAGCGTCGATCCGAGGATGGCGCCCGGTTATACCAATCTTGACGATTACCTGCCCGACGATGTAGATTATGATTTCCTGGACGTGCAGATACACAGATACGAGTACGGGAAGCCTCTCGTCAAAGATGAAAGATCTCTAACAACGATGATGCGAAGATTGCATGATTGGTACATGAAAACCTGCAGAGAGTCTGGGGGAGGAATACTTTGTATATGAGAGTAAACCGGAGCATGACCTGGTTGGAATTGAACTGTTGCATGTTCCATTTGAGGAGTTCTATCAGTTTTTCAATCAATTGGCCCTCGATAAAGCAACGGTCACCTGCTACTGTCTGTAAGTACTACTACTTTTGTCATTAAGTCTCTCTACATAGCTCAGCTCTTTCATTGCATGTATTTATAATTATCCTCACTATATTATACAGATTGAAGATCGCCGAATTGAAGAAAAGACAAATCGGTGATATTGGGTTCATTAACACAAATCTCATAGATGCAGTTCAGGTTAAAGATCATGCCGCAGAAACCGAGGCCAACTTGCTACGATCATTCAAAATAAATGAACACAAAAATATAATACTCTTTCCTTACAACTTCAAGTGAGTGTTGTCTTGTGCATATTCGGTTTCCCTTATATATTAGTCCAGGTTATAGTAATGTAATTGATGATTTATGCATGCGTGCACAGTTTCCACTATATTCTCCTGGAGATTAGGCTTGAGAAGGGAGTAGTAACTGTCTTGGACTCGAGACAAAAAGTTCCCCAGGAGTATGCGGACATGACTGAAATCCTCAAGAAGTAAGTTAAATCGATCATTATCCACCATATCAGCAAATTTGTTCATTTCCTGATATCAAGTAATTGTTTTCTTTTGTCTAGCAGTGTTTGGAGAAAATTCAGCACAAATTCCCCGGGACTCCCGAAGGAGCTGGAATTTAGATACCCGAAAGTAAGTACTATAATACCATGTTCCGCGCGTCTCCTAGCTATTGATTCAAGCACTAGTTTCATCAATACCATTTGGCATTCTTGCTTATCTTTTTGATTGACCTCTATTTCTTGTAAAGTGGTTGTGGCAGGAACAAGGGAATGATTTCTGTGGATACTACGTCTGCGAGTCCATCCGCCACACGACCTGTGAGCGGGGCGGGTACTCTGAGAAACAATATGAAGTGCGTAAGAAATAATATTCACAATTTTTGTTTATTACCATCATTTGTGTTGAGTTTCATTCATATATATATATATATATATATATATATATATATATATATATATATATATATATATATATATATATATATGTATTGACCCCCTTCTTCAAATTAGATGTTTCGACAGTGGAATGAACTCCTAGGACCAGATCGCATGCGAGCAATTCAAGAGGAATTGGCGGCATTCTTTCTTGACCACGTGATCGCTGAAGACGGACAATACTATGTGGACCATGCGTCCATAATTTAAGAGACTATATTTGTAAAAGAAAATTATTGTATATATGTAGCCGGTAGTGTCGGACGATAGATATACGAGAACTTGTTGTTCGACCAATCTCTCGGAGAAGGAGAGGTGGTCGATATCACTTCTCTC
The DNA here is from genome assembly GCA_032464435.1 of Aegilops umbellulata. NCBI lineage: Eukaryota > Viridiplantae > Streptophyta > Magnoliopsida > Poales > Poaceae > Aegilops > Aegilops umbellulata. The sequence goes on from CP136060.1 coordinate 439,851,448, forward strand.
TGTATGCATATATGTTCATGACGATCTTCTGTTTCCTTCATTTGCTTAGCTAGCTAGCATATGCCTAGTCTTCTCTATACGTATGTTTAGTACATAACGTCGACCAAGCACGGACATAAGAGAGGACACTTCTCTCTATTAATTAGCTATCTAGCTAACACAATATATGAAATACCTAAATTAACCACCCAAAACCCCCAAACCCCCTCCCCCCTATCAAAAAAAAACCAAAAAGCCCAGCCACAGAAATGTTGATGCGTGGATGCCTATTGGTCCCGGTTGGTGCTACCAACCGGGACCAAAGTCCCTCCTGCCTGGGCTCGGCGCACAGGCCACGTGGAGGCCCATCCGTCCCGGTTCTGGTTTGAACCGGGACTAAAGGGTGAGGGTATTAGTAACGACCCTTTAGTCCCGATTCAGGAACCGGGACTAAAGGCCCTTACGAACCGGGACAATAGGCCGGTTTTCTACTAGTGCTTGCAATGTGGCTTATCTAATAAAAGTACGAAGAGAAAAATAAATCTATGTTCTCCCAGCATTCTATGGTGCATGTTTTGCCCTGTTTGTGAGCAGAAGAATATGCAGGCTACTGTGAAAGTTAAGTTGTGCCTAACAATCAACATTCCAAGTTTCAAACAGGATATCATAGTTGTGTTGATTTCCGCGAATAGGTGCAACCTGTTGGCGGCGGCGGATGGCTTGGGCTCCGAGTCCAGCACCGCTGCGGCAGCCTCCCACTCCGTCTAAGTGTATGGGATGCAAAGAAGAATCCTGGAAAAATATGGGATACATGAACTATTCTGCAAGTTACAGAAGTACTGAAGCAAATTTAAAGAGAAAATAAAACTGTAAAATCTATAGAAGCATGACTGTATAAATACAAACTGGTAGATATGTACTTTATCATCATTCTAGAAAAAACTAAACTAAGTTTAATATCTCTACTCCTAATGGACGAGTTGGTTGACTAGTCCCACCATTTTCAACCGGTTTATTTTCAACCGGTTATTTTTCGTCTGGTTTTTTTGTCCCACCTCCCACCACCCCCTTCCATCGGTTTTCCTCTTCTCTCATCTGGTCGACAATACCCAACGTATTTATGGTAATCAATCACAATTAATCCACGTATGGCAAGGCTATAAACTCAGAAATCTCAACAATCCAGGTATGGTAAGGTCATGACTCATAAAATTTCGAATATGGTAATTATATGGTAATAAATTTAAATTATCCTAAAGGCTATCAATCCAGGTATGGCAAGGCCATAACTCAGAAATTTTTGAATACGGTAATTATATGGTAATAGATTTCAGTTACCTCAAAGGCTATCCTCTACTCATAATGGAGGAGTCTGCGGTCGTGATGGTTGGTTTCCTACTTTCGTTCGTCAGTCGTCGTCCCTTCCAATTATATCGCCGCACACGAAAAAGGAAACAGATCCCGTTTTCCGATCCTCTCCAAACCAAATCAATGAGGAAACAGATCCCGTTTTCCGATCCTCTCCAAACCAAATCAAATAGGAAACAGATCCCGTTTTCCGATCCTCTCCAAACCAAATCAATGATGGGGCACCCCTCAAAAGACAATCAACTCCCACATCCTTCGGGACTTCCGAGCGAGAGGTCTAACCTCTGCTCGCACGCAGCCCGCCGCCGCTTCCATTGCAGACTGCCGCCGTCCTTTCGATGGCTCGCTGCCGCCGCCACCGTCCCGCTCGCTGCTGGCGACCTTGCTCAGCGCCTCCCAACGCCACCTCCCCTGCCTTCGTAATGGCGAAGGGTCCGATTCCATGGACACAGATCTGGTAGAGTGGTAGTGTTGAGAGGAGACCAAAGAAGGAGTAGGCGAATCAAGAAGCGGCAGTTGCATCAAGTCAACTCCAAGTCACATGTACACTACTTATCTGGATTTTTGTCAATCCTCCTGATCGTGCTTACGCTTCTTGATTGCAACTTTTGTCTGGCCAGGTGAATTGAAACTGATTTGCGACTTGAAGTAGTAAACCAATATAGCTTCATAGTTTTGGCGTACTCAGATGAAGCGACAGGTTCAGCAAACATGCAGTTGCAGAAGTGTCTTGGCTGCTGGTCGTGTGGGGTTAATTAGCGCATGCATTGGCACAGCCATCCAGCTGCAACGACGTGCTTTTTGTTTGGAAAACTTTCTTTGGTCAAATATATGAGAATGCTCTTGGTGACCAAAATGCACTACTTCTCAATCTCTAGCTGGTTTACCTGTGTGATGTGTAAGTTTAGCTGACATGATGTTAAAATTGTAAGACAAGATCCTCAAAACCATGTTTACTATTTCAACAAAATTAGAGAAACTACCAGGATAAGCAATGCCTTGCTTGGTGCTGATTTCCCAAAATTAGCAAAAAAGAAATAAACCAAGTACTCCCTCCGTTTTTATTTGGCAAAAGAGAAATAATATATTACTTCATAACAAATTGCTAATCCTCATGCTATATTATTTATTATTATCATTATCTCTACTATTAATTGACAGTCACAAGTTTCCTATGGGCGTACGCATACGCCCGCTCCTGCGGAGGGACATCGTGCACGACACCATGGAAGATGTCATGGCTGGGTCTAACCCTGGCGTGATGCTCGAGAATGACAGGGAGTGCATTAATAACTCAATTTTTAAATTGATTCAGTGCGAAAAATTGGCTAAATTGCATTAATTAGAAGTAGGGATATTTAGAAGTAGGGATGCACTAAATTGCATTAATTAATTTGTTAGCCAATTCTTTATGCCTACAGATAATTAGAAGTAGGGATATTTTCCAATTAGTCAGATAATTAATTGATTTGGTTGGCAATTAATTAGGCATGTAGAGAAATAGGTAGGTCATTCATTTTTTGTGTACTTAATTAATTAAGCAAGCAATTAGTCATGGCGAATCATTTTGAAAGCGCTTGTGGGCAAAAACAATCAACGGGCTCTCAGTTACATTGCCAAGCACCAAGCACCGCTTGCCAACATGGACAACGGCCACCATGCGCTCGCGACATGGGCGACCTAGCATTCACCAAGATGGATGAAGTCTATGCTCCGCGGGATGTCCAATCGATGACGGTGGCTGAAATGTTCGTGGGTGAGCTAGGTGGTTCATGCTATAGTAAAAAGGAAGAGTGTTCCAAAAACAAGATGGACAAAGAACTGAAGCCAAAGTGGTGCATGGTGTTGGAGAAAGTAAGAGTGTTCCAAATAATAAGAGAAAAAAAGAAAGAAAGAGTATTCTAGGAAATAAGTAGGAACAAGAACTAAAGTTGCCGAGGAATGAGAAAGAAGAAGATGAGGCATCGATGATGAACACACTAATGTTGGCGTGGTGCTGGTTGGTGCCAATTAAATGGATTGGCGAAGAGGCATGGAGTTGAAGATGTAGGGAAATATGAAGAAGAGAAGAACGACAATTATCCCTTCTAGCATATGTGGGATGGAGGTGGAGCTTATTGGTGACTAGGAAAGATCGATGTAGTTATTTGTTGTTTTGTGTCAATAGTATGTGTTAGTTTAACCCACTCTATTATATCGTAAACAAGAAAATTTCATCCTTACTGCAAGGGCGCTACTCTGCGTCGGTCGACCGGCCGAGTCGCTCCGCCGGTCCACCCACGTCCCTTGGATGCGTGCATCCATAAACGTTGGATCTGGCAGTCACGCAAGACAGAAACCGCTGAATGCATGCAAAACTGAACCCGCTGAGCACATGCAAAAACAGAACCTGCGTCCGCCGCCCACATGGAACGCGCTATCATTGCCATGCATCATAGCTTTGCTTGTTGACTCGTGACGCTCAGCTTCCATGGATGCACTGTCCACCGTCGCAGTTCGTCGTGGCCGCCTTGAATCGCCGTGGAAACTTTCCGCCGTCGCCTCACGAGCACTCCGTCATCGGCAAACGCGTTGCCGGCGCCATGCGTCGCTGCTTTGCTCGTCAACTCGTGATGCCCCAGCCCCCCGTGAATGCCCCGCCCATCGTCACAGCTCATCGTCGTTGCCATGCATCACTGTCGCAACTCGCCGTCGTTGCCTCACGCAAAAAACTCGTTGTAACATGGCCTGTGTTGGTCCAGCAAATCATCTTGCCCGTCATAGCTTGCCGTCTCGCCAATTCCAGCAAATCATCTCTCCGATCCCAGCAAATAATCACCAGAAATTCTTAGCGACAAAAACTCTCGCCGGTCGCAGCAAAAAAGTCATCGGTCCCAGCAAAAATGACCGTCCAGCAAAAAAATGGCTTACTATCGTCTAGATGCAGCAAAAAATCTCAGCGGACGCCGGTCACAATAAAAATTCTCTCCGGTCCCAGCAAAAATGATCTTCGGTTCCAGCGACATAGCAAAAATTCTTGCCAGTCCATGCAAAACGACTCGCCATTTGTAGAAAAATAAGTTCACTGTCGTAGGTTGTAGCAAAAATTCACACTTGCCCTAGCAAACGATTCGCCAGTTGTAGCAAAAAAAAGTTTATTGTTGCCAGTAGCATAAAAAATACACACGGGTTCTAGCAAAACAACTCGCTGGTTGTAGCAAAAATGCACCACCATCACAGGTCACAGCAAAAAGTCACGCCGGTCCCGGCAAAACGAGTCACCGGTTGTAGCAAAAATGCCCTGCCGTCACATGTCGTAGCAAAAATTCACACAGGTCCTAGCAAAATGACTCGCCGGTTGTTGCTCAATGTAGTGCCGGATGCAACACGTCAACGCCTGTAGTAGCAAAATATGACACCCGTAGTAGCAAAAAAGAAAGTTGACGCCGTCAGTGTCCTTGTGAACGGTTGTAGCAAATGTCAACACCGGTAGTGGCAAAACACGACACCAGTTGCAGCAAAAATGCATGTCGACACTGTCGGTGTCCTTGTGAACCGTTGTAGCAAATGTCAACACCGGTAGTGGCAAAACACGACACGAGTTGCAGCAAAAATGCCCGTCGCCGCCGTCGGTGTCCTCATGAATGGTTGCAGCAATAGTCAACATGGTAGTAGCAAAAAACTATATCGGTTGCAGCAAAAGGCCGCCGCCGCCGTCACGGGTCTCGGTTCGTCATCAATGGTTCTTGCAATCGCCAATGCCAGTCGTAGCAAAAACGCAGACGGTTGCAGCAAAAATTTCTGTTCGTCAGATGCATCATTTATTTTGCCTGCGTGGCTCAGCTATGCAACAACGCGGCCATGGTTCTTCCAGCAAAAATCAATCAGCCGGTTCCAGCAAATACTCGTCATCGATCAGGGAGGTGGTCGGGCGGCCACTGCTTGTGATGAAGTGCGAGGTAGCAGATGAACAAGAGAGAGAGGAGAGATGGAGGAAGGAAAGGCTACAATGAATTAAAGAAATCAAGCGATGCGGTGGTTCTAGACATAGCCTAATGAGCATGTGCATTTGAGGGGTTAGTTGCACCGCACGATTTGGATGGATCTCGCGGCTTGCACGAGTCCGGCGTAGCGTTTGGCCGGCGCACCGGCTGCAAACATTTACCTTACTGCAATGCATGGCGAAGATGAGTTGGCTGTCCTCTCCTTTTAAAGGAGGTGGCGCCAGTGAGAGAGAAAACGAGAAATGTCTCGCTACGGCGGAAAATCTGTCAAGAATGAGAGGTTCTGACAGAAAAAGGGAAGGTGCATCATTAGATAGGGTTTTTGTGTTAAACCCGGATGTTACAGATATTGCGGATAGCCCGTAGCAACGCACGGGCGTTTCTCTACTCCTAATGGACGAGTTGGTTGAATAGTCCCACCATTTTCAACCGGTTTATTTTCAACCGGTTATTTTTCATCTGGTTTTTTGTCCCACCTCCCACCACCCCCTTCCATCGGTTTTCCTCTTCTCTCGTCTGGTCGACAATACCCAACGTATTTATATTAATCAATCACAATTAATCCACGTATGGCAAGGCTATAAACTCAGAAATCTCATAATCGAGGTATGGTAAGGTCATGACTCAAAAAATTTCGAATATGGTAATTATATGGTAATAAATTTAAATTATCCTAAAGGCTATCAACCCAGGTATGGTAAGGCCATAACTCGGAAAATTTTGAATACGGTAATTATATGGTAATAGATTTCAATTACCTCAAAGGCTATCCTCTACTCGTAATGGAGGAGTCTACGGTCGTGATGGTCGGTTTCCTACTTTTGTTCGTCAGTCGTCGTCCCTTCCAATTATATCGCCGCACACGAAAAAGGAAACAGATCCCGTTTTCCGATCCTCTCCAAACCAAATCAATGAGGAAACAGATCCCGTTTTCCGATCCTCTCCAAACCAAATCAATGAGGAAACAGATCCCGTTTTCTGATCCTCTCCAAACCAAATCAATGATGGGGCACCCCTCAAAAGAAAACCAACGCCCACATCCTTTGGGACTTCCGAGCGAGAGGTCTAACCTCTGCTCGCACGCAGCCCGCCGCCGCTCCCGTTGCAGACTGCCTCCGTCCTTTCGATGGCTCGCTGCCGCCGCCACCGTCCCACTCGCTGCTGGCCACCTTGCTCGGCGCCTCCCAACGCCACCTCCCCTGCCTCCGTAATGGCGAAGGGTCCGATTCCATGGACACAGATCTGGTAGAGTGGTAGTGTTGAGAGGAGACCAAAGAAGGAGTAGGCGAATCAAGAAGCGGCAGTTGCATCAAGTCAACTTCAAGTCACATGTACACTACTTATCTGGATTTTTGTCAATCCTCCTGATCGTGCTTACGCTTCTTGATTGCAACTTTTGCCTGGCCAGGTGAATTGAAACTGATTTGCGACTGGAAGTAATAAACCAATATAGCTTCATAGTTTTGGCGTACTCAGATGAAGCGACGGGTTCAGCAAACATGCAGTTACAGAAGTGTCTTGGCTGCTGGTCGTGTGGGTTTAATTAGCGCATGCATTGGCACAGCCATCCAGCTGCAACGGCGTGCTTTTTGTTTGGAAAACTTTCTTTGGTCAAATATATGAGAATGCTCTTGGTGACCAAAATGCACTACTTCTCAATCTCTAGCTGGTTTACCTGTGTGATGTGTAAGTTTAACTGACATGATGTTAAAATTGTAAGACAAGATCCTCAAAACCATGTTTACTATTTCAACAAAATTAGAGAAACTACCAGGATAAGCAATGCCTTGCTTGGTGCTGATTTCCCAAAATTAGCAAAAAAGAAATAAACCAAGTTCTCCCTCCGTTTTTATTTGGCAAAAGAGAAATAATATATTACTTAATAACAAATTGCTAATCCCCATGCTATATTATTCATTATTATCATTATCTCTACTATTAATTGATAGTCACAAGTTTCCTATGGGCGTACGCATACGCCCGCTCCTGTGGAGGGACATCGTGCACGACACCATGGAAGATGTCATGGCTGGGTCTAACCCTGGCGCGATGCTCGAGAATGCCAGGGAGTGCATTAATAACTCAATTTTTCAATTGATTCAGTGCCAAAAATTGGCTAAACTGCATTAATTAGAAGTAGGGATGCACTAAATTGCATTAATTAATTTGTTAGCCAATTCTTTATGCCTACAGATAATTAGAAGTAGGGATATTTTACAATTAGTCAGATAATTAATTGATTTGGTTGGCAATTAATTAGGCATGTAGAGAAATAGGTAGGTCATTCATTTTTTGTGTACTTAATTAATTAAGCAAGCAATTAGTCATGGCGAATCATTTTGAAAGCGCTTGTGGGCAAAAACAATCAACGGGATCTCAGTTACATTGCCAAGCACCAAGCACCGCTTGCCAACATGGACAACGGCCACCATGCGCTCGCGACATGGGCGACCTAGCATCACCAAGATGGATGAAGTCTATGCTCCGCGGGATGTCCACTCCATGATGGTGGCCGAAATGTTCGCGGGTGAGCTAGGTGGTTCATGCTATAGTAAAAAGGAAGAGTGTTCCAAAAACAAGATGGACAAAGAACTGAAGCCAAAGTGGTGCATGGTGTTGGAGAAAGTAAGAGTGTTCCAAATAACAAGAGAAAAAAAGAAAGAAATAGTATTCTAGGAAATAAGTAGGAACGAGAACTAAAGTTGCCGAGGAATGAGAAAGAAGAAGATGAGGCATCGATGATGAACACACTAATGTTGGCGTGGTGCTGGTTGGTGCCAATTAAACGGATTGGCGAAGAGGCATGGAGTTGAAGACGTAGGGAAATATGAAGAAGAGAAGAACGACAACTATCCCTTCTAGCATATGTGGGATGGAGGTGGAGCTTATTGGTGACTAGGAAAGATCGGTGTAGTTATTTGTTGTTTTGTGTCAATAGTATGTGTTAGTATAACCCACTCTATTATATCGCAAACAAGAAAATTTCATCCTTACTGCAAAGGCGCTACTCTGCGCCAGTCGACCGGCCGAGTCGCTCCGCCGGTCCACCCGCGTCCCTTGGATGCGTGCATCCGTAAACGTTGGATCTGGCAGTCACGCAAGTCAGAAACCGCTGAATGCATGCAAAACTGAACCCGCTGAGCACATGCAAAAACAGAACCTGCGTCCGCCGCCCACATGGAACGCGCTATCATTGCCATGCGTCATAGCTTTGCTCGTTGGCTTGCGACGCTCAGCTTCAATGGATGCACTGTCCACCGTCGCAGTTCGTCGTGGCCGCCTTGAATCGCCGTGGAAACTTTCCGTCGTCGCCTCACGAGCTGTCCATCATCGGCAAACGCGTTGCCGACGCCATGCGCCGCTGCTTTGCTCGTCAACTCGTGATGCCCCAGCCCCCCGTGAATGCCCCGCCCATCGTCGCAGCTCGTCGTCGTTGCCATGCATCACTGTCACAACTCGTCGTCGTTGCCTCACGCAAAAAGCTCGCTGTAACATGGCCTGTGCTGGTCCAGCAACTCATCTTGCCGTCATAGCTTGCCGTCTCGCCAATTCCAGCAAATCATCTCTCCGATCCCAGCAAATAATCACCAGAAATTCTTAGCGACAAAAACTCTTGCCGGTCGCAGCAAAAAAGTCATCGGTCCCAGCAAAAATGACCGTCCAGCAAAAAAATGGCTTACTATCGTCTAGATGCAGCAAAAAATCTCAGCGGACGCCAGTCACAATAAAAATTCTCTCCGGTCCCAGCAAAAATGATCTTCGGTTCCAGCGACATAGCAAAAATTCTTGCCAGTTCAAGCAAAACGACTCGCCATTTGTAGCAAAATAAGTTCACTGTCGTAGGTTGTAGCAAAAATTCACACTTGCCCTAGCAAACGATTCGCCAGTTGTAGCAAAAAAAAGTTTATTGTTGCCAGTAGCATAAAAAATACACACGGGTTCTAGCAAAACAACTCGCTGGTTGTAGCAAAAATGCACCACCATCACAGGTCACAGCAAAAAGTCACGCCGGTCCTGGCAAAACGAGTCGCCGGTTGTAGCAAAAATGCCCTGCCGTCACATGTCGTAGCAAAAATTCACACCGGTCCCAGCAAAACGACTCGCCGGTTGTTGCTCAATGTAGTGCCGGATGCAACACGTCAACGCCTGTAGTAGCAAAAAATGACACCCGTAGTAGCAAAAAAGAAAGTTGACGCCGTCAGTGTCCTTGTGAACGGTTGTAGCAAATGTCAACACCGGTAGTGGCAAAACATGACACCAGTTGCAGCAAAAATGCCTGTCGACACTGTCGGTGTCCTTGTGAACCGTTGTAGCAAATGTCAACACCGGTAGTGGCAAAACACGACACGAGTTGCAGCAAAAATGCCCGTCGCCGCCGTCGGTGTCCTCATGAACGGTTGCAGCAATAGTCAACATGGTAGTAGCAAAAAACAATATCGGTTGCAGTAAAAGGCCGCCGCCGCCGTCACAGGTCTCGGTTCGTCATCAATGGTTCTTGCAATCGCCAATGCCAGCCGTAGCAAAAACGCAGACGGTTGCAGCAAAAAGTTCTGTTCGTCGGATGCATCATTTATTTTGCCTGCGTGGCTCAGCTATGCAACAACGCGGCCATGGTTCTTCCAGCAAAAATCAATCAGCCGGTTCCAGCAAATTCTCGTCATCGATCAGGGAGGTGGTCGGGCGGCCACTGCTTGTGATGAAGTGCGAGGTAGCAGATGAACAAGAGAGAGAGGAGAGATGGAGGAAGGAAAGGCTACAATGAATTAAAGGTTATATATAAGGAAAGAAAGTCCTTAAAAAAAGAAATCAAGCGATGCGGTGGTTCTAGACATAGCCTAATGAGCATGTGCATGTGAGGGGTTAGTTGCACCGCACGATTTGGATGGATCTCGCGGCTTGCGCGAGTCCGGCGTAGCGTTTGGCCGGCGCACCGGCTGCAAACATTTACCTTACTGCAATGCATGGCGAAGATGAGTTGGCTGTCCTCTCCTTTTAAAGGAGGTGGCGCCAGTGAGAGAGAAAATGAGAAATGTCTCGCTACGGCGGAAAATCCGTCAAGAATGAGAGGTTCTGACAAAAAAAGGAAAGGTGCATCATTGGATAGGGTTTTTGTGTTAAACCCGGATGTTACAGATATTGCGGATAGCCCATAGCAACGCACGGGCGTTCTGCTAGTAGTCCTATGTTTGCCAGAATTCTACAATGCTTAAATAAAAGTCTGGAACATTAGTATGATTATTTGGACTTTTTGTGGAACCTGAAGCTAGTTCTCAGGGTTGTCCCTCGTCTCAAAGCACAGATATGTGGATACATTTTTCTATATATATAAAGTAATGAATTTTCATATGATGAATACCCTTGTATTGACCTTCAGGCACGCATAGCATAATTTGATAGTCTGGCAAGGGTTCAAACATCACAAATTACAACTCACAAGCTCTAAAGTTCTCAAATCAATCACAACCAGTTCATAAAAAATAGTAGCTAATTAAGGTTTCTGGCAACCCTACTGAAAGGAATACCTGTAGCATAGATTTTTTTTCAATAATAGCATCAAGCTTGTCCTTATCAAGTTCTCATATCCAAAAATCACACGAGATGTATCTCTTAGACTGCATTGCTGGCTACCCCATTAGCAGATAGAGCCCCTGTTTTTTATGCTCTGCTTGAGCTGGAGCTCACATCCAAAATGTTGCTTGCTCGATAGAAGTACTATCCCAAGTCATGGCTGATCTGAACGGAAAAGGGAAAAGCAAATAAATCAAACAGCGGCACCGATTGGGGATGGGTGGAGAGGGAGAGGAGAGTGAAAAGAACACTCACCGCCCGGGGAGGGAAAGCACCAGCAGTCAACGGCCAGATCCTTCTTCAAACGAACCGGCGAGCGCAGATCGGAGGAAGCCCATGGCGTGGCGGCGGTGGTGGCGGCCCCTGGGTGACGACTGACGAGCGAGGGTGCGAGTGCTCTCTCTCGCAGGTGACCCACCTCTCCCTCCCTCCCTCTCTCAGCCCCGGATCTGAGAGGGATGGCGGCGTCCACCACCGCGCCTTGGCCTCTCCCCGAACTCCAGCGCACAAGCTAGGGTTAGAAGTGTTCGGGGCCTAAGCAGTGGGGGTGCAGGAGGATGAAGGAGACAGGTGACATCGTGCTGGAGACGGCGGGTGGTCGGCGGCGTGCGGGCTGCTAGCTAGCGGGCGGCGGCGGAGGGAGTGCATGAGAGGATTTAGGTTTGGGGGATTTTGATTTGGTCATGGCACCCGTTGAAGGCCGAATGAAAAAATAGGAAGGAGAGTCTTGGCGCTAAGTTTTTGGCCCGTGCACGCGCAAAGACGGGCCGGCCCAATTGGTAATGAACAATCGGTCGGCATTAATCGCCGACCAACAGTATGATGGAGATACGAGCTTTCCCGGCCGATTGTCCAACGTGAAACATTCCAGTATTGCCGACCGACAGTTGGACTCGATACATCAGTATTACCGACCAAAAGTTAGATAGAAGTTTTCCCGACCAACAGTCTGTTGGTAAAATTGACTTTTTCCAACACACATCAGTAGGGAAATCTAGTGCGTGGTGTAGTGCGTTGAATACTAAGAAAAAATTGGAGCTTGATTATTGTTTTGAGATATGAAGATGGTGATATTAGAGTCATGCTAGTCGAGTAGTTGTGAATTTAAAGAATACTTGCGTTAAAGTTTATGATTCCCGTAGCATGCACGTATGGTGAACCGTTATGTGATGAAGTCGGAGCATGATTTATTTATTGATTGTCTTCCTTATGAGTGGCTGTCGGGGATGAGCGATGATCTTTTCCCACCAATCTATCCCCCTAGGAGCATGCGCGTAATACTTTGCTTTGATAACTTCTAAATTTTCGCAATAAGTATATGAGTTCTTTATGAATAATGTTGAGTCCATGGATTGTACACACTTTTCCCTTCCTTCCACCATTGCTAGCCTCTCTAATACCTCACACTTTTTGCCGGTATCATACACCCACCATATATCTTCCTCAAAACAGCCACCATACCTACCTATCATGGCATTTCCATAGCCATTCCGAGATATATTGCCATGCAACTTTCCGCCGTTCCTTTTATTATGACATGCTCCATCATTGTCATATTCGTAGCATGATCATGTAGTTGACATCGTATTTGTGGCAAATCCACCGTTCATAATTCTTTCATACATGTCACTCTTGATTCATTGCACATCCCGATACACCGCCGGAGGCATTCGTATAGAGTCATACTTTGTTCTAAGAATCGAGTTGTAATTGTTGAGTTGTAAGAAAAATAAATGTGTGATGATCATCATTTTTTAGAGCATTGTCCCAAGTGAGGAAAGGATGATGGAGACTATGATTCCCCCACAAGTCGGGATGGGACTCCGGATGAGAAAAAAGGCCATTAAAAAAAGAGAAAAGGCCCAAATAAAAAATGAGAGAAAAAGAGAGAAGGGACAATGTTACTATCCTTTTACCACACTTGTGCTTCAAAGTAGCACCATGATCTTCATGATAAAGAGTCTCCTATGATATCATTTTCATATACTAGTGGGAATTTTTCATTATAGAACTTGGCTTGTATATTCCAATGATGGGCTTCCTCAAAATGCCCTAGGTCTTCGTAATTCGGCGAAGAGATGGTGATACAAGGGCAATATGGACGATAGATATAGGTTTTTGTAAACTGAAAATACAAAAACAGCAAGGAAGCGAGCGGTAAAAGTGAGCGTAAACGGTATTGCAATGGTAGGAAACAAGGCCTAGGGTTCATACTTTCACTAGTGCAAGTCCTCTCAACAAGAATAACATAATTGGATCATATAACTATCCCTCAACATGCAACAAAGGGTCACTCCAAAGTCATTAATAGCGGAGAACAAACAAAGAGATTATGGTAGGGTACGAAACCACCTCAAAGTTATTCTTTCCAATCAATCCGTTGGGCTATTCCTATAAGTGTCACAAACAGCCCTAGAGTTCGTACTAGAATAACATCTTAAGATACAAATAAACCAAAACCCTAATGTCACCTAGATACTCCAATGTCACCTTAAGTATCCGTGGGTATGATTATACGATATGCATCACACAATCTCATATTCATCTATTCAACCAACACATAGAACCTCAAAGAGTGCCCAAAGTTTCTACCGGAGAATCACGACGAAAACGTGTGCCAACCCCTATGCATAGGTTCATGGGCGGAACCCACAAGTTGATCACCAAAACATACATCAAGTGAATCAATAGAATAACCCATTGTCACCACGGTTATCCCACGCAAGACATACATCAAGTGTTCTCAAATCTTTAAAGACTCAATCCGATAAGATTACTTCAAAGGGAAAACTCAATCCATTACAAGAGAGAACAGGGGGAGAAGAAACATAAGATTCAACTATAATAGCAAAGCTCGCGATACATCAAGATCGTGCCAAATCAAGAACACGAGAGAGAGAGAGAGAGAGAGAGAGAGAGAGAGAGACCAAACACATAGCTACTGGTACATACCCTCAGCCCCGAGGGTGAACTACTCCCTCCTCGTCATGGAGAGCGTCGGGGTGATGAAGATGGTGACCAATGAGGGTTCCCCCTCTGGCAGGGTGCCGGAACAGGGTCCCGATTGGGTTTTGGTGGCTACAGAGGCTTGCGGCGGCGGAACTCCCGATCTAATCTCCGTTCTGGAAGTTTTAGGGTATGTGAGTATATAAGGGTGCAGGAAGTACATCGGTGGAGCTTCGGGGGCCCCACGAGGCAGGGGGCGCGCCCCCCCACCCTCGTGAGCACCCCCCTTATCTCCTGACGTGGGGTCCAAGTCCATCTGGTAGCTTTCCTTCCAGAAATAACTTCTCCAGTTGATTTCGTTCCGTTTCGACTCCGGTTGATATTCCTTTTCTTCGAAACACTGAAGTAGGCAAAAAACAGCAAATCTGGGCTGGGCCTCCGGTTAATAGGTTAGTCCCAAAAAAAATAATATAAAAGTGGATAATAAAGCCCAATATTTCCCAAAGCAGTAGATAATATAGCATGGAGCAATCAAAAATTATTCACTTTTATATTATTTTTGGGACTAACCTATTAACCGGAGGCCCAACGTATCTATAATTTTTGATTGCTCCATGCTATATTATCTACTGTTTGGGCAATATTGGGCTTTATTTTTCACTTTTATATTATTTTTGGGACTAACCCATTAACCGGAGGCCCAACCCAGATTTGCTGTTTTATGCCTATTTCAGTGTTTCGAAAAAAAGGAATATCAAACGGAGTCGAAACGGAATGAAATCAACTGGAGAAGTTATTTTTCGAAGGAAAGCTAACGGATGGACTTGGACCCCACGTCAGGAGCCAAGGGAGGTTGAGGGAGTCCTGGATTAGGGGGTGTTCGGATAGCCTAACTATACCTTCAGCCGGACTCCAGGACTATGAAGATACAAGATTGAAGACTTCGTCCCGTGTCCGGAAGGATCTTTTCTTGGCATAGAAGGCAAGCTAGGCATGCGGATATTCGATATCTCCTACCATTGTAACCGACTCTGTGTAACCCTAACCCTATCCGGTGTCTATATAAACCGGAGGGTTGTAGTCCGTAGGACAACCATCATCATACACAATCATACCATAGGCTAGCTTCTAGGGTTTAGCCTCCTTGATCTCGTGGTAGATCCACTCTTGTACTACCCATATCATCAATATTAATCTAGCAGGAGTAGGGGTTTACCTCCACCGAGAGGGCCTGAACCTGGGTAAAATAAAGTGTCCCTTGTCTCCTGTTACCATCCAACCTTGACGCACAGTTCGGGACCCCCTACCCGAGATCCGCCGGTTTTGACACCGACATTGGTGCTTTCATTGAGAGTTCCTCTGTGTCGTCGCGATCAGGAAGGATGCCTCTTCCCGTCTTTAAAGACGGCGCCATTACGAAAGGAGCCTTGGTTGTCGGCCAAACTCTCCGACTAGGTGGTTTTCTCGCAACCGCCTGTTCGGCTGTTGCGTCGACGGTGACCTCCCGGGTCATCGAAAGCAACCTCCAAGTCGGCTCAGAACTCGCCGAGCAATTGGATCCGATGGAGCTCTCTTCTGTAAACGAGCTCCTGAATCGTATCGCCGCACTGGGCGTCGCCACAAATTATGACCAGGTTGGGCTTAAACCCGATCTGAGAGGAATTAACTCTCCCCAGGTCACCCACCACGTTGCTGTGGTGGAAACACAATGCGGCGACCCTTCATCTATCTTAAAGACTAGCTACGTCCGAGTCCCCGAACCCTCCATGCCGGATATCCGCGGAGGGGAGGATACAATCCAAGACCCGAGCTTAAAATCGGGCAAATCGGATAACATCCAAGACTCCGGATCTCAGAATCCGGAAGTTCTTCGGCCTCCGAACAACAAACTGGGCGAGGTCTCAGATTCAACGACACCCGCCCACCCGATCTTAACCGATCTTTCCCAAATCAGGCAAATGCCCGAAGAAACAGTACATCATTACTGGGCTAGATTCCTCCTGGTTATGAACAGGATAAAGGACTGCCGCGAGGGAGACGCAATTTCAATCCTCTGCAGTAACTGCACGGACAAGGGAATACTCAATGCCATAAGCCGTCGTAATATTACACGCTTTGCTGACCTAGCGTCCATAGTACAAAAATACTGTGCCATGGAAAGTGCTCGGAAAACCGAAATTGAATTTTGGGATAATCCGGCCCTCAATAGCAATCCCGTCCGAATCAAGAGGGCGCACCGCAGTAAGGCGCCCGGACTAAACGCTAAAAAATCAAAACCCTCTAGGGGGCATGGAACCGTACTGGAAAAGTGGCTAGATGGACCCTGCAAGATTCACAGTGCAGAGGACGCCACCCCAACTCACGGCCTCAGGGCATGTTGGATACTCCGGCAGGTGGCCAAAATTGGCGAGGACCTCCTAATTCCAGAGGTCAAAGGAAACCAGCCCGAGAATTTCAGTTCAGTTCTCACAGTCTTTGAGACTTTCGCATCAAATAACATGCGAAAAAGAACACTCCGCAGCCTCACTGAAGTCTATCAAGTAGCGACAATAAACCCATGGAGTAATACTGCTATCACCTTCGACGCGAGTGACGAGCCTAAAATTCGAGCAGCCAGAGCACCAGCCGCATTGGTCCTCAGTCCCATAGTGGACGGCTGTCGCCTCGCAAAGGTACTCATGGACGGAGGCAGTGGATTGAACCTCATTTACGAGGAAACCCTCCAAAAGATGGAAATAGACTGGAACCGCATTGAGCGAAGCAGCACAACCTTTAGAGGAATAATCCCCAGTCAGGAAGCGCGCCGCACCGGAAAGATCACACTAGATGTGGTATTCGGCACGCCGGATAATTACAGGTCCGAACAGATCACGTTCCAGGTGGCCCCGTTCAAAAACGGATATCACGCTATACTAGGACGGGAGACTTTCACAATTTTTCAAGCCATACCCCATTACGGGTACATGAAGCTTAAAATGCCTGGGCCAAACGGAATTATCACCCTCGCTAGTGATCCGGACATAGCACTCCGCGCCGAGAACAAGACAGCCGCATTGGCCCTCGAGGCACTATCCGAAACCTTAGCGGCCGAAGAACTGACTGCGCTGCGATCCACGGTCAATAGGGATGACGTGATACTCGATAAGAGATCCAAATCCACATCCTTCAAACCAGCGGACGAAATAGTCAAATTCCAGGTCCACCCAACGGACCCCAATAAAACAGCCTCCATCGGGGCACAACTGAACCCTGATGTAGACGCCGCACTGCGAGAGTTCCTACGAGAGAACTGGGACATTTTCGCTTGGCACCCCTCAGACATGCCAGGAATCCCACGCAGTTTGGCCGAACACAGCCTAAACATCCAGAAAGGATTCAAACCTGTCAAACAGGCTCTTCGGCGTTTCTCCGAACCAAAGAGACAGGCTATGGGAGAGGAGCTAGCCAAGTTATTGGAAGCCGGATTCATTAGAGACATAAAACACCCGCACTGGCTAGCAAACCTGGTGATGGTACCAAAGAAGGACAAATCCTAGCGCCTGTGTGTCGATTTCAAAGACCTTAATAAGGCTTGCCCAAAGGATCCCTTCCCCCTCCCTCGAATAGATCAAATCATCGATGCCACTGCAGGACACGATTCGTTGTGCTTCCTCGGCACATACTCCGGTTACCATCAAATCAAGATGGCAGAATCAGACCAAGCCGCAACAGCATTCGTCACACCATACGGCCCATTTTGCTTCAACACAATGCCCTTTGGGCTAAAAAACGTCGGCGCAACATATCAGCGCATGATTCAAACATGTCTGGCAAACCAGATCAGCAAAACAGTGGAGGCATATGTAGATGATGTGGTCGTTAAATCAAGACATGTCGAATCTCTAGTAGACGACTTGAGGCTCACATTCGACAACCTCCGAAAATACGACATTAAGCTCAATCCGGAAAAATGCGTTTTCGGCGTTCCAGCCGGAAAGCTCCTGGGCTTCATTGTATCCGGTAGAGGAATTGAAGCAAATCCAGCTAAAATCCGAGCTCTGTCACAATTGGATGTCCCAAAAGACCTCAAACAAATACAGAAACTCACCGGATGCGTGGCGGCTTTAAGCCGCTTTATCTCCCGCCTGGGAGAAAAGGCATTGCCCCTTTACCGCCTCCTTAGGCGCACCGAACACTTCGAGTGGACAGACGCTGCCACAGCCAGACTCGAGGAAATAAAGGCCATCTTGGCAACAAGCCCAGTCCTGGCCGCGCCGAACACTGGCGAACCCATGCTATTGTACATTGCCGCAACCCATCAAGTTGTTAGCGCAGTACTCGTCGTCGAGCGGGCAACGGACGGACACAAACTCCCCCTTCAAAGGCCGGTTTACTACGTGTCCACTGTCCTCACACCATGCAAATCACGGTACCCGCATTACCAAAAGATCGCCTACGCGGTGTTTATGGCATCCGGGAAGCTACGACACTACTTTCAAGAGTGTCCTATAACAGTAGCCTCGGAAGTACCACTCAACGATATTATCAACAACCGCGATGCAACGGGCCGGATAGCAAAATGGGCCATAGAGCTCCTCCCGTTCGACATAACCTACAAACCACGGCGAGCCATTAAATCGCAAGTCCTAGCCGACTTCGTCGCCGAATGGACAGAGGCCGAACTCCCTAAAGAGTACGGCACATATTCAAACTAGATCATGCATTTCGACGGCTCCAAAATGTTGGCCGGATTAGGGGCTGGCGTCGTTTTGACGTCCCCTACAGGGGACACAGTCCAATATGTACTCCAAATTATGTACACGGACTCCAACAATGCAGCCGAATAGAGGCCCTTCTACATGGTCTCCGGATGGCAGTATCCATGGGCATCCAACGCCTGGAAGTACGTGGGGACTCAAACCTCGCGATATCCCAAATAAATGGCGACTTCGACGCCAAAGACCCAAAAATGGCAGCTTATCGCAATGCCGTCCTGAAAATGTCAGTTCGGTTCGAGGGACTGGAGTTTCACCATATAGCCCGAGAAAACAATCAGGCAGCAGACGTCCTGGCACGCATCGGAGCAAAACGAGATGCGGTCCCCCCCCCCCCAACATCTTCTTAGAAAGATTATTCAAGCCATCTGTAGCATGGGAGGGGGAGCCCTCGGACAACAGTCCGGACATAACCGCACAACCCGACGCCGAACAATCCGACATAATCGGAGGCCCTGCCACCGAAATCACACCTTCAGCCCACGTAATAATGGCAGTCATCGCCCCGTGGACAGAACCATTCCTAGCCTACCTTACTAGGCAGGAACTCCCAAAGGACCAAAACGAGGCACGCTGCATAGTGCGGCGATCTAAATCCTATAAAGTCCACGATGGAGAGCTATATAAGAAAAGCACTACAGGAGTCCTTCAAAGATGTATCTCCGAAGAGGAAGGGCGGAGTCTATTGGCTGAAATTCATGCCGGACTCAGGGGCCACCACGCGGCAGCTCGGTCCCTGGTAAGCAAGGCTTTCCGTACGGGCTTCTATTGGCCGACGGCCCGAGCAGACGCTCATGACTTAGTCAAACGATGCGTCAGTTGCCAGCTCTTTGCAAATCCAAGCCATATGCCGCCCAACGCCCTCCGAACCATCCCCATCACTTGGCCTTTCACGGTCTGGGGGCTTGATATGGTGGGACCCCTTAAGGGTGGAACCCACAAGAAAAAATACTTATTGGTCATGGTGGATAAATTCACCAAATGGATAGAAGCCAAGCCTGTTAAGACGGCCGAATCCGGACCTGTGATAGACTTCATATCCGGGGCCGTACACCGTTACAGTGTCCCCCACAGCATTATCACCGGTAACGGCACAAAATTCACCTCTGACGAAGTAAAGCTGTGGTGCAAAAACATGGGCATTAAGCTCGATTTTGCTTCTGTCTATCACCCACAAACTAACGGTCAGGTCGAATGTGCAAATGGTCTCATCATGAGCGGTATCAAACCCAGACTAGTGCGGTCCCTAAAGGAATCCAATACGCACTGGGTAGAGGAGCTCGACTCCGTACTCTGGGGGCTGCAAACCACGCCGAATCGTACCACCGGATTCACACCATTCTTTATGGTGTACGGCGCAGAGGCAGTTCTGCCCTGCGATATAATTCATGACTCACCTCGAGTGCGCATGTACGAAGAAAGAGAAGCCGAGCTTGATCGGCAGGACAACCTGGACGCCTTAGAAGAGGAGCGCGACGTGGCTAAAGCCCGTTCCGCATTTTATCAATAGCAGGCTCGAAGATATCAAAGCAGAGAAGTACGAGCCAAAAATTACAACGGCGAACTAGTCCTACGCCTGCCGGATAAGAAAAAGGACAAACTCAAGCCCAAATGGGAAGGTCCCTTCATAATTGACCAAGTCCTGACTGGTGGAGCATACCCCCTGCGAGATGCATCGGATAACCGACTCAAGCCGAACCCATGGAACGCCGCAGGTCTCCGAAGATTCTATGCCTAGCGCCGGACTCGGGGTTTGTCTCCTTCCTCTGTCCACTTTTATATATATTTTTCTGTTTTTTCTCCCCCCACTCTTTCCTTTTATAGCCCTTAAAGGCTCACCATGTGACGCGCCACTCGCGCTCCTTAAACCTGGGGGCTTCTCTAACAGAAGCTTGTTTATATGGGTTTCACGCCCAACGCATGCGTCAGGCTTCCGCATGCACCTTTTCTTCACTTTTTTATGCATCGATATGACTTAAGTTTTGGACAAGCTGGGTTGCCTGGCTCCTGTGCTTACCCCTACGTTCCCGATTGTTCGACTAGGCGGTAAAGGGAGCACCTCTGCGATTGTTACTGCCGAATAAGCCGGATGTGTACCTCAGACTGGGTGAAGCCAAAAGCTAGCGTTCTTAAGGGAATATTCGGTCGGTGAACTAAAGATGAACCTTTTTTACTTATACATGCCCCCAGATGTTTTCCTGCACTTGTAGTCCGGACATGCACTTCAGGGCACGCCACCCCAGCGAAAGGAACCCTTAACGGAACTATTCTCTCTGGAAGATGTTTCTTACTAACCATGTAATATAACATAACTAGTTGGGCACTTGTCTGATAAAGCACTAATGACCCCTACGCCTGGTCTCCACGCATACCTCGGTTCTTATATAACCGTTATGGTATTCGGACACACTCCGGACCGTCAGGTCCCGAGGTCGAAGCGAAAAGGTCGGCAACGACAAACGATCTACAATCCGGCTAGAAGGCATTACACATGTCAATTATAAATTACATAGTCATCCCGACTGATTGTATTCCTCTTCTATACCATCTAACAGGCTGTCTAATTTACAGTCCTGCTGGGAATACTTTGCGGCCAATTCTACCTGGCCATACACTAAGCTCACAGGGATCTCCTTCCCGTCAGGCCCCACCGGTCCAACCTCGGCCATGTGATTGGGGTCAGACTTCATAAAGCGGGTCTTCACCATGGCCCAAGCCTCCCTAGCACCCTGCCGGCAGGCCGATATCTTCCGCAATCGGAAGCGCCGCCGAGCTCCCTTCAACTTCTCCGCAAGTTCTCCAAGGCCCTCGGGTACGGAGAGGGCAGGCCACAAGGCTTGGGCAATACCTCGCATCGCCTGCCGAACTCGTTCGTGCAGTTGCAAGAGTTCGGGAAGAAGATCGCCCGTTGAACTGGGCATCTCCTATGCAGGACGACCTGTCAGCATACCTACAGACATAACTCTGTTAGTCGTCTTCCTCGCCGAACTCCTTTTTCAAGAGTTCGCTTAAGCACTTACTAAAAATGCCGCGTCGAAGTCGCTGATTCCCCTTATTGGAGTCCGACAGCTGGCCACGAACATCTTTTAGTTCAACATCCAGCCTGGTGTTGGCATCCTAGAGATCATTCTTCTCCCGCCTCACCTTTGTTAGCACGCTTTCACCAGACTCTAACCGGTGTAGAAGTTGTTGCCTGTCCGGATCGAGTCCGGCGCCATCTATAATACAATTTGTCAGATTGGCACTTAAATCCGTACAATACTAAATATTCTAGAGTATTTTTTACCTGCAGGGGTCTCTTTAGACCCTCCTGCTGCCGTTCGTGCGGCCTCTAGTTGGGCCCTGCACCTTTCCAGCTCCTGGGATAGCGCGGTATTCTTCTCGGTAAGAAACTGCATGTTATATGATTCTCGAATCAGTTATTTCCACTGCTTCAAGTCTCGGGGGCTACTGGCATATCTATATTTACCAAAATTTTCTTACCCGTATGTCTTTTACATACTGCTCCGTGGCTCTGGCTAAACCATTTTGAGCGGCACGGAGGTATGCGTCACCTGAATTAAAGGCATTTAAAGCCTCCTGGGAGAAACAAGCGTCGCGAAGAACTGTCCAGCGACGCCTGTGGTTCATGGCACTCTCCACCTCGGAATTGGTGGCAGACAGCCTGTCCGCATCCTCTGATGGAGGAGCGTCCGGTGTGTGCCTTGTGCCGACCTCCGCCTCCGGGCCGGGCGTTGGAGTCTGGCTGGTGGAGGCGCGGTGGGCAACTTCTCCGGATATAGTCCGGCGAGGTCTCTTCGTCCTGAAGATAGCACGAATGTTAATATACCCGGGAGGAGTAAAACACCAGGGAAAAATAGAGGGTACGCCATACCTTTGCTCGGGCACCTCAGACCGGACTACGTTCCTTTTTGCCCCACGGGGCCCTACGGCCCCCCGCCGGTTAGCTGCAGCGGAGTCGGCTTCCCCCCTCGGGAATCTCCCCTACAAAACACGATTGTTGTCAGAACAACCAAACCCATGAAAACGGAATCCCTCTTCAGGGGATAAAGCTCCGGTATTTGTCACCTGGGAGGCCGGGATCAACCCTAGGTAATCAGCTATAATAGCTACCAAGGTATCATCCTTGCTTAGCTGATGAAACACTCCGTCGATGAAATCCACCGCTAAGTCCGGATCCTCTTCGGAGTCCGGATCGAGGGACCGTTCTGGGTCCTCTGGCTGTGGAGGACGGTCGTTTATGTTTTTTACCTCCTGGCGCAGGTCCTGCATTGAAGTCGTTAGACTGCCTATTTAATCATGGGAATGTAAAATGAACAGGGAAGTACGACTGTCCGCTTACCCAATTCGGAGGACTATACATGGAAAATCCGCCTTGCGGGTTGATGCGGAGGAATTCCTCTTCTTCTCCCTTGTACAAAGAGGATAAAATCTTCATTAAAGCAGCAGGCGAGTCCGGCCCCTTACGGCTGTAACGGGTGGCGTCATCCTCCCCGTTGAAATCCCACATGGGGTGGCTTCTGTATTGGAGCGGCTGCACTCCTCGCATAATGCATATGGCCATGACTTTAATCATGGTTAGTCCGGAATGAGCCAGTAGCTTAATCCGGCCCATTAAGTAAAGGACGTCTCTGTCATTCTCTCTCTGAGAGCTCCGAGGGCGCCAGCTCAGGCGTTTCTTCAGGGGAGCATTGTTGAACTCAGGGAGACCGGCCCGGATAGGGTCCGGCAGGGGGACGTCATCTATGTAGAACCATTCTGAAGGCCAGTCCTCGGACGCCTTCTTTGGGGTTCCGGACGGGTATCCGGTCCCGGCGATGCGCCATACTTCGGCTCCGCCCACTTGATATATAGACCCCTCTTGGGAACGGGGCACCAGGCAGAATATCTTCTTCCACAGCGCAAAATGAGCCTCGACGCCTAAAAATAGCTCGCAGAGAGCGACGAAGCCCGCGATGTGTAACACGGAACCGGGCGTAAGGTGGTGCAGCTGGAGGCCATAGAACTCCAAAAGCCGGCGGAGAAAGGGATGAATTGGAAATCCCAGTCCCCTTACTAGATAAGGGACCAGGCACACCCGCTCCCCTTTAGAGGGACTAGGTGAGTTCTCCGCTTGTTTTCCGCCTTGATAAGTGGCGAGTCCGGCTCGGACCGAGACCATATAGGCTTGAGGGAGAAATCCCTTGGCTTGGAGCGACACTAACTCGTTGTGAGGGATGGTGCATCTCTCCCAGTCTCCGGGTTTAGGACTGGAGGGGCGAGGGGAGGAGCTGCGACGGCTGGCCATGTTGGAATGGACCTTTGCTGGAGACGCTCTAATGATAACTCGCAGAGAGGAGAAGATGTGGTTTGGATCTAAATCCCCATCCCGTTAAATAGGCGGCTCGTTTATATGACTAAGGGTGTGGATGTAAAAAACACCCCAAGCTCTTCGCATTCGTTCAGCGCGTGGAAGACGGCCATTATTGGGCACTGAAGCCGAGGAGTGCTACATTACAAAAAGCGGATATTATTCGTACAGGTACACAGGATTCGGAGGAGGAACCCGCCTTGCAATGCCGAAGACGATTTGCACGCCGGACTTGTCGTCATTGAAGCCTGGTTCGGGGGCTACTGAGGGAGTCCTGGATTAGGGGGTGTTCGGATAGCCGAACTATACCTTCAGCCGGACTCCAGGACTATGAAGATACAAGATTGAAGACTTCGTCCCGTGTCCGGAAGGATCTTTTCTTGGCGTAGAAGGCAAGCTAGGCATGTGGATATTCGAGATCTCCTACCATTGTAACCGACTCTGTGTAACCCTAACCCTATCCGGTGTCTATATAAACCGGAGGGTTGTAGTCCGTAGGACAACCATCATCATACACAATCATACCATAGGCTAGCTTCTAGGGTTTAGCCTCCTTGATCTCGTGGTAGATCCACTCTTGTACTACCCATATCATCAATATTAATCTAGCAGGAGTAGGGATTTACCTCCACCGAGAGGGCCCGAACCTGGGTAAAATAAAGTGTCCCTTGTCTCCTGTTACCATCCGACCTTGACGCACGGTTCGGGACCCACTACCCGAGATTCGCCGGTTTTGACACCGACAGAGGTGCTCACAAGGGTGGGGGCGCGCCCACCCCCCTAGGGCGCGCCCCTGCCTCGTGGGGCCCCCGAAGCTCCACCGACGTACCTCCTGCACCCATATATACCTACGTATCGTAAAACTTCCAGAACAGAGATTAGATCGGGAGTTCCACCGCCGCAAGCCTCTGTAGCCACCAAAACCCAATCGGGACCCTGTTCCGGCACCCTGCCGGAGGGGGAACCCTCACTGGTCACCATCTTCATCATCCCGACGCTCTCCATGACGAGGAGGGAGTAGTTCACCCTCGGGGCTGAGGGTATGTACCAGTAGCTATGTGTTTGGTCAATCTCTCTCGTGTTCTTGATTTGGCACGATCTTGATGTATCGCGAGCTTTGCTATTATAGTTGGATCTTATGTTTCTTCTCCCCCTCTTCTCTCTTGTAATGGATTGAGTTTTCCCTTTGAAGTAATCTTATCGGATTGAGTCTTTAAAGATTTGAGAACACTTGATGTATGTCTTGCGTGGGATAACCGTGGTGACAATGGGTTATTCTATTGATTTACTTGATGTATGTTTTGGTGATCAAATTGTGGGTTCCGCCCATGAACCTATGCATAGGGGTTGGCACACATTTTTGTCGTGATTCTCCGGTAGAAACTTTGGGCACTCTTTGAGGTTCTATGTGCTGGTTGAATAGATGAATCTGAGATTGTGTGATGCATATCGTATAATCATACCCACGAATACTTGAGGTGACATTGGAGTATCTAGGTGACATTAGGGTTTTGGTTGATTTCTATCTTAAGGTGTTATTCTAGTACGAACTCTAGGGCTGTTTGTGACACTTACAGGAATAGCCCAATGGATTGATTGGAAAGAATAACTTTGAGGTGGTTTCGTACCCTACCATAATCTCTTCGTTTGTTCTCCGCTATTAATGACTTTGGAGTGACCCTTTGTTGCATGTTGAGGGATAGTTATATGATCCAATTATGTTATTCTTGTTGAGAGGACTTGCACTAGTGAAAGTATGAACCCTAGGCCTTGTTTCCTACCATTGCAATACCGTTTACGCTCACTTTTACCGCTCGCTACCTTGCTGTTTTTATATTTTCCGTTTACAAAAACCTATATCTATCGTCCATATTGCCCTTGTATCACCATCTCTTCGCCGAACTAGTGCACCTATACAATTTACCATTGTATTGGGTGTGTTGGGGACACAAAAGACTCTTTGTTATTTGGTTGCAGGGTTGCTTGAGAGAGACCATCTTCATCCTACGCCTCCCATGGATTGATAAACCTTAGGTCATCCACTTGAGGGAAATTTTCTATTGTCCTACAAACCTCTGGAGTTGGAGGCCCAACAACGTCTACAAGAAGAAGGTTGTGTAGTAGACATCAAGGAGCTGTCTCAGGAAGTGCCCAATTATTTTCATTTGTCAACATATTGTTCAATAGAATTTCAGCTTCATCTGGTGTTCTTTCCCTGAAAACAGAACCAGCACAACAATCCAGGTAATCTCTGGAAGCATCGGTTAGTCCATTATAAAAGATATCAAGTATTTCATTTTTCTTAAGAGGATGATCAGGCAAAGCATTAAGTAACTTGAGAAGCCTCCCCCAAGCTTGTGGGAGACTCTCTTCTTCAATTTGCACAAAGTTGTATATTTCCTTTAAAGCAGCTTGTTTCTTATGAGCAGGGAAATATTTAGCAGAGAAGTAATAAATCATATCCTGGGGACTACGCACACAACCAGGATCAAGAGAATTAAACCATATCTTAGCATCACCCTTTAATGAGAACGGAAATATTTTAAGGATATAAAAGTAGCGAGATCTCTCATCATTAGTGAACAGGGTGGCTATATCATTTAATTTAGTAAGATGTGCCACAACAGTTTCAGATTCATAGCCATGAAAAGGATCAGATTCAACCAAAGTAATTATATCGGGATCAACAGAGAATTCATAATCCTTATCGGCAACACAAATAGGTGAAGTAGCAAAAGCAGGGTCAAGCCTCATTCTATCTTTAAGAGATTGCTTATTCCATTCAGCTAATAGCCTCTTAAGCTCATATCTATCTTCGCAAGCTAAAATAGCTGCAGAAGCTTCCATATCAAAAACATAACCCTCAGGAATAACGGGCCTATATTCATCATCACTTTCATCATTATAATCAATTTCAATAATTTATTTCTCTCTAGCCCTAGCAATTCGTTCATCAAGAAATTCACTAAGGGGCACAGTAGTATCAAGCATAGAAGTAGTTTAATCATAAGTATCATGCATAGCAGAAGTGGCATCATCAATAACATGCAACATATCAGAACGAATAGCAGAAGCAGATTTAGGTGTCGCAAGCTTACTCAAAACAGAAGGTGAATCAAGTGCAGAGCTAGATGGCAATTCCTTACCTCCCCTCGTAGTTGAGGGATAAATTGTTGTCTTAGCGTCTTTCAAGTTCTTCATAGCGTCCAGCAGATATAAATCCCAAGTGACTCAAAGAATAGAGCTATGCTCCCCGGCAATGGCGCCAGAAAATAGTCTTGATAACCCACAAGTATAGGGGATCGCAACAGTTTTCGAGGGTAGAGTATTCAACCCAAATTTATTGATTCGACACAAGGGGAGCCAAAGAATATTCTCAAGTATTAGCAGTTGAGTTGTCAATTCAACCACACCTGGATAACTTAGTATCTGCAGCAAAGTGTTTAGTAGCAAAATAATATGATAGTAGTGGTAACGGTAACAAAAGTAACGGAAGCACAAGTAATATTTTTGGTGTTTTGTAGTGATTGTAACAGTAGCAATGGAAAAGTAAATAAGCGAGAACCAATATAGGAAAATCTCGTAGGCATTGGATCGGTGATGGATAATTATGCCGGATGCGGTTCATCATGTAACAGCCATAACATAGGGTGACACAGAACTAGCTCCAATTCATCAATATAATGTAGGCATGTATTCCGAATATAGTCATATGTGCTTATGGAAAAGAACTTGCATGACATCTTTTGTCCTACCCTCCCGTGGCAGCGGGGTCCTAATGGAAACTAAGGGATATTAAGGCCTCCTTTTAATAGAGAACCAGAACAGAGCATTAGCACATAGTGAATACATGAACTCCTCAAACTATGGTCATCACCGGGAGTGGTCCCGATTATTGTCACTTCGGGGTTGCCGGATCATAACACATAGTAGGTGACTATAGACTTGCAAGATAGGATCAAGAACTCACATATATTCATGAAAACATAATGGGTTCAGATCTGAAATCATGGCACTAGGGCCCTAGTGACAAGCATTAAGCATAGCAAAGTCATAGCAACATCAATCTCAGAACATAGTGAATACTAGGGATCAAACCCTAACAAAACTAACTCGATTACATGATAGATCTCATCCAACCCATCACCGTCCAGCAAGCCTACGATGGAATTACTCACGCACGGCGGTGAGCATCATGAAATTGGTGATGGAGGATGGTTGATGATGACGACGGCGATGAATCCCCCGCTCCGGAGCCCCGAACAGACTCCAGATCAGCCCTCCCGAGAGGTTTTAGGGCTTGGCGGCGGCTCCGTATCGTAAAACGCGATGATTTCTTCTTCTTAATTTTTTTATCTCCGAAAGCAAATATATAGAGTTGGAGTTGGCGTCGGAGGAGCTCCAGGGGGCCCACGAGGTAGGGGCCCCCTGGTCTTCATCTTCGGCAAGGATTTTTTATTATTTCTGAAAAGTTGTTCCGTGGAGTTTCAGGTCATTCCGAGAAGTTTTGCTTCTGCACATAAATAATACCATGGAAAGTCTGCCGAAAACAGCGTCAGTCCGGGTTAGTTCCATTCAAATCATGCAAGTTAGAGTCCAAAACAAGGGCAAAAGTGTTTGGAAAATTAGATACGACGGAGATGTATCAGCGACGTGAGACATCCGAAAGGCAACGGAAACAGGAGATTATACATTTATTGAAGAGGGCCAGTGTGACAGATACCGTGAGGGCGTCGAGCTCAACCAAAGAGGAAAGCACCGCCGAGAACGTCTGAGACAGGTGCGGGAGCCGGTGCAGGAGCTGGTGCGGGTGCTGGTGCAGGAGCAGGTGCAGGTGCAACACTAGTCGAGCTGCTCCAAAGAAGTCGGCAAGCGGAAAGTCTGCTGCATTTTTTTCTGGATTTTTCCTGCTCCAACTGAGAACGGCCGGAACCAAGACACCAGACATATCTGCAACCGCCTATTTTGCGGCAGCGTACGTTGTTGCGACTGTCTCAGCTGATTTCTTCTCAACCACAATCTCAACCTTCTTGTCGATGTTTTCTTCAGTTAATCTCTGTCTTTCCTTTCTCTCCTCTGTGGTCTCACGGTAGTTGAGGGAGTCCTGGATTAGGGGGTGTTCGGATAGCCGAACTATATCTTCAGCCGGACTCCAAGACTATGAAGATTCAAGATTGAAGACTTTGTCCCGTGTCCGGAAGGTTCTTTCCTTGGCGTGGAAGGCAAGCTAGGCGTGCGGATATTCAAGATCTCCTACCAATGTAACCGACTCTATGTAACCCTAACCCTATCCGGTGCCTATATAAACCGAAGGGTTGTAGTCCATAGGACGAACACATCATAACCATCATCATACCCATAGGCTAGCTTCTAGCGTTTAGCCTCCTTGATCTCGTGGTAGATCTACTCTTATACTACCCATATCATCAATATTAATCTAGCAGGAGTAGGATTTTACCTTCATCGAGAGGGCCCGAACCTGGGTAAAATAAAGTGTCCCTTGTCTCCTGTTACCATCCGACCTTGACGCACAGATCGGGACCCCCTACCCGAGATCCGCCGGTTTTGACACCGCCATTGGTGCTTTCATTGAGAGTTCCGCTGTGTGATCGACAAAAGGATCGATGGCTCGCCTGCAGATCAACTGCGACTTCGGCATCTTCGTCACCAGCTCGACTGGTCACCTTGGTTCGACCAAGAATTGCGCCCCGTGTTCGGATCACCATGTTCGGACGAGGGCCTTCATCAAACATCAACTCCGATCTCTATCAAGATCACGGAGGAATCATCCATGAAGCTCGGGGGCACAACGTCAACATTGCCCTCAAGCGACCGTGCTGTTTTTCTGGACAGCGAACTCGTATCTGCTGCCACCACCTCCTTGAGTATCGTTTTGACGATCGCTTTGGTGGAATTGTGCGGAATTGAGTCTACAACAACCCTGGAAAATTTCGTCGAGTTCCGATGGAGGAATCTCCGGCAATCCATAATATACCGGAGCCCTGTCAAATCTGGACGGGAATCTGGACGAGTTTAGGGCGTGGTGTCCAGCTTCTAGCTCGGGCTTCCTTTGGAAGATCCAACCATTGATCGGCTGCGGAATTACTATATCTACTACCACTCCAAATTTCAGCTCGATCCGACCGTCCAAACTCCGGGAACCTTCCGATTAGTGCATCACTTTTCGGATCTGTTTTCTGCGCGAGAACGAATCCAACCCGAATTCATCTTTTTTATGAACGGGATTTCGGACATCCTTTTTGAAGGAAGTTTTGTATGGGATATTGTGTATTGTTCCCGAACACATCCCACTAACTTTAAGATCTTTTGAACATGATCTTCAACAACATTGCTGGTGTCAAACCAGTCCGACAATATTGCTCCATGGCTGCCGACCTGTGCTAGACACATCGTCACTTTGTTGAGCCGAGCTCAACTTCTTCGGATCATCATCTCGGCAAGCCGAACAAGAGTCCGGCATCGGAAGGACAAAGCATCACCAACATCGCCGCCCCACGGATTACACGGAGCGGGCATACCGGCATCACCGCACGGTCGCTTCATCAAGCCGGCATCTACCACGTCACGACCTGCATCGGCAGGGCCGCACTGTTGCCCCTTCAAGCCGGTGTCCGTCACGCCGGACTACTTCGACTCATCGACTGGCCTCGAGGTTTCGACATCTCGGCTGGACCGGAGGATTCATCATCTCTTCATCAACCTACTCCGGACACTTCGGCATCACTAGCCGACCAGCTTCGTCATGATTGGCTGGACCGAGGGCTTTGCCTCGGTGAGCCAACCTTTACTAGCATCATCTTCCTTTGGATTACTACAACAAATAAACCAGGTGCTATTAATCCTAATATTTTTTGCATGTTTGGGTTCATTTTTTCCAAAGAATTATTACTCTGATTTGTCCATCATATGTTCACAGGTCTATCAAATGGTGGCCGCATAAACGGTCGCATGCTGGTTCGGTCAGTCTCCGTACATAGTCCGGCGAACGCCGCATCCGGAGCACGGACCGACCAGTGAATTCAGGCTTTGCTACGCCTTTACCGCATCATGCCGATGCCCTGCATCGACATCGACTTCGGTGCCAGGCCATATTTCTTTTATTACTCACTTTGCATAAATTATTCTTTATGCAACGATTTTTTATTTATCATCATTACTATTATCTCCCGTTTGCACTATTTTTTGTGCACAGGAAAATGATCCGGGGACTTCGGCGTCACTCTGCCGGTCTGCATCGACCGTGCTATGTCACCACTTCGGCGTGTCGAGCTCTCCGCTCCGCCACCTCGGGACCAGCTTGGGGGATAGAACCTTGTCCCGCATCAAGCTCGGACTGCGAACACATTAACTAGCTAAGTCGCTTTCATGCTCAAAGCTTTAATTTCTAACTTGTGTTCGGTTCGACCAAGCGTTATACTTTTTTGAAAAAAAAGTTGCTTGTAAAAAAAAATTTGTCCAAACTTTGTTCACACATACTTGACGCGCTACCCGCGCTCATTATACCTAGGGGCTTCTTTAAC
Organism: Aegilops umbellulata; assembly: GCA_032464435.1. NCBI lineage: Eukaryota > Viridiplantae > Streptophyta > Magnoliopsida > Poales > Poaceae > Aegilops > Aegilops umbellulata. The sequence goes on from CP136060.1 coordinate 439,882,937, forward strand.
AGAAGCTTATTAATACGGGCTTTATGCCCAACACATGTGTCACACTTCCGCATGTACCTTTTATTCACCATTATATGCATCGATATGACTTAAGTTTTGGCCAAGCTGGGTTGCCTGGCTCCTGTGCTTACCCTTACGTTCCCGATTGTTCGGCTAGGCGGTAAAGGGAGCACCTCTGCGATTGCTACTGCCGGATAAGCCGGATGTGTACCTCAGACTGGCTGAAGCCGAAAGCTAGCGTTCTTAAGGGAATATTCGGTCGGTGAACTAAAGATGAACCTTTTTTACTTATACATGCCCCCAGATGTTTTCCTGCATTTGCAGTCCGGACGTGCACTTCAGGGCACGCCACCCCAGCGAAAGGAACCCTTAACGGAACTATTCTCTCTGGAAGATGTTTCTTACTAACCATGTAATATAACATAACTAGTTGGGCACTTTTCTGATAAAGCACTAATGACCCCTAGGCCTGGTCTCCATGCATACCTCGGTTCTTATATAACCATTATGGTATTCGGACACACTCCGGACCGTCAGGTCCCGAGGTTGAAGCGAAAAGGTCGGCAACGACAAACGATCTACAATCCGGCGAAAAGGCATTCTATATGTCACCTTACATTATATAGTCAACTTTTACCCAAGTCACTTGGGGGCTCTTATGTTTATTTGAGTCCTTTCATACTAAGTGTTTTTCTTCTTAGTCGTTGCAAAGTTATTATTATTTATCACTCCTTTTTTTGACACGAGTGTGCGGTCACTAGCCGGGGAGCCTAATTTCTCTCTCAAAAGCCGCTAGAGTTTAGTTTGCTAAACTGGCCTGATGAGAAGTACTCCGCCCTCGGGACAGGAGGTTGAAGCCGTAGGCTGACCCGCTCGAAGTCTTGAGATAGGATGTATCATGTTAAAGCACGACAGAAGCACTTCTTTTTTCTAAGACCAATTTTTGGGTTGGCACCGAACACTTGATATTGTTCGGACGTCATGTTTTTACTGACGTTTCTTGGTTTTCCAAGCTTTTTGGCACTTTTAAACTATTTGTGTGTTTTCAGCACAAGTCTCGTAGTGCAGTGTCGGACTCCTTTAGAGATTCAGCAAAAACATTCTCGGATATTGCTATATGTGCATTGGTTTCGAGTTGTGTCTTCGGTCAATAGTTGGGTTGCCCGGCTCCTGCACTTGCTTCCTATGTTCTGTTTTGTTCGGCTAGGCGTGCAAAGGGAGAACCACTGCGATTGTGCTTCCAGCTCACATGGTTAAGCACCCCAGTGGAGAAAGCCGAAAACTGACTGTCACAATAAGCGTAAACTGGTCAGCGATCCGATAACTATGTTAAATAACAGGCCGTTCATAACATTGGCCGAAGTGTTTACGGTTTGACCTCGACTGACGCCGAACACTACCGGGGGCTATTAACTAGCCTCCCAAACTAAATCCTCGATATTTGGCTCTTACATTGGAGCTGAGGTTTTATGATCATGCTTAGCATGACAACCTAAAGAGCGGAACCGATAGCGGGACTATTTTCTTTGGAAGACATTTCTTCTGTTAAAAAAGTAATATAACATATCTCTCCGCGTACCTTTGTTTATAAAACCGTATGGCCAGATCGCCTTGTTTGTCATAAATCTTTGCCCTCATAAAGGCTTTATAAAGTAAGACAAACACTCCTCGGCTACTGGCCAAGGAGGTGGAAGGCGATGGCCGGTCAACAAAGTTTTGTACAATGCGGATCCGAGCATTAATGACGTAAAGTACTTAGATACATAGAGTCATTACACATAATTTGCGATTTTACTATGGATATTGATCCTTAATTCGGCCACCCGTGCCCGCATTAAGGCTCGGGGGCTACTGTGCTTCGGGCTTATTATTTAAACATATTAAAGGGACACATTGATCCCCTGATCTGGTGTTGCCACCCGACCAGTGTCTCGGGGGCTACTGCATTGCTTGTCCAATGCAGAAAATTTTATGTGCAATATAGTTTCCGAGGAGATTTTGATCCTCAGGTTGGTCGGCCGCACCCAACCTGAGTCTCGAGGACTGAGCACGCCGCTTTTTGTATCCCGAAGTATTCTGCCGAGCTAGGACTTGATACTCAGACCGATTTTGCAAATCAACCTGAGTCTCAGCGGCTACGGGGATCAGCGGTCTTATGTCATCCTTCATGTGCATCTCGGGTTTTAGACCGATACCCACCTTGAGGGCTACTGGCTATATATCTCGGCAGAGAATAAATTGCACCGATCAAAAATATTGACAAAAATCGGCCCACATCCGGGATGGTGCACCACCTTGAAAGCAGTCCGGCATAGAGCTCGGGCGCTAGTGGCTGGCTCCATAGAGGGCATTTCCGGCATTCAGCTCGGCTAAAACTCCTTCAAACTTTTTGAACAAAGGTGATTTACGACACCTCGGACATAGTCCGGCGTTGGAGCTCGGATACATTCCAGCGTTAGAGCTAGGAAGCGGTCGGGCGCTGGAGCTCGGGTGCGAAGAAGATGGGTAGGCAAAGGAGGAAGAAGGCGTAGGTAAAAAGGTGGATCCTTATCCCCTTATATGGGCGGATGCGGCTATGCGTCCCCACCGGCCTAGTAAAACTCGCTTGCCTCCCAAGAGCCGTGATAAATGGCACGGTTGGGTTACCCACATCCGTATTAATGAGAATCCCGTTAGAGGGAGGCACACGATCTCTGCTTCGACAAGACGTGCCAAGGAAACCGCCTCGCTATACGGGCTGAGGTGGAACGATGAAAACAATTTATAGAAGGCTTGGCCGCAGTGTTATGACGCACTGTGGGATACGTCGGCAGATTTGATTTGTATTATTCTCTGTATGGCAATATGTGGAAACTTATTTTGTAGAGCCGGACACTATTCTGTGGTGTTTGTAATCTTCTTGAAGAATTTGGAGGAGGAACCCGCCTTGTAATGCCGAAGACAATTTGCGCGCAGGACTCGTCGTCATTGAAGCCTGGTTCAGGGGCTACTGAGGGAGTCCTGGATTAGGGGGTGTTCGGATAGCCAAACTATATCTTCAGCCGGACTCCAGGACTATGAAGATACAAGATTGAAGACTTCGTCCCGTGTCCGGAAGGTTCTTTCCTTGGCGTGGAAGGCAAGCTAGGCGTGCGGATATTCAAGATCTCCTACCAATGTAACCGACTCTGTGTAACCCTAACCCTATCCGGTGCCTATATAAACCGGAGGGTTGTAGTCCGTAGGACGAACACATCATAACCATCATCATACCCATAGGCTAGCTTCTAGGGTTTAGCCTCCTTGATCTCGTGGTAGATCTACTCTTGTACTACCCATATCATCAATATTAATCTAGCAGGAGTAGGGTTTTACCTCCATCGAGAGGGCCCGAACCTGGGTAAAATAAAGTGTCCCTTGTCTTCTGTTACCATCCGACCTTGACGCACAGATCGGGACCCCCTACCCGAGATCCGCCGGTTTTGACACCGACAGTAGTACTTATTCCATGTGGCACCGTCTCCGACACCGTGCACGCGTCCATATGACGACCGAGTATCCAGTGGGAGTCCTTTCAATATGTTCAATGCCCGGTTGAATGGGGTGTCCCACTTGGGCCTCACCAACGCCTCAGACGGCGAGTCGCTTTCGGCCGCAATCCTGTGCTGCTCTCTCTATGAAAGGAACAAGGATCGTTTACAAATATGACTAAACGTGCAGTCGAATTGATCAGAAGCTAAAATTACCAGCAGTCTCATGAACTCTGTCGTGACCGGGTCCGTGTTGAAAACCTTCTTGACTGGGTCCCAATGGTGTCGGGCCCTGAGGACGTCACGCTCCTGCGAGACGGTGAAGTCCGCCAAGGGGTCTGGGATGCCCAGACTTTCGTGTTCCACGTCCTCCTTGGCCCATATGGACCTCTTCCCTCCGTAACCACGGCTTCCGAGGTGGTGGGACCTCATGTTCCTCTCTTGAAGCCCCTTCATGTACTTCGCCTGCTTTTTGGCAGCTTCAGCCTCGCAAGCCGCCTTGAATATTTGAAACTGCTCTTCCGTGAATGTCAGATTATCCTTTACAATCTCGGAGTAGGCTTCCTTTTTTTTGATGATCCGATGTTTCACCCTTGCTTTCCAGGCGGCCAACGTGTCGCTAAACTTGGTCATGGCGTGTTTGTTGATCTTCTTCGTTGTCGGGTCTTTATCTGGATCTTTATAATCCTTTTCATTCCAGCCCGGGAACAAGAATATCTGGTGCAGCTTCTTTAGGAGGGAGGGCCTCATATTTTCTATCTTCTTTAGTTTTTCATCGTTGATGGTGAAGGTTGTCCGTACGATGCAGCCTATTTGATTGCCGTAGCACGTGCGCACTTCCGCGGGTTCGTTTGGCTCAAAAATGCCGTCGTCCACCTCCGTGATCACCAGTCTAGTAGTCTTGAGCTCGTTTGGGCACAATTGCCTCTTTGCTTTCGGTTCTATACCAGCTCCGCTAGTCTCAGCGCCGGTCTCAGTCTCAGCGCCGGTCTCGATGTCAGTCTCAGTCTCCGATGTGATAGGTGGGCCCAGCAACATCAACCGTTGATCGTTGGCTTCCCTCAAAAATTCGTCTGCCGCCAGGTAGACGTTGTCGCAATCACCAGAACACTATCCTTCATCGTTGCTAGCCATGTTTCCTATGATTAAATCTAGTCAACTAATTCTAGACCTAATAAAATGAATAATGACATAAAAAAATCTTATGCTTTGCAGGAACGTTGACTCCTTCCCGGTGCGGCAAATCCCGGGCAATCGATATGTCTTAGTTTGTAGCACAAGTCATGCCGAAATTCACGGAAAATTTTGGCATGACCTTTGCCAAAAAGTGGACAAATCGAGAACCTAAAATTTTACGAAACGGAAATGAATCAACATTCCGGAAAAATATAGGCCACTCGGCTTCATTCCCTGGAAACAACAAAAGGCCACTTGGGCACAATCGAACCACTTCTATGTTGCATATAACAGGACCACTTAAGAATATGTACATGAGAAACTACAACGGTGTAGATAAACATGAGCAAACACAATTGAGGAATTTGCATATATCATGACCACTTCAAATTTGCATCTCCTAGTTTTTGACACTTCGAGAAAATCTATAAAAATCTCATGTTATCTCAAACTCAATTCAAAAACCAAATATAGATTACATTTAGTTAACTATTGAACTAAATTTTACTCTAAACTAAACCCTACTGCCCTAATTAACATCGAGTTAAACAAACTAAATTCAAAAACTAAACCCTACTGAACTAATTAACATCTACATTATCTACTACTTAACATCTATTATTACCCTAACTAAAAAACATCTACTATTAACCATACTGCCCTAGTTAACTAGTACCACCACTACTACTAATTAACATCTACTACTACAACTAAAAAACATTATCTATGAACCCTACTACTAATTAACTTCTACTACTACTGAAAAACATTATCTATGAACCCTATTACTAATTAACATCTACTACTATTGCTAATTGACATGGCAGGAAGAAAATGCAGAGAGGGAGGAGGGTGGGGGCTTACAGAGGGGGGAGGGACGGTGGCGGGGAGGTGCTCGACGACGGATGCAGGGGCGGGGAGGGCGGGCTCGGGCAGCAGCGGTCCTGGGCAGGCTCGGGGGTGGTGAGGTCGCGGCGGCCTCGGGCGGCGGCGGTGAGGTTGAGGGCGGCCTCGGTGGCGGTGAGGTCGAGGCGGCCTCGGGCTGCGGCAGTGAGGTTGAGGGCGGCCTCGGGCGGCGGCGGTGAGGTTGAGGGCGGCCTCGGCGGAGACGGTGAGGTTGCGGGCGTCGACGTCGGCAGGAGACGGCGGCGAAGTGGGGCGACGGCAAATTGGGGAGACGGCAGCAAAGTGGGGCAAGGGTTTTGGGGGAGAAGTGGTGGCCGGGGGAGGGAAACCGCTGGTTAAGTCAAACATAGCAGTAGCGTGTTTCTAAAAACGTGCTATAGCTAAGTTAGCTATAGCGCGTTTCACAAAACGCGATGCTGCTAAGCCTTTCTCTTTTTTCCTTTCTCAATTCTTTTTATTTACATTTTATTTTTTTTCCTTTCTACTTTTTCTATTTCTTTCATTTTCATTTACTTTTCTATTTGTTTTTCGATTTATTTTCTTTTCGTTAGCAGTACCGCCTTTCTACGTAAACGCGCTGCTACCATAAACTTAGCGGTAGCACGGTTTCGATAAGAATGCTACTACTATGTGTAGCATGTTGGCTTAGTCATGAGAATTTTAGTAGTAGCGCGTTTAAAGTCAGACACGCTACTGATGTGTTTGTATTTGTAGCGCGTTTATCCTGCACGCGCTACTACTATTTAGCACTTGCGCACTTTTTTAACAAGTGCTACTGCTAAAGTTCTGTGTATAGGTTTTCCCTAGTAGTGATACATAAACCATTACGTTGTCTTCCTTGTCCAACTTCAACAATTTTGGCATATAATATTTTGATGAGGGCTCCCAATCACAAAACATTTCTAGGATAGTATATTTATATGTGATTCCTCCCTTCCCTTATTAATTCTTTCATGAGTTGCATCACTGACTAATGCTATGTTTGTCAATTTCTAATAAAATTTTCTTACTTATACTTTTCCTTATGTGGTGCTATACCTACCATAGGATTAGTATATGATCTTATTGATTTATTTCCTTTCCTTTATTTGCTTTCTTTCTCTTTTTCTTTTCTTATTTCTTTTCTTTATTTGAAACATGAAAGTAAAGAAAATAAAAACTCAAACTAACTTTATTATATAACTTGCACATGATTACAATGATAGATTACTAATTAAACTCTCAAAGAAGAGAAGATCGAACTAAACTTTATTCATCTAAGCAAAAGATTGAACTATGATAAGTAAAAAGCAAAAAGATAGTGGGATGATACGATACCGGGGCACCTCCCCCAAGCTTGGCGAAAGCCAAGGGGAGTGCCCATACCCGATACTCAGTTCTCCTTTGATGGTGAAGATAATGGTGGTGATGATGAAGAAGGTAATTGTGCCTTCAACTTTTCATATTGTAGTTGAGGAGAGCAATTTCCTCCCTTAAATCGTCGACTTCTGACTCCAACTTCAAGATCTTGTCACATAAATCCCCTTTGCTTTTCTGACAAAAACGAGAAGGAATAGATTGATTGTTAGATCGGTTAGCTCTCTTAGGGAGACTTGAATTCTTGAACTCCACGTGCATATCCCCAGGTTAAGGTAGAGGAATATCCTCCTCCTTCGAGCTTGAATCATCGATCCTCATAAAGTGAGCATCTTCCTCGTCATCTGTTGTTTGACCATAAGGAGATAGGTACACATAGGTCTTTGGATCACCAATGAGATGTGAGACATAGCTCTCTCCGTCGGAGTCTTGGGACGACATATTTTTCAGATCTGCGCAGAAAACAGCAAGAAAAGAGAACAAAGGATTTCTCCGTGAAATGATTGTTAACAGGTTCGGGAAGTATATATAGATTTTTTTATCTTGGAGGACAAGCATACGGAAGAAAAACGGAGTCCGGAAGGTGTCCCAGGTGGGCACAACCCACCTGGGCACGCCAGGCATACCTGGCACGCCCTGGTGTCTTGTGCCCACCAGGGGACGCTTCCTTGAAGTTTCTTTATTCCTAAAATTTTAAAATATTCCAAAACTGATAAAAAAATATTTTTGCAGATTTTTTGGAGTCTGTTTACTTACCATATCACGTACCTCCTTATTTTAACGATTCTGGACTGTTCCGTAAGGACTCTTTTATGTGTTCTTCCGGTGTCATAGTTTGGATAATATTACTTTCAACATTAATAGGCGTACCTGAGATATGATGCTTTATTTGTTGCCCATTGACAACCTTCGGGTTAGTACCTTCAGCGTTATTTATTTTGATGGCTCCAGACTGGTAAACCTCCTCGATGACATAGGGGCCTTCCCATTTTGAGAGGAATTTGCCTGCAAAGAATCTGAAACGAGAGTTGTACAAAAGAACATATTCTCCGACTTTAAACTCACGCTTTTGGATTCTTTTTTCATCCCACCTTTTAACTTTTTCTTTCAATAACTTTGCATTTTCATAGGCTTGGGTTCTCCATTCATCTAATGAGCTAATATCAAATAACCTCTTTTCACCAGCAAGTTTGAAATCATAGTTGAGTTCTTTAACTACCCAATATGCTTTATGTTCTAACTCAAGAGGCAAATGACAAGCTTTTCCATAAACCATTTTATAAGGAGACATACCCATAGGATTTTTATATGTTGTTTTATAAGCCCAAAATGCATCATCTAATTTCTTAGACCAATTCTTCCTGGACCTATTGACATTCTTTTGCAAAATTAATTTATTTCTCTATTGCTAAGCTCAACTTGACCACTAGACTGAGGATGATAGGGTGATGCAATTCTATGGTTAACATCATACTTAGCAAGCATTTTACGAAAAGCACCATGAATAAAATGTGAACCACCATCAGTCATTAAATATCCAGGGACTCCAAACCTTGGGAAAATAACTTCCTTGAGCATTTTAATAGAGGTGTTGTGATCAGCACTACTAGTTGGAATAGCTTCTACCCATTTAGTAACATAATCAACAGCAACCAAAATATGTGTATACCCATTAGAGGAAGGAAAAGGTCCCATGTAATCAAATCCCCAAACATCAAATGGTTCAACAGCAAGTGAATAATTCATAGGCATTTCTTGACGCTTACCGATATTACCTATTCTTTGGCATTCATCACAAGATGAGACATACTTACGAGCATCCTTGAAGAGAGTAGGCCAATAGAATCCAGATTGCAATACCTTGTGAGTAGTTCTATCTCTAGCATGATGCCCTCTATACGGTTCGGAGTGACATTACTGTAGGATTTGTCCCTGTTCATGCTCAGGTACACAACGTCTAATAATACCATCTAAAACTTCTTTATAAAGACATGGGTCATCCCAAAAGTAATGTCTTAAATCATAGAAGAATTTTTTTTCTTTTGTTGGTAAGTAAAGCTAGGTGGCAAATACTCAGCAACAATGTAATTAGCATAGTCAGCATACCAAGGAGTACTATTAGCAACATTTATTGCAGCTAACTGCTCATCAGGAAAACTATCATCAATAGGAAGTGGGTCATCAAGCGCATTTTCAAGCCTAGACAAGTTATCCGCTACGGGGTTCTCAGCTCCTTTTCTATCAATAATATGCAAATCAAATTCTTGTAACAAGAGAATCCAACGGATAAGTCTAGGTTTAGCATCTTTATTTTCCATAAGATATTTAATAGCAGCATGGTCCATGTGAACAGTTACTTTAGTATCAACAATATAAGGTATAAACTTATCACAAGCAAACACCACTGCTAAGAATTCTTTTTCAGTAGTAGCAAAATTTCTTTGAGCATTGTCTAGAGTTTTACTAGCATAATGAATAACATTCAATTTATAATCAACTCTTTGTCCTAGAACAGCACCAACATCATAATCACTAGCATCACACATAATTTCAAAAGGCAAATTCCAATCAGGTGGTTGAACAATAGGTGCAGAAATTAAGGCTTTCTTGAGTGTTTCAAAGGCTTCTAAACAATCATCATCAAAAACAAACGGAACACCCTTTTGTAAAAGACTAGTGAGAGACCTAGATATTTTAGAAAAGTCTTTAATGAACCTCCTATAGAAACCAGCATGAGCTAGGAAACTACGAATACCTTTGATGTCCTTGGGACATGGCATTTTCTCAATAGCATCAACCTTAATTAGCATGGTCCACTTCAATACCTCTTTTAGAAATTTTACGACCCAATACAATACCTTCATTAACCATAAAGTGGCACTTCTCCCAATTCAAAACAAGATTTTTTTTTTGTTCACACTAGTAGAAAACGGGCCTATTGTCCCGGTTCGTAAGGGCCTTTTGTCCCGGTTCCTAAACCGGGACTAAAGGGTCGTTACTAATGCCCTGACCCTTTAGTCCCGGTTCAAACCAGAACCGTGATAGATGGGCCTCCATGTGGCCTGTGCGCCGAGCCCTGGCAGGAGGGCCTTTGGTCCCGGTTGGTGGCACCAATCGGGACCAATAGACCTCCACGCGTCAGCATCTCTGTGGCTGGGATTTTTTTTTTGAAAGGGAGGGGGTTGGGGGTTTTGGGGGGTTAATTTAGGTATTTCATATATTGTGTTAGATAGCTAATTAATAGAGAGAAGTGTCCTCTCTTATGTCCGTGCTTGGTCGACGCTACGTACTATACATACGTATAGAGAGGACTAGACACGCTATAGCTAGCTAGTAAGCAAACGAAGGAAACAGAAGATCGTCATGAACATATATGCATACAGAGAGAAGTGATATCGACCACCTCTCCTTCTCCGAGAGATTGGTCGAACAATAAGTTCTCGTATATCTATCCGACACTACCGGCTACGTATATACAATAATTATCTCTTACAAATATAATCTCCTAAATTACGGACGCATGGTCCACATAGTATTCTCCATCTTCAGCGATCACGTGGTCAAGAAAGAATGCCGCCAATTCCTCTTGAATTGCTCGCATGCGATCTGGTGCTAGGAGTTCATCCCGTTGCCGAAGCATCTAATTTGAAGAAGGGGGTCATACATATATATATGAATGAATGAAACTCAACACAAATGATGGTAATAAACTAAAATTGTGAATATTATTTCTTACGCACTTCATATTGTTCGTCAGAGTACCCGCCCCGCTCACAGGTCATGTGGCGGATGGACTCGCAAACGTAGTATCCACAGAAATCATTCCCTTGTTCCTGCAACAACCACTTTACAAGAAATAGAGGTCAATCAAACAGATAAGCAAGAATGCCAAATGGTATTGATGAAACTAGCGCTTGAATCAATAGCTAGGAGACACGCGGAACATGCTACTATATTACTTACTTTCGGGTATCTAAATTGCAGCATCTTCGGCAGTCCCGGAGATTTTTTTGGTGAATTTTCTCCAAACCCTGCCAGACAAAAGAAAACAATTACTTGATATCAGGAAATGAACAAAGTTGCTGATATGGTGAATAATGATCGATTTAACTTACTTCTTGAGGATTTCGGTCATGTCCGCATACTCCTGGGGATCTTTTTGTTTAGAGTCCAAGACAGTTACTAGTCCCTGCTCAAGCCTAATCTCTAGGAGAATATAGTGGTACCTGCGCATGCATGCATAACTCATCAATTACATTACTATAACCTGGACTAATATATAAGGGAAACTAAATATGCACAAGACAGTAACACTCACTTGAAGTTGTAAGGAAAGAGTATTATATCTTTGTTTTCATTTATTTTGAATGATCGTAGCAAGTTGGCCTCGGTATCTGCGGCACGATGTTCAACCTCAGTTGCATCTATGAGATATGTGTTAACGAACCCAATATCACCGATTTTTCTTTTCTTCAATTCGGCGATCTTCAATCTGCATAATATAGTGAGGATAATTATAAATACATGCAATGAAAGAGCTGAGCTATATAGAGAGACTTAATGACAGAAGTAGTAGTACTTACAGACAGTAGCAGGTGACCGTTGCTTTATCGAGGGCCAATTGATTGAAAAACTGATAGAACTCCTCAAATGGAATAGGCAACAGATCAATTCCGACGAGGTCATGCTCCGGTTTAACTCTCGCGTACAAAGTAATCCTCCCCCAAACTCTCTGCAGATTTTCAAGTACCAATCATGCAATCTTCGCATTATCGTTGTTAGAGATTTTTCATCTTTGACGAGAGGCTTCCCGTACTCGTATCTGTGTATCTGCACGTCCATGGGATCATAATGTACATCGTCGTGCAGGTAATCTTCAAGATTGCTATAACCGGGCACCATCCTCGGATCGACGATGTCACTAGGCACCTTGAGCGGGGGGCACGATTGATTCCCTTGTTCGCCTAGCTGGGCAATTTGTTTCCCAACTGCTCGTCGTTCTTTCATCCTTTGATCACTGACTGTACTTCCCGACCGCTCCGCTTCGGCCCATGTCTTTGCAATAATGCGCTCATAGTTGCCTTTCGGTGGAGACTTGGGTGGTTTTGCCAGGGAAGCCAGAGTGCGCTTCGCTTTCACCGGATCTACCTTCTCCTCCGTAGGTGGATGTCTCTGTGCTTTCAACCCTTCAAACCATTCCTTCGCTTCGGTTCGCGCGATCTTCGCGTTCTCCTCCGGGTTCATCTCGTATGGTAACTTCTCTGGAGTCTTCAGAGAAGGACCGAATCTGTATGTCTTCCCGCCTCTGGCTGTACTGCTAGACGCCGGCCGAGCAGACGGAGCGGCTATCTTCTTTACTTGCTTACGAGGCGGAGGAGAAGGACTACGACGCACCAGAGCAGCTGCTGGAGCGGCGGCGGGTCTCTTCCGCCCTTGCTGACGAGGCGGAGAAGGAGGAGGCTGGCTGCTCGGGCGCGCAGGCGCAAGCGGAGAAGTAGGCGGAGTGTCGCCATGCGCCGGAGAAGGAGCCAGCCGAGTGCCCTGATCGTCACTCGCCGGAGGAGGAGGCGGTGGAGGAGGCAGAGTGCCCTGACTCCCCGGAGGAGGAGGAGGAGGAGGAGGCGGAGGCGTCCAGTTCTGAAGGTTGATGAGATCCTTCCGCCATAGGCATGGAGTCTTCAGAGGAGAACCCAGCCGAGTCTTCCCTTCACCGGTAGGGTGGTCAAGCGGGAGCTCCTCAAATCCCTCCGTTATTTCATCCACCATCACCCTAGCATATCCTTCTGGAATCGGCCGGCAGTGAAAAGTTGCACCGGGTTCAGAAGGATAAACAGAGCCAACAGCCGCCTTGACCTTCATATTAATCCATTGCATCATAAGGTGGCAATTTTGAGACTCCGTGATAGCATCCACGGGATAGCTGGCAGGAGCCGTCAAGACATGCTCCGGCTGAAGCAGCTCGGTGGAAGCCACGCTGCTTCTCCGCTGAGATGGCAGGGTAGCTTCGGGGGAAGCTTCGGCAGTTCGTTTGCTGCGATTTGCTTCTCGTTCCTCTATCCCGAGTACCCTTGCTTTAAGCGCCTGCAGTTCGGACTGCTGCACTTTCTTCCTCCTCTCCTGGCATTTGTAACCGCCTGCGTCCGGAAACCCAGCCTTCCACGGAATGGAGCCTGGCGTGCCTTGTGTCCGCCCAGGGTGCTCAGGATTCCCGAGGGCCATTGTGAGCTCGTCCTTCTCTCTGTCTGGAACGAACGTCCCTTGCTGTGCTGCTTCGATATACTGCTGAAGCCTCTTGACTGGTATATCCAATTGATCGTCCGTCCAAATGCACTTCCCTGATACAGGGTCCAAGGTTCTGCCAGCCCCGAAGAACCAAGTCCGGCAACGGTCTGGCCAGTTCATTGTCTCTGGTTCGATCCCTTTTTCAACCAGATCATTCTCAGCCTTGGCCCACTTAGGCCGGGCTACGAGGTAGCCACCTGACCCCGTGCGATGGTGAAGCATCTTCTTTGCAGCATTTTTCTTGTTTGTCGCTGACATCTTCTTACTCTTTTTCGATGTCTTGTGGGCCACAAATGCGGGCCAGTGATCTCTGATCTTCTCATATCTACCCTTGAATTCTGGTGTCTCTTTTTTACCGACAAACCTATTCAGCTCTTTCTTCCACCTCCTGAATAGGTCTACCATCCTCTTAAGAGCAAAAAGACTTGATTAATTGCTCTTTAACTGGCTTCTCCGGATCATCCTCTGGCGGTAGGGTGAAATTTGACTTCAGCTCAGTCCAAAGATCATTTTTCTGCATATCATTGACGTAAGACACCTCAGGGTCTTCTGTAGCCGGCTTTAACCATTGCTGGATGCTGATCGGGATCTTGTCCCTAACAGAACCCCGCACTGAGCAACAAATGCGTTCTTTGTTCGGATGGGTTCAATCGGTTGGCCGTCGGGCGCGATTGCTATGATCTCAAACCTTTCATCCGAGCTCAACTTTTTCTTCAGGCCTCATCTCTTTACCTCAGTTGTGCTTGATCCGGAGGGCTAGAAAAAAGAACAAAGACTTAATTAATATGTGTACATACCAAAACAATGAATGCATCAATTAGCTAGTCAGCACAGGCTTAACTAATATATATACCTGGTCGGACTCGGTTCGGTCACCGGAGTCGTCATCACGGTATCCTTCTTGCACCGGCATTGGGTCACCGGAGCCGTCCTCATGTTCTCCTTGCACCGGCATTAGGTCACCGGAGCCAGCTTCTTCACCCTCTCCTTCCAGACCATCGGTGTCGTTGAGAAACAACAAGACGGCATCACTTCCCATTGTGATTATGTCCCTCAACAACACTTCTTTTGCTTCGTCTCGGGCGGTGTCCCTAGTTTCTACAAATATTTACAACATGGAAATTATTATTCAAACATGACAGATGGATATATTAGTGGCAAACATAGAACTAGCTAGCTAATCACAGTAAGGAATCATATATATTAATTAGTGGCCTCGACGCTGCTTCTCTAGGGTTTGGGGTGCCCTCGACAACGCTTCAAGGGTTTGGGGTGGCCTCGAGAGAGTTTGTCGGGTAGGGGCGCGGCAGGAGGGGGTAGGAGACCGACATCGTTTTTTTCTAGGGTTTGGGTATCCTCAGGAGTTTTGGTCGAGCGAGAGGGTCGGGGGGTGCTCCCGCGGTATAAGTTATCACAGTCGAGAGGGGGTATATCGACCCCCCCCACACGTGTTGAAGTTATCAGGAGGGGGTTATATCGACAACGACGACATACGTACATGGGAAAATAATATTATCGGGGAGGGGGTATATTGACCCCTCTCGTGTTGAAGTTATCGCGAGGGGTATATCGACGACGACAGACCCGATAAAACATAGGAAAACGAAGAAGAAATAAAAAGAGGAGAAGAAGAAAGGAATAGAGGAGAAGATCGAAAAAAAAAGAAAAAAAGAGGAGAAGAAGAAAGGAATAGAGGAGAAGAAAAAAAATAGAAATCATTTTTCTATTTTTTTCTTCTTCTCCTCTATTCCTTTCTTCTTCTCCTCTTCTTTTTCTTCTTTTGCCCCTTCTTATTTATTTCTCCTCTTCTTCTCCTTTCTTCATCTTCTTATTTTCCTTTTCCCTCTCATTCTTTTTCTTCTTCCTTTCCTAGCTAGATACATAAAACTTTTCTAAAAATGTAACTTTTGCATATATAAAACCTTTTTTTTCCTTCTTCTTCCTTCTATTCCTTCTTCCTAAATATATAAAACTTTTTAAAAAATGACTACAATTGAAAAAATACATACATACATACAAAAAACATGTAAAAAATACATACATACATATATGAACATACATCAAAAAATACATATATCTAAAAAATACATACATACATATATATATGAAAATCTAAAAACATGTAAAAAATAGCATGTATAATTAAAAAAACTTGCACGGCGGCGGCGGGGCCGGCAGAGGCGCGGTGCTCACAGAGGCGGCGACGCGTCGGGGCAGGGGACGGCGGCACGACGACGGCGACAGGGCAGGGGCGGTGCGGTCGGGGCTGGGGACGGCGGCGCGGGCGACGGCGAGGGCGCGGGCGACGGGGCAGAGGACTGCGGCACGGCGACGGCGACGGGGCGGGGGCGGCGCGGTCGGGGCTGGGGACGGCGACGCGCGGCGACGGTGTCGGGCGAGGGCGCGGGTGACGGCGTCGACGGGCGCGGGTGACGGCGTCGACGGGCGCGGGCGACAGGGCAGGGAATGATGGCGCGCGGCGACGGTGTCGGGCGAGGGCGCGGGCGAGGGCGTCGGGCGAGGGTGCGGGCGATGGCGAGGGCGCGGGCGGCGGCGACGACGGGCGCGAGCGACGGCGACGGCGGGGGCGGCGGGCGGCGTCGGGGCAGCCTGGCGGCGTCGATGTGCTCGGCGTCGTCGGGGGCAACTGGCGAGGGAAATGTGAATATTTCCTAAGTGCTGGCTTATATAGCAAAGCCATTGGTCCCGGTTCATGGCCCCAACCAGGACCAATGGCCCCCTTTAGTCCCGGTTGGTGCCACCAACCGGGACCAAAGGCACCAACCGGAACTAAAGGGGGCCATTGGTCCCGGTTGGCGCCACGAACCGGGACCAATGCCCCCCTTTGGTCCCGGTTCGTCCCACCAACCGAGACCAAAGGCCTTCTGCTGCCCCGCGCCCAAAACTTTAGTCCCACCTCGCTAGTTGAGAGGGCTCGGGAGTGGTTTATAAGCGTTGTTGCGCTCACCCTCTCGAGCTCCTCTCAACTGCAGGCTTCCGGGCCTAATCTGTCACTATGTGACTGTGGGCCTACTGGGCCTTCTAAGGGCCTGAATCCTGGCCCATGGTAGGGTTTCTAGTCGTATTCAGGCCGTGGGGGCCCAGTAGGTGGCACTATTTTTATTTTTTTCTAGTTTTTTTGTTTTGTTTTCTGCATTATTTATTTTCATTTGTTTTTTGCTTTATTTTTAAATTCTTTTTGCTTTTAGTTTTAGAAAAATTATAAACTTTCTTTTGTTTTTGAGTCGTTAGTTTATGAATAACTTTACTATAAAAATTGATTTTTGAGTCATTATACTCAATTTGGTAATTTTAGTTAGTCATAAAAAATATTATAGGCATTTTTTTCTTTTTTGCTATTTATTTTTTTCATTTCAACTTAGAACTAAATACTTATAGTTTTTTTGTGATTTCTCTTTTCTTTTAGGTCGCAAAAATTATAAACTTTCTGTTAGTGCCATTAGTTTTTTGTTTTTTTCCAGTTTTTTGTTTTGTTTTCTGTATTATTTATTTTCTTTTGTTTTTTGCTTTATTTTTTAATTCTTTTTGCTTCTAGGTCAGCAAAATTA
Source organism: Aegilops umbellulata (assembly GCA_032464435.1). Taxonomy (NCBI): domain Eukaryota; kingdom Viridiplantae; phylum Streptophyta; class Magnoliopsida; order Poales; family Poaceae; genus Aegilops; species Aegilops umbellulata. Next base: position 439,899,735 of record CP136060.1, read on the forward strand.
TAAACTTTCTGTTAGTGCCATTAGTTTTAGAAAAATTATAAACTTTCTGTTAGTACCATTAGTTTTCAAATTTGAATAGTTAAAATTTGAATTCTTTGAAATTTGTGTGAATCACAAGTTTGTGATTAACTTTACTAAAAAATGAACATAGATGCACCTATAGAGAAAATTCGACCTAAATTCATAGTTTTCAAATGAACTCTGAAAAAGTTGGCATAGCATACTCGTGTGTTACAAAGTTGGCATGGTATCATCATAATAGTTGCGGGAGAAAGTATTCACTTTTTCTTCACTTGTGTCATTTGCTTATTGCGCCGTAACCATGGATAATCTTCATCGTTTATCAGGATGCTTGGGTCAGCCTTGACATTGAAGGGAGGAATTTCATGAAACTTTTCATAATCTTCAGACATGTCTGTCTTGCCCTCCACTCCCAGGATGTCCCTTTTTCCTGAAAGAACTATGTGGCGCTTTGGCTCATCGTATGATGTATTCGCTTCCTTGTCTTTATTTTTTCTCGGTCTGGTAGACATGTCCTTCACATAGATAACCTGTGCCACATCATTGGCTAGGACGAACGGTTCATCAGTGTACCCAAGATTTTTCAGATCCACTGTTGTCATTCCATACTGTGGGTCTACCTGTACCCCGCCTCCTGACAGATTGACCCATTTGCACTTAAACAAAGGGACCTTAAAATCATGTCCGTAGTCCAGTTCCCATATGTCAACTATGTAACCATAATATGTGTCCTTTCCCTTCTCGGTTGTTGCATCAAAGCGGACACCGCTGTTTTGGTTGGTGCTCTTTTGATCTTGGACAATCGTGTAAAATGTATTCCCATTTATCTCGTATCCTTTGTAAATCAATACAGTCAAAGATGGTCCCCTGGACAACAAGTACAACTCATCACAAACAGTGTTGTCACGTCTGAGACATGCTTCCAACCAACTGCTGAAAGTCCTGATGTGTTCACATGTAATCCAGTTGTCGCACTGCTCCGGGTGTTTGGAGCGCAGACTGTTCTTGTGTTCATCGACATACGGGGTCACCAAGGTAGAGTTCTGTAGAACTGTGTAGTGTGCTTGAGACCAAGAATATCCGTCCCTGCATATTATTGAGTCACTTCCAAGAGTGCCTTTTCCAGTTAGTCTCCCCTCATACCGCGATTTAGGGAGACCTATCTTCTTAAGGCCAGGAATGAAGTCAACACAAAACCCGATCACATCCTCTGTTTGATGGCCCATGGAGATGCTTCCTTCTGGCCTAGCGCGGTTACGGACATATTTCTTTAGGACTCCCATGAACCTCTCAAAGGGGAACATATTGTGTAGAAATATGGGCCCCGGAATGACAATCTCGTCGACTAGATGAACTAGGACGTGCGTCATGATATTGAAGAAGGATGGTGGGAACACCAGCTCGAAACTGACAAGACATTGCGCCACATCACTCCTTAGCCTTGGTGATTTCTAGATCGATCACCTTCTGAGAGATTGCATTGAGGAATGCACATAGCTTCACAATAGCTAATCGGACGTTTTCCGATAGAAGCCCCCTCAATGCAACCGGAAGCAGTTGCGTCATAATCACGTGGCAGTCATGAGACTTTAGGTTCTGGAACTTTTTCTCTGGCATATTTATTATTCCCTTTATATTCGACGAGAAGCCAGTCGGGACCTTCATACTGAGCAGGCATTCAAAGAATATTTCTTTCTCTTCTTTCGTAAGAGCATAGCTGGCAGGACCTTCATACTGCTTCGGAGGCATGCCGTCTTTTTCGTGCAAACGTTGCAGGTCCTCCCGTGCCTCAGGTGTATCTTTTGTCTTTCCATACACGCCCAAGAAGCCTAGCAGGTTCAGGCAAAGGTTCTTCGTCACGTGCATCACGTGCATTGAAGAGCGGACCTCTAGGTCTTTTCAGTAGGGTAGGTCCCAAAATATTGATTTCGTCTTCCACATGGGTGCGTGTCCCTCAGCGTCATTCGGAACAGCTAGTGTGCCGGGACCGTTTCCAAAGATTACGTGTAAATCATTGACCATAGCAAGTAGGTGATCACCAGTACGCATGGCGGGCTTCTTCCGGTGATCTGCCTCGCCTTTGAAATGCTTGCCTTTCTTTCGACATTGATGGTTGGTCGGAAGAAATCGACAATGGCCCAGGTACACATTCTTCCTGCATTTGTCCAGGTATATACTTTCCGTGTCACCTAAACAGTGTGTGCATGCGTGGTATCCTTTGTTTGTCTGTCATGAAAGGTTACAGAGAGTGGGCCAATCGTTGATGGTCACGAACAGCAACGCCTTTAGGTTAAATTCCTCTTGTCTGTGCTCATCCCACGTACGTACACCGTTTCCATTCCACAGTTGTAAAAGTTCTTCAACTAATGGCCTTAGGTACACATCAATGTCGTTGCCGGGTTGCTTAGGGCCTTGGATGAGAACTGGCATCATAATGAACTTCCGCTTCATGCACATCCAAGGAGGAAGGTTATACATACATAGAGTCACAGGCCAGGTGTTGTGATTGCTGCTCTGCTCCTCGAAAGGATTAATGCCATCCGCGCTTAAAGCAAACCATACGTTCCTTGGGTCCTTTGCAAACTCATCCCAGTACTTTCTCTCGATTTTTCTCCACTGCGACCCGTCAGCGGGTGCTCTCAACTTCCCGTCTTTCTTACGGTCCTCACTGTGCCATCGCATCGACTTGGCATGCTCTCCCTTTCTGAACAGACGTTTCAACCGTGGTATTATAGGAGCATACCACATCACCTTCGCAGGAACCCTCTTCCTGTGGAGCTCGCCGTGGACATCACCAGGGTCATCTCGTCTGATCACCGCAATGCACCGCATACCGAGCATGTGTTCAGATCCTTGTATGCACCGCGGTATAGGATGCAGTCATTAGGGCATGCATGTATCTTCTCCACCTCCAATCCTAGAGGGCATATGACCTTCTTTGTTGCGTATGTACTATCGGGCAATTCGTTATCCTTTGGAAGCTTCTTCTTCAATATTTTCAGTAGCTTCTCAAATCCTTTGTCAGGCACAGCATTCTCTGCCTTCCACTGCAGCAATTCCAGTACGGTACCGAGCTTTGTGTTGCCATCTTCGCAATTTGGGTACAACCCTTTTTTGTGATCCTCTAACATGCGATCGAACTTCAGCTTCTCCTTTTAACTTTCGCATTGCGTCCTTGCATCGACAATGACCCGGCGGAGATCATCATCATCGGGCACATCGTATGGTTCCTCTTGATCTTCAGCAGCTTCACCCGTTGCAGCATCATTGGGCACATCGTCTGGTTCCTCTTGATCTTCACTAGCTCCCCCCGTTGTGGCATCACCGTATTCAGGGGGCACATAGTTGTCATCGTACTCTTCTTCTTCGCCGTCTTCCATCATAACCCCTGTTTCTCTGTGCCTCGTCCAAACATTATAGTGTGGCATGAAACCCTTGTAAAGCAGGTGGGTGTGAAGGATTTTCTGGTTAGAGTAAGACATCGTATTCCCACATTTAGTGCATGGACAACACATAAAACCATTCTACTTGTTTTCCTCAGCCGCATCGAGAAACTCATGCACGCCCTTAATGTACTCGGAGGTGTGTCTGTCATCGTACATCCATTGCCGGTTCATCTGCGTGCATTATATATAATTAAGTGTCCAAATTAATAGATGTATCTATGTAAACATACAAGTAAGAATATTTTTTCCTTTCAGAAAGAAGATAAGAACAAGAGGCTCTCCACGGTGGTGCCGGCGATGAGCTCGACGCGGGTGATCGACGACGGTGAAGACGGGGACAGGGCGTGACGGACCGCTAAACCTAGACAAATATTGAGGAAAATGGAGCTTGGAGGTCGAGCTTGGAGAGGAGAAAGCTTAAGTAGTGTGGCTCGGGCATTCCATCGAACACCTTGTGTGCATAGGAGGTGAGCTAGAGCACCACCAAGCCCTCTCCCCCTCGGCCAGAAAAAACAGAGCAGTGTGCTCTGCTCTTGCACGAGGGGGGTATATATAGGCACCACCACTGGTCCCGGTTGGTGGCATGAACCAGGACTAAAGGGGAGCCTTTGGTCCCGTTCATGCCACCAACTGGGACCAATGGTGGTGGGCCAGGAGCGAGGCCCATTGGTCCCGGTTCGTCCCACCAACCGGGACCAAAGGTCCAGACGAACCAGGACCAATGGCCCACGTGGCCCGGCCGGCCCCCTGGGCTCACGAATCGGGTCCAATGCCCCCATTGGTCCTGGTTCTAGACTGAACCGGGACTAATGGGCTGACCCGGCCTGGACCTTTGCCCCCTTTTCTACTAGTGTCACATCTCTGCAAAACTTGATCAAGATTGCTTAAGCAATCATCAAAAGACTTCCCATAAACAGAAAAGTCATCCATGAAAACCTCAACAATATTTTCACAAAAGTCAGAGAATATAGCAGTCATACATCTTTGAAAGGTAGCAGGTGCATTACATAAACCAAAAGGCATATGTCTGTAAGCATAGGTTCCAAAAGCACAAGTAAAAGGGGTCTTTTCTTGATCAGGTTGAGAAACAGGTATTTGTGAAAAGCCAGAATATCCATCAAGGAATCAAAAGTGTGTGTGCTTAGATAATCTTTCAAGCATTTGATCAATAAAAGGCAAAGGGTAATGATCTTTTCTAGTAGCTTTGTTAAATTTTCTGAAATCATTTACCATTCTATAGCCTATAACAATTCTTTGTGGGATAAGTTCATTCTTATAATTAGGAACAACAGTTATACCTCCTTTCTTAGGGACACAATGAACAGGACTTACCCATCAACTATCAGCTATAGGATAGATTATACCTGCTTCCAGAAGTTTTAATATTTTCATTCTTACCACCTCTTTCATCTTCGGATTTAACTGGCATTGGTGATCAACAACTGGTTTAGCATCAGGTTCCATATTAATTTTGTGCTGAGATAGAGTGGGACTAATGCCCTTTAAATCATCAAGAGTATATCCAATCGTAGCTCGGTGCTTCCTTAGAACTTTCAATAATCGTTCTATTTCTTTCATTTTCATTTACTTTTCTATTTGTTTTTCGATTTATTTTCTTTTCGTTAGAAGTACCGCCTTTCTACGTAAACGCGCTGCTACCATAAACTTAGCGGTAGCACGGTTTCGATAAAAATGCTACTACTATGTGTAGCATGTTGGCTTAGTCGTGAGAATTTTAGTAGTAGCGCGTTTAAAGTCAAACACGCTACTGATGTGTTTGTATTTGTAGCGCGTTTATCCTGCACGCGCTACTGCTATTTAGCACTTGCGCACTTTTTTAACAAGCGCTACTGCTAAAGTTCTGTGTATAGGTTTTCCCTAGTAGTGATACATAAACCATTACGTTGTCTTCCTTGTCCAACTTCAACAATTTTGGCATATAATATTTTGATGAGGGCTCCCAATCACAAAACATTTCTAGGATAGTATATTTATATGTGAATCCTCCCTTCCCTTATTAATTCTTTCATGAGTTGCATCACTGACTAATGCTATGTTTGTCAATTTCTAATAAAATTTTCTTACTTATACTTTTCCTTATGTGGTGCTATACCTACCATAGGATTAGTATATGATCTTATTGATTTATTTCCTTTCCTTTATTTGCTTTCTTTCTCTTTTTCTTTTCTTATTTCTTTTCTTTATTTGAAACATGAAAGTAAAGAAAATAAAAACTCAAACTAACTTTATTATATAACTTGCACATGATTACAATGATAGATTACTAATTAAACTCTCAAAGAAGAGAAGATCGAACTAAACTTTATTCATCTAAGCAAAAGATTGAACTATGATAAGTAAAAAGCAAAAAGATAGTGGGATGATACGATACCGGGGCACCTCCCCCAAGCTTGGCGAAAGCCAAGGGGAGTGCCCATACCCGATACTCAGTTCTCCTTTGATGGTGAAGATAATGGTGGTGATGATGAAGAAGGTAATTGTGCCTTCAACTTTTCATATTGTAGTTGAGGAGAGCAATTTCCTCCCTTAAATCGTCGACTTCTGACTCCAACTTCAAGATCTTGTCACATAAATCCCCTTTGCTTTTCTGACAAAAACGAGAAGGAATAGATTGATTGTTAGATCGGTTAGCTCTCTTAGGGAGACTTGAATTCTTGAACTCCACGTGCATATCCCCAGGTTAAGGTAGAGGAATATCCTCCTTCGAGCTTGAATCATCGATCCTCATAAAGTGAGCATCTTCCTCGTCATCTGTTGTTTGACCATAAGGAGATAGGTCCACATAGGTCTTTGGATCACCAATGAGATGTGAGACATAGCTCTCTCCGTCGGAGTCTTGGGACGACATATTTTTCAGATCTGCGCAGAAAACAGCAAGAAAAGAGAACAAAGGATTTCTCCGTGATATGGTTGTTAACAGGTTCGGGAAGTATATATAGATTTTTTTTATCTTGGAGGACAAGCATACGGAAGAAAAACGGAGTCCGGAAGGTGTCCCAGGTGGGCACAACCCACCTGGGCACGCCAGGCATACCTGGCACGCCCTGGTGTCTTGTTCCCACCAGGGGACGCTTCCTTGAAGTTTCTTTATTCCTAAAATTCTAAAATATTCCAAAACTGATAAAAAAATATTTTTGCAGATTTTTTGGAGTCTGTTTACTTACCGTATCACGTACCTCCTTATTTTAACGATTCTGGACTGTTCCGTAAGGACTCTTTTATGTGTTCTTCCGGTGTCATAGTTTGGATAATATTACTTTCAACATTAATAGGCGTACCTGAGATATAATGCTTTATTTGTTGCCCATTGACAACCTTCGGGTTAGTACCTTCAGCGTTATTTATTTTGATGGCTCCAGACTGGTAAACCTCCTCGATGACATAGGGGCCTTCCCATTTTGAGAGGAGTTTGCCTGCAAAGAATCTGAAACGAGAGTTGTACAAAAGAACATATTCTCTGACTTTAAACTCACGCTTTTGGATTCTTTTTTCATCCCACCTTTTAACTTTTTCTTTCAATAACTTTGCATTTTCATAGGCTTGGGTTCTCCATTCATCTAATGAGCTAATATCAAATAACCTCTTTTCACCAGCAAGTTTGAAATCATAGTTGAGTTCTTTAACTACCCAATATGCTTTATGTTCTAACTCAAGAGGCAAATGACAAGCTTTTCCATAAACTATTTTATAAGTAGACATACCCATAGGATTTTTATATGTTGTTCTATAAGCCCAAAATGCATCATCTAATTTCTTAGACCAATTCTTCCTGGACCTATTGACATTCTTTTGCAAAATTAATTTATTTCTCTATTGCTAAGCTCAACTTGACCACTAGACTGAGGATGATAGGGTGATGCAATTCTATGGTTAACATCATACTTAGCAAGCATTTTACGAAAAGCACCATGAATAAAATGTGAACCACCATCAGTCATTAAATATCCAGGGACTCCAAACCTTGGGAAAATAACTTCCTTGAGCATTATAATAGAGGTGTTGTGATCAGCACTACTAGTTGGAATAGCTTCTACCCATTTAGTAACATAATCAACAGCAACCAAAATATGTGTATACCCATTAGAGGAAGGAAAAGGTCCCATGTAATCAAATCCCCAAACATCAAATGGTTCAACAGCAAGTGAATAATTCATAGGCATTTCTTGACGCTTACTGATATTACCTATTCTTTGGCATTCATCACAAGATGAGACATACTTACGAGCATCCTTGAAGAGAGTAGGCCAATAGAATCCAGATTGCAATACCTTGTGAGTAGTTCTATCTCTAGCATGATGCCCTCTATACGGTTCGGAGTGACATTACTGTAGGATTTGTCCCTGTTCATGCTCGGTACACAACGTCTAATAATACCATCTAAAACTTCTTTATAAAGACGTGGGTCATCCCAAAAGTAATGTCTTAAATCATAGAAGAATTTTTTTTCTTTTGTTGGTAAGTAAAGCTAGGTGGCAAATATTCAGCAACAATGTAATTAGCATAGTCAGCATACCAAGGAGTACTATTAGCAACATTTATTGCAGCTAACTGCTCATCAGGAAAACTATCATCAATAGGAAGTGGGTCATCAAGCACATTTTCAAGCCTAGACAAGTTATCCGCTACGGGGTTCTCAGCTCCTTTTCTATCAATAATATGCAAATCAAATTCTTGTAACAAGAGAATCCAACGGATAAGTCTAGGTTTAGCATCTTTATTTTCCATAAGATATTTAATAGCAGCATGGTCCATGTGAACAGTTACTTTAGTATCAACAATATAAGGTATAAACTTATCACAAGCAAACACCACTGCTAAGAATTCTTTTTCAGTAGTAGCAAAATTTCTTTGAGCATTGTCTAGAGTTTTACTAGCATAATGAATAACATTCAATTTATAATCAACTCTTTGTCCTAGAACAGCACCAACATCATAATCACTAGCATCACACATAATTTCAAAAGGCAAATTCCAATCAGGTGGTTGAACAATAGGTGCAGAAATTAAGGCTTTCTTGAGTGTTTCAAAGGCTTCTAAACAATCATCATCAAAAACAAACGGAACATCCTTTTGTAAAAGACTAGTGAGAGACCTAGAAATTTTAGAAAAGTCTTTAATGAACCTCCTATAAAAACCAGCATGAGCTAGGAAACTACGAATACCTTTGATGTCCTTGGGACATGGCATTTTCTCAATAGCATCAACCTTAATTAGCATGGTCCACTTCAATACCTCTTTTAGAAATTTTACGACCCAATACAATACCTTCATTAACCATAAAGTGGCACTTCTCCCAATTCAAAACAAGATTTTTTTTTTTGTTCACACTAGTAGAAAACGGGCCTATTGTCCCGGTTCGTAAGGGCCTTTTGTCCCGGCTCCTGAACCGAGACTAAAGGGTCGTTACTAATGCCCTGACCCTTTAGTCCCGGTTCAAACCAGAACCGTGACAGATGGGCCTCCATGTGGCCTGTGCGCCGAGCCCAGGTAGGAGGGCCTTTGGTCCCGGTTGGTGGCATCAATCGGGACCAATAGACCTCCACGCGTCAGCATTTCTGTGGCTGGGGTTTTTGTTTTTTTTTTGAAAGGGAGGGGGTTGGGGGTTTTGGGGGGTTAATTTAGGTATTTCATATATTGTGTTAGATAGCTAATTAATAGAGAGAAGTGTCCTCTCTTATGTCCGTGCTTGGTCGACGCTACGTACTATACATACGTATAGAGAGGACTAGACACGCTATAGCTAGCTAGTAAGCAAACGAAGGAAACAGAAGATCGTCATGAACATATATGCATACAGAGAGAAGTGATATCGACCACCTCTCCTTCTCCGAGAGATTGGTCGAACAACAAGTTCTCGTATATCTATCCGACACTACCGGCTACGTATATACAATAATTATCTCTTACAAATATAATCTCCTAAATTACGGGCGCATGGTCCACATAGTATTCTCCATCTTCAGCGATCACGTGGTCAAGAAAGAATGCCGCCAATTCCTCTTGAATTGCTCGCATGCGATCTGGTGCTAGGAGTTCATCCCGTTGCCGAAGCATCTAATCTGAAGAAGGGGGTCAATACATATATATATGAATGAATGAAACTCAACACAAATGATGGTAATAAACTAAAATTGTGAATATTATTTCTTACGCACTTCATATTGTTCGTCAGAGTACCCGCCCCGCTCACAGGTCGTGTGGTGGATGGACTCGCAAACGTAGTATCCACAGAAATCATTCCCTTGTTCCTGCAACAACCACTTTACAAGAAATAGAGGTCAATCAAACAGATAAGCAAAAATTCCAAATGGTATTGATGAAACTAGCGCTTGAATCAATAGCTAGGAGACACGCGGAACATGCTACTATAGTACTTACTTTCGGGTATCTAAATTGCAGCATCTTCGGCAGTCCCGGAGATTTTTTTGGTGAATTTTCTCCAAACCCTGCCAGACAAAAGAAAACAATTACTTGATATCAGGAAATGAACAAAGTTGCTGATCTGGTGGATAATGATCGATTTAATTTACTTCTCGAGGATTTCGGTCATGTCCGCATACTCCTGGGGATCTTTTCGTTTAGAGTCCAAGACAGTTACTAGTCCCTGCTCAAGCCTAATCTCTAGGAGAATATAGTGGTACCTGCGCATGCATGCATAACTCATCAATTACATTACTATAACCTGGACTAATATATAAGGGAAACTGAATATGCACAAGACAGTAACACTCACTTGAAGTTGTAAGGAAAGAGTATTATATCTTTGTTTTCATTTATTTTGAATGATCGTAGCAAGTTGGCCTCGGTATCTGCGGCACGATGTTCAATCTCAGTTGCATCTATGAGATATGTGTTAACGAACCCAATATCACCGATTTGTCTTTTCTTCAATTCGGCGATCTTCAATCTGCATAATATAGTGAGGATAATTATAAATACATGCAATGAAAGAGGTGAGCTATATAGAGAGACTTAATGACAGAAGTAGTAGTACTTACAGACAGTAGCAGGTGACCGTTGCTTTATCGAGGGCCAATTGATTGAAAAACTGATAGAACTCCTCAAATGGAATAGGCAACAGATCAATTCCGACGAGGTCATGCTCCGGTTTAACTCTCGCATACAAAGTAATCCTCCCCCAAACTCTCTGCAGATTTTCAAGTACCAATCATGCAATCTTCGCATCATCGTTGTTAGAGATTTTTCATCTTTGACGAGAGGCTTCCCGTACTCGTATCTGTGTATCTGCACGTCCATGGGATCATAATGTACATCGTCGGGCAGGTAATCTTCAAGATTGCTATAACCGGGCACCATCCTCGGATCGACGATGTCACTAGGCACCTTGAGCGGGGGGCACGATTGATTCCCTTGTTCGCCTAGCTGGGCAATTTGTTTCCCAACTACTCGTCGTTCTTTCATCCTTTGATCACTGACTGTACTTCCCGACCGCTCCGCTTCTGCCCATGTCTTTGCAATAATGCGCTCATAGTTGCCTTTCGGTGGAGACTTGGGTGGTTTTGCCAGGGAAGCCAGAGTGCGCTTCGCTTTCACCGGATCTACCTTCTCCTCCGTAGGTGGATGTCTCTGTGCTTTCAACCCTTCAAACCATTCCTTCGCTTCGGTTTGCGAGATCTTCGCGTTCTCCTCCGGGCTCATCTCGTATGGTAACTTCTCTGGAGTCTTCAGAGAAGGACCGAATCTGTATGTCTTCCCGCCTCTGGCTGTACTGCTAGACGCCGGCTGAGCAGACGGAGCGGCTGTCTTCTTTACTTGGTTACGAGGCGGAGGAGAAGGACTACGACGCGCCGGAGCAGCTGCTGGAGCGGTGGCGGGTCTCTTCCGCCCTTGCTGACGAGGCGGAGAAGGAGGAGGCTGGCTGCTCGGGCGCGCAGGCGCAAGCGGAGAAGTAGGCGGAGTGCCGCCACGTGCCGGAGAAGGAGCCAGCCGAGTGCCCTGATCGTCACTCGTCGGAGGAGGAGGCGGTGGAGGAGGCGGAGTGCCCTGACTCCCCGGAGGAGGAGGAGGAGGAGGAGGAGGAGGCGGAGGCGTCCAGTTCTGAAGGTTGATGAGATCCTTCCGCCATAGGCATGGAGTCTTCAGAGGAGAACCCAGCCGAGTCTCCCCTTCACCGGTAGGGTGGTCAAGCAGGAGCTCCTCAAATCCCTCCGTTATTTCATCCACCATCACCCTAGCATATCCTTCTGGAATCGGCCGGCAGTGAAAAGTTGCACCGGGTTCAGAAGGATAAACAGAGCCAACAGCCGCCTTGACCTTCATATTAATCCATTGCATCATAAGGTGGCAATTTTGAGACTCCGTGATAGCATCCACGGGATAGCTGGCAGGAGCCGTCAAGACATGCTCCGGCTGAAGCAGCTCGGTGGAAGCCATGCTGCTTCTCCGCTGAGATGGCAGGGTAGCTTCGGGGGAAGCTTCGGCAGTTCGTTTGCTGCGATTTGCTTCTCGTTCCTCTATCCCGAGTACCCTTGCTTTAAGCGCCTGCAGTTCGGACTGCTGCACTTTCTTCCTCCTCTCCTGGCATTTGTAAGCGCCTGCGTCCGGAAACCCAGCCTTCCACGGAATGGAGCCTGGCGTGCCTCGTGTCCGCCCAGGGTGCTCAGGATTCCCGAGGGCCATTGTGAGCTCGTCCTTCTCTCTGTCTGGAACGAACGTCCCTTGCTGCGCTGCTTCGATATACTGTTGAAGCCTCTTGACTGGTATATCCAATTGATCGTCCGTCCAAATGCACTTCCCTGATACAGGGTCCAAGGTTCCGCCAGCCCCGAAGAACCAAGTCCGGCAACGGTCTGGCCAGTTCATTGTCTCTGGTTCGATCCCTTTTTCAACCAGATCATTCTCAGCCTTGGCCCACTTAGGCCGGGCTACGAGGTAGCCACCTGACCCCGCGCGATGGTGAAGCATCTTCTTTGCAGCATTTTTCTTGTTTGTCGCTGACATCTTCTTACTCTTTTTCGATGTCTTGTGGGCCACAAATGCGGGCCAGTGATCTCTGATCTTCTCATATCTACCCTTGAATTCTGGTGTCTCTTTTTTACCGACAAACCTATTCAGCTCTTTCTTCCACCTCCTGAATAGGTCTACCATCCTCTTAAGAGCAAAAAGACTTGATTAATTGCTCTTTAACTGGCTTCTCCGGATCATCCTCTGGCGGTAGGGTGAAATTTGACTTCAGCTCAGTCCAAAGATCATTTTTCTGCATATCATTGACGTAAGACACCTCAGGGTCTTCTGTAGCCGGCTTTAACCATTGCTGGATGCTGATCGGGATCTTGTCCCTAACAGAACCCTGCACTGAGCAACAAATGCGTTCTTTGTTCGGATGGGTTCAATCGGTTGGCCGCCGGGCGCGATTGCTATGATCTCAAACCTTTCATCCAAGCTCAACTTTTTCTTCGGGCCTCGTCTCTTTACCTCAGTTGTGATTGATCCGGAGGGCTAGAAAAAAGAACAAAGACTTAATTAATATGTGTACATACCAAAACAATGAATGCATCAATTAGCTAGTCAGCACAGGCTTAACTAATATATATACCTGGTCGGACTCGGTTCGGTCACCGGAGTCGTCATCACGGTCTCCTTCTTGCACCAGCATTGGGTCACCGGAGTCGTCCTCACGTTCTCCTTGCACCGGCATTAGGTCACCGGAGCCAGCTTCTTCACCCTCTCCTTCCAGACCATCGGTGTCGTTGAGAAACAACGAGACGGCATCACTTCCCATTGTGATTATGTCCCTCAACAACGCTTCTTTTGCTTCGTCTCGGGCGGTGTCCATAGTTTCTACAAATATTTACAACATGGAAATTATTATTCAAACATGATAGATGGATATATTAGTGGCAAACATAGAACTAGCTAGCTAATCACAGTAAGGAATCATATATATTAATTAGTGGCCTCGACACTGCTTCTCTAGGGTTTGGGGTGGCCTCGACAGCGCTTCAAGGGTTTGGGGTGGCCTCGAGAGAGTTTGTCGGGTAGGGGCGCGGCAGGAGGGGGTAGGAGACCGACATCGTTTTTTTCTAGGGTTTGGGTGTCCTCAGGGGTTTTGGACGAGCGAGAGGGTCGGGGGGTGCTCCCGCGGTATAAGTTATCACAGTCGAGAGGGGGTATATCGACCCCCACACACACACACGTGTTGAAGTTATCAGGAGGGGGTTATATCGACAACGACGACATACGTACATGGGAAAATAATATTATCGGGGAGGGGGTATATCGACCCCTCTCATGTTGAAGTTATCGCGAGGGGTATATCGACGACGACAGACCCGATAAAACATAGGAAAACGAAGAAGAAATAAAAAGAGGAGAAGAAGAAAGGAATAGAGGAGAAGATCGAAAAAAAAGAAGAAAAAAAAGAGGAGAAGAAGAAAGGAATAGAGGAGAAGAAAAAAATAGAAATCATTTTTCTATTTTTTTTCTTCTTCTCCTCTATTCCTTTCTTCTTCTCCTCTTCTTTTTCTTCTTTTGCCCCTTCTTATTTATTTCTCCTCTTCTTCTCCTTTCTTCATCTTCTTATTTTCCTTTTCCCTCTCATTCTTTTTCTTCTTCCTTTCCTAGCTAGATACATAAAACTTTTCTAAAAATGTAACTTTTGCATATATAAAACCTTTTTTTTCCTTCTTCTTCCTTCTATTCCTTCTTCCTAAATATATAAAACTTTTTAAAAAATGACTACAATTGAAAAAATACATACATACATACAAAAAACATGTAAAAAATGCATACATACATATATGAACATACATCAAAAAAATACATATATCTAAAAAATACATACATACATATATATATGAAAATCTAAAAACATGTAAAAAATAGCATGTATAATTAAAAAAACTTGCACGGCGGCGGCGGGGCCGGCAGAGGCGCGGTGCTCACAGAGGCGGCGACGCGTCGGGGCAGGGGACGGCGGCACGACGACGGCGACGGGGCAGGGGCGGTGCGGTCGGGGCTGGGGACGGCGGCGCGGGCGACGGCGAGGGCGCGGGCGACGGGGCAGGGGACTGCGACACGGCGACGGCGACGGGGCGGGGGCGGCGCGGTCGGGGCTGGGGACGGCGACGCGCGGCGACGGTGTCGGGCGAGGGCGCGGGCGACCGCGAGGGCGTGGGTGACGGCGTCGACGGGCGCGGGTGACGGGGTAGGGGACGACGGCGCGCGGCGACGGTGTCGGGCGAGGGCGCGGGCGAGGGCGTCGGGCGAGGGTGCGGGCGATGGCGAGGGCGCGGGCGGCGGCGACGACGGGCGCGAGCGACGGCGACGGCGGGGGCGGCGGGCGGCGTCGGGGCAGCCTGGCGGCGTCGATGTGCTCGGCGTCGTCGGGGGCAACTGGCGAGGGAAATGTGAAAATTTCCTAAGTGCTGGCTTATATAGCAAAGATTGGTCCCGGTTCGTGGCACCAACCGGGACCAATGGCCCCCTTTAGTCCCGGTTGGTGCCACCAACCGGGACCAAAGGCACCAACCGGGACTAAAGGGGGCCATTGGTCCCGGTTGGCGCCACGAACCGGGACCAATGCCCCCCTTTGGTCCCGGTTCGTCCCACCAACCGGGACCAAAGGCCTTCTGCTGCCCCGCGCCCAAAACTTTAGTCCCACCTCGCTAGTTGAGAGGGCTCGGGAGTGGTTTATAAGCGTTGTTGCGCTCACCCTCTCGAGCTCCTCTCAACTGCAGGCTTCCGGGCCTAATCTGTCACTATGTGACTGTGGGCTTACTGGGCCTTCTAAGGGCCTGAATCCTGGCCCATGGTAGGGTTTCTAGTCGTATTCAGGCCGTGGGGGCCCAGTAGGTGGCACTATTTTTATTTTTTTCTAGTTTTTTTGTTTTGTTTTCTGCATTATTTATTTTCATTTGTTTTTTGCTTTATTTTTAAATTCTTTTTGCTTTTAGTTTTAGAAAAATTATAAACTTTCTTTTGTTTTTGAGTCATTAGTTTATGAATAACTTTACTATAAAAATTGATTTTTGAGTCATTATACTCAATTTGGTAATTTTAGTTAGTCATAAAAAATATTATAGGCATTTTTTTCTTTTTTGCTATTTATTTTTTTCATTTCAACTTAGAACTAAATACTTATAGTTTTTTTGTGATTTCTCTTTTCTTTTAGGTCGCAAAAATTATAAACTTTCTGTTAGTGCCATTAGTTTTTTGTTTTTTTCCAGTTTTTTGTTTTGTTTTCTGTATTATTTATTTTCTTTTGTTTTTTGCTTTATTTTTTAATTCTTTTTGCTTCTAGGTCAGCAAAATTATAAACTTTCTGTTAGTGCCATTAGTTTTAGAAAAATTATAAACTTTCTGTTAGTACCATTAGTTTTCAAATTTGAATAGTTAAAATTTGAATTCTTTGAAATTTGTGTGAATCACAAGTTTGTGATTAACTTTACTAAAAAATGAACATAGATGCACCTATAGAGAAAATTCGACCTAAATTCATAGTTTTCAAATGAACTCTGAAAAAGTTGGCATAGCATACTCGTGTGTTACAAAGTTGGCATGGTATCATCATAATAGTTGCGGGAGAAAGTATTCACTTTTTCTTCACTTGTGTCATTTGCTTATTGCGCCGTAACCATGGATAATCTTCATCGTTTATCAGGATGCTTGGGTCAGCCTTGACATTGAAGGGAGGAATTTCATGAAACTTTTCATAATCTTCAGACATGTCTGTCTTGCCCTCCACTCCCAGGATGTCCCTTTTTCCTGAAAGAACTATGTGGCGCTTTGGCTCATCGTATGATGTATTCGCTTCCTTGTCTTTATTTTTTCTCGGTCTGGTAGACATGTCCTTCACATAGATAACCTGTGCCACATCATTGGCTAGGACGAACGGTTCATCAGTGTACCCAAGATTTTTCAGATCCACTGTTGTCATTCCATACTGTGGGTCTACCTGTACCCCGCCTCCTGACAGATTGACCCATTTGCACTTAAACAAAGGGACCTTAAAATCATGTCCGTAGTCCAGTTCCCATATGTCAACTATGTAACCATAATATGTGTCCTTTCCCTTCTCGGTTGTTGCATCAAAGCGGACACCGCTGTTTTGGTTGGTGCTCTTTTGATCTTGGACAATCGTGTAAAATGTATTCCCATTTATCTCGTATCCTTTGTAAATCAATACAGTCAAAGATGGTCCCCTGGACAACAAGTACAACTCATCACAAACAGTGTTGTCACGTCTGAGACATGCTTCCAACCAACTGCTGAAAGTCCTGATGTGTTCACATGTAATCCAGTTGTCGCACTGCTCCGGGTGTTTGGAGCGCAGACTGTTCTTGTGTTCATCGACATACGGGGTCACCAAGGTAGAGTTCTGTAGAACTGTGTAGTGTGCTTGAGACCAAGAATATCCGTCCCTGCATATTATTGAGTCACTTCCAAGAGTGCCTTTTCCAGTTAGTCTCCCCTCATACCGCGATTTAGGGAGACCTATCTTCTTAAGGCCAGGAATGAAGTCAACACAAAACCCGATCACATCCTCTGTTTGATGGCCCATGGAGATGCTTCCTTCTGGCCTAGCGCGGTTACGGACATATTTCTTTAGGACTCCCATGGACCTCTCAAAGGGGAACATATTGTGTAGAAATATGGGCCCCGGAATGACAATCTCGTCGACTAGATGAACTAGGACGTGCGTCATGATATTGAAGAAGGATGGTGGGAACACCAGCTCGAAACTGACAAGACATTGCGCCACATCACTCCTTAGCCTTGGTGATTTCTGGATCGATCACCTTCTGAGAGATTGCATTGAGGAATGCACATAGCTTCACAATAGCTAATTGGACGTTTTCCGATAGAAGCCCCCTCAATGCAACCGGAAGCAGTTGCGTCATAATCACGTGGCAGTCATGAGACTTTAGGTTCTGGAACTTTTTCTCTGGCATATTTATTATTCCCTTTATATTCGACGAGAAGCCAGTCGGGACCTTCATACTGAGCAGGCATTCAAAGAATATTTCTTTCTCTTCTTTCGTAAGAGCGTAGCTGGCAGGACCTTCATACTGCTTCGGAGGCATGCCGTCTTTTTCGTGCAAACGTTGCAGGTCCTCCCGTGCCTCAGGTGTATCTTTTGTCTTTCCATACACGCCCAAGAAGCCTAGCAGGTTCAGGCAAAGGTTCTTCGTCACGTGCATCACGTGCATTGAAGAGCGGACCTCTAGGTCTTTTCAGTAGGGTAGGTCCCAAAATATTGATTTCTTCTTCCACATGGGTGCGTGTCCCTCAGCGTCATTCGGAACAGCTAGTGTGCCGGGACCGTTTCCAAAGATTACGTGTAAATCATTGACCATAGCAAGTAGGTGATCACCAGTACGCATGGCGGGCTTCTTCCGGTGATCTGCCTCGCCTTTGAAATGCTTGCCTTTCTTTCGACATTGATGGTTGGTCGGAAGAAATCGACAATGGTCCAGGTACACATTCTTCCTGCATTTGTCCAGGTATATACTTTCAGTGTCACCTAAACAGTGTGTGCATGCGTGGTATCCTTTGTTTGTCTGTCATGAAAGGTTACAGAGAGTGGGCCAATCGTTGATGGTCACGAACAGCAACGCCTTTAGGTTAAATTCCTCTTGTCTATGCTCATCCCACGTACGTACACCGTTTCCATTCCACAGTTGTAAAAGTTCTTCAACTAATGGCCTTAGGTACACATCAATGTCGTTGCCGGGTTGCTTAGGGCCTTGGATGAGAACTGGCATCATAATGAACTTCCGCTTCATGCACATCCAAGGAGGAAGGTTATACATACATAGAGTCACAGGCCAGGTGTTGTGATTGCTGCTCTGCTCCTCGAAAGGATTAATGCCATCCGCGCTTAAAGCAAACCATACGTTCCTTGGGTCCTTTGCAAACTCATCCCAGTACTTTCTCTCGATTTTTCTCCACTGCGACCCGTCAGCGGGTGCTCTCAACTTCCCGTCTTTCTTACGGTCCTCACTGTGCCATCGCATCGACTTGGCATGCTCTCCCTTTCTGAACAGACGTTTCAACCGTGGTATTATAGGAGCATACCACATCACCTTCGCAGGAACCCTCTTCCTGTGGAGCTCGCCGTGGACATCACCAGGGTCATCTCATCTGATCACCGCAATGCACCGCATACCGAGCTTGTGTTCAGATCCTTGTATGCACCGCGGTATAGGATGCAGTCATTAGGGCATGCATGTATCTTCTCCACCTCCAATCCTAGAGGGCATATGACCTTCTTTGTTGCGTATGTACTATCGGGCAATTCGTTATCCTTTGGAAGCTTCTTCTTTAATATTTTCAGTAGCTTCTCAAATCCTTTGTCAGGCACAGCATTCTCTGCCTTCCACTGCAGCAATTCCAGTACGGTACCGAGCTTTGTGTTGCCATCTTCGCAATTTGGGTACAACCCTTTTTTGTGATCCTCTAACATGCGATCGAACTTCAGCTTCTCCTTTTAACTTTCGCATTGCGTCCTTGCATCGACAATGACCCGGCGGAGATCATCATCATCGGGCACATCGTATGGTTCCTCTTGATCTTCAGCAGCTTCACCCGTTGCAGCATCATTGGGCACATCGTCTGGTTCCTCTTGATCTTCACTAGCTCCCCCCGTTGCGGCATCACCGTATTCAGGGGGCACATAGTTGTCATCGTACTCTTCTTCTTCGCCGTCTTCCATCATAACCCCTGTTTCTCTGTGCCTCGTCCAAACATTATAGTGTGGCATGAAACCCTTGTAAAGCAGGTGGGTGTGAAGGATTTTCTGGTTAGAGTAAGACATCGTATTCCCACATTTAGTGCATGGACAACACATAAAACCATTCTACTTGTTTTCCTCAGCCGCATCGAGAAACTCATGCACGCCCTTAATGTACTCGGAGGTGTGTCTGTCATCGTACATCCATTGCCGGTTCATCTGCGTGCATTATATATAATTAAGTGTCCAAATTAATAGAAGTATCTATGTAAACATACAAGTAAAAATATTTTTTCCTTTCAGAAAGAAGATAAGAACAAGAGGCTCTCCACGGTGGTGCCGGCGATGAGCTCGACGCGGGTGATCGACGACGGTGAAGACGGGGACAGGGCGTGACGGACCGCTAAACCTAGACAAATATTGAGGAAAATGGAGCTTGGAGGTCGAGCTTGGAGAGGAGAAAGCTTAAGTAGTGTGGCTCGGGCATTCCATCGAACACCTTGTGTGCATAGGAGGTGAGCTAGAGCACCACCAAGCCCTCTCCCCCTCGGCCAGAAAAAACAGAGCAGTGTGCTCTGCTCTTGCACGAGGGGGGTATATATAGGCACCTCCACTGGTCCCGGTTGGTGGCATGAACCAGGACTAAAGGGGAGCCTTTGGTCCCGTTCATGCCACCAACTGGGACCAATGGTGGTGGGCCAGGAGCGAGGCCCATTGGTCCCGGTTCGTCCCACCAACCGGGACCAAAGGTCCAGACGAACCAGGACCAATGGCCCACGTGGCCCGGCCGGCCCCCTGGGCTCACGAATCGGGTCCAATGCCCCCATTGGTCCTGGTTCTAGACTGAACCGGGACTAATGGGCTGACCCGGCCTGGACCTTTGCCCCCTTTTCTACTAGTGTCACATCTCTGCAAAACTTGATCAAGATTGCTTAAGCAAACATCAAAAGACTTCCCATAAACAGAAAAGTCATCCATGAAAACCTCAACAATATTTTCACAAAAGTCAAAGAATATAGCAGTCATACATCTTTGAAAGGTAGCAGGTGCATTACATAAACCAAAAGGCATATGTCTGTAAGCATAGGTTCCAAAAGCACAAGTAAAAGGGGTCTTTTCTTGATCAGGTTGAGAAACAGGTATTTGTGAAAAGCCAGAATATCCATCAAGGAATCAAAAGTGTGTGTGCTTAGATAATCTTTCAAGCATTTGATCAATAAAAGGCAAAGGGTAATGATCTTTTCTAGTAGCTTTGTTAAATTTTCTGAAATCATTTACCATTCTATAGCCTATAACAATTCTTTGTGGGATAAGTTCATTCTTATAATTAGGAACAACAGTTATACCTCCTTTCTTAGGGACACAATGAACAGGACTTACCCATCAACTATCAGCTATAGGATAGATTATACCTGCTTCCAGAAGTTTTAATATTTCCGTTCTTACCACCTCTTTCATCTTCGGATTTAACCGGCATTGATGATCAACAACTGGTTTAGCATCAGGTTCCATATTAATTTTGTGCTGAGATAGAGTGGGACTAATGCCCTTTAAATCATCAAGAGTATATCCAATCGTAGCTCGGTGCTTCCTTAGAACTTTCAATAATCTTTGTTCTTCATGTTATGAAAGGTTAGCACTGATAATAACAGGATGTATCTTCTTTTCATCAAGATAAGCATATTTCAAAGTGTCTGGCAATTGTTTTAATTCAAACACAGGATCGCCTTTAGGTGGAGGAGGACCTCCTAGAGTTTCAATAGGCAAATTGTGTTTAAGCAGAGGACGTTGTTCAAAGAAAATCTTATCTATTTCATTTCTTTCATGCGTATGTAAATCATTTTCATGATCTAGCAAATATTGTTCTAAAGGATCAGTAGGTGGCACATCAATAGAAGTAAGACCAACTAATTCATCCTTACTAGGCAATTCTTTTTCATGATGATTTCTACTAAACTTGGAAAAATTAAACTCATGAGACTCATCACCAAAACTGACACCGACAATTTGTTTCTTACAATCTATCTTAGCATTAACTGTGTTCAAGAAAGGTCTACCATAGATGGGACAGAAGTCATCTTATGGGGAACCAAGTACAAGAAAATCAGTAGGTTATTTTATTTTCCCACACAAGACTTCAACATCTCTAATAATCCCACAAGGTGATATGGTGTCTCCATTTGTAAGTTTAATAGTAACATTTATGTCTTCTATCTCTGTAGGTGCTATGTCTTTCTTAATTTCTTGATATAAAGTGTAAGTAATAGCACTCACACTAGCACCCATGTCACATAAACCATGATAACAGTGATATCCTATTTTAACTGAGATGACAGGCATGCCAACAACGGGTCTATGTTTATCCCTTTTATCGGGTTTGGCAATTCTTTCAGCTTCTGCACATAAGTAAATAACATGCCCATCCACATCTTCTTCTAAGAGATCTTTAACCATAGCAATATTAGGTTCAACTCTAATTTGTTCCTCAGTTTTAGGTGTTCTAACATAGCTTTTGTTAACCATAGTTGAAACTTTAGCACGTTCCTTTATCCTAACAGGAAAAGGTGATTTTTCAATATAAGCAGTAGGAACAATTGGATCAACATTATAAAGTATAATTTCTTCTTTAATTGGTACTGGTTCTTTAATTTCATCTTTAATAGGTGGGTGATATTTAAACCACTTCTCTTTAGGGAGTTCAACCTGAGTAGCAAATGATTCACAAAAAGAGGCTACTATCTCTGAGTCAAGTCCATGTTTAATGCTAAACTTTTGAAAAGTATCGCTATCCGTAAAAGATTTAACACAATCATACTTAAGCTTTATACCTGAGTCTTTACCTTCGTCGAGTTCCCAATCTTCAAAGTTGCGTTTAATTCTTTCCAAAAGATCCCACCGGAATTCAATAGTTTTCTTCATGAAAGAACCAGCACAAGAAGTATCCAGCATGGTTTGATCATTACAAGAAAGCCGAGCATAAAAGTTCTGGATAATAATTTCTCTTGAGAGCTCATGATTGGGGCATGAATATAACATTTACTTAAGCCTCCCCCAAGCTAGAGCGATACTTTCTCCTTCACGAGACCAAAAATTATATATATAATTCCGATCACGATGAACTAGATGCATAGGATAATTTGTTTGGTGGAACTCCAATTTTAAACGATCCCAATTCCATGATCCAATATAATCGCATAGCCTATACCATGTCAATGCTTTTCCCTTCAAAGATAAAGGGGAAACCTTTTTCATCACCTAATCTCCGGGTAAACCTACAAGCTTAAACAATTCACAAATTTGTTCCACATATATCAAGTGCATATCAGGATGTTCGGTTCCATCTCCTGCATAAGGATTAGCTAGCAGTTGTTCTATCATACTCGAAGGAATTTCATATTCAATATTTTTAGTAGGTGCAGTAGGTTGAGGGGCAATTAATTGTGGTTCCGGACGAGGTGAAGATACCCCGAACAAACCCCTCAAAGGATTGTTTTCCATAGTAGCAAGTGACAATAAATTTCAGCACACTATATAAATGTTTCCTTACCAATTTCCACTTACCAAAGGCGCTTCACTCCCCGGCAACGGCACCAGAAAATAGCCTTGATGACCCACAAGTATAGGATATTAATTGTAGCTCTTTTCAATAAGTAAGATTGTCGAACCCAACGAGGAGCAGAAGGAAATGACAAGTAGTTTTCAGTAAGGTAATGTCTGCAAGTGCTGAAATTGTAATTAGCGAGTAGTTTGATAGCAAGGTAATTTGTAACGAGCAAGTAACGATAATAGTAACAAGTATGCAGCAAGGTAGCCCAATCCTTTTGAGGCAAAGAACTGGACAAAACGGTCTCTTATGATAAGCAAAGTGTTCTTGAGGGTACACGGGAATTTCATCTAGTCACTTTCATCATGTTGGTTTGATTTGTGTTCGCCACTTTGATAGTTTGATATGTGGGTGGACTGGTGCTTAGGTGTTGTTCATACTTGAAAAAACCTCCTACTTATGATTAGCCCTCCTGCAAGCATCCGCAACTACGAGAAAAATATTAAGAATAAATTATAACCATAGCATTAAACTCTTGGGCCCAATCGGTCCCTTAGGGAGTAGCACATAAACTGGGGTTTAAGCTCCTGTCACTCTCGCAAACCCACCATCTATTTACTACTCCACAATGCATTCCCTTAGGCCCAAATATGGTGAAGTGTCATGTAGTCGACGTTCACATGACACCACTAAGGGAATCACAACATACATACCATCAAAATATCGAACACATATCAAATCCACATGATTACTTGCAACATGATTTATCACATGACCTCAAGAACGAAAGTAACTACTCACAAATAATAAACATGCTCATGATCAGAGGAGTATTAAATAGCATCATGAATCTGAACATATAATCTTCCACCAAATAAACCATATAGTAATCAACTACAAGATGTAATCAACACTACTAGTCACCCCCTAGCACCAATCTATAGTTCCGATAACAAGATTGAATACAAGAGATGAACTAGGGTTTGAGATGAGATGGTGATGTTGAAGATGTTGATGGAGATTGCCCTCCCCAAGATGGGAGAGTTGTTGGTGATGATGATGATGACGATGATTTCTTACTGTTATTTACAATGTTTTTATCCATTGGGAGAGTTGTTGTTGTTGGTGATGGTGATGTTGGTGGTCCGTACGTGATAACAGTCATTTTTTATCGATTCAAGTGTTCAGGGGCGAGGACCGCAGCTCCAGGGCGTTGGTCCTTAAGGGCATGTGCACGAAGACTTTTTGGCTGTCATCGACAAGGTCAGGCTGACTCCGATAGGGTAGCGGCGATAACACACGTCGGAGGATCTTGTGCCATCGGTAGTTGTCATTCGACGGTCTAGAGATCTTGTCATTTTTATTATGTTGAGGTGTTATACATCTGGTGAAGTTTTATACTCCCTTCATTCCTTAATGTAAGGTGTATAGTTTTCGGCATGGTGATCAAGGCACATAATTTTACACAATTTAGGACGAAAATAACCTTGGCTAAATCAATGGTGAGCACTAAGTAAATCATTTAGACTTGAAAAGGAAGAGATACAAGCAATCGGGGAGAGATACCTTCCTTTTCTTCTATATAACGAGAGATACATGCAATCGGATGAGAGATTCTTTCCTTTTTCTGGATGGCTAAAAACGAAATTACGAGAAATTAAAAGAAATGCACCTTACATTGTGGAATTTTATCGAAAAACTAATACACCTTATATAAATGAACGGATGGAGTAATAGATTTAGGCCCCTTTTCACAAAAAGAGTAAATAATAATTGATGAGTTTATGGCACAAAAGATATGTACTGACATGTGTGAAGATATGTTGGAGCTCCTAATTAAAAAGATATATGGACTGACATGTCAAGATATGTTGGACTCCCAATGTCGTGATATGTCAAGATAGTTTCTCATATGAAGGGCTAGAAATGCTCTTAATTAAAAAAAACTCTCAAAGATATGCTTGCAAGACGTGTACAAGATGGCAACTGACTAGTATAGATGCGAAAATAGAAATCAGATATTTTCTCATCACCGTATATTCAATATAATCTGAATAAATGATTCCTTTCCAACATCTTTAATGATGATGTGCAACATTTTTCTTGCTGTGGAGGAGAAAAAAGCTCGCCTTCAATTTTATATTATAAGAGTTAAAAATACATGAGTTTTCCCTAAGAATTATGTTTTCATATAAATTGTCCCAAATTACTTGTGGCTCCAATGGATGTATTAGTGCTAGATACATCCATTTGAGCCACAAGTAATTGGTGCTGGAGGGAGTATGAATCAGCTATGATCTCCCTCTTTATCCGGGGAGAAATAGTGTCCTTCCCCCACTCCATGCCAGTTACATCACACTTTGTTGTTTCTTTGTGCTCAATTCTGTATTCATCATCAAGAGTGGGCAATCTCTTCCATTTGCCCGCTGCTCCCAGCCCAGCACCTAAACTCGTAGGACTGAAGCCTCTGAAAGAGGTTAAGAGCAACTCTAGCAGACCCCGCATCTGGCGCGAACCCGCATAATTCCGGCGATTATACGGGCTCGGCCCATTTTTCTGGCCAGACCACAGCTCGCATCGATGTCCGGCCCGTAAACATTTTTGCCGAAGCCCGCAAACGCTACCCCCGAGCCAGTATAACTGTGGGTTTGCGGGGCAGATGCGGGTCGAAACCCTATCCCCCCGCAGCCGCGTTTGCCCCCAATGCCCCACCGCGCCTCTCGATTTGTCGCCGCCGGCGAGCCTTCGACCACCATGGACGACTCGGGGGATGAGGCGGAGCGCCGCCGCCGCGCCAGATCTGACGGCGCGCGCAAGCGGCGGGCGCGTCGGTGGCTCAACCGCGGTACCCGGCCGCCGCCGGCCTTCGACCGCCGCGATCTCGAGGACTTCAATCTCTAGCTCGCCCGTCGCCGCCACGCCTCCTCCGGCAACTGGTCCGCGGGGAGCTCATCCGGCAATTGGTCCGCGGGGTGCTCATCCGCGGGCGGCGCATCGAGCTCGTGGCTCGCTCCGGTGAAGAGGGAGCCGGAGGAGGCCGTGCCCGATGCGCCGCCGCGCCGAGGCGTCATCGGGCCCGAGGACTACCTCCCCCGGGGCAGGAGGAGCTCCTCAAGCACGTCGTCCTTGAGCGGTCGTCGAGGGAGCAGGAGGAGATGGAAGAGTACATCCGGCGCAAGCTCGAGTACGAGCGGCCCTTCTTCGAGACGGGCATCACGGCATCGCAGGCGCACGCATCGAAGGAGGCTGACCTGCGTGTGATGAAAGCGGAGCAGGCGAAGCTCTACATCGACCTCGGCTCCGACTCCGACTGATCGCCGCCGGTGGGCAGCTGCTGCAGGAGCTCCGGTGAGCTCAATTTTGTTGTAGTGGTGAGGTAGCGTAGGCCTTGTCTAGCATCCCTGACCTTTAATATGTATGTACGTGGAGTGTATGAACTTATGCGAAGAAGAACCATCTATGCGAGCAAGCTCCGGCGAGCTGCTGCTTAAATTTCTCGCGCGAAACAATTTTTTAAAAATTTTACGGGTTTGTTTGCGGTTTCTGTTCTGCCGCCGCATTTTTCAGCCTGCATAAACGCCCCCGTGCGACCTGCAAACACATTTTACAGTTCGATAAAATGCGGGATCTGCTGAAGTTGCTATAAGGAGTCGCCCAAATCATAGGACTGTTCGGTTCCGCCAGCCAACAACTACATATGCAGAGCAAGAGAGGCACACAAAGTGGTACATACACACATGTAAATCTGTGTAGACAATTCCCGCATTTTTATCGATCACTCTTCAGTGTACATGCCGCCGCTGGATCATAATAGCAACTTGCCAAGCGAGTAAGCCAGCAAGACTTTGTTTCGGTCGGCCAAAACCAAGGGGTACACCGGCGACGTGTACATAGCCGGCCCTATGAACCGATCCCTGCAACTATTCAGGCTGGCCAACGCGCTCAGGTAGTCGTCGTTGATCCCCTGAAAGAAGCAGTTCGGCAGCATCACGACGAGGGTGTGGTCGAGGGCGTTCAACGCCGCGACGTAGTCGGTGAGGCACGCCCCGTAGAACGCCCTTTCCTGGGCGGAGATGGACGCGTTCTTCTGGAGCTGGTCGGTCAGCGTGTGCGACGTGGTCCTCGTGGACTCCGCGGCGGCGCTTAGCACGAGGATGGCGTACGCGGTGGTCTCTTCTCTGTGCGACGGAGATAGGTCGACGTGGCCCTGCTGCATCGTCTTGATGCAGAGGTCGTAGATGAGCTTCGTGCCGCAACCCTGGTAGCAGGTCGCCACAGCGCCGTTGTACGGCACGCCGGGGCACTTGAGGCGGCCGGTGACCGACACGCAGAGGGGGGCAAGGATGAGGAGGAGGAGAATGATCTTCATAGTGGTTGTGCCTTGGATTTCTTTGTGGGATCGAGGATGCAAAATATTGCACTATTTGTAGCATCCATGTGTCCTTCAGTCCTTCAAATAATGACATTGTAAATGCATACTATCTTTTTTTGGTTTGGATTGATGGAAGATATGGATAATCACCTGTCCAACGGTGTCAATCCAACACACTACTAGTATATTGCTCCAATGGAGTGCTCGACACATTTAGTGTGTAATTAGTAACACACCAAATATAGAATATCCATGTAATGAATGTGTAATTGACATCCTCCCTAATACTAATGTGCAATAAAAAAATTTCCCTGATATCAACGTGCAATTAATAACAGTGTCAATCCAACAACATATATTACTCCAATGGCAAATACTCAACATATTTTGCATGTAATTAATAACATGCCAAATATAGAATATCCATGTAATTAACGTACAATTGATATCCTATCTAATATTAACGTGCAATAAAAATTTCCCTGATATCCTACTTAAGACATGTAACGTTCTGTACTTTGTCCGGCCCCACATTTCGCTCGTCCTGTGTTCATCATTTCGTCCACCCCTCCTCCTCCCCGATAGTTTTTTCGTCCCTCTCAAGGAGCTGCTCTATGATATGCGGGCAAAGTGGTCGACGAGCTCTGACTTCTATAGGCTCCAACAAGGTAGAATTAATTCAATTGTGGTTTTATATTACAAAGCACGGTGAAATATGAATTTATCTGAGTTCGTTTTTTGGGTGGTGTAGAAATAGTCGATGTTGATGTCGCAGTGAAATGTTTTAGTCAGTTCGTACGAGTTAGTGTTGTAACTTTTGATGTCCTGATTAGTTTTCCATGCAAAAAAGTTGCTCGGGCTTGTGAGGCCTCGGGGTCTCACTGCACCGCATGCAACTTTTGGCATGGTTTGGTTTCTAAATGTAAATGATCCAGGGAGTTTCACCATCCATATTCATCTGAAGATGATGGTTTGGATTGTCAAATAGGACCATGCTAATACTTATATTATTTTGTCACAGCTACTTCGACATCAATGGTTGATGCTGATATATATACCGCCAACAAGTAGCACTCATGGCAAGTGGTAACACTCCAAGGCATGTGACCATTTTATAGTCATAACATATGGTAATGAAAACCTTGTGGAGGCAGAATGTAAATATTGTCACATGATAGTTCTGTGTAAGACAACAAACTGGCATGAGTTTTGAGTAGGCATATCAAGAGTAGTGGTTGTAGGGCAAATCACCAATGGAAAAGACCCTTCCCGGGGGTACGATTTTTGAACTACCGCAATTCATGCATTTATACATCTTTTCACCGATGCATTTTGCAGTTGTACTTTTGTTAATTGGAAAGTGGAATTACTGCAATTGATAACCAAATGCTACCATAGTCCCCATTTTGTACTTATCTACTATTCAGTGGATCGTCTAAATATCCTTTTCATTTTGGTAAATTGCCCTCCTTTTTGCGATCAATATTGATGCTTTCGTGTATCCTTGTAAGGTATTGAAAAGGTAATGAATTGCTTCCTTAGATATTGTTTTCTATTCATACAAATTTGGGTGCTTTGAAAAATGTTCTATAAAGATCCAATATTTAATTCATCATAAAAAACACATATTTTATTGGTAGCACCAAACAATCATATAGCAGAGTAATAACCATTGTAATATATTTATGAATAGTGTAGGACATCTATAGTTGACTTGCACAGAAGCTCCAATAAATGTTGCTATGATCTTTGCCTCTGGTGCTAGGAGCTTTGTCATGACTTAGTTCTACCACTGCTGCTGCAAGTAGCATATGTTGAAAAAATCTAAAGGATTAGTACTAGGCATGAACTTAATCTCATGATTAGAAAACCTAAGCATGGTGAGTAAGTAAGAACTAACCAGGATCGGTAGAGACCAGTAGAGAAAAACCATGGCCGCAGATGTGGAGATGGGCAACAAGACGTAGTAGATTTTTAGGGACCCAAGAGCACTGTTGCACTGCCTTCACGTTGGCTGACGGTGGTAGATGGTCTTCTAGCCTTCAGCTCCCTCCTTTTAGGATCAGTGGTTAGCTGATAATCCACAAGTATAGGGGATCGCAACATTTCTAAGGTAGTATTTCATCCTAATTTATTGATTCGACACAAGGGAAGCTAAAGAATATTTGTAAGTATTAGCAGTTGAGTTGTCAATTCAACCACACCTGAAGAACTAAATATCTGCAGCAAAGTATTTAGTAGTACAGTAGAATGATAATTTGAAGCAGCGGTAGCAGTAGCAATAGTAATTATGTAACAGTAGCAGTTTTGTAGTGATTGTAATAGCAACAACAACAAAAGTAACTTAGCAAAGATTAATATGCGAAAAGCAAATATTTGTGTTGGATGACATTCATCATGTAACAGACACAACCTAAAGCGATACACAATAGCTCCAATTCATCAATGTAATGTAGGCATGTATTCCATATATAGTCATACATGTTTATAATAAGAACTTGCATTACATCTTTTGTCCTACCCTCCCGCAGCAGCGGGGTCCATAAGAAAATCTAAAGGATATTAAGGCCTCGTTTTAATAGAGAACCAAAACAAAGCATTAACACATAGTGAATACATAAACTCCTCAAACTACGGTCACCAGAAAGAAACCCAATAACTGTCATGCAGATCATAACACGTATAGGTGCATACAATTTGCAAGATATGATCAAGAACTCAAATATATTCATGAAAACATAAAGGGTTCAGATCTAAAATCATGGCACTCGGGCCCTAGTGACAAGTATTAAGCATAACAAAGTCATAACAACATCAATCTCAGAACATAGTGGATACTACGGATCAAGCCCTAACAAAATTGACTCGATTATATGACAAATCTCATACAACCCATTACCGTCCAGCAAGCGTATGAAGGAATTACTCACTCACGGTGATTAGCATCATGGAATTGTTGATGGAAGATAGTTGATGATGATGATGATGATGATGGCGACGGATTCTGCTGAAAACTTTTCTTTCTACAGAAAAACAAGACCATGGCAACTCTACTGAAAACAACGTCAGTCTGCATTAGTTCCATTAAAATCATGCAAATTAGAGTCCAAAATAAGAGCTAAAGTGTTTGGCCGAGGATGCAAAATATTGCACTATTTGTCAAATCCAACGACCTATATTGCTCTAATGCTGAGTGCTCAACATATTTAGCGTGTAATTAATAACATTCCAAATGTATAGAATATTGCTCTAATCCAATGACATATTTAGCGTGTAATTAAGACACATCGCGCCTGCTTGGGCCAGCCCATGTCCGTGTGGCCTGTTTTCAAAATTTTGTTTTTTATTTTTCGTTTTCCTTTTCCATCTTTGTTTTTCCTACTTTAAAAAATTTGGAACTTCAAAAGAGTTCCAAAAATAAAAAACATGAATTTTGATATAATTTTTTTAATAATTCATAGATTCTTATGGATTAAAAAATGTTCATGATTTTTAAAAAATGTTTGTTTATTCAAAAAGTTGTTCGCAATTTCGAAAATAAATGTTAGGGAAATAAAATAATGTTCATGATTATTTGAAAAAATTGTATCAAAAAATGTTAATGAAATTGAACAAAATTTTCGCCAATTCAAAAAATGTTCATGAATTGAAAATATCCTAAAATTGAAAACAAAATTGTGACTTACAAAATAGTTTATTGATTCATAAAATGTTCACGGATTCAAAAATGATCATGCATTTTAAAAAATGTTCGTTAAATAAAAAATGTTCATGAATTCCAAAAATTGTTCAACTAAATTACAAAAGCATTATTCGCCTATTCAAGAAAAATGTTTTAGAAAATGTTCATAATTTTAAAAAAAATATTTACAAATAATATAAATGTTCAAGATTTTAGAATATGTTCAAAAATCTGTAAAAATGTTCATGAATTTAAAAAAATCACTATTTCAGATATGTTCATGAGTTTAAAAAACATTCATGATTTTCAAAAATGTTTCACGATTTCACAAAAATGTGAGTGATAGAATATCTCGGTGATGCAGCAAAATGTGGTCATGGCCATTGAAGATTATGATTTTTTTTTCTCTCGTTGCAACGGACGGACCGTTTTGCTAGTACCTACTAATAACGAAGGTGATATTCTTGATTTCATCCAGCTTAGGTGATTTTATATTTAAAATAATATGTGTGGTGGTACTAATTCGGGGAACCACCTCGCATGCATCGAACGATTTTTCATCCACTTCAATCATGCGTACGTAGCTGCGTTGTTGGGTCTTCTTGCCGGCCAGACACACGACTGGGCTATTTAAAGACCAGACAACACCACCTGACCCGTACGTAAAGATAGAATCAAATCAAAACAGAAAAGATAGAGGTTAAAGAAACAAAAAAGATAAAATCCGATACAAAGACATGCTAGACATATATACGCCATGATATGTATATATACATTGAGTTAACGCAGATAAAATGTCGATGCAAAAAAAAAAACGCAGATAAAATGTGAACCGCGCTTTAAGAAAACGCGAATCACATGTACTCCTGTGTTGCGCTCGAGCCGATTGAAATCGAAACCGTGTCTGTCACAGTTTCCAAAGTCCAAACGGCAAAGCCTCCTCGCCGTTTCCGACGCACACAACTCAGAGATAAGTGCTGTCACCAGCAACCGTTAATCAGGGTTCGGGTGGTCGGCCGACACGGCAAGAGTGCCTCACCTGAACGCTGCAACATGTATTTCATCCGGCCCCATGTTATGATCGTCCTGTCTTCATCCTTTCGTCCACCCGAGTGCCTGGCAAATCTAAATGAACAAAAAATAGATAAAATTAGTGTCCCTTTGGATCGGCGCATTGGAGTGGGAAAGGGAACTTGGTGCTATCACGTACCCGCGCACCCTATATTCACAAAAAAAAATGTAATTCAGAAAAAGTAAAAAGAAATCGAAATCCTTTCTGGAATCAAACATGATCAGGTATTGGGATTGTATAAAAAGTTTGGAGAAGAAATGATTCTTATCGGCTTCATGGAAAAAAGACAATTTTATGTCGACAATATAGCGTATATAGTACTTGTATATAGCGGGTTTTTTTTTTCAAATATTCGACCAGGATGCAACGGAAGTCATTAGCTGACAATTTTTTTATACGAGTACAATAATTGATCGTGTTTGACTCCAAAAGAAATTTGAATTTTTTTGAACTTTTGTTGAATTACTAAAAAAATTCGTTGGAATTTCCGTTGACGGCAGAAATTCCCGAGAGCACCGATGTATTTTCCGTTGGAGTGGCCCTTGCACTGTTACACATAGCCTAACCAAAGCCGCACTCATCGTCTCATCCCCCACCAAAACTCGACTAAAAGTCAAGCAAAAACCTAAATTGCAGCACGAAGGCGACGGCGACGGCGACGCGCCGATGGGCAACGCCGGAAGCAGCGGCCGCCCCAACCTGCCACCGCCGCGGCCTCATCTACACGGGGTGCCCCCGCCGTACTACCACCAGTACCCGCCATGGCGCCCGGGCGCCGCCGCGCCGCCGCCGGTGCCGTTCCCCACGCACGTGGAGCGGCACAGGGCCGTCGCGGTGAGCGCCGGCGTCAACGTCAAGGGGCATACCCTGCGGCTGGAGCGCGACGACGACGGCGGCCACCTGCTCGCCTTCTCCTTCGACGCCGACGCCCCCGGAAGGTCAGCCCCCCACCCCCCTTTCCCCCCTCATACTCTTCTATTTTGCTGATTAGATGGAGGCCTGTAGTGTCGTTGTGGACCCTTGTGGCCGATCATTGGGCTTTATCCCCTGATATTAGTTGTAGAATTTCTGCCGTCTTGTACATATTCTGTTGGAGCCATGATACTTTCATATTTGGCTGGAGCCACATGATAATTTTGTTACGTTTTTTGTTGTCCATTTGAACAAAACTTGGGCGTTCTGTGTCAATTTTCTGAATTATTCATATTTGAGTCCGAGTAACAAGGAGCAGTAACCTATAGAAACAGATTTAGGGCACACTTATGGCTCATGTCTGTACTTGTCTTGTTGAAGAATGGACATCTTCACTTGATATATGATTAGAGTACCGTATATTGTTTGCACGGCTTGTTGTTGAGGGAAGTAGTAGGCCTAGGTATGGAATCTGAACTTAATCATATTCATCTGTGTGGGAAAGTGAAAAACTCAGGGTACATGAAGTTCAATGGAGCTTTAATGGTCCTGGGCTGTGTACTACCTTCTGTAATTTTATCATGGCAAAGCCATACTTAATGAGATTCTCCAAATGCATGCCAGGCTCTGTCCCTTTCCGAGATTAGGCTATCCCCATGTTATGCCCACTTGTTGCATAGTGTTTAATAGCATCTCCTCATGCTTCGTACCTGTGTACTGTGTGCCCCTGCTTCTTTTAATATTTTGATGACAAGACTGTCATGTTATTTTTAATCAAGTACTGACTCTTAATTTCTGATCCTGCAAACAGCATAACAGTTTACTTCTTTGCACAAGAAGGCGATGACTGTGTCCTGAAGGGTACAAAGGAAAATTTGCTCAAACCTGTCACGGTAACTTTTAAGGAAGGTCGTGGTCAGGAGTTCAGGCAACCAAGTGGAACTGGAATCAAGCTCTCAATGTTTGAGGAATCTGATCTAACTAAGGTTGGGGAGGATCGTGTATTTCCTCTCGCATTCAAAGTGGAAGTGGGTGTGCCAAGCAACCAAGAATTAGAAAGGGAACATGATGCTGAAGACTCGAAGTCTTTGGTTAAATTTGCCGTGTTTGTTAAGAAAGACAGTGCTGAATATGGGATCAACATTGTGCAGCAGATACTGTGGGTAAATGGAACTAGATATGTCTTGCAGGAGATATACGGTATTGGGGACAGGAACACAGCTGATAGGAATGTTAATGAGGATGATTCTGGGAAAGAATGTGTGGTTTGTCTTACAGAACCAAGAGATACAACTGTTCTTCCATGCAGGCATATGGTAGGTTATCCTTTCCTACTAAATGTTCTTTAGATGTATAGATGTAGATATAAGGCTTATGGCTGTTGAAACTTGTTTTAAGTGTAAAAAGTGTTAACCCTTTCTTCTTAAAGATAATTATGATGGAAATAGGCCTGGCAAGATTAGTTATATTAGCCCCATCCACAGATGCATTACATCCTAGAAAGCGTGTTGTCAAAAAGTTCTATCTGCGACTACTACTGTATAAAAAATTGTTTGGCAAGGTGAAAATTATAGTATATATTTGCTGACTAATATTGTTATAATATAAATATTTTATACTTCTCTTCTAGCATCTACAAAAAGCATTGATGAAAGATGATTTGCTGGAGGTCATGTCACTATCTAAAACATCATCTAGAGTTTTTTTTTAACAAAGTTAGTATCAGTCTTGTAGAGTTATTGGTTCTTATTTCATTGTTTTGGAGTTGTTACTTCATGGAATATTTTTTATTGATTTTCTTTAAACTGGGCAGTGGAAGGTGTGTATCCTACTGCTATATGAGTTAGTGGTGGTGACATTATAGGACATGAGGGGAAAAGCCATGTAATTGGTCAGCATAATAATATGATGAGCGGGCCCCATGCATGTTCATAACACACACAGTTGCTATGCTATAGCACTCAGGAATCTGGCTAGCACGCAATGGAATAACTGTTCATTTCTTATCATGATAGTTTACTAGGTCTTGCTGTTTAGCTAGTAATATCATTTCCTACTTCTTTCTAGTTTTTGCAATGCTTGCTAGTTTCATTTTGGCAAAGATACATCTTGCATTGATTCCATGCTTTCCCAAAAGATGAATAGGAGTTTTTTTTTTAAAACACACCAGGCCTGATTTGCAATCACCCATGAACAGACGAATGGCCACAAAATGTGAATAGCACATATCATAGTTGGAAACAGTGCAAAATCTTCAAAATTACTACAGATATGGCCCGTATGGGCATATATGGCAGTGCATCTTGGCACAGTAGATCAACTGCAAACTGGCCCCTAGCTTGAAACCAAAACAAGGACCTTATGTACTTAGCACCGTGTGCTCAGTATTTCTACCTTTTGTCATACATTAGTTGATAGTTCCTACAATACCGTTTCATATATTCCGTCATCTTCATGAAACCAGTGGAACTGAAAAATCATGCCGTGTGCTCTTTTGCAGTGCCTATGCAGGGAGTGTGCTCAGACATTAAGGTTCCAGACCAACAAATGCCCCATGTGCAGGCAGCCTGTTGAGAGCCTTCTTGAGATTAAGGTTGATAGCATGCCCAGGCAGCATGAAGGAGGAGGAGATCAGTAGTTTCGGAACCCTCAAAGGAAGTTCCGTCTGATTGCTAGCAACTGTAATTGGATGTATATATATCACGTGTTAAAATGAAATTACCGTGCTTTCAGCAAAGAACATAACATGAAAGGTATGCACTAAGCTGACCGTGATGTTCTCTTTGCGTGCGACATGGAATTTAAAACTGGCAACATCTATTGTCTGGTCTTGAGCTTTCAAAGTTCACCATTTTAGTTGAAATTGTTTTTCTACGACTGGTTCTAACGTTTCGCATAGCTCTGTAAGTTGAAGGTTTCCATTTTCGTCTGCGAAGTGTTATGTCTGCATCTGTTTAGCATGTGTTGTGTTTTGTTGTTTGTTGCGAAAATTGTTCGTATTAGAACATGAAGGAGAAAACCTGATCAGTATAAAATTTGAGAAAATCTGGTCAGTATACATTTATAGAAATATCTGAGAAAATCTGGTTGGCATAACTATCCAGTAGTGATCTTGTTGATTAAGATTAAGATAGGATTGATTGAGAACCTGCTGCAGGCAGGATTCATTCCCCTAGAAGTAAAAACAACATGTCAACAAGAACTGGGACAGATGAACCTTCCGATTGTATACAACATGCATTTTTTGAGACAAGTGCATGTTTCAACCCTCAACTTTTGCCCTAGTCTAATCTACAATTCTCAACTATGATACCGTCAAAGAATCAACCCAAACTCTTATAATGGGCCAGGATTCAACCCTCTCCTCCCCACACCTTGGTTTTGACACGTTGACCATCCAGTCATCAAGCCATGCCCGCAAAATTTTCAAAATTTCCAGGGGAAACAAAAAAAAATCTGTAAAAAAAAATCCAGAAAAAGCAAAAGATATTTCTGTAAAATTTTTGAAAAATCAAATAAATTAGGTGAAATAAAAATTGTAAAATCGAAAAATAAATAGAAGTGATAATATTCTGCCCAACTTTGTCAACAAAAATAAATTCCCCATAATTTTTTGAAAAAATATGTAAAATCAAGAAAACAATACTAAGCTTTCTGGGAAAGTTTTAAAAATTTTGCTTAAAAATAATGAAAATTGTCGTCAAATTACATTTTTGCCCAAATTTTGTCAAATTTCTGCAAAATTTTGAAGAAAATCTGTAAACTTGGGAAAACAATACTAAGAATTTAAGTTTTAGAAAACTTAAATTAATGAAAACTATCGTCACATTTCATTTTCCCCAAATTTAGAATTTTTTATTTCACTTTTTTATATTTTAGAAAAATGTCTACATCGTTTTTTCTGGAATTTTTGTTTTACATTTTTTTTATTTCTCTGGAAATTTTGAATTTTTGCTGAGTGACTTGCAGCCCGGATGGTCAACTGGGTCAAAACCAGGGTATGGGGAGGAGATGGTTGAATCCTGGGCGGTTTGAAGAGCTCGGCGTTGATTCTTAGACGGTACCTTTTGTAGATTAGGCCAGGGCAAGAGTTAAGAGTTGAAATATGCACTTGTCTCGCATTTTTTCCCCAAGCTAAAAAAAGAGCTGACAACCGATCAACGAGGACTGTCTTTTAGGCAAAATCAACGAGGAGTTTGTGTTGTAGGGGAAATCAACGAGGAAACGAAAGTGAACAACGAGGAGCCCAGGAACCACCGTTATGAGCCCAAAGCCCAAACAAAGCAAAGAAAAAAAAAAGACAGAGAGAGTCGTCGGCCTGTTCCCGGAGAGGAAAAGCTCGCCGCCGGCATCGGCCGTGACAGGTGAGAATCGCGGCGCGTTTCTCGCTGCTTGCTTCGCCCGCCAGCTATTCCCCTAGCCCTGATCGGAAGCTGCCGCGCTGCGTAGTAGACGCGCGCATAGCTGCTGGGGAAGCCCTCGATTCCTCAATCCCCTTCACTTGTTAAACCAGTCGCCCGATCCAACTTGAAATTCCTAGGTTCCCATCTGCCCCCGAGAGCTCCGGACCACCGCGCGAGCAGGAACCAGAAGGGTGATGGATAGAGGAGGCGATGGCTCTGATCTGGAGCTACAGAAAAAAGAATGGGCGAGGTCTGTATATAGTGACAGTTTATATCGATTCATCTTAGGTGAGCAAGAACGGGGAGTCGATTCATGTCCTCTGCTGGTTGTTTGGTGGTGCAGAACGCAGGATGTGCTCAAGAGTAGGCTCGTTCTCGAGGATGATTTCGAGTGGTCTTTGCCTTCGGTGAGCTCGAAGTCGGATCAGTGTGAGGCCAGGGGCAAGCTGAAGTATATAGGTGGGGTTGACATTAGCTTCCTGAAAGAAGACCCGTCTACGGCGTGTGCCGCGGTGGTGGTTCTGGATGCCGATACCTTGGAAATCGTCCATGAGGAGTTCGATGTCGTCCGGATGCAAGTGCCGTACATTCCAGGTTTTCTTGCTTTCAGAGAGGTATTGCACATGATATCCGCTTCTTTCCATGAATTTGTTTGGAACCGAGAAATTTGTGAATGTGTGCAGTTTATCCATGGCAGACACTATGTATGGACTTTAGTATAGGGACCTGACTTCACTAGTTTATTTGTTATGCTAGGAAATAAGTAAAATAATATTATTTGACTATTGGTGTAAGCACTTCTGTTTATTTGTTCAGTGAACAATCTTTTCTTACTTGCATCAGTGGTACAAAGTTTATTATGTTTGGACAGTAGTCTTTTTGAGTCAGTAGTCTCAAATGTTTGGACAGTAGTCTCAAATGTGCAAATTGGGCTAAAATAATATGATTCAATCAGTATAATTTTTACCTTACATACCTTCATGCTTATTGTTTTCTCTAGAGCCAGAGGTGAGTCTAGTATTTTCAAGGCAATGTCTAGTTATGATAAGACATCTGTGATCATTTATCTTTCTTGTATACTTGCAGTTTATGTACCAGCCTGTATCATATGTTAGAAAACCATCTACCCATGCAGGCACCCATTCTTCTTGGACTCCTGGAGAAGTTGAAGATCAATGCTCATCATTTTTACCCTCAGGTAAATATCCTTTGTGGCGCTTACAACTGTACTGATCTTAGATTTGGTGCTCTGTATTTGGTGAATAACACTAATTTAAAACATGATGTTCTGTATAGCATTCTGTTAGCAAACAGGAACTTCCCTAGAAGCATAAATGCAAGCATGTTTAAGTTAGATGACATCACTTGCCCAAATGTCCACATAAGGGAATAGGAACTAGATGTAAAGATTCTTTGTCCTGCAAACAGGATTACTGAGGATATGTTCTGAAGTATCTCATGGCGTTGCGTGCCTTATTTCCTGTTGGTGTGCCTGTGATGAAAAGAACAAAAAGTACAGTACTATGCAGGCAGAGAATTCGTTTTGGATTAAAATCTCATGTGAATTTACATTATAGATATCACAGTAGTAGTCTTCTAATTCAACATGTAGTAATCATCTTTCTTTGCCAGTGCATTTTCTAAGGTTTATCGTTCTGCTTTGGCAGTTACTCATGGTTGATGGAAATGGGCTACTCCATCCACGAGGTAACAGACCAATTACAGTCACGCTTATGCACTCTTTACAGTTTTCAAGCAATAGTATGGTGCAGATAGCAAGTTTGGCACTAGTAGAATACACTGCACATGTGAAATTAGGTTCTAGAATCATATTAGGTTCTAGAATCATATTATATGTACGCGGTGTTATTGGATTTGGTGTTGTTGTTGATCTTAATTTGTAAGACTAGGGCTAAGGTGATTTCTGTGTTTATGAAAGAATGAGTTCATTTGTGATCCCTGAAGTCCTTAGCATATAATCCTGGTGATACAATACATCTTGTTAGGTTATGCATATTTGTGGCAAGCTGCATTAGCTGTAGTCAATATATGTGAATGGATCATCCTCTAATAAATATATGTTTAGCAGGTTTTGGTTTAGCATGTCATCTCGGTGTCCTTGCAGACCTGCCAACCATTGGAGTTGGAAAAAATGTAGGTTAATTTGACTGCTGTTGCAAGTATTTTTTGTAGCGTCTTGAGTTCTTCTCCCACAGTTGTACTTTTAGGGAAGACTAAATCCTCAGCATTTTCAATGCCCCAGTTGCACCATGTGGATGGTCTTGACCAATCTGAAGTCAGAAAACAGCTTGAAGCAAAAGGAAACTGCAATAAGGAATGTATTTCATTGACTGGGCAGTCTGGGACGACATGGGGAGCGGTAAGAGACTCTATATTGCACCTAAAATATATATTATATTGCTAAATGTTTAATGGGGTTTCCTTTATTTTATATACTTCCTGTTAATGAAATGTATGTTTGTTGCACATGAACTCAAACAACTTGTCCTAGGCAATGTGTTCATGCCCTGGTTCATCGAGGCCAATCTACATCTCAGTTGGTCATCGCATTTCGCTCGACTCTGCCATTGAGATAGTGAAGTACTGCTGCAGATATCGTGTTCCAGAGCCTACACGCCAGGTTAAATTTAAAGAATATCATATATCAAGTTTCCACATGTCGGCAGTTGCATTTTTGTGTACTAATTGGCCATCCTTTGCCCAGGCTGATATAAGATCGAAAGTATTCCTCCAAAAGCACCAAAGATTACAGCAGTAACAAGATTCGACAATGGCAAACAGTACCCTTGGGTAGCCTCCTCATCTTTCTAGCTGATTTTGAAATTTGAGAAAGAAACTGGCGAGGCATTGGAACCTCAAGCAACCTCTGTACAGCCTTCTCTAATACTAGTATGGAATTGCATTTTCTCCCAGAACAGTTTGGCCGTAAAATAGATTGTGATGCCCTTTTTTTTATCAATATCTGAATTTGTACATCTTGCTAAGAACATGCACAATGCACACAGCAATTAGCAAGAAGAATCAAGGACCTGGGTATACATTGCAGCAGTGCTGCTTTGTGCGGCCGTAAAAGCATCGGTATATCTTGGAGTACAATTATTCGCAAAGAAAAAAAATCTCGCAGTACAATAAAGCCACAATGGGAAGACATTGTACTGTTTTAATATCACTAGTATATCTTCTGCATTTAATCTGATATTTCTTCTTCTCAAAAGGATTTTCCCAATTATCGATGTATCTATCTCTGATTTACACTTCAGCAAAAGCACTGGCATATTACCTTCCAGTACAATAAAGCCATGATGGGAAGCAGTGGCGGACCCAGGAATTCAAGTTAGCCGGGGCGAACATATAACGTCTAAATTTTTTTCGGTACAAATGCAACTCTATTCAACTAGAACTCATAACATTAAACCACAAAAGCATACAAAAAGGTCTTCAAAACTACCCCTCCGATCCATATTATAGTACTAAATCGGTGACAATTAATATGGATTAAAGGAGTACTCCCTCCGTCCTTTAAAGAGTGTACTTCCAACTTTGTTGGAGGGTCTCATAGTTTGACCGAGTTTTTACAAAAATATATCAATCTTTGTGAAATCGAATGGGTATATGATGAAAATACACTTTATGATGAATCTAATACTACTAGTTTGATGTCATAAATGTTGATGTATTATTGTGTAAATACGGTCAAACATAAATTTTTTTGACTTTCTAACAAAGTTGGAAGTACATTCTTTAAAGGACGGAGGGAGTAGTAAACTACTGACATGAACTCCTGTCGCTTGAAATGCTGACTTGATGCCACATAAGATCCCATAATTTCAAATGAGACCTACAAAACTATGAATGTATTAGCACAAGTGTGACAATAGTTGTATATTTTGATATGATCATATGATTGTAGTATACCTTTAAGGTGTACTTGCACAAAGAACGCGGGGATGTATATTTTATGATCATATGATTATAGTATATTTTTTAAGTCTGGCCACACAGGCTCTATTACCTTTGCGCCGTGCCGTTTCATCCGAAGATGTACAAGTGCTCTAGAGGCGGAGATCGCGGCCATGCTGGAGGGTGTATCGCTAGCAATGGATAGAAGCAATGAACATATAATGGTGGAGACGGACTGCATGTAATGACTCTGGCTAAGTAATGAAATTATTTTATCAAAAAAAGTATACCTTTAAGTCTGGCTGTGGCGCAAC
Source organism: Aegilops umbellulata (assembly GCA_032464435.1). Lineage (NCBI taxonomy): Eukaryota > Viridiplantae > Streptophyta > Magnoliopsida > Poales > Poaceae > Aegilops > Aegilops umbellulata. The sequence goes on from CP136060.1 coordinate 439,941,137, forward strand.
ACACCAATTGGGGAATTTTTTTTGTTTGAGGAGAGTTGTCGATTGGCATTTGGGCTTGTAGTAAACGTAGCCCAGTCCACTAGTCCAACCCAAATCTATTTCTCCCTCATAGGCTCGTACCCCTTGACGCAGTCAAGCAGAACAGCGCCGCCGCCCCAATGAATTGCTCGCTGCTTGCCGCCGCCACCCCAATGAATTGCTCGCTGCTTGCTGTCTGACGCATGCCGGAGGAAACAGGGAGGAAGGATATGTAGGGGTGCCAATTTTTCCGCCGCCGGCGACCCGGGGCGGCCGCCCCCGCTCGCCCCAATGGTGGGTCCGCCACTGATGGGAAGGCATTGTACTGCTGTAAATCTCTAGCATATCTTGCATTTAATCTGATAGATTTTCTTCTCGAAGGGATTTTACTAAGATTAACAGCATTTTTTTTATTAACCGAATCTTATGCTCTTTAATGCACACTGCCTATATAAACACTAGGGGTTGGGGCGCCCCCCGGTGGCGTATCCTGAGAGAAAGTTTGTGCGGTGCCAGATTGACAAGCGATCCTTCCATCTTTTTTTTTCTCTAATTGCCGATGAACATCCTTCCGAAGTTGTGTTCTGCTCCTACAGTGTATTCTGCTCCTACAACCGTCTTTGATCATCTTGCCAAGCCCTGTGGGTCACCTTATTGACCTTACCGAACCCTATCATGTCAGTGCTCTAGTCGAACCTCTCCTCCGCCTCCGATGATGCCCTGTCATCCATCTTGGGTTGGCCCTGCTCTGCATCGTCCTGCTCTCTGGCACAGGTAAGAAACACGCCCCGTGGTCGTCAATCCATACCATGGCGATTTTTCGAGGGAACAGCACTCTCCAGCACAAGGAAGAAAGACGCCCCGTAGGAAGCATCATTGATGGGCACCATTTGCATGGGGGCGCCCCAATAGCGCCCCATTGGGGCGCCTCCTAAGAGATGGTTCTGCGGTGTCAGGTAGGAGGCGACCGTTTCACCAAAAAAATCTTGTTTTGGTTAGCACATGAGTATGCTATTGGTGATACACAATATGTCAACTGTTCTTGTGCTCAGCCAATTGAAAGCACGATCTACATTGAGTGTTGATGCATTACATGGTTCACATATTAAAAAAAAAAAATCAGTCGTTTCCATTCAGTCATGCATTAGAGGAAGTACAACAACTAATCTTGGCATATAGTGTCATGCAAATTCTGGTCGAAGTACCAACCTAGACAAAAACGAATGCAATTCCAAACCTATCCTCGAAAAAAGACATCAAGCTAAGTAACTAAGCTAAGGATCATTCTTCGGTAGAAGATCAGTGGAAGTTCAAGACCATAGCACCATTGCTCCTTGTAACTCCTGAGCATGAGAACACACAAATGCTTCTAGAAAAGCTTCAGACCAGCACTAACATTGCAAAGCATGTCAGACAACCATGTTAACAAGAATCAGAAAATAAACATTAGCTAACCACAAGTACTCAAGACCGCAAGGCAAAAGATGCAGCAATAAGATGATATATCATCACACTGCAACTTCATTATTTACAAGTATGGGGAATATCACCCAATCGAAAGAAAAAAAAACAGTATGTGCCTTGTTCTAGCTACTAATAAGATGTTAGCAGTTGGCCACCGAAAAAGAGCTAAATTAATTCATCATACAACACTACAACTTCATTTCTTTACAGTTGTGGGGTATATCACCCAATCGAAAGGGGGAAAATAGTATGTGCCTTGTTCTAGCCACTAACAACATATCAGTAGTTGGCCACCAAAACAGGGCTAAATTAATTTGCCATATAGCATATTAGCTATATCATGTGTGAATTGACCCAAAAAGATAATTAGAGAAGAACATAACCATGAAACTATCTAGCCGCCAATGAAGAAAGATTGTAGATACTGAAAAGATATACAGAAGGTTTCTTGGTGCACTGGGTGAATTTAATTATAACATGACAGATGCAGATGGAGTGCAGCGAATGAAAATGAAATGCTCTCATTTTGTATCATGCTGATGCGATAACCATATGAAGAATTGACACGGGCACATTGCCAGACTAAAATGCTCAGTCAAGTTAAATGGAAAAGAAGATGCAAGTAAAAAAAGAGTATTCAAGCACACAACAACAATACACTGAATGAGAAGCATTGAAAGTATGAGGGGAAGCCCTACCAATTTGGTGCCGACTGATGAGAGAAGAGCCATCCATGAAAACAAATGCAGCTTCGTTACTGTATTCAGTTATAGAGATGTTGTTGCTCATTTAAATAAGATTGCAGAAGAAAATGCATCATGACACATTCTATATTTCAAAAAATAGGACACCAAAGTACTTGATGACTTAAAGTGCTCTACACGAGTGCACCTCAATCAAACCCGCCCATGACTAAGGACAAAGACAATTTGCATGTAAAATATTTTATGGTGATAAATGTCATTCCCAAACCCGCCCATGACTAAGGACAAAGACAATTTGCATGTAAAATATTTTATGGTGATAGATGTCAGAATGAGTGAAGGTGAACCAAAATTCACGTTAACATGATGTTGTTTATAATTAGTTGACAAATCATATTACTTTTTGCTGGAAGAACTGAAAAATATAAAAACCCTGATGATTAAAAAGCAACATAGTTTGAAGAAATGCAATCGTGTGGTAAGAGAAAGTAGGCGACTTAGATCATCTGGGGTTTGAATAACTTAGCTTAGTCTCTCTATCATTGTTAGTGAACAGAAAATTGAATCTGAGAGGACTCGTTGTACTCTATCCTATGGTGCATAAATTAAGGGGGGTGACCGCAGAATTCAAAGATTCTAAAACTTCCTAAAAAAAATGTCACATCCGCCGCTACCATATGTCTTCTGAAAGTAAAGTAGTGCATCAGAGGGTACGTTTATGAAATGTGGGCTATTAACTAAAGGATAGAAAAGTAAGAACATGTCGAGATAGCCGATGTGTTGATGGAGAAAGACTCGTGATATACAACCACATCACAAGAGAGTGCAACCACAATAATAGCAAGAATAACAAATCGAGACCAATCAGAAGTAACTGGACCTAGCTCAAAGAGATCCCAAACAGTACCTGAACTGCAGAGACGATCCACTCAGTACACCGAACGCCGAATCAAAGTCGAGAATGATCTCACTCGTGCGATTTCTGATAAAAAACGAAAATCCCAGGCCACCATATGGATGGCATAGCATCAAACACCTAATGACCATGAATCGACCGACATACATATGAATCCAAGGACACCGAAAACACTAAATCACACGGAAGAATAACAGAAACGCATCTTGACGACGAACGAGGCAGAAGGCCCAGCACAGGAAGATGAACAACACGATCGATCGATGAAAGGCGACAAAACCGGTGCTCACCCGACAACAACATGCGAACAGAGGAAAAAAACATGCAAAATTTGCATAAAAGACTTGCTTCACTAAAAACAAACAAAATAATAATGAAGGTGATTTCAAGGGAGGTTGTTCTGATGCAATTTTACTACTACAAACAGGAGTAGTTAACCAAACTCTGCCAAACGTATATAGATGGAGGAATTTCACAAGCAATAACTAACAGTCTACGATTATCTGGCCATCACACCACCCAAATCAAGGTTAACCATCTTGCCAGGAAGAGGGAGAAGGAGAGGGGAAGGAAGAGGAGGAAGATCTTACTGATCAGAGAAGCCAGAGGCGGACCGCGGAACGGCTTGGTGGTGCTCCCGACCCTCACCGACGCCGGCGCACGAGAGGGGGCTCACCTCTGATCTTGTCATCCATCCTTGTGGCGGCGCCGGTGGCAGATCACATATTGAAACTACCGCCACCACCTCTCCTCCCACCCAATCCTCCCTTGAGGTGCACGGCCGGTGCATGCTCGCAGCCGCTTCCTCTCATCCACCGCCCCACCTTCCCGGCCGCTGGCAGCTGCTCTGCTTCCTCCCGATGGCCAAGAATGGGAAAGACCAGACCATTGGGTCGTCAGGTCTTGTACACAATTTCAGGAAGGTTTGCAACTCTGACGTAATAACAAACAAGAGATATTGAATAGATGTTCATACATTAAAAATGCACTAAATGATTTCATAGCTTCAACTAATTTCGGATGCATTAATGGCTTCAAATTGGACGTTGTGACTTGTGAACAGCCATGGACATACTGATAATCGAAATTCAGGTTAAACTGAGAATTTCCATATCCTACTCAACATCTTACGGAAACTGACATATGCAAAACTTATTGGGTTTCTTGCTCGGTCGCCATGTCGGTTGTTGGCTCAGAATGTGGAGGTATTTGGGATATTGCTTGAAAAGTATCAGCAAGTACTTCCTCCTCCGTGAAACAATTCAATGTCTTTTATTAGGACAAAGTAAAGAGCAGTTTTCAGACAGAAGATACATACCATGGTCTCATCGGTTCTTGTTTCATGACCCGTCAGAAAAATCTGAGCACTTATAGCTGAAAGATGTCGCTCTTCTTGGCATGCCGCAGTGACGAGGGAACGGTCCAACCAGCATGATTGTGTATGGCTAAAACCTGAAAGTAGGAGACTCAATATTGAGATGTGAATTTGGTGCTCTGCCAATGGCTTAAGAAAACATCCAATGCGTGAATGTCCCGAGGTTAGAAACACTAACATCAATAATACATTCAGAGGCAGGTTAAGTTAGGATTTGTTAAAAAATATTACTATATTAGTTTGTAAAACACACAAATATATTTGTTGGTTAGCCATCAAATTTGAAAACCATTTTCCACACATGCTCCTATGCAATTAGCAAATCAATAGGTAAAGATGGAAAGAGAAAGGGACAAAGTTGTCCATGTTCCTAGTTTTATGAGACAGCAATCAGTACATGATCTTAATTTCCTAGGAACTGGTAGGTCCACAAAATCACAGTCCTCAGCCACCTTTGAATTTGCAAAATGAAAATTAAATTAAGCTATGCATACTGGGACCAAATAATGACCGGTACTTGCTATTTTCACTGTTTCCATGAATAATATCACAAATCCAGATAGCATAGTACAGATCCATGCTTCAGTTCTCATCCTGCAAATTTCAATAAGAGATGTAAGCTATAAATAAACATGTAAAACCAAAAATGGCATGCACTTACAACACAAATTAGAATCTACACCAAATTTTTGGTTAAAATCATGGCAATTTGGAAAGAACCAGAACCACAAATCATGGGCTTGAAATCCTTCCTGTGCATTGACGTACATAATTCACACAAACCAAACCCAATAAAATCTCATACGAGGAGGTTACGATCCAAGAGAAAGAGCTCACCTCCTTCTTATTTGCCAGGATCCAGATCCTCCATGTCATGTTCTCCGGCCGTGTGTTCCTTGTTCGTGTATGACAAATCTTGCAGATCGATCAATAAACCAGTGTAATTAGTTGTTCAGCAAGGATATTTAATCCATCACATCTAGTTCTATTTGATAGTGCTCAGATAAGTAATGAACTGCAGCTTCATTAATTCAATCTAGTATGAGGATTGGATAAATCTGCCTATTTAGCATCCAGTTATGTACTCTGTTGTGCTGCCACCACGGCTCTTTTTGTGTATAACAGAGAGAGGGTCAGGAAGAGAGATAGCGTAAGGGAGAGGGAGCCGAGGGGAGAGGGGGAGTATCTGTCGTGGAGGGAAGGCTGGCCTCACCAGCGTCCACCCGTGGTGGCGAGGAGGTCACGTAGACGACGACCGTCTCAAGCAGAAGAACGACGCCGATGACGAATCCGACGAGCTCTCGTTGCAGTCGTCAACAAACTCGCCGCCCTCCTCAGGTGGCCCCATCGTCGTTCACCAGGGCCGTCGGGTGGTGCTCCTACCACCCAGCACCTCCGACAACAACTTCGACCGAATCGATCCGCCACCTCCCACATCGAGGCAGATCACAGATCGAAGCCAACGCCGCCGCCGCCGCCGCCTCCCACATCGAGGCAGATCACAGATCGAAACCAACGCCGCCGCCGCCTTCTCCTCCGGCCCTCTCATCTCTTGTGGCGACGAAGTTGGTGTGGCTGCGTGGGAGAACGGAGCTAGCTCCTCTCCTGCTGGCGATGCTTGTGGCGGCGGCTTAGATGGAAGAGGAAACGAGAGAGAGAGAGGGGGAGGTCGCGTACGTGGGTTGCCTAGGGAGGAAAGTAACAGGGAAGGTGTTATCTGGGGTGGACAGGCAGCGCAACCACATATCCCTGCGACGGTAAATGCGTCGACGTGGCTATCGCGAGGGCTCGTCCCTGATGCACACCTGAATGGTTTTAATGTGGAGACGAGATAGCAGCAGTGCACCATATACAAAGAACACTTCTGCTGATTCGCACAAAAAAAAAAAAACACTTCTGCTTAATTTCCAGAGACCTACGTAGAAAGACAACATTGAGATGGCTGCAACTTTTCACTCCGTCGTTTGCAAGATCCTTGTGATTGCTGTAGTTTGTGCCGCCCTCCTTTTCTCATCAGGTATGGATGCCTCTCTACTCCTCCAATCAAATTTGCCTTTGTGAATCTAAGATCAGCACAATTTTCCATCTGTACAACCTCTATTCTTAAATCTGTTGTGCAAGCTGTAACTGGTTAAATACATATCCGAGGGCAGTTTTGTTAACAACACTTTGAATGAGGAACATTTTCTGTTGTAAAGAACATTTGTAGGGAACTTTTTTTTATTTAGGCAACATTTTAATTATGAATTCCAAGAACATTATTTAGGAAACATTTTTTTAGGTAAGAATTGTTTTACTTTAGGGGAAATATTATTTTAGTTGAAGAACATTTTTATACTTCTGAGAACATTTTAAAAAAATATCTAGAACATTTCTTAATTATGAGTTCTAAGAACATTATTTAGGGAACATTATTCATGAAACATTTTTTCAGGGAACAATCGTTTTACAGGGAATATTATTTTATTCAAAATGTTTTTGGAACAATTGTATCATTACCCAAAATGTTTTCTGTTTTCCTTGATGAACAATTGTATCATTACCCAAAATGCGTGAAAAGTAGGAACACCCGAATGTGAAAACTTCAGGGAACATAATTAGGAAATGTTGACTTCAAGGAACATAACTGTCAACGGACTCCTTAGAGGCAGTGTTGTAGCTGGAAGATGCGGTGCCCACCATGAACTCCGGCGTGGGTGGCCAACTCCGATCGATCCGGACGCCGCACGTCCACGTCAGGCCACCGATCTTGCAGACAACCTCGGTCGCGGTTGTCGTGGTGCGTTGTAGGTCACCGAGCGACGGTGACCCTAGAAACCGCAGGAGCTCCCTCTGCGTGTCGCCCCGCGCGCCGGCGGTAGACCTGATCATTCGCCGGGCCGGGTCGGGTTCGGGCCGGGCTTGGCAAAGCCCGATGAAAAAATCCCAGGCCCGAGCCCGGCCCGGCCCGGCCCGAAGCACATGAACAGTGGCGTTTTTTAATTAAATTAATAATATTCGGGATAGTATATTAATTTATTATACCTATATTTCAAATAAAAAACATATATATACGCATTTCGGGCTTATTTTGGGCTTTCGGGCCGGGCTTCGGGCAAGAAATTGGAGCCCAAGCCCGGCCTGAATGTCGGGCTTCGGGTTCGGGCTGCCGGGCCGGGTTGTCCATGAACAGGTCTAGCCGGCGGCCACGAGCGTGACCACCGCGTGGAAGGACGGCAGGGAGAAGATGAAGTTGCGCATCCCCGGCCACCTGCCGCACCCCCCCCCCCGCGAGCACTGGCACGCCACCGTCGCCTCTCCCACGCGGCTGTCCATTGGTCGACTCGGCGCGCCGGCAAGTAGGGTGACTACGGTCACAAGAGCACGACGTCGGGCCCCACGAGGTTATTGTCGTGAAGCTGACGTACGACCGCCATGCGATGAAACTGGCCAAGCACAGCACAACCCTCCAGAAATGGGGGATCATTATTCAGGGAATATTATTGAGGGAGCGTTATCAAGGGAACATTATTGAGGGAACATTATTCAGAGAACATTATTAAGGAAATATTTTCCAGGGAACATTGTTGACTTCGGGGAACAATTTATTTTTTGAAGAACATTTTTAGATTTGTAAGTACATTATTTTAATATATCTAGAACATTTCTTAAGTATTAGTATTAAAGAAGAACACTTTTTAATTTTGTTTAACATTTTTCCAGTAATGCATATCCGAGGGCTTTTTTCTAACAACACTTTGAATGAGGAACATTTTTTTTGTAAAGAACATTTTAGGGAATATTTGGTTTTTATTTAGGCAACATTTTTTAGTTATGAATTCCAAGAACATTATTTAGGGAAGAATTGTTTTACTTAAGGGGGGGACATTATTTTAGTTGAAGAACATTTTTAAAAAATATCTAGAACTTTTTGTAATTATGAATTCCAAGAACATTATTCATGGAACATTTTTTTAGGGAACAATTGTTTTACTTCAGCGGACATTATTTTATTCAAAATATTTTTGGAACAATTGTATCATTACCCGAAATGTTTTTGGTTTTCCTTGATGAACAATTGCATCACTAAGTAGGTAAACGGAATGAGTTAGGTGCTGCAGCTACTGGTTGCTCTGTGTCCAGTTCTTTTTGGTGGCTTCTCTGCCGGCTTCTAAGTAAGGCATATGGCCTTGTGTATTTATATGTTGGCTTCGGGCTTGCCTGCTCTTTAGTCGATTTCTTTTACAAAGGATGAATTTTATTCATCAAAATGAAGCAGTAAGTGAACACAAACATAAGTGAGAAAAAAGAAAAAGAAAAAACCCAAAACGATCGACAAAGGACAATAGTGACCATACCTACACCGAGCATCTCCTAACACCACAAGCACAATGAGGTTTTTCAATAGCAATGTCTACAGACGCTTAAGCGCCGCCGTCACTAGATCCAACCACCAAAGAGCACAAGTTATTTTATTTTTGCACTACTTTCATGAATTTTCTTTGGACAATCCCTTTTGCGGATCCTTACTATAGTTTGTGACAAACATATTGAATTCATGCTTCAGTCAACTCATTCAAAAGTCGAAACCGATGGAAAGATGCGGGCAATATATTTCAACAAAGCATTGGTGAGCAATCCGCTGTCAAAAAGCTCGGTCTGTCACAATACACACGCGCGCGTGAAAATTACAGTAAAAAAGTGGACAACTGGCAGCCTTCCGGTATTGATCACGTCCACATCTTCTTCACTAGATCCAATAAATACATCAAATGATGCCAAACAAAGGAGTGGAGTAATTAATAGATTCACGCATATCCTCTCACTGCTGTCACATATGTCCTTTAATGCTCGGTCTATATAAACATGCTGTTGAGATGAAGATTCCTGCGATGCATCAGCAAATACTAGACTCGAGAAGACATCCATATATAGTTTCCGCAAGATGGCTGCAACTTTTCCCTCTGTCATCTTCAAGATCCTCGTCATCGTGCTGGCCAGTTCTTCCCTCCTTCTCACCCAAGGTATGCATGTGTCTCGATCCATGCCTCTTTGGCTCTCCACACCTCCATTGAAAGCCCTCAATTCCTATCTAAGATCGGTGCAGGTTCTCGCGAATTCCTATCTAAGATAAGTGCTAGTATATGTTTGAAACATAACAGGATTTCCCTCTGATTCTACATATAGTGAACATTTTTTGTAAAAATTTCCTACATCATCTTGTGATTTAACTTTTGAACTGAATCACTTGGAGTCTTGACTCAGCTTTGGTAACATTGTGGCCATGGACGCATGGATGCAGGAGAGGGCAAGTATGTGTGCCAGGGCAAATGCGAGGACATACCGGACTGCGACAAGTGGTGCAAGTCTCCCGGGGGTTACCCCAAAGGAGGGCAGTGCGTGCCTCCGCTCTACCAGTTCTGCTGCTGCGTTGAATAATCATCCAGTATGTTCCTCAAATATCTTGTAATCGTGTGTAGAATCAGCATCAGCATCAGTAATAAAATGTGAGTCGACTTTAGCTGCGGGAGTTGAAGGTAATTCTTCGACGTGTGGGGGAGACTGTAATTAGGTTTCAGATAACGCCTGTCAATGTTACGGGCAGACCACAGGAGCGAACATACTCCGCTGCAAAATACCTCGGCATGCTTCTCTCTGACAGAAAACTTACCAAAACCGACTGTCACCCAGTCATGGACAAATTTGGTTCCAAATGCGCCGTCTAGAAGATTGGCTGGATGAACATTTCGGGCAAGCTTGTCCTGTTTTCATGGTCCTCTCCGCCCTCCACACTCTCTAAATGATTTCCATTGCTCAACCGTAGTGCCAGACAAGATGATCGTCCGAAGTATGCCAAGTCCATACAGGTTCCATTTTCTATCTGTGAGCGCTGTTTGCATTATAAGCTGATGATCTACACTGCTGGTGTTCTCCAGAAGAAGCGATGGCCTCACAGCCCCATCTGCAAGTTATGTCACATTCACCTAGCATCAGCTCTTTACTTGCTTGCCCAATGCCCTTTCACCCGCGCTGTCTGGCAGTATGCGCTGCAACGTTTTGACGCCAACAACTGCCTGAAGAAGACGCGACCCAAAGAAGACGACCACAAAGATCTGCTCCATTATCATCTGCCTTGGTGGAAAATATACAAGGAATGAAACAACCGAACTTTCAAGAACGATGCCAGCAATGTTCCCGCCCTGTCTAGTATCCAAAATATCCGGTGAGGTACATTCTTGGAGCTTGTCTGGCCTTCCAGGGGAGATATGGATGCCACCCTGTCTAGTACCCAAAATATCTTTCTTCGGCTCTATCCGTATTTCTTTAACATATTGGCATTACAAAAAACAATGCTCCACATTTTACTTTCGATTACAAAGATGACAATCATACCTTTCTGTGATTGATCGCACTTGAAGTTGGATACCCGTAGGAAGGCAATTATGAGCCATTCTCCATAAAACCACCTCCATCTTGTTAGGACATTGAATTGCCCATAATTTTCTCCAAGCCTTTCAAATAGTCCCCTAATTTGACAATGCTTTTTTGGCATAATCACTATGGTTTTTCTAGAATGGTTGGGATCTGCCAAGGTTATATGCAGATATGTCTGGATATACTCCAATCTTAGTGAGTGGCCAAGGTGGAAAATCAGTACAACCTTCAGAACTTACTGGAATAATGAGAATCCTCTCTGCAATCTCTCCAGGAAAGAGGCTCAATGGAAGTTACCTGCAGGAGATAACCAATCGAAGAAAGAAAAAGTAGTGTAGGAAATATCAGGATGTCACCAATAGAAAACTAAAGCAGTGAGTACAAGCAAGACATGGGCTAGACTGCTAGAGAAACAAAATGCAGTATAAAGTTACAGTGGTTTTGGATCAGGGATATACCAACACTGTTGTTAAATAGATGGTCTACCAACACTGTTGAAGCATTGATGTAGAAAGTTTAAAAAACAGCTGTACATTCAATTTAAATACTTTAGAAGAAAAGAAAAAACAGAGCAGAAAACTATGATCATTTCTGACATATAATATAAACCAACTGGGATATGAATCATCAAAATTGTCCTTTCTCAACCTTCTGAGCTAGCATGATCACATTACATGCTGCACACATATGCAAACTTCTATAAATATAGCATCAAACCAGGAAAAAAAAACAAGAGCCCAAGAAAATATTGCAAACGCCAGAACATAAGCAACTCTTGCTTAGACAGTCAGGTAAAACATCAATATAATATAAAATAGAACACACTAAAGTGTCTCATATAGATCTACTAGTTGCACATCAAAATGCCTAGAACATACTACAACTCATACCAAGTGTCTCATACACTTTCATACGGCTCAGATTGCATGTGTACACAAACTAGAACATAAATAATTCTGGCTTAGCCAAAACAGGTACACACAAATAATTCTGGCTTAGCCAAAACAGGTACACACAGAAATGGGCCATACAGCCGTACTTGTTGCCCATCAAAAGGCACAGAGCATACTACAACTTGGACTAATACATCCATGAGGGAAACATCAAAGGACACAAATACTAGAAATGAAAACCAACACAGGTCAAACTGAAACTAAAAGTAGCATTTTCTACGAACAATACATCATCTCCGTTGGAATCTTTGTGAAGAGTTCACTTGAAAACGCAACAGAGCACCTCGCTCATGGCTTCCCATTTTCAATCAGCAGAACATTCATCAACTGGGAGTTACCAGCCGTATTCCTCCATCCAATGGTAGGCAGGACAAGAGCGGCACATATGGGAAAAATTGCATAAATGTATGGTAGGTATGGCCAAGGTGACATACAACTGTGCTTTCTTGACGATCCAAATCGTATGCCAACACTTGATTGTTCAAATGAGCTATGAAGATGAGATTGGCATGTGGGTGTACTCCAATGACTTCGAGAGACTCCTTATTTGGAATTACATTTGAACACTTGTGCAATTTCCAGTAGATGCAGTCGTCATCCTGATGACACACATCCCAGTTATAAATATCACCAGTAAGAGTGTAAACCGATATAGTAGTCAAAGATGTGTCTGAGTCGATATAAAATAGGTGCCCATGGGACTTCCCAATGAAACCCGAGAAACTGTCAGCTGGCAGCGGGACGGTTCTCCATTTGAGCCCTTGTGCATCAACTATTGCCAACCCGGACACATCTGCATCAAAGCAGTTTAGCCCTATCAGGTGCAAACATCGGTTACGGAAAACTCTAGGCTGACCAAAGCACAGGCTAACTTGGATGTCCCATTTGGGTTCCATTGCTACCCACGCACCAGTTTTTGAAGAGTAAATCCGCACTTGTGTCACAACCTGGAATTGTATGCCCCGGTGGTCCGGGGGTGACCAGTCCTCTGCAAACTCGAACACATGAAACCCCTCAGTGGATGCATCGCTGTCGAAACCCCTCAGTGGTAAGCGTAGCTGATGTTGCCAGCGTAGCCAGAGTGAGGGAGCAGAGTGTACTCACTGGTAGCTGGATTGGAGACCATGTACCGAGATGTTCCAACAGCAACAGGGGTGCCCGTGCGAATGCTTGCAAGAAACAGGAATGCCTTCGTCGGTGATGCGGTAGAAGAATCCGGCCATCTTCTTCCGGTAGGCGGGGTCGGCGATGATGCCGCGCCAGGCCGGGCAGACGCACTTGCAGATGCAGAGTGATTTGTAGGGCACGCGAGAGAGGATCTCCGCGATTAGGTCGTGGGTGAGCTTGGACATCGGCTCCTCCATGCTGGCCGTCCACCGCGAGCGCTGGCCGCGGTTCTTGCAAGGGGTGGGCTGGAATAGGTAGGTTTCGACGGGAGATGGGTGGCGGTGGTGGCGGCGGCCGCGTGGAGACTCGACGGGAGATGGGTGATGGTGCCGGCGGCGGCGGCGGCGGCGGCGTGGCTTTTGGGGCCGGGGACTCGACTGATGGTCTTGGATTGGGGAAAAGGCCCATGATGAAGCCTCTCACACAAAAAAAGGATTTCTTTTTTTTGCTTTGAATTTCTTTTGAGAGATTTTTGCTGTGATATGAAGAGCGCATGGTCCATTTATTTCAGCAAATTTTAAAGCTGAGCTGAGAATTTGAAATTTTCCAAAAGAAATCTGGCGTGTGAATTTTAGAGTGGGTCGTGCACCAGTAAATTTCTGTGATTTTTTATTAATTTGTGGTCCAGGTATATAAAAAAACAAAAGTGAATAACTAGCCATTGTCACATAGAAAAATGCTTGGTTTTATTTTTACATTTTACGGGTCACAAATAAATTGCGATTTTCATAAACTTTAAATCTGGAAACATACTTTGAGTCACTTGGACGTGAGACTTTATAATGTAACAGTATGAACTTAGTTAGAGAAGTACATGCTCCCAAATGCACCTCATATTTTCCCCGTTTACATAATGAATTATGTCACCTATTTTTGAATAAAAAATGAGTACTACTTTTTTGAGTTGCTTGCTGGAAGTAGAGGCTAGGTACTATGAAACATGATTCTGAAAAAAAAAATCACAGCATCCACATTGATCGTCGACAAGTGGTGGAGATCATATATTTCTGACTTGACGTCGTCAGCATCTCACGCCTATTGGAGCCTGCTGAACTGATGCCAATCAGCGACACAAAATCGATATGAGCCTGGATATTTTCAGCAACGCGAAGGAACCATCACGACATCAGTACAAAGTTCTTCCACATGTGCCATACAGCCAGCACAAAAATCAAGCAGTGGAACTCTGATGCTTCAGTAATCCAGTTCACTAACCATTGCCTGATATGAACAAAATACTGAAGCTTCAGGCAAATACCATAGTCTTTCTTCGGCTCTTTCCATATTGCTTTAACATACTGGCATTGCAAAAAACAACGCCCCACATTTTCCTCTCGATTAAAAAGATGGCAATCATACCTTGTTAGGGTTGATCGCACATGAATAAAACCACCTTCATCTTGATAGGACATTGAATTGTCAATAGTTTTCTCCAAGTTTTCTCTTTATTTCCTTGATTTGATGATGTTACTTTGGCATAATCACTTCGATTTTCATAGAGTAGCTATGATCTGGCCAGGTTATATGCATATCTGACTGAATATATTGCGCACTTAAGTATGAGGCCAAGAGGAAAATCAGTACAACCTTCGGAGCTTCAATGGAAGTTTCTTGAGGATCCTCTCTGCAATATCTCCAGGAAAGAGGTTCAACGGAAGTTTCCTGAGCAAAGAAGGAGATAACCAATCGAAGAAAGAAAAGTAGTGTAGCCACAATTAATAAAGGCAGGAAATAGTACTATGCCACTAATAAAAAAATACTAAAGCAGTGAGCAACAAAAGGGGGTACAAAGTTATAGTAGTTATACCTTAAGTAAAATATTGGCATCAGTACAATTACTTTAATTCTTGCAAAAAAAGTGTCAAGTGCTAACCTTGAGCGCCAGCTCTAAAGTGGTAACCCTAACACATTCTTATCTACTAGAAAGAACAACTCCATTATTTTACTAAACATGCCTCTAAAATGTTTAGTTTTACTCTAAAACAGAGTGAACAGCCCACTAAAACAGAGTGCAAGTCGACTTTTCTGATTAGCCTGAGAACGCAGGACTAGTACAATTTAGTTTGCACATTGTCCAGCAGAGACGAGAGTACGAGAACGCACCTACGAAGGCTAACATTTGCAGTTTCGTAAACCCTCCTTATCATTACTTTCTAGGTATTGACAAGTAAAAAGCTTTGTATCAGGGATATTATTTCATCCCAAATTGTTGGAGCTGGAACAGAGTTAAAGAGATGGTTTCCCAACACAGTTGACTCATGGATGTGGAAAATTAAACTAGATAATCCAGCCATAGTTTTCATTTGAATCCTTTAGAAGAAAAATATAGCAGGAAATTGTTCATGCACCATCAAGAGATTATGATCATTTCTGACACTGACCTTTATCAACCTTTTGAGCTAAAATGATCACATTACATGATGCACACATATGCAAACTTCTATGAATATAACACCAAACCAGAAAAAACAAGAGACCAAGAAAATCTTAGCAGTGCAAACACCTAGATAGAATTGTATGTGTGCACATCAGAACATAAGCACCTGTTGTTTAGCCACTCAGGTAAAACATTACAAATAAATAAATCAAATTAGAACATACTAGTATCTCACTGCCTCATATGGCTCATACTTGTTGCACATCAAAAGGCACAGAACATTCTACAGCTCATACCAAGTGTCTTGTACACATCCATAGTAGAAGATAAATAATTCTGGCTTGGCCAATAGAGGTACAACACACAGAAATGTCTCATACATCCATACTTGTTGCCTTATCAAAAGGCACAAAGCATATGACAAATCGCACCAACACATCCATGAGGGAACATCCAACGAGACAAATACTAGAAATGAAAACCAATGCAGAGATTAAACTGAAACTAAAGGTAGCATTTTGTATGAACAATACATCATCTGCGTTTGAATCTCTGTGAAGAGTTCACTTGAAAACGTGACGGCCAACTGAGCACCTCGTCCATATCAGCAGAACACTCATCCGTAGGCTGGAGAGCAGTGGCACATATGGGAAATATTGGTCATGCGCGAGGTAGGTGCGCTCAATGTGGTGCACAGCTGTACTTTCACAATGATCCAAATCATATGCCAACAGTTGATTATTGTTGAAATCAGCCATAAAGATGATATTGGCATGTGGGTGTACTCCGATGACTTTGAGGTCCCAGCCGAGACAAAATTTCTGCTTTGGAATCACATCTGAAAGCTTGTGCAACAAACTCCAATGCATGCATCCGTCATCTGAAAGCATGTGCAACAAACTCCAATGCGTGCATCCGTCGTCGTCCAAATGAGACACATCCTGGTTATAGTGGGAAGTAACTTAGACTAGTAACATATGCAGAAATTTTGTCTTCATAGTGGGGAGTAACATATATGTAGTATCATGTAAACCAACATTTATTAAGATGTAGACTCATTTTGCCTTGGGATGTGTTATGTTACAGTAACATATTATGTTACTCCAACCATCTCTCTCTTCATTAAATACATGCCATGTAAGCAAACTTTTCTCGGAGTGTGTTATGTTACTTGCTAAGTTACTCCCACTATGACCAGCCTTATAAATCCCGCTACTGAGAACGTAGACAGATATAGTTGAGAATGAGGTCGAGGCATATCCTTCTTCACCGTCGTCAGAGTTGATATAAAACAGCTGTCCTGCAGATTTTCCGATGAAATCGGAAAAACTCGGGTCGTTGAAATTTGGCACGGGGACGGTCCTCCATTTTAGCCCTTGTGCATCAACTATTGCCAGCCCATGAAGACGTATGAGCAGGTGCAAACACCCCTTATGGAAAACTCCAAGTGGACCGCGGCACAAGCGAACCTGGATGTCCCATTTGGGTTTCATTGCTACCCATGCACCAGTTTGGGAAGAGTAGATGTTGACTCCTGTCACAACTGGGGGAACCCAGTGCTCGTCTGCCCATTCCACAAACTCGAACACATGAAATTCTTCAGTGGAGACACCACTGTCGAAGCCCAAGTAAGAGCCACAGCAGTTGCCGGCGTAGCCGGAGTGGGGCAGCAGAGTGTACTCACCGGTAGCTGGATTGGAGACCATGTAGCCAAACTGTGGCTCCGGCGTGCCCGTCCCAATCCGGGTAAGAAACAGCCCATCGCAGGAATCCTTGAGAGTGAAGGAACAGTCTGCGCTGTCTGGCGGCAGTGGCAGGCGCGGGTAGGTCCTGGGCACGCTTGACCAAGGGAAGGCAGAGAGGTCGGCGTAGTTGACGGCCAGGCCGCGGGACTCGGCAGAGTCGACCGGGATGTGGTAGAAGAAACCGGCCAGGGACTGCACAATCTTCTTCTGATTCGCCGGATCTGCGATGAGGTCGCGCCAGGCAGGGCAGACGCACTTGCAGATGCAGAGAGATTTGTAGGGCACGTGACAGAGGATCTCCGTCATTAGGTCGTGGGTGAGCCTGGACATCGGCTCCTCCATGCCGTGTGTCCTACGCGAGCGCTGGCTACGGTTCTTGGGTGGAATAGGTAGGCGGCGGCGGCGGCGGAGATGGATGGATGGCGGCGGCGGTGGCGGAGTGCCTTTGGAGCTGGGGACTCGGAGTGGGCATGGGGAGTGGGTGGTGCTCGGGTTGGGCGTGGCATGGGCCAACTAGGAGGGTGTGGCCGTGTGGGGCGTTTTTTTAGTGAAATGCGTTTATAAAAAGGGACAATTCCACTTCTGCCCCTGAACCCATCATTCAAATTTGCCCCTAATTTTAATGTGTGCTCAAATTTGCCTCTAATTTCAATGTGTGCTCAAATTTGCCCCTCTGCCGTTACTTGCCCCTATAGAAATGCCCTTTGGAGCGGCGGAGATGGATAGATGGCGGCGGTGGCGACGGCGTGCCTTTGGAGCTAGGGACTCGGAGTGGGGAGTGGGGAGTGGGTGGTGCTCGGGTCGGGTGTGGCAATGGCATGGGCCAACTAGGGCATACCTGGCCAAACGGGCCGGCCCGGCACGGCACGGCCCGACCCATCGTAATCGTGCCTGGCCCGGCACGGCCCGCCAGGGCACGATTACTATACGGGTTGTGTCGTGTCGGCCCGCGTGCTGCGCCCTCAGGCCCAGGAACGGCCTAGTTAGTAAACGGGCTGGCACGTTGGCCTGTTGAGCACGGTGGGCCGCATATTTTTCAGCCTGTTATTTGACGCACGGAGCGTTTTTTTAGCTTATTTGTACATGTTGGGCCATATATAGATGTATAAAAAAGCGTAATCGGGTCGTGCCGTGCCGGCCCGCATGCCCAGCCTCCAGGCCCAGGCACGGCCCAGGGCGTGCCGTGTGCCGAGCCTGGCCCGTTTAGCCCGTGTCGTGCCTGGCCTAAGGCGGGCCGTGCCGTGCCGGCCCGCATGCCCAGCCTCCAGGCCCAGGCACGGCCCAGGGCGTGCCGTGTGCCGAGCCCGGCCCGTTTAGCCCGTGTCGTGCCTGGCCTAAGGCGGGCCGTGCCGGCGTGCTCACGGGCCGGCCCAAAGAACCGGCCCATTTGACCAGCTATAAACTAGGGTGTGGCCGTGTGGGGCGTTTTTAGTGAAATGCCTTTATAAAAAGGGACAATTCCATTTCTGCCCCTGAACCCATTACTCAAATTTGCCCCTCTGTCGTTAGTTGCTCTTATAGAAACACCCTTCTGCGATGTTACCGTCCGGTCAAACAGCCTTGACCATCTCGAAAAAGATAGCACAAAAATTAAAAAAATCTAAAATTCTGAGGGATCAAAGATACTCAGGTGCGCAAGGTGCGTGCAAATTTTCATGCTATTTAGACATACCAAGAGTTGGCAAAGGAAAACAATAAATCTGTACATCTTTTAATAGTAAATTCAATAAAATAGCAACAAAATTCAAAAAAATATGATTTTTTTTGGCATCCAAGATGCTCGGGTGCGCAAGGTGTGTGCAAAATTTTGTTATCAAAAGACATGTGAGGAGCTCTAGCAAAAAAAACTAAAATAGTGTATTTTTCAAAGTTTTTTCTGGGACTAATTTTGTTTTTTTCTCCACGAGCTCCTACAATGTTCAAACATAACAAAATTTTGCACACACCTTGCGCACCTGAGCATCTTGGATGCCAAAAAAAATCATATTTTTTTAGTTTTCTTGCTATTTTTTTGAATTTACTATTTTACCTTTGCCATGAGCTCCTAGGATGCCCAAATAGCACGAAAATTTACACGCACCTTATGCACCTGAGTATCTTTGATCCCTCAAAATTTTAGATTTTTTTAATTTTTTTTGCTAGTTTTTCAAGATGGTCAAAGCTGTTTGACCGGACAGTAACAGCGCAGAAGGGCATTTCTATAAGGGCAACTAACGGCAGAGGGGAAAATTTGAAAACACATTGAAATTATGGGCAAATTTGAGTAGTGGGTTCCAGTTAGGAGCAGAAATGGAATCGTCCCTTATAAAAAAACCAGGGTAATGAGTTTATTTTTTGATAAAGGGAGCGTTATTATTTAAAAAAATTAAACATTGCACCCACCTCTATATAACTGAGATGCAAGTCCAGGGAAATGAGTTTATAAATGTCTTGGAAGGGGACAATGCCTATGATGGAAACCTCTAACATAAAAATAAAAATGTTTATTTTTTTTGTTGTTGCTTTGATTTGAAGAGCACGTGGTCCTTTTATTTTAGAAAAATTCAAAGATGACCGCAATTTTGAATTTTTCCGAGAACAATCTGGTGTGTATATCTTAGAGTAGGTCGTGCACCAGTAAATTTTGCATTTTTTTATTAATTTGCGATATGGATAAAAAACAAGAGTGAATAGCTACAATAGCAGTGTCACATAGAAAAGTGCTTGGGTGTTTCACTTTTTTCACATATCACAAAATAATTGTGATTTTCATAAAAGTTTTATCTGTAAACATACTTGACTCATTTACACGTGCAGTTTCGGACTTTTTTTAGGGAAGTACATGCTCCGAGTGCATCTCATATTTTCCGACTCACATACCGGTTTGCATAATGAATTATGCATTCATTTTTAATAAAAAAATGTGACATTTTATATGTTGTAGGAATTTCCTATGATTTTGAGACTAGGCTTCATCCAAAAACTAAAGGCTGAGCCCAACACGACTGTCAAATAAATATAAAGTACGATGCACACAAACAAATATAAGATACCCTGGCTTAGGGGTAGCAAACTTTATTTAATTCATACTATAATGTCTGGGATCGAGCTAAACAAAAGTTTATACTAAAAGATAAATAGAGCTAAATTTAAAAATAACGTGAGAGAGTGGCGTTTCAAGGATTGGGCTCGGGGCGCCTGGTCTTCGTTTCTCGGATCCGGTATGCTCCTCCACCGAGAACTATGTTGTGTGTGTAAATCTAATAGTAAGATGTTGGAATATTAGACAAGTTCATGATTAATTTCAATAAGTAATTCATGACTAGAGCATGCAACAATCTAGCATACTAGATGAACAGTAAAACATGCCCAGCAACATCGCACATGTAACAGTAACTACAAATAGAGACATGAACAGACCACGAGGAATGTACTATTCGTTAGCTGCTGCAGGAATGACGTTGTGTTGATGATGATGGTGATGACGATCTGTTGCTGACGGCATTGGAGACGAGGATGAGTAGGCCACCCGACTTGGACGGAAGACGACCCGTGATGATGAACTTGAGCAGTCACGCAGAGGGCTTTCCAAAAACCTAATTCGTCCTCTCCCGATGCAGGATCGCAAGGACGAACGGTTCCGGAGACCCGCACGCCCATGCACGCCGGCATTCGGGATAGACCAGACTATGGTGGCGGCGCAAGTTGTGAAAAGAGGCAAAACCCAAGGTGTTTTCGGTGTATCTTTGGCCGGGGCCAGTAAGCAGTATATATAGGAGGATCAGAGGCGGTATCATGTCGTGATCATGATCTCAAACGACTTGGTTTCTAATTCAAACTTACCGGACGAGGAAACAATCAACTTGTCTGTCAAGACACCAAAAAATAAAACGGCAAAAGGAAGTCATGCCCCTTCTGCCCTGCAAGGCAACAGACTGGATTTCGGCGGACCATTCACGAGCATGTCGCACGCGGATGCCGCCCCGGCCCGTGCCCGAGCCCGGCCAGAGCGGCGCTCGCGTGTGGTCTTCTATTTCTCTCTTTAACACCTCACTAATGAAGGAAATATGCCCTAGAGGCAATAATAAAGTTGTTATTTTATATTTCCTTATTCATGATAAATGATTATTATTCATGCTAGAATTGTATTGACCGGAAACTTGATACATGTGTCGATACATAGACAAAACACGGTGTCCCTAGTAAGCCTCTACTAGACTAGTTCGTTAATAAAAAATGGTTAAGTTTCCTAACCATAGACATGTGTTATCATTTGATGAACGGGATCACATCATTAGGAGAATGATGTGATGGACAAGACCCATCCGTTAGCTTAGCATGTTGATCATTCAGTTTTATTGTTGTTGCTTTCATGTATGTCAAATACATATTCTTTTGACTATGAGATCATGCAACTCCCGGATACCGGAGGAATGCCTTGTGTGCTATCAAACGTCACAAGTAACTGGGTGATTATAAATATGCTCTACAGGTATCTCCAAAGGTGTCTTGTTGGGTTGGCATGAATCGAGATTAGGATCTGTCACTCCGAGTATCGGAGAGGTATCTCTAGGCCCTCCCGGTAATGCACATCATAAGAAGCCTTGCAAGCAATGTGACTAATGAGTTAGTTGCGGGATGATGTATTACGAAACGAGTAAAGAGACTTTCCGGTAAGGAGATTAAACTAGGTATGAAGAGATACTGACGATCGAATCTTGGGCAAGTAACATACCGATGATAAAGGGTATAACATATGTTGTCATAAGGTTCGACCAATAAAGATCCTCGTAGAATATGTAGGAGTCAATATGGGCATACAGGTTCCGCTATTGGTTATTGACCACAGAGGTGTCTCGGTCATGTCTACATAGTTCTTGAACCCATAGGGTCCGCACGCTTAACGTTCGTTGACGATATAGTACTGTATGAGTTATGTATGTTGGTGACCGAATGTTGTTCGGAGTCCCGGATGAGATCATGGACATGACGAGGAGCTCCGGAATGGTCCGGATGTAAAAATTGATATATAGGATGATATGGTTCGGCCAAGGGGTGAATCCCACTGGGCTTTAGGTCGGTGCAAAAGGAGTTTCGCGGAGGCCAGGGGGCCAAACGCCGGAGACCCTGGCGTCTGGCCCTGGAAGTCCGAGATGGACTCTTCCTTGCGGGCAAAACCGACTTTGAGGAGGATTTTACTCCAAGTTTCGGCCCTAGGGCTCAACATATAAATAGAGGGGCAGGGCTAGCACCTGGAACACATCAAGAATCACCAAGCCATGTGCCGACAACCCCGTCCCCTCTAGTTTATCCTCCATCATAGTTTCCGTAGTGCTTGGCGAAGCCCTGCGGAGATTGTTCTTCACCAACACCGTCACCACGCCATCGTGCTGCCGGAACTCATCTACTGTTGGGGAACGTAGCAGAAATTTAAAATTTTCCTATGTGTCACCAAGATCTATCTATGGAGAAACCAGCAACGAGGGGAAAGAGAGTGCATCTACATACCCTTGTAGATCGCTAAGCGAAAGCGTTCAAGTGAACGGGGTTGATGGAGTCGTACTCGTCGTGATCCAAATCACCGATGACCAAGTGCCGAACGGACGGCACCTCCGCGTTCAACACACGTACAGCCCGGTGACGTCTCCCATGCCTTGATCCAGCAAGGAGAGAGGGAGAGGTTGGGGAAGACTCCGTCCAGCAGCAGCACAACGGCGTGGTGGTGGTGGAGGAGCGTGGCAATCCTGCAGGGCTTCGCCAAGCACCGCGGGAGAGGAGAAGGACTTGGGAGAGGGGGAGGGCTGCGCCAGCACAATGGTGCGGTTGCCCTCCCACCCCCACATATATATAGGGGCAAGGGAGAGGGGGCCCGGCCCCCTCAGATCCAATCTGAGGAGGGGGCGGCGGCCCAGGGGGGGTGCCTTGCCCCCCAAGGCAAGGGGGGCGCCCCCTTCTAGGGTTCCCCCAAACCCTAGGCGCCTTGGGCCCTTGTGGGGGGGCGCACCAGCCCACCTGGGGCTGGTCCCCTCCCACATGTGGCCCATGCAGCCCTCCGGGGCCGGTGGTCCCACTTGGTGGACCCCCGGGACCCTCCTGGTGGTCCCGGTACGTTACCGATAAAACCCGAAACCCTTTCGGTGACCAAAACAGGACTTCCCATATATAAATCTTTACCTCCGGACCATTCCGGAACTCCTTGTGACGTCCGGGATCTCATCCGGGACTCCGAACAACATTCGGTAACCACATACAAACTTCCTTTATAACCCTAGCGTCATCGAACCTTAAGTGTGTAGACCCTACGGGTTCGGGAGTCACGCAGACATGACCGAGACGTTCTCCGGTCAATAACCAAAAGCGGGATCTGGATACCCATGTTGGCTCCCACATGTTCCACGATGATCTCATCGGATGAACCACGATGTCAAGGACTCAGTCAATCCCGTATACAATTCCCTTTGTCTATCGCTATTGTACTTGCCCGAGATTCGATCGTCGGTATCCCGATACCTTATTCAATCTCGTTACCGGCAAGTCTCTTTACTCGTTCCGTAACACATCATCCCGTAATCAACTCCTTGATCACATTGTGCACATTATGATGATGTCCTACCGAGTGGGCCCAGAGATACCTCTCCGTCACACGGAGTGACAAATCCCAGTCTCGATTCGTGCCAACCCAACAGACACTTTCGGAGATACCTGTAGTGTACCTTTATAGCCACCCAGTTACGTTGTGACGTTTGGCACACCCAAAGTATTCCTACGGTATCCGGGAGTTGCACAATCTCATGGTCTAAGGAAATGATACTTGACATTAGAAAAGCTTTAGCATACGAACTACACGATCTTGTGCTATGCTTAGGATTGGGTCTTGTCCATCACATCATTCTTCTAATGATGTGATCCCGTTATCAATGACATCCAATGTCCATGGTCAGGAAACCGTAACCATCTATTGATCAAGGAGCTAGTTAACTAGTGGCTTACTAGGGACATGGTGTTGTCTATGTATCCACACATGTATCTGAGTTTCCTATCAATACAATTCTAGCATGGATAATAAACGATTATCATGAACAAGGAAATATAATAATAACCTATTTATTATTGCCTCTAGGGCATATTTCCAACAGTCTCCCATTTGCACTAGAGTCAATAATCTAGTTCACATCGCCATGTGATTAACACTCACAGAGTTCTGGGTTTGATCATGTTATGCTTGTGAGAGATGTTATAGTCAACGGGTCTGAACCTTTCAGATCCGTGTGTGCTTTACAAATATCTATGTCATCTCCTAGATGCAGTTACCACGCTCTATTTGGAGCTATTCCAAATAACTGTTCTACTATACGAATCCAGTTTACTACTCAGAATAATCTGGATTAGTGTCAAAGTTTGCATCGGCGTAACCCTTTACGACGAACTCTTTTTCCACCTCCATAATCGAGAAAATTCCTTAGTCCACTAGTTACTAAGGATAACCTTGACCGTTGTCCTGTGATCCATTTCTAGATCACACTTGTACCCCTTGACTGACTCATGGTTCGGCACACTTCAGGTGCGGTACACAACATAGCATACTTTAGAGCCTACGACTAAATCATAGGGGACGACCTTCGTCCTTTCTCTCTATTCTGCCGTGGTCATGTCTTGAGTCTTACTCAATACTCACACCTTGTAACACAGCTGAGAACTCCTTCTTTGCTGATCTATTTTGAACTCCTTCATAATCTTGTCATGGTATGTGTTCGTTTGAAAGTACTATTAAGCAATTTTGATCTATCCTTATAGATCTTGATGCTCAATGTTCAAGTAGCTTAATCCAGGTTTTCCATTGAAAAACACCTTTCAAATAACCCTATATGCTTTCCAGAAATTCTACATCATTTCTGATCAACAATATGTCAACAACATATACTCATCAGAAATTCTATAGTGCTCCCACTCACTTCTTTGGAAATACAAGTTTCTCATAAACTTTGTATAAACCCAAATTCTTTGATCATCTCATCAAAGTGTACATTCCAAATCCGAGATGCTTACTCCAGTCCTTAGAAGGATTGCTGGGGCTTTGCATATTTGTTAGCATCTTTCAGGATCGACAAAATCTTCTGGTTGTATCACATACAACCTTTCCTCAAGAACAAGGAAACAATATTTTGACATCCTATCTGCAAGATTTCATAAATAATGCAGTACCTGCCAATTCCAACAGACTCTTAGCATCGCTACGAGTGATAAAGTCTCATCATAGTCAACTCCTTGAACTTGTCGGGAAACATCTTAACGACAAGTCGAGCTTTCTTAATGGTGACATTTACCATCATTGTCCGTCTTCCTTTTAAAATCCATCTGTACTCAACAGCCTCACGACCATCGAGCCGTTCTGCCAAAGTCTACACTTTGTTTTCATACATGGATCCTCTCTCGGATTTTATGGCCTCGAGCCATTCATCGGAAGCCGGGCCCACCATCGCTTCTCCATAGCTCGTAGGTTCATCGTTGTCTAGCAACATGACTTCCAAGACAGGATTACGTGCAACTCTGAAGTAGTACACATCCTCGTCATACTACGAGGTTTGGTAGTGACTTGATCCGAAGTTTCATGATCACTATCATAAGCTTCCACTTCAATTGGTGTAGGTGCCATAGGAACAACTCATGTGCCCTGCTACACACTAGTTGAAGTGACGGTTCAATAACCTCATCAAGTCTCCACCATCCTCCCACTCAATTCTTTCGAGAGAAACTTTTCCTCGAGAAAGGACCCGATTTGAGAAACAATCCCTATTGCTTTCGGATCTGAGATAGGAGGTATACCCAACTGTTTTGGGTGTCCTATGAAGATGCAGTTATCTGCTTTGGGTTCGAGCTTATCAGCCTGAAACTTTTTCATATAAGCGTCGCAGCCCCAAACTTTTAAGAAATGACAGCTTAGGTTTCTCTAAACCATAGTTCATACGGTGTCATCTCATCGGAATTATGTGGTGCCCTATTTAAAGTGAGTGCGGTTGTCTCTAATGCCTAACCCATGAACGATAGTGGTAATTCGATAAGAGACATCATGGTACGCACCATATCCAATAGGGTGCAACTATGATGTTTGGACACACCATCACACTATGGTGTTCCAGGCGGTATTAGTTGTGAAACAATTTCCACAGTGCCAAACTCGTAACTCAGATATTCATTCCTATGATCATATCATAGACATTTTATCCTCTTATCACGAAGATCTTCAACTTCATTCTGAAATTACTTGAACCATTCAATAATTCAGACTTGTGTTTCATAAAGTAAATATACTCAGTATCTACTCAAATCATCTGTGAAGTAAGAGCATAACGATATCCACTGCGTGCCTCAGCACTTATTGGACTGCACACATCAAAATGTGTTACTTCCAACAAGTTGCTTTCTTGTTCCATTTTACTGAAACCGAAGCTTTCAGTCATCTTGCCCATGTGGTATGATTTGCATGTCTCAAGCGATTCAAAATCAAGTGAGTCCAAACGGTCCATCTGCATGGAGTTTCTTCATGCGTACATACCAACAGACACGGTTCACATGTCTCAATCTTTTCAGAAATGAGTGAGTCCAAAGATCCATCAACATGGAGCTTCTTCATGCGTTTTATACCAATATGACTTACATGGCAGTGCCACAAGTAGGTGGTACTATCATTACTATCTTATATCTTTTGGCATGAACATGTGTATCACTATGATCGAGATTCAATAAACCATTCATTTTAGGTGCAAGACCATTGAAGGAATTATTCAAATAAATAGAGTAACCATTATTCTCCTTAAATGAATAACCGTATTGCGATAGACATAATCCAATCATGTCTACGCTCAACGCAAACACCAAATAACAATTATTTAGGTTTAACACCAATCTCGATGGTAGAGGGAGCGTGCGATGCTTGATCATATCAACCTTGGAAGCACTTCCAACACATCTCGTCAGCTCACCTTTAGCTAGTCTCCGTTTATTCCGTAGCTTTTATTTCGAGTTACTAACACTTAGCAACCGAACCGGTATCTAATACCCTGATGCTACTAGGAGTACTAGTAAAGTACACATTCACATAATGTATATCCAATATACTTCTATCGACAGCCTTCTCATCTACCAAGTATCTAGGGTAATCCTGCTCTAGTGGTTGTTCCCCTTATTACAGAAGCACTCAGTCTCGGGTTTGGGTTCAACCTTGGGTTTCTCCACTAGAGCAGCAGCTGATTTGCCGTTTCATGAAGTATCCCTTCTTGCCCTTGCCCTTCTTGAAACTAGTGGTTTCACTAACCATCAACAATTGATGCTCCTTCTTGATTTCTACTTTCGCGGTGTCAAACATCGCGAATATTTCAAGGATCATCATATCTATCCCTGATATGTTATAGTTCATTACGAAGCTCTAGCAGCTTAGTGGCAATGACTTTGGAGAAACATCACTATCTTATCTGGAAGATCAACTCCCACTCGATTCAAGTGATTGTTGTACTCAGACAATCTGAGCACAAGCTCAACGATTGAGCTTTTCTCCCTTAGTTTGCAGGCCAAGAAAATCGTCGGAGGTCTTATACCTCTTGACGTGGGCATGAGCCTGAAATCCCAATTTCAGCCCTCGAAACATCTCATATGTTCCGCGACTTTTCAAAAAATGTCTTCGGTGCCTCAATTCTAAACCATTTATCATTACCGAACTATCATGTAGTCATCAAAACGTGTATGTCAGATGTTCGCAACATCCACAGACCACGTTCGAGGTCCAGCACACCGAGCGGTGCATTAAGGACACAAGCCTTCTACTGTCCGCATAATTGCTACTATCAACTTTCAAATATATTTTCTCTAGGAACATATCTAAAACAGTAAAACTAAAGCGCGAGCTTACGACATAATTTGCAAAGATCTGTTGACTATGTTCAGGATAATTAAGTTCATCTTATGAACTCCCACTCAGATAGACATCCCTCTAGTCATCCAAGTGATTACATGATCCGAGTCAACTAGGCCGTGTCCGATCATCACGTGAGACGGACTAGTCATCATCGGTGAACATCTTCATGTTGATCGTATCTACCATACGACTCATGCTCGACCTTTCGGTCTCTTGTGTTCCGAGGCCATGTCTGTACATGCTAGGCTCGTCAAGTCAACCTAAGTGTTTCGCGTGTGTAAATCTGGCTTACACCCGTTGTATGTGAACGTAAGAATCTATCACACCCGATCATCACGTGGTGCTTCGAAACGACGAACTTTCGCAACGGTGCACAGTTAGGGGGAACACTTTCTTGAAATTTTAATGAGGGATCATCTTATTTACTACCGTCGTTCTAAGCAAATAAGATGTATAAACATGATAAACATCACATGCAATCAAATAGTGACATGATATGGCCATCATCACTTTGCTCCTTTTGATCTCCATCTTCGGGGCTCCATGATCATCGTCGTCACCGGCATGACACCATGATCTCCATCATCATGATCTCCATCATCGTGTCTTCATGAAGTTGTCACGTTAACAATAACTTCTACTACTATGGCTAATGCTTTAGCAATAAAGTAAAGTAATTACATGACGTTTATGTTGACACGCAGGTCATAAATAAATTAAAGACAACTCCTATGGCTCCTGCCGGTTGTCATACTCATCGACATGCAAGTCGTGATTCCTAGTACAAGAATATGATCAATCTCATACATCACATATATCATTCATCACATCCTTTTGGCCATATCACATCACATGACATACCCTACAAAAACAAGTTAGACGTCCTCTAATTGTTGTTTGCATGATTTACGTGGCTGCTATGGGTTTCTAGCAAGAACGTTTCTTACCTACGCAAAACCACAACGTGATATGTCAATTGCTATTTACCCTTCATAAGGACCCTTTTCATCGAATCCGATCCGACTAAAGTGGGAGAGACTGGCACCGGCTAGCCACCTTATGCAACATGTGCATGTCAGTCGGTGGAACCTGTCTCACGTAAGTGTACGTGTAAGGTCGGTCCGGGCCGCTTCATCCCACAATGTCGCCGAATCAAGATTGGACTAGTAACGGTAAGCATATTGAACAAAATCAATGCCCACAACTACTTTGTGTTCTACCTGATATAGACCGAACCTCGAGGCGAGATCCGATCCGTTGTTGCGGCCCGACCTTTCACGACACTCCATCTTCAGCAGCAGTAACCTCTCGCCCGCGCACGCGATGTACGCGAAATAGAGGGATTGAACCTTATGGTCCAGCACGAGAAAACCTATCTCGACGACGGTACTCACGCGCAAAACAATTTCCTCGCAGAAATCGCAACAAAGAGGTTTTCTAAAGCTTCCTCCAAAACTTAGGGATTTTTAGACAGCTTCCCCCAAAACTCGATACGGGTGTCTACTCTAAAAACACATCGTGTTTATTATCAAAATATAACCTGCCCTTTACAAAGACCGTACTTTGGATATTTATAATAGTATAGCTAACCCGTACATGGTTTGACCAACAAGCTAACTACACCCCTAAACTGAAAAGGAAAACAAACTTGACCATAACAACCAACTTGACTAAATCTTAGGAAACAAAAACAACTAGGACGATTTGTTATTTGGTGCTGGTGACTTCTCGTACAATTCACAGGTGGACCCCACCCGGTTCCTTTCAAAGAAATCAAGTCTCTAATCATAGTTGTCCACGAGTACGCTTCTTTGTCGGGCGGCCGCACCAGATGGAGCTTGTATTTTTTTAGAACTCCTTGCTAGTGGTTAGCTGCGTACATGACTAATCTTCTTTGGATGCACGTGAACTCATTTATCTCTGGCCCAAACTGAAACTGATCAATGTCGCATGCGGATTCCTTCGCTGGCTCAAACTGAACTCCTTCCAAAATATCTCCACGAACGTGACTCACAAAGGCTTCATATTTCCTATGCATGCATGGCTGTACGCACATGCATACAAGTGCTACTGTAGGCCTACTAGTAATTTCCATGGAGTCTTGTACATTCTTCACACTTTCCTGATCAATATGTATATACTTCAACGCATCTGTGTCATCTATTTTCAATCTTGGCGATGCAACAATTATATCTTCATCTTGAACAATACTAGTATCATATTCGGCCATCTGTGCAGACTTTGTTTTATCAGTAGCGACCATCATAGATAAATTACACTGGGTCATATCACTACCCGTGCATGGAATCTACGCAATAGACCTAGCTCATGATGCCACTGTTGGGGAACGTAGCAGAAATTTAAAATTTTCCTACGTGTCACCAAGATCTATCTATGGAGAAACCAGCAACGAGGGGAAAGAGAGTGCATCTACATACCCTTGTAGATCGCTAAGCGGAAGCGTTCAAGTGAACGGGGTTGATGGAGTCGTACTCGTCGTGATCCAAATCACCGATGACCAAGTGCCGAACGGACGTCACCTCCGCGTTCAACACACGTACAGCCCGGTGACGTCTCCTATGCCTTGATCCAGCAAGGAGAGAGGGAGAGGTTGGGGAAGACTCCGTCCAGCAGCAGCACAACGGCGTGGTGGTGGTGGAGGAGCGTGACAATCTTGCAGGGCTTCGCCAAGCACCGCGGGAGAGGAGAAGGACTTGGGAGAGGGGGAGGGCTGCGCCAGCACAATGGTGCGGTTGCCCTCCCACCCCCCACATATATATAGGGGCAAGGGAGAGGGGGCCCGGCCCCCTCAGATCCAATCTGAGGAGGGGGCGGCGGCCCAGGGGGGGTGCCTTGCCCCCCAAGGCAAGGGGGGCGCCCCCTTCTAGGGTTCCCCCAAACCCTAGGCGCCTTGGGCCCTTGTGGGGGGGCGCACCAGCCCACCTGGGGCTGGTCCCCTCCCACATGTGGCCCATGCAGCCCTCCGGGGCCGGTGGTCCCACTTGGTGGACCCCCGGGAGCCTCCTGGTGGTCCCGGTACGTTACCGATAAAACCCGAAACCCTTTCGGTGACCAAAACAGGACTTCCCATATATAAATTTTTACCTCCGGACCATTTCGGAACTCCTTGTGACGTCCGGGATCTCATCCGGGACTCCGAACAACATTCGGTAACCACATACAAACTTCCTTTATAACCCTAGCGGCATCGAACCTTAAGTGTGTAGACCCTACGGGTTCGGGAGTCACGCAGACATGACCGAGACGTTCTCCGGTCAATAACCAATAGCGGGATCTGGATACCCATGTTGGCTCCCACATGTTCCACGATGATCTCATCGGATGAACCACGATGTCAAGGACTCAGTCAATCCCGTATACAATTCCCTTTGTCTATCGCTATTGTACTTGCCCGAGATTCGATCGTCGGTATCCCGATACCTTGTTCAATCTCGTTACCGGCAGGTCTCTTTACTCGTTCCGTAACACATCATCCCGTTATCAACTCCTTGATCACATTGTGCACATTATGATGATGTCCTACCGAGTGGTCCCAGAGATACCTCTCCGTCACACGGAGTGACAAATCCCAGTCTCGATTCGTGCCAACCCAACAGACACTTTCGGAGATACCTGTAGTGTACCTTTATAGCCACCCAGTTACGTTGTGACGTTTGGCACACCCAAAGTATTCCTACGGTATCCGGGAGTTGCACAATCTCATGGTCTAAGGAAATGATACTTGACATTAGAAAAGCTTTAGCATACGAACTACACGATCTTGTGCTATGCTTAGGATTGGGTCTTGTCCATCACATCATTCTTCTAATGATGTGATCCCGTTATCAATGACATCCAATGTCCATGGTCAGGAAATCGTAACCATCTATTGATCAACGAGCTAGTCAACTAGTGGCTTACTAGGGACATGGTGTTGTCTATGTATCCACACATGTATTTGAGTTTCCTATCAATACAATTCTAGCATGGATAATAAACGATTATCATGAACAAGGAAATATAATAATAACCTATTTATTATTGCCTCTAGGGCATATTTCCAACATCTACTACTTCGCTCGTCTTGCTGGATCAAGAAGGCGAGGACGTCATTGATAACCCACAAGTATAGGGGATCACAACAGTTTTCGAGGGTAGAGTATTCAACCCAAATTTATTGATTCGACACAAGGGGAGCCAAAGAATATTCTCAAGTATTAGCAGTTGAGTTGTCAATTCAGCCACACCTGTAAGACTTAATATCTGCAGCAAAGTATTTAGTAGCAAAGTAGTGTGGAAGTAACGGTAATGGTAGCAAAAGTAATAGTAGCAATTTTGTAGTAATCGTAACAGTGGCAACGGAAAAGTAACTAAGCAAAGATCAATATGTGAAAAGCTCGTAGGCATTGGATCAATGATGGATAATTATGTCGGATGCGATTCCTCATGCAACAGTTATAACATAGGGTGACACAGAACTAGCTCCATTTCATCAATGTAATGTAGGCATGTATTACGAATATAGTCATACGTGCTTATGGAAAAGAACTTGCATGACATCTTTTGTCCTACCCTCTCGTGGCAGCGGGGTCCTATTGGAAACTAAGGGATATTAAGGCCTCCTTTTAATAGAGTACCGGACCAAAGCATTAACACTTAGTGAATGCATGAACTCCTCAAACTACGATCATCACCGGGAGTGGTCCCGATTATTGTCACTTCGGGGTTGCCGGATCAAAACACATAGTAGGTGACTATGGAATTGCAAGATAGGAAGAACTCACATATATTCATGGAAACATAATAGGTTCAGATATGAAATCATGGCACTCGGGCTCTAGTGACAAGCATTAAGCATAGCAAAGCCATAGATCTTTCTTGAAGCCCTCCTTCAGCTGTTCCATGACGCTTAAAGCGCTGGTCAACTCCTCTTTCGCCTTTGAGGTTTCAGCTTGTTGGGATTTCAAGTTCTCTTGAAGATCGGCGAGTTGGTTTCCTTTGGTTTTCAGCTCAGCCTGCGTACGGACAAGTCATATGACTCAAACAAATGGTACAAGAATTGAAGTACCAACCACATAACAAGTTATGCACTTGGCACTTGGGGGCTAATGCATATTTGATCTTCCTCTGTCAATTGATTGCAGAAGTCCCAAGCTCAATACAAGTATTCAACTTGGCACTTGGGGGCTAATGGCTATTTGCTCAAATAAATTCTGGTACTGCAATGTTAAATTATTTAAGTCCCGGTTTAACTACATTAAGTTGAACCGGCCCTTGGGGGCTACATCAGTGAATTTCAAAGCATTCGGTTTTATCATAATAAGTCCCGGTTTACAAGAGGATTGCCAAACCGGCCCTTGGGGGCTAGGGGAGTTAACAAAACTGAAGTATCCAAGTAGGAAAAAGCACATGGAAGTTACCTCTAGTTTTTCCTTCATCATATTCACCAGACCGGCTTCATAGTCACGGCTGGTATACAGCCGTTTCAAGTAGCCGGAATGAAGGTCTTGGGCATTCAGAGCAGCATAAGTCGCCAGATCAACATTCCACTTGCCTTTGCTCATAGTAGCGAATTCTTCTTTGGTTGTATGCTTTGATAAGGCGACCGGATTGCTTGGTTCAGTACGGCCAATGCCAGTAATAACAACATCATCATCCTTGGCGTCACCGCTTTGACCAGGGGCAGTCGGTTTGTCAGCAGGTCGGATTGGACTGGTGGATTTCTCAATCCGAATGGGCTTCCGGGCTGGTTAGCAGGGCCTGAGGTATCGACATGCCTTTCTTCAGCAATGACGTCTTCACCTTACAGTGGGGGATCGTTGGGTATATCTTCACGAATGACCGCTTCATGATCTGGTGTTTTTTCCGGTTCAGGAATGACATCCTCCTCGGCCGCTTTATCCAGGCGGGCCTTCTTGCTTGGCCTAGGCTTGGCCCTAAAAGGAGTAATCAAGATCAAATACAGCATATGTTCCAACATAATGTATCAGAAATATTATGATAAGTATAGCTTACCCAAGCACCGTCTTGAGTGGTGGCAGCTGAGTAGCTGATGACTCGCCAGAGGATGAGTGGGAAGTAACCTGATAATCGGAGTCAGACGGATTAAGAGGTTGAGGATAACAGCCCGCTTTAGGACAAGCACTGACAAGCAAATTTGAGACCTCTGAACGGCGTTTCCGAACCGGACTGTTCGGTAAACCGGCGGAGGTAACTACCTGGCCGCTGTGCCGGGTTGTGCGGCGAGCTTCGTGCTGTTGGGTCTTCATAAGAAATTTGGGATCCAAGTAAGCAAGATGATGAGAAAATTTAACTTCCCGGTTTGCCTGACGGATTTTTAGTGAAGGCAAAGGATTCGAATCAGAAGAAAGAGAGATTACCTCTGCAGCATCAGCATGGCTGGCTTCGGCATCATCCTGACAAATATTATCATCAATAAGGCGTGTGAAAAGTAAGCCAAGTGAATCAAGTTCTACCTCAAGGTCCGGGTTACCCACATCATCGTCAGCGGACGGATCAGAAGATGCAGTGGTTTTCCTCTTATGAGCAGGCCTCTTAATAACCTTTGTCTTTGGCCGGATTGGTCTTTCCGGTTTGTCTGGTTTTTCCGGTTTCTCCTGAGGTAGCTTCTTGCTCCAAAACGGATCATCGCCCTGTTTAAGCAGCAGTTGATATTAAAGAATATACAGAAATAGCAATGACATGTTCAGTAAAGAGGTACAGTCAAATCTTACAGCTGGCGGTTTGTTGGTAGCGCAGAAGGGAAGCAGGCCGGTTCGAGCACAGAGGTGTTCCGGTTCATTCAACATTTTCTTAACAGCTTCTGTGACCTCATCATCTGTGAGTTGGATGTTAACATGTCGGAGTGGGTCATCGACACTACCAGTATACTCGCACATTAAACCAGAGCGCTGGCTGAGGGGCAATATGCTCCATGATATCCAACAGCGTGCGAGATCAATTCCTGTTAAACCGTTGGCCATAAAGGCTCGGAGCTTGGACAGTTGAGGAGCATATTTACTTCTCTCCTTAGCAGTCAACCTTTGCGGAAAAGGGTGTGTATTGCTAAGCCGCTCCAGACGAAAGCCAGGCAAAGGATTTTCATTAGAAGGGGAGGTGTCTTTGCAATAGAACCAAGAGTGATTCCACTCCTTAGGGTGGCTGTGCAGTTTGGCGTGAGGGTAAGTGACCTCCTTCCTTTTCTGAATCGCCACACCACCCAATTCTGTATTGGAGCCATCAGTAAATTCTGTGCGGCGGTTTAGGTGA
Source organism: Aegilops umbellulata (assembly GCA_032464435.1). Classification (NCBI taxonomy): domain Eukaryota; kingdom Viridiplantae; phylum Streptophyta; class Magnoliopsida; order Poales; family Poaceae; genus Aegilops; species Aegilops umbellulata. The sequence continues at coordinate 439,976,427 of CP136060.1, forward strand.
AAGCAGTCTCTAAACAACTCAACTGTGGGTTCCTCTTGAAAGTATGCCTCACAGAGCACTTGGAAGTGACATATGTTGGTGACAGAGTTTGGGCCGGTGTCTTGCGGGCGGAGTTGAAAGTTGGCTAAGACATCTCGGTAGAATTTTGAACCTGGCGGATTAAAACCCCGGGCTAAGTGGTCCGCGAAAACGACAACCTCTCCTTCTTGAGGTGTGAGAGGATATTCTTTGCCAGGGACCCTCCAATGAATGGTATTTTTGCTGCTTAAAGTGCCAGTCAGGACAAGATTATTCAGTTGAGTTTCTGTGACGCGAGAAGGAACCCAGTTGCACTCATATACTTGTTTGGCCATGGTGAAGTCTACAAAATAAGGTATTCCAGTTCAAGATTGCGTTGGGTAAAAAGTATACACCGGTATGAACAATGTTAAACCGGAGGCAACTATATTTAAACCGGAGTTCTATGAAGAGGCGTCATATGACTGAAGAGTTCTGGCGGTTCAACCAGGGGACTAATGGTATATACCGGTTTATTAACTTCTTCTATACTAAGTTAAACCGCCTGATCAAAACATTGAAAGAAAATGTTGTTGCGGATGGCTAAGTACGCAGAAACAGGTTTCACAAGGTCCTATTACAGCAACGGATCTGAGGCAAGTTCAGAAAAACAGGAAAATATTCAAAAGCTTAAGGCAGGACAATATTGATTCAATGGACAAGACTATATGTGAGATCTATAGACTTGAGCATGAAGCTACAGGCGGATGCTAAAAGTTACTGCTAATCAGGGCAGGGCTTCACAGATCTATCCAAGAACCTGGGTACGAGTATGAACAGTGATGGAGCACCGCAAGAACAAGAAACCCTAGAACAGATCTAGGGCGAAGAAAGCGAAGGACTTACCAGGGCAAGGAAAGCGCGGAAGATCGCCGCAATTTTCTGGTGAGTTCAGGGTGATGCAGTAGTCCCAAGATGGTGCAGAGGTCGACGGCGGCGGCGGAGGTCCGAGGCTGGCGACACGGGGAAGACGAAGAGAAAGGGGACGAAGGGGAGAAAAGGAATGACCCTTCGGTCCTATTCATAAGGCAAGAGACATGTGTCAGGCACGTGAATCAAGGAACCATAAATCTTGGAAGCGGAGCTGTCGCCTCGGTTATTGCGGATCTATTAAACAACGAGGGTGTCATGAATGTTATCTCTATGATGATGTCATGCCGGTTTATAGCAGCCAGGGGCGGTGACATCATGGCGGTTCAACACTACAGAAGACGTTGAAGACGAAGATTTCTGCTAAGGATTGACATGAACCCGTTCAAATCAATTTGGGGCCTAATGTTGGAGATATTACTACTGGGCGTAAACCGGCCTACCAGGGCCGGGTTAACTTCATCAGTAGTCCAAGAATGTTAAAGCCCAAGAAGATAGAAGAGGGCCCAAGGCCCGTAGTCGGTCTAAGATCTGTAGCCGTAAACCGGCTTAGTATGTACTTGTATTGTAAGTAAGAAATAAGGAGAGACCAACCCGGATACGAGTGTGAACCGGTGTTGGGACTCTGTGAACCGACAGGCGTCACCCGTGTATATAAGGGGACGACCCGGCGGCGGTTCAAGGACGGACAACAACAACTCGAGACTTAGGCGAAGCTTATTTGCTCCCTAGTCATCGAAACCCCATCAATTCCATCACAACTAGATGTAGGCTTTTACCTTCATCGAAGGGGCCGAACTAGTATAAAACTCTCTGCGTCTCTGTGTCCGCTTTAACCCCTTCAAGCTAACCCGTCGCGATGGCTCCACGACTAAGTCCTTTCACTAGGACATCTGCCGTGACAAAACCACGACAACGAGGATGCGGGATAGGCATCGTCCACGTCGATGCGGGAAAATTGCTTTAACTAAAAGATAGCAACAAGTTCTTACTAACTAGTTCTATTAATTCAACTAGTTCTTACTAAAAATAAACTTACTATAAATAAAAATATTCTAGTACCTAATTATTACCTAGTTCTTACTAACTAATTAGTACCTGGGAACTACTGCCCTAATTACCATCTAATTTGATGAACCTATAGGGGTGGAAAGTGGTAGCGGATATTCTAATTATCCAACTATAAAGTGAAATAAGTGGTCAAATTTTACTCGTTTTATGATTCATCTTAGAAATTTGATTCGTTTCCACCCTTACATGAACCCTAACTCATTTGAGCCGCATCCGCATCTGATTCGTTTCCACCCTTACATGAACCCTAACTCATTTGAGCCGCATCCGCATCTGATTCGTTTCCACCCTTACATGAACCCTAACTAATTTGATGGAGGTAGAAAACCTAGGCAGAGGTAGGGGAGAGGGAGGAGCAGGCGTGCTCACCTTGGGTGCCTGCGACAAGGGAGGGGCAGGCGGCGTCGAGGTCGTGGTCGGGGCTCCGGGGCGGCGTTGAGGTCGGGGGTGGGGGCGGCGTCCGGGGCGGCGTTGAGGTCGGGGTCGGGGGCGGCGTCCGGGGCGGCGTTGAGGTCGGGGGCGTGGGCGGCGTTGAATTTGGGGTCGAAGGCAGCGTAGAGGGTGTGCGGAGAGCGCGCGGCGGCCAAGGGGCGACGGCGGCGGCGAGAGTGGAGTTGGATTTGGGGGATGAACTGGCTGTGGGAAAGGACGAACCCCGTGGTTAAGTCAGAAGTACCAGTAGCGCGTTCCAGAAAGGGCGCTACTGCTACGTTAGCTACAACGCGTTCTGGAATAGACGCTACTGGTACACCATTCTCTTTTTCCCCCTTTTCATTTAGTTTTCTTCACATTTTATTTTTTTTCTTTCACCTTATTCTATTTCTTTCATTTTCAATTACCTTTCTATTTGCTTTTCATTTAATTTTATATCCTCTATCAGTAGCGAGTTTAGAATAAAACGCGCTACTACAAAGAAAGTAGCGGTAGCGCGATTCGTTATAGGTCGCTACTACTATGTGTAGCCTATCGGCTAAGCCGTGGGAATTTTAGTAGTAACGTGTTTAGAAGAAGACGCGCTACTGCTAGAACTTTATCTGCAGCGCGGTTTGCGCAGGCGCGCTACTGCTACTTAGCACCAGCGTGCTTTTTTGACTCTCGCTACTGCTAAAGTTCTGTGTATAAGGTTTTCCCTAGTAGTGGAAAGACAAAGGCTAGCATTCTTAAGTGATAATTGGTCGGCAAATAAGCGACAGTCTGTTTTCTGGAACAAATATGGAATTGGCTGCCTGTAAAAGCCTAGGCATGCATAATTTAGTATGCCAACCCAAGGAAAGGAACCCCTAACGAAACTATTTTCCTTGGAAGATGTTCCTTACGTTAAATAATAATATAACATAACTCCCCGAACACAGTTTTGTCTGTTCGAGCAATATGACCGGATTGTCTGGTTTCCGAAGATACTAAACATTTCTTAGTTAAACATAGTATACGGAAACACTCCAACTTCTTGGTTTGGAGGTGGAAGCCGAAGATCTGCGATGACAAAAAGTTTACAAGTTCGGCGGGAGATAAGTCCGGTCATAAAGTATATTGATAAATAGAATCGAACGCCTACTCTCTTTCTAGGCCATCTATAATGCTGTCCAGCTTAAAATCTTCTTGCGAATATTTCGCTGCTATCATTACTTGGTCATATACCAAGTTTACATGAATTTCCTTCCCATCCGGTCCCTGAGGTCCTACTCGGGCCATATGATTCGGATCAAGTCCGGTGTAGTGCATCTTCACCATGGCCCATGCCTCTAGCGCACCTTCCCGGCATGCGGACGTCTTCCATAGCTCGAAGCGACGCCGAGCACCCTTAAACAGGTCCGCCAACCCTTCCATACTCTCTGGAGGGACATCGGATGGCCATAAGGCTTTGGCCATATTCTTCATGGCTTTCCGGGCATGCTCGTGCAGTTTTGCCAGTTCTTTTAGAACGTCGCTTTGAAGCTCGGACACTTCCTCTCCCCGACGGCTGGTTAACAGACCTGTATGTACAGAATTATAACATTCCGTATTATATGATTATATTAGTACTTCGGATGGTTCAAGAGTCATACCGAATATGCCGCCCTTCAGCTTTTGGTTCTCCTATTGCACATCCAAGAGTTGAGCCTTTAAGCTCTTTATCTCTTCGGCCTGCTTCTTCAGTTCTTCTTCCAGAGTTTTATCTTTTCCCCCGGTCATCGGGGCACTCTTCATTTCTTCAAGCTCTGTGGCAACGACATTTAGCTGTGCCCGGCTTGCCTCGAGCTCCTGGGACAATGCGTTGTTCTTCTCGTGAAGGACCTGCGGTCATTAAGGATCCTCAAATCGGTTGTTTCCTACCGCTTTAAGTCTCGGGGGCTACTGGTATCTATATATTAAAAATTGCGTAAATTCTCATCTGTATATCCTTTGAGAACAGGCGAGCAACTCCAATAAGTCCATCCCGGGCAGCTCGTATATACGCGTCCACGGTGCCGAGAGCGGTAAACTCTTGGTGCTTTGTCCAAAACCGACTTACTCAGATTGGAATTTCAAGCAACCGATGAACACCAAATGTGAGAAAATTAATAAGAAATCAAAACATATACTACACAACTTTGTATGGGAAGTACCATATGTGACGCCCCCACTACCCAAAGCTGGCCAAATGGGCCGGGTCTAGCATGCCGACCCGTGAGCACGCTGGCACGACACGCGGCTAATCGGGACGTGCCAGGTACGTGGCACGCCCTAGGCCGTGCTTGAGCCGCTAGGGCGAGCACGTAGGCCGGCACGGCATGACCCGTTTATATTTTTCATTATTTTTTCAATTTTTTATATATGCATATATGGCATAATACCAGCCCAGTAGGTTAAAAAGGCCCAAAAATAGCCCAGCAAGCGAAACAGCAGGTGGGCCTATGTGCCTGGCGGGCCGACCCCCCGATTAGTACCTTGGTCGTGCGCTGCAAGGCCGCTACAGTCGGGCCAGGCACAATTACGACGGGTCGGGCCGTGCTGGCCCGTTTGACCAGCTCTACCACTACCTTCCCCGCCCCATCACCACCACCTCATTCGCCACTCCGAGTCCCCAATCCTGAAGGCACCCCCCGCCGCCGCCGGCCGCCGGCATCCATCCCCGCCGCCGCAACCTACCTATTCCAGCCTATCCCTTCCAGAACCGCAGCCAGCGCTCGCGGCGGACGGCCGGCATGGAGGAGCCGATGTCCAGGCTCACCCACGACCTAATCGCGGAGATCCTCTCTCGGGTTCCCTACAAATCGCTCTGCATCTGCAAGTGCGTGTGCCCGGCCTGGCGCGGCATCATCGCCGACCCCGCCAACCGGAAGAAGATGGCGCAGACCCTGGCCGGCTTCTTCTACCGCATCACGGCCGACTCCGCCGAGCCCAGCGGCCACGCCGTCAACTACGCCGACCTGTCCGCCTTCCCTTGGGCGAGCGTCGCCGAGACCTACCCGCGCCTGCCACTGCCGCCCGACAGCACGGACTGCTTCGTCTCTCTTGAGGATTCATGCGATGGATTGTTTCTCACAAGCATCCGCACGGGCACCCCTGCTGCTGCTGGAACATCTCGCTACATGGTCTCCAATCCGGCTACCTGTGAGTATGTTGTTCTGCCTCACTCTGGCTACGCCGGCGACTGCTGCCGCGCTTACCTGGGTTTCGACAGTGGCGTGTCCACTCAAGAGTTTCATCTGTTCGAATTTATGCTGGAACAGTCCCAATCCCTGGTTGTGAGAGGAGTGAACATTTACTCCTCAAAATCTGGTGTCTGGGTATCAATGAAAAGCCAATGGGACAGCGAAGTTAGCCTCTGCTGGAGTCAACCCGGCGTTTTCCACAAGGGGTGTCTGCACTTGCTCGTACATCAGCGTGGGTTGGCAATAGTTGATGCACAAGGGCTAAGATGGAGAATCGTTCCACTGCCAATATCAGTTGATCCTAGTTTCGCGGGTTTCATCGGAAAGTCTGCAGGACGGCTATTTTATATCGACTCCGACGATACTGAAGGACATGACTCAAACACATTTTCGACTATATCAGTTTACGTTCTTGGTGCTGAGATCTATCAGAGGGATGTGACTCACCTGGATGACAAATGCATGCATTGGAAATTGTTGCGCAAGCTTTCAAATGTAGCTCCAAATGTGTTGTTTCAGCTCGGCTTCGACCTTGAAGTCATTGGAGTACATCCACATGCCAACATAATCTTCTTTATAGCTCATTGGAACAATGAACTGATTGCGTATGATCTGGATCGTCATGAGAGCACAGTTGTATATCACGTTGAGACTAACTACCAGAAGTTTAGGCCTTTTTTCTCTTATGTGCCCTTGTTTTCCCGCCTACCACTGGATGGAGGAATGCGGTTGGCAACTCCAAATTGATGAATGTTCTGCTGATTAGAAGTTGGGCAGTCATCAGTGAGGTGCTCTGTTGTGAGAGTATTCTTCACAAAGATTTTCGAATAGAGATGTTGTTGTTTTTGAAAACACCAACTTCAGTTTTCAGTTTGATCTGTAGTTCTGTACTCATTTACTTATCTAGGTCTGTCTCTGGCTGCATGTTTCCCTTATGGACATGTTGGTACGATTTGTAGTATGTTGACTATGCCATTTCATGTGCAACAAGTAGAGCTGTATGAGACACTTTAGCGTGTTCTATCTTGACATGTACCTGGTATCTCTATCAGAATATTATGTTCTATATGAAAAGGCATAATCTGATATGTGCACACATAATCTGCATTGGTCGGTTCTATCTAGGTGTTTGCACTGCTAAGGTTTACTTCCTATTTTTTGGGGTGTTTGTTGTTAGATTCATAGAAGTTTGCATACATGTGCAGCATATAATGTGATATGCTATCTCAAAAGGCTGAGAAAATGTCAATGTTGATGATTCGTAATCCTAGCTGGTTTCTCAGAAAATGATCATAATCTTCTAATGGGACTTGAACAATTTCTTGCCCTTTTTTCTTCTTCTTCTAATGGCTCCAAATTGAAACTATGACCAGAGTATCTCGTTTAGTTTAGTTTTCCCTGTCCTCACTACTCCATTAGAACTTTCAGTTTAGTTGGTGTGCGATGAATTGGTGGAGCGGGCTACCTGCCCGCTCCGCGACAATTATGTTTCTGTATCTTCCACTCTAATTAACTATGTTCCATTTCCGACAGTTTTACTCACCACCAACCAACGAAATTGAAAACCATCTGTGGGATCTTCGTATCTCTTCGAACCTGATTGCTTTTTCTAGCAGGTTTTCAAGATTCTGTGCTCAAAAGCAAAAGTCCTAGTCCTGCTTTCTTGGGCTAATCAGAGTAGTTGCCGTGCCTCTACCAGTATCTGCAGTCTGCTGATCACTCAGTTGTAGAGTAAAATTAACCATTTCAGGGTCATAGTTAGCAGAATAATGATACTTATTTTTTCCAGTAGATAAGCATGTCAGGGATACTATGAAACTTTTTGACCCAGTGCTTGTTAAGTTTAGCACTTAGCACATGCATTTTTAGCCAGAGTTAATGCAATTGTATTGATGTTTAGGCTATCACTTTATAGACCTTTTGTGGTCTAACCTATGTCCTTTCATACTCACTGCTTATTTCCTGGCTTCCCGCCTTTATTAATTAAGGCTAGACTACTACTGTTGCATCGATTGGTTATATACTGCTCGCCGCATATAACTTCTATTGTCAATATGTGTTCCGCTGAATAATGTGAAGCATATCAGCTATTTAAACCTTGCATACCCATTGAGCTGTTCTACTCCCTCTTACTAATAATTACCTACGGTTATATCATTACTCCTTGGACATAATTTTGTTAGCTCTACACCAATTCTTTATAAATGATGGTTATTAGTATTTATGTGAAGTTCTTAGAAGTCTTCCGTTGAGTCAATTCTTCAGTAACATGTATACACTAATTTGGAGAATCATTACCTGTTCTTCTGTAGCCATCTGCCTTACGATGAGGCGGCAACAAGCAGTCTATGTTGGGTTCTTACTCTGTTTTGCAGGCTCAGATAAACAATGCTCCACGCACACGAAACCTCGGATTAGATGTTAGCAACTCTCAGAGATCGGATGGGTGGGCATCTGCAGAACACATTGGTTAGCAGTCCAAAACCGTGGGGTTAGTTAGCTTATACTATACCTACAGCTTTCAGCTTTCTCTGTTGTCCTTTCCTCGCATTTTTATTCTGTCCAGTTCGAATGCCTGATAAATTATCTGGTTTTCTAATTATTTACTATATTGCCGTGCAGCCATTTCAGCTCTAAGCCCAGATTATGCTGTGAAAGACAGATTCAGCAGAGGTTGCCTGATCTCAGCCTAATCTTCTACCCCTTTCGAGCACAGTTACCGTTCGGATGCCAATTCTTCAAGGTAAGGCGGATGCATTAGCCAAGCATCGATCAGTTCACTTCCATCAGCATCTACGTTAGCATGGCGATTTCCTTGTGATCTTTCGCCGGGTGCCTGTAGACCATGGTGCCTAGGAAACAGTGGGTATACTCAAAGACGGTATAATATTGGGGACATAAAATACACTCAAGCAACGCGAGTCCGCCAGACAGAGGATAAGTGGGAGTTCTGAGTGAGGCTCGAGCCGCTGGCTGCAGATGACTTTCACCACGCATCATCTGAGCAGGAAACGCTGGATGGCTGCACCATGCCGGTGTTTCCATATGTTCCAGATGCAGATCAGGAGGAAAGTTCAGCCTCTCTTTCTGGCTACACCCCAGATTCAGAGAAATATTTACTGGTTTCTTGATATGACACCTCATATTTGGTAATTAGTGACAACTTCAGAAAGACCTGTTGGTGACCGCAGTGACTAGTGGTCATCTGATCCCCATGGAGTTCTTCGTGGCGAACACCGCAGCGAAAGACGCGTGTCAGGTTTGGAGATCCGGTGCACCTATGATACTAGAATCTTGACACTTTGTCTTCGGGAACTGAGTTCAGCTTTGACGGATTGTTGTGTAACTGGGCCACTGTTCAACTCTGACTGTAGCTTGTTGTCTGAACAAGTCAGCAGGAGCATAGTCTGCACCAGAAGATTTGGCAAATAACTGAAAAATTCTGCAGAAGCTCCAAAGCGAGAAAAGGAGCCTGGACTGGGAATACACAGTACAAGATCTGTCGGGGCAGCGCTGCGCTGCGTTCCAGCGATACTACACTGGGATGTCAAGTGCAACAACATACTGCTCGACTCGAACTATGAGGCATACTTGGCCGATTTTCGGCTGGCCAAGCTAATGAACTGTCCCAAGTCCCAACTATATCATGCCATGTCGTGTATCGCTGGTTCTTATGGGTACACGCTGCTCCAGGCAAGTAACTTGTACTAACGTGCATTTATATCCTCTTATCTTGTACTGTTTCTTACTATCTTCAGCATTTAGAACTGTAGACAGATAGTGTACATTCATTCACCAGTTGATCCCACAGCTCCGTGACTTATTGGGGTAGTGCGGTTACCTAAGCAAGAATCTTTGACCTGTGGTTGCTTATTCTAGTAAGCTTAACATGGTTCTTCATCCATGACCATGTCGATATCTTGTAGTTTAAGTGGGTGACTAGGTAGTAACTGACATTGTTCTCGCTGAAGCACGTTGGCCTCATGCTGTTGATTCCAAATGCCTAGCACATCACTGTGTTGATTTGCGTAATTATATATTTATATTGAAGTGCAGCGATAGGTACAAACTACAATTATTGTTCTACTAAGTACTAAATAAAATAAAAGATGATTTCAGTTTCATGGCACAGTGGTTTGACATTTGCCTTTCATTTCAGAGTATGGCTACACCCCGAACATCACCAAGAAGAGCGACATGTACAGCTATGGCGTGATGTTCCTGGAGATCTTGAGCGGGAGGACGGAGCATCATCGAGCCGATGGTCAGCGACAGCCTCCACACTGGAGTGTGCGAAGATGATGGGGAGCCACGAGCCAGCAGTGAACATCCTGGGCCCCAAGCTGCATGGCATGCCAGACCAGCTGGTCCAGGAGATGCCGCATGCGCTGGGCATTGCCATCTTCTGGGTGAAGCCGGCGCCGGAAGGAGGCTGTGGCCTTCCTCAAGGAGGCAAGGAGTGACCTAAGACTGGCAGCGAGGAGGCTGACTAGAGCATCTTTGTGGTGGATTCAGTGGCGCATCTTGTACAAGAAATGGAGGTACATCAGGAGATGATATGGGAAAGGAAAATGAGTAGGATTTTGATAATTGCCTAGCTAGCTTTGGTTAGGGGTTTCTTGTACAGTTTGAGATGACGTTGTGGCTCATTCTAGGGAACTTGAATGGGAAATTTCAATGTTATTAGTTTGCTCTTGCAAATTCACCATGCCTTCTACTCCCTCCGCTCCTAAAGATAAGCCTTTTTGGAGATTCCTATATATGGACTACATATGGAGCAAAATGAGTGAATCTACACTCTAAAATACGTCTATATACATACGTATATAGTCCGTATTGAGGGAGTGGGTTTTGGCTTTGGGGTCTAAGTGATCCTGATATCTTGTCCGTCCATATGTGCTTTGGGATCTGTACCGGAGGGCATTCAATGCTATATACGTTGGTGTAGAAGCATGTCGCTCCTGAGAACCTTGTTTGTTTGGGTTTTTGCTTCTCCTTTTGCAGCTTTTCTAGTTTGGCAAAAAAAGCTCAGAAATAGGTGCCTTTTGCTTCGGCACTAAGGGCATTGAACATTATGAATATCAAGACTAAACTAAGGAAGAGGCGAGTTCAAATACACTCATGAGCCCACCATTGGAGATCACAGGTCCAATAGTGGAGAAAACCCCGCCATTGACATGAGCATACTGGCAGTCGCTAGACCTTTTAGTGGTGGTGTCTAATTGATCGTTGGTAGGAGAGTAGTGTATCTTGGAAAACTGACACAAAATTGCAGTAACTCTCTTGTTTACATATTGAAGTGTTTGAAAATATTTGGATAAACCTTCAAACATGATGTTGAGAATAGGGGATTAAATTGAAGAAATCATTGTTAACAATGGCAAAAGCAACATGTGGGTATGGATCGAAACAAGGGATATTTACTTTGATGCTCTAAAAACTAGTGATGTATCTTGAGTCCAAACTGTAACGACTCTCATGTTTAATGACGAGTGAGGTGTTCAGAAGTATTATTTGAATACATCCCCCAACATAACATGTTTGGAACTTAAGTGAATAAAACGGAAAAAATATCTATTGTGTGTGTTAGGGGGGGGGGGGGGGGGTTATTGTAGGTTAGGGTATTTCACCTAATTTTGCAACGCACAAGTTACACCAATATCATGTTGAAGTTAAACCATCTTGCTGACTTAAAATTTGACAATATTGAACCATTTGTATTCTCCTTTTATTCCTTCTTAATATATTTGTGACATTCCCTCAATTTTTTTTGACAATATTTGTGATGTATGCTGTATCAAACCTCACACAAAACGGTAGTGAATGGTTGAATTGTTGAGATATGTGAATAGTTTTTCCAACCATATTTGAAAATCCAGCAAACAATGCGAAAAGAAGATTAAAAACCCAAATGTGATCATGGAAACAGAACATGGCACTCTAACAGAACTTGTGATGTACCCTTGCTTAAGTATTTCAAAGCATTAGATGAGTAAATCCTGAAACAAGATATTTCCGAAAGTCAAGTAATAAATATTTGGAAAACCTACCTTTATTTTATTCTTCACAATGAAGATGACGAGATTAGGGAGACAGAAGAAAAAATGGAGAATGCGGTGAGCGTGGATCGAACACGCGACCTTCAGATCTTCAGTCTGACGCTCTCCCAACTGAGCTATCCCCGCTTTTTGAATTTTTTGCTAGGTTGTCTTATTTAGATTAGAGTGGACGCACTTCATATTTTACTTAGCACTAGTAGCAGCTCTTCAAATTTTGTTGCTCATGCAGGCCCCATAATCTCCACGTAGCAGCGACCAATCAATGTACATCAGTATTACGCCTCCCTTGGAACCTTAACATAGACTTCTCCACATATATATTTATTTGTACGTACTTGACAATGTCTTTTTTGACATGGAAGAAGGAAATCTATGATCTGTGGAACAGTCGTAAGAACACACGCGGTTTAGGCAGTTTTCTCATTAGGAAATTGTTTAATTAAGCTATCCCCGCTTGGTGAATATTTTGCTAGGTTTACTTATTTAAATACAGAGTACCTACTTCATCCGTCTTTGGGAGGTAGATGATCTGCAGCACCGCTTTCTTGACAGAAGCGAATATGCATCAGTACAAGAGCCGCCGGTGCCCCAGCTCCGGCGAGCAAATCTCTTGGACACAGGCGACGTCAGGTACGCGCGGTCTTGCAAGTACTCCCTCCGTTTCAAAATAGATGACTCAAATTTGTACTAATATTAGTATAAAGTTGGGTCATCTATTTTAAAACGGAGGGAGTAGAACGGTAGAAGCAGCTCCTTCCCGGCCTCTTTCCTGCCAGCCGTTGCACCGCTGAGAGCCGCCTTGTTCCGAAGCTCGAGCGTGAGCTCCTCCCGAGGGATCACCAGCGGCAGTGCCGTGCAGCACGGTTGGTTTCTCTCTACATTTTTATTTGGGGCGAACCTGCCCGACATATGCTTTCTTCGAGAATGTTTTTGCTACATTTTTCACCGGATGTGGCTAGGCCTAAGTCGAGCGAGTCTTATTCAAGTTTCAGTCCAATGGCATAGCATGTACTCCCTCCGTTCCTAAATACTTGTCTTTCTAGGCATTTCAACAAGTGACTGCATACGGAGCAAAATGAGTGAATCTACACTCTAAAATATGTCTACATGCATCCGTACGTGGTAGTCATTTAAAATGTCTAGAAAGACAAATATTTAGGAATGGAGGTAGTAGAAAAGAAAAATGAAAAAGAAAAGTTTATGTTGCCTCGTCATGCCGCCAATGTCGATGGCGACGTGGTGTTCCCTCTTCCCTCTCGCTTGGTGTAGGTCGGCAAGGGTCGACGGAGTCAAGTTGCGGCACAGCGTGTGCACAAGGCGTGGCTGCACATCGACATGAGCTGGCGGTGGTGCGAAGGGTCGTTGGCTGTGGGGGTGTGCGACGTGCCTAGGATGGCGATATGACTGGAAGCAGATCGGATTTGGCGCCTCGTGAGTGCCGCGACACAGTCACAGAATCGGCGGGGCTTGGACGGCCCCTGTTTGTGGCTGTTTTGGTAGCGTGTTTTCTATCCTCAAGCCAAATCCACTAGATATGTGGCCTAGTCGTGGGCAGGTGGCAAGGGTAATGGCTGAGGCCCATGGGGTGGAGGCATGGGGGCACGGTCCATGCCAGTGAGGTGGAGTCTTTCACGAGTGCAGTGGCCTCGCGCCGGTGCTGCGGTCGTGGTGGTGTGCCGTCCGACGAATTGGCGTCGATGGCCACGGATGTGGTGTCGTGTGAGCTTGTGTGGGCCAAGGACAATGGGTTACGGTCGGGGCTTGCTGGGCGGGCGAACATCGACAGCCATGGGGCCGTGCCACCAAGACGGGTTGGGGACACAAGTGTCGACGCTTCCTACCATGGAAGCAGGTTGATGTCGGGCTAGGAGTGGAAGGAGATGACTTCTGCTCTTCTTGCCAGGGTTGGTGTGTTCTCATGTGTGCGGTTGGCGGTATCTCGAGACATGGATGTCTGTGTGGAGGCTCAGATGGCAGTTTGCATGGTTGACCCTCCGTCCGGCATTATGACGACGGTGGTGGCTATGACTTTTGGTCATGTGGGCGGCGAGGTGGAGTAATGCTACACGTACAAATGATTTACAAGGTTTTACAAAGAGGGCTAATTTGATTGGTCAATAGGTGGGGAGGCGGGGGGGGGGGGGGGGGCATGTTTGTGATTGGTTAGTAGATGGAAAAAATCCTAGTCAGCATGTAATTGCGTGTAACTCTTTGTATTTTAGCATTATTGCGGCGAGGTGTGTAGCGATGGGTTGCTTGGTCTCGTTCCTTGTCATGGTAATGCAGTGGCGGTGCCCAGATCTGGATCTAGAGGTAGGTGCTCGTTACAGTTGCCATGGATGCCGCCCTAGCATGAGTGAGTTGTGGAGCGAATGCTCCACGCTTTGGCGTCAACGGTGGCGACATCAATGGGCGCGGCTCTCCTCTTAAGGACGTCATTGTGCTTCTACCACTAGTAGAAAAAGGATCAAACGTGAAGCACATTAGTGCCGGTTTAATTTTGGCCCGATACTAATGGTATCATTAGTGCCGGTTCGAACGGATTTGCATTAATGCCGGTTTGTGTTGAACCTTTAGTACCGGTTCGTGGCACAAACCGGTACTAAAGGGGTGGTGGCAGGCTGGCGTCAGGCCGGGGCCCCACGAGCCTCTTTAGTCCCGGTTTGTGGCACAAACCGGTACTAAAGGGCCAACCTTTAGTACCGGTTCGTGCCACGAACCGGCACTAAAGGGGTCTAACCTATAGTCCCGTTTGGAGTCACAAACCGGGACTATAGGGCAATTTTCAAACTTGAAAAAATCATAACTAAATCATCCTAATTCAGAAAAATACATATAATATATCAAAATTTGCAGAACAAAAAGGTTGATCCGCTGAAACAACCAGTTTTCCGTTTCGACAATTTTTTAAAATCACAAAATTCCAAATGGAAAATAGAGTTTTTGGGCGTTTTAAACTTTTTTAGACGTTTTTAGCGTTTAGTGCTAGGGTTTAGATTTCAGAGTTTAGGGTTAGGTTTTATGGTTTAAACCCTTAGTTTTTACTGTTTAGCATAGAGATTCCGACGTTTTAAGTCCCGGGTTTAGGGTTTAGGACAATTTTTGAAATGACAAAAGTGTAAAAGGAAAAAAAGATATGCTCTAATTTATGTTTTTTTTGAATTTTGGTTAAATCTTGTCAAACCGGTCAAACAACTGATTCAAGAAATATATAGTGTTACTAAATAATTACGCAATAATATTAGTGTTACTAAATAAGTATCTCAGTTTTTTTGAATTTTGGTCAAATCTGGTCAAACTGTGGTCAAACTACTTATTCAAGAAATATTAGTGTTACTACATAATTATTCAAGAATATTAGTGTTACTAAATAATTATTTCAAAATTTTGAATTCTGGTCAAACTATGGTATGACGCCTGTGTACGATCAAGATCAGGGACTCACGGGAAGATATCACAACACAACTCTACAAATAAAATAAGTCATACAAGCATCATAATACAAGCCAGGGGCCTCGAGGGCTCGAATACAAGTGCTCGATCATAGACGAGTCAGCGGAAGCAACAATATCTGAGTACAGACATAAGTTAAACAAGTTTGCCTTAAGAAGGCTAGCACAAATTGGGATACAGATCGAACGAGGCGCAGGCCTCCTGCCTGGGATCCTCCTAACTACTCCTGGTCGTCGCCAGCGGGCTGCACGTAGTAGTAGGCACCTCTAGAGTAGTAGGAGTCGTCGTCGAAGGTGGCGTCTGGATCCTGGGCTCCAGCATCTGGTTGCGGCAACCGGGTAGAAGGGAAAGGGGGAAAGGGGGAGAAAAGCAACCGTGAGTACTCATCCAAAGTACTCGCAAGCAAGGAGCTACACTACATATGCATGGATATATGTGTAAGGGGCCATATCAATGGACTGAACTGCAGAATGCCAGAATAAGAGGGGAATATCTAATCCTGTCGAAGACTACGCTTCTGGCAGCCTCCGTCTTGCAGCATATAAAAGAGAATAGACTGAAGTCCTCCAAGTAGCATCGTATAGCATAATCCTACACGGCGATCCCCTCCTCGATGCCCTGTTAGAGAGTGATCACCGGGTTGTATCTGGCACTTGGAAGGGTGTGTTTTATTAAGTATCCGGTTCTAGTTGTCATAAGGTCAAGGTACTACTCCGGGTCGTCCTTTTACCGAGGGACACGGCTATTCGAATAGATTAACTTCCCTGCAGGGGTGCACCACATAACCCAACACGCTTGATCCCATTTGGCCGGACACACTTTCCTGGGTCATGCCCGGCCTCGGAAGATCAACACGTCACAGCCCCACCTAGGCACAACAGAGCGGTCAGCACGCCGGTCTAAACCTATGCGCGCAGGGGTCTGGGCCCATCGCCCTGAGCACACCTGCACGTTGCGTACGCGGCCGGAAGCAGATCTAGCCCCCTTAATACAAGTGCGAGCTTACGATCCAATGCGGCGCGCGCCACTCAGTCGCTGACGTCAAGAAGTGCTTCGGCTGATACCACGACGCCGAGTGCCCATATCTTTCCCGCGTAGTTGGTTAGTGCGTATAGACCAAATGGCCAGACTCAGATCAAATATCCAGATCTCGTTAAGCGTGTTAAGTAACCGCGAACGCCGACAGGGCCAGGCCCACCTCTCTCATAGGTGGTCTCAAACCTCCCCTGTCGCTCCGCCACAAAGTAACAGTCAGGGGCCATCGAGAACCCAGGCCCACCACTACCTGGGTGGAACCACCTGCCCCTTCAGCCCCCAACTCCGAACAATATCACAGGTAATGTAACAGTGTAAGGTATATAGTATATGCCCGCGATCACTTCCCGAAGTGATCACGGCCCAGTAGTATAGCATGGCAGACGGACAAGAGTGTAGGGCCACTGATGGAACACTAGCATCCTATACTAAGCAAGTAGGATTGGAGGTAAAGGTATCAACAGCAGTATCAAAGACAGGCTATGCATCAGGATAGGAATAACGAAAGCAGTAACATGCTACACTACTCTAATGCAAGCAGTATAGAGGAGAGTAGGCGATATCTGGTGATCAAGGGGGGGGGGGCTTGCCTGGTTGCTCTGGCAAGAAGAAGGGTCATCAACACCGTAGTCGAACTGGGGGTCACCGGCAGTCTCGGGGTCTACCGGAAAGAAGTAACGGGGGGAACACAATAAATAATGGAGCAATCAAGGCAACACAAAGCATAACATGGCAACACGCGGTGCTAGGGGTGACCTAACGCAGTACTAGGCGATACTGGCGAAGGGGGGAAACATCCGGGAAAGTATCTCCGGTGTTTCGCGTTTTCGGACAGATGAATCGGAGGAGGAAAGTTGCGAGTTCGATATGCTAGGGGTGTGTGGTGGACGAACGGGCTACGTATCCGGATTCGTGTCGTCGTTCTAAGCAACTTTCATGTTGAAAATATTTTAATCCGAGTTAAGGATTAAAAGATATGATTTTCTAAACATTTTATTAATTTCTGGAATTTAATTAATTATTTAATTAATTCAAAAATGAATTAATGACATTAGCATGATGTCATGCTGACGTCAGCAGTCAACAGAGTTGACTGGTCAACCTGACCAGTGGGTCCCACTGGTCAGAGACACATGTTAATTATCCAAATTTTAATTAATCTAATCAGAATTAATTAGGGGTGGGCCCCACTGTCATTGATTGATTAAGTTACTAACAGTTAATTAGGTTAATCTCATTATGATTAATTAGCTTAATTAATTCCTTAATTAATTAATTAATTAATTAATTTATTAGGCTTTAGTTTTTTTTAAACTTTTTCTGTTATTCCTTTTTTTACAAAAAAAAGGGGGGCGTGGGGGCCCCACTGGGCAGTGGCCCACGGGGTTAAGCGGGCGACGAGCAAGCGGGTTAACGGGCGAGCGCCCGTGCGAGGCACAGGACATCAGGGGCGCCGGTGAGGCCGTAGCCCGGCGCGGTGGAGCGCGGCCGTGGCCTCGGTGAGGCCAGCAGGGGGCGCCGGCACGGCGCGGCCGACGGCCACGGCCAGCGGAGCAGGCGTGGCGGCGGGGGCGTGGCGAGGCACGACGCGGTGCTGCCGGGCGCAGCGGCGCGAGGCTGCAGCAACAGCCGTGTAGCAGCTGCGGGAAGGGGGCATAAGCACGCAGTGCAAGCGGGAGGCACCAGGCGGCGCTGGGGGGAAAGGCGCGGTGGTGCGGGGCATGCGACGCACGAGGCCACCGCGGGCGGGCGACGCAAGAGTGGTGCAGGCGCGCGAGCGCGCGCGGGCTTCGTCGCAAGCAGGTGCGGGACACGGCCAGCGCATGTGGACGGCGAGTGTAGGGGGGTGCTAGCAAGCGCGCGCGTGCACATCGGCGCGAGGGAGTAGAGGCGGGCAGAGCGGCGGCGTGCGGTGACCGTGCGGAGCAGAGGGAGGCGGGGCCTCACCACGATTTGCAGGGTCGGGGGCCGCGGGGGTTGAGGTGGGGAGACGGGGACGATGCACGTAGGGGAGGCAGACCGGTGAGGGCGCGCCGGCGAGGTCCAGGCGGGGAGGGGTTTCGGTGAGGCGGCATCGAGCGGCGACGGGGTGGGGGCGCCGAGCGTTGGGCGCTAGTCGGGAGGAGGTGAGGACGGTGCGGCGTCGGTGTGGCGGTGGGGCGCCTGCGTGAGGCGGGGCGGTCCGACGACGGTGTCGGGGGCGAGCGGCATGCGCCACGGCCTCGTCTGGGTCGTGCCCCCCGATCTCGATCTAGATGGGGGGGGGGCGGAGGGAGGAGCGAGGTGAGTGGGGGGCGAAGTGGGGGCGACACATGGGGGTTAGGGTTACGGGAGTTGGGGGTTATGGGGGGAGTGGGAGGCCGGTTGGGCCGGCTTCGGCCATTTGGGCCAAGAGGCCCAGGGGGCGGCCTTTTCTTCTTTTCTGATTTCCCTTTTTTAACTTTTGTTTATTTTTCCTTTGATATCTTCTTTTATTTCCTATATACTTTAGTTTAAGTAAAATACCAAAGTTGTAAATAATTTAATATATGTAATTATGTCACTAACACATTAATTTGCTACCCTAACTAAAATAGTTTTGTAGTTATTTAATACTTAACGCATTTAAATAATAGTTTTTACTACTGTTTTATTACTATTTGAATATTAAAAAAAATTATAAAAGTGTGGTTTCTCCACCATAATTACTTATGCATTATTTGGCTCACTCCGAACAATTGGTTTTAATTTTTGAAAACTTTTATTGTTTGCGAGATTTTGAACTTGAATTCGAATTGATTTCGAACTAGCGCGAGATTAGCAACTGTAACTGTGGTGACGTGGCATCATTAACGTGGGATTTACTGTAGCTAATCATCCGGGCGTCACATATGGTCAAACTGTGGTCAAACTATGGTCAAACTTATTCAAGAAATATTAGCGTTACTAAATAATTACTGTTTTTTTTAGAATAATAGTTTCAAACTCAAACGGTGAAATGTGTGACTTCATGCTCAAGCTAAACTCCTGAGGGTTAATATGATTGACATCTTACTATTGTCAGGAAAACAACAAGTGCAGACTCGGAAACGAAGGAGAATAGAACGTGAAAGTTAAGCGTGCTCGGACTGGAGTAGTGAGAGGGATGGGTGACCTGTCGGGAAATTAGATGATTTGGAATGAGTGATCCACACTTGAGTAGTTAAGAGAGGTGATTAGAGACTAAATCATCAAATAATTCAAAAAAATTAAAAATTAAAAAATCAAAATTTTTTTCCAAAAATTTCAAAAAAAAAACTTTTAGTACCGGTTGGTAACATCAACCGGTACTAAAGGTCCCCCATACCAGGGCGCGAGCTCACGCCACGTGGTGGCACTTTAGCGCCGGTTCGTGTCGAACCGGTACTAAAGGTGGGGCCTTTAGTGCCCACACTTTAGTGCCGGTTCCATAACCGGCACTAAAGGCCCTTACAAACCGGTTTTAAAGCTCCATTTTCTACTAGTGTACTCTCTGTGTCGGGTTTTTGGGTGAAGACCCTTGTCCGTTCTGGAACTACCAAAATAATTTCTGTAAAATGGGAGCCTATTTGAGTCAGAATCAATTGTTTCGTGTAATGTTGCAGAAGTTGTTTCAACTTAGCTTCCTACATGCGACTAAAATGTTTCAGTGCGCTGTCACACTTTCTAGCTACTGGGCCATCGCAGGATCCAAAAAAAGACTCATTGATGCGTACTACGGCCCAGAACTAGTCGTTGGCAATTATTAAGACCTGATGGTTTTCCTTCTTCCCCACGAGAGACGAGACCACGACGCTGGTGAAAAAAAAAAACGAGAGACGAGACCACGACGCTGGTGGAAGGGTTGCTTTCTTTTCGTAGTGGCCGCGTCTACTTCACGTACTCCAACCATCTCGTCGGTTGAGAATCGTCGAAGAAAAGAACTCCTATCCTTGTTGGGTTACTATAATTCATAGCGGCCGCGTTTCTTCTGGTTTTCTCTCTATATATAGGCCGGCGAGAGGAGACACGACCACCAGATCGAACAAGCAAGGGAGCAGTTGATCAATCGGCTAAGAAAAGATGCAGATCTTCGTCAAGACTCTCACCGGGAAGACGATCACGCTCGAGGTCGAGAGCAGCGACACCATCGACAATGTCAAGGACAAAATCCAGGACAAGGAAGGTACGTATACCACCATCGATCAATCTCATCGTGTTCGCGGCAGCGATCAACCTCATCGCCGGTGGCCGGCCTTCAATGTTCGCGGCAGCTAGCATCTCTCGACCAACCATGCTAAACCTAGTGTTGGTTATCAATGATTTGCAGGCATCCCTCCGGATCAGCAGCGTCTGATCTTCGCCGGGAAGCAGCTGGAGGACGGGCGCACCCTGGCCGACTACAACATCCAAAAAGAGTCGACGCTGCACCTGGTGCTCCGCCTGCGGGGCGGCAGCCGCGGCCAGTACATCATCATGGACCCCAGCCTGCTGCAGCTCGCCCTCAAGTACAAGGAGAAGAAGATGATCTGCCGCAAGTGCTACGCCCGCCTCCCCCGCGGCACCACCAACTGCCGCAAGAAGAAGTGCGGACACAGCAACGAGATCAGGGCCAAGAAGAGGTTCCTCGACAAGCATATCATGTGAAGAAGAAGAAGAAGCACAAGGCCTATATATCCACCGCCGTCCAACTCCAATATGATAGATTTCGTGTTTTACAGTAGTAATAGTACAGCAGTATTTTTTCTGTATGTAGGAAGATAGTCTTAAGTCTTACTACTAGGTTTTAAGCCATGCGAACTACTAGTCCGCATCGATCGGATGCGTGTATCGAACCATTAGGGCATGTACAATGGTGCTAGCTTAAGAGTGTCACATAGGATAAATAATAAGATGGAGGAGAAAGAACTCATAAGAAAAAGCTTGTCTTCTCTTAAATAA
The DNA here is from genome assembly GCA_032464435.1 of Aegilops umbellulata. Taxonomy (NCBI): domain Eukaryota; kingdom Viridiplantae; phylum Streptophyta; class Magnoliopsida; order Poales; family Poaceae; genus Aegilops; species Aegilops umbellulata. Next base: position 439,997,503 of record CP136060.1, read on the forward strand.
GAGAAGACAAGAGATGATCTTTTAACACAATATGTCTCACCATGTTTTTAGAAATTGCTAGTTATTGTAGACTCTTTTTGTTGTCATCTCTAGATTACATGCAAGACTTAAGATAAGACTATCATTGTACATGCCCTTACTGCGAGTTATTATGGATGTCTAATGACTACACACATCTCTGTGCCCAGATTTTGTTCAACCACAACCGTAATCTCTTGAAAGACGGTAACAATGACGCAAAGGAGAGTAATTGACAAAAAAACTATCAAATTTCACGTATCCGTCCCACAGAACTATCATATTTTAAAAGCTGACCAAAAACTCCAGATTAGTGATAATTTCGTGACAAAAAACTACCAGGTTGAGTTGATGACCGTTTTTATGATTTTAAATCTGTTTATGACATGCGGGACCCGCGTGTCAGAGCTGACATGGCGTAAAAGTTAACTCCGTTTATTTCGACAGTTAGATTAACCGTTATTACAGGTGGGTCCCACATGTCAGCATCTACCTTCTTCTTCCTCAGCCTCTTTCTCTCTTAAGCATTTCAACGAACACCTGGTGTTCGTACCCGCGTGGTGAAACAGAGCATGGGCACGCTGTCGAGAACGCGGAGCTCGCCCTACCGCGTCGCCGGTGGCCTTGTCTGCAAGCTTTGCGAGCGTCGTGGCGTTGGCCGCCGCGAGCCTAGTCGCGAACCCCAGCCTCAGGCAGCTCGCCAGCGTCTCCTCCCTGCCCTCCATCTCCCCCCGCAGCGCGCGTCGGCCAGCAGGAACGCCTGCTGCCCCTTGTCCTCCCCCGCCGCCCACTGGCAGAGCTCCACGCTCGTCAGCGCTCGCCCGGCCACCAGCTCCAGCAGCACCATGGCGAACTAGTACACGTCCCACTTGGTGCTCGGCTTCGTCGTGTTCTTGGCCGCCTCGGTGCCCGGTAATGCGCGGCCGCCTCGGCGGAGGAGGAAGGCCCGGCGCCGGCCAACGGGCTCGCCCCTCCTCCTGCTTCGGGCGGCGGCGGCGACAGGTCGGCAGGCTCTTGTCGTTGAGGTATGCCAGGCCTCTCGCCATGCCGCGCGCGATGCGCAGCCGCGCGCTCCACCCGAGGTTCATCGGCGGCGTCCCCGGGTCCAGCAGCGGACAGGGCGCGACACCGGAGCTGGACGCGTCGTGGACGCTGGCCGTCGAGAAGAGGACGAGGAGGAGGAGCGCGCGGAGCATAGGAGAGGAGGTGCCCGTGGGCGGCGCGGGCGAGCACTGGCCTGAGGGCGCCGGAGCCGGCTTCTTTCGCGCGGAGGAGGAGGTCTTTGGCATGGACGGACCACTCCGGCAATGGGCTGGGTGGATGCGATGGCGGAGGAGCGGCGACGCCCTGCCCGACCACATGCGTGCTCGAATGATGCACATGAAGTGTTTGTTAAAATGTCAGAGAGGGAAAGAGGAGGAAGAAGAAAAATGACATATGGGCCCCACCCGTCAATAACGGTCAACATGGCAGTCAAAATAAATCGAGTTGGTGATTTCCGCCACGTCAGCCCTGACAAACGGGCCCCTCCTGTCATAAACGTGTTTAAATCGTCTAAAATGGCTATATTACAAAAGTGGTAGTTTTTTGTTATGAAATTATCACTAATTTGGAGTTTTTGGTCAGTTTTCAAAATATGGTAGTTCTGTGGAACGGATACGTGAAATGCGGTAGTTTTTTGTCAATTACTCCGCAAAGGAACAAATCATATAAGCACACCTTCTTCTTGTGCTTGAACGTTTTGTCCATGGGCAGGCCAATGGCAAAAAAAACAAACCAAACTTGACCCGAAGCAAAGCATCGTGTATGGGTGATGTTTTGCAGATCACGGGAGCCTGCTGGATTGGTTAAACACCTGAACGGCATCGTGTATTGTTTGCCTTGTGTTGTCTCGGTGGTCATCTTAGCAAGATGCGCTCGTAAACTTTCTGGTTTCATCTTACTTGTGCTCGCGCTGCTGTCCCAGCGGTGTTTGCACCCGTTTTTTTCCTTTCAAAATCTGCCCCTAGAGATCTCGATTTCGTTAAAAAAGAAAAGGGTTACCTGGCTAATTAACGAAAAACCGAGCTAAAACCGTTACAACAGCCCACACAGGGCAACCCGGCCGACCTGGCCACCCACACAGAGATACACAAACGCCGCAGAGAAGAATCACAAAGTCGAGAGCGTCATCGTCATCACTCCTCCACGAGCCAACAACTCTGTCTTCACCATCGACTTCCGCCAATGAAGCCCTCGTCCCACAAACGCAGGAACCCATGCCGGCCAAATAGTCGACCGCCGGTGCAGGCGTCAGATAGCTCTAACTGAGAAGACCACCAAAAAACAGGAGAAATTGACAGAGTTGGCGCCAACCAACACCTCCTCGAAGACCACCAGCCACTTGTCATCGTCACCACCTAGCACTCCAGGGCAGCTCCGAATCCGCAACGGCATGGCGAGTCATAGAAGAGACCGGTCGAGCACGTCGGGAAAGAACCGACATCTGAAGCCCTGCCGTGACCCGCTGGCCATCAGCATCGTTGCCAAACTAGACGCCACACCACCACATTGCCGGTTGGGCACCATCCAACCGCAACGTCGTGATCGTCTAGCACATGGAGAGCACGAACGAGATTTAAAGGTCTTCCAGACGACGCCCCAAAGAGGGAAGCGACGATGCCGACACCGTCGCCCGACCCGACCGGGCGATAGGCTTTCACCCGAAGAACTGAATCCGAGAGTGTGCAGGGGGTGAAATCCATGAAGACGCCTCCAAGAAGGTGCACAGCGCCCGCGGCCGCCGCCGCCGTCGGCCGGCAAGAAGCCGGCAAGCTTTCGCCTGGAGCACCGCCCAACACCACACCCCCACGCACCATGCCTCCGCTAGCCGGCACACCTCCCGCGAAGCCGCTATGACGATTACCCGCGAGAGCCACCACAATCTCTTTCTCACCGCCAACCACCGCTGACAGCCTGGAACCAGCCGCCTGAGCAGAACCAGTTGGTCGTGTTCTGCATGGTGCGAATAGCAGAGTGCATGTCAAGATGTACTCTTTATCTTATACTCCCGCCCAGGGGCGAAGCTAGGATCCTAGGATAAAAGGTCGCCGGGGTCAACATGAAACAAGTAGTACTAATGTATCCTCTCAAAAAAAAAATCATAAAATGATCATGAATCCGGAAAATAAATTCATGATTTGAAAAATGTTCGAGAAATCATAATTTTTTCACGCACTAAAAAATGTTTGCATATTCAAAAAAGTTTGAGTATTCCAAACTGTTCATGAAATTTAAACAAAAATTCAAGAATTACAACAATGGTCATGATTCTTTTAAATGTTCACAAAAACCAAAAATTCTTCACAGGTTTCAAATATTGTTCCCACAAATTTAAAACAAAAAAAATCTTTGTTTCAAAATAATATTAGCTGATTAAAAACAGTTCATGAATTCAAAAAATATTAATGCATTTAAAAAATGTTCATGAATTTCAAAAAAAATATTTTCCAAAAATTGTCTGCCGCTTCAAAAATGTGGACGTGTTTCAAAACTGTTCGTGATTTTTCTAAAAATCATGAATTCAATAATTTATCATTATTTAATAAACATTTAAATATTTGCAAAAAATGTTCAAGATTTTAGAAAAATGTTCACAGTGTCAAACATTGTTCATAAAATAAAATATGATAAGGAAAAATTGAAAGTAAAAAAAGAAAGAAAATAATAAGAAAAGCAAAAGGAAAAAGGAAAAAAATAAACAAAAAATAAAAATAAAAGGGAAAAGGAAAAGGAAAGGAAATAAGACCATAAAAAACAAAAAACCGATAACCCAGTTGGGAATAAGTACTAAAGTGGGCGGCCCACACTCTCGATCGGGCGCTGGAGTGTGCGCACTAGGTCGCTCGCGCGCGGCCTACACGCTAAATAGGATGGCCATTAGAAAAGTAGATTATCTTTTATTGTTGAGAAAAAGAAGAGTAGCCTTTTTTATCGGTGCAAAAGAAGAGTAGATAATCTTTTTTGTTTTGAGAATCAGAAGAATAGATAATCGATCGATGGTTTATTTAGGAAGCGTTATATTTGCTGGATCAAATTCTACGGCCCAAGCAGCCCAGCCAGTTGCCCTTTCCTTGTTGATATCTTCTTCTGCCCGTGATCCATTGCAATTCCCTGATCGGATCCACGGGCCGCCAGCGCCGGCGCACCAAGCCGCCAACGTGCCGTTTGTCAATCGTGATGAGCGAGCATGGCGATGAGACCACACGCCGCCAGCGCCGCCGCACCATGCCGGCGGCGGGGCCTGCTTTCCCGCTCCACAGCGACGACGTCCTCGGGGAGATCTTCCTCCGCCTCGGCCCTCTCAAACCCTCGCTCCTGCGCGCGTCTCACGTGTGCAAGCAGTGGCGAAGCCTCGTCTCCGATCCCGGTTTCCTCCGCCGGTTCCGCGCGCGCCACCGGCAACCCTCGCTCCTCGGCGTCTTCACGCAGCAGCTCGGAAAAGCCCTCTTCCGCTCGGTTCTCCTCGACCCTCCTGTTATTCCTTCACAGCGCTTCTCCCTGCAAGGCCACGGCTCGTGGGATCTGCTTGGGTGCCGCCATGGACGCGTCCTCATCATGAACCACACTGAGGGGAAGGCCATTGTGTACGATCCCGTTACGGGCGACCAGCACCGCATAGCTGTTCCTTGGGAGTTCCGTCAGAATGAAGTGGTTGCTAATATCAATGGCGCGGTGCTCTGCACGGGCACGGACGATGATGCGCGACACATGCATGGCGCGTGCCGCTCAAGCCCCTTTAAAATCGTTTTGGTAGGCGCCAGTACGGCCTCCTCGGGAGGGATCTTACTTATCATATGGCCCACGCATGTGTGTACTCGTCAAAGACTCGAACCTGGGGCAAAAATGTCTCGGCACTGCTACCATGTGACAGTTACATTCCTGGTCACCATAGCGTCTTTGCTGGTAATGCCCTTTACTGGTATCTTCCTGGCAATATAATAAAGTTGGACGCTGCTCGCCAGCACCCGTTGGCTCGTTGGGTGTTCTGGGCGCACACCCAGAAAAGGCAAGGGAGACAGCCCCTTGCCAGCTGTCGTAACAGAAAAGGAAACAGGGGATTCTCCTCCCCGCAAATGCCTAGCTACGCTATCCACCCCCCCCCCCCCCCAATCAACACATCGCGCGTCGGCCCTACGCTAGGCCTTGGTGGGCGCCTCCTTCATCCTCCTTTTTCTCCCCAACTTCACGCGGTGGCTCCCTTCTTCCTCCCCTCGTTTCCCCCCTCCCCCTCAAGAACGCCATTGACGCTAGATCCAGAACTCCATGGCTACAGCTGAAGTTTGACCCAGCCCCAAAAAACCAACAGCACCTACCAGGGAACTCTTGCCCCACACCTCCTCCCCTGATAGCCCTGCGTCCTCCTACATCTGCTGGTAAGTCTATGTTCATCCTTCCCCCCATGGCCAACCTCTTTTTGCTGCACCAAAAAAAAGGATTTGCAAGTCAAAAAAATCATAAGACATAGGAGGGACAAAAAAGAAGTCAAAAAAGCATAGGAATTGTGGAGAATTAGCATCCACATGATTAGCAGAAGACTCAGATATGTAAAAGCAGGTCTTGTTCGAAGAAAACACATGCTTGTAGGCAAGTTGAGACGACAGGGTTGGCAAGTCGAGTTACATCTGCATGCAATTTCTGTTTCCCCTCCTATTCTTTGTTGGGATGTATGCATTTGCACTAGTTTTTGGGAAACATGTAGGCAAATCATGTTCTTTCCGCAGGCAAATACTGTAATGTAAAAAAAGTGGCAAAGTACTGTAATGTAATGTAGGAAAGTCTTGTCCTGGTGCAGGCAAGTCTTGTTCTAGAAACAGATAGTAGTACCTAATAAGATGCCTTCTTTTGGATAGCGAAGATCAGATGTAAAATTTTCATGTGTAGAGGGGCTAGCCAAGTTGATGAGATAAAAAAATGAGGGCAAGTACTGTAATACAAATGTAGGTAAGTCCTGTTTCTACTGCAGGCAAGTGCTATAAACAAAGAAGTTTTTATTCAGTAATGCAGAAAAAAGATATGTAGCATGAGAGATGGGTGGAGAGAAGTACCTAATAAGTTGCCTTCTTTTCGACTTCCTTGCCAACCTCACAACCTTGCTACCAATAAGGAACGGTGCTTCAGTAATTGTGAATCCTGTATACAAAACCTGTAGCAACCCCAGATAGAACTCTGGCAGAACTGAACCAGAAAGTATATGAGACATTAGGCAAGTGAACTTCATAATAGTATAAGGATGTTCTGCAAATGAGTTACCCAAAGCTATGTCATGTCCAAGCGCGCATGTTCGAAAACACACATCATATATGGTCCACGGCACCGAAAAAAAAGCTAATGAAAAAAAGAAAAGAAAGACTACATAGTATTCTTCTGCCTTGTTCATATATCTGCCACTGTGACTTCATTCAGACACAAAGAAAATGGAGAATCATAAACCATCTCTTTCGCTTTTTCGCATTTCCTGATAAAAAGAACAAAGGATAAACAGTAAAAACCCAAACATTAAAAAAAGAGCCGCTGTTGCAGAATGAAAGGCATTGAAAGATATTAGTGCAAAAACAGAAAATGAACATTCGTTATTGCATCAAATCTATATTGAACATTTGCTTCTAGAGTGGCCTTATTAAGTTGCCTGTACAATCATTATTTGCTTTTTTGTCAAAAAAGCAGGGTGGAGATGATTGACTTAAATGAATTGCCTGATGATGGTGATCATTCTAAAGTGCGTTTTACGGGTGGAATTGGAGTTGAGGACCCCATGTACTGCACGCAGCCTAATGCCCCACTACCTGGTGGTGTCTATAATGAAGTTGTAGGGGAATCGCCTAATCCCATCAGCACCCAACATGCTCCTGCTGCACCTGAAGAAGCTATGCAGACAGAAGGTGATACTTTTGATGACACCACCACAATTGGAGAGACAGGTGGAACTATTGGACAGGGTGTTGTGGGAAATGACAATGATGATGAAGCTTGGTCACAACCACAAGAGCCTTTCATAGGCATGAGGTTTGATACTCTCGAGGGTGCAAAAGAACACTATAATGCCTATGCTCTCCGACTTGGGTTTTCAATCAAGATGAACACTTCCAGGAAATCAACAAAATCTGGTTTGCTGGAAAAGCAACAATTTGTTTGCAACAAATACCGAAAACCGAAAGTTGATGACGGAGGTGCGGAAACTGCCCCTGTCCTAGATGTGATTGAAGATTTGAATGGAGATGGAAATGATGTTGAGGATGACGAGATTGTGTTCCTTGATGATGAGTGTAAAAAGAAGAAGAAACCTAAGAAAAGAAAGCGAGATACAATAGTCCAAACAGGGTGCAGAGCAAGAATGGTTGTGAAGTTAATGGACAGCCGGTGGGAGGTGATTTTCTTTGTTCGTGAACACAACCATGCATTGGTTGACAAACCATCACTAACTAAGTACCTCCGATCACATCAAAATATTCCTCCGGAAGAAAAACTATTCCTGAAGAATCTTCATAACTGTAATTTGACCACAGGTCTGTGCATACATTCAACCAAAAAAACTCTGCTGTCTTAGGAGAATTTTTTCATAAGTTGCGTGTTATTATTTTGCAAGTTGCCTACTTAGTTCCTGTTTTTGCCAACTAATCTGGTATCACATGGGAAACTTTTGTGTGGTTTCTACAGAATTGCTTGCAATTAAGTAGGTAAACTTTGTGGGTCCTCTGAAAAAATAATTTACACGGAGTTGCCTTTTTTGCTCCCTGCAAGTTGCTTGTTCTGTTTTAAGCAAGTTGCTTGCACATACTTATAGCCCATTGTACAACCTATAGAAAAAGGAAAAACAAACCCTTGGCATCCTAGAGGCGAGGCAAGTTCTTGTATAAGAAAGTAGGCAACTTGTGATTCTTGTAGTGTAAGCAACTTCACGAGTTTCTGTGGTAGTTAGTGATTTGAATAACTAGCTTGCTATGAGTTTTTTCATGCAAACAAAGCCTGATTTTTTTCATGTGTTGTTGCAGGGCGTATGATGAACATCATGTCTGAATTTTATGGTTCAGAACTAATCGTGCCTTATGCAACTAAAGCAATATCAAATCTGAAATCCGGCTTGAACAAGATGGCAACGAGGGAAGGAGATATGATTGAGATGGTTGCTTACTTCAAGGATCAACAAAAAATGGGCCCAGATTTTTTCTACAAGGTCAAATATGATGAGGAGGATAGGGTTGTCAATATTTTCTGGGTTGATGGAGCAGCTCGCAGAGCGTATGCTGAGGCTTACCATGATTGTGTCTCCTTCGACACGACATACATGACAAACATGTATAACATGCCATTTGCACCGTTCATTGGCATTAACCGCCACGGGCAGTCATTCATGTTGGGGTGTGGATTTGTTAGGCAAGAATTGGAAACGAGTTTTGATTGGTTGTTTGGTGCATTCCTTGAAGCGATGAATGGCCTAGCTCCTCACAACATCATAACTGACCAAGATATTGCTATGGCTGAATCAATTAAGAACATTTTCCCTACAAGTGTGCATCGGCGATGTCGTTGGCATATAATGAAAAAAGCTCAAGAGAAGCTTGGGGCAATGTTGGGCAGGAACCCTGGTTTATCAAAGGATTTCAACGAGTGTGTTGACTTTAGCTTCACACCAGAAGAGTTTGAGGCAAGTTGGGCTGCTCTAATGACCAAATATCAGGCTGCAATTGGCACGCACTTTGACAAGCTCTATGAGTACCGTCAAACATGGGTGTCGTGCTACTTCAAGCGTAGGTTCTTCCCATTCTTGCAATCAACACAACGAAGCGAAGGGTTCAACGTTGTCCTCAAGCGATATGTGAACCCGCACGGTTCTATCCTAAACTTTGTGAAGCAGTATGAGAAGATTCAAACCCATGTGCTTGTCCGGGAGGGTGCACAAGATTATAGGACAGAGCACTTGGAAACTGAATTGTGGTCGCATTTCCCCATCGAAAAGCAAGCGTATGAAGCCTACACAAGAGACTTGTACAGGAAGTTTCGGGATGAGTTTGAGATGATTGGAAGGTACAATGTACACCCCCGTGGTCCACATTTATATGAGCTTGAACCTAACAGGGAGTGGGTTGCAAAATATGGGACCAGGCACTATTTTGTATCGGTGGAAAGTGATGCAGGCAACTATGTTTGTGAGTGCTGCAAGATGGATAGAGATGGTATCCTTTGCTGCCATATCCTGAAGGTATTTACCCACCTTGGAGTGGATGTAATACCAGCGCACTACATCATTCGTAGGTGGACTCCCCTGGCAGTTCCTGGTGTGCCCACCATCGCGGAAGTGCCACAGGATGAAATGCCACCTTTGTCAAAAAGGCTAGTGCGACAAAAAAACCTGCAGATGGATTTTACAAGCTTGGCTAAAGTTGCATGTGTATCCGATGCTGCTGCAGAGGTTCTGAAGAAGCATATGCGTGCAGCTCGCACAGAGCTTGCGCACCTAAAATTATCCAAGAAAAAGAAAACCTCGGCGCCTACGCGTGCTATACGCACGGACCCTCATACAACTACTGGTGGCCCTCCTCCACCGCCACTGTTTGGGGCTCGTGCACATCCTCCATCAGGAAGCACTGGGCAGGCAAGTGCTGGTGTTGCACCGTACCCTGACGCCCCAAGTGGGCATGGCCAAACAACTGTTGGTGCTCCTCCACCGCCACCATCAAGAAGCGCTGAGCAGCCAAGTGCTGGTGTTGCACCGTGCCCTGACGCCCCTGGTGGTTCTACAGCTCCTCCACCTATTCCAAGGGACCCGCCAAAGTCCAGCACCAAAGGGAGAGCGAAATCTAAACGAATCGAATCAGCGCTAGAACTGCACCCCAAAAGGAAGAACAAGTGTAGTTTCTGTGGTTCTGTTGACCACAATGCAGCGAATTGCGAGGCAAGATTGGTGTGAGAAGGGCATGGGGAGAAAACAAAAAACAAGAAGTGGAATGCTAGTGAAGAGGCAAAAAAAGATGGTCCATGTTTTTTTGGTCATTCTGTAGTGAAAGAAAAAGTCATGAAATGCATTTTGTGCAACCTATTTTAGCGCTACCCAAACATTTGGCAAAAACTTAAGATTTGATTTGTGCTAATTCTTTTTTGTCTTTCCCGCGACTATATATTTGCTTCTGTTTGGTGTTTTTGCACATAGTAGTACCTACGGACATCAAGAATGAACTTGCCTACAAGTTGGTATCAACTTGGCTGAATGTTAGTATGAACTTGCCTAACCCTAGCTCCTGCTCCATGCTGAACTGACCCTACTGCTGCTGCTAGTATATCTAATCCTGCAGCATGGTCTTGCCTCCTCCCAAAAAACTCATAACCAGTAAACGGTTCTAATTCTGTAGCATCAAGTATGAACTTGCCTGAATGTTAGTATGAACTTGCCTACAAGTTGGTATCAACTTGCCTGAATGTTAGTATGAACTTGCCTAGCCCTACCGCCTGCTCCATGCTGCTCTAACCCTACTGCTGCTGCTAGTATATCTAATCCTACAGCATGGTCTTGCCTCCCTCCCAAAAAACTCATTAACCAGTAAACGGTTCTAATTCTGCAGCATCAAGTATGAAACTTGCCTGCCCGTTGAGGTCAACTTGCCTGGATGTTGGTATGAACTTGCCTAACCACAGCGGGGGACGGTCTCTCTGGTAGGTCACATAAAAAACGCATGCCAAAAAGTAGCCTGATCTACCGCATCAAGTTGCCTTACCCGTTAGCATGAACTTGCTTGACACCCCGCAGGACGGTTCTCTATTATAGATGACAGAGAAAGCACATGCCAAAAGTTGTCTGATCTACAGCAAGAACTTGCTTGATAGTTAGCATGAACTTGCCCGACCATTAGCATTTGGTGTTCGCGACACAAAACATTATGTAATAAGTTATTTTAGAAGCTCGATAAAAATGGTCAAGCAAGAGCAACTATATGATGTTGAAGCATGCTAATTACACAAAAAAATCAGATAAAAGTTGACAGTATGTTTGGCTTCTAACCTATATGATGGTCAGGCGAGTTTATGCTAATATGATGCCCTTACATCAAAAAAATCGGTGCAATCCGGACAAAAAAATGGCGTTTCTTTGCTTGCATTTCGATGGTGACTTGGATGTATACCTTCAATTACCATGTTCAAAAAATAATGCGGGTGAAAAAAGATGAAAAGGAAAAGGGTGCTGTCAACATACCCTACGAGAGCTCCAGAATATCCTTCCAAGGAGCTTTGTTGTGTGTAGATGAAACCCACATGCTGGTCAACTGCTTCCTGATATTTGGTATATCGCTTGGTTCATAATTTGGAACAGCCCTGGCAACCCATTTTCGTGTATTCGTGAGGCCATAAATGCCGCAGTCAATGCTGTTGTTGAGCCAATGAACAAAAAATGGAACTAGTTAAAAGAAAGCAAAAAATATGTATAGAAAAGTAGGAAAATTCTGGTTTTCAGAAGTTGGAGTTGAAAAAAGATACTTACTGATTGCTTTGCCTTGGAACATCAATGTTGACCAGTGGGTAGTCATCCAACACAACATGCGAGTTGTGATAGTGATGATCCCACAGACTGCGAACACTTGCTGCTATCAACCTAGCTTTCTCGTTCAAAACACAGTTATCTAGTGTCCTTCATGAATCAAGGACTTCAAACCTCTTGTCTCTTATGTTCAGATTAAAGACCCAGTAATGATTCCCCGTCTTTGGTTTTGTTGGATCAAGATTCTCTAATATAGGGAACATAATCTGTACATTCAAAAAAATGATGCCAAAAAAGGTGTGATGCTGAAATAGAGGAAGCCAACTTGACATGCTGACATGCTGTATCAATATACTAAATGAAAAAAGAGAAGGCACACTTTTTTTTTATATAAAATAACTTGGCAACTTCAGTTGGGGCGAAAAAAAAATGGTTCTCTAAAGAAGTTAGTAAGATCTATGGTTGTAGATGATGCAAGTACTACCAAAGAAGAGAGCAACTTGTCCTTATATTGTAAGTTGCCAGTGTTTTTTCTATGGATTTTGTTGTCATGATTTCCATGACAAAAAGAACTTGTAATATAACTGCCTTCTTCTCTGGCAAGTTATGGTAGTGCTTGTAATACAACTTGGAAACTGGATTGTAAAAAATGTGTTTGGTAAAGAATGCATTAACAGAAAGGGACAGTGAAACCTACAAGTTGGTATCAACTTGGCTGAATGTTAGTATGAACTTGCCTAACCCTAGCGCCTGCTCCATGCTGAACTGACCCTACTGCTGCTGCTAGTATATCTAATCCTGCAGCATGGTCTTGCCTCCTCCCAAAAAACTCATAACCAGTAAACGGTTCTAATTCTGCAGCATCAAGTATGAACTTGCCTGAATGTTAGTATGAACTTGCCTACAAGTTGGTATCAACTTGCCTGAATGTTAGTATGAACTTGCCTAGCCCTACCACCTGCTCCATGCTGCTCTAACCCTACTGCTGCTGCTAGTATATCTAATCCTATAGCATGGTCTTGCCTCCCTCCCAAAAAACTCATTAACCAGTAAACGGTTCTAATTCTGCAGCATCAAGTATGAAACTTGCCTGCCCGTTGAGGTCAACTTGCCTGGATGTTGGTATGAACTTGCCTCCCAAAAAAATGGCTTCGTTGTCTGACATACAGCACAAACTTGCCTGACCTTTTGCGTGCATTTGCCTTCGTTCCAAATAAATAGCCACTACAGCCCCCAGCACCACGAGTCTCTTCTGAATCTAGATCGTTTTGCCCAACACTTGAACGGACCGATCATAAACTTGCCTGCTGGTGAGCATAAGCTTGCATGTTGCGAAAAAATGACCACGAAAGACCCCTCCACCACTAGTTCGGCCACGAGAAATCTACAAAAAAATCCGACACGGGAACGAAAACATGCATTTGTTCATGTAGATCTAGGCACCCCCCCTGACATACTGTTCATGCCGTTTGCTCGTCCCCCATTTACCTAACCTAAGCGCCACTGCCCTGTCAAACATCACTACAAGGAGGAGGATCACCGCGAGCCCGCTGCGTATCCGCGGCCCTCTACACCCCCTTGTCGGCACAGGAACACCGCGAGGAGCTACACACCGCGAGCAATGGAGAGATTTCGACGGGGGGTTACCTTGGTTCTCGATGATGAGCCGCCTACTTCCTTCCCGCCGCCCCAAACGAGGCCGATCGCACTTCGCCTCCTCTCCTGAAACTGCTGCTCTGCACGGGCGAGGAGCTCGCGTCGTGAGCCGCTCCCCGCGGCAACCGTGCCGCGCTTGAACAATTCGGCGCGCAGACCCCTCCCGACGCCGAACCCCTCCCGAGAGCACCAATTGGATTTGCAGTGAGACGGGATTTCTTCAGCGGCGCCGGCGAGGCGGGATGAGGCGAGCGGATTTGGGGGCGATTTGGTCGAGAGATGGAGAAGCAAACCGCCGGATGTGCTAGTGCCGTTGCGGGATGGGAGAAGACAGAGGTAAAATGCGCGGGCCCCACCAACCTAGCCGTTCCGGCCCCCACGTGGTTCGCTCCGACCAGGTAACGCCTGGTCGCGCGGCTGCTCGATCGCTCCAGATCCAACGGTGGATCGAGGGTGTGCCGGCGAGAGCGAAAAATTGCACGTGCACTTTTTAGCATTTAGGAATAAAGTTTGATATGGGCATGGAGAGCCTACGTGTGATTCGTAAACTTCCTGTTGCAAACGACTGCTACGATACAAGCCATATTATCCGCTCAAAAGGTGGCAGTGTTTTTTTTTTAACACAAGAAGGGTCCCGAAGGACCCAGACTTATATTAGATAAGCATGCAACATATTACATAAAGACCCAACAGAAAGATAAAATTACAACCCAGGCCGGATATTTTGCAGATTGGACCCCAGACAACAAAAATGAAAAGCAATCGAGTCCTCCTCGCCGTCTTCGATCCTGGCACGATTCCACCACCGCCGGGGACGAAACCACTTGGGGTGGAGGAATGGTTATAGCACCACCGGTGAACCGGAGGTAGAACGTGTGAATACCAAGCCGAAGAACTAGATAAACCGCCTCCCATATGGCTCGGCGGCCAGGAGGAATTACAAGAGCCGGACGTCGTCGCCGGGACTCCGAGTGGTTGCCCTTCGACCAGAAGATGCAGCGGCGCAGTGGCGAGAATCTCATGGTGCTCTCTGCACCGAGCTCCCCAACCATATGCTGCAAAATTTTGGCTCCAAGAACTCTCAGAGAGGATACAGCGTAATGATTTGATCTGCAACTCCAGAGGCAGGGGTCGGAGCAGAGCAAGAAGATTAACGTGGACTGCACTGAAAGCCAGCTTGATAATCCCCTGGATCACCAGATCAGCAGCTTCACCAGGAACTAAGTTCCTCCCCGTCCCTACCTCCATGGCAGCACAAAGAAGAAGAACAAACAGTACCTGATCGAGCCAGATCTGGCTTTCCCACGAGCTTATTGAAAGGGAGCTCGAGCTCCTGCTAGCCTCCACTGCTAGCCTCCACCATGGAGGAGAACAAGGGGAGGAAGAGGGTCTCCAACCGGCGTCGCCCGAGGTCGCCGGTGTAAAGCTCCAGAACGGCATAACGCCAGTCCACAACAACGCAAGTCGAAATACTACTAGGCTATAACTACTATGTACAGGAACCCCGCGCTCCTCCCCCTAGCCATCGCTGACCGGTAGCGCCGTCAGACGAGGCATGGGATCGGGCCGGGGTGCCCTGTGGAGCTCTCAAGCGGAGGGGTGGAGAAGGAGGAGAGAGAAAGAAGAGATAAGAATGAGCAGCTTCAAAGGTGGCGGTGTTGGCATTGGTTTATTGTCATACCCTACCTTTCAAGTGTGGGACATGAAGAATTTCAAGAGAAAAAACAATTGTCATGGTGGAACTAGATGGGTGCCGCGGAAGTCTATTAGTCTCGAGCTAGGATATGGGAGTGGTATTGTACAAGCTATATTGGGGTTTGACGAGGACGAGAATGCAATCTTCTTTCGAGTGGGCAGCAATATCTTCATCGTCCATCTTGTATCAATGAAGTCCAAGAAACTTTGGAGAAGCTATACTACATGCAAATATCACCCTTACACGTGTTACTATACCGCAGGTAATTATTGCTAATCTTTAAATTGTTGAGTTATATATTACTCCCTCCGTTCATGAATATATGAAGTTTTGGCAGTTCAATATCCAATTATTTTTGCTAGATAGTTGCTGCGGGATGCCTCTTTTGTTCTTTGAAGTGTTCACCACAAACTTAAATTTAGTTATCCATTTTTCTTCCTACTTGGATGTAGAAATATCATAGCCACATCATTCTTAAAGTCTTAGATTAGCTGTTAGAATATGAAACTATATTTAGTATTGTTTGCGCCATTAAGATGCATTGTCGATACATTCTATATGAAACCTTTATGAAAATCCTTTTACCTATTTAAGGTAGATAAGTCACATATAATTTTGATGGGAAATCTTATATCATAAGATCTTAGAATACTGAGATCTAAAGGGAACATTGCAATCTTCTTTCGAGTGGGCAGCAATATCTTCATCGTCCATCTTGTATCAATGAAGTCCAAGAAACTTTGGAGAAGCTATACTACATGCAAATATCACCCTGACACGTGTTACTATACCGCAGGTAATTATTGCTAATCTTTAAATTGTTGAGTTATATATTACTCCCTCCGTTCATGAATATATGAAGTTTTGGCAGTTCAATATCCAATTATTTTTGCTAGATAGTTGCTGCGGGATGCCTCTTTTGTTCTTTGAAGTGTTCACCACAAACTTAAATTTAGTTATCCATTTTTCTTCCTACTTGGATGTAGAAATATCATAGCCACATCATTCTTAAAGTCTTAGATTAGCTGTTAGAATATGAAACTATATTTAGTATTGTTTGCGCCATTAAGATGCATTGTCGATACATTCTATATGAAACCTTTATGAAAATCCTTTTACCTATTTAAGGTAGATAAGTCACATATAATTTTGATGGGAAATCTTATATCATAAGATCTTAGAATACTGAGATCTAAAGGGAACATTGTTACTTCATTTTACATGCAACATTTATCATAGCAAGAGTTTTCATTTAGACATAGTTATAGCATAAAAGAGTCATTAGACGTGAAAAACTTACTCGAACTTGCCTCTTCATGATGTTTTAGGATAAGGTAATGATATTCTTCATGTAGACACCACACAATTGAAATTTGTGGAGAGTAAGAGCAAGATGGCAGGCCTTTGGACGTTTTGTTGCATTACAGATAGAATTAGCACTCAAAGAGTTGGTTTTCCACTTCCTACTTATGCTATTTATCAATTGATCACTGCTTGCAGCCCTCGAAACTTCTGCTGATAATGCAAGTATGACATACGGTGGAGACCAAGAAAATACTGCTCAAGGAGGAAGCGTGCAGATTTAAACGCGTGGCAGTGTCTGTGTGCGTATACGTTGAACTTGAGTATTTCATTCGGGTCTGTCTAGAACACATCTAGATGTGACATAGTTATGTCACATCTAAGCTGATGCCCATTCTGTTTGTGGTCTTTTTTTGTCCTAGTTTTTTTTGTTTCTTGTTGCTGCATTATATATTTATCTGAGCTTAGATGTGACATCCTTAAAAAACATCTAGATGTGAATTAGACAAACTGATTTCATTAAGACAAACAGATGAGCCATCTATTTATAAAGAAGTTTGATTAGTCTAAAGTTTGGAAAGTTTGGCATGCCACAAGTTCAGCAAGGACCCAACTAAACCTGGGCATCCTCTGGTCCGGCCCTGGCTTTGTAAAGCCCGACCTCAAAATCTCAAGCCCGAGTCCGGCCCGGCCCGGCTTGGCTCGAAACACATGAACACTGCTCAAGGTATTTAACTCATATATTATACCTATATTTGTAATAAATAATGATCTATGCCTTGTTCGGGCTTATCGAAGAGATAAAATCCTATGTCCTGCTTTGCTTATATTGATTGTGGATGCGATACAAAGAACAGGTGATCTACCGCGAGATGGTGTGTGAATGAAGCTATCATCTACGGTCCTGGCACCTCAGTTTATATAGGGGCTGTTTGGTTCTAGGCCTAGGAGTGCCAAACTTTGTCATACAATTTTTGCCAAACTTGCCTAAGGTTAGTTTTTCAAAATGAGAGCCACAAGTTGGCAAGCCTAAGGGAATCTTGCCACACTTTTTGTGTGTATGTGATGTGGGACCATAGTGTGGCTTGCGTAAGATGTGGCTTGAACCAAACACACACACCTAAATTGGTCAAACTTGCCTATAGATACCAGGGTGCCTGGGTTACACATAAGTCAGTTGTTCCTAGGGGCAAATATGTCGAAGACTATCTCAAAGCCTTGGGGTGCATGCAAGTCTTCGGATCATTCCTTATTGGCTTCCTTGGTCCCGATGAACAAGGCTCACCAGTTGATAGGCTTAGGGGGTCCTTGGCCCAGCTCATAGGACTGGCAACCAACTGAAATTTGTGGAGACTAAGAGTACGAGTAAGAGCAAGATGGCAGGCCTTTGGACGTTTTGTTGCATTACAGATAGAATTAGCACTCAAAGAGTTGGTTTTCCGCTTCCTACTTATGCTATTTATCAATTGATCACTGCTTGCAGCCCTCGAAACTTCAGCTGATAATGCAAGTATGACATACGGTGGAGACCAAGAAAATATTGCTCAAGGAGGAAGCATGCATATTTAAGCGGGTGGCAGTGTTTGTGTGTGTATAAGTTGAACTTGAGTAATTCATTAAGACAAACAGATGAGCCATCTATTTATAAAGAAGTTTGATTAGTCTAAAGTTTGGCATGCTCCAAGTTTAGCAAGGACCCAACTAAACCTAAGCATCCTCCGGTCCGAGCCTGGCTTTGTAAAGCCCGGCCTCAAAATCTCAAGCCCGAGCCCGGCCCGGCCCAGCTCGAAACATATGAATAGTGCTCCTTTTTATTAAAAATCATATGTCCTACTTTGCTTGTATTGATTGTGGATGGGATACAAAGTACAGGTGATGTACCGCGAGATCGTGTGCGAATGAAGCTATCCTCTACGGTCCTGGCACCTCAGTTTATATAGATACCAGGGTGCCTAGGGTTACACATAAGTCGGTTGTTCCTAGGGGCAAATACGTCGGAGACTATCTCAAAGCCATGGGGGTGCATGCAAGTCTTCGGATCATTCCTTCTTGGCTTGCTTGGTCACGATGAATGAGACCCACCAGTTGTTAGGCTTAGGGATTCCTTGGCCCAGCCCATATCACGGGCAACCAACATGCCGAGCACCACTAATCCATGACTTCAGTAGTCTCTGAACTGGTGTTCA
Source organism: Aegilops umbellulata (assembly GCA_032464435.1). Classification (NCBI taxonomy): domain Eukaryota; kingdom Viridiplantae; phylum Streptophyta; class Magnoliopsida; order Poales; family Poaceae; genus Aegilops; species Aegilops umbellulata. The sequence goes on from CP136060.1 coordinate 440,015,867, forward strand.
AGCCGACGATGTTCCTCAGTCCTCTGAACTTCTATTCATCTTCAGTTTTCCATGCTGGTCCATCCTTATGCAGTTTCCGAAGTTGTTTTTCACTGGTCAAGTAGTCGTATAATCATCTAATTATCTTGTGCATAAAGGGATGGATCAAAGTTGGCTAAGTTTGACGTGGCATCCAACCAAACATGCGCAGATATCTTTTTGTAGCACAAAGATTGTTTTTGGAAAAATAGTTGCCCATGCAAATATTACTGGAAAAGATTAGCGTTTAAAGTGTGCTTACATCAAGCCAATCACTCCAGGCTATTGACGTTGTCAAGTGTGTGAATGCAGGAGCAGAAAGTGTAGATTTTCTCATGTGCATCAATTTTCATGGCCTTTTAAAATAGACCGTCACTTGAAAGGAATACACCTTGGGTTGTATGATAGTGTCACTTGCAAGGAGAACACTTCGCATCATAATATTCGTATGACACTGTTCATACATTCAAATCAATCAACCCAAACTAGCTAGAAAGGACACTTGGATGTATGTGCTTGTTCCACTGCTTAGTGTTTCACTCTTCTTCTTCATAACAAAACAATTATATTGGTACAAATGCTAAAAAAACTAATGATACGAAATATTTTCACTGAAGGGTTTGTTGTAATTAACAGTAATAAATTGAAAATATTCAGAGATAATCATCATTATCTTGTACTGAAAATACATAGTAGCCAAAAAAATCAGAACTCTCACCCGGCCCTCCAGCTAAGACGGTTTGGTTGGACATCACTTGCTGCCCAGGGTCATTCTCTTTGTTACTGATTTCTTCAGTACAGACACTGGTAGAAAAAGAGGCTTCCATACGCCCCCATTAGTCCCCAAACCAATCGAACCGCGACCAAAGGGGTCTTTAGTCGCGGTTCGGGAGAAGACCCGCGACCAGCTATCTGGGCCCAGCGCGCTCGGTCGACAGCTGGCGGACGGGAGGGGCTTTAGTCCCGGTTGGCCTGGCCAACCGGGACTAAAGGTCCCCGAAGGCCTTTAGTCACGGTTGGCCAGGCCAACCGAGACTAAAGCCCATCCAGCTGGCGGACGGGAGGGGCTGTAGTCCCGGTTGGCCTGGCCAACCGCGACTAAAGGCTCATCCCTATATATAGGACTCAGCTCACTTCACTTCACTCAGCTCACTTCACAATTTTCAGAAGGTGGTGGTGGGTTTGCTTTTGGTTTCTCCTATGCACACAAGGTGTTTGATGAAATGCCCGAGAGCGTATGCACACAAGGTGTTTGATGAAATGCCCGAGAGCTTGAAACAAACATGGTATGAAGTGTCCGAGCCACACTTGAGCTTTCTCATTTATTTTTCCTCCGCGATCGCGGTTAGCAACTTGAACCTTTCATGTGTCATTGATAAAATACGCATGTGTGTAGTTCATTGTTTAATTTGTATTATTTCTAGCTAGTTAGTTTAACAAATGCATGATGGTTAATTATATTCTTTATATAATAATAATGCAGATGAATCGGCAATGGATGTACGGTCCCCGAGTCTCCGGCGAGTTCACTACGGGTTTGAAAGATTTCCTCGTAGTGGCAAATGCGAACAAGCAGCAAGGTTTTATTATCTGTCCATGTGTTGTCTGTAAGAATGGGAAGGGTTACTCCTCCTCAAGAGACGTTCACATGCACCTGCTGAAGCATGGTTTCATGCCAAGCTATAATTGTTGGACCAAGCATGGAGAAAGAGGGGTTAGAATGGAAGAAGATGAAGAAGGGGATGATATCGATGACATCTATCGTGATCATTTCGGTGATACTTTCATGGAGGATGATGCTGAAGGTGGGGAAGGGTTAGGTGAAGGTGAAGAAGAGGCACATGATGAGCCCGCTGATGATCTTGGTCGGACCATTGCTGATGCACGGAGACGCTGCGAAACTGACAAGGAGAGGGAGAATTTGGATCGCATGTTAGAGGATCGCAAAAAGTCGTTGTATCCAGGATGCGATAATAGTCTGAAAAAGCTGGGCTGCACACTGGATTTGCTAAAATGGAAGGCACAGGAAGGTGTAGGTGACTCATCATTTGAAAATTTGCTGAAAATGTTGAAGAATATGTTCCCGAAGAATAACGAGTTGCCCGCCAGTACGTACGAAGCAAAGAAGGTTGTCTGCCCTCTAGGTTTAGAGGTTCTGAAGATACATGCGTGCATTAATGACTGCATCCTCTACCGCGATGAATACGAGAATTTGAATGAATGCCCTGTATACACTGCATTGCGTTATAAGATCAGAGGCGATGACCCTGGTGACGATGTTGAGGGCGAGAAACCCAGGAAGAGGGTTCCCGCCAAGGTGATGTGGTATGCTCCTATAATACCACGGTTGAAACGTCTGTTCATGAACAAAAAGCATGCCAAGTCGTTGCGATGGCACAAAGAGGACCGTAAGTCCGACGGGGAGTTGAGACACACCGCTGATGGAACGCAATGGAGAAAGATCGACAGAGTTTTCAAAGATTTTGCAGCTGACGCAAGGAACATAAGATTTGGTCTAAATACTGATGGCATTAATCCTTTTGGCGAGCAGAGCTCCAGCCATAGCACCTGGCCCGTGACTCTATGCATCTACAACCTTCCTCCTTGGTTGTGCATGAAGCGGAAGTTCATTATGATGCCAATTCTCATTCAAGGCCCTAAGCAACCCGGCAATGACATCGATGTGTACCTAAGGCCATTAGTTGAAGAACTTTTACAGTTGTGGGCCAGACCTGGTGTACGTGTCTGGGATGAGCACAAAGGAGAGGAATTTGACCTACGAGCGTTGCTTTTTGTAACCATCAACGATTGGCCTGCTCTCAGTAACCTTTCGGGCCAGACAAATAAGGGATACAATGCATGCACGCACTGCTTACATGAGACTGAAAGTGTACGTTTGGTTAATTGTAAGAAGAACGTGTACCTGGGTCATCGTCGATTTCTTCCCCGAAATCATAACGTAAGAAAGAAAGGCAAGCATTTCAACGGGAAGGCAGATCACCGGCCGAAGCCTGCGGAACGTACTGGTGCTGAGATATTTGATATGGTCAAGGATTTGAAAGTCATCTTTGGAGAGGGTCCTGGCGGAAAATCAGTTCCGCGGGGAGTTGACGGGCACGCCCCCATGTGGAAGAAGAAATCTATATTTTGGGAGCTAGAATATTGGAAAGTCCTAGATGTCCGCTCTGCAATCGACGTGATGCATGTTACGAAGAATATTTGCGTGAACCTGCTAAGCTTCTTGGGCGTGTATGGGAAGACAAATGATACAAAGGAAGCACGGCAGGACCAGCAACTTTTGAAAGACCCAGATGACCGGCATCCGGAATGGTTTCAAGGTCGTGCCAGCTACGCTCTTACCAAAGAAGAGAAGGTCATTTTTTTTGAATGCCTGAGCAGTATGAAGGTCCCGTCTGGCTTCTCGTCGAATATAAAGGGAATAATAAACATGTCGGAGAAAAAGTTCCAAAACCTGAAGTCTCACGACTGCCACGTGATTATGACGCAATTGCTTCCGATTGCTTTGAGGGGGCTCCTACCGGAAAATGTTCAAGTAGCCATTGTGAAGCTATGTGCATTCCTCAATGCAGTCTCTCAGAAGGTAATCAATCCAGAAGATCTACCACGGTTACAGAACGATGTGGTCCAATGCCTTGTCAGTTTCGAGTTGGTGTTCCCACCATCCTTCTTCGATATTATGACGCACCTCCTGGTCCACCTAGTCGAAGAGATTTCCATTCTCGGTCCTGTATTTCTACACAATATGTTCCCCTTTGAGAGGTTCATGGGAGTATTAAAGAAATATGTTCGTAACCGTGCTAGGCCAGAAGGAAGCATCGTCAAGGGCTATGGAAATGAGGAGGTAATTGAGTTCTGTATTGACTATGTTCCCGACCTTAAGCCGATTGGTATTCCTCAATCGCGGCATGAGGGGAGACTAAGTGGAAAAGGCAAGATCGGAAGGGAATCCACGATATGTATGGACGGTCATTCTATGACTGAAGCACACCACACAGTTCTGCAAAATTCCAGCTTGGTGGCTCCGTACTTCGAGCAACACAAGAATATTTTACGCTCGGACATCCCGAGGAAGCCTGAATCCTGGATTAGAAAGGCCCACATGGAGACTTTCGGCAGTTGGTTGCGAAAACATTTAATGAATGACAATGATGTTGGAGATCAGCTGTACATGTTGGCCAAGAAACCATCTTCGACTATAACGACTTTCCAAGTGTACGAGATAAATGGGAATACATTTTACACCATCGCCCAAGATAAAAAGAGCACCAACCAAAACAGTGGTGTCCGCTTTGATGCAGCAACCGAGAATGGGCAAAAGGTCACATATTATGGTTACATAGAGGAGATATGGGAACTTGACTATGGACCCTCCTTTAAGGTCCCTTTGTTCCGGTGCAAATGGTTCAAGCTAACAGGAGGTGGGGTAAAGGTGGACGAGCAATACGGAATGACAATGGTGGATTTCAACAATCTTGGTTACCTTGACGAACCATTCGTCCTTGCCAAAGATGTCGCTCAGGTTTTTTACTTGAAGGACATGAGTAGCAAACCGAGGAAACGAAAAGATAAGAAAACGATCAGTACATCATGCGATGATCCAAAGCGCCACATTGTTCTTTCAGGGAAAAGAAACATCGTGGGAGTGGAGGACAAGACAGACATGTCAGAAGATTATAATATGTTTGGTGAAATTCCGCCCTTCAAAGTGAACACTGACCCAAGCATTAAGTTAAATGATGAGGATGCTCCATGGATACGGCACAATCGTAAGCAAGCAGGGACACAAGGGAAGAATTGATGTGTAATAATTTATTGTACCAAACTTTGTATTTGGTCGATGAACTGAATGATGTATCAAACCTTTTGTCAAACCTTCAAGGGATTTTAAAATGAATTAGTTTTATTTTTCTGATTTTTTTGATATATAATTGTATTTTTATGATTTTAAAATGAATTAGTTTTATTTTTCTGATTTTAAAAGGAAAAAGGAACAAGAAGAAAGAAGGAAAAAGGAAGAAAAAACAGAAGAAAAAAGGAAAAACAGAAGAAAAAAACAAACATAAGAAAAACATAAGAAAAAAACAGAAGAAAAAAACAAACAGAAGAAAAAAACAGAAGAAAAAACAGAAGAAAAAACAGAAGATAAAAGGAAAAAGGAAAAAAGGAAGAAAAAAAAAAGAAAAACAAAACAAAATAAATAAAGCAAAAAAGAAAAAAAAAACAGAAAATATGCCACCTACTGGGCCATCACAGCCTGAATACGACTAGAAACCCATTAAAGGGCCAGGATTCAGGCCCGCAGAAGGCCCAGTAGGCCCACAGGCACATAGTGACAGAATAGGCCCGTAAGCCTGCATTTGAGAGGAGCTCGAAGTGGTGAGCGCAGCCGCGCTTATAAACCACTGTCGAAGCCTCTCGGCTAGCAAGGTGGGACTAAACATCCCACCGCACCGTGCCAGTTCTAGCACAGACCCTTTAGTCCCGGTTGGGGAGGCGGACCGCGACTAAAGGGTACCCTTTAGTCGCGGTTGTTGTCCCCAACCGCGACTAAAGGGTCTTTCTGCGCGGGAACGAAAGCGGCGCCAAAACCCTTTAGTCGCGGTTGGTGTGGCGGACCGCGACTAAAGCTACCCTTTAGTCACGGTTGGTGTGGCCAACCGCGACTAAAGGGTACCTTTAGTCGCGGTCCGCCACACCAACCGCGACTAAAGGTCTGTCTATATATACTGCACTTAGCAGTTTCCGCCACTTCCCATTCTTCTCTCGACGCCGAAGCCCTGCCCCGACGCCGATCGACGCCGAAGCCCTGCCCCGACGCCGATCGACGCCGACGCCGACGCCCTGCCCCGACGCCGACGCCCTGCCCCCAGTGAGCGCCGCCGCCTCCGCCCCCAGTGAGCGCCGCCGCCGCCCGTGCCCTGCCCTAGCGCGCCGCCGCCGCCGCCCCTGCCCTGCCCTGCCCTTGCCCGCCGCCCGCCGCCCGCCGCCCCCCTGCCCGCCGCCCGCCGCCCCTGGCCGCCGCCGCCGCCCGCGCGCTGCCCGCCCCTGCCCGCCGCCCCTGCCCGCCGCCCACCGCCCGCCCGCTGCCCCTGCCCACCGCTCGCTGCCCGCTGCCCCTGCCAAAGAAACCAAAAAGAAAGAAGAAAGAAAGAAGAAAGTAAAAGGAAGAAGAAAAAAGGAAGAAGAAAGAAAAAGGAAGAAGAAAAAAAAGAAAACAAAACAAAACCAAAAGAAACAAGAAAAAAAAGGAAGAAGAAAAAAAGGAAGAAGATAAAAGGAAGAAGAAAAAAAGGAAGAAGAAAAAAAGGAAGAAGAAAAAAAGAAAGAAGAAAGAAAGAAGAAAGAAAAGGGAAGAAGAAAAAAAGAAGAAAGAAAAAGGAAGAAGAAGAAAAATGAAAACAAAAGAAAACCAAAAGAAAGAAGAAAAAAAGGAAGAAGAAAAAAAAGGAAGAAGAAAAAAAGAAAGAAGAAAGAAAGAAGAAAGAAAAAGGAAGAAGAAAAAAATAAGAAAGAAAAAGGAAGAAGAAAAAAAAAGGAAGAAGAAAAAAAGAAAGAAGAAAGAAAGAAGAAAGAAAAAGGAAGAAGAAAAACAGAAGAAAGAAAAAGGAAGAAGAAAAAAATGAAAAACAAATGAAAACCAAAAGAAAGAAGAAATAAAAAGGAAGAAGAAAAAAAGAAAGAAGAAAGAAAGAAGAAAGAAAAAGGAAGAAGAAAAAACAAGAAAGAAAAAGGAAGAATAAAAAATGAAAACCAAAAGAAAGAAGAAAGAAAAAAAGAAGAAGAAAGGAAGAAGAAAGGAAGAAGAAGAAAGAAAGAAAAAAGAAAAAGGAAGAAGAAGAAAGAAAGAAGAAAGGAAGAAGAAGAAAGGAAGAAGAAGAAAGAAAGAAGAAGAAAGGAAGAAGAAGAAAGAAAGAAGAAGAAAGGAAAAAGGAAGAAGAAGAAAGGAAGAAGAAGAAAGAGGAAGAAGAAAGGAAGAAGAAGAAAAAAAGAACTTTTACTTAAAGAATCTTATTTTTTAATTCCTCCTCCTCTGTGTCCCCTTAATCTTATTTTTTAATTCCTTTATACTTAAAGAATTTTTACTACATGCAGGAGTGACATATGGCGGACGATAGAACCGAGCCGCTTAGGGATCCGGAGGCTGAACGTTATTTAATGGGCATCATCAACAACGAGATTCCTTATGTGCCGGGCTCAGAATATGAGCAACAAGAGGATGTAGTCTCTTCTTATCTGAACCTTGACGGTGGAACAGAGATTGTCGATGATCAAGGAGGTGAAGGAACGGACATTGTCGACGGAGGTCAACCGTCAACAACCGACGATCTCGAATTGCAAGTAGCAACCACCTCCGGCGAGGTATATATATACATTGAGAGCCTCTCGTGATACAAACTTACTGAAATGTGAATACATATGTATTAACGCGCGCGACTCTCTTTCTTTTTTTAGCCCTCCGGATCGAGTACGACAAAGCGTGGCAAATCCAAGGCGATGAAAACAGGAGAAACATATGCCATTGAGTTTGTCAGTGAAACCGGCAAGCCCCTACAGCACACCTCAAAGTTTATCAACCAATGCGGAGTCGTTGTTAGAGACAACGTCCCGATCACCGTCCAGGAATGGAAGGAGCCAAAGAAGGCACGTCTTGGTTTCAGTTTTGTCAACAAGAGAACGAAAAAGGATTGCTGGAGAAAGCTTATGGAACATTTCATTCTACCTCCGGAATACAACAAAGTCGATGAATTCGGTAACGAGGTTCCGGGTGGACGTCAGAGGAGGAGGCTAGTTAAAGAGTTCGCTCTTCAGAAGATGGGCGAAGCATTCCGGAACTTCAAGAAAACTTTAACCCGTGACTATGTCAACAAGGGTAAGACTCCGGATTTCAATGGACAACATGAGAAACTGAAAGATGATTGGCCAGAATTTGTGAGGCAAAAGCAATCGGAGCATTTCAAGGAAATATCGAAAAAAATAAGGATAATGCGAGTAAGAAAAAGTACCATCATATTATGGGGCCAGGAGGATACCTCCTTTCGGAGCCTAGGTGGCAGAAGATGGAGGAGGACCTGAGGGTGCGAGGAATCCCTCTAGGTACAGAGGGATGGGACCCAAGGGCCAAAAGCTGGTGGTACGGGCATGGGGGATCGCTAGACCCGGAGACAGGGGTGTGTGTTCACCGGCAGAGACATTTTGCTCCCACCCAAGCCCTTATTGACGCAATGACCCAAGCTCAAGAGGGCTTGATCAAGTTCAACAGAGAGAAAGACGCACTGACAATAGCCCTCGGGAATGATGAACACGGAGGACGTGTACGAGGCAAAGGCAAAGTTTCGTGGAAAGTAGGGTTTTCCCAGGACAATGACCCGTACTGTTACAGAAGCCGTAAGAGAAAGACGGACCGGGATGCAGATCTTATGACGAAGTTTGCATCGGAACTCCATAAGTTGAAGCAGACCGTGCATGAACTAGTGAAAGAAAAATCGGCTGCAGGGCCGCATGAAGATCATGAAGCGGATCGCGGAAGCCAGCAGCGGAGAAGCAGCGTGGCTTCCACGGATGCCCCGCCTGGTGCTAGTGCACCGATGATCGAGATTCGTGCACCGGAGCCTCACTACCCCGTGGATGATGTAAAGGAGATGAAAGAATGTGATCTGCATTATCCCGTGGGGAACGTTTCCACGAAGGTAGCTAGCGGAAGTGCTTTACCCTGTACACCTGGAGCACTCCACCACAACAACCCCATTGCATATGGCTATGCTCGTGTCACGGTGGAAGACATAGTCCATGGGTTTGAGGACCTGGAGATTGACAAACCTACACCCGAAGGGGAGAGAAGACTTGGAGATGTCAAGCGCCAGTACATTCTATGGAAAAAGAAGTACATAGTGTTTCCAGGCGAGGCGCCAAGGCTAGCAAGTCCACCCCCCTCCGATGGTGGTGGTGGTGGTGGCGGTGGTGGCGGTGGTGGTGGTCGTGGTGGTTCACCTACACCTCCTTCACGCCATTCGACGTCGTCCCCCGATCCACAACCTCCGGCGGGTACAACGCCCCCCAATCCTCCTCCGGCGGGTACGACGCCCCCCAATCCACCTCCGGCGAAGAAGCAGAAGCAGGCGGACAACAAGGAAACCCGCTCCTGGACTATTAACCCGGACCCTTATGTACCTAAGACCACAAGGGTACCGGAGCCATCACTGAAGCCTCTCCTCCCAAGGCCTGGGGAACTTAGTGAAGCTGAAATCAAATTGGCCGCGTCTGCTGATTATGAGAAATGGAAGGCGGATATGAAGGCGAAAAAAGAGCCTGAGCCCAAGCAAGTATTCACTGAGAAGCAAAAGAAGTGGGCTAAGGATTTTTTGACGACACCGTCCCAAGCCGAGCTGAATATGCCTGACGACTATGGACATGAACTTCGTAGGCAAGCAAAAATATTGAAGGAGGAAGAAAGTAAAAAAAGCGGAAAACAAGTTGACCAGCTCGGGATGCAGAAGAAACAATCGATCCCCCCGCTCATAGTGAAAGCCGGTCCGGAAGAGGACCCCGAGATCATAGCAGCTGCGGCAGCACTTGGATTGACTATAGCGGGTGCCATGAAACAAGCGTCCGAGATGGGTTTTACTCTTCGTGCCTTCTTAGACCTTGAGGATGCGCCAGTATGTGAGATAGCATTACAATATGTGCCGAATGGGCCTCTCGTCGAGCCTGCGCAGGAAAATAGTCTACCACCACAAATGCGAAATCTGCTACGTTGGTACAAGCAATTCATAACATGGGCCGACAAAGAATATGTTTATGCGGATGTTACAGAACAGCATCACACCAAACGGTACTCTGTAGAAATTCATATGAGTGAATTGTTCCAGCTGTTCAATCTGCGCGAGCTCGACAAATCTATGCTGAGTTGCTACGTTCTGTAAGTGATTTATTTCTACCTCATCTCGTTCTTCATTGCGTGCACTATATATATATATTGTCCTAACTCTCTTGTTGCATACGCTATTATGCAGATTGAAGATTTGGGAATGCAAAATAAGAAACATCCATGATGTTGGGTTCATTGACCCACATATCGTTAATGGACATGTGTTACAACATCACCCCAAAGACGTGGAGAAAGACCTGTACAAGTTTCTTAGAAAGCATCAACTCAAAAGTCATATTCTATTTCCTTACAATTTTGAGTGAGTGTTTCTCTCTTGTGCCCATTCTCTTTTGTTTACTCCATGCATGGTATGTCTAATCGATGAGTTATGCATGACTGTGCATGTAACGTGTCCGCAGGTTCCACTGGATTCTGCTAAATATTGAACTTCACACCTCCAGAGTTCTAATCATGGACTCTATGGATTCGGATCCAAAGCGTTGGGCCGACATGAGAAAAATGCTGCAAAAGTAATTATTTTCAATCATTTAAGCTCTATATCGATCGGTCTCTTTCGTTCATTTCCCAATATCAAGTAACTAATAACTCCCTTATTCATTTAATTTTCTTTGCCCTTTAGGGTTTGGAGACGGTTCTCAGAAGAAATTGTCGGTGAATTCAAACATGAGCTAGATTTCAGAAGGTTAGTTAATGTGGATAAGCAGCCACCGGAGACCAATCTATGTGGATACTATGTTTGTGAGAACATCCGGAGACTCACCACTGAGCGGAAGGCATCAGATAGCGTGCGGAACGCGACGGATAACTTGCGGAGGAGGCTTAGTCCAGAAGCTCGCTTCCGACCAATTCAAGAAGAATTAGCAGGATTTTTCATGAGGGAAGTCATCAATCCTAAAGGAGAACACTATACCGAGGACGAAGAAATTTATATGCATACCCGAGATTGAATCTTGTTCGAAGTTGTATATGGTCATCCATCCTAATTGTGTATGGAAACTTGTTCGAAGTTGTATATGGTCACCCGAGATTGAATATATATTATATATTCCTCTTGAATTCTTCTTGTTTGAAATTTCATATGCATGTATATAGTAGCGTAGAATATGTGTACTCAAACTTCATCAAAAATAAAATAAAACACAAAATAAAATATAAAACAAATAAAACACTACAAATTAAAAAGAAACCAGGTTTAGGGGGGCTGAAACCCTAAACCTGCGGAGGAGGCCTTTAGTCCCGGTTGGCCACGAGAACCGGGACTAAAGGTCCTCCGCCCCGACGGACCACGGGCGCCCACGTGGACGGGCCTTTAGTCCCGGTCGGCCACAAGAACCGGGACTAAATCCTTAAGTCGTGGTCCGTAAGAGGCGCGTCTAAAGGGGGGGGGGGTCTTTAGTCGCGCATCTTTAGTCCCGGTTGCGCAGCCGGGTCTAAAGGCTGTGGCGAACCGGGACTAAAGGGCTTTTTTCTACCAGTGAGAGTCTGTTAGGCTTTTCCATGGAAGAATTGCTTTCCGCTATAGTGAGAATTTGCTTAACATCTTGTTCTTGCCTCTCACATTAGAAATGCAGATCACTTTGATTCACTAGATTGACTTCACTGCAATTGTCTTGAGTGATGGAGCTGAGCTTGCCATCAACATTAGTACTTGCTTCTTTTCCAACTTTGGAGCCAGTACGAAAATCAGTCCTATAGTGTTTTCCTCAAGAATGATCTTTGCTTAATATGATGTCTGCATTCTTAAAAGCTTCTTTAGCCTTCATAATTCTGACGTCCAATTTGAACATTAGTACACACTTCTTTGAACCGAGACTAACAACATGTTCGTAGACAGACAAGACATCAATCCTAGAAAAGCTTCTTCTATATCCAGATGCATGAGCCTCTATCTTTCGAACCTCACCAGACGAGAAAAGCTGAAAGAATAACACTTCATTCCATCAATAAAATGACTACTTCCAGCATACGCATACCCAGAACACGTATAAAAACATTGTGATTCACCTTAGCAGGGCGGTAGACTTCATATGATGCTCCAGGGTAACAGATCATCTTCAGAGCTGTTGCAAAATGGATTAAAACCCAACTCTTGGTGTCGATTTCAGATGTAACCATGAAGTCCTTCAGAAGAAGGCGGAAGAACTTCAAATACTCCTTTTCACATAATTCGGTATCATGCAAGAGATAGGCTGCCTCCTTACGAGACGTGTCATCAACCTGAAATTAACGAGCATTTCTTCATCACTGGAAGAAAGATGAAGGCCGGAAATTCTAGAAGACGCTTCATCGATGAATAAAACAAATTGAGGTTCTCAGATGTTAATTTCCAACACTGTGCCTATGAAAAATTCAATCATTGGCAATAAAACATTGTAAGCACACAATCAGTCTGAAAGGACTAACACTGCAGAACAAAAGGCGATTTATTCAAGGTAGAGTTAGTGGCTGAAAAGCAAAGAAAAAGAAAGTACTACTATTGACCAGGGAGAAATAAAGCAGACAAGGAAGGACAAGCCGTAAGCTCACCATCTTAAGCTTGACATCAAAGCCATGTTGATGTAAGAATAATTCCAAATCTTTGGTCGGATCTATTGGTTGTTGAGGCAATAAAGCGGGCTTGTTCATACTGCAAATTATCACCTCGCCATCCGGAACATCAACGTGCAGACATGTTATTCCCTAAAAAGCAAATGGTGATCAATACTATTCACCCAGACAGAAGCAACAGCAAGCTTGCAAAGTTAACACTTACCAATTTCATCTCAATTATCCGTTTATATTCAGAACTTCCCACAACTAGTTTCCTCCCAGAACCACACAGCTTGCTGAGCCTCTTGACCAGGAGACCATCGATAACCTCAGTAGAAGGGCTGATGGGGATGGGCATCTGCTCCTTCTTTATGAACACTATCAGACTCTGGAAAAATAAACACAGACAGGATCTAAAAAGCTTGTCAAATATAATGCAAGTGCCTAAATCATGAAATGAGGCAGGTTAATTTAGTAGCCCTGCATCAATCATAAAGTATAGTGTTGCTTAAGTCTTTGTACAATTCTCTCAGTGGTGCTCCCAAAGCGTTTATACATAAAGCTAGATGTTAGTATTTTGGAAATAACCCATAGTGTCATTCTTGGTAGGAGTACCATGCCAGGACTCATTCATCCCTAGCTAAGAAGATGTAACCACTCCGTAGAAATTTGTGCCTAGCAGTACCCACTTAGGTTCCAACCAGCACTAATTGATATTTTAAGGATCTATTAGCAGATGTCTGGCCATAAAGACACTGCACCATGGCACCAAAATAGAACATGGTAATCAGGAAAGACTCCAACCCAGAAAAATATATGATCGACCAGCTTGATTTGATTTTGAATTGAACGAATCAGTTCAATAACAAATAACAACTACTGAGTAGTAATGAGTTAATGTTACTCGTTACAGCAAGAATTGACAATAAAGACTGGTGAAACATTATTCTGTTCTAGTTGGCAACAAGAAGCGTAAGGAAATATAACAAAGGGACTAGTAAGAAAGAAAATAGGAGGGCTACTAACAAGCTGTGGCAAGCATGCCCATAAGTCCTGTGGAAAAAACAGACAGATATCAATCAGATGATCTTGGTCTCTTCTTTGATGACATTATGACAAAGAAAAACTAAGTAGCGTCCGCAACGAAAAAACAAGTACCTCCACTGAATCGTTGAGGTAACTCCCATCAAAACAGAAAATTGCGATCCCAGAGGGTGCTTGGTATAGCAGCATAGCCAATGCATCATTAACCTTAACTGACTGCATGGGATTCTTCAGACTGCGAATTATCACCTCGCAATCCGGAACCTTAACATACACACAGTTTATTGCCTGAAAAAGCAAATGGTGATCGATGATACAGTTCACCAGACAGAACCAACAAGAAAACTCACAGAGTTTTACTAACCAGTTTCTTTCGAATTATTCTTTCATATTCAGCATTTCCCACAACTAATTTCTTCTCGGAACCACACAGCTTGGTGAGCCTCGACAAATAGCCTCATTAACAAGGTCAATGGGGGTGGGCACCTTCTCATACTTTATGGATAGTTCCAGACTCTGGAAAATAAACATAGCAGGCATCTAAAAAGCTTGTCGAATATAATGAAAGCGTCTAAATCATGAAAGGAGGCAAAGGTATGAAGGTAGTTTAGTAGCCCTGCGTCTGCATAATTCATAAAGTATAGTGTTGCTTAAGTCTTTGTATGTACATTTCAGTGAATTTTGTAAAGCATTACTACTCTGTTCTGGTTGGCAACAAGGTAAGGAAATATGACAAAAATAATGGGAGGGTTACTGACAAGCGGTGGCAAGCATGTCCAGAAGTCCTGCAGATAAAATAGAGAGAAACTGATTAGAAGGTACTGAATTTTTCATTGATAACAGAGATAAAACAGTACCTTGACTGGATCTTTGAGGTAGCCCCCATCAAAAGAGAAAACAGTGATGCCAGAGGGTGCTTGGTACAGCAGTATAGCCGATGCATCATTCATCTTTCTTTCTTTTCTTAGGGATGATGCATCATTAATCATAATGTGTCCTGCCGAGAAAGCGATGGAAACTTAATCAAATGGGATTCCATGAACCCCCCTATCATTCATACGACGGAATGAATCCCCAACCGAAATCAGTAAAGCTGCTTACTTGTGACAATTTCTGGTCGATGTGTCGACGAATCTGACAGGGGGGAGGGGGCGGCGTCGAGGCTCTCTAGGGTTTCATTTCTTACTGTATTTCTTATCTCATGGCTCCAGATTTCTGAGAGAGAGAAGGGTGACTCACCTGCGCTGGAGGGCGTCGCCGAGGCCAAATACCGGCGGCGGTGTCGTCGTCGCTCCCCCTCGTGCGAGAGACTAGGGTGCACTTGCGTAGACACATGGGCCGTTCGTGTTTTTTGTTTGAGACATCATGGGCCGTGCTTCTAAGGCCGGTCTACGGTTCTGCTGACCGATTACCACGGCGAGAACAGCTCTCCTTCCTGCCGACCACATCGGTGATGACAGCTTTAACTTGTGGTCTGTTCCTGGCTTCCTACCAGACTGGATGAAAGCCTTGGTCATTCTGATGCTCGCCTTCGTTGAGGTATGGGAATGAATACTACATCGATCTGCCCCATACAGGTATAGGGATACCATGTAAAATTCTTGATACAAGCAAAGTTTCGTAGAATTTTGCTTTTTTCCTCTTTGCCGAGCAAATTGCGCCGATGGGTTCTTGCAGTATATAATTACATTCATTTCTTGGAAGTCATTAACAAAATGCGAAAACATAGCCCAATACGCCGTATCACTAACTCTTAGGCAAAATTTGGTTGTTGATTTTGTTGGATTAATTAGGACTGTGGTAAAGTAAGAAAAGGAGGCCTATGCTAATGTTGCGAAAGAATGGAGCGTAGTCCCAAACGATTTGTATAGAAAAATATCCATGATTCTACTATGTACTTATATTTTTTTCTGTAGTATTTATATTTTGGAAGGAAAACTGTGCGTCTCGCGCAAGGTAAAAATAAAGGCGTTTTTTTTCCTCCCACCAAAGCAAAGCGTGCTTCCGGCGGAAGCAAAACCATGCCTCTCGTAGAAGCAAAACCGTGCCTCTCACGGAAGGAAAAAAAAGTGTTTTTTTGTTTTCCAGAGGCACAACCATGGCTCCCGTGGAAGCAAAGGCGTGCCTCTCGTGAAAACAAATATGTGCTTCTCACGGAAGGGAAAAGAAAAAAAACACGTTTTTTCACGCAATTTTGGAAAAAAAAGTCAAAAGTTAAGAAAGACCAGTGAAAAACGAAAAAAATTTCAAAAAAAACATCTAAAAAGCAGAAAACGCGTGCAGAAAAATAAAAAAAGCAAAATCCAAAGGGAGCGCCCAAAGTGCAACACGTAGCAACGGATGAGAGCGCTCCTCAATTAGTTGCTCTCTTTCCTATTTGACGCATTCTGCGTCAAAATTGGCCGAGCTTCTCAGAGTCGCTCGGCTGGGCCAGGGCCCTTTTAGCCGTAAGCATAGGTATTGCCGTTGGCTTTCTATCGGTTTTGGGAACCTTCTAGCAGGTTCCTTAAACTGGTTTTTCTTTTTCCTGTTATTTTTTTGGCTGGTTTTCTTTCAGGTGTTTTATTTTTCTTTTTTTCTGTTTCTTTTCATTTTCATTTTCATTTTTTTTCTGTTTTATTTTCTTTTATTTTAGTGCTTTTTATTTTTCATAAATTCATGAATTTCAAAAAATGCTCACAAATTTTAAAAAAGTTTGTGTTCTAAAAAATGCTCGTAAATGTTTAGAAAAATATCGTTCTCAAAAAATGTTCACAAATTTGAAAAAATGTTCGTAAGTTTCATACAATGTCCAAATTTTTTAAGAAAATGTTCATAAAATTATACACGGTTTCAGAAGAATGTTCGCAATTTTGAAGAAATGTTTGTAAATTTGAAAACAATGGTCTCAAAATAAAAAAATGATCATATTTTAAAATAATCTTTGTATATTTGAAAAGTTGTTCGCCTTTTCGGAAAAAAGTTCTAATTGTTGAAACATTTCATTTTTTTTAAAGATGTTCTTTTAAAAAATATTTCAAAATTTAAGTTTTTTAAAAAAAATGCATTAGCTACAGTACCCTACAATATTGTTTTACGCAGCTACAGCATGTCCGTAGGAGTAGATAGTTCTTAAAGGAATGCGCTACTTAAGGGTCACCAAAGTTTGTTTGGTCTACTGGTTAGCATCGCGCGCTGGCGCGTGGCAGCAGTATGTCACGGGTCGACTCCCCTGTGCGTTTGCTCGACAATACGACGCAGAACACGACACATAAAAGGTCCCACAGATAAGGCTGGCTCCGAAGCTGAGCTCTTTTTTCCTTTTCTTTTTGCAAAATGAAGCCGAGCTTTAAGGCTGGACCGGCACGACCTTTTTAGGTCATTATAGGGCTCTTTTGACCTTTTAATATGAAAATTTAGGCTTTTAGAGATATTTTGACATTTTTTGTGTTGTTTGGGTCCTTTTTAACGCGGGCCGGCCTGACGCTGCGTCGTGCCTCCGCCCCTTTTACCTGGCGTGTCAGGTCGATCCGCGAGGCGCCTTCAGGCTGGCATAACACGAACCTTTATATTCCTTAAAAACACGACCTTTTATATGGCTGGGTCGTGTCAAGCCTTTATACGGATGGGTCGTGCCGCCCGTATGACCAAGTCTGCTCGGACGCATCGTTAGCGCCCCATACGTCCAGTGGACCCAAGCAAGGAGAGCCTTCCATCTCCCCTCACATAGTTTCGTTCCCTATCCCGCACCAAACGAGAAACCACACGAATCCTCTTCTCCCTCAACCCCTCACAGAATTGTCCTTCGGTGAGCTCCAGCCAGTTAGTCGTTGTCGTAGGTCCGAGGGGTGCATCGCTGCAAGGGGTAGGGGAGGGGTGCTTTCCCAAGGCTAAGGGGCGGATGATGCAGTGACAGCGACGCCTTCGACGATAGTGGCCACGCAAATGAAGGTAGTTGCTTCTAGAGACATGGTGGTTCTGCAAGCTAGCGACCGGTACGATAGAAGCATGATGCGAGCTATGACCCTTGTGCGCTCGTGCTTCAGTGTTTTATTATACGTATATGAACACAAATTGCATGGAAATTTAAATCATAGAAGAAGACATAGTTTCTACATAAGTCAACCAACAACTTCCTTTGGTGAACCAACCTATGGTTAGATGGTTAGGAGGATAGTGGTATCCCCAGCTCACCAAGATTCTCGCATTTTCTGGATTTATTTTAGGCTTCCGTCGATGTTCGTTCAGTTGGAGGAGACGTTCCCGTCGACTACGAGGCCCATGTGGTGACTTCGTAAAATCTCAAAATGTTATGCTGTCTGAGTCCCTTGAATGTACTCATATAGATAGGGTGTGCGCCTGTGCGTTCTTAAGGGTGAGTGTATGCTCGTGTATGTGAAGAACTTGAATGTATTGTGTAAAAAAACTCCCTTTGAAACCTTGATGTTTCCATAGGAGCCGAGACAAATTGCACTAGCTTTGTTCATGTGCTTTGTCAAACTAATCGCATGTCCTTCTGTAACGATCAAAGTTGTGAGTATGGTACCGAACTCTGTTTTTTCTCTGATCGGCATGGACAGAGTGACGCGGGGCATGTTCGTGCCGTGCAACATCCATTTATACGCATATCGTAAATAATAATTATAATCTTTATCTTGAACTTGGAAATGATTTTCGGGGTCAAGGCCGTCTGATTGGGCTTGCTAAAATCATTTACAAGTTCACCACCCGCGAACACCATCTGGACCCAATCTGGTCCAGGTGGCGTTCGCGGGTGGTTGGTTCCTCTGCTTGCGTGCACAGTGGCCGATAGTGGAGGTTGCGGTTGGTGAATCCCTCGGGAGCTCACGCTCGAGCTTCGGGAGGAGGCGTCTCACCGGTGCAACAGCTGCCGGGAAAGAAGTAGACCTGGTTCTACCTGTGTGCCTGCACGTCGCATGTGTCAAAAGACTTTGCTCGCCGGAATCGTGGCGCCGGCGACGGCTCGAGTACTAATATACCGCGCAAAGAGGGACGAGAGTGAGTTGGAACGCGTCATTCTCTGCCTAGTTCCTTTTTTCTTTTTCTTGCGCTGATTCTCGGGCTAGTTGGTGGTGGTTAATGCTGCAAAGCCAATCAAAACAATTAGCAGATCTTACAAATATGGAATGTATCCACTGCTTTCGAGAGGCCAATGTAGTAGCAGATAGCTTAGCAAAATTCTCTTTTGAAATTAGATTTTCAGATTTTTGGGAAAGTTCTATCCCTGACTTTGTTTCTCACCTTATTGTAAATGACTTGGCTATCATATGAGAAATAAAGTTTTAAGTTATAAAAAAAGCCTTTAATCCCCCCCCCTCCCCCACCCCACCCCAAAAAAAAATTGGAGGTTAATTAAACAATTCGCTAATGAGGCAACGGGACCATTCCGTAGTATGTACTGCCTGAACCACGTGTGTTCTTACGATTGTTCCACGGATCATAGATTTCTTCTTCCATGTAAAAAAAGACATTGTCAAGTACGTACAAAAAAATATATCTCGAGAAGTCTATGCTAAGGTTCCAGGAATGCGTAATACTGATGTACATTGACTGGTCGCTGCTACGTGGAGATTATGGGGTCTGCATGAGCAACAAAATTTGAAGAGCGTAAATGTAAGTATAAAGGCAAATATGAAGTGATTCAGAATCCTAAAATAAATACGCGGGACTAACAAAAAAATACATGAAGCGGGGATAGCTCAGTTGGGAGAGCGTCAGACTGAAGATCTGAAGGTCGCGTGTTCGATCCACGCTCACCGCATAGTCTTTTTTCTGCCTCCCTTATCTCGTCATTTGCAGGTTTTTCTTTCCATGGTCACATTTGGTTTTTGCCATTTGGTTTTTTTTTTCTTATCTTCTTTCCATATTATTTGCTGGATTTTCAAATATAGTTGGAATAATTATTCACATATCTCAACAATTCAACCATTCTCCACCGTCTTGTGTGAGGTTTGATTCAACATACATAAGAAATATTGTCATTTTTTAAGTCAGCAAGATGGTTTAACTTCAGCATGATATTGGTGTAACTTGATCTAATCTTGAGGAAATATTGACTAGGATGCTTGCGTTACAAAATTAGGTGAAATACACTAACCGATAATAACCCCAACCCCCCAAGCCACACAATATTTTTTTAATTTTATTCACTTAATTTTCAAAGATATTATGTTTGAGGATGTATTCAAACAATACTTCCAAACACCTCAATCGTCATTAAACATGAGAGTCGTTACAGTTTGGACTCAAGATACATCATAAATTTTAGACTGTCAAAGTAAATATCCTTGTTTTGATCCATGCCCACATGTTGCTTTTGTCATTGTTAACAATGGTTTCTTCAATTTAATCTCATATTCTCAAATATCATGTTTGAAGATATATCCAAATATTTTCAAACACTTCAATCTCAAATATCATGTTTGACGGGGTGGTCCCACCAACCAGCCACTCTGGCCCCCTCCGAACCATTTTTAAGTGAAGGCGTGTTCCTTGTTTACGTCTTCGACGTCAGCCCATGGAGATTCCAGAAAATCCATTTTAAAGCTATTTTGATCCAGTTTGACCACAACTTTGACTATCCATTGCTCCTAAACTACAAGTCCAAATAAGCTGATTCTTTTTGCATTATTTTTCTTGTGAGCTCCTTTATTTTCTGGTATAGTTTCACACTTTTCTTTGTTGTCTAAAATTTCTAGACAGAGAATTTGCTTGATGTGGTTATTTATTTTGCTTGTTAATATTGTTTTCCGGAGTGTTAGCAATGTTTGATGAAGACTAGGAGTATTTGCAACACTCGCTTGGAGCAAGGCAAGCCACAACCTCCACTTGCATAATTGCAATGCAATTCCATGGTTTAATATAATAAAACTTGATTTATTTTGAATTACTTGATGATGATTTATTCATGGCAATCTTGGAGGAATTATTAGAATTATCTACTGCCATGTTATTGCTTGGATTTTCTTGTGACTAGTAGTTTATAAGTTGGATATTGGCATGTTACCATCGGTTAGTAGTGTCATTAACTATATTTTCATATGATCATATTTGATATTATTGCTTATGGAGTAAGTGGAAATGATATGATTACATTATTCATTGGATTATTGGTTGGATATTGCTATGACTTGGATCACATGTTGATAAGTGACATTAGAGTAATAATTTTGCCAGAGATACATTGGGGATAAATTCTGTCATTCGTGGTGGTCTAGCGTCTATCACGGTTCATAAGTCTCATACATTTCAATAAGAATTGTACGTTGATTTATCAAAAAAATATGAGTTATATGTCACAAAAACTATACCATTTAAAACTTGTTTAGAATGTGAATCTAACGTTTTGTTTTTGTGACATATAACTAATATTTCGTTGCATAAATTAACTTTCAATGTTTATATTGAAATATGTGTGAGACTTACAAATCATGACGGACTAGTAAAGATTATGAGGATGTTCCCACACCCGGATACTTTCCCGCTCGATTGACCAGAAATCCTACAATACTTTGTATGTACCCATGATGGGACACCTTACACCCGCCCAAACGCTGGCTTGAGGGCATCTCCAATGGCGACCAGCAAATTTCCTCCCGTATCCGTCCATGGACATGGATGTGGGAGGCCGCCATCCAAGCGTAGTCGCATACATTGCAAACACTTTTTCAATAAACCGAATGAAATTCATGCAAACATGGGTGGATTTCATATAAACATGACTGATTTCATACAAACCTGACGAAAACGGTTACATTTTGGACATATTTTTAACTAAAAAAGATAAAACCATGTGCCCGTACAGTCGCGCGGAGCTCCACTCCCACGACATGGAAACACTACACTAGTCTACGGTCGGACACGGCGGATCCCTTTGTCTTCCTCATGTCCGGTAGCCCGCTCCCCGGACTGCCGGGAGCCCCGGAGGTATATTCTTCCCTCGTATCTTCTCTATGTCCGGTTGCGCCGCTCATCGGAGTGGCAAAAGAAAGTGCTTCAGCTGGAGGGGAAGGGGAGCCCCGCTTTCGTGGAGCCCAGGCTGGGTCGATGATGGTCTGAGATAAAGAACAACCGGACAGGTCACCGGCTATACAAGCCGGCGACACGCCAGCGGTGGCCTTCCTGGGACCCAAGCGGCGGCGGCCTCTCGTGTTCTACTTTCCCTTGATGTTGGCGGTGGACACGGACGTGTCATCCACCGACTCATCTATCTCTGTGTAGCCGGCTTCTTTCTCTGCCAGCAGGGCGCGGCTGCACGCGCGTTGCGTAGGCACGAGAGGCATGGTACGACGCGGCGTCGCCATGGCTGCGACGATGCACGTGCCATCCTGGAGCAAATGACCGCCCCCTCGTGAGCTGGCTTGGAGCGGCGAGGTGGTGAACCACGCGCCGTCTTGGGATGGCAACTTGCTCCGTCAGGCCAGGCGAGGGAGGTGGAGCAGCGAGCTGCCTCACTTGTATTCAGTGGGCTTGGCGGGACACCGAGCTGGCTGAGAACTGCTCTTCCTGCTCATCGGATGCCATCGAAAGGGTGGAGAAAGTTGTGGAAGGATGAGATGGGGAGCGGCGGAGTGGTGCAATTCTTGCCCGGCGTCTGGCCTTGTTTAAATAGAGGGCAGATGGGAGGAGCTTGCCCGGTGTTACATTTAATGTCGGTCCGCTTGTGAACGAACGTGTGGCCGGAGTAGGTTCCTCGGCTTTCACACGGGTTTAATGGAGGTGTTTGAATGCGGCGAAGAGGTGTGTTCAGTCAGACGTGCAGCAGGCGGCGCCCCACTTCAATATGTGGAGCGGCGCGCTCTATAGTGGCATGAATGCAGGCAGTTGGCGCCGGGCGGGAAGCGCGCAGGATGGGAAAGGGGTTTTGGGTGGGTCAGGGCGGTCAGAAGCGGGCGTAGGAGCGGTCCGGATTCCCGCAAAGCCCCCCCCCCCCAACACACCCCATGTTTGTCTCCAATTTGCAGGAGAAAGTATACATCTGGACCGCGCCTCGTACCGATACAGGACCATGTTGGATGGCTTTCACTGTCCGGATAGATGCGGGAGGTTTGATGGTCGGTGATGGAGATGCCTTGACCAAGGAAGGCACCGAGAGACCCCTCACGAGTCAACGATCATTGACCACGATGTGGTAAAGTTGATCTAATCTATCTGAAACATTAATTTGTAGTGATATCTACTCTATCTCAAACATTAATCAGTAGTGATATCGCACTAAATAAACAGAAGAATTTTGTAGTCTATACCTACATGCATGCAGCAGCCCATCACACACATATAGACTGGCATGTGGACCCAATTACCGCAACTCTCCAGCATGCAGATACACAAAAAATACTCGTCTCCTCTAACAATTACACCCGAAGCCTATCTAAAAGGTAGCAAATAAATGTCATTAATTAGCATCTATACAAAAGCATACCGGAGAGAGCATCCACAGGACAGGAGGACTCGATGCCGATAAGAGAGGACTCAATATATAGTTGACACAACTAGACCAGTCGGTTACCCATAGTATAGTAGTCTTCACTCCTCTGGTTAGTGAACATCCACTGCCAATGGCAAGCGTTCCGCCCTGGCTCCGATGATGACGCCGCCTCCTAGATCCATTGGGTTGGCGACCATCGGCAGCAAGGGCAAACCAGCCATTCTTGGCCTCAATGATGACCCCGAGGCAGGTGTTACGGAGGGGCAACTCTTCTAGATCTATGACCAGGTCGCGCCCGTGGCTTCCTTGCGCATCTGCCACAAAGTTGCTTACAAGTCGTGTGGCTACGACTACATCGATTTCCACCCCAAGAGGACGGTGAGTGTCTTGGTCTTTTTTACTTGTTCATTTTGGTTTGATCTGCTACCTTTAGCATGCATGCTCACGGAGATATAATGCTTTAGGTATGTTGGGATCTAATAGATCAGATCTCATCATCCTTCTGTGAGTGGAACTTGAAGTAGCCATAGCCATGGGACCTGATAGCAACGTCATGGTAGACGCCGAGGGACTCCACAGATGTGACCTAATAGGAGATGGAGGAGAGGTGCCCCTCTGCGACGCCTGCCTCAAGGCCACCCACATATAGGGAAGCTGTTGTGGCAGCTATCAGCTCTACTACAAGTCCATGAGTGCATCACCTTCACAATAAGCCACTACATTCCCATCCAAGTTATGTAATATATCTTGTTTTGAGAAAAAAATACTAGATCTCTTGCTGAATTCGTCTGTTATGCATGCCTGTTTATGCTTTATTGGGCAGATCTACAAAATAATGAAGAGTGTGCGGTTCTGGAACAAGGTGTTGTTGCTTTGATGCGAGAAGCATTGGCACATCATGTTGGTGGGCGCGCGAAGCCAAGAAATCTTGTGTTGAGGATCGAGGCGAGTAACGCTGGAGAAAATGAGGAACAAGAAGTGGGTGAAGGTGAACCAATGGAGAAAGACTGGACGAGGAACGACGCAATGGAGTTTTCTGAATGATGATGCTAGTGATCGAAAACATTTTGCTTGGGATGATTGTGAACCCCAAGTCAACTTGCAGTAGATTTGGATCCATTAGCTTTTGTTGTTAGCAGTTGAAACCAGTTTTAGGCTATGTTCTTGCACCGGGATGTTTTGTGTGCATTTGTTGTTTCGTTATCTCTTGATAGTGGAACCCAATCCATTTTCTAGGATCATATGGAAAAAAAGGTCATCGCCACAACCAGAAAAGTTTTGATATGCTGGGATGGCCGCATTGCAATTTCTACTTTTTTGTGAGTGAAAGAGCTTTATTGCTTACTTAATCAAGCATACAATCACAATGCAATGTGTTCATTAGGAGTAGTGGGGTAAAATTAAGCCATAAACATCTCTTCCTAACCTTGGTCACCAGTTTAGCACATAGATGAGCTGCCATACTAGCATCTTGTCCAACAAAGCACAGAACTCTCAAAATGCACACTCAGTTCTTCAATCCGCAAGGCTCCAGCAATCTCTCCATGATCAAAGCCGCATGACTCCCATAGCTTGATGGTAGCTTGTGCATCACTCTAAATCATTACTCTGCAGAACCCCCTCTCAAGAGGCATGTGCACTCCATTGCAAATCACTACAGCTTCCGTCGCCATTGGACTAGCAGCAAAATCATACCAAAGGGCCTGTGCATGAATAAGAGTACATGGGCTATCACGGATCATCACACCTGTGGTTCCATGGTTGGAATTATCATCATATGAGGCATCCAGACTAATGGATGAAGTCTTGGTCATCAATCTATGTGGTTGATTTTGATCCTTGATATGTCATCTTCTGAAAGGTTCTGAAAGAGTTAATTTCCTTCTGAAAGATGTTCGGTGCTTCGTTTAGATTTGGGAGGTTTTGCTCATATTTCCTTGGATATGAGACCAATGCATGATGGATTCATTCGAGTTGCTTAACTGATTTCCCTTTAAAGAATTCCTTTCAAATTCGAGTCGCTGAATCAGTTGTACATGTAGAACTAACTAAAATGGTAGGTAAATGGTGACCAAAGACCTTACCTTACTTTACTCCTGAAAGAACTCATGAAAAAGTGTTGAAGTTTTTTGGAAAGGAACACGCCTGCTTGTCTTATGTGGGGTACCAATCAATTGGTTACTGATGAAGTTTTCATGGATATTACCAAACTAATTTCATGTTGATAAAAAATGTGTTGCTTCTTCTGTCAGAACTACTACAGATGCATGTGGTCGCTGCGAGATAGCATGACAACAGATGAGCAGCTGCTGGTGCTACAGATGCACACGCATTGGGGCAACCGGTGCTACTAACTTGTTGAATATATATATATACTTTCCTTCCAAGAACAATATGTTCATGCTCAATAAGAATTTCTCTGTCATTTGACCTTCTGGTGCAGACTATGCTCCTAGACAACAGGCTATAGCCAGAGTTGAACAGTGGCACAGTTACACAACAATCCGTCAAAGCTAAGCTCAGTTCCTGAGACAAAATGTCAAGTTTCTCTTCTTTGTAGGTATAGACAGATATGCCTCCTGTTAAAAAGAAATATCTCACTTGTTCATAGATTAGATTCAAATTTGTGGAGGATAATTTAGATTTTTCTGGTGCTGTTATTGTTGATATTGTAGGTTTTGTTATTGATAGAATAGGCACAGAGGCATAACCCCGACCCCGCCCCGGCTCACACCCAACTAAATCACTACCTGTCAATTAATCAACGTTATCGGCTCATTGGCTCTAAAAGCCCTTCCTCGAAGCGCCTTATCGATGATTCCTTGAACTGAAACCTTCCCGCCATTGAAGATCACATCATTGTGGTGCCACTGGATGCACCAGAACATAGAGGTGATAGCTGTCCACATGTCTCTTGTATCCCTCCATCAGGTAGCTCCTCGTCGATCGTGGTCAGGCATCCACTTTTGCTGGCATTCGTGGAGGATGGAATGCCGGACCTCCCATGTGACCATAAATCCAAGCAGTAAACGGGACAGCGTCTCCGACATCTGGTTGCAGATCGGGAAGCGGACCGGATGCGGCAGCCCACGGTGCTGAAGCCTATCTGTTGTCCAGCATCTATTACAGGCAGCTAGCCACGCAAAGAATCCACAGCTCTTAGGAGCACGGGATCTCAAACCTGACTCGCGGTCTGCACTGCAGTGCGAAGAATGCCGCGGATGGCCACTATTCAGTGCGGTCACCAACAGGTCTTTCTGAAGTTGTCACTATTGCTAAATATGAGGTGTCATATCAAGGAACCAGCAAATATTTCTCTGAATCTGCGGTTTAGCCAGAAGGAGAGACTGCAACTTTCCTCCTGCTCTGCCTCTGGGATAAATGGAAACACCGGCATGGTGCGGTCCATCCAGCGTTACCTGCTCAGCTGCTGCGGGGTGACAGTCATCTGCAGCCAGCAGTTCGAGCCTCACTCGGAAGTCAGAAACCCCCACTTATCCGCTATCTGGAGGACTCGCCTTGCTTGAGTGTATTTCTGTCCCCAAATTTCTGCAACATTATACAACCTTTGAATATACCCACTGTTTCTTAGGCATCATGGTCTAGAGGCACCTGGCCAACGATTGCAAGGAAGTCGCGGTGCTTAACGCAGCATGCTGAGGGAAGTGAACTGATCAATGCTTTGGCTGATGCATCCGCCGTGTCTTCGATAATTGGCATCCGAACAGTAACTGTGCTCAAAAAGGGTAGAAGATTAGGCTGAGATCAGGCAACCTCTGCTGAATCTGTCTTTCACAGCATAATTTGTGCTGAGATCAGCCTGAAATCGCTGCAGTGTAATATGATAAGGTATCAGGCATTCGAACTGCACAGAAAAAGCAAGAGAAGGACAATAGAGAGGCTAAAAACTACTCCCTCCGTTCCAAAATAGATGACTCAACTTTGTACTAACTTTATACTAAAGTTAGTATAAAGTTGGGTCATCTATTTTAGAACGGAGGGAGTAGTATTTAGACTAACCAAACTAACCCCACGGTTTCGGACTGCTAACCATGTGGTCTGCAGATTTACACCCGTCTGATCTCTCAGAGTTGCTAAACATCAAATCCGAGGTTTTGTAGTTACTGGAGCAATGTTTATTTGATTCTGCAAAACAGAGTAACAACTAACAGACTCATCGTAAGGCAGATGGCTACAGAAGAACAGGTAATGGTTCTCTAAATTAGTATATATATGTTACTGAAGATTTGACTCAACAGGAACTTTTAAGAACTTCACATATAATTACTAGTAAGAGGGAGTAGAGCAGTTCACTGGATATGCAAGGTTTTAGCTTCACATTATTCAGCGGAACACACATTGATAATAGAAGTTATCTGCAGAAAACAGTATATAACCAATCAATGCAACAAAAGTAGTCTAGCCTTAATTAATAAAGCCAGCAAATAAGCAGTGAATATGAAAGGACATAAGTTAGACCAACAAAAGGTCGCTAAAGTGATAGCCTGAACATCAATACAATTATATTAAAAAGCACCAGCTAAAAAAAATTATACTATCCCTGACATGCTTATTTACTGGAAAAAATAAGTCTATTATTATTCTGCTAAACATGTCCCTGAAATGATTACTTTTACTCCACAACTGAGTGATCAGCATACTGCAAATTACATTATCTATTTGATACTGGTAGAGGCAAGGCAACTATTCTTATTAGTCCAAGGAAGCAGGAGTAGGGCCTTTGATTTTGCAAAATCTTGAAAACCTGCTAGAAAAAGCAATCAGGTTTAGAGAGAGACAAAGATCCCACAGATGAGGACTACTGTTTTCAATTTCATTGGTTGTAAAAGACTTCAAATCAGGGATACTAGTGCCTCAAACTGTTGAAACTGGAATATACTTAATTACAGAATAAGATATTAGTGCTGAGCAAGAAATTGTTCAAGGCCTATTAGAAGATTTTGATCGTTTTCCGATACAGAATATTAACCAATTAGGATTACGAATCATCAACACTGACATTTCTCAGCCTTTTCAGATAGCAAGATCACATTACATGACGCACACATATGCAAACTTCTACGAATCCTAGCTAGAGATATCAGGTAAACCTTAGAAATGCAAACACCTACTTAGAATCAAAGAACCATCAATGCAGATTGTATCAGAACATAAGATTCTAATAGAGATAGCATGTACATGCCAAAATAGAACACACTAAAGTGTCTCGTACAGCTCTACTTGTTGCACATCAAAAGGCATAGTCAACATGCTACAACCCATACCAACATGTCCACAAGGGAAACATGGAGCCAGAGACAGTGCTAGATATGGAAACGAGTACAGATCAAACTGAAAACTGAAGTAGGCATTTTCCATGACAATAATATCGCTACTTGAATCTTTGTGACTCTTGACAACACAACGGAGCACCTCACCGACGACTGCCCAACTTTTAATCAGCAGAATATTCAGCAATTTGGAGTTGCCAGCCGTATTGCTCCATCCAGTGGTAGGCGGGTCAACAATGGCACATATGGGAAAAAAGACCTAAACTTCTTGTAGTTAGGCTCAATGTGATACACAACTGTGCTTTCATGATGATCCAGATCGTATGCAATCAGTTCATTGCTCCAATGAGCTATAAAGAAGATCATATTGATGTGTGGGTGTACTCCAATGACTTCCAGGTCGAAGCCAAGCTGAAACATCTTCTTTGGAGCTACTACATTTGAAAGCTTGTGCAGCAATTTCCAATGCACGGATTTGCCATCGAGGTGAATCACATCCCGCTGATAAAAATCGACACCAGGAACGTAAACTGATACAGTCGAAAATGCATTTGTTCCAGATCCTTGTAGACCGCCGGCGTCGATATAAAATAGCTGTCCAGCAGACTTTCCGATGAAACCCGAGAAACTCGAATTTTCGGGTGTTGGCGGCCGGATGATTGTCCATTTCAGCCCTTCCGCATCAACCATTGCAATCCCAAACATGCACATGAGCAAGTGCAGACACCCCTTGCGAAAAACTCCTGGCTGAAAGCCGCACAAGCTAACTTTGACGTGCCATTGGGGTTTCATTGCTACCCACGCACCAGTCTTTGAGGAGTAAATCCTCACCCCTCTCACAACCCAATCCTGGGTCGGCGACTCCAGCACAAACTCGAAGACGTGAGATTCTTCAGTTGACACAATGCTGTCGAAACCCAAGTAAGAGACGCAGCGGCGACCATCGTAGCCAGAGTGAGGCAGCAGACTGTACTCACTGGTAGCTGGGTTGGAGACCATGTAGCGAAAATTTCCGGCGGGGGCGCCCGTGCGAAAGCGGCTAAGAAACAATCCATCGCGTGAGTCCTCAACGGAGAAGAAGCGGTCCGTGCAGCCGGGCGGCAGTGGCAGGCGCGGGTGGGTCGGGGGGATGTGGGACCAAGGGGAGGCGGACAGGTCGGTGTAGCTGACGGCGTGGCCGCGGCGCTCGGCGGATTCGGCCGTGGCCCCGCCGGTGGTGTGGTAGAAGAAGCCGGCCAGGGACTGCACAACCTTCTTCCGGTTGGCGGGGTCGGCGATGAGGTCGCGCCAGGCCGGGCAGACGCGCTTGCAGATGCAGAGTGATTTGTAGGGCACCCGACCGAGGATCTCCACGATTAGGTCGGGGGTGAGCCTGGACATCGGCTCCTCCATGCCGGGGTGCCCTCCACGAGCGCCAGCTACGGTTCTTGGTAGGAAATGTGGCTGGAATAGGTAGGTTGCGGCGGCGGAGATGGATGGCGGCGGCGGCGGCGGAGTAGGTTAGTGGGGAATGAGCAGGGTGGTCATGGGGAGGAGGAGGAGGAGGTACTGGGGGCGCCGTATTGTCTACCTGCTCTCTATTGTAGAGCATAATTGGTTTGATGCCAAAAATTGGCGATGCCATGAAAGAAAGGCGAACCTTAAATGGCTAAATGTGGCCATGCAAGCTAGGTGGTCATGGCTGCAACGGGTGGACTTGAGCAGACTTTGGAGTGAATTCACAATAAAGGTTCCAGCGGAGGCACTCTGTTTGTTCCAGGCTGCTACCAAGTGCGAGGCACATTGTGGACGGAACACCCTCTTTTGGGAGGACCGTTGGATTAATGGGATGAGGGTGCAGGAGATTGCACCAACTATATATGGCATGATCCCCCGACGTATGAGACTCACGAAGCATGTGGCACCGGCCATTGAGGATGGTTCGTGGGCTATGGATGTCGGCCCGGAGCTGGATGAACATGCCTTGAGGGAATTTTTAACCCTATGGCTGTGTGTGCACACGTGGGAGCCGAAGGTGGATGTACCGGACAAGGTTGCATGGTCCTGGGAGACGAACGGTCGCTATTCAGTGAGGTCGGCTTATGCGGCTAAGTTTTGGGGCCGTGAGGTGGCACCAATGGCGGAGCTTACTTGGACATCCAGGGGTCCCTCTAACTGCAAGTTCTTCACTTGGCTAGCACTACGAGATCGGTGCTGGACCTCGGATCGACTTGCACGAAGAGGGTTGCCACATCAAGACGCATGCCCTCTTTGCGACCAGGAGGAGGAAACGATCAACCATGTGCTACTAACATGCGTGTTCTCTCGTGCTGTATGGGCTGTTATCTGTGAGGCTTTGGGCAAGATGCAATGGACACCGACGGCCCAAGACACGCTGGATGCTTGGCTGCGGGACAAGGAAGGACCGAATAATCTACGGCGCAAGGATCTGCATACTATCTTCATTCTCACTATTTGGGAGTTGTGGAAGCATCGCAATGCTGCTGTGTTTGAAGGGGCGCCCCCCTTCATGAATGTGCTTATAGCTAGGATCAAGTCAGAAGGGAAGATATGGTCGTTGGCCGGCAAATTCAAAGGGGATGTTGAACCCTTCTTTGATAGTTTAGAAAGGTGGGCGCGTAGGGAAGGATAAGTGTAACGGAAACCTTGTAAAACATGGTGGAGGCATTCTTTGCCTTTCTTCTTTAATATATAATATGCACGCTCGTGCATATTCGGAAAAAAAATGAAAGAAAGGCGATCTTGCCTTCATCCGTTAGGGCTAGGTGAGAAAAACCTTATTTCATTTTCAGAAAGCCACCGACGTCTTATCTTTCTGAGTAGTATACAAGCCTGAACAAAAATCGAATAAACATCTAAAAACAGAGCCTTCCCATTGGCAATGGCCAAGGTCCACCACGCTGCCATGGCCCTAAGGCCATCGGAGACGAAGCAGACCAACGACGGCCCAATAGGAGGCAGAGGAACCCTAAGCTTTACTTAGGGGAGGAGTCGTTGAGCGATAAGTCAATTGCTCGATAGCAGAGTATCGGTTGGTTACCAAGTTGTTTTGCCTATCTCACATAAAGTTACCAATATTTGGCAAGTTTTGGTATTGCCAATATTTGATTGGCATTGTCAAATATTGATGGCAAACTAGTAATATTCTGATTTCTTATTAAATTTTTTGCATTTGGTATTCATCGTTGGTTTGAAATTGGTTTGAAATTTTGATTACTGTCAATCGATTTTACACGAGAGCTATATTGTGCGCACGTCACAAACTTAGGCCACATGTGGTGCTTTGATGCTAAAACTTTCTTCACGCTCTGCCTCTAGGACATACGGAAAAGCGGCTTGAGCCTCACTCAAAGCCCCACTCAAAGCCCCACTTATTCGCTGACCGGCGGATTCACCTTGCTTGGGTGTATTTAGAGCAACTTCAATGGGGCGATTCATTTTGTCCGCCCGCGTCCGTTTGGGTCGGCGCGGACAAAAGTGGCGGCCCAATGCGCCAACCCAAATAGACGTGCGTCCGTTTTTTGTCCGTGGGCGACCCATTTCAGGTCCAATTTTGAGCCGGATTTGCGTCGACACGGACACGAGACGGACGCGCACGCGCCTACTCCTCTCCCCGGGCCCGCCGGTCGGTGGCAGCCACCAACATTCCCCCCATTTTCTTCAAAAACGCTCCCGCCCGCGCACGCCCCTCCCCCCAACCAGCCATGGAGGACGCCATCGACCTCGACACCGCTGTCGGCCTCGCCTCCCTCGCCTCGTCCGGCACCGTCGCCCCCTCCGGAAAAGGCAAGTCTCGTGCCCCGCGCAAGACCCCGCCGCGACCAAGCCGAAGAAGGCGCTGACCCCCGAACAACGGGCAAGGGAGTCGGCCAAAAGGAAGGGCCGGAGGCACGCCGCGGACGCGAGGGATGAGGCCGTCGCGCAGGCCGCCGCCGTCGCCGCCGCACAGGAGTTCACCAATGTCCGCGTCACCGCGGCAACGAGGGAGGCGCTCTACATGCTAGAGGTAAACCCTAGCCAGCACAGCGTCCTCCAAGCCGCCGTCGCCGCGGCCAGCACCGGCTCGTCGGCGTTTCCTGAGATGGTGCTGCCCGACTCACCCCGCGCGTCGGTTTGCAACCCGGTCCCCGGCTTCCACGTCTACCCGCAGGCCTCCCGCCTCTCCGGGGAGTGCTCACTCGACGTGAGCGTGGTAGCGCCTTCCACGCCCGCGCCCGCGCCCATCGACCTCAACGCCACCCCGGTGGTCGGTGGCTCGTCGTCCGGCGGCACGAGGAAACGTGCGCGACAGACGCCGGCCGGCGGGCTCCCGGACGCCCGTAACCTGTTTGAGGAAATGTCGACCGTCGTCGACGAGGACTACATGCAAAACCTCATCTTCGAGGGTGGTGCGCCGGGCGCTGGCTATGATCCCGACGAGACACAAAGCCAGGACGGCCGCGGGGCGTTCACGTCGGCCGCTGGCTATGATCTCGAGCAGGCAGCCTTCATGCCTGATCAGGTCGGCATCGACCTGGACAACTTCCCCCTCGACCACGAGTTTCCGGAGGACTATGGGCTAGAGGAAGAGGACGAGTGCGACATCGAAGTGGAGCCTTTGTTCGAGGATGAGCTCGCCAACCAAACCGCCGGTCCTAAGCCGAAGCGCAAGAGCAAGCGCACGAAGGCGTACACAGCTGCCGAGGACAAACTTCTTTGCGGGTGTTGGCGAGACATTGGACAAGATCCAAAGACGGGTGCCAAGCAAAAGCTTTCGACCTTTTGGACTCGTGTGCACCGCGAGTTTCATAAGCGCAAGAAGTTTCCACCTTACCAATTTGTGAGCACGCGCGGGTGGGTCTCCATTTCCAAGCGGTGGAGGGTGATCCAACAAGAGTGCAACAAGTTTTGCGCCATCCTTGAAAGCGTCAAGGACCGCCCCGTGAGCGGCATCGGCGTGCAAGACATGGTATGATAGCAAGCAAGCCACCCTCTTTTGTGCCATCAAGATCATTCTTTTACGTCTTCATTTGCTATCACTTTCCCATATGCTTGCACGAAAACATTTTGTAGGCTTTTCAAGCTTTGAAGGCATTCAAGGTTCAACACAATGGCAAGTGCTTCAACCTCTCCCATTGCTATCGGGTCATCAAGGACGAAGAGAAGTTTAAGGCACAATATGCCACGCTCAAGGCACGTGGGTGGAAGGGCGCCGTGGAGGATGTTGGGGAGGGCGAGCCGGCACGGCCGCGGGGGAAGACAAACTCCAAGAAGGAGGACGGCATGATGAATAAGAAGGACTCAAGGGAGGAGGAGCGCCGGCGTTTCAAGGCGGAGCAAATGGATGCTTTCATGGAGATCCAAAGAAAGAGGCTTGATCTTGATGCCGAGAAGCAAGCCAAAATGTTCGAGCTCGAGGCGGAGAAGCAAGCCAAGATGCTAGAGATCGAGGCCGCCAACGCCAAGACAAAGGCGAAAGAAGTGGCTCTTGCAAGCATGATGTAGTCCCTATTATTTTAAAAAAATAATTTATATTTAGGAACGAAGGGAGTAATAGCCATTATTTATAAATAATTAGTGCAGAACTACCAAAATTCTATCCAAGGAGTAAGGATATAAGCGTAGGTAAGAGGGAGTGGAACAGTTCAATGGGTATGCAAGGTTTTAGTAGGCGATACACTTCACATTATTCAACAGAATACGCATCGATAATAGAAGTTATCTGTGAAAAGCAGTATATAACTAATCCATGCAACAAAAGTAGTCTAGCCTTAATGACTTAAGGCGGGATGCAGGAAATAAGCAATGAGTATGAAAGGACATAGGTTAGACCAGCAAAAGGCGAAAATGTGTTTCTGAGCCCAGTCTCAGATGCTCTCGATATCTCCGACGTCCGCACATCTTAGGATTGGTGACCTCTCGTGTATATCTCGCTGTATCTCCATCATATGCAAGATGTAATAGGAATTAATGCATGGCGTTTATGATGGGTAGCTGCCGTTTCTCTCGCGACGGCTCAGGCCAATTACTGATGGCCCGTTCAATATCCTGGTCCAAACCGAGCCAGCAAAGTCCAACGAAGGCCCTAACGGCCAGCCAACAGCTTGTCCATATCCACACAAAACGCTCAATAGATGCTCAAAATAAAAAAACACTCAATTATCGACAAAAAAAACACAAACCGCTCAAGGCCATTCACCGATCCCTTTCTTCTCCCCTTTGCGCCGCCAGCTTCGATCCCCGACCATGTCGGCTTTTAGGTCTCTTCCTCCACTGCCCGGAATCAGGAGCTTCTTCCCCTAATCCCAAGGCCATTCTGCAGCCATGACCTGGTGTTCTCCATTGCCTGCAATGGACAGAAGCCCGGTTACAGGTTCTACATGTGCATCAACTATGTCTCTAATCTTTCTAGTAGGACGTTTTATCTTACCCCGCTCATTTCTTATCTGTTCTTCGTGCATGGCTTTGTCTCCATCTCCTAGTCCTAGGAGTGTTCTTTCTTGGAGTTTCAAGTCTCAAGATGGGTATGCAGCAGCTGGCCAACTTGCTCAGCAGGCTCCTCTGCCGGTGCCTAATGCCTATCAGCCGCCGGTCCAAGCATCTGCAGTTAATCAGGTGGACAAGCTGCACGCGCGGAGGCTACAACCATTTATGCCATCCCTCATAGAGCTCAAATACTTGCAATTTTTTTGCTGCGCCGTTACCTGACGTACGCTCAGATTAGAATAAACGTTCGTGAGCCACGGATCAGAGTCATACCATTCGCCCATCGTTCGAAAAGTGCTACCGCACTACGAAAAAGGCCCACCCCGCGCCACTGTTCCCTATTGTATACTCCCCGTATTCGCTTTTCCACTGCACGAACCCTGTCTTGTCACAGACATATTCTCGAATCCCCATACAACATTGTACGCCTAGGATATCAGGTGCAGGCGAGCACGGGCACCAAAACGCCCCTCTCAGCAAAAGGTCTGTAAAGTGATGGGAAGTGCATGGATGAACCCAGGTACATATAAATTCACTTTGAAAAACACATTTCTAAATGCTAAAAAAATCTGAAAAAGGTTGCATGATACGTCTTCTTGTTCTATGTGCATGCATAAAGATTCACGAAAAAAACTAACATTTTTTGTGGCCAGTGCAAAAAAGGCAAAAAATTATATCATGGAACGCTATTTAGAAGCACCGAAATTTGTCTTTTTTGCGAAGACTTTTGCGAAGACAAAACAAGAAGACATTTTTCACAAAACTTTGCGCCATGCACACACATTTGTGAACATGTATCCATGAAATTTTCTTTTGATTTTTTTTAGATTTTAAAACATGCTCAAAATGCATTTTTTAATATGCGTGCAGATGCCCCTGCGTTCAGATCGTGCCCACTCATAAAGTGATAGACTAAACATCAATACAATTACATTAACTCTAGCTAAAAATGCATGTGCTAAGCGCTAAACTTAACAAAAACCGGGTCAAAAAGTTTCATACTATCCCTGACATGCTTATCTACTGGAAAAAATAAGTATCATTATTCTGCTAACTATGTCCCTGTAATGATTAATTTTACTCTACAACGGAGTGATGGGCATACTGCAAATTACACCATCTGTCGGATACTAGTAGAGGCAAGGTAACTACTCTTATTATCCCAAGAAGTAGAACTAGGACCTTTCATTTTTCACACAAAATCTTAAAACCCTTCTAGAAAAAGCAATTAGGATACGTTTAAAATTTCATCCGAACCAGCGTTCGTCTGCGTTGGAACATTCTAATACTAGGTAGAAAGTGCGGCTTGCCGCACCCGACAGCGGTGCTGCCGGATACAATTATAGCTGATCCAATAATACAATCATTGAATTATTGCAAATATACAAAAATAACATAATATAGTTGTGTTTAACAATCTAATCTATCAGGTTTCTATTAGAAGCATTGCATCGATACATACACGCTCAGTACATAGATATTGGTCCAGGAAACAACAAAAGGCTTCAGCCGCGCTTATTGCCTGGCTCAATACATTGCCTGGGCGCATAAACAAAGTAAGAGTAATTGCCGAAAAATGGACCAGCTCAATGTAGAGAAACGTGACATTGCCTTTATATATAGGGTGGGAGTGCGCCTTGGCGCATGCTGGATCCATTCCGTTGGTCCAGTAGCCAAATACAATCCAATGATTAACAACAATCGTAAACCATCGCATAGATCCTTGGTTTTAAGATTGTATGCTATTGCAAACCAAATTAAAAATGATAGAAGAACTCTGAATAGGGCTATCAGGCTTGAGTTAATTGATATGCTATTTCATCACAAAGCATAAAGACCCAATTCATACCATATAAGCAGGCCATAATGAACATCCACAACAATAAGTTCATTACAAAGATCTAACATATACCAAAAGCACGGCCGATTGATAGACCATGATAAGAAACCTACATGATCCTATTACGACGTAACATTATTAAACTATATATATGGATAGAGATAGTTTAATCTGAATTATTTTTCGTCAAACTCTTCCATCCTTGTGTTGTAAACACCTGTTGATGTACATGTTGTTCAACAAAGAATTGAGTGTGCCATATCTCAATAAAGTTCTTTTGGACTGACACTGAGTGTGAGTCGTCCATTTCGATTTGCATAAGACACATTTGTACTCGAAGGCTGCACCATACTGCACCTGTGGTCCTATGTGCTTAGTGTAAGATTTCAGTTTAACATGAAAACTAATCTGTTTTACAATAGCTTAAGACCAGCGTGTTACCTGTTGTTAAGGTCCTATTAGTCATAGATTGATGCATGCAGCTCGAACACTTGGCTTTTTGGCATGGCGGTATCTCCCTAGAAAATTGACCATACAAAGAGACAAACATAAATCAATGGATAGAAAGACAATCAATGTGTCGAATATCACATCGCTATCATACAAACGGGCACAAAGGTCAAACAGGACATCCGAGACAACACTGCTACATAGTGTATATGGATAAAGTATAAAATCAAATTTAAACACTATAAAGAGTGGTATCAATGCAGCCATAGAGAGAACGAGCCAAAACAGATTCGATTGGTTCTTTCATTAGTCTTTGTGCATTTGATTCTTAATGTGGTCATAAACTGTAGAGGCGACATGACATTGTATTTTTACTGAATTAAACATTTGACAGTGTGTCAACAACTAAATCAGGAGTTAACCGGAATGTCATAGCTTAAACTATACATGTACCCAAAAATCATTATCCATATGAAATCAGAGAGAAGTAAACCTAGATCCTAAATCCACTGTTTTTATTAGTAAGAAAAACATTATTAGACAATTAAGCACAACAAATTCATCATGACAGCATCGGCTGCCTCAGATTGCCTTCTAACAGGGAGCAGCCCACTGGCGTCATGGCTCTGGCCTCTTACATTGTGATCTACATCGAAATAAAGGTGCTCTTGATTGAACCAAGATAGGTAGGGGGGCTTCCGTGTAGATACAACAGATGAGATCGATCTGAAGCTGACTCCTCTTTGCAATCACGTCGTTCAATTTTTGCTAGATTATCTGCAACAAGGAGTCCACACATACAACAAAAATAGCTACTTCCCATTATTTGATGTTGCGCAAAAAATTAGAACTGCATAAATTGCATTACTGGCATTATAAAAGGGAATCCATGTATACACATTAAGCATACAAAGACCCATTTGTTGGAAGTGGCATTAATTTGTGTAACACTACTCCCACTCGAGCAATAGGAGCATACATAGCAAATTATTAGCAAAAGATCCAAAAGCAAGTAAGTACCAACTATTAGCAAAAGCAGCAGCAGTTTTATATCTGTTTTCATAATTAATCATCACTGAGAAGCAATACAATAGGATATCATGCAGTGCAGCAATCATGTACATAGTTGTTCTTATAAGTGAATTAATACAGCAGAAAACTCTTCAAACTGGAGATTAATTTCAAGCTAGATATCCAATAAAATAATCAATGTATCACCCTCCAGTTCGTGAGGTTTTATTTTTTGTGATTGAATATTGAATGGAACACAAATGAGAAAAAACAGGGTATTACCTGCACTTATGTTCCAAAAGTTATGAATCCAGTAATGGAATTATCTTCCAATAGCTCTAGTGCACACTCCAAATAACCAAATTCTTCCTCCGTCACGCAACAAAGAAGGAAACAACAGAATAAGAAGGAAGCAAACGCCAAAAATAAACAAACAGGATCACCAGTCGCACCACAATAAAGCGGTAATACAAATAAATTCATAAATAGACAGCATGATTACATGGACACAGTATTTGGTCCACAGAACGATGTCTGTAATACCTATGTTTTTATTATGAACGACTAATGAGCAAGACAGACCATGTACTTAATCAAAGGGTGACAAGATATGATGTAGAAGCAACCCTAAACTGCTAAGCATACCCCTACATGATGTCACCTACCACAAGATGCAGGAGACAAGATTTTAGGCTGGGTATAAACATACATGCACACCAGCTGAATTCAGATTTCAGTGCAAGGTAAAAACATAGGATAAATCATTGTGCAATGTTTAAATTCAATAGAAATAAGGGAAATGACTGAATTTAATGGCCGTGCCTATACCCAAAACTAAATATGTTAAAGAAAATAGGAAAAAGAATATACTATATACTCACAGCTACCATTCTTTGTAATGCCAACAAAAAAATAACATTCTTCTCTCCCCCTTGGAAATAGCCTGATGCCAAAGGGATCATAGCTAAGCACCATAATGTAATAACAGTAATAATCTTTACTGAAGGATCAAAAGTACCATACCCAGGGCAGGGGAATCTCTGCAAATTTGACATAAGAGAGTGTAGACTTGTCTTAAATAAAACAATTATATTAGATGTGCCTTCTTCCTCTTGTCATTCAGTCAACCATGTCGCCGCTGTTGACTGTCCTCACAAATTGGAACTCCCCTTCCTCCCTTTTCCAGTCATACATGACCGAAGAAAACCATGAACGTAACCAAACCAGATCAGATTCGGGCTCAAATCACGCGAATGCATATACAAAAATCATAAGAATGCACAAAGAGCTTTTAGATATGCACCACTTGGGGGCATTCATAGAAGGTGTGGTTTTGAGATAGACTTAGAAACTAAGCATCTGAGATCAGCAATAACATAAACAAAATTCATAATCTAATTAACTGGTCAGCAAGAGGATCACCTGCGATCTGTGTGAGCCACCTTTAATCGATGAATTAGGGAGAGCTTCCATGTTTGCTTTTAGCTAGTTCAGCAAATGCTTTGTTGTACTGTTCGGCAATGCTCAGGCTGGCAGCCTACATTAGAAGCAGCCATATATGTTTTGTTAGCCAAAAGGGAAAAAGAAAGTCAAAATTTTATTTGAAGGAACAACGCTTCCATCGAGATTTTAGAAGAAATATGTGATACCTTGGCATATCAGTCCTTCGTCCCGCAAATCTTTGTGCATTTAAGGACTCATCTGGATTCTGCATCATATGATAGATATATAGTCGTACACCTCCCTGCATCACCAGCCAAAAAAACCACAAATCATGAACATCTAGCTCACAGTCACATACACTTGAAAGTGAACATCTAGCTCACAGTCACATACACATGTGGTGGAACTTGCTGCTACATACCTCCATCGACGCGCTTATTAACTTAACTGAAAGCTGCATTTCTTGGGATAAGCCCATAATGTCCATTTAGGTATTCCTTTTGATTATCCCGCTGAGCCGTGGCCAACAACAAATCATGGCAGGATTTGCTCACCTGATAGAGATCACAATCGAGTCCCAATATACTTGAGAGGCATGTTGGTTAACAAAAATTTAGGCATGAGCTCAGAAAAGGGGATCCGAACTGCGAGAGAGAGGGGGGGGGGGGGGACCTGAAAGAACGCCTAGGCAAAGAGCTTCCGCGTGAGGAATGACTGGGTGCAAGCAGCTGTGACCATACCTGGCCAAATGGGCCGGCCCGGCACGGCACGGCACGGCCTGATTTAAACGGGTCAGGCACGGCACGGCCCATGCAGGCACGCTAAGTAATCGTGCCGGGCCAGGCCGGCACGCGTGCTGGCCTCTCTGGCCCAGGCACGGCCCCCTCGCTGCACGGGCTGGCATGGCGGCCCATTTAGCACGTCGACACAGCTGGCCCGAGTAGGCACGTCGAGGCACAGGCGCAGACCACGTCGATCGTTGGCTGTTTTCTAAGGAAAAAAAAACATCGATCGTTCCCTCGTTGGCTCTGGCTCGCTACCTCGATGGCTAGAATAAAATAATCGATCATTGAACGGCCGACCGTGACCATGGGCAGTGCGCTAGTGCGCCAGTGCGCTTGTCAGCTCATGCTAGAGTCACATCGATTGCAGGATAAGGGGTCGCATGCACGCACGTCTTCCGTTCCTGGCTCGCTGCCGCTGGCTCTCTGTCCCTGGTACGTATACATATACGTATATGTAGTACGTGTGCTAAGAAAAAGGTTAGCCGTGCCGTGCCAGCCGCCGGGCATGGCAGCCCAGGCACGGCCCTAGCCGGGCCACGTGCCAGGCACGGCCCACTAAGCCACGTGCCGTGCCGGCCCATGACGGGCCGGGCACGCGACCTATCGTGCCGGCCCGACAAAACAGGCCCGTTTGGCCAGGTTTGGCTGTGACGTCGCCCTGGTGAAGTCGACCGGGATCTCCTCTCTCTCTCTGCTTCATCCTCGTCCTGCCTCATGGTCTCAACAGCAGCGACACAGAACAATCAGCACCACCTAGGCCCATGATAATGCATGAAAAGGAGGAGGGGCCTCACCTTTCCTAGATGTTGGCAGATGGGGTGGCGGAGGCCAAGCAGCGCGGGCACCATGACCGGGCGGCGAAGAGGAGCACGAGGTGGGG
Organism: Aegilops umbellulata; assembly: GCA_032464435.1. Taxonomy (NCBI): domain Eukaryota; kingdom Viridiplantae; phylum Streptophyta; class Magnoliopsida; order Poales; family Poaceae; genus Aegilops; species Aegilops umbellulata. The sequence continues at coordinate 440,056,957 of CP136060.1, forward strand.
GCGCAGCGAACGCGCCTCTGTGCCTGCTGCTCCTGGGTCAAGGCGGCAGGTTCAGCACGCCTCCCTGCCGCCAACAACGGCCGGAGCAGCCTTCGCCCAGCCGCATATGTCCCACCGGCGGCTCGAGAGGAGGGCGGAGGAGGGAGGCGGCGCATGAGGGCCGGCGGCGAGCCGTGCTCCTCTTGCTGAGCAGCGAGAGGACGAGGAGGAAGGGAAGGCGCGACGACGAGTGGGCATGGTGGCGGCGCCAGGGGACGGGAGGCGGCGGCGACGCGGAGAATGGGCTAGGGTTAGGGGATGAGGAGCGGGGGGAAGTGAGGAGACGAGGAGAGGACGACGTTGTCGGCGCCCTATCGACCCCCCTCTCATGCGAGGTGAAATGACGAGAATACCCTCGGTGGGGCACGGAATTTACAGGTGGTGGCATGGCGACTCCGAGCGGACGGCCAGGGTCGCTGCGGGCTCGATTGGACGGCCCGGATCGGTCCATCCGGAGATCCGACGGCCAGGACGCGCTCAGGAAGACGATCCGACGGCTGAGAGGGCACATGGCCTGAGATTGCCTCATTTTTCTTCAGACTCTAACAAGGGGATATGAGCGCTAATAGCTGGATAAATAAACAAATGCGTTTGCAAATAAAATTGCCTAATGGGTTAGCCCCTTCCTCTCTTTAAGCCTAATAGCCCATAAATTTGGCCTCGAAACAGCCCAACAACCCCCTCCCCCCTCCCCCGCCTCCCCCCAGTAGACCCTTCTATAAATGCAGGTGCCTCCCTTCCAAAACAGCGAACCTTTAGGCAGATAAACCTCCATGTTCTGTGTGCGCCGCCGTCATTTCTCCATCTCCTCCTCGTGTTGGAAATATGCCCTAGAGGCAATAATAAAAGCATTATTATTATATTTCCTTATTCATGATAATTGTCTTTATTCGTGCTATAATTGTGTTATCCGGAAATCGTAATACATGTGTGAATAACAGACAACAACATGTCCCTAGTAAGCCTCTAGTTGACTAGCTCGTTGATCGATAGATAGTCATGGTTTCCTGACTATGGACATTGGATGTCATTGATAACGAGATCACATCATTAGGAGAATGATGTGATGGACGAGACCCAATCCTAAACATAGCATAAGATCGCATAGTTCGTTTGCTAGAGTTTTCCAATGTCAAGTATCCTTTCCTTAGACCATGAGATCGTGTAACTCCCGGATACCGTAGGAGTGCTTTGGGTGTGCCAAACGTCACAACATAACTGGGTGACTATAAAGGTATACTACGGGTATCTCTGAAAGTGTCTGTTGGGTTGACACGGATCGAGACTGGGATTTGTCACTCCGCTTGACGGAGAGGTATCACCGGGCCCTCTCGGTAATGCATCATCATAATGAGCTCAATGTGATCAAAGTGTTTGATCACGGGATCATGCATTACGGTACGAGAAAAGTGACTTGCCGGTAACGAGATTGAACGAGGTATTGGGATACCGACGATCGAATCTCGGGCAAGTAAAATACCGATTGACAAAGGGAATCGTATACGGGATTAATTGAATCCTCGACATCGTGGTTCATCCGATGAGATCATCGTGGAGCATGTGGGAGCCAACATGGGTATCCAGATCCCGCTGTTGGTTATTGCCCGAGAGCCGTCTCGGTCATGTCTGCATGTCTCCCGAACCCGTAGGGTCTACACACTTAAGGTTCGGTGACGCTAGGGTTGTGAAGATATGTATATGCAGTAACCCGAATGTTGTTCGGAGTCCCGGATGAGATCCCGGACGTCACGAGGAGTTTCGGAATGGTCCAGAGGTAAAGATTTATATATGGGAAGTTGTCATACGGACACCGGAAAGTTTCGGGGGCATATCGGTATTGTACCGGGGCCACCGAAGGGGTTCTGGGGGTCCACCGGGAGGGGCCACCTCTCTCGAAGGGCCTCATGGGCTGTATGAGGAAGGGAACCAGCCCAAAGTGGGCTGGTGCGCCTCCCCCCCCAAGGGCCCATGCGCCTAGGGTTGGGGGGGAACCCTATAGGGGGCGCCCCCCTTGCTTGGGGGGCAAGTCCCCCCTTCCCTGGCCGCCCCCCCTCTAGATCCCATCTAGAGGGGCCGGCCCCCCTTGCCCCTTCCCCTATAAATAGAGGGGTGAGGGGAGGGCTGCGAACCCTTGCTCCTGGCGCCTCCCTCTCCCTCTCCAACACCTCCTCCTCCTCCGTAGAGCTCAGCGAAGCCCTGTCGGAGTACTGCAGCTCCACCATCACCACGCCGTCGTGCTGCTGCTGGAGCCTTCTTCCCCAACCTCTCCTTTGCCTTGCTGGATCAAGAAGAAGGAGACGTTACGCTGACCGTACGTGTGTTGAACGCGAAGGTGCCGTCCTTTCGGTGCTAGGATCTCCGGTGATTTGGATCACGTCGTGTACGACTACCTCATCCCCGTTCGTTGAACGCTTCTGCTCGCGATCTACAAAGTGGTATGTAGATGCAATCTCTCTCCCATGACTCGTTGCTAGATGAACTCATAGATGGATCTTGGTGAAACCGTAGGAATTTTTTTTGTTTTCTGCAACGTTCCCCAACAGTGGCATCATGAGCTAGGTCTATGCGTAGTTCTCTATTGCACGAGTAGAACACAATTTGTTGTGGGCGTAGATGTTGTCAACTTTCTTGCCGCTACTAGTCTTATCTTGCTTCAGCGGTATTGTGGGATGAAGCGGCCCGGACCAACCTTACACGTACTCTTACGTGAGACCGGTTTCACCGACTAACATGCACTAGTTGCATAAGATGGCTGGCGGGTGTCTGTCTCTCCCACTTTAGTTGGAGCGGATTCGATGAAAAGGGTCCTTATGAAGGGTAAATAGAAGTTGACAAATCACGTTGTGGTTTTCACGTAGGTAAGAAAGCGTTCTTGCTAGAACCCTAATTCAGCCACGTAAAACTTGCAACAACAATTAGAGGACGTCTAACTTGTTTTTGCAGCAAGTGCTTTGTGATATGATATGGCCAAAGTTGTGATGAATGATGAATGATCTATATGTGATGTATGAGATGTTCATGCTATTGTAATAGGAATCACGACTTGCATGTTGATGAGTATGACAACCGGCAGGAGCCATAGGAGTTGTCTTTATTTTTTGTATGACCTGCGTGTCATTGAGAAACGCCATGTAAATTACTTTACTTTATTGCTAAACGCGTTAGCCATAGTAGTAGAAGTAATAGTTGGCGAGCAACTTCATGGAGACACGATGATGGAGATCATGGTGTCAAGCCGGTGACAAGATGATAATGGAGCCCCAAGATGGAGATCAAAGGAGCTATGTGATATTGGCCATATCATGTCACGTTTATTATTTGATTGCATGTGATGTTTATCATGTTTTGCATCTTGTTTACTTAGAACGACGGTAGTAAATAAGATGATCCCTCATAATAATTTCAAGAAAGTGTTCCCCCTAACTGTGCACCGTTGCGACAGTTCGTTGTTTCGAAGCACCACGTGATGATCGGGTGTGATAGATTCTAACGTTCACATACAACGGGTGTAAGACAGATTTACACACGCAAAACACTTAGGTTGACTTGACGAGTCTAGCATGTACAGACATGGCCTCGGAACACAGAAGACCGAAAGGTCGAGCATGAGTCGTATAGAAGATACGAACATGAAGATGTTCACCAATGTTGACTAGTCCGTCTCACGTGATGATCGGACACGGCCTAGTTGACTTGGATCATGTAATACTTAGATGACTAGAAGAGGGATGTTTATCTAAGTGGGAGTTTATTAAATAATTTGATTAAATGAACTTTATTATCATGAACTTAGTCTAAAATATTTACAATATGTCTTGTAGATCAAATGGCCAACGTAGTCCTCAACTTCAACGCGTTCCTAGAGAAAACCAAGCTGAAAGACGATGGCAGCAACTATACGGACTGGGTCCGGAACCTGAGGATCATCCTCATAGCTGCCAAGAAAGATTATGTCCTACGAGCACCGGTGGGTGACGCACCTATTCTCCCTGCAGAACAAGACGTTATGAACGCTTGGCAATCACGCTGCGATGATTACTCCCTCGTTCAGTGCGGCATGCTTTACAACTTAGAGCCGGGGCTCCAAAAGCGTTTTGAGAGACATGGAGCATATGAGATGTTCGAAGAGCTGAAAATGGTTTTCCAAGCTCATGCCCGGGTCGAGAGATATGAAGTCTCCGACAAATTCTTTAGCTGTAAGATGGAGGAAAATAGCTCTGTCAGTGAACACATACTCAAAATGTCTGGGTTGCACAACCGCTTGACTCAACTGGAAGTTAATCTCCCGGATGAAGCGGTCATTAACAGAATCCTCCAGTCGCTTCCACCTAGCTACAAGAGCTTTGTGATGAACTACAATATGCAGGGGATGGTAAAGACCATTCCTGAGGTATATGCTATGCTGAAGTCAGCAGAGGTAGAAATCAAGAAGGAGCATCAAGTGTTGATGGTGAATAAAACCACTAAGTTCAAGAAGGGTAAGGGTAAAAAGAACTTCAAGAAGGACGACAAGGAAGTTGCCGCACCCGGTAAGCAAGTTGTCGGGAAGAAGCCAAAGAATGGACCCAAGCCCGAGACTGAGTGTTTTTATTGCAAGGGAAGTGGTCACTGGAAGCGGAACTGCCCCAAATACTTAGCGGACAAGAAGGCCGGCAAAAAAAACGGTATATGTGATATACATGTAATTGATGTGTACCTTACCAGTACTCGTAGTAGCTCTTGGGTATTTGATACCGGTGCAGTTGCTCACATTTGTAACTCAAAGCAGGAGCTGCGGAATAAACGGAGACTGGCGAAGGACGAGGTGACGATGCGTGTCGGGAATGGTTCCAAGGTCGATGTGATCGCCGTCGGCACGCTACCTCTACATTTACCTACGAGATTAGTTTTAAACCTCAATAATTGTTATTTAGTGCCAAGTTTGAGCATGAACATTGTGTCTGGATCTCGTTTAATTCGAGATGGCTACTCATTTAAATCCGAGAATAATGGTTGTTCTATTTATATGAGAGATATGTTTTATGGTCATGCTCCGATGGTTAATGGTTTATTCTTAATGAATCTCGTACGTGATGATACACATATTCATAGTGTGAATACCAAAAGAGTTAAAATTGATAACAATAGTCCCACATATTTGTGGCATTGCCGCCTTGGTCATATAGGTGTCAAACGCATGAAGAAGCTCCATGCAGATGGACTTTTAGAGTCTCTTGATTATGAATCATTTGACACGTGCGAACCATGCCTCATGGGTAAAATGACCAAGACTCCGTTCTCAGGAACAATGGAGCGAGCAACCAACTTATTGGAAATCATACATACCGATGTGTGCGGTCCAATGAGTGTTGAGGCTCGCGGTGGCTATCGTTATGTTCTCACCCTCACTGATGACTTGAGTAGATATGGGTATATCTACTTGATGAAACACAAGTCTGAGACCTTTGAAAAGTTCAAGGAATTTCAGAGTGAGGTTGAAAATCAACGTGACAGAAAAATCAAGTTTTTACGATCAGATCGTGGAGGAGAATACTTGAGTCATGAATTTGGCACACACTTAAGAAAATGTGGAATAGTTTCACAACTCACGCCGCCTGGAACACCTCAGCGTAATGGTGTGTCCGAACGTCGTAATCGCACTCTATTAGATATGGTGCGATCTATGATGTCTCTTACCGATTTACCGCTATCTTTTTGGGGCTATGCTTTAGAGACTACCGCATTCACTTTAAATAGGGCTCCGTCGAAATCCGTTGAGACGACACCGTATGAATTATGGTTTGGGAAGAAACCTAAGCTGTCGTTTCTAAAAGTTTGGGGATGCGATGCTTATGTCAAGAAACTTCAACCTGAAAAGCTCGAACCCAAGTCGGAAAAATGCATCTTCATAGGATACCCTAAAGAAACTGTTGGGTATACCTTCTACCTCAGATCCGAAGGCAAGATCTTTGTTGCCAAGAATGGATCCTTTCTAGAGAAGGAGTTTCTCTCGAAAGAAGTAAGTGGGAGGAAAGTAGAACTTGATGAAGTGTTACCTCTTGAACCGGAAAATGGCAAAACTCAAGAAAACGTTCCTGAGGTGCCTGCACCGACTAGAGAGGAAATTAATGATGATGATCAAGATACTTCTTATCAAGTTCCTACTGAAATTCGAAGGTCCACAAGGACACGTTCCGCACCAGAGTGGTACGGCAACCCTGTCTTGGAAATCATGTTGTTAGACAACGGTGAACCTTCGAACTATGAGGAAGCAATGGCGGGCCCGGATTCCGACAAATGGCTGGAAGCCATGAAATCCGAGATAGGATCCATGTATGAAAACGAAGTATGGACTTTGACTGACTTGCCCGTTGAACGGCGAGCCATAGAAAATAAATGGATCTTTAAGAAGAAGACAGACGCGGATGGTAATGTGACCATCTATAAAGCTCGACTTGTCGCTAAGGGTTATCGACAAGTTCAAGGAATTGACTACGATGAGACTTTCTCACTGGTAGCGAAGCTGAAGTCCGTCCGAATCATGTTAGCAATTGCCGCATTCTACGATTATGAAATATGGCAAATGGACGTCAAAACGGCTTTCCTTAATGGTTTCCTTAAGGAAGAATTGTATATGATGCAGCCGGAAGGTTTTGTCGATCCTAAGAATGCTGACAAGGTGTGCAAGCTCCAACGCTCGATTTATGGGCTGGTGCAAGCATCGCGGAGTTGGAACATTCGCTTTGATGAGATGATCAGAGCGTTTGGGTTTATGCAGACTTATGGAGAAGCCTGCGTTTACAAGAAAGTGAGTGGGAGCGCTGTAGCATTTCTCATGTTATATGTAGACGACATACTCTTGATGGGAAATGGTATAGAACTCTTGGACAACATTAAGGCCTACTTGAATAAGAGTTTTTCAATGAAGGACCTTGGAGAAGCTGCTTATATATTAGGCATCAAGATCTATAGAGATAGATCAAGACGCCTCATAGGTCTTTCACAAAGCACATACCTTGATAAGATATTGAAGAAGTTCAATATGGATCAATCTAAGAAAGGGTTCTTACCTGTGTTACAAGGTGTGAAATTGAGCTCAGCTCAATGTCCGACCACGGCAGAAGATATAGAAGAGATGAGTGTCATCCCCTATGCCTCAGCCATAGGTTCTATTATGTATGCCATGCTGTGTACCAGACCTGATGTAAACCTTGCCGTAAGTTTGGTAGGAAGGTACCAAAGTAATCCCGGCAAGGAACACTGGACAGCGGTCAAGAATATCCTGAAGTACCTGAAAAGGACTAAGGAAATGTTTCTCGTTTATGGAGGTGACGAAGAGCTCGTCGTAAAGGGTTACGTCGACGCTAGCTTCAACACAGATCTGGATGGCTCTAAGTCACAAACCGGATACGTGTATATTTTGAATGGTGGGGCAGTAAGCTGGTGTAGTTGCAAGCAAAGCGTCGTGGCGGGATCTACATGTGAAGCGGAGTACATGGCAGCCTCGGAGGCAGCACATGAAGCAATTTGGGTGAAGGAGTTCATCACCGACCTCGGAGTCATACCCAATGCGTCGGGGCCAATCAAACTCTTCTGTGACAACACTGGAGCTATTGCACTTGCAAAGGAGCCCAGGTTTCACAAGAAGACCAGGCACATCAAGCGTCGCTTCAACTCCATTCGTGAAAATGTTCAAGATGGAGACATAGAAATTTGTAAAGTGCACACGGATCTGAATGTCGTAGATCCGTTGACTAAACCTCTCCCTAAGGCAAAACATGATCAGCACCAGAACTCTATGGGTGTTCGATTCATGACAATGTAACTAGATTATTGACTCTAGTGCAAGTGGGAGACTGTTGGAAATATGCCCTAGAGGCAATAATAAAAGCATTATTATTATATTTCCTTATTCATGATAATTGTCTTTATTCGTGCTATAATTGTGTTATCCGGAAATCGTAATACATGTGTGAATAACAGACAACAACATGTCCCTAGTAAGCCTCTAGTTGACTAGCTCGTTGATCGATAGATAGTCATGGTTTCCTGACTATGGACATTGGATGTCATTGATAACGAGATCACATCATTAGGAGAATGATGTGATGGACGAGACCCAATCCTAAACATAGCATAAGATCGCATAGTTCATTTGCTAGAGTTTTCCAATGTCAAGTATCCTTTCCTTAGACCATGAGATCGTGTAACTCCCGGATACCGTAGGAGTGTTTTGGGTGTGCCAAACGTCACAACGTAACTGGGTGACTATAAAGGTATACTACGGGTATCTCTGAAAGTGTCTGTTGGGTTGACACGGATCGAGACTGGGATTTGTCACTCCGCTTGACGGAGAGGTATCACCGGGCCCTCTCGGTAATGCATCATCATAATGAGCTCAATGTGATCAAAGTGTTTGATCACGGGATCATGCATTACGGTACGAGAAAAGTGACTTGCCGGTAACGAGATTGAACGAGGTATTGGGATACCGACGATCGAATCTCGGGCAAGTAAAATACCGATTGACAAAGGGAATCGTATACGGGATTAATTGAATCCTCGACATCGTGGTTCATCCGATGAGATCATCGTGGAGCATGTGGGAGCCAACATGGGTATCCAGATCCCGCTGTTGGTTATTGCCCGAGAGCCGTCTCGGTCATGTCTGCATGTCTCCTGAACCCGTAGGGTCTACACACTTAAGGTTCGGTGACGCTAGGGTTGTGAAGATATGTATATGCAGTAACCCGAATGTTGTTCGGAGTCCCGGATGAGATCCCGGACGTCACGAAGAGTTTCAGAATGGTCCGGAGGTAAAGATTTATATATGGGAAGTTGTCATACGGACACCGGGAAGTTTCGGGGGCATATCGGTATTGTACCGGGGCCACCGAAGGGGTTCTGGGGGTCCACCTCTCCCGAAGGGCCTCATGGGCTGTATGAGGAAGGGAACCAGCCCAAAGTGGGCTGGTGCGCCTCCCCCCCAAGGGCCCATGCGCCTAGGGTTGGGGGGAACCCTAAAGGGGGCGCCCCCCTTGCTTGGGGGGCAAGTCCCCCCTTCCCTGGCCGCCCCCCCCCTCTAGATCCCATCTAGAGGGGCCGGCCCCCCTTGCCCCTTTTCCTATAAATAGAGGGGTGAGGGGAGGGCTGCGAACCCTTGCTCCTGGCGCCTTCCTCTCCCTCTCCAACACCTCCTCCTCCTCCGTAGAGCTCGGCGAAGCCCTGTCGGAGTACTGCAGCTCCACCATCACCATGCCGTCGTGCTGCTGCTGGAGCCTTCTTCCCCAACCTCTCCTTTGCCTTGCTGGATCAAGAAGAAGGAGACGTTACGCTGACCGTACGTGTGTTGAACGCGGAGGTGCCGTCCTTTCGGTGCTAGGATCTCCGGTGATTTGGATCACGTCGTGTACAACTACCTCATCCCCGTTCGTTGAACGCTTCTGCTCGCGATCTACAAAGTGGTATGTAGATGCAATCTCTCTCCCATGACTCGTTGCTAGATGAACTCATAGATGGATCTTGGTGAAACCGTAGGAATTTTTTGTTTGTTTTCTGCAACGTTCCACAACACCTCGCACTCAGAGCCCGCCAAAGCAGCTCCTCCCACTGAATCTTCAGCCACCACCCTCCAGCCTCTAGATCTGGATAGTTGGATACAGATTTGATGGCATGTAGTGTCCCCGCATAGTAGAAGAGCTCCTGCTCTAACTCCACCTACCGCGAACCCCGAGCGCCCAATCTCTGCGTGCACATCCATCCACGTGCCCCGTCGTCCGGCCATCGGCAAGTCACCACCGATAAGTACTTCTTTCTTTTTTCCTCTCGCTTCCCGCGACTCTCTCTCATCACGCCTCTTTTTTGTGGTACATGGAGCCTCCATGGCTGCCGAGTTTTCGCCCCCGAGCTTCCGTGACGCACTGCAGGAGAAGTATATGTGCCGCCATCCAACCTGCCGCCGCCAGATCTCCTCACTCAGCGACCAGATCTGAGCCCCGCCGTCGTCCCCATGTCACCTCTAATGTTAAAGGGTTACGTCGACGCTAGCTTCAACACAGATCTGGATGACTCTAAGTCACAAACCGGATACGTGTATATTTTGAATGGTGGGGCAGTAAGCTGGTGCAGTTGCAAGCAAAGCGTCGTGGCGGGATCTACATGTGAAGCGGAGTACATGGCAGCCTCGGAGGCAGCACATGAAGCAATTTGGGTGAAGGAGTTCATCACCGACCTCGGAGTCATACCCAATGCGTCGGGGCCAATCAAACTCTTCTGTGACAACACTGGAGCTATTGCACTTGCAAAGGAGCCCAGGTTTCACAAGAAGACCAGGCACATCAAGCGTCGCTTCAACTCCATTCGTGAAAATGTTCAAGATGGAGACATAGAAATTTGTAAAGTGCACACGGATCTGAATGTCGTAGATCCGTTGACTAAACCTCTCCCTAAGGCAAAACATGATCAGCACCAGAACTCTATGGGTGTTCGATTCATGACAATGTAACTAGATTATTGACTCTAGTGCAAGTGGGAGACTGTTGGAAATATGCCCTAGAGGCAATAATAAAAGCATTATTATTATATTTCCTTATTCATGATAATTGTCTTTATTCGTGCTATAATTGTGTTATCCGGAAATCGTAATACATGTGTGAATAACAGACAACAACATGTCCCTAGTAAGCCTCTAGTTGACTAGCTCGTTGATCGATAGATAGTCATGGTTTCCTGACTATGGACATTGGATGTCATTGATAACGAGATCACATCATTAGGAGAATGATGTGATGGACGAGACCCAATCCTAAACATAGCATAAGATCGCATAGTTCATTTGCTAGAGTTTTCCAATGTCAAGTATCCTTTCCTTAGACCATGAGATCGTGTAACTCCCGGATACCGTAGGAGTGTTTTGGGTGTGCCAAACGTCACAACGTAACTGGGTGACTATAAAGGTATACTACGGGTATCTCTGAAAGTGTCTGTTGGGTTGACACGGATCGAGACTGGGATTTGTCACTCCGCTTGACGGAGAGGTATCACCGGGCCCTCTCGGTAATGCATCATCATAATGAGCTCAATGTGATCAAAGTGTTTGATCACGGGATCATGCATTACGGTACGAGAAAAGTGACTTGCCGGTAACGAGATTGAACGAGGTATTGGGATACCGACGATCGAATCTCGGGCAAGTAAAATACCGATTGACAAAGGGAATCGTATACGGGATTAATTGAATCCTCGACATCGTGGTTCATCCGATGAGATCATCGTGGAGCATGTGGGAGCCAACATGGGTATCCAGATCCCGCTGTTGGTTATTGCCCGAGAGCCGTCTCGGTCATGTCTGCATGTCTCCCGAACCCGTAGGGTCTACACACTTAAGGTTCGGTGACGCTAGGGTTGTGAAGATATGTATATGCAGTAACCCGAATGTTGTTCGGAGTCCCGGATGAGATCCCGGACGTCACGAAGAGTTTCAGAATGGTCCGGAGGTAAAGATTTATATATGGGAAGTTGTCATACGGACACCGGGAAGTTTCGGGGGCATATCGGTATTGTACCGGGGCCACCGAAGGGGTTCTGGGGGTCCACCTCTCCCGAAGGGCCTCATGGGCTGTATGAGGAAGGGAACCAGCCCAAAGTGGGCTGGTGCGCCTCCCCCCCAAGGGCCCATGCGCCTAGGGTTGGGGGGAACCCTAAAGGGGGCGCCCCCCTTGCTTGGGGGGCAAGTCCCCCCTTCCCTGGCCGCCCCCCCCCTCTAGATCCCATCTAGAGGGGCCGGCCCCCCTTGCCCCTTTTCCTATAAATAGAGGGGTGAGGGGAGGGCTGCGAACCCTTGCTCCTGGCGCCTTCCTCTCCCTCTCCAACACCTCCTCCTCCTCCGTAGAGCTCGGCGAAGCCCTGTCGGAGTACTGCAGCTCCACCATCACCATGCCGTCGTGCTGCTGCTGGAGCCTTCTTCCCCAACCTCTCCTTTGCCTTGCTGGATCAAGAAGAAGGAGACGTTACGCTGACCGTACGTGTGTTGAACGCGGAGGTGCCGTCCTTTCGGTGCTAGGATCTCCGGTGATTTGGATCACGTCGTGTACAACTACCTCATCCCCGTTCGTTGAACGCTTCTGCTCGCGATCTACAAAGTGGTATGTAGATGCAATCTCTCTCTCATGACTCGTTGCTAGATGAACTCATAGATGGATCTTGGTGAAACCGTAGGAATTTTTTGTTTGTTTTCTGCAACGTTCCACAACACCTCGCACTCAGAGCCCGCCAAAGCAGCTCCTCCCACTGAATCTTCAGCCACCACCCTCCAGCCTCTAGATCTGGATAGTTGGATACAGATTTGATGGCATGTAGTGTCCCCGCATAGTAGAAGAGCTCCTGCTCTAACTCCACCTACCGCGAACCCCGAGCGCCCAATCTCTGCGTGCACATCCATCCACGTGCCCCGTCGTCCGGCCATCGGCAAGTCACCACCGATAAGTACTTCTTTCTTTTTTCCTCTCGCTTCCCGCGACTCTCTCTCATCACGCCTCTTTTTTGTGGTACATGGAGCCTCCATGGCTGCCGAGTTTTCGCCCCCGAGCTTCCGTGACGCACTGCAGGAGAAGTATATGTGCCGCCATCCAACCTGCCGCCGCCAGATCTCCTCACTCAGCGACCAGATCTGAGCCCCGCCGTCGTCCCCATGTCACCTCCAAGCTGCCGCTGCCATGCTTGACTTCTCGTGCTGCACACGACCCTCCTCACTGCAGTCGCGTGTTGAACCAGCCACGTCGGCTGCCACTTCGCCAGCCCAGCTTGCCAGGTCGCCTTTGTCAGCCTCCTCCACCAATTTGGGTCACGGTCCACGAGGTGAGGAGCACCCAACCAACCCCTATCCCTACTTCTTGTTAGGCCGATCGAAATGGAATTAATAGTCAATTCTACAACCAGATCGACTGATTACCCATATTATTGTCGTCTTCGCTCCTTTGTGAACATTCACTACGAATGGCAAGGTTTCATCCTAGACATCAATTGGGATGCCACCTCATGTACCCACTAGTTGGCTACCATTGGCGGCAATGGCAAGCGGGCCGCTCTAGGCCTCAATGACGATGCTACCTCCTAGACTTGCGGTGGAGCTGACCGCTAGCGCGAGGGCCTCCCTATACATGGTGACCTAGAGGCAGGTGTCATGGAGGGGCATCTCATCTCAATCTTCTGCCAGATCGCTCCTGTGGCTTCTCTCCGCATCTGCCACAAAGTTACTTGCAGGTCGTGTGGCTATGGCTATGTCGATTTCCATCATAGGAGGACGGTTAGTGTGTTGGTCAATTTTACTTCACTACTAGGGAAAATCTTATACACGGAATATTACCAGCATCGCTCTTCAAAATACGACCTACTGCTATTTAGCAGCAGCGCGTTCCGGAAAACCGCGCTGCTGAAAGAAAAATAGCAGTAGCGCGTCATCTCTAAACCGCGCTACTGCTCTAATTGCCATGACCTCGCCGTCCAGCTAGTTATAGCAGTAGCGCCTTACGCCGCACCGCGCTACTGCTATTCTCCTTAGCTGTAGCGCTTTTTCATACCTGCGCTACTACTAAACCTACCTTATCCCCACGCGGCCGACCCTCTCTCTCACTCACTCTCCCTCTCAGTCACTCTCGCCCTACCGTTGTCGTTCGTCGCCGCCGCCCTCGTCGTCCGTCCGCCACCGAGGTACTCCCTCCTTCCGTCCCTCCTCCTCCCACCGTGCCCTCCTCCCTCCTCCTCCCACCGCACCCTCCTCCCTCTGCCTGCGGCCGCCCCTCCTCCCTCCTCCGCCGGCAGCCCTCCTTCGGCCGCCCCTCCCTCCTCCTCCTCCGGCCGCCCCCTCCCCCTCCTCTCTCCTCCCTCCCTCCCCTGTCTCTGTTTTTGTAAATCGTAGGTAACTAGTTTATTTAGTAAGTGATTAATATAACTAGTTTATTTATATTAAGTGCTTAATAGAACTAGTTTATTTAGTAAGTGCTTAATAGAACTAGTTTATTTAGTAAGTAGTTAATAAAACTAGTTTATTTAGTAAGTAGTTAATAAAACTAGTTTATTTAGTAAGTAGTTAATAAAACTAGTTTATTTTGTGTTAGGATTATATATGAGATATTTTCAAATGTTTTTTTTTCATATTTTGAACCATTGAAATGCAATGACCATCGATAAGTGGCCTATGTTTTGCCAGAGTGTTGATTAATTTCCGTCCCGGCAAATTTCAGGCGCTCGATATGTCCTTTTTTAGCAAAGGTCATGCCGGATTTTTTGGGTTTTGTCGTCGAGTTATAATCTTTGTATTTTGAACACAGGAGATGTCTGATGACGATGGGATCCCGGAGTGCGGGTACTGCTACGATGACCGGTGTGTGTGTGACAGGTTTCCTCACCTGCAAAATGATAGGTTTTTCACCGTGAAGCTGGAAGAGACATTTGACGTTTGTACGGTACGCAACGACAAGCATTTCATCGTAATTAATATCATCACTTGTGCTTCTTTTGTTCAACGTGTAATTTATGGATTTTTTTTTCAATTCGATTAGTACATCCCGTGCCATGCTAGACCATATGTATTGGAGAAGCTTGGTTTCGGTTTAGATGACTTTGAGAATGTGGAGACGAGGAGGGCTCACTTAAGAACTAAACATGGTTATGAGTTTATGGTTAAGTTCTACAATGCGGTCGATCGCTCCCATTTCGGTTGCTCTAATTGGAAAGCTCTCTGCAAGGCATATGGATTTGAGGAGGGAATGCGAATAAGATTTGATATTCGTCCCGAAGATTATTATTATGATGATAATATCGACATCTGGGTGGATGTGGATATGCCTCCAGTTTTGCCTAGATGTGAGTTTGTCCAACTATTTTGTTAAGTTCAATAATTTATGTTGTTAATTTAAAAATATTTGGTGTTTGTCCGTACTAAACTTATTTATTTATAATTTTCAGCTTATTTCTTATCCTCAAGAAATACTCGGAAGGTAGTAGACAACACATACTACAACTATGACTCCAAGCTTAATTGTGAGGAGAAAGGTTATCTTGTCTCATTCATAGAAGATGTTGAGGCCTTTAAAACCAGTCACTCTATCAGCCCAAATTATACTAGATACGTGCCACTAGTTCATACATTGCTTGATGATAACTTCATTGCCAAAAACTTGGTAATATTTTGTTAATGATGGTAACTTCATTGCATACATTATTTTAAGTAAACTATTGCTAACTATATATGTTACTATTTCGTTTTTGAATAGAGGCTCCCGAAGCAGGTTCTGCCTGAGATGCTATTTACCGAAGGTGATATGCATATGGTTAGCTTACGACCAACTCCTTCGGAGGCTTACCATACTGCATACTCGATTTCTTCAAATGATGGAAGGCTCAAAATCAAAGAATGAAGCAAAGTGATGAATGCGCACACACATTTAATTGGAAACAAAATGAATGTGCGCAAGCCACAAGTTGGAGATAGGTTTATGTCCATTCTCCATTATGGTGAAGGACCGGTTTATCTGTTTTATGGTATTTTAGCTAGGAGAGAGGAGTAGGTCCTAAGTATTAAGAACAATTAGTTAGTGTTGATTATATATGACTACAATGTCTTAGACTTAATGGTGATGCTGAGTAGGACTAGTGATTATGAGTACTATGATGATGATGAGGAGGAGTTGTTATTATAACTAGTGATGAAGTTGTTATATGATGTCCCATCATGGATGAAAATGATGAATATGAGGAGTTATATGACAATGATATATTATGACGATAAGTTGTTAATGATATTATGATGATGATGATAAGTCATTATGTCATTGGGTGAAAGAACCGCTGATTAGTTTTAAATGGATGGATCCAAAGTGACCATTGGTTACTTTGGATCCATGCACTTGAAACTAATCCAAGGTTCTTTCACCTAGTGATTTAATAACTCGTTATGATGTAAAAACAATCTCTAAATTGCTACTGTATGAAAAATTGAATACATGTATATGAATACGACCTAAAATTCAAGAGAAATGGAATAGAGAATTATAGTAGTAGTGATTGTTTACGAAAGCGCTACTAGTAATTAGCAGTAGCGCTTGACTTGGAAAGCGCTACTACCAAGTAGATATAGCAGTAGCGAGTGCCAGTAGGCGCTACTGCTAAGCATTAGCTGTAGCGCCTTATCAGTAGCGCGCTTGCCCGCGCTACTGATAGGCCAAAAACCAGCGCTACTGCTAGGCTTTTCCCTAGTAGTGCTTGCCCATTTCGGTTTGATATGCTATATTTAGTATGCATGCTCACAGAGATTTAACACTTTAGCTATATTTTGGTTTCTGGTAGATTAGATTTCATCATCCTTTTGCTAGTGGAACTTGAAGTAGCCATAGACATGCGACCTGCCAGCAACGTCGTGGTAGATACAGAGGGACGCCACTCGCATAACCTGGCAGAAGATGGAGAAGAGATGCCCCTCTGCGACACCTGCATCGACGTCAGCCATGTATAAGGAGGTCGTCGTGGCAGCCGCCAGATCTACCGTGGGTGCAAGATGCATCATCACCATCGGGGCCAGGAGCGGCCAGTTTGCCCTTGCTACTGACTGTCACCCATTGGTACCCGAGGTGGCGTCACATACAGAGCCCTGTGCACCACACTTGCCACTCATGGAGGATGTTTTCTGACCGGGGCGACGACCATACGCCAGGTAATTGGTTGGTTTAGTTCTAGTACTCGCTATCAACTCCTCTTCGACATGCGTCGAGTCCACCTATCCACTAGTGGATACTCACTCATCTAGTATGCTAGTTTTAATTAATGCTAGTTAATTTTTACAGTTATAGTGCCTCACGTGATCAATCAATGCCTCTCGCCGTTGATACCCTCTTTGGCCACCTCATGGTCGGGGTGGCCGCAGTCATGGCTGAGGACAATGCCATCTTGCCTCCCATTCTCCTCTGGATGGAGACCCTTCCTTCTCCATCATGCTCTCTGGGAAACTATCACCTAAAAGCACGAAGGAGGCGCTGAGGTAGCTCCACTAGCCGCCAGTGCCCACATTTTCTTCCAATATTTGGATTGGGTGTTGCTCGTGATAGGTTGATCCACTCATTGATTCCTTGCCACTAATTCTTGGTATGCCAAAAGATCATGATGACATGAGAAAAAATGTGCCTTATATTTCTTAGGCCATGCATGAAGTCTTGGTCATAGTCAATGTTTAGCCTTGACATGTCATCTCCTGAAAGGTTTTCTGAAAGTGTAAATTTCCTTTCAAAAGATGACCAGTGCTTCGTCTAGATTTGGGAGGTTTTGCTCGTAGTTCCTTGGACTTGAGACCAATGCATGATGGATTCATTCGAATTGCTAAACTGATTTCCTCTTAAAGAACTCCTTTCAAATTTGAGTTGCTTAATCGGTTGTATATGTGTAACTGACTAAAATGGTAGGTAAATGGTGACCAAAGACCTTCCCTTAATTTACTTCGGAAAGAACTCACGAAAAAAGTGATGTCCATTTCGAAGTATATTGGACTACTTTTCTTGTGTGGGTTACCATTCAATTTGTTACTTATGACGTTTTCATGGATTTTATCCAACTAATTTCATGTTGATGATAATTTATTTGCTTCTTCTATCAGAACTACTATAGATGTAGTCACTGCGGGACGACATGGCAACGGACGAGCAGCTTTTGGTCCTACAAATGCACTCTTTGGGGAAAGCGGCGGTATAAAATCAATTCTAATCAATTCCCGTGGCAGGGGAAATGTGAAGCTAGCTTATTGCTTGTTGCTGGATTGATTGGTTTGATCTAGCACGATAGCTAAACAAAACAGCCAGATACAAAGCTAACTAGCACACACGAGATCGATTGCTTTGATGGCATTCTAACCTTTCCTGGCCATTGGATCAACCATTTAGCGTGTTTGGGCCGTCAGATCTTCACCTCATGGTCAGATCCGATTTCACCTCGCGGTCGATTTGCCTGGGCAATGAAGGGTGGGGACGTATGACACGCTCATTGGCTGGTTGAACTCTGCCCGTGTCCGCGAGGGATTTCAGCCCCCTCCCCGGGCGTGCCGCGCTCGAGCTACAGAACATGGTCAAACCCTAGCTGCCAACCCTTCTCGTCCTGAGCTCGCGCCCCTGCCACGTCTCTTCACGCTCCCTCCACTCCTCTCCCATGCCGCCGCCTCCCCTTCTCCTTGCTCGTCGCCTCCGTCCTCCCCTCGACACCCACGCCTCCATCCTCTCTCGCAGGAGGTAGGGACATGCAGAGGATAAGCAACTTCCCCGGCGACAGCAGCTGGGCTCCATGAGCTCGCACAGGCGGCAGAAGGACGAACGGTGGCGGTCCAACCTTCGCTGCCTCGATCCCTGGCTCAACTTCCTCGCGCTCTGACCGGCTAGAGGTTGCCCCCTCTGTTGGTTGTCCTGGTTCTGATCTGAAACACGTGTCTAGACCTTGATAGCGCTGCTTAACCATGTAGCTCTCTCTCTCTCTGGTATGGTGGTGGCTCGCAGGGTAGGAGGTGGGAGAGATGATGTTGGCGGCCAGATCTGGAAGCTTAACCAATGCCGCCGTTGGAGAGCTCCTCCATGGCTTGCATCCCGAGGAAACATTGCCTGATACTTATTGAAGACAATTTTCCTTTTATTGTTCCAATTGCTCGATAAGAATGCTCACGTTTCTACTCAGTGATTATACCTATGACCTTTCTTTTGATTATTTGAGGCGCTTCCTCACCACCTTCCCCCACCCTCGCCGCCGGCCGGGGCAAAGCCCCTCGCGTTGGCCGGCGGCGGGGCTCTGTTCTTCGCGCCTCGGGAGGGCCCGTGCGGGGCGGTCTCGCCGGGCGGCGAAGCTGGACGAGCGTGGCGATCTATGGCACAACAGCGGTGGTGTCCTTATCGGGATGGTGACGCGATGGGGGCAGCCCGTTGTACGCTGGCTGCATGCCCACGGCAGCGGCGGTCTGATCTGAACTCAAAACTGCGACGGCAACATGGTGGGCCTGGACTCCGCTCAGATCCAATCCGGCCTATTCCATGCGCGGTGGTGGTGATCGGTGGCGGTCCCGTGCACACGATGTTGGATGGAGGTTCCTCGAGCGGATCCGGGTGAAAACCCTACTCTTGGCACATCGCCAAGGTTGCGATGATGGCGTTTTTCTGCGTCGTCCCCTTCTTGAAGGCATCGCCGTGGAGAAGCTCTAGACCCCTATTCGCTACCTCCGGGGGAAACCTTAGATCAATTGATCGGATAACGGCGACACTCATGTGTCGTACCCCTCTTGAGGGCGTCATTCTTAGAAGTGTGCATAGGCTCAAGGGACCAGTGGACAACATCTGCGATGAAGTGGCGTTCCCTGTGACGCATCGACATCGTGGAGTCTCGGCGATGAGGCGCAGCAAAGTCTCGGCGACTGATGCGTGATGAAGAATGCACGTAGGGAGGAGGAGCTGTCTGGCGCAGTGGGGGCGTCGATGGTAGGCCTGGCAAGGTTGATGCGTCAGTACCTGCTCTGAAGATGGATTGATGAAAGACGGCGGCGATGACCTATGAGTGTGTCGGACTGGTTTGTGCCCTAGACCTGGTATGTGGCTTGGTCGGGGCCCCGGCTTTAGATGTTAGGCTAGGTGAGAAGTCTGGCTATTCGGCTCACAATTTTTGCACCCTTCATCAAAAGTGACATATGTTGCCAAGACGGCGGCTTCAGACATGTACATATTACTTTGTAAAGTCTTTGTGAATACTTAATAAAGTGGTTCATGCATCTCCCAGATGCAGAGGTCGGGGGTCATCCTCCTTTTCTAAAAAAAATAGTTGTCTCTTCAAGAAGAATTTTACTCAATTGGTTGTTCGTCTAGATTGAATACCCAGCTATAAGAATGGGTTGACAACACTGATTGACTGTATCCCCGCTTCTATGTTTTCCAGATTCATGGTTTACTTATATATTGATGGTATTGTTGTAGCTAAACAAATGGATGAAAAACCACATCAATGGTTGTTCGTCTAGATTGAACACCCAGATAAGGATTCTGATAGTTAGAAATACATATATTGTACATTTTTACATTTGATAACCTGACTTCTTCAATGACAGAGAGAGCTACATAGAGGTTTGACTGAGCACGATGGGATTGATAGAGAAGAAGAGGAATCAGAGGCGGGTGCTCTTGCGGTGCTCGGCTAGTTCCAAGAATGTGAGGGGAAGAACTTCCTGGTGTGTGCATGGTTACCTTTGAACCAAATGGAACCCAACAAGAAAAAAAACACACACAGATGCATTTTTTCCTTGTCCCTGATGTTGTGTCGTGATTGGTTTAGTCGCTGGAGGGGAAAGAGCATTCAGATAGTTATAAGTACAAATATTTCAGTTGCATATTAACTAATTCATTCACACACACAAAAAAGTATCACAGCTAGAGTGAATATCCAATTATCAGTTCATGAAGTCAGACAGATAAAAACTGATTCTTAAACACGAACAAATAGATAGAATCTCACACAATTGTGATACTTTCGCCTTATTGTTGTTACTAAACACAAGCACGCTCAAATAAAGCTTAAAACAAAAGCAGAAAAAGACCACCAAGTGGCCACTACATCATGGGGTCGCCGGCGAAGTGAGGCGACGAGCCGTGCCATGTAGCGCATCCAACATCTGCCTCATGTTGTAAAATGTGATAGAAAACAAAAACAAAAATAGCCCTTCGAACACACAGGAACAATATGAAGATGCACAAACGGTTTGGATCAAGAACGTTATCGACTCCGGAGTGCAGCGGAAGTAGACGAGTGCCAGGAAACTTTGGTCCAATTCTGATATGCTGGAGTGCCAGGAAACAAGCCACTGTCAAGATCCAGTACAGAAGCAGGGTACAAGTCTGTGGCTAATGCTACTGTAGAAATCATTTGGTTGCAATCACTCTTAAAGAAACTTCGAGTACCTACAAGAAAAATTCCTTGCCTTTGGTGCGACAACCTTGTGACAACCTATTTATCGGCTAATCCTATGTTTTATGCTCGTACTAAGCACGTTTTTCTACAATTTTGTCAGAGAAAGGGTTGCAAACAAACTTCTTAATATAAGGTTTGTTTCCTCTAAAGATAAAATTGCAGACGGCTTTACAAAGGCGCTACCTGTGAGAGACTTGGAGAACTTTAGGCGCAATCTCGCCTTGACCAACGTGTGATTGAAAGGGGCTGTTAAGAATAGTCTAGAATCATCTAGATATTATTGTACGTTCCGTTTAAGTTGAGATAAGGCTAAACTGAACCTGCTAGTTTGTTGTGATTCGTAGTTATCTCCTGGTCATCTTGTACTAGTATTGACAAGTATTGCCTTGTGTATGTAGTGATCAAGGGCTTCTATGATTCTATATAAACACGTAACCCGCGGCCTACTATGATATGTTGATACGCTTCCATCTTTACAAGCCAAACTGTCAATCAAGGGCTTCTATGATTCCTCAACACAAAATGTCAAGATTGTCTTATTTTCTAGGTATAGACAACAATGGCTCCTGAAACCTCCACGCCATTAATGATCACATCATTCGCGGTGCTGCCAAACAGATTATTTTGATGGTGCTACGGTGGGCTTACGCCGGCCTGAACCATTTTCATTATAAATAAGATTGAGATACAACACATTGGGTACAAAACATAGTACCCAACACAACACCCGCAATAAGTTACAAAGAACAACAAAGATAACAGAAGAAGAACTAGGAGTGAATTGTGACAAGCAGCCAACATCGAGAACTTAGCAGCGATCACTAGGTAGACCGAGAAGAGTGAAGCTAGCTTTGTTGGACCAGTCGAAAGGAGTTCCGCCACCGAGAAGACGAAGAGAAGAAAGGCACCAGCTGCTTTGCGATCACTCTGCACCTTGAAGAGCTAGGAGAGTCGCAGACACCGTCGAAGGGCATCCCACTCCCTAGGCACGTCACGACAAAGAGAGCCATAGACCATGCCGAAGGGCAATGATCCGCTGAGACAGCCCTGCTCCTCCTTTAGTCCACACCCGGCCACCATCACAAATAGAGGGATCCAAAGCACAATACAAAGCAACAAAACCTCATGCGCCATCGAAGGGTACCGAAACCCAAGACCTCACCACCGCCGCGAGGCCCCAAGAGATTGTAACACCCCGATAATCATGCTACAGTAAACTCCTGCTAATGACTGCCAATTCATCACAATTATTTTGCTAATCATCACTTTGTTCCAAATCAAATTCATATCCATATTCAAATTGCATGTCAAATTATTTTCTTCAAAAATAAAACAAAAATGTTGGTTGGGTTGCAAATATTCACTATGGAATTATAATGTAGAAACAAACATCATTTGACTCATAGATAAATTCCTAGGATTTAATAAATGGTCAAACAACATTAAAATAAGCCATTTTGATTTTAAACAATTGGTCTAACTTTTTCGAATGCTCTGAAACTTTTTGTGCAGCCTTAGGATAACACCGGGTATTTTTGTGCCAAGCTTCATCTACATCTAAAATCATTTGCTACTAAAAGTAAATGCCAACTAAATAAATAATGTATAAAAAAAGGAAAGAGCTAGGCAGACTGGGCTCTAGTCCACAGTGGACAGCCCAGCCCACCTCACCTCATCTCCCTTCTCGCTACAGGAGCAGAGGGGAATCGTGGCGTCCATTGCCGGCGATGGCCATGCGTGGCGGCCATCCACGCCCACCTGGCCGCCTACAAAACCACCCCCGCGACCCTCTTGGCCGAACCCTAGCGCCACCCCACTTCCCCTCCCCTCGCGCCGCTTCGCTCTCTCCCGAACACAACCGCTGCCGTGCGCCGCTCGATCCCGCGGCCACCGGCGCCCCTGCGCCCGGGAGACTTGTCCGGGAGGTGCGCCGGCCACCGCTTCTTCTTCCTCGACTATTGGTTGAAGCCGGGGCGATCTACATCAAAGGAATCGGGCCATTCTTCATCCTCGGCCACGGGTTCTTCTCCGGCGAACTCCGGCGCCACCCCGGGCCGCACCAGAGCGTCCAGGAGCTCCCTCTTCCTCGCCTACGTCGACTACTTCGCCCAGTTTGAGCTCAGCACCGCCGCAACGCCCCGTTCGAGGTCGTCTTCAACCTCCGGACCCGACGCCGTGCGTCGTCGTTTCCGGCGCCGTCGACCCTCCCCGAGCCACGTGAAGACGACAAGGAACTTCGCCCGCCTCATCTTCGTCAATCCCAAGCAGCAACTCAAGCGGGGGAGCGCTGCATCGCCGCCATCGAGGCATCTTCTTCGCGGACGGCCGCCGCCGATTACGTCGCTGTCGAGCTGTCCCCGGCCTCACCGAGCTCCGTCACCGAGCTCCGTGGTGAGCCGCGCTTCCTGCCTCCTAGTTTCCCTTTGGTTCGGTCGCCGTTTGTCGACTCCCGTAGCTCGCCGTGGCCTTGCCGGCACGCCCTCTGTCCGCAGCACGAGCCACCGGCCCGCGCCCGCCCATGCGTACTGCACTCCCACGCGCGCGCGAAACCGCGCCCCTACTTGCCCCCGTGCTTGCTGCTGCGACTCTCTGCTGCTGCTCTTGCTGGTGCCGCTGCATAGCTGCTGCTGCTTGATACTTGTTGCTGCTGCTGCATACTAGCACTGCTTGCTGATGCTGCCCGCGAATGCATGCTCTTGCCGCTGCTGGCCGTGGCCGCCATGCACACCCATGCATGCGTGCCCAAGAACAAGCGTGCATGCGTGCCCAAGTACACCAATGGTAGGATTGGGCCATGGCCGATGGAGCTACCCCTGTTTAGACTAGATGATAACTAGTGTTTAGATTAGTCTACGTACAGCTGACATGTTGGTCCCCTAGAGATTAAAATAAATAGCCAAAATAAATTTAGCTACTGTCCATGACAGCCGGGTCCCGCTGACACTGTTCACTTTGACCGGTCAACTCTGATTGGGCTGTTGACTGGGTCAACTGAGACCCCCTGGACCCACAGGCCAGGCTGTGTACACTTCTGTGTACACAGTGCTGTGTGCACTTAGCAATTTGCATTTATTTTCGAATTAATATAATTTCAAAATATTGTTAAAACTTTGAAAAATCATATAAATTAATCCGTAGCTCGGATGAAAAAGTTTTTTACATGGAAGTTGCTCAGAAAAGCGAGACGAATCCGGATACACTCTCCGTTCATCTATCACATGGCCCTAGCATAGTGACGTGCAACCTTCCCCCTCCGTTTCGTCTGTCCGAAAATGTCAATCTTCGGGAAAACATTCCCGGTTGATTTTCCCCTTCACCAATATCATGGAGCACTTCGTTAGGTTGACCCTAGTTCTGTTTTCGTCATGTCATGCTTTATGATGCTTTGTTTGTTGTATATTTATTGTTTCTTCCCCCTCTTCTCTCGGTAGACCCCGAGACCGATGCCGCCTCTGTAATCGACTACGTCGACGACGACCCCTCCTTGCCAGAGAAACCAGGCAAGCCCCCCCTTTTGATCATCCCGATATCGCCCATTTCATTCTCTCATGCTTGCATTAGATTTTGCTACTGTTATTGTTTGCTCCTATTCTGATGCATAGCATGCTTTTGTATCTGCTGTTGTACCTTACCTGCTTGTCCTAAACTGCTTAGCATAGGGTAGTTAGTGATCCATCAGTGACCCCCACTTGTCCTTGTTGCCTCTGCTTCATCATCGACGACCCGATCTACGTGATCGAAGACCAGGCCCCGACACCGCACATCACTTCCCCTTAGTTTCTTGACACTACTGGGTTACTATCGAGTACCGAGGGTGAACCTCTTCAGCACTTCTGATGTTAACCCTGTAGAGTAGTCATTCGGTCGTGGTCATCGAGGGTGATTTCCTCCTTAACCACTTTCGATACGACTCTGTCGTGCAACCCCTCAAGTGTGAACCTCGGGGGTGATTCCTCTTACGTTCACCTTGATGATTACATCTAGTGGAATTCATCGGGGGTGATTCCTCGGGTTTTTCCTCTTTATGTTTGGACACACGGATACTTGGACTTTACCACTGTTATTTGGAAAGACGGGTTGACCCTGAGGGGTACCCGCGCGAGCTTAATTGCGAGTGATGTGGAGTCGGGCGGACCAGGAAGGTGCCCGCGAGATAATTACGAGGCGTGGCCGGGCATTCCTAGCCCTTGCCGCAAGTCCTCGAGACGGGGCAACGGGGTCACATCTTTCGTGAGTCTCTGCTTGTTACCGCGCGTTCCTAATCCACTACGATTTGGATATTTGATCTGAGGGGCCTCTGGCCTGATAGCACTAACCATCACGTGGGCATAGTATGGGCGTTCTGCGTCGTATGCATCAGCCGAAGCTTAATAGACGTCAGCGACTGAGTGGCGCGCGCCGGGTTGGACTGCGTAAGCGCCTGCCTTGTTGAAGGAGGTAGCTAGGTCTGCTCACCGGCCACGTACGCAACGTGCAGGAGTTTCCGGGGAGATGGCCCATGACCCCTGGGGGCATAGGTTTAGTCCGGTGTGTTGGCCTCTCTATTAAGCCTAGGTCGGGTTGCGGCGTATTGTTTGGCCGAGGCCGGGCATGACCCAGGAAAGTGTGTCCGGCCGGAGTTAATCGAGCGTGGTGGGTAAGTTGGTGCACCCCTGCAGGGAAGAAAACATCTATCGATAGCCTGTCCTACGGTAACGGACATTTGGAGTTGTATCCCGATCGATACAACTAGAACTGGATACTTGTGATGAGAATTGGATGGTGATGAGAATTGGATTGTGATGATAACTGGATAGTATGGCTCTGGGATTGCTTTCTCGCAGGGAGTCAAGAAAGGATCTCTGGCCGAGGTTGATAACACTACTGCTACTTTAGGTTATGCTACTCTACTCCCTCCTGTTGCTGCAAGATGGTGGTTTCTAGAAGATGCTAGTCTTCGATAGGACTAGGCCTTCTCTCTATTCTGGCATTTCTGCAGCCTAGTCCACAGATACAACCCATTTCATTGATACCGATGCATATGTAGTGTAGATCCTTGCTCGCGAGTACTTTGGATGAGTACTCACGGTTGCTTTGCTCCCCCTTTTCTCCCTTTCTTCTTCTTTCCGGTTGACGCAACCAGATGTCGGAGCCTAGGAGTCCGATGCCACCGCCGATGCCTACTACTACGTGGAGACCGCCGACGATCAGGAGTAGTTAGGAGGCTCCCAGGCAGGAGGCCTTGCCTTTTCGGTCGATGTTGCTTTTGTGCTAGCCTTCTTAAGGCAAACTTGTCTAACTCATGTCTGTACTCAGATATTGTTGCTTCCGCTAACTCTTGTGTATTCGAGCTTATGTATTCGAGCCCTCGAGGCCCCTGGCTTGTAATATAAAGCTTGTATTATTTTAATTTGTGTCTAGAGTTGTGTTGTGATATCTTCCCGTGAGTCCTTGATCTTGATCGTACACATTTGCGTGTATGATTGAATCGAGGGCGTCACAGGTCGACCCTCATATTTAGAATGACCAAGGCACTAGTCGCTGCCACAGATCACATCCACCGCCACCACCTAACAGCCCGACCACCCAACACCCGCTCCAACCCAGACATTAGACAACCAACCGCGGATCCATGGCTCCAAAACAAACGCACCTAAGAGGGAAACACCATCTAAGATGTTGTCGTCGTCCGATCCAGAGGAGGATCTTAGGATTTTGCTTGGAGCACATGAAAGAGCAAGAATGGAAGCTCCCCAATGATGCCTTCATGAAGGGAAACGACGCCCGAAGGTGTCGCCATCATTGTTGCCGACCAGGTCGACACTAGGCTTTCTCTTGGAACACCCCATCCCAGTATTCTCCACATAGTTGGCCACTGAGTCCGACAGTGCAGACCTCCCTGCCCTCCAATCAGTCCATGGCGATCGTCCCCGCTAGGCCAGAAGGAGGCATATGAAGCCACAGTCGCTCACCTCGAGCCCCTGTACATATTGGAGTCAGGAAAGACCCTGCTGCACACTGCATCCAATCCCACGCCGTCAACCACCAGGCCCAACCTGCACCAGAGCAGACCCCGTGTAATGCCCCGGACACACCCGCCGGTGGTCGTTACTCCTGGCGGGATCTAGACTGGCCTCACAGATCAATATTAGTCTTTTTTGCGCACTTTGTCCTCACTCGTGCGCACCCGGGAGCAATTTTCCGGTTGGTCACCCATCCTGAAACTACTTCAATCTGAGCACGCTTAACTTTGGAGTTCTTTTCAAATGGGCTCCCGAAAAAGAAGGAATTTCTTATTAATATGAGTAGTCTATCATCCCTAATAAGCCAAGCTATCACACCCCGCACACAGATGCACCACAAGACCAACATGATGGCTGTCCACATGTCTCTTGTGGGTCGTGATGGGAGATGGATGGCGGCGGTGGCGGAGTAGATACGGGATGTAGAAAGGCCCACCATGAAAGCCTCTCATCACATAAACAAGAGAAGGACGTGGGGAGAGTATTTGGGACAAGTAAGTCCCAAGGGCGCCTCCTCTTTGGCACGCAAGTCAACCGCGAGCGACTTGGCGCATAACCCCCTCACGCACTTGGTGTTTGTATGGCCCGACCCATTTCCAGATTTTATTTCCATCGGTTTTGGAAAGGTTCTTCCCTGGACCATTTTTTCTGTTTTTTTCTTTTCTTATTCTTTTTATTTTTTATTTTATGTTCTCCTTTTTTATTTTTATTTCTTCTTCTCCTTTTGATTTTTTAATTTTTATTTCTTTCTTTTTTCTTTTTATTTTTCAATTTGCCAACATCTTTCAAATTTACAAACATCTTTTGAAATTATGAACATTTCCTGAAATCATGAACATTTTTCTAAAATAGTGAACATGTTTTAAATTCGTTAGCAATCTTATACAAATTAATGAACATTTTTTGAAATTTTGTTCATTTTTCAAATACGTGAAAAATAATATTGAACAGGCGAACATTTTCTAAAATTCAGGAACAATTTTTTCCTTCTCTTTTTCTTCTTTTATTTAGATTTTAATTTCCATTTCTATTTTCTTTTTTCTTTCCAAATTTCATGAATAATTTCTGAAATCCTCAAATTATTTTCTCAAGTCAGTGAACATTTTTCTGAAATTCGATTTACTTTTTAAAATCTGCAAACTAATCAAAATTTGTTCATCAAATTCAAACAAATGATCATCATATTTCTGAAATTGCAAAATAAATTAAAATTCATGAGTACTTTTTACAAATTGCTGAACATTTTCGTAAATCATGAACATTTTTTGAATTCACGAACATTTTTTGAATTCACGAACATTTTTTGAAATTGCGTGCATTTTTTGGATCTCGTGAACAATGTTCTTTGCATAGGCGAACATTATTTGAATTCGGGAAGAGCTTTTGAAGACACTAACATTTATTTTTGAAATCACTAATATTTTGGAATTGGCAAAAAACCGAATCAATGAATTTTACGAACATTTTGTAAACCACAAAGATTTGCTGATTTTCTGGAACACTTTTTATAATTATTCTTTTAATTTAGTATTTTTTTCACAATTCCGAATTACTTTTAGACGAAAAAAGAAAACAGAACCGAACGAAATAATACTATAAAAACAGGGGCGTCCATCCCCGCTCATGGGCTGGCCCAATAGGGGCGCGCAGGAGGGGAGTGGTGCACGCGCCAAATAGGGGCTCTCAGTCCAAGGGCACCGAGAAAGAAATAAAAATTAAAAATGAAGCTTTGTTTTCATATTTCTATTTAATTTTGGGCTTCCAATTTTCAAATTTCTATATGTTTTGAATGAAAAGTTCAAATGAAGCTTTGTTTTCATATTCATGTTCTCGTGACCAGGGCTTTCAAATAAGATCATTTTGAATTTATTTTCACGACTTTTAAAAAAATGTGTTAAGTTTCAACTATTGAATGAAATCACGTATTTTGTGCCTGTAAGCGACAGAAAAAAATCGCTTAAAATTTTGTCTTTGAAATTTGTACAAGTGAGCAAGAAATTTGGATTTTCAGATGTAAAATCGTGATTGAAACTTAAAACTTACTATGGCCTCGTGCGGGATTCAACAACTTCACGAATCACGAGGCAATCGAGCGTCTGGGCAGAGCTTGGCAGGTGTGTGCTCGGCACCTGCATGCCCCTCAAATTTCCGGAAGGACGTGTCTAGCTAACAAACGCTTGGCTCAAGGCTCGCGCCGTGTAAAAAAGTTGTTATGTTTGGTTTCCTAGACTGCATCTCAGACCAAGTTGAGGAGGAACATCCAAATCAGTCGTTTTTCAGATCCAGGCTCTCACGAACCATGTGCGGCTCTTGTCTTCATGCCTGGGGAAGGACGGGAGATCGAGCACGCCTTAACTCCCACTCATCTCTTTCCTTTCATAACCCAGACCGCATTCACACCTCACTCACTCACCGCACCTTTGGTGTCTTCGATGGCTGCTCCACCACCGCACTACTCCAATCCCATTTCCGTTGGCCCCCGGGAACCACAACCACTGGCTCGACGGCTTAACCGCGAATGGTGTTGACCACGATAGATTGTTGGAGGCTATCAACTCACTATCGCCATTCTACAAGAGGTCATAGTTTGCGGCAATCGACCCTCCGTCAGCCTTCATTCCCGTGTCTGCTGCGGCGACGGCTTGGATGGGTTCTTCAACACTGGCCAGGGCGCTCATTTTCACTTGCATGCAACGATTTTCTTTCCTCGCTCTGACCCATTCCCATGGTACCCTAGCTGGTACCTCCAATGCGGCGGTGGTGACGAGGGTCGTGGCAATGGCAGGGTCATCTGCTTTGGTTTGGGCACATCCGTCGTGGTGGGGCCATACTTCCAACCAGGGTTTGCTCCGGTGACGTCTACTCCACCTCCTCGTCCAGCCTTACCCGCTCTGGCAGAGACGGCGGTGGTAAGTAAATCTCTCTTCTGGAGATTCAATTTGCATACTGCTTCAAAGTAGCACATTGCATTTCATATAGAGAGTTTTCATATGCTTTAAGATTATATATTGGTTGGGGATTATTTAGATTATAGAATTTGGCTTGTATATATGCTTTAAGATTATATATGCTTCCACAAATGCTCCAGGCTTTTAGCAAGCAAGTTGGGTGTGCTAGTTCATTTTGGAGAGTTTTCATACATTTATAGCTCTAGTGCATCCGTTGTATGACAATTCCATGCTCCTTGCATTAACATCGATTATAAGGTATTGATGCAAGACTTTCTTCCACTTTTTGACTTCTTGTAAACCTCCATCATTATTCTCTTTTTTCTTTAAGTGCAAAGATCAATGCTAGTGCTCAAATATTGCATAAGTTATTGATTGATTAAAACACGAGGCCATGTGGTTGATTCGCTTGACCGGCAATTTGGCTGTTATGATAAAACTGTCTCCTGATACAATGAAGACTTAACATACTATGCTTTCATGATACAACCGATATTCTCTCTAAGCCATTGATGAATTTGACATGAAAGTGTTAAGCCATGAAAAGCTAGAGTGATTACTTGTACATTTTGATATTACTTGTCTTTGTATCAACTATAGACTATTGCATTGCATCGCTATACTTTAAAGTCATACATGATTGCATCAGATTGATTATAATTCATGTTAGTAATATTTACAATTATAAAACATTTGTTATCATCTACCTACTCGAGACGAGTAGGACTTAAGCTTGCGGATATTAATACGTCTCAAATGTATCTATATTTTTTAATTATTTCATGCTATGTTTATATCATTTTGTCATAAAACATTATCATTTTTCTGGACTAACCTATTAATTCAGTGCAGAGTGTTAGTTGCTTTTTCATGCATGTTTTTGGGATTTTAGGACAATATTTTTTACAGAGCTCCAAAATTCCTGAAAATATTTCAGAAAAAGTTTTGAGTCCAGAAGTGTAACACCCAATATGCGGCCCTAGCCCCATAGAAGACTTTGCAATCTCCTCTGAGAATAGAAGCCCATATTGGTTACCCAACATATGACTTCATAACATAGCCGCTGGGTCATATGTTGGTGAACAAGATGGACATCACAACAAATACAACTACAACATGAGAGATGAGATAATACAAGAATAGAATATGACATACGTATTGCATACATAGGTTATCACCAATCAGAGGTCAACATTGACCCAACATTATCTAACGAAGAGCCACGGGTCTGAGTATGGACAAAATCCAATGGGACTAAGAGGCCGGCAAATAAATAAGCAAATGTCCACCCTACTAATCCTACGCTGCCAACCAAGAACCATTCTTGATAGTCATCAAGATTAACGTAGTAACAAGCACGATCCTCGTCGTACTCCCACTGGTAACTAGCACTACAACAAGGAACCCCCCCCCCCCCCCTTTTCGCAACGCATCTATGCGTTGACTTATGTCCATATAAGCGTTGTTAAAGTCTACGCCAATGAATTATTACGCATTGTCATTGTCGCGTTAGAAGGGCCTACAACGTCTATAGATTCGTTGACAACCTGAAGCATTGCCAGCCAACAACGGATTTACCCAACGCCTCTATGGGTTGCTGTTCGCACAAATTGAATAACCTCCATATATAATTATTTATAACAGTAGGTTATTCAAATAGCAGTACATGGCACCTTTTTTTTTAACTCGCAGTACAAGGTACAACTTCAGTAAAATTCGATAGGAGTAGAAATGAAACTAATATATTGATTCAGTGGCACAATCTGTTAGAGTACATTGCAATGCAAGTATCATCAATTAGGAGTACATATTTTTTTTAGAAAATAAAATATTTTACAGGATATAAATTTCTAAAATGAACTGTCTTTGTACTCCTCCAAGTACCAAACATCAGCATAAATTATCCAAGGATCCAAGTAATGATGTACTCCCAATTGAACTTCTCAACCTACAAAGATCAAAAACCATAATACTATTTAGGCATAAATTCGAAATTATCCTGCTCCTGCTGATTTTTTCAAACAACAAGCAACAGTCATAGTTGAACAGTGGCACAGTTACACAACAACCTGTCAAAGCTCAGTTCCTGAAGACAAGATGTCAAGGTTCTCTTCTTTGTAGGTATAGAAAACAATGCCTCCTGAAACCTCCAGGCCATTGACGATCACATCGTTCGCGGTGCTGCCAGACAGATGCACCACAACACCAACATGATGGCTGTCCACATGTCTCTTATGTCCCTCCGCCGCGTTGAGCGCGTCGTTCGCCATGCGGATCAGCTGCTCGTCGCGGTCAGGCGTCCACTCCAGATGCTGCCATTTGCGGAAGATGGAATGCCAGATCTCCTGTGCAACGACACATCCAAGAAGCAAATGTGACATCGTCTCCGGCAGCTGGTGGCTTAAAGCCCACGGTGTCAAAGCGTATCTGCTGTCCAGCATCTATTACGGGCAGCTAGCCACACAAATAATCTGCAGCTCGTAGGCGCACGGGATCTCCAAACCTGACTCGCGTCCTGCGCTGTGGTGTTCACCACAAAGAACGCCGCGGATCGCATGGCCGCTATTCAGCACCGTAACCAACAATCTTTCTGAAGTTGGTTACTGTTACCAAATAGAGGTGTCATATGATGGAAGCATCAGATATTTCTCTGTAAAAAATGTGATGTAACCAGAAGGAGAGGCTGCAACTTTCCTCCTGCTCTCACTCTGGGATATATGGAAACACCAGCATTGTGCGGTCCAGCCAGCGTTTCCTGCTCCTCAGCTGCTGCGGGGTGACAGTCATCTGCAGCCAGTGGCTCGAGCCTCACTCAGAACCCCCACTTATCACTGTTTCTGCCCCCAAATTTCTCCAACATTATACCCTGTGTCTTGGGCATCACGGTCTATGGGCACTCGGCCATCGATCACAAGGAATAATGTAGCATGCGATGCTTTGCCGATTCATCTGCCTTGTCTTGATGAATTGGCATTCAAACAGTAGCTGCGCTCGAAAGGGGTAGAAGATTAGGCTGAGATCAGGCAACCTCTGGTGAATCTGTCTTCCACAGCATAATCTGGGCTTAGATCAGTCTGAAATCACTTAACTGTGGTAAAAATAAATAATTAGAAAAACCAGATAAGGTACCAGACATTCGAACTGTACAGAAAAAAAAGCAAGAAAAGGGCAACAGAGAAAGCCAGAAACTAGCAAGTATACTAAGCAAACTAAACCCACGGTTTTAGACTACTAACAAATGTGGTCTGCAGATGCACACCCATCTGATCACTGAGAGTTGCTACCATTTAATCTGAGGTTGCGTGTGAGTGGAGCATTGTCTATTTGATTCTGCAAAACAGATTAACAACCCAACATAGACTGCTTCTTGCCGCCTCATTGTAAGGCAGATGGCTACAGAAGAACAGGTAATGATTCTCCAGATTAGTATATACTCCCTCCGTCCCAAAATAAGTGTCGCTGATTTAGTACAACTTTATACTAACTTTGTACTAAATCAGCGACACTTATTTTGGGACGGAGGGGTATATATTATTGAAGAATTGACTCAACATAAGACTTTTAAGAACTTGACATAAATACTAGTAACCATTATTTATAAATAATTAGTGCAGAGCTACCAAAATTCTGTCCAAGGGGTAAGGATATAACCATAGGTAATTACTAGCAAGGCTGTAAAAGTTATCTGTGGAAAGCAGTATATAACCAATCCATGCAACAAAAGTAGTCTAGCCTTAAAATTAATAAAGGCAGGAAGCCAGGAAATAAGCAGTGAATATGAAAGGACATAGGTCAGACCAACAAAAGGTCTATAAAGTGATAGCCTAAACATCAATACAATTACATTAACTCTAGCTAAAAATGCATGTGATAAGTGCTAAACTTAACAAGCACCGGGTCAAAAAGTTCCATACTATCCCTGACATGCTTATCTACTGGAAAAAAATAAGTCTATCGTAATTCTGCTAACTATGTCCCTGAAATGATTAATTCTACTCTACAACTTGAGTGATCAGCATACTGCAAATTACACTATCTGCTGTATACTGGTAGAGGCAATGGAACTACTCTGATTAACACAAGAAAGCAGGACTAGGACCTCTGATTTTGCACACAGAATCTTGAAAACCTGCTAGAAAAAGCAATCAGGTTCGGAGAGAGACAAAGATCCCACAGATGAGGGCTAATGTTTTCAATTCCGTTGGTTGGTGATGAGTAAAACTGTCGGAACTGGAACATAATTAATTACAGAGGAAGATATTAGTGCCTCTCATAGAGGAAACATAATTGTCAGGGGGGAGGGGGTGCCTGGCTCCACCAATCAATCACACATCAACTAAAGTGATGTTATAGTGAGGACAGGGGAAACGAAACTAGATACTCTGGTCATATTTTCAATTTGGAGCCACTAGAAGAAGAAAAAAAGAGCAAGAAATTGTTCAAGTCCCTTTAGGAGATTATGATCATTTGCTGGTACAGAATATAAACCAGCCTTTTGAGATAGCATTATCACATTACATGCTGCAGACATATGCAAACTTCTATGAATATCAAACCAAAAAACAGAAAACTAGAGACCAAGTAAATCTTTGCAATGCAAACACCTAGATAGATCATAGAACAGACTAATGCAGATTGTGTGTGCATATATCAGACTATGCCTTTTCATGTCAGAACATAAGATTCTACTCCCTCCGATCCATAATAAGTGTTGTGGTTTTAGTTCAAATTTAAACTAAAACCACAACACTTATTATGGATCAGAGGGAGTAATAGAGAATTAGAGATATCATGTCAAAATAGGACACACTAAAGTGTCTCATACAGCTCAACTTGTTGCACATCAAAAGGCATAGGCAACATACTACAACCTGTAGTCTTGTACCAACATGTCCATGAGGAAAATATGCAGCAAGAGACAGTGCTAGATATGAAAGAGTGCAGATCAAACTGAAAACTGAAGTTGGCATTTTCCGAAACAACAATATCTCTATTTGAAGCTTTGCGAAGACAATTCTTGAGAACGTAAAGGAGCACCTCAGCAATAACTGCCCAACTTGTAATCAGTTCATTGTTCAAATCATATGCAATCAGTTCATTGTTCCAATGAGCAATAAAGAACATACAACAACTCATACCAAATGTCTCATACCCATTTATACGTCTCAGATTGTATGTGTTTGTTCATATACTAACACAAACAAATCTGGCTTAGCCAAAACAGGTACACACTGAAATGTCTCATACAGCTATACTTGTTGCATATCAAAAGGCATAGAGCATACAACAACCCGCACCAACACATCCACTAGTGAAACATCCAGCCAGAGGCAACAATAGTCATGAAAAAGGAATACAGATCAAACTGAAAACTAAAGTTGGCATTTTCTACAAACAATACATCATCTCCATTTGAATCCTTGTGAAGATTTCGCTTGAAAATGCAACAGAGTACCTCACCCATGGCTGCCCATTTTTCAATCAGCAGAACATTCATCAATTGGGAGCTAGCCGTATTGCTCCGTCCAAGGGTAGGCATGACAACAGTGGCACATATGGGCAAAATTGCATAAATCTCTGGTACTTATGGTCAAGGTGATATACAACTGGACTTTCATGATGATCCAAATCGTATGCCAACAGTTCATTTTCTGAATGAGCTATGAAGATCAGATTGGCATGTGGGTGTACTCCAATGAGTTTGGGAAACTTCTTCTTTGGAATTACATCTGAAAACTTGTGCAATTTCCAGTACATGCATTCGTCATCCCGATGACAGACATCCCAGTTATAAATCTCAACATTAAGAACGTAAACCGATATAGTCAAAGATCCGTCTGAGCCATATCCTTGACTATCAAGGGAGGCGATATAAAGTAGCTGTCCGGCAGACTTCCCGATGAGACCTGAGAAACTCCTAGCAACAAGTATTGGCAGCGGGACGGTTCTCCATCTTAGCCCTTCTGCATCAACTACCGCCAATCCGTTCTCCTCATCTGCGAGTAAGTGCAAACATCCCTTATGGAAAACTCCAGGTTGACCAAAGCACAAGCTAACTTGGATATCCCATTTGGGTTCCATTGCTACCCACGCAGCAGTTTTTGAAGAGTAAATCCTCACTCCTGTCACAACCATGGATTGTTTGCCCCGGTGGTCCGGGGGTGACCAATCTTGTACAAACTCGAACACATGAAACTCTTGAGTGGATACACCGCTGTCGAAACCCAGGTAAGCGTCGCTGATGCTGCCGGCGTGTTGGCCAGAGTGAGGCAGCACGAAATACTCACTGGTAGTTGGATTGGAGACCATGTAGTAGCGAAAATTTCCAGCAGGGGTGCCCGTACGCATGCTTGCTAGAAACAGCCCATCGCAGGAACCCTCGAGGGAGAAGAAGCAGTCCGTGCCGTCGGGCGGTAGTGGCAGGCGCGGGTGGGTCTCGGGGACGCTCGATCAAGGGAAAGCAGACATATCCGCGTACTCGACGCCGGCGAAGCCGCGGGGCACGGCCGTGGCTTCGTTGGTGATGCGGTAGAAGAAGCCGGCCAGGGTCTGCGCCATCTTCTTCCGGTGCGCGGGATCGGCGATGAGGTCACGCCAGGCCGGGCAGACGCACTTGCAGATGCAGAGTGATTTGTAGGGCATGCGAGAGAGGATCTCCGCCATTAGGTCGTGGGTGAGCCTCGACATCGGCTCATCCACCGGCTTCTCCATAGCTTGGAAAGGGTGGCGGCTGGAATAGTAGGTTGCGGCCGCGGAGATGGATGGCGGCGGCGGCGGCGGAGGAGGAGGAGAGTGCCTTTTGGGCTGGGGAGTAGAGTGGGGAACGAATCGAGTGGGGAATGGGTGATGAGTGTCTTTGGCCGATCCCTCGATCATTACCGCCTGTTTTGGT
This sequence comes from Aegilops umbellulata, assembly GCA_032464435.1. Taxonomy (NCBI): domain Eukaryota; kingdom Viridiplantae; phylum Streptophyta; class Magnoliopsida; order Poales; family Poaceae; genus Aegilops; species Aegilops umbellulata. Next base: position 440,093,787 of record CP136060.1, read on the forward strand.
AAACACTGGGCAAGGGAACAGGAGCATAGCTGGCCAAATGGGCTGTTCTTTTCGGCCGGCCCGTGAGCACGCCGGCACGGCACGACACGCGGCACGCCCTGGGGCGTGCCTGGGCCTGGAGGCTGGGCACGCGGGCCGGCACGGCACGGCCCGATTACGTTTTTTAATTTTTTTATACATCTATATATGACCCAACATGTAAAAATAGGCTAAAAAACGCTCAGTGCGTCGAATAACAGGCTGAAAATATGCGGCCCACCGTGCTAAACGGGCCAACGTGCCGGCCCGTTTACTAACTAAGCCGTACCTGGGCCTGGGGGAGCAGCACGCGGGTCGGCATGGCATGGCCCGTATAGTAATCATGCCCTGGCGGGCCGTGTCGGGCCAGGCACGATTATGATGGGCCGGGCCGTGCCGGGCCGGGTCGGCCCGTTTGGCCAGGTATGAACAGGAGTTTGCATAATGATGTTTATAGAGGGATTGGACATGGGAAGTAGATTTTTACTCCTATTAGATGATAGCCCGCGCATTGCTGCGTAAAAAATGCAAATACACCTATTTATAGGATTACATGTAGAAAATTATAGAAAAATAGTAACATAGAAAGAATATTAAAAAAACGTTTGCTAGCTGACCCGAGGATTGCCACTGGCGCAAAATTATTCTCATGTGTAAGAAGTCTCTAATGCAAAGGAAATAACACTAAAGCATCCGAACAAAAAAGTGGTTTGAATACTTGTAAAATTTGGCATGATGCTATAGTTTATCTTGATCCCTAGCACTCTATATGAAAAATCATCCCCACAATGTGAAAAAATATCATTACTTAAGAGCAGTGACTGCATAAGAGAATAACTTTCCAGTTAGCACTCTATATGAAAAATCAGCACAAATAGTTTGGAACTATATTAAACACAAAATGGCTATCTTTAAGTTTACAACTATCATATACAAAAAAAGTCGGCCAACAATAATATATATATATATATATATATATATATATATATATATATATATATATATATATATATGGGGATTGACTATTCGTCACCCTGGGTGAGGAATAGTTATTCTTCACCCACCTCTATTTTAGCATCTATGCACCGTAATTTTACGTTTTGTAAATTTTGTCTTATTGTAGACATAAAAAAAGAACGTAATAAAACCTATAATCACCATAAAAAATATTTTATGTTACGTAAAATTACAAATGTAAAAACATAGTGTAAAATGTACATAAAACACAATTTTTGACCAATATTTTTTTGTTATGGCAAGTTTTATGCAGTAAATCAATATGAATGTAAAAATTTGTATTTCAAATGTAATTTATTTATGAAATGATCGTAAGATTACCTCGGATGAAGAATAATTTATTCTGCACACTGGGTGATGAATAGTAACACTATATATATATGTATATATATATATATGTGTGTGTGTGTATATATATATATATATATATATATATATATATATATATATATATATATATATATATTCATGGAAGTATTATAAAAAAACTAAGTGAAACACTATATCCTAAAACATGGAGCGGATGCATTATATTGAACACTAAATTTACATAGAGGATCTTCCAACGAAACAGTGGAAAAAAGTCTCCAAATTTGCATTGAACATTCAAACAAATTAGTGGGAAAGAAAATTCTGACCTCAATTATGGGGTCTCACAAATAAAAAATGAATGGGTCACCTTTGCCACATAAGACATGATGATGACTGACTTTGGCCATAAAAGTTAATTGTATCTGCCTGTCAAATATCCCCTCTTCACGGATGCAAACTAATCTTATATTCCAAAACGAATAGCATATCAAAGTATTATAAGGTCCAAGCATTAAACCTTAACCACTATATAAATACAAAACTATTTATTTTTAATTCAAAGCACTGACCTTGGTTTTTTATCTGAGCAACAAAACAATTTATCTATTAATATTTTCGCCACTTTGCTATCAACAAATAGTAGTAAGGAAAAACAGCGCGGGAAGAACACGGTGCATTTCGCCAATGCACGATGTGAGCAAAGAAAACAAAATCGCATAGAGAAAAGGTCACAACGTAGATGTGCGCGATAATAATTTAGTATCCCTTCAAATTCAAAGGCTTCAAATTAGTGTTGGTATATAGTGATGTACTGAGAAGAGCACTTCTATCTAAGACCATATTTGCTACCATATGTTCAAGTGAAAAGGCAACCTGGTGAAGTCCATGCTCGCTCACTCATCCTCATCCTCTCCCTATCCCTCCTGTTCTGAGCATATCGCCGCCGGCGGCAGAACTTGAGGATGCCATCCTGGAATGACGAGGAGAGCTCGGACGAGGACATCTGCATGGTTTCAATGGATCCTCAGCTCTTTGCAAGTACATAATGGTGGAACAGAGTTAGGGTTAGGGTTAGGTCATCTAAATTCGAGATTCCAAGTTTCTTTTGGTTTAAATGTTTGATTCCAAGTATCTTTTGCAGTAAACCCCCGACAGTGTGGTGGGTCCACCTTTCTGTGGTTCTTTCACTGAATCTGAACCGACGTGCATGATGCATCATCAGTGGCCCAAGAAGATGGTAGCTTTTGAAGGTGCTTTGACTGGGAGGCGATTCCTCAGTTGTCATGTGCAGCAGGTATTAAATCTTCAACTCTTACTTGTTTTGCTGGTGGAACAGAAAATGCAATGTGAATGTGTTATAAGTTGTGCAGAGATGTGTGGTGTGTTTTGAACTCAAACTAACAAGTGCCTTACATATGGAAGCATATATGTGAAATTAGATCTTGAGTTAACTGAATTCAATAAACACTTGACTGAAACTGAGAACACATGTTAACTATTAACTGAATATATTTGTTATCTGTTAACTGAATATATCTGTTACTGAATATAACTGTTAACCGAATTTATCTCTGCTGCTAAATAAGGTGCTTTGTGCTTAGTTTTGAAAAATTGCTTCTATTAGCTGAATCCAGAGAGCATTGATCTAAACATAGGGTTTCACTTAACTGAATTAAGTTTATGACTTCAGTTATCTATATTAAGTTTGTAAGTAAGGTGCTTTGTGCTTACTTTTGAAAAATAGCTTCTGTAGGATGAAGGTGTCAACCATGGGGTGGTGGAGTGGGTGGATGCTCCTTGGCCAGAGATTCTACAAAGGTGCCTAGCAAGGATTTGGGACATGTACCATGAGCAGAACTTGGGTAGGGTGAAGGACAAACAAGCTCATGAGAAAGAGGTGGGCAAGCTAAAGAAGGAAATCGACTTGTTGTCAAACAGCTACAACCAGTTGGTGGAAGATGTATCCAAGCTTTTTGACTATCAAGATGGCAACATGTCTCATGACATGAACTATACCAGTCAGACAATCAATGATCTAAATGAAAAGAAGAAACAACTTGAGGATCAGGCAAATATTGAGATAAGTATGGAAAAGCTGAAGCTTGCTAAGGAGCAAAGGTGCATTCTTCAAAGCCAACCAGATATCATTCAGAACATGAGGAAGGCCATGAAGGAAGTGGAGGGGGACAGGGACCTACTTAAGCAAGAGAAGAAGAAGCTGGAGTATAAGATTGCTGATCTGCTCAAGGCTGGGCATGGCATCAAAGATAAGCTGGAGAGGATCAAGGCAATAGTGGATGAGTGAAGTGCTTGCTGTGTTGGTTAAGTAATTATTAGGCCTATATATATAGCTGGCCTTGGAATGTCCTGCATGTTAGGTGTATATTTTGGGAATCTGTCATGTGGTTTCAGAACCTGAATCAAGATGGTATGAACTACTGTTATGGTTTAAGAACTAGGTGGTTTTATCTATGATGTAATGACTTTTATGTTAAGATCTACTATGCTAAGTTAAGTAAGTAAGAAGGTTGAATGATGAGGTTGTTTTACTTTCCTAGATAGATAGTCAGTCTTACCAATATCTAGCTAACTGACAATAGTGGCATACTTGGAAATGATAACATAGATAGTCAGTCTTACCAATATCTGCATATATATCTAGCTAACTGACAATAGTGACATACTTGGAATCCCACATACCCAGAGTCGTACTTTCGTCGCCGGTTTAGGATGAGCACCGAGTTGTTCAGGCGCATTGCAGAGAAACTAGCGAGCCATGGCCAGTTTTTTCAGCAAAGGAGGAATGCCGCCGGAGAGCTCGGGCATAGCACCTTTCAGAATGTGACAGCCACTTTGCGTATGTTGGCATACGGTATCCCGACTGATCTAGTTGATGATCACTTGGCTATGGGTGAGAGCCAAGCCATCATGTGTGTAAAGCGCTTCGCAGTCGGAATTGTCCAAGTGTTTGGCCAGGAGTATTTGAGATCTCCCAATGCTAAAGACGTCGCAAGGCTATTGGAGATGAACAAAGCCCACGGCTTCCCAGTTATGCTTGGCTCAATAGATTGCATGCATTGGAGTTGGAAGAATTATCCAAATGCATGGCATGGGCAATTCCATGGCAAAAAAAGGGTTCCACTATAATCCTTGAAGCGGTGGCCGATCAAGAGACTTGAATTTGGCATGCTTTCTTTGGAATGCCTGGGTCTTTGAATGATATCAACGTTGTCAACCGGTCACCACTGATGAATAAGATTGCTGATACGTCTCCAATGTATCTATAATTTTTTATTGTTCTATGCTATTATATTATCCATCTAAGATGTTTTATAAGCATTTATATGCTATTTCATATGATTTTTGGGACTAACCTATTAACCTAGAGCCCAGTGCTCGTTTCTGTTTTTTCCTTGTTTTTGAGTTCTACAGAAAAGGAATACCAAACGGAGTCCAATTGACGTGCCAATTTTTGATGATTTTTTATGGACCAAAAGAAGCCCCTGGAGTGAAAAAGTTGGGCCAGAAGAGTCTCGGGCCGTCCACGAGGGTGGGGGCGTGCCCTACCCCCTGGGCACGCCGCCCTATCTCGTGGATGACTCGGAGACCCCCCTGACGTGAGACCTATGCCAAAAATTCCTATAAATACAGAAACGTCTAGAGAATGACCTAGATCGGGAGTTCCGCCGCCGCAAGCCTCTGTAGCCACCAAAAACCAATCGGGGCGATGTTCCGGCACCTTGCCGGAGGGGGGATCCCTCACCGGTGGCCATCTTCATCATCTCGGTAATCTCCATGACGAGGAGGGAGTAGTTCACCCTCGGGGTTGAGGGTATGTACCAGTAGCTATGTGTTTGATCTCTCTCTCTCTCTCTCTCTCTCTCTCTCTCTCTCTCTCTCTCGTGTTCTTGATCCGGCATGATCTTGATGTATCGCGAGCTTTGCTATTATAGTTGGATCTTATGATGTTTCTCCCCCTCTACTCTCTTGTAATGGATTGAGTTTTCCCTTTGAAGTTATCTTATCGGATTGAGTCTTTAAGGATTTGAGAACGCTTGATGTATGTCTTGCATGTGCTTATCTGTGGTGACAATGGGATATTCACGTGATTGATAACCCACAAGTATAGGGGATCGCAACAGTTTTCGAGGGTAGAGTATTCAACCCAAATTTATTGATTCGACACAAGTGGAGCCAAAGAATATTCTCAAGTATTAGCAGCTGAGTTGTCAATTCAACCACACCTGGAAACTTAGTATCTGCAGCAAAGTGTTTAGTAGCAAAGTAATATGATAGTGGTGGTAACGGCAACAAAAGTAAAGACAGTAAAAGTAATATTTTTGGTATTTTGTAGTGATTGTAACAGTAGCAACGGGAAAGTAAATAAGCGTAAACCAGTATATGGAAAGCTCGTAGGCACCGGATCAGTGATGGATAATTATGTCGGATGCGGTTCATCATGTAACAGTCATAACATAGGGTGACACAGAACTAGCTCCAATTCATCAATATAATGTAGGCATGTATTCCGTATATAGTCATACGTGCTTATGGAAAAGAACTTGCATGACATCTTTTGTCCTACCCTCCCGTGGCAGCGGGGTCCTATTGGAAACTAAGGGATATTAAGGCATCCTTTTAATAGAGAACCGGAACAAAGCATTAGCACATAGTGAATACATGAACTCCTCAAACTATGGTCATCACCGGGAGTGGTCCCGACTATTGTCACTTCGGGGTTGCCGGATCATAACACATAGTAGGTGACTATAGACTTGCAAGATAGGATCAAGAACTCACATATATTAATGAAAACATAATAGGTTCAGATCTGAAATCATGGCACTCGGGCCCTAGTGACAAGCATTAAGCATAACAAAGTCATAGCAACATCAATCTCAGAACATAATGGATACTAGGGATCAAACCCTAACAAAACTAACTCGATTACATGATAAATCTCATCCAACCCATCACCGTCCAGCAAGCCTACGATGGAATTACTCACGCACGGCGGTGAGCATCATGAAATTGGTGATGGAGGATGGTTGGTGATGACGACGGCGACGAATCCCCCTCTCCAGAGCCCCGAACGGACTCCAGATCAGCCCTCCCGAGAGGTTTTAGGGCTTGGCGGCGGCTCCGTATCGTAAAACACGATGATTTCTTCTCTCTGATTTTTTTCTCCCCGAAAGCCAATATATAGAGTTTGAGTTGGCGTTGGAGGGTGTCCAGGGGGCCCACGAGGTAGGGGCGCGCCCTAGAGGGGGGCGCGCCCCCACCCTCATGGACAGGGTGTGCCCCCCTGGTCTTCATCTTTGGCGAGGATTTTTTACTATTTTTTATAAGACATCCCGTGGAGTTTCAGGTCATTCCAAAAACTTTTGTTTTCTGCACATAAAACAACATCATGGCAATTATGCTGAAAACAACGTCAGTCCGGGTTAGTTCCATTCAAATCATACAAGTTAGAGTCCAAAACAAGGGCAAAAGTGTTTGGAAAAGTAGATATGACGGAGATGTATCAACTCCCCCAAGCTTAAACCCTTGCTTGTCCTCAAGCAATTCAGTTGACAAACTGAAAGAAAGAAAGAAAAACTTTTACAAACTCTGTTTGCTCTTGTTGTTGTAACTATGTCAAGCCAGCATTCAAGTTTTCAGCAAAGATCATAACTAACCACATTTGCAATAATTCTCTGGTCTCATAATTACTCATATCAATAGCATAATCAACTAGCAAGCCATAATAATAAATCTCGGATGACAACACTTTCTCAAAACAATCATAATATTATATAACAAGATGGTATCTCGCTAGCCCTTTCTGAGACCGCAAAACATAAATGCAGAGCACCTTTAAAGATCAAGGACTGACTAGACATTGTAATTCATGGTAAAAGAGATCCAATCATAGTCACACCCAATATAAATTAACAATGATGAATGCAAATAACAGCTGTGCTCTCCAGCTAGTGCTTTTTAATAAGAGGGTGATGACTCAACATAAAAATAAATAGACAGGCCCTTCGCAGAGGGAAGCAGGGATTTGTAGAGGTGCCAGAGCTCGGTTTTGAAATAGAGATAAATTGTATTTTGAGCGGTATACTTTCATTGTCAACGTAGCAACTAAGAGATGGTGATATCTTCCATGTCACACACATTATAGGCGGTTCCCAAAAAGAATGGTAAAGTTTATACTCCCTCTCCACCAACAAGCATCAATCCATGACTTGCTCGAAACAACGAGTGTCTCCAACATACATCAGGTCCCAGGGGGAGTTTTGTTTGTAATTAATTTTGATTTAGTTTGCATAAAGCATGGGACTGGGCATCCCGGTGACCAGCCATTTTCTCGTGAGTGAGGAGCGGAGTCCACTCCTCTTGAGAATAACCCGCCTAACATGGAAGATAAGGGCAGCCTTGGTTGATACATGAGCTATTCGAGCATACAAAACAGAATGTTTATTTGAAGGTTTAGAGTTTGGCACATACAAATTTACTTGGAACGGCAGATAGATACCGCATATAGGAAGGTATGGTGGACTCATCTGGAATAACTTTGGGGTTTAAGGGATTGGATGCACAAGCAGTATTCCCGCTTAGTACAAGTGAAAGCTGGAAAAAGACTGGGAACCGACCAACTAGAGAGCGACAACAGCCATGTACATGCATTAAAATTAACAAACATTGGATGCAAGCATGAGTAGGATATAATCCACCATGAACATAAATATCGTGAAGGCTATGTTGATTTGTTTCAACTACATGCGTGAACATGTGCCAAGTCAAGTCACTTAAATCATTCAAAGGAGGATACCACCCCATCATAACACATCATAACCATCTCAATAGCATGTTGGCACGCAAGGTAAACCATTATAACTCATAGCTAATCAAGCATGGCATAAGCAACTATGATCTCTAATTGTCATTGCAAGCATGTTTATTCATAACAAGCTGAATCAAGAACAATGAACTCATCATATTTACAAAAACAAAAGAGGTCGACTTCATACCAGTTTTTCTCATCTCAGTCAGTCCATCATATATCATCATAATTGCCTTTCACTTGCACGACCGAATGGTGTGAATAATAATAAGTGTACGTGCATTGGACTAAGCTGGAATCTGCGAGCATTCAGTAAACAGGAGAAGACAAGACAATATGGGCTCTTGGTTAATTCAATAATAATGCATATAAGAGCCATTTCAACAATTAAATTATGGTCTTCTCATACTGACCCCCAAAGAAATAAAAACTATTTACACGGGAAAGCTCCCAACAAGCAAAAGAAGAACGGGAAATATTTTTGGGTTTTCTTTTTAATTACTACAGCTACAGCAGAAAAGTAAACTACTACTATTTTTTTTTGTTTTTCTTAAGGTTTAACAAACACACAAGAAGAAAGCAGGAAAAATAAAATAAACTAGCATGGATATTACAGTGAAAGAGTATGAGCACCGACATCTAGCAATGAGTGTGTGTGAACATAAATGTAATGTCGATGAGAAATACGTACTCCCCCAAGCTTAGGCTTTTGGCCTAAGTTGGTCTATTGCCAGGGATAGCCTGGCGGATACCCGTAGGTGTAGCTGGGGTCGTACTGCGATGCAGCGGTTATCGCTTGCTGAGCTGTAGCGTGGAGTTGGGCTGCCTCCGCCCTCCTCTTGTACTCATCTGCCTCCTCTCTGGTGATAGTATATCTTTGTTTTGCCTGAGAATCAAAGAAGGCAGGAGCAGGGAGAGTAATACGGACAACATGCCGTTTGTTAAAAATTAAACGATATAAAAGAGGTGATTCAGGCCTCTCGACAAACTAGTGCGAAGCCATAGAGTCATAATCTAAATATGCAGGAGGCAACTCCGTATCACCCTCACGGATGTCTATCTCAAGAAAATTAGCTAAGCGGGTTGCATAAATTCCTCCAAAGAAATCTCCATTATGTCTATTATGATGCAACCTACGAGTTACAATGGCTCCCATATGATAAGACTGGTCTCCTAACACAACACTCCTTAGAATGCTAAGGTCAGGGACACGCATGTGACATGCTTCATCCTTAGCATTTATGCATCTACCGATGGAAAGAGCAAAATAATGTATAGCAGGAAAGTGAATCCTCCCTATGGTAGCCTGCGTTATATCTCTAGATTCCCCTACAGTTATACTAGCAAGAAAGTTTCTAAATTCAGATTTAGGGGGGTCCCTAATACTGCCCCATGATGGAAGTTTGCAAGCAAAAGTGAAATACTCTAAGTCCATGGTATAAGATTTGTCATAAAGATCAAACATGACTGAAGGAGAATTACGCGAAGATGAATACTCAAACCTCCTCACAAACGAACTTGTGAGATCATGATATTGGGGGCATTTGTCTGCCTCAAAATCCTCAAGACCGGCATTACGCAAATATGCGTTAAATTCTTCTTTATCCATAAAGTTTTCCGACGGCCATTCACAAGGCCGCACTAGAGCGTCTCTTGGTGGTTCCTCGTCAGCATCACGCATAGCGATTCTGGGTCCTTGCTTCTTAAAAGAACCACCTTGGAACATCTTCCTAAGCATATTGTTTTTCTCTGAAAGAAATCTTAAATTTTTAGTAACTTCAAACAAAAGTGGACCAACTTCAATAAAACTGATAGCAACTACTCCTACAAGTGCCTAGAGCCTATATCAAGCATTAGAACTACTTGGAACCATATAAATTTGACATGCAAGCTAAAGAACATGGTCACCTATGCAGCACAAATTTGCAAAGAATAAAGCACTAGAGCAAAAACTAATTGGACCAATGGAGGAGTCACATACCAAGGAACAATCTCCCCAAGCAGTTTTGCGAGAGGTGCTTTGAGCAAGGAGATCAAAAATCATAGCAAAAGTGGTTGGAACTCGTGCTTGAGTTGGTTTTTCGTGTTTGTGTGAGGAAGAGGAAGAAGATGGGTGCTGGGATAAGTGGAGGAGGGCTACCATGGGCCCACGAGGTAGGGGGCGCGCCCTCCACCCTCGTGGCCAGTTGGCAGCTCCCCCTGCGGTGATTTTTGCACCATAAATCCTCAAATATTCCCGAAAAAATCATATTAAATTGGCATGGCATTCTGAGGACTTTTATTTTCGGGATATTTTTATATTGCACGGATAAGTCAGGAAACAAACAGAAAAATACTATTTTTACTTTATTTCTACTAAATAACAGAAAGTATAGAGAGGGTACAGAAGGTTGTGCTTCTAGTTTCACCCATCTCATGCTCATCAAAAAGAATCCACTAACAAGGTTGATCAAGTCTTGTTAACAAACTCATTCCGATAATCATGAAACCGGAGAAATTTCGAGTAACACTAAGTTACCTCAATGGGGATATGCACATCCCCTATAATAAGTATATCATATTTCTTCTTGACAGTTGGAAGAGGAAATTCAAAACCTCCAATTATAATCAATGGAATTTTTTCAATGGAGTTGATATTATGAACTTGAGGTTGTTTCCTTGGAAAGTGTGCCGTATGCTCATTACCATTAACATGAAAAGTGGCATTGCCTTTGTTGCAATCAATAATAGCCCCTATAGTATTAAGAAAAGGTCTTCCAAGAATAATAGACATACTATCATCCTCGGGAATATCAAGAATAACAAAGTCCGTCAAAATAGTAACGTTTGCAACCACAACAGGCACATCCTCACAAATACCGACAGGTATAGCAGTTGATTTATCAGCCATTTGCAGAGATATTTCGGTAGGTGTCAACTTATTCAAGACAAGTCTACGATATAAATAGAGAGGCATAACACTAACACCGGCTCCAAGATCGCATAAAGCAGTTTTAATATAATTTCTTTTAATGGAGCAAGGTATAGTAGGTACTCCGGGATCTCCAAGTTTCTTTGGTATTCCACCCTTAAAAGTATAATTAGCAAGCATGGTGGAAATTTCAGCTTCCGGTATCTTTCTTTTATTAGTAATGATATCTTTCATATATTTAGCATAAGGATTTGTTTTGAGCACATCAGTCAATCGCATACGCAAAAAGATAGGTCTAATCATTTCAGCAAAGTGCTCAAAATCATCATCATCCTTTTTCTTGGATGGTTTGGGAGGAAAAGGCATGGGTTTTTGAACCCATGGTTCTCTTTCTTTACCATGTTTCCTAGCAACAAAGTCTCTCTTATCATAACATTGATTTTTTGATTGTGGGTTATCAAGATCAACAGTAGGTTCAACTTCTACATCATTATCATTACTAGGTTGAGCATCATCATGAACATCATCATTAACATTTTCATTAGGTTCATGTTCATTACCAGATTGTGTTTCAGCATCAGACATAGAGATATCATTTGGATTATCAGGTGGTTCAGCAATAGGTTCACTAGAAGTTTGCATAGTTCTATCATTTTTCTGTTTCTTCTTTTTGGAAAAACTAGGAACATCAATATTATTTCTCTGAGAATCTTGCTCGATTCTCTTAGGGTGACCTTCAGGATACAAAGGTTCTGAGTCATTCTACCAGTTCTAGTAGCCACTCTAACAGCATAATCATTTTTCTTACTATTCATTTCATCAAGCACTTCTTTTTGAGCCTTAAGTACTTGTTCTACTTGAGTGGTAACCATAGAAGCATGTTTGCTAACAAGTTTAAGTTCACCTTTAATATTAACCATATAATCACCCAAGCGTCTAATCATATAAGCATTTTGTTTTAATTGCCTACCAAAATAAGCATTAAAGTCGTCTTGCTTAAACATAAAGTTATCAAACTCATCCAAGCACTGACTAGCAATTTTAGTAGGAGGGACTTCAGCTTTATCATATCTATATAGAAAATTTACCTTTACTACCTTTGTTGGGATATCGGGATCAGGAGGTTCTTCAATAAATAAAGGATTGAGTTCATATATTTCTTCGACAGGCGGTAAATTAAGACCATGTATTTCTTCAATAGGAGGTAAATTCCTAACATCTTCAGCTTTAATACCTTTTTCTTTCATAGATTTCTTTGCCTCTTGCATATCTTCGGGACTGAGAAATAGAACACCTCTCTTCTTCGGAGTTGATTTAGGAATAGGATCAGTAATTGGAGCAGGAGCTGGTTCAGGAGCTGGCTCAGGAGGTGCCCGATTATTTTCATTTGTCAACATATTATTCAATAGAATTTCAGCTTCATCCGGTGTTCTTTCCCTAAAAAGAGAACCAACACAACTATCCAGGTAATCTCTGGAAGCATCGGTTAGTCCATTATAAAAGATATCAAGTATTTCAGGTTTCTTAAGAGGATGATCAGGCAAAGCATTAAGTAACTTGAGAAGCCTCCCCCAAGCTTGTGGGAGACTCTCTTCTTTAATTTGCACAAAGTTGTATATTTCCTTCAAAGCAGCTTGTTTCTTATGAGCAGGGAAATATTTAGCAGTGAAGTAATAAATCATATCCTGGGGACTACGCACACAACCAGGATCAAGAGAATTAAACCATATCTTAGCATCACCCTTTAATGAGAACATAAATACCTTGAGTATATAAAAGTAACGTGATCTCTCATCATTAGTAAACAGGGTGGCTATATCATTTAATTTAGTAAGATGTGCCACAACAGTTTCAGATTCATAACCATAGAAAGGATCAGATTCAACCAAAGTAATTATAGCAGGATCAACAGAGAATGCATAATCCTTATCAGGAACACATATAGGTGAAGTAGCAAAAGCAAGATCAGGCCTCATTTTATCTCTAAGTGATTCTTTGTTCCATTTAGCTAATAACCTCTTGAGATCATATCTATCTTTGCAAGCTAAAATAGCGGCAGAAGATTCCATATCAAAAACATAACCCTCAGGAATAACAGGCATATTTTCATCATCACTTTCATCATTATATTCAGATTCAATAATTTCTTTTTCTCTAGCCCTAGCAATTTGTTCATCAAGAAATTCACTGAGGGGCACAGTAGTATTAGGCATAGAAGTAGTTTCATCATAAGTATCATGCATAGAATAAGTGGCATCATCAATAACATGCGACATATCGGAACGAATAGCAGAAGGTGTCGCAAGCTTACTCATAACAGAAGGTGAATCAACTGCAGAGCTAGATGGCAGTTCCTTACCTCCCCTCGTAGTTGAGGGATAAATTGTTGTCTTAGCGTCTTTCAAGTTCTTCATAGTGTCTAGCAGATATAAATCCCAAGTGACTCAAAGAATAGAGCTATGCTCCCCGGCAACGGCGCCAGAAAAAGGTCTTGATAACCCACAAGTATAGGGGATCGCAATAGTTTTCGAGGGTAGAGTATTCAACACAAATTTGTTGATTCGACACAAGGGGAGCCAAAGAATATTCGCAAGTATTAGTAGTTGAGGTGTCAATTCAACCACACCTGGAAACTTAGTATCTATAGCAAAGTGTTTAGTAGCAAAGTAATATGATAGTGGTGGTAACGGCAACAAAAGTAAAGACAGTAAAAGTAATATTTTTGGTATTTTGTAGTGATTGTAACAGTAGCAACGGGAAAGTAAATAAGCGTAAACCAGTATATGGAAAGCTCGTAGGCACCGGATCAGTGATGGATAATTATGCCGGATGCGGTTCATCATGTAACAGTCATAACATAGGGTGACACAGAACTGGCTCCAATTCATCAATATAATGTAGGCATGTATTCCGTATATAGTCATACGTGCTTATGGAAAAGAACTTGCATGACATCTTTTGTCCTACCCTCCCATGGCAGCGGGGTCCTATTGGAAACTAAGGGATATTAAGGCCTCCTTTTAATAGAGAACCGGAACAAAGCATTAGCACATAGTGAATACATGAACTCCTCAAACTATGGTCATCACCGGGAGTGGTCCCGATTATTGTCACTTTGGGGTTGCCGGATCATAACACATAGTAGGTGACTATAGACTTGCAAGATAGGATCAAGAACTCACATATATTCATGAAAACATAATAGGTTCAGATCTGAAATCATGGCACTCGGGCCCTAGTGACAAGCATTAAGCATAGCAAAGTCATAGCAACATCAATCTCAGAATATAATGGATACTAGGGATCAAACCCTAACAAAACTAACTCGATTACATGATAAATCTCATCCAACCCATCATCGTCCAGCAAGCCTACGATGGAATTACTCACGCACGGCGGTGAGCATCATGAAATTGGTGATGGAGGACGGTTGGTGATGACGACGGCGACGAATCCCCCTCTCCGGAGCCCCGAACAGACTCCAGATCAGCCCTCCCGAGAGGTTTTAGGGCTTGGCGGCGGCTCCATATCGTAAAACGCGATGATTTCTTCTCTCTGATTTTTTTCTCCCCGAAAGCCAATATATAGAGTTGGAGTTGGCGTCGGAGGGTGTCCAAAGGGCCCACGAGGTAGGGGCGCGCCCTAGAGGGGGGGCGCCCCCACCCTCGTGGACAGGGTGTGGGCCCCCTGGTCTTCATCTTTGGCGAGGATTTTTTACTATTTTTTATAAGACATCCCGTGGAGTTTCAGGTCATTCCGAGAACTTTTGTTTTCTGCATATAAAACAACATCATAGCAATTCTGCTGAAAACAGCGTCAGTCCGGGTTAGTTCTATTCAAATCATACAAGTTAGAGTCCAAAACAAGGGCAAAAGTGTTTGGAAAAGTAGATATGACGGAGACGTATCAGTGACCTACTTGATGTATGTTTTGGTGATCAACTTGTGGGTTCAGTGACCTTGCACTACAAAAAAAGACACATCTGTGACATTTTGGGCCGAACGAATTTTTTTTCTGTCATACATATGACACTTCTATGACGATAATTGTGACAAAACCCGGTATCATCATAGATGTGGTGGGCTCCTACTTCTATGACAAAAAATCATGATAGAAAATGGGCTTTTCGTCCTGGGCGGGCTGGAGACGCAGCTGCATGACATTCTTTGGGCCGTCCATGACGGAAAAAACCGTGGTAGAAGCGAGGGCGAGGAAAATTTCAGGGAGTTCCCGGTTACGGTGGGAGGTCGGGGGCCGAGCGATGCGCGTTTCTCTCGTACACGTACGCGCGTGTGTGCGAGGCGTTGGCTCTAACTAAACCCGAGCGAGGCGTTGGGCTCTAACTGAACCCGAGCGATTGCACTGCAGGCTATGCGTTACTGAACCCGAGCAATCGATCGATGGCTGTTAACTGAACCCGATCGAGCAATTCCTTCGCTACTGCTGCTAACTGAAGCCGATCGATTGGATGAACAGTGAGCGTTGCGGGGGGGGGGGGTGGATGAACAGTGAGCAGTGGCGTTGCCTCTGGATGAACAGCACCCCGTGGTGTGGTGGAGGGTTGGATGAACAGTAGACGGTGGAGGGGTGCCCGTGGAGGGGTGGATGAACAGGACCACGTGGTGTGGAGGGCTGGATGAACAGTAGACGATGGAGGGGTGCCCGTGGAGGGGTGGTTGAACAGGACCCCGTGGTGTGGAGGGCTGGATGAACAATAGACGGTGGAGGGGTGGTTGAACAGTAGCCGGTGGAGTAGCGCGCGGTGGAGGCTGGATGAACAGGAGCCCGTGGAGGCTGGATGAACAGGAGCCCGTGGAGGCTGGACGAACAGGAGCTCGTGGAGGCTGGAGGAGGTCGACGGTGGAGATGAACAGTATCCTGGGGAGTCCCATTTTGCGGTACGCCACACCCCTCCCAATGAACAGGACCCCCGTTTCGACCGTAGCGCTCCAACACAAGTCTGTTTCGTCCGTTTTGCAGTAGGCCACACCCCTCCTGATCAACAGGACCCCCGTTTCGATCGTAGGAGGTCTGTTTCCTTCGTTTTGCGGTACGCCACACCCCTCCCGATGAACAGGATCCCGTTCCGAATGTGGCCGGTCGAACACAAGGCCGTTTCCTCCGTTCTGCGGTACGCCATGCCTCGTTTCCATCGCCTATTCCGTCCAAGCCCTCCCGATGAACACGACGCATTTCGTTGCCTCTTCATGAACACGACCCATTCCGTTGCCTCCCCATGAACACGACACACTCCGTTGCCTCCTCATGAACACGACGACGACGTTGTTTCTCCGTTCTGACCCAGCCATGTACACGAGCCCTGGCCGTACGTATGCGCGAGTAGGCGTTCGTGACCCCGCCCGTATGTACACATACGTGGCCGTATTTTCTTTCTTGCACCCTGGCCACTGTACGTACGTGTACATGCTACGTGCGCGCCTCTACTACGACACGTGCGCGCCTCTACTACGACACGTGCGCGCCTCTACATCGACCAGTGTGTACATACACGTTCGCGACCAGAATGACAACGCTACATACGCTTCAACCAGGTGGGTCCCAACTGTCAGGCACTTCCTTGCCTGCGAAGATGTAGCTGGTGGGTCCAGCAGTCAGGGGGTGAATCGTTTTTTTGTCCGAACGCACTTCCTTGCGTGCGAAGATGTAGCTGGTGGGTACCAGCAGTCAGGGGGAAACATTTTTTTTGCGAAATACAGTGGCCCGTCCGGTGGGTCCCAGCTGTCAAGTGGAGGAATCATTATTTTCCGTGTAATAAGGAGGCACTTCCCTGCTGTGGCCGTGGACCCAGCTGTCAGCCTCTCTGTCGGTGTCAAAACCGGTGGATCTCGGGTAGGGGGTCCCGAACTGTGCGTCTAGGCGGATGGTAACAAGAGACAAGGGACACGAAGTTTTACCCAGTTTCGGGCCCTCTCGATGGAGGTAAAACCCTATGTCCTGCTTGATTAATATTGATGATATGGGTATTACAAGAGTAGATCTACCACGAGATCAAGGAGGCTAAACCCTAGAAGCTAGCCTATGGTATGATTGTTGTATATTGTGTTGTCCTACGGACCAAAACCCTCCGGTTTATATAGACACCGGAAAGGGTTAGGGTTACACAAAGTCGGTTACAATGGTAGGAGATCTAAATATCCGCATCGCCAAGCTTGCCTTCCACGCCAAGGAAAGTCCCATCCGGACACGGGACGAAGTCTTCAATCTTGTATCTTCATAGTCCAGGAGTCCGGCTGAAGGTATAGTCCGGCTACCCGGACACCCCCTAATACAGGACTCCCTCAGTAGCCCCTGAACCAGGCTTCAATGACGACGAGTCCGGCGCGCAGATTGTCTTCGGCATTGCAAGGCGGGTTCCTCCTCCAAGTACTTCATAAAAGATTGTTAACACTAAGGATAGTGTCCAGCTCTGCAAAATAAGTTTTCACATATTGCCATAGAGAGAATAATATTTACACGAATCTAATCTGCTGACATATACCGTAGCGTGACATCACACTACGGCCAAGCCTCCATTCGAATCGTTTTCACTTCCCCACCTCAGCGCATTTTGCGAGGCGGTTTCCTTGGCACGTCTTGTCGAGGCAGAGATCGTGTCCCCCTTTATTTACGGGATTCTCAACAATACGGACGTGGGTAACCCAATCGTGCCCGTTAGCACGTTCTCTCGATTAGAGGTGAGTCCCAAATGGTTACGAGGAGGGCCCTTGGTATTCCACCTCCTATAAAGAGACCAAGGCTTTACCCCTTTCTTTCAATCTCAAACGAGTTCGCCCGCCGCCTCGAGTTCCAACACCCTAGGCTCTAGATTTCAGGCGCTTCAGACCTTTGACAATGTTTGGTTCCGACCTTCAAGGCCGATGGATGCCCTCCTCCGTTACGGAGGAGGACGTGCTAAAGTTGAGAGAGGCCAAGTTCTTGACCGGCAAAATTTCGCATAGGCTGCCTGCTCAAGGGCAGGCTATTCCCAGTCGCCAGCCCGGTGAGAGCGTGGTGTTCGTGTCTCACTTCCTTCGGGGGTTTGGCTTCCCCCTGGATCCCTTTGTGAGGGGGATGATGTTCTACTACGGGCTGGAATTTCACGACTTAGCTCCGGAGTCCATCCTCCATGTTTCCTCATTCATCGTCGTGTGCGAAGCATTCCTCTGTGTTACTCCTCACTTCGGATTATGGCTCAAGACCTTTAAGGTAGAGCCGAAGATGATTGAGGGACGGCACGCAGAGTGCGGAGGCGCTGTTATAAGTAAGAAGGCTGACGCTCCGTGGCCCGAGGGCCCTTTTCAAGAGGAGCTCGGCTTGTGGCAACAAGAGTGGTTCTACATCACCGCTCCCAGGGGCACCAAGTGGGTGGCGCCACCTGCCTTTCGCTTGGGTCCCCCAAAGCAGCTAGGGTCATGGGTCAATAAAGGCCTAGATTGGGGGCCACCCCAGGACGTGTCTTTGTTGCGGGGCTACATCAGGGATCTCTTAGAAAGAGGTATCAGCTTAGTCAAAGTGACGCACATCATGCTGATCCGCCGAACACTGCCCGGCAAACGTCGCTCCCTTTGTTTGTGGGAGTTTAATCCAGAGGGACCATGAGCTCTCCTGCATTTTATGGGTGCAACGCCCGCGGAGATGTATAAATTGTTCTTCGGATCACAAGCAATGTGTCCGGATTTGACCGAGGACGCAGGTTTGAGCTGCAATCGCCCGGATACTCAAGTAAGTAGCCTTGTGCCCAGACTCGTTATCCGTATATTTGTCATAAACTTGCCCCTAAAAGAGCTGTCCTTTTAAACAGGAGTGGATAGCGAAAGCAAAGCTGATCAGGTGTCCGGCTCCCCTCCTCGAGACCAGGCCGGATCCCGTGCTAGTCAGGATGCTGAAGATTGTGACTTTGGGGGAAAGTGAGGGAGGGAACAAGGAAACTACGGCCTCCTCGAAGGAGGTTGTTCGAAAGGGAGGAACAGGAAAATCCTCTCCTCAGGGGAAGAAGAGGACGACCTCTGAAAACCCGGAGACTATGGCCTCAAAGCGGGGGGGGGGGGGGGAAATCCTTGTTAGAGGGTCCTATGCCGGGAGATACCTCGGCCGAAATATGCCCTCAAGGGGACCAGCCCTCCAGCGAGCCATAAGTAGAGAAAGGTTATATTTTCAAGAGAGAAATCCTTGCTTTATATCTGAGAAGATTTACCGAAATTTTACCTTGTAGCTCGGACCTCAGCCCTTCTCAGCAGAGCTCGTCTTCGAGGGACCCTCTCCCGGAGATGATGGAGAGCGGGACGCCTCCCCCTGCCGTACCACCTAGCGAGGCGGGCGACCCTGAGGTGTCGTCGCGGAGGGTTTTTCCGAACCCGGCAGGGGCGGAAGGTAGCCATATGGCCCCCCAAGGTTCTCCGCGTCTGGCCTTCGAAAGAGGCCATAGGACGAATCCGGCACCGTCCGGTGCTAGGTCGGAGGAGCTGAAGAATCTGCTAGGGCGAGCTTCTATCTCAGAGGAGCACCGTGCGTTGATGGGCACGGTGATTGAAAAGATTTTGTCCGCAGAAAGCGGATTGCACAAGGCTGTCAGAAGTTTACTGGCAGGTTTTGAGGTACGTGAAATAATGTACATTTTCTGGCAGTTGCGCATAAATAAGATGCGCCCTGTGTAGATAGTAGCCCCTGAGACTCTGTGCGTTGTCAAAAGTGACGGCGTGCAGAGGATCATAATCCTAGGTCTAAACTGTCGCCTTTGTATGTAGGTGGCGAAGTGTCCGGAATCCAGCCGGACTGATGATTTTGCCGAGCTAAAGCGGCAACTTGACGTGGCAGATGCCGACATCGCTCTTGTCAACAAGCGGCTTGATGAGGCTCAAGGTATGTAATTCCTTGGGCGGCACCTGGTAAGAGGAGCTTTATGCCATTATCTTACAATGTGTGTGCTTGACGCAGATGGTGCGGCCGCCGTGGAGAGTCTTCGGGCGGAACTTGCCCGAGCTAAAGAACAAGCCCGAAAAAGTGATGCGGCTGCCGAGAAGGCCCTTGAAGAGCTGAGAGCCGAACAGGCTGCTCACTGCCGAAGCAAGAAAGAGATGGCCGAGATGGTCGTGAAGCTAAAGAGCGCTGCTGACCGTTGCAAGCTTTTGGAAAAAGAGGATCGGGCGGAACCCACGGACTTGAAGAAGGCCGTTGCCGATGCCAAGGATGCTCGCTCTGCGATGAGAGCTGCGAAGGAGGAGCTTCGTGAAGCCGGAGAGATTGCGACTGGGAAGCCCTTTATGCTGCGGAGGAAGTTTTGTGATCCTAAGCATGCTCCGTTGGACCGGCTGTGGAGTACGACGGACACCTATCTGGATTTGGCAGCAAGTGCTGCTAATGCGACCGAACACTTTCGAGATCAAGGAGATCGCGAAGTGGAGAAACTCTTTTGGTCGCAGTTCCACAATCCAGAGCGTCCACTGTCAGTGGCCGATCGTCTGGCCGAATGGGCCGAGCTGAATAGGTTGTCCGGACTCGCCATGAAGTGCGTCATGAGTCATCTGTGGCCGGGGAGATCGAAGCCGAAGAGTTATTTCAGCTTAGTGCAGCAATTCCTTGGTGCGGTGCCACATATCAATGCAGTGAAGAGGTCAGCATGCATAGAGGGCGCACGGATGGCTCTTGCCCGTGTCAAGACATATTGGGCGGAGATGGAGACCACCGTTGTTGCATCCCGAGATTCGAACGAAAGCCGAGTACCTTCTGAGCACTATTTTCAGGAAGTCCTTGAAGGCGCTCGTGTAATAGAGATGTAGTGCTCGAAGAATGCTATGTTCTAATAGCATATTTAATTGTAAAGCAATATTTTTGATAAATTGTAGTACCCTTTTATACTTGTGCCTTCAAGTATTTGAAACACCTCCCGTGCGGCCGTTTTTAAGATATATATATATATATATATATATATATATATATATATATATATATATATATATATATATATATATATAATCGGAAAGATGGCGGTCGTTGGCTTCAGCCCCCACGCACATAGTGCGGGGGTGCTCGCAGAAGGCGCATTTTCACACTTAATCCAACGTCTTGTTCCTACAAAGGAGGTGATAGCGCAGCGGGCTAGGCAACCGGACTATAATGCTTTAACACTTTCACTTAGCCATAGGAGCTTGACAGTGAGGCTACTTAAATAGCCCCTGGTGGCGCCTGCGCTCGCCTGAAGTCGGGGCGCATATGTGCCTGGCCGGGAAACGGCCCTTCGTTAATGCGGAGGAATCCTATAGATTTCGGTGAGTCATCGAGTGGTTGACCAGTCTCACGCTATATCATGACAGTCAGTTTTCGGCTTTCTCTACTGAGGTGCTCGCCTGGCCGAACCTGGGCACAATCGCAGTAGTTCTCCTGGTGCCGCCTTAGCCGATAGTGCGAAACGTAAGGCAGGCAAACACAGGAGCCGGGCAACCCAACATTTGACCAAAGACATGATTCGGAGCTGATGCATATAAGGCCAAACTCGCGATGCCGAACACTCCCTAAGGTGTTCGGTCTTTATGAGTACGGGCGGGACAACACCCTTGGTTATAAGCCCCTAGTGTCCAGGTATGCGTGAAATTCCTGACGTGGCCACATGCCAAGACGTCAGTCCCCTCCTTGATTATAACGAAAAACCGGAGGATGTGTTTCAACAAGAGACAGTAAGAAAGGTTTACGCAGGGTCTTAATCTGAAAAGAATCCTTGGAACGGGTCCTTGCTGCACGTCTGCGCCTGTGTCTCCGTTGTGCCGTATCCTAGACGGGCGCAGCACGATGTTCGTCTGCAAAAGAGAGGAACTTAGTTGAAAAAAGAAAGAAGAAAAAGGTCGTGCCGAACAAAATTTATGCTAAGTAATCAAAGTATGGATTAAGTGGGTAAAATTGAGCTTGACTGTCTCATATTGTACATGCGCGGAGCCCCTAGCGCAGGGGTATACGGATATTAAGCCTTTGTTAATGATGTGCTTATGTCGGACTCGTCCAGCCGTGTCCGTGGTCTTAACGACCTGTTTTGGATGTTTTTGGCTGATGAAGCCGTGTTATTGTGGGGCTGTTAAGGCAGCCGCACGACCCTCCGTCCGGGGGGGGGGGGACTCAATGTTTTCCCTTTAAAGAGATGATGCCTCGTGGACCGGGCATCTTGAGCATAAGAGATGCGTAATGTGGTATTGCATTAAGGCGGGCGAAAGCTTCGCGTCCCAGCAGTGCTTGATAGCGACTTGAGAATGGGACGATGTGGAAAGTTAGCTTTTCGCGGCAGAAGTTATCGGGGAAGCCGAATATGACTTCAAGCCGGAGGAAGCCCATGCAATGGGTATTCGGAACTGGCGCTACCCCTTGGAAGGAGGTTTTGCTGTGGCGAATTCTTGTTGGGTCTATCCCCATGTGGCGGATTGTGTCCTGATATATCAGGTTTAGACCACTGCCGTCGTCCATCAGGACATTTGTAAACTGGAGTCCGCCAATTATTGGATCAAGTACCAAGGCAGTCCAGCCTGCGCTCCCGATACTTCTAGAGTAATCCCAATGATCGAAGACGATTGGTTTTGTCAACCAGTGGCGGGACTCCTTTGAGATAGGCCGTATGGCGCATTCCTTTATGGGCGCCGCATGTTTTGTTATGTGAAGTAAGTTTACTGTTTTTAGTTCATGTGGAAAATTCTTTTGTTTCCTGGTGCTCTGCTTTTGGGGTTCGTCATCGTCTTCGCTTGGTGTGTCGAGCCCCTTGTGTTCGGCGTTGAGTCTGCCGGATTGTTTGAAGACACAACAATCTCTGTGGGTATGGTTAGCAGGCTTCCTGAGAGTACTGTGTATTTGACATACCCTGTCCAAGATTTTGTTTAGGTTGGATAGCTCGTCCCTGTTATCATGAAGGGGCGGCTTTTTCTGATTCTGTCGTGAGCTTTTGAATCCGGCGTTGACTGCCGTGCTCTTCGGACTGTTTTCTTTAGTCCGGCGATGATCCTTGTTGCATTGCGGTTTTCCATTTCCATCCCTAGTTTCGGATGTACTTGGGTCGCTGGTGCTACACCTTGCCAACCAGCTGTCCTCCCCTGTGCAAAAGCGGGTCATGCGGCTTGTTAATGCGGCCATTATTCTTGGCTTTTCTTGGCCGAGGTGTCTGGCTAGCCATTCGTCTTGAACGTTATGCCTAAAAGCTGCTAAGGCTTCGGCGTCCGGACAGTCGACTATCTGATTCTTTTTAGTAAGAAATCTGTTCCAGAATTGCCGAGCTGACTCTCCAGGCTGTTGAGTTATGTGATTGAGATCGTCTGCATCCGGAGGACGGACATAGGTCCCTTGAAAATTTGCTCGGAAAGCGTCCTCAAGCTCTTCCCAACTTCCAATTGTGTTTTCAGGAAGGCTTTTAAGCCAATGCCGGGCTGGCCCTTTGAGCTTGAGGGGTAAATAATTTATAGCATGGAGGTCATCTCCTCTGGCCATATGTATGTGGAGGATATAATCCTCGATCCATACTCCAGGGTCCGTTGTTCCGTCGTACGCCTCTATGTTTACGGGTTTAAATCCCGCTGGAAATTCATAATCCAGGACCTCGTCGGTGAAACATAGGGGGTGTGCGGCACCCCTGTATTTGGGTGTGCCGTGGCGTTCGGATAATGGTGTTGTTGCATTGCTTATGAGAGCTTGCTTTCTTGGCCCATAAATAGACCTGGCTGGGCCATCTTTTTGATGCGAGTCCTTGAGTGGGTCGCATGCCGGCTTGAGTGCGGCGCCGCTTGCCGTTTTATGCTGGCCATGGTCTCGTCTATCCGACCGGGTGGCTTTCTTACTTTTTGAATGCGAGGGCTCTAAGGCCTCTTCGTCGAATTCAGGCAGTAGCTTTCGCTTCAGATAGCTTTTAGTGCGGCGACTGTCGCCGTATTTGTCTGTGGTATTGATTACTTTGCTCCATTTGATTCTGAGTGCATCTTTCGTAGTTTTTAGCTTCCGCTTCTGCTTTTTTAGGCTACGTGCGGTTGCAACGAGCCTTTTGTGTAGGTTCTTATGCTCTGTGGCCTTATCCGGTGTAAGGTCGTCTGGAATGCCGTTTTCGCCGGGGACGGGTTGTTCGGTTTCTTTATCTGAGTTGCCCTGTTCGGACGTTTGCTTTAAGGCATGCTCGTCATCTGCCGGCTCGTCCTGCTCTATGGCTGGGTCTGTGTCAAGGCGGGGCTTGGGGCGGCGTTTGCGTCGCCGCTTTGATTGCTTTTCAAGAGATCGATCCCTTGTTGCATCCCCGTGTTCCTCGTTGTCGCTTCCTTTAGGTGTATCCACCATGTACACATCATGAGATGAGGTGGCTGCCCAATGCCCTATAGGCGTTGGTTCATATGCGTCTCCTGCATCGTCGTCCATGACGTCGATGCCTTCGGAGTTGAAATTGAGCACGTCGTTTAAATTATCGATGGTGGCTATTAAATGGGTGGTGGGTGGGCTTTGAATTTCTTCATCGTCCGTATCCCAACCTTCCTGACCGTAGTCCGGCCAGGGCTCTCCTGATAGAGAGAGAGACTTTAGTGACTTCAAGATGTCGCCGAAAGGTGAGTGTTGGAAGATGTCCGCAGCGGTGAACTCCATGATCGGCGCCCGATCGGATTCGATCGGCAGGCGCGAGGAGGGCTCGGAGTCTAGAGAGGGATCCAACCACTCGGAGTGCGGGGCTGGTGTTTGGCTCAGTCACCTTTGAGATCGCAGCCCCCGAGGCGGTGTCTAACCGTTCGTCCTCGACTGGCGCAGCCGGCTCCGAATTAAGGGTCGGAACCGAAGCGTGTGCGGCCTCTAGGGCACTGTTCGGCAGCAGAGCTAGATCATGCCCATCGAGACAGTGCGGCGCGCTCGGCTGTGGCTCGAATCCGTCGGAGATCAAGTCCCTGCAGACGTCAGCCGTGTAGTTTAAGCTTCCAAATCTGACCTGATGGCCAGGGGCGTAGCTTTCGATCTGCTCCAGATGGCCAAGCGAATTGGCCCGCAGTGCGAAGCCACCGAAAACGAAGATCTGTCCGGGGAGAAAAGTCTCACCCTGGACTGCATCGTTGTTGATGATCGAAGGAGCCATCGGGCCTAAAAGCGACGACACAGAGGAACTCTCAATGAAAGCACCAATGTCGCTGTCAAAACCGGCGGATCTCGGGTAGGGGGTCCCGAACTGTGCGTCTAGGCGGATGGTAACAGGAGACAAGGGACACGAAGTTTTACCCAGGTTCGGGCCCTCTCGATGGAGGTAAAACCCTACGTCCTGCTTGATTAATATTGATGATATGGGTAGTACAAGAGTAGATCTACCACGAGATCAAGGAGGCTAAACCCTAGAAGCTAGCCTATGGTATGATTGTTGTATATTGTGTTGTCCTACGGACTAAAACCCTCCGGTTTATATAGACACCGGAGAGGGTTAGGGTTACACAAAGTCGGTTACAATGGTAGGAGATCTAAATATCCGCATCGCCAAGCTTGCCTTCCACGCCAAGGAAAGTCCCATCCGGACACGGGACGAAGTCTTCAATCTTGTATCTTCATAGTCCAGGAGTCCGGTTGAAGGTATAGTCCGGCTACCCGGACACCCCCTAATCCAGGACTCCCTCACTCTCCACGTATAGTCCACGTTCGATGGAAGTCGTTCCTTGACCCCATTGACCACGCCGCGTCGAGAGCACCAGGGCGGTGGACGACGGCGAGGCCTAGGAAGGGGACAACATGGAGGCAGGGAAGACTCGGCAGTTGTTTCCCACGCGGAGGGGAGTACGACTGTACGAGGGTTTACTGGTTCGTCTGCCGTTGTCGGAGAATAACAGCAGGTGTGGGTGAGTAGAGGGATGGCTAGGCCAGCCATAGGAGTACGGTCGGGCGATGAGGCCTGCGCGGCAGCACAACCGGCCGTGAGGAGGAGGGAGCAGGCAGTCCTGTCGGCGCTTGTTTGAGCGGCTGGAGCAGGAAGAGCAGAGATTTAAGAAGCACGATGGCCGTTGGATGGACATCCAACAGTCAGTGCTTGTGCGTCAACCTTTTTTTAGGAAAGCCTCAAATCTGTGGAAAACAACACACAACCCAACTGCCATTATTTCTAATAATTTACAGCCCATTTGCTAATTCTTAAGGTTTTCTTGGAGCCCATATTCTTTTTGTTAGCATTACAGCCCATATTGTGGCAACGGTTAAAAAATTATACAAAATTTTGCATATTTCGGTGCGGTCTGAACTGTTTTTAATCCCAAAATTTCGACTCACATTCAAACTGATTTTAAAAATAGATGTATATCAATATAAAATCCAACAAATTCTCCATGCATAAAAATTAATGTAATTTAAAATCTTGAAATGAAAAAAAAAGATATTTGAAACTAATTGCCGGTTTGATGTGTTTTAAAAATGTACAACCCATTTCTCATTACTGATGGGCCATTTTCTCGGCCAGCCGAATGAAAGCTCTCCTCGTCTTGAAAGATTTGCAGCCCAACAGGCCTGACAAAGCGACTTACTTGGCAAATCACAAAAAAAACTAGGCTGTGGCCATGGACCCAGCTGTCAGCCTCTCCACGTACAGTACTCTTCCGATGGAAGTCGTTCCTTGACCATGTTGACCACGCCGCGCGGAGAGCACCACGGCGGTGGACGACAGCGAGGCCTAGGAAGGGGACGATGCGGCAGTGGAAGCCCGCGCAGAGAGGACTACGAGGGTTCACTGGTTCGGCTGTGGTGTGAGGCTGCCGTCGCGGCAGGGCCTGGCCAGCGGTGGGAATAGTAGGGGCGGTGAGGCCTCTGCGGCAGCACAGCCGGCCACGGGAGGCAGGAGCATGCGGCACGCCCGGCGCAGCTTTGGGCGGCTGGAGCAAGAAGACCAGAGGTTGAAGAAGCACTACGGCCGTTGGATGGACATCGTACGGTCACTGGAGCTAGAATCGTTCATATTGACTAAGTTGACAAAGCCCTTCGTCCCCGTCAACTTAGTAGGCCTACAAGTCAGCCTCCCAGCAAGGTGGGTCCCAGCTAGCCGGGGGAGTATTCATTTTTTTTGTGCGTAATAAGGAGGCACTTCCGATGGGTCCGAGCTGACGGCGGGGGGAACGTTTTTTTCGCGAAATATGGTGGCCCGTCCGGTGGGTCCCAGCAGTCAGGGGGAAACGATTTTTTTCGCAAAATACTGGTGGCCCGTGCGGTGGGTCCCCGCTGACAGGTGGAGGAATAATTATTTTCCGCGTAATAAGGAGGCACTTCCTTGCGGCTGCCGTGGACCCAGCTGTCAGCCTCTCCACCTACAGTACTCTTCCGATGGAAGTCGGTTGTTGACCACATTGACCACACCGCGCCGAGAGCACTACGGCGGTGGACGACGGCGAGGCCTAGGAAGGGAACGATGCGGAGCCGTGCAAGACGCGGCAGTGGATGCCCACACGGAGAGGAGTAAGAGCGTTCACTGGTTCGGCTGCGGTGTGAGGTTGCCGTCGCCGCAGAATAACAGGGGGTGTGGGTGAGTGGAGGGATGGTCTGGCCAGTGGTGGGAGTAGTATGGGAGCGGTGAGGCCTCCGCGGTAGCACAGCCGACCACGGGAGGCAGGAGCAGGCGGCACGACCGGCGCTGCTTTGGGCGGCTGGAGCAAAAAGACCAGAGGTTGAAGAAGCACTATGGCCGTTGGATGGACATCATACGGTCACTAGAGTATTGACTAAGTGGACAGAGCTCTCCGTCCCTGTCAACTTAGTAGGCCCACAAGTCAGCCCAACAATATGGTGGGTCCCAGCTAGCAAGGGGTATTCATTTTTTTGGGCGTAATAAGGAGGCACGTCCTTGCGTGCGAAGATATAGCTGGTGGGTCCGACCTATCAGTGGGGGGAATGTTTTTTTCGCAAAATACAGAGGCCCTTCCTGTGGGTCCTAGCTGTCAGGTGGAGAAATCATTATTTTGCGCGTAATAAGGAGGCATTTCCTTGCGTGCGGCCGTGGAGCCAGCTGTCAGCCTCTCCACGTACAGTCCATTTCCGATGGATGTCGTTCATTGACCACGTTGACCAGGCCGTGCCGAGAGCACCAGGGCGGTGGACCGCGACGAGGCCTAGGAAGGGAACGACATGGAGCCAGGGAATACTCGGCAGTTGTTTCCCACACGGAGGAGTATGAGGGTTTACTGGTTCGTCTGCCGTCGCCGGAGAATAACAGCATGTGTGGGTGAGTAGAGGGATGGCTAGGCCAGCGATGGGAGTACGGTGGGGCCGTGAGGCCTGCGCGGCAGCATAGCCGGCCGCGGGAGGAGGGAGCAGGCAGTCCCGCCGGCGCTTGTTTGAGCGGCTTGAGCATGAAGAGCAGAGATTGAAGAAGCACGACAGCCGTTGGATGGACATCCAACAATCACTGCTCTCGTGTGTTGACTAAGTTGACAGGGCGTTGCGTGTGCGTCAACCTTTTTTTTATGAAAGCATACGCGTCAACCTGTAGTAGGCGCACAAGTCAGCCTCAAATCTGTGGAAAACAGCATACAACCCATCTGCCATTATTTCTAATAATGTACAATCCATTTGCTAATTCTTAAGAATTATTTTGGAGCCCATCTTCTTTTTGTTAGCATCACACCCCGTATTGACTGACGTCTCTGTGCAAAAACATAAAATAGGCAAACGTGAGTACAAATGCACCCAGCAAGACTTACATCAGAACTAGCTACATATGAAAGTATACGAAATTTTGCATATTTCGATGCGGTCAACTATTTTTAATCCAGAAATATCAATTCACATTCAAACTATTTTGAAAAATAATTTATATAAATATAAAATCCAAATAATTGTCCACGCATAAAAATCAATGGAATTTAAGATCTTGTAATGAAAAAAATTGAAACTAATTCCCGGTTTGATGTGTTTTAAAAATGTACAGCCCATTTCTGGGCAAACCGAATGAAACTCTCCTCGTCTTGAAAGATTTGCAGCCCAGCAGTGCCGATAAAGCAAGTAGGCCTTGTTTGGGTATTTCTTTAAAAAATAGAACTGGGCTAGCCATTTTCAGCAAGAAAAAAACACAACTGGGCTCATGATGTGGTAAACATAAATAAAACCCTGGCTAGATGGGCCACAACCCCCGCACAGCCCTGTTGTTACCCTGATCCGTCGCTAAAACTAGTATAAATAACAACTGCTTGTTCCTCAAAAAAAAACTGCGCGACTTGCTGGGTCCCTGGTGTCAGCCGCTCGTAGTGCAATTCTCTCGTTTATTGACTACGTTGACAATGGCGTGAGCCCCAGATGTCCAACCATTAGGAGGAACCAAATTTTTGGGCTTGTACTATAGAGGCACTTGCTTGCGTACTACCATGACGCTGGTGGGTACCTACTGTCATCCTCTTCACGTACAGTCATCTCCTTGTTCCTCTCGGTTGTTGACGACGTTGACAACGCAAGAGGGCGGCGCATCACGCACGGCGAGCGAACCAAGGCCGCATGGCCGAGGATGACGGCGAGGCCTCGGACGGAACGAACATGAGCCGTTGAAGATGCGCCGGTCCAGTCGCAGGCGGAGGGGAGTACGAGGGTTGACTGGTTCGGGCGCGGGTGCGTGTTGGGGCTGACGTCACCGGAGAATAACAGGACGTGTGGGGGAATAGAGGGAGGGATTGGCCAACGTTGGAGGGTACGTACGGTAGGGCGGCTGAGGCGCAGCCAGCCATGGGAGGCGGGAGCAGGCGGAGCTGACGGGGTGGTTTGGTCTGGGCGATTGGAGGAAGAAGAAGACAAGAGATAGAAGATACACGACGTATGTTGGATGTCAATCCAACAGCTGGTAGGCAGAATCGTTTGTTGACTAGCTAGTAAGTCGACACCACCTTGGATAGGTTATTTCCTCGCGGGTCCCAAATGTCAGAATCCAAATCTGTCACGGTCATGCAGCCTTTCCTATGAAAATTTACAGCACATTTGATGTGCTAGTTCGAAATAAGTTTGTGGGTGCTGGTGGGGGCTAATCACTTGGCTTCTGTAATGCATAGTGAGCTCAAGCAGCCGACGAGAGTGATGTTATTTCCCTTGGTTTGGATTTGTTACAATATTTCACTCTAAATTAAACGAATGGCAAGCCATTTGCCTCGTTTCAAAGAAAATATGGCAGTCACAACCGAGTTGAAAAGGGCAGGAACATCTAACTCCAGCTTACAAACTGTAAAAAAGCACGAGGGTTAATTGTTCATCAGGTTTACAAGAAAAACCAGATTGAAAAGGGCAACAACATCTAACTCCAGCACTGTTTTCGGCAGTCACAGTCAAATGGAGCGGTCAGGTCTATAGAATGAACATCCTGGGTCGTAAAATTTACTAGATTATGACCACAATATGTTGTAAATAGAAGCCCGGCACGTTCAGAAGCTCTTTTGCCCACCTGAAACTCCTTTTTTTGCTCTTCGACATACCCATCCGTCAAAACCGTGTTGTTGATAAACTTAAGCCTGATGGACAATAGTAACCTCGCATTCAGCAGGAAGAATGTGACAGATCTTGTGTTTGCACGGTTGGCTACATATCGTTCTAGCGTTATTTTCTTCAATCGAATCTCATGAGAAGTGAGAAAATCCCGATGCTTATGAATCCACTGATTGGTTATAACTTTCTTACCCCGTCCTGTTGCCTAAATAGACATGAAAATTGAAAACAGTTAAGGTCTAAAAGAAGAGTGTCGAAAGAGCAACAACTGAACGGTTAATTCTAGTACACTATATGCGGGCTTCCAATGTGCGTGAAATTATCACCTTTATATACAACTTCTCCAGACATGGTAAGCATTGCAGCAAGCCAATAATCTTGTTCAGATCAAAACTATTCATTTGGATATATAAGATCTTGATAGAATCCATCACCATTGATAGGCCATCCATGGAGAAACTCTTCATTGAGCATAGAACATAATATTAGTACAAATGTGTACTCCAAGATGATATATAAATTATGCGCAGAAATTTAAAATGCAGCTTATGGTTACAAGTGTATATGATAATATAAAGTACCTGAAGAACTGTGGAGCCAAACGCCATATTGAAATGAGCACAGAGATCATGTATTACACCCAAGGTCTCCAATTTAGGCGCAGAGAGGACGGTTATTTGCAATGGTGAATAACTAGAATCAACGATCAACCTTTGAAGTGAAGGGGCATCTTGGATGATGAGCTGCCTTCCGTCAAAAGAAATTCCAATTCTTACAAGGTTAGGCAACTTTATTTGGAGACAACCGATTCTAACTGTGAAAACAAGCACCAAGCACTCCAGCGCAGGGCAACTGGAGTGGATGATGTTGTGCAATGAGGCCTCCGATATACGAACACGCACAAGTGAAAGTTTCTTGAGAAATGGGAGTCAAAGGTTTAGTACCAGATTGTCTGGTAGGTAGCACTGCGCAAAGGTGGCGGTGTGGAGAGAGGACGAAAACCCCAAGATGGACATCGGTGCTGAGGGCATAAGTTCATGGCGTTCGGTATGTGGTATGTGATTTCCAGGGGAATAGTAGAACTCAAGCGGCTGTAGTTCTGTGAATTCAGGGGATTCCAGCCAGGCGTCCACCGTGCAGGGCATGGTATGGTTGCTCAGGTAGCATGACAGGATGCAGAGGCTTTGAACGGAGCCCTGGTGGGAGGAGATGATGGCTCTGGGGATTTCAAAATCATTCAAGAGAGATAGCTGACGACAGTCGAGATTAAGGGGAACGGCGCACCATAGAGGGCGCCACCGAATTGAGAGGACTTGGGTGCGGCAGCAATCCTTGGTGGGGAGAAGCGAGATGATCTCCCCAAGGATGGCGTCCGGGAGATCGCTGATGCGGTCCACCCAAGATTCTACGGGTTCCTAGGATCCGGTGGGGGCGGGGCCGCCGCTTCTCCCCGCGCTGACGGGTGCGGGATCTACAACAGGCGTTGCCGCTGGCGGGAGCCTCATCTTCTTGGCGCTGGGGTCAGCCGACTCCATTTTCCTCGAGGGCGTCGCGTCGCGCTCACGGATTTGAGCAGATTAACTAATGACGAGCCTAGTTGTAGTGCGAGCGAAGAAGAAGGGGAGCTGGGGGTTTTCTGTAAGAGTGAGGAAGAAGGGGAGCTGGGGTTTTTTGTAGGAGTGAGGTGAGGAATTTGGGGGTACGAGTGGAGTGAGCTGACGTGAGGTGGGTGGGAGCGAGGAGGAAGAAGAGTACCCAGGTTTTGGGGGGGGCGGTATGCTGGGTGTGGGTAGCGCCTCTCATTTAGTAAATATATGGGCTTTTGAATTGATTTTACTATTTACTAGTGTGGATGGGCTGTTTTGTCTTGGGACCCGAGAAACAATTACTACTAGTACAGTGGAGACACTCTACAGCTACCCAGAAAAACAATTACTACTAGTACAGTGGAGACACTCTACCGCTTCTGGCTCCTCCTAGGTCATTGAAACGTCTCCCTCTACTGAATGTCGTTATACTTTTGTTCACCGACATGCGGGCCATGCAGCGCGCGGCCCCAAATGCCATCCACCAAATTAGAAGGCAGTATGCAGGCGGAGAGTCACCCCGGTCATAGCGCGGCAGTAACGAGCCGTCGTATCACAAAACCCCACCTCCCCACAGTCTAAGTTTGACGGACGAAGAAACCATCATTTCACTCTTCGCTGAATCCCCTTCTCCCTCGCCGTCTTCAAGAAAGGCAACACTTGCATCTGCCACTGTTCTTATCTCCAAACGAAGGGAAGGTAAGCGGATCCGTGATGTTGGTATATTTTCGTTCAGAGGGGAAAAAGGAACTTTTGCAAAGCAGTAACCAATCCTCACTCTCTTTTTTGTTTCATTGTCATTGCGATTGTGTTTTCCTTTCAGTGGTCTCCTAGTATTCGTCAGTTTCATGATGGACCAAGGAGAACCAGGCAAAGATCTGCCGATATTGGAGCAGACGTGGGAGGCTGATCCCCACTAGACAGAGAGCTCCAAGAAGATGGAGGCAACCACCGAGGCGACCCCAGATACTGAGATGGTCAACACCCCGATTGAGGTTACAGCCCCGGTGGCACTGCAGGAGCAGTTTTCCCCCTTCGAGGATGTGCCCCCCCCCCGCTGAGCTGCCCAAGGTGATTTCCTTCTTTGCCGATCTCGATTGTGGTTTTTCATCTAAGTATGTGTGATTTTTTTAGAAAAGGAAGTATGTGGTGATTAATAATGCAAAATTTTATTAGCTTCGATGCCATGGTATACGTAGTGGTTTAAATAACTTGTGTTTCTTATACTGAAAAGTAATTCGGAATTTGTTTCTGTTTCAATTAGAGCCCTGATGCAGACAGGGATTGTGTGGTTGTACATGTCACACGCTATGAGGCGGACGACCTGAATATACGCACTGGGAAAACAGAGTTTGTTAGGGATATAACTATTTGGGTAAGCCGGCCAGAAGGGGCCGGGTTACGCAAAGAGAGGTTCATCAGAAGCCCAAGACCAAGGCATGAAGATGGTGGTTCACTAAAGGGCCTAAAGGCCCACTGGCACGTCTGAAGCCCGTGGAGATAAACCGACATGATGGTATAACTTGTACTGTAAGGTAGAAGTAACTAGTCGCCGAGCCGGACACTATTTATGAGCCGGCAGGGACTCTGTAGGGCGCAGGGCGTCAACCCGTGTATATAAGGGGACGACCCGCTGGCGGCTTAGGGCAAGAAACAACTCATCGAGAGCCAGCCATAGCGTATCTCGCTCCCTGGTCATCGAAACCTCAAGCAATACCAACCCAACTAGACGTAGGCCTTCCTTCACCGCAAGGGGCTGAACTAGTATAAACCTCTCGTGTCCTTTGTCCCGATTAACCCCTTTAAGCTTCCTAGTTGCGATGGCTCCACGAATAAGACCTTGCAAGAGGACATCTGCCGTGACAATTCCAGGACAGTTGGTGCCCACCATGGGGCCAGCGCACGGTGGATTTGAGTTCTTGAAGGGCAGCTTCGAAGGGCTCAAAGGATACGCAGTTGACCGGATGACCAAGAGTCGTCGCGGCAAGATCTACATCGATGACGAAGGCTAGGGCCCCGACGCCGGCTCAATTGAGTACGGGTACCGGGTCCCCTTCGGCGGAATTCACGTCTTCATCGGCTGGATTGGTGAGCCGGGCCCTGAGCCGGACAACTGCACCGACCTCGTCGAGACGGCTCAGCGTGCGAGACCCACCCGAGCTCAATCCATCGTGAAGCGTGCCTTTGTGGGTTGCATCCACGGAGGTGAACTTTCTGAAGGATCTGAAGGAGCTGGTGAGCCGGCCGACCTCTCTGACGGTGATTCGTCCACCGGCTCAACAAATTCACTGTATCAAGTTCAAGATGGTGTGCTTGGGGGCTATTCCGATAGCAGCACTATTCCGGACCCCTCAGAGTCACCAAACTGGGCAGGAGTCTTCATGGCTGGCACTCAACCCGGCCAAAACTCTACGGCCTCAGCGGCGATAACGTCCGGGTTAGGAGCAGCCGGGGCTGGAGGCCCTGTGCGCTCACCAGCTCAGGTGCTGATGGATCTCATGGATAAACTTACGGCCATGTTAACTACTACAGTCATCCCAGCGAACCAATCTGAGCATGAGACAGAGGTGGCACGGGTTCGTGAGGAGATCGCCCAGGCCAAAGAAACCTTAGCAGCTGAAGATACTAGATTGGCCACAGAACGGGCAGCTTTGGACGTACGGGCGCGGCAACTTCAGGCAAAGGCTTTTCAGCTCACGATGAGCCTGAACGCATCTAATGAGGTAATGAGGAGGAGACATGAGAAAACTCAGTCCCGCCTACCCCAGATGTATGATCCTCGGAATCTCTTTGCTACACCCGGAGTCGGCCCAAGTAACTCGCCGGGTGCAAATGAGTTCATGACATCCGGAGCAGGAGGCCCGGTCCAGCCTCAGGTGACGGCCCCTCGTCACGGCAATATGGCTCCGCCCCGTTACGTACCGATACCACCGGGTCACTTCTCCAACCCCATGGAGAATTTAATCGCAGCATCAGCATGATTGGCGGCTCTCCCAGTGGATGGTGATGATCCGACAGCAGTGGAGACTCGGAGGATCAGAGAACTTGTCCAGATGGCTCTGGCCCAGCAAGAGACTTATTCTTACAGCCGGGACAGGATTCATTCAACTCCTCCACCCTGGTTAGCTCCGCCTTGTCAAAACCGGAGCCCGAGTTACAGCAGACACATGGAGTCGGAGGCCCTATCAAGCAACGCGTAGTGACGAAACCAGCCCGGTGGATATAACCCGGTGCAGGATCGGATACGTCAGGAGGACGAACGGGCGGCTCAGCTAGCAGATCAGCAGTACTTGCCGGCTTATCCGATGACTTCTGTGGAGGCGGGAGTTGCTACTAGAATCGGAGGAGTTCCTTGTCTGGTACCGGCTCTACGTAATGTACGTCTGCCTAAGGATTTCAAGGGACCTCGGAAGGTGCCGAATTATACGGTCGATTTATAGCCTAGGGCGTGGATTGAAAGTTACGAGATGGCCATGGAGCTGTTGGAGGTTAGTGATGAAGCGATGGCTAAATACTTCACCATGATGTTGGACGGAACGGCCCGTTCTTGGTTAAAGGGTTTACCACCCAATTCCATTAGTTCATGGGAAGAGCTAAAGGCCCGTTTCATCCAGAACATCAAAGACACTTGCAAGCAGTCTATGTCAATTGTGGACTTGACAAATTGTAAACGGTAGGAAGGTGAATCTATGACTCATTGGGTACGCCGGGTAAAAGATATAATACATTCGTCTGACAAGATGGATGCCGGCTCAGTAGTTCTCATGCTGGAGAAGAATTGCCGGTTTGAGCCTCTGAGACAGAAACTGGGGCGCCTTAAGCGTGATTCCAACGATATGGGGACGCTGATGGCGGCTTTAGTCAAGTATGCCGATTCTGATAGTACCAAGGATCCCGCGTCTGATGAGGAAAAGATAGGGAAGGGAAAGAAGAACGGTAATGGAAAGGGTCAGCAGCATAACCCGGCGAATCAAGGAGGCAATAAGCGTAAGGCGGACGGCAACCCGGAATTTGTGGCCTTTGCACAGGGAAACAATCAGAAGCTCAAGGGAAAACCACCTCGGTTTGGCGGGTCAGGTCCATCTCTTGAACAGTTACTCAATGAGCCTTGTCCAAAACACGGCACCCGAGAACGGCCGGCGACTCACTTATGGAAGGATTGCGCAATCATGAAGGCGTTCAACAATTCTAATACATTTGATGGCAATCAAGGCCCAGGCGGCGGCTCAGGAGGTGGCGGTTTTCATGGCCCGGGCGGCAGTTCAGGGCCCGGTTTTCAGGGAAACCAAGGTGGTTATAACCCGCAGCAGTCTGGTCAAGGAGGTTAACAGCAGCAGCAGTCGGGTTCTCAAAGCCATCCAAAGCAGCTAAATAGTGGGCAGTATCACGTGTTCACCACCAGTTTGTGTAAGCGTGATCAAAAAATTCACAGGAGGGCTGTAAACTCTGTTGAGCCGGCAGTCCCTCGTTACTTAAGGTGGTCGGAACAGCCCATTATCTGGAGTAGGGAGGATCACCCTCCCCGGGTTGATAATCCGGGTCAATTGGCACTGGTGGTGGCACCGCAAGTCGGTGGTTATAAATTTACTAAGGTGCTCATGGATGGAGGTAGCAGCATCAACATCCTCTATTACGAGACCTTTCGGCGCATGGGATTAACTGACAAGAATTTAAAGACTTCCAACACCGTCTTCCATGGAGTGGTCCGGGTAAGTCGGCGTATCCTGTGGGTAAGATTGAGCTAGAGGTGGCTCTTGGAGACGAGCATGATTCTAGGGCTGAAAGGTTAACTTTTGAGGTGGTCAAGATCAAGAGTCCATATCACGCTTTGTCCGGTCGGCCGGCTTATGCCAAGTTCATGGCATGGCCGTGTTATGTTTATTTACAGCTCAAGATGCCGGGTTACAAGGGCACCATCACTGTGCATGGAAGCCGAAAGGTGGCCCTGGAGTGCGAAGAAGGCGATGCGGCTTATGCCGAGTCTGTCTGTGCAGCAGAGGAGCTCAAATTTTATCAAGATAATGTTGACCCGGCGGATATGACCTCCCTCAAGAAGCCAACTACGGAACATGACCCGGCCATGAAGTTTAAATCGGCTGCAGAGACCAAGCTTGTTGACTTTACCCCAGGCGGTTCGTCTAAACAATTCAGCATCGGTCCCAACTTGGATCCTAAATAGGAAAGCGCGCTCATCGAGTTCATCCATGAGAACCGGGACATCTTTGCATGGAAGCCTTCTGACATGCCGGGTGTACCGAGAGGACTCGCTGAGCACACTCTTAATATTGATCCGAAGTATAAGCCGATCAGGCAGTTTCTGCGGCGATTCAATGAGGAACAACGAAAAGCTATAGGAGAGGAGGTCGCCCGGCTCTTGGCGGTTGGGTTCATTGTCGAATTTTTTCACCCGTAGTGGTTGGCTAACCCGGTGCTCGTACTCAAGAAAAATGGCACTTGGCGGATGTGTGTGGATTACACGGACTTAAATAAGGCTTGTCCGGCTGATCCTTTTGCTCTCCCCCGTATTGATTAAATCATTGATGCTACAGCGGGTTGTGCGCGTTTGAGCTTTCTGGGTGCTTGCTCTGGTTATTATCAGATCAAGATGCCAGTTAAGGACCAGGAGAAGACGGCTTTCATCACTCCGTTTGGAGCCTTCTGCTATGTGTCTATGCCTTTTGGGCTCAAGAGTGCCCAGGCGACTTATCAACAGCGTGTACAGAATTGTCTCCACAATCAGATCGGGCGCAATGTACATGCTTATGTGGATGACATAGTGGTAAAATCCAGAGAGACGGAAACCTTGATACCTGATCTCAGAGAAACCTTTGATAATCTCCGGGTTTACAAAATGATGCTTAACCCGGAGAAGTGTGTATTTGGTGTGCCTGCAGGCAAGCTCTTGGGATTTTTGGTCTCAAACAGAGGCATCGAGGCTAATCCGGAGAAGATTAAGGCAATCACTTCTTTGGCTAAACCGGAATGTATCAATGATGTTCAGCGACTGGCGGGTCGCGTGGCTGCTTTAAGCCGGTTCATAAGCCGTCTAGGTGAGAAGGCCCTACCGTTGTACCAACTGATGAAGAAGGCAGATACCTTTGTCTGGAGTGATGCTGCTAATGCCGTGTTTGAGGATTTGAAGAGGCAGTTATCTGAGTCGCCGGTTCTTGCAGCTCCCATTGACAAAGAGCCTTTGCTGTTATATGTGGCTGCTAATTCATGAGCTGTCAGCGTTGCAATTGTGGTGGAACGCAAGGGGGCTGGTAAAGAGCATCCGGTTCAGCGGCTGGTTTATTATGTCAGTGAGGTGCTCATTGAGTTAAAGCAAAGGTATCCTCATTGGCAGAAGCTGGTTTACGGGGTGTTCATGGCAAGCCGGAAGCTAAAACAGTACTTCCAAGGTCATCCTATCACGGTGGTGAGTTATGCCCCTTTGGGAAATATTATCCAGAACAGAGAGGCCACAGGACGAGTCGCCAAGTGGGCCATTGAGCTCGGGCCTCATGGTTTGAAGTATGTGCCACGTATTGCCATTAAATCTCAAGCCTTGGTGGATTTTATCAATGACTGGACAGAGCTACAGGCACCTGAGGAGAAGCCCGATAACACATATTGGACCATTCACTTTGATGGGTCCAGACAGTTGGAAGGCTCGGGGGCTGGAGTCGTACTAACTTCCCCTCGAGGTGACAGATTCTGTTATGTGCTCCGGCTTATGTTTCCTTGTACTAACAATGCAGCTGAGTACGAGGCCTTACTCCATGGTCTCCGGGTGGCCAAAGAGATGAACTTGAGCCGGGTAAGGTGCTTAGGAGACTCAGACCTTGTGGCTCAACAGGTGTCAGGCAAGTGGGACTCTAAAGATCCCCTTATGGCGGCTTACCGTCGTGAAGTTGATGTTGTGGCTGGACACTTCAAAGGTTATGTGGTGGAACACATTGATCGAAGGAAGAATGAGGCGGCGGATGCCTTAAGCCGGCTAGGATCTCAGCGTAAGCCGGTGCCGCCTAACACCTTTCTTGATGTTTTACATAACCCTTAGGTTAAGTTGCCTACAAAGGAAGATCTGGCAATACCAGACCCGGAGGCACAGCTGGTGGCGGCTCTCCACGTTATCCCGGATTGGACAGTGCCCTATTTGGCTTACATGACCCAAGGAGAGTTGCCTGAAGATGAGACTTTGGCAAGACAAATCGTCCGGCGGTCCAAGTCCATGACAATTGTTAATGGCGAGTTACATCACTGTAGCGTCACTAGAGCGTTTCAACGTTGCGTGTCACCTATGGAGGGTCAGGAGATCCTTCGTGAGATTCATGAAGGCGATTGTGGTCATCATGTCGGTTCAAAATCTCTTGTGGCCAAAGCTTTCCGTCATGGGTTTTATTGGCTGATGGCTCATGCTGATGCAGAAGATCTGGTCAGTAAATGTGACGGATGTCAGAAGTTCTCACGACGAGCCCATGTGCCGGCTCAAGAATTAAGGATGATTCCAATTACTTGGCCGTTCGCAGTCTGGGGGCTGGACATGGTCGGGCCTTTCAAAAGGTCTAAGGATAAAAAGACGCACCTCTTGGTAGCGGTTGACAAGTTTACAAAGTGGGTTGAGGTGGAGCCAGTCAGTAAGTGTGATGCAGCCACGGCGGTCCAGTTCATGAAAAAGGTGATTTTTCGCTTTGGTTTTCCACACAGCATCATAACTGTTAATGGCACTAACCTTTCCAAAGGAGCTATGGAAGAGTTCTGTCAACGGGAGCATATCTGGATTGACGTTTCGGCTGTGGCTCATCCTCAATCCAATGGTCAAGCAGAACGAGCTAATCAAGAGATCTTGAAGGGTATCAAGCCCCGGCTCTTGGTCCCCTTACAGCGGACGCCGGGTTGTTGGGTGGAGGAGTTACCTTCTGTAATTTGGAGCATCAATACCACACCCAACATATCTACGGGTTACACGCCTTTCTTTATGGTGTATGGAGCAGAGGCGGTCCTGCCAAGTGACATCCGTCATGATTCACCCCGTGTGGCGGCTTATGTTGAGGCGGACAACGAAAAATCTCGGCAATATGCACTAGACCTGTTGGATGAAGAGCGAGACTTGGCAATAGCCCGCTCGGCGATTTACCAGCAAGACCTGCGCCGCTACCATAGCCGCCGGGTTAAGTCCAGAACCTTTCAGGAAGGCGACTTAGTACTCCGGCTCATCCAGGATCAATCTGACATGCACAAGCTATCCCCTCCTTGGGAAGGACCCTTTGTGGTCAGCAAGAATCTGAACAACGGGTCATACTACCTTATCGATGTTCGAGAGCACAAAGACTCACGTAAGTTGGAGGAAGAGACCCATCGGCCGTGGAATATCGCTCATCTTCGGCCTTATTATACTTGAGCCACCGGCTCTAATATGTGTATATTTATCCTATGTATATATTACATAAAGCAATAAAGCAGGGCCTCTGTCCTTTTTTCCATCCCAAAAAAAAGGGTTTTATGTGTTTCCTTTGTCAGGTGGTGGAAGTAACCAAGAGGAAGCGGGTCACATCTGAATCCGGCTTTCCTTTGGTCCGGCTTATGATCATATCTGAATCTAGCCATGATCACTTGGGGGCTTCCTGTTCAAACATAGGTCGTATGCGAACCAAAGAGAACATAGTTGTAGATACCCACTTGATCGGCATACTACCAAACCCACTTGGGGGCTTCCTGGTCATATTTGAATCATAGCTTAACCCCTTTGGGTCTGACGTAGATCGTATTCGAATCAGCGTCATTAAACAACTCTTATGGTCACTTGGGGGCTTCCTGTTCAAACATAGGTCGTATTCGAACCAAAGAGAACATAGCTGTCGATACCCACTTGATCGGCATCGCCACAGCCACTGGGGGCTATATGATCGCATCCGAATCTTAGCTTAACCCCTTTGGAACGGTTCACTGATCGTATTCGAATCAGAAGCCTTTGAAATTTGTTTATTATTCATCATACTTTATAAGTATCACTATTTGGTTATATTGAGATCTTCTTCAAAGTACCATAGAGTGGATCACAAACCCTCCGGGTGAATATTGGTTACTCCGGGTTACTAAATACCAGGCGAACCTTTATATATCAATCATCAAGAGGTAAATTTACTTTCAGAGATAATCATAAGCATCATAGGTATATCATTATGATTACATCTTCTAAGTTCAATCATAAGTTGTTTTTCCTGTAACACTCCGGGTTATCAGAAGCTTATGTAACTCTCAATGCGATAAGTCGCCAAGGGATTTTGTTTATCTTCTGTGCAGGGCAATGCAAGACATTTCTGCAAGGATATAACAGATTCATATAAACTATAAAGTGCATAATAATGGCGGCTTATGCAAGTTTTAAGGGCCATAAGCATGCGCGAAGGCATGACAAACTCAGAGTGTTTTCGTCTCTATTACAAGACTCCCCGAGTCTGAATGATGAGGCATTGTTTTTCTGCAAGACATATGCAGGTGACGCCTTGCAATTTACTCTTGGGGTTGACCTAAAGCTTCCGGGTTATCCTTCTCCGCCTCTTCGCCAGTTGCCTTGTCCTAGAAGGATGATGATGCCCAGTCAATGCCACTCAAGGCTTCAAACTCAGCTTCGTCATCTATTAAACCGGTTGGGTCTACTTCAGGGGCAAAGGTATGCTTACGAATTGGAGGGATCAAGCTGACATCATCGTAATGCGGCGTGGGGATTCTCAGATTCTCCTTATCATAACCCGGTTGATACTTGGAGAGGTCAGTATCGTTCCCAATTTGAGTGGCCACAGGGCGTATGTCCCTCACGCAGCTGGTAAAGTCTTTTTGATCAAATGGAGTGTCATCCTCCTTTAAACTTGGATACCCAAGAGCAATGTCGGCTGGGTCTAGCTCTGGTAACCAGGCTTTGGCCCGACTCAAGGCAGCTATTGCTCCGGCTCTCGCTTGGGCCCGTCTCAACTCTTGAATCCGCTAGGGGAGCACAGCAAGCCGTCGTAACACATCTTGCAAGAGGTGGGGCACGTCATTTGATAAGGCCACAATAGCCAAAGCACGTTGTGACCCGGTGTATAATTGTTCCACCAGAGTATAGACGGCTTTCAATTTGACTACCATGTCCTGCTTGAGGGTTTTG
This sequence comes from Aegilops umbellulata, assembly GCA_032464435.1. Classification (NCBI taxonomy): domain Eukaryota; kingdom Viridiplantae; phylum Streptophyta; class Magnoliopsida; order Poales; family Poaceae; genus Aegilops; species Aegilops umbellulata. Next base: position 440,135,996 of record CP136060.1, read on the forward strand.
CTCCTGGGGCCTGTGTTGTTAAACAAAAAATAAGCTGGAAGTAATAATTAGCTTAGTCATCAAAGGAAGAATGACAGTATTTGAGGTTCATACAAAGAAACGTACCGAAGATTGCTGAGACCATTCGAGATATCTGACGCTTCAAGCCGAACAGCTCGGTGTTTGCCTTTGCAAGGGATGTTTCGGCTGCCTCGGCCCGGGTCACCAGAGAGGCCTTCTCATCAGCCCAGGTTTTCTTCTCCAACTCAAAGTTCTTCTTCAACTTCTCTTGTTCAGATACGCTGAGTTCAAACTTGGAGTTGGAATTTTGCATTTCAAGTTCCTGGGCTGACAGGCGGCTCTTAAGGTCAGCAATCTCCGATTCAAATTGACTTATGGTAGCCTGCATTATCCCGGGTTACAGTCAGCATCATGATAGATAATTTCAAAGTCTCAAGCACTTTGCAAGCAAACATACTTGACACTTGGGGGCTAATGTGTACCGAAGCTTTCTAAATTATTAAGCCGGTCCTGGATATTAAAGTCCCAGGCACTTTGCAAGCAAAGATGCTTGGCACTTGGGGGCTAATGTGTATTGCAAGTTTAAAGGTATTGTGTTACAGCCGGTTTAAGTATTTTTTTCCTTAAACCGGACAAGCAGCTCTAACAGTTTTTCTAAGTCTACAGCATATTTCCTAATAAGTAATAGACTTGGGGGCTGGTACAGTAAGTATGATTGAAAGTAAGGAAGCATAAGTCGTACCTTAGATTTTTGTCGTATTTGCTTCACCATGTCAATCTCCAGGTCACGGTTGCTATGCACCTGGTTAATATAACCCGAGACGAGCTCTCCAATACTTAAATGAGTATAGTCAGTGATGGCCGTTTTGGCTTTACGGCGTTCCAATAACTCCTCTTTAGCAGAACATCTGGCAAGACCTGTGGGCCGGGCCGGCTCAACAAACTGCGTCTTGAGTATTTCCACTTCTGGGTCAATCGTCTTGGCCGGGCTAGGTGCTTCCGGATTAACAGAACCAACCAGAATATCTTCAGCAGGCGGATCAGAGGTTGGTACTGCAGTATCCTGAGCCGGTTCAGGCGGCGGCTGATGTGTGGGAGAACCGGGAGTAGTTGTGCCCAGTTCTGGTTCAGTTGCCACAGGGTCTTGGGGCGGATTATGTTTCTTCGTTTTCTTCCTTGGCTTCACTTGCATACTATGGACAAAGCAGAAGAATGAGTACAGAAACATGAGGAAGAAAAAACATAAGGTAAATAAATTGATATTACCCAGGAGCAGTCTTAAAAGCCGGCATGTTTGACTGCATGGACTAGCCGGATGAAGGAGAGGTATCTTGATAATTGGAGTCAGAGGAATTGAGAGGTTGACGGATTAGACCCGCCAAAGGTAAAAAAGGGTATAAGTCGGAGATAACCTCAGACCGACGCTTCCGGGTTGCATCAGGCAAGTCAGAGGAGAGCTCTGCATCCTTGTTGGTCCGGGTCTGCCTCTGGCTTTCAAATTGTTGTTGCTTCAAAAGAAAGTCAGGATCTTGGTAAGACAAAGGGTGTGAAAATCTTACTTTCCGGGTTACTCTTCGAATTTTCTGACGCGGCCAAAGCTCGGAGTCGGAGGAGATGATAGTTACCTCTTCCTCGACGGGTTGGCTATTCCCCGTGTCTTCCTGAAAAAGGAGAATAATATTAGTAAGGTAATGATAAAAGAGTAAGGGAAGTTGAAAGGTTACCTCTTCCTCATTATCATCCGAATCATCGAGCTGGAACATCTCTGAGGCACTTGGTTTCCTCTTCTTTGAAGTAGAAGGTCTGGTGGTTCTTTTTTCGGCCCTCTTTGCCGCCCGGGCTTGTGTGGCCGCCTCATGATCATACGGGACTTTCCAGAACTTGTCGTTTGCCTGTAAAGAGTTGTGAGGGGGTATGAGTAAAAATAAGGTAAATATATTAAAAAGTTACCATTGAGGCTGATGACTTACCGCGGGGGCCGGGTTATTCTTACAGAAGGGGAGTAAGCTGAAGGTATTGTTCACCACAGTCCCCTCTTTCAGCAGTGACTGGATCATAGCCTCGACCGTGTCATCTGGTAAATCATCAGAGCTGTGACGTAGCGGGTCATCCTTTTCCCCTGAGTAAGTACACATTAAGCCGGGTTGGCGGCTTAACGGAATCACCCGCCAGGTAATCCAGGTCCGGACCAAATCAGTGCCGTCCAAACCATTGCCGAAAAGAGCCTTAATCTTCTTTATGGTGGGGGCAAGTGGAATACGTTCAGCGGGAGATAGTTTATCAGCCAATGGGGGGTTGGCCTCCAAGCGCAAAGCACGAAAACCGGGTAGTGAATTCTCACCAGCCGGAGAGGTATCCTGGCAATAGAACCATGTCTAATTCCACTCTTTCGGATGGCTTGGCAGCTCTGCATAAGGAAAAAGGCAGTCTCTTCGCCGCTGGATTGAGATGCCTCCAAGTTCCAGACTGGGCCCATTGGCACGTTCATTTTTCCGGTTCAAATAAAACAGCTCTCTAAACAAGGTCAAATTTGGCTCTTCTCCAAGGTACACCTCGCAAAACACTTGGAAGTTGCAGAGATTCGACACGGAGTTGGGTCCGATGTCTTGAGGTCTGAGGTCAAAGAAATGCAGAACATCTCTAAAGAATTTTGACCCGGGTGGAGCAAAGCCCCGGTTCATATGATCCGTAAACACAATTACCTCCCCTTCCTTGGGTTGAGGTTTCTCCTCTGATGGGTTAGGATCACGATAGGACATAATTTCCTTTCGGGGCAGATGGCCGGATTTCACAAACCCAGCTAAAGAACTCTCCGTAACGGTGGATTTGACCCAGTTGCAAGTCACCGGAGGTTTGATAGCTTTGGGTGCCATTGCGTAAATCGACGCCTACAACAAGATAAAGGAATTTTTCCGGGTTAATTATAACCCGGAGGAAAATGCCATGGGTTTATTCAAGATGGCGGCTTAAGAAGGGGCCTAATGACATACAGGTAACTATGTGATAATGTATAAACAGCTGCAGGTATTAAAGATGATTAAGGTTTTCTTAAGTCGCCAGAAGCAAGCGGTGTTGACAACCGGTATTATCTTAAACCGGATGCACGAACTACTATGGCTGAGACAGAGTCAACAGATGCAGTTTTTGGCTAAGTGTGGGGCAAACAGGTTTCACAGATCGCAATTATTATTTTGGATCAAACGATGCTCTCGAAAGAAAATTTTTGTAGACCTAAAACAGTGCAGAGAAGTTCGTACACTCGAAGGAAGCCTCTGAACAAAGAAAAGAAATTTGTTTATGTTCGAGATAAGCATGAAACAGTCACCGCAGCAATTATATGCTATTCAAACGATCTGAATAGGTCATCGAAGGTGAAATACATCAAGGGTTCGCCGCGGGCGGCGATGAACACCGACGAACTCGATGAACACTATAATGCAGATCTAAGACAGAAAGGGAAAGAGACTTACAGATGCGTAGCTGCAGCTGAGGTTCGTCACGTTTCTCTGGTCAGATTCAGGTCGATGCAGCGGCCTGAGTTGGTGAAGACAAGGAGCTCGACGGCGGCGACGGCGGCGGAGCTTGAGTCACAAAGAGGTAGGGAGAGGATGAAGACGACTGAGGGAGAAAATGAAAAGGACCTAGGTCAAGCCTATTTATAAGGAAGGGCCGACTGGGACGGTGCGAGAAACGAGGAGACCAAGACATCATTATCCAGCGGCCCCGACGCCTCGATTTTCGGGAGGGTCAGTAAAGGCAGAGATCCGTTGAAGATATGATGAATTAAAATATAAGTTTTATTGAAGATGACATCATGATGATTTAACCCGGATCCAGATGATGATGTCACGGCGGGTTACAATTTTCACACAAGACTGAAGACTAAAGGCCAGCTCATAAGATTTTTTAAGATTGACATGAACCGGTTCAAATCAATCTGGGCCCTAATGTTGGGGATATAACTATTTGGGTAAGCCGGCCAGAAGGGGCCGGGTTACGCAAAGAGAGGTTCATCAGAACCCCAAGACTAAGGCATGAAGATGGCGGTTCACTAAAGTTCCTAAAGGCCCACTGGCGCGTCTGAAGCCCGTGGAGATAAACCGACTTGATGGTATAACTTGTACTGTAAGGTAGAAGTAACTAGTCGCCGAGCCGGACACTATTTATGAGCCGGCGGGGACTCTGTAGGCCGCAGGGCGTCAACCCGTGTATATAAGGGGACGACCCGCCGGCGGCTTAGGGCAAGAAACAACTCATCGAGAGCCAGGCATAGCGTATCTCGCTCCCTAGTCATCGAAACCTCAAGCAATACCAACCCAACTAGACGTAGGCCTTCCTTCACCGCAAGGGGCTGAACTAGTATAAACCTCTCGTGTCCTTTGTCCCGATTAACCCCTTTAAGCTTCCTAGTTGCGATGGCTCCACGACTAAGTCCTTGCAAGAGGACATCTGCCGTGACAATTCCACGACAGAGTTCTTAGGCTATTGGATCCTGGAAGCCATTTGCGGTTATACCAATGAAGAGTTGTATTCCAGCCTCACTGTTGTCAGGCGTGTTGTCCAGGGTGTACTGAAGCACAAGAAGTTCAAAGCTACTCCTTCGTTTGTGAGGAATATTGTTCTTGTCAAGCTTACGCAGGAAGATGACATGGCATGCCTCCACAAACAAGTTTATGAGTGGCAAGGCCACAAGGTTGTCTTCATGAAGGTTCACAGGATTGAGCTGCTGCGGGACGTCCTTGATGATGTTCATGGCAAGGTCCGTCTTGTGTCCAGCCCAAATTAGATCGAGGCATGAAATAGTTGCCCCAGCTAGTGTTTAATAGTAGTTTGGATTGTGTCTAATTATCCGAACCTTGCCTGTTATCGACCCCGTGGGGTTAGTACTCTGTTTGAATCCGTCTATGGGAACTGCTGCTACTTTTGTGTGCCCGTGAATCATGTGAGAACCATCGTAATTGTTGCCGAAACAGATGCGTCCTCACTAGTTTTTTCAAGAATATGGCATGGTAAGACATAAGTTGTCACGGTTTATCATACACGCAGTGTGTTTTTTGATGAAATAGAGTACTTGTTCGAGAACCATGCGCTGACGTATACATAAGTACTTGTAAACACTGTTGGTGCTACCCCACTTGCAAGCAGTTGTGCAAAACACGGCACACTGGCTCAGCTCGCTTCAACACTAGGCTATCGACCAACTAACAATCAACAATCTGCTATCTGACATATAAGCAACCATGTATCTTGTTACAGTGGTTCATGCAGTTAATTGAGGCCACAATGTAATAAATTCCAAACGTTCACACGCTAGTCCAGCGCTCATGTGGAACACTCACATTAAACTCGTCTTCATAATAAACTTGAAAATCATATGTTAAGCAATTTTATACATCTCAATGATTCATAGAACATAACAAACATATACTAGTGCACAGCAAAAGACAAAGTTGTGAGAAGGTTTACAAATCAGGAAAAAACAAGCAAGGCTTCTCTCTGAGCAAAGGGCCTCCCGGCAGGCTCAAATTTCCTGGAGTTCACTCTGGTTTTTTCTTGTTGCCACCATTCAGGGTTAGGTTCTCTCATTCTAGAATAACCAATTATAATTGTGGTCTCAGTTGAAATGCTGAACTGAACCATGCAGTGTACTGACCAGCTGAAAGTCTTGTGCATTCCACTAAATTTAAGCACCGCTATTTGCAGAAATAAGCAGACCACAATGCCTCTTGTCCGCGCACCTGTCCAAAAAAAACGCCATGCAGCCATGCCAGCTAGTCCTCCATGGATGAACTGGTAGAAAGTGCATTCCGGACTAGGATGCAATTGTTTTCGCTCGTCCCTGCACTGCAATCAGGAAGTAAAACGTACGAATCAGCTTCTTTTAGATTGCGTTGGTCATTCTACCTTAGTTACTACCAATGTAGGGATACCTTGAAGACGGGAGGTTAGACGACGGCAGCGAGGGATAGCCATCTCATTTTGCGCAGTTGTACTAAAACTGAGGTGTGTGCTTTTGATTGCGCGGATAGAAACGATAGGGAGACAGACATCCCGAAACGATATGGAGACAGACATCCCTGTTTGCGCAAATAAGAAATACGGTTATTTAAACAGTTGGTCTCCTCCCTCGCCGTTGATGACAGCGTGAATGATCCACATATACCCTGCCCCGGTCGAGGTTGTCCGACCGGATTTGTGATCAGCCGTCAGCTGAGAGGGAGTGTGGCCACCTATGTGTTGCTTAGATATGCAGAGCACGAGAGAGTGAACGAGAGGAACCCTAGTAAAGCAAGCGTTAAGGCTCCTGCTTTTATATATAGTGGAGTGATTTTGTTGTACCAGCTTCAAAAAAATGCGCTCCTACGTGTACCCGCGAGTGGGTGTGAGAGAACTAGTGTGTGCGTGCACCGCTTCTCTTCATGAGAGTACAATATACTATGCCCAAAGAACGTTCACCGCAAGAGTAATAGTACAAGTGTGTGACGTGTGAGCTAAAATAAAATGTGCGCGCCGTCTTTTGTTTTTTAGAAGTTTTGAGGGTAGGGTGTGAAGAGCACATATGTGCATGACGTCTACCTGCAGATAGATGGTGGGTGCGACGTGCGAGTCTGCGAGAGGACTCGGGAGAGTCGTGACTCATGAGGGTGCGTGTGCGTGAGAGAGAGGGGGGCACGTATCAATGCAGTGCATATGTCCATAAATCATTATCCGACAAATGTTCGCCACAAGCCTTTTCCTGACGAACGCCGTAAGAACCGTTAGATCGGCAACCGACAGTGTCAGTTTTGCCATGTCATTTAACAGAACAGCCACTCCTCCTACACACAAATCTTCCACGTGAGTGTTAGCAACTGCCGTATGCTCCTTCCGTTCCGAAATGCAGTGCATATAGCTTTATTGAAAATTCAAACTTTTACCGAGTTTTCATGTACCAAATTGCACATGTAGAATACCATGTATATATCATTTCATTCATCTTCGAGAGGTAACTATAAAGTTGGGTGAGGAGTCTACAAAGAAAGACCATCGTATCACCCGCAGCAATTTCAAGCATCTTTTAGTGTCGAGGAATATCATAGGAACTCTATATGATATGATTTTTATAGGATTTTTCCTTTAGAGCCAATTGGTTCATAGGAATAGATTCATATACTCCACATTTCAAAGGAAATAAACATGATATCATTTCTATAGCTTTAGAGCCACTTGGTTCATATGAATGGATTCCTATACTCCCTTAATTTCAAAGGAAAATAAACATTAGCGTATATTCAATAGAAAAGTTCCTATGATATGAACCAAATTACATCTCTTTTCTAATCCCTCCTCATAGGAATTGAGATACATGTCATCTCTAGATTCAATAGAAAAGTTCCTATGATGTGAACCAAATGACATCTCTTTTCCAATCCCTACTCATAGGAATTGAAATGCTCCATTTCATCTCTTTCGCTACAACTTCCATGTATACATCTTCTATTCCTAAAAAGATAGTACAACCCACTAGTAGCTTTTTTCCAAAACATGCAACTATGGCACAAGAACTATATAGTGTGCCAATAACTTTGAAAGATGGTCGTTGGATGAAGCTAACCCGACAGTGCAAACATAGGCAAATCCGAGCACTACTGGCCGTTGGATATCATCAACATTCCACCAGATCTGCCACATGTACAATTTAGAAGACTCCATGGTTGAACTTAAGCATAATGCACAAACCTCAAAACACAAGCACTTCTCCTTTGTTCTAGAATCTTCTGTATCATAATTGATTATTTTTTTCTAAATGAATTGCCATTATTTGTTTTTTACTTTATGATTTACTCCCTCCGTTCCAAAATAGATGACCCAACTTTGCACTAACTTTGTACAAAGTTAGTGCAAAGTTGGGTCATCTATTTTGGAACGGAGGGAGTACAATGCACAACCCCATGAATCTTAACATTTTTATAAAACTTATTGATTTTGAATGAGATGAACTATAAGAACTAAACGAACATCTACATCATGCATATATGACTCAAAGCTTTACATGCTATAGTGTGTATTTATTCATAATTCGGTTTTGAAATCTCATGCGTTCAATACATGTGTACCTTACTAGTTTTGAGTAGAGTAGCAAATTTCACGCGGCCCCGGGTATATCAAAATGCAGGGCCCATGCATCATTGCCTTTCGGTCGAACCTACGTCCACAATTTTTTGTATGTACTATATCTCCACTGGTCCCCGAACCCAAAATGCTGCCTCGTTCCCATAAAACCAAGCGGCGCACACATATTTAAGGCGTCGGCTCGAACCCGTTTACTACGACGTGGCCCCGCACGCCGTAGTACTCCTACAAACCCTACCGCCGCACTCATCATCGGCTTTCTTCAAGAGGACGAGGGACAAGCCGATTTGTAGTGGAGGCGCTTTCAAAAAAAGTATCTGTAGTGGAGACCCCTACCCTAGGGTGCCCTAGGTAGCTGCCGCACGCATCATTGTTTTCTCTTTCCTTTATGCTCTTGCGCCCTAGAGTGAAATGATGGTTGCTTCGTCCGTCCAGCTTAATGCGGGAAAGGTGGGGCTTTGTGATTTGACCCCTCGTCGCTCATTTTCTACTACTGCGGCGCTACGACCGGGGTGCCTCCAATTCCAACCGCTGCTCCGAACTGTAATTTGGTGCATCGCACGTGGAACAAGACGGTGGATGAGCCACATGTCGGCCAAAGGGGTCCTGTTAAGTGTGTCGCCATTTCGTGTGCGGACTGACCCTGCTTGAGTTGCTACGCCAACACGACAGGAGCAGCCTACCACTTGGTTTTGCTCCTTGGTGAATCCCGACTATATTGATCTAAAAAGATATGTGCTGAACTACCCTCTCCGTCTCGGTTTTTTTTATTTTTAGGCGTCTCGGTTTATAGGGCCTGCACGTAGTTCTAGGTCATCCATTTGACTAACTAAATATGAGTTACTATGTCACAAAAAGTATATCATTGGATTCTTAAGCGGATGTAGTTGTATTTAAAAGTCGAGGGCAGGGCTTTTCCTGCGTGGTAGGCGCCGGGGCAGTTCCGCCTAGTCAGTTCGACAGAGACGCGAGAAGACGAGGGAGTAGGCTGCTGCAAACGTAGGGCTGTGTGATTTCACAGCGAGTTATTGCTGGAAAGGTGGGGCCCCGTGATTTGACTTGCCATTATCATTTTAACTGTGGCGCTACGACCGGCGTGAGTCTCCCAGATTCCTGACCACCTCCATACAGGTGCCTCTCCCAATGCTCCACCATGTAGTAGAGGCTGGCTCTTGCATGAGAGCCCACTTCTCCACTTTTTCCTTGCCTCTCTTTCCTCCACATATGCAAAAATGCCATGTAAAGCGCACTATTGTACTTACTTTTACTTGCTCCTACAGGTGCTTAAGCTTGCCACATAGGCGTAAAGTCTGATGTGGCAAGTTAATCAAGAAGAGAGAGACTAGTTTGGTGACCCAAGGAAGAAACGGTGCTAAGCGCGTGTACCTAGGTGAAAAGACAATTTTGAGTCTATAGCTAATTAAATGAAGCAAACTTAGCAACACCAATTCATTGGAAGAGGTCACTCCTTTGAAAATGCAATAAATACACGCGCTTAGCACCGTTTCTTCCTTGAGTATGAAGAAAGAGATAGAGAGGAGTAAAAAATACACTCATATTCAACCTTGTTGTAGTATGAGTGACTAAGTGATGACTATGTATGACATGCCAACATCAGATAGCCTAATGCACCGTGTTATATCTCCAAGGGCGCGACCGCGCGAGCGACGCGACGGTCGTGGTAGGCGCGACCATGATACGGGTTGGTGGCAGCCCTTGGATCTGAGATCAAACGGTCGCATGCTAAGTTGCTGAAAAATTGTAGAATAACCCTCCAGGATAGGATATTCACCCATAGGTCTAGAATCACGCCATGCAACCGTTCGATCTCAGATCCAAGGGCTCTCGAAAGCCCGTATCATGGGAGAATGGAAAGCCATTACCCTGCCGTTCGCACGCTGGCAGTTCGCTCCTACTCGTCCCCGCACGTCCTTCAATACTACGGCGGTTCGCTCCTAGTCGTCCCATCCATTCACATTACGGCAGTTCCACTAATCCTAACCCTCCTCCCAAATCCATGGCGTCCCAAATCTCCACGATCGGCGGTGAGTACAAGGTTAGAACCATCACCGGCGATGAGTTCGACGTCATCTACACCCGTTCTTCCGCGACGGTGAAAGGATGCCTTTCTCGCTTCAGGCGCATGTTCGAAAACTCAGATGATGAGTGGGTCGCTGGGCTAGATGTTGAGTACACCACAGTCCTGGGACAAGAGAAGGATCTAAAGGACGAAGAGAGGAAGAAGCCCGCCGTGATCTAGGTTTGCGTACATAACGTTTGCTTGGTCTACCACATATGCCATGCCGACGTTGAGTGCTAGGATTTTAAGAACTTCCTCAAGGACAAAATAGTGAAATTCGTTACTGTAGACTTTACGAACGACGAAGAAGTCCTGGGTCGGATAGGCCTCGTTGTAGGCAACCCCTTCGACCTCCAGAAGAATCGGCTGGTGCCCTCTCGTCAGCCTTCAATGCTGACCCTGGCAGGAGCCATGGTTCATCCTTCGTACGGTAAACTGGAGAAACCTCCAAACACGTTTCATCGTCATGCATGGCAGCGGAATGTACTATATATAGACCACATCCACTATGCTGCAATGGATGGCTACCTTTGTTTCAATATCTACAAGGGTTGGATGAAGAGCAACAGCCAAGTGTGCGGTTCAAGCAAAGAAGTATCGGCCAAGAGGAATAGGGACAAGGACGAAGTCGAGGACGTGGACGAGGACTCCGAGTAAGGTGGCAGTGTCGTTGCTCATGGTGGTTCTAAACTTCTAATGCAGTGTCTACCGGATTAGTTGCATAGTTTAATTTCAGGTGTGCTTAGTTTAATTTGAGGGGTGTGTTGTGCTGAGCCCCCAGCAGAACTATGTTATGTTTCTTCTCGTTACTTTAACTCTTCAGTATGTACATACTACTAGTATTCCTTTAATAGAATTTAGCACCCCAATTAAGCACGTACTAGCTTTTTTAATAGTACTATATGCATAATTTGGCGACGAGCGCTCTCTATATGTACCACTTTTTTTTTAATTTCAATTTTTGCTCCATGGAGCAATCCATCGATAGTACTACTGTACAAAAGTATACATTTTTTAAAAGGCTAGAGTACTGTTCGTCACATATATAGCCAGTTAAATTCTCAACCTAGAATGACGTGCATGCCATGTAGTAAACCGATATGGAGGAAGTATAGTAAAAATGAGGTGATTTACCGAGCGATCGGCGGGGGAGCATGGCCTGTCATGCGGTCCCACGTGTCATGATGTACCAAGGCGATGCGCGTGTCCCTCTTGAGGCAAAAGCAATACTAGTATGTGGTTTGAGATGATGGCGAACCGAAGTGTGAAATAATGGTTGCTTCGTCCGTCTGGGAAAGTGCGGCATTGTGATTTGATGTCTCATTGCTCATTACTACTACTGGGCCGGTACGAGTGGGGTGCGTCCCCCTGCTGTTCTGCACTGTTATTTGGTGCTTGACACGTCGACCCGGTTGCTATATGTCCCACATGTCGGCGACAGGAAGTACAGAATTCATGAAAGGGAGCGTCGACGGAAGAGTATACTACAGAATTCATGAAAGGGAGCGACTTAGTTTTGGAAAAATCTGTTTTTACGGAGTACATACCCACTAGGGTTTATAGGGCTCATCTAAAAACATTCGTTTTTCCGTTTGATAAGTCTCAATTCTACTATACTAGTAGTAGTACCATTACATGTTGGATTTCGAGGTGTGTTAGATCACCCGACGCAAGCAGTGTCAAGTGGAAACTAACCAATGCATGTACAAGTTCATGGAAATTTAGTGGTCATTCATGCATTCATTCTAATTAATGCCTCGGTAAACATAACTTCTTGAGAAAAACGAGCGTACTAATTACTTGTGCAAACTACAAAATTAATTCAACCACTCACCGTCTACCTTGGTTGGAGAGATTTTGAAATTGAGCCATAAACTGGAAAGGAGGGAGTAGTAACTTTTGTCTCGATTACTATTTGTGGCCTTGTATAGATGCAAAATGTATTTTTTATAGTGTCCTTGTATAAGTAAATGGAGGGAGTACTAACCAAAGTACGTAGTAGGGACGAGGAGTAAACGGAGGGAGTAGTAAAAATTTCTCCTCGTGCTGCGAGCCACCACGCGTGTGGGTGAGGGAGCGGGCGTAAGGCGTAGTAAGAAAGCTTCACCTCATCCTGCGATCCACCGCGCCCGTGAGCGGAGGAGACGGCGTACTAAGCAAGCTTCTCCTCGTTCTGCAAGTTGACGGGACACATCAAAAGTACTCCAGTGTATAGAGCCTTGCCTCTAAGGTAGGCCCCACATGGTTTGCCTCTTTTTTTAATTTAACATAATGCGTCAAGTCGCAATTTGTTTGTTCACCCGTGGTAGACGATCCTCCCTCCACCAAGTGGACAACCAGTACACGTGCCAAATTACCACGTGGGCTGCCTTTTTCGTACAGAAATGAGCTCCACCATGTACCCGCGCGGGTGTGGTTGGGAAAGAGACGGGAGTACGTGCGCCGTGCGTGCACCTCTTCTCTTCGTGCACGTCCCCCACCTACGTGGGTGTGTGTGAGAGAGATACAAACCTATACATAATGCGCCGTCCATCCCCATGCCTCCGCCCAGTCCGACCACCAGTCACCACCACGCCCCACTCCTCCTCACCTTATCTCTCATCTTTCTCCCTCCATTTTTATATACAAGGGCCACTATCAAAATTACAATTTGCAGATATACAAGGCCACTAACACTAATCGATGCAATATTAATGGTGTTTTCCTCGTGGTACTAGCAAAGGAGGACATTAATTATCCCTTGCATGCATGCGGGAGTTTGTAAAAAAATGCATCTTGATATTCCGTGCAATGCACGGGCATCTTGCTAGTCCATGAAAACAACACATGGCAAATTTCCACGGCGAACGAGGGATTTGAATCTATTGGGAGGGGTTGTTTGGATCTTGCCCGGGGTAGCCAAAATATTGGCGACCCTTTTGTCCACCGGTGCCTTTGCCATCGATGAACGAGGAATGGCTCGGGTGCTCATGCTGCCATGCATCCTCCAGCGCGCACGTTGGAGACAAGCTCGCACGAGCTGTGTTTTTTTGTCCCACAACGCCGCCCGAGCCGCCCGCAGACCGACCGGCGACCCGCAAATTACGCCATCCAACCGTAGCCGCACACATTATGACAGCAACTCAACCAACCGGACGAAATTCACGCAAACACATAGACAAACTGATATTTCATATAAACAACGACGGAAATCATATAAAATACCGGATTTTCATACAAACATGACGAATTTTATTACATTCAAATGAACTACGCAGTGCTAGTTCTGGACGGCACAGGTATATAATACCTGGCCTAAATGGTCGCTCGCCGATCGATTTGTGTTCCTCATGTCTGGCAGCACGATCACCGGACTGTCGGGAGCCCCGAAGGTATATGCTTCAGCGCAAAGGACGGCTCGCTTCCCCACTGCCCAACTGATATCATTGACTGGTGCCGAAGATGATGGTGGCCGGCACCGGTTCGAGTTCATCACCGGCCACTACTTCGCCATGGCCGGCACCGGCTCGAGTTCATCCTAACATTCCCCTCTTCCGTGGAGCCCATGCGGGGTCGACGAAGGTCCTCGCAAAAAAAGGATCCGGCAAGACACATGCTGTGTATGCCGGCTTCGCCTCCGCGGTGGCCTTCATGGGACCCAAGCGGCGGCGGCCTCCCGTGTTCTACTTCTCCTCGATGATGGTGGCGAATGTGGAGGCGCTGGCCACCGACTCGTCGCTCTCCGCACACCCGGCTTCTGTCGCTGCTTGCATGGCGCGGCCGCCGGCATGGGAGTCTCGGCCACAGAAACGGGAGACGCGGTACGAGGCGGCGGCGTGGACGGCAGCAACGACGCCCGTGCGCCGCTCCTCGTCGAGCTAGCCTGGAGCGGCGAGTTGCTGAACCGCGCGCCGGCTTGGGGCGGCAACTGGCTCCGTCGGGCGAGGGGAGGGAGGTGGATCAGTGAGCTGCATAGCTCGTATCCGGTGGGCTACCCAGCCAGCTTGGATGCGGAATAACTACTCTTCGTAAGCCATTATAAGAGTGGACAAAATGGTGGAGGAGATAGGGGAGCGGCGGAGGTGTGCGATTCTTGGCCGGCGTTTGGCCTCGTTTAAATAGGAGATTAAATAGATGGCAGACGGGAGGAGCTCGACCGGCGTTGCGTTTAACGCCGGCCCGGTCATGAACGGACGTGTGTCCAGAGTGGGTTTCTCATCTTCCACACGGGCGGGTTTCATGGAGGCGTTTGAATGCGGCACGGAGGCGTGTTCAGTCGGGCATGTCGTGAGTGGCGCCCTCGACTCTGACCTAGGACACCGCGCCGTTCTTCCACTGACATGTGGGCTCTTTGGGTGCATGGCATGCATGTCAGTGACCCAATGCAGGCAGCGCACAGCAGAGGAACCTTTGGTGGGCCAGGGCGGTCAGAAGCGGGCATTTCATAAACCGATGATTGTTCATTGAGTGTGACGTCATCTTTTTCATGTAGATAAGCCTACTATGTTGATAGCCCGTTCGATACGTTGTGATTCATAAAGACCGCTGCAAACATCAATGTTCTGCTTATCAGAGATAAGATTGATTAATACCCGTAACAATCCATGTCCTTAACAAAGGGTGCATGCACGTATAGGTTGAACGTGTGTCTTGCGTCGTGTGCTGTGTGCATGCAGGCGTGCGAGTGTTGCGTGCGTGCAAGGGTACGTTTTAGTGTTGCATGCATAGGTGCGTACGTGCGTGTGTTCGTGAGTGCATGTGTACGTGTCAGTGTTGCACGCCAGCATGCGTGCGTGTGTGCGTGTCAGTGTTGCACGCCTACATGCGTGCGTGTCTTGCGTGCGTGCATGTGTACGTGCGGGGTGAGGCTACACGTCAGTCGACTGACTTTTTCATCTCTGGTCATTAGATTTTCCAGCCGTTGGATACAAAATCAAGGGCCTCCAGTTTATCATCAAACTCCACCCCCCCTGAGCCGCCAGACGCCACCGGCCGAACCGCCAGCCCCCGCCGCCCGCGGCCGGCCCGCCCTCCCCGAAACCACTCCCCACCGTCAGTCCGCCGCCGCACCGGCCATCCCTCTAGCCCCCCCCCCCCCCCCCCCCGCCCGCCGAGCTTTTCCTCCGGGGATCCCCACCCCACCGCCCAATGAACGCCCCCCAACCACCGGTGACTGCCAATCAGAGGTCTCACGACTTCGAATACCCACCGACCACTTATTTATTACCATTTATGTCCTTCATATACGCGCTGATGGGTGGGCCCTATGGTAATGTGCGCTGCTGAATGTGGACCGTTTGACTGGTCAATTGGTCATGTTATCAACAAATTACGGAGCTGTATGGTGAGCCAGTGACCGTATGATCACCCTAAAATGTACTCCTATTTTATTAACATAGTACGGACTCAAACTACCATTTCTTTCTTTCATTTACGGGCTGACAGGTGGGCCCACGGTTACGCGCCCCGATGGTGCAACACTAGTTGCGCCGTGTGGAACGTTTGACTGGTCAATTGATTGTGTCATCAACAAAATACAGAGTTGTATGGGTGAGCCATTGACCGTATAATCATGATATGTATTTGTTTAACATGGTACAGACGCAAGGGCTCATATATACGCGCAAGCACTCACCGCTATAAGCGCACACACGCGAACCCTGCCCCTATGAGCACCTTCGAGAGAGTGGGCCAGCATATATGATCGTGAGATTTTACGAAGTCGCCATAGGTGCCTCGTAGTCGAGTGGAACGTCTCCTCCCACTGAACGTACGTCACTGGAAAATACTGAAATTAACACAAGATAAATGCGAGTACCGGGACTTTAACCTTGGTGGGCTCGAGAAACCACTGTCCTCTAACCATCCAACCACATGTTGGTTAGCACGACAAAATGTATGTGGTGACCGTGATGAGCTTATTCTGAAGTCCAGTGACCATATCGTGCTTTCGCTTCAAATACAATGACCGTAAGTGTCGTTAACAAAATACGGAGCACGCATCAAATGCAAAGTCCGTCAGTGTGATCAACAAAATAAGGAGACGTATCCTGAGCTAGATACCGTTGTACTATTGTATATGCTTATTTTCTTAGTGGCCGATTGCGTGTGTGGTGTGGTGGGCACATCATTTCTAGTTGTGGTGGGTCAACATGAAGACTCATGGGTCGGTTCCATCCTGCGCCACATATAGGTTGGACTGAGACGTGTTATACGAAGACCCATGTGGAGGACTCGGCGTACAACACGAAGCTACCAGAGTCACGGAGGACTCTATCCCCACTGGTGATAAGCCAACTATATATGATTTCTAACCCTAGGCCCTTAGTATGTTATACAAGCTTGAGGGCTAGTTCGTCGATAGTATACACACACGCACAATGCCTGGTATTCACGTGTACTTTGTACACACCCCTATCACTAATATACAGTACCAGGAGTAGGCTCTTTCTTCAACTGCAATTGAATTCTAGCATGTGCATGTGTTTATTTCATATTATCGATCCATAGAGTGGGAGCGGTTTGAAATACAGGCAATGGATGCTTTTGCAATTCATATATAAACATTAATTAGTGCACTCCATGTTGTTAGTGTGAAGCACTTTATACATTTGTCACTTGCATGGATACATTCCAAATTGCTAGCTACGAAATAGAATAATGTCGAATTCAACATAAAGGGGGTTTCGAAGATTCGAATTCATAGGAAGTGCATTCATCTATTTGAACCTGAGATAATGGCATTTGTAAATCGGATGTAAAAGGGGGCATCAATCTTTGTTGTGAGTTTGAACATGCTATATATATATTCATACGCATATCTAACTTTTTTTGCAACCAAGGAGATTATATCTGGAACCATGCATGAACTGAGGTAAGTTGCATATTTTTTCAAGAGTAAAGATTTGTGAAGTTTGACAAATCCTGAAAGTTCAATTCAAGAGAACCGAAAACGTTAATGCTTCTGCTCCCAAATATTGAACGAAGCGCCAAATAGGCCTCTGGTCACCCGAAACCGCGCGAGACTAATGTTTTTGTGGTAGGAAATTACTGTCCTGACTCCGGCCC
The DNA here is from genome assembly GCA_032464435.1 of Aegilops umbellulata. NCBI lineage: Eukaryota > Viridiplantae > Streptophyta > Magnoliopsida > Poales > Poaceae > Aegilops > Aegilops umbellulata. The sequence goes on from CP136060.1 coordinate 440,153,235, forward strand.
GTGTAGCCTATCGGCCCGATGTCCAAAGGTCTAAATCGGGGTAGGTTTGTAACTTCACCAAGACGCCAGAGAAGCATTCATACGTCGTGGGCGCCTACCCATGCGCTTGGCCGAAATCTGTCCCGCCCACATTTGGAACACCTGACATGACTGTCCTACCCCCAACCCGCAATATGTCCGAAATTTTAGATGCGGGGAAAGTTTGTAACTTTCCCCAAATTTCAAACAAGCGCCTCTCAAACCGAAACATTGTTCCCCCTTAGTTCCCCGCCTCCCTCCGTTTCCACATTCATACTCCGTGGGCGCGAAAACGCCCTCTCCACCAGCCGCGAAACCCCAGCCTCCTCCGTCCTCCACCCCATAGCGGCCAATCCACCGCCGCCCTCCTCCATCACGCCGGAGCCAGTACCCCGACATCGTCGTCCAACGCAACCGCAACCGCAACGCCCTCAAGTACTTAGCAGCTGAAGCCAAGGCAGAGCTGCCTCCATGACACCGACGCCGACGTGCGCCGTACCAGAACCACTCCGACCACACCGTCCTGTGCCTCACTGCTGCGGCTCCACTGTCGCAACCGTCCACTGCACCGGAGCTATTCCCGCTACGCCGTTGTTCGCCGCCTCGGATCTGCTTCCCCGCCGCCGACAGACGGCCACCGCACCACACTCAACAACTTGGCCATGGGTTCGTCCAAGGCTGCACCGTCCTCCACAACTTCTGGTTTCCGGCGAACAACAAGAAGATCATCGGAAAAACAGAAGGAGGACACAGCACTGCCAGCAGAAAGAGGTACTCCTCTTCCCTTATTTGTGCTTACGTCTCCGCTCACACCGTATTCATCCCACGAAAGAAACTAGTTGAGCGCTTCTTACTGCATCTTCTTCGTGATACTAAATGCACAAGGTTTCCTCCGTTTTACTATTTCACCTTTGCTAGAGGTCAGTAGCCCGCCTGGATTTCAATTCAGGGTCAGTCGAACCGCAATTAAAAGAAGTAGCACCCGCTTAGGCGCGCGGAGCACCTAGTCCGCCTGTTCCCCGGGGAAGCGGTGCATCGGTGTCTATCATAGGGGTGTGGGGCGCAGGAGCTACTTGCGCCCGATCTGGAGGTCGGTGGGGCTTGAATGGATGGCCGGGGGGCGGTGCCAAGCACGGCAATGCGGTGAGGTCGAGGGGAGGGCGCAGGTAGGGGAGGAATACTAGGCTGGTGGTCACTGGCATTTCGAGGAAGATCGTCAACACTGACTCGCTGGAGGTAGATGAAGGCGATCTGCCCGTTCTTTGTACATCGGACGGTGCAGAAAAAATGGACTGGCCTATTTGCTTTCAGTCGAATGTTATTTTCATAGAATCCTGTAGTAATTTAGTGTGCCATGCATGTTGTAGAGCTATCATATGTCTCCCGTCATTTATTTCTCACCGACCTGCTATCTGCTACCTTTACACTGTACTAATTGTGCACACACTTCACCCATACTCACACTATTTTTTTATGCATGGGTATTTCAGACTCTGGCGCAGTGTTGATGAATGCAGAAAAGAAAAGACAGAAGTCGCTCCAGTGTAATTCGAAGATAAGCACTAAGCATTCCAGCGCTCTAACGGGTGCAGTGTCAGCAGTTGGAGACGTAAACGTAGCTCTGCAGTTGATGATCTCAATTGCCACACACAACCATCCCAGGTGCTTGCTTTAACTTCGTGCTGTCAAATGTGGTTGCATGTTGCATATGGTGTCTAGCTTGTATTGCTTCCAATTTGGTTAAATTGCATCTGCTTACTTTACACATTATACCTTTGATAATGACATGCCTTCCTGTTTTTGATACATACTACATATGTCTATTAACCATGTTCGTACATCAAACTAATGCTCTTTTGTATCCCTCGTCAATCACTTATGATGAGATAGTCACCCAGGTGGGTTTCTGTGAGACGCCATACTCGTTTAAAGAGTGCAGTGTCATCCTCCCCACATGATTCTCAAGAAACAGCAAGGCTAATTGAAGATAGTCAACGTAGCTCTCTAGTTGATCACTGCAATTCCCCCACACCACCATCGCAGGTGCTTGCTCTTACTTGGCAGTGTGATATGTAGTGTTCGTCTTACATGAAAGTAGTGTTCGTCAGTATCATGCATCAATGAGTTCTGAAGAGAAAAATGTATTCCTTTTTCTTGTGGGTTTGACTTAACAAGGCAAAATCAAGAAAGAGGAAGGAAAATAGTAAGGAAGGCGATGATGGTGGTCCTCTGCAGCAACGTAAACGGAGCATCTGTACCGATTCTCCTTGTACTGATAGTGCATTACAAGGTCCAAGTCTCCGCTCCCCTAGTCCACCATCCAAGGTGCTTGCTCTAACTTGGCAGTGTGATATCTGGTTACATGTTGCATATGGTGTCTAGCTCGTATTGCTCCTAATTAGTGTAAACTGCATCTGCTTAGGTTACACATGATACATGTGAATATGACACGCTTTCCTGTTTTTGGTACATACTATATCTTATGATAAGGCACCTTTAAGTCGCCACTGTGATATTGGTTGTGTCTTGCATATGATTTATAGCATGTACTGCTTCTAATTTGTTGAAACGCCATACAGTTTGAACTTGGCAGAGTGATATTGGTTGCATCTTTCATATGGTGTCTAGCTTGAAGTGCTTCTAATTTGTTGAAATGCCTTCTGCTTAGTTACCACATCATAGGTGTGAATATGTCACACCATCCTCTTTTTCATACATATTCCATCCTCGCATCATGTGTTTGCCTTTCATCCGAGTAGTGTTCGTTAGTATCATGCATGAATGAGTTCTGAAGAGCGAATTTTATTCCTTTTTCTTATCGGTTTGACTTCACAATGCAAAATCATTACAGCTGAAGGAAATTAGTCCGGCAGTGGATGATGGTGGTCCTTCGGAGCAACTCAAACAGGGGGTCTCTACAGATTCCACTCCGCCATCCTCCCAACAAGATTTGCAAGACAACACAAGGCTGGACAGTCAACGTAGTTGTGTAGATGATGAGCACATCTCCCCTACTCCACCATCACAGGTGCTTGCTCTAACTTGACACTATTATATGTGGTTGCATGTTGCGTATGATGTCTAGCTTGTATTGCTTCTAACTTGAATTGCATCTGCTTACTTTACACATAATGCCTGTGAATATGACATGTGTTCCTGTTTCTAGAACATACGTGTACATGATGAGCACATCTCCCCTACTCCACCATCACAGGTGCTTGCTCTTACTTGGAACTGTTATACGTGGTTGTGTTTTTCGTATGATGTCTAGTTTGTATTGCTTTTGATTATGTTGAATTGCATCTGCATAGCTTACAACTTATACCTGCAACGATCACTTACCCATAAGACACATTTAACTTGGGACTGTGATGTAGGTTGCATCTTGCATTGTCTTCTAGCTTGTACTACTAATTTCTTGAAATGGCACTTACGACAAGGCACTTTTTACCTGATAGAGTGATATTGGTTGCATGTTCATATGGTGCCTAGCTTTCATTTCTTCCAATTTTGTTGAAATGCCTTCCGCTTACTGTTTTTTCATACATATTCCATCCTCCTATCGTACGTGTGAATATGAAACGCTGACTTTTTTGTATATATTCCATCCTCCTATCCTGCGCTTGCCTTACATCAAAGTAGTGTTCGTCTGTATCATGCATCAACCAGTTATGCAGAGCTAATTTTATTCATATTCTTGTGGTTTTGACTTCATAAGGCAATATCAGAAAATAGGAAGGAAAAGAGTAAGTTAGGGGATGTTGGTGGTCCTCCGCGCCGACGCAAACAGAGACTCTCTAGATTTGCCACTGCTACTGCTAATGAAGTTGAAGTCCCAAGTCTACATGATGAGTTCATCTCTCGTACTCCACCATCGCAGGTGCTTGCTCTAAGTTGACAGTGTGATAATTGGTTTCATGTTGCATATGTTGTCTAGCATGTATTTCTTCTATTTTGATTAAATTGCACCTGCTGAGTTTATACGTTATACATGTGCATATGACATGGCTTTCTGTGTCTAGAATACACAGCATCTATCTATCATACCATGTTCTTACATCAAAATACTGTTGTTGTGTATCCCACATCAGTCACTCATGATTGGACGCTTTTAACATGGCAGTTTGATAGTGGTTGCATCTTGCATTGATTTCTATGTTGTACTGCTTCTAATTTTTCTAATTGCCACTTATGACAAGACACTTTTAACTTCGCAGAGTAATATTGGTTGCATCTTTCATATGGTGTCTAGCTTGCATTACTTCTATTTTCTTGGAAATCCTTCTGCTTAGTTTGCACATCGTAGCTCTGAATATGTCATGTCGTCCTGTTTTTTTACATATTCCATCCTCATACGATTGTCTTACATCAAAGTATTGCTTGTCTGTATCATGCATCAATGAGTTCTGAAGAGTGATTTTATTCTTTTGTGTTGTGGGTACAGCTTGACATGGCAAATTCAAAAAAGAGCAAGGAAAATAATATAGTAGGGAGAGTTGTTACTCGTCGGGTGAGGGAGTCCTGGATTAGGGGGTGTTCGGATAGCCGAACTATATCTTCAGCCGGACTCCAGGACTATGAAGATACAAGATTGAAGACTTCGTCCCGTGTCCAGAAGGTTCTTTCCTTGGCGTGGAAGGCAAGCTAGGCGTGCGGATATTCAAGATGTCCTACCAATGTAACCGACTCTGTGTAACCCTAACCCTATCCGGTGCCTATATAAACCGGAGGGTTGTAGTCCGTAGGACGAACACATCATAACCATCATCATACCCATAGGCTAGCTTCTAGGGTTTAGCCTCCTTGATCTCGTGGTAGATCTACTCTTGTACTACCCATATCATCAATATTAATCTAGCAGGAGTAGGGTTTTACCTCCATCGAGAGGGCCCGAACCTGGGTAAAATAAAGTGTCCCTTGTCTCCTGTTACCATCCGACCTTGACGCACAGATCGGGACCCCCTACCCGAGATCCGCCGGTTTTGACACCGACATTGGTGCTTTCATTGAGAGTTCCTCTGTGTCGTCGCCTTTAGGCCCGATGGCTCCTTTGATCATCAACAACGATGAGGTCCAGGGTGAGACTTTTCTCCCCGGACAGATCTTCGTCTTCGGCGGCTTCGCTCTGCGGGCCAACTCGCTTGGTCATCTGGAGCAGATCGAGAGCTACGCCCCTGGCCATCAAGTCAGGTTTGGAAGCCTAAACTACACGGCGGATATCCGCGGAGACTTGATCTTCGACGGATTCGAGCCACAGCCAAGCGCGCCGCACTATCTCGAGGGGCATGATATAGCTCTGCCTCCGAACAGTGTCCTGGAGGCCGCATACGCTCCGGCCCCGATCCTCGATTCGGAGCCCGCTGCGTTCTTTGAAGATGAACGGTTGGACGTCACCTCGGGGGCTGCGATCTTAAAGGCCATTGAGCCGAACGCGAGCCCCGCGCTCCGCATGGCCTGTGACTCCAAGGAGCCGGACTCTCCTCCGAACTTCGGGTCGTCCGTGCCCCCGCCGATCGAATCAGATTGGGCGCCTATAATGGAGTTCACCGCCGCGGACATCTTTCAGTATTCACCTTTTGGTGATATTCTGAATTCTCTCAAGTCTCTCTCTTTGTCAGGAGAGCCCGGGCCGAACTATGGCCTGCGAGGTTGGGATTCGGACGACGAAGAAATTCAAAGCCCACCCACCGCCCACTTAATAGCCACTGTCGATGATATATCCGACATGCTCGACTTCGGCTCCGAAGACTTCGACGGTATGGACGACGAAGGAGGAGACGAGCAAGAACCAGCACCTGTAGGGCGCTAGACCGCCACCTCGTCATACGACATATACATGGTGGATGCTCCAAAAGATGGAGATGGCAATGGAACAGTGGAGGATGGCACTTCGAAAAAGCCTCCAAAACGCCGACGTCAGCAGCGCCGCTCCAAATCCCGCCACAGCAGAAACGGTGATTCCGGCACGGGAGATAATACTACCCCGGACAGCGCCGAACAACACCAAAACCAGCAGGATTCGGCACAGGAAGATGGAGAAGACCGCCCTCATGAGAGAGCGGCAGAGCGAGAGGTCGAGGACGATAACTACATGCCTCCCTCCGAAGACGAGGCAAGCCTCGGCGATGATGAATTCATCGTACCATCAAACCCCGCCGAACAAGAGCGCTCTCAACGCAGGCTTTTAGCCACGGCGAACAGCCTAAAGAAAAAGCAGCAACAGCTTAGAGCTGATCAAGATTTGCTAGCTGACAGATGGACTAAAGTCCTTGCGGCCGAAGAGCACGAGCTCGAACGCCCCTCCAAAAACTATCCTAAGCGCAGGCCGCTACCCCAATCAGAGGAGGAAGCCCAAGACATGGTAGATCGGCCACCTCGCGGCCGCGACAGAGAAACCTGTCGAACATCCAAGCAAGCCATGCCCCGCAGCCGCTTTACCAAGGCACGGGAACACGAACCAGACCTGCGAGACGTCCTGGAGGACAAAGCAAGGCAAACAAGATCGATCTATGGATCGCGCGGACGCCCGACGGCACGTGATAGTTTTCACTCCGGACACAATAAATCCGGCCAGGCCGAACACAACAGGCACAGCTCCTCCGAACTGCGTCGAGACATAGCCCAGTACAGGGGCGCCGCACACCCACTATGCTTCACAGACGAAGTAATGGATCATAGAATCCTAGAGGGTTTTAAACCCGTCAACATCGAGTCGTACGATGGTACGAAAGATCCGGCAGTATGGATTGAGGACTATCTCCTCCACATCCACATGGCACGTGGCGATGATTTGCACGCCATCAAATATTTACCCCTTAAGCTTAAGGGACCAGCCCGGCACTGGCTTAACAGCCTCCCCGCAGATTCGATCGGCTCTTGGGAGGACCTGGAGGCCGCATTCCTTGACAACTTCCAGGGGACCTACGTACGGCCACCGGACGCCAACGACCTAAGCCACATAATCCAGCAGACAGAAGAATCGGCCAGGCAATTCTGGACACGGTTCCTAACAAAGAAAAATCAGATAGTCAATTGTCCGGATGCAGAGGCCTTAGCAGCCTTCAAGCATAACATCCGTGACGAGTGGCTTGCCCGGCACCTGGGACAGGAAAAGCCGAAATCCATGGCAGCCCTCACGACACTCATGACCCGCTTTTGCGCGGGCGAAGATAGCTGGCTAGCTCGCAGCAACAACTTATCGAAGAAGCAAGGTAATTCAGATACCAAGGACAAAAGTGGCAGGTCGCGACGGAATAAACAGAAACGCCGCGTCAGCAGCGACAGCAATGAAGATACGGCAGTAAACGCCGGATTCAGAGGCCATAAATTCGGTCAGCGGAAAAAGGCATTCAAAAAGAATACCCAGGGCCCGTCCAGTTTGGACCGAATACTCGACCGCTCATGCCAGATTCACGGCACCCCCGAAAGGCCAGCCAATCACACCAACAGGGATTGTTGGGTGTTCAAGCAGGCAGGCAAGTTAAGAGCCGAAAACAAAAACAAGGGGCTAGACAGCGATGACGAAGAGGAGCCCAGGCCGCCGAACAACAACGGACAAAAGGGGTTTCCCCCACAAGTGCGGATGGTGAACATGATATACGCGACTCATATTCCCAAGCGGGAGAGGAAGCGTGCGCTACGGGATGTATACGCGATAGAGCCAGTCGCCCCAAAGTTCAACCCATGGTCCTCTTGCCCGATCACCTTCGATCGAAGGGACCACCCCACTAGCATCCGTCACGGCGGTTTCGCCGCATTCGTTCTTGACCCAATCGTTGATGGATTTCACCTTACAAGAGTCCTCATGGACGGCGGCAGTAGCCTGAACCTGCTCTACCAGGATACAGTGCGGAAAATGGGCATAGATCCATCAAGGATCAAGCCCACAAGGATGACCTTTAAAGGCGTCATCCCAGGTGTAGAGGCCAATTGCATAGGCTCCATAACACTTGATGTGGTCTTCGGATCTCCGGACAACTTCCGAAGCGAAGAGTTAATCTTCGACATAGTTCCGTTCCGCAGTGGCTATCATGCTCTGCTTGGACGAACCGCATTCGCTAAATTCAATGCGGTGCCGCACTACACATATCTCAAGCTCAAGATGCCAGGCCCTCGAGGTGTAATCACGGTCAGCGGAAACACCGAACGCTCCATCCGTACGGAGGAACACACGGCGGCCCTCGCAGCAGAGGTACAAAGCAGCCTGTTAAGGCAGCTCTTGAGTCCGGCCGCTACAAAGCAGGACAAAGCAAAACGCGCCTGGAGTAACCCGCAGCAAGACAGACTGGCGCGTTCAGAGCACGCGTAGCAATATGGCCCCAACCCCAGCCATCGCTACATAGCGGAGCTAGTACCTCGAGTACACAATTACGCCCTTACAATTCCATGGGCATAGGGGAAGGGGCAGATAAAACGGCATGCCAACAATACGGCGTCAAACGTACTAGGGGTTGTCGGGTTCTTCTTTTCTTTCAGGACTCCATACTCTGGATACAGTGTTTGGCCTCGCTGCCGCACAGACGATACAGGACCCAGGAAAGCAGACAAAACAACACCGCATCATGGAACTCTCAGGTGGTCTCTATTTCGAGCGATATATCTGTTTTTAAATTCCGCGGCCTGCGCCAGGTCAGGACATGTTAAATAGTCTAAATTTTTTTCGCACTACTTGTATTGTTCGGCTTGAATAAACAGCCTCCTCATAAATAATGCATAGCTTTTCGTCTATTTTTGCATTATCTTCTTTTAATATACATATGTTTACTCAAATAACATGATCGCACCCGTACACCATGGTACGGCAAACCACGCCAGGGGCTTTATTACCCTTCTATCTGGTGTGAGAAGTCCGTCCACTTTCACAAGTGCGGCACCCCGAACTTATAGCATTATATGCATCGGCTCCGAGTCATGATTTTGGTCATATGTTGGGTTTGCCCGGCTCCTATGTTTTGGTGCCTTACGTTCCGCTCTATCGGCTAAGGTAGCACTAGGAGAACCACTGCGATTGTGCCCCAGATCAGGTGGGTGAGCACCTCAGTGGAGAAAGCTAAAACAGACTGTCATGATAAGGCGCGAGACCGGTCGCTGTTCGAGAGGTTTTTCGAGTCCCTAAAGGCTTATGCCGCTTCGAGCGGAGAGCTGGTTAAGTCCGGCTAAAGGCGTGGATAGTGCCCCGAATTCGGCCTTCCGAACTAGGGGCTTCGCCGAAATTTAAAATTATAATGTTCTATGGCTAAGTGAGAGTGTTCAAGCATTATAGTCCGATTGCCTGGTTCGCTGTGCTGAGCGCCTCCCTCGAAGGACCCAACTATGGGAACAAGAGCCCTCAGGTTTATCCCGAACACCCCAGCACTAGTTGCATGGGGGCAGAAGCCGACGACTCGCCATCTCTCAGTTATTGATAAACGGCCGCACAGAAAATAATATTTTAAATTCAGAAAGCATTGCTTAAGCGCATATGAACAAGTTTTCAGCGCACAGGATACAAACGAGCGAGTTCATTGAAATATTACATCTTTGGCACACTCATCCGCGACAAGGCGAGCTCCAGCGAGAACTTCCTTGTAGTAGTTCTCGGGCTTGCGATGCTCCTTCCCCTGTGGCGGCCCGTCCTTCACCAGCTTCTCCCCGTCCAGCTTGCCCCAGTGTACCCTTACACGGGCAAGGGCCCTCCGGGCACCTTCTATGCAGACGGAGCGCTTGATGACCTCAAGCCGTGGACAGGCCTCCACCAGCCACCGCACCAGCCCGAAGTAGCTCCCAGGCAGGGCCTCTCCAGGCCACAGCCGAACTAGTAAGCCCTTCATGGCCTGTTCGGCCGCCTTGTGGAGCTCGGCCAGCTGCTTCAGCTGATCGCTTAAGGGCACAGGGTGTCCGGCCTCAGAATACTAGGACCAGAACACACTCTCCGTCGAGCTGTCCTCTTCAGCTCGGTAGAATGCGGCGGCGTCGGATGCGCTGCGGGGAAGATCGAAGAACGCCCCTGGAGAACTCCGGATTCGGGTAAGTAATAGGTATTTCACCTTTATATTCCTACTTTGCATTAAGAATGCCTTACCCGCTGCTATCTTTTTCACATCCTCCAACTCTTGGAGGGCCTTTTGGGCTTCGGCCTTGGCACTCTTGGTGGTCTCAATAGCCGACGCGAGCTCGGATGCTTGCGTTTTTGCCTCAAGCTCCAAACCCTCATGTTTCTTCATGAGAGCTTGCAGCTCTTGCTGCACCGCGCCAACTTGGACCCCAAGCTTTTCTCGCTCGGCGCGCTCCTCGGCCGCTTTCTTCTCGGCCTCAGCCAGCGGCTGCTTCAGGGTTGCCACCTCGGTTGTGGCCCCTACAATAAGAAGTACAATCCTGTTATTTCTTTTTGCAATCAAGCCTCTCTATAGGCACCTTTTTTTTCTTTCTTTCTTTCTAAGGGGTATTTCTTACCTTCCTTTTCCACGAGTTGCCTTTTGGCAAGGCCGAGCTCTTGCTCGGACCGCTTGAGGTCCTTTTTCAGGACTTCCACCTGCGCAGTCAGTGCGGCGGTGAACAGCAGGGAAGCCTACATACGCATATTAGACTTTTTATTAGACTCCTGCGAAAATTGTTGGATCCTCTATTCGGTTTTTCTTTCCGAACACTGAACAGAGCATCAGGGGCTACTGTCTATGCGGTAATGAATTTAGCATATTTTTTGCTTACCTGGAAGCCTGTTAGAAGGCTAGCGCAAGCTTCATTCAGTCCGCTCTTGGCGGACTGAACCCTTTGGACCACCGCACTCATAACAGTACGGTGCTCCTCGTCGATGGTGGCGCCTTCAAGCGCCTCCAACAGACTATCCGGCACCTCTGGTTGGACAGAGGTCGCCGGCTCAGACGGCTTACTCCTCTTGGAAGGAGTTCGCCCACCGCGAGCCAGGACGGTTGAGTCCGGCGCGGTGTCCGGCACAAAGCTGGACTGGGAGCCCTGGGGGGTTTCATCCCCTTTACTCCTGGGGTCCTGAGGATTGCCTTACGGCTCCTCCAGGACCACCTCCTCCTGCCCTGTTCAGCGGGACGCCGCTTCGGCGTCGTCCGCCCCGCTGGGGGAGACTGCGGGCGGGACAGAGTTCATGTCCGACGAATCCAGGGAGCCGCTTGATGAATCATCGAGTGCGGCTCGGGGAGGGCTGCGCAAATAGCATTCGACATTAGGGTAAGCTGCGCACTTGAAGATACTATGAGTCATTCTGGTATGTGAATACTTACGATGTCGCCGGACGCTTGGTTCTGTCCGGCCACTCCTTTCCGCCCTCTTCGGCGTTCGGGGAGTAGTCCGGCGGAGGGGTCTTCCTTTTCCTCGACCCCTCGGCCTCCCCTGTTGGGGCGGCCTTCTTCTTTTTCGCTCCCCTCGCTGGAGGGGGAGAGCTTCCTTGTTCCTCCTCCTCGTTTTCACGAGAGGAGGGCGTCGCAGACTCGCCAGATGACAAGCTCGACACCACCACATTGCGGGCACTCTTTCGAGTCCCGGTGGTCTTTTTCTTCTTTACCTTCTTCTCTGGCACCACATAGGGCGCCGGAGCCAGCAGCTTCTCTAAGAGAGCTGGGGCTGGGTCTTCGGGCAGAGGAGCCGGACAGTTGATTGGTCCGGCTATCTTCAGCCACGCCTGTCAAAGGCAAAGGGAGTTTTTAGATCCCACATAGAGTTAATCTATGTAGAAAAGCTTAAACGAACCTGTGAAAGGTATAAATAGCCTACCTCGCCAGCGTTGCGCTGCGAGCTGTATCCGCGGTCCTCGGAAGCGGATGTGGGGCACTCGGCGCCTTTGGTTAGCACCTTCCAAACATCTTCATACGTCGTGTCGAAGAGCCTATTGAGGGTTTGGTGCTGCGCCGGGTCGAATTCCCACAAAGTGAACTCCCGTTCTTGGCACGGGAGGATCCGGCGAACGAACATGACCTGGATGATGTTGACATGCCGGATGGGCTTGTTCATCAGGGACCGGATGCAAGTATGCAGTCCGGTCACTTCTTCTTCGTTGCCCCATGATAGGCCCGTCTCTTTCCAGGACATGAGCCGCGTGGGGGGTCCGGATCGGAACTCAGGGGCCGCGACCCATTTCGAGTCGCGTGGCTCGGTGATGTAAAACCACCCTGCCTGCCACCCCTTTAAGGACTCCACAAAAGAGCCATCGAACCAGAGTGCGTTGGCCATTTTGCCGGCCATAGCACCTCCGCACTCCGCCTGGGTGCCGAACACCACCTTGGGCTTGACGTTGAAGGTCTGGAGCCAGAGGCCGAAGTGGGGGCGGATGCGGAGAAAGGCCTCACACACGATGATAAATGCCGAGATAATGAGGATAAATTTTGGGGCCAGATCGTGGAAGTCCAGGCCGTAGTAGAACATGAGCCCCTGGACAAAAGGGTGAAGTGGAAAACCCAGTCCGCGAAGGAAATGGGGGAGAAAAACTACCCTCTCATGGGGCCTTGGGGTGGGAAGAAGTTGCCCCGCCTCGACAAGCCGGTGCGGGATGTCCTTGGACAGATATCCGGCCTTCCTAAGCTTTTTGATTTGACCCTCCGTAACGAAGGAAGCCATCCACTTGCCACCCGCTCCGGACATCGCTGGAGCAGGTTGGGGAAGAAAGAGCGAACTTGGGCGTTGGAGCTTGAGTGCGCAGGAGATGGATGGGCAAAGGAGGAAGAAGGCGTAGGTGAAAGAGGTGGATCTTTATCCCCTTATATAGGCTGATGCCGTTATGCGTCCCCACCTACCTAATAAAACTCGCTTGCCGCTGACACACCATGGTAAATGGCGCGGTTGGGTTACCCACGTCCGTATTAATGAGAATCCCATTAAAGGGGGCACACGATCTCTGCTTCGACAAGAAGTGCCAAGGAAACCGCCTCGTTGAACGTGCTGTGGTGGAACAACAAAAAATAATCCATACAGAAGGCTTGGTCGCAGTGTTATGACACACTGCGGAATACGTCAACAGATTTGATTTGTGTTTGTATTATTCTCTATATGGCAATACGTGGAAACTTGTTTTGCAGAGTCGGACACTATTTTTTGGTGTTTATTATCTTCTTGAAGAATTTGGAGGAGGAACCCGCCTTGCAATGCCGAAGACAATTTGCGCGCCGGACTCGTCGTCATTGAAGCCTGGTTCAGGGGCTACTGAGGGAGTCCTGGATTAGGGGGTGTTCGGATAGCCGAACTATATCTTCAACCGGACTCCAGGACTATGAAGATACAAGATTGAAGACTTTGTCCCGTGTCCGAAAGGTTCTTTCCTTGGCGTGGAAGGCAAGCTAGGCGTGCGGATATTCAAGATCTCCTACCAATGTAACCGACTCTGTGTAACCCTAACCCTATCCGGTGCCTATATAAACCGGAGGGTTGTAGTCCGTAGGACGAACACATCATAACCATCATCATACCCATAGGCTAGCTTCTAGGGTTTAGCCTCCTTGATCTCGTGGTAGATCTACTCTTGTACTACCCATATCATCAATATTAATCTAGCAGGAGTAGGGTTTTACCTCCATTGAGAGGGCCCGAACCTGGGTAAAATAAAGTGTCCCTTGTCTCCTGTTACCATCCGACCTTGACGCACAGATCGGGACCCCCTACCCGAGATCCGCCGGTTTTGACACCGACATCGGGTGAAACGGAAAAGGTTCTGCCGTCGAGATACTGCTGGTACTTATAGTGCAGTAGAAGGTCCAAGTCCACCGGCTAAATCTACAAACACAGTATCACTTGCTCCACCAGCTGCAGCATCCGCTTCAACTGTATCGGCATCTCAACCAGTTACTCGTTCGTTTGCTCCAGAACTGGCCAGTTCCCAAGCTGCCTTCACACCTAACACTACTTCCGAAGCACTGCTGACACAACAGGACTTGGCAAGATCAGATGAACCTCATGAGCATCAACACCAAGACGGTACCTGACCGAGTCATGTTGTAGTTGCATGCTCCTTTATATGTACTCTCACAGTTTGATGTACACTAACACTTTCCATATTCGTTGTTGAACTAGCACCACGGCGCAAGCGGAAACAGACATCAGGGATAATGCTTGATAGATTAACAAAATCTAAAGGAGGAAGAATGGAGATCCATTTTGAGGCCGGTTTAAAAAGGCCACATGATGCTACAGAGTTAGCCAAGTTAGTATCAGAGGCAGCCTTTGACGTTAGGTGTCATGCACGTATCCTCCCAACGTGGATCTAGTACAGGAATGAGAAAGACAATACCCAGTTTAACACCTTCCTTGACCATTTATCCGTAAGTAATTTTAATCATCGCAATTAGTAATATTATCTTGCTCTGTCCCATACTTTCTAGCTTCCTCTTAATAAGGCTCACATTCTTTTTTAAACAGATGAGGTTCAAGTTGGATCCGAAAGATGATGCTACTAGACAAGCATGCACTCATGTTTTTCAGTCTGCTCTGTGACAGTATCGGTACCACCTTAGAAAATCTCACTTTGAAGGTAAGGCTAACAATGAAATCGCCCAAACATCTCCAGTGGAATATATTACAGATGAAGACTGGACAGCCCTCGTTAAACACTGGTCTGATCCAAAGTATCAGGTAGGCTATATGTATTTGATCATACCACATATTGAACTTGTATTTATGTGTGTGCCTTACAAGTGTATCTTCTTCTAGTCTAACTGTTTGAAGAACAAAACCAACCGTTCTAAAGTGAAATTCCAACAGATCACGGGATCTCGTAGCTATATTGCACACTGCGAGGCTCTTGTAAATAGCTGCTACTTCCTTCTTTTTTTGTGCCATATTATCGTATCTATATTGACTTGTTCCAAATACAGAGGAAATCCCATGCGGACCAAAAAGAACCTGAACCGAATGCAGTGCAAATCTTCAAGGATTGCCACACCAGCAAGATGAAGGGCATGAGCACACCAGTTCAAGCCGCTGTTGTAAGTCCTTACTCCTCCTGCCTTGAACTGATTGGTATTGTGATGTGTTCATTTAACTACTTGGTTTGCAGCCAATGTCAGTTACTCTGTTCACTTTTATTCACAGTTGTCTTAACGTATCATTTCACCTTACATGGTTTAAAAGAGATGAAGGATATTCTTTTGGTCTTGATTTGTAATCTAGTTGTTATGTTCACGTGCGCACACAATGATAAAATAGCCTGTTTGTTTTATATCTGTTTGCCCATGATATGAATGATGTCATAATATGTTCATCCTACTTTAAACCATGTCTCTTTATCCTTAGATGTCAATGAATGTGAGGAAATAGACAATACAGTAGGCATGCTACATGGACATATGTTCCGAAAGTGATTTTATTATGTAGTTGGCACTACAATACATGCTAATGTATTACAGTAGTTCACCAAAATAAGTTATGTATAACCGTTTAACCTACTTTGTTTGTTTTTGTCTCATTAGTAACTTATCTGGTACACTTATCTACAAGTTCAAACTTTCAGGAAGCTATGGAACAAGTGATTGAATAGCCACAACCACCTGAAGCTGACGAGGCTACTACAGGCACAATGTCACCTCTTGTTGCAGTGCATCAGTATATCTCCACTAACAGTGCAAAAGGCACCTTCCTGCGTAATTCTGGGTTGGTTGTCAAGGTAACCTCGTCCAAATCGCCTACTGAACAAAATCTTCCTGCTAGACAGAGTGATATATCTGTGCTCCAGACACAAGTCCAATCCCTAATGGACATTGTTTCGGAAACAAGAATAGTGGTTGAGAAATGTCGTCAAGATATGAATGGTTTTGAAACCAGACTATCAGACATTCGCTTCGTTGTTCAAGAGCAATGGCGGAAAAAAGGTGGAGATCGTGCTGCTCCATCAGATTCTACAGCCTGAAACATTAGCACTCAGGTCAAATGATTTGTGCTTCTATACATCTGATGGTGCTTTTATCTGGAAGGACTATAAACTTTATGCCAACAGGCCTTTTGTTGTATGGTTGGAATTTATTTTGTTGTGATACAACATTTATGATGCTACCTCCAGCTGTAGTAATTACGACGCTATTTTTGTATAGTGTAGGTTTATCTTAGTAATGTATTTGGCCGAAAGCTTTGTAGGAGCCCAACATGCCAACATTCGTCGGGGCCATTCCAATTGGGCTAAAAATGATTACGGACCGAAATTGGCATGTAGCCCACTAAAAATATCTGGGCCTAAATCAGCACAAGCTTTCATATTTTTCTGGTAGGCCTGTGCCCATAGTGGGCCTTTAACAGGCCTAAACATAATTTGGGCCCTCAGTAAAAATAGGCCGTTTACAGGTGTAAATATCTCGAGCCCATAAAATACATGGGCCTTTAATAGACCGAAAGTGAGATTGGGCCCTGATTGTGCCAAATAACCCACTAGACTTTAACAGGCCAAAATTCGGACGGACCGTAAATGCGCCGACCTAATACACGGGCCTTTAACAGGCCGGAACTTCGGTCAGGCTAGATTATCGTCATTTTTATATGGGCCGTTAATGGGCCTGATATGATGTTGGGCCACATATGGCCCATGGTTTACGTCCGGCGTTAACAGGCCGAAAGTGGCCCAAAGCTATAGTGGGCCTCTAACAGGCCGAATGTTAGAGATGGCCGAATATGACCCAAATCCTTCACGGTTATTTATGGGCCAAAAGTTTTGATGGCCTGTAAAAGGGCCCAAATGAAGCCGGGCCTTTAACAGGCCGGAAATACACCGGGCCGTAATTCGGCCCAATTACTTAGCGGATTGTTAACGGGCCAGAAGTGACCATGGGCCGCGTTGATGACAAGTTTAGGACAGGCCGTTGACGGGCCGATTTTACAGAGAATGTTGGGCCTTTAGCTGGGCCGGCCCATTATGGTCGGCAGAATCTTGTGGGCCTTTAGCTAGGCCGGCCCATTGTGGTCCGCAAAATCTTGTGGGCCTTTAGCTGGGCCGGCCCATTATGGTCTGCAAAATCGTGTGGGACTTTAGCTGGGCCGGCCCATTATGGTCCGCTAAATTTTGCGGGCCTTTAGCTGGGCCGGCCCATTATGGTCCGCCAAATCTTATGGGCCTTCGGTTGGGCCGGCCCATTTAATCTTTGTGGGCCACTTTTGGGCCGGTCCACGTGTCAACATATCATAGGCCCATCTCGACCGTTGGATGAGTGACACCTGTGCCAACGCGGAGCTGACGCGTGGATCCGTCAGCCAATGAGAATTTTACACGTGGAAAATCAGCATTGGTCGTGGCTGTTAACGGTTTATCGGATCCAAAATCCGACCCGATAGCTTAACGGCGTTCCGTTATGGTGGAAGCCACGTGTCGATCACCCTTGACGAAAGCACTTCTGTGACACGCGATTTATCGTCATGGAAGTGGACACTTCCGTGATGATAATTTTGGCAATGTCATGGAACACTTCTACGACAGCACAGGTATGACTATCTTGATTTTGTCATAAATTTGTCATGGATGTACATGCATGACAGAAAAGGTGACCTACTATGACAAACGCGTATCATCACGGAAGTGTATTTTTTTTGTAGTGTTGTGAACTTATGCATAGGGGTTGGCACACGTTTTCGTCTTGACTCTCCGGTAGAAACTTTGCGGCACTCTTTGAATTTCTTTGTGTTGGTTGAATAGATGAATCTGAGATTGTGTGATGCATATCGTATAATCATACCCACGGATACTTGAGGTGACATTGGAGTATCTAGGTGACATTAGGGTTTTGGTTGATTTGTTTCTTAAGGTGTTATTCTAGTACGAACTCTATGATTGATCGAACGGAAAGAATAGCTTCGTGTTATTTTACTACGGACTCTTGAATAGATCGATCAGAAAAGATAACTTTGAGGTGGTTTCGTACCCTACAATAATCTCTTCGTTTGTTCTCCGCTAGTAGTGACTTTGGAGTGACTCTTTGTTGCATGTTGAGGGATAGTTATATGATCCAATTATGTTATTATTGTTGGGAGAACTTGCACTAGTGAAAGTATGAACCCTAGGCCTTGTTTCAACGCATTGCAATACCATTTGTGCTCAATTTTATCATTAGTTACCTTGTTGTTTTTATATTTTTAGATTACCAAAAACCTATATCTACCATCCAAATTGCACTTGTATCACCATCTCTTCGCCGAACTAGTGCACCTATACAATTTACCATTGTATTGGGTGTCTTGGGGACACAAGAGACTCTTTGTTATTTGGTTGTAGGGTTGCTTGAGAGAGACTATCCTCATCCTACGCCTCCCACGGATTGATAAACCTTAGGTCATCCACTTGAGGGAAATTTGCTACTGTCCTACAAACCTCTGCACTTGGAGGCCCAACAACGTCTACAAGAAGAAGGTTGCATAGTAGACATCAAGCAATTTCTGGCGCCATTGCCGAGGAGGTGAGTGCTTGAAGGTATATCTTTAGATCTTGCAATAGAATCTTTTAGTTTCTTGTTTTATCACTAGTTTAGTTTATAAAAGAAAACTACAAAAAAAAGGAATTAAGGTTGCCTCATATGCTTCATCTTTTCAATGTCTTTCTGAAAATGATGGGAAGGAAAATTGTGCTCAAGTACTAGAAGAATAATTACATAGAATGCTTGGCATAAAATATGTGAATGATGAGCATGATTGCAATGTTGTTAGTATGAATTCTTTGAATACCCATGATGCTAATGATATGCAAAGCCACAAGCTTGGGGATGCTGTGTTTGATGAAGATGATATGTTCAGTCCCCCAAGTTTTGATTAGCAAATTTATTATAATGAAAGCATGCCTCCTATTTATGATGATTATTGTGATGACACGTATTCTATAAAGAATAAAGATAACCATGAAACTTGTCATCGTGATTTTAATTTTCAATCGAATTATGCTTCACATGATATTTATTTTGTTGAGTTTGCTCCCACTACTATTGATGAGAATAAATTTGCTTATGTGGAGAGTAGTAAAATTTCTATGCCAGTAGATCATGAAAAGAATGCTTTAGGTGTTGGTTATATAGTTGAATCCATTCATGATGCTACTGAAAATTATTATGAGAGAGGATCATATGCTTCTACATATTGCAATAATATCAAGTTTCCTCTTTATGTGTTGAAAATTTTGAAGTTATGCTTGTTTTGCCTTCCTATGCTAGTTGATTATTGTTCCCGTAAGTTGTTTGATCACAAAATCCCTATGCATAGGAAGTGGGTTAGACTTAAATGTGCTAGTCATATTCTTCATGATTCTCTTTTTATGTTTCAATTCTTATCTTTTTTGTGAGCTTCATTGAAATCATCATGCCTAGCTAGGGGCGTTAAACATTAGCGCTTGTTGGGAGGCAACCCAATTTTATGTAGGTGTGGTTTACTTAGTGCCTTCCTGTCTCCATCCTAACCACCGTCGATTGTCCGCACCGTCCTGTCGCCGGCACCACCTTGTGGTGAGCCTCTTATTCTTATCTTTTTTATATAAAAAAATCATGTTTGTGTGATTTAGATATATAGTTACTTGTATAATTATCTTACCCGTACGTTGTTTGTTATACATAGTGCCATGGTTTTGATATCCGTCCCCGTCCGCCCTCGTCCGTGTTATGATTCGGATGTGGTATATTCTCTTTTAAAACTATTTGTTGCATTTCGTGTTCATGACAAATTATGCCCATCAAGTTGACATAGATATTTTTATCTAGGAGGTATGTGAACCGGAAATTCCAACCGACCCTATTGTCGAGAGGTTAAATTTAGTTGAAAGAGAAAACGAGTATTTGAAAGAAAAATTTAAAAGAATTGAGGGGGAGAAGATGGAATTGGAGTTGCATGTTGCCGATGTCGTCGATGATCATAAGATCAAGATGGAGAAAATGCGCTTGAAGATTAGAAATATTAGAAAATATGCCATTGATAGTGAGGCTTGGTATCATTATGATGTTGGAACAATTGTTACCTTAGTTGCGATCTTGATCGCATTTGTTGTTGCATTTAAATGCTTTAGCTAGAGAGTTATTTGTATGTTGCATTTAAGTGTTGTAACTTGTATTAATTTGGTCTTCTCGGTGTTGTGTAATGAAGATGAGCCGGCAATGGATGTACAATGACCGATGCTCTCCCCAGTTCATTAATGGTGTGCATACTTTTCTGATTGTGGCTGAGGCAAACAAGCGGGCGGATGGTTTTATGCCTTGTCCATGTGCTGGCTGTAAGAATGATCGGAATTACTCTAAGTTGAAAATCATTCACATCCACTTGTTTGAGTCCGGTTTCATGCCCCACTATAATGTTTGGACCAAGCATGGAGAAAGAGGGGTTATGATGGAAGACAATGAAGAAGAAGAGGATGACGACAGCTATCCTGGCCATGGGTTCCCTGAATACGATGGTACAACAATGGGAGAAGAAGCTGAGCCGGCAATGCGGGAAGAAGCTGAAGAAGAGGCATTAGATGAGCCCGCTGATGATCTAGGTCGGGCCATTGCCGATGCAAAGAGAAACTGCGCAAATTAAAAGGAGAAGAAGAAGTTGCAGCGCATGTTAGAGGATCACAAGAAATTGTTGTACCCGAATTGCGAAGCTGACAAGAAAAAGTGGGCACCACACTGGAATTGCTACAATGGAAGACAGAGAATGGTGTATCTGACAAGGGATTTGGAAAGTTGCTGGTAATGATAAAGAATATGCTTCCAAAGGACAACGAATTGCCCGAGAGTACGTACGAAGCAAAGAAGGTTGTGTGCCCTCTAGGTTTAGAGGTGCAGAAGATACATGCATGCCCTAATGACTGCATCCTCTACCTCGGTGAGTACGAGGATTTGAACTCGTGCCCGGTATGCGGTGCATTGCACTATAAGATCAGCCGCGATGACCCTGGTGATGTCGAGGGCGAGCGCCCCAGGAAAAAGATACCTGCCAAGGTGATGTGGTATGCTCCTATAATACTACGGTTGAAATGTTTCTTCCAAAACAAAGAGCATGCCAAGGCGATGCGATGGCACAGAGAAGACCGTAAGAAAGACGGAAAGTTGAGAGTACCCGCTGACGGGTCGCAGTGGAGAAAAATCGAGAGAAAGTACAGGGAGGAGTTTGCAGGTGATGCAAGGAACGTATGGTTTGGTCTAAGCGCAGATGGCATTAATCCTTTTGGGGAACAGAGAAGCAACCATAGCACATGGCCTGTGACTCTATGTATGTATAACCTTTCTCCTTGGTTGTGCATGAAGCGGAAGTTCATTATGATGCCAGTGCTCATCCAAGGCCTTAAGCAACCCGGCAACGACATTGATGTGTACCTAAGGCCATTAGTTGAAGAACTCTTACAGCTGTGGAATGGAACAGGTGGACGTGCGTGCGATGAGCACAAACATGAAAAATTTGACCTAAAGGCGTTGCTGTTCGTGGCCATCAATGATTGGCCTGCTCTTAGTAACCTTTTAGGACAGATAAACAAGGGATACCGTGCATGCACGCACTGTTTGGATGATACCGATAGTATATATTTGGATAATTGTAGGAAGAATATGTACCTGGGACATCGTCGATTTCTTCCGAGCAGGCATCCCGTAAGAAAGAAAGGCAAGCATTTCAAAGGTGAGGCGGATCACCGGATGAAGCCTCGCCACCGTACTGGTGCTGATGTACATGATATGGTCAAGGATTTGAAGGTAGTCTTTGGAAAGGGTCCTGGCGGACAACCTGTTCTGAATGATGCTGACGGACGCGCACCCATGTGGAAGAAGAAATCTATATTTTGGGACCTGCCCTATTGGAAATACCTAGAGGTCCGCTCCACAATCGACGTGATGCACGTGACGAAGAATCTTTGCATGACCCTGCTTGGCTTCTTGGGCGTGTATGGGAAGACAAAAGATACACAAGACACGGAAAAGACGGCATACATCAGGGTCATGCCAGGTATGCTCTTACCAAAGAAGAGAAGGAAATCTTCTTTGAATGCCTGCTCAGTATGAAGGTACCGTCTGGCTTCTCGTCGAATATAAAGGGAATAATGAATATGGCAGAAAAAAAGTTTCAGAACCTAAAGTCTCATGACTGCCACGTGATTATGACGCAACTGCTTTCGGTTGCATTGAGGGGGCTTCTACCGGAAAACGTTCGATTAGCCATTGTGAAGCTATGTGCATTCCTCAATGCAATCTCTCAGAAGGTAATCGATCCAGAAATCATACCAAGGTTAGCGAATGATTTGGTGCAATGTCTTGTCAGTTTCGAGTTGGTGTTCCCACCATCCTTCTTCAACATCATGACGCACGTCCTAGTTCACCTATGCGAAGAGATTAACATTTTGGGTCTTGTATTTCTACACAATATGTTCCCCTTTGAGAGGTTCATGGGAGTCTTAAAGAAATATGTTCATAACCGTGCTAGGCCAGAAGGAAGCATCTCCAAGGGCCATGAAAATGAGGAGGTCATTGAGTTTTGTATTGACTTTATTCCTGACCTTAAGCTGATTGGTGTTCCTGAATCGCGGCATAAGGTCAGACTGGATGGAAAAGGCACGCTAGGAGCGGATCAAATAATATGTATGGACGGGCATTCTCTCACTCAAGCACACTACACAGTTCTACAGAATTCCGCCTTGGTGGCTCCGTATATGGACGAACACAAGAATTTTCTATGCTCCAAACACCCGGAGCAGTCTGACGACTAGATTACACGTGAACAAATGGGGACTTTCGCCGGTTTGTTGCAGACACGTGACATGCATGACACCGCTATTGAAGATGACTTGTACTTGCTGTCCTAGTTACCATCTTCGAATATAATGACTTTCAAAGGGTACGAGATAAATGGTAATACATTTTACACGATCGCCCAAGATAAGACGAGCACCAACCAAAACAGTGGTGTCCGCTTTGATGCAGCAACCAAGACGGGAAAGGAAACATACTATGGTTACATAGAGGACATATGGGAACTTGACTATGGACGTGGTTTGAAGGTCCATTTGTTTCGGTGCAAATGGGTCAATATGACACGAGGCGGGGTAAAGGAAGACCCGCGGTACGGAATGACAATAGTGGATCTCAACAATCTTGCGTATGCAGATGAACCATTCGTCCTAGCCAATGATGTGGCGCAGGTTTTCTATGTGAAGGACATATCTACCAAGCCGAGAAAAAGAAAAGATAAGGAAGCGAATGCATCATATGATGAGCCAAAGCGCCACATAATTCTTTTAGGGAAAAGAAACATCGTGGGAGTGGATGACAAGACAGACATATCAGACCATTATGAAAAGTTTGATGAAATTGATCCATTCACAGTGAATATTGACCCGAGCATCCAGTTAAATGATCAAGATTGTCCATGGTTACGGCGCAAAGGGACACACGTGAAGAAAAATTTTCACACCCTAAGATCCCACTCTGGGATGTGATCGGCTTCACTGTCATCACTTTTTTCTCTAGTGAGTTTCCGGACTTATATATCTGGAAAGTCCCGCTTCATACTAACCAGAGGAAATCTTTGTAATAGTTAGGGTACTTATGTGTTTTGGCATTTGAAACGCGAAGAAATTTTATGTGCAAACAAATTCTTTCATCCATTTACTGAATTTTTCAGCTAAATGACCTTGAAATTGAAAAACACTTCAAATGAACTCTGAAAAGGTTGAAAGTTGGCATTGTATCATCATTTCACCAACATAGCATGTGCAAAAAAGTTGAGACGGTTACGGCAAAAAATGGATGCACTTCGTGTACAAAATGGACAATCTCTTTTGAAGTATCAGGGTTTCAGACGAAAACTCATCTGTTACAAAGGCATTTCATTTTTTTACTTAATAGAACTCCAGACATTTTGTCCATTCAGTATGCACCATTCAAAGCCGCGTCATCAATTTTCAACCCTTTCTGACTTCAATTGCTATTTTTCATGCATTTACTGATTTTTTCAGCTAAATGACCCTGAAATTGAAAAACACTTCAAATGAACTCTGTAAAGGTTGAAAGTTGTCATGGTATCATAATTTCGTCCACATAGCATGTGCAAAAAAGTAGAGAGGGTTACGGCAAAAATTGGATGCACTTCGTGTACAAAATGGACAATCTCTTTCGCAGTATCAGGGTTTCGGATGAAAACTCATCTGTTACAAAGGCATTTCATTTTTTAAATAACCTAGGTATTAGCAAATTGAATATAATGATAAAACACACTAATATTAAATATAAGAAAAAAGAATCACTGAAAAATCTATTTTTAAAGTTAAGTTATTCACAAACTAGTGATTCACACAAATTTCAAATAATTCAAATTTAAACTATTCAAATTTGAAAACTACTGGCACTAACAGAAAGTTTGTAATTTTTTGAACCTAAAGAAAAAATATTCACAAATAAATTCTAAATACAACAAAAAACAACTCAAAATAAATAAAAGAAAATAAATAAAGCAGAAAAGAAAAAAGAAAATAAATAAATAAATAAATAAAGCCCGCCTACTGGGCCACACAGGGGCCTGCATACGACTAGAAACCCAACCTCTAATTGGGCCAGGATGCAGGCTCGCAAGGCCCTGTAGGCCCACAGGGCAGAGCGCTGAGTTAGGCCCAGAAGCCTGCTATAGAGAGGAGTTCGATACCTCGCCCACGCCGGGGCTTTTAAACAGGTGCGACCGCTCTTCGCTAGGCGAGGTGGGACTAAACTTCCGCACCACACCTGGCCAGCGCACCCTCTTTAGTACCGGGTGGTGGCTCCAACCGGTACTAAAGGGGGTCTTTCGTACCGGTTGGAGCCACCACCCGGTACTAAAGGCCTGCCCTTCCGGCCGCTTGGCCTGGCCAAAACAGGCCTTTAGTACCGGTTGGTGGCTCCAACCAGTACTAAAGGTGCCTCCTATATAAGAAACACTTCAAAAAAATTCAGTTTCTCATCTCCCACTTCTCTCTGCTACGACATCGCGCAGCCGCCCCGTCACGTGCAGTCGCCGCCCCCGTCGCGCCGTCCCCCTCGACTTCGCACCGCCCCCGTCCTCGTCGCGTTGTCCCCGTCGACTCCGCGCCGCCCCCGTCGCCACACCGGCCCGTCGCCGTCCCCTCACCTCGCTGTCGCCGTCGCCTTGGACCTCGCTTCACCGTCGTCGTCGCCTGGACCTCGCCGTCGCCGTCGCTGTCGCCTCGACCTCGCCCGCGTTGTGAGCCCCTCTCCCCCCTCTCCTCCCTCCAATCGAAGCCGCGACGCCGCCGGCGCCGTAGGTGCACACACGCACGCGCACACACACAAAATTTTTCTGTTTTTAGTTTTTAATTTTTTCTGTTTTTTATACAAAGATTTTAGATGAATTAATTAATTAGATTAGATTAATGTCAAATAGTATATAGAAATGTTAGTTATAATGTCAAAGTTTTTTTCTGTTTTTATACAAAGGTTTTCTGTCAAATAGTATAATGTCAAAGGTTTTAGGTATAATAATGTTATAGAAATGTTAGTTATCCTCACTATATTCTTTTCTGTGGTATTATGAAGGATGAAGATGTATGAAATGAAAAAACTGGACACTATGGCATTGGGTTCATTGACCCAAATACCATTAATGAAGACACATGGAAATTGGAATGGTATAAAGCAGATGTAGAGAAAAACATACTAGAGTTCTTGAAGCGCCTCAATACCAATGAAGATATACTACTTCCTTACAACTTCCTGTGAGTCACACTGTCTTGCACTAGAAATTCTGCTTTTGCTTACTAGCTAGCTAGATGTTAATAATTAAGTGTATAGGGTTTAGGGTAGTTGATGAGTGTTATGCACGTGCCCACTTAATTAAGACATGCAAACGTGTGCGCATGCAGTTACCACTGGATCTTGTTAATCATTAAAGTTGAAGAAGGAACAGTTGAAGTACTGGACTCACTACTTAAAAAATAAAGTGCCATCTTGAAGGGATAGTCGACGGGTAATTTCAATCATTATTAACTATATCTCGGCCTATTTAGTTCATCATTTCCTGATATCAACTATTTAATAACTCTTATTCATTTTCTTTGCCGAGGGGCAGGGCTTGGAAAAAGTTCATCAACGTGACTCCATACCAATGGCGAAAAAAGTTGTATTGGTTTCGACCCAAGGTAAGTAATTAAGTAGTACTAGCTAGTTACCATCTCTTTAATTCTTGTTTCAATATCATTAATTATCATGCTTGATTAATTATCATCTGATTAAATTCCATTCTCGTAAAGGCCCTGAAGCAGGCGTCGGGGACTGAACTGTGTGCATACTACGTTTGCGAGAACATTCGCATGATGGCATCCGAAAAGAGCAAATCTGATAGACAGCTATGGGTACGATCCTTGATAATACTATTCACAATTTTTACATCATTATCGATATCTAGTCACACAACTAATACACATGCATATTGATCTCCTTCTTAACAGTTCAATGAGGTGCGGAAGCAGCTCCTACCAACGGAGCGCATACAAGCACTTCAAGAGGAAATAGCGGGATTTTTGCTCGACCAGGTCATAGATCTCAAAGGAAAATACCATTACCCGTTACCGACTCCATGAATCACTCCCAATTGTCATTGTGCTCCGAAGGCACCAAGGGAAATGCCACTGGCTCCGAAGGCAACATGTAGGAGAAATTGTATATATCTAATTATATATATATATATATATATATATATATATATATATATATATATATATATATATATATATTTGTATGTGTGAATAATGGTGGTTGTATATATATATGATCAGTTCTACGAGAAATTCTATTTATATATATGCATAACGTGTACAATATGTAGTATCGTAAAATACCAGCAAACAAAAAAATAAATGGAAAACACAAAATTAAAGAAAAAGAAATCATGAACCCAAAACCCCCCAAACCTTTTACTACCGGTTGGTGTTACCAACCTGTACTAAAGGGCTTCCCGCCCCTGGCGCTGGCTCATGCCACGTGGTGGCCCTTTAGCGGCGGTTCGTGCAGAACCGGTACTAAAGGGGGGACCTTTAGTCTCCACCCTTTAGTGCCGGTTACAGAACCAGCACTAAAGGGCCTTACGAACCGGTGCTATAGCCCGGTTCTGCACTAGTGTCTCCTGCTTCAGCTGATCCCTCTCCTCCTTCTGCTCATTCCTCTCACCAATGAGCATCCGGTGTTTTTATTGGATTTAAATCCACGGTTGAATTGCTATCGATCGATGACTCGGACTGAGACTGCATGATGAGCATTTGGTTTGGATTTTTTTTAAGGGGCAGTCATTTGGTGCACCGGGTTGAATGGTCGGCTCCACTACCACTGCCCAGCACGTGTCCGCGAATGTTTTATGTGTTCGTTTTTATTGACAACATTGGAGATCAGTCCCAACAGCCCCACAGAAATTAAGACGCAAGGTTAGGATCCGAGCTCTTACAAAGCAGTATCTCACTGACGGCTTGGCTTGTGAGAGTTAAGCTGAAGATGTCATCTTAGTTCCCTTTTGTTGTACCATCTGAGAGGATTGTTGTGTTGCTTCTTTTGCATGGATGGTTAAGAAAAGCTTATTACCTCGTGTTGATACAGTGTGGCTTGTTGCTGCAATGTATTAATCATGTGTGCTTCACAAATGTTTTATCTATGATTTCGATGCCAAAATATTTCTGAGCTCCACCACCAAAATACAATTGTGAATGAATAGAGGAATAGGAATAGGAATATTTCTGAGCTCCACCTCCGAAATTCAATTGAGAAGCATGTCAGACTGAGGTCTGAGACATATAGGAGTAGGATCCGCAATCAGAACCGGGCTAGTTTGATCTTCACTTCTTGAAGAATCGGGCATGTTGTTCCTTTTGCCCTAGCATGGAGAGTTTGTTTAGTCAACAATGAAGCACCTCTGTTCGTCGAAATCTTCATAGCCAACGTCTACAAGGCAGAGACCCTCCGCGGGTGCCGGGGGAGCCGTTGCGCGCCTGCAAGTGGCTTCCATCAGGTTCAGCAAGGCGTCTTCATCAGCTCCAGCAGCAGCCTCTCTAATGCTGGTTGCAACAAGAACCCTAACCATCTGTTTGCAGCAAATTAAACCAGAGTTTATGGAGTGATTGAGAATAAATAGTAGGGCATATAGCAGTGTGTTGTGTTACCTTGCGTAGGAATCTGTTTGCAACTAGCTCAACACACATGACCGTCGTGCTTTCTTTGCAATTCTGCAAAAGTGGAAAGCAAGAATTGACATAAGTTTCAACTGGAATGATGTATGTGCATATGAAAAGATAAGGAGAAAATTCAGACCCAAGGCAAATCCCGACCAGCGAGGGTAGACAGTTATATTCCATTTGATAAATGCAGTCTACACATTAAGTAAAGAAAAAATGAGCATGCTAGAATCACCTCACCAGCAGAATACAGTTTGGTCACTGCAGCTCGAGAATGGAACATAAAACACTCCGTAGCTGGGCCGCTGCAAAAACAGCAGGGCATCAAATGAAGTGACTGATGAGTTTATTGAACTCGAGAGAATGTATAAAATAAGAGACATGAAGATCATCTAAAAGGAACATATAATGCTCACTTCAGATAACAAACACTAATTGAGTGGCACACAAAAGCCTCTGGTGAACAACTATGTCTGAATTAGCTGATGAAACTATCGTTAATCCACATGAGGAACCATTTCTGTTCTTGAAAAAACAAAGCATGTTATGATATATGAAACTTACTCACTACGTGAAGCTTGTGTGTCACGTGCAAATATTTTGTAAGATAGCATTTTTCCTTCCAGTTGTCTAATGATTTGGTCAACCTTGGCCACATCAAAGCTCCCAGGTGCTTTGTATTCAGGATTCTCTAGTATAGTAGAGGATTGCTCATCCTCAGATATTGATTTAGCATCCCCATCAAGAGGAAATATATACAGGTATCTCCTCCATTTGGCTGAAAAATTAGGATGAAATTCACGTGAGACCTGCAAATGAGGGCATCAGTTAATGTTTAGCATAACATCCTGTATGGTGGGGATCAAGGTATTCTCAGAACCTTCTAACACACAAAAAAATTTCTCTGGTAGTCTCAAACCAGAAAATAGCTATTAAATGAAGCTAGTCAATAATTTGATCAAATACAATCGCTAGCATTCATATTACTAGCAATGATATATTCTGCAAGAGCAAGGGAAAATACCTCTGACACAACCAAAGATTTGATTTTATCTGGTGCAGCCTCGTTTATTGTGTCTTTTATATCGCCAGGCTGTACATCCTTTCTCCACGTATCTAAGGCGATTAACAAGAAGCATTTCACATCAGTTATCAGAAGTGATGGTCAAGACTACTGAAGTAAATTTTTACATAAGCACACATGGACATACTAACTGATTTATGCTACACAGTAAGTTCCCAGTTAAATACATGGCATGCATTGGTCGAGTAAAGTCAGCTGAGAAGGAACATTAGCATTTATTTGCCCACCAAGAAATGTTCAGGAAATTTTTTGTTTTTGACCAGAGTTGTGGTACGCTGTCACAGGTAAATATTTGCTAAAGTAGGTCAATGAGAAGCAAATAACTTTTATGATTAGCTTCTATCCATCGAGAACCCCAGTATAAAGTCAAGCACGCCATAGTTCTAACAATAACTACACATAAGCTTTCAGGCTCAAGACAAGTTGTTATGCATCACAAGAAGTTTCTAGACATAATTAAAGTAGACAGAGGCAACGCAGCAGTATGTGTTCTCAAGTGTAACTAACAAAATGAGCAGACTTGCTGAAGAGCAGTCACCCCTTTGTCAGTGCGCCCAGCAACAGTGGCACAGCCTTCTATCGGCAAAGATCTTTCTTGAAGCTGTTTAGCTTTTCGCTCATCGACAAATTGTCCAAGATGTTTTTCCACTAACCTGCAACCAACAGAGTGAAATACATAACTTCAATAGTTTTAATCTGCATAAAGAAAGTGAGGAGAAAAGGTTGAAGAAAACAGTAAAGCAAACTCACAGAAATGAGATTATTCTTACCCTTGAACAGTGTTGAGGTCAGGCTGCTTCTGCCAACCATCAAACGAACCCCCATGATACGAAAGAACAATCTTAAAGTTTGCTCTTTCCCACCTGCCTCCTCGGGCTTTGGAGGATTTAACAGACATTTGTTTTCCAGGCGATACTAAAGGCTCCTCCCCATTGGTATCACGAGCATGATCTTTCTGCGGAAGGAAAATCTGATAGACATTGGTAAACAGTAAAATAAAACACCAAATGTGGTCTAAGAGTTTCTAGTCAGAATCACTGTCCGCGGCTCTGTGCCGCTTCTACATATATTAACAATGGCAGGTTAATGCAAAGCACTCTAGTGTTTGGCCAAGCAACTGATATTGGAATTCCTTTTGGGTGATATTCAGTTTCAGTTGTCATTTTTTCTATTAACATAACCACTACATATACTTAGCTGAAAAGAATCAGCATTTGTCAAATTATGAAAAGAATTGTCACTGACATGAACACTTCTTCACCCATCAAATAAGGCAAACCATGAAATTCAGAATCTAAATTTGCGGCAGTGTAGGGGGTGCCAAATTGTACTGTTTTCCACAGACCTCGTCTTTCCGGAACAGCTCGGCCAGCCCCTGCGCCCCGGCGCCGGCGCGCACGAGCTCGGCGTAGAAGTCGACCACCCTGCTCCACGGCCGCGCGTACATGTACTCGTAGCTCTCCCTGCACAGTCGAAACAGGTAAGCAAGCGAACCATATGCTAGGCGCCATGAAACGCCATGGGAAGATGAGGAGAGGGGGGAGGTTACCTGGCTGTCCACCGGAGGTGCTGGCACGCGTCGGTGTGGTTGTACTGCGCGTAGCCGTCCCGCTCCGCCGCCGTGGAGAACGCCACGGCCGGGGCGGCCTTCGTCGTCGGTGCCGCCGCCATGAGGGGCCGGAACTTGGCGAGCATGTACGGGCCGAGCTCGGCGATGCGGATGGATTTGGGGATCCCCAAGGGATTACGGCGGCGGCGGCGAAGGGATTACGGCGGCGGCGGCGGCGGCGGTGAGCGGTGGCTGCCGCCTTGCCGGCGCTCTATGAGGAGGATATGGTCGCGGCGGCGATGGTGTCAGCAGCTCACAGATCTCGAAGGGTTTCTTCAGAAAGTTCAGTTGAGTTCAGGTTCAGGGTTAGATGAACAAAACACCGGGCTCAACTAGTTTTTCTTTTGCCAGCCAAACAAACAAGGGAGAGAAAAACAACGTTGTATTTGTAGTCTAATTTGAATTCGGATCTGAAAATTGAATCAACGAACCCTGTCCAACTATGACATCATCGAAACGGAAACCCGTCTCAATAATCTGAACTGGAAGTAGAACCCCAGAATTCGGATCACAGTTTTAGTTCCATAACTTGTCACTGAACCTTCAAAATTTCCCCATCTTGCCATGATTTCCAGCAAGACCTGTTCATGCTTACAATGGAGAACAATCATATATGCATGCAAGTTAACTCGAACGGAAACGGGCGGCGGCGACAAGACAAATCTCTCCATTTCCATTTTGGTGTGGATCTTTCCCAGAGAACCGTTCCGAGTTTACAGCACGAACACCATCATGGAACTCACATTACATGCTTCCCACGACGCCCCTCTCTCTACATACAATTCGCTAACCGCAAGAACAAGAACCCTAGCTTCGGTAGTTCCCCCATCAGAAGAAAAAAACAAAAACACCAGCTGACTGACTGACTGACTGACTGATCGATCTTGACGACAAGATGGATGGCGACACGAGACGACACGGGTAACGGAGGCTTGTTGAGCCTCGTCAAAAACTGCTGTTATTACTTTATATCTTGTACAGATCTTCGTCCACGGGAGGAGGATCGTCCCTGCTGCTGTTTCTGGAAGGGGGTGATGCCAGGGCTTCCAGCCCCAGCTGATGCCCGTCGGAGTCAGGCGAAGGGATGTACAGCTTGCACTCCAGAGGCGGCTCGCTCTTGCTCCTGCCGTTCGCTGGCCGCGTCCTCCTGCTCTGGGGCACTGGCTTGCCGTTCGTCGGTGGCACGGCCACGGCCACGGCATCAGTCTTTGCTGTTGGTTCTTGCTTCACCTTCTCTGTCTCGACATGCTCAGCAGGTTCCTTTGGGACCTCGTATAGCGTCACAGATCCGGTCATGCAATTCTGCAGGAGTATGTCCTGGCATTCCGGCATGCTTTGAACCTCCTCAAAGGTTTCGACGACCTGGCTCATAGTAGGACGCCCTTTAGGGTTCTGGCTCAAGCATCGGTAGCACAGGCTGGCCACTTCAATGGCAGCCTTGGTGGAGTACTGGCCTTCCATTCTAGGGTCAATGATTCTGAAGAGCTTCCGGTTGTGGACAAGGAGGGGGCGTGCCCACTCAACTAGGTTATGCTCACGGCTCGGCCGGCTCTTGTCCACAGCCCTCCTCCCAATAATCATCTCGAGAAGCACAACACCGAACCCATAAACATCACTCCGTGCTGTCAAATGGCCTGTCACAACGCACATGGTTGAATTAACACAGAGAAAATTGCCGGTAAAATGCGGTGTTTGTTCATTTTCTGGAAACCATAAATATTCACTAAAATTCCTTCCGGGAGAGGATCGGCTCACCAGTCATCACATATTCAGGAGCTGCATAGCCATAAGTTCCCATGACCCGAGTTGAGACATGGGTTTGGTCTCCACTAGGTCCAGTTCTTGCTAGGCCAAAGTCTGAAAGCTTAGCATTATAATCCTGTAAGGGTAACACAGAGTGAGACTGACACACTATCTTCAAAACATAACATCACGTCATGAAGTTAATGAGACGCCATCTACTTCTAAATGATGGTGCCATGTCATGCAGAACTGCAGAAGCATTGTGGAGACAAGGGTAAAGACATATGATCCATTTGGCTGTTCATTTGGCATTAATACAGAGTTAGACATCTGGATATTGACACTAATGAATCTTCCTAAACAGGCAAAATACATCAGAAGAACATAATTACTGGATGGCTTGCAAACGGAAAATATATTTTGAAATAAGACACTCAGCTGGGAACACAAAAAAGCTTGATATATCATCGGCATCACACTGATTGAATTGGACAATGATATCAAAGGTGAAATACGGACCGCGTCTAGCAAGATGTTTGATGTCTTGAAATCCCTATAGATGATGGATCTCTCAGCTCCGTGGAGATACTCAAGCCCCCTTGCTGCACCGAGCGCAATCTTCATGCGAGTTGACCATGGCATATTAAGGCAAACCCCTGTTATTTACAACCAGGAAGATATAATCAACAAAATGTTCCCTTTAACGGGAAATATGTGTATGACTGCTGTTAACAAAATATTTGTACCAATCCGCTTAGCATATTTTCCTGACACCAATTATCTTCGGATTGTTCACATATTTTACTTTATGATGATGAACTGAACATGTTCGCTCAATATATAAATCAATGAGGAAGCTAGATTCAGAACCTACAAGGCAAACATTTTCTACCATTTTGGTGAATGGTAATTGCTGTTTAACTTCCACTTCAATTTTAATTCATAGTATCTTAATAGCCAGGTTACCATGTGTATGCAGATGGTAGATCATACTATGCTATCACAAACCAACTGAACAATTCAGATCACTTATATAGTTGTCACCTGACAAACTTGACAAATGCAGTAGCTAAATTTGAAGAGCTACTTGGAAGCAGGCAGTCCCACTCATTGTCAGTCAAGGTTTGAGAATGTTGACTTTGCTAATTCTAAAACAACATCTTTTTCAGAACTAATATTTCAGTGCATAGGTAAATGGGAGCAGGTTATGCTGCCATAACCAACAAATGTTAAAGAGCACGGGAGTGGAGTTATCAAGAAGGTGAGAGTAAGAGCTTACGTCGAAAAAGGTGCTTTTCAAGGCTGCCACAAGCCATGTACTCATAGACAAGTAATCTATGTGAACCCTCGCAGCAATAGCCAATCAGTTCGACTAGATTTGCATGACTAAGTTGCCCAAGATAGTTGACTTCTGCCTGGAAACACGATACCAACAGAAAACCATTAAATCATGAAAGGTATAGTGTTACAGTCCTTTACTTCAATCTACTACCCCCGTTCCTAAATATAAGTCTTTTTAAGATTCCAATAAGGGACTACATACGGAGCAAAATGAGTGAATCTACACTCTAAAATATGTCTATATACATCCGTATGTAGTCCATAGTGGAATCTCTAAAAAGACATTTAGGAACGGAGAGAGTAATAAGTAGAGATGCACTCTTTTACCTAGTGCTGATACTATGTTCAAGTTGATTCTTGAAAGATAAACAAGATGAGTTATGTTCGGACGAAGATCAGGAACAACTTCTTTGATCAATATACTGAATCTTAAAATTCAATCAGCTAACAATGGTTCATGAAGATTTCACATAATGTAGAAATTAACATGACTTCTTCTTACTGTATATAAAGGTTCAGGAAATGCAAGGAAGCAGGGAGACTTACCAACCATTCCTTGTCTCCCTGAAAACCCTCTGGGTTCAGTTCTTTCACAGCAACCTGTCTGGATGGAAAACCGATTCTAACATTTTCATCGATGACGCCTTTGTAAACAACTCCAAACCCACCCTCCCCAAGAATCTGATCAGGCCGAAAGTTCTTTGTGGCTGCTCGCAGTTCGTTGTACGTGAAAATATTGACATTTCCATATCCTTCTGTTTGCAGGTCCTCCACATCTTTCGGAGGAGCAAGAACACTTGAAATAGCTTTAGAATCAGATTTGCACTTCCTCAACCCATCTGGTCCACCAGCTTCAGCCGAAGTGCCTGTAATCGTATTATGTACAGTTAAGAGCGTAACTTTGAGTGCACCAAAACGAAAGGTAAAGAGATGCCAATGAACTCAAAGAGGCAAGTACTGCATAGATTGGTGGGAGCACAGAATCAAAGATAATGCACAAACGACATTCCATGGAAACCCCTATTTAGCTGTACTACATTATTTCGTAAGCTAAGCTGACCAGAATGTCCTATTTTATCAGCAAGCTTGTGAACAATTGCATGAAACTGTAAATGTATTCGTCGAAGAATAGAGACCTATAACTTGATGACTATCCATACCGAAAATGCAATGCACGGGCAGACCTACAATGATGAAAGTTATCCATAGATCATCTCCAAGTTCACTCGGCAGGTCCTGAATGTGCAGCTAAGAACTGTGACATGGACAGGGAATTTGCCTCCATCTCAAGAATAGTTTTAAAAGAGCATTGGTGTGCATATATATGTCCAAGGCCGGGCGGAATATGCCATCTCTTTACTTCCCATTTTTTCTATGGGCAAAGCGACTCCTAGTCAAGTTTCAAACATCAGTATGGAATG
The DNA here is from genome assembly GCA_032464435.1 of Aegilops umbellulata. Classification (NCBI taxonomy): domain Eukaryota; kingdom Viridiplantae; phylum Streptophyta; class Magnoliopsida; order Poales; family Poaceae; genus Aegilops; species Aegilops umbellulata. The sequence continues at coordinate 440,188,505 of CP136060.1, forward strand.
TCTCACGTTATGCCCGACTATGTAGGAGAGATGACTTTCTACTCACACTGAAGAGCGCCTGAAACCACGCCTGGCATTACAAGAGTACTCAAATTTCGCCTCAGCGGTTAGCAGGCTCTATCATGAACAAAGTTAGCCTAAACAGAGTTTTCATTTATACCACAAACTACTAGTACCATGGAAATTTGCTTCAGGCTGCAGCTACATCGGCAGTCCCTCAACAGCGTATCACTAGAGCACGCCTTCCATAACCCATAGGAGACCCACACGTTCCCATGCAAGCCTGGTCTAAAAGCCACAAAACAGAGGACCCTGATGTCCAATGGGAAGCAAAATTTCAGCACCAAATATAGCGCGGCACTCTCCGTCGCTCGTTACAGCAGCTCAAGGGGACAAGGATAGCGTCACGCCTGTTCTCAACGAACCTTAAATCCCCAAAAAACATGGTCGCCCGCAGGCAGCCGCGCCCAAAACCAACTAAGATAATCCCCAAATCCACGCTTCCGGGCTGGAATTGGGCGAAACCCGGACACCAGCCCGCACACGCAGGAGCCACGCGCCTGCCCCAGCAAGTAAACTGCACAAACCGTGGGGGATATAGCAAGCGCACGAGTGGAGCACAAGGAGCCCGGGCGAGCGAACCTGTCCTGCTCTGGAGCCGCTGCTCCTCGAGCGAGAAGCAGCCCCCCATGGGAGACCGCCCCGAGATCGCCGCGCCTGCTTCCCGTCGCCCCCTCCGCTACTCCCGCCTCCCCATCGCCCGCCCCCGGCCAGATCCGCGCCGCGCACCAGCCGGCCGGGGAATTTTCCTCCCGCCTCCGCCGCGGTCGGGCCGCGCGCGCGCTCCTCCCGGCCGCCGGAGCGAGGTGATGGGGGGCTGTGCTCGGCGGCGGCGCGAGTCCGTGGCCGAAATTTGCGGTGCGGCCTTTTGGACTGGCAGCGGCAGCTTTTGCTTCTCTTTCTCGGGGCGGGGGGGTGGATGGATGGATGGAAGGGGGAAAGAGGCGCCGGGTTGGCTGTGCTGTGCCAGAGAGAGCGAGCGAGGGGGCCGAAGGAAGCTGCTGCTGCTGCTGCTGCTTTCGGGAATAAATAAACCGCCGCGGAACCAACAACGCGCAGCAATTGGGGATTGAAGGTTTTTCTAAGAGAAATTGCTTGGCTTTGCTTTGTGCATGGTTGATTGTGGTTAGTGCGCATGATTAGAGGGAGAGGGATTATTGGACAGTGACAGTGGATTGGTCTGTGTGGTGCAAAGATGCTAGGTGGATGCCAATGGGAGTAACCTTTTGTTAACTACTCCCTCCGTCCGGAAATACTTGTCGTAGAAATGGATACAAATGGTTGTATCTAGAACTAAAATACATCTAGATACATCCATTCCTCGGACAAGTATTTCCGGACGGAGGGAGTATAAATAACTAACTGCATTGAGGATCTTTCGCTGAGTAGTACTGGTGTCAGTGTAAATTTTGGAACTGAGGGAGTAAGTTAGAGCATATACAACCCGACCTCTCATACCCTTTTCAAACTCTCGGGTAGGCCGTACGGTTACCGATCGGTAAAAAAAACCGACCCTCCGGACCTTTTAAATCGCGCACAAACATCCGAGCTGACCAGCACCCCTCATATCCTGCCCAAATATAGGGCGGCCCAGGGGCGTCCGCATAACAGGCCCGGCCCACCACCGACCCCGCAGTTGTCCCACAAAAACCCCAATCCGGGCGCCTCGCTTCGAACCCTAGCTCACTCACTCTCGCTTCGTCCTCTCCCTCTTCGATTCCGATCCCATCCACTCCGATGTCCAGCTCTGGCAGCGACTCCGGCTCCGAGCTCGACTGCGAGGAGGAGATGGCCCTCTGCATTGCGTTGGAGCGGTCCAAGGTGAATGCCGACGGCAGCTCCGGATCTGGAGCGTCGCCGCAGCTCCCGCGCCGGCGCAACGCGGACGCCGGAGCTGGACCCTTCAAGCCTGCACACAGGACATGGCGGTCCATCAGATGAAGGGACTCATCGTCCTCTCCGACTCCGACGACGACAATGGCGACCGCGACAGCTGCACCTCCCCCTCGGACGACCAGGACCCTCCACCAGTCGCGGGCGCATACAGCTGCCCTATCGGCCGGAATAGCAAAGGCCCGACGAGGAAGTGGGGAAGCTCTGTCCCATATTCCCTTTCTTTAGTTCAGACGTTAACGTACCTCAGGGAAAATCCAAATTTCTATCAATGATTCCCACCCAACTCTGGAATGACTCTCCCCTCTCTCCCTTAACATAACGAAGGCCTCTTATCCGTCAACCGCACCTTAATAGCTCAGACTTTCGAGCCTTGCTGGATGATGCAGAAGGGCCAACATCAGAGGCATGAAGGTCAGCCGCCCGGTGGTGTGGAACGTAGTGGTAACTCTCTGTCTTTAATTTCAAGTTTTTAGTAGTCTAGTTTAAACTTGTCTGTTGTTTTATATGAATTATGTGAACTTTGACGAACTTTTGGAGATTTGTTGATGATATTTTGGTGATCAGAATGTGCATTTCTATGTATGTTTGATGATCTACATAGTTTAGTTATATGTTGCATGCTTTGTATGGATATAGGGTGCCGGATATGAGATACACGAATGTGAACGATAGGATTTGAGGAGTACCAGGCCAGTGACCATGGACGCGCCCGGGCGCGTCCGCGTGCGTTTGAGGGCCCGGATTTGCCCATGGCGGTTGCATATGCTCTTAGAGATACACACTTGGCAGGCTCCATCTTTTTGGTTGTGATTCCACTGTTGCTCTAAAATACTCCCTCCGTCCGGTGAAAGGTGTACGTTTGGCTTTAAAATTTGTCCACAAAAGAGCGTATTGCTATCTTCCCAATGCACTTTACAGTAGAAAAAAATGCTTCTCTTTCATCAAACGATAATCAAGACCAATAACTTTCTACGCATGGTCTACTTAATTTCTATATGCACTTAGCGCATTGGGGATTGGGTAATTAAAGAGGAGAGAAATGATAACTTGCATCTTTCCAATGCATTTTTTATTACACTCTATAATTTATCCTAAAATTTCTATATGTACGCTTTTCATCGGACGGAGGGAGTAGTTGTTTGCTTCGGCTCCGGCTTTTCCTAGACCAAAGCTGCCCCCAAAAGCTGAAACAAAAAAGGCCTCATTCGGTGAAGACCATGATAAATCCTTGTGGGTAAGTAGTCGGTGGAGAGCCCCGATGGGACACCATCGTCACCGCGGAAACAATTGATGATGCAATAAGAGGTAGCATCGCCGTGGAGAAAACCGAAGACGGCTTCTTTTATCTAGGCTTCTAGATAATCAAATCAAATACGTGGCATTCACAAATAGGGAAGAGACACCACCAAACTCGCCATTTTGGTCTATGTATTTATTTATTTTTGCGGGGATCCATACTTGAACTTGATATACTCCCTCCGTTTCTTTTTACTTCGCATATAAGATTTGGTCAAAGTCAAACTACACAAATTTGGTCAAATTTATATTAAAAAAATATGAACATCTACAATACTAAAACTATATAGTAAGAAAATACGTTTCGTGGTGCATCTGATAATGTTGATTTCATATTATCAGTGTTTATATTTTTTAATATAAAGTTAGTCAAACTTTACAAAATTTGACTTTGACCAAACCTTATATGCAGACTAAAAAGAAACGAAGGGAGTACTACAGCGATGTGCCCCTGAATTAAGCCTCTGGAAGACTGGAGGCTCGATGTCGCAAGCCAAAATTAACCGAGACCGAGCATGGCCGTCTTTGTGAGGGATAAACCGCGTCGCCATGATGAAAGTGACCACACGATGGATGTGAGACAAGAAAAGACGATGGGGAATTGAAGAGGCGGTGCGTGTTTAGGCCGGTTGCTTGCAACACGGGGTATGTATATAGCTAGCTACAGCCACAGTAGGTTGTTGTGGTTGGACATGGACCTAACCTCACCCTCTAGGAGGTCGAGGAGGAGCACATCGAAGGCATTATCGATCGATCCGGCCCCCAACATACAAGTTGCAAAACAAGGGATTCTCAAAAAAAAAAAAAAGTTGCAAAACAAGGGGCAGACATGCCCCTAATTCCAGGTGCCCTCCTGATGAATCAATCAGGAGGTCAGCACGACACGAACCACCCACCGGCCCGCCAAATTGCGAGCAGAATCGGTGTCAAGTGTTGCCTAATTAAATTAAATCGGCAACTAACCAACGTGATTGGTATGCCTCATCATTCATTCATGCGTTCATGCGAGCGAAAATCCGAACAAAATCCAAGACCGCACATGGCCATGCATGTAGAGGAGTATATGGTTGGAGAGCGACGTGTAACGATCGGGAAGCAAGACGGGAAGGGCTGCCTCCCTGCCGCGATCTCTGTTGTGTATCCATCCAGGTTCGTTAGGAACGGAAGGTTCGGCTCGATGGACGGATGACTGATCGGCAACAGCTCGGAGTTTGTGCGGTCTTGTCCACGTTGTCATGCGTCCAGCTTCGGCCGAAACGAAGACAGCGACGCGCATCGCGTCGTAGGTAGCCTGGCTGGCGGTGTCGCGCTCATGCGCAGCAGGCATCATTACCGTTTACCAAAGATGGACGGGTGCTTGAGTGAGCTGGGCTGGCCGTGTTTGACTCGGGAGTGCAGTGCACGGGCAGGGGGGAGACGGAGAAAAATTTGCGCCGTGTGAGTCGGACGACGGACCTCTCTGCCTTGCCTTGCCACCGACCCGCCGCACGGGCGCGTCCACACAGCGCAGGGGCGCCACGCGGTTTCGCTTGTCGCCGCTCTCCTCGGCGGGCTCCACCCACGCGCGCGGCGGGCCCGGGGGGTGGACGGCTCCGGTCGGTCCTTCTTTCTTTCCTGCGCTCGGGCGGTCGTTGGTGGCCGTGGCCCGTGGGAGCGAAAACGGAGCGATGTGCGGCGCGGGACGTTTCGGACTTTTTTGTTTCCCCTGCTAGCCAGCACGGGCGAAGACCGCAGACGTGTTTCCCTCGCTCGCTCGGCTCGCTGGTTGATTGGGTGGTACTCTTCGCGAGCAAAATGCATCATTGCCCCCCGAACTTGCTGGCTAGGTCCAAAACGGTCCTTAAACTCAGAAAGTGTATCAGTGCGGTCCCAATACTTGCCAATACAGTGTCAATATGGTCCTCAAACTCGTTGCACCGTCACGTAAAAAAAAAAACTCGTTGCACCGGTCCTGGCATACGGTCACGCATACAATTCGCGTATACAACAGCGTAATAGGCGTGCCACGTCAGGGTTTTACGTGGGCCCACCTGTAAAGAATTTTTCAAAAATAAAGTGTTGAACGTGGGGCATGCAGCCGCCAACGGCGACGACGTCCGCCGTATTTCTGGTTTATAGGACATCCTCACTACGCATGCATGACGTAGATTAGTAGCACGTATGCATCACACATATATCCAGATCAATCAACATGTTTGGGTTTTGAATAATGTGCGGACACTACAACTACATTAGAGCATCTATAACTGGACTTGGCAAATCCGACCCCACAAACGCCCGCGGACGCGTCCGGACACGTCTGCAGACAGTGATTGATCACGCCTCAAAAAATGCATTCCACATCCGGATACCTCACATTACGAACCTCAAATCCATATTACTACATGCAACATGAAACCTAGGCCCTGTTTGGTTCATAAGTCTTAAGACTTTTTTTAGTCCCAACTTATAAGTCACAAGTCCCTAAAAAGTCTCTACTTGTTTGGTTCCTGGGACTTATAAGTCCCTATAAGACCATATTACAACTATAAGTCCTAAGTCCCTCCTTGAGAGTCTTATTTCATAAGTCCCAAATGCCCACTTTAAGTCCCTATAAGTCCCTCATGTTTGGTTTAGATGGGACTTATAGGGACTTTTTTAAGTCCCTAAGCCAATAGTCCCTGGAAACAAACACCCTCCTAATCTAAGAGGAGCTCGTCCGGTTGCTTTGCCGCTCGTCCGGCTCCGTGATAGCCATGTCTGGCGGCCGGCTGCGCTCCTCAGAGTGTTGGTACGATCGCAGGCAAGGTAGGATAGGGTATGGGACACAAGCCGGCTCACGGGACTCGAGGCGTCACCGTCTCCCATGCCCTACTCTTCCTTGTCGGAGCTCGGAACCCGAACGATCCCAATGGACGTCAGATCAATGATGGATCCATAGGGGACGAGCCACCGACGTCCACCATGGCGCGGTTGCGTCGCCCGGACTGATGCCCCATACGGGGCGCCGGAGAATGCAGCGCGTTTGGACGATAGACGGACCGCACGGCCTCCAGGGAGGCAGCTATGGTTGGCCTAGCGCCGGATCCATGCACCATTTGGGCGGACGCAATGGATTCCCGACAAATGTAGTCTGAGCGCAGCCGTGCACAGGCCTCCTCCCAGGCCTGGCGGAGTGCATCCATCTCCTCCTCGGGGACGTGTGAGATGAGTTTGGGGTCGACAGATCTGGAGCTGAAAGACTCGGATCCGCTGCCCGCCATGCCAGTGGCGGCCGAAAGGAGCCGGAGATGAGCTTGGATGACGGAGGGGATTGAAGGGGAGGGGAGTGAAGTGGCTAGGGTTTGGTCCACCAAGCGGATGAGAAGGAATTTATGTGGGCCGGATGGGCCAGCATGGGCCGGATCCGACATAGCTGGCGTGCCGGGGCGCCCCCATATCTGCCCCCTATTTGGGCTGGATATGGAGAATGCCGGTCAGCCCGGGCGTTTGAGGACCGTTTAAGAGACCCATCTGGGTGAAAAGTCGTGACCGGACAGTGACCGCACGGCCCGCCCGGACGTATGCGATGGCTTTGAGAGGTCCAGATGTGGATGGTCTTACTGTACTGTCGTTTGCATGGATATGCTCCATATCTTCTATACATATGGGCCTCTAATTTGGCACCAGACTGCATTGAGAAAGGTTATATGTAAATGTTGGCCTCTAATTTTGTATGGACCTGCATCATTTGTGATGGTTAGAAGGCATGTACGTTACAGCCAGCCGGAGCTTTCTTGTTCGAACTTTGCAGAGCTCATTTTTATTTTGGGTTTGTCTAGGACACATCTAGATGTGACATAGTTATGTCACATCTAAACTGATGTTCACTCTGTTTATGATTTTTTTATTTTTTTATTTTTTGCTGCTGCATTATATATTTATAGGAGTTTAGATGTTACATCCTTAAAAAACATTTAGATGTGAATTAGATAAACTGTTTTATTTTTACCTATTTCTTTCCCGTGGTGACAAGTGGACACTGCACTCATGCGGCACGCCTGATATGCTGCTGTATACGCGACCGTATGCCAGGACCAGCGCAACAAGTTTGAGGACCATATTGACACCGTATTAGCAAGTACTGGAACTGTATTGGTACACTTTGTAAGTTCGAGGACTGTTTTGGACATAGCCAGGAAGTTCAAGGAGCAATGATGCATTTTACTCGGTGGTTCTCTGATTGGTCGTCTGGTCGTGTGCCCGGGGGTGCGTGCGCCGGTCTGCACGCACGTATGGGCCACTCCAGCCTCCAGCTGACCCGGTCAGGATCGATGCATCGTCGTGTACCCAAACAACCAGCTGATTTGATGCATGTTTGAAATAGATATATATCTGCCGTACCCAAAAAATTCCATGGTTAATTTTTTTTCAGGAAATAAAAATTGCCGCGGTCCATGCAGCAATTTTGCCATGATGCACAAAGTAAATTTACCATGATCTATAAGCTAAATTTGCCATGGTCCCGTAAAAAGTAATTTTGCCATGTTGCGAAAAAAAGGAATTCGCCATGCTCCTAAAAACAGACATTAATGGCAGAAAATGTGTGTAAGTTTGTCATGGTGGCCGGTTGTCTTTTCTTTCCCCTCTCGCAAGGTGACTAGGGAAAACCTTCCTCCCCTTGATCTCCACCGGCGAGTCCGCGGATTCGCCTGCCACTCCGGCCGCCGGTGGCAGGGAGGGGATTTCTGGCGCCTCCAAATTTCTTGCCATGATACATGAACTAAATTTGCCATGGTCAATTGCCAAATTTTGCCATGATACATGAACTAAATTTGTCATGAATTTTTTTTGCCATGACAAAATTGATTTTATGGTGTCATATGGATTTGCCAACAATTTCATTTGCACATGGAAAAATTCAGGGAAAGAATGTTCTTTTAACAAATGACAACTTTAGGGATTTTGCTGACTAGAAAAAATTGTAGTTGAGACATGGCAATTATAGTTACATCTTGAATATGAACATGTCCAAAAATTGCCATGTGTCATTAAACCCAATTGCAGACGTGTCATAAAAATGTAGATGAGACATGGCATTATCTTGTTTTTCTACTTTTGGACATGGAGATGGAAAATCAAAAAAAGGGTCATGGCATACAAAAAATGCTAAGTTGAAGAAAAATAACTATTCTTGTTTTCCTACATTTCGCATATGACCATTACAAACAATTATCTAAAACTTGACATGGTTTTTGAGACACAAATATATTATAAAATTGCCATGTGAGTGAACTAAAAAATGTAAATTGCCTTGATGTAATAATTGCCATGCCAACACTATACAAAATGTTAATTCACATGGCAAAATTGCCAGCATGGGAAATTGCCATAGAAGTACATTAGCAAACAATTCCCTTAAGTTGTCATTGAAGGAAATATGCCCTAGAGGCAATAATAAAGTTGTTATTTTATATTTTCTTATTCATGGTAAAGGTTTATTACTAATGCTAAAATTGTATTGATCGGAAACTTTAATACAAGTGTGAATACATAAACAAATATCGTGTCCCTAATAAGCCTCTACTAAACTAGCTCATTGATCAAAGATGGTTAAAGTTTCCTAACCATAGACATGTGTTGTCATTTGACAACGGGATCACATCATTAGGAGAATGATGTGATGGACAAGACCCATCCGTTAGTTTAGTATAATGATTGTTCAGTTTTATTGCTATTGTTTTCTTCATGTTAAATACCTATTCCTTCGACTATGAGATTATGCAACTCCCGGATACCGGAGGAATGCCTTTTGTGCTATCAAACATCACAACGTAACTGGGTGATTATAAAGATGCTCTGCAGGTATCTCCGAAGGTATTTGTTGAGTTGGCATAGATCGAGATTAGGATTTGTCACTCCGAGTATCGAAGAGGTGTCTCTGGGCCCTCTCGGTAATACACATCATAAGCTTGCAAGCAAACGACTAAGGAGTTAGTCATGAGGTGATGTATTACACAACGAGTAAAGGGATTTGCCGGTACTGAAAAAACCAGATGGGTCGGGTCCGGCTTGGTTCTTTGGTCTAGGTCTAAGCCTTGTTTGCAGTCCTGAAGATTGTTTGGCTCAGGCTCGGGCTCAAGGCTTGTCTTTTGGGTGGGCTCATTCTTGGGAAAAGTAATTTCTAGCTTCAGGCAAGATGTGACTATACCTCGCTTAATGCGAGATTAAAGCTAGCACTTGCCTAGAACATTGTTGCAAGTTGGCTGACCCAGCAATTTTTTCTTTTTTGTTTTCTTCTGTTTTGCTTTTCTGTTATTTATTTATTTTTGTTTCCATTTCCTTTTATTTTGTTTTTCATTCTCATTTTCCCTTTTCCATTTGTAAAGTATTCATCACACATTTACAGTATACAAAAATGTTTAATGCATATTTAATTTTTTTAGTACATATTAGAAAAAAAACATTCAAACAAATATGTTTAAAAGTACTAATCATGTATTTGATTTTTTTAAATGAGTATAAAAAAGTTCCAAATTTATACGAAAAGTACAACATGTATGAAAAAAGCAATGTTGACGTTATCACTTAACATTAGCGTTTCAAACGGCTGGGATGAGAGATTAAATGAAAATAGACCAATTAATTGTTTAATCAATTTTATCGGTCAACTACTGATCGGCGTGTTTTTGCTTGCAATTTCCAGGCCAAGCACTAGTAAGGTAAAAATGGAAACAATCATCATTGTGCTCTAAGCCTTTAAATAATACAACACTACATCAATGTATAACTACATATTAAAGAGTAGGACATTTCGGTGCCCAGACTCATCTGCACCCGGTTAGAAAAAAGTCATAAAAAATTCAGAAAAAAATCTGTACGGTAGACAATTTGATGTGTGAGACCCACTCTAAATTTCAAGTCATTTGGACATCTGAGCAGCTCTCAGCAAAAAAGACAAATCGAGCCAAAACTTTTACAGACCTTCAATTTGTCTTTTTTCCTGAGAGCTCCGCATGTCCAAATGATATGAAAATTGGAGCAGACCTCACGCATCAAATTGTCTACCGCGCAAAAAAAAATATTTTTTTTGAATTTTTGTAGTATTTGTTTTGATTTGTTTCGTCGGTGCGAGTGCAGATGAGCTCGGGTGCAGAGATGGATTTTCGCATATTACAGGTCAGACAATAAGTCCATGACAAATAAAACAGTCAACACCACAACACATGTCCTATCGAACGGGACTTGAAGTGTGATGTGTGGGAGGTTACTTAAGGGGAGGATGTGATTTGGCATTTCTGACCAGAGGGGCCTACCCCGATTAATCGCACTTTAGAGCGATAAAACGGCCAAAAATATAAATAGCAACGATAAGGTATAATCTTAGCGGTCACCCACTGATACGCAATAAAATCTGTGAATCGGAAGATATTTCAAACATATAAAAAACATGTATTTAAAAAGGTAATCTTGTATTTAGAAAATGTTTACACGTGTATAAGAAAAGTTCCGGGTGGATGAATTTTATACAAGATCTATGGAAACAAGTAGACATCAAAAAATTTGATCTTGTATTTGAAATTTATTAAATGGATAGAGGAGAATGTTTTATATGAATAGGAAAAAGTTTAATGTGTATGAAAAAGAATATACGGATCAAAGATGTATATTTGAAAAAAAATTAGTCATATATTTACAAAATGTTCAACGTGTACACAAAAAATGTTTCGGTTGTATACGAAAAATGTTTCATGCCTTTGAAAAATGTCAAACATGCATAAAAAAGGTTAATTATGTACGTTTTTCCCGTATGTCCATGAAAAAAGAATATTGTTTCTGAAAAAATGTTTATCTCCATTTAAGAATGTACATCGTGTATAAACAAAATATTTCACATGTATACTAAAAATGTATATCGTGTACTGAAAAAAGTAGACATGTCTTGAACAAAATAGTAACCGATAAAACTGACAAAAAACAAAGAAAACCAAACCAAGAAAGAAATGAAAAAAAGCAAAGTATAAAAAAGAAAAACCAATGAAAACTCAAAAAACAAAGAAAACCGAAGTAATTCAACGAAAAGAGTGAAAACTGATGCAAAAAGGTGGAAAACAGTCAAAAAAATTAAAAAATAGGACAAAACCGATGGAAAAACAAAGGAAAAAAACGAAGAAAGCCGAAGAAAGCTGGCGGCGGCGATTACTCGGGTGCAAATCAGTACGGAGGAGTGGTTGTCGGAGAACACTTCTCTAGTGGTAAAATTCCATGTCCATAGTTGATCCGTGCAACATCGGCGACGGCAGGATCTGAATGGAGGGTCTGGTTACCGGGACACTGGCAGTACAATTATTGATTAGAAAAGGAAGGTATGACAATGTTGCTAGTAAAAAAAATTGCATGTTAAGATGTTTGTCTTGTAGTAACTTGTGAGTCGCTAAAACTGAAGTCATGCAGTGTACTACTTTGCGAAATTAAACCGCACCAAAGTTTCTTTTTTTGTGGGCCGTCAACTCACCAATTGCATGGCTAGAAGTAGATGACTAGGCTGAAATGGGTCGCCAAAATCTCACATTATCCTCACTTGCATCAAAACACAGTGAAAGAAAGAAAAAGAGAGAGCGAGACGGGAATCCATCACACAGTGAATTGCTCTTATCTCTTTCTCCCCTCCACTCCCGACTTCCTTCCCTTCCTAGTCGTCGCCTCGCAGGGAGGCAGAGCCCCGCACCACACACCAATTTGCTCTTGAATTCTCCCGCCATTTCCCTCCTTCTCCGTCCGCTGCTCCGCTCGCGGCTCAGGTACGTGCACCCCGCCCAGAGTCCGCTCAATTCCATTTCTTGTTGTGCTAGGGTTGAGAAATTTGGGGGATCAAAGGATCGCAAAGGGCGCACGGCCGACGTTAGCTACATCGGCAACAACACAATGAAGGGTATATTTCTTTTATTTTTTCCAATTCTGTCTAAATTGCGTGGTGAAAAAAATATAAGTTCAAACTATAATTAATAAGCATTAACACTAATTTCATGATTGGAGATATCTAATTCTTCACTTATGTTTGTATTAACATTAAGAAAAGAAGAGAACCAAGTTCCGTTCTGAATCTGTTCTTAAAAAGTTCGGCTTTCAACAAATCATTGAAGTTTTGATATTTTTTGTAGTCATAGTTTTAGTTTTAATTTTAAATTATAAAAGTGCAATTCTTATTTTTATCATAATACAACTGCCGAATAGGATTATAAAATTTACACAGATTTAAAACACTGAATATGCTACAAATATGACTTCTTATTCGCCTTTTTTTATTGGCGCCTTGGCTCTCTTCATGTTTAAATTCCGGGTCCATACTTAGATCTGCTGAAAAGATATCTACATTTTCCTAAAAAAATGTGTTGAGTGATTATACTGAACTTAATTGTATTGATTTTTCTTAATATTGTATCGAGTTTAAAATGTTCGTCAACAATATGACCAGTCACTAAATCGACGGAAGTTAGAATAAATGCAATTTGTACTAAACTTTTTTACTTATGTATTGCTTATTTTATCAGGTTATATACTATTAACGATTATAATTTTACTTAGTTGGCATAGTTAAGCACACAACATTGATGCTAAATATTAGCTATACCATTCTTTGTTATAAAATTGTAATATATATCATTCCAAAATAGTTTTGTGTTATGCTAAATTTAAACTACATTTCATAAAAATCTATCATTGAATTAGTTTTGACAATTACATAAACTCTATTGCATGAAATGTGTGTGTGTGTGTTCATGTACATTTTAATATTTTTAAATATCGTGGTAGAGATTTCTAAAGTATCCGACCAAAAACATATCTTAAATTATATTTCTAGTGTATCATGATTAAGTAACATATTTTTAGCAACTTCTAGACTATAAATTGAATAACTGGCATTGATTCTTTAGGGGTATTTTTGTGTCATAGGTATGTTAGGTTACAGTGAATTTAGTAACGAGTTGAAACATATGCAAACTCAGCTAGACGATTTTACTGGTTTTTCAACTATACAGTTCATTATTTAGTATGCTCACCTAGACACCTATAATGTGTTTAGTATCATACTAAATCAGTGACATTTATTTTGGAATGGAGAGAGTACTATATAAAAGTGCTAAAGCGAGTTCTGAAATAAAAAGTCATGTGGGAAATTACAAAAATAATAATCTAGTTAGCCTATATTTCAAAACAACATGTAGGAAGCCCAACGGTGAGAGACTATCATCCTAACCGAATTTGCCCACACCGATCAAACATATCTTTTCTATGTGGTATACACTATTTGTCCGTGTGATGGACTTGATCCAGTAAATTTAGAATTTTTACTTTGTAGATATCTAATAGTCTTTTGGGTGTAATCGATAATAATATGGTGATTACCTTACTTACCTGTCTGGGTTAATTCCCGCCTATACACTAGTAGAAAAGGGGGCAACGGTCCAGGCCAGGTCAGCCCATTAGTCCCGGTTCAATCTAGAACCGGGACCAATGGGGGCATTGGACCCGGTTCGTGAGCCCAGGGGGCCGGCCGGGCCACGTGGGCCATTGGTCCCGGTTCGTCTGGACCTTTTGGTCCCGGTTGGTGGGACGAACCGGGACCAATGGGCCTGGCTCCTGGCCCACCACCATTGGTCCCGGTTCGTGGCATGAACCGGGACCAAAGGCTCCCATTTAGTCCCGGTTCATGCCACGAACCGGGACCAGTGGTGCTGCCTATATATACCCCTCGCGCCAGAGCAGAGCACTCCAGTGCTCTGTTTTTCTGGGCCGGCGAGGGGAGGGGTTTGTGGTGCTCTAGCTCACCTCCTGTGCACATGAGGTGTTCGATGAAATGCCCGAGCCACACTAGTTAAGCTTTCTCCTCTCGAAGCTCGACCTCAAAGCTCCATTTTCCTCGAGATTTGTCTAGATTTAGCGGTCCGTCACGCCCCACCCCCGTCTTCACCGCCGTCGATCACCCACGCCGATCTCATCACCGACACCACCGTGGTGAGCCTCTTGTTCTTATCTTCTTTCTGAAAGAAAAAATATTCTTACTTGTATGTTTAGATAGATACTTGTATCATTTTCTTACTTTTATTATTGCATCTTATATAGTGTGATGGTTTTGGTATCCGCCCCCGTCGGCCCTCGTCCTGTCTATGATTCGGATGTGGTATATATATATTAATCTTTATAACTATTGGTTCATTTATTGTTTATGAAAATTATGCGGACCAACGTGACATAGATTTTATTTATTTAGGATGTATGTGAACCGGAAATTCCAACCGACCCTATTGTCGAGAGGTTAAATTTAGTTGAAGAAGAAAACAATTTCTTGAAGGAAAAAATAAAAAAAAAATTAAGGAGGAGAAGATGATATTGGAGTTGCATGTTGCAGATGTCGTCGATGATCACAAGATCAAGATGGATGCAATGCGCTTGAAGATTAGAAAGATTAGAAAATATGCCATTCATACCAAGGCTTGGTATCATTATGCCGTTGGATCAATTGTTACCTTGGTTGCGATTATGATCGCCTTTGTTTTCGCATTTAAATGTTTTACATAGTATCAATGTATGGTTTAATTAATTAGATGCTCTGGAGAGCTATATGTTGTTAGATGAGAAATATGTATGTACTTTGGTTTTAATGTGATGATGAACTTCTATTAGTTTGGACACTTAATTATATATAATGCACGCAGATGAACCGGCAATGGATGTACGGTGACAGACACACCTCTGAGTACATTAAGGGCGTGCATGAGTTTCTCGATGCGGCTGAGGAAAACAAGCAGAATGGTTTTATGTGTTGTCCATGCCCTGATTGTGGGAATACGAAGTCTTACTCTGACCGGAAAATCCTTCACACCCACCTGCTTTACAAGGGTTTCATGCCATACTATAATGTTTGGACGAGGCACGGAGAAATAGGGGTTATGATGGAAGACAACGAAGAAGAAGAGTACGATGACAACTACGTGCCCCCTGAATACCGTGATGCTGCAACGGGGGGAGCTGGTGAAGATCAAGAGGAACCAGACGATGTGCCCAATGATGCTGCAACGGGTGAAGCTGCTGAAGATCAAGAGGAACCAGACGATGTGCCCGATGATGATGATCTCCGCCGGGTCATTGTCGATGCAAGGACGCAATGCGAAAGTCAAAAGGAGAAGCTGAAGTTCGATCGCATGTTAGAGGATCACAAAAAAGGGTTGTACCCCAATTGCGAAGATGGCAACACAAAGCTCGGTACTGTACTGGAATTGCTGTAGTGGAAGGTAGAGAATGCTGTGTAACGCCCTCGATGCGGCTATATCTCCCACGTGTCGAGGCACGACTTAGAGGCATAACCGCATTGAAAGCAATGTCGCAAGTGAGGTAATCTTCACACAATCCATGTAATAAATAAAGGGGAAAGATACATAGTTGGCTTACAATCGCCACTTCACACAAGTACATAAATAACATCCATCAAATAGATTACACTCAAGGTCCGACTACGGTACCAAAATGAAAGAAGACTACCCCAAATGCTAAACAGATCCCCGGATCACCCAACTGGGCTCCACTACTGATCATCTGGGAAAGAAACATAGTAACGGCCACGTTCCTCATCGAACTCCCAAGTGAGCTCGGTCGCGTCATCAGCACTGACATCGTTGGTACCTGCAACTGAGGTGATTATATCTGTGAGTCACGGGGACTCAGCAATCTCACACCCGCGAGATCAAGACTATTTAAGCTTAAAGGTGGGAAAGGGGTTTGTGAGGTGGAGCTGCTGCAAGCGACTAGCATATGTTGACTACAGCGCAAAAGAGAGCGAGAAGAGAAGGCAAAGCACGGTCGTGAAGCTAGAAATGATCAAGAAGTGATCCTGAAACAACCTACGTCAGGCATAACTCCAACAACCGTGTTCACTTCCCGGACCCCGCCGAGAAGAGACCATCACGGTTACACACGCGGTTGATGTGTTTTAGTTAAGGTCAACTTCGGGTTTTCTACAACCGGACATCAACAAATTCCCATCTGCCTCATAACCGCGGGCACGGCTTTCGAAAGATAATACCCTGCAGGGGTGTCCCAACTTAGCCCATGATAAGCTCTCACGGTCAACGAAGGATATTCCTTCTACCGGGAAGACCCGATCAATCTCGGAATCCCGGACTACAAGACATTTCAACAGCAATAAAACAAGTCCAACAAAACCGCCCGATTGTGCCGACAAATCCTGATAGGAGCTGCACATATCTCGGTCTCAGGGCACATCCGGATAAGCTAAGCGTACAGGAGCCAACATAACCCAAGTTGCCAAGGGACGGCCCTGCACGGTGCTCTAGTTCGGACCAGCAATCGAAGGAGAACTGGCCCGGGGGGGGGGGGGGGTAAAATAAGATGACCCTTGAGTCTGCAGAACCCAAGGGAAAAAGGCTAGGTGGCAAATGGTAAAACCAATGTTGGGCCTTGCTGGAAAAGTCTCATTCAAAGCGAACTGTCAAGGGTGTCCCATAAATCACCCAACCGTGTAAGGAACGCAAACTCCGGGAACATAACACCGGTATGACGGAAACTAGGGTGGCAAGAGTGGAACAAAACACCAGGCATAAGGCCGAGCCTTCCACCCTTTACCAAGTATATAGATGCATTAATTAAATAAGAGGTATTGTGATATCCCAACAAGTAAACATGTTCCAACAAGGAACAACAAGTCCATGTTCCAACAAGGAACAAACTTCATCTCCACTTGCAACTAGCAACGCTATAAGAGGGGCTGAGCAAAGCAGTAACATAGCCAAACAACGGTTTGCTAGGACATGGATGGTTAGGGGCTGACATGGCAATATGGGAGGCATGATATAGCAAGTGGTAGGTATCGCAGCATAGGCATGGCAAAAGAGCGAGCAATCTAGCAAGCAAAGATAGAAGTGATTTCGAGGGTATGGTCATCTTGCCTGCAAGGTTCTCAGAGTTGTCGAAAGCTTGGTCCTTGAAAGCGTTCTCAACAGGTTCCTCGTTCACGTACTCGTCTCCCGGGTCTACCCAAGACAAGAGAACAAGCAAAGGAACCAATATCAACCACGATGCAATGCGCAAGTAACATGATGCAGAACATGGCATGATATGCGAGAGGTGATATGCAATGCGAATGCATGCACCGGAAGGACAAGGATGAACAGGGCATAATCTTGGCTAACCAAGCATGCCACTGGATAGATGAGGTGATTTCGGTTGAAATCGATATAAAGATCACCGGAATCGGATGCACCGTTTGCAAATGGCAAGCAATACAAGAATGACACGAAACTGCCATAAACAACATGATGCTACTTAGCAAGCAACAAATAATTAAGCTACTGCACCCAAACATGGCAACAAGGCATATGACAGTAATCTACTCAAGATGCACTACAAAAGATGAACACTGAGCTACGGCTAATTCACATCATAACAGGTTCAAACAAGCATGGCAAAAGTGCAAATGATACAGGTTCACAGACTTAGTGAAATTAACAACATAGCAGAAAACTAACATCAGGATGACATGTTCAGAGCAATGAAACAACATGCTACAGGTTCAGAACATAGCAAAGCAAGGCATGGCATGAATCTACTCAAAGCACTTGACAAAAGTCCCTTACTGACCATAAGCCAAAAAGGATCAGAAAATAAGATTACACCCATGACAATTAAGCAAGTTTCGTTACAGGTTTCAGACTTAGCAGAAAACTGGACATGGCAGAAAACTAATAACGACTGGGCATGTTCGTGAGCTCGATGCACTCACTACAGAGCATTGCATGATAAACTAAGCATACATACATCAAGAAGACATGGCATAGTAGCAATAAATGGCAAGAATAACATCATATCATGCAAGGATCAACTACACCAAGCTTGGCAAAATCGAATAACACGTAAACAATCTGCCAGCAACATTTTGAAGCAAAAGTAGAGCTCGATTGACTCAAGCTATGGCCCTCCATAATTGCAAACAAAGACATGAATGGATAGAGCAAATATTCAAGTTCAAAACTCCCTTACTGATCATACTCAAATTATGCATGGATCTCTCAGAAACAACATGAACACATGGCATAAAAATAACAGCAGTCAGGGACTTGGTGAAATCACTAAGTCTCTGAAATCAGCAACATCAAGTGACCTAGTTTGCATGCTTGTTCTAGTCACCACAAGTATCACAAAAATACATGGAAAAATCCTCTGGATAGATAACATGGCATATTACAAAACTTATGTAGGACTCAACTTCATAGGAGGCACACATCAATCATGGCAAAAATGACAAAAGTGCATGATCAGATAAGATCCAGCAGTTAACATCAACTAGCCCTCTTCTAACAGCATTTCGGGCATCAAGATGACTTCAAATGAAAAAGGTGCAATGGAACAAAATGATGTACTCTTCGAGACGAACAAATCGACAAATTATACGCGCGAAACGGAGCTACAGATGCAAAGTTATGACATGAAGAACATGGCATGATATGCAAAAATAAGAGGACTTAGAGAAATCGGGGGGAAGAAACGAAGTCAACCCTTGGCGCGGAAATCGAGGTTCGCCGGAGGGAGCGGCGGATCTGGCCGGGAGGGCGCCGGAGGAGGCGGCTCGGCTCGGGGGAGGCCGGATCCGGGGCGCTCCGGCCCGGATCTGCGCGGGGCGACGCGGACGGAGGCGGGGGCGGCGACGGCGAGGGGAGGCGCGGCGGCTCGGCGAGGCGGCGGCCGGAACGGCGGCGAGGCGGAGGCGGCGGCGGGCGCGAGCAGGTGAGGCAGGCGGCGGCTGCGGGCGCGTGGGCCGCGCGGGGGCCGGGAGGCGGTTCGTGCGCGGGGGAGGCGCGGCGCTCGGGCCCGCGGGGGCCGGCGGCGGGCCGAGCGGGCCGCGGCGGCGGAGGGCGGCGCGGTGCCACGTGGCGCGCTCCCACTGGCCCGGGGCGCGCCGGCGGCGGGCAGGAGAGAGAGAGGCGCGCGGATCGAGGAGAATTAGGGTTTCGGGGTTGTTTCTCTCAGATTTGGACGGGGGAGGCATTTTTATAGACAGAAGGAGCTAGGGAGCTCCAAATGGAGTGCGGTTTTCGCCCACGCGATCGTGATCGAACGGCGGAGGACATGGGAGTGACTTAGATGGGTTATTGGGCTGTTATGAAGGGGTTTTGGGCTGCAACACACACGAGGCCTTCACGGTTACCCGGTTAACCGTTGGAGTACCAAACGAACTCCGATTGACCCGAAACTTGACAGGCGGTCTAACGGTGCTATACCAAGGCCACATGTCAAACCTCGGTCCACTCCGAGAATGTTTAATACCCGCTCACGAAGAAATGTAAAAGGGGACGCCGGGAGACATAGGAGCACCGGATTGCAAAACGGACAACGGGAAAGATGCTCGGATTTATGAGACGAACGCGTATGCGAATGCGATGCACATGATGACATGATATGAAATGCATGACATGACCAAAATGCAAAACGGAGAGAACCCAACCACGGAGGGAAAATATCATAGCACATAGCCGAAAATGGCAAGAATTGGATTACAAATATGGCAAGTTACAACGGGGGCGTTACATGCTGTGCCTGACAAAGGATTTGAGAAGCTACTGAAAATATTGAAGAAGAAGCTTCCAAAGGATAATGAATTGCTCGACAGTACATACGCAACAAAGAAGGTCATATGCCCTCTAGGATTGGAGGTGGAGAAGATACGTGCATGCCCTAATGACTGCATCCTATACCGCGGTGCATATAAGGATCTGAACGCATGCCCGGTATGCGGTGCATTGCGGTATAAGATCAGACGAGATGACCCTGGTGATGTTCACGGCGAGCCCCGCAGGAAGAGGGTTCCTGCGAAGGTGATGTGGTATGCTCCTATAATACCACGGTTGAAACGTCTGTTCAGAAACGGAAAGCATGCCAAGTCGATGCGATGTCACAGTGAGGACCGTAAGAAAGACGGGAAGTTGAGAGCACCCGCTGACGGGTCGCAGTGGAGAAAAATCGTGAGAAAGTACTGGGATGAGTTTGCAAAGGACCCAAGGAACGTATGGTTTGCTTTAAGCGCAGATGGCATTAATCCTTTCGGGGAGCAGAGCAGCAATCACAGCACCTGGCCTGTGACTCTATGTATGTATAACCTTCCTCCTTGGATGTGCATGAAGCGGAAGTTCATTATGATGCCAGTTCTCATCCAAGGCCCTAAGCAACCCGGCAACGACATTGATGTGTACTTAAGGCCATTAGTTGAAGAACTTTTACAGCTGTGGAATGAAAACGGTGTACGTACGTGGGATGAGCACAGACAAGAGGAATTTAACCTAAAGGTGTTGCTGTTCGTGACCATCAACGATTGGCCCGCTGTCAGTAACCTTTCAGGACAGACAAACAAAGGAAACCACACATGCACACACTGTTTAGATGACACTGAAAGTATATACCTGGACAAATGCAGGAAGAATGTGTACCTGGGCCATCGTCGATTTCTTCCAACCAACCATCAATGTCGAAAGAAAGGAAAGCATTTCAAAGGCGAGGCAGATCACTGGAAGAAGCTCGCCATGCGTACCGGTGATCACGTACTTGCTATGGTCAATGATTTACACGTAATCTTTGGAAAGGGTCCCGGCGCACTAGCTGTTCCGAATGACGCTGAGGGACATGCACCCATGTGGAAGAAGAGATCTATATTTTGGGACCTACCCTACTGGAAAGACCTAGAGGTCCGCTCTTCAGTCGACGTGATGCACGTGAAGAACCTTTGCGTGAACCTGCTAGGCTTCTTGGGCATGTATGGAAAGACAAAAGATACACCTGAGGCACGGGAGGACCTGCAACGTTTGCACGAAAAAGACGGCATGCCTCCGAAGCAGTATGAAGGTCCTGCCAGCTACGCTCTTACGAAAGAAGAGAAAGAAATCTTCTTTGAATGCCTGCTCAGTATGAAGGTCCCGACTGGCTTCTCGTCGAATATAAAGGGAATGATAAATATCCCAGAGAAAAAGTTTCAGAACCTAAAGTCTCATGACTGCCACGTGATTATGACGCAACTGCTTCCGGTTGCATTGCGGGGGCTTCTACCGGAAAACGTCCGATTAGCCATTGTGAAGCTATGTGCATTCCTCAATGCAATCTCTCAGAAGGTGATCGATCCAGAAATCGTACCAAGGCTAAGGAGTGATGTGGCGCAATGTCTTGTCAGTTTCAAGCTGGTGTTCCCACCATCCTTCTTCAATATCATGACGCATGTCCTAGTTCATCTAGTCGACGAGATTGTCATTCTGGGCCCGTATTTCTACACAATATGTTCCCCTTTGAGAGGTTCATGGGAGTCCTAAAGAAATATGTCAGTAACCGCGCTAGGCCAGAAGGAAGCATCTCCATGGGACATCGAACAGAGGATGTCATCGGGTTTTGTGTTGACTTCATTCCTGGCCTTAAGAAGATAGGTCTCCCTAAATCACGGTATGAGGGGAGACTGACTGGAAAGAGCACGCTAGGAGCGGACTCAATAATATGCAGGGATGGGCATTCTTGGTCTCAAGCACACTACACAGTTCTACAGAACTCTACCTTGGTGACCTCGTATGTCGATGAACACAAGAACAGTCTGCGCTCCAAACACCCGGAGCAGTGCGACGACTGGATTACATGTGAACACATTAGGACTTTCAGCAGTTGGTTGGAAGCACGTCTCAGAGGTGACAACACTGTTTGTGATGAGTTATACTTGTTGTCCAAGGGACCATCTTTGACTGTATTGATTTACAAAGGATACGAGATAAATGGGAATACATTTTACACGATTGACCAAGATCAAAAGAGCACCAACCAAAACAGCGGTGTCCGCTTTGATGCAACAACCGAGAAGGGAAAGGACACATATTATGGTTACATAATGGACATATGGGAACTTGACAACGGACAAGATTTTAAGGTCCCTTTGTTTAAGTGTAAATGGGTCAATCTGTCAGGAGGCGGGGTACATGTAGACCCACAGTACGGAATCACAACAGTCGATCTGAAAAATCTTGGGTACACTGACGAACCGTTTGTCCTAGCCAGTGATGTGGCACAGGTTATCTATGTGAAGGACATGTCTACCAGACAGAGAAAAAGAAAAGATAAGGAAACGAATACATCATACGATGAGCCAAAGCGCCACATAGTTCTTTCAGGAAAAAGGGACATCCTGGGAGTGGAGGGCAAGACAGACATGTCTGAAGATTACGAAAGGTTTCATGAAATTCCTCCCTTCAATGTCAAGGCTGACCCAAGCATCCTGATAAACGATGAAGATTATCCATGGTTACGGCGCAATAAGCAAATGACACAAACGAAGAAAAAGTGAAGACTTTCTCCCGCAACTATTGTGATGATACCATGCCAAATTTGTAACAGACGAGTATGCTATGCCAACTTTTTCAGAGTTCATTTGAAAACTATGAATTTAGGTCGAATTTTCTCTATAGGTGCATCTATGTTCATTTTTTAGTAAAGTTAATCACAAACTTGTGATTCACACAAATTTCAAAGAATTCAAATTTTAACTATTCAAATTTGAAAACTAATGGCACTAACAGAAAGTTTATAATTTTGCTGACCTAAAAGCAAAAAGAATTAAAAAATATAGCAAAAACAAAATAAAATAAATAAAGCAACAAAGAAAACAAAAAAACTAAAAAAGTGTTTTCAAATTTGAAAACTAATGGCACTAACAGAAAGTTTATAATTTTTCTAAAACTAAAAGCCAAAAGAATTAAAAAATAAAGCAAGAAACAAAAGAAAATAAATAATGCAAAAAAAAAACAAAAAACTGGAAAAAAAAATTAAATATAGCAACAATAAGTATTTTGTTGTAAGTAGAAACAAAAAAACAAAAAACAAAAAAAGTGCCACCTACTGGGCACCCACGGCCTGAATACGACTAGAAACCCTACCATGGGCCAGGATTCAGGCCCGCGGGAGGCCAAGTAGGCCCACAGATACAGATTGCACGATTAGGCCCGAAAGCCTGCTTTAGAGAGGAGCTCGAGAGGGAAGGCGCACCGCACCTTATAAAGAGGTGTGGCTCCCTCTCAACTCGCGAGGTGGGACTAAATATTTGGGCGCGGGGCAGCACAACGCCTTTGGTCCCGGTTGGTGGCACCAATCGGGACTAAAGGGTGGCATTGGTCCCAGTTCGTGGCACAAACCGGGACCAATGCCCCCCTTTAGTCCCGGTTGGAGCTACCAACCGGGACCAAAGGCCTCTTTTCAGCAGCCCAAAAGGCCGCCGCTTCCCGCCCTTTGGGCTGCTGAAAAGAGGCCTTTGGTCCCGGTTGGTAGCACCAACCGGGACTAAAGGGGGCATTAGTCCCGGTTTGTGCCACGAACCGGGACCAAAGCCTTTTCTATATAAGCAAACACTTAGCAGTTTTCGACCAAACCACGCACTTCTCCCCCAACGCCCCCTGCTCCTCCTCGTGGCCGTCGCCGCCCGACGCCCCTGCTCCTCCTCGTCGCCATCGCCACCGACGCCGTCAGGCTGCTCGCCTTCGCCGTTGCTGCCGCCACCGACGCCGTCAGGCTGATCGCCTTCGCCGTCGCCGCCGCCCCCTGTGAGCACAGCCCCCTCCCGTCCCGCGCCCCTGCGCCCCTCTCCTAGCGCGGCCGCCGCGCCGCAGCCCCTGCCCTGCGCGGCTGCCGTGTGCCGCCCCTGCCCTACGCTGGCGCCGCGCGCCGCCCAACCGCCCCTGCCCTGCCCCGCCGGCGCCACCGCTGCCGCCATGCCCCTCTGCCCCGCCGGCGCCAACAATTTTTTTTCATATATATATATATATATATATAATTTATGTGTATGTATGTGGCTATATGTTTCTGTTCATATGTTGCAATATGTTTTTTTATTTTTATTAGTTTATTTTTTTGTTCATATGTGATGTATATGTGTATGTGGCTATAATGTATATGTGTATGTGATGTATGTGGCTAGAATTTGCTAAATATATATGTTAAAAATGTTTTTTTGTTCATAGAAAGTTTTTTGTTCATATATAGAAAGTTACAATTTTAGAAAAGTTTTATATATGCAAAAGTTACAATTTTAGAAAAAGAAGAATAGGAAAGAAGAAAATAAGAAGAGGAAAGAAAGAAGAAGAGGAGAGGAAAAGAAGAGGAGAAATAAATAAGAAGAAGAAAAAAGAAGAAAAAGAAGAGGAGAAGAAGAAAGAAATAGTGGAGAGGAAGAGAAAATAGAATTTTCTATTTTCTCTTCCTCTCCACTATTCCTTTCTTCTTCTCCTCTTTTTTTCCTCTTTTTTTCTTCGATCTTCTCATCTTTTCTTCTTCGATCTTCTCATCTTTTCTTCTTCGATCTTCTCCTCTTTTCTTCTTCTTCTTCTTCTTCTTCTTCTTCTTCTTCTTCTTCTTCTTCTTCTTCTTCTTCTTCTTCTTCAGAATCAATCCTCATTGAGGGCTTCGGAGGCAGTGGCATTAGCCTAATTGGTGCCTTCGGAGCACGATGACAATTGGAAGTGGTTCATGGGGGCGGTAGCGGGTAATAGTATTCTTCCTTCGGATTTATGACCTGTCAAGCAAAAATCCCGCTATTTCCTCTTGAAGTGCTTGTACGCGCTCCATATCTAGGAGCTTGTCCCGCACCTCTGTGAACTGTTAAGAAGGAGATAGATATGCATGTGTATTAGTTGTGTGACTAGATATCGATAATGGTGTAAAAATTGTGAATAGTGTTCTCACAAACGTACCCATTCCTGTCTTCGACATCTGCTCGTTTCGGACGTCATCATGCGAATGTTCTCGCAAACACAGAATGCACATAGATCAGTCCCCTGCGCTTGCTTAATGGCCTTTACGAGAATGGAATTTGATCAGATAATAATTAATAAAGCATGATAATTAAAGAGATGGCAACTAGCTAGATAGCTAGTACTACTTAATTACTTTACCTTCGGTCGAAACCATTTCAGGTTTTGTTTCCATTCGCCTTCCGTGACGCTGATGAACCTTGCCCAAGCCCTGCCCGCCGACAAAGAAAATGAATAAAGGGGTTATTAAATAGTTCATATCAGGAAATGACGAACTAAATAGGCCGAGATATATAGTTAATAATGATTGAAATTACCTGTTGACTATCCCATACAAGATGTTGTAGTCCGCTTTTAGTTTGAGTAGTGAGTCCAGTATTTCAACTGTTCCGACGTCAACTTTAATGATACACAAGATCCAGTGAAATCTGCATGCACACACGTTTGCATGTCTTAATTAAGCGGGCATATGTAAGCAAAAACATGTAGCTAGCTAGTAGGCAAAAACAGAGAATTTGTAGTACAAGACAATGTGACTCACTGGAAGTTGTAAGGAAGTAGTATATCTTCATTGTATTTGAGGCGCTTCAAGAACTCTAGCATGCTGTCCTCTACATGCTTTTCATGATATGCATCTATTTTCCATGTGTATTCATTAACGGTGTTTGGGTCAATGAACCCAATGCCATAGCGTCCACCTTTTGTCATTTCATACATCTTCATCCTGCATAATACCATAGAAAAGAATATAGTGAGGATAATTACAGGTAATGATTGATAAAAAGGATCACTACAGCTAGCTTGAGAGACTTAAATTACAGAAAGAAATCACTTATAGACAGTAGCAACTGACGATAGATTTGTCGAGTGCGTCTTGATTGTATAACTGAAACAGTTCAGAATAGTCAACGGACACAGCTTTCTCATGGTAGTAATGATCCTTCTTGACATACACCATGAGGGACTCTCGATTGGAAATCTTTACAATGTTCATGTACCATTGATGCAATTCAAACATTCTCGTTGGGAGCTTCTTGACCGCGTCTGGCTCTACCAAAGGTTGGCCCCAGACATATTTCCGTTTTATTTCCTCCTCTCTAAGCGGAGACATGGGCTCGATCTCGAGGAGTTGTCCAACAGTGATCTTGAGCATTTTAGCCTGCATTATATGATCCTCGGTTATTACCACATCGCCCAGCTGGGGAATGTTAACGGTTTGCCCACAATAATATTGGGCGCGTATATGTGTTGTTGGCACAACAAGCGGGGGGATTGATTGCGCCGCCTGTTCTCCCAGCTGGGGAACGGTTTTCCCGCATTTTTTGACAGCTACTTGTTGTTTGCTCGAGCTCGAGCTCGCCTCCCTCTGTATACGTGCTCGATTTAACTTCCTGATGTGGCGCTCATAGTTTGTGTCAACAGGCTTCGGAGGTGGTGGTTGAGACATTCGAATGAAGTGGTCAATCGTTTCCTGAGGCACTTTCTCCCTTGGCGGCGGTGGCGGTTTCGGTGCAAAATGGGCTTCCACCTCGGCCTTCGATATGGCTGCGTTTTCCTCAACGGACTTGTCATAAGGCCTCTGCGGAAGAGGCGCGAGGCTGCTTGGACCATATTTATATCACTTGCCTCCGTCTATACTTCCTGTACTATGACCTCGACTCATACCGCTACGCACCATAGCTGCGGGGTGTCTCTTCTGTGATTGCTGAGGCAGCGGAGACGGCTGACGGGGCTGAGTTGGACGAGGAGGAGTGTCCTGAAGCTGTGCCGGACTTGGAGGAGGAGTGGCCTGAGGTTGTGCCGGACTTGGAGGAGGAGTGGATGTCTGACACTGTGCCGGACTTGGAGGAGGAGGAGTGGCCTGACACTTTGCCGGACTTGGAGGAGGAGGAGTAGTGTCCTCACGCGTTGGTGGGCTTGGAGGAGCGGGAGTCTGCTGACTCGGTGGCGGACTTCGACGAGGAGTCGGGTGACGCGGTGTCGGTGGCCTTCGAAAGACGATGCAATCCTTTCTCCATAGGATGACACGATGTATGGCCTCTCCGAGTGTGTGCTCGTCGTCACCTCTAGGAATGTCAAGCTGTAGCCCTGAATATGGGTCCACCACCTCATCAACCACGACACGAGCATAGCCCGCTGGAATCGGGTTGCAATGGAAGGTTGCCCCGGGGGGATTTGAAAAAGCAACGGCGTCCGCCACCTTCATGGATATGTTCTTCATTTTGAAGTGTAGCTCGCAGTTAGTGTTCTCTGTGATGTCATCCACAGGGTATCTATCCAACATTGCGTCAAACGGGGCGGAACCCACGCTGCTTCTGGGCATGGATGGGGCGGTGCTATCCAATGCTGGATCATCCGCTAGCAGCTGCAGCTGCTGAGACCCCCTTCGCTGGCTAAGTGAGTCGATCTGCTCCTGCTGCCGCTGGAATTTGACTGCCAACTCCACTTGACTTGCTTCCAGGCCTTGAAGGCGTTCATAGTCCCGCTTCCTCTGCTCCTCCTCCATCTTCCTCTTCTTCTCCTCCGCAATCTTCTTTCTCGCACGGGTTCTGTAGTCGGCGTTCCAGTCCGAAAACCCCTCATACCACGGAATAGCGCCCTTGCCTCGTGTTCTTCCTGGGTGTTCCGGATTTCCCAGGGCACGCATAAGCTCGTCGTTCTCTCTGTTGGGCTGGAATACCCCCGATCGAGCCTCTTCTATTGCAACAAGTAGCGCATCGTCGGCTCCGTTCAGACATGCCTTCGTCGAAACTTTGCCTGTCTTCGGGTCCAACTCCCCCCATGTGCATAGAAACAAGTCCTGCACCTGGGGGGCCAGCTCTTAGTAACCGGAGTGACACCTGCATCCTCCATCTCTTTCTCAGACTTATCCCAGTTAGGCATTGCCACCGCATAGCCACCTGGCCCCAGCTTATGGAACTTATCCTTTTTTTTGGCATTCTTCTTGTTTATTCTCGACCGTTCCTTAGCTAATTCCGAATCCTTGAATTTCACGAAATCGTCCCAATGAGCACTTTGGTTCTCTAGTGTTCCCTCGAATACTGGAGTCTTCCTTCCTCCCTTGACGTACTTGTCCCATACACGATTCTTGTGGTTCTTGAATGCAACCGCCATCTTCCTAAGAGCAGCGTCCTTGACTTTCTGCACATCTGCTTTTGTGAAATGATCTGGTAGGGTGAACTGTTCCATGATAGTATCCCAAAGCAGACTTTTTTGTCTGTTGTCGACAAAAGTAACATCTGGACACGGCTTTGCTGGCTCTCTCCATTCTTGAAGGGAGATCGGGAGTTGATCCTTCACAAGAACTACGCACTGACGAACGAACTTGTCCGCAATCTTCTTAGGCGCTAATGGTCCGCCATTAGGTCTGATTGCCTCGATATTGTACTTTACGCCCTCCTTCAACTTTTTGTTCGGGCCTCGTTTCGTCCTGTTGTCTGAAGATTTGCTTGATCCGGATGGCTGAAAGAATAAATATTGATTCGTTAATATATCTTCAAGTCATTTAAAACATGTGATGATCACCAGATGCCTGCTTATATAAATATATATACCTCGCCGGTCTTTGTTGTTTCAAGATCAACATTTTGTTCGTCATCATCATAATCATAGTTCATGACTTCATCAATTCGGTCGTCGCGATCGAATATCATATCACCCTCCCCGGTGTCGTTTAGAAATTTGGAGCCGTCATAATCTTCTTCATTCTGATCATCATCTGCCCCGCGAGGATGACGTATCATATCGAACATGGCCTGTTCTCCCTCTCTGCCGGTATTGTCCGCCATAGCTTTTATTTAACTAATCCAAAAGAAATATAAAACAATTTAGTATTCAAATTACATCGTCTCGAATAATAGATATAATCTCGAATACATCGTCTCGAATAATAGATATATTGAATAGTACATCACTGGCTAGGTAACTAATTAAAGATCGAATACTACAGAAGAATCTAGGACACTCGCGGTTCCTGCGGCTCGGGCGGTGGACACCCAAAGAGAAGGAACCCTCACAGGATCATAGCTGAAGTGAGATCCCCGAAGAAACTGCCAGGTATTGGAGAACCTGCCGCCCTCTAACGCAACCATGTAGCGATGGACGTGCTCGTCCTCCTCCCTGACACGACAACGTACCACCTCCGGCGGGGCCGGCTCCCTCCACACCGAAACTGGCCCACGCGAACGCCACCAAACGAGATCAGGGTCGACGACGGGACCCGGGGCCGGGTTCCTCATCAAGCGGCGCGCCCCTCCAGGCAGCACCTCCCAGTGCCAGCCCAGCGGAGCCCAGTCCCGGACATGGGTCAGCCGGACGTCGTCGCGGACGTGTCGACGGCGAGGATGCGGGCCGGGCATCGTCGACAACAAATACTATATGCCGCAAAAGTAAAGTAACATTTTTTAAATGATGGATTGTTATTTCATATATGCAAATTCTAAATTTTATAACTAAAAATATAAGAAACTAAAAAATCATCGATCATCGTCTAACAATTTGAAATTAATCTAAATCATCTAGCTAGCTAAAACTAACATTTCCAAAATTTCTAACATTTCTATATAACTAACATTTCTATAACATTTGACATTATATATATTATAACTAACATTTCTATATACTATTTGACATTAGTCTAGTCTAATTAATTAATTCATCTAAAACTTTGTATGAAAAACAAAAAAAAGAAAAAACTAAAAGCTAAAACAGAAAAATTGTGTGTGTGTGTGCGCGCGTAGTGTGTGTGTGTAGTGTGTGTGTGTGTGTGCATGTAGTGTGTGTATGGGCTCGGGAGGGGCAGCGCCCATGGTGGCCGCCGGGGGTGAGGGAGAGGGGTTAGAGGGGGAGAGCTCACAGCGGGGCGACGGCGACGGCGAGGCGACGGCCGGGGGCGGCGACGGGCCGGGGCGTGAAGCGGGGGCGGCGCGACGGGGACGGGCCCGGGGCGGCGACGGAGACGGGGGCGGCGACGGCAACGGCGTCGATCAATCGGGGCGCGCGGGCGGTGCTTCAATGGGGAAACAGAGGAAGAAACAGAGGGAGAATGAAATTTTCGTAAGTGTTGTATATATAGAAGGCACCTTTAGTACCGGTTGGTGCCACCAACCGGTACTAAAGGCCTGTTTTGGCCAGGCCAAGCGGCGGGAACCGCACCCCCTTTAGTACCGGTTCGTGGCACCAACCGATACTAAAGGCCCCCCTTTTAGTACCGGTTGGTGCCACGAACCGGTTCTAAAGGAGGGTGCACTGCCAGGCGAGGGCGCAAAGTTTAGTCCCACCTCGCCTAGCGAAGGGCAGCCGCACTAGTTTATAAACCCAGCCGCGACTGCTCCTTTGAGCTCCTCTCAAATGCAGGCCTTATGGGCCTACCTGTGCTGTGCTGCCCTGTGGGCCTACTGTTGGGGAACGTAGTAATTTCAAAAAAATTCCTACGCACACGCAAGATCATGGTGATGCATAGCAATGAGAGGGGAGAGTGTTGTCTACGTACCCTCGTAGACCGAAGCGGAAGCGTTGACGCAACATAGAGGAAGTAGTCGTACGTCTTCCGGGTCCAACCGATCCAAGCACTGTTACTCCGGCACCTCCGAGTTCTTAGCACACGTTCAGCTCGATGACGCTCCCCGGGCTCGGATCCAGCAAAGCTTCGGGGACGAGTTTCGTCAGCACGACGGCGTGATGACGATGATGATGTTCTACCGACGCAGGGCTTCGCCTAAGCACCGCAACGATATGACCGAGGTGGAATATGGTGGAGGGGGCACCGCACACGGCTAAGGAACGATCACGAAGATCAACTTGTGTGTTCTAGGGTGCCCCTGCCCCCGTATATAAAGGAGGGAGGGGGAGGTGCGGCCGGCCCCAAGGGGTGCGCCTGGAGGAGTCCTACTCCCACCGGGAGTAGGACTCCCCCCTCTCTTGCCTTGTTGGAGAAGGAAAGGGGGAAGGAGAAGAGGAAAGGGGGGCGCCGCCCCCCCTTCCTTGTCCTATTCGGACTAGGGGGGAGGGGGCGCGCGGCCTACCCTGGCCGGCCCCTCTCTTCTCCCTTATGGCCCATGAAGGCCCATTAACCTCCCGGGGGGTTCCGGTAACCCCTCGGTACTCCGATAAAATGCCGATTTCACCCGAAACGATTCCGATGTCCAAATATAGGCTTCCAATATATCGATCTTTATCTCTCGACCATTTCGAGACTGCTCGTCATGTCCGTGATCACATCCGGGACTCCGAACTACCTTCGGTACATCAAAATTTATAAACTCATAATAACTGTCATCGTAACGTTAAGCGTGCGGACCCTACGGTTCGAGAACAATGTAGACATGACCGTGACACGTCTCCGGTCAATAACCAATAGCGGGACCTGGATGCCCATATTGGCTCCTACATATTCTACGAAGATCTTTATCGATCAGACCGCATAACAACATACGTTGTTCCCTTTGTCATCGGTATGTTACTTACCCAAGATTCGATCGTTGGTATCCAATACCTAGTTCAATCTCGTTGCCGGCAAGTTCTCTTTACTCGTTCCGTAATACATCATCTCACAACTAACATATTAGTTGTAATGCTTGCAAGGCTTATGTGATCTGCATTACCAAGAGGGCCCAGAGATACCTCTCCGACTATCGGAGTGACAAATCCTAATCTCGAAATACGCCAACCCAACAAGTACCTTTGGAGACACCTGTAGAGCACCTTTATAATCACCCAGTTACGTTGTGACGTTTGGTAGCACACAAAGTGTTCCTCCGGTAAACGGGAGTTGCATAATCTCATAGTCATAGGAACATGTATAAGTCATGAAGAAAGCAAAAGCAACATACTAAACGATCGGGTGCTAAGCTAATGGAATGGGTCATGTCAATCAGATCATTCAACTAATGATGTGACCTCGTTAATCAAATAACAACTCTTTGTTCATGGTTAGGAAACATAACCATCTTTGATTAACGAGCTAGTCAAGTAGAGGCATACTAGTAACACTCTATTTGTTTATATATTCACACATGTATTATGTTTCCAACTAATACAATTCTAGCATGAATAATAAACATTTATCATGATATATGAGGAAATAAATAATAACTTTATTATTGCCTCTAGGGCATATTTCCTTCACCTACTGGGCCTTTGCGGGCCTGCATCCTGGCCCAACAACAGGTTGGGTTTCTAGTCGTATGCAGGCCGCTCTGGCCTAGTAGGCGGGCATTTTTTTATTTTTTTTGCTTTATTTATTTTTGAGTTGTTTTTTTTGTGTATTTAGAGTTTCTTTTTGAATATTCTTGCTTTAGGTACAAAAAAATACAAACTTTCTATTAGTGCCCGTAGTTTTCAAATTTGAATAGTTTAGATTTTGAATAATTTGAAATTAGTGTGAATCACTAGTTTGTGAATAACTTAACTTTAAAAATCAGTAAAGGCATGAAAGAATTTGTTTGCACATAAAATTTCTTCGCGTTTCAAATGCCAAAACACATAATTAACTACCCTAACTATTATAGAGATTCCCTTCTGGGTGTAACACAGAAGAAAGTGATGATAGTGAAGCCGATCACATCCCAGATCTTTGGGTGTGAAACTTTTTCTTCGCGTGTGTCCCTTTGCGCCGTAACCATGGAAAATCTTCATCATTTAACGGGATGCTCGGGTCAATATTCACTGTGAATGGAGCAATTTCATCAAACTTTTCATAATCTTCTGACTTGTCTGTCTTGTCATCCACTCCCACGATGTTTCTCTTCCTAGAAAGAACTATGTGCCGCTTTGGCTCATCGTACGATGCATTCGCTTCCTTATCTTTTCTTTTTCTTGTCTTGGTAGACATGTCCTTCACATAGAAAACCTGTGCCACATCATTGGCTAGGACAAATGGTTCGTCTGCATACGCAAGATTGTTGAGATCCACTGTTGTCATTCCGTACTGCGGGTCTTTTGTTACCCCGCCTCGTGTCATATTGACCCATTTGCACCGAAACAAAGGGACCTTCAAACCACGTCGATAGTCAAGTTCCCATATGTCCTGTATATAACCATAATATGTTTCCTTTCCCGTCTTGGTTTCTGCATCAAAGCAGACACCACTGTTTTGGTTGGTGCTCTTCTTATCTTGGGCGATCGTGTAAAATGTATTACCATTTATCTCGTACCCTTTGAAAGTCATTATATTCTAAGATGGTAACTGGGACAACAAGTACAGGTCATCTTCAATAGAGGTGTCATGCATGGTACGTGTCTGCAACCAGCTGGCAAAACTCCTGGTTTGTTCACGTGTAATCCAGTCATCAGACCGCTCCGGGTGTTTGGAGCGTAACAAATTCTTGTGTTCATCCATATACGGAGCCACCAAGGCGGAATTCTGTAGAACTGTGTAGTGTGCTTCAATGAGAGAATGTCCTTCCATACTGTTGGGTTACGTAGCAGAAATTCAAAATTTTCCTACGTGTCACCAGGATCTATCTATGGAGAAACCAGCAACGAGGGGAAGGAGAGTGCATCTACATACCCTTGTAGATCGCTAAGCAGAAGCGTTCAAGTGAACGGGGTTGATGGAGTCGTACGTGTCGTGATCCAAATCACCGATGATCCTAGTGCCGAACGGACGGCACCTCCGCGTTCAACACACGTACAGCCCGGTGACGTCTCCCATGCCTTGATCCAGCAAGGAGAGAGGGAGAGGTTGAGGAAGACTCCATCCAGCAGCAGCACAACGGCGTGGTGGTGGAGGAGGAGCGTGGCAATCCTGCAGGGCTTCGCCAAGCACCGCGGGAGAGGAGGAAGGAGAGATGCAGGGCTGCGCCATGGAGAGATCGGAACTCTTTTGTTGGCAGCCCCAAAACCCTCAAGTATATATAGGGGAGAGGGAAGGGGGTGCACCCCCTTTAGGGTTTCCACCCCAAGGGGTGCGGCTGCCCCAAACCCATCTAGGGTGGCGGCCAAGGGGGTGGAGAGGGGAAACTTGCCCCCAAGCTAGCTTGGGCGCCCCCTCCCCAAACCCTAGGCGCCTTGGGCCCTTGTGGGGGGGGGGGGCGCACCAGCCCACCTGGGGCTGGTCCCCTCCCACATGTGGCCCATGAAGCCCTCCGGGGCCGGTGGTCCCACTTGGTGGACCCCCGGGACCCTCCTGGTGGTCCCGGTACGTTACCGATAAAACCCGAAACTCTTTCGGTGACCAAAACAGGACTTCCCATATATAAATCTTTACCTCCGGACCATTCCGGAACTCCTCGTGACGTCCAGGATCTCATCCGGGACTCCGAACAACATTCGGTAACCACATACAAACTTCCTTTATAACCCTAGCGTCATCGAACCTTAAGGGTGTAGACCCTACGGGTTCGGGAGACATGCAGACATGACCGAGACGTTCTCCGGTCAATAACCAACAGCGGGATCTGGATACCCATGTTGGCTCCCACATGTTCGACGATGATCTCATCGGATGAACCATGATGTCAAGGACTTAATCAATCCCGTATACAATTCCCTTTGTCTATCGGTACGATACTTGCCCAAGATTCGATCGTCGGTATCCCGATACCTTGTTCAATCTCGTTACCGGCAAGTCTCTTTTACTCGTTCCGCAACACATCATCCCGTGATCAACTCCTTGATCACATTGTGCACATTATGATGATGTCCTACTGAGTGGGCCCAGAGATACCTCTCCGTCACATGGAGTGACAAATCCCAGTCTCGATTCGTGCCAACCCAACAGACACTTTCGGAGATACCTGTAGTGTACCTTTATAGCCACCCAGTTACGTTGTGACGTTTGGCACACCCAAAGCACTCCTACGGTATCCGGGAGTTGCACAATCTCATGGTCTAAGGAAACGATACTTGACATTAGAAAAGCTTTAGCATACGAACTACATGATCTTGTGCTAGGCTTAGGATTGGGTCTTGTCCATCACATCATTCTCCTAATGATGTGATCCCGTTATCAACGACATCCAATGTCCATGGTCAGGAAACCGTAACCATCTATTGATCAACGAGCTAGTCAACTAGAGGCTTACTAGGGACATGGTGTTGTCTATGTATCCACACATGTATCTGAGTTTCCTATCAATACAATTCTAGCATGGATAATAAACGATTATCATGAACAAGGAAATATAATAATAATCAATTTATTATTGCCTCTAGGGCATATTTCCAACACATACATATTATTTGTTCCCCTCCTAGCGTGCCTTTTCCATCCAGTCTGCCCTTATGCCGCGATTCAGGAACACCAATCGGCTTAAGGTCAGGAATAAAGTCAATACAAAACTCAATGACCTCCTCATTTTGACGGCCCTTGGAGATGCTTCCTTCTGGCCTAGCACGGTTATGAACATATTTCTTTAAGACTCCCATGAACCTCTCAAAGGGGAACATATTGTGTAGAAATACAGGACCCAAAACGTTAATCTCTTCACATAGGTGAACTAGGACGTGCGTCATGATGTTGAAGAAGGATGGTGGGAACACCAACTCGAAACTGACAAGACATTGAACCAAATTATTCTGTAACCTTGGTATGATTTCTGGATTGATTACCTTCTGAGAGATTGCATTGAGAAATGCACATAGCTTCACAATGGCTAATCGAACGTTTTTCGGTAGAAGCCCCCTCAATGCAACCGGAAGCAGTTGCGTCATAATCACGGGGCAGTCATGAGACTTTAGGTTCTGGAACTTTTTCTCTGCCATGTTTATTATTCCCTTTATATTCGACGAGAAGCCAGACGGTACCTTAATACTGAGCAGGCATTCAAAGAAGATTTCCTTCTCTTCTTTGGTAAGAGCGTAGCTTGCATGACCCTGATGTATGCCGTCTTTTCCGTGCATACGTTGCTGGTCCTCCCGTGCCTCAGGTGTATCTTTTGTCTTCCCATACATGCCCAAGAAGCCAAGCAGGGTCACACAAAGATTCTTCGTCATGTGCATCACGTCGATTGCGGAGCGGACCTCTAGGTCTTTCCAATAGGGCAGGTCCCAAAATATAGATTTCTTCTTCCACATGGATGCGCGTCCGTCAGCGTCATTCGGAACAGGTTGTCCACCAGGACCCTTTCGAAAGACCACCTCCAAATCCTTGACCATATCATGTACATCAGCACCAGTACGGTGGCGAGGCTTCATCCGGTGATCCGCCTCACCTTTGAAAAGCTTGCCTTTCTTTCTTACGGGATGCCTGCTCGGAAGAATTCAACGATGTCCCAGGTACACATTCTTCTTACAATTAGCCAAATATATACTGTCGGTATCGTCCAAACAGTGCATGCATGCGCGGTATCCCTTGTTTGTCTGTCCTGAAAGGTTACTGAGAGCAGGCCAACCATTGATGGTCACGAACAGCAACGCCTTTAGGTCAAATTCTTCCCCCATGTGCTGATCCCACGCATGTACACCTGTTCCATTCCACAGTTGTAAGAGTTCTTCAACTAATGGCCTTAGGTACACATCAATGTCGTTGCCGGGTTGCTTAGGGCCTTGGATGAGCACTGGCATCATAATGAACTTCCGCTTCATGCACAACCAAGGAGGAAGGTTATACAAACATAGAGTCACAGGCTAGGTGCTATGGTTGCTGCTCTGCTCCCCAAAAGAATTAATGCCATATGCGCTTAGACCAAACCATACACTCCTTGCGTCATCTACAAACTCCTCCCCGTACATTCTTTCGATTTTTCTCCACTGCGACCCGTCAGCGGGTACTCTCAACTTTCCGTCTTTCTTACGGTCTTCTCTGTGCCATCGCATCGCCTTGGCATGCTCTTTGTTTTGGAACAAACGTTTCAACCGTGGTATTATAGGAGCATACCACATCACCTTGGCAGGAATCTTCTTCCTGGGGCGCTCACCCTCGACATCACCAGGGTCATCGCGGCTGATCTTATAGAGCAATGCACCGCATACTGGGCAAGCGTACAAATCCTCATACTCACCGCGGTAGAGGATGCAATCATTAGGGCATGCATGTATCTTTTGCACCTCTAACCCTAGAGGGCAGACAGCCTTCTTTGCTTCGTACGTACTCTTGGGCAATTCGTTGTCCTTTGGAAGCATATCCTTTATCATTACCAGCAACTTTCCAAATCCCTTGTCAGATACACCGTTCTCTGCCTTCCATTGCAGCAATTCCAGTATGGTGCCCAGCCTTTTCTTGTCACCTACACAATTCGGGTACAACAATTTTTTGTGATCCTCTAACATGCGCTGCAACTTCTTCTTCTCCAAATCACTTGCGCAGTTTCTCTTTGCATCGGCAATGGCCCAACCAAGATCATCAACGGGCTCATCTGATGCCTCTTCTTCAGCTTCTTCCCGCATTGCCGACTCAGCTTCTTCCCGCATTACCGGCTCAGCTTCTTCCCCCATTGTTGTATCATCGTATTCAGGGAACCCATGGCCAGGATAGCTGTCGTCGTCCTCTTTTTCTTCATTGTCTTCCATCATAACCCCTCTTTCTCCGTGCTTGGTCCAAACATTATAGTGGGGCACGAAACCGGACTTAAACAGGTGGACGTGAATGGTTCTTGACTTAGAGTAATTTTGACCATTCTTACAGACAGCACATGGACAAGGCATAAAACCATCTGCCCGCTTGTTTGCCTCAGCCGCAAGCAGAAAAGTTTGCACGCCATTAGTGAACTCGGGAGAGCATCGGTCATCGTACATCCATTGTCGGCTCATCTTCAATACACAGCACCAAAAACACCAACTTAATACAAGTTCATACATAAAGTTCATACAACACTTAAATGCAACAAACAAATAACTCTCTAGCTAAAGCATTTAAATGCAACAACAAATGCGATCAAGATCGCAGCTAAGGTAACAATTGATCCAACAACATAATGATACCAAGCCTCACTATCGATGGCATATTTTCTAATCTTTCTAATCTTCAAGCGCATTTTCTCCATCTTGATCTTGTGATCATCGACGACATCGACAACATGCACCTCCAATTCCATCTTCTCCCCCTCAATTCTTTTCAAATTTTCTTTCAAGTACTCGTTTTCTCTTTCAACTAAATTTAACCTCTCGACAATAGGGTCGGTTGGAATTTCCGGTTCACATACCTCCTAGAAAAAATATCTATGTCAACTTGATGGGCATAATTTGTCACGAAATGCAACTAGTTTTAAAAGAGAATATATATACCACATCCGAATCATAAGAAGGACGAGGGCCGACGGGGACGGATATCAAAACCATGGCACTATATGTATAACAAACAACGTATGGGTAAGATAATTATACGAGTAACTATATATCCAAATCACACAAAAATCAATTTTTATATAAAATTTCATGAACAAGAGGCTCACCAGAAGGTGGTGCCGGCGACGGGACGGTGCGGGCGATCGACGGTGGTTACGACGGAGATTTAGAAGGCACTAAGTAAACCACACCTACATATGCAAACTAAGTGTTATTTTTGACCTCAAATTGCATATAAATCGAATACTACCACATATATATATTTCCACCCAAATTACTAAACTCACAAATTAATCAATATATAAAGCATTGCAAGAGCTAATCTAGCAATGAGAGATGAAAGGACAGAGTTGCTAACCTTTGTGATCATTTGAATGGATGGGGGCCTTCAAATCTTGACAAATTTTAGGCAAAATGTGTGATGAGCTCGAGAGGAAGAGGGGAAGAACAGAGAGTAGAGGGGAAAGGGGAAGAACAGAGCGAGCTCGGGTGGAAGAAGGGTTTATGTAGGACGACCTTTAGTACCGGTTCGTGTCAAGAACCGGTACTAAAGGTGTTGGAGGGGGCCCAGACTGACAACATCCTGCCACCACTTTCATTAGTACCGGTTCGTGGCACGAACCGGTGCTAAAGGTTAGCCACGAACCGGTTCTAATGAAAGCGGCCCGGCTAGCCGTTGGAACCGGCACTAATGTATACATTAGTGCCGGCTCAAATACAAACCGGCACTAATGTGCTTCACGTTTGACCCTTTTTCTACTAGTGATATATGATTCCTTACTATGATTAGCTAGCTAGTTCTACGTTTGCCACTAATATATCCATTTGTCATGTTTGAATAATAATTGCCATGTTGTAAATATATGTAGAAACTATGGACACCGCCCGAGACGAAGCAAAAGAAGCGTTGTTGAGGGACATAATCGCAGAAGGAAGTGATGTCGTCTTGTTGTTTCTCAACGACACCGATGGTCTGGAAGGAGAGGGTGAAGAAGCTGGCTCCGGTGACCTAATTCCGGTGCAAGAAGAAGAACGTGATGACGGCTCCGGTGACCGAACCGAGTCCGGCTAGGTATATATATTAGTTAAGCCTGTGCTGACTAGCTAATTGATGCATTCATTATTTTGGTATGTACACATATTAATTAAGTCTTTGTTCTTTTTTCTAGCCCTCCGGATCGAGCACAACTGAGGTAAAGAGACGAGGCCCGAAGAAAAAGTTGAGCTCGGATGAAAGGTTTGAGATCATAGCAATCGCGCCCAACGGCCAACCTATTGAACCCATCCGAACAAAGAAGGCATTTGTTGCTCAGTGCGGGGTTCTGGTTAGGGACAAGATCCCGATCAGCATCCAGCAATGGTTTAAGCCGGCTACAGAAGACCCTGAGGTGTCTTACGTCAATGATATGCAGAAAAATGATCTTTGGACTGAGCTGAAGACAAATTTCACCCTACCGCCAGAGGATGATCCGGAGAAGCCAGTTAAAGAGCAATTAATCAAGTCTTTTGCTCTTAAGAGGATGGCAGACCTATTCAGGAGGTGGAAGAAAGACCTGAATAGGTTTGTCGAGAAAAAAAGACACCAAAATTCAAGGGCATATATGAGAAGATCAGAGATGACTGGCCTGCATTTCTGGCCCACAAGAAATCGGAAAAGAGTAAGAAGATGTCGGCGACAAACAAGAAAAATGCTGCGAAGAAGAAACTTCACCATCGCACGGGGTCAGGTGGCTACCTCGTAACCCGGCCTAAGTGGGCCAAGGCTGAGAATGATCTGGTTGAAAAAGGGATCGAACCAGAGACAATGAGCTGGCCAGACCGTTGCCGGACTTGGTTCTTCGGGGCTGGCGGAACCTTGGACCCTGTAACAGGGAAGTGCATTTGGACGGACGAGCAACTTGACATACCCTTGAAGAAGCTTCGGTACTATATCAATGCAGCGCAGCAAGGGACGTTCCTCCAGACAGAGAGAAGACGAGCTCACAAAGGCCCTCGGGAATCCTGAGCACCCTGGACGGACACGAGGCACGCCAGGCTCCATTCCGTGGAAGGCTGGGTTTCCGGACGCAGGCGGTTAGAAAAGGAAGGAGAGGAGGAAGAAAGTGCAGCAGTACGAACTGCAGGCGCTTAAAGCAAGGGTACTCGAGATAGAGGAACGAGAAGCAAATCGCAGCAAACGAACTGCCGAAGCTTCCCCTGAAGCTACCCCGCCATCTCAGCGGAGAAGCAGCGTGGCTTCCACCGAGCTGCTTCAGCCAGAGCTTGTCTTGACGGCTCCTGCCAGCTATCCCGTGGATGCTATCACGGAGGCTCAAAATTGCCACCTTATGATGCAATGGATGAATATGAAGGTCAAGGCGGCTGTTGGCTCTATTTTTCCTAATGAACCCGGCGCAACTTTTCACTGCCGGCCGATTCCAGAAGGATATGCTAAGGTGATGGTGGATGAAATAACGGAGGGATTTGAGGACCTCCCGCTTGACCACCCTACCAGAGAAGGGGAGGCTCGGCTGGGTTCTGCTCTGAAGACTCCATGCCTATGGCGGAAGGAGCTCATCAACCTTCCGAACTGGACGCCTCCGCCTCCTCCTCCTCCTCCGGCGAGTCAGGGAACTCCGCCTCCTCCACCGCCTCCTCCTCCGGCGAGTGACGATCAGGGCCCTCGGCCGGCTCCTTCTCCGGCGCGTGGCGGCACTCCGCCTCCTTCTCCGCCTGCGCCGGCGCGCCCGAGCAGCCAGCCTACTCCTTCTCTGCCTCGTCAGCAAGGGCGGAAGAGACCCGTCGCCGCTCCGACAGCTGCTCCTACGTGTCGTAGTCCTTCTCCTCCGCCTCGTAAGCAAGTAAAGAAGACTGCCGCTCCGTCTACTCTGCCGGCGTCTAGCAGTACAGCCAGAGGCGGGATGACATACAGATTCGGTCCTTCTCTGAAGACTCCAGAGAAGTTACCATACGAGATGAGCCCGGAGAAGAACGCGAAGATCGCGCAAATCGAAGCGAATGAATGGTTTCAAGGGTTGAAAGCAAAGAGACATCCACCTCCGGAGAAAAAGGTAGATCCGGTGAAAGCGAAGCGCACTCTGGCTGCCTTGGCAAAACCACCCAAGTCTCCGCCGAAAGGCAACTATGAGCGCATTATTGCAAAGACATGGGCCGAAGCGGAGCGGTCGGGAAATACAATCAGTGATCAATGTTGGAAATATGCCCTAGAGGCAATAATAAATTGGTTATTATTATATTTCCTTGTTCATGATAATCGTTTATTATCCATGCTGTAATTGTATTGATAGGAAACTCAGATACATGTGTGGATACATAGACAACACCATGTCCCTAGTAAGCCTCTAGTTGACTAGCTCGTTGATCAATAGATGGTTACGGTTTCCTGACCATGGACATTGGATGTCGTTGATAACGGGATCACATCATTAGGAGAATGATGTGATGGACAAGACCCAATCCTAATCCTATCACAAAGATCGTGTAGTTCGTATGCTAAAGCTTTTCTAATGTCAAGTATCATTTCCCTAGACCATGAGATTGTGCAACTCCCGGATACCGTAGGAATGCTTTGGGTGTACCAAACGTCACAACGTAACTAGGTGGCTATAAAGGTACACTACGGGTATCTCTGAAACTGTCTGTTGGGTTGGCACGAATCGAGACTGGGATTTGTCACTCCGTATAACGGAGAGGTATCTCTGGGCCCACTCGGTAGAACATCATCATATGCGCAATGTGACCAAGGAGTTGATCACGGGATGATGTGTTACAGAACGAGTAAAGAGACTTGCCGGTAACGAGATTGAACAAGGTATCGAGATACCGATGATCGAATCTCGGGCAAGTGCAATACCGCTAGACAAAGGGAATTGAATACGGGATTGATTGAATCCTCGACATCGTGGTTCATCCGATGAGATCATCGTGGAACATGTGAGAGCCAACATGGGTATCCAGATCCCGCTGTTGGTTATTGGCCGGAGAGTTGTCTCGGTCATGTCTGCATGGTTCCCGAACCCGTAGGGTCTACACACTTAAGGTTTGGTGACGCTAGAGTTGTTATGGGAAATAGTATGTGGTTACCGAAGGTTGTTCGGAGTCCCGGATGAGATCCTGGACATGAGGAGGAGCTCCGGAATGGTCCGGAGGTGAAGATCGGTATATTGGATGAAGGGTATTGGAGTCCGGAATTGTTCTGGGGGTACCAGGTGATGACCAGCGTGTCCGAAAGGGGTTTCGAAGGCCCCGGCAAGCGTTGGGGGGCCTTATGGGCCAAGGGGAGAGGGCACATCAGCCCACTAAGGGGCTGAGCGCCCCTCCAAACCCCATCTCACGTAACCAGAGAGGTGGGGGCGCCACCCCTAGGGCAGCCGCCCCTCCCGGCTTGGGGGGCAAGTTTCCTAGGGGGAGGAGGCGCCCAA
This sequence comes from Aegilops umbellulata, assembly GCA_032464435.1. NCBI lineage: Eukaryota > Viridiplantae > Streptophyta > Magnoliopsida > Poales > Poaceae > Aegilops > Aegilops umbellulata. The sequence goes on from CP136060.1 coordinate 440,231,193, forward strand.
ACCCATCTAGGGTTTCCCCTGTGGCCGCCGCCCCTCCCCTAGGGAACCCTAGGGCGCCTCCCCTCCTCCCTTACCCCTATATATAGTGAGGAAGAGAGAGGGCAGCCGCACCCTTCCCCTGGCGCAGCCCTCTCCCTCCTCCAACACCTCGTCTTCCTCCGTAGTGCTTGGCGAAGCCCTGCCGGAGAACCACGAGCTCCATCACCACCATGCCGTCGTGCTGTCAGAGTTTTCCCTCAACTTCTCCTCTCCCCTTGCTGGATCAAGAAGGAGGAGACGTCCCCGGGCTGTACGTGTGTTGAACGCGGAGGTGCCGTCCGTTCGGCACTAGGATCATCGGTGATTTGGATCACGACGAGTACGACTCCATCAACCCCGTTCACTTGAACACTTCTGCTTAGCGATCTACAAGGGTATGTATATGCACTCTCCTTCCCTCGTTGCTAGATTACTTCATAGATTGATCTTGGTGTTGCGTAGAAAATTTTAAATTTATGCTACGATCCCCAACAGTGGCATCATGAGCTAGGTCTATGCGTAGTTTCTATGCACGAGTAGAACACAAAGTAGTTGTGGGCGTCGATTTTGTCAATTTACTTGCCGTTACTAGTCTTATCTTGATTCGGCGGCATCGTGGGATGAAGCGGCCCGGATCGACCTTACACGTACACTTACGTGAGACAGGTTCCACCGACTGACATGCACTAGTTGCATAAGGTGGCTAGCGGGTGTCTGTCTCTCCCACTTTAGTCGGATCAAATTCGATGAAAAGGGTCCTTATGAAGGGTAAATAGAAATTGGCATATCATGTTGTGGTTTTGCGTAGGTAAGAAACATTTTTGCTAGAAACCCATAGCAGCCACGTAAAAACATGCAACAACAATTAGAGGACGTCTAACTTGTTTTTGCAGGGTATGCTATGTGATGTGATGTGGCCAAAAAGAATGTGATGAATGATATGTGATGTATGAGATTGATCATGTTCTTGTAATAGGAATCACGACTTGCATGTCGATGAGTATGACAACCGGCAGGAGCCATAGGAGTTGTCTTAATTTATTAATGACCTGCGTGTCAACATAAACGTCATGTAATTACTTTACTTTATTGCTAACCGTTTGCTGTAGTAGTAGAAGTAATAGTTGGCGAGACAACTTCATGAAGACACGATGATGGAGATCATGGTGTCATGCCGGTGACGATGATGATCATGGAGCCCCGAAGATGGAGATCAAAAGGAGCAAAGTGATGATGGCCATATCATGTCACTATTTGATTGCATGTGATGCTTATCATGTTTTTACATCTTATTTGCTTAGAACGACAGTAGCTTAAATAAGATGATCCCTCACTAAAATTTCAAGAAAAGTGTTCTCCCTAACTGTGCACCGTTGCGAAGGTTCGTCGTTTCGAAGCACCACGTGATGATCGGGTGTGATAGATTCTTACGTTCGAATACAACGGGTGTTGACGAGCCTAGCATGTACAGACATGGCCTCGGCACACATGCGAAACACTTAGGTTAACTTGACGAGCCTAGCGTGTACAGACATGGCCTCGGAACACGGAGGACCGAAAGGTCGAACATGAGTCGTATAGAAGATGCGATCAACATGAGATGTTCACCGATGATGACTAGTCCGTCTCACGTGATGATCGGACACGGCCTAGTTGATTCGGATCATGTATCACTTAGATGACTAGAGGGATGTCTATCTGAGTGGGAGTTCATGAAATAATCAGATGAACTCAATTATCATGAACATAGTCAAAAGGACTTTGCAAATTATGTCGTAGCTTACGCTTTAGTTCCACTGTTTTAGATACGTTCCTAGAGAAAATTTAGTTGAAAGTTGATAGTAGAAATTATGCGGACTGGGTCCGTAAACTGAGGATTGTCCTCATTGCTGCACAGAAGGTTTATGTCCTTAATGCACCGCTCAGTGAGTTGAACCTCAAGCGTCAGTTGTAGATGTTGCGAACATCTGACATACACGTTTTGATGACTACATGAAAGTTCAGTGCGTAATGCTAAAAGGTTTAGAATTGAGGCACCAAAGACGTTTTTGAAACATCGCAGAACATATGAGATGTTCCAAGGACTGAAATTGTGATTTCAGGCTAGTGCCCACGTGAGGTATGAGACCTCTGACAAGTTTCCTAAGCCTGTAAACTAAGGAGAAAAGCTCAATCGTTGAGCATGTTCTCAGATTGTATGAGTACTACAATCGCTTGAATCGAGTGGGAGTTAATCTTCCAGATAAGATAGTGATGGTTCTCCAAAGTCACTATCACCAAGCTACTAGAGCTTCGTGATGAACTATAACATATCAGGGATAGATATGATCCTTGAGCTATTCGCGACACCGCAAAAGTAGAAATCAAATAGGAGCATCAATTGTTGATGGTTAGTAAAACCACTAGTTTCAAGAAGGGCAAGGGCAAGTTGAGCCCAAGCCCGAGACTAAGTGCTTCTGTAATAAGGGGAGCAGTCACTGAAGCAGAACCACCCTAGATACTTGGTAGATGAGAAGGCTGGCAAGGTTGACAGAAGTATGTATTGGACATACATTATATTAAATGTGTACTTTACTAGTACTCCTAGTAGCGGTAGGGTATTAGATACCAGTTCGGTTGCTAAGTGTTAGTAACTCGAAATAAAAGGCTACAGAACAAACGGAGTCTAGCCAAAGGTGAGACGACGATATGTGTTGGAAGTATTTCCAAGGTTGATGTGATCAAACATCGAACGCTCCGTCTACCATCGGGATTGGTATTAAACCTAGATAATGAATGGTTTATGGAATCCCGATCGTAGTGATACACATGTTCATGCCAAAAGATATAAGATAGTAATGATATTACCACATACTTGTGGCATTGCAATTTGAGTCATATTGGTATAAAACGCATGAAGAAGCTCCATGTTGATGGATCTTTGGACTCACTTGATTTTGAATCACTTGAGACATGTGAACCATGCCTATTCGTATATATGCATGAAAGAAACTCCATACAGATGGATAGTTTGGGCTCACTTGTTTTTGAATCACTTGAGACATGCAAATCATACCGCATGGGCAAGATGACTGAAAGGCCTCATTTTTCAGTAAGATGGAACAAGAAAGCAACTTGTTGGAAGTAATACATCTTGATGTGTACAGTCCAATAAGTGCTGAGGCATGTAGTGGATATCGTTGTGTTCTTACTTCACAGATGATTTGAGTAGATGCTGAGTATATTTACTTGATGAATCACGAGTCTGAATTATTGAAAGGTTCAAGTAATTTCAGGGTGAAGTTGAAAGATCGTCGTGACAAGAGGATAAAATATCTATGATATGATCATAGAGATGAATATCTGAATTACGAGTTTGGCACATAATTAAGACATTGTGGAAATGGTTTCACAACTGATACAGCCTGGAACACCATAGTGTGATGGTGTGTCCGAACATCATAACTGCACCCTATTGGATATGATGCATACCATGATGTCTCTTATCGAATTACCACTATAGTTTATGGGTTAGGCATTAGAGACAACCGCATTCACTTTAAATAGGGAACCACGCAATTCCGTTTGAGTCGACACCGTATGAATTTGTTGGAAATATGCCCTAGAGGCAATAATAAAAGCATTATTATTATATTTCCTTATTCATGATAATTGTCTTTATTCGTGCTATAATTGTGTTAACCGGAAATCGTAATACATGTGTGAATAACAGACAACAAACATGTCCCTAGTGAGCCTCTAGTTGACTAGCTCGTTGATCGACAGATAGTCATGGTTTCCTGACTATGGACATTGGATGTCATCGATAACGGGATCACATCATTAGGAGAATGATGTGATGGACAAGACCCAATCCTAAACATAGCATAAGATCGCATAGTTCGTTTGCTAGAGTTTTCCAATGTCAAGTATCTTTTCCTTAGACCATGAGATCGTGTAACTCCCGTATACCGTAGGAGTGCTTTGGGTGTGCCAAACATCACAACGTAACTGGGTGACTATAAAGGTATGCTACGGGTATCTCTGAAAGTGTCTGTTGGGTTGACATGGATCGAGACTGGGATTTGTCACTCCGCTTGACGGAGAGGTATCACCGGGCCCTCTCGGTAATGTATCATCACAATGAGCTCAAGGTGATCAAAGTGTTTGATCACGGGATCATGCATTACGGTACGAGAAAAGTGACTTGCCGGTAACGAGATTGAACGAGGTATTGGTATACCGACGATCGAATCTCGGGCAAGTAAAATACCGATTGACAAAGGGAATCGTATACGGGATTAATTGAATCCTTGACATCGTGGTTCATCCGATGAGATCATCGTGGAGCATGTGGGAGCCAACATGGGTATCCAGATCCCGCTGTTGGTTATTGCCCGAGAGCCGTCTCGGTCATGTCTGCATGTCTCCCGAACCCGTAGGGTCTACACACTTAAGGTTCGGTGACGCTAGGGTTGTGAAGATATGTATGTGCAGTAACCCGAATGTTGTTCGGAGTCCCGGATGAGATCCCGGACGTCACGAGGAGTTCCGGAATGGTCCGGAGGTAAAGAATTATATATAGGAAGTGCTATTTTGGCCATCGGGACAAGTTTCGGTGTTATCGGTATTGTACCGGGACCACCGGAGGGGTCCCGGGGGTCCACCTGCCCCGGGGGGCCACATGGGCTGTAGGGGGTGCGCCTTGGCCTATATGGGCCAAGGGCACCAGCCCCAAGAGGCCCATGCGCCAAGAGAGAAAAAAAAGGGGAGAGTCCTACAAGGGGAAGGCACCTCCGAGGTGCCTTGGGGAGGATGGACTCCTCCCCACCTTGGCCGCAGCCTTCCTTGGAGGAAGGGGCAAGGGCTGCGCCTCCCCCTCTCCCTTGGCCCTATATATAGTGGGGAAAAGGAGGAGCAAACCAACCCTAATGCCCTGGCTCCTCCCTCCTCCCTGCAACACCTCCTCCTCCTCCCGTAGTTGCTTAGCGAAGCCCTGCCGGAGTTCTGCTGCATCCACCACCACACCGTCGTGCTGGATCTTCCTCAACCTCTCCTTCCCCCTTGCTGGATCAAGAAGGAGGAGACGTCTCCCGTCCCGTACGTGTGTTGAACGCGGAGGTGCCGTCCGTTCGGTACTAGATCATCGGTGAATTGGATCACGGCAAGTACGACTACCTCATCCACGTTCACTCGAACGCTTCCGTTGCGATCTACAAAGTGGTATGTAGATGCTATCTAATCTGAATACTCGTTGCTAGATGAACTCATAGATGGATCTTGGTGAAACCGTAGGAAAAATTTTAATTTTCTGCAACGTTCCCCAACAGTGGCATCATGAGCTAGGTCTATGCGTAGTTCTTCTTGCGCGAGTAGAACACAATTTGTTGTGGGCGTAGATGTTGTCAACTCTTCTTGCCGTTACTAGTCTTATCTTGCTTTAGCGGTATTGTGGGATGAAGCGGCCCGGACCAACCTTACACGTACGCTTACGTGAGACCGGTTCCACCGACTAACATGCACTAGTTGCATAAGGTGGCTGGCGGGTGTCTGTCTCTCCTACTTTAGTTGGAGCGGATTCGATGAAAAGGGTCCTTATGAAGGGTAAATAGAAGTTGACAAATCACGTTGTGGTGGTTTCACGTAGGTAAGAAAACGTTCTTGCTAGAACCCTAATTCAGCCACGTAAAACTTGCAACAACAACTAGAGGACGTCTAACTTGTTTTTGCAGCAAGTGCTTTGTGATATGATATGGCCAAAGTTGTGATGAATGATGAATGATCTATATGTGATGTATGAGATGTTCATGCTATTGTAATAGGAATCACGACTTGCATGTCGATGAGTATGACAACCGGCAGGAGCCATAGGAGTTGTCTTTATTTTTGTATGACCTGCGTGTCATTGAGAATCGCCATGTAAATTACTTTACTTTATTGCTAAACGCGTTAGCCATAGTAGTAGAAGTAATAGTTGGCGAGCAACTTCATGGAGACACGATGATGAAGATCATGATGATGAAGATCATGGTGTCAAGCCGGTGACAAGATGATCATGGAGCCCCAAGATGAAGATCAAAGGAGCTATGTGATATTGGCCATATCATGTCACGTTTATTATTTGATTGCATGTGATGTTTATCATGTTTTGCATCTTGTTTACTTAGAACGACAGTAGTAAATAAGATGATCCCTCATAATAATTTCAAGAAAGTGTTCACCCTAACTGTGCACCGTTGCTAAGGTTCGTCGTTCCGAAGCACCACGTGATGATCGGGTGTGATAGGTCCTTACGTTCGCATACAACGGGTGTAAGACAGATTTACACACGCAAAACACTTAGGTTGACTTGACGAGCCTAGCATGTACAGACATGGCCTCGGAACACAGAAGACCGAAAGGTCGAGCATGAGTCGTATAGAAGATACGATCAACATGAAGATGTTCACCGATGTTGGCTAGTCCGTCTCACGTGATGATCGGACACGGCCTAGTTGACTCGGACCATGTAATACTTAGATGACTAGAAGAGGGATGTCTATCTAAGTGGGAGTTCATTAAATAATTTGATTAAATGAACTTTATTATCATGAACTTAGTCTAAAATTTTTACAATATGTCTTGTAGATCAAATGGCCAACGTAGTCCTCAATTTCAACGCGTTCCTAGAGAAAACCAAGCTGAAAGACGATGGTAGCAACTATACGGACTGGGTCCAAAACCTGAGGATTATCCTCATAGCTGCCAAGAAAGATTATGTCCTACGAGCACCGCTGGGTGACGCACCTATTCTCCCTGCAGAACAAGACGTTATGAACGCTTGGCAGTCACGCTGCGATGATTACTCCCTCGTTCAGTGCGGCATGCTTTACAGCTTAGAGCCGGGGCTCCAAAAGCGTTTTGAGAGACATGGAGCATATGAGATGTTCGAAGAGCTGAAAATGGTTTTCCAAGCTCATGCCCAGGTCGAGAGATATGAAGTCTCCGACAAATTCTTTAGCTATAAGATGGAGGAAAATAGTTCTGTCAGTGAACACATACTCAAAATGTCTGGGTTGCACAACCGCATGACTCAACTGGAAGTTAATCTCCCGGAAGAAGCGGTCATTGACAGAATCCTCCAGTCGCTTCCACCTAGCTACAAGAGCTTTGTGATGAACTACAATATGCAGGGGATGGTAAAGACCATTCCTGAAGTATATGCTATGCTGAAATCAGCAGAGGTAGAAATCAAGAAGGAGCATCAAGTGTTGATGGTGAATAAAACCACTAAGTTCAAGAAGGGCAAGGGTAAAAAGAACTTCAAGAAGGACGGCAAGGAAGTTGCCGCGCCCGGTAAGCAAGTTGCCGGGAAGAAGCCAAAGAATGGACCCAAGCCCAAAACTGAGTGCTTTTATTGCAAGGGAAGTGGTCACTGGAAGCGGAACTGCACCAAATACTTAGCGGACAAGAAGGCCGGCAAAACCAAAGGTATATGTGATATACATGTAATTAATGTGTACCTTACCAGTACTCGTAGTAGCTCTTGGGTATTTGATACCGGTGCAGTTGCTCACATTTGTAACTCAAAGCAGGAGCTGCGGAATAAACGGAGACTGGCGAAGGACGAGGTGACGATGCGCGTCGGGAATGGTTCCAAGGTCGATGTGATCGCCGTCGGCATGTTGCCTCTACATTTACCTACGGGATTAGTTTTAAACCTCAATAATTGTTATTTAGTGCCAAGTTTGAACATGAACATTGTATCTGGATCTCGCTTAATTCGAGATGGCTACTCATTTAAATCCGAGAATAATGGTTGTTCTATTTATATGAGAGATATGTTTTATGGTCATGCTCCGATGGTTGATGGTTTATTCTTAATGAATCTCGTACGTGATGATACACATATTCATAGTGTGAATACCAAAAGAGTGAAAGTTGATAACAATAGTCTCACATATTTGTGGCACTGCCGCCTTGGTCACATAGGTGTCAAACGCATGAAGAAGCTCCATGCAGATGGACTTTTAGAGTCTCTTGATTATGAATCATTTGACACGTGCGAACCATGCCTCATGGGTAAAATGACCAAGACTCCGTTCTCAGGAACAATGGAGCGAGCAACCAACTTATTGGAAATCATACATACCGATGTGTGCGGTCCAATGAGTGTTGAGGCTCGCGGTGGCTATCGTGATGTTCTCACCCTCACTGATGACTTGAGTAGATATGGGTATATCTACTTAATGAAACACAAGTCTGAAACCTTTGAAAAGTTCAAGGAATTTCAGAGTGAGGTTGAAAATCAACGTGATAAAAAGATCAAGTTTCTACGATCAGATCGTGGAGGAGAATACTTGAGTCATGAATTTGGCACACACTTAAGAAAATGTGGAATAGTTTCACAACTCACGCCGTCTGGAACACCTCAGCGTAATAGTGTGTCAGAACGTCGTAATCGCACTCTATTAGATATGGTGCGATCTATGATGTCTCTTACCGACTTACCGCTATCTTTTTGGGGCTATGCTTTAGAGACTGCCGCATTCACTTTAAATAGGGCTCCGTCAAAATCCGTTGAGACGACACCGTATGAATTATGGTTTGGGAAGAAACCTAAGCTGTCGTTTCTAAAAGTTTGGGGATGCGATGCTTATGTCAAGAAACTTCAACCTGAAAAGCTCGAACCCAAGTCGGAAAAATGCGTCTTCATAGGATACCCTAAAGAAACAGTTGGGTATACCTTCTACCTCAGATCCGAAGGCAAGATCTTTGTTGCCAAGAATGGATCCTTTCTGGAGAAAGAGTTTCTCTCGAAAGAAGTAAGTGGGAGGAAAGTAGAACTTGATGAAGTGTTACCTCTTGAACCGGAAAATGGCGAAACTCAAGAAAACGTTTCTGAAGAGCCTGCACCGACTAGAGAGGAAATTAATGATGATGATCAAGATGCTTCTGATCAAGCTCCTACTGAAATTCGAAGGTCCACAAGGACACGTTCCGCACCAGAGTGGTACGGCAACCCTGTCTTGGAAATCATGTTGTTAGACAACGGTGAACCTTCGAACTATGAGGAAGCAATGGCGGGCCCGGATTCCGACAAATGGCTGGAAGCCATGAAATCCGAGATTGGATCCATGTATGAAAACAAAGTATGGACTTTGACTGACTTGCCCGTTGAACGGCGAGCCATAGAAAATAAATGGATCTTTAAGAAGAAGACAGACGCGGATGGTAATGTGACCATCTATAAAGCTCGGCTTGTCGCTAAGGGTTATCGACAAGTTCAAGGGGTTGACTACGATGAGACTTTCTCACCGGTAGCGAAGCTGAAGTCCGTCCGAATCATGTTAGCAATTGCCGCATACTATGATTATGAGATATGGCAAATGGACGGCAAAACGGCATTCCTTAATGGTTTCCTTAAGGAAGAATTGTATATGATGCAGCCGTAAGGTTTTGTCGATCCTAAGAATGCTGACAAGGTGTGCAAGCTCCAACGCTCGATTTATGGGCTGGTGCAAGCATCTCGGAGTTGGAACATTCGCTTTGATGAGATGATCAAAGCGTTTGGGTTTACACAGACTTGTGGAGAAGCCTGTGTTTACAAGAAAGTGAGTGGGAGCTCTGTAGCATTTCTCATACTATATGTAGACGACATACTTTTGATGGGAAATGATATAGAACTCTTGGACATCATCAAGGCCTACTTGAATAAAAGTTTTTCAATGAAGGACCTTGGAGAAGCTGCTTATATATTAGGCATCAAGATCTATAGAGATAGATCGAGACGCCTCATAGGTCTTTCACAAAGCACATACCTTGATAAGATATTGAAGAAGTTCAATATGGATCAATCTAAGAAAGGGTTCTTACCTGTGTTACAAGGTGTGAAATGGAGCTCAGCTCAATGTCCGACCACGGCAGAAGATATAGAAGAGATGAGCGTCATCCCCTATGCCTCAGCCATAGGTTCTATTATGTATGCCATGCTGTGTACCAGACCCGATGTAAACCTTGCCGTAAGTTTGGTAGGAAGGTACCAAAGTAATCCCGGCAAGGAACACTGGACAGCTGTCAAGAATATCCTGAAGTACCTGAAAAGGACTAAGGAAATGTTTCTCGTTTATGGAGGTGACGAAGAGCTCGTCGTAAAGGGTTACGTCGACGCTAGCTTCGACACAGATCTGGATGACTCTAAGTCACAAACCGGATACGTGTATATTTTGAATGGTGGGGCAGTAAGCTGGTGCAGTTGCAAGCAAAGCGTCGTGGCGGGATCTACATGTGAAGCGGAGTACATGGCAGCCTCGGAGGCAGCACATGAAGCAATTTGGGTGAAGGAGTTCATCACCGACCTCGGAGTCATACCCAATGCGTCGGGGCCAATCAAGCTCTTCTGTGACAACACTGGAGCTATTGCACTTGCAAAGGAGCCCAGGTTTCACAAGAAGACTAGGCACATCAAGCGTCGCTTCAACTCCATTCGTGAAAATGTTCAAGATGGAGACATAGAAATTTGTAAAGTGCACACGGATCTGAATGTCGCAGATCCGTTGACTAAACCTCTCCCTAAGGCAAAACATGATCAGCACCGGAACTCTATGGGTGTTCGATTCATCACAATGTAACTAGATTATTGACTCTAGTGCAAGTGGGAGACTGTTGGAAATATGCCCTAGAGGCAATAATAAAAGCATTATTATTATATTTCCTTATTCATGATAATTGTCTTTATTCGTGCTATAATTGTGTTAACCGGAAATCGTAATACATGTGTGAATAACAGACAACAAACATGTCCCTAGTGAGCCTCTAGTTGACTAGCTCGTTGATCGACAGATAGTCATGGTTTCGTGACTATGGACATTGGATGTCATCGATAACGGGATCACATCATTAGGAGAATGATGTGATGGACAAGACCCAATCCTAAACATAGCATAAGATCGCATAGTTCGTTTGCTAGAGTTTTCCAATGTCAAGTATCTTTTCCTTAGACCATGAGATCGTGTAACTCCCGGATACCGTAGGAGTGCTTTGGGTGTGCCAAACGTCACAACGTAACTGGGTGACTATAAAGGTATGCTACGGGTATCTCTGAAAGTGTCTGTTGGGTTGACATGGATCGAGACTGGGATTTGTCACTCCGCTTGACGGAGAGGTATCACCGGGCCCTCTCGGTAATGTATCATCACAATGAGCTCAAGGTGATCAAAGTGTTTGATCACGGGATCATGCATTACGGTACGAGAAAAGTGACTTGCCGGTAACGAGATTGAACGAGGTATTGGTATACCGACGATCGAATCTCGGGCAAGTAAAATACCGATTGACAAAGGGAATCGTATACGGGATTAATTGAATCCTTGACATCGTGGTTAATCCGATGAGATCATCGTGGAGCATGTGGGAGCCAACATGGGTATCCATATCCCGCTGTTGGTTATTGCCCGAGAGCCGTCTCGGTCATGTCTGCATGTCTCCCGAACCCGTAGGGTCTACACACTTAAGGTTCGGTGACGCTAGGGTTGTGAAGATATGTATGTGCAGTAACCCGAATGTTGTTCGGAGTCCCGGATGAGATCCCGGACATCACGAGGAGTTCCGGAATGGTCCGGAGGTAAAGAATTATATATATGAAGTGCTATTTTGGCCATCGGGACAAGTTTCGGTGTTATCGGTATTGTACCGGGACCACCGGAGGGGTCCCGGGGGTCCACCGGGGGGGTCCACCTGCCCCGGGGGGCCACATGGGCTGTAGGGGGTGCGCCTTGGCCTATATGGGCCAAGGGCACCAGCCCCAAGAGGCCCATGCGCCAAGAGAGAAAAAAAGGGGAGAGTCCTACAAGGGGAAGGCACCTCCGAGGTGCCTTGGGGAGGATGGACTCCTCCCCACCCTTGGCCGCACCCTTCCTTGGAGGAAGGGGCAAGGGCTGCGCCTCCCCCTCTCCCTTGGCCCTATATATAGTGGGGAAAAGGAGGAGCAAACCAACCCTAATGCCCTGGCTCCTCCCTCCTCCCTGCAACACCTCCTCCTCCTCCCGTAGTTGCTTAGCGAAGCCCTGCCGGAGTTCTGCTGCATCCACCACCACACCGTCGTGCTGGATCTTCCTCAACCTCTCCTTCCCCCTTGCTGGATCAAGAAGGAGGAGACATCTCCCGTCCCGTACGTGTGTTGAACGCGGAGGTGCCGTCCGTTCGGTACTAGATCATCGGTGAATTGGATCACGGCAAGTACGACTACCTCATCCACGTTCACTCGAACGCTTCCGTTGCGATCTACAAAGTGGTATGTAGATGCTATCTAATCTGAATACTCGTTGCTAGATGAACTCATAGATGGATCTTGGTGAAACCGTAGGAAATTTTTTAATTTTCTGCAACGTTCCCCAACAGAATTATGGTTCAGAGAAACCTAAGCTGTCGTTTCTTAAAAAGTTTGGGGCTGCGACGCTTATGTGAAAAAGTTTCAGGCTGATAAGCTCGAACCCAAAGCGGATAAATGCATCTTCATAGGACACCCAAAATAGTTGGGTATACCTCCTGTCTCAGATCCGAAAGCAATAGGGATTGTTTCTCGAATCGGGTCCTTTCTCGAGGAAAAGTTTCTCTCGAAAGAATTGAGTGGGAGGATGGTGGAGACTTGATGAGGTTGTTGAACCGTCACTTCAACTAGTGTATAGCAGGGCACAAGGAGTTGTTCCTGTGGCACCTACACCAATTGAAGTGGAAGCTTATGATAGTGATCATGAAACTTCGGATCAAGTCACTACCAAAACCTCGTAGGACGACCAGGATGCGTACTACTTCAGAGTGGTACATAATCCTGTCTTGGAAGTCATGTTGCTAGACAACAATGAACCTACGAGCTATGGAGAAGCGATGGTGGGCCCGAATTCCAAGAATGGCTCGAGGCCATAAAATCCGAGAGAGGATCCATATATGAAAACAAAGTGTAGACTTTGGAAGAACTACTTGATGGTCGTAAGGCTGTTAGGTACATATGGATTTTAAAAGGAAGACAGACAATGATGGTAAGTATCACCATTAGGAAAGATCAATTTGTTGTTAAAGATGTTTTCCAACAAGTTCAAGGAGTTGACTACGATGAGACTTTCTCACTCGTAGCGATGCTAAGAGTCTGTTGGAATTATATTAGCAGGTACTGCATTATTTATGAAATCTTGCAGATAGGATGTCAAAATATTGTTTCCTTGATGATTTTCTTGAGGAAAGGTTGTATGTGATACAACCAGAAGATTTTGTCAATCCTGAAAGATGCTAACAAGTATGCAAAGCTCCCGCAATCCTTCTAAGGACTGGAGTAAGCATCTCAGAGTTGGAATGTATGCTTTGATGAGATGATCAAAAATTTTGGGTTTATACAAGGTTTATGAGAAACTTGTATTTCCAAAGAAGTGAGTGGGAGCACTATATAATTTTTGATGAGTATATGTTGTGAACATATTGTTGATCAGAAATGATGTAGAATTTCTAGAAAGCATATAGGGTTATTTGAAAGGTGTTTTTCATTGGGAAACCTAGATCGAGCTACTTAAACATTGAGCATCAAGATCTATAAGGATAGATCAAAAACCGCTTAATGGTACTTTGAAATGAGCACATACCTTGACATGATCTTGAAGGTGTTCAAGACGGATCAGTCAAAGAAGGAGTTCTTGCCTGAGTTGTAAGGTATGAAGTTAAGACTTAAAGCTCGACCACGGTAGAAGAAAGAGGAAGGACGAAGGTCGTCCCCTATGCTTTTGTCATAGGCTCTATACGGTATGCCATCCTGAGTACCGCACCTGATGTGTGCCTTGCCACATGTCTGGCAAGAGGGTACAAAGATGATCTAGGAGTAGATCACCAGATATCGGTCAAAATTATCCTTAGAGGAATAAGGATATGTTTCTTGGTTATGGAGGTGATAAAGAGTTCGACGTAAAGAGTTACATCGATGCAAGCTTAACACCTATCCGGATAGCTCTGAGTAGAGATACCGGATTCGTATAGTAGAACAATTATTTGAAATGGCTCCAAATATAGCATAGTAGCTGCATCCACAAGATGACATACATACGGATCTGAATGTTGCAGACCCGTAGACTACAACCTCTCTCACAAGCATAACATGATCAAACCTAGAACTCATTGAGTGTTAATCACATAGTGATGTGAACTAGATTATTGACTCTAGTAAACTCTTTGGATGTTGGTCACATGGCGATGTGACCTGTGAGTGTTAATCACATGGCGATGTGAACTAGATTATTGACTCTAGTGCAAGTGGGAGACTGTTGGAAATATGCCCTAGAGGCAATAATAAATTGGTTATTATTATATTTCCTTGTTCATGATAATCGTTTATTATCCATGCTATAATTGTATTGATAGGAAACTCAGATACATGTGTGCATACATAGACAACACCATGTCCCTAGTAAGCCTCTAGTTGACTAGCTCGTTGATCAATAGATGGTTACGGTTTCCTGACCATGGACATTGGATGTCGTTGATAACGGGATCACATCATTAGGAGAATGATGTGATGGACAAGACCCAATCCTAAGCCTAGCACAAAGATCGTGTAGTTTGTATGCTAAAGCTTTTCTAATGTCAAGTATCATTTCCCTAGACCATGAGATTGTGCAACTCTCGGATACCGTAGGAATGCTTTGGGTGTACCAAACGTCACAACGTAACTGGGTGGCTATAAAGGTACACTACGGGTATCTCCGAAACTGTCTGTTGGGTTGGCACGAATCGAGACTGGGATTTGTCACTCCGTGTAACGGAGAGGTATCTCCGGGCCCACTCGGTAGGACATCATCATATGGGCAATGTGACCAAGGAGTTGATCATGGGATGATGTGTTACGGAACGTGTAAAGAGACTTGTCGGTAACGAGATTGAACAAGGTATTGAGATACCGATGATTGAATCTCGGGCAAGTGCAATACCGCTAGACAAAGGGAATTGAATACGGGATTGATTGAATCCTCGACATCGTGGTTCATCCGATGAGATCATCGTGGAACATGTGGGAGCCAACATGGGTATCCAGATCCCGCTGTTGGTTATTGGCCGGAGAGTTGTCTCGGTCATGTCTGCATGGTTCCCGAACCCGTAGGGTCTACACACTTAAGGGTCGGTGACGCTAGAGTTGTTATGGGAAATAGTATGTGGTCACCAAAGGTTGTTCGGAGTCCCGGATGAGATCCCGGACATGAGGAGGAGCTCCGGAATGGTCCGGAGGTGAAGATCGATATATTGGATGAAGGGTATTGGAGTCCAGAATTGTTCTGGGGGTACCAGGTGATGACCAGCGTGTCCAAAAGGGGTTTCGGAGGCCCCGACAAGCGTTGGGGGGCCTTATGGGCCAAGGGGAGAGGGCACATCAGCCCACTAAGGGGCTGAGCGCCCCTCCCAACCCCATCTCACGTAACCAGAGAGGTGGGGGCGCCACCCCTAGGGCAGCCGCCCCTTCCGGCTTGGGGGGCAAGTTTCCTAGGGGGAGGGGGCGCCCAAACCCATCTAGGGTTTCCCCTGTGGCCGCCGACCCTCCCCTAGGGAACCCTAGGGCGCCTCCCCCTCCTCCCTTACCCCTATATATAGTGAGGAAGAGAGAGGGCAGCCGCACCCTTCCCCTGGCGCAGCTCTCTCCCTCCCCCAACACCTCGTCTTCCTCCGTAGTGCTTGGCGAAGCCCTGCCGGAGAACCACGAGCTCCATCACCACCATGCCGTCGTGCTGTCGGAGTTTTCCCTCAACTTCTCCTCTCCCCTTGCTGGATCAAGAAGGAGGAGACGTCCCCGGGCTGTACGTGTGTTGAACGCGGAGGTGCCGTCCGTTCGGCACTAGGATCATCGGTGATTTGGATCATGACGAGTACGACTCCATCAACCCCGTTCACTTGAACGCTTCCGCTTAGCGATCTACAAGGGTATGTAGATGCACTCTCCTTCCCTCGTTGCTAGATTACTTCATAGATTGATCTTGGTGTTGCACAGAAAATTTTAAATTTATGCTACGATCCCCAACAATCAAAGGTTGAAAGAACGATGAGCAGCTGGGAAACAAATTGCCCAGCTCGGCGAACAAGGGAATCAATCGTGCCCCCCTCTCAAGGTGCCTAGCGTCGATCCGAGGATGGTGCCCGGTTATAACAATCTTGACGATTACCTGCCCGACGAAGTACATTACGATTTCCTGGACGTGCAGATACACAGGTACGAGTACGGGAAGCCTCTCGTCAAAGATGAAAAATCTCTAACAACGATGATGCGAAGATTGCACGATTGGTACTTGAAAATGTGCAGAGAGTCTGGGGGGAGGAGTACTTTGTATGCGAGAGTTAAACCGGAGCATGACCTTGTTGGAATTGATCTGTTGCCTATTCCATTTGAGGAGTTCTATTAGTTTTTCAATCAATTGGCCCTCGATAAAGCAACGGTCACCTGCTACTGTCTGTAAATACTACTACTTCTGTCATTAAGTCTCTCTATATAGCTCAGGTCTTTCATTGCATGTATTTATAATTATCCTCACTATATTATGCAGATTGAAGATCGACGAATTGAAGAAAAGACAAATCGGTGATATTGGGTTCATTAGCACAAATCTCATAGATGCAGTTCAGGTTAAAGATCATGCCGCAGAAACCGAGGCCAACTTGCTATGATCATTCAAAATAAATGAAAACAAAGATATAATACTCTTTCCTTACAACTTCAAGTGAGTGTTACTGTCTTGTGCATATTCGGTTTCCCTTATATATTAGTCCAGATTATAGTAATGTAATTGATGAGTTATGCATGCGTGCGCAGGTACCACTATATTCTCCTAGAGATTAGGATTGAGCAGGGAGTAGTAACTGTCTTGGACTCTAAACGAAAAGATCCCCAGGAGTATGCGGACATGACTGAAATCCTCGAGAAGTAAGTTAAATCGATCATTATCCACCATATCAGCAACTTTGTTCATTTCCTGATATCAAGTAATTGTTTTCTTTTGTCTGGCAGGGTTTGGAGAAAATTCACCATAAAATTCCCGGGACTGCCGATGATGCTGCAATTTAGATACCCGAAAGTAAGTACTATAGTAGCATGTTCCGCGCGTCTCCTAGCTATTGATTCAAGCGCTAGTTTCATCAATACCATTTGGCATTCTTGCTTATCTGTTTGATTGACCTCTATTTCTTGTAAAGTGGTTGTGGCAGGAACAAGGGAATGATTTCTGTGGATACTACGTTTGCGAGTCCATCCGCCACACGACCTGTGAGCGGGGCGGGTACTCTGACGAACAATATGAAGTGCGTAAGAAATAATATTCACAATTTTTGTTTATTACCATCATTTGTGTTGAGTTTCATTCATTCATATATATATGTATTGACCCCCTTCTTCAAATTAGATGTTTCGGCAGCGGGATGAACTCCTAGAACCAGATCGCATGCGAGCAATTCAAGAGGAATTGGCGGCATTCTTTCTTGACCACGTGATCGCTGAAGACGGAGAATACTATGTGGACCATGCGTCCATAATGTAGGAGATTATATTTGTAAGAGATAATTATTGTATATATGTAGCCGGTAGTGTCGGACGATAGATATACGAGAACTTGTTGTTCGACCAATCTCTCGGAGAAGGAGAGGTGGTTGATATCACTTCTCTCTGTATGCATATATGTTCATGACGATCTTCTGTTTCCTTCGTTTGCTTACTAGCTAGTTAGCGTGCTTAGTCCTCTCTATACGTATGTATAGTACGTAGCGTCGACCAAGCACGGACATAAGAGAGGACACTTCTCTCTATTAATTAGCTATCTAACACAATATATGAAATACCTAAATTAACCCCCCAAAACCCTCAAACCCCCCCCCCTTCCAAAAAAAAACCAAAAACCCCAGCCACAGAAATGCTGACGCGTGGAGGTCTATTGGTCCCGGTTGGTGCCACCAATCGGGACCAAAGGCCCTCCTGCCTGGGCTCGGCGCACAGGCCACGCGGAGGCCCATCTGTCCCGGTTCTGGTTTGAATCGGGACTAAAGGGTGAGGGTATTAGTAACGACCCTTTAGTCCCGATTCAAGAACCGGGACTAAAGGCCCTTACGAACCGGGACAAAAGGCCGGTTTTCTACTAGTGATATAAGCATCGGGTTGGCTAGGTTGTGTTTTATGTTTTTCATTCCCCATTTATGCCGAAAGGTTATAACATAGATAGATGCAATTACCTACTATAAATGACCGCCCTCTTGATTTTGATTAGATCTGACAAATTGGTAATTAGAGCTGACGTTGCTCGGCAGCGATTTGGTGGTTCCCCTTCGTGGAAAGGTAAAATCCCACCCTCTTTTCGGCGATGGTGACACTTGACCCGTGGTGGCATTGGCGGCGGCGACCGAGTCGTGATGGAGTTGGTGGAGACGATCGGGTTCATGGCAGTGCTGGAGGCAGCGATTATTCGGGTGTAGAGGATTTGTGCAACATTGGCGGCGACATGATCTAAACGGAGGGTTTGATTACCGGGACAACGATAGTGAAATTCTTGATTAGAAAAGGAAGGTATGTGCTGTTGCTAGTAAATTATGTTGCATGTTTCAAGATGTTTGTCATGTAACTTGTAAAGTTTTGGTATCGTGATCCCTCGACGGCACCCCACCCACATCTACTTGTGCCTTTTGTGGTGATGGTCCTTGTGTTTGCTAGCTAGGTTGTTCCTTCTTTTGGGCATCCATTTTTCCTTTTCTCATCTTTACCCCTGTTACCTGTACGGTTTTTGGTCCGGTTTTCCTCATAAATGGGGTCAATTTTTTCACGTTATTTTCTTATAAACTGGATCAATTTTTCTTTGAACGAGATCAAATTCAGGCTGGGAGCTCTCTCCCGGTGAATGCTAAAAAAATTGAAGACAAGGACTGTACTGCGAAATTAAACTGCAGCCGTGGCCCAGGAGCGGAGGGCCGGGCCGAGATGGGCCGTCGAACTCTCTCTCTCTCACATTATTATCCTCGCTCGCATCGAGACGACGGTGAAAAAAAGAAAGAAAAGAAAAAGAGAGAGCGAGGCCGACGGGGAATCCATCCCA
This sequence comes from Aegilops umbellulata, assembly GCA_032464435.1. Taxonomy (NCBI): domain Eukaryota; kingdom Viridiplantae; phylum Streptophyta; class Magnoliopsida; order Poales; family Poaceae; genus Aegilops; species Aegilops umbellulata. The sequence continues at coordinate 440,250,260 of CP136060.1, forward strand.
CAGTGAGCTGTTCTTCTCTCTTTCTCCCCTCCACTCCCGACTTCCTTCCCTTCCCTTCCGAGTCGTCGCCTCGCAGGCAGGCGCAGCACGCCAATCCGCCCCCGGATTCCCCCCGCCGTCCCCCCCCCCCCCCCCTCCTCCGGCCGCCGCCCCGCTCCCCGCCGAGGTACGCGCGCCCCGCCCAGTCCGCCCAATTTCATCGCCCGCCGTGCTAGGGTTGCGCTTACTATTTCTTTCCTGTCGGCCGCCGTCGCTCCGCTCATCCGTCGGCCGGCCGGCGAGAGAGGCTGGCCTAGTTTTTGGGGCTCGGTCGCCGCTCCCGCCTGCTTAATTTTGTAGGCGATTGGTGGTCTCGGCAGGGGGGGGGGGGGGAATTGGAGAGGCCCCCTGCTTTTAACGTCCAAGGGTTCGCTTAGTTTAGTTTAGGTGGGGAATGCGTAGCTCGGAAAGCTTCAGTGCTGCGTCTTGTATCGTTGGTGAAGCTCAATTTGGTCTGTATCAAGAGAGGTTAATTTTACTGCTGCTGGATGGATGGATGGATGGATTTTGGGGCCTGCTATCCATACTCCACAGCCGTGCAACGGGCCAGATTTACCTTGTGCTGTGTAGGTTAGGTTATATGTGTTGCGCATTTAGTTAGATGTAGGCAGTAATATACTCTGTCCTGGTTATATATGCAGGGACCATTTCATTGCTGGAGAGCATATAATTTTCAGAAACCTTGCCATTAGTGTGTGTTGCATCTTTGAAAGATGATTGAGGGGGCAAGGTTCCACAACATGCTGGGCGGCGCTGGCATCGGCGGCGGCAGAGGGAAGCTGGAGAACGAGAGCAACGGCTTCTACGACATGCCGTATTACCACAAGGTCGGGGAGAGCTCCCACATGTCGGTGGACAGCGCGGACAACATGACCTCGATGAACTACGTCGGCGGCTCGGTCGCCATGTCGGTGGACAACAGCAGCGTGGCCTCCAACGAGTCCCGCACCGTCATGCTCAACCACCCTGGCCTCCGTGACGTTCCCACACCAAACTATTCGGTTTGCAACAGCGTCATCTATCCCAACAAGGCGGCCGCGTCTGTCCTCAAGGAGGATGCGTTGGCTCGGGTTTTGATGGACCCGACTCATCCAACGGAGATACTCACTAACTACGAGGCATGGACCATTGATCTGGGGAAGCTGGACATGGGGGCTCCTTTTGCTCAGGGGGCCTTTGGGAAGCTGTATCGGGGAACATACAACGGGGAAGATGTTGCCATTAAGCTGCTGGAGAAGCCCGAGAATGACCTAGAGAGAGCACAGTTGATGGAACAGCAGTTTGTGCAAGAAGTTATGATGCTTTCCACGCTGAGGCACCCAAATATAGTAAGGTTCATTGGGGCATGCCGGAAGTCGATTGTTTGGTGTATCATTACTGAATATGCAAAAGGTGGCTCTGTCAGGCAGTTCCTGGCCCGAAGGCAGACCAAGTCTGTCCCCCTGAGATTGGCAGTGAAACAGGCGCTTGATGTTGCAAGAGGAATGGCATATGTGCATGCCCTGGGATTTATTCACAGGGATCTGAAGTCAGATAACCTTCTAATTTCAGCAGACAAATCCATCAAGATTGCAGACTTTGGAGTTGCTCGAATCGAGGTAAAAACCGAGGGAATGACTCCAGAGACAGGAACCTACCGCTGGATGGCACCGTAAGTCAATTGCATCCACTACCGATGTTTTTTTTTTGTGTGCAAATGTCTCTCAGATATGCTGATGTCTTTTGCCTTAACAGGGAGATGATCCAGCACAGGCCTTATGATCATAAGGTCGACGTGTATAGCTTTGGGATTGTGCTGTGGGAGCTTATGACCGGCGTGCTCCCCTTCACAAACATGACAGCGGTTCAAGCAGCTTTTGCTGTGGTGAACAAAAACGCTCGTCCTGCAATCCCACAAGATTGCCTGCCTGCTCTGAGCCACATCATGACCCGTTGCTGGGATGCAAACCCTGAAGTCCGCCCATCATTCAACGAGGTCGTGACCATGCTCGAGGCTGCTGAGACGGACGTTGTCAGCAATGTCCGTAAGGCACGGTTCCGCTGCTGCATTTCCGAGCCCATGACCACCGACTGAGACTAGTGCCAGGATACAGAGTACCAGAAAATGAAAAATGGGAAGAAGAACGAGGATGGGAAAGGAGGCGACGCAATCTCGATGTACAGACCACACTGATACACCTGGGCGTTGCGTGTGCCTGCCTATCCGAAGGTCTGATGGCTGCCCTGGGCTAAGCTAGGTTCTTCATTGCTGCTTTCTACTATCTTGTCTTAGTTGCATGGGTTGGAGTGATTGTTTGCCAAATATGGATGATGCTACCTTGTATGTTTTCTGTTTTCTTGGAAGGATGCTATCTGGTATGTTAACAAGGAGCTATGGTATGTATTCTCCGCAAGCGAAGAGCTATCTTTCTCTTGTGTTGATAGCGGCTGCATATTCTGAGGTTCCTTCTAGCTGTTGTGTAAATCTGTCCATTGCCTGAAGCGCCCGCCTACCGGTGGTCTAGATGTTTTGTTGATTTGAGAATTGTGATGACTGTGTGTACTGCCATTCTTTTCGCCTCTAAATGCAGTCCATATTCTTATCAGATTCTTCTTCTTTCTGGATCAATTATTGTCTATGTCAAAAACTCAAAGTGAAATGTATGTGCTTGCTTGCTCGCAAGGAACCGTTGGTTCGATCGGTGTCACTGCCTTCTTCAGTTCAGATTGTGGGGCTGCTGATCGATGGACTGCATCTCCATGTTGATCTGACCAAGGTGCAGTGCCAAATTCTTGAAAGGAAAGAGTGCAGCTGAACCTCTTGATCGACCAGATAATCAAAATTCTCTCTTACATTTGAGTGGCTCCTTTTGACAATACACATTGAAGGTATGTTACTGAGCAACTGTCATGTGGGAGGTGGTACTTGAAGCGGACATTAACCATTAGGCAAAGAGGGAATGGATAACTTCGGAATTCATGTATGGAGGATAACACATATTCTGGGCGATTCATTGAGCGCATGGTCTTGGGGATTTTGCTCGTTCTTCACCATCGTCAGTGTCCTAAGTCTGCTTCTCTCATAGCAGTCGCGGTTTCTTCTCTTCTGCGGTGGTGTGAGGCTTGCTAATTCGGCAGAGCGGTTCCTCATAGTCTGTGTGGTTGGTGTCTCTATGTTGAGCTTGGCGTGTCTTTGCTTGTGCTGGTTTTCGCTCGGTTCTCCGTAATTAATTGAGCAACTCTTCTCCTTAATTAATGAAAAAGGCGAAAGCTTTTGCCTCGGTTAAAAAAACAAAAATGTTTCTTTTTTCAACTAATCCAAAATAAAATTTGTTCAGCGGTGTTGGCCTACGTTTGTATTTCGCGCAATATCGGTGTGTTTGTGTGTGGTTTGACTTTTCTTTGCCTTTACGGAGTAAAATATAACAGATTAATTTTGGCTTGGCAAAGTAACCAGTGTTCGCCGACTAGCCCGATCAGTTCACGATAGAAATCGGAGTTGGGTTCCCATCCTAGTCGGATACGGTGTTGCCCCTCCGCTTTTGCGTTTCCTGTTTCTGCACAAAGCACGCAGAGAAGGGGGTACGGCCGGCCATTCTCAGCAGAGCAAGACAGCCGCCGGGAGCACAAATGTCGAAGCGGCCGTCGTCGTCGGGCCACCGCTCCGCTCTCCCGCCGGCCAAGCGGCTGCGCCAGCAGCAGCATCTCTACGTGCTGCTGGATGACTGGGAGAGGGGCTGCAGCATCTACAGGTTCGGCGAGGACGACCTCGACGCCGACGCCGACGATCCCGACGACGGTTGCCTAGACGGCACGCCCCCGATCGCCCGCCTCGAGGCGGGGCACCCGCTCCCGTGGGCCTTCGCCGCCCACGGCACCAAGATCCTGGCGGTGCGCGCCGCCGAGGGCAGCCCGGCGGTCCCCGGGTTCGACACCGGCACGATGGCGGTGGTGGCGTGCCCGCTCCCCGAGGCGACCCGCGACATGACCTGCAAGCCCTTCTACGCGTCCGTCGCCGGCGACAAGCTCTTCGTCATGGCCTACCGTCACGTGGAGGAGCTCGGCCCGCGGCCGCCGCACGACGACGACAAGCCCCCGCCCGCCTGGTCCTGGTTCGGGATCGACGACGCCGACCCGCCCTTCTGCCCCAAGTACGTCACCTGCCAGGCGCGGCACCCGGACGGGCGCACCGTGTTCGCGTCGGTCGTGGGGTGGCGGCCCGGCGGCGCGCAGGTCCGCCGGCGGAGCACCAACTCGTTCGACGCGGACCGCCGCGGGTTCCGCACTACTAGAAAAAGGGCTATTAATGGCGCACCTAATTTGGTCATTAATAACGCATTAGTGGTGCGCCATTAGTACCACGCCATTAGTATATTTTACTAATGGCGCATCATTAGTATCTTTTATCCTAATGGCGCACCTCAGATGCGCCATTAGTATGCCTCCCAAGGGCCATGTATACCCAGGTGCTTTGACATACTAATGGCGCACGCCATTAGTAATTTCGGCATATTAATGGCGCACTGTTTAATGATGCGTCATTAGTATCCTCTGGCATACTAATGGCGCATTATGATGTGATGCGCCATTAGTATGAATATTAGGTTTTCTTAAATTTTTTTATTTTTTATTTTTTGCACAGGTTATAAAATGTATAATTGGACAAAATATAGACAGCACACATCAACAACAGATTCATCGAATACAATAGAAGATTAGTCTCTGAATACAATTCATCATATTAGTCTCCGAATACAATTCATCATATTAGTCTCCGAATTGAAAAGACCGAACAAAGATAGAACATTATATTACAAGTCTCGAGACCGCGAGTAGCGAGTTTGTCTTCACATTACAAGTCGATATCGATCATCTAAACTACCATCACATAGAAGAGAGCTGCGGCCATCACGATGAGCATCATCACGATGAAACTCGTCTTCATCTGGTTCCTCCAACGCTCCCTCCCCTCTCTCGCTAGATAGCGGGCGTATCTAGATTCGGCCTCGGCCCTAGTGGTGTACCCTTTGTAACTGTTACCGCTGAATCGGTGAACCTGTCTCCGACACTCCTCCCAGTCGTCGTAGACTCCGGGAACCTTACCCTTGTACACGACATACGACGGCATCGCTATGCACTAGCCAAACGAAACGTTAGTACCAATTCATAGACAATACATAAGCAATATATAAGTATGCAACAGAACGATCGGAAGAGAAAAGCAAGACATTAATAGCATCGATTACATCTAAGTTGAACGACTCTCGAAACCAAAGAGACATACTACAAGTTCATTAAAGTTTAATTACAACATGAGCCAATCGATGTTTCAGAACTAGACACAGCATCACTGCTTTCGACTCGACTCAAGGGACCGGAACGTGGATGAAGCCGCCGTCTATCATGGGAGTCATGAAATTACGGGCGTTGTCAGCCTGCATTTGTAGCATTGTGTCGATGTCACTGTTGGACGGTTAATTTCTGAGGTAGAACTGCCCCGAGGTACGAAGGACATCTTGATGGATGATTTCCGCAAACTCCGACTGGATGCGAAAGAATTCTTGTCTGATATCCGCGTCCTGGATTGCCGACACGCTCGCGGCCCAATCTTTGAGTTTACTCGGTAGCAGAAGTTGATGATGGTCCCGTACGATCGCCCGCATGTGATGGATGGTGTAGTAGGCACCCTTCTAACCGCCAGGCGGCTGCTTGACGCAGCAGAACGTCGTATTGTGGGAGAACACGTGCTTGCCGTACTTACGAATAGGCCTGGTGAAGGTGCCTCCAGATTTGGCGTAGCCGAGGAGAACATCATCAAGAACCTTCTTGACATTTGTGTAGTCTACGTTCGACTGACGGTCCGGGTCGAAATACGTGGCCATGGAATATTTGGGGCTTAGGAAGATGAGCGTGCAATGTGTGTCACTGCAGAAAACACGGAATGTTAAAAGAAAAACGATCGAAATCTAAGAATTCATATGTTACGGGGCGGTTGAGGGGAGGACTTACTCGGGAAAGAAAGGCACGAGGAAGTTATCCTTATCTGGGTTTGCCAGAATGACGCCTTTGAGGTAAGAACTCGCGACTTGCCGGTCCCCAGCGCTGCCCAAGATCTTGGCACGCATGTAGAAGGGGTCGACTATCATGATGTCCGGGGTCTTGTCGCGAATGATCCGCATCTCCATACTCAGCGAAAATAGCTGAACGAAGGTGTAGTGCAGCGGATGAAGGTTCAACATAGCGTGGATGTCATCAAACCGCAGGACGATCGTACCCCCAATGGAGTTATCCACAAAGCCCTTGCCCTCTGGCACCTTGGCCGCGAAAATCGGGTATGCCACATCCTTCTCTCTGAGACGCCGCTTCTCCAAAGAAAGAACACTGTCATGCAGACTCCGCATAGCACCGGCTGCAACATCGAGCATATTTCTCGGTAGCATCGGCCTACCCGCCACATGCACCCTCCTCATTAAATCCTCAGGTGAAGGTGGCTCGTCCTAAGCACGGATCGTACTCGGTGCCGGCTGGCCCGCACCCTTGTTAGTCTTTCTTTTACGTGCCTTCTTCTTCTCCTGTAATGGGACCGAGTTCTGCTCACAGACCGCCTTCTTGAGTGTGTTGGGGCTGAGAATATTTTGCACCTCGCCTATCTGAGGCTCGGTGAAGTCGGCAGCTTGAGGCGTCTCCTGAGAGCTGAACGGCAGACGACGCCTATTGCAACTTGGCTTCTCCGCGGTACCAGCTAGATCGCGCACGTCTTTTGTTGGGTTGGGTTCTTGAGAAGGAGGCCCCATGAATTCGCCATCGTACCCATGATCGGCAAAGTACTGATCGACGTTGGCAAATGTATCGTCGTCGTCGTCGTTCTGATCCTGTGCCATATGCATGTTTGGATCCACTGGCATAGGGATGTCCGGCACCGTTGCGGCGGTCTTGCCATGGGGCCGGCCGACACGACTGGCAGTGTTGTCTTTGGGGTGGTGTCCCCCGCCCCCAAACGAATCTGGCTCTTCGGCCAAAGCAGGGGCCAGCTCAGGCAGGCGCTGAGGGTCATCACGTCATCATCGTCGGCCCCGACGGGTCGAATCGGAGGTAACAACTCATCGCAGCCTGGCAGCACCCGAACCAGTTGAACCCTAAAGAAGTTGGGTGGCATCTGGGTACCGTGGAACAAGGGGTTGCCCGGTTGAACGATTTTGCCCTTGGCGACATCGACCAACTCGTTGTTCACGAAGTGCAGGAGAGTGCACGGAACGTCAGCGGCGCCCTGCGAAAACATGTAGGGCGTCAGGGATGCCCAGTCAAAGGCAAGGAGATGAAGTCCTCGGCCGAGAGAGGGTTAATTAGTTACCGTGATGATGGCGTCGAGCTCGGCTAATGTCGAGGCACCGCCAACGGCGGGCGTGCAGTTGACGAAGGGGCCGCTTGTTGTAGAGGTGCCGGCCGACGTACACCCGGGTGCATTAAGCTCCCGTGCCGGCGTCGGAGACACCAATGCCGCCTCCGCCGGAGACACCAATGGCCCCGTCATCTCGTTCTGCGAGTTGCTGGCCGTGAAGCTAGGAATCGGGGGCGGCCCCTGTTGGCCGCCCGCAATCCACGCACTCAACCCCTGGATCAAGGTAGGCACAATGGCGGTGATCGTCGCTCCGAGTTGTTGTTGCACTTGCTCTTGGACAATCTTCGGAATTCGTGCCACCTGTGCCTTGAGTTCTTGAACCTCGCGCGCCTGGCTTTCTGAGCTGGTCTTTTTCTCCTTTCGCCCATCAGTGTTATAGTATGACGACCATTTTGTCGACAAGCCTTTGCCGGCCACACGACCAGCTGACGTCGGCTTACTGAGCTTATCCTTGTTCTTCATTACATTCAACACCCTATTTAGAGTGGTGTCCCAAGGGTTGCTCTTAGTCGACCCCGCGCTACTGCTTTCAGTCGCCTGCGGAAGGAATGTGAACCATTTAGAAATTTGGCTTCATTAATTAGAATGCAACCATATGGAGCTAATTACGCGGGGGTGTATTCCTTACCAGAACAAGCTCAAGCGCCCTGGTCTTCGGATCCGTGGTAAGCTCCTTTTTTTTCGGGTCCTTCTTGTACCGGGCCCTGACATAGTTCCTGGTCTGCTTGTCACCGTATTTATCGAAGAGGGGCGGTAGGCCTTGCTCGGCACGGTCCGCCTCCTCCTTGTCCCATATAGGCTCCGCCACTCTGTAACCGTCGGGACCGAGTGTGTGTTCCCCTAAGTTCAGCTCCTGCATTTCTTTCCCCCACTGACTTGATTGGGAGTTTGCGGTGCTCGAGCAATTGATCTTGAAGTCGTTGTAGTCATCTTCGGTGATCGAAGGATTTTTCTCCTTGATCTTCTCATAACTCTCACCTTTCTCGATCATTCTCTTCACATTGCTTTTCCAAGTAGACAGGGCCTTGCTCATCTTCGTGAGGGCAGCATTGTTCACTTTATTCCCTTTGAGGCTTTTGTTTTCAAATTCAACGGGGAACTTGTATCGTTCGTGCAGCTTCGTGAAGAGGAGGTTGCGCAAATTCCCTCGGTCAAGATGCCTCAGGTTCTCGGTGTTGATCGAGACGGTGCTCCGGAGAATGCACCCGAGCTGAAGCGAGTACCCCTTGACTATTCGTTCGGGCGCCGTTGGATTCCCATCGGAGTCCACTTCAGTAACTTCCTCCTTGAGGGTGCGGAGCATGGTCGGGCGCCGGTCCTTCCGTTGCCTCTTCGGTTGGCTGCCATCGGTGCGTGCGCCGCCATCATCAGTGGTGGCATCCTCGGCGGCACCATCAGTGGTGGCATCAGTGGGGTCATCCTCGGCGGCACCATCAGTGGTCTCAGGATCGGTGGGGAAGGCGGCGTCCTCATACAAGTGAGGTTGTTCCTCCATCTCTTGGGACAGCTCCCAGAATGCCTTGCCGCCCTAACCCCCGCCCTCATCGTTGTTGGCCATGTTTCTCTCTAAATAGGAACAAAGTTTGGTCAAAAAGTTGGTTATTGTCAAGGAACAAGATTGTATAATTAATGGTTTGTCGACACCCTAAAAGCCAAGGTTGTATAATTAATGGTTTGTCGACACCGAGGCATCCTAAAAGCTAAGCTGGGAAGGAGAATCCTAAGTTGGGCCTAATCACTTGGCTCTATTGCCGCCTATGGTTTAATGCAGCTAGAATAAAGAGGCACTTGATCCTACTTAATTAACTACTAAGATACCCCGGCCCATGCATTAGTCACAAGTACCCCGTATGTCCTATTTTTAGCAAAGTCATGCTAAAATTCACGGAAAATTTCAGCATGACCTTTGCTGAAAATATGGCATATGGAGTACCCGAATTTGCCGGAACGGAAGTTAATCGACATTCCAGCAAACTCAAGGGCCTCCCGGGGTACCTGCAAAATCATCACGACACGATGGTCGGAGACATGACCTTTGCCTAACAGTTCTGAACTCCTGCCAAAACTGAACACGACATATATATACACTGGACATATAAATCTGAATTTGTGTTTACAAGAAGAGTGCCCATTGCAGGCTAAGCATGGCAGATAGATATTGATATGACAGATAGAAAACTAAGAATGGATAAAAAAACTAAGCATGGCAGCAAGACGCTGATGCTCCTTAGTTTGAAACTAATAGTTTCAGTAGCACAAATCCTGTGGTGGTGCACATTTATGCATACAAAATACCGTTACCCACTAATAAGAGTGAAAGCAGCAAAAATACTGTAAAAATTAACACTGAGCAGGGCCACATCGACCTTTGAACAAAACATACTGTACAGCAGACTGAGGCTCAACACTTTGCTTATGATTAACTCAGTGCTCTATAGCAAAGTTGTGTGCATCACTAATGCAGAGACCATGACATTACCCTCTCTCTTTTCTCTTAAAACAAGAAGAAGAAATAGTGGTATTACTACTAGAACCCGCTGAATTTGGATTGCGAGTTGGCCGCGGGCCAGATAAAGTTTGGCATCTCCATGCCTAAAGCTGACATGAGACTTCATCGCAAAAAAAAATGACTACGACGAGCTCCATTTTATCTGATTGTGGTGTCTTGTATTTTTGCTTCACTAACTTGCCATCAACTGCGCCACAGGAAAGCAATATAAGAAAATTTTGCGACAATCACCAGCTAAGCTACCACATGTTAAACATTTTCTCAGCTCAAATTATTAGTAGAGCTCTCTTATTATTAGCAATGTAAATACCAAATGGACGTCCGGTGGGAATCACTAGCCCTAAAGCATTTACAAGGAATTTATCATCAGATCAACAAATAGATATCCCATCAAATGGATATCCATGGGAACCATGTAAATACCAAATATATTCGAACTATATTAGGAGAGGTCAGGCAGCAGTACCGCACATGTTATTGTCCTCTAGCACTATTTTAGTTACCAAAGCCAAAGTAGAAAATGGATGAAATTTGCCATCAAACTCTGTCGGTATGTGTAATGACAGGGTATGGATGATCTAGTAATGGTAGAGCATCCACTGCTAATCATCAATCTACTTAGGTTTCTCAGATGATAAATGGAGCTGTCAGCCACCTGCCATCCGAGTCAGCTCAAAACTATCTGAAATAGGATCTTGGGGGTTATGTAAAGCTTGGCAAGTTCAGGTTAAAAACAGCCAGTCTTGAAGTTCAAGGTTGAAAATTGAGCATCTGCAATATTTCAGAATTTCAGAGTTCAAAATTGAGCATCTTTAAGTCCTCCTAAGTCAGTGGGGGAGTGCATGTACAATCCCAGCACCCAGGTTCAGTGTCCTCGCGTATCAGAAACAGAAATTGGTTAACGAATGAGAGGGGGAGAGGAGGAGGGGGAGCTCACGGGGGCCGTAGGGATAGGGCAGTGGGGCGCGGGGAGGATGTCGGGGACGACGACGACGCAGGGGAGGAGGCGACGAGGTCCGGGTGGTGGTGGTGCTCCGGCGACGGTGGTGTGGACGGGGCGGCGTCCGGGCCGCCGGCGACGAGGGCGGCAGGGCGATGGCGTCCAACGAGGTGGGGCAACGGGGAGAGCGGCGCCGACGTCGGGGCCTCAGGCGGCGGTGGTTGGAGACGGGCGACAGGGACGACGGGGCGCCGGCGATGGGCGCAGGGGCAAGGCGCCCCGATCCAGATCGCGTTTGGGAGGAGACGAGGACGACGGGGCGGCGTTGCGGCGTCGGGGCGGCGTCGAGGCGGCGGGGCAGCGGCGTCGGGAGAGGAGAGGGGAAGGGGATCGAGGGCGAGGGCGAGGGAGAGAGAGGGGATAGGTTTGGGCCGGGGAGGGAATATGGATGGGGGCGGCACAATACTAATGGCGCACCACCCCTCGGTGTGCCATAAGTACATCCATACTAATGGCGCACCTCACCCCGGTGCGCCATTAGTATTTTTTTTATTTCTGCTCGAGCCAACAGGTTATCTTCCACCTGACCTGATCCACATCAAGTCCCTTCTACTAGCTCGACTAGTCAGCAGCCAGTTCTCACACCAGGAGGTCCTGGGTTCGATTCTCAGGCTCCACAATTTTTTTATGCATTTAAAATGCTGTTTGGTACTTATTTGTGTTTAAATATGTTCAAACTTGTTTAAATCATAACAGTAATATTTTTTATAAGACAGTAATAATTTTTTTAAAAATATCATCAAACAGTAATGCCGGTGGAGCGGGGGAGGGTGCGGGGGGTGCGGGGGGTCAGCGGCGGCGGTTGAGTAGGGGAGGGGTGCGGGGGGTCGGCGGCGGCGGTTGAGTAGGGGAATCGAGGGTGAGGGGGGTCGGCGGAGGCGGCCGGTGGACCAGGGGGTGCTCGGCGGCGAGGGGGACCGGATCTGGCGAGGTGGGATAGCGATCGAGATGGAGGGGGATCGAGATCGAGTGTCCATGAAATTTAAATATATTAAGATAGTTCAAAAAGTGCCCATGAAATACAATCGAGAAATGAAGGCTACGATTTAAATACAATCGATCTTAGCTAGCTATCTGTTCACAATCTTCTTGCCCTTCTTTTTCGCAAATGGAGTTCTTCTGTGGAACGGACGTCCTTTAGGTAGGGTGGTCCTGCTTTTTCTTGTGGTGTATGCTGCTACTTCATCATCGTCGTCATGTTCGATCCTCGGGTCGCCGTACTTGTCAAAGTCTTGCTCATTGGCTACTCCATCCATTCCGATGATCTTTCTTTTGCCTCTCCTCACGACAACACGACTGGTCTTTGACGGGTCGGTAATGAAGAAGCATTGGTCCACTTGGGAAGCCAGTAGCCATGGCTCATTTTTCGCGGTGACGTTTGCGCCCGTGGTCTTGGATTTGGCTTCGGGTATAACCATGGTGGTGAAATATCAGTCTTCTTTTAGGACGCTCTTGGCCCATCTGACACGGAACATCAGGACCTTCTCTCCAGCGTAGCTCAGCTCCCAGATCTCCTCGATCCTTCCGTAGTATCTGTCCTTGTCGTTACCGGTGTAGGATTCCATCGTTACCCCGGAGTTCTGATAACCATCGCTCTTCATGTCCTTGGCCTCGGTGTAGAATGTGTAGCCGTTGATATCGTACGCCTCATAGGTCATCAGGTTGTGCTCGGCGCCCTGTGACAAGGCGAATATGAGTTGTTCTTCCGCGGAAGAATCCTCATGTAAAGGGTACAACAGAAGCTTCTGCTTGAACCAACGCGTGAAACATGAGTTGTGCTCTTTGAGTATATCTCCGTCCGTCCTCTGTTGGCCTCGGTCATTGTACGTCTTCTTAATAAAGGTTTTGTGCTCTACCACCCAAGGATCGACCACGTCTATGTGTTGTAGCGCGACTAGGTTTGCTCTTTCAAAGTCGGCGAGTCGACCCTCAAAGTCGACTTGCATTTCGCGGCGACCCTCACGGTGACCCCATCCAGCGAGCCTGCCGAGGTGCCTGTTGATGGGCAGACCAATGGGGTTCTCGATGCCTAGATAATTCGTGCAGTAGGAGATGTACTCTTCGGTCAGAAAGCCCCTGGCTATGCTTCCCTCTGGACGTGACATGTTGCGAACGTATCCTTTGATGACACCATTCATCCTTTCGAACGGCATCATGCTGTGCAGGAACGTCGGCCCGAGTTGGATGATATCCTCCACTATATGGACCAGCAGATGCACCATAACATCGAAGAATGCGGGCGGGAAGTACATCTCAAGCTCGCATAGTATCACCACGATCTCTTCCTGTAGCCTTCTGAGTTGCCTCATGCCAATCGACTTCCGAGAGATGACGTCGAAAAAGTTGCATAGGCCAAATAGCGTTTCACGGACGTGCGCGTCCATGATCCCACGGATTGCAACTGGAAGTATCTGCGTCATCAGCACGTGACAGTCGTGAGACTTCATCCCGCTGAACTTCTGCTTCGTTGGGTTTAGGTATCTGCTTATCTTCCCCGCGTAACCGTAAGGAAGTTTTACTCCTAGGAGGCAGGTGAAAAACTGCTCGATCTCCTCCTGACTTAAGAGTGAAGCACGCGGGAGGGTAGTCATTTCCGGTCTTCTTGGCCTTTTTGCCTTTGCGACGACTTTCTGTGTCCTGCTTCGCCTCATCATCATCATCATCATCATCATCATCATCATCATATATAGCGTGAAGCTCCTGCCTGATGCCCATTGATTTCAAGTCTGCCCTTGCTTTCGGCCCATCTTTGGTCCTCTCTGGCATGTTGAGCAGGGTACCAAGCAGACTCTCGCACACGTTCTTCATGATATGCATGACATCAAGGCTGTGAGGCACACGGTGGATCTTCCAGTACGGCAAGTCCCAGAAAACAGACCTCGTTTTCCATACCTTCAGCAGCGGCTCTGGCGCCTTTCGCTTCTTTCCCGGCTCTGGCGCCTTTTGCTTCTTTCCCGGCAGTGGGCAGTCTTTCCAATTTTTCAACAGCTTGTCTATTTCCTCGCCGCTCCTCGTACACGGGCGTTTTCGGGGTTCGGTTTCACCATCGAACAGATCCTTGCGTTTCCTCCACGGGTCATCGTCGCGAAGCCACCTTCGATGTCCCATGAACACGGTTTTCAAAGACCCGGGATCTCTATCTAGCTGGCGATACGTTGTGTCATCCATGCACCTTACGCATCCAGAAAATCCATGGACTACCTGCCCCGCGAGATATCCGTAACCGAGATAGTCGTGCACCGTCGTGAGCAGTGCGGCTCTCATAGGGAAATATTCTTTCTCTGCGGCGTCCCACGTATTGGCTGGCATTTTCCACAGCGTGTCTAGCTCCTCCTTCAGCAGCCCCAGATACAGATTGATGTCGTTCCCTGGTTGTTTCGGCCCTTCAATTAGCATACTCATGTGAATGTACTTCCTCTTCATGCACAACCAGGGGGGAAGGTTGTACATCCACACAAACACAGGCCAGGTGCTATGTGTGCTTCTCTGGCTCGCATCCTTAGGGTGACTCAGCATCTTGTCTTTTTATCTATCTCCGGATCATTTGCGTCATCTTCTCGCTTCTTCTCCTCCCTATCCGCGTGCCAACGCAGGAGCTTTGCGACCTTAGTGTCCGCGAAATACCGCTGCAGACGAGGAGTGATCGGAAAGTACCACACCACTTTTCGAGGAGCTTTCTTCCTCTTCTTGTATCGAGTGACGCCGCACACCGGACATATGGTAGACTCCGCGTGCTCGTCCCGATAAATGATGCAATTGTTCATGCACACATGGTATTTCACGTGCGGTAAATCCAGAGGACACACGATTTTCTTCGCCTCCTCCAAACTAGTCGGGCACTTGTTCCCTTTGGAAAGACGTTCGTGCCAGAATGACATGTTCTCGTCGAAGCATGCGTCGATTATTTTGTGTTTTACCTTCATCTCCAGAGCCATGAGCGTTACTTTCAGGCGGGTATCCTCGGGCCTGCATCCTTCATACAATGAAGTAACCGCGTCTAACTCAAGTTGATCCATCTTGGATTTCTCTCGGGCGGCAGCTCTTGCGTTATCCGTCTGCTTGAGAAGCAGCTCTTGAATATAAGGGTCCTGCACCCAGCCCATCGATGGTCCACCGTCGTCTGCTCCGCCGGCATCATCATCTTCATGATCATGCTCGTCGTCTGCTCCGGCATCTTCCTCATCATCATGTCCTGCATCTTCTACATGATGACTGTGTACAGCATCACCATCGTGATCATCTCCTGGGGATTCTTCGTCTTCTCGCCCGCCCGAGCCGCGGTGGTTGTCTTGTTGCCCTTCCTCATTTCTTGCCCGGCCCCCATGGACGACTTCGTAGTCATCTTCATCACCTTGCCACCGATAGCCATCCATGAAACCACGCAAGAGCAGGTGGTCCCGCACCTGCCCGGAATCCGGGTCCGCAATAAGGCTCTTCAGCTTGCATCTTCGACACGGACATCTTATATCCGTCTCGTTCTTTTGAAGCATCTCGGCCTTCGCGGACCTCAAAAACCTATTCACGATGCCTTCGGTCATCGTGCGGACCATGGTCGCCTGCCGGGTAGAGCAAAACGATATTTTAGAACCAAGAAAAAATTTGGCATGACTTTCCCTAAAAATAGGACTAAAAAGAATGCTTAATGCCAAAATTCTCGCCGAAACAGAAATGAATCAACATTCCGGCAAAATATTGGCAACTATCGCATTTCAAATACCGGTACACCTCCAAACACAAACACATATGCAACACCACGAACATACATAGATCTAGTTAGGCCATAAAAAGTGCATGCACATTGTTGTAGGGAGAACAACATAAATATAGCTTTCCCCCTTACTTACCTATCAAAACAAGGTAATTTAACCATTTAATTTGAATGAATCTATGGTGGAAATGAGATGAAAAAGAGGAGGCACCCGAGACAAGGAGGAGGTGGAGAGAATGAAGTGGGGAGAAAGTGAGCGTGGGTAGGAGAGGCTATCCAAAATATCTTGTTGCTGCCCACTTACTAATGGCGCACCAACCCCAAATGCGCCATTAGTAATCCAGGTTACTAATGGCGCACCATTAGTAGTTTTGCAAAAAAAATAAAAAAATACTAATGGCGCACTGTTCCACAGTGCGCCAACTAGTAATGGCGCACGGTGAAATAGTGCGCCATTAGTAGTTTTGCAAAAAAAAGAATAAAAAATATAATAAAAAAACAACATTAGTGGCGCACTTTCCGACAGGTGCGCCATTAGTAGTTACAACTAGTAATGGCGCACTTTGTCTGGATGCGTCATTAGTATGTTTGGACAAGCGCACTAATTCAAAAAAAAATTGTTTGATACTAATGGCGCACCGCTTGTCTGGTGCGCCATTAGTGTCAATCCCATCTATAGCCCTTTTTCTAGTAGTGCCGCTACCACGGCGAGTGGCTGCTGCCGTTCCGCGGGGAGACGCACTACGACGGCGAGCTGGACGCGTGGGTCGGGCTCGCCGACGAGGTGCCCAGGCGCGTCGCGTCGTGCGACGTGCCGTCGAGGCGGGCCGAGCCCGCCGGCGAGGCCAGCGAGGGGCCGGACTGGAAGCTCAGCGAGGAGAAGCTGTTTGACTTTGAATTTGAGTCGGCGGGGCACCTTGGGGCCACGCTGGTGTACATGGGAGGAGGCAGCAGGTACTGCCTGGTTGAGTGCTGCGCGCTGAGGGGTGACGACGACGGCGACGACCCGCGCTGCCGCCGCCGGGTGGTGCAGATGACCACCTTCGCTCTCAAGTACGGCAAGAAGGGGAGCCCCGGATCGTCGGCCGTGGGGGTCGCGCTTCCATGGCGTACACGGTGGCCCATGACATGAATCCGCCGACACTGGGTCCTACCGCGTTCCGGACGTACGATGATTTTCCCTTCCGACCCGTACGACCAGAGAGCAACGCATCTCTAACTACTATGGCCCACAAACTGAATTATGTATGATTTGGCTCTAATCGTACAGTGTTGGACAGGCAGTCTGTCGTACGTATAGCAAGGTCGTTTGATGACTACTCCATCTGTATCGAAATGATTGAAGTTAAACTTGTTTAAGTTTCATCAGTTTTTTTCTATTAAATTCTGCTATGATCTATAACACCGAATACACGTATAAAGAGGAGCCACCGCAGCCCCTCCCCTCGACCCCTTCCCTCCCGATCTCCTCCCTCTCCTTGTTGTTGTGGAGCTCTGCGAGGCAAAGCTCAGGAGGGGGATGATGGCGGTGGTGGGGCCTTCCTCCACCGTAACTCCGGGATGCGATTGCTGTGGAGATCCGCGCGGGTGTCCTGGATGTGTGCGGCATCCGGCGTCAGCGGCATAGCGGTGAGGACCCCTCCGCCGTTGATGGCTTACCTAGGCGGGGCAACAGTTCTGGGGTGGTGCGGCTCTGGTCGTGCGGTTTCCCAGTAGCAGACGTCACCCATTGGTGTGCTGGATGACGAAGAAGGTCGATTTGATGGTCCAGTCGGGGATGGGCGCGAATTTGCCAGTGAATGCTTGGTTCGGCCTCAGCCAGAATCGGCAACGGTGGCGCCCGCGGGCGTTGTAACCTCATTTGTGGCGCTGTGGAGCGATTTGTGTTTCCTGTATGACCCGGTGGTAACCCTAGATTCGGGCTTTTCGGATCGGATGATGGCGAGGTTCCTGCATCGTCACCCCCATGCATGGGCAGGGGCGGAGCTACGTGAGGGCCAAATTGGGCCTTGGCCCGCCCAACCCAGGAGAAAATAGGGAAGGAAGACAGAAAAACTAGGCCTAAAAATCAAGTGTTCAATGTAGTTTATGTGTGTGGCCCGCCGACAATCGACCCATAGCTCCGCCACTGCCCATGGGGCCATCATCTTTGGGGTCGTGCATCGGTTGGAGGGGCAAGTGTTTGACTAGGTGGGTGAGCGCATGTCTCCGTATGCTTCTCGTGCGGTGACCAAGGTGGAGCGATGTGTCATCTGCAGTATCAACGACGGCGAGTCTTGGCGGCAAGGTGCAACGGGATCTCGGCGTTGGATAACGTTTGATGGGCGCGCGCAGGAGGTTGGCGGTGTCCGGCGACGTGGCGGTATTGATTGCCGCTGCCTCTCCCGCGCACGCCGCCGCACCCCTGCCGTCGCCTCACCCGAGCACGCGGCCGCACCCCTGCCACCACCCGTGTACACGGCCACACCCCTGCCGCCACCCGTGCACGCCGTTGCCACCTTGCGTGTGCCCGCCGCCACCGCTCGTCCCGCCCGCCGCGCACCTGCTGCCAGCCACGCCACCGACGCCCGCCGCCACGGCCTCGCCGGTGGCCACCGCATGCCCGCTGGTGCCACTGACCGACTCCTAGCAATTATCTATTTTTTGTTTAATTAAAAGTGAAAAATGCTCTTAGGGGAACAAGATTAGGAGAAGTCTGTGTGAAAAGGTATTGAGTATGGCTTGGAATTATTGAGGAAGGGTGTGATCTGGCGTGTGGGGAATGGAGAATCTATGAGGACACGGCGGGATCCGTGGATCCCTAAGGGCCCATCATTCTGTCCGATCACACATAAAGGTAATTGCAGGCTTAACCATGATTCTGATTTTCTTGATGAACATGGTGCGTGGAAATCTCAATTGTTATCTAAATTTCTGGCCAATGGATGTGGAAGAAATTTTAAAGATCCTTACATCTCCAAGGCAAAGAGAGGATTTTATAGCATGGCAACCTGAGCGGATGGGCGTATTTACTGTTTGAAGTGCTTATCGGCTTGCCATGGTTGACCATGAATTACAGTTTCGAGGTGGTGCTTCTAGTTCCAACCCGGATGGATCGAGGAGATTGTGGGATTTTATTTCACAAGCAAAAGTTCCACAAAAAATGAAAATTCACACATAAAAGGCATGCTCAGGAGCATTGGCGGCAACAGAAGGAAAATCGGACCATCAGTTGCAAACGAGGGCATCGTGTCCCATGTGTGGCGTGCATACTGAATCACCATTTCATGCTCTAGTTACTTGTGATCATGCAGCCTGGCTACGAGACTGTATGCGTTACTACTTCAGTGGAATTCCTATGAAAAGCTATTGGCAGTCCCTTGGTCATGCTTCTAGGTTTTCAACGGAGGAGATGCTCAAAGGAAAAATGCCCCTGGGCGTTGAAGTTGAGACGCTGAGACCTGTGTCCACAAATACTCCTCTTACATGGAGACCCCCTTACGTGGAGACCTCCGCCAATGGACAAGGTTGTGCTTTCTGTAGATGGTGGTTTCTCAAGTGTGGACGGCACTGCAGCAACGGGCATGATACTTTGAAAACATGATGGGACGATAATCTTCGCGACCTACAGATATTTATTTCACTGCAATGATGTGTTAGAAGTAGAGATTCATGGTATGATGCAGGGCATGGCGCTAGCCCTGCAACACATGGAATTTCCGGTTATTGTGCAGCCGGACTCGTCCACGATCCTAACTATCTTCAGTGATGGGTCACTAGTCCGATGACCATATGGACATCTGCCATTGGAGATTCTTGCCTTACGAGAGGTTCGGGAGTTTATTCCACAAAAGCTTCATCGTTCTCAGAATAGAGTGGCAGATTGTTTAGCAAGGTATAGTCGTACTGAACGTAGCACTACTGTTTGGCTACACAGAGGCCTCCATGTGAGGAATTCTCACCTCTGCACTGTAACTCTATAATTTTGGAATAAAACTCATTTCACCCTTCAAAAATAAAAAGATTAGGAACAGTGAAAAAAGTTACTTTTAAATGACTTCCCCTAACTTTTACGGGAAGGCCAAAAAATCACTTTTATGAAAAGATTTTAAAGGAAACTGTTGGAGTTGCTCTTAGCTGGGTAGGCTGGCGCACAATATCATAGTACTCCCTCCGTTTTTTTTAGTCCGCATATAAGGTTTGTTCAAAATCAAGCTTTATAAAGTTTGACTAGCTTTATATTAAAAAATATAAACATTCACAATATGAAATTAATATTATCAGATGCATCATGAAACGTATTTTCATACTATATATTTTTAGTATTGTAAACGTTCATATTTTCTTGTATAGATTTGGTCATACTTTTTGTAGTTTGACTTTGATCAAATATTAGATGCGGAGTAAAAAGAAACGGAGGGAGTACATTGATTTTGATAAATCTTACTCACATCCATAATCACTGGACACAGATTGCTTTACAATTCGCACAGAGCGTAGAAGCGCAGCTCCGCGCTATGTCTTTGACCTGTTAAGAGATGCGACAGGCCGTTCTTTTTTGTCGGACATGTGGGGCGGGATGGGCGTGAAGGGGAGCCCCTATTTTTGGTGGCGTGTCAGGCGCCCCGAGCCGCGAGATCGCGCACCCTCCAGGCCCCCGCGCGCCTTGTTGGGCCGGCCCATGTGCGGGGCAGGGCGCTTCATGTTTTTCTTTTTTATTTTATTCTATGTTAAAAATTCAGGATTATAGCAAGTGCTAAACTTTTAAAAAAAACTTTGAATTGTTAAAAACAGTTCTTGAATTCAAAACTGATCACGATTTAAAAAGAATGAACATTTTTTAATTTTAATGAACAACTTTGTATGAGCATTTTTTAATACCGATGAACAATATTTTGTACTGCCTCCGTCCCAAAATTCTTGTCTTAAATCTGTCTAAATACGGATGTAACAAGTCATGTTTTAGTATTAGGTACATCCATATCTAGGCAAATCTAAGACAAGAATTTTGGGACGGAGGGAGTATTTGATGAACAAATTTTGAACTTGATGAACAAACTTTGTATTGAAGAAATTTTTTTAAAAAAATGATGAAGAAAAATTTCATTCAATGATCAAATTTTAAATTTGATGAACATTTTTAAAAAATAGTGAACAAAAATAGATTTTAATGACATTTTTTAGTTCGATGAACGAATTTTGAATTTTGATGAATATTTTTAAAATCCGAGGAACAAAAAGTTGAATCCGATGAACATTATTTAAAATTTTGATTTTTTTACATGGTTAAACATTTTTCAAATTTGATGAACAAAAAGATGTTAACGAATTTGAAAAAGAAAAGCGCAAAAAAGTGAAAATAATAAAGAAGAAACAAAAATAAATATAAAAATATAATAGAAAGTAAATATAAACTAAATATAAAGGAAAAAACAGAAAGAAAAAATAGAAAAGAAAAACAAAAACAAAAAGTCAAAAAGAAAAACCGGTCAAGAAAACATAAAAAACAAAAAAGGTATAATGGGCCAGCCCGTACTTTGATCTGGAGCTCGGGTGGTGGGGAGGGGGGTGCATGCTATGTCGGCGCGTGACCCGCACGCCGAATGGGAGTTGCCGGCGTGAAGGAAGAGTCATTTTTTGTCTGCTGGGCGTATACTGGTCGTGTCATGTACTTCCTCCGTCTCATAATATAATAACGTTTTTCAAGCTTTGTTAGCTTGAAAATGTTCTTATATTATGGGACAGAGGGAGTAGTTTTTATTTTTTGCAATGTATGCGCCTCTCTGCTGTGGTGCAACACACACCGTGCGACCGCGAACCGCCAATAGGTGGATCTGCCATCGCGCCACTGTCGATGGCTAGAGGTACCACCACAACATGTCGAATGGGTGAGCATGCACGTGATGCCCTGGACGGGCGGAGGTACCACGACCGCCTTGGACAGGCCAAGGTGTCACGGGATGGGCGAGGTGCCATGGTGGCATGGTGGATTGGCAGATCAGCCACCGGGCCGTCACGGATGGCCAGATGTGCCATCGCGCCGTCGAGGATGGGCTGATCTGCCACCGCACCACCGCGGATGGATAGACTAGGTTCAGCGCGGTCAACGGCGAAGAAGCTTATGCAAGAGTCGACGCTTAGCGAGTTCAACATTGTGTTGTTAGTTCTACACCATGGAACGCGGAAAGGAAACATACGGAAAATAGAGGAGTAAGAGCATCTCCAACAGGCGCGGGATGCGCCGCGCGCAAAAAACAGATTCGGCGCACGCGCATCGCCTGATTTGGCGCGGCGCGCACCGCTGGCTCCATCAGCCGCGCTAAAATGCAGCGCGCGATAACATTTTCGGAAGCACAAAAATAAATACAAGTTGCATAAAATAAAAGATAAATTGCATAGATAAAAGACAATACAACGGTATTTTACATCGGTACAACTAGATAGATAGTTCGAAAACATAGGGACGATAGAACTACGGTGCAAGTAGATAGAAACTACTACGGCATACTAGATAGAAACTACTCCAAATCGCTACCATCATCATCATCATCATCATCATCATCATCCTCGTCGGTGTTGTCTGTGGTACCGAGCCATATGTTGTCCCAACGTTCATCGTCTGTCGTAAAGATCGACCACCTGCTGCAACGATATCGGACTGCGCATTCGCCAATGCCTTCCGCCGACGCCGGTCCAGCCGCTCCGCGCGGCGCCTTGCCGTCCTCTCCGCCCAGTAGGCACGCTTGTCGGCGACGTCCTCCGGGTGGCGACGGCGCCACTCCGCCATGGCTCGCTCGTCCTCCTCGGCGATGAGAAGGCGGCGGCAGCGCCGAGCGTGGTCGGCACGGTCCATGTCGGTGATGAGACGCGGCGGAGGGGCGACGATCTGCGCCTGCTCGCGCGTGAAGACGTCCCGGAAGTTCATCTGCGTCCGGGGCCTATCCAACCGCCACGCCGCCGCGTCGTACGCGTGGGCCGCCTCGTACACGGTCCGGAACGACCCGAGGCCGAGCCGGACGTCGCCGGACCGGATCTCGACGGAGTACCAGCCGTTGGGGCGCTCGCGGACGCCGCGGTAGCCCGACGAACCCCGACGGCGCGGCGGCATGGTGGCGCGGTGCTGGCGCGGAAAGCGGCGAAGCGGCGAGGGTGCGAGGGGAGGGCGCGTGGCTGTGGCGGTGCACGTGGCGAGCGCGGCATTTTATAGGCGCGCGCGAAGCGGCGCGCCAAATCTACCGCGCCGCGTGCCGCTTTCTCCCGCACGCGCGCAAACGCTTCCCGCGCGCGGTAACTTCCCGCCACCGCTGGAGCGCGCGGAACCAGCTGGTGCGCGCTAAACGCAAATTTTACCCCGCGCGCGCGTCTTTTGCAGCGCCTGTTGGAGATGCTCTAAGGTTGCGCTCCCGAGGTACTCACCAGCCGCGTGCGGTTGCTGGTTGCGAACCGCTTGATGAGAAAATCGGAGGCGGTTTCCGTATAACAACCACCTTGAATGTTTTTTGCAAGCGGTTTCCTAAGTTCTAACTGTCTCCGGAGCTGTCTATAACAATAATAACTACACTTGGAATATTTAAATGTCACTTTTTCGGCTTCGAACAAATGCAGTTTGCACTTGTGATACGACAGTAGTAAAAAAAGGATCAAACGTGAAGCACATTAGTGCCGGTTTGAATTAGAGCCGGCACTACTGTGTATATTAGTGCCGGTTCGTGGCGGCGATCAATAGTACCGGTTCGTGGAGAACCTTTAGTACCGGTTCGTCCCACGAACCGGTACTAAATAGGCTGTGTCAGCCTGCGGTCAGGCTATGGCCCCACCATCACCATTTAGTGCCGGTTCGAACCACGAACTGGTACTAATGACATTGTGGCAGGCTGTTTTTAGTCCCACCTCGCTCCCCTAACAAGCCTTTTACCATCTTAAATATGTTATTTCTCAAACTATCACAAGCACTTGGTCTTCATTAACTCTATGTGTAGAATTTGTGGCCGCAATATGAGTTTTCATCGGTTTATAAATCGTTGATGACTCATATTGACAATTCAGATTGTACACACAAACATCATTGATGATCAAAGTATTTTTATGTTATAAGATCGTATTGACAACTTAGACTGTAAAGAAATATAAGATCATGATGTAAATGCTTTTATATTTTTTGCGTTCAGTATGCACCATTCAAAGCGACGCCATCAACTTTCAACCATTTCTGCCTTCATTTGCTATTTTTCATGCATTCAATGATTTGTTTTGAGAACTAAATGACCTGGAAATTGAAAAGCACTACAAATGAACTCTTAAAAAGTTGAAACTTGCCATGGTATCATCATTTCACCCACATAGCATGTGCAAGAAAGTAGAGAGACTTACGGCTAAAACTGGATGCACTTCGTTTACAAACTGGACAATCTCTTTCAAAGTATTCAGGTTTCTGACGAAACTAAACTCATCTGTTACAAATGCATTTCATTTTTTTAAACTTATTACAACTCCAGAATTTTTGTGCATTCAGTATGCACCATTCAAAGCGACGCCATCAACTTTCAACCATTTCTGCCTTCATTTGCTATTTTTCATGTATTCAATGATTTGTTTTGAGAACTAAATGACCTGAAAATTGAAAAGCACTACAAATGAACTCTGGAAAAGTTAAAACTTGGCATGGTATCATCATTTCACCCACATAGCATGTGCAAGAAAATAGAGAGGCTTACGGCTAGAACTGGATGCACTTCGTTTACAAACTGGACAATCTCTTTCGAAGTATTCAGGTTTCTGACGAAATTAAACTCATCTGTTACAAAGGCATTTCATTTTTTTAAACATATTACAACTCCAGAATTTTTGTGCATTCAGTATGCACCATTCAAAGCGACGCCATCAACTTTCAACCATTTCTGCCTTCATTTGCTATTTTTCATGCATTCAATGATTTGTTTTGAACTAAATGACACTAAATTTTGTGCAGGCATAGCACCACTTTTAGTACCGGTTGGTGGCTCCAACCGGTACTAAAGGGTGACCAGTACTACAGTTTCTTAGTAAGCTGTTTTTTAGTCCCACCTCGCCAAGAGAGAGGGACTAAGAGCGGTTTATAAGCCCTGAGTGCAGAGACGATGAAGAAGAGGCTCAATGCTCACGTTGCTTAGCTTCAAGCCTTCAGGAATATGGTAGATTGCACGGAGCTACGCGCAGTGCAGTTTACACTATTCCGAAAGGCATGAAGCAAATTAACGAAGCATTGCACCTCTTTTTTATTTTTAATAACTTATTACAACTCCGGACTTATTACACTACACGTCGGCATTTCTTTTTTTTAAAACTTTGGTTATAACTCCAGACTTTGACCATCAAGTTTTGCAGAAAAGATAAAGTAGCAGAAAAGAAAAAAAAATATATAAAAATACTACTCAGAAATAAATAGAAGAAAATAAATATAGCAGAAAAGAAAAAACTACTCAGAAATAAATTGAAGAAAAAATAAAGCAGAAAAGAAAAAAATATTTGTTATTTTTCAATCGTTCACAAAATGACCATGAAATTGAAAATCACTACAAAATGAACTCTAAAAATGTTGAATTTTGGCAAACTAGATGAAAAACTACTCACAAATAAATATAACAGAAAAGAAAAAACTATACAAAAAACTACGCAGAAATAAATAGAAGAAAATAAAGCAGAAAAGAAAAACAAATAAAAAAATTGGGGCGCTACCCTGTGGGCCTGCTAGGCCACGGGCGTGCAATTACAGGCCTTAAAGGCCCAGCAGACTCACAAGGCAGCGCACAGAGTTTAGGCCCACAAGCCTGCTATACAGAGGAGTTCGAAAGGGCGGCTGGGTTTATAAACCAGTGCGGCTACCCTTCGCCCGGCGAGGTGGGACTAAACTTTGTGCAGGCAGCGCGATGTTGGAAATATGCCCTAGAGGCAATAATAAAAGGATTATTATATTTCCCTGTTCATGATAATTGTCTATTGTTCATGCTATAATTGTATTGTCCGGAAATCATAATACATGTGTGAATACATAGACCACAATATGTCCCTAGTAAGCCTCTAGTTGACTAGCTCGTTGATCAATAGATAGTCATGGTTTCCTGACTATGGACATGGGGATGTCATTGATGACGGGATCACATCATTAGGAGAATGATGTGATGGACAAGACCCAAACCTAAGCATAGCACAAAAGATCGTATAGTTCGTTTGCTAGAGCTTTTCTGAATGTCAAGTATCATTCCTTAGACCATGAGATTATGCAACTCCCGGATACCGTAGGAGTGCTTTGGGTGTATCAAACGTCACAACGTAACTGGATGACTATAAAGGTGCACTACAGGTATCTCCGAAAGTGTCTGTTGGGTTGGCATGAATCGAGACTGGGATTTGTCACTCCGTATGATGGAGAGGTATCTCTGGGCCCACTCGGTAAGACATCATCATAATGAGCTCAATGTGATCAAGGTGTTGTTCACGGGATGATGTGTTACGGGAACGAGTAAAGTGACTTGCCGGTAACGAGATTGAACAAGGTATCGGTATACCGACGATCGAATCTCGGGCAAGTATCGTACCGCTAGACAAAGGGAATTGAGTACGGGATTGATTAAGTCCTCGACATCGTGGTTCATCCGATGATATCATCGAGGAGCATGTGGGAGCCAACATGGGTATCCAGATCCCGTTGTTGGTTATTGACCGAAGAGTCGTCTCGGTCATGTCTGCATGTCTCCCGAACCCATAGGGTCTACACACTTAAGGTTCGGTGACGCTAGGGTTATTAGGAAGACTTGTATGTGATTACCGAATGTTGTTCGGAGTCCCGGATGAGATCCCGGACGTCACGAGGAGTTCCGGAATGGTCCGGAGGTGAAGATTTATATATGGAAAGTTGTCATACGGACACCGGGAAGTTTCGGGGGCATATCGGTATTGTACCGGGGCCACCAGAGAGGTTCCGGGGGTCCACCTTGAGGGGCCAGCCCTCTCGGAGGGCCTCATGGGCCACAAGGGGCAGGGAACCAGCCCCTGGAGGGCTGGGCGCGCCCCCTTCCCTTGGGCCCATGCGCCTAGGGTTGGGGGGAAACCCTAGTGGGGGCGCCCCCCTTGCTTGGGGGGCAAGCCCCCCTCCCTGGCCGCCGCCCCCCTCTAGATCTCATCTAGAGGGGGTCGGCCCCCTTGCCCCTTCCCCTATAAATAGTGGGGGTGAGGGGAGGGCAGCAACACACAACAAGGCGCAGCCCCTCCCCTCCCCAACACCTCTCCTCCTCCGTCACGCGCTTGGCGAAGCCCTGCCGGAGTACTACTTCTCCACCACCACCACGCCGTCGTGCTGCTGTTGAAGTCTTCTTCCTCAACCTCTCCTTCCCCTTGCTGGATCAAGAAGGAGGAGACGTCGATCGTCCCGTACGTGTGTTGAACGCAGAGGTGCTGTCCGTTCGGCACTTGGTCATCGGTGATCTGAATCACGGCGAGTATGACTCCATCATCCACGTTCTTCTTGAACGCTTCCGTTGCGATCTACAAGTGGTATGTAGATGCTCTCCTATCCCCTCGTTGCTAGAATACTCCATGGATAGATCTTGGTGATGCGTAGGAAAATTTTAATTTCTGCTACGATCCCCAACACGCGAGGCCTTTAGTACCGGTTGGTGGCTCCAACCGGTACTAAAGACCACCCTTTAGTACCGGTTGGAGCCACCAACCGGTACTAAAGGCTCACCCTATATATACAACACTTACGAAATTTCAGTTACATCTCCACTTCTTTCTCGTCAACCTCTCGCGCGCCGCTCCCGTCGTCGCCGCCCGTCGCCCGTCGTCGTCGTCATCGTCCCCGCCGCCGGCCCGAACGCCGCCGCGCCGCCGTCCGTCGTCGTCGCCGTACGCCCTGAACGCCGCCGCGCCACCGTCCGTACGTATCTCGCTCTCTCTCCTCGCGCGTACCCGGCCGCCGCGCCGCCGTCCGTCCCCGCCGCCGCCCCGAACGCCGGCGCCCCCGCCCCGTACGCCGCCGCCGCCGCCCCGTACGCCGGCGCCCCCGCTCGTACGTACGGGCCGGCGGGCCACACACACACATATACGACACACGCATACACACACACATACACATACGTACTAGATTAATGTCGAACTAGAGATTATAACTAGTTCTATAATTAATATAACTAGTTCATAGAATTTTTACATAGAATTTTTATGATTTTTTTGTTGTAATTTTGTCCATAGAATTTTTATTATGTTCATATTTTTGTTATCGGGTATGTCGTTGTCGATATAACCCCCTCCCCGATAACTTTTAGTAATAGTACTACTTAGAAAGTGTTTAATGGACTTAGTTAGAGGGCAACTTGTTTATTTTGAGTAAGTATATACTACATTATTTTATTTATAGTAAGTGCTTAGTAGTTGAACTAGTTGAAGTAGTTTATTTTTAGCAAGAAAATTAATAGAACTAGTTTCTTTTTTTAGTTAAAGAATTATCCCCGCATCGACGTGGACGATGCCTATCCCGCATCCTCGTCGTCGAGTCGGCGGAGGACGACACCTGCTTGACCAGATGGGCCATGTCCGGGACTGGGCTCCGCCGGGGTGGTATTGGGAGGCGCTACCTTCCGGGGGGCGTAGCTTGGTGAGGAGACAGCCCGTCGTTGACCCGATCCTTGTTTGGTGGCGGTCGCGTGGGCCAATGACGGTGCCGAGGCTTCCGGACACCATGGAGGTGGTACGTCACCGTGTCAGCGAGGAGGACCAGCACGTCCGTCGCTACATGGTTGCGTTGGAGGGCAGATTCGAGAATACCTGGCAGGTTCTTCAGGGATCTCACTGGAGCTATGATCCTGTGATGGTTCCTTCCCTTTGGGTGTCCACTGCCCGCGCCGATACCCGTCGGGCGCTACGGTTCTAGCTGTACTGGCGATATGTATGATATATAGTATTCGACGTGTATTAGTGATAATATTCGATGTACGGACACATGGAGATGATGTAGTTTTTCTTATAATTGAAGGCATCCTAATTTGAATACTACTTTATTTTGCGATTTGATTTTTCTTATTGAATGCTCAAATTGGAGAGCACTATATGCAAGGCATATGCATATGATTAGTTGAATAATAATGATCTAATTTAGTCTTTGAATTATGAACGTATAGGAAATGTCATCATCGGACGACGAAAGTCTCCCGGGGGAGTGCGACTGGTGCCACGACGATCGAGGTGAGTGCGACAGGCCTCACCTGGACGATGGTCGGCGCTTCAGCATTAAGCTCGAGGAGACCTTCGAAGTTGAAACGGTACGCAACGACGACAAGTGTTTTTTTTTCATAATTAAGCATGACTTCAACTATTTCAACGTGTAATTTTCATCTTTTACAATTCGAATATAGTTGATCCCATGCCATGCAAGACGCTATGTCTTGGAGAGGATGGATTTTGAAGGCCATGAAAATTTTGAAACGAAGAAAATTCACCTAAGGACCCATCATGATGTGGATTTTGAAGTAAAGTTGTATAATGCTGAGAGCGTAACCCATTTTGGTTGCAAAAATTGGAAAGCATTTTGCAAATTGTATGGTTTTGATGATGGTATGCTTGTCACTATGGATCTTGGTGATCCTGAAATCGAGCAAGACAATATGGACATTTGGGTCCTTGTTGATACTTCTCCAGTTCTACCGCTATGTGAGTTTCTCAAACATAGTTAATTATTAATAGAACTTATATTGTTCATTTCAAAATAGTTGACAGCTTATTTCCATTGACAGCTTATTTTGAAGTATCAAAGAATGTGCAGAAGATGGTAGATAGAACTTACTACACCGATGGCTCTGAGTTAACCTACAAGGAGAAAACTCATCTGGTTGAATTTTGTAATGATATTGAGAATTACAATATCTACAATCGAACTCCTCAACATTATGGTCAATACGTGCCACTAGTGCACGTGTTGAACTACGGTAACTACCATGGAGATACCCTGGTAAGTTTTTTTACTATTACGACATCCGTGCATCTTTTTGCATACTTCTAAAACTAGTACATCATTGCTAACTACGAAGTTATTACTATATTTTTCAACAGCTTATCCCAGAGGATTGTGTGCCTCATTTGATGTATCAGAATGGCGGCAGCCTTCGTGTTTTGAACATATATCCAGGTCATCCTACGAATCTCAACTGTCCATACCGGATTTCTAAAAGAAGTGGAGACATGACAATCAAAGGATGGAAAAAATGTATGGACAGTCCTAAAGAGATTCTTGGAAGCAAAAGGAAGCGAGGCGCAAGAATTGGAGACAGGATGATCTCCATTCTTCATAATGTAGAGTCATGGTCTATATTGTTTTATGCTATTTTACCTTAAGTGTGTTTAGGTCCGATCCTACCTGATACTTGATGATCATGTGCTAAGAACAATTATGTAGGATTAGGTTTGATGACTATGAAGATGATGATCGTATGACTTATTATTAATAATGAGTAGAAGTTGTATAATGATGCTTGATTAATTAGCTAGTAGGACTTGTTATTATATATGATGATGTATGATGCGAGCATGCATGAGTTATTATATATATATATATATATA
Organism: Aegilops umbellulata; assembly: GCA_032464435.1. NCBI lineage: Eukaryota > Viridiplantae > Streptophyta > Magnoliopsida > Poales > Poaceae > Aegilops > Aegilops umbellulata. Next base: position 440,280,462 of record CP136060.1, read on the forward strand.
TATATATATATATATATATATATATATATATATATATATATCTGCGGGTGAAACGAAAAAGAATTAAAATGGAAAACACAAAATTAAATGAAAAAGAAATCATAAAACCAAAAACCCCCCAAACATTTTAGTACCGGTTGGTGTTATCAACCAGTACTAAAGGGCTCCCGGCTTCCGGAGCTGCCTCGTGCTACGTGGTTGCCCTTTAGCACCGTTTCGTGCTAAACCGGTACTAAAGGGGAGGAGGGGCCTTTAGTGCCCACACTTTAGTGCCGGTTCCTAAACCGGCACTAAAGGGCCTTACGAACCGGTGCTATTGCCCGGTTCTGTACTAGTGCGAGGTCATCAAGCAAATATCTCATTCTATTAACAAAGCAATTAGGTATAAGCTTGAAAATTACATTACATGATAAGCTTATCGGCCTACAATCAGACAAACCTAGTTGGGCTAGGAATTTTAGGAATAAGAACGATGACAGCAGAGTTTACTCCCGGCTGCGGGTGATCAGGTGCAGCATCGACCCGTTCTGGATGTTGAAGTCCGCCAAGGTGCACTGCTCCTCCAGACTCTTAAACTTGAAGATGAACCGCTGATGCTCCGGAGGGAAGCCCTCCTTGGCCTGGATCATGGCCTTGACGTCGCGGATGGTGTCGCTGCTCTCCACCTCCAGCGGGATCGTCTTCCCGGTCAGGGTCTTCACGAAGATCTGCATCTTTTCTTAATTAGCCGGTTGATCAACTGCTCCTTTGATCGATCTTGGTTGTGGATCGCCTCCTCTCACCGGGCCTATATATATTGGGAGAGAAATAACCCGAAGGAACGCGCCCGCTACGACAGTAACCCGGAACCGGGTAGTATATGTCCGACGCGGAACGGAGTTCTTCTCTTCCACGACACAGCCTAACCTGACGTGGAGTAGTTCTCCAGAGAGAGAAAAGAAACTACGGGCCCTTGCCTTTTTTTTAGCAACCCTTGCCACCGGACTAAGTTCGATCTGTGTCGTAGCCCGTATAGAATTAGTTATAGCCCGCAGATGTTAGTACAAAAGAAGAGTAATAGCCCACAGACTCACATATGTGTAGTGGCTGGCGATTTTTTTGAACTATGAATAAAAATAAATAATTACCCAAAAAAAAGTTATAACCCACGGAAACAGATTTCTCCGATTTCTCATAAGAAGTTTTGGTACTCCATCCATTTCATTTTACTCCGCATATAAGATTTGTGCCAAGTCAAACTTACAAACTTTGGCCAAATTTTTATCGAAAATACCAACACCTACAATTAAATATATATTGATTTGAAACTACATCTCATTATATTGTGTATTGTAATGTTGACACTTTTTTCTATGAGTTTGGTCAAATTAGAGATATTTTGACTTCAAACAAAACGTGTATGCAAACTAAAAAAGGAACAAATGGAGTAATTATGACTTGCTTGCAAACCTTGCCAAGAAGAATCTAAAACATAATAATTATTTTTTGTGAATAAAAAAAAAATTAGTTGCCCGCCTTTCTTTTTAGTCATCACCACTCTCAATCAGGAGCTACTTCTACGTACCCCATGAAAAAAGGAACTATTTCTACATCACATCCATTGGAATAACATCAACATTGGAAGAGAAGGGATTCACATCACAAAAGTGCTATTCTGGTCAGGACTGCAAGACACATACACCAAGCACTAAATCATTTACTGTTGACCCGTATTCCACTGAAAAGGACCCTCGCCCAGATCCCGAGGCCATATTCAACGGAATTGATATCCAGACCAAGTGAGCTCGGGTGAAGAAACACCACGTCCCGGGGAGTTCATATGTTAAACCGTATAAGTTGCGCATCGGAGTAACGTTGCACTACATGGGGAGTTCAGGTTGCACTGCAAGAGGAGTACAATCTGAACCGCGTAGGGAGTACGAGTTGCACTGCACCAGAGTATACTACCTTGTGGGGAGTACACGTGTATTACCGCATGAAGCACATGTATGTTGCAATGGGGAGTAGAGTATGATAGTTGTCACTGAGAGTACAAATTCGGTTCAAAAAATATTCATCAAAACCTTTCAACATGGGATCTTACTGTAAAGATCTCGACATGAGGGGAGCACAGTGGTGAAAACGGTTCGTAATTTGAACACCAAGTTTATAAGATAATTTGTATTGAAAAATCTGATCTCGTAAAAAAAAAGTCCGACATTAACACGTCCACACTTTCCCCGCGTGTTAGAAAACCCACCCAGAAGTCGAAGACTCTATGGTGCTAATAAATTTGATGTAACATTTGTAGGTGATTCCTATTTGGCGTTGTAGGTTCCTGTTATTACTATTTCTGCAAACAGGCATTGTAGGTAAGTTAGTTGGGCTCGACCCATTACTTTCCTTCGCAACCAGTCTCGTCTGTTCTGTTAAATTAAAAAAAAAAGCTGGGAACGGGATCAAACTCGCAACTGATCGTTCAAAAGGATGCGCAACTACCTCCAGACTATTAACCAGCTAGTGCACTGTTTCTTCGTTTTTCTCTCTTATTTGTTCGTCGTTTCATTTTGTTTTTTTACTTTTTTTTCTTTTTTACTTCTTTTACTTTTCCTTTTCTTTTTGTTCTTAAATGTGCGGTTATTTAGTTTGTGAAATTTTCTTCAAAACCGATGAACTTTTCTGAAATAGATGTTTTTTTCCAAATTGATGAACTTTTTCAAATCGAATGACCTTTTCTTTTCAAATCAATGTTCTTTAAAAAAAATCTGTGAACTTTTTGTCAAATTTGATGATTTTTTTTCAAAATTTGTGAACTTATTCCAACTCTGATGAACCTTTTTTCAAATTGATATTTTTTTCCAAATCAATGAAGTTGTTTTCAAAATTTGGTGAAATTTTTTGCAAAATTGATGAACTTTTCCGAAATTCATGAATTTTTTTCAAAATTTAATGAACTTTTTTTCATTAAATAAAATAGTTATTTTACTAATTTTCTTAAATAACTAAAAAATCTCAATGGTATAGTAAATGGTTGTGTAATAAATAGCGCAACTGCATTAGTTCTAGTACAATCCACGTTGCTTTTGATCGTGTTCTGAAAGTCCAGTAGTTAAGCTAAGCAATTATAGGGATGTGTGGCATGAGATCGATTCCCCATACCGCCAATTTTTTTGCATGGTTCTTTCTCGAACGAGACTGTTCTTGGGCTTACGCGGCTTATTGCGGCAAGGAGTCGCGGCTTCGCACAGGGCGCAGCTCACCCTGGGCCGGCCCATTTGCAGTGGCCTTGCTTCGCGAGATAAAAGACCGCAAAAACAATTCGCGATAGGGATCGACCCAACCACCTCGTGTAGATGCACACGCACCGCTAGGCACCGCGAGTAGCTCGCCCAAGTGAAAGAATAACAATGCGAAACTGAAAGAAACTAACAGCGGCGGTAAAACATAAAACCAGTTCACGAAATTTCCAAAAAAACTTTGTCAAAACTTTAAAAAAACAAGAACAAAAGTGAAAGCATGAGCGTCTTTTTGAAATTACAAACAATTTTTAAAATAGAAAACAAATGGAAATCCCCCCGAACATTTTTTGAATCGGCGATCAAGTTTCTAAAACATGATTTTTTTTGAATTTGTGAACAAATTTAAAAAACGTAAATTTGGTGTAATTTGTGAACAGATTAGAAAAAGGGAACATTTTTTCATTTCTGATTTATTCTTAAAAATGCAAACATTTTTTGAATTTGTAATTTTTTGGAAATAATAACATTTATATGAATTTGTACAAATTTTGAAAAGTGGGGATTTTTTTGAAATCATTGAGCATTTTAGTTTGTGAACAAAATTTTAAAAAGAGAGCATTGTTTAAATTCTAAACTTTTCCGAAATTTTCAACATTTTTCGAAAGAAGGTAACTAATTTTTAAAATTTTGTTTTGTTTCAAATTTCTGAAAAAAATTTCGAAATAGAAACATTTTCCCAAGAATGTGAACAAAATATGAACATTTTGTAAATTCTAGATCAATGGTTGAAAAACAGAAAATTACTTTGCGAAAAAAAATGAAAAAGTAGAAAAAAATAAGAAAATGCATGAAAAAGAAAAAGAAACAGAAAAAAGGAAAGAAAAATGAAAAAGAAGTGAAAAATGAAAAGTAAAAACAAGAGAGAAACTGAAAAAAAAAACCGTTCAGGAACCTTCTAAAACCATAAAAAAACCAGCTAAAAACATCGTAGGAGGTTTCCAAAACTGGTACAGCTGCAACGCTAAATGGGCCGGTTCAGCCGCGAACGGTCGCTAGCTCGCTCCTAAGAAACAGCGACAACTTGTGGCAAACAGCTGCAAATAGGGTTTTCCCGCTTATAGCGCTGAATAGGACCTCCCACGTTTTTAGTGTGAAAATGGGGCACCCCCTCCCTTCGCTAGGATTAGTGGGCTGCCGGCCCATTCCTTCCTCAACGGTTTATTGAGCTAGGTTTTTGGGTAGTTTTTTCACATTTTTTTGTTGTCCATTTTTTCCATTTCAATTTTATTGTTTATTTTTCAATTTCTTTTTGTTTTATTTTTTTATTTTTGTTACTTTATCATAAATATATTTTTGTAAATCATATTTTAAGTTCATGAAACGTTTTCAAATTTGCAAACTTTACAAATTTCCAATTTTTTTTTGTTATTCGTGAACGTTGTTTTTACAAATTATGTGAACCCTTTTCTGTTTAGCAAACTTTTCTCAGATTCATGAAATTTTAATTAAATTTGCTAAATTTTAACTTTTCAACTTTTCAACTTTTTTCCAACTCATGATCTTTTTGATTTTTTTGTGAATATTTTCTTAATTCATGAACCTTTTCATTTTTATGAATTTTTTCCAAATTTATAAAAATATTGAGCTCATGAACGTTTTTTAATTCATAATTATTTTATGAATCCATGTTTTTTTAAAAGTAAATAGTCAATCAGTCAATGGTTAACTGGTCAACAGTTGACTGCTAGCGGTGAAATCTAGCGAGCAAGTAGCGGAAACCCGAGTGCATGAAGCACTGGTGCGGTAGCTGCGTTGGTACGCGAAGTGGCGCTTTGAGCGCCATTCGGAGCTATTCCATTGTAAGTGGTGTCTTTTTTTGAAACGCGGTCCGTTATGGCCTGATTCATTAAAAAAGCTTGAAGAGATTTGCCTAGCTAATTAATGGTAAATCGGGCGAAAACTATTACATATCATGCATTCAAAAACAACCCACACAAGAATGCACACACGCTGCCGAGAAGAAAAGCGCCGTCAAGATTGTAGCCCGGCGTCATTCTCATCACGCCTCCATAAGGGCGACTCCGACTCCATCATCGACGACCACCGAAGAAGCCCTCACAGCAAACAAGCGTCGAGGCCTGCGTCGGCCGATGCCAAACAGTCAGCCACACGCCTTGGCGACTAGGCAGCTCCGACTCCGTCGGCGAGCATTGCAGGGGAATAGCGTTGCGCTTGCGCCGAGCCAATGCCAGAGCCAACCACCCGTCTCGTGACATGTCACCGCAAGGGCCCCTCGTCAGCAGCTCCGACTCCAGGAAGAAAAATGTGACGCCCCCGATTTAATCGTACACTAATCATACATGCAAACGTGTATGATCAAGATCAGAGACTCACGGGAAGATATCACAACACAACTCTAAAAATAAAATAAGTCATACAAACATCATAATACAAGCCAGGGGCCTCGAAGGCTCGAATACAAGTGGTCGTTCATAGACGAATCAGCGGAAGCAACAATATCTGAGTACAGAAAAGTTAAACAAGTTTGCCTTAAGAAGGCTAGCACAAACTGGGGTACAGATCGAAAGAGGCGCAGGCCTCCTGCCTGGGATCCTCCTAAACTACTCCTGGTCATCGTCAGCGGCCTGCACATAGTAATAGGCACCTCCGGTGTAGTAGGAGTCGTCGTCGACGGTGGCGTCTGGGTACTGGGCTCCAGCATCTGGTTGCGACAACCAGGAAGAAAAGAAAGGGGAAAAAGGAGGAGAAAAGCAACCGTGAGTACTCATCCAAAGTACTCGCAAGCAAGAATCTACACTACTTATGCATGGGTATCTGTGTAAAGGGGCAATATCGGTGGACTAAACTACAGAATGCCAGAATAAGAGGGGGATAGCTAGTCCTGTCGAAGACTACGCTTCTGGCAGCCTTCATCTTGCAGCATGTAGAAGAGAGTAGATGGTAAGTTCACCAAGTAGCATCGCATAGCATAATCCTACCCGGCGATCCTCTCCTCGTCGCCCTATGTGAGAGCAATCACCGGGTTATATCTGGCACTTGGAAGGGCGTATTTTATCAAGTATCCGGTTCTAGTTGTCATAAGGTCAAGGTACAACTCCGGGTCGTCCTGTTACCGAGGATCACGACTATTCGAATAGATAAACTTCCCTGCAGGGGTGCACCACATTACTCAACACGCTCGATCCCATTTGGCCGGACACACTTTCCTGGGTCATGCCCGGCCTCGGAAGATCAACACGTCGCGGCCCTAACTAGGCACAACAGAGAGGTCAACACGCCAGTCTAAATCCTATGCGCGCAGGGGTCTGGGCCCATCGCCCATTGCACACCTGCATTTTGCGTACGTGGCCGGCAAGCAGACCTAGCCTCCCTAATACAAGAGCAGGCGTTCCAGTCCAATCCGGCGCGCGCCGCTCAGTCGCTGATGTCACGAAGGTTTCGCCTGATACCACGACGTCGAGTGCCCATAACTGTTTCCGCGTAGTTGGTTAGTGCATATAGGCCAGTGGCCAGACCCAGATCAAATACCAAGATCTCGTTAAGCGTGTTAATTGAAGTATTTGCAAACGCAGACCAGGGCCAGGCCCACCTTTCTCCTAGGTGGTCTCAACCTGCCCTGTCGCTCCGCCACAAAGTAACAGTCGGGGGCCGTCGGGAACTCAGGCCCACCTCTGCCGGGATGGAGCCACCTGCCCCTTTAGCCCCCATCTCCGAACAATATCATAAGTAATGTAACAGTATAAAGTATATAGCATATGCCCGTGATCACCTCCCGAAGTGATCACGGCCCAGTAGTATAGCATGGAAGACGGACAAGAGTGTAGGGCCACTGATGGAATACTAGCATCCTATACTAAGCATTTAGGATTGCAGGTAAGGGTAACAACTATAGCAACAATGACAGGCTATGCAGCAGAATAGAATTAACCGAAAGCAGAACATGCTACACTACTCTAATGCAAGCAGTAGAGAGAAGGAATAGGCGATATTTGGTGATCACGGGGGGCTTGCCTGGTTGCCCTGGCAAGAAGGAGGGGTCGTCAACACCGTAGTTGATCGGGGTACCAGCAGCAACGTCAGTCTCGTAGTCTACCAAGGAGAAGAGGGGGAAGAAACAATGAATACAATGCAAACATAAGCATGATGATGTATGACATGAGAATGAGCGGTGCTAGGTGTGCCCTAACACGGCAATAGGTGATACTGGCGAAGGGGGGAAACATCCGGGAAACTATTCCCGGTGCTTCGCGTTTTCGGACAGACGGACCGGAGGGGGAAAGTTGCGTGTTCGCTATGCTAGGGATGTGTGGTGGACGAACGGGCTACGTATTCGGATTCGTCTCGTCGTTCTGAGCAACTTTCATGTACAAAGTATTTTCATTCAAGCTACGGATTATTTTATATTATTTTTAAAAAATTAATCAATCTTTTAATTATTATTATTAAATTAAATCGAAACTAGCATTATTGCATCAGCACGACGTCAGCTTGATGTCAGCAGTCAACAGATGTGTTGACTGGGTCGCTGACGTGTGGGTCCCTCATGTCATTGGCTATTAACTAACTAACCAGGTTAATTAGTTTAGTTAACAGATTAGTTAAGTTAATTAACAGTAGTTAATTAGTTTAATTAGTTATTAGATTAATTAAACACAATTAACTTAGTTAATTAATTAATATTTTTTATTTATCATTATTTTTTATTCTCTCTTTTTTAACAAAACCGTTCTGGGGGCGTGGGGCCCAATTGCCAGTGACTCTGGGGAGCCTTAGCGGGCGCGGGCATCGGGCTCTAGCGCTACGGGCGAACCCGCAACCCGAGTGCGAGGCGAGGTCGGAATGGGGCTGGAGCGGGCGCGGCTAGCGCGGGCGATGGCCAGAGGCGACGGCCGCGGTGGGCGGAGCAAGGGGGCCGGGTGCGGCGGCGAGTAGCGGTGGCAGCCGAGGAAGCGGGCGAGCGCGTGGGGGAGGGGGCTGTGGTGGAGCGGAAGCGGCGCGGTGGGGTGCAGGGGCCTGCGCGCGCGGGGTCGGGCGGCAAGCGCAGCGAAGAGGCGACAACGGGGCCGGCTGTGAGCGGGCGTGGGGGAGGCGGACAACATATGAGCAGCAGCAGGCCGGACCTGCTAGTGAGGCGCGGCAGCGGGGCGCAGCGTGGGTGGCGTGCGGGTGTGCGTGCGCGCAGTGGGCGTCGGTGGCCGGGACGGGCGACGGGTGTTGGAAATATGCCCTAGAGGCAATAATAAAATGGTTATTATTATATTTCCTTGTTCACGGTAATTGTCTATTGTTCATGCTATAATTGTGTTATCCGGAAATCGTAATACATGTGTGAATACATAGACCACAACATGTCCCTAGTGAGCCTCTAGTTGACTAGCTCGTTGATCAACAGATAGTCATGGTTTCCTGACTATGGACATTAGATGTCATTGATAACGGGATCACATCATTAGGAGAATGATGTGATGGACAAGACCCAATCCTAAGCATAGCACAAGATCGTGTAGTTCGTCTGCTAGAGCTTTTCCAATGTCAAGTATCATTTCCTTAGACCATGAGATTGTGCAACTCCCGGATACCGTAGGAGTGCTTTGGGTGTGCCAAACGTCACAACGTAACTGGGTGGCTATAAAGGTGCACTACAGGTATCTCCGAAAGTGTCTGTTGGGTTGGCACGAATCGAGACTGGGATTTGTCACTCCGTATGACGGAGAGGTATCTCTGGGCCCACTCGGTAATGCATCATCATAATGAGCTCAATGTGACCAAGTGGTTGGTCACGGGATCATGCATTACAGTACGAGTAAAGAGACTTGTCGGTAACAAGATTGAACGAGGTATCGGGATACCGACGATCGAATCTCGGGCAAGTATCGTACCGATAGACAAAGGGAATTGCGTACGGGATTGATTGAATCCTCGACATCGTGGTTCATCCGATGAGATCATCGAGGAGCATGTGGGAGCCAACATGGGTATCCAGATCCCGCTGTTGGTTATTGACCAGAGAGTCGTCTCGGTCATGTCTGCGTGTCTCCCGAACCCGTAGGGTCTACACACTTAAGGTTCAGTGACGCTAGGGTTGTAGAGATATTAGTATGCGGTAACCCGAAATTTTCGGAGTCCCGGATGAGATCCCGGACGTCATGAGGAGTTCCGGAATGGTCCGGAGGTAATGATTTATATATAGGAAGTCCAATTTCCGCCACCGGGAAGGTTTCAGCGGTAATCGGTATTGTACCGGGACCACCGGAAGGGTCCCGGGGGTCCACCGGCTGGGGCCACCTATCCCGGAGGGCCCCATGGGCTGAAGTTGCGTGGGGACCAGCCCCTGGTGGGCTGGTGCGCCCCCCAAGGACCCTGGGGGTGGGGGCGCCTCCACCTGGCTTGGGGGCCAAGCCACCCCCTTGGCCGCCGCCCCCATCTAGATGGATCTAGAGGGGCCGACGCCCCCTAGCCCCTATATATAGTGGGGGGGGGGGGAGAGGGCAGCCGCACCCTAAGCCCCTGGCGCCTCCCTCTCCCCCCCGTGACACCTCTCCCTCTCGTTGGTGCTTGGCGAAGCCCTGCCGAGATCCCGCTGCTTCCACCACCACGCCGTCGTGCTGCTGGATCTCCATCAACCTCTTCTCCCCCTTGCTGGATCAAGAAGGAGGAGACTTCTCTCCCAACCGTACGTGTTTTGAACGCGGAGGTGCCGTCCGTTCGGCCCTCGGTCATCGGTGGTTTGGATCACGACGAGTACGACTCCATCAACCCAGTTCTCTTGAACGTTTCCGCTCGCGATCTACAAGAGTATGTAGATGCACTCCCCTCTCCTTCGTTGCTAGATGACTCCATAGATTGATCTTGGTGATGCGTAGAAAATTTTAAAATTCTGCTACGTTCCCCAACAACGGGGACTTGCAAGAGGTGGCGTAGGACAGAGAGGGAAGAGAGGGGAGGTGGGCCTCACGTTCGAGTAGAGACCAGGGGGCGGGGAGGGTCGAGGGAGGCCCTTGGGGAGGAGGTCGGTGACGCGAGGCGGTGGTGATCCGGGCGGCGACGATGGTGCATGGCGACGACGAGCGGGTGCAGCCCGGTGACGAGGGGATGACGGAGAGGAGATGAGGACGGGGCGGTCCTGCGGGTGGCGCCGGCGAAGTTGGCAGGACGAGACGGCGGCGGCGTCAGGGACGATGGGGTCGGGGCGGTTTGCCCCGATCAAGAAACTGGGTGGGGAGTGGGGGAGCAAACGAGAGAGAGTGGGGGGTCGTGGGGTAGTGGGGGAGAGGGGCTAGGGTTTCTTGCGCCCGGGGGAAGTTGTAGCGGGCGCAGCTGGGCCGGCCGGCGCAGTGACCAGTTGGGCCTGGTCCAGTTGGGGGGGAGGGGTTGTTTTAACCCTTTATTTGTTTTGGCTATTCTGTTTATCTTATCTTTATTTTCTGTTTTATTTCTAGTTTCTTTTATTTTTTGTTTTATGAGAATTACCACTAGTATCTAAATTTGTATTTATAAATAAACTACTGTCAGATCAATTCTTAGACCAAAATAAAATAGTTTTAATATTTTATAAAATTCAATAGGCATTTATTTAATTGTTTTCCCTACTGGTTAAATCATTTTAGTGCACTTAAATATTTTATAAATATGTGGATTCTCCACCATAATTAACTATGCAATATTTGTCACCTCTAGAACATTTTAGTTTTTATGTTCAAAAACTTTTAATGTTCGCCTAAAATTCAAATTTGATTTTGAAACGTTTTGATCTAACGCGAGGTTAGCAACAGTAACAGAGGTGACGTGGCATCATTAGCATAGGTTTACCGTAGCATAATTATCCGGGCGTCACAACAAAGCGAGGCACGATGACCCCTCGAACACGCCGGAAGAGAGCGACTACCAAGACCCATCAGTAAGCCAACTCCACTCGAAGCCGCCATCGTTGCCATACAAGAAGCCGCGCAACATCCACATCACCGGCCGGACACTAGCCAACTGTAATGTCGCAAGCGTCCAACCCATGGAGCACGCAAACGGGACCGAATGCTCTTCAAGGCAACGCCCCAAGGGGGAAGCAGCGATGACGACGCTGTCACCCGACCCTGCAGGCCTTAGGCTTTCACCAAAAGAGCAAAGATTCGAGGGTGGCGGACACGGGGCTCCACAACAGCGCCTCCAAGGAGGTGAAACGACACCCACACGCCGACGCGGCCGGCAAGAACTCGACAAGTTTTCACCCAGAGCACCCGTCACCAACCGACACCCTCACGCATAGCACCTTCACTGGTCCACCCACCTCCACGAAGATACCGTGCCAGCACCCCTGGAGAGCCACCACAAACCACTCCTCACCGGCAGCTGTAGCAGCACCGACAAGCTAGATCTAGCCGCCTGCCAGATCTGCATTCCCCCACCTCAGGCAGCCAAAGGACCGCAACTAGCAGGCGAGCACACCACCCATGAGCAGCGACAGGAGGGCCGCCACCCCTCCACATCCGTGCGAGCTGAATCCGGAGCCGCGCCGGTAGCCGCCGTCACTACAAACTGGGGGCCGCTGTCGCTGCACATTGGGGGCCGCCGCAGCAGCACCAGGGGGTGTCCGCAGAGAAGCCAACAAGTGGCATCCTTTAATTAGTGATTTCAAATCCTGTAAGATTTCCAATCATTTAGCACATCAAATAGTTAGCCAATGGGCCATGGGCCGACCTGCCCAGTATAGGAACTAAAGTTAAGTTCCAAAATAGTTTGAAAAAAAAGTTAAGTTCCAAAATTGAGAGCAAACAAGAGATGAGAAGAAAACGGCGAACCAACCTGTAGTGGATGGTTAGAGGGACTGTGGTATCACTAGTAGAAAAAGGGTCAAATGTGAGACACATTAGTCCCGGTTTGCATTTGAGCCGGCACTAATGTGTCCATTAGTGCCAGTTCAAATGGCTAGGCGGGAGGAGATCTTTAGTACCGGTTCAGTGCGAACCTTTAGTACCGGTTCATGCCAAGAACCGGTACTAAAGAGGTTGGGGCCTGGCCAGCCCCTTTAGTATCGGTTGGTGGCATGAACCGGTAGTAGAGAGGTTGTGGCAGGCTGTTTTTAGTCCCACCTCGCTCCCCTAGCAAGATTTTTACCACCTTAAATATGTTACTCTCAAACTATCACAAGCACTTGGTCTTCATTGAACTCTATGTGTAAAATTTGTGGTCGCAATATGAGTCTTTACCGGTTTCTAAACCGTTGAGGACTCATATTGACAATTCAGATTGTACACAAAAAGATCATTGATAATCAATGTATTTTTTATGTATATTTTTACTTGTTTACGCCCTCACTCTCTCCACTCACTCGGTCTCCCCCTCAATCCCCCGCGCCGGTCCTCCCCCGCCGGCCGCCCCTCACTCTCTCCACTCAGTCGGCAAAAACTGGACGCACTTCGTGTACAAACTGGACAATCTCTTTCGGAGTATCAGGGTTTCGGACAAGAACTCATCGGTTACACGGTTACTTCTTTTTTTAAACTTATTTGAACTCTAGATTTTTTTTGCGTTCAGTATGTAGCATTCAAAGCGACGTCATCAATTTTCAAACCTTTCTGACATCATTTGCTGTTTTTCATTCATTTACCGATTTGTTTAGAGAGCTAAATGACCGTGAAATTGAAAATCACTACAAAATGAACTCTGAAAATGTTGAAACTTGGCATGGTATCATCATTTCACCCACATAGCATGTGCAAAAGAGCAGAGAGGGTCACGGCAAAAACTGGACGCACTTTGTGTACAAACTGGACAATCTCTTTCGGAGTATCAGGGTTTCGGACGAGAACTCATCTGTTACACGGGCACTTCATTTTTTAAAACTTTTTTCAACTCCAGACTTATTTTGCATTCAGTATGCAGCATTCAAAGCGACGTCATCAATTTCCAACACGTTCTGACATCATTTGTTGTTTTTCAGTCATTTACCGATTTGTTTAGAGAGCTAAATGATTGTGAAATTGAAAATCACTACAAAATGAACTCTGAAAATGTTGAAACTTGGCATGGTATCATCATTTCACCCGCATAGCATGTGCAAAAGAGTAAAGAGGATCACGGCAAAAACTGGACGTACTTCGTGTACAAACTGGACAATCTCTTTTTGAGTATCAGGGTTTCGGACGAGGACTCATCTGTTACATGGGCACTTCATTTTTTTAAACTTATTTGAACTCCAGACTTTTTTGCGTTTAGTATGCAGCATTCAAAGTGGCGTCATCAATTTCCAACACATTCTGACATCATTTGTTGTTTTTCAGTCATTTACCGATTCGTTTAGAGAGCTAAATGACCGTGAAATTGAAAATCACTACAAAATGAACTCTGAAAATGTTGAAACTTGGCATGGTATCATCATTTCACCCACATAGCATGTGCAAAAGAGCAGAGAGGGTCACGGCAAAAACTGGACGCACTTCGTGTACAAACTGGACAATCTCTTTCAGAGCATCAGGGTTTCGGACGAGAACTTATCTGTTACACGGGCACTTCATTTTTTTAAAACTTATTTGAACTCCAGACTTTTTTTGCGTTCAGTATGCAGCATTCAAAGCGACGTCATCAATTTCCAACACGTTCTAACATCATTTGTTGTTTTTCAGTCATTTACCGATTTGTTTAGAGAGCTAAATGACCGTGAAATTGAAAATCACTCCAAAATGAACTCTGAAAATGTTGAAACTTGTCATCTTATCATCATTTTACGCGCATAGCATGTGCAAGAGAGTAGAGAGGGCCACGGCAAAAACTGGACGCACTTCGTGTACAAACTAGACAATCTTTTCGGGAGTATCAGGGTTTCGGACGAGAACTCATTTGTTACACGTGCACTTCATTTTTTAAACTTATTTGAACTCCAGACTCTTTTTTTGCATTCAGTATGCAGCATTCAAAGCGACGTGATCAATTTCCAACATGTTCTAACATCATTTGCTGTTTTTCATTCATTTACCAATTTGTTTAGAAAGCTAAAGCAAAAATATTCACAAAGAAACTAAATACAGCAAAAAAAAGCTACTCAGAAATAAATAGAAGAAAATAAATAAAGCAGAAAAGAAAAAAACTATATAAAAAAATTACTCAAAATAAATAGAAGAAAATAAATAATACAGAAAAGAAAAAACTATATAAAAAATTGTTGGGGCGCTGCCCAGTGGGCCTGCCAGACCTCTGGTGTGCAAATTCAGGCCCAATAGGGCTACCAGGCTCACAGGGCAGCGCGCCATAGTTTGGCCCAGAAGCCTGCTATATAGAGGAGTTCAAAGGAGCAGCCGCGACTGAGTTTATAAACCAGTGTGGCTGCCCTTCGCTTGGCGAGATGGGACCAAACATTATGCACCGTGGGTGGCAGCGCACACCCATTAGTACCGGTTGGTGGCTCCAACCGGTACTAATGATGGTGCTTTGGTACCGGTTGGAGCCATGAACCGGTAATAAAGGGGGTCATTTCCCACCGCTTGACCTGGCAAAAATTGGCCTTTAGTACCGGTTCGTGGCTCCAACCGGTACGAAAGGCCCGTCCTATATATATGGCACTTACGAAAAATTCAGTTTCATCGACCACCACTTCTTCTCCAACTTCTTCGCGCGACATTGCCGCCGCCGCCGAGGCGTCGCCCATCGCGCACCGCCCTCGCCGGTTCCGCCGCCCTCGCCGCCCCCGCCGCGTGCCGTCGCCCCCGCCGCCCGTCGTCGCTGTCCCCGTCGCCGCCGTCTCGCGCCGCCGCCCCGTACGTCGCCGTCTCGGTCGCGCCGTCGCCTCCAGCCCGCCGCCCGTCGTCGCGCCGTCCCTGTCGCGTCGCCGTCTCGCGCCGCCGCCCGTACGCCGCTGCCCTCCACTCGTACACACACACACACACATTTTTTTACTTATTTTCTGTTCTGTTGTTTAGATTAATGTTAGATGAATTACGTAGATAAGAATGTTAGAATGTTAATGTTAGATGAATTAGATAGAAAAGTTGTTAAATATTAATGTCAATTGTTAGATGAATTAGCTAGATATTAATTAGGTATATGAGATTTGTGTTGGGGAACGTTGCAGAAAATTAAAATTTTTCCTACGGTTTCACCAAGATCCATCTATGAGTTCATCTAGCAACGAGTATTCAGATTAGATAGCATCTACATACCACTTTGTAGATCGCAACGGAAGCGTTCGAGTGAACGTGGATGAGGTAGTCGTACTTGCCGTGATCCAATTCACCGATGATCTAGTACCGAACGGACGGCACCTCCGCGTTCAACACACGTACGGGACGGGAGACGTCTCCTCCTTCTTGATCCAGCAAGGGGGGGAGGAGAGGTTGAGGAAGATCCAGCACGACGGTGTGGTGGTGGATGCAGCAGAACTCCGGCAGGGCTTCGCTAAGCAACTACGGGAGGAGGAGGAGGTGTTGCAGGAAGGAGGGAGGAGCCAGGGCATTAGGGTTGGTTTGCTCCTCCTTTTCCCCACTATATATAGGGCCAAGGGAGAGGGGAGGCGCAGCCCTTGCCCCTTCCTCCAAGGAAGGGTGCGGCCAAGGGTGGGGAGGAGTCCATCCTCCCCAAGGCACCTCGGAGGTGCCTTCCCCTTGTAGGACTCTCCCCTTTTTTTTTTCTCTCTTGGCGCATGGGCCTCTTGGGGCTGGTGCCCTTGGCCCATATAGGCCAAGGCGCACCCCCTACAGCCCATGTGGCCCCCCGGGGCAGGTGGACCCCCCTGGTGGACCCTCGGGACCCCTCCGGTGGTCCCGGTACAATACCGATAACACCGAAACTTGTCCCGATGGCCAAAATAGCACTTCCTATCTATAATTCTTTACCCCCGGCTCTAAGCTGTAAAGCATGCCGCACTGAACGAGGGAGTAATCATCGCAGCGTGACTGCCAAGCGTTCATAACGTCTTGTTCTGCAGGGAGAATAGGTGCGTCACCCAGCGGTGCTCTTAGGACATAATCTTTCTTGGCAGCTATGAGGATGATCCTCAGATTCCGGACCCAGTCCATATAGTTGCTACCATCGTCTTTCAGCTTGGTTTTCTCTAGGAACGCGTTGAAATTGAGGACTACGTTGGCCATTTGATCTACAAGACATATTGTAAATATTTAGACTAAGTTCATGATAATAAAGTTCATTTAATCAAATTATTTAATGAACTCCCACTTAGATAGAGATCCCTCTATTAGTCATCTAAGTATTACATGATCCGAGTCAACTAGGCCGTGTCCGATCATCACGTGAGACGGACTAGTCAACATCGGTGAACATCTTCATGTTGATCGTATCTTCTATACGACTCATGCTCGACCTTTCGGTCTTCTGTGTTCCGAGGCCATGTCTGTACATGCTAGGCTCGTCAAGCCAACCTAAGTGTTTTGCGTGTGTAAATCTGTCTTACACCCGTTGTATGCGAACGTAAGGACCTATCACACCCGATCATCACGTGGTGCTTCGGAACGATGAACTTTAGCAACGGTGCACAGTTAGGGTGAACACTTTCTTGAAATTATTATGAGGGATCATCTTATTTACTACCGTCGTCCTAAGTAAACAAGATGCAAAAACATGATAAACATCACATGCAATCAAATAATAAACGTGACATGATATGGCCAATATCACATAGCTCCTTTGATCTCCATCTTGGGGCTCCATGATCATCTTGTCACCGGCTTGACACCATGATCTTCATCATCATGATCTTCATCATCGTGTCTCCATGAAGTTGCTCGCCAACTATTACTTCTACTACTATGGCTAACGCGTTTAGCAATAAAGTAAAGTAATTTACATGGCGATTCTCAATGACACGCAGGTCATACAAAAAATAAAGACAACTCCTATGGCTCCTGCCGGTTGTCATACTCATCGACATGCAAGTCGTGATTCCTATTACAATAGCATGAACATCTCATACAACACATATAGATCATTCATCATACATCACAACTTTGGCCATATCATATCACAAAGCACTTGCTGCAAAAACAAGTTAGACGTCCTCTAATTGTTGTTGCAAGTTTTACGTGGCTGAATTAGGGTTCTAGCAAGAACGTTTTCTTACCTACGTTCAAACCACAACGTGATTTGTCAATCTCTATTTACCCTTCATAAGGACCCTGTTCATCGAATCCGATCCAACTAAAGTAGGAGAGACAGACACCCGCCAGCCACCTTATGCAACTAGTGCATGTTAGTCGGTGGAACCGGTCTCACGTAAGCGTACGTGTAAGGTTGGTCCGGGCCGCTTCATCCCATAATACCGCTGAATCAAGATTGACTAGTAACGGCAAGAAGAATTGACAACATCTACGCCCACAACAAATTGTGTTCTACTCGCACAAGAAGAACTACGCATAGACCTAGCTCTGATACCACTGTTGGGGAACGTTGCCGAAAATTAAAATTTTTCCTACGGTTTCACCAAGATCCATCTATGAGTTCATCTAGCAACGAGTATTCAGATTAGATAGCATCTACATACCACTTTGTAGATCGCAACGGAAGCGTTCGAGTGAACGTGGATGAGGTAGTCGTACTTGCCGTGATCCAATTCACCGATGATCTAGTACCGAACGGACGGCACCTCCGCGTTCAACACACGTACGGGACGGGAGACGTCTCCTCCTTCTTGATCCAGCAAGGGGGGGAGGAGAGGTTGAGGAAGATCCAGCACGACGGTGTGGTGGTGGATGCAGCAGAACTCCGGCAGGGCTTCGCTAAGCAACTACGGGAGGAGGAGGAGGTGTTGCAGGAAGGAGGGAGGAGCCAGGGCATTAGGGTTGGTTTGCTCCTCCTTTTCCCCACTATATATAGGGCCAAGGGAGAGGGGGAGGCGCAGCCCTTGCCCCTTCCTCTAAGGAAGGGTGCGGCCAAGGGTGGGGAGGAGTCCATCCTCCCCAAGGCACCTCGGAGGTGCCTTCCCCTTGTAGGACTCTCCCCTTTTTTTCTCTCTTGGCGCATGGGCCCTTGGGGCTGGTTCCCCTTGGCCCAAGCAGGCCAAGGCGCACCCCCTAAGGCCCATGTGGCCCACCAAGGCAGGTGGCCCCACCTGGTGGACCCCCGGGACCCCTCCGGTGGTCCCGGTACAATACCGATAACACCGAAACTTGTCCCGATGGCCAAAATAGCACTTCCTATATATAATTCTTTACCTCCGGACCATTCCGGAACTCCTCGTGACGTCCGGGATCTCATCCGGGACTCCGAACAACATTCGGGTTACTGCACATACATATCTTCACAACCCTAGCGTCACCGAACCTTAAGTGTGTAGACCCTACGGGTTCGGGAGACATGCAGACATGACCGAGACGGCTCTCGGGCAATAACCACCAGCGGGATCTGGATACCCATGTTGGCTCCCACATGCTCCACGATGATCTCATCGGATGAACCACGATGTCAAGGATTCAATTAATCCCGTATACGATTCCCTTTGTCAATCGGTATTTTACTTGCCCGAGATTCGATCGTCGGTATACCAATACCTCGTTCAATCTCGATACCGGCAAGTCACTTTTCTCGTTCCGTAATGCATGTTCCCGTGATCAAACACTTTGATCACATTGAGCTCATTATGATGATGCATTACCGAGAGGGCCCGGTGATACCTCTCCGTCAAGCGGAGTGACAAATCCCAGTCTTGATCCATGTCAACCCAACAGATACTTTCAGAGATACCCGTAGCATACCTTTATAGTCACCCAGTTACGTTGTGACGTTTGGCATACCCAAAGCACTCCTACGGTATCCGGGAGTTACACGATCTCATGGTCTAAGGAAAGGATACTTGACATTGGATAACTCTAGCAAACGAACTATGCGATCTTATGCTATGTTTAGGATTGGGTCTTGTCCATCACATCATTCTCCTAATGATGTGATCCCGTTATCGATGACATCCAATGTCCATAGTCAGGAAACCATGACTATCTGTCGATCAACGAGCTAGTCAACTAGAGGCTCACTAGGGACATGTTGTTGTCTGTTATTCACACATGTATTACGATTTCCGGTTAACACAATTATAGCACGAATAAAGACAATTATCATGAATAAGGAAATATAATAATAATGCTTTTATTATTGCCTCTAGGGCATATTTCCAACAGTCTCCCACTTGCACTAGAGTCAATAATCTAGTTACATTGTGATGAATCGAACACCCATAGAGTTCTGGTGCTGATCATGTTTTGCCTTAGGGAGAGGTTTAGTCAACGGATCTGCGACATTCAGATCCGTGTGCGCTTTACAAATTTCTATGTCTCCATCTTGAACATTTTCACGAATGGAGTTGAAGCGACGCTTGATGTGCCTAGTCTTCTTGTGAAACCTGGGCTCCTTTGCAAGTGCAATAGCTCCAGTGTTGTTACAGAAGAGCTTGATTGGCCCCGACGCATTGGGTATGACTCCGAGGTCGGTGATGAACTCCTTCACCCAAATTGCTTCATGTGCTGCCTCCGAGGCTGCCATGTACTCCGCTTCACATGTAGATCCCGCCACGACGCTTTGCTTGCAACTGCACCAGCTTACTGCCCCACCATTCAAAATATACACGTATCCGGTTTGTGACTTAGAGTGATCCAGATCGGTGTCGAAGCTAGCGTCGACGTAACCTTTTACGACGAGCTCTTCGTCACCTCCATAAACGAGAAACATTTCCTTAGTCCTTTTCAGGTACTTCAGGATATTCTTGACCGCTGTCCAGTGTTCCTTGCCGGGATTACTTTGGTACCTTCCTACCAAACTTACGGCAAGGTTTACATCGGGTCTGGTACACAGCATGGCATACATAATAGAACCTATGGCTGAGGCATAGGGGATGACGCTCATCTCTTCTATATCTTCTGCCGTGGTCGGACATTGAGCTGAGCTCAATTTCACACCTTGTAACACAGGTAAGAACCCTTTCTTAGATTGATCCATATTGAACTTCTTCAATATCTTATCAAGGTATGTGCTTTGTGAAAGACCTATGAGGCGTCTCGATCTATCTCTATAGATCTTGATGCCTAATATATAAGCAGCTTCTCCAAGGTCCTTCATTGAAAAACTTTTATTCAAGTAGGCCTTGATGCTGTCCAAGAGTTCTATATCATTTCCCATCAAAAGTATGTCGTCTACATATAGTATGAGAAATGCTACAGAGCTCCCACTCACTTTCTTGTAAACACAGGCTTCTCCATAAGTCTGTGTAAACCCAAACGCTTTGATCATCTCATCAAAGCGAATGTTCCAACTCCGAGATGCTTGCACCAGCCCATAAATCGAGCGTTGGAGCTTGCACACCTTGTCAGCATTCTTAGGATCGACAAAACCTTCCGGCTGCATCATATACAATTCTTCCTTAAGGAAACCATTAAGGAATGCCGTTTTGACGTCCATTTGCCATATCTCATAATCATAGTATGCGGCAATTGCTAACATGATTCGGACGGACTTCAGCTTCGCTACCGGTGAGAAAGTCTCATCGTAGTCAACCCCTTGAACTTGTCGATAACCCTTAGCGACAAGCCGAGCTTTATAGATGGTCACATTACCATCCGCATCTGTCTTCTTCTTAAAGATCCATTTATTTTCTATGGCTCGCCATTCAACGGGCAAGTCAGTCAAAGTCCATACTTTGTTTTCATACATGGATCCAATCTCGGATTTCATGGCTTCCAGCCATTTGTCGGAATCCGGGCCCGCCATTGCTTCCTCATAGTTCGAAGGTTCACCGTTGTCTAACAACATGATTTCCAAGACAGGGTTGCCGTACCATTCTGGTGCGGAACGTGTCCTTGTGGACCTTCGAATTTCAGTAGGAGCTTGATCTGAAGTATCTTGATCATAATCATTAATTTCCTCTCTAGTCGGTGCAGGCACCTCAGGAACGATTTCTTGAGTTTTGCCATTTTCCGGTTCAAGAGGTAACACTTCATCAAGTTCTACTTTCCTCCCACTTACTTCTTTCGAGAGAAACTCTTTCTCTAGAAAGGATCCATTCTTGGCAACAAAGATCTTGCCTTCGGATCTGAGGTAGAAGGTATACCCAACAGTTTCTTTAGGGTATCCTATGAAGACGCATTTTTCCGACTTGGGTTCGAGCTTTTCAGGTTGAAGTTTCTTCACATAAGCATCGCATCCCCAAACTTTTAGAAACGACAGCTTAGGTTTCTTCCCAAACCATAATTCATACGGTGTCGTCTCAACGGATTTCGACGGAGCCCTATTTAAAGTGAATGCGGCAGTCTCTAAAGCATAGCCCCAAAAAGATAGCGGTAAATCGGTAAGAGACATCATAGATCGCACCATATCTAATAGAGTGCGATTACGACGTTCGGACACACCATTACGCAGAGGTGTTCCAGGCGGCGTGAGTTGTGAAACTATTCCACATTTTCTTAAGTGTGTGCCAAATTCGTGACTCAAGTATTCTCCTCCACGATCTGATCGTAGAAACTTGATCTTTCTTTCACGTTGATTTTCAACCTCACTCTGAAATTCCTTGAACTTTTCAAAGGTCTCAGACTTGTGTTTCATTAAGTAGATATACCCATATCTACTCAAGTCATCAGTGAGGGTGAGAACATAACGATAGCCTCCGCGAGCCTCAACACTCATTGGACCGCACACATCCATATGTATGATTTCCAATAAGTTGGTTGCTCGCTCCATTGTTCCTGAGAACGGAGTCTTGGTCATTTTACCCATGAGGCATGGTTCGCACGTGTCAAATGATTCATAATCAAGAGACTCTAAAAGTCCATCTGCATGGAGCTTCTTCATGCGTTTGACACCTATGTGACCAAGGCGGCAGTGCCACAAATATGTGGGACTATTGTTATCAACTTTAACTCTTTTGGTATTCACACTATGAATATGTGTATCATCACGTTCGAGATTCATTAAGAATAAACCATTAACCATTGGAGCATGACCATAAAACATATCTCTCATATAAATAGAACAACCATTATTCTCGGATTTAAATGAGTAGCCATCTCGAATTAAGCGAGATCCAGATACAATGTTCATGCTCAAACTTGGCACTAAATAACAATTATTGAGGTTTAAAACTAATCCCGTAGGCAAATGTAGAGGCAGCGTGCCGACGGCGATCACATCGACCTTGGAACCATTCCCGACGCGCATCGTCACCTCGTCCTTCGCCAGTCTCCGTTTATTCCGCAGCTCCTGCTTTGAGTTACAAATGTGAGCAACTGCACCGGTATCAAATACCCAAGAGCTACTACGAGTACTGGTAAGGTACACATCAATTACATGTATATCACATATACCTTTGGTTTTGCCGGCCTTCTTGTCCGCTAAGTATTTGGGGCAGTTCCGCTTCCAGTGACCACTTCCCTTGCAATAAAAGCACTCAGTTTCGGGCTTGGGTCCATTCTTTGGCTTCTTCCCGGCAACATGCTTACCGGGCGCGGCAACTTCCTTGCCGTCCTTCTTGAAGTTATTTTTACCCTTGCCCTTCTTGAACTTAGTGGTTTTATTCACCATCAACACTTGATGCTCCTTCTTGATTTCTACCTCTGCTGATTTCAGCATAGCATATACTTCAGGAATGGTCTTTACCATCCCCTGCATATTGTAGTTCATCACAAAGCTCTTGTAGCTAGGTGGAAGCGACTGGAGGATTCTGTCAATGACCGCTTCATCCGGGAGATTAACTTCCAGTTGAGTCAAGCGGTTGTGCAACCCAGACATTTTGAGTATGTGTTCACTGACAGAACCATTTTCCTCCATCTTACAACTAAAGAATTTATCGGAGACTTCATATCTCTCGACCCGGGCATGAGCTTGGAAAACCATTTTCAGCTCTTCGAACATCTCATATGCTCCATGTCTCTCAAAACGCTTTTGGAGCCCCGGCTCTAAGCTGTAAAGCATGCCGCACTGAACGAGGGAGTAATCATCGCAGCGTGACTGCCAAGCGTTCATAACGTCTTGTTCTGCAGGGAGAATAGGTGCGTCACCCAGCGGTGCTCTTAGGAC
Source organism: Aegilops umbellulata (assembly GCA_032464435.1). NCBI lineage: Eukaryota > Viridiplantae > Streptophyta > Magnoliopsida > Poales > Poaceae > Aegilops > Aegilops umbellulata. The sequence continues at coordinate 440,303,693 of CP136060.1, forward strand.
ATAATCTTTCTTGGCAGCTATGAGGATGATCCTCAGATTCCGGACCCAGTCCGTATAGTTGCTACCATCGTCTTTCAGCTTGGTTTTCTCTAGGAACGCGTTGAAATTGAGGACTACGTTGGCCATTTGATCTACAAGACATATTGTAAATATTTAGACTAAGTTCATGATAATAAAGTTCATTTAATCAAATTATTTAATGAACTCCCACTTAGATAGAGATCCCTCTATTAGTCATCTAAGTATTACATGATCCGAGTCAACTAGGCCGTGTCCGATCATCACGTGAGACGGACTAGTCAACATCGGTGAACATCTTCATGTTGATCGTATCTTCTATACGACTCATGCTCGACCTTTCGGTCTTCTGTGTTCCGAGGCCATGTCTGTACATGCTAGGCTCGTCAAGCCAACCTAAGTGTTTTGCGTGTGTAAATCTGTCTTACACCCGTTGTATGCGAACGTAAGGACCTATCACACCCGATCATCACGTGGTGCTTCGGAACGATGAACTTTAGCAACGGTGCACAGTTAGGGTGAACACTTTCTTGAAATTATTATGAGGGATCATCTTATTTACTACCGTCGTCCTAAGTAAACAAGATGCAAAAACATGATAAACATCACATGCAATCAAATAATAAACGTGACATGATATGGCCAATATCACATAGCTCCTTTGATCTCCATCTTGGGGCTCCATGATCATCTTGTCACCGGCTTGACACCATGATCTTCATCATCATGATCTTCATCATCGTGTCTCCATGAAGTTGCTCGCCAACTATTACTTCTACTACTATGGCTAACGCGTTTAGCAATAAAGTAAAGTAATTTACATGGCGATTCTCAATGACACGCAGGTCATACAAAAAATAAAGACAACTCCTATGGCTCCTGCCGGTTGTCATACTCATCGACATGCAAGTCGTGATTCCTATTACAATAGCATGAACATCTCATACATCACATATAGATCATTCATCATACATCACAACTTTGGCCATATCATATCACAAAGCACTTGCTGCAAAAACAAGTTAGACGTCCTCTAATTGTTGTTGCAAGTTTTACGTGGCTGAATTAGGGTTCTAGCAAGAACGTTTTCTTACCTACGTTCAAACCACAACGTGATTTGTCAATCTCTATTTACCCTTCATAAGGACCCTGTTCATCGAATCCGATCCAACTAAAGTAGGAGAGACAGACACCCGCCAGCCACCTTATGCAACTAGTGCATGTTAGTCGGTGGAACCGGTCTCACGTAAGCGTACGTGTAAGGTTGGTCCGGGCCGCTTCATCCCATAATACCGCTGAATCAAGATTGACTAGTAACGGCAAGAAGAATTGACAACATCTACGCCCACAACAAATTGTGTTCTACTCGCACAAGAAGAACTACGCATAGACCTAGCTCTGATACCACTGTTGGGGAACGTTGCCGAAAATTAAAATTTTTCCTACGGTTTCACCAAGATCCATCTATGAGTTCATCTAGCAACGAGTATTCAGATTAGATAGCATCTACATACCACTTTGTAGATCGCAACGGAAGCGTTCGAGTGAACGTGGATGAGGTAGTCGTACTTGCCGTGATCCAATTCACCGATGATCTAGTACCGAACGGACGGCACCTCCGCGTTCAACACACGTACGGGACGGGAGACGTCTCCTCCTTCTTGATCCAGCAAGGGGGGGAGGAGAGGTTGAGGAAGATCCAGCACGACGGTGTGGTGGTGGATGCAGCAGAACTCCGGCAGGGCTTCGCTAAGCAACTACGGGAGGAGGAGGAGGTGTTGCAGGAAGGAGGGAGGAGCCAGGGCATTAGGGTTGGTTTGCTCCTCCTTTTCCCCACTATATATAGGGCCAAGGGAGAGGGGGAGGCGCAGCCCTTGCCCCTTCCTCTAAGGAAGGGTGCGGCCAAGGGTGGGGAGGAGTCCATCCTCCCCAAGGCACCTCGGAGGTGCCTTCCCCTTGTAGGACTCTCCCCTTTTTTTCTCTCTTGGCGCATGGGCCCTTGGGGCTGGTTCCCCTTGGCCCAAGCAGGCCAAGGCGCACCCCCTAAGGCCCATGTGGCCCACCAAGGCAGGTGGCCCCACCTGGTGGACCCCCGGGACCCCTCCGGTGGTCCCGGTACAATACCGATAACACCGAAACTTGTCCCGATGGCCAAAATAGCACTTCCTATATATAATTCTTTACCTCCGGACCATTCCGGAACTCCTCGTGACGTCCGGGATCTCATCCGGGACTCCGAACAACATTCGGGTTACTGCACATACATATCTTCACAACCCTAGCGTCACCGAACCTTAAGTGTGTAGACCCTACGGGTTCGGGAGACATGCAGACATGACCGAGACGGCTCTCGGGCAATAACCACCAGCGGGATCTGGATACCCATGTTGGCTCCCACATGCTCCACGATGATCTCATCGGATGAACCACGATGTCAAGGATTCAATTAATCCCGTATACGATTCCCTTTGTCAATCGGTATTTTACTTGCCCGAGATTCGATCGTCGGTATACCAATACCTCGTTCAATCTCGATACCGGCAAGTCACTTTTCTCGTTCCGTAATGCATGTTCCCGTGATCAAACACTTTGATCACATTGAGCTCATTATGATGATGCATTACCGAGAGGGCCCGGTGATACCTCTCCGTCAAGCGGAGTGACAAATCCCAGTCTTGATCCATGTCAACCCAACAGATACTTTCAGAGATACCCGTAGCATACCTTTATAGTCACCCAGTTACGTTGTGACGTTTGGCATACCCAAAGCACTCCTACGGTATCCGGGAGTTACACGATCTCATGGTCTAAGGAAAGGATACTTGACATTGGATAACTCTAGCAAACGAACTATGCGATCTTATGCTATGTTTAGGATTGGGTCTTGTCCATCACATCATTCTCCTAATGATGTGATCCCGTTATCGATGACATCCAATGTCCATAGTCAGGAAACCATGACTATCTGTCGATCAACGAGCTAGTCAACTAGAGGCTCACTAGGGACATGTTGTTGTCTGTTATTCACACATGTATTACGATTTCCGGTTAACACAATTATAGCACGAATAAAGACAATTATCATGAATAAGGAAATATAATAATAATGCTTTTATTATTGCCTCTAGGGCATATTTCCAACAATTTGAACTAGTTGAATTAATATAACTAGTTTATTTTTAGTAAGAAAATTAATAGAACTAGTTTATTTTTAGTAAGAAAATTTAGGTATATGAGATTATTTGAACTAGTTGAATTAATATAATTAGCTAGTTTATTTTTAGTACATGCTTACTTGAATTAGTTGAATTAATATAACTAGTTTATTTTTAGTAAGAATATTTAGGTATGTGAGATTTGATGATCTAATTAAAATATTACTATATAGAACTAGCTATTTTATTTTAGTAAGAAAATTAATAGAACAAGTTTATTTTTAGTAAATGCTTAGTTGAATTAATAGAAGTAGTTGAATTAGTTGAATTAATAGAACTAGTAAGTGTTTAATGTTTCACCTATATGAACATAGGAAATGTCGTCTGACGACGAAAAAGATTTCATTATGTGCGAATACTGTGAAGAACAGCGTGGCCTGTGCGACAAAAATTTCCTTGTTGATGATAGGCGCTTCAACATCAAGCTAGATGAGACCTTCGAAGTGGATAAATAAGTCACAATGACAAGTCTTGTTTCATAATTAAGCATGACTTATATATGCTTTATTTGCTTCAACTTATAATTTTAAATTTTCACTATTCTACTAGCGCATCCCCTGCCATGCAAGAATTTTTGTCTTGGATAAGATAGGTTTCAGTGCTATGGAAACTATGGAGGTAAAGAGAGTTTACCTGAAGACCGAGCATGGTTATACTTTCAATGTCAAATTATACAATGCAGACACATACACCTATTTTGAATGCAAAACTTGGCAAGCATTATGCAAGGCTTATGCATTTGAGCTTGATATGGTTATCACCTTTGATATTCGTCCGGAAGATGATATTGAAGGCAATAGAGACATCTGGGTCGATGTGCAGACGCCTCCAGTTCTACCATTATGTGAGTTTCTCAACCATATTTATGTCTTTGATATTGTTTATTCAAAAATAGTTGACAACTAATTTCTATTGACAACTTATTTCCATTCAAGCAAACATGTCCGACGCTTGGTAGACAGGACCTACTACTGTCCCGGAGCTGAACTAAACTGCGAGGAGATAAGTCATTATGTTTCATGGCTTGAGGATCTTCATACTGTCAAGACAAATTTTCTTCCTCCACTTAGAAATGTTAGTACTCAAAATGTGCGACCAATAGTGATCGTATTGAACTACGGTCACATCTATTTAGGAAAGATGGTAAGATTTTTACTATTTGTCCTCAGTGCATCTTTTGCATACATTATTTTTGATGCTAAACTTTCATTGCTAAGTATATTAATTACTATACGATGTTCTTCAATAGGGACTCTCGATGACAGTTGTGCCTCAGTGGATCGAGACTAAAGGTCGCATGTCAATGGTTAGCTTACGACCAAGATATCCTACATTGCACATGAGTGCATTCAGGATTTCTAAAAGCGATGAATGCTTAATAGTGAAAGATTGGAGCAAAATTGTAAATGATCCCAGAGAAGTACTAGGGGGCGGCAATCAGAAGCGCAGCCCATGATTAGGAGACAGGTTCATCTGCATGCTACAGTATGATGAATCAGGAGAGCTATACATGTTCTATGCTATTTTACCTAAAAGAGAGTAGCAGGAGTGATTTACCTAGTTCATGCTCTTAGTACTTGTCCTCTCATGTCTGTGTTCTTCGTCCTGAACTTAATCTCAAAGAGTGATTTGCTTTTGTGGTATTATGAACGCTTATAACATCATGACCATGTTGAACTCGATGATATCTTTGCTTCTGGTACAAGTGAATGTTTCTTCTTTAAGCTAGTGTTGGTGGTGATTAGATAGCGGTAACGACTATAATGATTAAATAGTGGTAATGATGACTATGATAATTTTTAGCTAGCTAGTATACTATTGTTGATGATATGATGCAAGAGTTTTTATATTAATATGATGATGATGAGTTATTATATCATTTATGAAAGAAACCGCAGATTAGTTTCAGCTTAGCTAGGATCACTTAGCTAGGATCATGATGGGTATGGCATATACTTGATCACTTAGCTAGGATCCACATGCATGCATCCAGTCGAAACTAATATGCGGTACTTTCACCTAATCATTTAAGAACTCATTATAATGTAAAACAATCACTAAATTAAATTGAAAAAAAAAATTAAATGAAAAATAAAAAATAAAACCAAAACACCCCCAAACATTTAGTACCGGTACGGTACTAATGTCCTACATGCACCCGGGCCTTGCTCGTGCCACGTGGTGGCACGTTAGCGCCGGTTCGTGCCGAACCGGTACTAAAGGGGGGACCTTTAGTCCCACCCTTTAGTGCCAGTTATGGAACCGACACTAAAGGCCTTTACGAACCTGGACTAAAGCCCGGTTCTGCACTAGTGTATCCCAGCCCACCAGGTTTCAAGTCCTGGTGCTCGCATTTATTCCTGAATTTATTTCAGGATTTCCGGCGATGCGCATTAAGTGGGAGGAGATGTTCCCGTCGATGACGAGGTGCGTATGGTGATTTTGTAAATTTCAAGATGGTATGCTGGCTCAGTCTTTTGAAGGTGCTCATAGGGATAGGGTGTGCGTGTGTGCGTTTATAGGGATCAGTGTACGCGCATGTATACGAGCGCTTTGCGTCTGTACTGTGTTAAAAAAAGAGATGACAAGAAAACGGGACAGGAGGAATACATATAGGAGTATAACACATCTAGTCCGTACCTAACAATCGTTCAGATGGCCGGGGCAAACCCTAATCGATCAATCGCCGCCCTGCGGACGCACGCAAAGAAGAGGTTGGAAGAGATGGCGGCCACGATCCCGGACGACGTCGTCCTCGAGATACTCCTGCGCGTGTCCAGGGACGTCGCCGCCCTGTTCCGCTGCGCCGCGACCTGCAAGCGTTGGCGCACCCTCATAGCCGACCTCTCCTTCCTCGGCCGCTGCTGGCCAGACAACGCCTGCCACCCGTCCTCCTTCCTCGGCTTCTTCGTTCAGCAACGCCGTGACCCAGACGACCGCGACGAGCTGTTCGTCGGCGTGGACATCGACTCCCCGCAGCCGCCGCTCTTTTTGCCGGCCCCGGCGCCATGGCCGGTTCTCGGCTCTCGTCGCCGCTACCTCGCCTCCCTCCTCCCCGGCCTACCTGCCGGGCTCCTTGACGGTGCCCGGCCGCTCACCGTGCGCCATGGCCTCCTCCTGGTGCGCCTTGCCCGCGGCCCCCATATCCATATGGCCATGTGTGACCCGCTCAATGGCACGTGCCATGTGCTCCCCCCAATCAAGCGTGGAGTATATTCGGTCAACTGCGCCATCCTAACGGACGCAGACTGTGCCTCCTCGAGCGGGCCACGGTGGCCGGCACCTTCCTCGGACTAACGTATTAACCCAGCGCCAAGTGCCAATTGCTGTTTTTTTGGTCTGCTTTTGGTTTTCCAGGAAATCAATACCAAACAAAATCCAAAAACTACAAAACTTGTTGACGATTTTTTTCTAGACAAAGAGACTGTAGAAGCTTTGAGAAGACACCAGAAGGCAAACGAGGAAACGCCAAGTCAACAAGGCGTGTCCGGGGTAGGCACGCCCTGATGCCTTGTGGGCCCCTCATGGCTCCGTCTGAACTAATTCCACCTCTGTAAATTCTCTAAAATCGAGAAACCAACAGAGAGCTACTTGTTCTTCCGCAATCCCATCTGGAGGCCTTTTCCGGTACTCTGCCGGAGGAGGAATCGATCCCGAAGGGCTTCTACATCAACCTTGCTACCCTTCCGATGATGTGTGAGTAGTTTACCACAGACCTTCGGGTCCATAGCTAGTAGTTAGATGACTTATTCTCTCTTTGAACTTCAATACAATGTTCTCCGCGATGTTCTTGAAGTTCTATTCCATGTAATCTTCTTTTGCGGTGTGTTTGTTGGGAACCGATGAATTGTGGATTTATGATCAGATTATTCATGAATATTATTTGAGTCTTCTCCGAAGTCTTTTATGCATGATTGTTATAGCTTTGTATTTTTCTCTCCGATCTATCCGTTCGGTTTGGCCAACTAGATTGATTTATCTTGCAATGGGGAGGTGCTTCGTAATGGGAGAATCAATGATGAACAGTAATCTCGAACCATTCCCTTTATATATACAGTGCGAGGAGTCGTGTCCTATGGAGGGGCCACGTTGATCGGACGCGAAACTAAGGCGGTAACTATGACGGTTGCCAAACTAAGCAGAGATTATTAGGATTATAATTAATCCTTAACACTCCCCCCTAATCTATGCTTGTTTTTGTGAATGCTCCATCATCTTGATAAAGACTCCTCCAAGTATGTATATCTTTAAGAATGTTCATCATCTTCAACTTGAGAAAGTCTCCTCGAAAAACCCATGTGAGAAAAATGTGAGGAGATAGGTGTTTGATATGTTGCCAAAACTCCTTCAAACCCAGTGGGAAAAATGAGGAGAAAATTATGCAACATATAATGGTTATTGTCTCTTTCGACTCAATACAAGAAAACTCATAGAATCAAGAGGACAATAAATATGTCGTATATACTTTCCTAGAAACCCCGGTGGGAAAAATTGAAAGTATGACATATGATCTCATGTTGATATTACCTCATTAAAAACCTTTATGAGAACCTGTATAGTAAACTCATGAAGAGAAAAAGAGTATAATATGATGCATTGAACAGGAACAATTTAGGAAGATACCCCCCTGACTCTTGCAAATTCCAAAGTCGGCACATACCAATTCCATGAACATGTTTCTAGAATGTAAAAGTTGGTAGAGACTTGGTGAACAAATCAGTTACATGATTTGACTTGCAAGATATGCAATATAAAGATATTGCTTGTTAGTAACCTGTTTGCATCCGGGCAACACAAGCAACATTATCTTAGAGATAATGGTTGGTGGATGTAGCCATGAGGTCTGTTTGATGACTCTTCATGAGAGGGCTACCACACCTAGTAGGAACACTAAGCTTGACTACGATCTGACATAGTGGGAATCTGATCAATGTATCCATTGATACCAGTGTTCACATTTCTGTGGAACTAAAAAGATCAGGACAAGATGTTTGATGCCTTGAAGACATCGAAAGATATTCTTGAGTACCAACCAATTATGTTTGGTGGATCCAATGGCATTATGGAACGTCGAGTCCCAATATCTCATTTCCATCATCTCTTTGTCTAAATAGACCTTTCTCTATGGATGGATAAGATTTGTCCACAATGAATTTCTCCAATATATTTTGGATATAGACAACATAATATACCATAATGTATGAATGAAGGTGCTCAAGTTGTAGTAACGAGCGGTATTTTGGTTTACCCAAATCCTTCATTTTAAACTCCGTCATTTAGATGATTACATGTGTCGTCATTGCAGACACACAAACATGGATAATCATCATTGGAGGAGTAAGCCTTGTGTATAAGGATCTCACTACGTTAGTTGTACCATATGTACCGACAATAATAAGTCGTATGGTGACTTAATGATTTTACACAATGTATGTTGCATTTTGTATTCGATTCAGAATTGAGATTCCACTAGGAATCAATCATATATGTCTGAATCTAGTGATCCACATGGATATGTAATCATTACATCTATCAACTGCAGAGATAGATGATTTTGTACTGCCAATGATATAAGTTATCGGAAAGAGATTCCACCTCTGGAGAATAGTTGGGTATATGCGTGAACCCTTGTGCTACAATACTTGCTCTTTGTTTCACCACCTTGTTGTTCTCAATTCTGTTTCCAGAAGAAAACTAGTGCAGGTATTGCTTATGAATACCTTCTAATTATTGAGCAAGATTATTTCTACCTAGATTATACCCTTTTCTTGAGTTTAGTCCGAGTGTTGTTCACACTTTGCCATGGCCATGGTCTGGATCTGAATCACTTGAAAGGTTTTTTCAATCTAGTTGAGAAATGTATGTCGACAATTGTAGACTTCCGGTTACATGTTTCTCCAGAATCTATATATCAATATATAGTTGATGGAAATATCGTTAACCATAGTGACTGCTCGCGATTTCCCAATGCGATTGTCGGGTATTCCGATGTCCCAGTCATTTTGTGCACTATGACCTAGGTTGGTGGAGGTTTCCCGTCCACTGGGTGTATACTACCCATCAGGTGTCTGTCAACGTGAAGTTGACTTGCATTTACTGATTCACAGGCCTTGATATCCTTGCTCGCGAGAAGCTGAATCCTGATGTACTATTGCCGTACTTCTCCCCCTGTTGCTTTGAACGGGGAGTTGAGTGGTTTTAGTTGGTACCTCCACTCTTTCCGACATATTTTTCAGGATTGTAGGATTGTATGACACCTTTATAGTCAGTAAATGAATCTGGCAGGTTATTTGCAATGTGCTGCAAATCTTCTGAACGCATGGTTCAGATTCTTTGAGTACGTGGATTTGAGGCAGAAATGTGTTGAACATTCCACTAATTTCCTGGCATTCTTTATGGTACTTGAAATCTCCCCCTAATGCATGGAAATGTTCCTCATTGAATTAGCATACTGGCGTTTAATAACTCCCCATGTGAGGGGCTTGAGGTATTGACGGAAATACAGTTATTCCTCACATAGATCCCAACTATATGTTGAGGGGCAAAATATGTATGCCGGGTGGTGATATTGGTATGCAATTGAATTACTGCAGACAGGAAATGCTTGGTAGATATCCACATATCAAAGATAGAGGGGAATAATATTATGCAGTTCTGTCATGAGCGTGTAAAACTGCATGACTCCAAACTAAAGTTGGCAAGTTGCAATTCCAAAGTAAAGATAATGCAATGAGCTTAACTCTCTGGATAGGATTCTACCAAACCATTTTGAGTGTAGACCTTAGGACAAATTGCTAAACTTCAATCCGAGGGCCATAGAGAAGGCACTCAAGGAGAATTCTGCAATGCCATCCATTCGATTTGCTTGAAATAGATGTCAGGATAATGAGCCAATGGTTTCGTGTGAATAAAGCACACACTTAAGACCATCATGTATATATGTCTTTTAGAACCATGGAATACCTGAATAGTCTAGCCAATGGATGGGAAGAGCCACTTACCTCAGCGTAGACTTTAAGGTGTGCGAGCCTTAAAATTAGCTTCCCTGTCTCACTTGTAGTGCACATAAAATCCAAATGGTGTTATAATTTAGCATCATAATTTATAATCATAAACTATTGGAATTGCTGATAGTTTCGGTTTCAACCCATTGTCTCGATGACCAAGGCAGTATGCCAAGTTTTTCATGTACAAGACATTTTGGAAAACTATCTTGGACGCAACATGTGCTACGGGTTTTGTAGTATGTGTAGTACAATCCAGATGATACATAGAGAATGTGCTTGCCATATCCGTTGCATATGGTAAAGAGAATGTATTTCTCTTTATTGTCAGCATAAGTTTTGCTATGGAACCATTTTAACCAATATCTCTATAGCTTAGTAGGGTACGAGTTGAACTTGGGAAGCAATGAAGCATCCCGACGTTACTCGAGTACCCACAGGGATAGTAAATATGACTCGAGTTGAGCCAACAAATACCTCATCGCGTCTAGCGATTTTAAAATATCTCCTTTCTCTCAATGAGTGGAAACATTGGACTTCCCTGGGTATAGAGTTTGTGGTGCATATGTCCACAAGGCACATATCATTTTTCATCGGATTGACTCCCGTAGAAATCTATATATAGACATGAAGATTCTCAAGAAAATCACTGTCGGATATATAGAATACATACAAATGAATTTGTATCAAAGTGCTGATACAATATATTGTGATATACAATATATGATGACAACAATAATCATGTTCTTATAGAATATCATAAATGGACATAAATAAATAGATCATTAAGGAGACTACGGGACTAAATGTATAGTCTCCAAACATGTCGGTTGATGCATATTCAACCATCATGCTCTCCATGCTCATAGAGTCTCGTGACAGCTTGATGGTATCAGGTTGAGGGTTTGAAGTGAGTCTCAAACCATTACCCTTGAGGTCCTTTGCGTCCCGGTGGCGTGGCTTGGATTGCACGCGCTATCCCATGGGATGCAAGACTGATCTTGATATCCATAACCCGCTTAAGTAAGTTGTGGCCATTGAAGGCAAGTGCCTCAAATTGTTAGCCATCAAGTACTTATAGGGGCAAGCCAGAGATAATTAATTTACAAGAAGTAAACTAAAACCATCATGGTTTTGTAACAAGAATGCAAAAATTTGACTTAAAGTGTATAACTTGAAAATGCTCAACCTCAATTGTGGGAACATAACACATTGAAGATCATACAGATCTCACATTAATAGAGATAGTCCGCACATGGGTAGTAGATCCAACTCATTACTTTGTGTTTTCCTAATATAATGAGGGAGATTTTATGGTCAAAATTTACAAGTTTGTTGTGCGGGAGAAATCAATCTCGACCGCTGTGACATGTTCATGAAGAATGTCAATGTGGTAAACACATAGAACATATCATCCCCGGTGAAAAACCGGTAATTTATTTATATTACAGATTGCGTAATATAAATACATCTTAATGTTGCAAAATTAATAGATTTCAAGAAGGTGGCTCTTAATCATTAATGTGAATCTCAAATTGCTAAGGATGACACCTTGAATTTTGCATATGTATTTGCAAGAAATTGAAAATCTCAATTGCAAATAGACATATTAATCTCGACATGCAGCGAACATGGAGATACATACATTCTCGAATACATCGTACTCAACAGAAATACACCACTATTATAATTAATAGTAATGATGTTGCAAACTTGATTTTCAAGTGAAAAACTTGAATTGTATAGACCTCAAATTAAATGAGAGGATCTTGTATCAAGTTGCAAGATAATTCAGCAGGGTGAATTAATATTTTGCGAGAGAAAATTAATCTCAATCGCTATGAGATTGTTTTGCGAGAGAATTTTTTTCTCAATCGCAAATCAATATTGTTATGCGAAAAAAATTAATCTTCAAACGCAAAACAATGTTGTTGACCCGATAAAACATGTTCCCAGAAGCTAAATTAGCAAACAAATTGAACATGTCAAGCATTAACAGCCATGTATATCTGGAATTTTAAATTCAACAGAAATAATTTAAATGCAGATCTAGCCTAAACATGACAAATGCTAATAAATAGCAGTAGCAGTCAGAGCAAGCTTCAGTTTATGTTAAAACTTTCGAGTTTCAGATGCAAAATCTCAAACAGGTTTTGGTTGATTCTGCAAATCGTGAAACATTAGGGACCTTATCAAAACATGGAAAAGGATAAGGTTCCCTATCCTCCATTTCTCCCACAACCGCTACTGGGACAACGCCCGCACGGCCGCCATGGCGTGCTCCCGTCGTCTGCCGTCGGGGCTGCCTTCACCGGGCTAGGGACCGCGCCGCCTCGCCGTGACGTATGGCATTCCTTGATGCCCCTGGCCGGACAAGGCCATTCCACCGCGCCGAAGGGCCACCGCCGACAGACACTGCTGCTCCACTGTGCGCACGCAGCCGCACCACCGTTCACGCAACGGGGACCGCTCCGCGCCGGCAGCCGCTGAGGGCACCGTTTCCGCAGGGAGCATCGGCGCCAGCGGGGACGACGTCCGCCGCCCACCGCTTGGAGCCGAGCCAGAGGGCGCTCTGGGGTTGTGGTCGCCTGGAGTCGGCCACGGCAGGAAGCAGCACTGCGCGTCTGCGGCGTTGTTGGGCCGCTGCCTTGGGCTGGCAGCCGCGCCGGTGAGGGAAGATCCCCGTCGGCCGCTTCCGGGTGGGTCGCGTCGCTCAGCCGCGGCGCACCACCACGCCGAGAGGCCGCGGTCGCGAGTGTCGGCACACCGCAAGGATGCAAGCCGTGCGACACTGCGGGCATGGCCAACACCAAGGCAACGAGCGTTGTGGAGGTTCGTGTAGGACCGGCCACCGCGAGTGCGGCAAGAACATCGTGGTGGTGGAGATGGGAGGGCAGCCTCAATGGCCACCACCGCGAGGATGAAGATGGCGTCACAGTTCGCCTTAGCGACACCGACTTTGGGCTCACCTTGCTGTGCAGAGGGGTCGCACTACAAAAAAATACAGTTCCGTGATGATACGTGTTTGTCACAGTAGGTCGCGTTTTTTGTCAGAATCAAGATAGTCATACCTGTGCTGTCGTAGAAGTGTTCCATGACATTACCAAAATTATCATCACGGAAGTGTCCACTTCCATGACGATAAATCGCGCGTCGCAGAAGTGCTTTCGTCAAGAGTGACCGACACGTGGCATCCACCTTAACGGAACGCCGTTAAGCTATCGGGTCGGGTTTTGGATCCGATAACCCGTTAACAGCCCCGACCAATGGGAAATTTCCACGTGTAAAATTCTTATTGGCCGGACGAAACACGTGTCAGCTCGTCAGTGGGTCAGATAGGCGCCTATGATATGTCGACACGTGGCATGGCCCAACAGTGGCCCATTCCGGTGAAAAAGGCCGGCCCAGTAAAAATTAGCAGGCCGACCCATATAAGGCCTACTTGTGTCAGGTCCATTTAAGCCCACGGCCCATACGAGATGTGCCAATTCAGCCCGTTAATGATTTGACACCATTGCAGCCCATCGTCAGTTTGAGCCCGTTAACAGCCCGCTATATACTTGGGCTCAATATCGGCCCGATGAGATTTCGGCCTGTTAATGGCCCATTTAATGGATGGGCCAATTTTCAGGATGTACATCTTTCGGCCTTTTAGCGACCCATTTAAATGTTGGGCTAATTTCCGGCCCGGTGTGTCTTTCAACCTGTTGACGGCCCATGAATCTGATGGGCCATTTGTAGTCGGACCTGAGTTTTGGCCTTTTAGTGGCCCATTTAAGTGTTGGGCCAATTTCTGGCCCGGTGTCACTTTCAGCCTGTTGACGGCCCATAAATCAGTTGGGCCAATTGTAGTCGGACCTGAGTTTTGTCCTTTTAGCGACCCATTTAAGTGTTGGGCCTATTCCCGGCCCTGTGTACCTTTCGCCCTGTTAACGGACCATAAATGAGTTGGGCCATTTGTAGTCGGACCTTAGTTTTGGCCTCTTAACGGCCCATGCCCTTCATGGTCCAATACCAGCCCGGTTTCTCTTTCAGCCTGCTAAAGACCCACAACACAGTTGGGTCGTTTACAATACGACCTGACTTTCGGCCTCTTAGCGGCCATGCTCTCCATGGTCCAATACAAGCCCGCTGTCTCTTTCGGCCTGCTAAAGGCCTACAGTATAGTTGGGCCATATGTAGCCCAAACTTAGTAACGGCCTGTTAACAGTCCATGAAATAAATTGGGGCCACATGTTGCCTGCTTCGATGTCGGCCTGTTAACGACCCGGGAGGTAAGAGGGCCGACCATTAAATTTTGGCCTAGTAACGGCCCATTAACTCAATGGGCCCACTAGAGTTCGTTCATGTCTTTAGGCCAAATTAGATAATTTGAGCCCATTACGACGAGCAAAGGTACGACATACAGGGAATAACGTTGCACATCCAGAATATATTATAGGAAATTACATCCACTAGGCAATCAAAGATTGATGCCAGTGCAAATAAATGAGCAGAACCTAACCATCTACAACGTCACAATCTGCAACCTCAGCACAGATGACGCCCATAAGCATGTGGGCAAGTTCTTGCTGCTTTGCCACACTGTCTCTGAAAACATTGATCAGTTATTGTGTCGCACGACTCTGCACCTCTGATTCATCCACCATTTCCATCATTGCTTCAGCCATTAATTGGTTCACAAACATACATTTATTCCGTTGCATTCGAGACAGAGGATACTGAACAGATTCAGATGACGATTTTGGCAGGATTGTATTATTGATAGTGGAGAGTGTCTTGACCACTGCATCATAACATAAATTAGGATGGGAACCAAACAGATTAATCATGAGTTATTGCCATATTACCTGGCCTAGATTTACTGGAAAGAAACAATGGGGTTGCCTTGCTGTTTTCAGAGTTTGTCTTCTTATCTTCAGCACCCTGCACAAAATTAACACACTAGCATTGCTATCATTGGCCAAGTCAGATAATAGGAAAGCAACATTGACACAACGAACATTTGGGCAACTAGCCTACACCAAATTAACACAATATGGCACAACTATCATCATCCAGGTAAGGTAATACGAAAGCAGCATTGACACAATGAATGAATGGGCAACCAGAGAAGCACTACAATTCAGTAATGTGCGTGATATGAGATAGCACATTCATGCAGCTCAGTACGCAAAACTACCAAGCAGTTTTCGTTACAAAAATCAACATTGGCGCCTTTAACATTTTGCAACAACTAATTTTAGATCAGATAAAGGTTAGATTCACGCCGATTAACAAAATACATGCTGATGTAAAAATATAGTGATATACAACAGGTACTTACATCAGCACTGGAGCACAGAGAATTCCCGCAAGATATTTTCCTCGAATACGATCCCAATGGAGGAAGTCTTGTATCGTTTAACCTTATTTTCTAAAAGAGAGACGGGTAAGAAACATGTAGAAAATATGATCAGAATGCTATAAAATTTCATGATGCGAGGATACGCACACAATTCTTCGAATGGAGTTGACATTCTTTTGCTGGACTGGAGCGGACTAGTTCTTTGGCCACTGGAATCTGCTTATTATCAGTGGGAGTTGGGTTTCTCTGTGCTGGAGAAGTATCTATGAAAAATGGAGTTTGTCGGTGTCAAAACCGGCGAATCTCGGGTAGGGGGTCCCGAACTGTGCGTCAAGGTCGGATGGTAACAGGAGACAAGGGACACTTTATTTTACCCAGGTTCGGGCCCTCTCGGTGGAGGTAAAACCCTACTCCTGCTAGATTAATATTGATGATATGGGTAGTACAAGAGTGGATCTACCACGAGATCAAGGAGGCTAAACCCTAGAAGCTAGCCTATGGTATGATTGTGTATGATGATGGTTGTCTCATAATAATCTATCGACTAGTCTGGCCTCGGTTTATATAATGCACCAGAGGCCCAGGATAACAAGAGTCCTAGCCGAATGCGCCGGTGGTGGAGGATTCCTTGTCTTGATCGCCAAGTCTTGTGGAATCTTCCTTGTATGCGGCACCTGTCCGGACTGGCCCATGAGTATGCGGCCCTGGGGGTCCTCGGCCCAATCTAACCGATTGGGGGACGACGTGGTGAGTACCCGCTAGTCCAGGACACCGTCAGTAGCCCCCTGAACCGGTCTTCAAGTTAGGGACGCTCCTCGATTCTTCCGAACTGTTCTTCATCTTCGGTCGTCGGTCTTCAAAACTGGTTCAACGAATCTTCTTTATCTTCGATCTTGAGGATCACCGAAATGCATTTGACGGGTTTACACGTCGGGTATCCGAGGAGCCCCTTTAAGTTTCCGGCCTTTATCAATGCCTTGTTATTTTTATGCCACACCTCGGGTTTGAAGTTGTTCCCGGGAGGCAGTTCCCTCTTGCGTCCGAGCTCTAAGCCGGACTGCATTCGAGGTATTTTTTGCAGCCGAGCACCAATGCCGGACTGCTTCCCAGCTCTAACGCCGGACTATGTATCTGAGCTCCAACGCCGGACTATGTATCCGAGGTGTCGTAAATCACCTTGGTTCAAAGAAGTTTGAAGGAGTTTTAGCCGAGCTCAATGCCGGAAATGACCTCTATGGATCCAGCCACTAGCGCCCGAGCTTTATGCCGGACTGCTTTCGAGGTGGTGCACCACCCCGAATGTGGGCCGATTTTTGTCAATATTTTTGATCGGTGCAATTTATTCTGTGCCGAAATATATAGCCAGTAGCCCTGAAGGTGGGTATCGGTCTAAAACCCGAGGTGCACATGAAGGATGACTTAAGACCGCTGATCCCCGTAGCCGCTGATACTTAGGTTGATTTGCAAAATCGTTTTGAGGATCAAGTCCTAGCTCGACAGAATACTTCGGGACACAAAAAGCGGCGTGCTCAGTCTTCGAGACTCAGGTTGGGTGCGGCCGACCAACCTGAGGATAAAAAATCTCCTCGGAAACTATATTGCACATAAAATTTTCTGCATTGGACAAGCAATGCAGTAGCCCCCGAGACACTGGTCGGGTGGCAACACCAGATCAGGGGATCAATATGCCCCTTTAATATGTTTAAATAATAAGCCCGAAGCCCAGTAGCCCCCGAGCCTTAATGCGGGCACGGGTGGCCGAATTAAGGATCAATATCCATAGTAAAATCACAAATTATGTGTAATGACTCTATGTATCCAAGTACTTTACGTCATTAATGCTCGGATCCGCATTGTACAAAACTTTGTTGACCGACCATCGGCTTCCACCTCCTCGGCCAGTAGCCGAGGAGTGTTTGTCTTACTTTATAAAGCCTTTATGAGGGCAAAGATTTATGACAAACAAGGCAATCTGGCCATACGGTTTTATAAACAAAGGTACGCGGAGAGATATGTTATATTACTGTTTAACAGAAGAAATGTCTTCCAAAGAAAATAGTTCCGCTATCGGTTCCTTTTTTTGGGTTGTCATGCTAAGCATGATCACCTCAGCTCCAATGTAAGAGCAAAATATCGAGGATTTAGTCTGGGAGGCTAGTTAATAGCCCCCGGTAGTGTTCGGCGACAGTCGAGGTCAAGCCGTAAACACTTCGGCCAATGTTATGAACGGCCTGTTATTTAACACAGTCATCGGATCACTGACCAGTTTACGCTTATTGTGACAGTCAGTTTTCGGCTTTCTCCACTGAGGTGCTTAACCGTGTGAGCTGGAAGCACGATCGCAGTGGTTCTCCCTTTGCACGCCTAGCCGAACAAAGCGGAACGTAGGAAGCAAGTGCAGGAGCCGGGCAACCCAACTATTGACCAAAGACACAATTCGAAACCGATGCATATATAGCAGTATCCGAGAATATTTTTGCCGAATCTATAAAGGTGTCCGGCATTGCACTGCGAGACTTGTGCTGAAAAACCACAAATAGTTTGTAAGTGCCAAAAAGCTTGGAAAACCAAGAAACGTCAGTAAAAACATGACGTCCGAACAATATCAAGTGTTCGGTGCCAACCCGAAAATTGGTCTTAGAAAAAAGAAGTGCTTCTGTCGTGCTTTAACATGGTACATCCTATCTCAAGACTTCGAGCGGGTCAGCCTACGGCTTCAACCTCCTATCCCGAGGGTGGAGTACTTCTCATCAGGCCAGTTTAGCAAACTAAACTCTAGCGGCTTTTGAGAGAGAAATTAGGCTCCCCGGCTAGTGACCGCACACTCGTGTCGAAAAAAGGAGTGATAAATAATAATAACTTTGCAACCACTAAGAAGAAAAACACTTAGTATGAAACGACTCCAATAAACATAAGAGCCCCCAAGTGACTTGGGTAAAAGTTGACTATATAATATAAGGTGACATGTAGAATGCCTTCTAGCCGGATTGTAGATCGTTTGTCGTAGCGGACCTTTTCGCTTCAACCTCTGGACCCAATAGTCCGGAGTGTGTCCGAATACCCTCGCGGTTATAAAAACCGGGGCATGCGTGGAGACCAGGCGTAGGGGTCATTAGTGCTTTATCAGACAAGTGCCCAACTAGTTATGTTATATTACATGGTTAGTAAGAAACATCTTCAAGGGAGAATAGTTCCGTTAGGGGTTCCTTTCCCTGGGAGGCATGCCCTAAAGTGCATGTACGGACTGCGAAAAGAGCAGAAAAACATCTGGGGGCAGGTAAATAAATAGGTAAGAAATCATCTTTTAGTTCACCGACCGAGTATTCCCTTAAGAACGCTAGCTTTCGGCTTCACCCAGTCTGAGGTACACATCCGGCTGACCCGGCAGTAACAATCGCAGAGGTGCTCCCTTTACCACCTAGCCGAACAATCGAGAACGTAGGGGTAAGCACAGGAGCCAGGCAACCCAGCTTGGCCAAAACTTAAGTCATATCGATGCATATAATGGTGAATAAAAGGTACATGCGGAAGTGTGACACATGTGTTGGGCATAAAGCCCGTATTAATAAGCTTCTGTTAAAGAAGCCCCCAGGTATAATGAGCGCGGGTAGCGCGTCAAGTATGTGTGAACAAAGTTTGGACAAGATTTTTTTTTACAAGCAACTTATTTTTCCAAAAAAGTATAACGCTTGGTCGAACCGAACACAAGTTAGAAATTAAAGCTTTGAGCATGAAAGCGACTTAGCTGGTTAATGTGTTCGCAGTCCGAGCTTGATGCGGGACAAGGTTCTATCCCCCAAGCTGGTCCCGAGGTGGCGGAGCGGAGAGCCCGACACGCCGAAGTGGTGACATAGCACGGCCGATGCAGACCGACAGAGTGACGCCGAAGTCCCCGGATCATTTTCCTGTGCACAAAAAATAGTGCAAACGGGAGATAATAGTAATAATGATAAATAAAAAAAATCGTTGCATAATGAATAATTTATGCAAAGTGAGTAATAAAAGAAATATGGCCTCGGCGTGATGCGGTAAAGGCGTGGCAAAGCCTGAATTCATAGGTCGGTCCGCGCTCCGGATGCGGCGTTCGCCGGACTATATACGGAGACTGACTGAACCAGCATGCGACCATCGTTAATGCGGCCACCATTTGATAGACCTGTGAACATATGATGGACAAACCAGAGTAATAATTCCTTGGAAAAAATGAACCCAAACATGCAAAAAATATTAGGATTAATAGCACCTGGTTTATTTGTTGTAGTAATCCAAAGGAAGATGATGCTGGCAAAGGTTGGCTCGCCGAGGCAAAGCCCTCGGTCCAGCCAATCATGGCGAAGCTGGTCGGCTAGTGACGCCGAAGTGTCCGGAGTAGGTTGATGAAGAGATGATGAATCCTCCGGTCCAGCCGAGATGTCGAAGCCTCGAGGCCAGTCGATGAGTCGAAGTAGTCCGGCGTGATGGACACCGGCTTGGAGGGGCAACAGTGCGGCCCTGACGATGCAGGTCGTGACGTGGTTGATGTCGGGTTGATGAAGCGACCATGCCGTGATGCCGGTATGCCCGCTCCGTGTAATCCGTGGGGCGGCGATGTTGGTGATGATTTGTCCTTCGCGATGTCGGACTCTTGTTCGGCTTGCCGAGATGATGATCCGAAGAAGTTGAGCTCGGCTCAACAAAGTGACGATGTGTCTAGCGCTGGTCGGCAGCCGTGGAGCAATATTGCCGGACTGGTTTGACACCAGCATGATGCCAAAGATCATGTTCAAAAGATCTTAAAGTTAGTGGGATGTGTTCGGGAACAACACACAATATCCCATACAAAACTTCCTTCAAAAGGGATGTCCGAAATCCCGTTCATAAAAAAGATGAATTCGGGTCGGATTCGTTCTCGCGCAGAAAACAGATCCGAAAAGTGATGTACTAATCGGAAGGTTCCCGGAGTTCGGACGGTCGGATCAAGCTGAAATTTGAAGGGGTGGTAGATATAGGAATTCCACAGCCGATCAACGGTTGGATCTTCCAAAGGACGTCCGAGTTAGAAGCTGGACACCACGCCCTAAACTCGTCCAGATTCCTGTCCAGATTTGACAGGGCTCCGGTATATCGTGGATTGCCAGAGATTTCTCCATCGGAACTCGACGAAATTTTCCAGGGTTGTTGTAGACTCAATTCCGCACAATTCAACCAAAGCGATCGTCAAAGAGATACTCGAGGAGGTGGTGGCAGCAGATGCGAGTTCACTGTCCAGAAAAACAACACGGTCGCTTGAGGGCAATGTTGACGTTGAGCCCCCGAGCTTCATGGATGACTCCTTCGTGATCTTGATAGAGATCGGAGTTGATGTTTGGTGAAGGCCCTCGTCCGAACATGGTGATCCGAACACAGGGCACAATTCTTGGTCGAACCAAGGTGACCAGTCGAGCCGGTGACGAAGATGCCGAAGTCGCAGTTGATCTGCAGGCGAGCCATCGATCCTTTTGTCGATCACACAGCGGAACTCTCAATGAAAGCACCAATGTCGGTGTCAAAACCGGCGGATCTCGGGTAGGGAGTCCCGAACTATGCGTCAAGGTTGGATAGTAACAGGAGACAAGAGACACTTTATTTTACCCAGGTTCGGGCCCTCTCGGTGGAGGTAAAACCCTACTCCTGCTAGATTAATATTGATGATATGGGTAGTACAAGAGTGGATATACCACGAGATCAAGGAGGCTAAACCCTAGAAGCTAGCCTATGGTATGATTGTGTATGATGATGGTTGTCTCATAATAATCTATCGACTAGTCTGGCCTCGGTTTATATAATGCACCAGAGGCCCAGGATAACAAGAGTCCTAGCCGAATACGCCGGTGGGGGAGGAGTCCTTGTCTTGATCGCCAAGTCTTGTGGAATCTTCCTTGTATGCGGCACCTGTCCGGACTGGCCCATGAGTATGCGGCCCTGGGGGTCCTCGGCCCAATCTAACCGATTGGGGGACGACGTGGTGAGTACCCCCTAGTCCAGGACACCGTAAGAGTTGGTTTATTATCTCCTGGCGTTTGGATCTTTTGCAAAGACCTGGTTTTTAACCCTTCAGATTCTAACATAGCCGTCTTCCCCTTGCATGCCTTATATAGAAGAATGGTGATTCAGTTATAAAGCATGCTACATCAGAGATGGAATAGGTACTGAAGAATAGAAAGGCATGACATATTGACATGTATTCACTCCATCCGGAAATAAATGGATGGGTCTAGGCGTATTTCAGTTCTAGATACATCCAGTTTTATCCATTTCTGTGACATTTAATCTGGACGGAGGGAGTATGATGTAAGAGCTAGGGATACAACAGGACAACACAGTAAAAAAACACTGAAAAACCCACTGCAGAACCAAAGTATTCAAACCCACTCATATGAGATAGTACACTCATGTAGCTCAGGATGCAAAACTACCAGGCAGTTTTCCTTGCAAAATCAACATTGTGGCCTTTAACCATACATTTTGCTACAACTAAATTTAGATCAGATAAAGCTTGGATTCACGCCGATTAACAAAATACATGCTGATGTAAAAATATAGTGATATACAATAGGTACTTACATCTACATTGGAGCACAGAGAATTCCTGTAAGAATCTTTCCTCATAAACGATACCATTCACTACGGGAATCAGCTACTTTGCCATCTGCCAGCTCCTTGCCGTCTGCTAGCGGACGACAAAGAAGCTCTTTGCCATCAGCTACCCAAAAGCAGACGACAAAGAAGCTTTGCCGTCGGCTAGCGGACGGCAAACAGGGAGGGGGCCCCACTGACGAGCTGGTTTAAAAAAACTCAACGGCCCCCCCTCTTTGCCGTCTGCTAGCGGACGACAAAGAGCAAGTAAGCGGACGACAAAGGGGGCGGACGGCAAACGTTTAGGTTACTAACGGCGCCCCACCCCGCCCATCTCTCTCTATTCGATCTGTCCCCCTCTCCTCCCCGACGACCACCGCCACCCGCCACCGCCCCCGCCACCCACCGCCGCCCCCTTGCCCCACCTCCCCTCGCCCCGTCGCCCCACCGTCCCAAGCACTCGCCGCCGCCGCCACCCGCCACCGCCCCCTGGCCCCACCGCCCCTCGCCCCGTCGCCCTCACCACCCGCCACCGCCCCGGCGTCCCGTCGCCCGCGCCGGAGCCAGGCTCGCCGCGGGCCCCCTGCGTACGCCTCGCGCCCCGCCGTCCCGGAGCTAGGCTCGCCGCCGCCCCTGCGCCCGCGCCGCCCCCGGAGGCAGGCTCGCCCCTAGGCCTGCGTCTGCCTCGCCCCCCCGCCCCTGCGTCCGCCTCGCGCCCCCCGCCCCGGATCCAGGCTCGCCGCCGCCCCTGCGCCCGCGGCCGCGCCCTCCATCCTTCATCGAGAGGAGCCAAGGTGAGCATTTTTTTTGTTTTTTTCTACTGTTTTTTTGCTGTTTAGGTTTAATTAGGTTATTGATAGGTTTAGGTTAGTGGTTGGTTTAGGTTAGTGCTAGATATATGTTTAGATTATTAGAAGAAGAAGAAAGTTGAAAAAAAGAAGAAGAAGTAGAAGAAGAGGAAAAAGGAAAAAAAAGGAAGAAGAATAAGAAGAAAGTTGAAAAACAGAACAATATAGAAGAGGAAAAAGGAGAAGAAGAAGAAGAAGAAGAAGAAGAAGAAGAAGAAGAAGAAGAAGAAGAAGAAGAAGAAGAAGAAGAAGAAGAAGAAGAAGAAGAAGAAGAAGAAGAAGAAGAAGAAGAAGAAGAAGAAGAAGAAGAAGAAGAAGAAGAAGAAGAAGAAGAAGAAGAAGAAGAAGAAGAAGAAAGAAGAGGGGGAGGAGGAGGAAGAGGAGGAGGGAGAAGAAGAAAGAAAAGAAGAAGAAAGAATAAGAAGAAGACCCCGACGCGCCACCCCGACACCCCGACCCTGACCCCCGACCCCCGACACCCCAACCCCGACCCCCGACACCCCGACCCCGACCCCCGACACCCCGACCCCGACCCCCGACACCCCGACACCCCGGCCCGACACCCCGACCCCGACCCCCGACACCCCGACCCCGGCCCCCGACACCCTGACCCCGACCCCGACACGCCACCCCGACACCCCGGCCCGACACCCCGACCCCGACCCCCGACCCCCGACACCCTAACACCACACCCTGACCCCGACACGACACCCCGACACCCGACCCCGACACAACACCCCGACCCCGACACCCCGATCCCGACACCACACCCCGGCAACCGACCCCCTGACCCCCTGACCCCGACCCCCCGACCCCGAAACCGCACCCCGACCCCAACACGGCACCCCGACACCGACAGGACGCCCTGACCACCGACACCTCCTGAAAAGGTGTTCTTTGGCCTTCCAGAGGCCGGCGGGGTCATATATTTGTGAATTATTAGTTAGGTCATATATTTTTTGATTTTGTTATGAAAAACATCATATATAATTGTGTTGATCGTGTAGTTTTAAATGTGCAGTTGTTTCATCACTGCGAGGTTTGGTGTTTGACGACCTCGCCGTGCGTTTGACGAGCTCTGCCCCTTCATTCGTGGGTGAGCACAAATGACAAGTCCTCCTCCCCCATTAATTATTTGATCTATTCCGATGAAACTTGATAGCTACCTATATGTGTCTTGAATCATCAGTATGCGTAACCAATATGTGTCTCCCGTTTGAAAGCGTCATAGTTATAAATATGCATGCATTTGCATATTTATAACCTTGATTCTTTCGAATTGTCCAACGCTATCCATGGACAGCCCAAGTATGTGTAGATTGGGTTCATTTTCCCACATGCTTTGCTCTGGATCCGACGCATAAATTTCGTCAGTGCCTCCCCTGTTGTTCTCCGGGTACACATCCTCTCTGTTTATTGCAGAGACGTGTATCAGGAGAATAGCAGGGAGGTGCTGCCGAAATTTTGCGTCGGATCCGGAGCATAGCATGGGAAAATGAACCCAATCTACACATACACGGGTGGGATTAGGACCTATCATTACCTATTAGAGCCTAGGTTGCATGGACGTAATAAAATTGACAAAGTAGATCAACCGATGAATATATACATGGTGAATTACATATATAATTGTTGTGTGTCCAGTAGCTCTGAAAGTCAAGATGAGTGACCGTGCGTGGATGTATACCGGTCACACTGGTCAGAACAAATGGAGCGCTGAATGGTTCACAAAAACCAAGGGGTTTGTGAAAGCCACATTTGCAAATGGCCAAAAGAAAACCTGGTGCCCCTGTTTTCGGTGCGGCAATTGGGAAAAGAAGACAGAGGCTGAAATGGGCAAACACCTATAGAAGAGTGGTTTTACGCCTGATTATACGGTGTGGACATTTCATGGTGAGTCTGCCCAACGTGACCGAGCTGATATGGATCGTCGTCGCACCGACGAGCATGGTACCGGGATGGAAAACATGGTGCAAGACTATGATGATGCTCGGGATTCGGACGAGGAGATGGAGGAATCTGCAAAGGCCTTCAATGAAATGTTGGAGTCTTCAAAACGTCCGCTCCACGAGCACACTGAGCTTTGTCAGTTGGATGCCATCTCACAAGTAATGGCTCTGAAGGCTCAGTTCAACTTGGGCAGAGAATGCTATGACGCAATTATGACAGTATTTGGACGCTTTCTACCCAAAGGCCATGTAATGCTTGCAAACCTGTACCAGTCGGACAAAATCCTCCGTGCACTGAAGATGCCCTATGAGAAGATACATGCCTGTGAGAAAGGATGTGCCTTATTTAGGCTTGACTATGCAGACTTGAACTATTGTCTCATTTGCAAGTCTTCCAGGTATATTGTGGTAGACAACGGTATGGGTGAGAAGACACAGACCAAAATCCCCATTAGTGTTCTTCGGTATATGCCAATCGTACCAAGACTTCAACGTCTTTTCATGGTCGAAGAGACGGCCAGACAGATGACATGGCACAAAACAGGCAAAAGAACCGAACTAGATGCAGATGGGAATCTGATGATGGTACACACATCGGATGGTGTTGCGTGGAAAAAGTTTGATGAATTACATGCTGACAAAGCGGCAGATCCGAGGCATCCTCGAGTCGGCGTCAGCACGGATGGGTTCAGTGTGTTTGGTATGACGGCAGCCCAATACAGTTGCTGGCCCGTATTTGTCTTTCCACTCAATCTCCCCCCCGAACAGATTATGCAAAGAAAGAACATTTTCCTGACGTTGATAATTCCAGGGCCCAACTATCCGGGCAAAAATATGAATGTGTACATGCAGTCGCTTAAGGACGAATTGCAAGAAGCCTGGGATAATGGGTTCAAGACATACGACGCCTTTAGCAAACGGAACTTCATAATGCGTGTCTGGTACATGTACTCGATGCATGACTTGCCGGCATATGCGCTATTCGTTGGCTGGTGTGTGCATGGAAGGTTCCCGTGCCCCACATGCAAGGGAGCTCTTGAGTTTCGTTGGCTTCAGGCCGGTCGCGAGTTTTCTTGCTTCGACATGCATAGATAGTTCCTGGATCCTCGCCATAAGTTCAGGAAACACAAGAAGAACTTCATCAGGGGTAGAGTTGTCAAAAACTCTGCACCACCTGCATTGACAGGCCAACAGACCCTGGATCAGTTAAACGCTCTCGAGCCAGATCCACAACGTCCAGGGTACTTCAAGGGGTATAATACTAAGCACGCGTGGACTCACAAAACATGCTTATGGGATCTGCCTTACTTCAAAGACCTCCTTTGCCCAAACAACATCGACGTGATGCACACTGAGAAGAATATCGCCGAGGCACTTTTTGGTACATTGTTCGGCATAGATGGGAAGTCAAAGGATAATACTAAGGCTAGAGTCGATCTGGAGGCACTATGTGATAGTCCGTTACAAAACATGAAAGAACCAAAAGGAAAGCAAAACTGGACGAAGCCAAAGGCATGGTTCAATCTTGGAAGGCCAGCTATGAGGGAAATTCTCTTGTGGGTGCAACAGCAGTTGATGTTCCCCGATGGGTATGCAGTGAATCTAAAGAGGGGAGCGAATCTTGATAAACTGAAGATATTTGGTCTCAAGAGTCATGATTGGCACATATGGATTGAGCGGGTAATGCCGGTGATGTTGCGTGGCTTCATCCCTGAGGATGAATGGCTAGTACTGGCAGAACTCAATTATTTCTTCCGTGTTCTTTGTGCAAAAGAACTATCGCCTGGTGTGCTAAAAGAAATGGAAGAGTTGGCGCCGGAGTTGATCTGCAAGTTTGAGAAGATCTTTCCACCGGGCTTCTTTAATCCAATGCAGCATTTGATTTTGCATCTCCCGACCGAGGCAAGATTGGGGGGGGGACCCATGCAAAATCATTGGTGCTACCCAACTGAGAGGATGCAGAAGACGCTTCGAGAAAAATGTAAAAATAAACGTAGAATTGAACCATCGATGGCTGAGGCATTCATCACAGAGGAGGCGACAAACTTTGTAACAGCGCACTACGAAGCCAAAAATCGTCATTTGCATAATCCGAAGCCTCGGTACAATGCTGACGAGCCTAAAAAGGGTGGATCCAACCTGAGCCTATTCAAAGGGAATCTCGCACCAGCTAGTGTTTCACATCCAGTATCTTTGGATAACAAAGAATGGCGGACCATTTCGTTGTATATCTTCAACAACCTGATAGAAGTGCGGCCGTACATCGAGTAAGTTCTCGGTACATTGTTTCGCAACTTCTATTTCCTTTGAACTACTCTTATTCCTGGATATGTCATAAAGTCGATACGTCGCCATATTCTCGTATGGAGCGGAGATCCAAAAGGATTCCGTCGAAGAGTATGAGCTTCTCGCAAAGCAAGGAGGTGGCTATCCCGGTTTCATCTCTTGGTTCAAACAAACGGTAATTTCTATTAGACAATTTCATTTGATTCGCTAATTTGTGCATAATGCAACAATCCTTTCATATTAAACTTGTAGGCTAATTCAGAGTCTATGGACACCGAATTGAGACAAGTCGCTAATGGTTTTGACTATAAGGTCCGTTCATTTGACAAGTACAACATCAATGGGTATCGCTTTCGTACCTATGGCAAAGAGCTATCTATGGCCGACCGAAAGTCTACAAATTGTTGTGTATCTGCTATCGGCGAAGGAGGTACCGAGTATTATGGGAGAGTTGAAGCAATTTATGAACTTCTGTTCTATGGTGAAAACCCACCGAATGTCGTAGTCTTCAAATGCTATTGGTTTCAGCCGAAGGAGACTAGAAGGACTCATGAACATATAGGGCTAGTTTAAATCAACCAAAGCACTCATTTAGATGTTCCTGATGTCTATATTATGGCTCAACAGGCGACCCAAGTATTCTATCTACCATGGGCCCGCCAAACTAATCCAAATCTGAAAGGTTGGGATGTCGTTTATGAAGTGCCGCCACGTGCTAGACTTTCTCCCCCAAAGGAAGAGGATTATGAACCTCACATTAACCCAGACATATATGAAGGAGAATTCTTCCAAGAGACACGTCTTTCCAAAAAGCGTTTCAAGAACCGCTATACTTCACCCCAAAACATTGAAGTAGACAGCGACAATGAATCCGACATCACCCCAGAGGAGGAACAAGAAGAGCCGGAACAAGAAGAGGTTACTGCTGCGGATGACCTGTCAATGCTTGACCGATTATGTCAAGGTGGCCTTGCACATGTTGATGCCAATTAACCCTATGAGCCCATCACTGATTATAGTGATGATGATGATTATGCATTTATTGATGATACTGATCGAGATTATTAGTAGTGTCAGGTATTCAATTTTTTTATGTTGTACTTGATGATGATACACTTAAGTGATATACATATTATTATTCATGTCGGTACTTGTTTTTTATGTTGTACTAATTTCGTTAATTCTTTGTCATGGCAGGTGTTGAAAGATGGTGCGCGCTGGTCGGGAACGCGCCGAGGCCCATTCTTCATCGGCGCGTGGTGTGAGGTCTTCCATTCCACACGCACCTCTCCGCCGAGCGTTGCTGGACAGTATGGCGACACCGACGGGCCCTTCTTCGTCGACCGCGGTGCCCAGCAGGGGACGAGGTAAGAAGAAGAGAGGAGGTGGAGCACGTGGTCGCGGTAGAGGAGGAGGTAGGGTGACTCTTACGGCGCCTTCCTCGCCACCGCCCCCAGCTGTTTCACCCGAGCACGTGACTGCTAGGGTGGACCCGTCTGAGGAGGAGGCTGCATGGACTCCGGTCCACGAGTCTTCGGCCCACGAGCCTCGGGTCGACGGGCCTTCGGCCCATGAGACTTGGGCCCACGAGACCCCGGAGGAGCACCCGTCTGGATGGGATACCTGGTCGGGTCAGCCTGAGGATGGCAGGGAGCCGAGTGGCCATGCTGATGTTGGCGGGGAGCCGACTGATGAGGAGGGGGAGGAGGGGGGCAACGTCTACCAGCGTGGTGCTACACGGCTCCCGTCCGTGCCGGCGACCCGCGAGCAGAGGTGGTTGATTTTCCCTGATGGGGAGAGGTAAGTGCATTTAATCTTTTTGTACCTTCTGCATTCACGTTTCTTCAAATAACTGATGTGTTGGCCTTGTCATGCTGCAGGGGTTGGGACCACCATGAAAGTGTCCGCCGGCCCAACTCCGTCCTTGGAGTTCTGATTCGGCAAAACTTCCCGGGGTTTGTCACGTTGCCTGGTGAGGGTCGGCTTCCAGAGGTTAGATTGACTTGGGAGCACTACTTGGCTGCCCCGGCCCCGCCGGGTGAGATTATCGACGGTGTCTTGTGCAAGACGAGGGCAGACGTCGTGATCAAAAAGTTCTGGGTAATTGCTCCTTTACACAATTAAAAATCTTCAACTAGCTAGTTATTAATTGTACTAATCAATATTGTCTCATTTGATTGCAGACATTCTACAAGTGTGAGGAGGGATACGAGGAGGAGGCGGATCATGTTATCCACAAGGAGTGCAAGCGCCTACTTTAAAACTTACGGCATGAGGTTCGGGTGCAGGCTGTTCGAGACTACTACGCCGGGTGTGGTATCAAGAAGCCCAAGCAGGAGTGCCGCGATAAGTTCTTGAGTAAGGAGCAGTACATGAAGGTAATTCTTAAGGCCTTGTACTTACTTCCTTCATTTAGTAATTCATAGCCTTAACGCTCAAGTTTCTATTTGCTAACTTAGGCCCCTCCGAGATGGTGTGTGGATCGGATGGATTGTTGGGAGGTGTTGGTCAATGCGTGGTGCTCAGAAGAATGGCTGGCCACCCACAAAGAGGCCAAGGACAAACGTGCCCAAATGGAAGGTGTGCCACACCACCAAGGCAGCTCCAACTTATTTCAGTACGGGCGGAACTGGGTATGTGGTTTGCTTCATGATTCATGCAATTCATTCATCATGCTAGCTTTAGCCCTTTAATTACTAATTTACTTTGTTTCTCTCTTTCAGGCACGCTACAATAAGGCGGATAAGGTGCCAGAGGTGTACGACCTGTATGCCATGGCCCACACTGGCCCTTACAAGAAAGTCAAGGCATTCTCTGCGTCTGACCTCGATGATCCAAAGAACTTCACCAACATCTCCGCCCACGACAAGCTCGTGCAATATAGAGATCAGGGAAAGGCGAGGAAAGGGGAGGACTTTAACCCGAGCCAGGGTCCCATTGATACAGAGCCGCTGATGATATCTGGTGGCGGGAGGTCCCATGGCTCCATAGCCATGGGAGATGGACTTATCCGTTGTCCTAGCACTCTCCCAGAGATCAAGGCGCGCCAGTCGAGCTCCGCTCCTGAGATAAGGCCTCGTGAACGGCCAGTCCAACTCGCCTTCAAGGTTAGTTATACGTACTCAGCTATCTTTCTCCATTACATTGTGTGCGCTTCCATCAATGATTACAAATGGTCATGTGAGTGGTGTTGCAGGCTGCTATACAGAGTGAGAGAGATAGAATGGAGAAACTTCTGGCGGAGGCGGCGGAGAGGCAGCGGGAGTTGGAGGAGAATACGACAAAGATGTTGGAGGAGGAGAGGGCACGGAATGACATGCAGGCAAGGGCCATGTACGAGCTCCTTGTGGTAAGTTTCTTCTGCAGATTACTTGCTAGTCTTAACATTTGAGTCTCATTACTAACTAGTATGACTCTGTTGTGAAAACCAAATGTGCAGTCTGTGTGCGAGAAGTCCGGTGAGACCGCTCCGCCGATGCCAGTGATTGCTCCTGGGAGCACGGTGAGTTTAATTTGAATGGACATTACTTGATAGTCTTAACATTTGAGTGTCATAATGCTAACGAGACATTGGAAATGATCTTTGGTGCAGCTTAACTCCAGAAACGTATCGCACGATCCTTCTCCAGCTACCGGCGCGAGCCAGCCCACTCCTTCTCCAGCTACCGGCGCGAGCCAGCCCGATCCTACACCTCCGTGATCACGATAAGTTTCTCTAGTGTTTTGCTTAAAAAATGTATAAAGACCTAGACTTAGCTTTATTTCCTCCAATATGCTTACCATAATGACCTAGAGTTAGATTCTTTTCCTCCAAAATGACTTAATAAGCTTACTGACCTCATAAACCATCCATTCTACCTAAGTTAGCTCTAAAACGATATGTACTTAGCTTACTTATGTCAAAAATTGCATATTTAACTTAGTTAGCTCATAAACGATCCATTTTACCTAAGTTAGCTCTAAAATGACTCATTTTACCTTAGTTAGCTTATAAGTGATCCAATTTATCCAAGTTAGCTCTAAAATGACCCATTTTACGTAGATTAGCTCCTAAATGATCCATTTTACCTACGTTAGCTTTAAAATGACCCATTTCACCTAGGTTAGCTCCAAAATGACCCATTTCACCTAGGTTAGCTCCAAAATGACCCATCTTACCTAGGTTAGCTTATAAATGATCTAGTTTATCCAAGTTAGCTCTAAAATGACCCAATTTACTTAGAGTAGCTCCTAAATGATCCATTTCACCTAAGTTAGCTAAAAACGATCCATTTCACCTAAATTAGCTCTTAAATGATCCATTTCACCTAAGTTTGCTAAAAAACAATCCATTTCACCTTAGTTAGCTCAAAAACACCTTAGTTAGTTCATAAATGATCCATTTCACCTAATTTAGCTCATAAATGATCCATTTCACCTAAGTTAGCTCAAAAATGATCCATTTCACCTTAGTTAGCTCAAAAACGATCCATTTCACCTTAGTTAGCTCATAAATGATCCATTTCAACTAAGTTAGCTCATAAATGATCCATTTCATCTAAGTTAGCTCAAAAACGATCCATTTCACCTTAGTTAGCTCAAAAAGATCCATTTCACCTTAGTTAGCTCATAAACGACCCATTTCAAGTAAGTTAGCTCATAAATGATCCATTTCACCAAAGTTAGCTAAAAAACAATCCATTTCACCTTAGTTAGCTCAAAAAGATCCATTTCAACTTAGTTAGCTCATAAACGACCCATTTCAACTAAGTTAGCTCATAAATGATCCATTTCACCTAAGTTAGCTCATAAATGATCCATTTCACCTAAGTTAGCTCAAAAACTATTCATTTCACCTTAGTTAGCTCAAAAACGATGCCATTCACCTTAGTTAGCTCATAAATGACCCATTTCAAGTAAGTTAGCTCATAAATGATCCATTTCAACTAAGTTAGCTCATAAACAACCCATTTCAACTTAGTTAGCTCATAAACAACCCATTTCAACTTAGTTAGCTCATATATGATCCATTTCAACTAAGTTAGCTCATAAATGACATATACTTCTTGTTCTAGTCTTCTTCTTGTTCTAGTCACCTATTTCTAACTTTCTTATTTACCATTTTGCAGATTTCATTCACTTCATGGAACCTAGCTTGCTATGATGGAGTGCTTGCTTTTCCTTTGATGAAACTTTGCATTGTATCTAGCTTGCTATGATGGAACTTCCTATCTTGATGAAACTTTGCATTGTAATATGTATATGGATGGAACTTGCTTATGTATGAACAATGTGTATGGATGAAACTTATGTGATATGTGATATGTGATATGCAACTTATGTGATATGTGATATGTGATATGAAACTTATGTGCTGGATATCTGATATGGAAATATATCTATATATGTCATATATATTTGCTCTGAAAATTGTTGGATTCAAAAAAACAGAAAAAAGAGCCAATATGCAGGCTCTTTGCCGTCCGCCACCGACGGCAAAGAGCTCTTTGCCATCAGCAGCGGACGGCAAAGAGGCCACGTGGCAGGCAGCTGTGCTTCCTAGGAGGCTGACCAATTTGGTCAGTTTGCCTACAGTGGCTGACGGCAAAGGCTTTGCCGTCCGCGGCGGACGGCAAAGAGCCTGCCGTGTAGTGATGTTGGTTGACATCACACGACGGACGACAAAGGCCTTCCGAAGTTTGCCGTCAGCGGCGGACGGCAAAGTCCTGCCGTTAGCCACCTAACGGAGTAACAACGCACTTATTGCCGTCTGCACTCTTTGTCGTCCGCTGCTGATGGCAAAGGCTCCTTTGCCGTCAGCCGCCCGAAGTAGACGGCAAATTGCCTCTTTGCCGAACCTTACTTTGCCGTCACATTTTGCCGTCCACGGCGGACGGCAAAGACCTTTGCCGTCAGCCATCCATGCCTTTGCCGTCCGCCATGGCTGACGGCAAAGTAGCTGATTCCTGTAGTGATTGCAGAAAATCTTCTATCTGTTAAGCTTATTTTCTAAAAGAGAGATGGGTAAGAAACATGTAGAAAATGTGATCAGCATGCTATAAAATTTCATGATGCAAGGATACGCACACGCTTCTTAGAATTGAGTTGACATATTTTTGCTGGACTGGAGCGGACTAGTTCTTTGGCCACTGGAATCTGCTTATTATCAGTAGGAGTTGGGTTTCTCTGTGCTGGAGCAGTATCTATAAAAACTGGAGTTGGTTTATTATCTCCTGGCGTTTGGATCTTTTGCAAAGGCCTTGTTTGTAACCCTTCAGATTCTAACATAGTCTTCTTCCCCTTGCATGCCTTGTATAGAAGAATGGTGCTTTAATTATAAAACATGCAGCAGCAGAGAGATGGAATAGGTACTGAAGAATAGAAAGGCATGACATATTGACATGTATTCCCTCCATCCGGAAAAAATGGATGGGTCTAGGCGTATTTCAGTTCTAGATACATCCTTTTTTATCCATTTCAGCAACATGTAATCCGGACGGAGGGAGTATGGTGTAAGAGCTAGGGATACGACAGGACAACACAACAAAAAAAACACTAGTTGAATGTAGAACTGTATGCTAGCGGAATACGTACAGAAATAACTAAGGCAACATACACATGTATGATTGGGAAAATAAGATGGCATTGCAACAGAGCACTAGAATAGTACTTCAATGTAAAAAAACATGGTATGGTAGACAGATGAAGTACATACTGATGAATAACAATGCATAAGATATTCAGAAGCATGATGTCCGAATTAAGCAGATGGCATTGCGATAGAGTAGAATGACATTACTTGAATTTGAAAACATGTTATCATGAATGGAACAGGTACTGAAAAACAGGAAGGCATGACATATTTACATGCATGATCAACATGCTAAGCACATGGCATTGCAACAGAGTAGATACACTCCAGGACATTATATGCATGTTATACCCATATCACAGGCCAAGTTAGAGCAAGGACCTTGTGGGGTGAAGAGGATTCATCATCTTTCTGCAAGTCTTCTGAAGAATTGCCTCTACATGTTCCATCATATTGGGTATCATTGACATCAAGTTTATTGGCCTTTACATTGCTCCGTGAGGTTCTTGTGGATATATCAGTGTGTGCAATTATATCTGACATGCATGGAAGACAACTAGTAGTTAGATTTATGTAATGAGTGCCTGTAGGAGACGACATAAATAATAGGACTGGGGTTAACTAGCAGCAATAGGTCTCATAAACTAAAGGGAGAACACAGATGAAAGCTACAGAATATGTATCGTTTGTACTCGAGATTAACTAGATGGCACACAAAAGTATTAAAGAACAACATAGGAAATACTAGAAGTGGTATAATACTATAATCACCAGCCTGTGGGATAGCATTGGCTGATGGATGATAACTATGGAACAGTGTTACCTAAAGAACAAGTATCTTAGCTGAACTATGAACAACGTTAACTCCTGAACAAGACCCGTAAGAGATCAGCATGAATATACAGTGAAATGTGATGATCTATTTTCCATGCTTAGATGAATAACAAAGCCATAAATGTTGCACACAAGTAAGATGACGGTACAACCTATCGGGCTGCCATCCATAGGAGTGAGCATCATGTGCTGACTTGTCGATGGCCCTGGAGTTGTTGTGGCTGTGCATGTCGGGCACGCGCATTCGATGCAGGGAACTGTTGAGTGGGGACTATAGCTCCCTTCTGGTGTATGCTTCCCTTGTTGGAGCAGCTGCGGTGAGCCGGAAGATAGTGTGTCTGAAGATGCAGATAACGCATAATATTAAGAATGAAATATCTCTTTGATCTGAAGAAATACACTAAGAGATCAACAGCAAGGTACGAGAGTGGTCACACGACTGTTGACTGAAGACTAAATTGGGGTCACACGATTTTATTTTATTTTGGTACTGTCCGATCTACGCCGGATGGCTGGCCATCTTGTGCCTCCTAGCTGACACTGTTCGGAATCTTCCCGAAGAGCCAGTGACCAACAGCAGAGCAGCCTGCCTCCGCCGTCCGTGGCCCCGGCCAAAACCCCGCTCCCCGCCCCACCGCACTGCCGTGGTTGCGCCGCCCCCGGGCCAATCCACAAAGACTCCCCGTCATCCAGATCCGGCGGCGGCAGTACCTTCAACCCACACAACTCTAAAAGATAGCCATCTAAGCGCTGCTTCCGCGGCGAACTTGCGGCACCGCACCCATATGTTAGACACCAGCCAACCGGCAGCCTAGGAGCTCCGCCGCCTCGAGGGGTGCTGCTTCCCATTGCAAATTGATTGGCCCAGTGAGGGAGTCCTGGATTAGGGGGTGTTCGGGTAGCCGGACTATACCTTCAGCCGGACTCCAGGACTATGAAGATACAAGATTGAAGACTTCGTCCCGTGTCCGGATGGGACTTTCCTTGGCGTGGAAGGCAAGCTTGGCGATGCGGATATTCAAGATCTCCTACCAATGTAACCGACTCTGTGTAACCCTAACCCTATCCGGTGTCTATATAAACCGGAGGGTTGTAGTCCGTAGGACAATCATCTTCATACACAATCATACCATAGGCTAGCTTCTAGGGTTTAGCCTCCTTGATCTCGTGGTAGATCTACTCTTGTACGACCCATATCATCAATATTAATCAAGCAGGAGTAGGGTATTACCTCCATCGAGAGGGCCCGAACCTGGGTAAAAACATCTTGTCCCTTGTCTCCTGTTACCATCCGGCCTTGACGCACAGTTCGGGACCCCCTACCCGAGATCCGCCGGTTTTGACACCGACATTGGTGCTTTCATTGAGAGTTCCTCTGTGCCATCACAATTAGGAAGGATGCCTCTTCCCGTCTTTAAAGACGGCACCGTTACTAAGGGAGCCTTGGCTGACGGCCAAACCCTCCGGCTAGGTGGTCTTCTCATGACCGCCTGTTCGGCCGTTGCACCGACGGTGACCTCTCGGGTCATCGAAAGCTACCTTCACGTCAGCTCAGAGCTTGTCGAGCAGCTGGATCCGATGGAGCTCTCTTCCGTAAACGAGCTCTTGGATCGCATGGCCGCCCTGGGGGTCGCTACGGATTACGACCAGGTTAGGCTTAAACCCGATCTGAGAGAAATTAACTCTCCCCAAGTCACCCACCACGCTGCCGTGGTAGAGGCGCAGTGCGGCGACCCTTCATCTATTTTAAGGACTAGCTACGTCCGAATTCCCGACCCCTCCAAGACGGATACCCGCGGAGGGGAGGATATAACTCAAGACCTGAGCGTAGAATCAGGCAACGGGATAGATTCATTGGACAACATCCAAGACTCCAAACTTCAGAGTTCGGAAGCTCTTCGGCCTCCGAATCTTAGATTGGGTGAGGTTTCAGATTCAACACCCCCCTCCCGCCCGAACATAAGCGATCTTTCCCAAATCAGGCAAAAGCCCGAGGAAACAGTACATCATTACTGGGCCAGATTCCTCCTGGTTATGAACAGGATAAAGGATTGCCGCGAGGGAGACGCAATTTCAATCTTTTGCAGTAATTGCACAGACGAGGGAATACTTAACGCCATAAGTCGTCGTGATATTACACGCTTCGCTGACTTGGCGTCCATAGTACAAAAGTACTGTGCGATGGAGAGCGCCTGGAAAACCGAAATAAATTTTTGGGATAATCTGGCCTTGAATAGCAATCTCGTCCGAACTAAGAGGGTGCACCATAGTAAGACACCCGGACTAAATATCAAAAAGCCAAAACCCTCTACAGGGCATGGAACCGTACTGGAAAGGTGGCTTGATGGACCCTGTAGAATTCACAGTACATAGGACGCCACACCAACTCACAGCCTTAGAGCATGTTGGATACTCCGGAAAGTGGCCAAAATTGGCAAGGACCTCCTAATTTCGGAGGCCGCAGAAAGCCAGCCTGAGGACACCAGTACCGTTCTCACAGTCTTCGAGACTTTCGCATCAAATAATATGCGAAAAAGAACACTCCGCAGCCTCGCCGAAGTCTATCAAGTAGCAACAATAAACCCATGGAGCGACACGGCTATCACCTTCAACGCGAGTGATGAACCTAAATTCCGAACAGCCCGAGCACCAGCGGCATTGGTCCTCAGTCCCATAGTGGACGGCTTTCGCCTCACCAAGGTACTCATGGATGGAGGCAGCGGATTGAACCTCATTTACGAGGAAACCCTCCAAAAAATGGATATAGACTGGAACCGCATCGAGCGAAGCAGCACAAACTTTAGAGGAATAATCCCCATTCGGGAAGCACGCTGCACAAGAAAAATCACACTAGATGTGGTGTTCGGCACGCCGGATAATTACATGTCCGAAGAGGTCACGTTCCAGGTGGCCCCGTTCAATAGCGGATACCACGCTATACTAGGGCGAGAGGCATTTACAATCTTCCAAGCAATACCCCAATACGGGTACATGAAGCTCAAGATGCCCGGGCCGAACAGAATTATCACTCTCGCTAGTGATCCGGACACAACACTCCGCGCCGAAAACAAGACGGCCGCATTGGCCCTTGAGCCACTATCCGAAGCCTTAGAGGCTGAAGAACTAACCGCGCTACGCTCCACGGTTAATAGGGATGATGTGATACTCGATAAGAGATCAAAGTCCACATCCTTCAAGCCAGCAGACGAAATAGTAAAATTCCAGGTCCACCCAACGGACCCCAATAAAACAGCTTCCATCGAGGCACGACTGAACCCTGATGTAGATGCTGCACTGCGAGAGTTCCTACAAGAGAACTGGGACATTTTCGCCTGGCACCCTTCAGACATGCCAGGAATCCCACGCAGGCTGGTCGAACACAGCTTAAATATCCTGAAAGGATTCAAACCTGTTAAACAAGCCCTTCGTCGTTTTTCCGAACCGAAGAGACAGGCTATGGGAGAGGAGCTAGCCAAGTTATTGGAGGCCGGATTCATTAGAGACATAAAACATCCGGACTGGCTAGCAAACCTGGTGATGGTACCAAAGAAGGACAAATCCTGGCGCCTGTGTGTCGATTTTAAAGACATTAACAAGGCCTGCCCAAAGGATCCCTTCCCCCTCCCCCGTATCGATCAAATTATCGATGCCACCGCAGGACACAATTTGTTGTGTTTCCTCGACACATACTCCGGTTACCATCAAATCAAGATGGCAGAATCAGACCAAGCCGCAATAGCATTCATCACACCATACGGCCCATTCTGCTTCAACACAATGCCTTCGGGCTGAAAAACGCCAGCGCAACATATCAGCGCATGATACAAACATGTCTGGCAAACTAGATCGGCAAAACAGTGGAGGCGTATGTGGATGATGTGGTCGTCAAATCAAAACACGTGGAATCTCTAGTAGACGACTTGAGGCTTACATTCGATAACCTCCGAAAATACGACATCAAGCTCAACCCGGAGAAATGCGTTTTCGGTGTTCCAGCCGGAAAGCTCTTGGGCTTCATTGTATCCGGTAGAGGAATTGAAGCAAATCCAGCAAAGATCCGAGCTTTGTCTAAATTGGATGTCCCAAAGGACCTCAAACAAATACATAAATTAACTGGATGCGTGGCGTCTCTAAGCCGCTTCACCTCCCGCTTGAGAGAAAAGGCACTGCCCCTTTATCGCCTCCTTCGGCGAACCAAACACTTCGAGTGGACGGATGCCGCCACGGCCGGACTCGATGAAATAAAAGCCGTATTGGCAACAAACCCAGTCCTGGCCGCGCCAAACACCGGCGAGCCAATGCTATTGTACATCGCGGCAACCCATCAAGTTGTCAGCGCAGTGCTCGTCGTCGAGCGGGAAACGGACGGACACAAATTCCCCCTTCAAAGGCCGGTATACTACGTGTCCACTGTCCTCACTCCATGCAAAGCACGGTACCCGCATTATCAAAAGATTGCATACACGGTATTCATGGCATCCCGAAAGCTGCGACACTACTTTCAAGAGTGTTTGATTACAGTATCCTCGGAAGTACCACTCAATGACATTATCAACAACCGCGATGCAATGGGCCGGATCGCAAAATGGTCCATTGAGCTTCTCCTGTTCGATATAACCTATAAGCCACGGTGAGCTATCAAATCGCAAGTTTTGGCCGACTTCGTCGCAGAATGGACGGAGGCCGAACTCCCTAAAGAGTACGGCGCATACTCAAACTGGATCATGCATTTCGACGGCTCCAAAATGTTGGCCGGACTGGGGGCTGGCGTCGTTTTGACGTCCCCCAAAGGAGACATAGTCCAATATGTACTCCAAATTATGTACACGGACTCCAACAATGCAGCCGAATACGAGGCCCTTCTACATGGTCTCCGGATGGCAGTATCCATGGGCATTCAACGCCTAGAGGTACGCGGCGATTCGAACCTCGCGATATCCCAAATAAATGGCGACTTCGATGCCAAGGATCCAAAAATCACAGCTTACCGCAATACCGTCCTAAAAATGTCAGCCCGGTTCGAAGGGCTAGAGTTTCACCATACAACCCGAGAAAATAATCAAGCAGCGGATGTCCTGGCACGCATTGGAGCAAAACGCGATGCAGTCCCCCCCAACATCTTTTTGGAAAGATTGTTCAAGCCATCCGTAGCATGGGAGGGGGAACCCGCATATAATAGTCCGCACCAAGCAGTACCACTCGACGTAGAACAATCTGACATAATTGGAGGCTCTGCCAACGAAACCACACCTTCAGCCCACGTAATAATGGCAGTTATCGCCCAGTGGACAGAACCATTCCTAGCCTACCTTACTAGGCAGGAACTCCCAGAGGACCAAAACGAGGTTCGCTTCATAGTGCGGCGATCTAAAGCCTATAAAGTCCACGAGGGAGAGCTTTATAAGGAAAGCACTACCAGAGTCCTTCAAAGGTGCATCTACGAAGAGGAAGGGTGGAACCTTCTGGCTGAAATTCATGCCGGACTCGGTGGTCATCACGCTGCTGCTCGGTCCCTTGTTAGCAAGGCTTTCCGTACATGCTTTTATTGGCCGACGGCCCGGGCAGACGCTCAGGACTTAGTCCAACGATGCGTTGGTTGCCAACTTTTTGCCAACCAAAGCCATATGCCACCCACCACACTCCAAACTATCCCCATCACCTGGCCTTTCGCGGTCTGGGGGCTTGACATGGTGGGACCCCTTAAAGGGGGAACCCACAAGAAAAAATACTTACTGGTCATGGTGGACAAGTTCACCAAATGGATAGATGCCAAGCCTGTTAAGACGTTCGAATCCGGACCTGTGATAGACTTCATATCCGGGGTCGTACACCGTTACGGCGTCCCCCACAGCATCATCACTGATAAAGGTACAAACTTCACCGCCGACGAGGTAAAACTCTGGTGCAAAAATATGGGCATCAAGCTCGACTATGCTTCGGTCTATCACCCACAAACTAACGGTCAGGTCGAACGTGCAAATGGCTTATTATGAGCGGCGTTAAACCCAGACTAGTGCGGTCCCTCAAGGAATCTAATATGCACTGGGTAGAGGAGCTCGATTCCGTGCTCTGGGGGCTGCAGACCACGCCAAATCGCACCACCTGATACACACCATTCTTTATGGTGTACAGCGTAGAAGCAGTTCTGCCCTACGACATAATTCATGACTCATCTCGAGTGCGTATGTACGAAGAAAGAGAAGCCGAGCTCGATCGGCAGGACAACTTGGACGCCTTGGAGGAGGAGTGCGACGTGGCAAAAGCCCGTTCCGCATTCTATCAACGGCAGGCTCAAAGATATCAAAGTAGAGAAGTACGGGCCAAAAATTACAATATTGGCGAACTAGTTCTACACCTGCCAGATAAGAAAAAGGACAAACTCAAGCCCAAATGGGAAGGTCCATTCATAATCGACCAAGTCCTGACTGGTGGAGCGTACCGCCTGCGAGATGCGTCGGATAACCGACTCGAGCCAAACCCATGGAACGCCACCCGTCTTCGAAGATTCTATGCCTAGCGCCGGATTATGTGTTCGTCTCCTTCCTCTGTCCATTTTTTACATTTTTCTGTCTTCTATTTCTCCTCTTCTCCTCTTTTTCTTTTTATAGCCCCTAAAGGCTCATCAAGTGATGCGCCACTCGCGCTCACTAAACCTGTGGGCTTCTTTAACATAAGCTTATTTATACGGGCTTCACGCCCATCACATGTGTTAAACTTCCGCATGTACCTTTTTTCTTCACCATTATATGCATCGATATGACTTAAGTTTTGGCCAAGCTGGGTTGCCTGGCTCCTGTGCTCACCCCTACATTCCTGATTGTTCGGCTAGGCGGTAAAGGGAGCACCTCTGCGATTGTTACTGTCGGGTCAGCCGGATGTGTACCTCAGACTGGGTGAAGCCGAAAGCTAGCGTTCTTAAGGGAATATTCGGTCGGTGAAATAAAAGATGATCTCTTTACTAATTTTATGTGCCCCCAGATGCTTTTTCTGCGTCTTTTTACGCAGTCCGGACATGCACTTTAGGGCATGCCTCCCCAGCGAAAGGAACCCTTAACGGAACTATTCTCTCTGGAAGATGTTTCTTACTAACCATGTAATATAACATAACTAGTTGGGCATTTGTCTGATAAAGCACTAATGACCCATACGCCTGGTCTCCACGCATACCCCGGTTCTTATATAACCGTTGCGGTATTCGGACACACTCCAGACCGTCAGGTCCCGAGGTTGAAGCGAAAAGGTCAGCAAAGACAAACGATCTACAATCCGGCTAGAAGGCATTACACATGTCATTTCAAACTTACATAGTCATTCTGACTGACCGTATTCCTCTTCTATACCTTCTAACAGGCTGTCTAATTTACAGTTCTGCTGGGAATACTTCGCGGCCAACTCTACTTGGCCGTATACTAAGCTTACAGGGATCTCCTTCCCGTCAGGCCCCACTGGTCCGACCTCGGCCATGTGGTTTGGGTCAGACCTCGTAAAACGGGTCTTCACCATGGCCCAGGCCTCCCTAGCGCCTTGTCGGCAGGACGATATCTTCCAGAACCGGAAGCGCCGCTGAGCTCCCTTCAGCCTCTCCGCAAGCTCTCCAAGGCCCTTGGGCATGGAGTGGTAAGGCCATAAGGCTTGAGCAACGCCTCGCATCACCTGCCGAATTCACTCGTGCAGTTGCAGGAGTTCGGGAAGAAGGTCACCCGTAGAACCGGGAATCTCCTCTGTAGGACGACCTGTGAGCATACCTACAGATATTACTCTGTTAGTCGACTTCCTCGCCGAACTCTTTTTTCAAAGTTCGTTCAAGCACTTACTAAATATGCCGCGTCGAAGCCGCTGATTCTCCTTCGTGGAGTCTGACAGCTGGCCCTGAACGTCTTTAAGTTCGACGTCCAGCTTGGTGTTGGCATCCTGAAGGTCATTCTTCTGTCGCCTCACCTTTGTCAACGTACTCTCACCGGCCTTTAGCCGGCGTAAGAGTTGTTGCTTTTCCGGATCGAATCCGGCGCCATCTGCAATATGACTTGTCAGATTTGCACCCAAACCGCATAACACTAATCTTTCGAAGTGTATCTTACCTGAGGGGGTCCCTTTGGGCTCCCCTATTGCGGCCAGTGCGGCCTCTAGTTGGGCCTTGCACTTTTCCAGCTCCTGGGACAGTACGGTGTTCTTCTCGGTAAGAACCTGCATATTAAATGATCCTTAAATCAGTTACTTTAACTGCTTCAAGTCTCGGGGGCTACTGGTATATATATATTTGACCAAAATTTTCTTACCCGTATGTCTTTTACATACTGCTCCGTGGCTCTGGCTAAACCACTTTGAGCGGCACGGA
The DNA here is from genome assembly GCA_032464435.1 of Aegilops umbellulata. NCBI lineage: Eukaryota > Viridiplantae > Streptophyta > Magnoliopsida > Poales > Poaceae > Aegilops > Aegilops umbellulata. The sequence continues at coordinate 440,346,694 of CP136060.1, forward strand.
GGTACGCGTCTCCCGAATTAAAGGCATTTAAAGCCTCTTGGGAGAAATAAGCGTCGCGTAGAACTGACCGGCGACGCCTGTGGTTCATGGCACTCTCCACTTCAGAATTTGTGGCAGACAGCCTGTCCGCATCCTCTGTCGGAGGAGCGTCCGGTTCGCGCCTAGTGCTCGCCTCCGCCTCCTGGCCAGACGTTGGAGCCTGGCTGGTGGAGGCGCAATTGGCAACCTCTCCGGATATAGTCCCGCGAGGTCTCTTCGCCCTGAAGACAGCACGAATATTAATATGACCTGACAAAATAACACCAGGGAAACAGAGGGTGCGCTATACCTTTGTGCCGGCATCTCAGTCCGGACTACATTCCTTTTGGCCCCACGGGGCCCCGCGGACCCTCGTTGGCCAGCCGCCGCAGGTTCGGCCTCCCGCCTCGGAAATCTCCCCTGCAAAACACGGTTGTCGTTAGAAATGCCGGAATACATGAGAATGGAATCTCTCTCAGGGGAATAAAAACTCCGGTTTCTGTCACCTGGGAGGCTGGGATTAACCCGGGGTAATCAGCCGTAATGGCTACCAAGGTATTGTCCTTGCTTAATTGATGGAACACCCCGTCGATAAGCTCCACCGATATGTCCGGATCCTCTTCAGAGTCCGGATCGAGGGACCGTGCTGGGTCCTCAGGCTGTGGAGGGCGGCTGTTTATATTCTTTACTTCCTGTCGCAGTTCCTGCGCCGAAGTCGTTAGACTACATATCTATCTGTGGGAGTATAAAACAAACGGGCAGGCACAATTGTTCGCTTACCCAACTTGGAGGTTCGTGCATAGTGAATCCGGCCGCGGATTGACGCGGAGGAATTCCTCCTTTTCTTCCTTGTACAAAGAGGATAAAATCTTTATTAGAGCGGCAGCTGAGGCTGGCCCCTTACGACCGTAACGGGTGGCGTCATCCTCCCCGTTGAAATCCCACATGGGGTGGCCTCTATATTGAAGCAGTTGCACCCCCGCATAATGCATGCGGCCATGACTCCAATCATGGTTAGTCCGGAATGAGCCAACAGTCTTATCCGGCCCATCATGTAAAGGACGTCTCTGTCGCTTTCTCTCTGAGAGCTCCGCGGACGCCAGCTTAAGCGTTTCCTCAAGGGAGCACTGTTGAACTCGGGGAGACCGATCCGGATAGGATCCGGTAGCGGGACGTCATCTATGTAAAACCATTCCGAAGGCCAGTCCTCGGACGCCTTCTTTGGGGTTCCGGATAAGTATCCGGGCCCGGCGATGCGCCATACTTCGGCTCCGCCCACTTGATATATAGACCCCTCTTGAGAACGGGGCACTAGGCAGAATAACCTCTTCCACAGCGCGAAATGAGCCTCAACGCCTAAAAATAGCTCGCAAAGGGCGACGAAACCCGCAATATGCAATACGGAGGCGGGCGTGAGATTGTGCAGCTAGAGGCCGTAGTACTCCAAGAGCCCGCGGAGAAATGGATGAATTGGAAATCCCAGTCCCCTTATTAGATAGGGGACGAGGCACACCCGCTCTCCTTTAGAGGGATTCGGGGTGCTCTCCGCTTGTTTTCCGCCATTGTAGGTGGCGAGACCGGCTCGGACCGGGACCATGTATGCCTGAGGGAGAAATCCCTTGGCTTGAAGCGACACTAACTTGCTATGCAGGATGGTGCAACTCTCCCAGTCCCCGGGTTTAGGACCGGAGGGGTGAGGGGAGGAGCTGCGACGGCTGGTCATGTTGGAATGGACCTTTGCTGGGAGCGCTCTGATGATAACTCGCGGAGAGGAGAAGATGTGGTTTGGATCTGAATCCTCATCCTGTTAAATAGGCGGCTCGCTTGTACGGCCAGGGGTGTGGATGTAAAAACACTCTGGCTTTTCGCATTCGTTTAACACGTGGAAGACAGCCATTATTGGGCGTGGAAGCCGAGGAGCACAACATTATAAAAAAATCGGACATTATTCCTACAGGTACACAGAATTTGGAGAAGAACCCGCCCTGCAATGCCGAAAACAATCTGCGCGCCGGACTCGTCGTCATTGAAGCCTGGTTCGGGGGCTACTGAGGGAGTCCTGGATTAGGGGGTGTTCGGGTAGCCGGACTATACCTTCAGCCGGACTCCAGGACTATGAAGATACAAGATTGAAGACTTTGTCCCGTGTCCGGATGGGACTTTCCTTAGCGTGGAAGGCAAGCTTGGCGATGCGGATATTCAAGATCTCCTACCATTGTAACCGACTCTGTGTAACCCTAACCCTATCCGGTGTATATATAAACCGGAGGATTGTAGTCCGTAGGACAATCATCTTCATACACAATCATACCATAGGCTAGCTTCTAGGGTTTAGCCTCCTTGTTCTCGTGGTAGATCTACTCTTGTACTACCCATATCATCAATATTAATCAAGCAGGAGTAGGGTATTACCTCCATCGAGAGGGCCCGAACCTGGGTAAAAACATCGTGTCCCTTGTCTCCTGTTACCATCCGGCCTTGACGCACAGTTCGGGACCCCCTACCCGGGATCCGCCGGTTTTGACACCGACACCCAGAATAAAAATTCAGACAACTGACGCCTAAATAAAGTGATTTGAGATGAGGGTGCGACCTATCTGGCGGCATGGTGAAGTAGGCAGGTCCAGCTGCCGAGTCGGTGAGGCCGGCGCGGTTGCGGTGGCGACCGGCGGCAGGGAAAGAGCGATGTCGCGACGGTCGACGGCTACGCCGAAGCAGCGCCAGGACTCTGGACGGATCCGAAGTTGGAGCCGCTCCAGCACCGTGAACAACGGCGGGGGTGAATCGGCTCCGGTACGGTTCACGCGGCCGTCGTCGAGGCAGCACCAGCAGCACGGAGTAAGAGGCACACGACCCAGTGCACGACGGCAAATGGACAGTGTCTCCGGCATTAGGGAGGAGGGCGGCTGTGAAATTGGTGCGGTGGGGGGCGCCATGAAGGTGGGTCTGAGGTTTCGTGGCTCGGGAGAAGGGAGCTTCCCGGGGAGAAGGTGATTTGGCGCCCACGAGGTATGAATGGGTGTGGGCGGGGGGGGGGGGGATTGGGAGGGGAGTGGAACCATGTCTTATGGATGCATTTGTCTGAAATGTGAGGGGGAGTTATAGTTCTACCCTTGCCTATAGGCTTCTCAGCTTGGGTCTGTGTACTGAGGGTCGGGGATAGTAGAGTAACTTTGCTTCTCCCCAAATAGTGGGCGGGAGCGATTTCGGGCGAGGAGGGCGTGTTTTGAACTATAGTGGGCGCGAGCGATTTCGGGCGAGGAGAGCGTGTTTTGAAATAGTGGACGCGAGCTATTTCGGGCGAGGAGAGCGTGTTTTGCCGACCATGGTTTATGAATTATTCGACACATGTCATTTCGGTCGAGGAGAAGGCGCGCTTGGATGAAGTTACGAACCTACCCTCAATGTATAACGGGCCAATTGATGCGTGTCCCACATAGGGCGGTAATTTCGCGTCTCCCATTTATTTTCTTGGGCGAATTCCACCGAGCAGAGAGGATGTTTAATGGTTCGTTCAAATTTTGGGAGAACGAGCATCCACGTCTACCTTACCAAGTCGATTCGGATCAAATTTTGCAATATTAGCTTGCCACTTCTTTTTTAGATGGAGAGATGATGCTCGGGAGTAATATGTTTTTACATGCTCGTTGCTAGCGATTTACTATATGACAAATAGTTGACCCACTCAAAAACGCGAATCAAACCCAAAATGAAATATCTCAATTCAATGAAATAGCTCGTTCAATAGGTAAAAATAGTGAACTAAATCCAAAATTGAACACCTCAATCGAGTAGCATGTTGTACAGTATTATAGTACTCCATGAACATGTTGAAAGTCAAATTAATGAACTTGTTTGATATACGCATATATCCGTTCATGTGTGGATTGCAGACAACATGTTCTCCAATTTAAATATTTGAATGCAAGTTTATATCGAAACATGGTTTATATTAGTCTTTGATGCATAAAACGCGACCTCTCCCTCTCCCGGACTCTTGTTCTCTCTCTCTCTCTCTCTCTCTCTCTCTCTCTCTCTCTCTCTCTCGCTGACAATCTTCAATTCTGTCGCACGCATCCGACACAAAAACCTTGTTGGTCCCTCTCCCTTTCTCTCCATCTCTCTCTTTGTGTGTGTGTGGGGGGGGGGGTCTTTCTAGTTCGCATGCATATATACACCATCTATAGGTCTCTCTCGCACACTATGTATGATACTCTAGCTAGTCCAATCTAGATATCTTGGGTGCACTCATCGTACGCACACAGATTCCTTGGCTCTTTGCCTGTAACTCTCTCACGCATCACTATGTCGTCTCGGAGCTCTTCCCCCCTCTCTCAAACTCTCCATCCACCTGGGTCACACATACACATGCATATCTCACTCGCACTCGATAGGCCCATCTAAACTCTTTCTCTCCCCCTCGTTCTCTCCCCATCTCACACGCGCGCACACACAATCTCATGCCCAGATAGCCAAGTATGATGGTCTCTCACTCAATTGTAGGCACACGCAGTCCCCCCTATATGTATATGACTATCTAATCTTAGTCTCCATCACAAACATGTGCATGGTCTATCTCGATTTCTCTTGGGGAATCTTTCTATCACGCACGCACTCCCTCGATCTCCCACCCATATAGTCCCCTCACGATCTCGACGGGATCTCTCTATCACAAACACACCCTCTCTCCCTCCCCATGCGTCCATGCCATCCATGTGTCCCTCTCGACCTTTGTTCCTTGTTGGCCACACCTCTATTGCACATGTGCTACAAGGGTGTCTCTCTTCGTTGCAAACAATCACACACTAGCTATCTTCGTGTATCTCCTCGCCTCGCTTTTCCATCTCGGAGATGCATGCGTGATATGTTCGCATAAGAAACGAAAAAAACATTCTCTCTTTCTAATTTATCGTTTGTTGTCACTTTCTCTTTCACACGCATACTCTTTTTGCACACTTACTCATTCTCCTTCACACGCACTTGATCTGTCTCGACTGAGGCACTCTCCTCGGTCCATGGCATACAAATTTATTGAAAAGTCAAACATCACAAAGTTTGACCATGTACGTGGAGAAAAAGAATTACATCTAGTACGGCAAACATATACCATTAGATTCAACATGAGATGTAGTTTTGTATGATGTATCTTTGGTATTGTAGATATAAATAACATTTGCATAAACCTGATCAAAGTTTCCAAAGTTTGACTTCTAAAAAATTTACATGCACTGCATTATCGAGAGGATGGAATATCTCTTTCCCCCTCTCAGCTATCTGACGCACCACTCAGCCTTATTGGGGCTCCTCAATCTCTCTCAAACTTTATTGGTCAGTTTGGTTCGTGACCTGACCCTCATGCCTTGATGGCCGGTACTGCCTGGTGTGGACGTGAGATGTAAAATATTTCTGCCTGGCCAGGCTTGCGTGGTGCTGAAGCGTTTGGTTCATGCCTGGGCGAGGCAAAGCATCAACGTCCCATCAATCAATCCATTCATCAATTATTTAATGCTAATATCCATCCATGTTGCTGTTAGCCTCGTGGCCACATGACCAGGCACGGCCAGGCATTCGAAATCGGTCGCTTGGGCCAGGCTACTTGCAGTGTCTGGAGTTCAGCTAGGCTAATTAAAGTGCAAGGGAACCCAGGCCAGGCGGGCTTTCTTTTTCACAGGGTAGCAACCAAACAAGCGTGCATGAAATCCAGCCACAACCCCAGGCCAGGCAAAAGATGCTCAGGACGCAAGCCAAACTGGCCTTATATCTCCCTGGTTCACACATACACATGTCTCGCTCGTGCTATACATATAGACCCATCCAACACTCTCCTCCCTTGTTCTCTCTCCATGTGACACGCACCCCCTAAGTACCATAATCCCTCAATCCATCATAGGCGCAAGCACTCCCCCCTCCTCGATCCTAAGTATGATTATCTCTTACTAGCCATCAGGAACACACGTATTGTCTCCTTCCATCCATACGTCTATCTCGATATCTCTCGGGGCATCTTCTATCACGCACACACCTTGTCACTCAATCTCCCACCCATGTAGTCCCATCACGATCTCCAGGGGATCTCTCTATGACAAACATACATTCTCTCCTCCCCATGTCTGCATTTTCTCCGTACGTCTCTCTCGACCTCTCTCCCTTGTTTGTCAGACCCCTCTTGGCCACGTGCTAGGGGTCTTGCTCTCTCGGTTCCAAACAACCACGCACTATCTCCTCACCTTGCCTCCATTGTCGAAGATGCATGTGTGATATGTTTGCATAAGACACGTACGCTTTTTCTCTACTTTTATCGTGTGTTGTCCATGTCTCTTTCACACACGCACACACACTTTTTTCACTCTCTCTCTCTCTCTCCCTCTCTCTTGTTAGGGACTCTGTCATGTCCATAAGCATATGGATGTTTTGAAAAGTCAAACCTCAGAAAAGTTTTACCAGGTATATGTGGAGAAAAACATTTACATCTGGAACGATCATTAGATTCATCACAACATGTACTTACTTCATACTATCATTTATCTTTGGTATTGTAGATATAAGTAATTTCTTTATAAACTTGGTCAAAGTTTCAAAAGTTTGACTTAAAAAATGTTGGAACTACATTATCGAACGGAGGGAGTAGCTCTTTCTCTCTCTCTGCTATCTCTCACGGGCCTCCCCTCTCACTCGAACTCTCTATACCGACGGATTATACGCTCACTGTGTCAGCGTATAGCTCCGTATATTGTTTAGTTGACCGGTCAACCAATCCACATGCTGCCTTGTCATCTCGTGTTCTGTATCTTCGTGTGCTGGCCCATGTGGCAGTGGGTGAAAATAAGTAAACTAGAGGCCCATCTGACACACGGTGAAGTAAACAAAGTTGAAACCACTCGGGGTAGCCAGCCAACCCTATCGTATGAGCGAATGATATTGGTACCTCTGGATGACATGGAAATCTTATGCAACCAGCTGCTCTAATATGTTCTCTTCTTTTGCAGATAAAAGAAGACCCAAAAGTGAAAAATGTGTTGCACTATAACAATCTCATCGAATGCCTTGATCTCCATCTTACAGAAATTGATTTGATCGACTACCGAGCCAGCACATCTGAGATTAAATTGGCCAGGTTCTTTGTTCTGGAGGCAAGTGTGCTCAAGGTAATGAAGTTTGGCGTTCTCTGGCGCAACAATGAATGGCGTGCTGATCACCGCAAGCGTCTAACCCTAAATGACAAAGTCTCCGCAGAAGCTGAATTTGTTTTTGAAACATCAAGTGGCCAGAGACTCGAAAACTTATTTGTCCATTAGTGACTTGTCAGGGCGGTGGATTTTAGTTTGTACGATAATGCTGCATCCACCTAAAGTAACGAAAGTTCTTACGTAAACTTTCTAGTAATTCCCTCTTCGTAGGTGAAGCATTACTCCTAACATTTGGAATATCAGTTTGAAACTTGTAATATTGCCGTGTCCTATTCCTGCGTTTTCAAAATCCTGCAAATCAAACATGTCCTGAGTTGGTGATGATGTTGTGCCTCCCATCTTTCACCAATAGCCGTCGGATCTAGATCTGACGCATACAAACCAAGCTTCTCCATTTTTCCAAAACGATGGCCGCACTTGTTCCCTATTTACAAACAACTCCTTGTCTCTCACAATCAGCCTCATCTCCTCCCCACCACATCTAGGAGTAGAAGGCCATGGAAAAATCTGGCGCGATGGCCGCTGCCGGAGCCATCCACCCCCAATCTTGGTGTTCCGTGCAATGCACGGGCATCTACGCACGGGAAATTATGTCGAACAGGGCTAGTTGTAAGCAGGCTAGCTCTACAGCCATGATGATAGTGACTGCAGACGGTGAGGCTGACTATGGTATGCCGAACACGGCGCCTATACTCAAGTGTCATCTCCGGCGCAGGGTCTTGTCACTTCACTGTGAGGAGCAGCACGTAATAATTTGACCAACGGGTAGTACAGTGCTAATACTCCTACTACTACATTGGTAGTACTACTAGTAGTACTAGTAGCACCACCGTCTGGATTTAGGAGTACTACCACGTCCATCTGGATTTTAGAATTGACTAGCAATATCTAGTAATGCATGTCACCAAAAATGTACTACTCCCTCTATAAATAAATACATGGTGTTTTATTCCTATCGGCGAGAGAACTTAATGTTTCTTTGCTAACTAGAGTACTCTAATAGGATTACATGCAATGAACTAAACACTGCATGTCATGTTTGGTACTAGTCTCAAGTCATTGAAAGCATGCACGGCCCACATCTCTCATTGGTTGATATGTCACGAAATAAGAAACAAGGAGGGAGTTAATGCACCGTGCCTAAGTATTTTGGGATTATTTGGTTTTTGTAAGGTGACTTACACAACATTTTTGTTTACATGCATTAACATTTTATTAGTTAAATCAAAGGTCAAAACTTGGCGCAAAATGCAAAGGGGACCAATAAACGAGTAAACATCAAACTTCTCTCGTTTGGCCCCAACTAGAGGTCCGGTGAGATGACTATACTGCACCGGCACGGAGGGGGACGCAGCTTCATTGACTTATGGCAACTGCCTTTGGGTGAATGACACATGGCCCCAGGGGGTGGCTGGCCCACCTATCATACAGCCAAAGGCAGGTGCAGTAGAGGGCCGAGGAGTAGTATGAAATACTACGCACCTATGCACGCTAACCAAGGGCTGAGTGATCACTCGAATCGCAAGATCAGTTGACTAGAAGCTATGCTAGACCCATGGAGGCGATGAGCTCGAGCATCAGCCGGCTGTGCCAGATGGTCCACGATGCCGGCCTGCGGCCCGGCAGGTAGTATTGCTTGAGGCCGCGAGGGCGAGGGGCCGCTTGGACGATAGCTTCATCTCCTTGTTCGATGAGGTCCTCGTCGGTTTCCTCGACAAGTTCACCGTCGTCAAGAAGCTTGCGAACGACTTTGACGTAAGCCTCCAGCCGACGCGCCCAGGCTCTTCGATGCCCGCCACCCTCAACGGCCACTATGGTAACAACCTCTTTGACGCACTGGTGGCCCTGCGACTGCCCGCCGTCGCGCCAGAGAATGTCCACCTCGAGGTCGCGCTCGCCGCGCAGCGCCTGGCGCAGCATGACACCATCGACATAATCACCCATGTCTACGCGCAAATTATCTCACCTTTAGCATAAACTTCATAATTTTCGTACGTACTCCATGCATGAACGGCGCCAGAAGCAAACTTCTCATTACTCTAGGCAAAATCGTTATTTTCTATCTATCGGTCGCGCCATGGAGCAGAACCAAATTTTACAAGTTACGAGTTCAAAAGGAAAAGCCTGCCGTGTTCGCGTCGCACTCCCACACGGTTGGTCCGGCACGCCGCTCAAGCGGGAATGCGTGTGGTGTTGCATTTTCACTTACAAGTGGGACCGCAGTTGAGCAAACCAACTATCGACAAACCCCCACCCCGCCCACCACGCGATGGCTGAGAAAAGAGGACAGTAGGGAGAAGAGATGGCTGTAGCACGGACTCCAAGAAAATTGGTGTCGGATGGGACTCGTGTGGGTGGCGTGTGCCGTACTGCTAGACGTGAATGCTAGTTATGGCCCGTGCCACCCCACTATATCGAGCCTATATCGAGGTACATAGAACAAATTTGCTGCAGTCCGTGCTCAACCCTCCTCTATCTCTCTTCTCAGCCAGCCAGCGGACGCACGGAGCCCATCGTCTGTTTGCTCACATGCGGCCCCACATGTCAGTGAAAACGCAAGAGGACCCACTGAACCTGCACATCTTTCACCTCGACGTGCTGGTGATGAAAAACAAATCCAGTAAAGATCTTCGGTGGCCGATTTTGGAGTTACTCAAGAGTAGTAAGATTCTATTTACAGTTTAACCCAAGATGCACATCTCGTGGCTTCAACTACCACTCTATTTTCTTTCATGGCATGACCTGGATGCTGGATGTCCCACCTGTCGGCAAAAGGAGGAAGAACCCGACCAAATCTTCGGTTCTGCTCTCGGATTAGACTAGTTGTGCTAACTTAAAAAATTTATTGTGTACTCCCTCCGTTCCAAAATACTTGACTTCCATTTGTCCAAAAAATGGATGTACCTATATACTAAGACATGTCTAGATACATATATATTTTGACAAATAGAAGGCATGTATTGTGCAACGGAGGGAGTAGAATGGATGTACCTAGCTATATACTAAGACATGTCTAGATACATATATATTTTGACAAATAGAAGGCATGTATTGTGCAACGGAGGGAGTAGAATGGATGCAAGTTTTTTGTATTGGGAAGAAGAGTACATCCATATATTGATAGAGCGCAATTTAGTAGATGTCTATCACTTTTAGCTAGTATAGAATAGAGGCTAGACATGAGACTAGATGCGAGGAAGAAACGTCTACTTCTTTACACTCGAAGAAGAAAGAATCACGCTAGATCGAGCCTCCGCAGATCAACAATGAATGCATTGAGAAGGCACTAATCTAACTTACTACAGGAGTGTATTCTTGTGGTTCTTGTTTTCTTTGGTCTTGCTTTTCTAGTCAAAATTATCGTTGGAGTTCGTGCAAAACGGAGGTCCGTTTGGGGTCGTGCGTTGGAGTTGGCCTTACAAGTGGGACCGCAGTTAAGGAAACCGACTATCGGCAAACCGCCACCTCGCCCGCCGCGCGATGGCTGAAGTTAGAGAAACGACGAGGTTGAAGAGATTGCTCTCGCACGGACTCCTATAAATAATATGGTGTCATATGGATGTCATGGTGGTGGTGTGTGTCGTACTCCTGGACGTGAATGCTTGTTCTGGCCCATGCCACCCTACTACTCCTACTACTTACTCCTACTATATAGTATACTAGTAGTATCGAGGATTCGAGGTGCTGGTTACGTACAATGAACACATTAACATATGGCTACAGTAAAAACACCCGCCCGACGCGCGAAGCATGTGAAGCTAGTACAAATAGTGTACTACTATTGTTGATTGGCCTCATCCGATAACCTGTTGCAATGCACGTACAATTATGTATTCGGAAAATATTTGCTTCGTCGCACCACTCACTCAGAGAAGCGACTCGAAAGCCATTCATAAATTTAGTAAGCTTATCGCAGGCATATCATTTTATTACATAGAACAACAGATCATCAACCCACATCGATAACGAGGATACATTATAAATACTAAAGTTTTCACCACACAACAAATAACAAGCAATGAAATGAACTTCAACTCAACCATTCCTCGGTGTTGGAAACGCTTGCTTTGAACCACAAGTGATTCCTGGGACGGGCCATGCATTGTCGATCTGGAGACCAACACAAGACTGATCATCCAGGCTGAAGCGGCCTACTATATCAATACCAGGGTAGGGAACCACGCAAATGTCCGAGGTATAGACACAGTTGCTTCTCATAAATGTGTCAACAGCAGTTGGATCGCCTTTCACCATCATCGGATAGTTTTGTCCAAGGAAGAGCGAGTTTTCTCCAAGACTATCAATTCTGTGCCAGGGAGGAGTTGGCGTTAGCACACTAGTATCCATCCCGAATACCATGCAACAGGTGTTGGGTTACGTCCGGAGAGTGCGACCATGGGAGACTACACCTGCTTCCTTAGCAGTAACATCATCAGTGGGCTGTATACACACAAGAAGAGGTGATCCATCGGAATTAGTTGCCAAGCGCCACATAGTATATCGGCGCTGCTCGTCCTCATGCTCGTGATCATCACCATCGTCATCTCCCCCTTGGTTATAAAACTCTTCAAGTATAGGTGGTGGGATGTCCACAGGACCTTGGAAACACAAGAAGAAGGTTAATTAGTAAAGGGAAAGTTGCTAACCTGCATGCATGTGGATGAAACAATTATAATTACGGTGGAAAACAAACGTACCGAAACAACGAGGATCCCATGCAAAAACAGTGCCACGAGAGGTGGCAGCAAACACAAGATCCTTGTATTCAATTGTATCACAGTAAACATCCATGTATAGAAACTGATTTTTGAGTAATATCCATCCAGTCGAACCACGAAGGACGGCAACTAGCTTGTCGAAGATAGCAACAACTTGATAATTCTTGTAATTCCAAGAGCGGTTGGGAACTCGACAAATTGCTATCTTCAGTACACGACACTCACCATGATCGTATTTGAACGTACGTAGATCATCTGTGTGCTCAACCTCAGGGCACTCGGAGATTTTTGGAAGTGGAATGCGCTGACGAGTGTACACATTCACAAGTTCCCACTCGCAATTGTACCCAATATAAACAACCCAATCTCCATTTGCGCCAGCCCAGGACTTACCCTTAAGCGATGGCATCTTGACATCACACGTATCATTATCAAGCAGCATCAACTTGCACCAGGCGAGGTCTCCGTCGTCCGCTCGCCAGCGAGCATGGTCACGGCGAAGAAGATAGGGGAGATCAAACCGCTCCTTGACCCTTGGGTTCCTTGCAATGATGTTATTAGTTGAGTCGAGAGTGGGCTTGAACAAACCTGCCATGCTAGCCGAGGTGATGACGTCGCACCAATCAATGAGTTCCTCAACCATGTCATCTTTTAGATCAGGGCAAGAATAACGGGGTCGTTTCCGGCCTGTTCCCTCCATGGAGAAGACGATCGAACAATGGCAGAAGAAAGGGTGAAGGGCTGAAGGAAAATGGAGGAGGGAGAGGAAGAGCATGTGACAGCAGTTCCAAATCGACAGGGAAAGGCGAAGAGTCGGTGGACGGTTGCGAGTTTGCCACGGTTCACGAAGAGGCGCCCCAACCTACACGTCCGTTCGGAAATACTCCTACTACTCGCCGTCGTCTCACTGATATGTTGGAACGGGAGCACATGTCAACGAAATATGGTGTGTAATTTCTCGTGCAAAATGCGATCTGGCCGCGTTGGCCCGAGGTGCCGCATTAGTTATCGACCTTTATTTTTTAATGGCGTGCCGATCAGTTTTGAAGCACGAATAACTGGTACTGTACGCAGAGAAAATATAAACTACTCTACCACTCCCCCACCTCCAGTACTAGTAGTATAAAAAAGATATATAGGCTGGAGCTTCAGCGCTTTCTTGCTAAGGGCTGGCCACTTGCTTCTCAAACTACCACCCTCTCTCCAGATCTAAAAAATACAGCCCCTCTCTCCCTCCTCACCGGTGGTCACTGATCTGCCGGGGAAGAGAAGGACGTGCAGCGTTGACGCACTCGTCGTCGGTGAGCGAGGTCACGCACTGACGACAAGGCCGTCCTCTCAGACCTAGCGCCCGCGCGGGATGGCCTCCGTCCCCAAGCTCACTGCCGTAGTGTGTGCGGAGGACGACGACCACGAGCGAAGCCACTTCCGGCCGACACATAGGTATGCTACCTCTTTTCGAGCCATAACCTTGTTCTATTGCCCCATCTGCTACGTCGTTGCATGTGGATCTTTTTCCACTCCACCATCTTCCCAATTTGCTATCCTCTACTCTGCTGGCCACGCAAACGAAAACCATAATTTGCACTATTAAAGGAAACCCTACTTCATGCAGACTAATCCATGTCTGGGTTAAATAAGGAAAGGAAGGGAGACTGTACTGTTCAAGAGAGTAGGCATCGAACCCGCATCTAGGTTGAAAAGGGGAAATCAGTAGCTAAGGAACGAGTCTCGTGTCTCTTGGTTGGAGTAGGGTAGAAAGGCATGACAACGCAATAGAGAATGACCAGGTCGATCGGTTTGTTGTTCTCGCATAGGAAAAAAGAGGCTAAAGAGAACAAAAATGGGAACGTAATCCACATATGCTGCCTGGATATTTGTTGCTCTAGGCAACCATACCTCACTACTAGGAAAAGGCCTACTAGTGGCGCACCTGTTTTGCCTACTAATGGCGCACTACAGGTGCGCCACTAGTATCACGCCATTAGTATTTTTTACTAATGGCGCACCTATGGTGCGCCATTAGTATCTGGTATACTAATGGCGCACCATGCAGTGCGCCATTAGTATATCCCATGGTGCGCCATTAGTATGCCTCCCAGGGGGCCATATTTACCCATGTGCTCTGGCTTACTAATGTCGCACTAGTTGATGATGCGCCACTAGTAATGTATTTGGAAAACAAAAAAAATCCAAATTTACAGAAAACAACCTATAAGGAAAATAATTTAAAAACAAAAAATGAAATAGAATCATATTTTTTATTATAGTAAGAATATTACAATGTCTTTACAAGTATCCAATAAAAGGAAAATTGCAAGGAAATAAAAGAAAATCCTAAAACTAATCTTCTAGTAATATTTTCTTCTTTTTCTTCACTTTATCCCTGCAAAATGTAACAAAATAAACAGAAATACAAACAAACTATTTATAACATGTCAATACTGTCATTTTTTATGCAGAACTAGATATGAGCATATATTTCCAGAATTACATGGTGTGAATATTGTATGAGTAAGATTATAATGGAAATGAATTTTGAGTATATACTCCTATTTATACTGCCTTGTGAATGTTAAGTTTGCACATCACACTACTGAATTATGATGCTGTAAAGTTTATATGAAACTAATGAACAAGTTCATAAGGATCAGCTTTATAAGAACTGTCCCCATTATTCACCCGTTGTTACTTGCATGCCCTGTGTTAGTCCTCAATGTCATGAAGATTTACCTCAGGAGGCCAGCACTAACACAACTCATATATCAGTTACTCACTTGCACTCAAGTAACTGTAAGTATGTTAAATATGCAGCAAAGGAGGATATTTCATACCCCGAGACTTTAGCATGTCGCTTATGTAGCTTTGGAAAGGATGGAAAGAAAAGAAGCAAGCAATTTGCTATCTGTTAGTATGATGTTTCTTTTCAGAAAATGACTGCAGAAATTAAGTTTCAAGATAGGATAGTAGCAAGCATACTCAACCACAGCTCCAGATCTAGGAATTTTACCTTGCAACGGTCGCATAACTTCACTCCGTCAAATGTTAGCTTGTTTATCTTTATGGTTTTCCACAGATCCTCTGCGTACGGGTGGCATCCATCCACTAAAATACTGTCAAAGCAAACCATGTCTATAAGAAGGTAAAATACTAAGGAACCTGCTCTCATAATTCATAGTACATAAACCGCCAGCAAAGAGGTTGTTCCGAAAGTACAGTGTGCTGCTTACTTTGGTCTGAAGCGATTGATTGGTATATGTTCTTTAAGAAGCTCATTTAGTGCATCCAGTGAGCCCTGCAAATTATTTGAACTATCAACTTGAGCTTTGTGTTTAGCAGCAGTGCACATAGCCTTCATAGTTCATACATAGGCCAAATTTCGTTTAGATGCCAACTCTGAATCTTGGAATGCATCTCAAATCAAGTAATATGATCATAGAATTACAGTGTTAAATGCCAACTCTGGATCTATGAATTTGTCTCCAATCAAGTGCTCCCTCCATCCCAAATTAGTTGTCTTAGATTTGTCTAA
Source organism: Aegilops umbellulata (assembly GCA_032464435.1). NCBI lineage: Eukaryota > Viridiplantae > Streptophyta > Magnoliopsida > Poales > Poaceae > Aegilops > Aegilops umbellulata. Next base: position 440,362,149 of record CP136060.1, read on the forward strand.
ATAAATCTAGGAAAACTAATGTAGGACAGAGGTACTAGTATATAATCAAAGAATTACAGTGATGAATTTCGTTAAGATGCCAACTCTGATTCTTTGAATATATCTCCAATCAAGTAATGCAGTCATAGAATTACAGTGATAAATGATGCTCAGATGCTAACTCTGCATGTGTGAATTCATCTCTAATCAAATACTAGTATACAACCACAGAATTGCAGTGATAAATTTTGTGAAGATGCCAACCCTGAATCTCCAAATGCATCTCGAATCAAGTACTAATACATTGGGTTACAGTGATAATTTCTCGAAGGACAAAGCTTGGGAACTTATCTCCGTCCTCTGGTCGACGTCTTGGTCCACCTCGAAGAAATGCCAGCTCGTATTGTTGAACGCACGGGCGAACCAGTCCTCGTCGTCCACATCCCCGGCCTCGTCGATCCGCTGCTCCCACGCGAACAGCCCTGCCTTGAGGACAAGATTGGCCTTGGCGACGGGTCCCGAGCGGTTCTCTTCCGCCTGCAGGGCGTACCGCCGGAAGCTGTTGCCGAGCACGCAGATGCGGCGGAGCTGAGCACGGGGCTCCCAGTTGGCCGCGAGGAGCGCGTCATAGAGCGACGCCTCGCAATGGGGCATGTAGAAGAGGGTGGGCTCCTCCACGCGGCGGCCGCACCCGTCGTCGAGGCTCGGGATGGCGAAGCCGAGGGCGACGGTGACGGCGCACTCAACAGAGGAGAGGATGAGGTCAAAGAGGTCGGCCGTGGCGGAGGCGCCCGCGAGGAGGTCCCGACAGAGGAGGGCCGCGAGCGCGAGCTGGAGGCGCGCGGCCAGGGAGGACTCGAAGCTGCCGACGTCGAGGAGGGAGAGGCGGGCGGGGGCAAGCGAGGCGAGGCGGCGGCAAAGCGGGGAGTCGGGGAGGAGGAGGCGGCGCTAGAGGCGGGAGGCCCGCGCCGCGGTCGAGGAGGCGGGAGACGCTGGCCGGATCGAGGGACGGGTCGGAGGGCGCCCACGGGAGGTGGGTGGGTGTGTCAGGAGGAAGGGGAGGGGAGAGAACGTGACTAGAGGGAGGGGATAAGGGGTGATAGCAATGGCGCACTGGTAAGGGTGCGCCATACGTATAGATAGCAATGGCGCATCTTTTACTGGTGCGCCATTACTAGTTAAAACTAGTAATGGCGCACTTTTTAACTGGTGCGCCACTGCTAAATCTAGGGAGGGGTGTGGTGCCAGGACAAAACTAGTAATGGCGCATCACACACCAGGTGCGCCATTAGTAATATGGCCACTAATGGCGCACCCATATCTGGTGCGCCATTGCTATATAATAGTGGCGCACCACATACATGGTGCGCCATTAGTATTCAATTCATCTATAGCCCTTTTCCTAGTAGTGCCTCCCTCACCACTCTGCGTTCGTGGAGGTACATCGTACTGGTGCGCCCACTATTCGAATGGGCCTCCCATGCTCTTATTGCCACTTTTTTTGCTGTTAGTATAACGCCAGCAGTCAAGTCAAGCAATGCTACTGCTAAAGTGATGCCACATTTAACTAATGCCGCTCTCAGTCTAATGCCACCCATAAATTTAAGCAATGCCATTTAATGTCACTGGAATATTTCAGGGTTAGCTGTTGATTGTGGATGTATTAAAGATTTTTCAGCTATAAGGCATTCTAATGCTGTTGCACAGCCAGTATACCAACGATGAAACTTGTTACTACCTTCAGATTTTTGCACCGTTAATGCTTATAGATTACATACCTCACTTTCATGAGATAAGTTATTTTTTTTGTACAGTGTCACCAAAATGCCAAGGCGCTGATGTCATTTTATTTTGGTTAAACTGCACAGACAATTATGAAGACAAGAGGAAAGGTCAAGATTGGGCACCTCCTCCTCCGGCTGTTCTCCTGAGGAGGTCTGTATGTTTGTCTCTAATGCCTATCAACTACATACCTGACATCATGATGTAATGTTAAGTCAATTCCTTTTGTATAGTGTCACTAAATTGTCAAGGCGGTGATGGCATTTCATTTTAGTAGAACTGCACAAAATTTGCTTAAAAGAAGAGGAAAGGTCAGGAATGGCTCACTTTTCCAGAAAAAACTATGTATGCCTTCCTCACATCAGCCGCTGTTGCTTTATTTGTTCCTTCAAACAGGTGGTTAGAAACAGTCTTGCTACCTTTTTCCATTAAGAAACTGGAATGCTTATATTTGTGAGTCTATGCTTCAACTAGTGCCACTTTTAGAGTAATCACACTTTCAATATCTATGCAAACAGGGATGCTCGATTTTAGTGGAACTGCACAAAAAGTCCAACTGGTTCAACATTAGGAGCATGTTTTTTTCCCAACCTTTATATCCAATTGGTGGCACTATGTGCTGTTCATTACGAAGGTACATGGTTTGCTACTATCTTGCTACTCTTTTTGTACTGTCATTAGATAGTAATACTAGTGGTTTGCATGTGAATTTATTGGCAGGGTGGACCTACATTGGAGGTGCAGGACAGGATTCAATGATTGGATGCTCAATTTCGGTTGTATCGATTTCACCTCTTCCATCGCTACAAACATGGATATCCTTAGTCTGATGAAGAATAGGCGCTATATTTCTGCTCTGAACCAGCAAATCAATTCAGTATGAAATTGTCCAGGGCAAAACATAACTATATCAGATTGTCCAGTGCAGAACATGATAGATGCTAAGCGGAAGAGACATGTTTAAACCGAAAATACAAGGTGTGGTATATGTTTAATAGCTGCTTGATATTTGTGCAGACAGAGATGTCTGCCCGTTGCTATTTGGCAAACCAACAAAGTGCCTGCAATTTTGGTTGAACTGCACAAGAGAATAGTATAGTCACTGCATGCAGTGCCATTTGAAAATAGACATAGAAAGATTGGATAGTAACTTCATGGACTGCAGAAAAGTAGTACTGTACTATTTATTGGCCAACACTAGGTGCTTCATTGCTTTGGTCTGATTATACAATGGGCATCATTTTGCCTAAGTTAAAGTTTGTACTTCGAAAATAGTCTCGCCGTGTGATCGAGAGAAGAGCAAATCATATTGTAGTGGATGTTCCTCCATCATGTCTGATTCATTCTCATGGTTCCAGCTGTTGGTGAAACCACTTACATTTCCAAGAGGAATTGTAGACTTCACAAACAAATTTGTATTTCAGTCTGTATTGAATGTTGGCCAAGAGAAGCATCCATGTTAGTAGGAAGAACTGATGTTTTTTCTAGATCTTTGCTTTTGGAGCTACATATTTGTATATGATCTGTGAGTCATTGAGATGCATTAGCATGTTGATCTTATGTATGGGAATCGTACTAGTTAGTTTTAGTTGCGACGCAAGATCCGAAGTGGCTGATCTTTGATTTTGGAGCTACATATTTGCATATGATTTGTGAATCATTGAGATGCATTAACAGTTACTTATTTCTGTTCGCTCAGTGTTTACAAGTTACTGATCGATCACTAGCTAGCCTACAAATGCGCTCCTGGCACGCAAGATGCGAAGTGGCAGTTTTTTGAATAAAAATGCCTACGTATGAAGAAACTGACAAGCTACACTATCGATCCTACACGGATAAAAATTCCTACCTCTAAAGAAACTGACAAGCTACACTATCGATCCTACATGGATAAATAGCAGATCACACACGTACTACCTGCTTTCTGGTTTGCAGGGCTCAATTCAAGAAACGACCTACTCGATCCTACACGAATAAATAGCGGATCACGCATGTACTAGTACCTCCTTTCCGGTTTGCAGGGCTTAATTCAAACCTCTCACCAACCAAGGTACTCCCTCCATCCGGGTTTATTAGTCCCGTGAGCAAAGCAGCAAGACCAAGGCATGGCAATAATTAACGGCATGCAGAAGTTTAAGTCTAATAAATTCCAGCGATTTAAGTGGCTGCATGCGCGCCCTCGGCATGTAGAAGTTTAAGCCTAATTAATTCCAGCGATTTAAGCGGCTGCATGCTGCTTCGCGTACTGCCTGCGAGCGATTCTGAGTGCCTGCATGCAGCCGGTCGTAATTAAGGCAGCTAACTGATGCGAAAAAAGATACGCTTTAAATCTGTGGAATCATTATTGACAAGGAGGGAGATGATTCGAGTGCACTCGTTTGACCGCCATGCCGGCGTGCGACCCAGACGGGACGGGATGACACAGCCATAATTTCAGTTTCTCTAGTTTTCCACGGCAAGCTGGCGCGCTAAGCCATTATGCATTGAATTCCGATGACCGTCGCGCTACCTTCCGCCTATAAGTACTGTTTCCCGGCCTTCTCCGGTGCCATCGTGACCCAACTCACCATATCCTCATAAGCCCCCACCGGCCCGACGTCGCTTGCCACGTCTGCCATGCCCCTGCCCGTCTGCGGTAGGCGACGCCGGAGGCGGTCACCGCCGGAACTAGTGTTCGGGTTTTCACCGAAAGGAGGGAGGAGGTATTCTATCTGTCTTTAGATCGCAATGCGGAGATCAAGGAGTTGTTGGAGCGCGACCGCATGGCAGAGGAGCAGGAGTTGTTGGAGCGCGACCGCCTGGCGGAGGAGCAGCGTCTCGCCGATTTGCGCTGCCAGCGAGACATGGAGCAGCAGCGCACCGACGCTCTGAGTCGCAAGCAGAGCGCCCGCAACTGGGCCGACTACGTGGAGGCCGGCGCCCGGCAAATAGCCCTGGAGGCTGTCGGGCACGCACGCTTTCGCGACGCCGATTTTTACTACCAACTCGTCAAGTGGGTTCCTAGCTTGGAAGCCGAAGCTTCGGTGGACAACGCCGGCATGGAAAGGGCTAACGCGCACGAGCAACGCGCCCTATCGCACCTCCTGCAAGTCCGAGGCGAGGCGAAGGACACCGGTGCCGGCGTTTAGCATGGACAGCAGATGGCGGCCGGCATCGTCTAGTTAGCTAAGAGTAAGTTAGTACTTGTACGCTACTAGAGTGTTAGTGGGAGTAGATAGTTCACTTGGCTATGATGGTTGTCAACATGGAAGTTCAGTACTCTATATGTGGATCAGACCTGTTAGTTTGCTCTGAATGTTGAACTTTCCGTTTGAACGTATGGAATGGGCTATTATTTTTTAAAATGGGTTGTATTTGTCCTCCACGGTTTAGAGGCTGACTGGTGGGCCTAGCAAGTTGACGCGTACACAATCAGGAGATGATTGTACATGGAGAGGATGACAGCAGGGACCCGCCAAGGTCATGGCAGTACGCAAGCAAGTGCCTCCTTATTTCAAGCCAATAAAAAATGGCTCCTCCTAGTGGATTTCTGACATCTGGGTCCCATGCCATTGTCAACGTAGTCAATAAACGAGAGAATTGCACAACGAGCGGCTGACACCAGGGACCCAGCAGCTCGCCCAATTATTTTTGTTTTGGGTTAATTTGATAAATGCCACTCCAAATCTGGTGTATCCGAGAAATGCCACTGCAATTTCCAAACTTTGAAAAATGCCATTTCTAGTGGCATTTTTCGAAGTCTCGAGTGGCGTTTTTCAAAGTTTGCAAACTGCAGTGGCGTTTTTCAAAGTTTGCAAAAATTGCAGTGGCATTTTTCAAAGTTTGGAAATTGCAATGGCAATTTTATGAATCGCCATAATTGGAGTGGCATTTATCTAATTTGTTTTTGAGATGGAAGCAGGGTGTCAACTGGGCTGTGCGGGACACTCTGGCCTGTCTAGACAGCCTTTTCTTTTATGTTTACCACAGACCAGCCCATTAGTTTTTTTTCTTTCTGAAAATGGCTAGCCCAGTTTTTTTGTGATTTGTCAAGTAAGTCGCTTTATCAGGCCTGTTGGGATGCAAATATTTCAAGACGAGGAGAGTGGCCTATCAGTAATGAGAAATGAGTTGTACATTTTTAAAACACATCAAACCGGCAATTATTTTCAAATATCTTTTTTTCATTTCGAGATTTTAAATTGCATTGATTTTTATGCGTGGACAATTTATTGGATTTTATATTGATATACATTTATTTTTAAAATCAGTCTGAATGTGACTCAAAATTTCGGGATTAAAAACAGTTCAGACCGCTCCGACATATGCAAAATTTCGTATAATTTTTTAACCGTGGCCACAATATGGGTTGTAATGCTAACATAAAGAATATGGGCTCCAAAAAAACCCGTAAGAATTAGCAAATGGGTTGTAAATTATTTGAAATAATGGCAGATGGGCTGTATGCTATTTTCCACAGATTTGAGGCTTTCCACAGATGGCCTGTATACTGTTGGATGTACATCCAACGGTCGTCGTGCTTCTTCAATCTCTGCTCTTCCTGCTCCAGCCGCTCAAACAAGCGCCGACGGGACAGCCTGGTCCCTCCTCCACGCGGCCGGCTGTGCTGCCGCGCAGGCCTCACTGCCCCACCGTACTCCCATCGCTGGCCTAGCCATCCCTCTACTCACCCACACCTGCTGTTATTCTCCTGCGACGGCAGACGAACCAGTAAACCCTCGTACAGTCGTACTCCCCTCCGCGTGGGAAACAAAAACAACGGCCGAGTCTTCCCTGCCTCCGTGTCGTTCCCTTCCTAGGCCTCGCCGTCGTCCACCGCCCTGGTGCTCTCGGCGTGGCGTGGTTAGCGTGGTCAACGACCGACATGCATCTGAAGTGGACTGTACGTGGAGAGGCCGACAGCTGGGTCCACGGCCGCATGCAAGGAAATTCCTCCTTATTACGCGCAAAATAATGATTTCCTCCACCTGACATCCCACCGAAACGGCCTCTATATTTCGCGACAAAAACGTTACCGCCGCAGACAGCTCGGACCCACCAGCTATATCTTCGCACGCAAGGAAGTGCCTCCTTATTACGCACAAAAAAATGAATACTCCCCCTGCTAGCTGGGACCCAGTATAGTGGGCCTACTAAGTTGACGGGGACGAAGGGCTTTGTCAACTTAGTCAATATGCACGATTCTAGCTCGACTGACCGTACGATGTCCATCCAACGGCCGTAGTGCTTCTTCAACCTCTGGTCTTCTTGCTCGAGCCGCCCAAACCAGCGCCGGTCGTGCCGCCTCCTCCTGCCTCCCATGGCCGGCTGTGCTGCCGCGGAGGCCTCACCGCCTTCATACTACTCCCACCGCTGGCCAGACCATCCCTCCACTCCACTCACCCACACCTCCTGTTATTCTGCGGCGACGGCAGCGCAGCCGAACCAGTGAACCCTCGTACTCCTCTCCACGTGGGCATCCACTGCCGCGTCTTCCCCGGCTCCGTGTCGTCCCCTTCCTAGGCCTCGCCGTCGTCCACCGCCGTGGTGCTGTCAACGCGCCGTGGTCAATGTGGTCAACGACTGAATTCCATCGGAAGAATACTGTACGTGGAGAGACTGACAGCTGGGTCCACGGCAGCCGCAAGGAAGTGCCTCCTTATTACGCGGAAAATAATTATTCCTCCACTTGACAGCAGGGACCCACCGGACGGGCCACCAGTATTTTGCGAAAAAAATATTTCCCCCTAACTGCTGGGACCCACCTTGGTGGGAGGCTGACTTGTGGGCCTACTAAGTTGACGGGGACGAAGGGCTATTTCAACTTAGTCAATATGAACGATTCTAGCTCCAGTGACCGTACGATGTCCATCCAACGGGCGTAGTGCTTCTTCAACCTCTGGTCTTCTTGCTCCAGCCGCCCAAAGCAGCGCCGGTCGTGCCGCATGCTCCTGCCTCCCGTGGCCGGCTGTGCTGCCGCGGAGGCCTCACCGCCCCCTACTATTCCCACAGCTGGCCAGGCCTTGCGGCGACGGCAGCCTCACACCGCAGCCGAACCAGTGAACCCCCGTACTCCTCTCCGGGCGCGCGCGGGCTTCCACTGCCGCGTCTTCCCTGGCTCCCCGTCGTCCCCTTACTAGGCCTCGTCATTGTCCACCGCCCTGGTGCTCTCGGCGCGGCATGGTCAACGTGGTCAAGGAACGACTTCCATCGGACGTGGACTGTACGTGGAGAGGCTGACAGCTGGGTCCACGGCCGCAGCAAGGAAGTGCCTCCTTATTACGTGCAAAATAATTATTCCTCCACCTGACAGCGGGGACCCACCGGACAGGCCACTGTATTTCGCCCCTCTGACTGCTGGGACCCACCAGCTACATCTTCGCAGGCAAGGAAGTGCCTGACAGTCGGGATCCACCTGGTCGAAGCGTACGTAGCGTTGTCATTCTGGTCGCGAACGTGTACGTACATATATACTGGTCGATGTAGAGGCACGCACGTGTCGTAGTAGAGGCGCGCACGTAGCATGTACACGTATGTACAGCGGCCAGGGTGCAAGAAAGAAAATACGGCCACGTATGTGTACATACGGGCGGGGTCTCGAACGCCTACTCGCGCATACGTACGGCGAGGGCTCGTGTGCATGGTTGGGTCGGAATGGAGAAACAACGTCATCGTCGTGTTCATGGGGAGGCAACGGAATGAGTAGTGTTCATGGGGAGGCAACGGAATGCGTCGTGTTCATCGGGAGGCAACGCGGCTGGGTCGGAACGGAATGCGTGGTCGTGTTCATCGGGAGGGCTTGGACGGAACAGGCGATGGAAACGAGGCCTGGCGTACCGCAGAACGGAGGAAACAGCCTTGTGTTCGACCAGCCACGTTCGAAATGGGATCCTGTTCATCGGGAGGGGTCTGGCGTACCGCAAAACGGAGGAAACAGACCTCCTACGGTCAAAACGGGGGTCCTGTTGATCGGGAGGGGTGTGGCGTACCACAAAACAGAGGAAACGGACCTCCTACGGTCGAAACGGGGGTCCTGTTGATCGGGAGGGGTGTGGCGTACCGCAAAACGGAGGAAACGGACTTGTGTTGGAGCACTACGGTCGAAACGGGGGTCCTATTCATCGGGAGGGGTGTGGCGTACCGCAAAACGGGACTCCACGGGATACTGTTAATCTCCACCGTCGACCCCCTCCAGCCTCCACGAGCTACTGTTCATCCACCGTCGACCTCCTCCAGCCTCCACGGGCTCCTGTTCATCCAGCCTCCACCGCACGCTACTCCACCGGCTACTGTTCAACCAGCCCTCCACCGTCTACTGTTCATCCAGCCCTCCACACCACGGGGTCCTGTTCAACCACCCCTCCACGGGCACCCCTCCACCGTCTACTGTTCATCCTGCCCTCCATGGGGTGGTCGTGTTCATCCATCCCTCCACGGGGTCATGTTCATCCAGCCCCAACCGGCTCGATCGATCGGGGTCCTGTTCATCCAGAGGCAACACCACGGGGTCCTGTTCATCCACCCCCGCCGGGAACTGTTCATCCAAACCTCCCCGCAACGCTCACTGTTCATCCAGAGGCAGCATCGATCGGCTTCAGTTAGCAGCAGTAGCCAAGGAATCGCTCGATCGGGTTCAGTTAACAGCCATCGATCGATCGATCGCTCGGGTTCAGTAACGCATAGCCTGCAGTGCAATCGCTCGGGTTCAGTTAGAGCCCAACGCCTCGCTCGGGTTCAGTTAGAGCCAACGCCTCGCACACACACGCGTACGTGTACGAGAGAAACGCGCATCGCTCGGCCCCCGACCTCCCACCGTAACCGGGAACTCCCCGAAATTTTCCTCCACCTCGCTTCTACCATGGTTTTTTCCGTCATGGACGGCCCAAAGAATGTCATGCAGCTGCATCTCCGGCCCGCCCAGGACGAAAAGCCCATTTTATGTCATGATTTTTTGTCATAGAAGTAGGAGCCCACCACATCTATGATGATACCGGGTTTTGTCACAATTATCGTCATAGAAGTGTCATATGTATGACAGAAAAAAAATTCGTTCGGCCCAAAATGTCACGGATGTGTCTTTTTTTTGTAGTGTCGCCGACTTGCCGATGGTCCACCGTTGTCCGTCGTCCGCTGCTTGTTCTTCTCCTCCTTCCTCTGTTATTTCGATTCTTAGCGCTGGAGTCAAATTGCTTATGGTTGAGCGTGATGATAACGTGTGAAGATTGAGATCGAGAGAGAATCAATGATGAACAGTAATCTCGAACCATTCCCTTTATTGATGATGACGAAAGTATATATACAGTGCGAGGAGTCGTGTCCTATGGAGGGGCCGCGTTGAGCGGACGCGAAACTAAGGCGGTAACTATGACGGTTGCCAAACTAAGTAGAGATTATTAGGATTATAATTAATCCTTAACAATTGTTTGGGACTCGGATCACCGGCCAATTGTGGTGGATACAAAGGATATGGGGACAGTAGGGGGCGAAGGGGGGAGGGTTTCGGTTCGAAGCGAGATGGCTCAAGGAGGAGGGGTGCGATCTGGTCGTGGATGAGGCGTGGAGAAGGGCTCGAGATGGCCGGGTGACTGATGTAGCGGCTGGCCTTCAGGAAGTGGTAAGAGACCTCACAAGGCGGAGCAGGGACGTACTTGGTGATACGGAAAAGAAATTGAAAGAGGCAAAGAAGGAGCCGGAGGAGTGCCGTTCACGTGATATCTCGCCTAAGAAGGTGGCGGAGGAAGTGAGGCTGCGGTGTGTGGTGGATCACCCGAAGGAGGTTGCTACCTCTTGAGCACTGCGTTGGTTTTCCCTTGAAGATTAAAGGGTAATGCAGCAAAGTAGCGTAAGTATTTCCCTTAGTTTTTGAGAACCAAGGTATCAATCCAGTAGGAGGCCATGCACGAGTCCCTCGCACCTACACAAACAAATAAATCCTCGCAACCAACGCGATAAGGAGTTGTCAATCCCTACACGGTCACTTACGAGAGTGAGATCTGATAGATATGATAAGATAATATTTTTGGTATTTTTATGATAAAGATGCAAAGTAAAGAAAGTAAAATAAAAACGGCACTAGAAATAACGTGTGGATGGAAGATTAATATGATGGAAAATAGACCAGGGGGCCATAGGTTTCACTAGTGGCTTCTCTCAAGAGCATAAATATTTACGGTGGGTGAACAAATTACTGTTGAGCAATTGATAGAATTGAGCATACTTATGAGAATATCTAGGTATGATCATGTATATAGACATCACGTCCAAGACAAGTAGACCGACTCCTGCCTGCATCTACTACTATTACTCCACACATCGACCGCTATCCAGCATGCATCTAGAGTATTAAGTTCATAAGAACAGAGTAATGTTTTAAGCAAGATGACATGATTTAGAGGGATAAACTCATGCAATATGATATAAACCCCATCTTATTATCCTCGATGGAAAAAATACAATACGTGCCTTGCTGCCCCTACTGTTACTGGAAAAGGACACCGCAAGATTGAACCCAAAGCTAAGAACTTCTCCCATTACAAGAAAGATCAATCTAGTATGCCAGACCAAACTGATAATTCGAAGAGACTTGCATAGATAACCAATCATACATAAAAGAATTCAGAAGATTCAAATATTGTTCATAGATAAACTTGATCATACACCCACAACTCATCTGTCTCAACAAACATACCGCAAAAGAAGATTACATCGAATAGATCTCCACGAGAGAGGGGGAGAACATTGTATTGAGATCCAAAAAGAGAGAAGAAGCCATCTAGCTAATAACTATGGACCTGAAGGTCTGAAGTAAACTACTCACACATCATCAGAGAGGCTATGGTGTGGATGTAGAAGCCCTTCGTGATCAATGCCCCCTCCAGCGGAGCTCCAGAACATGCCCCAAGATGGGATCTCACGGGTACAGAAGGTTGCGGCGGTGGAATTAGGTTTTGGCTCTGTATCTGGTAGTTTGGGGGTACGTAGGTACATATAGGAGGAAGGAGTACGTCGGTGGAGCAACGTGGGGCCCACAAGGGTGGAGGGCGCGCCCAGGGGGGTAGGCGCGCCCCTACCTCGTGGGTTCCTGGTAGCTTTCTTGACGTAGGGTCCAAGTCCTCTGGATCATGTTCGTTCCGAAAATCACGTTCCCGAAGGTTTCATTCCATTTGGACTTTGTTTGATATTCTTTTTCTAAGAAACTCTGAAATAGGCAAAAAAACAGCAATTCTGGGCTGGGCCTCCGGTTAATAGGTTAGTCCCAAAAATAATATAAAAGTGTATAATAAAGCCCAATAATGTCCAAAATAGAAGATAATATAGCATGGAGCAATCAAAAATTATAGATACGTTGGAGACGTATCAGAGGTCATTGAAATCAAATGGAGACAACGAGCACATGTCTGGTGGCTGAAGGAAGGAGATAGAAATACTAAATTCTTCTTTAGATATGCCTCGGCGAGGAGGAAGGCAAATAGGATCCGGAGGTTGAGGAGGGAGGATGGAGTGATGGTGGAGGAAGGGAGGGAGCTTACTAACTATGTTATGTCTTATTTTCAAGATCTCTTCACCTCAAACGGAAACACACACTTTGATGAGCTCCTCCGTGCTGTCCCAGTGAAAGTCACAGGGGCTATGAATGAGTGCCTCATGGCTGATTTCACTGAAATGGAAATAAAGGCTGCTCTTGACCATATTGGAGATCTCAAGGCCCCGGCGCCGGATGGTATGCAGCGCTGGTGTTCAAGAAATACTGGCACCAGATGGGACGAAATGTTGTGGATGAGGTAATGAATGTGCTCAAGGGAGGTGCGATCCCGGAGGGTCGGAATGATACCAATGTTGTGTTGATTCCTAAAGTAAAAAAATCCCTCGAGGATTAAGGATCTAAGGCCCATTAGTCTATGCAATGGGCTTTACAAAATCATCTCCAAGGTTTTGGCTAACCGGCTCAAGATGGTGCTACCGCAAATCATGTCTGACAACCAGAGCGCGTTCGTGCGGGGGAGGTTAATCACGGACAACATCCTGATGGCCTACGAGGTTTCGCATTTCTTGATGAATAAAAGAGCTGGCAAGGATGAATATGCTGCTGTCAAAGTGGACATGAGTAAAGCGTACGATCGGGTCGAGTGGGACTTTTTGGAAGCGTTGATGATCAAGCTAGGGTTCACGCGCAGCTGGGTGAACCTTGTAATGAGGCGTGTGCGGTCTGTGCGATACCGGATCAAGATCAATGGAGAGCTCTCCCAGCAGTTTGACCCGTCAAGAGGTCTACGACAGGGCGACCCAATTTTGCTGTACCTCTTTGTTATCTGTGCGGAAGGGCTGTCAGCGATGCTTAAGGATGCGCAACAATGAGAGACAATGCATGGCATTCAAATCTGCCCAGGGGCTCCCTCCATCTCTCATCTATTTTTTGCCGACGACTCAGTTTTGTTGATGAGAGCAAGGGAGGACGAAGCCAGTGAGTTGAGGCGAATCCTTGCAGTATACGAACGGTGTTCGTGATAGTGCATCAATCAGGAAAAATCCGCCATCATGTTCAGTAAGAATAGTTCGATGCAATCCAAACAGAGATTTAAGGACACACTCGGCATCACCAGTGAAGCTTACAATGCAAAGTACCTAGGGCTCCCTATGTATATTGGGCGATCGAAGAGGCGGGCCTTTGCATACTTGCGGGACGCCATATGGAATCATATGCAGGGCTAGAATGAGCGGATGTTGTCGCGTCAAGGCAAGGAAATCTTAGTCAAGGGAGTAGCACAAGCAGTTCCCACATTTTCCATGTCAGTGTTTTACCTAATCAAGACCTTTTGTGATGAGCTAAGTGCAATGATAGGCTGGTATTGGTGGAGCCAACAGGAAAATGAGAACAAAGTGCATTGGGTGGGCTGGCAGAAACTCACAAAATCAAAAGGCAGAGGAGGGCTAGGGTTCAGAGATATCCATGACTTCAATGTTGCCATGTTAGCAAGGCAGGTGTGGAGGCTTATACAGCAACCGGACAGTCTCTGTGCACAAGTCATGAAGGCCAAGTACTACCCAGAATGTGATGTCTTGGAAGCGGGTCCGAGCGCGAATATGTCATATGCTTGGAGGAGTATTACACATGGCATTGATCTCATTAGAAAGGGAGTAATTTGGTGGGTTGGTGATGGTCAAAACATCCATATATGGGATGATCCATGGATCGCAGGGGCTTGGTCCAGGAAAGTTGTGACACCTAGAGGGAGTAGCTTGTTAACCAGGGTGTCCGAACTCATCGATCCGATCACTGGGAAATGGGACGCGGAGCTCATCAGGGACACGTTTTGGGAGGAGGATGCCGCCTTAATCCTTCAGCTACCATTGCAGGATGAAACCGAAGATTTCTGAGCGTGGCATTTTGACAGCAAGGGATTGTTCTCGGCTAAACAAGCCTACAAGCTGCAACGGGTGTTCTTTGAGCACTCTGCCGTGGGGCAGGCAGGGGAGCCACAAGCCGTTGGCGATCGCGATGGTGGCGGGGACGTGAGATGGAAAAGAATCTGGAATCTTCTGTGCTCAGGAAAAATCAGACACTTTGTATGGAGGATGGCGCATAACACGATCGCCACAAAGGACATACTGGCAAGAAGAGGAATGAATATCGAAGACCACCGGTGCTTCATGTGCAATGTGCGGCATGAGTCAGGTAAACATCTCTTCGTCGACTGCACTGAGGTTAAATCGGTGTGGCTGAAGCTTGGGCTTGAACATATTAGGCTGCAACTTTCAGACTACGAGTCTATAAGCGAGACCATGGACGTCCTTTGGCGGGCCCCGAAAAAGGAGAGGCTACAGGTCATGGTAATGTGGTGGCAGTGGTGGAATCAGAGGAATAAGGTGCATGAGGGGGAGAAGCCCATGGACTGCGATCAGTTCGTGTGTAGGGATGCATGCACGGCTGCGGAATACCTGGGGTGTTTTGGCAAGATGGCCAAGCCTAGTGGGACCAGCCCCCAGGGCTGGTCCCCTCCGCCGCCAGATGAGCTGAAGTTTAATGTTGATGGCGCCTATATTCCGGGAAGCCAACATGGCGCATGGGGCGTCATCGCCCGTGATTCTATGGGGCATGTGGTAGCGGCGCGAGCAGGACGGGTTTATCACGTGGCTTTGGCTTTCGACACAGAGTTGCGTGCAGTTGAGCAAGCACTGGATGTAGCAGCGGAGTTAGGAGTGCTGCGGCTCACGGTGGAAACGAACGAGCTCCTGGTGCAACAAGCCTTAAATCGCCGAGCGCCAGACTTATCCAGGCAACTCATGTGATTGAGGATGTCAAAGCACAAGCGCGCTTATGGTTTGCTTCTTGTGTGTTTGCTCATTGTAAGAGGGAGGCCAATACGGTTGCCCACAATCTAGCTAAGTTTGGCTTATCACTCGCTGTGGGTGTGAGTATTTTACTGGATGATGACTTTCCAGCTGATGTAGTTGCTTCTATTATGGGCGATTCTGCCCAAGATGTTGCGTAATAAAGCATATTGCTTGACCTAAAAAAACAATTTTTTGGGACTAACGTATTAACCCAGTGCCAAGTGCCAATTGCTGTTTTTTGGTCTGCTTTTGGTTTTCTAGGAAATCAATACCAAACAAAATCCAAAAACTACAAAACTTGTTGACGATTTTTTTCTAGACAAAGAGACTGTAGAAGCTTTGGGAAGACACCAGAAGGCAAACGAGGAGACGCCAAGTCAACAGGGCGTGTCCGGGGTAGGCGCGCCCTGATGCCTTGTGGGCCCCTCATGGCTCCGTCTGACCTAATTCCACCTCTATAAATTCTCTAAAATCGAGAAATCAACAGAGAGCTACTTGTTCTTCCGCAATCCCATCTGGGGGCCTTTTCCGGTACACTGCCGGAGGAGGAAACGATCCTGAAGGGCTTCTACATCAACCTTGCTACCCTTCCGATGATGTGTGAGTAGTTTACCACAGACCTTCGGGTCCATAGCTAGTAGTTAGATGACTTCTTCTCTCTTTGAACTTCAATACAATGTTCTCCGCGATGTTCTTGAAGTTCTATCCCATGTATTCTTTTTTTGCGGCGTGTTTGTTGGGAACCGATGAATTGTGGATTTATGATCAGATTATTCATGACTTTTATTTGAGTCTTCTCCAAAGTCTTTTATGCATGATTGTTGTAGCTTTGTATTTTTCTTTCCGATCTATCCGTTCGGTTTGGCCAACTAAATTAATTTCTCTTGCAAGGGGAGAGGTGCTTCATAATGGGTTCAATCTTGCGGTGCTCTATATCACAGTGACAAAGTAGGGGACAAGACATGTATTTGTATTGTTTCCATTATGGGGAAAACGACGGGGTCTATTCGTAGTGATTGGATTTACTTTGTATACATCATGTCATCTTGCTTAAGGCGTTACTCTATTTTTATTAACTTAATACTCTAGATGCATGCTAGATAGCAGTCGATGGGTGGAGTAATAGTAGTAGATGCAGACAGGAGTCGGTACTTCTCTCAGACGTGATGCCCATATATATGATCATTGCCTTAAATATCGTCATAACTATGCTCTTTTCTATCAATTTTCCAACATCAACTTGTTTACCCATCATATGTTTTTTGTTCGAGAGAGAACCCTCTAGTGAAAACTATGGACCTCAGGTCTACTTTTATCATATATAAAATCCAAAAATACCTTGCTGCAAATTATTTATCGTTATTTCATTTTGTGTTTCATTTAATCTACCTATCACTATAAGATTTGATCCTTGCAATTAGCAGCCGAGGGGATTGACAACCTTGTGTGTGTAGGTGCTGCTAAAGAGGTTCTTCGTGATTCTCCTACATGATTGATAACTGATACGTCTCCAACGTATCTATAATTCTTTATTGCTCCATGCTATATTATCTACTGTTTTGGGCAACATTGGGCTTTATTATCCATTTTTATATTATTTTTGGGACTAACCTATTAACCGGAGGCCCAGCCCAGATTTGTTGTTTTATGCCTATTTCAGTGTTTCGAAGAAAAGGAATATCAAACGGAGTCGAAACGGAACGAAATCAACTGGAGAAGTTATTTTGGAAGGAAACCTACCGGATAGACTTGGACCCTACGTCAGAAGATGAAGGAGGTGCTCACGAGGGTAGGGGCGCGCCCAACCCCTTGGGCGCGCCCCTACCTCGTGGCCCCCCTTCGGTCCACCGACATACCCCTTTCACCCATATATACCGACGTACCCTAAAACTTCCAGAACAGAGAATAGATCTGGAGTTGCACCACCGCAAGCCTCTGTAGCCACCAAAAGTCAATCGGGACCCTGTTCCGGCACCATGTGGGAGGGGGGATCCCTCACCGGTGGCCATCTTCATCATCCCGGCGCTCTCCATGACGAGGAGGGAGTAGTTCACCCTCGGGGCTGAGGGTATGTACCAGTAGCTATGTGTTTGATCTCTCTCTCTCGTGTTCTTGATTTGGTACGATCTTGATGTATCGTGAGATTTGCTATTATAGTTGGATCTTATGTTTCTTCTCCCCCTCTACTCTCTTGTAATGGATTGAGTTCTCCCTTTGAACTTATCTTATCAGATTGAGTCTTTAAAGATTTGAGAACACTTGATCTATGTCTTGCCGTGTGTATCTGTGTTGACAATGGGATATCACGTGATTCACTTGATGTATGTTTTGGTGATCAACTTGCGGGTTCCGCCCATGAACCTATGCATAGGGGTTGGCACACGTTTTCGTCGTGATTCTCCGGTAGAAACTTTGGGGCACTCTTTGGAGTTCTATGTGTTGGTTTGAATAGATGAATCTGAGATTGTGTGATGCATATTGTATAATCATACCCACGGATACTTGAGGTGACATTGGAGTATCTAGGTGACATTAGGGTTTTGGTTGATTTGTGTCTTAAGGTGTTATTCTAGTACGAACTCTAGGGATGTTTGTGACACTTATAGGAATAGCCCAACAGATTGATTGGAAAGAATAACTTTGAGGTGGTTTCATACCCTAGCATAATCTCTTTGTTTGTTCTCCGCTATTAGTGACTTTGGAGTGATTCTTTGTTGCATGTTGAGGGATAGTTATATGATCCAATTACATTATTATTGTTGAGAGAACTTGCACTAGTGAAAGTATGAACCCTAGGCCTTGTTTCCTAGCATTGCAATACCGTTTACGCTCACTTTTACTACTTGTTACCTTGCTGTTTTTATATTTTCAGTTTACAAAAACCTATATCTACCATCCATATTGCACTTGTATCACTATCTCTTCGCCGAACTAGTGCACATATACAATTTACCATTGTATCGGGTGTGTTGGGGACACAAGAGACTATTTGTTATTTGGTTGCAGGGTTGTTTGAGAGAGACCATCTTCATCCTACGCCTCCCACGGATTGATAAACCTTAGGTCATCCACTTGAGGGAAATTTGCTACTGTCCTACAAACCTCTGCACTTGGAGGCCCAACAACGTCTACAAGGAGAAGGTTGCGTAGTAGACATCAAGCTCTTTTCTGGCGCCGTTGCCGGGGAGGCTAGGTAAGTGAAGGTATATCTTTAGATCTTGCAATCAAATCTTTTTGTTTCATGTTTTAGCACTAGTTTAGTTTATAAAAGAAAACTACAAAAAAATGGAATTGAGTTTGTCTCATACGCTTCATCTTTTTAATATCTTTCATGAGTATGATGGGAAGGAAAATTGTGCCAAAGTGTTAGAAGAAGAATGCATTAAATTGTTTGGCACTAAATCTTTTTACGATGAGCATGATTGCAATGTTGTTAGTATGAATTCCTTTATCTATGATGCTAATGATATGCAAAGCCACAAGCTTGGGGAAGCTATGTTTGATGAAGATGATATTTTTTGTCCCCCAAGCTTTGATGAGCAAATTTACTATGATGAAAGCATGCCTCCTATCTATGATGATTATTGTGATGACACGTATGCTTTAAAGAATAATGATAACCATGAAACTTGTCATCTTGATCTTAATTTTCAATCACATGATAGTTATTTTGTTGTAGATCATGAAAAGAATGCTTTAGGTGCTGGTTATATTGTTGAATTCATTCATGATGCTACTGAAAATTATTATGAGGGAATATATGCTTGTAGGAATTGCAATAATATCAAGTTTCCTCTCTATGTGCTTAAAATCTTGAAGTTGTGTTTGTTTTACCTTCCTATGCTAGTTGATTCTTGTTCCCATAAGTTGTGTGCTCACAAAATCCCTATGCATAGGAAGTGGGTTAGACTTAAATGTGCTAGTCATATTCTTCATGATGCTCCCTTTATGTTTCAATTCTTATCTTTTATGTGAGCATCATTGAAATCATCATGCCTAGTTAGGAGCGTTAAACGATAGCGCTTGTTGGGAGGCAACCCAATTTTATTTTAGTTTCTTGCTTTTTGGTTCTGTTTAGGAATAAATAATCCATCTATCTTCTGTTTAGATGTGGTTTTATGTTTTAATTAGTGTTTGTGCCAAGTAGAACCTTTGGGAAGACTTGGGAGAAGTCTTTATGATCATGCTGTAAAAACCAGAAACTTTAGCGCTCACGAGATTAGCTTCAACTATTTACTGGAGAGTGCTATTTAGTTGATTATTTTTGAAGATGATTACTAGAAAAATTCCTCAGGTCCACCAATTTTTTTTAGAATTTTTGGAGTTCCAGAAGTTTGCGTTAGTTACAGATTACTACAGACTGTTCTGTTTTTGACAGATTCTGTTTTTCGTGTGTTGTTTGCTTATTTTGATGAATCTATGGCTAGTAAAATAGTTTATAATCCATAGAGAAGTTGGAATACAGTAGGTTTAGAACCAATATAAATAAAGAATGATTTCATTACAGTACCTTGAAGTGGTGTTTTGTTTTCTTTCGCTAACGGAGCTCAGGAGTTTTCTGTTAAGTTTTGTGTTGTGAAGTTTTCAAGCTTTGGGTAAAGATTCGATGGACTATGGAATAAGGAGTGGCAAGAGACTAAGCTTGGGGATGCCCAAGGAACCCCAAGGTAATATTCAAGGATAACCAAGCGTCTAAGCTTGGGGATGCCCCGGAAGGCATCCCCTCTTTCGTCTTTGTTCATCGGTAACTCTACTTGGAGCTATATTTTTATTCACCACATGATATGTGTTTTGCTTGGAGCGTCATGTCATTTTCTTTAGCTTTGCTTGCTATTTGAACAAAGTACCAAGATCCGAAATTATTAAATGGCAGAGTTTCATATAGTTGCATAATTATTCGACTACTCATTGATCTTCACTTATATCTTTCAGAGTAGTTTGTCGTTTGCTCTAGTGCTTCACTAATACCCTTTTAGAGCACGGCGGTGGTTTTATTTTGAAGAAATATATGAAATCTCATGCTTCACTTAGATTATTTTTAGAGTCTTAAATAGCATGGTAATTTGCTTAAATAATCCTAATATGTTAAGCAAACAAGATTTGTAAGAATTCTTATGAGTGTGTTGAATACTATGAGAAGTTTGATGCTTGATAATTGTTTTGAGATATGAAGATGGTGATATTAGAGTCATGCTAGTTGAGTAGTTGTGAATTTGAGAGATACTTGTGTTAAAGTTTGTGATTCCCGTAGCATGCACGTATGGTGAACCGTTATGTGATGAAGTCGGAGCATGATTTATTTATTGATTGTCTTCCTTATGAGTGGCGGTCGGGGATGAGCGATGGTCTTTTCCTACCAATCTATCCCCCTAGGAGCATGCGCGTAATACTTTGCTTTGATAACTTCTGGATTTTTGCAATAAGTATATGAGTTCTTTATGACTAATGTTGAGTCCATGGATTATATGCACTTTTTCCCATCCTTCCACCATTGCTAGCCTCTCTAATATCGCGCACTTTTTGCCGGTATCATACACCAACCATATACCTTCCTCAAAACAGCCACCATACCTACCTAGCAAGGCATTTCCATAGCCATTCCGAGATATATTGCCATGCAACTTTCCACCATTCCGTTTATTATGACACGCTCCATCATTGTCATATTGCTAGCATGATCATGTAGTTGACATCGTATTTGTGGCAAAGCCACCGTTCATAATTCTTTCATACATGTCACTCTTGATTCATTGCATATCCCGGTACACTGCCGGAGGCATTCATATAGAGTCATATTTATTCTAAGTATCGAGTTTTAATTGTTGAGTTGTAAGAAAAATAAAAGTGTGATGATCATCATTTTTAGAGCATTGTCCCAAGTGAGCAAAGAATGATGGATACTATGATTCCCCCATAAGTCGGGATGAGACTCCGCACGAAAAATAAAATAAAATAAAAAAGGAGGCCATAAAAAAAAAGAGAAAAGGCCCAAATAAAAAAATGAGAGAAAAAGAGAGAAGGGGCAATGTTACTATCCTTTTACCACACTTGTGCTTCAAAGTAGCACCATGATCTTCATGATAGAGAGTCTCTCATTTTGTCTCTTTCATATACTAGTGGGAATTTTTCATTATAGAACTTGGCTTGCATATTCCAATGATGGGCTTCCTCAAATTTCCCTAGGTCTTCGTCAGCAAGCAAGTTGGATGCACACCCACTTATTTTCTTATGTTGAGCTTTCATATACTTATAGCTCTAGTGCATCCGTTGCATGGCAATCCCTACTCACTCACATTGATATCTATTGATGGGCATCTCCATAGCCCGTTGATACGCCTAGTTGATGTGAGACTATCTTCCCCTCTTTTTGTCTTCTCCACAACCACCATTCTATTCCACATATAGTGCTATATCCATGGCTCACGCTCATGTATTGCGTGAAGATTGAAAAAGTTTTGAAAATGTTAAAGTATGAAACAATTGCTTGGCTTGTCATCAGGGTTGTGCATGATTTAAATACATTGTGTGGTGAAGATAGAGCATAGCCAGACTATATGATTTTGTAGGGATAACTTTCTTTGGCCATGTTATTTTGAGAAGACATAATTGCTTTGTTAGTATGCTTGAATTATTATTATTTTCATGTCAATATGAACTTTTGTCTTGAATCTTTCGGATCTGAATATTCATATCACAAGTAAGAAGAATTACATTGAAATTATGCCAACTAGCATTCCGCGTCAAAAATTCTTTTTTATCATTTACCTACTCGAGGACGAATAGGAATTAAGCTTGGGGATGCTTGATACGTCTCCAAAACGTATCTATAATTTTTGATTGCTCCATGCTATATTATCTACTATTTTGGGCAACATTGGGCTTTATTATCCACTTTTATATTATTTGTGGGACTAACCTATTAACCGGAGGCCCAGCCCAGATTTTCTGTTTTATGCCTATTTCAGTGTTTCGAAGAAAAGGAATATCAAACGGAGTTGAAACGGAACAAAATCAACTGGAGAAGTTATTTTTGGAAGGAAACCTACCGGATAGACTTGGACCCTACGTCAGAAGATGAAGAATGTGCTCAAGAGGGTAGGGGACGCGCCCACCCCCTGGGGCGCGCCCCCTACCTCATGGCCCCCTTCACTCCACCGACGTACCCCTTTCACCCATATATACCGAGGTACCCTAAAACTTCCAGAACAGAGAATAGATCTGGAGTTCCGCCACCGCAAGCCTCTGTAGCCACCAAAAGTCAATCGGGACCCTGTTCCGGCACCCTGCCGGAGGGGGGATCCCTCACCCGTGGCCATCTTCATCATCTCGGTGCTCTACATGACGAGGAGGGAGTAGTTCACCCTCGGGGCTGAGGGTATGTACCAGTAGCTATGTGCTTGATCTCTCTCTCTCTCTCTCTCTCTCTCTCTCTCTCTCTCTCTCTCTCTCTCGTGTTCTTGATTTGGCACGATCTTGATGTATCGCGAGCTTTGCTATTATAGTTGGATCTTATGTTTCTTCTCCCCCTCTACTCTCTTGTAATGGATTGAGTTTTCCCTTTGAAGTTATCTTATCGGATTGAGTCTTTAAAGATTTGAGAACACTTGATGTATGTCTTGCCATGTGTATCTGTGGTGACAATGGGATATCACGTGATTCACTTGATGTATGTTTTGGTGATCAACTTGCGGGTTCCGCCCATGAACCTATGCATAGGGGTTGGCACACGTTTTCGTCGTGATTCTCCGGTAGAAACTTTGGGGCACTCTTTGAGGTTCTATGTGTTGGTTTGAATAGATGAATCTAAGATTGTGTGATGCATATCGTATAATCATACACAAGGATACTTGAGGTGACATTGGAGTATCTAGGTGACATTAGGGTTTTGGTTGATTTGTGTCTTAAGGTGTTATTCTAGTATGAACTCTAGGGCTGTTTGTGACACTTATAGGAATAGCCCAACAAATTGATTGGAAAGAATAACTTTGAGGTGGTTTCGTACCCTACCATAATCTCTTCGTTTGTTCTCCGCTATTAGTGACTTTGGAGTGACTCTTTGTTGCATGTTGAGGGATAGTTATATGATCCAATTATGTTATTATTCTTGAGAGAACTTGCACTAGTGAAAGTATGAACCCTAGACCTTGTTTCCTAGCATTGCAATACCGTTTACGCTCACTTTTACCGCTTGTTACCTTGCTGTTTTTATATTTTCAGTTTACAAAAACCTATATCTACCATCCATATTGCACTTGTATCACCATCTCTTCGCCGAACTAGTGCACCTATACAATTTACCATTGTATTGGGTGTGTTGGGGACACAAGAGACTCTTTGTTATTTGGTTGCAGGGTTGTTTGAGAGAGACCATCTTCATCCTACGCCTCCCACAGATTGATAAACCTTAGGCCATCCACTTGAGGGAAATTTGCTACTATCCTACAAACCTCTGCACTTGGAGGCCCAACAATGTCTACAAGGAGAAGGTTGCGTAGTAGTCATCAATAACCTTGGTTCTTAATTGAGGGAAATACTTATCTCTACTATATTGCATCATCCTCTCCTCTTCGAGGAAATCCCAACGCAGCTCACAAGTAGCAGCACGGCTGGCCATGAGATGCTGAGAGAGGTAAGCTGCTTCCTCTGAGGCTGCAACAGCAACTAGGACTGTTCTCCTATTGATATATGCCTGCAAATCGGTGATCTCCACGCGGCCTATCCATCAGCTATTGGTCTTGGACATGCCGGTTTTGGGTGTTTGGTGAGATCGGGAAGTGCATACGGTCAATTTTTTGGGCTGGAAAGGATAAGATGAATGGAGGATAATGCCTCATTGCTTGGGACACAATCTGCCGACCGACATGCTATGGAGGGCTAGGAGTCAAGGATCTACAGTGCCAGGCACTGGAATTGTGCGTCAGGTGGAATGGCTTCGCCGGATGAACCCGGCTGCACTCTGGCAAGGTATCAAGATGATCGAGGATAAGGAGGCTAGGATGGTTTTTGATAGCATGGTGAAGATCTCGGTGGGTAACAGTGCGAGCATCCCTTTCTGGAGGGACCGATGGGTCCATGGATTCACAATGGAGGAGATAGCGCCCTTGGTTTCGGCACTTGTTTGCACTAGGGAGAAGAACAACAGAATGATTCACAAAGCTCTAGTTGATAATGCTTGGACCCAGGATGTCTTGATAGATTTGTCCTTCATGGCACACCTCCAGATGGCAAATCTATGCCATGCCATCGCCACTGTTCCATGTAATGAAGACGTGCAGGACCTGTTCACCTGGCAACCGACCCTTCTAGTGTTTACACTGCAAAATTGGTCTACGATAGGCTATACATTGTTCTGGAGAGATCACCTACAACGATGGGCATTTGGAGGAGTTGGGCACCTAAAAAGTGCAAAATCTTTGCATGGCTGACAGTACAATACCGCCTTTGGACGTCAAACCGGTGAGCACAACATGGCCTTCAAGATGAACCACCGGATTTCTTTTTGTGTCTCTAGGATGAGGACAACATATATCACATTTTGGCTCAATGTGTTTACGCTCGACAGGTGTGGCATGTGTTCTTTGATAAGTTACATATCAACATGTCACCTCACTCTACCCAGGACAGTTTCAAGAATTGGTGGCTCACAAGCAAAATAAATTTTTCCGGGAAGATTTGCCGAGGCTTTGACTCATTCATAATTGGTACTCCGTAGTCCTTGTGGAATCAAAATAATGCGAGGGTCTTTAACTGAGCCCAACAACAAAGATCACCGGAAGATTTAGTGCTACTAGTGCTTGATTAAATTAAGGAGTGCAGAGACACGGGTTTTGGTGTTGCTGGATTAGATCCTTTTGTGAGAGAGTGATCTTGCTTTTTTGTGTGGAGTAGGTGTGCCTTTGCAGATGTTCGCATCTACACTAGGCTCTTGTAAATTTTAACTCTGCCTTCTATACAGATATGGTACGCTATTGACGTACTCTCAAAAACAAATCTATGGTAGATAGAGATTAGAGACTCCTACCAGAGCTCTAGCCCTTGGGTTCTGCTCGCCGATTACCCTGGAAGACTGCAAGGACTAGAAATCATCAGCAAGCTGGGTGTGCATCGCAGATAAACAACTATTTGTACTTTCAGTCAACAATAATTTGTCTAGATACTTTACATATTTGAGCAATCCCTGTCTTTGCTCGCTTTTGATTAGTTGTATACGGTTATCCGGGTCTATCAATGGCTTGGCATTCAGTTGCACTATTTTCCTGGAGCACACCGACAAATTAATCTTATGCTCCCAAAATATGTTTCATCAGTATTGTCCATACTGAAAGAAATTCTACCCCCTATGTAAGTACGACATCTTGGACAAATAGCTAGATGGATACTTTGACCCTCCCTGGCAGTCGGACGACCTTAAACAACTTAGACCATGATACATCTCCAACGTATCTATATTTTTGATTGTTCTATGATATTACAGTATCATTCCTGGATGTTTTATACTCATTTACTAGCAACTCCACATCAATTTTTGGGACTAACATATTGACATAGTGCCGAATGCCAGTTGTTGTTTTCTGCTTGTTTTTTACTTTGCAGAATATCAATACTAAACAAAGTCCAAATGCCACGAAATTCTTTGGAGATTTTTTCTAGACAAAAGACACCCAGGGAGCCAAAGAAGTGCACCGGAGGAGGACCGTAGGAGCCACTAGGCACTAGGGTGTGCCAGAAGGCCCAGGCGCGCCCTGGTTGCTAATGGGCACCACAGAAAGCTTCTCCACTGACTCTGGCTCTATAAATACTCTAAAATCCCCAAAACCCTATGGGATTTGATGAAACACAATTCCAGCCGCCGCAAATTCCAGAACCACGAGATCCAATCAAGGCGCCTTTTCCGGCGCTCTTCCGGAGGGGGCAAAGATCACGGAGGAGTTCTTCATCATCACCCTTGCCCCTCCAATGATGCGTTAGTAGTTTACTACAGACCTATGCGTCCGTAGGTAATAGTTATATGGCTTCTTCTCTCGTTTTGATCTTCAATACAATGTTCTCCTTGATGTTCTTGGAGATCTATTTGATGTAATGACTTTTTGCGGTGTGTTTGTTGGGATCCGATAAATTGTGAGCTTATGATCAGATCTATCCATGAATATTGTTTGAGTCTTTACTGGACTCTTTTATGCATGATATTTATAGCCTCGTATTTCTTCTCCGAAACTTTGGTTTGGTTTGGCCAACTAAATTATTTTTTCTTGCAATGGGAAGAGGTGGTTTGTCATGGGTTCGATCAAGCGATTCTCAATCTCAGTGACAGAAAGAGACATGACACACATGTATCTTTGCAATTAAGGATAACAAGATGGAGTCTATTCCTACATGAATAGATCTTGTCTAGATCATGTCACCGTTCCAATTGCATTACTCCATTTCTCCATGAACTTAATACACTAAATGCACGCTCGTTAGTGGTCGATGTGCGGAGTAATAGTAGTAGATGCAGAATTATTTCGGTCTACTAATCTTGGACGTGATGCCTATATGCATGATCATTCCCTTGGATATCATCATAATTATTTGCTTTTCTATCAATTGCCCAACAATAATTTGTTTACCGACAGTACACTATTTTCTCGAGAGAAGCTTCTAGTGAAATCTACGGCCCCTGGGTATATTCCCTATCATATTATTTTCAGGTCTATTTATCCAAAGCCCAAAAATACCTTGTTGCACTTTTTATTTCTTTATTTTATTTTGTGTTTTAGTTAGATCTATTTATCAAATCTCGTACAATTTAATCTATGTCAATACTGAGGAGGGATTGACAACCAATCTTACGCGTTGGTTTGCAAGTTTTTGTTGTTTATGTGCAGGTGTTGTTTACATAGTGTTGCTTGGTTCTCCTACTGGATTGATAACCTTGGTTTCATAACTGATAAAAATACTTACCTTTGCTGTGCTGCATCATTCTTGTGACGCCCTCGATTCAATCATACACTAATCATACACGCAAATGTGTACGATCAAGATCAAGGACTCACAGGAAGATATCACAACACAACTCTAGACACAAATTAAAATAATACAACCTTTATATTACAAGCCAGGGCCTCGAGGGCTCGAATACATCAGCTTGAATACAAATGAGTTAGCGGAAGCAACAATATTTGAGTACAGACATAAGTTAAACAAGTTTGCCTTAAGAAGGCTAGCACAAAAGCAACATCGATCGAAAAGGCAAGGCCTCCTGCCTGGGAGCCTCCTAACTACTCCTAGTCGTCTGCGGCTGCTACCTCTTGAGCTTGTGTTGGATTTCCCCAAAGAGGAAAGGATGATGCAGCAAAGTAGCATAAGTATTTCCCTCAGTTTTTGAGAACCAAGGTATCAATCCAGTAGGAGGCTACACACAACTCCCTCGTACCTACACAAAACAATAGCTCCTCGCAACCAACGCGATTAGGGGTTGTCAATCCCTTCACGGTCACTTACAAGAGTGAGATCTGATAGAAATGATAGATAATATTTTTGGTATTTTTGATATAGAGATGCAAAGTAAAAAGTAAAAGGCAAAGTAAAAAAGCAAAGCAAGATTAAAGTGATGGAGATTGATATGATGAGAATAGACCCGGGGGCCATAGATTTCACTAGTGGCTTCTCTCAAGAGCATAAATATTCTACGGTGGGCGAACAAATTACTGTTGAGCAATTGACAGAATTGAGCATAGTTATCAGAATATCTAGGTATGATCATGTATATAGGCATCACGTCCGAGACAAGTAGACCGACTCCTGCCTGCATCTACTACTATTACTCCACTCATCGACCGCTATCCAGCATGCATCTAGAGTATTAAGTTAAAAACAGAGTAACACATTAAGCAAGATGACATGATGTAGAGAGATAAATTCATGCAACATGAAATAAACCCCATCTTTTTATCCTCGATGGCAACGATGCAATACGTGCCTTGTTGCCCCTTCTGTCACTGGGAAAGGACACCGCAAGATCGAACCCAAAGCTAAGCACTTCTCCCATGGCAAGAACTACCAATCTAGTTGGCCAAACCAAATGGATAATTCGAAGGGACTTGCAAAGATAACCAATCATACATAAAAGAATTTAGAGAAGATTCAAATATTATTCATAGATAGACTTGATCATAAACCCACAATTCATCAATCTCAACAAACACACCGCAAAAAGAAGATTACATTGAATAGATTTCCACGAGAGAGGGGGAGAACATTGTATTGAGATCCAAAAAGAGAGAAGAAGGCATCTAGCTACTAACTATGGACCCGAAGGTCTGAGGTAAACTACTCACACTTCATCAGAGAGGCTATGATGATGTAGAAGCCCTCCGTGATGACGGCCCTCTACGGCGGAGCTCCGGAACAGGCCCCAAGATGGGATCTCGTGGATACAGAAAGTTGCGGCGATGGAATTAGGTTTTTGGTTCTGTATCTGATCGTTTGCGGGTACGTAGGTATATATAGGAGGAAGAAGTACGTCGGTGGAGCTTCGTGGGCCCCACGAAGGTGGGGGCGCGCCTGGGGGGTAGGGCGCGCCCCCCTACCTCGTGCCCATGTCGAAGCTTCCTTGGCGTAGGTTCCAAGTCTCCTGGGTCATATTCGGTGAGAAAATCACGTTCCCGAAGGTTTCATTCCGTTTGGACTCCGTTTGATATTCAGTTTCTTCGAAACACTGAAATAGGCAAAAAAATAGCAATTCTGGGCTGGGCCTCCGATTAATAGGTTAGTCCCAAAAATAATATAAAAGTGTAAAATAAAGCCCAATATAGTCCAAAACAGTAGATAATATAGCATGGAGCAATCAAAAATTATAGATACGTTGGAGACGTATCAGGCATCCCCAAGCTTAATTCCTGCTCGTCCTCGAGTAGGTAAATGATAAAAAGAGAATTTTTGATGCGGAGTGCTACTTGGCATAATTTCAATGCAAATCTTCTTAATTGTGGTATGAATATTCAGATTCGAAAGATTCAAGACAAAAGTTCGTATTGACATAAAAATAATAATACTTCAAGCATACTAACAAAGCTATTATGTCTTCTCAAAATAACATGGCCAAAGAAAGTTATCCCTACAAAATCATATAGTATGGCTATGCTCTATCTTCACCACACAAAGTATTTAAATCATGCACAACCCCGATGACAAGCCAAGCAATTGTTTCATACTTTAACATTCTCAAAACTTTTTCGGTCTTCACGCAATACATGAGCGTGAGCCATGGATATAGCACTTATATGTGGAATAGAATGGTGGTTGTGGAGAAGACAAAAGTAGGGGAAGATAGTCTCACATCAACTAGGCGTATCAACGGGCTATGGAGATGCCCATCAATAGATATCAATGTGAGTGAGTAGGGATTTCCATGCAACGGATGCACTAGAGCTATAAGTATATGAAAGCTCATCAAAAGAAACTAAGTGGATGTGCACCCAACTCGCTTGCTCACGAAGACCGAGGGCAATTTTGAGGAAGCCCATCATTGGAATATACAAGCCAAGTTCTATAATGAAAAATTCCCACTAGTATATGAAAGTGACAAAATGAGAGACTCTCTATCATGAAGATCATGGTGCTACTTTGAAGCACAAGTGTGGTAAAAGGATAGTAACATTGCCCCTTCTCTCTTTTTCTCTCATTTTTTATTTGGGCCTTTTCTCTTTTTTTATGGCCTCCTTTTTTATTTTATTTTATTTTTCGTCCGGAGTCTCATCCCGACTTATGGGGGAATCATAGTCTCCATCATTCTTTGCTCACTTGGGACAATGCTCTAAAAATGATGATCATCACACTTTTATTTTTCTTACAACTCAACAATTACAACTCGATACTTAGAACAAATATGACTCTATATGAATGCCTCCGGCGGTGTACCGGGATATGCAATGAATCAAGAGTGAAATGTATGAAAGAATTATGAACTGTGGCTTTGCCACAAATACGATGTCAACTACATGATCATGCTAGCAATATGACAATGATGGAGCGTGTCATAATAAACGGAACGGTGGAAAGTTGCATGGCAATATATCTCGGAATGGCTATGGAAATGCCATGATAGGTAGGTATGGTGGCTGTTTTGAGGAAGGTTTATGGTGGGTGTATGATACCGGCAAAAAGTGCGTGGTATTAGAGAGGCTAGCAATGGTGGAAGGTTGGGAAAAAGTGCATATAATCGATGGACTCAACATTAGTCATAAAGAACTCATATACTTATGGCAAGAATCTATAAGTTATAAAAGCAAAGTATTACGCGCATGCTCCTAGGGGGATAGATTGGTAGGGAAAGACCATCGCTCGTCCCCGACCGCCACTCATAAGGAAGACAATCAATAAATAATGTTGGAAATATGCCCTAGAGGCAATAATAAATAGGTTATTATTATATTTCCTTGTTCATGATAATCGTTTATTATCCATGCTTTAATTGTATTGATAGGAAACTCAAATACATGTGTGGATACATAGACAACACCATGTCCCCAGTAAGCCTCTAGTTGACTAGCTCGTTGATCAATAGATGGTTACGGTTTCCTGACCATGGACATTGGATGTCGTTGATAACGGGATCACATCATTAGGAGAATGATGTGATGGACAAGACCCAATCCTAAGCCTAGCACAAAGATCGTGTAGTTCGTATGCTAAAACTTTTCTAATGTCAAGTATCATTTCCTTAGACCATGAGATTGTGCAACTCCCGGATACCGTAGGAATGCTTTGGGTGTACCAAACGACACAACATAACTGGGTGGCTATAAAGGTACACTGCAGGTATCTCCGAAAGTGTCTGTTGGGTTGGCACAAATCGAGACTGGGATTTGTCACTCCGTGTAACGGAGAGGTATCTCTCGGCCCACTCGGTAGGACATCATCATATGCGCAATGTGACCAAGGAGTTGATCACGGGATGATGTGTTACGGAACGAGTAAAGAGACTTGCCGGTAACGAGATTGAACAAGGTATCGAGATACCGATGATCGAATCTCGGGCAAGTGCAATACCGCTAGACAAAGGGAATTGAATACGGGATTGATTGAATCCTCGACATTGTGGTTCATCCGATGAGATCATCGTGGAACATGTGGGAGCCAACATGGGTATCCAGATCCCGCTGTTGGTTATTGGCTGGAGAGTTGTCTCGGTCATGTCTGCATGGTTCCCGAACCCGTAGGGTCTACACACTTAAGGTTCGGCGACGCTAGAGTTGTTATGGGAAATAGTATGTGGTTACCGAAGGTTGTTCGGAGTCCCGGATGAGATCCCGGACATGACGAGGAGCTCCGAAATGGTCCGGAGGTGAAGATCGGTATATTGGACGAAGGGTATTGGAGTCCGGAATTGTTCTAGGGGTACCAGGTGATGACCAGCGTGTCCGAAAGGGGTTTCGGAGGCCCCGGCAAGCGTTGGGGGGCCTTATGGGCCAAGGGGAGAGGGCACATCAGCCCACTAAGGGGCTGAGCGCCCCTCCCACCCCATCTCACGTAACCAGGAGAGGTGGGGCGCCACCCCTAGGGCAGCCGGCCCTCCCGGCTTGGGGGGCAAGTTTCCTAGGGGGTGGGGGCGCCCAAACCCATCTAGGGTTTCCCCTGTGGCCGCCGACCCTCCCCTAGGGAACCCTAGGGCACCTCCCCCTCCTCCCTTACTTATAGTGAGGAAGAGAGAGGGCAGCCGCACCCTTCCCCTGGCGCAGCCCTCTCCCTCCTCCAACACCCCGTCTTCCTCCGTAGTGCTTGGCGAAGCCCTGCCGGAGAACCACGAGCTCCATCACCACCATGCCGTCGTGCTGTCGGAGTTTTCCCTCAACTTCTCCTCTCCCCTTGCTGGATCAAGAAGGAGGAGACGTCCCCGGGCTGTACGTGTGTTGAACGCGGAGGTGCCGTCCGTTCGGCACTAGGATCATCGGTGATTTGGATCACGACGAGTACGACTCCATCAACCCCGTTCACTTGAACGCTTCCGCTTAGGGATCTACAAGGGTATGTAGATGCACTCTCCTTCCCTCGTTGCTAGATTACTCCATAGATTGATCTTGGTGTTGCGTAGAAAATTTTGAATTTCTGCTACGTTCCCCAACAGTGGCATCATGAGCTAGGTCTATGCGTAGTTTCTATGCACGAGTAGAACACAAAGTAGTTGTGGGCGTCGATATTATCAATTTACTTGCCGTTACTAGTCTTATCTTGATTTGGCGGCATCGTGGGATGAAGCGGCCCGGACCAACCTTACACGTACTCTTACGTGAGACAGGTTCCACCGACTGACATGCACTAGTTGCATAAGGTGGCTAGCGGGTGTCTGTCTCTCCCACTTTAGTCGGATCGGATTCGATGAAAAGGGTCCTTATGAAGGGTAAATAGAAATTGGCATATCACGTTGTGGTTTTGCGTAGGTAAGAAACGTTCTTGCTAGAAACCCATAGCAGCCACATAAAAACATGCAACAACAATTAGAGGACGTCTAACTTGTTTTTGTAGGGTATGCTATGTGATGTGATGTGGCCAAAAAGAATGTGATGAATGATATGTGATGTATGAGATTGATCATGTTCTTGTAATAGGAATCACGACTTGCATGTCGATGAGTATGACAACCGGCAGGAGCCATAGGAGTTGTCTTAATTTATTGTATGACCTGCGTGTCAATGAACAACGCCATGTAATTACTTTACTTTAGTGCTAAACCGTTAGCCATAGTAGTAGAAGTAATAGTTGGCGAGACAACTTCATGGAGACACGATGATGGAGATCATGATGATGGAGATCATGGTGTCATGCCGGTGACGATGATGATCATGGAGCCCCGAAGATGGAGATCAAAAGGAGCAAAATGATATTGGCCATATCATGTCACTTTTGATTGCATGTGATGTTTATCATGTTTTTGCATCTTATTTGCTTAGAACGATGGTAGTAAATAAGATGATCCCTCATTAATATTTCAAGAAAGTGTCCCCCCTAACTGTGCACCGTTGCGAAAGTTCGTCGTTTCGAAGCACCACGTGATGATCGGGTGTGATAGATTCTGACGTTCACATACAACGGGTGTAAGACAGATTTACACATGCGAAACACTTAGGTTGACTTGACGAGCCTAGCATGTACAGACATGGCCTCGGAACACAAGAGACCGAAAGGTCGAGCATGAGTCGTATGGTAGATACGATCAACATGAAGATGTTCACCGATGATGACTAGTCCGTCTCACGTGATGATCGGACACGGCCTAGTTGACTCGGATCATGTAATCACTTAGATGACTAGAGGGATGTCTATCTGAGTGGGAGTTCATAAGATGAACTTAATTATCCTGAACATAGTCAAAAGGTCTTCGCAAGTTATGTCGTAGCTCACGCTTCAGTTCTACTGTTTAGATATGATCCTAGAGAAAATTTAGTTGAAAGTTGATAGTAGCAATTATGCGGACTAGGTCCGTGAACTGAGGATTGTCCTCATTGCTTCATAAAAAGCTTATGTCCTTAATGCACCGCTCAGTGTGCTGAACCTCGAACATCGTCTATGGATGTTGCGAACATTTGACATACACGTTTTGATAACTACATGATAGTTCAGTTAAATGGTTTAGAGTTGAGGCACCGAAGACGATTTTGAAACGTCGCGAAACATATGAGATGTTTCGAGGGCTGAAATTGGGATTTCAGGCTCGTGCCCACGTCAAGAGGTATAAGACCTCCGACGAGTTTCTTAAGCCTGCAAACTAAGGAGAAAAGCTCAATCGTTGAGCATGTGCTCAGATCATATGAGTACTACAATCGCTTGAATCGAATGGGAGTTAATCTTCCAGATAAGATAGTGATGGTTCTCCAAAGTCACTGTCACCAAGCTACTAGATCTTCGTGATGAACTATAACATATCAGGGATAGATATGATCCTTGAGCTATTCGCGACACCGCGAAAGTAGAAATCAAAAGGGAGCATCAATTGTTGATGGTTAGTAAAACCACTAGTTTCAATAAGGGCAATGGCAAGAAAGGGATACTTCATGAAACAACAAATCAGTTGCTGCTCTAGTGAAGAAACCCAAAGTTGAACCCAAGCCCGAGACTAAGTGCTTCTGTAATAAGGGGAATAGTCACTGAAGCAGAACCGCCATAGATACTAGGTAGATGAGAAGGCAGGCAAGGTCAGCAGAAGTATATTGGATATACATTACATTAATGTGTACTTTACTAGTACTCCAAGTAGCACCAGGGTATTAGATACCGGTTCGGTTGCTAAGTGTTAGTAACTCGAAATAAAAGGCTACGGAATAAACGGAGACTAGCTAAAGGTGAGATGACGATATGTGTTGGAAGTGTTTCCAAGGTTGATATAATCAAATATCGTACGTTCCCTCCACCATCGAGATTGGTATTAAAACCTAAATAATTGTTATTTGGTGTTTGCGTTGGGCATAGACATGATTGGATTATGTTTATCGCAATACAGTTATTCATTTAAGGAGAATAATGGTTACTCTATTTATTTGAATAATACCATCCCGATCGTAGTGATACACATGTTCATGCCAAAAGATATAAGATAGTAATGATAGCACCACATACTTGTGGCACTGCAATTTGAGTCATATTGGTATATATGCATGAAGAAACTCCATACAGATGGATCGTTTGGGCTCACTTGATTTTGAATCACTTGAGACATTCAAATCATACCACATGAGCAAGATGACTGGAAGGCCTCGTTTTCAGTAAGATGGAACAAGAAAGCAACTTGTTGGAAGTAATACATCTTGATGTGTGCAGTCCAATGAGTGCTGAGGCATCTAGTGGATATCGTTATGTTCTTACTTCACAGATGATTTGAGTAGATGCTGAGTATATTTACTTGATGAAACACGAGTCTGAATTATTGAAAGGTTCAAGTAATTTCAGAGTGAAATTGAAGATCGTCGTGACAAGAGGATAAAATGTCTGTGATATGATCATAGAGATTTATATCTGAGTTACGAGTTTGGCACACACAATTAAGACATTGTGGAAATTGTTTCACGACTAATACCGTCGGGAACACCATAGTGTGATAGTGTGTCCGAACATCATAACTGCACCCTATTGGATATGGTGCATACCATGATGTCTCTTATCGAATTACCACTATCATTTATGGGTTAGGCATTAGACACAACCGCATTCACTTTAAATAGGGAACCACACAAATCCGTTGAGATGACACCGTATGAACTATGGTTTAGAGAAACCTAAGTTGTTGTTTCTTAAAAGTTTGGGGGTTACGACGCTTATGTGAAAAAGTTTCAGGCTGATAAGCTCGAACCCAAAGCGGATAAATGCATCTTCATAGGACACCCAAAACAGTTGGGTGTACCTCCTGTCTCAGATCCGAAAGCAATAGGGATTGTTTCTAAAATCGGGTCCTTTCTCGAGGAAAAGTTTCTCTCGAAAGGATTGAGTGGGAGGATGGTGGAGACTTGATGAGGTTATTGAACCGTCACTTCAACTAGTGTGTAGCAGGGCACAAGTTGTTCCTGTGGCACCTACACCAATTGAAGTGGAAGCTTATGATAGTGATCATGAAACTTCGGATCAAGTCACTACCAAACCTCGTAGGACGACAAGGATGCGTGCTATTTCAAAGTGGCACGTAATCCTGTCTTGGAAGTCATGTTGCTAGACAACAATGAACCTACGAGCTATGGAGAAGCGATGGTGGGCCCAGATTCCGAAAAATGGCTCGAGGCCATAAAATCCGAGAGAGGATCCATGTATGAAAACAAAGTGTAGACTTTGGAAGAACTACTTGATGGTTGTAAGGCTGTTAGGTACAAATGGATTTTAAAAGGAAGACGGACAATGATGGTAAGTATCACCATTAGGAAAGCTCGACTTGTCGTTAAGATGTTTTCCGACAAGTTCAAGGAGTTGACTGCAACGAGACTTTCTCACTCGTAGCGATGCTAAGAGTCTGTTGGAATTATATTAGCAGGTACTGCATTATTTATGAAGTCTTGCAGATAGGATGTCAAAATATTGTTTCCTTGATGATTTTCTTGAGGAAAGGTTGTATGTGATACAACCAGAAGATTTTTGTCAATCCTGAAAGATGCTAACAAGTATGCAAAGCTCCAGCAATCCTTCTAAGGACTGGAGTAAGCATCTCGGAGTTGGAATGTACGCTTTGATGAGATGATCAAAGATTTGGGTTTATACAAAGTTTATGAGAAACTTGTATTTCCAAAGAAGTGAGTGGGAGCACTATATAATTTTTGATGAGTATATGTTGTGAACATATGGTTGATCAGAAATGATGTAGAATTTCTGGAAAGCATATAGGGTTATTTGAAAAGTGTTTTTCATTGGAAAACCTAGATTAAGCTACTTAAACATTGAGCATCAAGATCTATAAGGATAGATCAAAAACCGCTTAATGGTACTTTCAAATGAGCACATACCTTGACATGATCTTGAAGGTGTTCAAGACGGATCAGTCAAAGAAGGAGTTCTTGCCTGATTTGTAAGATATGAAGTTAAGACTTAAAGCTCGACCACGGCAGAAGAAAGAGGAAGGATGAAGGTAGTCCCCTATGCTTTTGTCATAGGCTCTATATGGTATGCCATGCTGAGTACCGCACCTGATGTGTGCCTTGCCACATGTCTGGCAAGAGGGTACAAAGATGATCTTGGAGTAGATCACCAGATATCGGTCAAAATTATCCTTAGAGGAATAAGGATATGTTTCTCGGTTATGGAGGTGATAAAGAGTTCGACGTAAAGAGTTACATCGATGCAAGCTTAACACCTATCCGGATAGCTCTGAGTAGAGATACCGGATTCGTATAGTAGAACAGTTATTTGAAATGGCTCCAAATATAGCGTAGTAGTTGCATCCACAAGATGACATACATACGGATCTGAATGTTGCAGACCCGTAGACTACAACCTCTCTCACAAGCATAACATGATCAAACCCAGAAATCATTGAGTGTTAATCACATAGTGATGTGAACTAGATTATTGACTCTAGTAAACTCTTTGGATGTTGGTCACATGGCGATGTGACCTGTGAGTGTTAATCACATGGCGATGTGAACTACATTATTGACTCTAGTGCAAGTGGGAGACTGTTGGAAATATGCCCTAGAGGCAATAATAAATTGGTTATTATTATATTTCCTTGTTCATGATAATCGTTTATTATCCATGCTATAATTATATTGATAGGAAAATCATATACATGTGTGGATACATAGACAACACCATGTCCCTAGTAAGCCTCTAGTTGACTAGCTCGTTGATCAATAGATGGTTACGGTTTCCTGACCATGGACATTGGATGTCGTTGATAACGGGATCACATCATTAGGAGAATGATGTGATGGACAAGACCCAATCCTAAGCCTAGCACAAAGATCGTGTAGTTCGTATGCTAAAACTTTTCTAATGTCAAGTATCATTTCCTTATACCATGAGATTGTGCAACTCCCGGATATCGTAGGAATGCTTTGGGTGTACCAAATGACACAACGTAACTGGGTGGCTATAAAGGTACACTACAGGTATCTCCAAAAGTGTCTGTTGGGTTGGCACGAATCGAGACTGGGATTTGTCACTTCGTGTAACGGAGAGGTATCTCTGGGCCCACTCGGTAGGACATCACCATATGCGCAATGTGACCAAGGAGTTGATCACGGGATGATGTGTTATGGAACGAGTAAAGAGACTTGCCGGTAACGAGATTGAACAAGGTATCGAGATACCGATGATTGAATCTCGGGCAAGTGCAATACCGCTAGACAAAGGGAATTGAATACGGGATTGATTGAATCCTCGACATTGTGGTTCATCCGATGAGATCATCATGGAACATGTGGGAGACAACATGGGTATCCAGATCCTGCTGTTGGTTATTGGCTAGAGAGTTGTCTCGGTCATGTCTGCATGGTTCCCGAACCCGTAGGGTCTACACACTTAAGGTTCGGTGACGCTAGAGTTGTTATGGGAAATAGTATATGGTTACCGAAGGTTGTTCGGAGTCCCGGATGAGATCCCGACATGACGAGGAGCTCCGAAATGGTCCGGAGGTGAAGATCGGTATATTGGACGAAGGGTATTGGAGTCCGGAATTGTTCTAGGGGTACTAGGTGATGACCAGCGTGTCCGAAAGGGGTTTCGGAGGCCTCGGCAAGCGTTGGGGGGCCTTATGGGCCAAGGGGAGAGGGCACATCAGCCCACTAAGGGGCTGAGCGCCCCTCCCACCCCATCTCACGTAACCAGGAGAGGTGGGGGCGCCACCCCTAGGGCAGCCGCCCCTCCCGGCTTGGGGGGCAAGTTTCCTAGGGGTGGGGGCGCCCAAACCCATCTAGGGTTTCCCCTGTGGCCGCCGCCCCTCCCCTAGGGAACCCTAGGGCGCCTCCCCCTCCTCCCTTACCCCTATATATCGTGAGGAAGAGAGAGGGCAGCCGCACCCTTCCCCTGGCGCAGCCCTCTCCCTCCTCCAACACCCCGTCTTCCTCCGTAGTGCTTGGCGAAGCCCTGCCGGAGAACCACGAGCTCCGTCACCACCATGTCGTCGTGCTGTCGGAGTTTTCCCTCAACTTCTCCTCTCCCCTTGCTGGGTCAAGAAGGAGGAGACGTCCCCGGGCTGTACGTGTGTTGAATGCGGAGGTGCCGTCCGTTCGGCACTAGGATTATCGATGATTTGGATCACGACGAGTACGACTCCATCAACCCCGTTCACTTGAATGCTTCCGCTTAGCGATCTACAAGGGTATGTAGATGCACTCTCCTTCCCTCGTTGCTAGATTACTCCATAGATTGATCTTGGTGTTGCGTAGAAAATTTTGAATTTCTGCTACGTTCCCCAACAAATAAATCATGCTCCGACTTCATCACATAACGGTTCACCATACGTGCATGCTACGGGAATCACAAACTTTAACACAAGTATTTCTCAAATTCACAACTACTCAACTAGCATGACTCTAATATCACCATCTTCATATCTCAAAACAATTATCAAGCATCAATCTTTTCTTAGTATTCAATGCACTCAAAAGAAAGTTTCACAAATCTTGAATACCAAGCATATTATTATTAAGCAAATTACCATGCTATTAAGACTCTCAAAATAATCTAAGCGAAGCATGAGAGATCAATAGTTTCTTTAAAAAAAATCCACCACAGTGCTCTAAAAGATCTAAGTGAAGCACATAGAGCAAAATTATAACGCTCAAAAGATATAAGTGAAGCACATAGAGCAAAACTACATAGCTCAAAAGATATAAGTGAATCACATAGAGTATTCTTATAAATTCAATTCATGTATGCCTCTCTCAAAAGGTGTGTACAGCAAGGATGATTCTGGCACACTAACAAACAAAGACACAAATAATACAAGACTCTCCAAGCAAAACACATATCATGTGGTGAATAAAAATATAGCTCCAAGTAAATTACCGATGGAAGTAGACGAAAGAGGGGATGCCTTCCGGGGCATCCCCAAGCTTTGACTTTTTGGTGTCCTTAGATTATCTTGGGGGTGCCATGGGCATCCCCAAGCTTAGGCTCTTGCTAATCCTTGTTCCATAATCCATCAAAAGAATTCACCCAAAACTTGAAAACTTCACAACACAAAACTCAATAGAAATCCCGTGAGCTCCGTTAGAGAAAGAAAACAAAAGACCACTTCAAGGTACTGTAATGAACTCATTCTTTATTTATATGGGTGTTAAACCTACTATATTCCAACTTCTCTATGGATTATAAACTATTTTGCTAGCCATAGATTCATCAAAATAAGCAAACAACACACGAAAAACAGAATTTGTCAAAAACAGAACAGTCTGTAGTAATCTGTAACTAACGCAAACTTCTGGATCTCCAAAAACTCTACCAAAATTGGATGACCTAGACAATTTGTTCATTGATCAGCAGCAATTGGAATCAGTATTTTATCATGTTCTGGTGATTTTTAATAACTAGATGATTCCCCGCGCGTTGCTTCCAGAAAATATTGCATAAAATTGGTGTTTTATTCATCGTATTGGCTCTTAAAAGGATCAAGAGAACAATGATTATGATTTGACAAAAAGATTTAAGAATGATACATGACTATAATGGTATAATGAATATGTGCACATGCATAAATTCCATTGGACTCGGATCAGCTAAATTCAGTATTCTCCAGAGCCAACAGTTAAACCTTGACTTGACAACGGTTGTGGCAGCTATACTGTGCATGTCAGTCGTACTTGCGGCAGCTCGATCCCAAAGGCAGCCAAGAAGAAACCATGCATGTATGGAATGAATGTCTGCAAACAAAAATGAAGCGGCTTAATTCATTCATCGTCAATGTTACATCTGGATAGTGGAAGATTGGCACTCATACATCCATGTGACAAATAAACGTGATGTTAGCTCAGCTGGTTAAAAATATAAAGAATGAGAGGCATGGCAAAAAGTTCAACTCAGCTAGTGACCCAAAGGGATATATCTAAAAGACAATGCAATTTGTATCTACTATATCATCGAAGTTGGGTTTCAACTGAAGATGAAGTCCTTTGTTACCTGGCTCTAAAGTCTAGCTATGAAAACTGGACCAATGTAACCAAAGGCAATATTGCTGAAATATATAATGTGTAACATCATAGAAGTAGGGGATGATAATCCACACCAAACGAAGGAGACGCTAGAGCTGTATACAAAGTGCTAGTTTTAAAGAAAACCACAATCAGTTCCTGATAAGAAAGCTACAGTAATGTACGAACTTTCAAAAAAATCCATCAAAAATATATAAAAGAACATTAGTGAGCTGATGCCCTGCAGGTATTGTTGTAGGTAAAACAGTTGTCATCCAAATATGCTATGCTTGTATGAATAAGCATGGCAGAGAAATGAGACCAGATTCCTTTATAACTATTCAATATCAGAAATAGAGAGGACATTAGCTGAAATATTTTTCTATCAATTCAAGATACCGATAAAAGAAATGTCAAGAACATGCTTTAACACATCTTTTTACTGTCGGCCAGCAGGCAGAGTTTTTCAGGCTTGTCACTTTGGCAAGATATATAGCGAGCTCATCAAAATAACAACTATCCAAGACTCAAAAGGTTGATGGATTGATTAGTTGTTGGAAATATGAGCAAATTACTACGAGATTTAATCCGAATAAACAGAAGATAAATCATGACCACAGCAGCATAGATTAAACTAATCATGCGAAGTAGCATAGCAGATGAACATATCACATCTAGGGCACATACTAGAAACATGAATTCTACCACGATCTTGAACAGGAAGGATAGAATCACATACGGTGCAGCAGGTGCAGCACCGCCGGCGTGGACATTGTCGCCCATGTCGTCGAGGATGAGGTTGCCGAGGTCGGGGAAGAAGTCGTCGCTGCCAGCAGTCGCACGAGTGCGCTCCCCAAAAACCTGATCACCCCTCTCCCGTACAGGATCACGAGAGGCGGGGTTCCGGAGGCCTGCTATCCCTTCTTGCGGTGCACGCCGAAAGGAGGGATGGAGAAGACTTGCTTGGCGGCGCAATGATCTGGAACGGTGGTGAGAAACCATACGAAGCGGCCGCGGCTAGGGTAGACGTCTGCCTGGCTATATAGCGCGGGCCGGGTAGGTCGTGGGAGTAAACCCCACGTCCGAGTCGTCACGATCCAAAAGGATCGGAAACGGTTCAGTAATTAACGCGTCCGTTAATTATTAATTAATGACTCATTAATTTTTCCCGAGCAGCAAAAGTATAGACAACGTGCATAGCTCTGTCCTCGGCTTGGCTCAATCCCGCAACCCGCGGCGCGTCGTGACGAGGCGTGGCGTGGCGAGGCGAGCGAGGAGGAGGAGCGCGCGTGTAGGTCTCATCTTCTCATGCTCATACAAGTGGTAGGAGAGCTCACCTTATAAAGAGGTGCAACTCTCTCTCAACTTATGAGGTGGGACTAAACTTTAGCCTCACTCACTCCACTCACATGTGTGCACGAATGGGCCAAGAGAATTTCAGAATTTTAGTTGGGCTTTGGGCCAAAAGCCCACTAGCAAATTCCAACAATCCCCCACAAAGTCTCATTGGCACATTTCACCATTTGTTTCCAAAACATTGTTTATATACCGGTGCTTAGTGGAGACTGTGAAGTTGAACTTCC
Organism: Aegilops umbellulata; assembly: GCA_032464435.1. Classification (NCBI taxonomy): domain Eukaryota; kingdom Viridiplantae; phylum Streptophyta; class Magnoliopsida; order Poales; family Poaceae; genus Aegilops; species Aegilops umbellulata. The sequence continues at coordinate 440,404,387 of CP136060.1, forward strand.
ACTTAGAGATTTATGCTACAGTAGATCACAACTTGAATAGTGGACTATGCCTTGAACTACAAGTTTTCTGCGAGACTAGTTTCGCACAAATTCTTGACCGATACTGGGCTGCCGCAAGGCTTCCCCGCGGGTGGAGCGTATACGTCATACTCCAAGGCCTTTTCATGAATTTATTAGAGAACACCCAATTCTCACATACTGCGACGTTAACAGTCAAATTCATATAGGTGCGTTCCTCAGAAGATGTTCTGTAGGACAACATCTCTGCTTACCCGAATAAGCCGCTTGGAACACATTAAGATAAGTATCAACCTGCCATGCAGATCAGGAGAGTATTGCATCTTCACGGAGTGGGATAGGTAATATAGGGATACTCTCCTCCCAGCTGACCAACAGCTTGTCTCCCACTTCTACTTCACGGGATCTCCGATCACATAGAGTGGGTTACCACTATGGACAACTCATGCGGTGGGTCTCAAACCCATCTCCATCGATGCATTATCTATCACATTACGTGATAGACCCTTTGTGAAGGGATATGCCAAGTTTTTCGACGTTTGGATATAATCCAATGTAATAACTCCGGAGTTCCTCAATTTTCTGACAGATTTTAGTCTCCTCTTCACATGCCTTGAGGACTTCATATTGTCCTTAGAACTGTTTATCTTGACGATCACAGTTTGATTATCACAGTTCATCAGGATAGGGGGTATTGGTTTTTCAACCATAGGTAAGTCCATCAAGAGTTCATGAAGCCACTCTGCTTCAACAGTGGCAGTGTCTAATGCTGTGAGTTCTGCTTCGATAGTTGACCTTGTTAAGATGGTCTGCTTGCAAGACTTCCAGGAAACAGCGCCACCACCAAGTGTAAAAACGTAACCACTTGTGGCCTTAATATCATCAGCATCAGATATCCAGTTCGAGTCACTATAACCCTCCAGTACCCTTGTATACCCGGTGTAGTGAATCCCGTAGCTCGCAGTGCCTTTCAAGTAGCGCATAACTCTCTCAAGCGCACGCTAATGATCATCTCCCGGTTTTGACACAAACCGACTCAGCTTGCTAACAGCAAACGATATGTCAGGCCTCGTGGCACTCGCCAAATACATGAGCGAGCCAATGATCTGAGAATACCTCAGTTGATCTCTAGCAATCCGTCGATTCTTTCGAAGCAACACACTAGCATCATATGGAGTTGCAGAAGGTGTGCAGTCGCTATACCCAAAACGAATCAAGACCTTTTCCACATAGTGAGACTGAAGCAGTGTGATTCCACCATTCTCATCTCTCAACAGCTTGATGTTTAAGATAACATCAGCTACTCCTAGATCCTTCATCTCAAAACAGCGAGATAAGAAATCCTTAACCTCCTTGATTAAATCAAGTTTGGTTCCAAAGATCAATATGTCGTCGACATACAGACAAAGAATAACTCCTTCGCCCCCACCATGGCGATAGTACACACACTTGTCACCATCGTTTACTACAAAGCCGGCAGCAGTTAATCTTCTTTCGAACTTCTCATGCCACTCCTTAGGAGCTTGTTTAAGGCCATATAAAGACTTTAATAACTTGCACACCTTTCCTTCTTGACCAGGTATTACAAAACCATCTGGCCGATCCATGTAAATTTCCTCCTTCAACTCTCCATTGAGGAAAGCCGTCTTAACGTCCATTTGATGAACGAGAAGACCATGTGAGGCAGCCAGTGATAGTAACACCCGAATTGTGGTCAGTCTAGCCACGGGTGAGTAAGTATCAAAGAAGTCTTCACCTTCTTTCTGGGTATAACCCTTAGCCACAAGCCATGCCTTGTACTTTTCAATCGTACCATCAGGTCTAAGCTTCTTCTTGAACACCCACTTACATCCTACAGGTTTGCACCCATAAGGACGGTCAGTGATCTCCCAGGTACCATTAGCTAAGATGGAATCCATCTCGCTACGTACAGCTTCCTTCCAGTAGTCAGCATCAGGCGATGCATAGGCTTCTGAAATAGTTCTGGGTGTGTCATCCACGAGGTACACAATGAAATCATCACGAAAAGACTTTGCAGTCCTCTGTCTCTTACTCCTCACAGGAGTTCCATTGCCAACCTCAATAGGATTCTCAACGTGTTCCATCGCAATGGTGGGTTCAGGAATTACAGTGAATTCCTCACTAGATGGAGTAGGTATCTATTTGATGAACTCGACATATCCTTCATAGGAAATATGTCCTCAAAGAAAGTTGCATCATTTGATTCCATAATCGTACCAACATGCATGTCGGATACCTCAGATTTTTTTATCAAAAATCTATAGCTGATGCTATGAAAAGCATAGCCCAGAAGAACACAATCCACGGTTTTTGGTCCAAGCTTGCGCTTCTTGGGAATTGGTATATTGACTTTCGCCAAACAACCCCAAGTACGTAGGTAAGAGAGTTTCAACCTTTTCCTTTCCCATTCCTCAAATGGAGTCATGGTCTTATGCTTTGTGGGAACTCGATTTAGGACATGACACGCAGTCATTAGCGCCTCCCCCCACCATTCCTTGGATAGACCCGAAGTGTCTAACATGGTGTTAACCATATCAGTTAGCGTTCGGTTCTTTCTTTCGGCTACCCCATTTGACTGAGGTGAGTAGGGAGGCATCCTCTCATGGATTATACCATGTTCCGCACAAAACAGATCAAATTCATTGGAAAAATACTCTCCACCACGATCGGACCTAAGCCGTTTAGTTTTTTGATCAAGTTGGTTCTCTGCCTCAGCTTTATAGTTCTTGAAGAAAGTTAAAGCCTCATCTTTTGATTTCAGAAGATACACATAACAATATCTAGTGGAGTCATCAATCAACGTCATGAAATATCTCTTTCCACCTTTTGTCAACACGCCATTCATCTCACAAAGATCAGAATGTATAAGCTCTAGTGGCGCCAAGTCTCTTGCCTCTGCAGTCTTATGGAACTTGCGAGGTTGCTTAGCTTGCACACATACTTGGCACTTAGAGCCTTTGACAGCAGAGATTTTTTGGAATTAAATTTAGATTGGCTAGCCACGTCATGCAACCAAAGTTAATGTGACAAAGTCGTGAATGCCAAATATCAGACTCATTGTTGTGGCAAACATTATTAATAACTTTAGTGCAAATATCTGACAAAGATAGGCGGAACAAGCCTCCGCACTCATAGCCTTTTCCAACAAATTGTCCGCATTTGGAAATTACAACTTTATTGGACTCAAAAACCAACTTAAAACCATCTCGACATAAACGGGAACCGCTAACGAGATTTTTATTGATGGACGGCACATGATGAACGTTCTTCAGACGCACGGTCTTCCCCGAAGTAAACTTCAGATCGACCGTACCAACACCTCGAACGATGGCATGTGACCCGTTCCCCATCAGCACGGGAGAAGTCCCTGTGGCCTGGTAAGAAGAAAACATGGAGGCGTCAGCACAAACATGTACATTGGCACCGGTGTCAATTAACCAATCAGGGGATTGAAATACTGAAAGGATGGTAGGAAAAATACCGTACCCTGATTCCTTCATATCAATATCACCGATGACAACATTAGCGGACTTGCCGCCCTTCTCATGTTCGTGCTCCTCAAAGTGGTTAGGACACTTCGGAGCCCAGTGATTAGGATCACCGCAGACATGGCAAAGTCCCTTCCCCTTCTTATGAGAATTCTTCTTGAAGTTGGTAGAATGTGATGGCTTGTTCTTTGTATCAAACTTGCCTTTGCCCTGAGTTTTGTTCTTGTTGTTTTTGAACTTGTTGGGCTGGAAGTTCTTCTTCTGTACCATGTGGGAACTAGAAGCTCCCTCAGCATCTCGAGCACGTGTGTCTTTTGCTCTCGCCTTCTCTTCAACATCAAGAGTACCAATGAGATCCGTAACGGAAAACTCATGTCTCTTGTGTTTCAGGGAAGTAGCAAAATTGTTCCACGAAGGTGGAAGCTTGGCAATAATGCCTCCGGCAACAAATTTGTCCGGCAACACACACTTGAAGTGCTCAAGTTCTTTTGCGAGCGACTGTATCTCATGAGCCTGCTGTACAACAGAGCGCTCATCAGTCATCTTGTAGTCATAGAATTGCTCCATAACGTACAACTCGCTACCGGCGTCCGAGGCACCAAACTTGGCCTCGAGCGCAGCCCATATGTCCTTGCCGTTGTCAAACGACATATAAGAATCAACAATGGAATCATCAAGAACACCCAGAAGAGCACCTTTAAAGAGAGTATCGATCTTCTAAAAAGCTTCCAGTTGTGCTGGATTAAGATCGCCCTCAGGCTTGCCCTTAATGGCGTCATAGCAGCCCATGGTCTGAAACCAGTAGACTGCTCTCGTGTGCCACCTCTTATATTGCGCCCCCTTAAAGGCAGGCGGCTCCAGATGCGCAGCAAAACCACTCGGAGTAAATTGCCTATAATCAGGTTTTTGGATTGTTGGAAATACGAGCAAATTACTACGAGATTTAATCTGAATAAACAGAAGATAAATCATGACCACAGCAGCATAGATTAAAATAATCATGCGAACTAGCATAGCAGATGAACATATCACATCTAGGGCACATACTAGAAACATGAATTCTACCACGATCTCGAACAGGAAGGATAGAATCACATACGGTTTAGCAGGTGCAGCGCCGTCGGCGTTGACGTTGTCGCCCATGTCGTCGAAGATGAGGTTGCCGAGGTCGTGGAAGAAGTCGTCGTTCGCGAAGTCGTCGCTGCCAGCAGTCGCGCGAGTGCGCTCCCCAAAAACCTGATCGCCCCTCTCCCGTACAGGATCACGAGAGGCGGGGTTCCGGAGGCCTGTTGTCCCTTCTTGCGGTGCACGCCGGAAGGAGGGATGGAGAAGACTTGCTTGGCGGCGCAATGATCTGGAACGGTGGTGAGAAACCATACAAAGCGGCCGCGGCTAGGGTAGACGTCTGCCTGGCTATATAGCGCGGGCCGGGTAGGTCGTGGGAGTAAACCCCACGTCCGAGTCGTCACGATCCAAAAGAATCGGAAACGGTTCAGTAATTAACGCGTCCGTTAATTATTAATTAATGACTCATTATTTTTTCCCGAGCAACAAAAATATAGACAACGTGCATAGCTCTGTCCTCGGCTCGGCTCAATCCCGCAACCCGCGGCGCGGCGCGGCGCGGCGCGGCGCGGCGCGGCGTGGCGAGGCGAGCGAGGAGGAGCGCGCGTGTAGGTCTCCTCTTCTCATGCTCATACAAGTGGTAGGAGAGCTCACCTTATAAAGAGGTGCAACTCTCTCTCAACTTATGAGGTGGGACTAAACTTTAGCCTGACTCACTCCACTCACATGTGTGCATGAATGGGCCAAGAGAATTTCAGAATTTTAGTTGGGCTTTGGGCCAAAAGCCCACTAGAAAATTCCAACATTAGTTAGATCCACATCGAGGCATGCACAAATAACTTTCGGCCAGCAGGCAGAGTTTTTCAGGCTTGTCATTTTGGCAAGATATATAGTGAGCTCCTCAAAATAACAACTATCCAAGTCTCAAAAGGTTGATGGGTGATTAGTTAGATCCACATCGAGGCATGCACAAATATTCGGGGTAGTACAGAAGCACTGAACAGGACAAACAATAGTCCACGCGCTCAAACTAATAATTATTATACAATGAGATGAACAAACTATACTCCCATGCTCTGAAAACATATATAGTGAGATAGTACTTTAGTGTTCTATTTTTTGGAAGACTGATATAAGATGTAATAGAGATGAACTGATATATAAAGTCGTCGCTGCAGGCGAGAGAAAAGTGTGTACCTACAGCCTGAGGAAGAGGCAAAGGTGTCTCAAAAATTGGGAGTCCGGCCATGGTCCTCCACTGCGTCGTTCCACTTTATCCAAACAGACCGCAAGCTCGGACTACTCCGCCGCCAAAGAGGCTTCTTCTACGTCACCAGTTCTGGAGGTTAGATGCGTCTGTTGCAAGTTGATTTGTGGCAACCAATCTACTGTTGGGTGATTATCACCAAATGAATCAGCATAGACACCCATCGCTAGACTAATCGAAAGGAAATAAGATGCAGAAATCGAAAATCCAAATCCGACTCCTCAGATTTGGAGCCCGAGCTCCTCCCACACATTCAACACAATCGATCGAGAGAAGATGGCGGCATGGCCAGTCACTTCTCCAGGCAGGGCACGACGGCACTTAGGATCCGCTCCACAACGGTAGATCGTCGGCATCCATGTGCCCCGCGGCAAGGCACACAGAGGCGGTAGAAGGAGGAGAGGGTGAAGGCGCGTTGTGCCGCGAGGAAGCCGGTGGTGTCAGCAGATAAGGTCGCTGGGAGATGAAGATGGAGGGATAGAGAGAGAGAGAGTGGAGATGCGCCTGGTGCGTGGTGGTGGATTTTTACGGTTCATGATGAGGAGTAAAACCATGGTGCATGGAAGAGGAAGGCTAGACTCGTTCTTCAGTTACGGAAGGAGAAAGAGCAATCCTTTCGGTGACCAGGGACATCAAGGCATGGACGAAAGGATAATTGCATCACGGGATTTTCTTTTTGTTAAAGATTTGGTGACATGGCGATTGCTTATGTGGACGGGCTGCATGTCAAAAGAAATCATGTAGTGGGGATGAACTATTTAGGTGTTATAAATTCGGGCACTGAGCGCAAAGTTTCTGGAAATTACAGCAAGATCAAATAACTATCATCCAAGAAGATCCAATAGGTCTAACTTGGCACAAGCACTAATTAAAACACAAAACCACATCCAAACAGAAGGTAGATGGGTTATTTATTCCTAAACAGAAGAAAAAACAAAGAAACTAAAAATAAAATTGGGTTGCCTCCCAACAAGCGCTATCGTTTAACGCCCCTAGCTAGGCATAAAAGCGAGGATAGATCTAAGTACTGTCATCTTTGGTAGGTAATCCATAAGTGGCTCTCATGACAGTTTCATATGGCAATTTATTTTCTTTCTAAGAAAGTGTTCCATGCCCTTTTTTAATGGAAATTGGAATCTAATATTCCCTTCCTTCATATCAATAATCGCACCAACCGTTCTAAGGAAAGGTCTACCAAGAATAATAGGGCAAGAAGGATTGCAATCTATATCAAGAACGATAAAATCTACGGGCACATAATTCCTATTTGCAACAATAAGAACATCATTAATTCTTCCCATAGATTTCTTAATAGTGGAATCCGCAAGATGCAAGTTTAGAGAGCAATCATCAAAATCACGGAAGTCTAGCAAATCACACAAAGTTTTGGGAATAGTGGAGACACTAGCACCCAAATCACACAAAGCATAAAACTCATGATCTTTAATTTTAATTTTAATAGTTATTTCCCAATCATCATAGAGTTTTCTAGGGATAGAGACTTTCAACTCAAGTTTTTCTTCATAAGATTGCATTAAGGCATCAACAATATGTTCGGTAAAGGCTTTCTTTTGACTATAAGCATGAGGAGAATTTAGCACGGATTGCAACAAGGAAATACAATCAATTAAAGAGAAACTTTCATAATTAAATTCCTTGAAATCCAATATAGTGGGTTTGGCAACATCTAGGGTTTTACTTCTTTCAGTCCCACTTTCATCAATTTCATCATCAAGATCTAAATACTCCGAATTTTTTGAACGCCTTCTAGGTAAAGGAAGATCATATTCAGTTTCATCAAGATTCATATTGCAAAACAAAGATTTGATAGGGGACACATCAATAACTTTTAGATCTTCATCTTGATTTTCATTGGAAGAACACGCTTTAATAAAGGCATCTTTTGTAGCACGCATCCTAGCGGTTCTTTCCTTGCACTCATCAATGGAAATTCTCATGGCTTTGAGAGACTCATTGATATCATGCTTAGGAGGAACAGATCTAAGCTTTAAATAATCAACCTCAAGAGAAATTCTATCAAAGTTCCTAGCCAATTCATCAACTTTAAGCAACTTCTCTTCAAGCAAAGCATTAAAATTCTTTTGTGAATTCATAAACGTTTTAACACTACTCTCAAATTCAGAGGGCATCTTATTAAAATTTCCATAAGAGTTGTTGTAGGAATTTCCATAATTATTAGAAGGATTACTAGGATAAGGCCTAGGATTAAAATTCCCTCTATACGCGTTGTTACCAAAATTATTCCTACCAACAAAATTCACATCCATAGATTCATTATTATTCTCAATCAAAGTAGACAAAGGCATATCATTAGGATCAGAAGAAACACTCTTACTAGCAAATAATATCATAAGTTCATCCATCTTTCCACTTAAAACATTGATTTCTTCTATCGCATGCACTTTTTTATTAGTGGATCTTTCTGTGTGCCATTGAGAATAATTAACCATAACATTATCTAGGAGTTTAGTAGCATCTCCTAAAGTGATTTCCATAAAAGTGCCTCCCGCGGCCGAATCTAAAAGATTTCTAGAAGCAAAATTCAATCCGGCATAATTTTTTTGTATAATCATCCATAAGTTCAAACCATGAGTAGGGCAATTACGTATCATTAATTTCAGTCTCTCCCAAGCTTGTGCAACATGTTCATGATCAAGTTGCTTAAAATTCATAATGTCGTTTCTAAGAGAGATGATCTTAGCGGGAGAAAAATACTTAGAGATAAAAGCATCTTTGCACTTTTTCCAAGAATCAATACTATTTTTAGGCAAAGACGAAAACCAAGCTTTAGCACGACCTCTAAGCGAAAAAGGAAATAACTTCAATTTAACAATGTCATTATCAACATCTTTTTTATTTTTCATATCACATAAATCAACGAAGCTATTTAGATGAGTAGCGGCATCTTCACTAGGAAGGCCGGCGAATTGATCTTTCATAACAAGATTCAACAAGGCAGTATTGATTTCACAAGATTCAGTATTGGCAAGAGGAGCAATCGGAGTGCTATGGAAATCATTATTATTGGTATTGGTGAAGTCACAAAATTTGGTAGTATCTTGAGCCATCGCGACAAACAAACAATCCAACACACGAGAAAACGAAAAGGCAAGCGAGAAAAAGGCAAACGGAGAAAGAGAAGGAGAAGGAGATTGGGAAAGAGAGGGCGAATAAAACGGCAAGGGTGAAGTGGGGGAGAGGAAAATGAGAGGCAAATGGCAACTAATGTAATGCGAGAGATAGGGATTGTGATGGGTACTTGGTATGTTGACTTTTGTGCAGACTCCCCGGCAACGGTGCCAGAAATTCTTCTTGCTACCTCTTGAGCTTGCGTTGGATTTCCCCGAAGACGAAAGGATGATGCAACAGAGTAGCATAAGTATTTCCCTCAGTTTTTGAGAACCAAGGTATCAATCCAGTAGGAGGCTACACGCAAGTCCCTCGTACCTACACAAAACAATAACTCCTCGCAACCAACGCGATTAGGGGTTGTCAATCCCTTCACGGTCACTTTACGAGAGTGAGATCTGATAGAGATGATAGATAATATTTTTGGTACTTTTGATATAGAGATGCAAAGTAAAAAGTAAAAGGCAAAGTAAAAAAAGCAAAGCAAGATTAAAGTGATGGAGATTGATATGATGAGAATAGACACGGGGGCCATAGATTTCACTACTGGCTTCTCTCAAGAGCATAAATATTCTACGGTGGGTGAACAAATTACTGTTGAGCAATTGACAGAATTGAGCATAGTTACGAGAATATCTAGGTATGATCATGTATATAGGCATCACGTCCGAGACAAGTAGACCGACTCCTGCCTGCATCTACTACTATTACTCCACTCATCGACCACTATCCAGTATGCATCTAGAGTATTAAGTTAAAAACAGAGTAACGCATTAAGCAAGATGACATGATGTCGAGAGATAAATTATGCAATATGAAATAAACCCCATATTGTTATCCTCAATAACAACGATGCAATACGTGCCTTGCTGCCCCTTCTGTCACTGGGAAAGGACACCGCAAGATCGAACCCAAAGCTAAGCACTTCTCCCATGGCAAGAACTACCAATCTAGTTGGCCAAACCAAACGAATAATTCGAAGAGACTTGCAAAGATAACCAATCATACATAAAATAATTCAGAGAAGATTCAAATATTATTCATAGATAGACTTGATCATAAACCCACAATTCATCGGTCACAACAAACACACCGCAAAAAGAAGATTACATCGAATAGATCTCCACGATAGAGGGGGAGAACATTGTATTGAGATCCAAAAAGAGAGAAGAATCCATCTAGCTACTAACTATGGACCCGAAGGTCTGAGGTAAACTACTCACACTTCATCGGAGAGGCTATGATGATGTAGAAGCCCTCTATGATGACGGCCCTCTCCGGCGAAGCTCCCGAACAGACCCCAAGATGGGATCTCGTGGATACAGAAAGTTGCGGCGGTGGAATTAGGTTTTTGGCTCCGTATCTGATCGTTTGGGGGTACGTAGGTATATATAGGAGGAAGAAGTACATCGATGGAGCTTTGTGGGCCCCACGAGGGTGGGGGCGTGCCTAGGGGGGTAGGGCGCGCCCCCTACCTCGTGCCCACCTCGAAGCTTCCTTGGCGTAGGGTCCAAGTCTCCTGGGTCATATTCGGTGAGAAAATCACGTTCCCAAAGGTTTCATTCCGTTTGATATTCCGTTTCTTCAAAACACTGAAATAGGCAAAAAAACAACAATTCTGGGCTAGGCCTTCGGTTAATAGGTTAGTCCCAAAAATAATATAAAAGTGGAAAATAAAGCCCAATATAGTCCAAAACAGTAGGTAATATAGCATGGAGCAATAAAAAATTATAGATACGTTGGAGACGTATCAGCGGCCTCCAAGTAGTAGTAAGCATCGGCGGTGGCATCTGGCTCCTGGGCTCCGACATCTGGTTGCATCAACCAGAAAGAAGAAGAAAGGGGGAGAAAAGCAACCGTGAGTACTCATCCAAAGTACTCGCAAGCAAGGATCTACACTACATATGCATCGGTATCAATGAAATGGGCTGTATATGTGGACTGAACTGCAGAATGCCAGAAGAGAAGGGGAAAGCCTAGCCTATCGAAGACTAGCATCTTCAAGCAGCTCCAAGCATCTTGCAGCATCAAAAGAGGTAAGAGTAGCATAAAGTAAAGTAGTAGTAGTGTTATCAACCTCGGCCTGAGATCCTTTCTCGACTCCCTGCGAGAAAGCAATCCCAGAGCCATACTATCCAATTGTCATCACAATCCAATTCTCATCACCATCCAATCCTCATCACAAGTATCCACTTCTAGTTCTATCGATCGGGATACAACTCCAAGTGTCCGTTACCGTAGGATAGGCTATTGATAGATGTTTTCTTCCCTGCAGGGGTGCACCAACTTACCCACCACGCTCGATTAACTCCGGCCGGACACACTTTACTGGGTCATGCCCGGCCTCGGCCAAACAATACGCCGCAACCCGACCTAGGCTTAATAGAGAGGTCAGCACGCCGGACTAAACCAATGCCCCCAGGGGTCATGGGCCATCTCGCCGGGAACTCCTGCACCTTGCGTGGGCGGCCGGTGAGCAGAACTAGCTACCTCCTTCAAAAAGGCAGGTGATTACGCAGTCCGACCCGGCGCGCGCCGCTCAGTCGCTGACGTCTATTAAGCTTCGGCTGATGTATACGACGTAGAACGCCCATACTATGCCCACCTGATGGTTAGTGCTATCAGGCCAGAGGTCCCTCGGATCAAATATCCAAATCATAGTGGATTAGGAACGCACAGTAACAAGCAGAGACTCACGAAAGATGTGAACCCGTCGCCCCGTCTCGAGGACTTGCGCCAAGGGCTAGGAATGCCTGGCCACGCCTCGTAATTATCTCGCGGGAACCCTTCAGGTCAACCCGTCTCCACATCACTCGCGGGTACCCCTCAGGGTCGACCCGCCTTTCCAAGTAACAGCTGTAAAGTCCAAGTATCCGTGTGTCCAAACATCAAGGGGAAAACCCGAGGAATCACCCCCGGTGAATTCCACTCAATGTAATCATCAAGGTGAATGTAAGAGGATCCACCCTCAAGGTTCACACTTGAGGGGTTGCACGACAGAGCCGTTCGGAAGTGGTTAAGGAGGAAATCACCCTCGATGAACACGCCCGAATAGCTACACTACAGGTTAACATCAAAAGTGCTGATGAGGTCTCACCCTCGGCACTCGATAGTAACCCAGTAGTGTCGAGCAACTAAGGGGAAAGTGATGTGCGGTGCCAGGGCCTGGTCTTTGATCCCGTTGATTGGGTCTTCGATGATGAAGCAGGGGCAACAAGGACAAGGTGGGGGTCACTGGTGGATCACTAACCAACCTATACTAAGCAGTTTAGGATAAGCAGGTAGGTAACAATGAGCAGGTTACAAAAGCAGGCTATGCATCAGAATAGGAGCAAACAATAATAGTAGCAAAATCTAATGCAAGCATGAGAGAATGGAATGGGCGATATTGGGGTGATCAAAGGGGGGGCTTGCCTGGAAGCTATGCTGAAAGGGAAGAAGTGTCGTCGTCGACGTAGTCGATCACAGGGACAGCATCGGTCTCGGGGTCTACCGGAGGGAAGAGGGGGAAGAAACAATAAATATAAAGCAAACATAGCATCACAAAGCATAACATGGCGATATGATGTGTCGGGTGAGAACTAACGCAATGCTAGATGTTTTAGATGGAGAGGGAAACATCTGGAGGGGTTTTCCCGATGTCTGGCATTTTCCGGACATATGAAAAGAGAGGGGATGGTTCCATGTTCAGCATGCTAGGGGCATGTGACAGATGAACGGACTGCGTATCATGATTCATTCGAGTTACGGTTTATTTTCTATGAATTTTCAAAGATTAAAGCATATTCTAAAATTATTTAAATTAACAGAAATGAATTATTGCGTCAACATGATGTCAGCTGAGCTCAACAGGTCAACCGCGGCTGTTCAGGTCAAACCTGGCAGCTGGGTCCCGCCTGTCATAGACAGTGGGGCTAACAACAGTTTAATTTAGCTAAACAGAGTTAATTAGTGGCTGGGCCCCACATGTCAATGACTAATTAGATTAACTAATTAATGTTAGTTATAAAAACGTTTTAATTAACAGAAAAACTGTGGGGCCCGCATGTCAATGACACTGGGCTGCCCAGTCAGCACGTTGACTAGGTCAACCCAGTCAACGGGGCCCGCGGAGCCCATTGGCAGCGGCCCAGAGGTGGGGCCAGGCCAGCCACATCGGCGTGGCCGGTAATGAACCTCCGGCGATGCAGATCGCGGCGGCGCGGCTCGGGACTTCGTTGAAAAAACGCCACAGGTGGGCGTTTCGAGCGTGGTCGGGCTCGTTCGGACGCCGGAGGAGCGGCGCATCCAACTGCGACCTTAGCTCGGGCGGGGGCGGGCTGCAACGACGGCGGCGTCGAGCGGGGCGGACGGTCGGAATGGGCGTTGGCGGGGATCGGGCTACGGGGCTCGGCGAGAGCAGCGGACGCGCCCGTTGGGCCCCTGGGAACCCCAGGAGCACGATGCGGCGCTCGGCCGCATGTGACCATGGCCACGGCGCCGAGCTCGTCGGCAGCGAGGTTCTTTGGGCGAGGTACGGGAACGGGGCTACGGGGCGCAAAGCGAGCTGCGCGAAGTGCCTACGGTGCCTACTCGACGCGAGAAGCAGAACGGTGGCACGCACGGCACCAAATGGTCACCGTGGCCACGCCGGCGACGAGGCCAGGTGGTGGCGCGTTTGGGTGAGCATGAGGAAGTAGCTAGCGAGCGTGCGGGAGCGACCAGAGAGATGGGGAAGGAGGAGGGGCTTACCGAACGGCACGCCGATGGACCTTGGAAGTTTAGGAGTGCAGGGAAAGGCTTAATCGACGACGGCGGCGTCCGATGACCCAGGAAGGAAGAAGGAGGGGATCCGGCATTGCGGGGCTTGCCAGCTCCAGCAAGCAGCGCCGGGCGATGAAGCAGAGACCGGCGGAGTCCTCGGGCACCTTGGAAGGGCAGAACGACGCCGGTGGCCGCGGCTGCAACGGCGAGCGGCGACGGATGCGCTCGGTGGAGAGGGAGAGAGCTCGAGGGGGATCTGGTGGGGAGAGGGAGAAGGCGAAGCGGGCGAGGGGAAGGGACTGGCACGAGTGGGGTGGCAGAGCAAGTGGAAGGGGAGCCCGAGGCGTCGCCCTTATCCTCTCCCGGCGAGGCCGGCGAGGTGGTCGGGTGGCGCCGAGGCGCCCGGTTGGTCGAACAGTGGGAGGTGGGAGACGACAGGGGAGGGGGAGTGGGCCACATGGCCTGTTGGGCTTAGCCCGGAGGGTTAAGCCCGGGGGGTCGGGGCCTTTTCTCTCTCTCTCTCGCCTCCTCTTTTTATTTTCCTTTAGTTTATCCTTTTATCTTTTTAAACTTTTGTTTCAAATAGTTTCGGCCAGTTAAACACTTTGCAAAAAATGTTGGTTCACCACTGATGACCCACAAGTATAGGGGATCTATCGTAGTCCTTTCGATAAGTAAGAGTGTCGAACCCAACGAGGAGCAGAAGGAAATGATAAGCGGTTTTCAGCAAGGTATTCTCTACAAGTACTGAAATAAGTGGTAACAAATAGTTTTGTGATAAGGTAAATTGTAACGAGCAACAAGTAACAAAAGTAAATAAGGTGCAGCAAGGTGGCCCAATCCTTTTTATAGCAAAGGACAAGCAGGAACAAACTCTTATAATAGGAAAAGCGCTCCCGAGGACACATGGGAATATCGTCAAGCTAGTTTTCATCACGTTCATATGATTCGCGTTCGGTACTTTGATAATTTCATATGTGGGTGGACCGATGCTTGGGTGCTGTTCTTACTTGAACAAGCATCCCACTTATGATTAACCTCTATTGCAAGCATCCGCAACTACAACAAAAGTATTAAGGTAAACCTAACCATAGCATGAAATATGTGGATCCAAATCAGCCCCTTACGAAGCAACGCATAAACTAGGGTTTAAGCTTCTGTCACTCTAGCAACCCATATTCTACTTATTACTTTGCAATGCCTTCCTCTAGGCCCAAATAATGGTGAAGTGTTATGTACTTGACGTTCACATAACACCACTAGAGGCTAGACAACATACATCTTATCAAAATATCGAACGAATACCAAATTCACATGACTACTAATAGCAAGACTTCTCCCTTGTCCCCAGGAACAAACGTAACTACTCACAAAGCATATTCATGTTCATAATCAGAGGGGTAATAATATGCATATAGGATCTGAACATATGATCTTCCACCAAATAAACCAACTAGCATCAACTACAAGGAGTAATCAACACTACTAGCAACCTACTAGCACCAATCCCGGACTTTGGGACAAGAATTGGATACAAGAGATGAACTAGGGTTTGGAGATGAGATGGTGCTGGTGAAGATGTTGATGGAGATTGCCCTCTCCCGATGAGAGGAGCGTTGGTGATGATGATGGCGATGATTTCCCCCTCCCAGAGGGAAGTATCCCCGGCAGAACAGCTTTGTCGGAGCTCTAGATTGGTTCCGCCAAGGTTCCGCCTCGTGGCGGCGGAGTTTCGTCCCGAAAGGTTCCTTCTGATTTTTTTCTCATCGGAAGACTTCATATAGCAGAAGATGGACGTCGGAGACCCACCAGGGGGCCCACGAGGTAGGGGGCGCGCCCTAGGAGGGGGGCGCGCCCCCCACCCGCGTGAGCAGGGTGTGGGCCCCCTGGACTTCATCTTTGGCGAGGATTTTTCTTTATTTATTTTAAGATATTCCATGGAGTTTCAGGACTTTTTGAGTTGCGCAGAATAGGTCTCTAATATTTGCTCCTTATCCAGCCCAGAATTCCAGCTGCCGGCATTCTCCCTTCGTATGTAAACCTTGTAAAATAAGAGAGAATAGCCATAAGTATTGTGACATAACATGAAATAACAGCCCATAATGCAATAAATATCGATATAAAAGCATGATGCAGAATGGACGTATCAACTCCCGCAAGCTTAGACCTCGCTTGTTCTCAAGCGAAAAGCCGATAACAATAAAAATGTCCTCATGTTTAGAGGTAGAGGCGTCGATAAAAAATAAAATACGGACATGAAGGCATCATGATTATTCTCATAACAGCAACATATAGGGATTTTGTCATATGATTACTTATGTTCAAGCGATGATCTATTCACAATGCAAAAGTTTGAATCATAAACCTTATTGGGCTCCAACAAACTATAATCTCAGTCATTGAAGCAATTGCAATTTATCATAACATCGGAAAGAGTCTATGTCAGAGCTTAAAAGCAAGTCCACATACTCAACTATCATCTAGTCCTTCATAATTGCTAACACTCATGCAATACTTGTGGTTATGAAGTTTTAATCGGACACAGAGAAAGATAGGGACTTATAGTTTTGCCCCACAACCTTTTACCTCAAGGGTAACGTCAACAATAATAATTCATGCTCCCCTACATCCAATTAGATATATATATATACCATGTTCTTTCCAACATGCTGAGCTTGCCAAAGGATAAAATGAAAAAGGAAAGGTGAAGATCACCATGACTCTTGCATAAGGTAGAAGATAATAGTAAAGGATAGGCCCTTCGCAGAGGGAAGCAGAGGTTGATCCTATAGGTCTAACTTGGCACAAACACTAATTAAAACACAAAACCACATCTAAACAGAAGGTAGATGGATTATTTATTACTAATCAGCAAGGAAAAATATTGGGTTGTCTCCAACAAGCGCTTTTCTTTAAAGCCTTTTTAGCTAGGCATTGATATTTCAATGATGCTCACAAGAAAGACAAGAATTGAGGCACAAAGAGAGCATCATAAAACATGTGACAAACACACTTAAGTCTAACATACTTCCTATGCATAGGCATATTATAGGCAAACAAATTATCGTAGCAAGCAAAAACTAGGAAGCGGAAAATAGCAATCTCAACATAACGAGAGGTAGTTTAGTAACATGAAAATTTCTATAACCATATTTTCCTCTCTCATAGTAATTACATGTAGGATCATAAGAAAATTCAACAATATAGCTATCACATAACATATTCTCATCACGATCCACATGCATGCGAAGTTTACACTCTTCCAAAATAGTGGGATTATCATTAACTAAAGTCATGATTTCTCCAAGCCCACTTTTATCAAAAATTTCATAAGATTGAATGTTATCCAAATATGTGGGATCTAAAGTTGACACTCTTCTAAACCCACTTTCAATATTATTGCAAACACTATTATCAATCTTATATTCATCATGGGGCTTAAATAAATTTTCAAGATCATAAGAAGAATCTCCTCAATCATGACTATTGGACATAGCAAAACTAGTATCTCCAAGCTTAGGGTTTTGCGTATTATTAGCATAATTTACATCAATAGAATTTATAATAAAATCATTGCAATCATGCTTTTTATTCAAAGATCTATCGTGAAGCACTTCATCACAATTTTCAGATTTACAGATTCCAGGCAAAAGCTTATAAAGATAATCAAGTGCATCCAAATCACTAGAAATTGGTTCATCATAATTGGATCTCTTAAAAAGATTGGCAAGCGGATGAGGATCCATAGATATTAGCTTCTCTGTTTAGGAATAAATACTCAACTATTTCAACCAAGCGAGAAAACGAGCCAAGAAAGACATCAAGGCGAACGGAAAAGAGAGGGAGAATAAACCGGCAAGGGTGAAGTGGGGGAGAGGAAAACGAGAGGCAAATGGCAACTAAGGTAATGCGGGAGATAGGGATTGTGATGGGTACTTGGTATGTTAACTTTTGCGTAGACTCCCCGGCAACGGCGCCAGAAATTCTTCTTGCTACCTCTTGAGCACTGCATTGGATTTCCCCGAAGAGGAGAGGATGATGCAGCAAAGTAGCATAAGTATTTCCCTCAGTTTTTGAGAACCAAGGTATCAATCCAGTAGGAGGCTACACGCAAGTCCCTTGTACCTACACAAAACAATAGCTCAACGCAACCAACGCGATTAGGGGTTGTCAATCCCTTCACGATCACTTACGGGAGTGAGATCTGATAGAGATGATAGATAATATTTTTGGTATTTTTGGTATAGAGATGCAAAGTGAAAAGTAAAAGGCAAAGTAAAAAAAGCAAAGCAATAATAAAGTGATGGAGATTGATATGATGAGAATAGACCCGGGGGGCATAGGTTTCACTAGTGGCTTCTCTCAAGAGCATAAGTATTCTACGGTGGGTGAACAAATTACTTTTGAGCAATTGACAGAATTGAGCATAGTTATGAGAATATCTAGGTATGATCATGTATATAGGCATCATGTCCGAGACAAGTAGACCGACTCCTGCCTACATCTACTACTATTACTCCACTCATCGACCGCTATCCAGCATGCATCTAGAGTATTAAGTTAAAAATAGAGTAACGCCTTAAGCAAGATGACATGATGTAGAGGGATAGTTTCATGCAATATGATAAAAAACCCATCTTGTTATCCTCGATGGCAACAATACAATACGTGCCTTGCTGCCCCTTCTGTCAATGGGAAAGGACACCACAAGATTGAACCCAAAGCTAAGCACTTCTCCCATGGCAAGAAAAACCAATCTAGTAGGCCAAACCAAACAGATAATTCGAAGAGACTTGCAAAGATAACCAATCATACATAAAATAATTCAGAGAAGATTCAAATATTATTCATAGATAGACTTGATCATAAACCCACAATTCATCGGTCTCAACAAACACACCACAAAAAGAAGATTACATCGAATAGATCTCCACGAGAGAGGGGGAGAACATTGTATTGAGATCTACGAAGCCATCTAGCTAATAACTTTGGACCCGAAGGTCTGAGGTAAACTACTCACACTTCATTGGAGAGGCTATGATGATGTAGAAGCCCTCCGTGATGACGGCCCTCTCCGACGGAGCTTCAGAACAGGCTCCAAGATGGGATCTCGTGGATACAGAAAGTTGCGGCAGTGGAATTAGGTTTTTGGCTCCGTATCTGATCGTTTGAGGGTACGTAGGTATATATAGGAGGAAGGAGTACGTCGGTAGAGCAACAGGGGGCCCATGAGGCAGGGGGCGCACCCTAGGGGGGTGCCCCCCACCCTCGTGACCGCCTCTTTTGCTCCTTGGAGTAGGGTCCAAGTCTCCTGGATCACGTTCGGTGAGAAAATCACGTTCCCGAAGGTTTCATTCCGTTTGGACTCCGTTTGATATTCTGTTTCTCTGGAACACTGAAATAGGCAAAAAAAACAGCAATTCTGGGTTGGGCCTCCGGTTAATAGGTTAGTCCCAAAAATAATATAAAAGTGGAAAATAAAGCCAATATAGTCCAAAACAGTAGATAATATAGCATGGAGCAATCAAAAATTATAGATACGTTGGAGACGTATCAGTTATATGCACGAGTAGAACACAAGTGAGTTGTGGGCGATACAAGTCATACTGCTTACCAGCATGTCATACTTTGGTTCAGCGGTATTGTTGGATGAAGCGGCCCGGACCGACATTACGCGTACGCTTACGCGAGACTGGTTCTAGCGACGTGCTTTGCACACAGGTGGCTGGCGGGTGTCAGTTTCTCCAACTTTAGTTGAACCGAGTGTGGTTGCGCCCAATCCTTGTGAAGGTTAAAACAGCACTAACTTGACGAAATATCGTTGTGGTTTTGATGCATAGGTAAGAACGGTTCTTGCTCAGCCCGTAGCAGCCACACAAAACTTGCAACAACAAAGTAGAGGACGTCTAACTTGTGTTTGCAGGGCATGTTGTGATGTGATATGGTCAAGGCATGATGCTATATTTATAGTATGAAATGATCATTTTTTGTAACGGAGTTATCGGCAACTGGTAGGAGCCATATGGTTGTCGCTTTATTCTATGCAATGCAATCGCCCTGTAATTGATTTACGTTATCACTAAGCGGTAGCGATAGTCGTAGAAGCAATAGTTGGCGAGACGACAACAATGTTACAATGGAGATCAAGGTGTCGCGCCGGTGACGATGGTGATCATGAAGGTGCTTTGGAGATGGAGATCAAAGATGTCGGTGGGAAACGACACCTATGGGATCACAAGAATCCCTACTACGGTTGTGGGGCACGGGGTCGCGAGAAGAGCGGATCAAACAGATAGCACACGGTTCCTTTATCCAGGTTCGGGCCGCGAGGATGCGTAAAACCCTACTCCTGCTTTGGTGGATTGTTTATCTGTATTCTTGAGCTAGCAATGGGCGTGAAGAGCTCCAAAAAGCCGAATCCTCCTCCTGGTCGCCTCGGGCCTCCTTTTATAGGAAAGGGGTTGCCACAGTGGCACACAGGAGATGGAAAGGGTACAGTAATGCGAGGTTATCCCTCGCATTACATGACAAAGCGCATTTAATGCGCCTTGCTTAGGTGTCCTTGCTTTATCGGGGACGGGGAGAGCCATGTCTCGTCCGTCGCCGCTCCCCCTTGCGTCGACACGCGCCCTGGCCAGCGGTGCTTGTGGTGCCATGTAGGCAGGCAGGCAGCTGAGGTGGCATAGTGGTGGGTCTCCACGAAGATCTGTACGCTGCCACGCAGGCCTGCCCAACTGGTTGGGTCGGCAGCTGCATGCGAACGGCGGTGGGGGTGCGACTGGTGCGGGCCTGATGGTGGCCCCACGGGCGTCCTTGGCAAGGGCCTTGCCGGGGCCCCGGCAAGGGTCTTGCCGTGGCGCCCGCTGTCATCCCCGGCAAGGCTCTTGCCGGGGGCCTTGTGGTCCTCCTTGGCTGGGATCCCGCCAAGGATCATCTCCTTCTTAAGTGGCTATCTGATCTTGAATGTCTTCACAAAGATCTGCATGCCACCACGGGGATGTCTCCCGAATCCTTGCCCCATGGGGGCAGTGGACTCAAGGGTGGCTTCGCTCCATAGGTGTGGGGCGAGCTGCCACGGCAAGGGTCTTGCCGGGTTAGCTAAAGCTTCCCCCCGGCAACGATCTTGCCGGGGGGTCTTCTCTGTCCCCTTTGCTCTTTGTGGTCTTGGTCTTGGCGTCGTTCTGCTTCTCTTCACCTTCGGCCTTACCTCGGCTTACCTCCCTTGCCGTGCTCGGTGTGGCGGCGCCCGTGGCTCAGACTGCCCGTGCATAGTTATAGGGGTACAAAAAGTGTACCCCCCTTTTTGTACACCGACAGGAGCCCCCGGGCCTGGGCCACACATAAGCGCAACGCGTTGTTGGGCTAGGTCCAAAAACGGTGCGCGGGCAGGCGGGGCGGTTTTTACCGCGGTAAGTTCCTTCGCGCGCTGCGCTTCCCACGCGTCCCACGCATGGCACGGCATGGGGAGGCGTGCGTGACGTGGGCGGCATGCGTGGGGCTGAGCTCTACACGCATGCGTCAAGTCGTAGTAAAGGGGGCGGTCCGCGCCTTCCCCATAAACGGAGGGAGGCGTGGAAGCGCGGCCCATTTACTGAACAGGGCCGAGGCGTGGTCTTCAAGGCGTCCACTCCCTGCAATCACGGGGTGGGGAGAGGTCGCCTCACCCGTCGCCTCAGTCCTGCATGCCTGCCATGTGGCTCCCATGCGCTTGGGGTGGCGATCGATGGAGGCGGGAAATTGGGCCGCCGCGGGCTGGGGCAGCGGGTCGGTCCCAGCTCCCTGCGCCTTCCGCGTCTTGATTAGCGGAGCGGGGCGGCCGAGCCCCCACCCCGTTCCTTTATAAAGAGCGGGAGGGGGATGGCGTCCCGCATTCCTTCATCTCCTTCTTCCTTCAGCTTCTGCCCACCCCCCTTCCATTCACCATGGAGAGAGGATATCTTGGTCCTTCAATGGTGGCGGCGAGGGTCGCCGCTTGACAGCGCGTCCCTCCTTCTCCCGCACCTGCGGTGGCAGAGCCAGCCGTGAGGGGAAGGGGGAGGGGGCGAGGCCGAGGCGCTCGGGGAAGAGGAGGACGGAGCGGCGCGCCGGCCTCGCCTCTGCCAGCGGTTCCTCCTCCCATGGAGGGCCACGTTGGGGATGACCCTTGCGAGTTCTTCGTCAGGCTGCACCGGCCGCCTCGCCATCGCCTTCGTCTCCCGACTCCATTCGCGCGGGAGATGGAGCTGGATCCGCCGGAGTCACTGCGGCTGCACGTGAGGGGCTGTGGGATCGGCGGCACGCGGGTCCGCGTCGACTTCCCCACTCCTCACGTAATGTATCTTTGCCGGGGATGGAAGACATTTGATTATATCCACCGCCTGGCGGAGGGGTTCAGTCTCCATTTTAAGCTGATGGAGGGCGGCCTTCTCTCCGTCAAGGTCTTCGGCGATTTTTGAACTCGCCTGAAGTGCTGCGTGGAGAGCTCCTCCGACAATGAAGATTCCTCTCAGGCGAGAGTGACGAAGAGGACAGCGACAGCGGCGACGAGGGTGGTAGGCGACAGGATGATGGGTCCGACTAGGCGTCGGTCCCGTGGTCCTGGGGCGATGTTGGCAGCAGCAGCATCTGCACCGAGCCCCCACCAAATCCTCGTGGCCGTCTCCTTGGGTGGCCGGCGTAGGAAGTGCGGGAGGGCGAAGAAGGCGGATGGCGGGCCGTCGGCTCGGAGTACGCGGGCATCGACGCCTTCGTCGTGTATTGCCGGCCTTGCCGCCTCGTCTTCCAGCTCTTCTACCATCATCATCATCACCAGCTACCTGTGGAGGTGGCCGCCGGGATGTTTTCCTGGTGCCTTCTGCCGCTCGTACCTCGCCTAGGCGCTCCTTTTGTCCTTTTCGCCTCCTTGACCTGCCTCCTGAGGAGAGGGACAAGAAAGGGATTACGGGCACCTTATCTCTTTTTAGTTTGTAAGCCTTCGGGCCTTAGCTGAATTTAAAACTTGTAATCCCATCATTCATGTTTTTCATTCCCTATGGACTGTACCTGAGTGGAATGTTTTTAATGAAAAAGGTATGCTTGCCGGGTCATTTGTTTGCGGGTAGAACCCACGACAAGGAGTAAATCCTCGATATCTTTAAGATAAACATTTCCTTGCCCGGCAACAGGCCTTGTCGTCTCCCCACTTCACTCGACCTTTCTCACGCCTTTGGCGGAGGCAGGGATGAGGCGGGTTCAGGCTCCTCATTTCATCCTTTCGCTGCCGCGACTACGATCAAACCTGGCCCCAGGAACGAGTCCTAGGGCCTAGAGTTAGGGGAGCACAGTAGCTTTTAGGAAAAACGAGGTTTCACATACCTCAGTCCATAAGGGAATGCATGATAAGGGATGAAGAACTTATCTGAAGCTGTATCCCCCGGCAACTCTGGTTTGTCGTGGGTGAATCTTTGCGCTTGCAGCCCCCGGCAATACTGGCCTGCCGGGGTTTAGATGCTGGCCCATCCCTGTTCTCTTCTTCATCCTCAAGTGATCCGGCAAGGATATCAATGAGTCCTGCGAACCAAAGAAGACAAAACAACGGCAAAGGGACACACACTCAACCTCTAAGCTAGGGGTTAGTCGCCGCTAAGCACTATCAACCCTAACCAAGGACGAGACTCGACCTAGCATGCATGCTATAACTTAGGGCGCCAGCGCTTCATTTATTTATGCTTAGGGTCTGCGCCTCGCTTTGTACAAAGGGTTACATGAATCATCGGCAATGCTTGTACAAAAGGTGGCTTGCTGGGGGGGGCGGCAAGCCGCGCCTCATGGGTAAAACTTGCGAAGATGCTCAATGTTCCAGGAGTTACTCACCGGAACGGCATCTTCGGTCTCCATGCGGACTGCGCCGGGCCTGGTGACTCGTATTACCCGGTAAGGGCCTTCCCACTTTGGCGTCAACTTGTTGGAATTCTTGGCCGATTGAATGCGCCGAAGGACAAGGTCGCCTTCCTCAAGGCTTCGGGCATGAACCTTGCGGCTATGGTAGCGGCGCAAGGCTTGCTGGTAGCGTGCTGCTCTCACAGACGCCCGAAGACGATCTTCCTCAAGGAGCATTGCGTCATCTTGCCGCAGTTGCTCTTGCTCAAGCTCATCATAAGCGAGCACTCTAGGTGACCCGTGTATGAGTTCAATGGGGAGAACTACTTCTGCCCCGTATACTAGGGTAAAGGGAAGATGTCGGTGGGAAACGACACCTATGGGACCACTAGAATCCCTACTACGGTTGCGGGGCGCGGGGTCGCGAGAAGAGCGGATCAAACAGATAGCACATGGTTCCTTTACCCAGGTTCGGGCCGTGAGGATGCGTAAAACCCTACTCCTGCTTTGGTGGATTGTTTATCTGTGTTCTTAAGCTAGCAATGGGCGTGAAGAGCTCCAAAAAGCTGAATCCTCCTCGTGGTCGCCTCGGGCCTCCTTTTATAGGAAAGGGGTTGCCACAGTGGCACACAGGAGGTGGAAAGGGTACAGTAATGCGAGGTTATCCCTCGCATTACATGACAAGGCGCATTTAATGCACCTTTCTTAGGTGTCCGTGCTTTCTCGGGGACGGGGGAGAGCCCTGTCTCGTCCGTCGCCGCTCCCCCTTGCGTCGACACGCGCCCTGACCAGACGTGCTTGTGGTGCCATGTAGGCAGGCAGGCAGCTGAGGTGGCGTAGTGGTGGGTCTCCACGAAGATCTGTACGCCGCCACGCAGGTGCCTGCCCAACTGGTTGGGTTGGCGGCTGCATGCGAACGGCGGTGGGGGTGCGACTGGTGCGGGCCTGATGGTGGCCCCACGGGTGTCCTTGGCAAGGGCCTTGCCGGGGCCCCGGCAAGGGTCTTGCCGTGGCGCCCGCTGTCATCTCCGGCAAGGCTCTTGCCGGGGGCCTTGTGGTCCTCCTTGGCTGGGATCCCGCTAAGGATCATCTCCTTCTTAAGTGGGTATCTGATCTTGAATGTCTTCACAAAGATCTGCATGCCACCACGGGGATGTCTCCCGAATCCTTGCCCCATGGGGGCAGTGGATTCAAGGGTGGCTTCGCTCCGTAGGTGTGGGGCGAGTTGCCACGGCAAGGGTCTTGCCGGGTTAGCTAAAGTTGTCCCCCGGCAAGGATCTTGTCGGGTGGGTCTGCTCTGTCCCCTTTGCTCTTTGTGGTCTTGGTCTTGGCGTCGTTCTGCTTCTGTTCAGCTTTGGCCTTACCTTGGCTTACCTCCCTTGTCGTGCTCGGTGTGGCGGCGCCCGTGGCTCAGACTGCCCGTGCACAGTTATAGGGGTACAAAAAGTGTACCCCCCCCTTTTTGTACACCGACAGGAGCCCCCGGGCCTGGGCCACACATAAGCGCAACGCGTTGTTGGGCTAGGCCCAAAAGTGGTGCGCGGGCAGGCGGGGCGGTTTTTACCGTAGTAAGTTTCTTCGCGCGCTGCGCTGGCCACGCGTCCCACGCGTGGCGCGGCATGGGGAGGCGTGCGTGACGTGGGCGGCATGCGTGGAGCTGAGCTCTACACGCATGCGTCACGTCGTAGTAAAGGGGGCAGTTCGCGCCTTCCCCATAAACGGAGGGAGGCGTGGAAGCGCGGCCCATTTACTGAACGGGCCCGAGGCGTGGTCTTCAAGGCGTCCACTCCCTACAATCACGGGGTGGGGAGAGGTCGCCTCACCCGTCGCCTCGGTCCTACATGCCTGCCACGTGGCTCCCATGCGCTTGGGGTGGCGATCGGTGGAGGCGGGAAACTGGGCCGCCGCGGGCTGGGGTAGCGGGTCTGTACCAGTTCCCTGCGCCTTCCGCCTCTTGATTGGTGGAGCGGGGCGACCGAGCCCCCACCCCGTTCCTTTATAAAGAGCGGGAGGGGGATGGCGTCCCGCATTCCTTCATCTCCTTCTTCCTTTAGCTTCTACTCCCCCCTTCCATCCGCCATGGAGAGAGGGGAACCCTGGTCCTTCAATGGTGGCAGCGCGGGTCGCCGCTCGACAACGCGTCCCTCCTTCTCCTACACCCGCTGTGGCAGAGCCAGCTACAAGGGGAATGGGGAGGGGGCGAGGCCGTGGGTGAGGCCGAGGCGCTCGGGGAAGAGGAGGACGGGGTGGCGCGCCGGCCTTGCCTCCGCCAGCAGTTCCTCCCCCCATGGAGGGCTATGTTGGGGACGATCCTTGTGAGTTCTTCGTCAGGCTGCGCCGGCCGCCTCGCCGTCGCCTTCGTCTCCCGACCCCATTCGCGTGGGAGATGGAGCTGGACCCACCGGAATCATTGCGGCTGCACATGAGGGGTTGTGGGATCAGCGGTACGCGGGTTCGCGTCGACTTCCCAGCCCCTCACGTGATGTATCTTCGTTGGGGATGGAAGACATTCGCTCATATCCACCGCTTGATGGAGGGGCTCACTCTCCATTTCAAGCTGATGGAGGGCGGCCTCCTCTCCATCAAGGTCTTCGGGTGCTTCGGGACCCGGGCAAGGTGCTGTGTGGAGAGCTCTTCTGATAGCAAAGACCCCTCCTCGGGCGGGAGTGATGAGGAGGAGAGCGGCAGCGATGAGGAGGGTAGCAGGCGGTAGGATGACGGGTCCGACTAGGTGTCGGGCGCTGCCCCGTGCGGCACCGGCGACCCCATCCTCCGTGTCGCTGGCTCCCTGAACTTCTCGGGGTCGTCTCCTTGGGCGTCTGGCGTTGGGAGGCTGCGGAAGAGGAAGAGGGCGGGCGGCAAGGCCGTCAACTCAAAGTACGCGGGCACCAATGCCTTCGAGGCGTGCTGACGTCCTGCCGCCTCGTCTTCGAGCTCTGCACCCGGCGTCGCCATCACCATCCAGCCTTCGGACGGCCACCGAGATGTTCTCTTGGTGTCTTCTGCCACCCGTAGCTCACCTAGGCGCCTCTTTTGCCCTTTTTGCCTCCTTGACCTGCCTCCTGAGGAGAGGGACAAGAAAGGGATTACGGGCACATCATCTCTTTTTAGTTTGTAAGCCTTCGGGCCTTACCTGAATTTAAAACTTGTAATCCCATCATTCATGTTTTTCATTCCCTATGGACTGTACCTGAGTGGAACGTTTTTAATGAAAAAGGGATGCTTGCCGGGTCATTTGTTTGCGGGTAGAACCCACGACAAGGAGTAAATCCTTGATATCTTTAAGATAAACATTTCCTTGCCCAGCAACAGGCCTTGCCGTCTCCCCACTTCACTCGACCTTTCTCACGCCTTTGGCGGAGGCAGGGATGAGGCGGGTTCAGGCTCCTCGTTTCATCCTTTCGCTGCCGCGACTACGATCAAACCTGGCCCCAGGAACGAGTCCTAGGGCCTAGAGTTAGGGGAGCACGGTAGCTTTTCGGAAAAACGAGGTTTCACATACCTCAGTCCATAAGGGAATGCATGATAAGGGATGAAGAACTTATCTGAAGCTGTAGCCCCCGGCAACTTTGGTTTGCCGTGGGTGAATCTTTGCTCTTGCAGCCCCTGGTAATACTGGCTTGTCCGGGTCTAGATGCTGGTCTGTCCTCCTTCTCTCTTTCATCCTTAAGTGATCCGGCAAGGATATCTGTGAGTCCTGCGAACCAAAGAAGACGAAAGAACGGCAAAGGGACGCACAGTCGACCTCCAAGCTAGGGGTTAGTCGCCGCTAAGCACTATCAACCCTAACCAAGGATGAGACTCGACCTAGCATGCATGCTATAACTTAGGGTGCCAGCGCTTCATTTATTTATGCTCAGGGTCTGCGCCTGGCTTTGTACAAAGGGTTACATGCATCATCGGCAATGCTTGTACAAAAGGTGGCTTGCCGGGGGCCGGCAAGCCGCGCCTCATGGGTAAAACTTGCGAAGATGCTCAATGTTCCAGGAGTTACTCACCGGAACGGCATCTTCGGTCTCCAGGCGGACTGCGCCGGGCCTGGTGACTCGTATTACCCGGTAAGGGCCTTCCCACTTTGGCGTTAACTTGTTGGAATTCTTGGCCGATTGAACGCGCCGAAGGACAAGGTCCCCTTCCTCAAGGCTTCGGGCATGAACCTTGCGGCTATGGTAGCGTCGCAAGGCTTGCTGGTAGCGTGCTGCTCTCACAGCCGCCCGAAGACGATCTTCCTCAAGGAGCATTGCGTCATCTTGCCGCAGTTGCTCTTACTCAAGCTCATCATAAGCGAGCACTCGTGGTGACCCGTGTATGAGTTCAGTGGGGAGAACTGCTTCTGCCCCGTATACTAGGGCAAAGGTTGTCTGGCCGGTGGCTCGATTTGGCGTCGTTCTGATCAACCAAAGAACCGTCGGCAACTCATCGATCCAGCGCCTTCCGCTCTTGTGCAGCCTGTCAAAGGTCTTTGTCTTTAAGCCCCGTAGTACTTCAGCATTTGCCCTCTCAGCTTGACCGTTGCTTCATGGGTGGGCAACGGAAGCGAAACAAACTTTGTTGCCGAGGTCTTGAGTATATTGCATGAAGGTGCGGCTTGTGAACTGTGTGCCGTTGTCGGTGATGACCCTGTTGGGTACACCGAAACGGCACACTAGCCCCTTGAAGAACTTGACGGGTGACTGAGCTATGACCTTCCTCACTGCTTCCACCTCCGGCCACTTTGTGAACTTGTCGATTGCAACGTACAAGTACTCAAAGCCCCCGACGGCGCGGGGGAAAGGGCCCAGTATGTCAAGCCCCCAGACCGAGAAGGGCCAGGAGAGAGGAATGGTTTGAAGGGCTTGAGCTGGCTGATGAAGCTTTTTTGAATGGAACTGACACGCTTCACACCTGGTGACTAGTGTCGTCGCATCCTGGAGGGCGGTGGGCCAGAAGAAACCTTGCTGGATTGCCTTGCCGGCAAGGGCCCTTGACCCGATGTGGGATCCACATATGCCTCTGTGTATCTCCGCCAACAGCTCCAGTCCTTCCTCTCGAGGGATACACTTCAATTTCACACCGTTCGGCCTCTTCCTGTATAGGACGTCATCGACGAACTGGTACATGGTAGAGGGACGGGCTACTTTTTCCGCTTCTTCCTGCTCCTCAGGAAGATCCCTGTTTGGAGGAATCGGACGGTATGCTATGCCCACGCTAGAGCCTGGGGCTCGACGGCGAGGACTAAAGGCATTTCCTCCGCTATAGGGGCGGCTGTCTCGACGGCAAGAGCTTGATGCTCCGCCGGAGCTAGCCTCCCGTGGCGGGCTCAGCGTCCCCGGCAACATCCTTGCCGGCGGCTCCGGGGAGCTTGGCGGGAAAGTACTTGCCAGGCCCTGATTTCCTCCTCTTGTTCTGCTCTGTTGATGGATCAACGGATGGCTGAGTTAGCTGAAGCACAAAGGTACCTGGTTCCACAGGTAGCTTGAGGGCAGCGCGTTTTGACAGGTAATCGGCGATATCATTCTCCGCTCGGGGAACGTATTCAGCCTAGTCGATGGGGGAGGTGTGTTAGGAGTAGCCCTCTGTGGCTCCTCCTGCTGCCGCTCCCCTCCTACAAACCCGGCAAGGTCAGCATCGTGGCATCTAGCGCCTACCGCATGTCGAGTAAGAGGAGGGTGACGAACTTACGCCGGGGGCTGCTGTCCGGGCTGCTCAGCACCACCAGTGGTGTCTTTGAAACCCCAGCCGGGGGTTGGCTGCTCGCCAAGGTCCTCACCCTCTTCGCCCTCTGGGCCAACGTCTCTGCATCCCTACAAAAGCAAAAATGGATCAAGACAAGCGACCCAATTCAGGGAAATGGAAATGACAGTAAGGAACGGAGTACTTACTCGTCATCCATCTCCTCCTCTTCCGCCAGTTTCCTTTTCCTCTCCGGGCTGAGAGGCCCGAGATCAAAAGGGAGCTCCACATCATCATTCGAGTCGACGCCTGCCGGAGTAGGTGAAGAAGGTGGCGGGGTCTGTGTGCGCCCGGATGAGGAAGGGGCTGTCGCCTTCTTCTTCTCAGTGGCCTTCGTCAGCCTCTTCGCTGTCGAGGCCCTCGTGTGATGCTCGGACCCTTCCAGGGTCAATTGAGGCCGCGTGGCCCTGCCAGGCCGGACCGGCTCGCCGGAGCCAGCCCGCCGCAGGACTCGCCCTCTTCCCCTGGCTGGCGTCGAGCCCGCTGCCACGCCCTCCTCCTCCGACGACTCGTCGGCCGCGTCCTCGACGAGCGGAGCTCCGGTGTCGGTGCTGCTGGCCTCCCCAGTGGCCACCGCCCACAGGGTGAAGTGCTCCTCCTCCGCGGCCGCGGCGACCTCGTCCTCCACACCCCCGGCGCTGCCGGCCTCCAGAGCAAGTTGTGCCTCCCTCGCCCTGGTGGCGATGTAGTCCAGCTCTGCCTGGATGGTGTCCATGACAAGTCGCCGCTCGGCGTCAGCATTGATGTACACCTCAATCAAGGTGTTGAAGAATTGTTGCACATCTGCGGCCGTCGGCTCCCTCCAGCTCGGAATGGGGCCATGCACGTTGCAGTCCGGCATCATGGCGATGATCTCAGACCGGCGCGAGTTATTGCACAACGGGACCACCCCCGCTGGCAACTTGAAGAGTGGCCCCTTGACGGCCTTGCCAGCCTTTACGGCAACCCTTGCGGCCTTGCCGGTCAGCTCGACCTCGCCGTCGCGATCCACATCCAGCTGGAAGAGCCGCTGGCAGAAGTGGGCATGCGCCATCACCGTGAAGTTGTGGTCGAGGCCAGGGCGGAGCCGCATAATGTCAGCCGGATTCGTAAAGAGCCAAGCTGGCCTCCCCTTATTGTGCAGCGGGGCAATCCGGCGGTGAATGAAATCCACCCCGATCATCTCGAGGGTGAGCCCAGCCCGGGTCAGCCGGAGAATCCTGGTGGTGGCGATAGTAAGCCTCCCGTCGGCGGCGTCGACATCACCCCAATCATTTCCGCGGACCGGCGGCACTCGGCGGACCTTGCAAAATTCCGGTGGGTCTTCATCTTCAATCCAGCACCACCGGTCACGACATTCGTCCCACCGACATCGCGCCAAAGATGTCGGTGGGAAACGACACCTATGGGGTCACAAGAATCCCTACTACGGTTGCGGGGCGCGGGGTCGCGAGAAGAGCGGATCAAACAGATAGCACACGGTTCCTTTATCCAGGTTCGGGCCGCGAGGATGCGTAAAACCCTACTCCTGCTTTGGTGGATTGTTTATCTGTGTTCTTGAGCTAGCAATGGGCGTGAAGAGCTCCAAAAAGCCAAATCCTCCTCCTGGTCGCCTCGGGCCTCCTTTTATAGGAAAGGGGTTGCCAGAGTGGCACACAGGAGGTGGAAAGGGTACAGTAATGCGAGGTTATCCATCGCATTACATGACAAGGCGCATTTAATGCGCCTTGCTTAGGTGTCCTTGCTTTATCGGGGACGGGGGAGAGCCATGTATCGTCCGTCGCCGCTCCCCCTTGCGTCGACACGCGCCCTGGCCAGCGGTGCTTGTGGTGCCATGTAGGCAGGCACACAGCTGAGGTCGCGCAGTGGTGGGTCTCCATGAAGATCTGTACGCCGCCACGCAGGTGCCTGCCCAACTGGTTGGGTCGGCAGCTGCATGCGAACGGCGGTGGGGGTGCGACTGGTGCAGGCCTGATGGTGGCCCCAAGGGCGTCCTTGGCAAGGGCCTTGCCGGGGCCCCGGCAAGGGTCTTGCCGTGGCGCCCGCTGTCATCCCCGGCAAAGCTCTTGCCGGGGGCCTTGTGGTCCTCCATGGCTGGGATCCCGCCAAGGATCATCTTCTTCTTAAGTGGGTATCTGGTCTTGAGTGCCTTCACAAAGATCTGCATGCCACCACGGGGATGTCTCCCAAATCCTTGCCCCATGGGGGCAATGGACTCAAGGGTGGCTTCGCTCCGTAGGTGTGGGGCGAGCTGCCACGGCAAGGGTCTTGCCGGGTTAGCTAAAGCTGCCCCCCGGCAAGGATCTTGCCGGGGGGGTCTGCTCTGTCCCCTTTGCTCTTTGTGGTCTTGGTCTTGGTGTCGTTCTGCTTCTCTTCAGCTTCGGCCTTACCTCGGCTTACCTCCCTTGCCGTGCTCGGTGTGGCGGCGCCCGTGGCTCAGACTGCCCGTGCATAGTTATAGGGGTACAAAAAGTGTACCCCCCCCCCCTTTTTGTACACCGACAAAGGGCACAAGATGATGATGGAGATATCATATCACTTATATTGATTGCATGTGATGTTTATCATTTATGCACCTTATTCTGCTTTGTTTGACGGTAGCAAATCTCTCACTAAATTTCAAGGTAAAAGTGTTCTCCCTGAGTATGCACCGCTGCCAAAGTTCGTCGTGTCGAGACACCACGTGATGATCAGGTGTGATAAGCTCAACGTTCATCTACAACGGGTGTAAGACAGTTTTGCACACGCAGAATACTCGGGTTAAACTTGACGAGCCTAGCATATGCAGATATGGCCTCGGAACACTGAGACCGAAAGGTCGAGCATGAATCATATAGTAGATATGATCAACATAGTGATGTTCACCATTGAAAACTACTCCATCTCCCGTGATGATCGGTTATGGTTTAGTTGATATGGATCACGTGATCACTTAGATGATTAGAGGATGTCTATCTAAGTGGGAGTTCTTAAGTAATATGATTAATTGAACTTAAATTTATCATAAACTTAGTACCTGATAGTATTTTGCTTGTCTATGTTCTTGTAGATAGATGGCCCGTGCTGTTGTTCCGTTGAATTTTAATGCGTTCCTTGAGAAAGCAAAGTTGAAAGATGATGGTAGCAATTACACGGACTGGGCCTGTAACTTGAGGATTATCCTCATTGCTGCACAGAAGAATTACGTCCTGGAAGCACCGCTAGGTGTACCACCCGCACCGGCAACTGCAGACATTGTGAATGTCTGGCAGTCGCGTGTTGATGACTACTCGATAGTTCAGTGTGCCATGCTTTACGGCTTAGAACCGGGACTTCAACGACGTTTTGAACGTCATGGAGCATATGAGTTGTTCCAGGAGTTGAAGTTAATATTTCAAGCAAATGCCCGGATTGAGAGATATGAAGTCTTCAATAAGTTCTACAGCTGCAAGACGGAGGAGAATAGTTCTGTCAGTGAGCATATACTCAGAATGTCTGGGTACTGCAATCACTTGATTCAACTGGGAGTTAATTTTTCGGATGATAATGTCATTGACAGAATTCTTCAATCACTGCCACCAAGCTACAAGAGCTTTGTGATGAACTATAACATGCAATGGATGGATAAGACAATTCCTGAGCTCTTCGCGGTGCTAAAAGATGCGGAGGTAGAAATCAAAAAGAAGCATCAAGCGTTGATGGTCAACAAGACCACCAGTTTCAAGAAAAACGGTAAAGGGAAGAAGAAGGGGAACTTCAAGAAGAACAACAAACAAGTTGCTGCTCAAGAGAAGAAACCTAAGTCTGGACCTAAGCCTAGAGTGAGTGCTTATGTATTTCAAAAATATTAAACAAGCATTTGAAAAACTGTTGAACGTGTATAGAAAATTTCTTGATCATGTAAAAAAATGGTGCTTTTTATCAAGTATACAAAATGTTAATCAAACATTTGAAAAATGTTAAATGTGTATAGAAAAAATTGTGACCATTTATTCAAGAAACATTGATCTTTTTATTTGAAAAATATTAATCAATCATTAAAAATAAAAATGTATATAAGAAAAGCCATTTTTCAAAAAAAACAGTAAAACTTGTATTTCAAAACAGAGAAAAAATGATGAGAAAAACAAAAAAAGTGGAAAACTGAACTGTGTCACCTCAAGTATGACGCGCCATAGATCTCATCAACACGTCCGACACGAGCACAATGGTTAGCTGCTCTGGTCCACCCGTGGGACGCAAATAGGATTGGCCCATGTGATGTGTGAGCATAGCCATTTACAAACTCAAAAGGAAATATATCGAATCTCCCTCCCCTTTCGCCCCACGCCAAAGTTTTAAGCGCGCTCCTCCCCCTCCCCTCCCCGCCTCGAATTCCGATTTCCTCCAAACATTTCGGCAAAATTTTCAAGATTCGCTGGTAGTTGGAGCCTTCCGACAAAAATGGCAGGAAACACAGATCCTCCGCTCCCTCCACTCCTCTCCAGCCAAAACTCAAATCTTTTCATCCCCTCCCTCTCATTCCCCCACTAGTAGAAAACACAGCTTTAAAACCGGTTCGTAAGGCACTAAAGGGTGGGCACTAAAGCCCCCCCCCCTTTAGTACCGGTTCGGCACGAACCGGCGCTAAAGTGCCACCACGTGGCGTGAGCTCGCGCCCTGGTATGGGGGACCTTTAGTACCGGTTGGTGTTACCAACCGGTACTAAAGGTTTTATTATTATTATTTTTTTGAAAATTTTGGAAAATTTTTTGATTTTTTTCGATTTTTAATTTTTCTGAATTATTTGATGATTTAGTCTCTAATCACCTCTCTTAACTGCTCAAGTATGGATCACTCATTCCAAATCATCTAACTTCCCGACCGGTCACCCATCCCTCTCACTACTCCAGCCTGAGCACGCTTAACTTTCGGGTTCTATTCTCCTTCGTTTCCGAGTCTGCACTTGTTGTTTTCCTGACAATAGTAAGATGTCAATCCTATTAACCCTTAGGAGTTTAGCTTGAGCATGAAGTCACACATTTCACCGTTTGAGTTTGAAACTATTATTCTAAAAAACAGCAATTATTTAGTAACACTAATATTTTTTGAATAAGTTTGACCATAGTTTAACCAGATTTGACCAAAATTCAAAAAATTGAAATAATTATTTAGTAACACTAATATTCTTGAATAATTATGTAGTAACATTAATACTTCTTGAATAAGTAGTTTGACCAGATTTAACCAAATTTTTTAAAAAAAACTGAAATTTGACCATATCTTTTTTTCCTTTTGGAATTTGAGGATTCTAAAAAATTCCAAACAGGCCATAGGCGGTCTCCATCGGATGCGGATTTTCGTGCTGAATTTTTTGATATATTATACGTTTTTTTCCGACATCGTATGCAAAAGTTATAGCCGTTTTACATTTTCCCTACACTTTTTGCAAAACATGTCCAAATTTAAGTTTTCAAATTTTCCTAACTAGTAGATGTAGTAATATAACTACCTCTCGAAGGATTTTATTTTTTGAAGTTTTTATCATTTTCTTTTGATTTTTTCAAAACTAAAATGGCGATACACTAGGGGGTAGAGTTTGAAAATTGCCCCCTTTAGTGTGGGTTCGTGGCACGAACCGGTACTATAGGTTAGACCTTTAGTACCGGTTTGTGACACAAACCGGTACTAAAGGGGCTCGTGGGGACCCGGCCTGACGCCAGCCTGCCACTACCCCTTTAGTACCGGTTCGTGGCACGAACCGGTACTAATGCATATGGTGCCTTTAGTGCCGGGCCAACTTCAAACCTACACTAATGTGTCTCACATTTGACCCTTTTTCTACTAGTGCCCCCACCTCCGGTACAAATACCCACGGAAGATCTTCCTTGTCCCATCAAGCTCCAAACCAGACACCTCGCCGCCTAGGCATAGCTCATCATCGTGCCCGGATTTCGAGAGCGGTGGCTCTTCTCTTCTCTGAGATGGCAGTTGACCGCGCTGCCAAGGACAATCTGCCGCCTTCTACCGCCGCCGTCGCCCGTCCTCATGGCGTAGCTGTCAGGAGCTGCAAGCTGAAGCGGCTCGGGAGGGCGCGGAGGCGGGGCCGCTCAGGGACATCACCAACTTCTTCGTTGTCGAGTGGCAGTAGGCCCTGCTCCAGCAGTCGCGGCACGAGGGGTCAACGGTGGCGGAGCTGGTCTTCGGCACTGAAGCCTCGCAGATACTTGGTCCGGAAGATGTTTAGATAGCTATAGATTGTATATATATTATACTTCTCATCTTGTTGTCCAATGATTCGTTGAACAAGATTTGGTTGGATTGATTATAGTTGGAAATGAGGGGTTGAAAGAAAACAAGAAATACTAGTAAAAATATGTCAAATTGGATTCATATTGATAGAACATCTGTCATTCCGAATCGGAATCTGGAACTCTGAAACATGTTTTGAGAAATTGAGATATTGTAGTTGGATTCCCAAATTGCCCTCAAACATCTGGGCGGGATGACCGGTTAGTGACTGATCACAAAAAATCGACCCAGCCGGGTGCCTCGAATGGGTCTCAAACGTCCAGCTTGACCAGCACCTCTCTCTCTCTCTCTCTCTCTCTCTCTCTCTCTCTCTCTCTCTCTCTCTCTCTCTCTCTCTCTCTCTCTCTCTCTCTCTCTCTCTCTCTCTCTCTCTCTCTCTCTCTCTCTCTCTCTCTCTCTCTCTCTCTCTCTCTCTCTCTCTCTCTCTCTCTCTCTCTCTCTCTCTCTCTCTCTCTCTCTCTCTCTCTCTCTCTCTCTCTCTCTCTCTGCGCCGCCACCTGAGCATGTCTGCCTCCTTTCCCCCACTCTCCCACGCTCCTCGGCATCGCCTGTTGGGGAACGTTGCAGAAAATTAAAAATTTTCCTACGGTTTCACCAAGATCCATCTATGAGTTCATCTAACAACGAGTCATGGGAGAGAGAGATTGCATCTACATACCACTTTGTAGATCGCGAGCGGAAGCGTTCAATGAACGGGGATGAAGTAGTCGTACACACTGTCATCCAAATCACGGAGATCCTAGCACCGAAAGCACGGCACTTCCGCGTTCAACACACGTACGGTCAGCGTAACGTCTCCTTCTTCTTGATCCAGCAAGGCAAAGGAGAGGTTGGGGAAGAAGGCTCCAGCAGCAGCACGACGGCATGGTGATGGTGGAACTATAGTACTCCGGCAGGGCTTCGCCGTGCTCAACGGAGGAGGAGGAGGTGTTGGGGAGGGAGAGGGAGGCGCCAGGGCAAGGGGTGCGCAGCCCTCCCCTCACCCCTCTATTTATAGGGGAAAGGGCAAGGGGGGCCGGCCCCTCTAGATGGGATCTAGAGGGGGGGCGGCGGCCTAGGGGAGGAGGCTTGCCCCCCAAGCAAGGGGGGGGCGCCCCCCTCAGGGTTTCCCCCAACCCTAGGCGCATGGGCCCTTGGGGGGAGGCGCACCAGCCCACTTTGGGCTGGTTCCCTTCCTCATACAGCCCATGAGGCCCTCCGGGAGAGGTGGCCCCTCCCGGTGGACCCCCAGAACCCCTTCGGTGGCCCCGGTACAATACTGATATGCCCCCGAAACTTCCCGGTGTCCGTATGATGACTTCCCATATATAAATCTTTACCTCCGGACCATTCCGAAACTCCTCGTGACGTCCGGGATCTCATCCGGGACTCCGAACAACATTCGGGTTACTGCATATACATATCTTCACAACCCTAGCGTCACCAAACCTTAAGTGTGTAGACCCTACGGGTTCGGGAGACATGCAGACATGACCGAGACGGCTCTCGGGCAATAACCAACAGCGGGATCTGGATACCCATGTTGGCTCCCACATGCTCAACGATGATCTCATCGGATGAACCACGATGTCGAGGATTCAATTAATCCCGTATACGATTCCCTTTGTCAATCGGTATTTTACTTGCCCGAGATTCGATCGTCGGTATCCCAATACCTCGTTCAATCTCATTACCGGCAAGTCACTTTTCTCGTACCGTAATGCATGATCCCGTGATCAAACACTTTGATCACATTGAGCTCATTATGATGATGCATTACCGAGAGGGCCCGGTGATACCTCTCTCTCAAGCGGAGTGACAAATCCCAGTCTCGATCCATGTCAACCCAACAGACACTTTCAGAGATACCCGTAGTATACCTTTATAGTCACCCAGTTACGTTGTGACGTTTGGTACACCCAAAGCACTCCTACGGTATCCGGGAGTTACACGATCTCATGGTCTAAGGAAAGGATACTTGACATTGGAAAACTCTAGTAAACGAACTATGCGATCTTATGCTATGTTTAGGATTGGGTCTTGTCCATCACATCATTCTCCTAATGATGTGATCTCGTTATCAATGACATCCAATGTCCATAGTCAGGAAACCATGACTATCTATAGATCAACGAGCTAGTCAACTAGAGGCTTACTAGGGACATGTTGTTGTCTGTTATTCACACATGTATTACGATTTCCGGATAACACAATTATAGCACGAATAAAGACAATTATCATGAATAAGGAAATATAATAATAATGCTTTTATTATTGCCTCTAGGGCATATTTCCAACATCGCCATGGTCCAGCAGAAAATCAACACATATGTTATGCTGACACAGGAGCGCCGAAGGTAGATCACGGAGGAGATCCAGGCTAGGCGCGCCGCTCGCATCACTGTCGGCTGCCTCCGGACTCACCAAAACCGGAGGAGGAGGAGCAGCAGCCGAAGGAGGAGGAGGGAGAGCAGCTGCCGGAGCGGATGGAGGTGGCGGATCCGGAGGAGGACGAGGCGGAGCAGCCTACTCCGGGGTTCAGCATGGAGGAGGCAGAGGCGGAGTTCGCTGTCACCGAAGACACGGAGATGGTGGAGCAGCTGACCATCCTGGAGTCCATCCAGGATGAGACCTATGTGGAGGCCAACCGGGAGTTCCTCCAGCAGGAGCGGGCGGCGACCAACACGCTTGTTGCCAAACTCGACGCAGAGATAGAGGAGGAGGCCAGAGTGGAGCAGTCGGAGGAGCCGGAGCTGCAGCTGCCGCCCATGCATCCAGAGCTGGGCACGGAGATAGTCGACATCTCTGATGAGGAGTAGCTAGGTGATCTATGTAGTACATAGTTTTTTTTCCCTTTGCATGCTTTTGTATGGATTTAAGAATCTAGTATGAGGTGTCCGGATGCAGTTGTGGTAATTTGAGGAGTGCCTGGTCACTGCCCACAGATGCGCCCATGCACGTCCGCGAGCGTTTGAGGAGTCATATTTGTCATATGCGGTTGTACATGCTCTTAGGCCTTCCACTATATAGGTCAAAACAGGTGTCAACTCCACTTTTTCATTATTTGGCACCGGTGCCCTCTGAAGTGTCATAAAAAACTAGAAAACCGGAGCAAGTTGCTGTTTCGATGCCCACTTCCAGCATTGCAATAAAAGATATTAAATTATAACTGTCATCTCTACTAGAGTTTTCCTATCTCAACTACCACTAAACAACAGCCTTGAAAACATTTAATTCGCAACATATGACCGTTGCATTGCACAACAAAATTTGCCAGTTTGGATAAGAAGGATATCTTTATATAATGTAAAGAAAAAGTCATCCGACTGTAGAGGCAAGCTTGATCCGAAAATGACCGGTTTGGTAGTTAAACTAGGTCTGAGATCAACGAGGAAATCCCGATCTAAACATGCCCGGTTTTTTTGGGCCAAGTCGTCAAGCCGGGCTGCACATGCCCAAGTTTATTTATACTAGACTTTTATATTTCGTTGTAAACTTTTTTTTACAACATTATAGTTTTAATATGTATGTTTTTCTATTGCTTAGTTGGCATAGTTAACCAAACAAAATATTGGTAATCATTAATTATATTATCGTTTGTTATAAAATTGCTGCATATTTTATAAATGCACTATTTTTGTGCTAAATTTGAACTATATTTATTAGAAAATTATGTTATTTATCATTTTGAACATTGCATCTTAACAAAATATTGCTGCAAAAATCCCTTAATGCGAGGAGGAATAACAATGACAAAATGATACATCTGAGTGATTTGCCTTTTGATAATTTTGTGAATTATATAGCGTATGTGTATAGTGTGTGTATGTGTGATCATGTATATTTTAATATTCTTGAACATTTTGATAGAGATTGTTAAAGCATGCATTGTAATAAATATCATGATAGAGGTTTCTAGTGAACATATGGATAAATTCCTAACTTACAAATTAACAATTGGCACTGTTATTTTTTAATCGTGTTCCATGGTCAAATATGTGTCATACTGAACGGGATAAAAATGAGAACGTATGTTTAAAGATAGAATCTACTGACAAGACTATAAAAATGGATAAAAAAATACTAGGAACATTTGTTTAGAAATATAGCATAAATGCAGATGCTCATTACACGCAGAAAACTCAATCCTATAAACGCAGACTCGCAGTCTCTACCCATGTGAGCATCTTCAAGAGGTTGAGCCGATATATCTTGATAATGATGAAGTCACCAGTTGACAACCACGTCATAACGCTGAAAGAATAGCGCCGGAGAACCTGAAATAAATGCAGGAACTACGCGAACACATATGCCAAGTCTAAGTCTTGAACCCGGATGGACAGATTCCAACGCAAGTAACCTAACAATCTAAGATATGCTTAATCCGTGGGATTTTTGTTTCTTTTTCGTTTTTCGAAGAAATTTGGAAAACATAGGTAGAATTATATTTATCAGATTCAGAGATAGCCCCCTAAACTAGTGGTGTCCACACGCCACGGTGGGACAGAGCGAGGGAGGGAGCTGGCAAGTGGGACTATGTGCATATACATGCACCAACGTGATGTAAAGCTGCGTCAATTAATTTCGATCGAAGGATGTATAAGTTTTGTTTAAAAAAAACGTTGTGCATGGATATCTCGATCATAGAAGTCGATGTGAGCAACACTTGTTGAGTTCCACGGAATCTATGCAATGAGAGGACAGGCCTAAAGAACAGTGAAGAGAGACAAACTTGCACGTCTCAGTTCCCATTCCTCGTTCAGTTCCTTGTCACAGTCCTCAGTCCTTCCGTCTCGCCGATGTTCAGTGACAAGAGACAAACGACGACGTCCATTCCATTGGAGGCATCTCCTCCAATGTCGTCCGGAAGACATTTCCATTCCATTGTAACCACTCCAGTATATATTTAAAGGCCGTCTTCTTTTTGAACGGCCTGCTGCTAATCAGCTGAGCTGGGAGAAGCCAGCCGTCCGTCGGGCCGCTGTCCCGTCCGATGCAGCGCCACGCACCCGCCGCGAGCCGAGGCGGCGACACCTCCCGCCCGCCACGCGCGCCCCGCGAGCGACAGACACGCACCCATCGTACATCGGATAACAAAATCCGAGTCAACCGGCGCCGCGTCACGGCCCACTCACCAACCGATCTGTCGCTGGCCGGGCACCGCTCGGAACCCCGGAAAAGATCTCCCTCCCTGTCATAGTCCCATGGCGGGGCCGTGTGGTGACTCGGACGGCCGCGATCTGCACGCGCCCGTGGCCACTCGCCCGCCCATGTGGTAGACTGATGATAGATAACCTTGTTTTTGCCCAGGCCGACACGCTTTTAGCGCTGCTAGTGCCTGGCTGACTCTTCTCCGCTTTCCGCAGCCACATGATTTAACCGGCTCGGGTGGCCACGAGATGATGGGTAGCACTGCCGCTGTTACTGTGGGTGGACCGTTGTTGTTGATGATGATAATCTGATTGGCACCACCCAAGGTGCCAAATTTCACATCAGGCCTGCCTGCCTGCTGGATGTGCTTTATCAAAATTGATTATATATATTACCAAAGAGCAAAACGTGCAAGGTTTTTTAGGAGGCGAGATCTTCGTAAGATCCACGAGACGGTGACAAGGCGGACGTAACCTAAGACAAAGTGAGAGAACAACGGCCACCGGTAACATAATCTTGTACCAATAAGATAACTGAACGCAATCCGATTCACCCAATTTATTTATAGTTAATGTTATTTAAGTTGTTTATGTAACTACACTTTGAGCAGATCTGAAGTCCTGAACCCAATGAAAAGTCGCCGACGGCCACGCACGCACGCTGCCTCCCTCTCGGCCTTACGAGGATCCGAGTCAGCCCGCGTCACTGTCCATTCACCCGCCGCTATCATATTCATCTCCCCCAACGGAGCTTTCCACGTCCCCTTCCCGTGCCCCATAAAAGCCGTCGCCGGCGACGCTGTCACCCCCCGCAACGGAGGCCTCACCCAGAAAGACAGACAGACAGCACCGCGACGAGCAGACAGACGGCCGCGGAGATGAACAAGTGCGCGTCGGAGCTGGAGTTCGAGGCCTTCATTCGGCAGCACCTCGCCGCCGCCGAGGCCGAGGCCCAGCGGGGCAGGCCCGGCCACGGAACCGACGACGGCGGGTTTGGCGGCGATCCCGGCGCCAGAGCGGACGTCTTCTCCCCCGGCGGCGGCCTGCCGGGCCTCTGCTTCGGCGACTCGGTGAGCAGCTGCTACTACCCGAAGCTTC
This sequence comes from Aegilops umbellulata, assembly GCA_032464435.1. Taxonomy (NCBI): domain Eukaryota; kingdom Viridiplantae; phylum Streptophyta; class Magnoliopsida; order Poales; family Poaceae; genus Aegilops; species Aegilops umbellulata. The sequence goes on from CP136060.1 coordinate 440,446,164, forward strand.
CCTCTTAGCCCAGCCTCTGCTTCTGTACCTTCCCTGTTCGTGCGTTTAACTGAATTTTCATCCTGTGCTCAAGCAGAACGCCCTGGAGCTGCAAGAGAGCAACCCCGGCCACTTGTGGTGGTCCGAAGGCCTCCGTGCGCCGCCACACCACGCCGTCCCGACGCCGACCCAGTCGCAAACGCCCGCCGTCTCCGGTATGCGCCTTGAGCCTGCAACAGAGTTGGATCTTGTCATCAGTACGCGCAGAATGCTGTAGGTTAAGTCAACACCTAGCGAGCAAACGCACATGTGAACCGCAGTGGATTTCATTGAAAAAAAATCTGAACAAAAGAGAAACATCAACTGCTGATCTGTGTGCGGATGTTTTCGTCTGCTCCAAAGTTCCTGAGATTTACAATCTTGTCTTCCAAAATTGCCCTGGTCCAACATAGAAATAGAACTGCACTGATTTAGAGTTGGGAACGAGATGATAGAGACACACCAGGGTTCTGTCTCACCTGCTGCCGCATTGTTTTCTTCGCAGCTAGCCCGAGGGAAACAATCTCAGGGAACCAGGCCCTCGAAACCGAGTCGGACTCCGACAGCGAGTCGTTGGTCGAGATAGGGGGCGGCCGATGCAAGCGGAGCGGCAAATCATCAGATACAAGGCGAATAAGAAGGTATACCGAGGTCAAAGCCTGTGTCCAGTTCTGTAGATGAACTCTGAACAAACCGCCTACTGTTTCTCCTTTACAACGAATTAATGAATTGGCTGTGTAAATTTCAGGATGGTGTCCAACAGGGAGTCGGCCCGGCGGTCCAGGAGGAGGAAGCACGCACAATTAACTGACCTCGAGTTGCAGGTACACTCCTTGATGCACTCCCTCCATGCTGCTTTATCAAACAAAACTTACCTCCTTGTAGCCTTGTAGCCTCCTAATGCACATGCCATGATCCAAGTTTGTTTCAAGCTTCTGACCGTCGACATGTGCCATCCTGATTGAGCAGGTCGAGCAACTTAAAAGTGAAAGTGCAACCCTCTTCAAGCAACTGACAGAGGCCAACCAGCAGTTCACCACTGCGGTCACCGACAACAGGATCCTCAAATCAGATGTCGAGACCTTAAGAATCAAGGTAACACATCTCCTCTGATAGAAGAAAGAAAGAAATAGTCACCTCTAAACGGTCATCAGTTTCATAAACATCTGAAATCGGCTCCGCAGGTAAAAATGGCAGAAGACATGGTGGCTAGAGGCGCAGTGTCATGCGGCCTAGGACAGCAGCTCGGGTTGGCACCATTTCTGAACTCCAGGAAGATGTGACAAAGCCTTGGTGAGCGTTCTCACAGGCACAGGGTTGAACTTGAAAGGGAACCATGCACTCTTCAGAGGTTTCTAGCTCTATCTCTTCAAGTTCAGACATCAACGGTACGAAGCACTGCAAGTCTAGAGTGCTCGAATAACCGGATGCCCGCTTGCCCAGCGAGGTGGCCAGATGTGTGGATGCCGTGTGGCCCGGAGATTCACAACAAAACAGGGCCTTTATGTATAGTAACGAACACTGGCTGTTGCAGACCTGACATATGTGCATGCCTCGCAGGCTGCAAAGGTACTAAATTCTGAAGGTAGTGAAACTACTCTGTGTTCTGTATACTGGTGAGTGGTGAATATATGTATTGATGTTCATGTACAACCAACCGAGTCATCCTCTGCCCATTAGTTATGTAACTTCTGCTAAAAATTTCTTTGCTCCATACTTGTACAGAAATCTTAACTATGCATCAGTTGGTCGGTTCTTTGATGTAGCTCTGATGTACAGCATCAGTGTATAGTACCTACCGCGTTGGCAGTTCTGATTTCTGAAGGCAGGCAGGGAATGATGTAGGCCTCACGCCTCAACCACGCTCAGCTTCCAGCTGGAAAAGAGGTTGTGTTTGTACAAAACAGTGAAAATCAGAGTGCAGATGTCAATGAAATGACATCATAATAGCCGCTAATTTCAAAGTAATGGACAATTAGGTAACAAGATGGTAAGGAGATTTCTTCTCTCGCCGAAGAAAATTGAAGGAAGAATTAGGCCTTGGTCACCCGTAGGACTCTAAGGAAGAAATATTCAGGGCTCAACACTCTTTCTCTCTTCCTCTTTTTTCTAACTACTTGTGCAGTTGTCCTATACAAAACAGAAATTATAAACATACACAGTAGAATGCTACTGTTCTTGCTACAAAAGGGTAACCAGGTTCGGACCTGGCTGTCACAAGCCCGCGCATACACACAGAGATGCGCACACAATTTTTTTAAGAAGATACCTGAGATGGTTGTAATAAGGTAGCACAAAGGAAATATGTTTTTATGAAGAAAAAAAACATAAAAGTCAACCAGATTACTTGATCTAAAACGAAACAAACAATATGGGAAATTCAACTAAGTATAATTGTAAGCCACATGAGAAGCATGCAGTTCTACTGGAAAAGCAAGCATTTAGTTATTCATACTGCTTACAATCTACAGAAGTATCGAGAAATCTAGAGAGCATAAAGGAGGACAGTGATTCCATACACGTTACGACATTTAGTAAAAAGCAATCTTTCTATATAGAGGAATGGTGCCCCCACCGATTGTTCGCCTCCACTGTTATTCCAACTTAAAGAAAATCCTGTGCACCCTAAAAACATGGGGATATGGAACAAAAGGTGTAAAGAATCAGATGGAAAGGGTTGACCGAATAAAAATCTCCGAAAAGTGAATCTGCCTCTAGGGAGTCCAAGGGGCACCACTTGCAGCACCTTTCCCCCCACCAAAAACGTATGATGCCGTTGTTCTCTATTATTATTTCGAAGAAAAGGTATGGCATTGCTCAAGCATGCCATATTTCCATTTGTGCTTTCGGGCCACATAATTTTATTCCTGGTCCCCTATCATCCAATAGGCCAGTCTGTAGGAACCGTATCTGTCGTTTGACAAACGTAATGCTGTGATCTGACTTTATGTAATCTCTTCTCCAAAGTAGGAAAAAAGAAAACTCACATACTGTATTATGAAGAAATCATACATGTGCTACTTGGCCCAACCAAATTAAGACCAATGATGAGTACAGCGTTCAAAAGTGGTAGGCAATCTGGAATGGTATCCCCACCCCATCATGAATGATGAGTCTAGAGGTGGAGGGAATGTTTACTCAGAAAGGGATTAATCGAAAGTGGAAAGGGAGAAAAAATGGCATTAACGCTCAGCCTCTCACTACCTGTCAACCAATCAACTGGCGACAGAAGAAATTAACTTGTGGATCATGAATTCATGACAGCCTGACAGGAACGTAGGCATCAGCAGCACTATTGATCAATCAGGGTACGACACACATTGGAAGGGAAAGAGGCACCAAATCTAATGGTCCGCCGGTTCTTTCGGGTTTGCACGTAAAGGCAAAGGCAGATCCTAAATAAGAAGAGAAAGTTTGACTTCTTTGCAGCTATATGCATGAAAGTTCTTACTGTGACTAGGCTTTACTTTCTCTTAGCTGCTTCAAGAAAACATAATTGGCTGTAGATGTACAGATAATCACATCACATAAATCATTGGAGAAGTCTTTAAATCATTAAACTTTCATATCACTTGGATTCCTTCGATTTTCTGACCTTCTGGAACTATTGAACTAATTATGATTTTCATATTAATGTGGAAGCTTAGGCCTTCATTACAATTTAAAAAATATTATTAGCATATCAGAATTCAGTAATAGATCCCACTGGTTCTTAATTTTTTTTCTAGTTTTCTCCTATATTCACGTGTATCATAAAAATAAACTAACTCTTGACAAAGGCCAAGTCCATTTGAAGCACTATCAAGTTGACATTTTATCCACTGTTCTAATACAGAAATTAACTTGTGCATGCCGACAACACAATGCATGATATCAGTAAAACCACATTGTTCTACATGGAAGTGGATAGAAGATATCTACCCATATCAAACCTAACATGTCCATCCAAAAGAATCGAGCATCGCCTTTGAGAAAATTCTATAGCAAAAAGGAAAACCATATCTTGAGGGTATTCCATTGGAAGTCTATATATAACAAGTCAGAACGGTGAAGCAGTCAGACAAGACACACATACACATCTTACATAGCAAGCAGCAGCCACCAGGAATGCATACAAACACACATCATCCCTCTAGCTGTGTGTGTTGTAGAGAAGTTTAGTTTCAGTGATTCATGTCGCCCAATAACAAGCACGAGTTATACCGTCAATGGCCATACGTGAATCGAGATAGAGGGCAGAATGTAGCCAAGGATGACTTGCCGGGTATGTGCATGTATGCTTCATGGTGAGGGTATGCATCCCCTGCTTTGAATCCATGCTGATATTTTCCGGCAAGTTGTTCTTGGCTAGCATCTTGTCCTTTTTCTCTCACGCGGGCTGTTGTATGGATTACATGTTCACCTTTAGCTTCCGACGCAATGCATACATCATACCATCATATGTTAAGGATATATGGATGGGGGATAGGCATTATATCATGATTATTATGTTATTTTAGCTTAGAATGATGTACTTGTTTTGGTTCATACACAGCAATCTACAGGTCAGGCTGATAGTGACATGGTCAGAGTGAGATGTGCCATTAAGGTGAGGCCCTCCAAGCCTGCAAACAATATTATATTATGTTCATGTTTATGCATATAGGAATCTTTGCAACCCACAAGCTAGATGTATGCATATAGGTGAGGCCCTCCAACCACTTATAGGCATAATGAGCTGTGTCAGGGATGAAATTAAAGAGCTGCAGTGGTACCGTTTAACTAACTAGGCGACATGGAAATATAGCCAGGCCATGAACCAAAGTTAATTTCCATACAATTGGTCCAAATCCAACCAGCTACGTTCAGTTTTCCCCCGTTGTAGCTAAAAGTTCAAAACCAACAAACAAGGAATCATCAATACCTTCTCCAACAACAAACCCATAGAACAGCAAGTGCCATGCTGACCCAAATAGCAAACTAGTGTATGCAAGGATAACTGAATACCCCCGCCCAAAAAAAAGGATAACTGAATAGCATACATTAGTATCTGTCTTCGTCATAACTTGGCTGAGAATGAGAAGCGAGTCAATTGGTCAGGAATATTTAAGGTCGTCTGATTGCCATGGAGGCTCAGAGTTTCCATTTGGTTATTAATCCAAGATAGCGTACTCACAACAGGAGGTGGAATTCCTTATCACACAGATTTTGGGAGCAGAGTGAGTGAGCCTAATTTGTCGCTATGCTCTGGGAAAACAATGCAACTTTGGGAGCATTCGACAAGGATAACTGCATCCGAGTAACCCAAAGCGAGCACAGACAAGGACTGCTCAAATTCGCAAAGTGGCTAGAGACCTTACTGATCAAAAACTAGTGTAAAAACGCTCTTATATTATGGGAGGGAGGGAGTATTTTAATATCTGCGACACACGCCTTTACTGATGACTTCCCTTGCGGTCTGACCAGGGTGAGCAGGGACCGGAACCCTACAGGTAGAGATCGCCTGGAGTCTCTGATGAATCTCTATCTACTGTAGATTTGCAGGCACATATCCAGCATGATCTGCACGAATCGTAGCTGGGGTTGGAGCCCCTGAAGAAGCAGGGAGGGACCAAGCAGCGTACCTCTCTAGGCATCTCGTGGCCCGCCGCGCCATGGTGGAGGGCATGGGGCCAGGGGAAGCAAACGGCGGAGGCGAACGGCGCAACCGCGACGAGCCGCCGGCCGGGGGACCCCGTGTCCGGCCGTGGTTTGCCTCCCTCCCGTCCGCTCTGGCTCTGGGGGAGAGAGAGGCCGGCGAAGTGGCTTTCCCTGTGGGCTTGAATGGGCTGGTTCCCGTGGGTTGATTGCAAGATGGGCTTGCTGATATCACGGGCTGTGCGGGTGTGGGCTCATTGGGCCTTAGTTTTGTGCTACGTGTTTCGAGCTAAAATTTGTATTCCCCTAGAACTGAAGGTTATATATATCAATTTTGCAGCTTTCTGCTGAAAAGTTTATAATGCCCATGTCTTGTAATTGCATGATGTTTAACTTGTACTTCCTCTGTTTCAAATAAAATTGGAGCTCTAAGATCGTTGAAACTTCATTAAGTTTGATCAAGTTTGTACAAAAATATATCGACATCTAGAAAACCAAATTTACTTCATTTGATTCATTATGAAATAATTTTTCATATTTTATATATATATATATATATATATATATATATATATATATATATATGGGACGATGCTATCTCCCTCTCTCGTGCTCTCTCTTGTGCGCCAACACTCGGTTTCCGACAGAGGCAATTTTCCCAATTCGGAATGTAACTCTGCTTCTTTAGAGGATTAGCCCCCCACCAAATTCAAGGGGGGGGGGGAGATTAGTAGGAATTGGGTGGCTCGGAGAAGGTTGTTGGCTGAGCGCTCGATCTTTGATGCAGTTGCTTATTGGAGTGCGTGAGCGTGAAAGAGCTTCTTTGATATGTTTGATATCGGACATCTTTGTGGATTTTTCTATAAACTTGGTCAAATTTTAAAAAAAAAGTTGTTCTTCAGAAAATTCCAGAACTTCAATGATTTGAAATTGAAAGAGTATTGTGTAAATTTGTGTTGTTTCTATCATATTATCATATATGTGAACAAAAAAGTTAATTTATGGCATCAGAAAGTACTAGCAATTACAGTCTAATTGCTTCACAACATATCAATGATCAACATTTGCTCACCACCAAATTAGCTCACTCTCTGATTTCTCACTATCTAACTGACCACATCTCACAGTTAACAAATGATTTACAACAATATGTTTTTATGTTCGCAAATGAAAAGAAATAAAAACACAACTCAACCTTTCAATGAAGGGTGAACATGTAGTCACTCGTGAATTCAAAGATATTAATATTTACATGTAGGAATCGACAAAGTACACTAATAAGAACGAACGAGACAGAGGAGAAGGACGCAGGTCAGAGGCGGAGGAGTAGCAGTCCGATCGGAGCCAGCCTAGGAGCACCCACGACATGAGATGGACGCAGCCACCAGTTACATGGGGGAATGGGAGGTGGTGAAAACCCTAAAAAAAAGATAGCTACAGGCTCAGGCGACTTTTCTGTATTTAGTTTGTTGAGGTAGGAGACCGGCGAGTCGAGAGCGAGGGGTGGAAACATTTCTGTTGAGTGATATTTGTCCTATAACAATGGTCCGTTTGATATGTAAATCGGAAAGTAGGTTTTCACTTAAACGAGAAGCTCAGTCCTTCTTTTTTCTTTTCGAAAAGGCCTAAGGCCACACAGGGCCGGGCCTAGCATCTCAGGTCCTGTATGGAATAACAAAGACTCTTATACAATAAAACATGTTTTTCAAGTGCTAGTCAATAATAAACACATTAGAAGATTCATATGCTACGAGCTGCGTGCTGTTGTGAATGAGAAGAGGAAGTTTGACCTGTTTTGCAGCTATATGCATAGAAGTTCTTGCTGTGACCAGGCTTTACTTTATCTTAGCTACTTCAAGAAAACAGAATTGGTTGTAGACGTACAGATAATCACACCACATTAATAATTGGAGAACTCTTTTGATCATTAAACTTTCACTATCACTTGGATTGCTTCAATTTTCGAACCTTCTGGAACTATTTAACTAATTATGATTTTCATATTATTGTGGAAGCTTAAGTCTTCTTTACAGTTTAGAAAATATTATTAACATCTCAGAATTCAGTAATAGATCCCACTTCTTCTTCTTCTTTCTAGTTTTATCCTACATCCATGTGTATCATAAAAATAAACTAACTCTTGACAAAGGCTAAGTCCATTCAAGCAATGTCAAGTTGACATTTTATCCACTGTGCTAATACAGAAATTAACTTGTGCATGCCGACGACAGTACAATGTGTGATATCAGTAAGCAGTAAAACCACATTGCTCTACATGGAAGTGGATAGAAGATACATCCATATCAAACCTAACATCTCCATCCAAAAGAATCGAGCATCACCTTTGAGAAAATTCCATAGCAAAAAGGAAAACCATATCTTGAGGGTATTCCTCTGGAAGTCTATATATAACAAGTCAAAAGGGTGAAGCAGTCAGACAAGACACACATACACATCTTACATAGCAAGCAGCAGCCACCAGGAATGCATACAAACACACATCATCCCTCTAGCTGTGTGTGTTGTAGAGAAGTTTAGTTTCAGTGATTCATGTCACCCAATAACAAGCACGAGTTATACCGTCAATGGCCATACGTGAATCGAGATAGAGGGCAGAATGTAGCCAAGGATGACTTGCCGGGTATGTGCATGTATGCTTCATGGTGAGGGTATGCATCCCCTGCTTTGAATCCATGCTGATATTTTCCGGCAAGTTGTTCTTGGCTAGCATCTTGTCCTTTTTCTCTCACGCGGGCCGTTGTATGGATTACATGTTCACCTTTAGCTTCCGACGCAATGCATACATCATACCATCATATGTTAAGGATATATGGATGGGGGATAGGCATTATATCATGATTATTATGTTATTTTAGCTTAGAATGATGTACTTGTTTTGGTTCATACACAGCAATCTACAGGTCAGGCTGATAGTGACATGGTCAGAGTGAGATGTGCCATTAAGGTGAGGCCCTCCAAGCCTGCAAACAATATTATATTATGTTCATGTTTATGCATATAGGAATCTTTGCAACCCATAAGCTAGATGTATGGATCAGTAAAAAAGATGTCGGTGTAGCGATCAGCGAGTGGCATATCATTTCGCCACTTATAGGCATAGTGAGCTGTGGCAAGGATGAAAAGAGCTGCAGTGGTACCGTTTATAACTAGGCGACATGGAAATATAGCCAGGCCATGAACCAAAGTTAATTTCCATACAATTGATCCAAATCCAACAAGCTACGTTCAGTTTTCCCCGTTGTAGCTAAAAGTTCGAAACCAACAACAAGGAATCGCCAATGTCTTCTTCAACAACAAAACCCATAGAACAGCAAGGCCCATGCTGACTCAAATAAGTAGCAAACTAGTGTATGCAAGGATAACTGAATCTCCCCACCAAAACAAAGGATAACTGAATAGCATACATTAGTATCTGTGTACTGTAGATTTGCAGGCACATAACTTGCGGTCTGCCAGGGTAAGTAGGGACCGGAACCCTACAGGCAGAGATCTCCTGGGGTCTCTGATGAATCTCTATCTACAGTAGATTTGCAGGCGCATATCCTGCATGATCTGCAGCAATAGCGCGGATCGCAGCTGGGGTTGGAGCCCCCGAAGAAGCAGGGAGGGACCAGGCAGCGTACCTCTCTAGGCATCTCGTGGCCCGCCGCGCCATGGTGGGGGACATGGGGCCAGGAGAAGCAAACGGCGGAGGCGAATGGCACAACCGCGACGAGCCGCCGGGGACCCCGTGTCCCTTCTGCTCTGGCTCCGGGAGAGAGAGGCTGGCGAAGTGGTTTTCCCTATAGGCTTGTGGGCTTGAATGGGCTGGTTCCCGACTGAGACTTTGAGAGTGGGCTGGCTAATCTCACGGTTTGTGTAGGTGTGGGGTCGTCGGGCCTTGGTTTTGTGCTACGTGCTTCCAGCTAAAATAAGATTCTCTGCTCAAAAAAAAAAGCTAGAATAAGATTCTGATTCTAAAAAAAAGCTAAACCAAGAATTTCTTTTCTCAAAAAAAGCTAAATAAGAATTGAGTTTTAGAGTGCTGGCAACTCCACCAGCATTACAAAAGGGCCGGATATTTTCGCTGCAGCTTCTCCGCATAACTTGTGGTGGAAAAAAACTACATAGAGAAACTGTAAAGTGTCGTAGAAGAAACTATATATAGTCCTTTCTACTACACTTTAAGATTTCAACCACATCCTTTCATTTGAGACTTGGATTCAGAAAAATACTTGAAACAGAAAGTGGGTAGTTTCTTTTTTAGATTTATGGTTAAAGACGAAAACTTCTCTCTAGAGTTTTTTTTTAGATAAGAAAATACTCCCGAGAGAAACTTTAGTTCTTTTCGGCTTATGCCCTCTTAGTTTATTTACTAAGCTATCTGATGAAAAATTTATAATGCCCATGTCTTGTAGTTGCATGATGTTTAACTTGTATTTCGTTCGTTTTAAAATAATTGAAGTTGTAAGATTGTCTTATGTCAACTTCATCAAGTTTGACCAAGTTTGTAAAAATATATCGGCATCTACAAAAAGAAACTTACTTAATTAAGTTCATTATGAAATGAATTTACATATTATATATATTTGATGTCGTAGATCTTTGTGGATTTTTTATAGGCTTGATCGGACTTGAAAAGATTTTACTTAGGAAAATCCTAGAACTTCAATTATTTGAGACGGATGGAATGTTGTGTAATTTTTTGTTGCTTTTATAAAATATGTGAACAAAAAGGTAATTTATGAACATCATAAAGTACTAGAAAATAAAGTTGCCCACTGTCTAGTTGCTCCACAACATATCAAATCATCAGCATTTCCTCACCGCCAACATATCAGGTGATTACAACAACATGCTTCTATGTTCACATATGAAACAAAACAACTCAAACTTTGGATGAGGGAAATGTTATCCGGCAAACATTCGCCAGGGCACTACAGGAATCAGCTACTTTGCCGTCTGCCACGGCGGACAGCAAAGGCCTGAACGGCGGACGGCAAAGGTCTTTGCCGTCCGCCGCGGACGGCAACAGGCTCCGGCAAAGTATGGTCCGGCAAATAGCTACTTTGCTGTCCGCTTTATGCGGCTGACGGCAAAGGGGCCTTTGCCATCAGCAGCAGACGGCAAAGAAAGCAGACGGCAAAAAATGCGTTGTTAGTCCGTTAGGTGGCTAACGGCAGGCCTTTGCCGTCCGCCGCGGACGGCAAAATTTGTCCTGCCTTTGCCGTCTGCCGTATGATGTCAGCTAGACGTCACTACATGGCAGGCCTTTGCCGTCCGCCGCTGACGGCAAAATTGTTCATTCTTTGCCGTCTGCCGCTGTAGGCAAACTGACCAAATGGGTCAGCTCCCAGGAAGCACAGTTGGCTGCCACGTGGCTTCTTTGCCGTCCGCCGCGGACGGCAAAGAGCCCGTTGCCGTCGGTGGCAGACGGCAAAGAGCCTGCATATTGGCTCTTTTTTCTTTTTTTTAATCCAACAATTTTCACAGCAAATATATATGACATATATAGATATATTTCACAGGGCTATTTAACAGCAAACATATCACATATCCAGCACATAATTAAGTTTCATCCATTCATACATAATTAAGTTTCATCCATACACATTGTTCCATATCTCTACTATTAAAGGAGGATCGAACGTCGTGATGGTTCGACCTCCCCTCTTCTACGATAACCAGAGGAAACCCCAACGAAAAAAAGATACCCTGGCGAAAGAAAACCATCGTTAGAAAAACAGAAAACAACTGCCACGTCCTCCACCTTCCCCTCCCGACCTCGTAGCCCCCTCTTCCGCAACCACCCCTATCCCGTGACCCCTCCCACAGTCCCACCTCCCCTCCCCCACCTCACGGAAATCCAACCACCCCGTACAACCCTATGCAGCCACGCCGATGAAATCTATGACAGAGCTCTTCCTCGGCCGTGGCTGCATCTTATCCGAGCCACCAGGAGAAAGTGGGCTCATCCTCGGATGTGGCGGTGTCATCGAAGGTCACACAACTGTTTGGGAGGCCGAGGTTGTCCATAGCCACGCTCCGGTCGGTGATTGTGACGGGTCAAAGGGCGGCGGCGAGCGGTGGTGGAAAGCCAATCCTTCGTTTGGCTGGCTTATGTGCCTCCCTCTGCAAGGCCTACTCCACGCAGGGACGCTCCGCCTCTTTTTTCCTTCGCTTAGGCAGGCGCCGAGGCGGCTGACCCATTGCTGACCAGCGGTGGAGCTGTACGACAGTCTGAGGAGTTCGTCCTGAAGTGCCGTCGAGGCCTTGGTCCGCGTCGCTGATTGCTTCCTCTAAGGCTGGATCGGGGCACAACCATCCAATAAGTTCTTTCCCATCTTCGTTCTCCCCACTTAAATTTTTCTAGGGCTCTTGGTCTGATTCTCAATAGACTAGAGAGCTACAGCTCTATCTTGATTTGACCTGCTCTATTATTGTTGATACAGATTATTCCATCTACTTTTTATTGAGATGGATAAATTGTTCTTCTAATTCACGACTTCATGTGATTTGTTCTGAATAATCGAACGATTGTCCATTGTAAGACGTCCACATAGAAATTTCCTGCATTTTTTGTTGAAGCAGTACTAGCTCTACTGCATATATTAGTAGAAAAAAGGTTTCAAGGTTTTATGTAGAGGAAACAATATTTTTCCTACAATTGCAACCACAAATCCATAGTTTGTTTGTTTGTTTCTAATAATATGCATCATTGTTCCTTCACTATTATAATATTTTGATTTCAGTGCTTCTGGTTATATAAAATGTGGCATGGTATTTTTCAACTGTGATATCAAAGTGTCCTTTTTGTGATTTTCATATTTGTAGCAAAATAGCAATGAGTTGCATACATTGATAATTGTCGAAATACTGTTGGCTAATTCTATTTCCATTGAATTAGTAGATTTATATGTTTCAGTGTACATGATTGAATATTTAGAGTAATATGCATGCAATAACGTCTACACACTCAGTCAATCTCTATTCTGCACTAGAAGCTCTGGAAATTTTTTGTGAGCAAATTTAAAGTAGTGTCATTTTCTTGGGCAAATCAAATGTAGAAATCCATGATTTCTCTGCTGTAACAATCTGTATCTTTGGACAGATTCTTCTATTACTTTCTTTCTAGGCATGGATGACTGAGTATTCTAATTGAAGTTCCGCTGACTTTGTATGTAGCTCGTTTGCAATGGAAGTTTATTCCAGCACGCATCGGAGACCAACTAGCTCATACAGTGGGTGATGTCGCAAAATAAAAAGTAAGCCTTGTAGTGATTTTGATTACTGCCTTGATGCCTTATTTGAATTTTTTGAATGCCTGACTTCTTAATAGTTTCCTAAACATTGATGTCATTTTTCTTTCAACTTTTTGAAGAAAATATGCCCTAGAGGCAATAATAAAGTTATTATTTATTTCCTTATATCATGATAAATGTTTATTATTCATGCTAGAATTGTATTAACCGGAAACATAATACATGTGTGAATACATAGACAAACAGAGTGTCACCAGTATGCCTCTACTTGACTAGCTCGTTAATCAAAGATGGTTATGTTTCCTAACCATGAACAAAGAGTTTTTATTTGATTAACGGGGTCACATCATTAGTTGAATGATCTGATTGACATGACCCATTCCATTAGCTTAGCACCCGATCGTTTAGTATGTTGCTATTGCTTTCTTCATGACTTATACATGTTCCTTTGACTATGAGATTATGCAACTCCCGTTTGCCGGAGGAACACTTTGGGTGCTACCAAACGTCACAACGTAACTGGGTGATTATAAAGGAGTACGACAGGTGTCACCAAAGGTAGATGTTGGGTTGGCGTATTTCAAGATTAGGATTTGTCACTCCGATTGTCGGAGAGGTATCTCTGGGCCCTCTCGGTAATGCACATCACTTAAGCCTTGCAAGCATTGCAACTAATGAGTTAGTTGCGGGATGATGTATTACGGAACGAGTAAAGAGACTTGCCGGTAACGAGATTGAACTAGGTATTGGATACCGACGATCGAATCTCGGGCAAGCAACATACCGATGACAAAAGGAACACCGTATGTTGTTATGCGGTCTGACCGATAAAGATCTTCGTAGAATATGTAGGAGCCAATATGGGCATCCAGGTCCCGCTATTGGTTATTGACCGGAGATGTGTCTCGGTCATGTCTATATTGTTCTCGAACCGTAGGGTCCGCACGCTTAAGGTTTCGATGACAGTTATATAATGAGTTTATGAGTTTTGATGTACCGAAGGAGTTCGGAGTCCCGGATGGGATCGGGGACATGACGAGGAGTCTCGAAATGGTCGAGACGTAAAGATCGATATATTGGACGACTATATTCGGACATCGGAAGGGTTCTGAGTGGTTCGGGTATTTTCGGAGGTACCGGGGAGTTACGGGAATACGGGGAAGAGTATTGGGCCTTACTGGGCCTTAGTGGGAAGGAGCCAGGAGGTGGCGCGCGCCCCTCCCAAGCCCAGTCCGAATTGGACAAGGGGTTTGGGGGCGCGGCCCCCTCTCCCTTCCTTCTCCACTCCCCTCCTTTCCCCCCTTCTCCTAGTTGGACTAGGAAAGGTGGAATCCTACTCCGGTTGGGAGTAGGACTCCCCTTGGCGCGCCCCTCCTAGGCCGGCCGCCCCCTCCTCCCTTGCTCCTTTATATACAGGGGCAGGGGGCACCCCATGAACACACAAGTTAATCTTCGTGATCGTTCCTTAGCCGTGTGCGGTGCCCCCCTCCACCATATTCCACCTCGGTCATATCGTTGCAGTGCTTAGGCGAAGCCCTGCGCCGGTAGTACATCAAGATCGTCACCACGCCGTCGTGCTGACGGAACTCCTACCCGAAGCTTTGCTGGATTGGAGCCCGGGGATTGTCATCGAGCTGAACGTGTGCCAAGAACTCGGAGGTGCCGGAGTAACGGTGCTTGGATCGGTCGGATCGTGAAGACGTACGACTACATCAACCGCGTTGTTATAACGCTTCCGCTTTCGGTCTACGAGGGTACGTAGACAACACTCTCCCTCTCGTTGCTATGCATCACCATGATCTTGTGTGTGCGTAGGAATTTTTTTGAAATTACTACGTTCCCCAACAGTGGCATCCGAGCCTAGGTTTTTATGGTTTGATGTTATTTGCACGAGTATAACACAAGTGAGTTGTGGACGATACAAGTCAAACTGCCTACCAGCATGTCATACTTTGGGTCAGCGGTATTGTAGGATGAGACGACCGGACCAACCTTACGCGTACGCTTATGCGAGACCGGTTCCCTCGACGTGCTTTGCACACAGATGGCTTGCGGGAGACTGTCTCACCAACTTTAGTTGAACCGAGTATGGCTACGCCCGGTCCTTGAGAAGGTTAAAACGGAGTCTATTTGACAAACTATCGTTGTGGTTTTGATGCGTAGGTGAGATTGGTTCTTACTTAAAGCCCGTAGCAGCCACGTAAAATTTGCAACAAACAAAGTAGAGGACGTCTAACTTGTTTTTGCAGGGCATGTTGTGATGTGATATGGTCAAGACATGATGCTAAATTTTGTTGTATGAGATGATCATGTTTTGTAACCGAGTTATCGGCAACCGGCAGGAGCCGTATGGTTGTCGCTTTATTGTATGCAATGCAATCGCCCTGTAATGCTTTACTTTATCACTAAGCGGTAGCGATAGTCGTAGAAGCATAAGATTGGCGGGACGACAACGATGCTACGATGGAGATCAAGGTGTCGCGCCGGTGATGATGGTGATCATGACGGTGCTGCGGAGATGGAGATCACAAGCACAAGATGATGATGGCCATATCATATCACTTATATTGATTGCATGTGATGTTTATCTTTTATGCATCTTATCTTGCTTTGATTGACGGTAGCATTATAAGATGATCTCTCACTAATTATCAAGAAGTTTTCTCCCTGAGTATGCACCGTTGTGAAAGTTCTTCGTGCTGAGACACCACGTGATGATCGGGTGTGATAGGCTCTACGTTCAAATACAACGGGTGCAAAACAGTTGCACACGCGGAATACTCAGGTTATACTTGACGGGCTATGCATATAAGATATGACCTCGGAACACGGAGACCGAAAGGTCGAGCGTGAATCATATAGTAGATATGATCAACATAATGATGTTCACCATTGAAACTACTCCATCTCACGTGATGATCGGACATGGTTTAGTTGATTTGGATCACGTGATCACTTAGAGGATTAGAGAGATGTCTATCTAAGTGGGAGTTCTTAAGTAATATGATTAATTGAACTTAAATTTATCATGAACTTAGTCCTGGTAGTATTAGCATATCTATGTTGTAGATCAATAGCTCGCGTTGTTGCTTTCATGTGTTTATTTTGATATGTTCCTAGAGAAAATTGTGTTGAAAGATGTTAGTAGCAATGATGCGGATTGGATCCGTGATCTGAGGTTGATCCTCATTGCTGCACAGAAGAATTATGTCCTTGATGCACCGCTAGGTGACGGACCTATTGCAGGAGCAGATGCAGACGTTATGAACGTTTTTGGTAGCTCAATATGATGACTACTTAATAGTTTAGTGCACCATGCTTAACAGCTTAGAATCGGGACTTCAAAGACGTTTTGAACGTCATGGACCATATGAGATGTTCCAGGAGTTGAAGTTAATATTTCAAGCAAATACCCGAGTTGAGAGATATGAAGTCTCCAACAAGTTCCATAGCTAAAAGATGGAGGAGAATCGCTCAACTAGTGAGCATGTGCTCAGATTGACTGAGTACTACAATCGCTTGAATCAAGTGGGAGTTAATCTTCTAGATAAGATAGTGATTGACAGAATTCTCTAGTCACCATCACCAAGTTAGTAGAACTTCGTGATGAACTATAATATGCAAGGGATAACGGAAACTATTCCCAAGCTCTTCGCGATGCTGAAATCGGCGAAAGTAGAAATCAAAGAAAAACATCAAGTGTTGATGGTTGACAAGATCACTAGTTTCAAGAAAAGGGCAAAGGGCAGAAGGGGAACTTCAAGAAGAACGGCAAGCAAGTTGCTGCTCAAGTGAAAAAGCCCAAGTCTGGTCCTAAGCCTGAGACTAAGTGCTTCTACTGCAAAGGGACTGGTCACTGGAAGCGGAACTACCCCAAGTGATTGGCGGATAAGAAGGATGGCAAAGTGAACAAAGGTATATTGGATATACAGATTATTGATGTGTATTTTACTAGTGTTTATAGCAACCCCTCAGTATTTTATACTAGTTCAGTTGCTAAGATTAGTAACTCGAAATGGGAGTTGCAGAATAAACAGAGGCTGGTTAAGGATGAAGTGACGATGTGTGTTGGAAGTGGTTCCAAGATTGATATGATCATCATCGCACACTCCCTATACTTTCGGGATTAGTGTTGAAACTAAATAAGTGTTATTTGGTGTTTGCGTTGTGCATGAATATGATTTGATCATGTCCATTGCAATACGGTTATTCATTTAAGTTAGAGAACAATTGTTGTTCTGTTTACATGAATAAAACCTTCTATGGTTATACACACCAACAAAATGGTTTGTTGGATCTCGATCGTAGTGATATACATCTTCATAATATTAAAGCCAAAAGATGCAAAGTTAATAGTGATAGTGCAACTTATTTGTGGCACTACCGTTTAGGTCATATTGGTGTAAATCGCATGAAGAAACTCCATGCTGATGGAATTTTGGAATCACTTGATTGTGAATCACTTGATGCTTGCGAACCATGCCTCATGGGCAAGATGACTAAGACTCCGTTATCCGGAGCGAGCAACTGACTTATTGGAAATAATACATACTGATGTATGCGGTCCGATGAGTGTTAAGCTCACGGCAAGTATCATTATTTTCTGACCTTCACAGATGATTTGAGCAGATATGGGTATATCTACTTGATGAAACATAAGTCTGAAACATTTGAAAAGTTCAAAGAATTTCAGAGTGAAGTGGAGAATCATCGTAACAAGAAAATAAAAGTTTCTATGATATGATCGTGGAGGAGAATATTTGAGTTACGAATTTGGTCTTCAATTAAAACAATGTGGAATAGTTTCACAAACTCATGCCACCTAGAACACCACAACATAATGGTGTGTCTAAACGTCATAACCGTACTTTATTGGATATAGTGCAATCTATGATGTTTCTTACCGATTTACCACTATCGTTTTGGGGTTATGCATTAGAGACAGCTGCATTCACGTTAAATAGGGCACCATCTAAATCCGTTGAGACGACACTATATGAACTGTGGTTTAGCAAGAAACCAAAGTTGTCGTTTCTTAAAGTTTGGGGTTGTGATGCTTATGTGAAAAAGTTTCATCCTGATAAGCTCAAACCCAAATCGGAGAAATATGTCTTCATAGGATACCCAAAGGAGACAGTTGGGTACACCTTCTATCACAGATCCGAAGGCAAGACATTCGTTGCTAAGAATGGATCCTTTCTAGAGAAGGAGTTTCTCTCGAAAGAAGTGAGTGGGAGGAAAGTAGAAAGACTTGATAAGGTAATTGTACCATCTCCCTTATTGGAAAGTAGTTCATCACAGAAATCTGTTCTTGTGACTTCTACACCAATTAGTGAGGAAGATAATGATGATGATCATGTAACTTTAGATCAAGTTACTACCGAATCTCGTAGGTAAACCAGAGTGAGATCCGCACCATAGTAGTACGGTAATCCTGTTCTGGAAGTCATGTTACTAGACCATGATGAACTTGCGAACTATGAGGAAGCGATGATGAGCCCAGATTCCACGAAATGGTTTGAGGCCATGAAATCTGAGATATGATCCATGTATGAGAACAAAGTATGGACTTTGGTGGATTTGCCCGATGATCGGCAAGCCATAGAAAATAAATGGATCTTCAAGAGGAAGACGGACGCTGATAGTAGTGTTACTATCTACAAAGCTAGAATTGTCGCAAAAGGTTTTCGACAAGTTCAAGGTGTTGACTACGATGAGAGTTTCACACTCGTATCTATGCTTAAGTCTGTCCGAATCATGTTAGCAATTGCGCATTTTATGAAATCTGGCAAACGGATAAAACAAAACTGCATTCCTTAATGGATTTATTAAAGAAGAGTTGTATATGATGCAACCAGAAGGTTTTGTCAATCCTAAAGGTGCTAACAAAATGTGCAAGCTCCAGCGATCCATCTATGGACTGGTGCAAGCATCTCGGAGTTGGAATATACGCTTTCATGAGTTGATCAAAGCATATAGTTTTATACAGACTTGCGGTGAAGCATGTATTTACAAGAAAGTGAGTGGGAGCACTACAACATTTCTGATAAGTATATGTAAATGACATATTGTTGATCGGAAATAATGTAGAATTATTCTGCAAAGCATAAAGGAGTGTTTGAAAGGAGTTTTTCAAAGAAAGGACCTCGGTAAAGCTGCTTACATATTGAGCATCAAGATCTATAGAGATAGATCAAGACGCTTGATAAGTTTTCAATGAGTACATACCTTGACAAGATTTTGAAGTAGTTCAAAATGGAACAGTCATAGAAAGAGTTCTTTCCTGTGTTACAAGGTATGAAGTTGAGAAAGACTCAAAACTCGACCACGGCAGAAGATAGAAAGAGAATGAAAGTCATTCCCTATGCCTTGGCCATAGGTTCTATAAAGTATGCCATGCTGTGTACCAGATCTATTGTATACCCTATACTGAGTTTGGCAAGGGAGTACAATAGTGATCTAGGAGTAGATCACTGGACAGCGGTCAAAACTATCCTTAGTGGAATAAGGATATGTTTCTCGATTATGGAAGTGACAAAAGGTTCGTCGTAAAGGGTTACGTCGATGCAAGTTTTGACACCGATCTGGATGACTCTAAGTCTCGATCTAGATACATATTGAAAGTGGGAGCAATTAGCTAGAGTAGCTCCGTACAGAGCATTGTAGACATAGAAATTTGCAAAATACATAACGGATCTAAATGTGAAAGAACCGTTGACTAAGATTCTCTCACAAGCAAAACATGATCACACCTTAGTACTGTTTGGGTGTTAATCACATAGCGATGTGAACTAGATTACTGAATCTAGTAAACCCTTTTGGATGTTGGTCACATGGCGATGTGAACTATGGGTGTTAATCACATGGTGATGTGAACTATTTCTATTAAATCACATGGCGATGTGAACTAGATTATTGACTCTAGTGCAAGTGGGAGACTGAAGGAAATATGCCCTAGAGGCAATAATAAAGTTATTATTTATTTCCTTATATCATGATAAATGTTTATTATTCATGCTAGAATTGTATTAACCGGAAACATAATACATGTGTGAATACATAGACAAACAGAGTGTCACTAGTATGCCTCTACTTGACTAGCTCGTTAATCAAAGATGGTTATGTTTCCTAACCATGAACAAAGAGTTGTTATTTGATTAACGGGGTCACATCATTAGTTGAATGATCTGATTGACATGACCCATTCCATTAGCTTAGCACCCGATCGTTTAGTATGTTGCTATTGCTTTCTTCATGACTTATACATGTTCCTTTGACTATGAGATTATGCAACTCCCGTTTGCCGGAGGAACACTTTGGGTGCTACCAAACGTCACAACGTAACTGGGTGATTATAAAGGAGTACTATAGGTGTCACCAAAGGTAGATGTTGGGTTGGCGTATTTCGAGATTAGGATTTGTCACTCCGATTGTCGGAGAGGTATCTCTGGGCCCTCTCGGTAATGCACATCACTTAAGCCTTGCAAGCATTGCAACTAATGAGTTAGTTGCGGGATGATGTATTACGGAACGAGTAAAGAGACTTGCCGGTAACGAGATTGAACTAGGTATTGGATACCGACGATCGAATCTCGGGCAAGTAACATACCGATGACAAAAGGAACACCGTATGTTGTTATGCGGTCTGACCGATAAAGAT
This sequence comes from Aegilops umbellulata, assembly GCA_032464435.1. Classification (NCBI taxonomy): domain Eukaryota; kingdom Viridiplantae; phylum Streptophyta; class Magnoliopsida; order Poales; family Poaceae; genus Aegilops; species Aegilops umbellulata. Next base: position 440,466,720 of record CP136060.1, read on the forward strand.
CTTCGTAGAATATGTAGGAGCCAATATGGGCATCTAGGTCCCGCTATTGGTTATTGACCGGAGATGTGTCTCGGTCATGTCTACATTGTTCTCGAACCGTAGGGTCCGCACGCTTAAGGTTTCGATGACAGTTATATAATGAGTTTATGAGTTTTGATGTACCGAAGGAGTTCGGAGTCCCGGATGGGATCGGGGACATGACGAGGAGTCTCGAAATGGTCGAGACGTAAAGATCGATATATTGGACGACTATATTCGTACATCGGAAGGGTTCTGAGTGGTTCAGGTATTTTCGGAGGTACCGGGGAGTTACGGGAATACGGGGAAGAGTATTGGGCCTTACTGGGCCTTAGTGGGAAGGAGCCAGGAGGTGGCGCGCGCCCCTCCCAAGCCCAGTCCGAATTGGACAAGGGGTTTGGGGGCGCGGCCCCCTCTCCCTTCCTTCTCCACTCCCCTCCTTTCCCCCCTTCTCCTAGTTGGACTAGGAAAGGTGGAATCCTACTCCCGGTGGGAGTAGGACTCCCCTTGGCGCGCCCCTCCTAGGCCGGCCGCCCCTCCTCCCTTGCTCCTTTATATACAGGGGCAGGGGGCACCCCATGAACACACAAGTTAATCTTCGTGATCGTTCCTTAGCCGTGTGCGGTGCCCCCCTCCACCATATTCCACCTCGGTCATATCGTTGCAGTGCTTAGGCGAAGCCCTGCGCCGGTAGTACATCAAGATCGTCACCACGCCGTCGTGCTGACGGAACTCCTACCCGAAGCTTTGCTGGATCGGAGCCCGGGGATCGTCATCGAGCTGAACGTGTGCCAAGAACTCGGAGGTGCCGGAGTAACGGTGCTTGGATCGGTCGGATCGTGAAGACGTACGACTACATCAACCGCGTTGTTATAACGCTTCCGCTTTCGGTCTACGAGGGTACGTAGACAACACTCTCCCTCTCGTTGCTATGCATCACCATGATCTTGCGTGTGCGTAGGAAATTTTTTGAAATTACTACGTTCCCCAACACTTTTGGTTTGCAAGCTAATTGTTTAATTGCTTATGATTTTTTCAGTTCTTACAGGTATAGCAGAGGAGATGGATTTTTGAGTATTGTATTTTGGATGTCAGTAACGAGGAATTGTAGTCTCATGGATGGAAATAAAAGAGAGTGTGTGGTGTTGTTTCTCTTAAAGAATGCGCTTATATTCCATGTTCTTTTTGCTTCAGGTTTACAACTCCTTGGTCTGCTACATCCTACATAATGCATGTGTTCACCAACAGAATTTCAATTTTCTTACTGTCATATTTACTATTTCTCGGTAGTGATTCTAGCACGTCATTTGTGAAATCCTACATGAAAGATTAATTAACCAATATTGTTTTCTTAAGTCTCAGTATTATTTCAGTTTTACCTAAAGGACAAAATGGATCTAGGAATATTATGTTGAATCAATGACGTGGTACAATTTTTATGCGAGGGGTGATTACAGAGAGCGATATTGGTTGGTTATTATCAACTTCTTGCATATCAGTAATTGATATTTACAGTGATAACATGATATTAAAGTTTAGTTGGTTATTCCCTTGAAGAAAAGTTTAGTTGGTTAAATTATTATTTTTAGTACTTCTCTTTAGATTCATTTTATAGGAATGTGAAAATAGTAATCAGGAAGCCACATGTATAAATATTGAAGTGCTGATACTGCACCCTCTAGATTTGAAATAGTACTTTTAGGCTCTAATTATAGACAAAATAGGTTTACTAAACAAGTCCTCTAAATAAACTTAGGTTGACTTTGCACAAAGTGTAATTGAATTAGGATGAAAGAAGACTATCCTCAAATTTTCGTTCATGTTTCGAATCTACTGCTTATCTGTTCTGCCTGAATTACTCAAGGCTACGAGGAAAGTATTTTTTACCAGGACGATGTTTTTTTAGCAAAGTGCAATTGATGCATTTGTTGCTAAGATATATACTCTCAAGTGATACTCTATCTTATTTGGCTCTTTATTCTATGAGAGGAATTGAAAGATTGAATTATATATTTGATATTACCAACATACATCTCTTTTTTCTTTTGACAGTGCACTATATGTGTTTGCTCTAGGGCAAGGAGGCGACGATGAGCCCAAGGCGGCTAAAGCAATATCTTCCCCCATCCATGAGCTCCAAATATGTGTCTCTGCATGAAGGATTCAGACCATGGTCATTGGAGTTTGAGCATGACACCTTTTCATGGTCAGACGTGGACTTGGTTGAGAGGCCATGGGGAGAATGCATGAGGGGGTGCAACAATGGGACATGGTGGGTTTGTCCCAACAGTGTGCAACAGGTAAATTTGCTTAGGGAGAACCTTAGAAAATAGGGACAATGGGACATTTTAGTTAATCAACTCTCTGTATTAGTTTCTGGTCTTATCTTTGTTGTGGTCTGATAATAAGGAAGGACAAACTTTTTTGAACCGAGTACATCCTTTTTATTTGCAAATCAGAAATACAAATCAAACTTTTGAATTGATAACTATTATATATTCATACAAGTACAAGATCGAAAATGAAGGTAAGGAGGGAAGGGAGAAGATTGGACATTACTTTCTTTTCTTGCAAGGAGGCTATTGTTGCGAAGAAACGGCAATGGCTATTGCTGACAGGGGAAGAAGCTGGAGAAAATCAGTTTATTGATGAAAACCACATGCCATCATGTTCAAAAAATTATTTAACTGGGACAATTATTTAATCGCTATGTTTATTTATCCCGTGGCAACGCACGGGCTTTAAACTAGTACATATTACATAGCAAAGTTTCATCAACATAGCAAGTTCCATCATAGCAAGCTAGATACAATGTAAAGTTTCAGCAAAAAAAAAACAAGCACTCCATCATAGCAAGTTAGCTTCCATGAAGTGAATGAAATCTGCAAAATGGCAAATAAGAAAGTTAGAAATAGGTGACTAGAAGAAGAAGACTAGAGCAAGAAGTATATGTCATTTATGAGCTAACTTAGGTGAAATGGATCATATATGAGCTAACTAAGTTGAAATGAGTCATTTATGAGCTAACTAAGGTGAAATGGATCATTTATGAGCTAACTTAGTTGAAATGGGTCGTTTATAAGCTAACTAAGGTGAAATGGATCGTTTTTAGCGAACTAAGTTGAAATGGATCGTTTTTTAGCTAACTTAGGTGAAATGGATCATTTATGAGCTAACTTAGTTGAAATGGGTCATTTATGAGCTAACTACGGTGAAATGGATCGTTTTTGAGCTAACTAAGCTGAAATGGATCGTTTTTTAGCTAACTTTGGTGAAATGGATCATTTATGAGCTAACTTAGTTGAAATGGGTCGTTTATGACCTAACTAAGGTGAAATGGATCCTTTTTTAGCTAACTAAGGTGAAATGGATCGTTTTTTAGCTAACTTGGGTGAAATGGATCATTTAAGAGCTAATTTAGGTGAAATGGATTGTTTTTAGCTAACTTAGGTGAAATGGATCGTTTATGAGCTAACTTAGTTGAAATGGATTGTTTATGAGCTAACTTAGTAAAAAGCATCATTTTAGAGCTAACCTAGGTGTGATGGGTCTTTTGGAGCTAACCTAGGTGTGATGGGTCATTTTAGAGCTAACCTAGGTAAGATGGGCCATTTTGGAGCTAACCTAGGTGAAATGGGTCATTTTAAAGCTAACGTAGATAAAATGGATCATTTAGGAGCTAATCTAGGTAAAATGGGTCATTTTAGAGCTAACTTGGATAAACTGGATCATTTTTAAGCTAACTAAGGTAAAATGGGTCATTTTAGAGCTAACTTGGATAAATTGGATCATTTCTAAGCTAACTAAGGTAAAATGGGTCATTTTAGAGCTAACTTAGGTAAAATGGATCGTTTATGAGCTAACTAAGCTAATTATGCAATTTTTGACATAAGTAAGCTAAGTACAAATCGTTTTAGAGCTAACTTCGGTAAAATGGATGGTTTATGAGGTCAGTAAACTTATTAAGTCATTTTGGAGGAAAAGAAGCTAACTCTAGGTCATTATGGTAAGCATATTGGAGGAAATAAAGCTAAGTCTAGGTCTTTATGCATTTGTTAAGCAAAACACTAGAGAAACTTACCGTGATCAGGGAGGTGTAGGAGCGGGCTGGCTCGTGCCGGTAGCTGGAGAAGGATCGTGCGATGCGTGTCTGGAGTTAAGCTGCACCAAAGATCATTTCCAATGTCTCGTTAGCATTATGACACTCAAATGTTAAGACTAGCAAGTAATGTCCATTCAAATTAAACTAACTGTGCTCGCAGGAGCAATCACTGGCATCGGCGGAGCGGTCTGACCGGACTTCTCGCACACATACTGCACATTTGGTTTTGACAACACAGTCATACTAGTTAGTAATAAGACTCAAATGTTAAGACTAGCAAGTAATCTGCAGAAGAAACTTACCACAAGGAGCTCGTACATGGCCCTTGCCTGCATGTCATTCCGTGCCCTCTCCTCCTCCAACATCTTTGTCGTCTTCTCCTCCAACTCCCGCTGCCTCTCCGCCGCCTCCGCCAGAAGTTTCTCCGTTCTATCTCTCTCACTCTGTATAGCAGCCTGCAACACCACTCACATGACCATTTGTAATCATTGATGGAAGCGCACACAATGTAATGGAGAAAGATAGTTGAGTACGTATAACTAACCTTGAAGGCGAGTTGGACTGGCCGTGCTAGGACAACGGATAAGTCCATCTCCCATGGCTATGGAGCCATGGGACCTCCCGCCACCAGATATCATCAGCAGCTCTGTATCAATGGGACCCTGGCTCTGGTTAAAGTCCTCCCCTTTCCTCGCCTTCCCCTGATCTCTATATTGCACGAGCTTGTCGTGGGAGGAGATGTTGGTGAAGTTCTTTGGATCATCGAGGTCAGACGCAGAGAATGCCTTGACTTTCTTGTAAGGGCCAGTGTGGGCCATGGCATATAGGTCGTACACCCCTGGCACCTGCAGCATGACAAGGCCAATGCATTAGTTATTTGAAGAAACGTGAATGCAGAAGGTACAAAAAGATTAAATGCACTTACCTCTCCCCATCAGGGAAAATCAACCACCTCTGCTCGCGGGTCGCCGGCACGGACGGGAGCCGTGTACAACCACGTTGGTAGACGGTGCCCCCCTCCTCGTCAATATCAGTCGGCTCCCCGCCATCATCAGCATGGCCACTCGGCTCCTCAGGCTGATCCGGCAGGGTACCCCATCCAGACATGTGCTCCTCCGGGGTCTCGTGGGCTGAACTCTCGTGGGCTGAAGGCCCGTCGACCCGAGGCTCGTGGACCGGAGTCCGTGTAGCCTCCTCCTCGGACGAGTCCACCCTAGAAGTCACGTGCTCGGGTGAAACAGCTGGGGGTGGCGGCGAGGAAGGCGTCGTAGCAGTCACCCTACCTCCTCTCCCGCGACCACGTTCTCCAGCTCCTCTCTTCTTCTTACCTCGTCCCCTACTGGGCACCGCGGTCGACGAAGAAGGGCCCGGCGGTGTCGCCATACTGTCCAGCACGCTCGACGAAGAGGTGTGTGTGGAATGGAAGGCCTCGCATCACGCGCCGACGAAGAAGGAGCCTCGGCGCGCTCCCGACCAGCGCCCACCATCTTTCAACACCTGCCATGACAAAGAGTAAAAGAAATTAGTACAACATAAAAAAATACCAACATGAATAATAATATGTATATCACTTAAGTGTATCATCATCAAGTACAACATAAAAAAATTGAATATCTGACACTACTAATTATCTCGATCAGTATCATCAATAAATGCATAATCATCATCATCACTATAATCAATGACTGGCTCATAGGGTTCAGTGGCATCAACATGTGGAACGCCACCTTGACGTAATCGGTCAGGGTGTCGTGTCGGGGTCGGGGTGTCGGGGGGTGGTGTCGGGGTCGGGGTGTGGTGTCGGGTTCGGGGTGTCGGGGTGTGGTGTCGGGGTCGGGGTGTCGGGGTCAGGGGGGTCAGGGGGTCAGGGGGTCGGGGTGTCAGGGTGTCATGTCGGGGTCGGGGTGTCGTGTCGGGGTCGGGGTGTTGGGATGTGGTGTCGGGGTCAGGGGGTCAGGGGGTCGGGTGTCGAGGTGTCGTGTCGGGGTCGGGGTGTGGTGTCGGGGTGTCGGGGTCAGGGGGTCAGGGTGTCGGGTGTCGGGGTGCCGTGTCGGGGTCGGGGTGCTGTTTCGGGGTCGGTGGTCGGGGTTGTTGGAAATATGCCCTAGAGGCAATAATAAATTAGTTATTATTATATTTCCTTGTTCGTGATAATCGTTTATTATCCATGCTAGAATTGTATTGATAGGAAACTCAGATACATGTGTGGATACATAGACAACACCATGTCCCTAGTAAGCCTCTAGTTGACTAGCTCGTTGATCAATAGATGGTTACGGTTTCCTGACCATGGACATTGGATGTCATTGATAACGGGATCACATCATTAGGAGAATGATGTGATGGACAAGACCCAATCCTAAGCCTAGCACAAGATCGTGTAGTTCGTATGCTAAAGCTTTTCTAATGTCAAGTATCATTTCCTTAGACCATGAGATTGTGCAACTCCCGGATACCGTAGGAATGCTTTGGGTGTACCAAACGTCACAACGTAACTGGGTGGCTATAAAGGTACACTACGGGTATCTCCGAAAGTGTCTGTTGGATTGGCACGAATCGAGACTGGGATTTGTCACTCCGTGTGACGGAGAGGTATCTCTGGGCCCACTCGGTAGGACATCATCATAATGTGCACAATGTGACCAAGGAGTTGATCACGGGATGATGTGTTACGGAACAAGTAAAGAGACTTGCCGGTAACGAGATTGAATAAGGTATCGGATACCGACGATCGAATCTCGGGCAAGTACAATACCGCTGGACAAAGGGAATTGTATATGGGATTGATTGAATCCTCGACATCGTGGTTCATCCGATGAGATCATCGTGGAACATGTGGGAGCCAACATGGGTATCCAGATCCTGTTGTTGGTTATTGGCCGGAGAGTTGTCTCGGTCATGTCTGCATGGTTCCCGAACCCGTAGGGTCTACACACTTAAGGTTCGGTGACGCTAGAGTTGTTATGGGAAATAGTATGTGGTTACCGAAGGTTGTTCGGAGTCCCGGATGGGATCCCGGACATGACGAGGAGCTCCGGAATGGTCCGGAGGTGAAGATCGGTATATTGGACGATGGGTATTGGAGTCCGGAATTGTTCTGGGGGTACCAGGTGATGACCAGCGTGTCCGAAAGGGGTTTCGGAGGCCCCGGCAAGCGTTTGGGGGCCTTATGGGCCAAGGGGAGAGGGCACATCAGCCCACTAAGGGGCTGAGCGCCCCTCCCACCCCATCTCATGTAACCAGGAGAGGTGGGGGCGCCACCCCTAGGGCAGCCGCCCCTCCCGGCTTGGGGGGCGAGTTTCCTAGGTGGTGGGGGCACCCAAACCCATCTAGGGTTTCCCTTGTGGCCGCCGCCCCTCCCCTAGGGAACCCTAGGGCGCCTCCCCTCCTCCCTTACCCCTATATATAGTGAGGAAGAGAGAGGGCAACCGCACCCTTCCCCTGGCGCAGCCCTCTCCCTCCTCCAACACCTCGTCCTCTTCCGTAGTGCTTGGCGAAGCCCTGCCGGAGAACCACGAGCTCCATCACCACCATGCCGTCGTGCTGTCGGAGTTTTCCCTCAACTTCTCCTCTCCCCTTGCTGGATCAAGAAGGAGGAGACGTCCCCGGGCTGTACGTGTGTTGAACGCGGAGGTGCCGTCCGTTCGGCACTAGGATCATCGGTGATTTGGATCACGACGAGTACGACTCCATCAACCCCGTTCACTTGAACGCTTCCGCTTAGCGATCTACAAGGGTATGTAGATGCACTCTCCTTCCCCTCGTTGCTAGATTACTCCATAGATTGGTCTTGGTGATGCGTAGAAAATTTTAAATTTCTGCTACGATCCCCAACAGGGGTGTGGTGTCGGGTTCGGGGTGTCGGGGTATGGTGTCAGGGTCGGGGTGTCGGGGTCAGGGGGGTCAGGTGGTCTGGTTGTCGGGGTGTCATGTCGGGGTCGGGGTGTCGGGGTCAGGGGGTCAGGGGGTCGGGGTGTCGTGTCGGAGTCAGGGGGTCGGGTGTCGGGATGTGGTGTCGGGGGCGGGGTGTCGGGGTGTGGTGTCAGGGTCGGGGGGTCAGGGGGTCGGGTGTCGGGGTCGGGGTGTGGTGTCTGGGTCAGGGGGGTCAGGGGGTCGGGTGTCGGGGTGCCGTGTCGGGGTCGGGGTGCTGTTTCGTGGTCGGGGTGTCGGGGTGTCGTGTCGGGGTCGGGTACTTTTTTTACTTCTTTTTTCTTCTTTTCTTCTTCTTCTACTTTCTTCTACTTCTTCTTCTTCTTTTCTTCTTTTCCTCTTCTTCTACTTCTGCTACTTCTTTTCTTCTTCTTCTTTTTTCATCTTTTTTCTACTTCTCTTCTTTTCTTCCTTTCTTCTTCGTCTACTTCTTTTCTTCTTTTTCTTTTTTCATCTTTTTTCTACTTCTTTTCTTTTCTTCTTGTTCTATTTCTTCTACTTCTTCTAATTCTTTTCAAACACTAACACTAACACAATCTAGCACTAATAATTAAACAGCAAAAAATGAAAAAACAGAAGAAACAAAAAAGTAGTCCCTCACCGGAGCAATGGGACGGTCGGCGGGGGCGGTGGCGGGCGGGGGGGGGCACCGGGCGGCGGGGGTGGCGCCGGGCGGCTGGAGCGGCGGGTGGCGGGGCGACGGGGCGTCGGCGGGTGGGGTAGGGGCGGAGGGGTGGTGGGGCGACGGGGCAAGCGGGGGCGGTGGCGGGGGCGTCGTCGGGCGGCGGGGCGGCGAGGCGGTGGGTGGCGGGTCGACGGGGCGTCGGCGGGTGGGTGGGGGCGAAGGGGTGGTGGGGCAACAGGCCAAGCGGGTGTGGGGGCGGCGGCGGCATGGGCGGCGGGGCGGGGGCGACGGCGGGGGGCGGGGGCGGCGCTAGGCGGCGGGGGCGTGGGGATCTGGCGGGCGTCGGGGAGGAGAGAGGGAGAGCAGAGAGAGTAACGGGCGGGGGGTAGGGGGCTGTTAGTTAGTCTGCTCTTTGCCGTCCGCCGATCTTTGTCGTCCGCCTTTATGTCTCTTTGTTGTTGGCTAGCGGACGGCAAAGAGGTGGGCCGTTAAGTTTTTTTAAACGGGCTTGGGGTTGGGGCCACCTCTCTTTTTGCTGTCAGCAAGCTGACGGCAAATAATCTTTGCCGTCTGCTGGCTGACGACAAAGAGCTGGCTGATGGCAACTGACTGTTTTGCCGTCCGCTGTTTCTTTGTCGTCTGCTTTTCTGTAACTGATGGCAAAAAGCTTCTTTGCCGTCTGCTGGCAGATGGCAAAGTAGCTGATTCCAGTAGTGGGGGGTCAATCTGGCGGACGCCTTCCCAACCGTCGCACAAATATTGGCACTAGGTCATTGCTACGTAGATCACATCAGCCGTTCATTGTAAGCTGCTTTTAGGCCCCGCCCTGAGGGGGGCGAACGGGGCGGCCGCCCCGGGCCCCCGACACCGAGGAGCCCCGGATGTGCTCTGTCTTCTCTACTAGACTTGGCCAGAAGCGCACATCTCGGATGACAGTTTTTGATCCTGCGATCTCCACCGAGGCCCAACGCACATCCTAAATCACACCGTGATGTCCGCCCGTGACCACGGGAATCCATTGCACGATCTCCCAAATTTTCCATCCGTTGATGTTGTGTACCCGGAGTTGTGCCAGATGTGTGGTGGTTGTAGTCTGGATCGAGTTGTTGCTGCGGCGACTCCAACGCTCCCTCTGGTGGGCCGGAACAGTACACCGCACTGTAGGTCTCCGACGATCTCGTCACGCTCATCAACTACCTCGGACAGAAGGAGTTGTTCCTGGTTGCGCACGACTGGGGCGTGATGATAGCTTGGACCTCAGATGGACATGGTGAAAGCGCTGGGCGTGATGTAGGGCAAACAAATATTCACAACATAAACAATTTTGGAAATATCCAAATATTCTATAAAGTGTGTGAACTTTTTGAAAATTCTGAATACTTTAAGAAAATAACTATATTTTGAAAAAGCAATCAATTTTGAAAAACCAAACACTTTTTGAAACATAAACATTTTTGAAACCTGAAGCAAAATTTGAAAGTGCGAACACTTTTAGAAAATTGTAAACTGGGAACATTTGGAACGTGAACAAATGTGTAAAGAAAATGTTTGTGACATCTAAAAAGTATCACGAGTTTAGATAAATGTGTGTGGCATTTCAACAAAAAAAAATTGTACAATGTAAAATAATATTTGTGTAATAAAAATAATCAAAAATGCGCTTGTGACATTTAAAAAAAGTGTATACAATGTAAAAAATATGTTTGCATGATGTAGAAAAATGTGTCATACCCTTAATAGACTATATGTGACATGTGTTTGAAAAAAGTGTATACAATTTTAAAAAATGTGTAACAATTTTTAAAAAATCTTCGTGTAGTTTACAAAATGCTTATTGTTGTTAAGAAAATGTAAAACATGTATTTGGAAAAATATTACCGTGAATTCAAAAAAGTATTGAAAACATGTTTTTTTGCGAGTGTGAAAACATGTATTTTAAAAAATGTATGTATTTAATTTGAAAAATGTCAAAAGTGTATGAAACAATATTTTATTCCCGTGCTAAAAATGTACATTGGGTACTGAGAATAATTAGACTTGTGTAAAAAAGAAATCCAGTTATCGGTAAACAAACAAAATAAAAGCGAAAAAACAAACAATATGAAGAAGAAAAAGCATAACAAAGAAAGAAAAACCAGAGGAAAAACAAAGTATAATGAAGAAAAATAAAGACAAAAACAGATGAAAAACCAAAAAACCAAACAAAAAAAACAGAGCAACGCGAGCAGCTACACTAATGGGCCGGCCCAATTCATCGAATACCAGTTAAATTCTCTCAAAGTTCAAAGTAGACCGAGATCAGATAGTTTGGTGTGCTGATTTCAGTGATTGAGAGTTCAGGGTTTAATTTAGCTTTAGCCTACAAGTTCAAGGCTTATTTTGGCCTTTTTCCCTTCTGAGGCTTACTCTAGTGAAATCAAAATGCCTATGGTGTTTAAATGGGCTGCAATCACTGCGCCCATTTAACATATGTTTTTTTAAGTCCAAAAGACCTGGCCCTAAATATGTAGAGGTACGCAATAAAATACTTACTAAAAATGTTCCTGTAATTTTTTATAAATATTCACTTATTATTTAGAAAATAATATTTAAAATATAGTCCATGAGTGTTTAAGTTAATACAAAAATTAAAATATACATTCATGGATTATATTTAAAAATAATTATTAAATAAAAAAGTTAGTGAATAGATAAAATATATACATGGCTTATATTTAAATTATACAAAATTCAGGATAACAACATTTACTATATATTTATAAATAAGCACTGGTGTGTAAGTTCGCTCGTGGGTTATATTTATAAAGCCTAAAGCCTAAACCCTATACGTGAATATTCTTAAAATTACATGAACATTTTTTTAAAACTAGCTGTTTTATTTTTATGTAGAGTATTTATAACACCTTAATAGTATAATTTACTTGTATTATGTGATTACAATTTACAGACTTGTCAGATTTTTAAAAGGAAAAATAGCATGAACATTTTTTCTGTCTGTTTTATTTCTTTTTTATGTTTAAAAGTTTTATTTTTTTTCCTTTTCCTTTTCTATTTTTCTATTTCTTTTCTTTTTTTCCTTTTTAAAATGTGAACTTCATAAAAATCATGAACTGTTTTGAAAATCACGAACAATATTGAAATTCATGAGCTTTTATGAAAACCGTGACCAATCAAATTCGCGAATAATTTTTAAATGCGTAAACTGTTCTACAAATCAAAAACAATTTTGAAATTCATGATTTTATTTTCGACTACCAAATGAGTTTTACGCTTTCCCTCATACACTCCCCACTAAAAATTATGCACCATCCTATTAAGATCATCACACACGGACATGGAAAGTTTAAACACCTCATTCATGGGGTTGGCATGTACAACTAATTTGATATCGCCTCTTTCCCAGTCAAAGAAAGTGTATCACCGCATGCAATTATTCTTTTAGTGAGCCCCGCTTGCAGATTTTGGCACTTCCCATTTGACATTCTACCTTGTGGGGGTAGGCAAGCCTAAATATTTCTCTTAAAAGGTACAGAGCTAAACTTCCAGGGCGTGTTTGGTTACCAGCATCGAGCCCAATCAGGCCCGCGCGGTGCAGTATCTTTTTGGACCTCGGTTGTTTGGTTCCTCCCATACACTGTTGAGCCCGTATAGCACGGTTCTTAAAGCACCCCTGGGCCTGGCCCGTTGGGAACGGCTGAATCGGCAGTTTTCCGAGAGCCAGGCCCGAGCGATGCTTCGAGGCGCACATGGGTGGCTCTCTGGAGACGTGTGTCTCGAGTTAATCCCTCTCTCTCTGTCCCTAATCCTCAATCCCCTCTCTCTCCCTCTACTCCAGTGTGATCCCGTCGATCCAGTTCGCCATGGGAGCAGGGAGCGGTTCCAGCACCTCATAGAGCGGATCGAAGTAGAGGGGCGGAAGGCGAGGCTGGACGGAATCAAACATGCCTTCCGCTGTCGCCGGCGTGTTCAGCTGCCACGGCCGTAGCCGGCGCCACGGCCGAGCTGGACCGCTGCCAAGGAGAGTTCAGCTGCCACGACCGGAGCCGGCGCCACGCCCGAGTTGGACCGTGATGCGCTTGCCGCTGTCGCGGGCGACAACGACGAGAGCGCGGGGGGAGGCAGCGAAGACGAGGTGGCCGGCGCTGAGGCTCTCCGAGAGGTGAGGAGTGCGGCAAGATCCTCAACAACGGCCAGCTCAAGCGCGTCCATGACCGCGGCGAGCCGGGCGCGACCACGACCACGACAGCGAGTCGGGTGCGTCCACGGTCGCCGGAAGCTGGTGGTGGGCACGATGGGCAGTGGAAGCTCCGACGCACTCAAAGTGTTTGACGAAATGTCAAGCCCAACCTGATGGCTGTTAAGTTTTGTTGTTAACGCTGGTAATCATATGCATGTATGCAACCAACCGCCGGATGAAAATTGCATCTCGATAACAAGACCCCCAATGCAGGCAACCAATCAACTGATCATATATGTTTTGACCCTGTTTTTGCTTACCCACACCCTACTTAGCATGGCTCGTTTTCCCCCTCTAAGTCAGGCCCGGCAGCGAAAGCAACCAAACACGCCCGCAGTGTAGTGTGCACCTCCTCATGGCTTGCATCCCGGACAGGCTTTCCCAAACAACATGCTACATCAAATGGCCTCTCTCTTTCTCTGTGTTAGCGAATTTTTCCAGCATCACAACCGATAGCAGCAACACGTAGTATATGCATAGGCATAAAATTTGTCTTGCACTGAATCAAACTATGGCGGTTGTCATACCGTGTCCATAGGGGTCCTCCGCCAGTGAAGCTAAAGCAACGAGAAAATTATTAACTGAAGGTATCCCAAAAGATATCATTTGAAAGGCTGACTCCAACGCTTCGGCTCTACGAACAGCTATGTTCACTCCTAGAACTGCCCCACACAGGGGATTAGGAGGCGACTTTTTACCTTCCTCGACATCGGCGAGTGCCGACGAAGGGTCCTCGTCCTATCCGTCTACTGCTCCAGCGGCGGGAGCGGGCAGGGAACCCAACAGTTTCTCTCCGGTAGAGGTATAGGGCAAGTGTAATATGCTTTTAGAGATGCGGCATCAATGCAGGGCACGGCGCCACATCGAAATAATTTACTACTTATGCTCTTACTCCATCCTCGGTGGCATTCTAATGGACGGTGTGAAAGTGCAACTATCCCTGGGTGGTTTTGGTAATTCCTAACAACATATAGCTCATTGAGCTAATGCTATTTCAAGATGAATTTTTCAGGAAAGATCAATGATTGGGATGGCATGAATTACAGAAGTGGACCCTTCAAAATGCTAAGGACAAACGATTGGCTCAAGCTCAAAGCACAAGACTCTACATTTTCTATTTTAGTGATCCAAGATCACATTGAGTCTATAGGAAAAGGCAATACTATTAAGAAGGGATGAGGTGTTGCTTAATGAGGTGCTTGCTCAAAATTCTTAGTGATATGCTCCAAAACCCTTCACTACTTTCTCATATCCACATATGTCCCAAACCTAAAAGTCCAACTCGGCCTCACCGATTCTTTCTATCCGGAGCCACCGAGGTCAGTTGACATGGCCACTGCCAGAAACCCTAGTATTTTCGGTCTCACCGATAGGGATCTCGGTCTCACTGAGATGGGATTGCAACCTCTCTGTTTCCCTTCTAACGTTTCGGTCAAACCGAGATGAGCGATCGGTCCCACCGAGATTGCAATGCAAACACTCTGTTTCCTTGTCGTAACGTCTCGGTCCAATCGAGATGAGTGAATCGGTCCCACCGAGTTTGCCTGAACAACTCTCTGTTTGCCTATTATCAAAATCGGTCTCATCGAGTTTGTGTAATCGGTCTCACCGAGATTACGTTATGCCCTAACCCTAATGAAATCGGTCCCACCGAGTTGACATGTCAGTCCCTCCGAAATGCCTAACGGTCACATTATGAACCAAATCGGTCTGACCGAGTTCTTTGAATCGGTCCCACCGAGTTTGGTGATTTGTGTGTAACGGTTAGATTTTGTGTGGAGGCTATATATACCCCTCCACCCACTCTTCATTCGTGGACAGAGCCATCAAAGATGCCTACACTTCCAATACATATTTTCTGAGAGAGAACCACCTACACTTGTGTTGAGGTCAAGATATTCCATTTCAACCACATAAATCTTGATCTCTAGCCTTCCCCAAGTTGCTTTCCACTCAAATCTTCTTTTCACCAAATCCAATCCAAGATCAAATAACTATCATCCAAGAAGATCCTATAGGTTTAACTTGGCACAAACACTAATTAGAACATAAAAACACATCTAACCAGAGGCTAGAACAAATATTTATTCCTAAACAGAAGCAAAAAGCAAAAAACTAAAAATAAAATTGGGTTGCCTCCCAACAAGCGCTATCGGTTTACGCCCCTAGCTAGGCATAAAAGCAAGGATAGATCTAGGTATTGCCATCTTTGATAAGCAATCCGTAAGTGGCTCTCATGATAGATTCATATGGTAATTTTATTTTCTTCCTAGGGAAGTTTCCATGCCTTTCCTTAATGGAAATTGGAATCTAATATTCCCTTCCTTCATATCAATAATTGCACCAATCGTTCTAAGGAAAGGTCTACCAAGAATAATATGACATGAAGGATTGCAATCTATATCAAGAACGATAAAATCTACGGGCACATAGTTCCTATTTACAACAATAAGACCATCATTAATTCTTCCCATAGGTTTCTTAATGGTGGTATCCGCAAGGTGCAAGTTTAGAGAGCAATCATCAAAATCACGAAAACCTAGCAAATCACATAAAGTTTTGGGAATAATGGAAACACTAGCACCCAAATCACACAAAGCATAGAATTCATGATCTTTAATTTTAATTTTAATAGTAGGTTCCCACTCATCATAAAGTTTTCTAGGGATAGAAACTTCCAACTCAAGTTTTTCTTCATAAGATTGCATCAAGGCATCAACGATATGTTTGGTAAAGGCTTTATTTTGACTATAAGCATGAGGATAATTTAGCACGGATTGCAACAAGGAAATACAATCAATCAAAAAGAAATTTTCATAATTAAATTCCTTGAAATCCAAAATAGTGGGTTTAGCAACACCTAGGATTTTGATTTCTTCAATCCCACTTTTATCAATTTTAGCATCAAGATCTAAAAACTCCGAATTTTTGGAACGCCTTCTAGGTAAAGGTGGATCATATTCAATCCCATCATTATCAAGATTCATATTGCAAAACAAAGATTTAATTGGGGACACATAAATAACTTTTAGATCTTCATCTTTATTTTCATAGGAACTAGAAGAACACGCTCTTATAAAGACATATTTCTTAGCACGCATACTAGCGGTTCTTTCTTTGCACTCATCAATGGAAATTCTCATGGATTTGAGAGACTCATTGATATCATGCTTAGGAGGAATAGATCTAAGCTTTAAAGAATCAACATCAAGAGAAATTCTATCAATGTTCCTAGCCAAATCATCAACTTTAAGCAATTTCTCTGCAAGCAAAGCATTGAAATTCTTTTGCGAATTCATAAATTCTTTAACACTAGTCTCAAATTCAGAAGGTATCTTATTAAAATATCCATAAGAATTGTTGTAGGAATTACCATAATTATTAGAGGGATTACTAGGATAAGGCCTAGGATTAAAGTTTCCTCTATACGCGTTGTTACCAAAATTATTCCTACCAACAAAATTCACATCCATAGATTCATTATTATTCTCAATCAAAGTAGACAAAGGCATATCATTAGGATCAAAAGAAACACTCTTAGTAGCAAATAATTTCATAAGTTCATCCATCTTTCCACTCAAAACATTAATCTCTTCTATCGCATGCACTTTTTTATTAGTAGATCTTTCAGTGTGCCATTGAGAATAATTAACCATAATATTATCTAGGAGTTTGGTAGCTTCTCCTAAAGTGATTTCCATAAAAGTGCCCCCCGCGGCTGAATCTAAAAGATTTCTAGAAGCAAAATTCAATCCGGCATAATTTTTTTGTACACTCATCCACAAATTTAAACCATGAGTAGGGCAATTACGTATCATTAATTTCATCCTCTCCCAAGCTTGTGCAACATGTTCATGATCAAGTTGCTTAAAATTCATAATATCGTTTCTAAGAGAGATGATCTTAGCGGGAGGAAAATACTTAGAGATAAAAACATCTTTGCACTTGTTCCAAGAATCAATACTATTTTTAAGCAAAGACGAAAACCAAGCTTTAGCACGATCTCTAAGCGAAAAAGGAAATAGTTTCAATTTAACAATATCATTGTCCACATCTTTCTTCTTTTGCATATCACACAAATCAACGAAGCTATTTAGATGAGTAGCGACATCTTCACTAGGAAGGCCGGCGAATTGATCTTTCATGACAAGATTCAACAAAGCAACATTGATTTCACAAGATTCAATATTGGTAAGAGGAGCAATCTGAGTGATAAGGAAATCATTATTGTTGGTATTGGTAAAGTCACACAATTTGGTATTATCTTGAGCCATCGTGACAAACAAGCAATCCAACACACGAGCAAACAAAAGGAAAGCGAAAAAGAGGCGAATGGAAAAGAGAGGGCGAGTAAAACGGCAAGGGTGAAGTGGGGGAGAGGAAAAGGAGAGGCAAATGGCAAATAATGTAATGCCGGAGATAAGGGTTTGTGATGGGTACTTGGTATGTTGACTTTTGCGTAGACCTCCCCGGCAACGGCGCCAGAAATCCTTCTTGCTACCTCTTGAGCAGTGCGTTGGTTTTCCCTTGAAGAGGAAAGGGTGATGCAGCAAAGTAGCGTAAGTATTTCCCTCAGTTTTTTAGAACCAAGGTATCAATCCAGTAGGAGGCTACGCGCGAGTCCCTCGTACCTACACAAAACAAATAAATCCTCGCAACCAACGCAATAAGGGGTTGTCAATCCCTACACTGTCACTTACGAGAGTGTGAGATCTGATATAGGATAATATTTTTGGTATTTTTGTGATAAAGATGCAAAGTAAAATAAAAGAAAAGTAAAAAACCAAAGGAAATAACTAAGTGTTGGAAGATTAATATGATGAAGATAGACCCGGGGGCCATAGGTTTCAATAGTGCCTTCTCTCAAGAGCATAAATATTTTACGGTGGGTGAACGAATTACTGTTGAGCAATTGACAGAATTGATCATAGTTATGAGAATATCTAGGTATGATCATGTATATAGGCATCACGTCCGAGACAAGTAGACCGACTCCTGCCTGCATCTACTACTATTACTCCACTCATCGACCGCTATCCACCATGCATCTAGAGTATTAAGTTCATGGAAACAGAGTAACGCCTTAAGCAAGATGACATGATGTAGAGGGATAAATTCATGCAATATGATAAAACCCCCATCTTATTATCCTCGATGGCAACAATACAATACGTGCCTTGCTGCCCCTACTGTCACTGGGAAAGGACACCGCAAGATTGAACCCAAAGCTAAGCACTTCTCCCATTGCAAGAAAGATCAATCTAGTAGGCCAAACCTAACTGATAATTCGAAGAGACTTGCAAAGATAACCAATCATACATAAAAGAATTTAGAGAAGATTCAAATATTGTTCATAGATAATCTTGATCATAAACCCACAATTCATCGGTCTCAACAAACACACCGCAAAAAGAAGATTACATCGAATAGATCTCCACGAGAGAGGGGGAGAACATTGTATTGAGATCCAAAAAGAGAAAAGAAGCCATCTAGCTAATAACTATGGACCCGAAGATCTGAGGTAAACTACTCACACTTCATCGGAGAGGCTATGGTGATGATGTAGAAGCCCTCCGTGATGGATGCCCTCTCGGGCGGAGCTCCGGAATAGGCCCCAAGATGGGATCTCGTGGGTACAGAAGGTTGCGGAGGCGAAATTAGGTTTTTGGCTCCGTATCTGATCTTTTGGGGGTACGTAGGTATATATAGAAGGAAGGAGTACGTCGGTGGAGCAACAGGGGGCCCACGAGGATGGAGGGCGCACCCTGGGGGGGTGGGCGCGCCCCCTACCTCGTGGCCTCCTCTTTTGTTTCTTGACGTAGGGTCCAAGTCTCCCGGATCATAACCTTCCTAAAAATCACGTTCCCGAAGGTTTCATTCCGTTTGGACTCCGTTTGGTATTCCTTTTCTGCGAAACTCTGAAATAGGCAAAAAACAACAATTCTGGGTTGGGCCTCCGGTTAATAGGTTAGTCCCAAAAATAATATAAAAGTGAATAATAAAGCCCAATAATGTCCAAAACAGTAGATAATATAGTATGGAGCAATCAAAAATTATGGATACGTTGAAGACGTATCACCCCTCTAGACATACTTTCGATCCTACACGGTGCCGGGAGCAGGTGGCTCGATCTTCTTGCCAGTCTTCAGATATGGTAAGATGTGTGTCTGATGGTCGGCGCACGACACTCTTCTGGGTGGCGTTGCTGTCGGCTATTGCAGTTGTGTTTGGTGTCTTGTAGCGGGGTGTGTGGATGGCGGCATGCAGCGACATTCGTCTTCTTTGATCATATCAGATGAAGTTGGCGGTGATGGGATCTAGTGGACACGGGGAAAACCCCCAATCGACATGCCATAGAGTTTCGGTCTTGTCGGCGGTCTGGTTCATCGGCTCGAAAAGCATTATTGTATGCAACGGTGCTCCTTCATATCTTGGTATGACCGTAGTGGAGGAGGACAATGGTGGGTGATGTTTTGGCGGGGCACAAGATTCTGCCGAAATGAAATGCTAGTTTTACTTTGAGAGAAACTTCTTGCGAAGTGTGTTTGATGCAATATTGCAAGACATCTATATGTATCTCTTGTGATGACCATATATATACTCTTTGTAATACGCTTTGTCTAATGAAATGTATGTGGTTATTTAAAAAATCATTTGAAACATTTCATTATCCATACCACATAACCATGTATTGGCGTCTGGTCACTAGTTGGATATGTGCACACGCATATCCTATGGCCGAGAAAAGTTCGCCGGCGCCACCACGATCGGACTCCTCACCGTGTACTTGCCGGTGTCGTCCACCCATGTCAACGATCCATACAACACTACTTCGGGGATTATTTGGCTATCTCCAACCTGAACCACGACCGTGTACCTCTGCTTCTCGTGCTTACCGCCGAACACCAGCGTGCTGGGCACGACACTCACCTTCACCCCCTCCAGTCCCTCCACCGAGGCGCTGTACCTCGCCGGCCCGTCGCCCGCGTTGGTCACGGCCCTGGCGAACGTCTTCTCTCTGCCGTTGTAGTCGAAGAACGCGATAAACGACGGGTAATTGAGATCGAGCGTCGCGCCGGCGCAGTCTATAGGGCCCGACGACTGCGCCACGGTCTTGATTTGGGTCGCCGTGAAGTTCATGGCGCACATGAGCTTGATGTAGTCGTCCGGCCCGGCGTCGTACACCAGGCCCGGGTCTAGGGAACGGTTCGGGTCGATGTGTCCGGACCCCATCGCAAGCGGATCGGCTGCGTACTGTATGCCGTCGGCCCTGTCCTTGATGGGAGCCAAGGTGTTGTCCACCGCGCTAGCCGTCGTCATCATCGCCGACCGCACCGCCGCGGGGCTCCATTCCGGGTGCACGGCCTTGAGCAGCGCCGCCACGCCTGACGCGTGTGGGCACGACATGGACGTGCCGGAGATGACGTTGAACTTGCTGAACAGCGGCGACTGTGTCCCGGCGTCGGTGACGCTGGCGTTCTCCGCCCACGAGGCGAGGATGAGCGAGCCGGGCGCGAGCAGGTCGGGCTTGATCACCGTCGGGCAGCTCCGCGACGGGCCGCGTGACGAGTAGGTCGCCACCTGCGGCGCGGGCTTCGTGTCCACCACGGTCACCGCGAACTTGACGGACGCCTTGGGCGCGCGGCTCCTCCGGATGTAGTGCAGCAGCGCCGGGGCGCCCCGCGGCTTCAGGATCACGCCCCGAAATGGGAAGCTCTCGTATAGCTCCCTCAACGTGTCGTTGGACAGGAACAGCCCGGCGCGCACCTTGGCGGCTTTCACCGCCGATATCGCGGGGGTCAGGGCGTCGATGTACGGCACGTCGCAGACCACGGCCTTGCCGCGGTTCGCTGCGAGCGCCGTGTCGTTGTCGCACAGGCCGAGGAACACGAGCCCGGCGTTCCCGAGCCTGTGTGGGGTTCCTGCGTACAGCGATTCGCCGACCAAGGTCGTGCCGTCGCCGAGCCGGACGACGGCAGAGAACTCCCGGTCCACCGTGCCCGCCGCGACGGTGAGCACCCACGGCGAGCCGTTGCGAAGGTACCCGGGGTCCGGCCCGTCGTTACCGGCCGAGGTTGACACGAAGACGCCGCGCTGCATGGCCGCGAATGCGCCAATTGCGACGGGGTCTTCGTATAGCTGTCGGCCGTTGAAGCCAAGGGAGAGGGAGAGCACGTCCACGCCGTCGGCGATGGCCTGGTCCATGGCGGCGAGTATGTCGGAAGCGTACGCCTCGTCCTCCCACAGGGCCTTGTACACCGCCACCCTGGCGCGGGGCGCCATGCCGCAAGCGACGCCTCGCCCGTAGCCGAAGAAGGACGCGCCCGACACGGGCGAGCCGGCCGCCGTGGACGACGTGTGCGTGCCGTGGCCTTCCGAGTCCCGCGGGGAGTCCACGGCGATGGTCACATTGGAGTTGGCGATGAGGCCCTTGTTGTACTTGCGCGCGCCGACGAGCTTCCGGTTGCACGCCTTGGCCGCGTCGAACGCCGGGCCGGACTCGCAGAAGCCCTTCCACCGCGCCGGCACCGGGGGGAGCCCGTCGTCGCGGAAGCTCGCGCTCTCGGGCCACACGCCCGTGTCCACCACGCCGATGATCATGTTCACGCCGTACTCGGACGCCTCCCATATTCCCCCGGCCGCGCCGACGCCGAGGCCGAGGAACTCGGGCGTGTGCGTCGTGTCGCGCACCGCCCTCGCGTCGTCGCGGTAGCACGACAAGAATCCCGGGGAGCGTCGGAGCCTGTCGAGCCCATCCGCGGAGAGCCGCGCCGCGAAGCCGTGCGTGGCGTGGTCGTAGACGTAGAACATGTCTGCCCCCGGGGCGGCCGCGGCGAGCGTGGACTCGTACCAGCGCTGGTGGCTCGAGAACACCGCCGGCATGGCCGACTTGTCCATGTGCACAATGTAGGAGTAGGACGCCGCCGCAGCCGGATGCAGGTAGAGCGCGACCAGCACCAACGCCGCCCATGGCCGCCACATTGTGCGATGTAGAGCGCCGGCAACGGTGGAGTACGACGGCCGGCGTACGCGGCTCGGGCAACGGCGCGCATGGCTATCTAACCTGCTACTCCTTCGGTGGTTGCCTAGTCTGTGTTTGGACAGGCCCACTAGTAGCCAAGCCAGCGGCATGGGCCTCGCCGTGTACCACAGGGAAAGAGCATTTTGGCGAATGCTTACAAGCGTATGATAGGGTATCATGCAGCTACCATTAAGCATTTCGTTAGTCGATTTTGCTCCAAATCGTTCGGGCACGCACAACAAATAGATGAGTCAATTACACTAGTGATGCTACAACTTGGCGTAAACATTCACTTTGATGATGGAAGTTGTGGTGTACATCGAAGTGGTGCCAAAACTTGACATTGACGTACAAATACAATGCTTATATCGTTCGTATACGGAGTCGGTGCTGACCAGCCGCATGGGGCCCGCTGTCAGCCACTAGACCAGAGAGAAGGGACGTGTGGCCTGATTTTTTTAAAAAACAACCTCGAAATATTTTTTCACAAAAAAATCCATGTTGACGTGGAAGATTTCGTCACCTGTATGAGAAGTGGGTCATGCGTGTCACCTGAGAGCGAAAAACTAAATGAAATCTGGGGCCAGCAGTTCTCGAGCCAAGTTCATCGTCCACACAAAGGGGCTGGCTGACGAGTTCACCAATTATGTTCCCTTTACCAAATATAAAGGCAACAACTTCCTATGTATTCAATCTCGGCGCAAGCGGAGGT
Source organism: Aegilops umbellulata (assembly GCA_032464435.1). Lineage (NCBI taxonomy): Eukaryota > Viridiplantae > Streptophyta > Magnoliopsida > Poales > Poaceae > Aegilops > Aegilops umbellulata. The sequence continues at coordinate 440,489,366 of CP136060.1, forward strand.
TAAATGGGCTGCAGATCTTGTGGCCCATTTTCCACCTGTTAGTTTTTTTAAATCTGTAGAAAGTATCTAAATTATAAGTGTTCTAAAAAAATCTAAATTATATTCTCAGTAATAAAAATAACGGATGAATATTTGTGTTTATAAATCTTGTACATGCAAACCGAATAAATTATTTTAGAGACTTCTTCACATATTGATTATGAATATTCATATATTTAAATAACGTTTATGAATTATAAAAATTGTTTGCATAATTTATAATTAAAAGTTAAATTACGATTTAGAAAATTACTTTATTTATACAACATTTCAATAATTGTATGCACATTTGTATAGTTCAATGTTTGTACAACTAAAAATATTTATAATTTAAAATGTTCATGTGAATATTAATTTTGTATAATTATAAATAGAAGCCACGGCTGTATAATATTTATGTATTCATTAAACATTTTAATTTTATAAAAATGTCCGAATTAACTAAACATATTTTATATCATGCACGGATGTTATTTAAATCTAATAATTTACCAATAATCATTTTTATCTATAACTTTTATATCACACAAAATATTTGAACATATTATTTATTAGTTATGTTTTAAAATTAAATTTTGAAAAAGAAATAGAATGGGCCGCACTATCTGTGACCCATGTTAAGTACAGACATGCTGAGTACATACAACTACAGTTGTTTGGTAGCCTGCATGTGTACGGACATGCTGAGTTGGGACTTTGTTTGGTAGCATGTATCTGTCAGGACATGCTGGGCTTAGACTTTGTTTGGTAGGCTGTATCTGAGATGGTGAGGATACCATAGTTACAAATACATGATAAAAATTCATGTGCACAATTCAAAGGGTTCTTGGCGGCGTACATCATTTGACCAACATCTCGACAATATGTAAATATGAAGAAAAAAATACCACTTAAAATATTTAGACATACATATATTTGTCGGCCATAATTAATTTATTTTTAATAATAAATACATAACGTTGTTCATTCTTAAAAAATCTGTGAATCAACACAACATCTTCTCGCAAACAAAAAGAATGAACATGTGAAAATTGGTAGGTGTATTTTATATAGAGGCAAAATTGCATAGCATGCGTGCTTGATTTTTTGTGACACAGATACAAATACACTTAAAGAAATCTTGTGGCATCGAACGACAACAGACATGTTGAACCATTTAAGCACCATGTTATTAAGAAAAGTAACTTGGTTGAACCAATAAATCTTTAGATCCATATTACATATAGTCTCATTCCAAATTCAACTTATTAAAGGGATAGTTCTCAAAATGCACCAACTAACATCAACTCAAACAAGATCAGGATTCTTCTGCAAGATACGCTTGAACGATGCTGTGCGGACTTCCTCATCCATCTTCACAAAATTAAGGCCTTTTTCCCTTATGTTCAGTCAGATAATCTAAAACAGCCAACCGCTCAGCGAGATCATACTCAACAAGGTCCATTACAGCCTTGTACAACTCAGGGTGTGTTTCGGTATGACATGTGTTGTTGATAGCACTTGCAATCTCACGCACAGCATCAGACATGTTCTTAACCTGGATTGAGTCTTCTTCAGTCATAAGTCATAACAGATGTCCTCTTCCTCTTCTTAGTTGTACTAGGAGAAGGATCATTAGTTTCACTAGCACCAACAAATACGAACTCAGCCCCAACAGGACCATTCACAAATCCCTCGCCACTTGTTCCTTGCCCCTCCACAACAATGGGTTTTCCTTTGCCCTCCACATCAATAGGTTTTCCCAATGGCACACCAGAGCCCATTGAAAACCTCCCAGTGGCGAGCTTATCAGCGAAGCAAAGTTCCATATAATTGTAGTGCTCAAGCGGTGTGTTCAGTAATTCAGCATCCGTTGGATGGTCCTACAGAATAGAACAACATTTCAACATTTAAGCAACAGAAGTAACTAATTTCAGCACAAAGAGTAACTCGTTTCAGCACCATTTCATTAATGAAGTAATCCATTTGAGCATTTAAAAAAATTTGCAATCGTACCTGAGTGTGGCCTAAATAGTGTTGCTCTTCTAGGACTATCATTTTCTTGTCATCGTCCCAAAGTGCACCACTTAATCCACGGAGATGAACAATTCTTTGCCACCTAGTCCGCCACTTGCGAAGATGATTGTGCACCTGGGTGTTACTCACATCATAACCAACAAAAGCGGTCAAAGCCTTTGCAACTTTCATTTTATCGGCCTCCTTGAATCCTTTGTCAGTCCTAACACCTTTTGCTGCTACATCTGCAAGACCTTTCAACATGATAGCAGACATAGGTGGGGTCCAATTCATGACCTTTGGGGCCTTCTTGGCTTTAGCACCAAGATCCGGAATCTCTTGCACGTCATTATCCATCTACAACATATATTCCAGGAATTAGTAACATATTCAAAATCCTAGGTTTGAATTTTTTCAACATTTCGTTATAACATTGCAACGCTACAATATAAACATTCCAGCAATTAAAAAACAAATTTCAGTACTTCAATATAACATCCACAAATTGTTTCACAATGCACCACTCAATTCAAATAGAGGGATTACAACACGAGTCACAGCTCAATTATTAGGATTACAAGATCAAGTTTCTACACGATACATCAAATGTGTGCCGCCCCCCTATTTGCCCACATCTGATTTGCTAACTGGTCCCTCTTATGAGCCCAAGAATTATTGTCATGGACTATATCGTTGTGATCTTCGTCGGTGGGTTCCGGGTTCCAAGTTTCCTCGGGAGGGAAACCCAGTTGTGGAGAATTGCACAAGCAATGACTACTTTTACTTGGGTCTTGAAAGGATGAAATGGCTTATTGTAAACAAACTTCCACCGATTTTTGTACGCACCAAAAGCCCTTTCGACCGATGTCCTCAAAGAAGAGTGTCTTAAGTTGAACAACTCTTTCTCATTGTGAGGATGATTCCCTCGCCCATACTCCTTCAAGTGGTACCTTGTGGCACGGTATGGTGGAAGAAAACCCGGTCTCACAGCATACCCCGCATCAACAAGGTAAAATTTCCCTATGAAACAACAACTATTAGCTACAGGAGAAAAATATTTATGTATTTAGTTACGAGTCTAGTTTATTACCTGTAGGAACTTTCAACCCATCATCCCTCTCCAATGCATTTGCAAGTATAAGGGCATCATGGGCTGAACCCTCCCACCCCGCAAGTACGTAGGTAAACTTTAGATCAAAGTCTACCGCGGCCATGACATTTTGGGTAGTCCCTTCTTTTCTACCCCTAAAGGCAGCCGAGATCCTTCTTGGGACTCTAGCAAGCACATGAGTTCCATCAATTGCTCCAACACAATCCTAATTAATGAAGACAGATATTTGTTATTCATAAGTCTCATCAATTTTTTGACCTTATTTGGAAACAAGATAATTTACCTTGAAATATGGATTGAAGCGGGTGCTTTGTTGTATTTTAGGGTGGCATCGATTGGAGGGAGGCCGAATCATCTCATCTCGCAACTCTCCAACAGCATAAAGCACCGCCTTAAAATACCTACTAATTACTTCAATAGATCTTCTAAAGATCGGTTGTAGTGTCCTAAACCTTTGGTTGTGCCCGACCACTAGAAGAAACATGGCTACTTGTTCCTCGATAGAAGTATGGATGCTATCCACCAACAATTCTCTCTCTCTAAACAAAGTACACAAACGGAAAAAGGGAGCTTTTCTCATTCTAAGCTGATTTGAGCAATTTATGTCGCTAGAGTGATAAATGTATCTCAAGTTGGACTCCCTAGCTACGGCACGTTCAGCCATAGTACCCACAATTATCCCCGGGTTTGTTCCCTAGCTCTTCTTAACACAAATGTCATATAAGCACACAATGCAGCTACTAGACTGGCTCCTCTCACAATTAGTTGGTGTCGTTTTCTAGCCAAGTCATCCATCTAAACAAATAGAAATACATGAGTGTTCCATGTTTGAAGAAAATAAATGGTAGATAAAGAAAAAAATTGTGACATCTTGCAAATTATACCAACTAAAAAATAAGCATGATTCACAAAAAAATAACAAATAAGAAAATCAACACAAACTGTGATGAATGGGAAACATGATCTGCGTTTAGAAAAAAAATCAGTGCTATATAAACTAGCACCATCTCTCTCAAATGATACAACCTGGGCATCTAGCAGTCATGTCGTACTAGGAAAAGACATCTAGCAAAACAACTTGGACATCTACTGTATTTTTTTTAAACAAACATCTACTGTATTTAATGGATCAGTCTGTTATTAGTAATAGAGTATGCCGATGCAACCTGGACATCTAGCAGTCATGACGTACTAGGAAAAGCCATCTAGCAAATCAACTACATCTATCGTATATGTCAAAGATCATTCTTTTCAATCGAAAAGAACAGTGCAGATGCAACCTGGGCATCTAGCACCAAACATCGAAGGACAAACAAAAGAGAGGATAGTTTTTTTTTCTTCAAACATTAAACGCAGACATCTTCTAATCTACTTTCTCTCTCAAGGTCCATCTATTTCTCATTACGTGCTAGCTGATTATAAGCAGGAGGGTGGAAGATTGAGCAAGGAGTAGGAACGGGAGGGAGGACAGTAGAACGAGGAACAAGAGGTACGAGGAACAAGAGGTACGAGGGAACGAGGAACGTGCTAGGCGATGGCGATGGCGAGTTGCAGCAGCGGCGGCGCACGGCGACCAGAAGATGACGAGGCGGCGAGGAGAGAATGGGATCGCTGGGGAGTCGGGAGAGTTGGGGTAACCCTAGCGTTCGTGGGTCCATATGGGAACCGGTGGGTTGGGCTCAGATTTTTTCGTGGGTTCGACCCATGCATGCTGACCAGCGAACCTCTCACAGGTTCTCTCCTGAGCGTGGCTACGGGGGTATTCGGGGTGAGCAGAGCATAGCTGAGGAGACCTTGCGCAGGCTACTAAACAACGAAAAGTGGGTCGAGTAGGGAACATACAGGCTTATGCAGGCTACCAAACACATACGTAAGCTCCGCATGCGGACAGATTAGTACATGTAAAGTTGTTACCTGTTTAGGACAATAGTAATTGTTGGCGTGGTGTTTATCCCGACTGGGGACAAGTTTAGGTCGTGGGTTCGATTACAGGACGCCCCAATTTTAGTTTAATATATTCACCCTTGTATGACAGGCAGGACCCGCTGTTCAACAGCGTTTTTTTGTGAAAATATATATTTCGAGGGTGTTTTCCAAAAAATCAGGCCACACACCCTTCTCTCTGGTCGAGTAGCTGATAGCGGGTCCCACACGCCTAGTCAGCACTGACTCCATATACAAACGAGATAAGCACTGTATTTGTACGTTAATGTCAAGTTTTTGCATCATTTTTATGTACACCACAACATCTAGCATCAAAGTGACCGTTTACGCCAAGTTGTAGCACCACCAGTGTAATTGACTCCAACTAGATACATGTAGAATGTTGAAGTTCATCATTGGGAAGCGTAGTGTCAGGCTGACAAGTTACTAGTTTAAGAGAACAAAATCGAGGGGACAAGTTGATCAGTTGGATCAGAGATGTTCGCGCGGGGGGGGGGGGGGGGGTAAATTTCGTGTTTTGACCCTTTTCTGAAAGTTAATCAATTGTAAAAAATTCAGGATCTGGCCCTTTTGCTACTGTCAGAGTCCATTGCGGCCAGGGACCTTGGCGGTAGGAAACACCCCTACCGCCAAGTAGGCTGCCGGTAGCATGTACAACCCTACCGCCGAGGTGCCCGACCGTAGGTGAGAGCATGCACTGTGTTTCATATTTAAAAAGAAAATTCGATAAGATGTGCAACCCTATCATCAGAGACCTTGGTGGTAGGCTGTTATACCCTACCGTCATGGACCCTGGCGGTATAAAAAAGGATCAGATCTCGATTAAGTTTTGAAAAAGGGTCAAAACACGAAATTTAGCCGGAACATTTCAGGGCGAGTAACCCAACGTGGCCTGTCTGTTCAATTATTTAGGGATATGTCACGGAGCTCGGAAACAATCGGACAGCGATGCAGGGCTATCCAACGCAAATGGGTACATCCATAGTTGTCATTATTTCCCATTTGCAGCCATGAGCCATGCATTTGATGCATGTTAATCTGTTGGGAACCCACTCGTGCAACTACATATATGTGCATTTGCTGACGAGCCATGCAAGTCTCTCTCGAAATATTCCAGCAGGGCATCCATCACCATCGTCTACCCTTTGGCAGCCAGCTCTCGACGACGACGACGACGGCGTGGCCGCTCTTTTGTGCCTTTGCAGGCACCTAGAACTCAGGGGCTCACTGGTTGGTGAGTGGCGACTACGTACGACTATAATGCTTGAGCCGTTGAGCGGCTGCGGATCGCGCACCGCATGCATGCGTCCTCGGTCCACCGACGAGCCCTCGCCGGCGGAGAGGGCTCGTCGGTTGAATTGTGCAGGGCTTCGAAAGCGCGCGCGCCTGCATTCTCCCGGCCACGCCCACACCCTGAAGGTCGACGCATGCATTTATGCCATGGTGCTGTTTCCACTGGATTTGGCCGTGTGGTGTGGGTGCGAGCCTCCCAATCGTGGCGCCTCGTCGTTCTTCTGTCGTTCTGCGGATCCTGTTACGTGTTGTAACATTGCTCCATATGTGCTGCGTAGTACGTACAAAGTATGTTGCGAGGGCTGGGCAGTCAACGAGGTCCGCCTGAGCGACTAATTTACACGCATTTGGTAAATCTCAGGTTCCTGAGTTTTTTTTTCGAGCGTCAGTCGAATTTGCAGCAAGGCCCAAGGTGTGGTAACATGGGGAGAGGCAACGACGAACATTATTGACCACGGTGAGGCCAAGCAAGGACCTTGTCGCTTGTCGGAGACAGAGAACACACTCCGAGCGGCAGCATCCTATGAGAAAGTGAGGAAGCAGTTTGGCAGATGCGGGGTCGTCGTCGTTGTTGTAAGGAGGCCGGAGACTTACAGGGATGACCACGACGGCGGGGGAGGTTGAGAGGAGGGTGGGCCACCGAGGCGGCGCGTGGCAGCGGAGGCAGGTGGATAAGATAGTGTAGATCGGAGGAAGCCGGAGGAGAAAAAGAACAGTGCGGAGCACACGATGGCCCTTAGTTTTTTATTGGGCTCTCCTGAAAATTGACTAACTTTGCATATACTCCCTTCGTTTCTAAATATAAGTCTTTTTAGACATTTCTAATAGAATACAACATACGGATGTATGTGGACATATTTTAGAGTGTAGATTCACTCATTTTGCTTCGTATGTAGTCACTTGGTGCAATCTTCAGAAAGACTTATATTTGGGAATGGAGGGAGTACCTACTAAATAGGTGCTCCCTGATTTACAGCATGGCCTAGAAGGAAGACACCGACCACGAGAGCTATCTCTCACTTAGTGCATGCGAGACATCGTCTTCCCTCCAGTACTCCCACTAGTTGGCGGGCCTATAATGTGCGTTTCTGTAACTTCTGGGAGTCGTTTTGGGTTCTATGGAAGGCTGCGTGCAGTTTTCTTCCTTTTTGGTTTTCTATATGTTTTATGTATCGGGGTTTCCACATTTTTTGGTTTTTTATTCTTATTTTTTCTTCATTTTACAAATACATGAGGTCTTTTTAAACTACATGTTGAATATTTCTCATATACAAGTTGATTATTCGAATATAATTTGAATTTTTTTAATACATGTTGACCATTTTCCTACAGGTTGAACATTTTTCAAGTACATGCTGAACATTCTTTTTAAATACACGTTGAAATTTGTCAAATGCATAATGAACATTTCTTTTAAAACATACAAACATTTGCTAACTGTTAGAAAATTTATTGAATGGTATGATATTTTAAAATTATACAAACATTTCTTACATTTATATACATCTTTTATAATGTCACAAGCATATAACTGAAATTCATGAATATTTATTAGTGTGATGAACAATTTTTTGAATGGTATGCCCACTTCCTATAAAGTTGATGTCCGCCGACGTGCCCCCTGGACCAACTCACCAAAAATCGATATTATTGGCCAATGCTTAGTGTCGGTGTTGACAGGACACACACGTTGTTTTAGTTACACAAGGAAGCTGGCCTTCGTCGGCTAGATATCTGGAAGCACCGAGAAGATAATGGTAGAGAGAGTTCAACCTTCTGGCTATGCGCTGGGGTGTTGGACCTAAAACCGCCCAAAAAGAAGTGGCGTCCTGGGCAGATCCATGTGTGGTTGCGAGAGAAGAGCAACACGATGTTCATCTTAGACGAATCGGGTCGCAGGCACAAGCTCGACAACGAAACAGGAGCGATGGAGGTCGTAACTGGGTTATTTCGACGTGACCTATGCATCGCTGCCGTGCTTATGGAGTTAGACTGGCCGGCATTGTTCCTATCTCGGCTTGGTAGACATTTATGTTAGTGGGCACCTGTTATTCTCTCTAGAATAGGCACATATATACCTGCAAATTATATAATGCCTTAGCTTATTTATTTATTTTTTTGATTTTGAATTAAATGATGGAACTTAAGCCAACAACTGACTTTAAAAGGGTTCAAGCAACAGGGGACTTTACAAGGGTTCAGTTCGAGATACAGGGTTTCCAGGAAGTGAGACAACGAAAGTGAAAGGAGAACGTTAGGGTCGTAGCTTTCATCGTTGGGCAGTGGCGGCCTGGTATGCCTCATATCCGAGATGTGCAAGGACATTTGGTCCAAACTGTAGATCGTTTGCTTCTACGCATCCAACGCTGCCGGCTATTACCAAGTTATACGTCTACACGTAGTTAGTCCAATACAAACCGTCTATGGGTATTAAACTAGTAATGGGGTTTAAGCACGAAAACATACGTGACGGTATTCTCTAAATTGTACTACTACTGTATCTTCTTCCGCGAAGAATAACCAGACAGTATAGCGTTACCAGTAGATACACTTATGGTCAGCCACAAGATCAGTATGCATGGGTCAGACTAGAGAGGAATTTACATTCAATGTGCACATTGACACATCCGATTGGCACCTTGAGAACTCCCTCGCGCGATGGTGGGATAGACGAACTGACATGTGAAATGCCGATAGACGAGCGATGGCTTCCCTCACCATGCTCGTCTCTTGGACTTTTGAAATGAGAGAAATGTTCGGGTGTTTCGACACAAGAGTGCCACCTCCTACTCTTCTCCAAAATACAGTGTAAAAGACTAACAGCTCTTGCTGTTTTCGCAGCTCTATGTAAAAACCGGCACAGCAGCTTGTTCGCAATAATAATTACGTAGAAAAAAGAAAACCCGAACTAAATTCAGGAGTGGATTGTCTGATCTCGATTGACACGCAGACAAGGAAACGCGGACGGTTGACTAAACTTGGGCCGTGGGCCGACCTGCCTGTATTACGTACGGGTGCTTGTTACTTGAGCTCCAAGACGGCTGGGTGCAAAACACAGCATGCAAAATAGAGGGAGATTTATTAGAGAAAGACGAGGAAATTCATACGGCATACGGTAGCACGATCACCTCGTTCGGATGGATCAGCCAAACTCGGATCTATGGATCGCCCCAGCCCCCAGGGAAGAAGACGCGAAGGACGGCGGCCACCATCCCCGACGATGTACTCCTCGAGATACTCTTCCTCGTGTCCGCGGACGTCGCCGCCCTGCTCCGATGTGCCTCGACCTGCAAGCAGTGGTGTGCTCTCATAGCCGACCCGTCCTTCCTCCGCCGCTGCTGGCCGGAGAACATGGGCCACCCGTCCGCTCTCCTCGGGTTCTTCGTCCAGCGCGACCGAGGTCTGGTCTTTGTCCCACCCAGCGCCATCAGGACCAACGCTCGGCGCTGGTTGTCGTTTCTTCTCCTCGTCCGTCTGCGGCGTGTAGGCTGACCTCTTGGATGGTGCGACGCCGGTCACGGCACGCCATGGCCTCCTCCTGGCGCGCCTTGCCCGCGGCTCAAATAAGAACTCGGTCCACTTGGCCGTGTATGACTCGCTCACCCGCACATGCGACGTGCTTCCCCCGCTCCAATGTGGAGTTTCATGCATCAGTCGGTTCAGACTATCGCTCATCAGACGTACGGGCTGCAGCAGCGAGCATCATCTCCTGGTTACTCAACGTTCTTTACAGTGCAAACCCTTGTCAATTAGTACGTCGATGCCCACAGAATGGAGTACATGTTTTCATCTGCCAAGGCGAGCTGGAGTGCGCCTACAAGCTGCTTCGGCGACAAGACTTGGGCATATCGGAATGGCGGCGGCTTTTGGATGCCATTCGAGAGCCACATTCGGCACAGCTACAACGCCGTCGTGTGCGGCGGCATGACGCACTGGCTCGCCGCGTACCAGCCAGTTGGGGGCCCAAGAAAGTATCACACATTCAACGTCAGTGTCGACACAGGTCACGTCTCCTTGACAGAGGTGTCCATCCCACTCGTCAAAGGCCTTTATGGCTGGCCAATACTTTGCGTCGGAGTGGAGGGGACACTCCTGTTGTTTAACGTACACAATAAAGCTGGCGTCCCGCGCCTAGATATCTGGACGCGCCGGGCAGGCAACGACGCAAAGAGTGAAACCTTTTGGCTCCCTGTTGGGGTGTTTGACCTAAAATCTCCCAAAGAGAAGTGGTGTCCTGAGAAGATCCGTGTGTGGTCGGGAGAAAAGAGTGGTACACTGTTTATCTTAGACAAGTTGTGCCACGCTCACAAGCTTGATACCAAAACAGGAGCGATGGAGGATGTAACAGGATTACTTCGGTACTGCTTGTCTATCAGTGCCGTAGCTATAGAGATTGATTGGCCGGCATTGTTCCTATCTCGGCTTGGTAGACATTTATGTTAGTGGGCGGCTGTTGTTCTTTCAATGACAACTACATACTTGTAAATTATATAGTGCCTTCGCGTGTTTTATTTATTTGAACTATATTGCGAGGGTTTAGTTTGAGATTTAGGGTTCTCGGTAGCGAGAGTAAGAAAGTGGAAGGAGAGCTTCAGATTCATAGCTTTCAAAATATGTAATTGTAGTTGTATCTTCTATCCGATGTAATCAACATTCGATCCATACTGATTCTTGCTTCATATACTATATAGTATTTAGCAGTAGTATTATCGGCTGTTAATAAATGTAGAATGTACTTCCCGCAAAATGTGAAAAATGTAGGACAAGAACGAGGGGTGTTGCTGATTGGATGCTCCGCATGTCAGATCCTGTGAAATGTAGGTGCCTTCACGGCTTCACCGGTGCTTGGAGAAAAAAAAAGGGGTTCTGTTTGCACCATCATCTTGGCCAGGTGATTCAAAAGCGCAACAGGTGCTAGCTTTTGCTTCCGGTACCAGCGGGTGCTTTAGGGCTTCCGGTTGAAACCATTGCACATATTAAATAAGCTTAAGCACTCTCAGTTGTAATTTCCTTTTTCTTAGAAGTGTTGTATTGTTTTTCCACTGAGATAATATAAGGCAGCTCCTGGGTAAATCCAGACCCTTCTCCTATTAAAAAAAGAATGCTTTTGTATCACTGTGGTACCTAGAAAGAGACTTGCAGAAATTTTTCTTGTCCTGACTTGGTGGACACTTATTTAATATTCCCTTCATCTGAAAATACTTGTCTAAGAAATGGATATATCTATATATATTTTAGTTCTTGATACATTTATTTTTATCTATTTCTTCGACAAGTATTTTCAGATGGAGCAAGTACTTATAAGTCAGACATCCACCATTCTATAAGCTCGATACTAACTTTTTTTGTATTAATATCGAGTCAGACCTCGATGTATATTTATTATGTTTGGGGCTCTTTGTACTTCTTCTAAAATTTAATAGATCTAAGTATTGTTCGCAAAAAGTAAACTTATTACTTTATCTTTTATTATTGGAACAACAAAAGGCCTAGCCTTTAGGTCAGTTTGAACATTTAAATTACATGTGTTTGCTTTAGGTGCCTAAAAACTTTTTACGTGTCTGATGTGACGGTGGTCCGATCTTTCGATGAGAGTGGGGATAATTATCGATTTAGTGGATTTTGACCTTGACGATCCGGCTATACCGTACCCGACGATACGCCTCGACAATCGCTAAACCAATCTCCGATGGTTATTGACCTTGCCGTAGGCACGATCAACCTGAACAACGAGGTTCGAGTTCCTGCAAGCAACCGAAGAACCAGCAAGAACAAATGTGAATTGCAACTGAAATTGCGGATGATAAATTGAGCACACGAACTAGACGAAAAGTTGGGGTTCCACTGTGGATCTGACAAGGCGGTAGTCCTACACGTCTCGTAGATGCGAAATTGTAGCGATGGCTAGACAATACAATAAAACCCGAGTCTAAATTATAGAGATGACTAGCTATTTATTGAAGGATTGGGAGGAGCCGCCGCCTTTGTTTCGGGTGTCTTCGGATGAATGCGCGGCGCCGTGTAGCAGTTGGGCTGTAGCCACGTTGAAGACCTGGCCTAGCATGCTTCCCAAACCGCTCCAGGACGAGTTGCATCGGCGCATAAGATGCATGTAATATATGGCCCGGTCCACTTGGGCTCCCATGCACGTATACAATGCATGCATGGTCATGGGCCCACTTGGATGCATGCACGGTTGATCCATCCATAGAAATACACAAGCCTATGCATGCATGTGTACTCATTGCATATTGTCTGCACGTTGTTGTAGATTATATTTGTCCGATGAATAATATCCGCATCTTGACCCGTGGCTTGTAGAAATACTCCATAATTCTGTACATAATAAACAATGTGTTGTACCTTTGTTCATTTATCATAAAGTAATTCATGAAATTATTGCTAATAGAAATCACCTGTAAAATATGTATATTTGCATTATTTTTGGTCGTATCCGAGGCAACCATGTCCACATCATCCTCCCCTTCTTGAAAACAAAGCCGTCCTCGGCGTTGCTTATTCTGTAAATGTACGAACAAAAGAGAGAAGGTGTATGCATGGTATATGTATATGTCATCCGTTGTTATTCCTCTCCGGTGGTGTACAATTGAAGTTGGATGACCACAAATATTAATCAAAAAGCAACTATGGCAACTTTGTTTGCTAATATAAGTGAAGAACATATTTATGTCATCCAATTTGCAATGCTCATTATTATCCAAACTAGCACATGTGGATAAGCAATCAGTCAACACACTGTTCGACATGTAATCAACAACAATGTTGGAGGTCATATTAAAATGATCGCGCATTGACTTATTAATATTCTCTTTCAAGCTAGCAAGATTATCACATGTGATACAAATTCTATGCACCAAAAATTCATTGTCTACACAATCCTGACCAATCAAGTTAAAAGTTAGAGTAGGCACATAAACACTTTTCAGAGGGCTCAAACATGTGATTTGAAATATTTTATTTATCACATGTGACAAAGCCATATGTGGATCCATCAAAATAGAATACAAAGAATTAGCCTGCGAAATTCTAGCTAAAACTTCATCATGTTTAACCAATTGTATGTGATCCAATCCTGATTGACCAATCAAGTCACATGTGTTAATTTCAGCAACCTTTACTTCATTGGGTGCACTCAAATCAATAGGTGACTCGGTTGTTTGATCACAAAATTTATCCAAGTTAGCAACACAAATATCCATAACAACCGGCGTGATCAAAATGGGTGGTGTGAGCAAATCAGTACCTTCATTATTACCTTGTAGTCCTCGCTCACATGAAGTAAGAACGGTCGGTGACGATGCCTCATAAAGTCCATGTGGCACAATCATAGTTGGTGGTACAGGGGAGGAAGCAACCTTCTTTGATGGGATTCCATCGCACGCTTGTTCGTCATGTAGACGCGTCCTCTTAATTTCTGGTCAGCTTTACAGGCAAGACGAAACAAATGGTCGATAGAATATAGTTCTTCATGCATTATTATGTCTTGTATATCATGGTTTAAACCTCTCCAAAATCGATTCAGAAAATCTTCTTCACATTCCTCTAAGCCAGAACGAAACAAAGCAATACACAAATTGTCATAATATTCTTCAATAGTGTTATTGTCTTGTGCTAAATGTTGCAATTTTCTAAGCAAATCACTAGCATGGTATGAAGGAACAAAACAATTTCGCATAACAAGTTTTAAAGCTTTCCAAGTAGTAGGTCTATTATAAATATGTTCCCTACAATAATTTCTCCACCAAACTGAAGCAAAACCGAAAAAACTTTTAGTGACATCATTTATTTTCCTATGCTCAGAAAAAACATGGCTACTAAATATTTCTTCTACCTCAGTTTCCCAATCAATATATGAGTCAGGGTCATATTTACCCTCAAAATTTGGCAAAGAAGTAACCTGATGATGTGTGTCTCTACCATGATGTACATCATGTGACGGTCGTCGTACCTTCTGTGGTGGGAAACAGTGATTTGTATCAATATGTGGCAAGTCATCTCCCACAATAGACGCAACCCAACTATTGGTCGCTCTTGAACCTGACATGGTTAGTATCATACAAAAACAAAATCACAAGTATACTGTTTTTATAGTACTACTCAGAGGTGGTGGAAAAAAAATTTCTCTCAACACTCTAGCAATTACCAAGCTCTTACCAGTTCTTACCGTGCTGCAGTGGTTGTCGGCCGTTGGCGATGTCAAAAGTGATCAAAAGATTGATATGGCGATTACCAAGTGACCGAACAAGGTGCAATATAGGAAGTGGAGCTTGGTGAAGGTTTCCTCAACTCACAATATGTGGCACAATTAAGCAAAAAGTAATGCAAGTTGAATAGTTGCTCAAACTCCTAACTAGTGCTGGCAGTCGACTAGCAAGAGAGAAAACAATCTAAGCCCAGATACTGGATCAAGCGAGTGGAAACCGATGGAAATTTGAGAGCTCTAAATAGCTGGATATAAGTGAGGTATGAACGTAGTGTATGGCAACCAAGAACAGAAGATGGACAGCAATTACCACGTATATGCAAAAAGTAAAAGTTTTGAACAACAGGAGATATTCCAAAATTTGTGAACCGGCCGGCACTGTGCAAATATTTCTTCTCTGTTTCCTTTTGCTTCTTTTTTTCTCTCTCTTTTCTTTTTTTCTTTTTTTCTTTCTTTTCTTTCTTTTCTTTTTTCTCTTTTTTTTCCACTGGCCGGTTATTAGCAGAAGATATACAAGATGGCACGTACACAAATTGGGGCCAAAAAAAGAAACAAAAGTGTGTTGACCAAGTGCTACAGCAAGAAAACAAGGCTAGGAAAGCTAGCTAGATATTAATGGTTGCTGTGATTAGAGAGTAGTACTACTACTTCACACAAGGTCAGTTGGCGGAGTGGTGTGGCGCGCGTGGTGTGATGCAGCACTGTGCCGCGCGGGGAGTCGGACATATTTGGTGACTTGCATCCACGTGTGGACAGCGGCGTTGCCTGGGCTCTTGCGAAGCGCGACGCGTATATGGATGGGACGCACGTTCCGTGCCAGACACGATGGATGTGTGTCTGGTCGTTCGCGTAACCTGCAATTGTGCATCCGGTAATATGTAATGAGATCTTAATCAGCGCCGGATAAATATTGTAACCAAGGAAACAAAGACGTCCAGAATCAACAAGAATTGGAAACAATCAATCGCAATCTTGTCTTTTTTTTCAGACAAGCGAGACAGAGGAAAATATGATGGACAAAAGAGGATCGACCTACTAGATAATTTCTTCCTAGCTAATCTAAACCAGCACTAATTCTAAGATGAATGCAACAAAAAATTCAACAAAGCAAATACTAGATGCAAAAATTGCTAAAGGCTAAAAAGGTAGGTGTAATGGATGAATTAATCTTTTTTTGGCTTTTCATGGGTTTATAGGACAGACAAATAAACTAAACTACGAAAACTGTAAATCTCTCACCGATGAACCTGAAAACTGATACCACTTGATGTGACGGTGGCCCGATCTTTCGATGAGAGTGGGGATAATTATCGATTTGGTGGATTTTGACCTTGACGATCCGGCTACACCGTACCCGACGATACTCCCCGACAATCGCTAAACCAATCTCCGATGGTTATTGACCTTGCCATAGGCACGATCAACCTGAACAACGAGGTTCGAGTTCCTGCAAGCAACCGAAGAACCAGTAAAAACAAAGGTGAATTGCAACTGACAAAGCGGTAGTCCTACACGTCTCGTAGATGCGAAATTGTAGCGATGGCTAGACAATACAATAAAACCCGAGTCTAAATTATAGAGATGGCTAGCTATTTATTGAAGGATTGGGAGGAGCCGCCGCCTTTGTTTCGGGTGTCTTCGGATGAATGCGCGGCGCCGTGTAGCAGTTGGGCTGTAGCCACGTTGAAGACCTGACCTAGCACGCTTCCCAAACCGCTCCAGGACGAGTTGCATCCGTGCATAAGATGCATGTAATATGTGGCCCGGTCCACTTGGGCTCCCATGCACGTATACAATGCATGCATGGTCATGGGCTCACTTGGATGCATGCACGGTTGATCCATCCATAGAAATACACAAGCCTATGCATGCATGTGTACTCATTGCATATTGTCTGCACGTTGTTGTAGATTATATTTGTCCGATGAATAATATCCGCATCTTGACCCGTGGCTTGTAGAAATACTCCATAATTATGTACATAATAAACAATGTGTTGTACCTTTGTTCATTTATCATAAAGTAATTCATGAAATTATTGCTAATAGAAATCACCTGTAAAATATGTATATTTGCATTATTTTTGGTCGTATCCGAGGCAACCATGTCCACATTAGTGTCAGTTGAATTTGCAGCGAGCTCAAAGGTGAAGGCAACTTGAGGAGCGACAACGACGAAGGTTGACCAATGTGAGGCCAAGCTAGGACCTTGTTGGAGACAGGAACGAGACCACGAGCTTCGACATCGTAGGAGGAGGTGAGGAAGCAGGTTTACGGGTGCGACTGCAGGGTCATCACCGTTGTAGAGGGGGGGGGGCGCTCATAAGTATGGCCACGGTGACGACAAGCATGGTGGTGGCGGGAGGTCGAGGGAAGGGCGGGCGGCTAGGTGGCACGTGGCAGCGCCTGCCTCCCACGAGGGCTGGAGACAAGTGGATGTGCAGTACTGCAGGTCAGGGTTGAGCTGGAGGACGACGAAGAAGAATGATGTTATCTTAGTACAATGGGCGTTAGATTTTTGTTGAACGCTCTAGAAAATCGACTAATGTTAATAGTTTCTCTAGGCGTGTTAATAGGTGTTCCACCACTCCAACATAAGGGCATGTACAATGATGATATCTTAGGAGTGCCACGTTGGATAAATGCTGAGGTGGAGGGGAGAGAATTCATATGTAAACGTTTGCCTTCTCTTATTTAAATGCTGAGGTGGAGGGGAAGATGGGTGTTGTGGAACCACATGCACTGGCCAAGTTGTTCTCGGAGAAGCCGACGTTCAGGGAGGCCATGGTGGAGACTCTTGGACGCATCTGGTATACGTGGTGTCGATTGCGAGGAGGTAGGGGAGAACATCTTTCTGTTCACTTTCAAACAGGAGTCCGGGAAGAGGTTGGCTTTGGAGGGAGGCCCGTGGGAATTCGGGAATGATTTGCTTGTGTTGGAGGATTACATCCCCAAGAGACGCATAGAGGACTACAAGTTTGACACCACCCCGGTTTGGGTTCGCGTTCTCCGGCCGCCCCTCGGTCTGATGAACAGAGAGGCTGGGGAAGCCATTGGAGCACTGATCGGAGAGTTTCTGGATCTTGAAGCACGGGCTGATGGGAGAGCAGTCGGGAAATTCCTCCGTGTCAAGGTGAGAATGAATATAAAGACGCCATTGATGAGGGGTTTCACCCTCGTTGATGATGAGGAAGGGGAAAGCCAGGTGGAGCATGGTATGGAGAAGGCCAGTGGCGCTGATGAGGAGGAGAAGCACTAGTGCCCTTTCGAATATGAGTTCTTGCCGGACTTTTGATATATTTGCGGCTTGGTTGGCCATGTTGATAGATTGTGCACTGAAAAAGCAACTCGGGGGTCATGAAAGCAATTTGGCCCGTGGCTGCGCGCTCACATGGAGAATAGGAGGCGGGGAACGGCCGAAACAGGGGCAGGGATGGTCGAGCAAACTCGAGAGGCAGAGGTATGGGTGGGAGGGTTGCAGGGTCAGGGAGGAGCGGAAGCGGGTCGGGCAGTGATGCCCCATCATGGCGCCAGAGGGATGCAAGGGGGAATGAGGTTGTGCTTGCTGGGACGAGTGAACAGGAAGTAACAAGCCCTATGAAGAAGAAGGAAGCTGAGGGTAAACCGAATCTGCAGAGGAGATTAACATACACTCAGGGGAAAGTGAATAACGGTGGACCGGTTGATGAGCTGCAGCAGGAGACAAGGGGTGCCCCAATCCAGTCGAAGCCAATTGAGGAAGCAAAGGAGAAAAGCCCAGGTGCCTCGGATCTGAGGACGGGGGAGGGAGGGGACCACGTGGGAACAGACAAGATGTCCCTGTCCACAGTGCATGTGCCGAGCAGCGAGATGGCCACACCTTGCACATTGAGCGCGGTGGGCGAGTGGAGGCCCACAACCATGCAGCTGGCCATGAACGTGACACTTCCCTCGGGCCACACCGAGGAGAATCTTGCTGGCGGGAGTTCTGAGACCATGCATGAAACCATGTAGATCGACGTACTTTTTGGGCCACGTCTGGATGTTGCCATGGAGGGGGATCTGTTGGAAATATGCCCTAGAGGCAATAATAAAAGCATTATTATTATATTTCCTTGTTCATGATAATCACTACAAGAAATATGTCAACTTATGACCTTCTGTCAGTGACCCTCGAAGAATTGGTCATAAATTTATGACCATTTCAGACCAATTGGTCAAAAGCTGTTCGGGGGGCTCCAAACCCTAAACCATTGCGACCATTTTGGTCAGAAAGGTCGTAATTTCCTCACACGAAAAGGTCATAAAGCAAACAGCGCTAGTCCGCTGCCTTATTTCTAGTTGTTAACGACCAATATAGATGGTCATAGCCTTGTAAATTGTGGTGGGTTGCTATGACTAGGCGCCACCTCATCAGTTTTGCCTATGTGGCATGTCCATGTGGCAGTTTTTGCCCTAGGTTGTGAAGCAACCTATATTTCTGTCATTCCCAAAATTCCCAAAAAAATCTCATAAATTCTTTGGGTCATATCTTCGTCAAATATGTAAAAACCTTCCTTGCCTAGTTCAAAAATAATTCAAAAATATTCATTTTCCTATTCTGTTCAGAGTAACAGTTTGTGAAGGAAGTACCACTTTGGCATGTCCAAATAGTATTCATTTTCTACAGTGCTTTCCTATGCCCAAATAACCATCCTCCACCAAATGCCAGCTCAATCCATTCATTATTTTGAGCCGAGCTTCAACATTCGTATTTATGTCCAGTGTGGTGGTTTGCAAAGCAAGTACCAGCTAGGCTCCTCCTTTTGATCTGAAAATTTGTGAAGACGGTCTTCTTAGTAACTGATAATCCTCAGCCAAAACTCACGCCCATTAGCCATGTACATTTCCTGTACCGCTAATCGAACACTTGGCTGCTAATTCATGTTTGAGCACCGATCGGTCTCCTCGTGAGAATCTTATGTTGTAATTTTCTTTCTAGCACCTACATGGGGAGTGCCCAACCCACTAGACATGTCTAGGCCACCCAGAACACATGGCAACGCCACGGTCACGCGGTGACCACGCGGCGGGCATGCGAGCTTACGCGCTCTAGAGTTGGGGCCCTCGGCCACCGCCCAAACCTCGACGTATCGCCACCAAACCATGTATTTATGATTAAATAGGTACTTATGTAACTAGAAATTATTTTTGGAAAAAATAAATAGCAAACTATGAGGCAGCTGCAGTTCAAATTTGACCCGCTTCCACCTGAATCAACGGGAATTTGTCTTTTTCATGAGAGGTGGATCAAAACTTTTTGCACCCAAACATTTTGTCAATTGTGCATTAAATATGACCTAGTATTTTATAAAAATGATTTGGTCCAATTTTGCAACAATAATTTGGTAGTTCCTTCACAAAAAAACCTCCTTTCGGGCACTCGAAAAATGGAAAATGGTTTTTTCGTCCAACGAAAATGAAAACTTCCTTAGGCAACATTGTTTTCTATTCCAATATGCACCCTTGTGCACAATATGAGATCATTTGAACAAACTATGCCATGAATGTGACCATAAGATTGATCATTTGGCTTGAAAGCCATGAATCTTCACACTTGATAGCTCATTTCTGAGAACACTTTTTTAAAATAATTACCGTATTACAAGTTTATTATTTTTCCTGGAAACTTGGTCACATATAATGACACAATGCGAAGGTTTTCTAATTTTTTGATTTTTTTTGAATTTTTTATGCCCGTTTCAAAATGCGGTCAAAACGGCGGGCTTGACCGTTCCTAGCTAGTGGTTTAATCTTGGAATTTTATTGGTGTTTCTATGATTAAATAGATACCTATGTACCTAGAAATGATTTTTTGAAAAAATAAAGAGCAAACTATGAGGCAGCTACAGTTCAAATTTGACCCGTTTCCAGCTGAATCGACGACAATTTGTCTTTTTCACCAGAGGTGGATCAAAACTTTTTTCACCCAACAATTTGGTCAATTGTGAATTATATATGGCCTAGTATTTTATAAAAATGATTTGGTCCAATTTTGCAACAATAATTTGGTAGTTCCTTCACAAAAAAACCTCCTTTCGGGCACTCGAAAAATGGAAAATGGTTTTTTCGTCCAACGAAAATGAAAACTTCCTTAGGCAACATTGTTTGCTATTCCAATATGCACCCTTGTGCACAATATGAGATCATTTGAACAAACTATGCCATGAATGTGGCCATAAGATTGATCATTTGGCTTGAAAGCCATGAATATTCACACTTGATAGCTCATTTCTGAGAACACTTTTTTAAAATAATTACCGTATTACAAGTTTATTATTTTTCCTGGAAACTTGGTCACATATAATGACACAATGCGAAGGTTTTCCAATTTTTTGATTTTTTTTGAATTTTTTATGCCCGTTTCAAAATGCGGTCAAAACGGCAGGCTTGACCGTTCCTAGCTAGTGGTTTAATCTTGGAATTTTTTTGGTGTTTCTATGATTAAGTAGATACTTATGTACCTAGAAATGATTTTTTGAAAAAATAAAGAGCAAACTATGAGGCAGCTACAGTTCAAATTTGACCCGTTTCCAGCTGAATCGACGACAATTTGTCTTTTTCACCAGAGGTGGATCAAAACTTTTTTCACCCAACCATTTGGTCAATTGTGCATTATACATGGCCTAGTATTTTATAAAATTGATTTGGTACAATTTTGAAACAAATATATGGTAGGTCCTTCAGAAAAATACTCATTTTGGGCACTTGGAAAATGGAAAATGTTTTTTTTGCCAAAAAACTCATTTCTCATGACACATTTTTAAAGATATTTATCTTATTTCATGTTTGTTATTTTTCCTAAATACTTATTCACACTTGGTGACACAATGAGAAGGTTTTCCATTTCCTTTTTGAGTTTTTAGGTCATAAAATAGTTGATATGATTTTAACACGCTATTTTTAGTCAACCACGACCAATTTAAATGGTCATAATGTGGTACTACTTTCTGATTGGTCCGTGGACATCTCACGCGGATCGTGCATCAGACACCGTCGGATACTCGGGGATCCAACGGTAGTCCTCAGCCCTTCCACACTAACCCCGAAACCCTAGCTCTGTGGTCATTTTCCATCTACCCCCCGCCTCCTTTCTTCCCCTCGCTCTCTTATCCTCCATCGCGCCCATCTCGATCCGGCGGAGCTCCTCTCGACCCTGTCCCCTTCCTCCCCGCCGTCTTCTTTCTCGCGACGCCGCACCCTCCCCGCCAGCCCCTCGCTCCCTTCTCCACCTTCTCACGCTCCCTCTCCTCCCCCAACTCCACAACCCACCCACCCACCCTTCCCCCAGATCTGATCGAGGCCGCCCCTCATTTCGTGATTCCCACCGCCGCCGATCTGGCAGGCACCTTGCTCCACCGGCGACCTGATTGTCCGTCTCCGGTCTCCCCTACCTCCCACGACACCCCCATCCTCTCGCGAACCCCATCTCTCTCTCCCCACGACTCCTCGCCGCCGCCACCTACGGTGGCCGATCCCGGCGACTTCCGGTGGCAATCTGCGGCTCCTAGCACACCACCGCGACCCTGTCCCTTCCGCTCCATCCTCCCCTCAGACCAGATCAGCCGCCCCCTTCGACCACATCGTCCGCCCCCTTCTCCCCCTGCCCCGGCTATGCATCAAATCGAGCGCGACAGTAGTGGCAGCAGAGCAGTCGCCGCCTCCACATCCTCCACCGCCTACGCGTCCGGCGTCCCCTGCCACCGCCACACTCGTTTGTCTCCGAAGCTATGTAAGCGACGTGCAAGCGGTGGATCGCGCAGGGCCGCGAGCACACCGTGGCGCCATCCTCTCCGCCCCCCGCTCGCCAGCGGCAGCTCCGCGCACCAAGGTACGTGCCTGGGCACCTCCCTCTCCCGTCGCTCCTCTTCCGTTTGGGGACCTCGCCGGTCGTCCTCTGGTCGACGCGTGCATAGTGTTAAAATTGCAAATTGAAGTTGATTAATAGGGTTCAAAGATACAAGTTCGAGTATCCAGTCTGAGGGGTTCTTGCGTGTGTGCATGTGATATTGGAGGTGGTGGCGACGTTCTTGCTGGTGTTCGTGATGTGCGGGGCGACGTCCATCTACGGCGCCGATGTGACGCGCGTATCCCAGCTCGGCCACCCCGTCCATCATGCTTCCTGCCTTCAACTTTTGTCTCACGTATAGATGCGTAGCGAATGACATGTCATTGTTCAGTAGAACACTAGAACTTGCTTATCAACATGAACGTGCAAATAAGAAATTCTCACCGCTTAATAATTAACCAGAGCTTAATTGATTTGCCAAGCAATATCTTGTGTTTATTAGTTGCAAGCTGTATTGGTTTGCTCTGCTGCCATGTTAATTCTTTGTTTCCCCTTTGTGTTAACCACCTTGTGCTGTTGTACAGAAACTTTATTGAGAAATTGTCAGTTAACACTAGGATATGTAACCACCTTGTGCATTCTATGATCAGTATTCAGTTATTTTGTACTGCTTTCTTCAAGGTTCAGGGTCTAGGCATATGGCTCCTTCTTAATTAGTACACATGGAGCTTAAACCAATTGTATCTGGAATTCAGTTGTAAGAAAGTGTCTAATTTGAAACAAGGCATGGGTGGGAATTCGTTTGGGCTAGAGTACACTGCAATACGTTTCTTGTATGCTTTAGCCACTATTAAATTACAGTACTACTACTAGTCTATATATGCAACTTGTCTACAGTAAAATTATTTGACTTGTTAAATAAGCCACACATAGTACTTCTACTAGTCTATATATGCAACCAGTACCTATGTTTCTCAATATAAAGACGTTTTGGTAGTTTAAATAATGGATGGAGTGATAGTTACAGTAGGTTTGAATCCGAATTTTTTTGTGGTAGCACAACAACTTTTGTGTCGCTCCTTATGTTAGCCGTGTTATTCTTCTGACCTGGCCGTACAGACAGCTATGGTGCATAGCTAGCTGGCTATAGCTTCATCCTGCTGGCCTTTTTTGGACATTGTGCCGTTGGTTCTCATTTCACCTCATTTTATTGGTATATACCTGCAGAATTGTTACCATACCAAGGGCCATGTTATTGTTTGAATTTCAGTTTTGTTCTGGTAATACAGAAAGTGCTCTGTTGGTTACTCATTTTACCTCGTTTTATTGGTATATTATTCCTGCAGGCGGAGCAGCGGGTGGGGGAGCAGAATCAGGTGATGGCCAGCAAGTCAAGGCCGTCACAACGGCCGGCATGCACCACAAGGAGGAGGATGGCCTCTTCACCTACTCCGGCCCCGTCCTCCCCGACTCCTGGTCGTGCCCCTGTACTCGATAGCACCCTCACTCTTCTACTTCTACTACCTACTGTTGCTGTTGTGCTGCTATTTACGATGGTAGTATGCTGCTGCTGATGTTGTTGATGCCATGCTTTTTGTCTTGTCATGCACTGAAATTAATTGGTAGCATTAGATGCAAATTTCCCATCATCCTTTAGCTGCACTAGTCTTGTGTATTTGGCAGGCAGATGCATATCTGTAGCTCTTCCTTTGATAATTCACTCATCTGTAGCAGTCACATATCTGTCCTCGTAACATCTGCTTGATTCATGGGGATTAGAAGTATTTGCATTTATTATACTAGTCAAGCTGCATCAAATATGGCAGTAGTAACAAATGTATGATAACTGTTTCGTGTGTACAAATGTACAGTACAATGACATTTGCTTCCAATAAGAAGTGAAACATATTTGAGAAGTGATTGGGGGGGATTCTTTGAGAGTTCTGCTGCATCTTTCTTTCACTGGCGCCATGGTACAACTTGTTAGCATGCTGTGGTTGGGAATTTCGAGATGTACCATTCTCTGTTTTGGGAATTTCTTTGCCGTAAATTATTATAGCCAACTGTTCAGAATTGTTTTTGCGGGGAGCAAATCTGTATATGCAAAGTGTGTGTGTGTATCCAGTGAGCAAATCTGTAGTAATTATAGAGTATATTATCTTCTTTCTTTTATTGGCAATTTGCTGCTCAGTTCTCTTTTGACATATAGTTTGTTCTCTTTGAATGTGCAGATGGTATGATGTGGTGGTTATCTTTTTTCGTTGCTGGAACCTGGATGTCATATGTTATGTGATTTGAGCCAAATGGCATATTGTAATCTTTTTATTGCTGCTTTTTATGTACGATGTCATGAAGATGTACGTTTGAAATGTTGCTTTGATAGCAAAATTGTATTCCTGTGTACATGCTGCTTTGACAGCAAAATTATGAAAATTTCTCAACAATATATATGGGCAAAATTGTATTCCTGTGTACTGCGCCTGATGATGTTACTAGAACCTGACAACTGGGACCCATCTGACTAGTGGACCCTTCTTCTGGGAAAAAAAGAAAAACTAAATTTGTTTAGACAAAAAGGCCACAACCCAACAATAAAAAGGCTGCAATATTGGGCTTGGCCCATGAACCCAACCAAAAATTGATAGACAGAAAAAACACAAATAGGCTGAATTGTTGGGCTCGGCCCATGTAGAAAATTGAATTGGACCGGGCTGAATCTTGTGCCACATCAGCTTGCCACGCTGGATGCCTACGTGGTCTGGGGGAGGTTGATAGTGACCAAAACGACATAGTAGGAATATTTTGGTCGTAAATGTCTTTGACCATTCCAGAAGAAAGGTCGCTATAGTCAGTTTACGATCGCCAGCTTTTGACCTTCTGTTTTTGGTCACAAAAAGGTCGTAAATGGAAATTTGTGACCTTTCAGTGATCAATAGTGGTGGCCACAAGTTGACATATTTCTTGTAGTGAATTGTCTTTATTCATGCTATAATTGTGTTATCCGGAAATCGTAATACATGTGTGAATAATAGACACCAACATGTCCCTAGTAAGCCTCTAGTTGACTAGCTCGTTGATCAACAGATAGTCATGGTTTCCTGACTATAGGCATTGGATGTCATTGATAACGAGATCACATCATTAGGAGAATGATGTGATGGACAAGACCCAATCCTAACATAGCATAAGATCGTATAGTTCGTTTGCTAGAGTTTTTCCAATGTCAAGTATCCTTTCCTTAGACCATGAGATCGTGTAACTCCCGGATACCGTAGGAGTGCTTTGGGTGTGCCAAACGTCACAACGTAACTGGGTGACTATAAAGGTATACTCCGGTATCTCCGAAAGTGTCTGTTAGGTTGACACGGATCGAGACTGGGATTTGTCACTCCGCATGACGGAGAGGTATCACCGGGCCCACTCAGTAATGCATCATCATAATGAGCTCAATGTGATCAAAGTGTTTGATCACGGGATCATGCATTACAATACGAGTAAAGTGACTTGCCGGTAACGAGATTGAACAAGGTATTGGGATACCGACGATCGAATCTCGGGCAAGTAAAATACCGATTGACAAAGGGAATTGTATACGGGATTAATTGAATCCTCGACATCGTGGTTCATCCGATGAGATCATCGTGGAGCATGTGGGAGCCAACATGGGTATCCAGATCCCGCTGTTGGTTATTGCCCGAGAGCCGTCTCGGTCATGTCTGCCTGTCTCCCGAACCCGTAGGGTCTACACACTTAAGGTTCGGTGACGCTAGGGTTGTGAAGATATGTATATGCAGTAACCCGAATGTTGTTCGGAGTCCCGGATGAGATCCCGGATGTCTCGAGGAGTTTCGGAATAGTCCGGAGGTAAAGAATTATATATAGGAAGTGCTGTTTCGGCCATCGGGACAAGTTTCGAGGTCATCGGTATTGTACCGGGACCACCAGAAGGGTCCCGGGGGTCCACCGGGTGGGGCCACCCATCCCGGAGGGCCCCATGGGCCAAAGTGGGGAGGGGAACCAGCCCATAGTGGGCTGGTGCGCCCCCCTAGGCCCTCCCCATGCGTCTAGGGTTGAAACCCTAGGGGTGGGGGGCGCCCCACCTTGGCTTGGGGGCCACTCCAGCCTTGGCCGCCGCCCCCCTAGGAGTTGGCGCCTCCCTCTCTCCCTGCTACACCTCTTCCTCCTGTAGTACACGGCGAAGCCCTGCTGCTGTGACGCCCTGCATCCACCACCACGCCGTCGTGCTGCTGGATCTTCATCAACCTCTCCTCCCCCCTTGCTAGATCAAGAACGAGGAGACGTCACGTTGATCGTACGTGTGTTGAACGCAGAGGTGCCGTCCGTTCGGTGCTAGGATCTCCGGTGATTTGGATCACGTCGTGTACGACTACCTCATCCCCGTTCTCTGAACGCTTCCGCTCGCGATCTACAAAGGTATGTAGATGCATCCGATCACTCGTTGCTAGATGAACTCATAGATGGATCTTGGTGAAACCGTAGGAAAATTTTTGTTTTCTGCAACGTTCCCCAACAGTGGCATCATGAGCTAGGTCTATGCGTAGTTCTTCTTGCGCGAGTAGAACACAATTTGTTGTGGGCGTAGATTTGTCAACTTTCTTGCCGCTACTAGTCTTATCTTGCTTCAGCAGTATTGTGGGGTGAAACGGCCCGGACCAACCTTACACGTACGCTTACGTGAGACCGGTTCCACCGACTAACATGCACTAGTTGCATAAGGTGGCTGGCGGGTGTCCGTCTCTCCCACTTTAGTTGGAGCGGATTCGATGAAAAGGGTCCTTATGAAGGGTAAATAGAAGTTGACAAATCACGTTGTGGCTTTCACGTAGGTAAGAAAACGTTCTTGCTAGAACCCTAATTCAGCCACGTAAAACTTGCAACAACAATTAGAGGACGTCTAACTTGTTTTTGCAGCAAGTGCTTTGTGATATGATATGGCCAAAGTTGTGATGAATGATGAATGATCTATATGTGATGTATGAGATGTTCATGCTATTGTAATAGGAATCACGACTTGCATGTCGATGAGTATGACAACCGGCAGGAGCCATAGGAGTTGTCTTTATTTTTTTGTATGACCTGCGTGTCATTGAGAAACGCCATGTAAATTACTTTACTTTATTGCTAAACGCGTTAGCCATAGTAGTAGAAGTAATAGTTGGCGAGCAACTTCATGGAGACACGATGATGATGATCATGATGATGGAGATCATGGTGTCAAGCCGGTGACAAGATGATCATGGAGCCCCAAGATGGAGATCAAAGGAGCTATATGATATTGGCCATATCATGTCACTTTTATTAATTGATTGCATGTGATGTTTATCATGTTTTGCATCTTGTTTACTTAGAACGACGGTAGTAAATAAGATGATCCCTCATAATAATTTCAAGAAAGTGTTCCCCCTAACTGTGCACCGTTGCGACAGTTCGTTGTTTCGAAGCACCATGTGATGATCGGGTGTGATAGATTCTAACGTTCACATACAACGGGTGTAAGACAGATTTACACATGCAAACACTTAGGTTGACTTGACGAGCCTAGCATGTACAGACATGGCCTCGGAACACAGAAGACCGAAAGGTCGAGCATGAGTCGTATAGAAGATACGATCAACATGAAGATGTTCACCGATGTTGACTAGTCTGTCTCACGTGATGATCGGACACGGCCTAGTTGACTCGGATCATGTTATACTTAGATGACTAGAAGAGGGATGCCTATCTAAGTGGGAGTTCATTAAATAATTTGATTAGATGAACTTTATTATCATGGACTTAGTCTAAAATATTTACAATATGTCTTGTAGATCAAATGGCCAACGTAGTCCTCAACTTCAACGCGTTCCTAGAGAAAACCAAGCTGAAAGACGATGGCAGCAACTACACGGACTGGGTCCGAAACCTGAGGATCATCCTCATAGCTGCCAAGAAAGATTATGTCCTACAAGCACCGCTGGGTGACGCACCTGTTCTCCCTGCAGAACAAGACGTTATGAACACTTGGCAGGCACGTACCGATGACTACTCCCTCGTTCAGTGCGGCATGCTTTACAGCTTAGAGCCGGGGCTCCAAAAGCGTTTTGAGAGACACGGAGCATATGAGATGTTCGAAGAGCTGAAAATGGTTTTCCAAGCTCATGCCCGGGTCGAGAGGATATGAAGTCTCCGACAAATTTTTCAGTTGTAAGATGGAGGAAAATAGTTCTGTCAGTGAGCACATACTCACTATGTCTGGGTTACATAACCGCTTGACTCAGCTGGGAGTTAATCTCCCGGACGACGCGATCATTGACAGAATCCTCCAGTCGCTTCCACCAAGCTACAAGAGCTTTGTGATGAACTTCAATATGCAGGGGATGGAAAAGACCATTCCTAAAGTATTTGTTATGCTGAAATCAGCAGAGGTAGAAGTCAAGAAGGAACATCAAGTGTTGATGGTGAATAAAACTACTAAGTTCAAGAAGGGCAAGGGTAAAAAGAACTTCAAGAAGGACGGCAAGGAAGTTGCCGCGCCCGGCAAGCAAGCTGCCGGGAAGAAGCCAAAGAATGGACCCAAGCCCGAGACTGAGTGCTTTTATTGCAAGGGAAGTGGTCACTGGAAGCGGAACTGCCCCAAATACTTAGCGGACAAGAAGGCCGGCAAAAAAAAGGTATATGTGATATACATGTAATTGATGTGTACCTTACCAGTACTCGTAGTAGCTCTTGGGTATTTGATACCGGTGCAGTTGCTCACATTTGTAACTCAAAGCAGGAGCTGCGGAATAAGCGGAGACTGGCGAAGGACGAGGTGACGATGCGCGTCGGGAATGGTTCCAAGGTCGATGTGATCGCCGTCGGCACGCTACCTCTACATTTACCTACGGGATTAGTTTTAAACCTCAATAATTGTTATTTAGTGCCAAGTTTGAGCATGAACATTGTATCTGGATCTCGTTTAATTCGAGATGGCTACTCATTTAAATCCGAGAATAATGGTTGTTCTATTTATATGAGTGATATGTTTTATGGTCATGCTCCGATGGTTAATGGTTTATTCTTAATGAATCTCGTACGTGATGATACACATATTCATAGTGTGAATACCAAAAGAGTTAAAGTTGATAACAATAGTCCCACATACTTGTGGCACTGCCGCCTTGGTCACATAGGTGTCAAACGCATGAAGAAGCTGCATGCAGATGGACTTTTAGAGTCTCTTGATTATGAATCATTTGACACGTGCGAACCATGCCTCATGGGTAAAATGATCAAGACTCCGTTCTCAGGAACAATGGAGCGAGCAACCAACTTATTGGAAATCATACATACTGATGTGTGCGGTCCAATGAGTGTTGAGGCTCGCGGTGGCTATTGTTGGGGAACGTAGTAATTTCAAAAAATTTCCTACGCACACGCAAGATCATGGTGATGCATAGCAAGGAGAGGGGAGAGTGTTGTCTATGTACCCTCGTAGACCGAAGCGGAAGCGTTGACGCAACATAGTGGAAGTAGTCGTACGTCTTCCCGATCCGACCGATCCAAGCACTGTTACTCCGGCACCTCCGAGTTCTTAGCACACGTTCAGCTCGATGACGCTCCCCGGGCTCTGATCCAGCAAAGCTTCGGGGATGAGTTCCGTCAGCACGACGGCGTGATGACAATGATGATGTTCTACCGACGCAGGGCTTCGCCTAAGCACTGCAACGATATGACCGTGGTGGAATATGGTGGAGGGGGGCACCGCACACGGCTAAGGAACGATCACGAAGATCAACTTGTGTGTCCTAGGGTGCCCCCTGCCCCCGTATATAAAGGAGGGGAGGGGAGGGCGTGGCCGGCCCCCAAGGGGTGCGCCAGGAGGAGTCTTACTCCCACCGGGAGCAGGACTCCTCTCCCTTGCCTTGTAGGAGAAGGAAGGAGAGAGGGGGAAAGGAAAAAGGGGGGCGCCGCCCCCCCTCTTCCTTGTCCTATTCGGACTAAGGGGGGAGGGGACGCGCGGCCTGCCCTGGCCGCCCCTCCTCTTTTCCCTTAAGGCCCATATGGGCCCATTAACCCCCGGGGGGGTTCCGGTAACCCCCCGGTACTCCAGTAAAATGCCGATTTCACTCGGAACCATTCCGATGTCCAAATATAGGCTTCCAATATATCGATCTTTATGTCTCGACCATTTCGAGACTCCTCGTCATGTCCGTGATCACATCCGGGACTCCGAACTAACTTCGGTACATCAAAATGCATAAACTCATAATAACTATCATCGTAACTTTAAGCGTGCGGACCCTACGGTTCGAGAACAATGTAGACATGACCGAGACACGTCTCCGATCAATAACCAATAGCGGGACCTGGATGCCCATATTGGCTCCTACATATTCTACGAAGATCTTTATCGGTCAGACCGCATAACAATATATGTTGTTCCCTTTGTCATCGGTATGTTACTTGCCCGAGATTCGATCGTCGGTATCCAATACCTAGTTCAATCTCGTTACCGGCAAGTCTCTTTACTCGTCCCGTAATACATCATCTCGCAACTAACTCATTAGTTGCAATGCTTGCAAGGCTTAAGTGATGTGCATTACCGAGAGGGCCCAGAGATACCTCTCCGACAATCGGAGTGACCAATCCTAATCTCGAAATACGCCAACCCAACATCTACCTTTGGAGACACCTGTAGAGCTCCTTTATAATCACCCAGTTACGTTGTGACGTTTGGTAGCACACAAAGTGTTCCTCTGGCAAACGGGAGTTGCATAATCTCATAGTCACAGGAACATGTATAAGTCATGAAGAAAGCAATAGCAACATACTAAACGATCGGGTGCTAAGCTAATGGAATGGGTCATGTCAATCACATCATTCTCCTAATGATGTGATCCCGTTAATCAAATGACAACTCATGTCTATGGCTAGGAAACATAACCATCTTTGATCAACGAGCTAGTCAAGTAGAGGCATACTAGTGACACTCTGTTTGTCTATGTATTCACACATGTATCATGTTTTCGGTTAATACAATTCTAGCATGAATAATAAACATTTATCATGAAATAAGGAAATAAATAATAACTTTATTATTGCCTCTAGGGCATATTTCCTTCAGTCTCCCACTTGCACTAGAGTCAATAATCTAGTTCACATCAGCATGTGATTTAACAACAATAGTTCACATCACCATGTGATTAATACCCATAGTTCACATCATCATGTGACCAACACCCACAGGGTTTACTAGAGTCAATAATCCAGTTCACATTGCTATGTGATTAACACCCAAAGAGTACTAAGGTGTGATCATGTTTTGCTTGTGAGAGAATCTTAGTCAACGGGTCTGCCACATTCAGATCCGTATGTATTTTGCAAATTTCTATGTCAACAATACTCTGCTCGGAGCTACTCTAGCTAATTGCTCCCACTTTCAATATGTATCTAGACTGATACTTAGAGTCATCTAGATTGGTGTCAAAACTTGCATCGACATAACCTTTTACGACGAACCTTTTTGTCACCTCCATAATCGAGAAACATATCCGTATTTCACTAAGGATAATTTTGACCGTTGTCCAGTGATCTACTCCTAGATCACTATTGTACTCCCTTGCCAAATTCAGTGTAGGATATATAATAGATCTGGTACACAGCATGGCATACTTTATAGAACCTATGGCTAAGGCATAGGGAATGACTTTCATTCTCTTTCTATCTTTTGCCGTGGTCGGGTTTTGAGTCTTACTCAATTTCACACCTTGTAACACAGGCAAGAACTCTTTCTTTGACTGTTACATTTTGAACTACTTCAAAATCTTGTCAAGGTATGTACTCATTGAAAACACTTATCAAGCGTCTTGATCTATCTCTATAGATCTTGATACTCAATATGTAAGCAGCTTCACCGAGGTCTTTCTTTGAAAAAACTCCTTTCAAATACTCCTTTATGCTTTACAGAATAATTCTACATTATTTCCAATCAACAATATGTCATTCACATATATTTATCAGAAATGTTGTAGTGCTCCCACTCACTTTCTTGTAAATACAGGCTTCACCGTAAGTCTGTATAAAACTATATGCTTTGATCAACTTATCAAAGCGTGTATTCCAACTCCGAGATGCTTGTACCAGTCCATAGATGGATCGCTGGAGCTTGCATATTTTGTTAGCATTTTTAGGATTGACAAAACCTTCTGGTTGCATCATATACAACTCTTCTTTAATAAATCCATTAAGGAATGCAGTTTTGTTTATGCATTTGCCAGATTTCATAAAATGCGGCAATTGCTAACATGATTCGGACAGACTTAAGCATAGATACGAGTGAGAAACTCTCATCGTAGTCAACACCTTGAACTTGTCGAAAACCTTTTGCGACAATTCTAGCTTTGTAGATAGTAACACTACTATCAGCGTCCGTCTTCCTCTTGAAGATCCATTTATTTTCTATGGCTTGCCGATCATCGGGCAAATCCATCAAAGTCCATACTTTGTTCTCATACATGGATCATATCTCAGATTTCATGGCCTCAAACCATTTCGCAGAATCTGGGCTCATCATCGCTTCCTCATAGTTCGCAAGTTCGTCATGGTCTAGTAACATGACTTCCAGAACAGGATTACCGTACCACTCTGGTGCGGATCTCACTCTGGTTTACCTACGAGATTCGGTAGTAACTTGATCTGAAGTTACATGATCATCATTAACTTCCTCACTAATTGGTGTAGTAGTCACAGGAACAGATTTCTGTGATGAACTACTTTCCAATAAGGGAGCAGGTACAGTTACCACATTAAGTTCTACTTTCCTCCCACTCACTTCTTTCGAGAGAAAACTCCTTCTCTAGAAAGGATCCATTCTTGGCAACGAATGTCTTGCCTTTGGATCTGTGATAGAAGGTGTACCCGACAGTCTCCTTTGGGTATCCTATGAAGACATATTTCTCTGATTTGGGTTTGAGCTTATCAGGATGAAACCTTTTCATACAAGCATCACAATCCCAAACTTTAAGAAACGACAACTTTGGTTTCTTGCTAAACCCCAGTTCAGATTGTGTCGTCTCAACGGACATAGATGGTGCCCTTTTAAACGTGAATGCAGCTGTCTCTAATGCATGATCCCAAAACGATATTGGTAAATCGGTAAGAAACATCATAGATTGTACTATATCCAACAAAGTACGGTTATGACATTCGGACACACCATTATGCTGTGGTGTTCCAAGTGGCATGAGTTTGTGAAACTATTCCACATTGTTTTAATTGGAGACCAAACTCGTAACTCAAATATTCTCCTCCACGATCATATCGTAGAATCTTTTATTTTCTTGTTACGATGATTCTCCACTTCACTCTGAAATACTCTGAACTTTTCAGACTTATGTTTCATCAAGTAAATATGCTCATATCTGCTTAAATCATCTGTGAAGGTCAGAAAATAATGATACTTGCTGTGAGCCTCAACACTCATCGGATCGCATACATCAATATGTATTATTTCCAATAAGTCAGTTGCTCGCTCTACTGTTCCGGAGAACGGAGTCTTTAGTCATCTTGCCCACAATGCATGGTTCGCAAGCATCAAGTGATTCCTAATCAAGTGATTCCAAAATCCCATCAGCATGGAGTTTCTTCATGCGCTTTACACCAATATGACCTAAACTGCAGTGCCACAAATAAGTTGCACTATCATTATTAACTTCGCATCTTTTGGCTTCAATATTATGAATATGTGTATCACTACGATCGAGTTCCAACAAACCATTTTGTTGGTGTGTATGACCATAGAAGGTTTTATTCATGTAAACAGAACAACAATTTATTCTCTTACTTAAATGAATAACCGTATTGCAATAAACATGATCAAATCATATTCATGCTCAACACCAAATAACACTTATTTAGGTTCCACACTAATCCCGAAAGTATAGGGAGTGTGCGATGATGATCATATCAATCTTGGAACTACTTCCAACTTTCATCGTCACTTCACCCTTAACTAGTCTCTGTTCATTCTGCAACTCCCGTTTTGAGTTACTAATCATAGCAACTGAACTAGTACCAAATATTGAGGGGTTGCTATGAACACTAGTAAAGTACACATCAATAACATGTATATCAAATATACTTTTGTTTACTTTGCCATCCTTTCTTATCCACCAAATACTTGGGGTAGTTCCGCTTCCAATGACCAATCCCTTTGCAGTAGAAGCACTTAGTCTCAGGCTTAGGACCAGACTTGGGTTTCTTCACTTGAGCAGCAACTTGCTTGCTGTTCTTCTTGAAGTTCCCCTTTTTTTTCTTTGCCCTTTACTTGAAACTAGTGGTCTTGTCTACCATCAACACTTGATGTTTTTCTTGATTTCTACCTTCGTCGATTTTAGCATCACGAAGAGCTTGGGAATTGTTTCCGATATCCCTTGAATATTATAGTTCATCACGAAGTTCTACTAACTTGGTGATGGTGACTAGAGAATTCTGTCAATCACTATTTTATTTGGAAGATTAACTCCCACTTGATTCAAGTGATTGTAGTACCCAGACAATCTGAGCACATGCTCACTAGTTGAGCGATTCTCCTCCATCTTTTAGCTATAGAACTTGTTGGAGACTTCATATCTCTCAACTCGGGTATTTGCTTGAAATATTAACTTCAACTCCTGGAACATCTCGTATGGTCCATGACGTTCAAAACGTCTTTGAAGTCCCGATTCTAAGCCGTTTAAGCATGGTGCACTAAACTATTAAGTACTCATCATATTGAGCTAGCCAAACGTTCATAACGTCTGCATCTGCTCCTGCAATAGGTCCGTCACCTAGCGGTGCATCAAGGACATAATTCTTCTATGCAGCAATGAGGATAAACCTCAGAATACGGATCCAATCCGCATCATTGCTACTAACACTTTTCAACACAATTTTCTCTAGGAACATATCATAATAAACATATGAAAGCAACAACGCGAGCTATTGATCTACAACATAGATATGCTAATACTACCAGGACTAAGTTCATGATAAATTAAAGTTCAATTAATCATATTACTTAAGAACTCCCACTTAGATAGACATCCCTCTAATCCTCTAAGTGATCACGTGATCCAAATCAACTAAACCATAACCGATCATCACGTGAAATGGATTAGTCTTCAATGGTGAACATCATTATGTTGATCATATCTACTATATGATTCACGCTCGACCTTTCGGTCTCCGTGTTCCGAGGCCATATCTGCATATGCTAGGCTCGTCAAGTATAACCCGAGTATTCTGCGTGTGTAAAACTGGCTTGCACCCGTTGTAGATGGACGTAGAGCTTATCACACCCGATCATCACGTGGTGTCTGGGCACGACGAACTTTGGCAACGGTGCATACTCAGGGAGAACACTTCTTGATAATTTAGTGAGAGATCATCTTATAATGCTACCGTCAATCAAAGCAAGATAAGATGCATAATAAAGATAAACATCACATGCAATCAATATAAGTGATATGATATGGCCATCATCATCTTGTGCTTGTGATCTCCATCTCCGAAGCACCGTCATGATCACCATCGTCACCGGCGCGACACCTTGATCTCCATCGTAGCATCGTTGTCGTCTTGCCTATCTTATGCTTCTACGACTATCGCTACCGCTTAGTGATAAAGTAAAGCATTACAGGGCGATTGCATCGCATACAATAAAGCGACAACCATATGGCTCCTGCCAGTTGCCGATAACTCAGTTACAAAACATGATCATCTCATACAATAAAATTTAGCATCATGCCTTGACCATATCACATCACAACATGCCCTGCAAAAACAAGTTAGACGTCCTCTACTTTGTTTGTTGCAAGTTTTACGTGGCTGCTACGGGCTTAAGCAAGAACCAATCTCACCTACGCATCAAAACCACAACGATAGTTTGTCAAATAGACTCCGTTTTAACCTTCGCAAGGACCGGGCGTAGCCATACTCGGTTCAACTAAAGTTGGAGAAACTAACACCCGCCAGCCACCTGTGTGCAAAGCACGTCGGTAGAACCAGTCTCGCGTAAGCGTACGCGTAATGTCGGTCCGGGCCGCTTCATCCAACAATACCGCCAAACCAAAGTATGACATGCTGGTAGGCAGTATGACTTATATCGTCCACAACTCACTTGTGTTCTACTCGTGCATATAACATCAAACCATAAAAACCTGGCTCGGATACCACTGTTGGGGAACGTAGTAATTTCAAAAGATTTCCTACGCACACGCAAGATCATGGTGATGCATAGCAACGAGAGGGGAGAGTGTTGTCTACGTACCCTCGTAGACCGAAGCGGAAGCGTTGATGCAACATAGTGGAAGTAGTCGTACGTCTTCCCGATCCGACCGATCCAAGCACCGTTACTCCGGCACCTCCGAGTTCTTAGCACACGTTCAGCTCGATGACGCTCCCCGGGCTCCGATCCAGCAAAGCTTCGGGGATGAGTTCCGTCAGCACAACGGCGTGATGACGATGATGATGTTCTACCGACGCAGGGCTTCGCCTAAGCACTGCAACGATATGACCGAGGTGGAATATGGTGGAGGGGGCACCGCACACGGCTAAGGAACAATCACGAAGATCAACTTGTGTGTCCTAGGGTGCCCCCTGCCCCTGTATATAAAGGAGGGGAGGGGAGGGCGCGGCTGGCCCCCAAGGGGTGCGCCAGAAGGAGTCCTCCTCCCACCGGGAGCAGGACTCCTCTCCCTTGCCTTGTAGGAGAAGGAAGGAGAGAGGGGGAAAGGAAAAAGGGGGGCGCCGCCCCCCCTTCCTTGTCCTATTAGGACTAAGGGGGAGGGGCGCGTGGCCTGCCCTGGCTGCCCCTCATCTTTTCCCTTAAGGCCCATATGGGCCCATTAACCCCCGGGGGGGGGGGGGGGTTCCGGTAACCCCCCGGTACTCCAGTAAAATGCCGATTTCACTCGGAACCATTTCGATGTCCAAATATAGGCTTCCAATATATCGATCTTTATGTCTCGACCATTTCGAGACTCCTCGTCATGTCCGTGATCACATCCGGGACTCCGAACTAACTTCGGTACATCAAAATGCATAAACTCATAATAACTGTCATCGTAACTTTAAGCGTGCGGACCCTACGGTTCGAGAACAATGTAGACATGACCGAGACACGTCTCCGGTCAATAACCAATAGCGGGACCTGGATGCCCATATTGGCTCCTACATATTCTACGAAGATCTTTATCGGTCAGACCGCATAACAATATATGTTGTTCCCTTTGTCATCGGTATGTTACTTGCCCGAGATTCGATTGTCGGTATCCAATACCTAGTTCAATCTCGTTACCGGCAAGTCTCTTTACTCGTTCCGTAATACATCATCTCGCAACTAACTCATTAGTTGCAATGCTTGCAAGGCTTAAGTGATGTGCATTACCGAGAGGGCCCAGAGATACCTCTCCGACAATCGGAGTGACAAATCCTAATCTCGAAATACGCCAACCCAACATCTACCTTTGGAGACACCTGTAGAGCTCCTTTATAATCACCCAGTTACGTTGTGACGTTTGGTAGCACACAAAGTGTTCCTCCGGCAAACGGGAGTTGCATAATCTCATAGTCATAGGAACATGTATAAGTCATGAAGAAAGCAATAGAACATATTAAACGATCGGGTGCTAAGCTAATGGAATGGGTCATGTCAATCACATCATTCTCCTAATGATGTGATCCCGTTAATCAAATGACAACTCATGTCTATGGCTAGGAAACATAACCATCTTTGATCAACGAGCTAGCCAAGTAGAGGCATACTAGTGACACTCTGTGTGTCTATGTATTCACACATGTATCATGTTTCCGGTTAATACAATTCTAGCATGAATAATAAACATTTATCATGAAATAAGGAAATAAATAATAACTTTATTATTGCCTCTAGGGCATATTTCCTTCAGCTATTGTTATGTTCTCACCCTCACTGATGATTTGAATAGATATGGGTATATCTACTTAATGAAACACAAGTCTGAGACCTTTGAAAAGTTCAAGGAATTTCAGAGTGAGGTTGAAAATCAACGTGACAGAAAGATCAAGTTTCTACGATCAGATCGTGGAGGAGAATACTTGAGTCACGAATTTGGCACACACTTAAGAAAATGTGGAATAGTTTCACAACTCACGCCGCCTGGAACACCTCAGCGTAGTGGTGTGTCCGAACGTCGTAATCGCACTCTATTAGATATGGTGCGATCTATGATGTCTCTTACCGATTTACCGCTATCCTTTTGGGGCTATGCTTTAGATACTGCCGCATTCACTTTAAATAGGGCTCCGTCGAAATCCGTTGAGACGACACCGTATGAATTATGGTTTAGGAAGAAACCTAAGCTGTCGTTTCCAAAAGTTTGGGGATGCGATGCTTATGTCAAGAAACTTCAACCTGAAAAGCTCGAACCCAAGTTGGAAAAATGCGTCTTCATAGGATACCCTAATGAAACTATTGGGTATACCTTCTACCTCAGATCTGGAGGCAAGATCTTTGTTGTCAAGAATGGATCCTTTCTAGAGAAGGAGTTTCTCTCAAAAGAAGTAAGTGGGAGGAAAGTAGAACTTGATGAAGTGTTACCTCTTGAACCGGAAAATGGCGCAACTCAAGAAAACGTTTCTGAGGTGCCTGTACCGGCTAGAGAGGAAATTAATGATGATGATCAAGATACTTCTAATCAAGCTCCTACTAAAATTCTAAGGTCCACAAGGACATGTTCCGCACCAGAGTGGTACGGTAACCCTGTCTTGGAAATCATGTTGTTAGACAACGGTGAACCTTCGAACTATGAAGAAGCGATGGCGGGCCCGGATTCCGACAAATGGCTGGATGCCATGAAATCCGAGATAGGATCCATGTATGAAAAAGAAGTATGGACTTTGACTGACTTGCCCGTTGAGCGGCGAGCCATAGAAAATAAATGGATCTTTAAGAAGAAGACAGACGCGGATGGTAATGTGACCATCTATAAAGCTCGGCTTGTCGCTAAGGGTTATCGACAAGTTCAAGGGGTTGACTACGATGAGACTTTCTTACCGGTAGCGAAGCTAAAGTCCGTCCGAATCATGTTAGCAATTGCCGCATTCTACAATTATGAGATATGGCAAATGGACGTCAAAACGGCATTCCTTAATGGTTTCCTTAAGGAAGAATTGTATATGATGCAGCCGGAAGGTTTTGTCGATCCTAAGAATGCTGACAAGGTGTGCAAGCTCCAACGCTCGATTTATGGGCTGGTGCAAGCATCTCAGAGTTGGAACATTCGCTTTGATGAGATGATCAAAGCGTTTGGGTTTACACAGACTTATGGAGAAGCCTGCGTTTACAAGAAAGTGAGTGGGAGCTCTATAGCATTTCTCATATTATATGTAGATGACATACTTTTGATGGGAAATGATATAGAACTCTTGGACAGCATTAAGGCCTACTTGAATAAGAGTTTTTCAATGAAGGACCTTGGAGAAGCTGCTTATATATTAGGCATCAAGATCTATAGAGATAGATCAAGACGCCTCATAGGTCTTTCACAAAGCACATACCTTGATAAGATATTGAAGAAGTTCAATATGGATCAATCTAAGAAGGGGTTCTTACCTGTGTTACAAGGTGTGAAATTGAGCTCAGCTCAATGTCCGACCACGGCAGAAGATATAGAAGAGATGAGTGTCATCCCCTATGCCTCAGCCATAGGTTCTATTATGTATGCCATGCTATGTATCAGACCTGATGTAAACCTTGCCGTGAGTTTGGTAGGAAGGTACCAAAGTAATCCCGGCAAGGAACACTGGACAGCGGTCAAGAATATCCTGAAGTATCTGAAAAGGACTAAGGAAATGTTTCTCGTTTATGGAGGTGACGAAGAGCTCGTCGTAAAGGGTTATGTCGACGCTAGCTTCGACATAGATCTGGATGACTCTAAGTCACAAACCGGATACGTGTATATTTTGAATGGTGGGGCAGTAAGCTGGTGCAGTTGCAAGCAGAGCGTCGTGGCGGGATCTACATGTGAAGCGGAGTACATGGCAGCCTCGGAGGCAGCACATGAAGCAATTTGGGTGAAGGAGTTCATCACCGACCTCAGAGTCATACCCAATGCGTCAGGGCCAATCAAACTCTTCTGTGACAACACTTGAGCTATTGCACTTGCCAAGGAGCCCAGGTTTCACAAGAAGACCAGGCACATCAAGCGTCGCTTCAACTCCATTCGTGAAAATTTTCAAGATGGAGACATAGATATTTGTAAAGTACATACGGACCTGGATGTACCAGATCCGTTGACTAAACCTCTCCCTAGAGCAAAACATGATCAACACCAGAATTCCATGGGTGTTCGATTCATCACAATGTAACTATATTATTGACTCTAGTGCAAGTGGGAGACTGTTGGAAATATGCCCTAGAGGCAATAATAAAAGCATTATTATTATATTTCCTTGTTCATGATAATTGTCTTTATTCATGCTATAATTGTGTTATCCGAAAATCGTAATACATGTGTGAATAATAGACACCAACATGTCCCTAGTAAGCCTCTAGTTGACTAGCTCGTTGATCAACAGTCATGGTTTCCTGACTATAGGCATTGGATGTCATTGATAACGAGATCACATCATTAGGAGAATGATGTGATGGACAAGACCCAATCCTAACATAGCATAAGATCGTATAGTTCGTTTGCTAGAGTTTTTCCAATGTCAAGTATCCTTTCCTTAGACCATGAGATCGTGTAACTCCCGGATACCGTAGGAGTGCTTTGGGTGTGCCAAACGTCACAACGTAACTGGGTGACTATAAAGGTATACTGCGGGTATCTTCGAAAGTGTCTGTTGGGTTGACACGGATCGAGACTGGGATTTGTCACTCCGCATGACGGAGAGGTATCACCGGGCCCACTCGGTAATGCATCATCATAATGAGCTCAATGTGATCAAAGTGTTTGATCACGGGATCATGCATTACAGTACGAGTAAAGTGACTTGCCGGTAACGAGATTGAACAAGGTATTGGGAAACCGACGATCGAATCTCGGGCAAGTAAAATACCGATTGGCAAAGGGAATTGTATACGGGATTAATTGAATCCTCGACATCGTGGTTCATCCGATGAGATCATCATGGAGCATGTAGGAGCCAACATGGGTATCCAGATCCCACTGTTGGTTATTACCCGAGAGCCGTCTCGGTCATGTCTGCCTGTCTCCCGAACCCGTAGGGTCTACACACTTAAGGTTCGGTGATGCTAGGGTTGTGAAGATATGTATATGCAGTAACCCGAATGTTGTTGGAGTCCCGGATGAGATCCCGGACGTCACGAGGAGTTTCAGAATAGTCCGGAGGTAAAGAATTATATATAGGAAGTGTTGTTTCGGCCATCGGGACAAGTTTCGGGGTCATCGGTATTGTACCGGGACCACCAGAAGGGTCCCGGGGTCCACCGGGTGGGGCCACCCATCCCGGAGGGCCCCATGGGCCAAAGTGGGGAGGCGAACCAGCCCATAGTGGACTGGTGCGCCCCCCTAGGCCCTCCCCATGCGCCTAGGGTTGAAACCCTAGGGGTGGGGGGCGCCCCACCTTGGCTTGGGGGCCACTCCAGCCTTGGCCGCCGCCCCCCCTAGGAGATCCAATCTCCTAGGGCCGGCACCCCCCAGGGGGCTATATATATGAGGGGGGGAGGGGGCAAAGACACCTGAGTCCTGGCGCCTCCCTCTCTCCCTGCTACACCTCTTCCTCTCGTAGTACACGGCGAAGCCCTGCTGTTGTGACGCCCTGCATCCACCACCACGCCGTCGTGCTGCTGGATCTTCATCAACCTCTCCTGCCCCCTTGCTGGATCAAGAAGGAGGAGACGTCACGCTGACCGTACGTGTGTTGAACGCGGAGGTGCCGTCCGTTCGGTGCTAGGATCTCCGGTGATTTGGATCACGTCGTGTACGACTACCTCATCCCCGTTCTCTGAACGCTTCCGCTCGCGATCTACAAAGGTATGTAGATGCATCCGATCACTCGTTGCTAGATGAACTCATAGATGGATCTTGGTGAAACCGTAGGAAAATTTTTGTTTTCTGCAACGTTCCCCAACAGGATCACGGGCAGAAGGAGGGTTTAGGCCATAAAAACAAAACCTTCAGGAGGAAGGCGCGGGTAAATAATGGAAGCGGAGTAGTTGAGGAGTTAGGAGGAGCAGGGCTAGGTGGTAAAAGGGGTGCAAAGCAGATGGATGTGGATGAAGCAAAGGAGGAAGATGCAAAGAAGAGAAGGCTGTCAAAGGAGAACAGAGTCGTGCAGGGAGAAAATATGAGCGCTGGGCTGCAGGGACAGCCTAGCGGGTCCCAATGAATATCATAGCATGGAACTGCCAGGGTTTGGGGAATGGCCCGGCAGTTCGAGGGCTTCTGACTCTATAGAAGCAGGAGTACCCCGACATCTGTTCTTGTCGGAAACCAGACTTGATAAGGGCAGGATGGAGAAGTTTTGGAGTAAGCTAGGACTACATAATATGCTCGTACAAGATAATAAAGGAAAGAGTGGGGGTCTGGCCCTGTTTTGGAGAAGGGGGATTGATGTAACCTTGAGATGGATGGGCAGAATGCATATCGATGTAACAGTCAGAGAGAAGGATGGGTTTGAATGGAGGCTTACGGGGATCTATGGTGAGTCTAGGACGGAGAAGAAAGTGGATACGTGGAGGCTTTTGAGGATACTCCACCACCAGTCACCGCTACCCTGGGTGTGCATGGGAGATTTTAATGAGGTGTTGTACAACCATGAGAAGGAGGGTGGGGTACCCCGGAGCCATGCACTAATGCAAAATTTCCGTGATGCCCTACAGTTATGTAATCTGGATGACCTTGGTTTTGAAGGCGATGTTTTCACCTGGAGGAACAATAATTTTCACCTGGATG
Organism: Aegilops umbellulata; assembly: GCA_032464435.1. Taxonomy (NCBI): domain Eukaryota; kingdom Viridiplantae; phylum Streptophyta; class Magnoliopsida; order Poales; family Poaceae; genus Aegilops; species Aegilops umbellulata. The sequence continues at coordinate 440,532,699 of CP136060.1, forward strand.
GATATATCCGTGAACGTCTCTTCAGGGTGCTAGCGTCGCCCATGTGGTGTGCCCGCTTCCCATACTACAAGGTAATCAATGGAAATCCGGAGCATTTAGACCACAGACCAGTCGTACTCTGGGTACACGGGGATAGAGCTACACGGAGGAGCCACAGTAGGACACAAGCTAAACGGTTTGAAGCCCGCTGGTTATTGGAACAAGGGTGCGAGGAGTTGGTGCAGCAAGCATGGGCGGAAGCGGCGGACACCTCTGTATCTAGCAAACTAGCGGTAATTCAAGAAGCACTCCATATATGGAACAGAGACATCCTAGGCGATCTACATAAGCGAGGTAGGAAGCTAAAAAAGGAGTTGGAAGAAGTTCGACGGCAACCATTGTCTCAAAACTAGATCAGGCGGGAGTTAACCGTCAAGGGCCAACTATGTAAACTGGAAGATCAAATTGACTTGGCAACTAAACAACGTGTTGATGTCGACTGGTTGGAGAAGGGAGACCGGAACACAAAGTTTTTCCAAGCGTTCGCCTCGGAGAGAAGAAGGAATAATACTATAGTAAAACTAAAGAGGGAGGATGGAGTGGAGGTGTTCGGGGGAGGAGGGCTTAAAGGCTCTCGTTACTAACTATTTCTCTAGCTTGTTTACCCCCGTGGTAGGTTCGGACGTGGCGGATAGCCTTGATCATATCACCCCAAAGGTAACTCCTGAGATGAACGTGTTTCTAACAAAAGAATTCACTGCATCGGAGGTTAAAGCGGCCCTGGACTCAATTGGGGACCTGAAATCACCGAGAATGGATGGCCTCCCCGCCATCTTCTACAAGCATTCTGGGGGCTGATTGGTGATGAAGTGGTACATGAAGTCTTGCAAGTGTTACATGGCGGCAGTATACCAGAGGGATGGAATGACACACTAGTGGTGCTTATCCCAAAGGTTCAGAACCCTGAAAGTCTCAAAGACCTATGCCCAATTAGCCTATGTAACATTGTTTACAAGCTCGTGTCCAAAGTTCTTGCCAAGCGGCTGAAAGATATCTTGGGGAAGATCATATCACCAAATCAGAGTGCTTTTGTTCCGGGTCGACTCATCTCTGACAACACAATTTTGGCATACGAGATGACACTACCTGAAGAGGAAGAGAGCTAGAGGTACTAGTTTTGCGGCGCTAAAGCTTGACACGAGCAAGGCCTACGACCGTGTGGAGTGGTCGTTCCTGGAGAGGATCATGGGTCAACTTGGCTTCACACCGGCCTTCATACAACAAATCAGCAAGTGCATGCATACGGTCAAGTTCCGCTTCAAGATAAATGACACACGTACTGATACGGTGATCCTAGGGTGAGGGCTAAGGCAGGGATGTCCGACCTCTCCCTATCTCTTTCTGATATGTGCTGAGGGGCTCTCAGCGCTCCTACATCAATCGGAAGCAACGGGTGCCCTCAAAGGCATTAAGATTGCTCCAATAGCCCCTCTAGTTACGCACTTGCTGTTCGCCGACGATTCCCTATTGCTCATGGAGGCCACGGAGGAGAGTGTGAATGCGGTCAGGGACATCCTGGAGGTTTATGAACGAGGCTCGGGCCAGACGATCAATCGGGACAAGTTAGCTATCATGTTCAGTATGAACACGCCGCGCCAGAGGAAGGACCGCCTGCTCGAACTGCTCGGTCTCCATACCAAGGGACACCAAGGTAAATATCTTGGGCTCGCGGCCTACGTGGCAAGTCACGCCAGGCCCGCTTTGAATATCTGCGTGACCGGATCTGGGAGATTCTGCAAGGGTATAAAATCAGACTTCTATCCAAGAAAGGGAACAAGATCCTCATCAAAACAGTGCTCCAAGCCATACCAACCTATGCCATGGCCTGCTTCGATCTGACCAAATCACTTTGTCAAAGCATTAGCCAGATGATCTGCCGCTTCTGGTGGGCCAACCAAGACGATGACAAGAAACACCACTGGGTTGGGTGGGAGAAGATGACACTACCAAAGGAAGAAGGAGGTCTGGGCTTTAGGGACTTGCACTCCTTCAATATGGCCATGTTGTCCCGCCAAGTCTGGAGGTTACTGCAGGCACTAGAATCTTTGTGTGCCCGGGTGCTTAAAGCTAAATACTTTCCCACTGGCGACCTCCTATCATCCCAAGCCTCCCCTGGCATTAGCTATGTCTGGCGAAGCATCCTCCAAGGCATGGAGATAATCAAGGAGGGAATGGTCTGGAGAGTTGGAAATGGCGAGCAGATCCGGATATGGCAGGACCCATGGCTCCCCACAGGCCTCGTCAGACTCCCGAGAACACCCCGCGGGAACAACCTGTTAACCAGCGTTGCGGAACTGATCGACCCGACCACACACACATGGGACCAGCAACTTGTGCGCCAAATTTTCATTGCAGAGGAGGCTGCTACTTGTTGGGAAACGTAGTAATTTCAAAAAAATCCTACGCACACGCAAGATCATGGTGATGCATAGCAACGAGAGGGGAGAGTGTTGTCTACGTACCCTCGTAGACCGTAAGCGGAAGCGTTATATGAACGCGGTTGATGTAGTCGTACGTCTTCATGATCCGACCGATCCAAGCACCGAAAGCACGGCACCTCCGAGTTCTGCACACGTTCGGCTCGGTGACTCCTCTCCTTCTCGATCCAGCAAGAGGGGCGAAGTAGTAGATGAGTTCCGGCAGCACGACGGCGTGGTGACGGTGTTGGTGAAGAACAATCTTCGCAGGGCTTCGCCTAAGCACTACGAAAACTATGACAGAGGATAAACTAGAGGAAACGGGGTTGTCGTCACACGACTTGGTGTTTCTTGATCTGTCTTGGGTGCTAGCCCTACCCCTCTATTTATATGTTGAGCCTTGGGGTCGAAACTTGGAGTAAAAGCCTCCACAAAGTCGGTTTCATCCGAAAGGCAAGAGTCCTTCTCGGACTCCAGGGCCAGACGCCAGGGTTCCCGGCGTCTGGGCCCAGACGCCAGGGACCCTGGCGTCTGGCCTCTGGACTCCGCAAAACTTCCTTTTGCACTTTCCAAAAACCTCGTGGGCTTTCCCCTTTGGCCCAGATAAAGTGTTCTCGTGCCCAAACATTTCGGGAAACATTCGGAACCCCTTCCGATGGATCCAGAACCTTTCTGGAGATCAAACACTACTATCCACATATCAATCTTTATTTCCGGACCATTCCGGAGTTCCTCGTCATATCCGTGATCTCATCCAAAACTCCGAACAACATTCGGTCACCAACATACATAACTCATAGTACTATATCGTCAACGAACGTTAAGCGTGCGGACCCTACGGGTTCGAGAACTATGTAGACATGACCTAGAACCATTCTCGGTCAATAACCAATAGCGGAACCTGGATGCTCATATTGGCTCCCACATATTCTACGAAGATCTTTTATCGGTCAGACCGCATAACAACATACGTTGTTCCCTTTGTCATCGGTATGTTACTTGCCCGAGATTCGATCGTCGGTATCCAATACCTAGTTCAATCTCGTTACCGGCAAGTCTCTTTACTCGTTCCGTAATACATCATCTTGCAACTAACTCATTAGCTGCAATGCTTGCAAGGCTTTAAGTGATGTGCATTACCGAGAGGGCCCAGAGATACCTCTCCGACAATCGGAGTGACAAATCCTAATCTCGAAATACGCCAACCCAACATCTACCTTTGGAGACACCTGTAGAGCTCCTTTATAATCACCCAGTTACGTTGTGACGTTTGGTAGCACACAAAGTGTTCCTCCGGCAAACGGGAGTTGCATAATCTCATAGTCATAGGAACATGTATAAGTCATGAAGAAAGCAATAGCAACATACTAAACGATCGAGTGCTAAGCTAACGGAATGGGTCAAGTCAATCACATCATTCTCCTAATGATGTGATCCCGTTAATCAAATGACAACTCATGTCTATGGCTAGGAAACATAACCATCTTTGATCAACGAGCTAGTCAAGTAGAGGCATACTGGTGACACTCTGTTTGTCTATGTATTCACACATGTATCATGTTTCCGGTTAATACAATTCTAGCATGAATAATAAACATTTATCATGAAATAAGGAAATAAATAATAACTTTATTATTGCCTCTAGGGCATATTTCCTTCACTACTATCCTGGGAATTCCTATTTTTGAATATCATGAGGATTTCATTGCGTGGCAGTTTGATAGTAAGGGCATGTTCTCTGTCAGATCTGCCTACATAGTGCATGTTGATCTCCAAAAACGCCAGAGTACACATCCCCCGGGTGCCAGCTCAATGGGAGAGAATGATGACAGGAAGATGCGGATCAAACTCTGGAATATCCATTGCCCGGGCAAGGTGCATCATTTCATGTGGCGTGTGGCGCATAATAGTCACCCTATGCTCAGGAATATTCAACGTATTGGTGTGGAACTAGATACGGACTGTCTCATGTGCAAGCGCCTTCCTGAGGACGGAGGACACCTGTTCTTGCGGTGCAAAGAAGTGAAGCAGTTTTGGCGCATCGCAGGCCTGGAGGCTTACAGACTGCAGCTACTAAGTTGTTCTTCCCCTCGCCAACTCCCCTAGTTGTATGTTGTGTCGGCAGGATTAAAGATTTTTAATTCATTGTTCATCGTACCACAATGATTGTAGAAACTATATTATCAGTTTGCTACTTCGTATGTAACTTATGTCAGGACTGTAATATGAGTGTCTTGCTCCTTCTTATACAATTTATTTGTTATGATCTTTGGTAGCCTTCTTTGCAGCAATTGTTTCGAGGTCTAAAGATAATATGTTGATTTTGATGTCATTTGATTGGTGAGTAAATCAAAGTTAACCTGATCATGTGGTTAGCAGATTTTGTATACAATATGGGTCTTTGTTAGCTTTTTCCGACATACTAATCAGAGAGTTGACAAAAAAGGATCTCATTTAAATAAATATGCAAATAACACTAATAACTTTTCCGGGAATTCCTTAACCTATCATTCTTCCTGTTACCAATATGAGTAAAACTAAAAAGGAGTGCCTTGCATGTGTTTTAGTCCTAAATTTCTCTCTATAATTGTCTCTCAGTTTTACCATGTTAGGGATTGCAATAAGTCACCCTCTTGTACACAAGATTAGAGCGCACAGGACTGCCTCAAGAGGTGCGCAACGGCGCGCCCCAGCCTTTAGTGATAGTTAACAAGGGATTAGTAGTTTGATTCCTAGTGCTCTCATTTATTTATACTGAACTTCTATATTTGTTTATAAATTATCATTTTAAAATACACCGCCACAACTGATATATTGTGCTAAATTTAAAATATATTCAAGATCAAAAGTTATATTATTTAATTATCCAATACATGCAACTCAAAAAGATAGTTGAACAAAAACTCTTAAATGTGAGAAAGTAAGAATAAAACCATGTCTCAGATTTGTTGTATCATTTGCATGAATGCAATGTCTATGTTTGTGTGTATCCTTAACTATCTTGATAGAGATGTATCTACGTTGTGTGATATAAGAATACCTTATAGAGGTTTCTAGTTTATAATTACTCATACACAGTAAAAATCTAGAGTATATATCTGTTATCTAAGAGAATCTTGTCTCTAAATCTATGGTAAGTTGCTTTATCTATTTTTTCAAATGTGTCTTACATATGATAGTAGGTTTAGTAATCTGTTGATAGAGCACATAATGTAGCCAAGGCTGACTTGCTGGGTATGTGCATGTATGGTTCATGGGAGGGTATGCACCCTTGCTTTGAATCCATGCTGATATTATCCGCTAAGTTGTTCTTGGCTAGCATCTTGTGCTTTTTCTATCACACGGGGTCGTTGTATGGATTGCATGTTCACCTTTAGCTTCCGGTGCAATTCATACATCATACCATTGTACATTAAGGATACTAGATAATACCCTGCGCGTTGTTGCGGTAATATATAGCATTGTGTAGGGATAAGATTTGCAAAGCAAAAAATAATGAAATCATGAAAAATATATTTATTTGATCTTTCGGTGGAATGATATTAAAATTTAAAAAAGTGTACCACCATAGTTTGATTAGTTTTTCTCATAATAAGTTTGGATAATATAAGTTGAGCAAGAAACAAATAACTTCAGGCTAATTTGAGATCCTTTTGTAGTGGTAATGCATCCAAATAGTATTTAGCTTGCGTTGCCTAGTTTAATCCATTTTTGACGTGAAGAATAAACAAAGGTATGAGAAATGGCATTGCTTCTGACTATGACAACACACAAACTCCATTTTTATTGCATCTTTTTAAGAGGTTGACAGGCAAACATAGAACAATAACACAGAAGGACAATCAGAATGGGTCATGTTTGATCCTCCCAGCAAGGACATACATTTATGCTCAGGTTGTAATTTACATCAGAACAATCAAGTTTTTATCATTTTCTTTTGCTTTTTACAAAACTGAAAAAGGCGATACACGCGGGGGGGGGGGGGGGTAGGATTTGAAAATTGCACCATTAGTACTGGCTCGTGGCATGAACCGGTACTAAAGGTCTAACCTTTAGTACCGGTTCGTGCCACGAACCGGTACTAATGGGCATCGCACCCTTTAGTACCGGTTCGTGTCTCAAACCGGGACTAAAGGTCCCATTTGAACCGGGAGTAATGCCTTTCCGACGCCCTCGCCGCTCGAACCGGGACTAATGCTCACATTAGTCCCGGTTCGTAACGAAACCGGGATTAATGCCTTTTCTGGCCTGAACCTTTGCCCCCTTTTCTACTAGTGTACTAAGATCTAAATTCAACATTTTGATTGAATATTTGGCAAGCCACTATTTAATTAGATGCTTACATTTATCAAGTGAAGCTTTAGGTTAAAACAGATAATATCCAAGTGCTTAGCTTAGAGAAGATTATGTTATGGTAACTACATATGCGTGCTTACTGAATAGTTCCTATAGAGCATCTACCTACAAACCAGAAACACACCATCACCCTGATTTGTCATCACATTAGTATATCCAAGGGAGGAGTATGTTGGAGAAACTTCTTTCTTCACTGCAATAGGACACCGAGTAACTCAAGTTGTCGTTAGGAAGAGCATTTAGCTGAACAAACACATCCAGGGGAGAAGTATGCTAGAGAAGCTGCATTCCTCCACTTCAATATGACATCAATGTAACTCAAGGTGAGCATGTACAATTATCTTCAATCCCAGAGAGAATTCAAGTATGTTTATGAGAGTTCCTTCATATTTTGTTTCATTGATATGCAAGTACATGAATAAAACCCTGCAGTAGGGGAAGAACACAAATGTCAATCAAAAAATTGTATTACTCAGGTGTTAAATCGATCCCATGCCGTTCACAGTAGAATACTACTACCAGGGAACAACATACCTGAAAATGAACTTGAATATGTTCTGATCATACAAAATAACAAGAGAAAAAGATAAAAAATACCAATACAATCTGTACTAAACTAACATGAGAGAGAGAGAGAGAGAGAGAGAGAGAGATGGATATGCAGAATGGTAGTTGGGCATAGTTGGTACTCTCTCCGTTTCTTTTTAGTACGCATATACAGTTTGGTCAAATTCAAGCTTTGTAGACTTTGACTAACTTTATATTAAAAAATGTAAACATTCACAATATGAAATCAATATTATCAGATACATCATGAAACGTATTTTCATACTATATTGTTTTAGTATTATAGATGTGCATATTTTTTTATATAAATTTGATCAAACTTTGTGTAGTTTGACTTTGACCAAATCTCAAATGCGAAGTAAGAAGAAACGGAGGGAGTAGTATGGAACATGATTGTGTTATTTGTACTAAACTGACATGATAGGTAGAGAGGCCTACCGAACTTGCTGCAATGGAGGAGACGGCCGGAGACGAACACAGCTTCCTATAACACATAAATTAGAGATTCCAACCAAGCTAACTCAAAAATTGGTTCAGATCTAAGGAGATGAAGAAAGGAAGGAGAACCCCCCACCTCTGGTTAAGGTGACGTTGGAGGAGGATGTCAGCGGTTGCAACTGTGCCTCGCTGGGTAACAGATTCGATGCCGGGGCGCTAGTCTTGGGCCCACGGAGCCTACACCTTAATGCCGGCGAGGTCCGCCGATCCACCGTGATGTAGCCGCCGGCCCGATCGGCGAGCACCCGGACGTCACCTCGCGTTCCCGGCCTTTGGACGAGGGAGTGGATGTTGCAGCGCAGTTATCTACTGGGGTGTGTGGCAGTGGCAATTCACTGGGCTCCCGAAAATATAAAATAGAACAGCTGCACCCCGGCCCTCTTATCCGGGTCGTCCATATACATCGGGATATGCGTCAGCCTTTACCGTAACAAGGCCAGGCCAGGGTTACATCGGGTGGGTTAGTAGTACACGTCGCCCGTGATATGCCTACTTCATAGCCTAGGGTACTGTTCAGCTAGAGAAAAGTTCAGACACTATCGGACACGGGGGAGGCGGCCCGTGACAAAGGTACCTCCAGGAGCATGCGGGGGAGGGGGATCCAAGGAAGGCAGAGCATGAACTGAAGCCAAATCCTTGCGGGAGGCAGGAGTGGCCGGTGAAAGAGGAGTCGCCGGGACGGGCGGGCCGCCGGGGACGACCAGTGCCGGGCCCCGCCCAGGTCATCTCGCGCCGCCAGCCATTGAACGGAGCTACACCAGGTAAACTTGTGATTTCAGCTGAACGCATAGGTTTTTTAGATGGTCGGGATGTTTTTTGGGGATGGGGCGCATACCAGGATTGAGATTATTCATGGATCTGCTTCTTCTGCGGGCAAGGTTAGGGTCAGGTTTGGGGCAGCAAGTAAGCGTCAGGTGTTTGTCAGTAATCAGCCATTCTGGGAAGGGATCCGGGGATGCAAAACGATATGCACATTATGTACTGATTGGATAGTGCAGGGTAGCTGATACTGATGCAGTTTTAGAAGTACCAAGGTTTTGTAGTTAGCCTTTTTTGTTAGATGGGATGCGCCAAGGTGTTTGTTGGGTAACAGCCGTAGTAAAGAAATCAACGTTTTTGTTTATCCGTATGCAAGAGTTCTACATTTGACCAATGCTCTGAATCTGCAGAAGTACAGCAAGCTCAACAAGCTGCCCACAATCGTTGAAGAGGACGAAACAGACAGGGGCGACGGGTATAATGGCGCTACTTTCAGATGTTCAGTTCAGAAGGTGTACTCTGTTATTTCGCAGTTTGACCAGCAGAAACGAGAAATCGTTAACTCTATGGGTTGGGGTGGCACTCTATCCATGCCTCTGATCAGCAAACTAAGCGTCAGGCATATAGTCTGGCTTCTAGGGATGGTGGACCGAATAAGGTTTTTAAGTTCAATGAGAGTGATGTTGAGAAGGTATTCGGAATCCCGGCAGCTGGAACAGATGTCATGGACAAAACTCTTGATAGGAGTGACACTGTATATGCATACTTGCGTGGTCGTTTGGGGATAGAGAACAAGCAAGTAATAATATTCATGTGGTGAGCATGCTGATTTAGACACCGTTCAGACAGATTAGTTGTAACTGAAATTATAGTTCTATTTTACTGAAACCTTTCTTTTCATTGCTCTATGTGAATTGTTTGATCATGATTTTGCAAACATATACAGGATCAAGACAGTTCCCTGGCAGCATATTACCTGTACAACATATTGCATCTCAAGGGAAACAATGCAAGGAGGCCGCAACAGTTCATCGAGTCTAACGATGAATGGAAAAAAAGGATGATGTTCCGAGCGAACGTCAGGGCGTGACAATATGAATTCTGTTAAGAGCATTATTTGCATGATGACTTTCTCCGTTGGGCTCCAAGAGTTTGTATGATACATATCTAATTTGGCTATGTACACCTAATTATTAGTCCGTCAAAACTTGGAAAGGATTCGAAGGTCGAGTAGAAACCATGGTCCTCGGACATGGCCAGACTATAACTTGTTTCGTATGGATGTCCTTTTTATGAACTACCGCTGTTGTGAACGAACAACCAATGTCATAGCATGACAAATATACGTCTCAGTAAATCTGTCAAAAATAGGACACTGAAAGCATCAGGCTGAAACATGTACCTGGCACATAGGAAAGTCATCGGGACAAATCCGGCGCCTAGCGTCAGTTGTAACGCAACACCCAACCAAAATGAAAAACGTGCATGGCACATATGCAGCAGTCTCGAAATGGACTTTGTACCTGTCACATATTGGTTTAATCTTGCATTCACGTGCCTGTGGAATGTACAATAGTCACGTGTCGTGTCCACAGCAAGAGTCATCCGGGTGACATGTGCACGGTACAAGAAGCGGAAGCACCTTAAGGGTTTCAAATGCGAGACGGTACGTGCCAGGCACATGATCCGCAAATACATGCATGTGCCAGTGGCAGGCACAAGATCTGCAAGCACATGTACCAGGCACATGATGTGCTATACGACAATCTGGAGTAAAGGGAGGCAGGTGACGGGTGTGCGATCTATCAGCAATGAACAAACCACATGTTTCGTGATCACGAAAGACGGAATTCCGGCGTTGTAGCTCAGTGCACTTTTTACATTAATGTTATTGCGCAAGCAGTGTCTATCAAAAAACGAAACATCACATGACTAGTGGTCAATCATTGCACAACCGTTTGCTATATGTGTTTCCAAGATACAGCATACGTCTTCCAAAGTCCGAAATGCACATCTGATCAACTTTTTCATCTCTGGATATTCAAGCTGATGTATACCCCGGGTGTACACACAATGGTCGACAAGCTCACGCTTCATGAGGGACATGCCATTGGAAGCTGGCCAAAACATCAGACTTTTAAGCCAACACACATTATTCAGCAAAGTAAAAAACCGTTCAACAAAAATCTTTCCAAGATAAGTAAGCCTTACCAAGATAAGGAAGCGGCGTGTGCCTCACGCCATCCCTCTCGACATCCACAAAAAACTTTGAATTGCCACGGGGAAGGCAGATATACACCAACGAAGTGCTTTGTGCCATCTTACAGCTTCAAACCAATAGAAGGTTGTCATCGGAACTGAAACGTGGCAAGGCGGCCCTTGGAGATCTCCACAAACGGCAGGCAGGTTTTTACGTGTGTCCTCATGTCAGGGCCATGAGCCCCAACGTTCCTGATTACTCCCTCCGTTCCTAAATATAAGTCTTTTTAGACATTTCAAATGGAATACAACATACGGATGTATGTAGACATATTTTAGAGTGTAGATTCCTCATTTTGCTCCGTATGTAGTCACTTGGTGGAATATCTACAAAGACTTATATTTAGGAACGGAGGGAGTATAATGTAAGCAATCTGTTATCATTATGACACAAGCATAATATTCCAGCTAAAAATACAGAATTTAACTGTTTAATGATGTGGAATGGTAGTATTATCGCGACTACGACCAGGCAACATCCGAACATTATTATTTGATTTTGAAAAAACTATCATTAACAGACTAACGGATATGAAAATAAGCTCGATTATCTGAAATTTTGTTGACAACTTCTTATTTTTCAACGCTGGGACATGCGAATCATCCAGTTCTGAATAAATGGTGTATCGCTGTAGGCGGATGTTTACCATTTCTTCCATCCAGGCACAACTATAACGCTTCCAGAATCATCATCACGTACATCTGGATTAAGATCTGAGCTGTAGGCGCATGCACTCGCGCCCGTCAGTGTGGCCGACTGGCCGGAGGCGTTACTCATGTGCGCACTGAACATTTGAGATCAAAATTTTAGGAGGACATTCATGAGCTCAATACTGCGATTTTCTGGATCGGACACACTGAAGATGGATAAACTTACTTGGAGTATTGGGTTTCGTCTGGGACTCGCGCGATGCAATGGATGGCTGGACGCCACGATAGATCCGACCCCGACCCCGACCACCCTCCATCGATCGACCTGACTGCGGAGTACGGGTCGCCGGCGGCTTGGTTGGATCTGTGCTCCGGCTCAGAAACAAGGAGAGGGGATTCAGAATCTCACTTGGGGAATCTTAAGAAATCGACTATAACGCATCCCGGACGAGCGTTGCGATTAGTACACCAGTATCCAGTCTTTATACGTACCTGCAGTCGGCCGCCGGGGAGGTTCTCGGTGCGGCGAGCGCCAGCGCCATTGACTCCCCTCCTTGCACCCAATCCATTACAGCGAGGAGTTAGGACTTAGGAGACCGAGCAGTGCGCTGTATAGGGGAGAGAAATCAGCCGTGCTCACGGGCTGCGTCAGTATGCAAGGGGGCGGGTAGAGACAAAAAAACACAGAGGATATGGTGGAGCGGTTACCCTACGACGACAGGAACCGTGACAGAAGTCTGACACGGTAATACGTGCAATAAATCGCTATCCTCCGGTGGGCATCTCGAGGGAAAGCGAGTCGCTTCGACCGCGGCCCCGGTGCAGCTGTTCCAAAAATCCGCGTCAGCAGCACGCGGGTCTTCGGTGGGGATGGCCTGCGAAGGCTTGGCTGGCGACGACACGGTATGGAATGGCAGTTCTGTCATCTTTGTGGGTGGCTTGTTATAGTTGAGGCGGAGCTTTAATTGATTGAGGGGATACGAACCGAATCATTGAAAGAAGGCACGATGCTTGTAGCTAGTAGAAGAAAAATCATCAATGCATTTGGATTTGTTTGGATGAGTGAACCTAGGAGATGAAGAGGGGGAAATAATGGAGCAGATGAACAGACCCGGCATGCGTGTCGTCGTGTAGCGTCAGGCCGTGTTGAAATTCATAAGATTCAGCAAACCAAATAACAAGGCCTTGACTTTCAAAAAAATAATAAAAGAAAATAACAAGGCCTTGGACCTTGGTCTGCTTCATATTTACTACGGAAAATAACAAGGCCTTGGACCTTGGTCTGCTTCATATTTACTACGCACGGCGTGGAAACCAAAAGGGTGCTTGGATACGTTTTAGTCCCACGACTAAAAGTAGTGGGACTAAAACTTGCTAGCCTCATCCATGCTTGGATCTAAATACTAATGAGACTAAAATCAAGTTATTGAGCATTTATTATCCTCCAAACCATCCAATGCAGAACTCGCATGTGTTAAAGTAGAGAATTAAATGAGGAGAGAGAGGGCTAATGCACATTTTAATAGGTTTCCTATGACTAAAAAATTTTAGCCTCAAGATTAGTCCTAGCCTCTCTTTAGTCAGGGGTGCTTGGAACTTTAGCCTCTAAAAGAGACTATTTTTAGTCAGACTAAAAATAGTCCCTTGGATCCAAGCACCCTCCAAACCATACGGAAATCCAAACCCCAATCCATTGATCACGAATGGCGAAGAAGACGAAGAGGACGGCGGCCACGATCCCCGACGGTGTCCGCAGACGTGGCCGCCCTGTTCCGATGCGCCGCCACGCTAGGAGTGGCGTGCCCTTATAGCCGACCCGTGCTTCCTCCGCCGCCGCTGGCCTGAGAACACGGGCCATGCGTCCGCTTTCCTTGGTTTCTTCGTCCAGCAACGGCAGCGCGACGACGCCGGACGGTACACAAGTGCAGGCAGCATGGACATCGACTCCCCGGAGCCGCCGGTCTTTGTCCCGGCACCATCGCATCCGATACTCAGCGATCACCGCCGTCTCCTCACCTCGTTCTTAACCGGTGTGGAGGCAGGTCTCTTGGATGGCGCGAAGCCGGTCACCGCGCGCCATGGCCTCCTCCTGGTGCGCCTTGCCCGTGGTTCCCCTGATGACTCGGTCCACCTGGTCGTTTGTGACCCACTCGCCCGCACCTGCGACGTGCTCCCTCCGCTTAAGTGTGGAGTTTCAGCCATCAGTTGCACCATTCTAACTGGTTCAGACTATCGCTCAACAGATGGGCTTCAACATCAATCAACTCGGTTTACTCGACATTCTTTAGAGTGCTAACCCTTATCAATTACTCCCTCCGTTCCGAATTACTTGTCTTGGATTTGTCTAGACTAGACAAATCCAAGACAAATAATTCGGAACGGAGGGAGTACGTTGGTAGGAAGCATTATAAGTGTGACCTCTACACGTTCTCCTCTGTCAAGCCGAGTGAAGCGCGCCTAGAAGCTGCTTCGGCGACAAGATTTTCTCGAACCGCAAAGGCGGCTTTTGGATGCCATACGGGAACATTACGGACTGGTGGCACAAACACAATGCCGTCGTGCAGTGGCGGAGACAGAGCCCGGCGACCCCGGGCACTTGCCCGGGCTCGCTCCGTGTCCGATAGCAAGGATGGGAAAGGTTACGATGGGCTAAACCTGCTCACTAATGCGGGATTACCCGGGCAAGAGTGCGTTGGGCCTCCTTCAGCTGACAATCCAGCCCAGCATCCGACCGAACAACTTCTTTAATCTGCACAACTCAAACAAAAAAAGACTTCTTTAATCTGCACACGTCTACACGAGACTACTGCCCCTCAAAAAAGAAAAAAAAACGAGACTACTGATTCCGAGAGGAAATAGATCGATCCCTCCCGTCTCTTCGTTTCTCGCATCTGAGCGGCGCAGGGAGTTGCAGGGGAGACGGCGAGCGAAGGATCTGGGAGACCGGAGGCTGCCGGCTGGCCAAAGGCGAGCGGCCGACGACGAGCGAGGGGCGCAATCTACTCGTCCCCTCCTTCCTCTCCTTCGGCAATTCCTTCGGTAAAAAATTGCTTACTAAATATCTGATCTGGGCTGCTGAGGATTGATATGCCAAGATGATGAGATCTTAATAAATAACTGAACACGTGCCTTCGGTAATTTAGGGGATTTCCATTGGGATTGATTTGAATAGATGAATTTGTTGTGGTGGCCTGTAACCTGTAGGCATACGTGCCGATTTCTATGCTTCAGCAGCTTGTACGTGCTCCCAAACGCAGTTGTTGTTCATGTCGTGATCTTGCACATTATAGAGAAAAATTATATATTTTGCTGTTGGAAATTATAGATAGGTTAACTATGTAAGAAGTCGCAACCTGCAATATTTCTACCTTCTGGTTACGTCATAGGATGCAAATTTCTTGATGTGTGGTTTGTTGTTTTTCTGTTGGTACAGTAGAAGGGAAAGAAATATATAACAGATTTCAGTTTACTTTACTGTAGACTTAATATTTGATGATACATATATGCAGCTGCTGCAAGTAGCTTTGTACTGTGAACTTGTGGTACCACATATTATTCGAACATTTACTATAATGAAGTCTCCATTCCCTCATGATTTTCGTTAGCACATTGTCCGTATGTTCCATTTTACCATCTCTATTCTTGCAAACTTTCTATTCTGAATATATTTATATTTCATAGATAAATTTATTTAATTACAAATCCATTTTTTTAATCTTGTAGTGCCTTTGAGGACTTTGGCAACGTAACGAGTTTGCTTCTATCCAAGGTTGGTTACACGTCTTTCTTTTGCCAAAAATGATTAAGTGAGAGATCCTTTTGACCGTGATGGAAGAAATTGAACAATGACATCCGGTATGGATAGCTTTACTTTAAAATAACATTTTGTGTGACTATTATGTTTATGTTTTCACTACATTATTAATGTGGATTTGAAGTTTGAAAGTTTGGTGGTATATTATATGTTGTATATCGGAATACCCGTTTTTTTATTTCTATATGAGTAAAATACATTGGAGGTCCTAGAATATTCCAAGTGTGTCTCCCTAAAAGGCGCGGGTAAAATACACATATATGACCCATGGTGAATTATTTCAAACTTTTAGGACCTACTTGACACATTTGGATACTTTTTAGACCTGTGGTGTATTTTACTCTTTCTAGGTTATACATTTAGGCTCAACTTGCCCAGGCTCCATAAAATTTCTGGCTCCGCCACTGCCGTCGTGTGTGGTGGCATGACGCATTGGCTAGCCGTTTACCAGTCAAAGAATTTGGGTCCAAAAAAGTATCACATTTTTAATGTCAGTAACGAGACCGGCCACGTCTCCTTGACAGAGCTCTCCATCCAATCAGACGAACTCACCACAAGTTGTTATGGTTGGCCAGTGCTTAGTGTTTTGTGTATACAATGAAACTGGCCTCCCACGGCTAGATATCTGGACACGCCGGGGAGACAACGATAGAGGCAGTGGTACCTTCTGGCAACGTGTTGGCGTGTTCGACTTGAAATCACCCGAAGAGAGGTGGCTTCCTTGGGATATACTTGTGTGGTCAGGGGAGAAGAGCGGCGTCATGTTCATCTTAGATGAATTGTGGAATGTGCACAAGCTCGACACCATAACAGGAGCAATGGAGGGTGTAACAGGGTTATTTCAGAGTGAATTGCAAAAACCACCACATTTGGGGCTTCGTTTGCGGAAAACCACCAGGTCGCTAATCATTTGCAAAAATCACCGCGCATTCAGTAAACCTTTTGCAAAAAGCACTGATCGGATGATTTGGCCCGTTTAATCACTTCCTGACAAGTGGAGCCGGATTGTTGGGAGCTGACTTGGCAAAACACTGAACAGTGGGACCATTTTGTGTAAGACAGAAACATGAAGGACAAAAATGTGAAACACTCAAAGGATAAGGCCATGGCTCGTGGCTGGCCGTTGCCGGCTCTGCCGCAATTCTCTTCAGGAGCTGAGAGAGAGAGAGAGAGAGAGAGAGAGAGAGAGAGAGAGAAGGGAGAAGGGAGAAGGGAGAGAGACAGGGGAGCGAGAGGGGCGGCGGTGGTGCCCGGTGCACCGGCGAACTGGCGGCGGCGAGCTGTGGGGGCGGCTGAGGATGCCCAGATCTGGTCGGTGGAGGCGGTTGGTGGAGCTCCGGCCGGCGGGGCTCCTTGGATGCGGCGGCGACAGGAGTTGACCTGCAGGGCGGCTTGGTATGGAGAGGAAAGAGGTCACGAGGAGAAGAAACAAGAAGGAAGGAGGAAGGAGATGGTAGGTGGGGCAGTGGTGGTCGCCGGAGCGCCATGGGTTTGGGCAGCTCGACCTCTCCTGATCCAGATGGGATCGAGGCGGGCGGCGCGCTGCAATTGTCCACAGCCGGGGGCGGGGGGTTGATTGCGTTTCTTATTTAGATCTAGGGGTGTTTACATCAACTTTTGCAAAGTCAACATCTTACAATCAAGGCCCACCTGTCAGAAAGTGATTAAATAGGCTAAATCCTCTGATCAGTGCTATTTGCCAAATGTTTACCGAATCCGCGGTGATTTTTGTAAAAAATTAGCGACCTGGTGGTTTTCCGCAAACGAAGCCCGAAATGTGGTGGTTTTCTGCTTTTAACTCGTTATTTCAACAAGGCTTGTGTATGAGTGCTGTGCCTGTGGAGATAGACTGGCCGGCATTGTTCATGTCTTGGCTTGGTGGACACTTATGTTAGCATTTGTTATCCTCTTTAAGCTCGGTATAGACTTGTACTCCCTCCGACGCTCTTATATTTCTTTACAGAGGGAGTACTAGATTATATCAGACCTGAGATTATTTATTTTCATTTTGGATTTAAACTATACAACTTACTCCATCAAGATATTTTACAAGGTTCAATTTGAGGTACAGGGTTGTCGGCAGGGAAACAAAGAAAGTGAAAGACGATCTTCGGGTACCTGCTGTAAAATCTGTATCTGAGATGTGTAAGGACATTTGATCCATACATGATTCTTGCTTTCATTGTTTGGTGTATATCGTTTACCTTTCTACGCGTCTAATTGCAGCCTGCTACTACTAGTGCAGCCACGGTTTCAACCATGTGAGTAGGTTAAGCCGCAACTTAGATATTAATAGTAGTATTAACAGCTGCAGTAATAGTAAGCAAGGATTAGACTTTAGAGTACAGAGGAGCTTACATTAAATAAACTTGCTAATTATAGTGTAACAGCTCGTATCTTTCTGTTTTCGCAGCTCTATTTAGTACCAGCACACTGGTTTGTCGAGAGAAAAATAGAATAAAAATCCTAACTGAATTGACAAGAGGATTCTCTTATCTTGATTGACACAAGACAAGGAAAATCAACAATTGTGACTTGTGAGCCTGAGGCGTGAAGTTTCAGACCCGAAGGTTAATTTTCCACAAATCTAGAGAATCTGACACCCTAGGGCAGTAGAGCTCCTTCACGTTGATGTTAGGAGCTACGTCGTTGCCTTAAATACCCAACCCATTGTCCAGGTAACACATTTGTTTCGACAACTTAATTGACTGCATAAAAGTTAAGAATGGTGATCCTTTCATTTTCTGTACCAACCCAACCCAGAAGCCAAAGATCTGAAATCATCACTGTAAGCCAAAGAAACTAGCACAGGCATAAGACTCAAACAAGTTCTAACAACCCTCAGCTCCGGTGGCTAAGACTACGTGGGAGTTCATGACAACGACAATGGCTGACGTGACTTTCACAGAAAACTTATCTGACAGCATCACATAACAGGAGATATATATACCCAGGAAAAACTGAAAGCAGCAGATGCCACACATAGCACCAGATATTACCAAGCACTGCACACATTTAGACGGACTCAAGGCATCCAGATGAGCCTTGATGTATGCTGATTTATCCTATTTTCAAGTAAACCTTCTGTTAAAAGACAACAAAGGTTCCAGCAAGAGGTCAAACACTTGACCTCACATGGCATACGTGGAAGGAAAACGGACCCCGGAAGTGCTATTGTGAGTTCGAGCTCACATGCACCCTTTGCTACAGTACAAATGAAAACAATATTTAAAAAGTTCAAAAAAATCTAATTTTTTTGACAACAAACATTTATATTTTTTTCACATGTGTGTAAAATTTCATGACAAAATGACATTCATGCAGGTCTCGGCAAAAAAAACAAAAACAAAATCATGCTCCAAAAACATGATTTTTTTCCGAGACCTTCACAAATGTCATTTCATCACGAAAATTGGCACGCATGTAAAAAAAACATCAAAGTTTCTTAGACAAAAAAATTCAGATTTTTTTGAATTTTTGAATTATTTTTTCAGATTTTACTGTTCATCCGGGATCACTGGTGCTTGGGATCGCATGCTCCATGTCCGACCCCGTGCTTGTCTCAGCATGTGCGGTAGGTGTGTATGTAACCGTGAGTGAGTCGTGTGGTTTTCGATCATCATGTTATCATACATGTCTGTCTGACAATTGACAAGCTGTCGGGCGAATCGTGTAGCATTTGCAGTTGACCGGCTGGAGAACAATCACTTCCTTAGGCCCTTGAGAATCAGTTCGGCTAACAGTAAGTCAGTATACGGCCCAGCATCAGTCCCCCAGCATCTGATCCTCATGCCATGGGAGACAAAATGCTGAGACAAGAGAAAAGAGCTTAGCGGTTCGCTTTGTAATAATAATACCATGGTAACTAATGGGACAGATGTAACTGGTATTTCATAGTTGCAACATATTGCACATTTCTTAAACCTAGACATGTAATTTGTTGCAAGGGTAAAAAACAAACATCATCATGGTATGCATTCTTCAGATCCAAAATTACCAAATGAGGGATTAATTCTCAAAGATGCAAAGAAATCTCTTGATATATTGTGATTCTTTACCAACACGACGATGAAATACAGAAGTTATTACATAACTAACAGTTTCTTACATTAAACAATTAAGTATAACACAAATCAAAAATATGATTGCAAAACAAAGGCCGGAAAAAAAGTTCATGTAGGTTCCAGAAATATACTGGATTATAAGGTGAATATTTCAGTTTTAGAAAGACAGACATAACAACTTTACACTATGGCAAGAAACAACTTCATGTAGAAATTCAACTTGATCTAAAAACAACATTCAGTGTTTCCATACTTCTAGGAATTTGTAGCGGTGCATTGGAGAATTATAGAGTGAAAAATACTAAAAGATTTATTTATTTGACTACAAGCACCGAGCCGAAGACGCGCCGCTGTCATCGCCTCTCCATCGCCGGAGTCGGGCACAACTTGTTGTAGTAGACAGTCGGGAAGTCGTCGTGCTAAGGCCCCATAGGACCAGCACCCCAGAACAGCAACCACCACCGATGAAAAACAACGTAGATCGGAAGGATCCAAACCGAAGACACACGAATGTAGACGAACAACGACGAGATCCGAGCAAATCCACCAAAGATAGATCTGCCGAAGACACACCTCCAAACGCCCACCAACGATACTAGACGCACCGCCGGAATGGGGGCTAGGCGGGGAGACCTTTATTACATCTTCAGGGAGCCACTGCCGTCTCGCCTTCCTGAATAGGACACAAACCCTGACAAGGTTGAAAAAACGACTAAAAACGGAGCCCTCCCACTGGCCCTTGCCAGGATCCATCGCGCCTCCATGGCCCTACACTACTAGGGAAAAGCCTAGCAGCAGCGCGGGTTTTAGGCCTATCAGTAGCGCGAGGCGATGCGCTACTGATAAAACGCTACAGCTAACGTATAGCAGTAGCGTGCCTCCGCCCACGCTACTGCTAAATCGACTTAGTAGTAGCGACTTCCTGGAGGAGCGCTACTAGTAATTAGTAGTAGCGCTTCTCCCTGCCCGCGCTGCTACTATTATTTCGTATTTTATTTTTTTTATTTCATGTTATATTCGTACACCTTTACACAAGTTTTCATACAATAGGAATTTAGAAATTGTTTTTACATCATAATGAGTTATTACATCACGGGGTGAAAGAACCGTGGACTAGTTTCAAGTGGATGGACATCCACTTGAAACTAATCTGCGGTTCTTTCACCTAATGATATAATAAATATCATCATCATCATCATCATATCATTAACAACTTATCATCATAATACATCATTGTCATATAACACCTCCTCAAGATCATCGTTTTCATCAATGAGACACCACATAGCAAATTGGCCACTAGTCGTAATCACAAGTACTCCTCATCATCAACTGTAACACACTGTATCACATAATAAACATATTATACATCATAGGACCTACTACATTCTCTTAGGACTACTATATTCTCTAAGGTAAAATAGCAAAAAACAAGATAGCCCCTGACTCTCCATTATGGAGAATGGAGATTATCCTGTCTCCAATTCTTGCCTTTCGCTTAATGTTACTTCCAAGAACCTCCTTGCGAATGTCCAAACATTTTTTTCATTATTTGATTAGCATGTGTTCACCGGTTTTAGAAATCCGATATGCAAAGGTGAGCTCCTTAGGTTGACCTGGCTGTATGTTCAGAACTGCAAGGCGACCATTCTGATACATCAGATGAGGTACACAATCCATCGGGATTTTCTGTTAAAAAACATAGTAATAACTTCGTAGTTAACAACGATGTACTAGTTTTAGAAGTATGCAAAAGATGCACGGATGTCGTAATAGTAAAAAATCTTACCAGGGTATCTCCATAGAAGTTACCGTGGTTCAACACGTGCACTAGTGGCACGTATTCACCATAATTTGGAGGAGTTCGATAATAGGTATTGTAATTCTCAAGACAAGTACAATAAGCAATCAGATAACTTTTCTCCTTATAAGTTAATTCGGAGCCATCAGTGTAGTGGGTTTTGTCTACCATCTTCTGCACATTCTTCGAAGATTCAAAATAAGCTGTCAATGGAAATAAGCTGTCAACTATTTTGAAATAAACAATATAAATTAGTTAATAACTATGTTTGAGAAACTCACATTGCGGTAGAATCGGAAGCGTATCAACAAGGACCCAAATGTCCATATTGTCTTGCTCGATGTCAGGATCACCAAGATCCATGGTGACAATCATACCCTCATAAAAACCATACATTTTGCAAAGTACTTCCCAATTTTGGCAACCAAAATGGGTTACGCTCTGAGAATTGTATAGATTTACTTCAAAATCGATATCATGATGGGTCCTTAGGTGTATTTTCTTTGTTTGAAATTTTTATGGTCTTCAAAACCCATCCTCTCCAAGACATAGCGTCTTGCATGGCATGAGATAAGCTAGTCGAATTGTAAAAGATGAAAATTAGACGTTGAAATAGTTGAAGTCATGCTTAATTATGAAAAAAATACTTGTCGTTGTTGCGTACCGTTTTAACATCGAAGGTCTCCTCAAGCTTAATGTTGAAGCGCCGATCTTCATCCAGCTCAACGAACCTGTCGCACATACCTCGATCGTCGTGGCACCAGCTGCACTCCCCCGGGAGACTGTCGTCGCCCGAGTACGACATTTCCTACGTTCATAATTCAAAGATTAAACTTGTACAATTAAATATATGTACTAAAAACCTAAATTAGATCATTATTTTTCGAGAAAATCTAGGCCACTCGATATTTCCTACATATTCTAGCACAAGTCATGCCAGAATTCACGGAAAAATCCGGCATGACCTTTGCTAAAAAGGGACATATCGGGCGCCTGAAATTTGCCGGAACGGAAATTAATCAACACTCCGGCAAAACATAGGCCACTCGGAGGTGTAAACTGAACATGAACGGCCACTTGGGCAACCACATATCCTATTTGAGCAACACAAGATATACATGGATATTTGGCTGGTCTCACCTCGATGTCGGAGGGGGTCGGTGACGGGGACGACGCGGGGATGATGGAGGGGCTCCTTGATTTCTGCAAAAGCAAAAACCGTATAAGTTATCACTAATACATCCCGAATAATTGCTTAAACGAAAAAATAACAACAAATATGACATGTCCAACTAGTTT
Source organism: Aegilops umbellulata (assembly GCA_032464435.1). Taxonomy (NCBI): domain Eukaryota; kingdom Viridiplantae; phylum Streptophyta; class Magnoliopsida; order Poales; family Poaceae; genus Aegilops; species Aegilops umbellulata. The sequence goes on from CP136060.1 coordinate 440,555,223, forward strand.
TATTAATTCAACTAGTTCTTACTAAATATAAACTTACTATAAATAGAAAAAAAACTAGTTCTTTCTAAAAATAAAGTAGTTCAACTAGTTATATTAATTATCTTACTAAAAATACATTAGTTCTATTAATTCAACTAGTTTATTAATTTAATTACTAAACTAGTTCAACTACAACTAAAGTAGTTCAACTAGTTTATTAATTTACATACAAATTATTTTAAACACTTACTAAAAACAGTAAAAATAAACTACATTATACAATAGTTAACTAGTACCATCACTACTACTAATTAACATCTACTACTGCTAAAAATCATTATCTATGAACCCTAAATTAACATCTACTACTACTAAAAAACATCTAGTACTAACTAAGCAGAGAGAACGAGGGTGAGGGAGGGGTGGGGGGCTTACAGAGAGGGGAGAGACGGTGGTGGGGAGGTGCTCGGCGACGGAGAGGTAGGGGCGGCGAGGGCGGGCTCGGGATCGGGAGGCGGTGGCGGGGTTGGGGGAGGCGACGTTGACGGTGAGGTCGAGAGCGGAGGGGGTGGGGGAGGCGGCGGCGACGGTGAGGTCGAGAGCGGCGGCGGGCGGCGGCGGCGAGGTTGACGGCGGCCTCGGGCGGCGGCGGTGAGGGCAGGCTCGGGCTCGGGCGGCGGCGACAGAGGAGTAGGGGAATAGTGGGGGGGAAGGAGAGGACTTAGCGAAATTTTGAGCGGGCGGGTGGTTAAGTCGAACTAGCAGTAGCGCACTTCAGGAAACGCGCTATAGCTGAAGCAGCTATAGCACGTTTTTAGGAAAAACACTACTGCTAAGTCTAAGCACGCATAAAAAATATATGTTGGTCATCATTGATCTTTTTGTGTAGAATCTAAATAGTCAACATATTTAAGGTGTTAAACACCTTGTTCGCTTAACAGTATGGGACTAAACTTAATTAGGTGCAACACTTAGCAGCAGCGAGTTTTGCAGAAACACACTGCTACTAAGTACTTTAGCAGCAGCGCGTCCAGGGAACGGCGCTACTACTATATCTAGCCTGGGGGCAAATCCGTGGCAATTATAGTAGTAGCACTTGTTTCACCTAGAGCGCTACTGCTATCTAGTTATTAATAGCGCGGTTCCTTTAAGCTCGCTATTGCTAGTTAGCAGTAGCGCCTGTTTTTAAACCGGGCTGCTGCTAAGATTCTGTGTATAACGTTTTCCTTAGTAGTGGTAGGGCCACCGGAGACGAGGCGGACCTGCACCGGCACCGGCGAGAGGCACGAATCCTAACTTTCTTTATTGGAGGAGGAGGAGGAGGAGGCTTGTCTACCCAGATGGAGTTTTTCTGAGAGAACACAAAGCCCTTTAAAAACGAAAGCACAAAAATATACAGAAATCTAGTAGCAGTTCATCCATCTACATCTTAAAATTCATACATGGCCTCGAGCCACATAACAACCGCTGAAAAAAGAAAAAAGAACATGCATAAGCAGTGATGCACATCAAGCACGGACAGCACATAAGCATCTATTCCATAAAAAAAGCACGTAAACATGGTGTTCTCTGTCACATCACGTGATGTTCTGGCCTTCTGGGTAACAACACTAACATTAAGATCTGGGCAAATAAAAGATAGAAGCGACCGCAAAATGCCAACGGCGGTCAACCTTCATGGAGGTGGTTATTTTAAAAAAATCGAAAAACATATTTTAAAGTTTCAAAAAATTCTGAAAAAAATCATACATGTTAACATGGATGTATTCTACATGTGTGTAAATTTTGAGGATGAAATATATTATGATGAGAGCTACATAAAAAAGACAAATCGCGGTTTTCAAATAGATGAACAGTGCAAACACTGTTCACTATTAGAAATGCATGATTTTCTCTTTTTTGTGTAGCTCTCACCATAATGTATTTCGTTGTGAGATTGTATACACATGTAGAATACATCCATATGAATGCGTAGAATTTTTTTCAGAATTTTTTGGAACTCCAAAATGTAATTATTGAATTTTTTAAAATATCCACCTCCATGGAGGTCGCCCGCCAAAAGCCCTCACTCGCGAAGCGACCTCATGTCCTCATCTTCCTGCTCCTACCTCGGCGGCTCTACTGCAATTGGGATGTGGCAGACTTGACAATACTGGGCATCGGCATGGGCCTCCATTAGCGCTGCCAAACTACACCTTGGGGCCGGTGCCCTCATCTTTCGAAGCTACTCTGACTCGGAACCTGATCTTCCATCGTTCAGATCTAAGTCTGCTAGAGAGGAAGGAGAGCACCCACCTTTGATGCATGTGTTGTTGAAGGACGACGCCGATAGTTGCATGCATCGTTCACCGAAAGGTCGGCTCGACGCCAGGGCGTATGGGCGCTGGCGTATCCCTTGCTAGCGGCGATCACGTGTGTCCCGGCCATCGTCAGCGCACATGTTTCTCCTTCCTCTCTATACGGATAAATAGGGGAGTAGAAGAATAGGGAAGGTTGCGGTGAAGATTTATTGACGGAAGATGAATTGAACCATGGCGGTGAGGCAAGAAGATGAATAGGCAGAAGAGACATAACGCTTCAGAAACAAAACGATAAAGGGTTAAAATACCATTTTTCTTCTGAAAAAATTGGAATAGATTAATTTGCTGTTGTGGAATGCTGCATGTTAGGCTAGCCATAGTGGGAGTAACTTAGATAGTAACATAACACACCCCAAGACATATATGCTTATGTGGCATGAAGTTAATGATGAGAGAGGTGCTTGTGGTAACATATATGTTACCATAACATAACGCACCCCAATGCAAAATGAGTCTACAACATAATAAATAAAGGCTTGCATGACACTACACTTATGTTACTACCCACTATGATGGTAGTAACATAGACTAGTAACACTATGACCAGCCTTAAAGATGGGCTGATACATGTTCACGGCTGGAAACTAAATGCAGCATGACGTGGCAGCATGCATGTGGAGAATTGCTGATTTGGCTAGACTGGTGATTTGGAGGGGCTGCATGTTAAGATAAATCAAAGTAGTGGGGATCAATCTCTTAGGTATATAGCATATGGCATAATAGAAACATAATAATCAAAACCACTATATCAAAGCATGATTTCCTTTGTTAACTTGGACAGTTGTTCCTGAATATCCCAAGGCCCTCATTCTAAAGAGATCCAAGTTTGGTTCTTTACTGAACATGAGATGGACTGCATTCAAAGATTTCCATGCCCAACTAGTGCAAACAGATCGAATAGGAAGGAAACTAATCTTATCCTATACCACATATTAAAGGTTTTATACAATCACGATACTGATAGATTTATGAATGAATGTGTGTGTTCTACTACTACAATCGAAATGTTTGCAGAATATGCACAATCACTAGGCCAACATTTCTTGTAAGAAAAAATCACAGAGGGCCTGGTCCATCAGGTTGAAAGAAAACTGAATGGGTAAAATTGAATTCAACATCTACGTCTAATGCAATTTAAATAAAATGCCTTTTTCATTCGTAGGAAAAGCGTACACTACTAGCAAAAGGCCTACTAATGGCGCATCGGTTTTCCCTACTAATGGCGCACTACCGGTGCGCCATTAGTATCACGCCACTAGAATTTTTTACTAATGGCGCATCACTGGTGCGTCATTAGTATCTGGTATGCTAATGGCGCACCAGGAAGTGCGCCATTAGTATGTAACACCATGCGCCATTAGTATGCCTCCCGGGGGGCCATATGTAACCATCTGCTTTGTCATACTAATGACGCACTCTGTCTTGATGCGCCATTAGTATACTTTGGCATACTAATGGCGCACCTTGTGGTGATGCGCCATTAGTATGAATATTTGTTTTTTTTTTACTTTTCTGATTTTTGCACAGGTTACAAAATATATTATTGGACATAATATAGACAGCAGCACACAGCAAAAGCAGATTCATCGAATACAATAGAAGATTAGTCTCCAAATACAATTTATCATATTAGTCTCCGAATTCAAAAGACCGAACAAAGATAAAACATTACAAGTCTCAAGACCGCGAGTATCGAGTTTGTCTTCACATTACAAGTCGATATCGATCATCTAAACTACCATCACATAGAAGAGAGCTGCGGTCATCACGATGAGCATCATCGCGATCAAACTGGTCTTCATCCGGTTCCTCCAACGCTCCCTCCTCTCTCCCGCTATATAGCGGGCGTATCTAGATTGGGCCTCCGCCCTAGTGGTGTACCCTTTGTAACTGTTACCGCTGAAACGGTGAACCTGTCTCCGACACTCCTCCCAGTCGTCGTAGACTCCGGGAACCTTACCCTTGTACACGACATACGACGGCATCTCTATGCACAAGCCAAACAACAGACAATACATAAGCAATATGTAAGTATGCAACAAAAGGATCGGAAGAGAAAAGCAAGACATTAATAGCACGATTCATGGTCCTACTAATAAATAGCATCGATTACATCTAAGTTGAACAACTGTCCAAACCAAAGAGACATACGAATTCATTAAAGTTTAATTACAACATGAGCCAATCAATGTTTCAGAACTACACATCACTACTTTCGACTCGACTCATCGGACAGGAGCGTGGGTGAAGCCGCCGTCTGTCGTGATGGTCATGAAATCGCGGGCGTTGTCACCCTGCATTTGTAGCGTTTCATCTATCTCACTGTTGGACGGTTGATATCTGAGGAAGAACTGCCCCGAGGTATGAAGGACATCTTGATGGATGATGTCCGCAAACTCCGACTGGATGCGAAAGAATTCTTGTCTGAGGTCCGCGTCCTGGATTGCCGAAAAGCTCGCGGCCCAATCTTTGAGATTATCTGGTAGCAGAAGGTGATGATGGTCCCTTACGATCGCCCGCATGTGATGGAGGGCGTAGTAGGCATCCTTCTGACCGCCAGGCGGCTGCTTGACGCAGCAGAACTTCGTATTTGTGTGAGAACATGTGCTTGCTGTACTTACGAACTGCCCTGGTGAAGGTGCCTCCAGATTTGGCGTAGCCGGGGAGAACATCATCAAGAACTTTCTTGACATTTGTGTAGTCTATCTTGGAGTTATGGTTCGGGTCTAAATACGTGGCCATGGAATATTTCGGGCTTAAGAGGATGAGTGTGCAATGTGTGTCACTGCACAGAACATGGAATGTTAGAAAAAAAAGAACGATCGAAATCTAAGAAATCATATGTTACGGGGCGGTTAAGGGATGACTTACTCGGGAAAGTAAGGCACAAGGAAGTTATCCTTATCTGCGTTTGCCAGAATGACGCCTTCGAGGTGTGAACTCGCAACTTGGCGGTCCCCAGCGCTGCTCAAGTGCTTGGCATGCATGTAGAAGGGGTCGACTATCACGATGTCCGGGGTCTTGTCTCTAATGATCCGCATCTCCATACTCAGCGAAAACAGCCGAACGAAGGTGTAGTGCAGCGGATGAAGGTTAAACATAGCAAAGATGTCATCAAACCGCAAGACGAACGTACCCCCGATGTCGCCATCCACAAAGCCCTTGCCCTCTGGCACCTTGGCCACGAAAACCGGGTATGCCACATCCTTCTCTCTGAGACGCCGCTTCTCCAAAGAAAGAACACTGTCGTGCGGACTCCGCATAGCACCGGTTGCAGCATTGAGCATATCTGGCGGTAGCATCGCCCTACCCGCCACATGCACCCTCCTCGAGATATCCTTAGGTGAAGGTGGCCCGTCCTGAGCACGGATCGAACTCGGTGCCGGCTGGCTCGCACCGGCGCCCTTGTTAGTCTTTCTTTTCCGTCCCTTCTTCTCGATCTCCTGTAATGGGACCGAGTTCTGCTCATAGACCGCCTTCTTGAGTGTGTTGGGGCTGATAATATTTCGCACCTCAGCTATCTTAGGCTCGGTGAAGGCGGGAGCTGGAGGCGTGTCCTGAGAACTGAACGCCAGACGATGCCTGTTGCAATTGGATTTCTCCGCCGTACCAGCTAGATCACGGTCGTCTTGGTTGTGTTCTTGAGAAAGAGGCCCACATAACTCGTCAACGTACCCATGTTCGGCAAAGTACTTATCAACTTTGGTAAATGTACCGTCATCGTTGTCGTCGCCGTCCGGATCCTATGCCATAGGGCTGTCCAGATCCTGTGCCATAGGGATGTCCGGCAGGTCCGGTAGCGTTGCGGCGTTCTTGCCATGGCTTGGCGCCGGCACGACTGGCGGTCTTGTCTGTGGGGTGGTGTCCCCCGCCACCAAACGAATCTGGCTCTTCGGCCAAAGCAGGGGCTGGTTTACGCAGGCACTGAGGGTCATCTCATCTTCTTCGTCGGCCCCAGCGGGTCGAATCGGAGGTAACAGCTCATCGCAGCCTGGCAGCACCCGAACCACTTCAACCCTATACACTATGGGTGGCATCGGATTACCTTGGAACATGGGGTTGCCCGGTTGAACGATTCTGCCCTTGGCGACATCGACCAACTCGCCGCCCACGAAGTGCAGAAGAGTGCAAGGAACGTCGGCGGCGCCCTGCGAAAACATGTAGGGCGTCAGGGATGCCCAGTCAAAGGCAAGGAGATGAAGTCATCGGCCGAGAGGCTTAGTTACCGTGATGCCTCGAGCTCGGCTAATGTCGAGATACCGTCGAACATGTAACCCGCAACTGGAAGTATCTGCGTCATCAGCACGTGACAGTCGTGAGACTTCATCCCGCTGAACTTCTACTTCGCTGGGTCTAGGTATCTGCTTATCTTCCCCGCGTAACCGTAAGGAAGTTTTACTCCTACGAGGCAGGTGAAAAACTGCTCGATCTCCTCCTAACTTAGAGTGAAGCACGCGGGAGGGTAGTCACTTCCGGTCTTCTTGGCCTTTTTGCCTTTGCGACGAGTTTCTGTGTCCTGCTTCGCCTCATCATCATCATCATCATCATTAGCGTGAAGCTCCTGCCTGATGCCCATTGATTTCAAGTCTGCCCTTGCTTTCGGCCCATCTTTGGTCCTCTCTGGCATGTTGAGCAGGGTACCAAGCAGACTCTCGCACACGTTCTTCGTGATATGCATGGCATCAAGGCTATGAGGCACACGGTGGATCTTCCAGTACGGCAAGTCCCAGAAAACAGACCTCGTTTTCCATACCTTCAGCAGCGGCTCTGGCGCCTTTCGCTTCTTTCCCGGCTCTGGCGCCTTTCGCTTCTTTCCCGGCTCTGGCGCCTTTTGCTTCTTTCCCGGCAGTGGGCAATCTTTCCAATTTTTCAACAGCTCGTCTATTTCCTCGCCGCTCCTCGTACGTGGGCGTTTTCGGGGTTCGGTTTCACCTCGAACAGATCCTTGCGTTTCCTCCACGGGTCATCGTCGTGAAGCCACCTTCGATGTCCCATGAACACGGTTTTCGAAGACCCGGGATCTCTATCTAGTTGGCGATACGTTGTGTCATCCATGCACCTTACGCATCCAGAAAATCCATGGACTACCTGCCCCGCGAGATATCCGTAACCGAGATAGTCGTGCACCGTCGTGAGAAGTGCGGCTCTCATAGGGAAATATTCTTTCTCTGCGGCGTCCCACGTATTAGCTGGCGTTTTCCACAGTGTGTCTAGCTCCTCTTTCAGCAGCCCCAGATACAGATTTATGTCGTTCCCTAGTTGTTTCGGCCCTTCAATTAGCATACTCATATGAATGTACTTCCTCTTCATGCACAACCAGGGGGGAAGGTTGTACATCCACACAAACACAGGCCAGGTGCTATGTGTGCTTCTCTGGCTGCCAAATGGATTGACTCCATCGGTGCTCACGCCCAGCACGATGTTCCTTGGATCCTTCCCAAATTTTGGGTATTCGAATTTCAACGCTTGTCACTGGCTCGCATCCTTAGGGTGACTCAACATCTTGTCTTTTTTATTTATCTCCTGATCATTTCCGTCATCTTCCCGCTTCTTCTCCTCCCTATCCGCGTGCCAACGCAGGAGCTTTGCTACCTTAGGGTCTGCGAAATACCGCTGCAGACGAGGAGTGATCGGGAAGTACCACACCGATTTTCGAGGAGCTTTCTTCATGTTCTTGTATCGAGTGACGCCGCACACCGGACATATGGTAGACTCCGCGTGCTCGTCCCGATAAATGATGCAATTGTTCATGCACACATGGTATTTCACGTGCGGTAAATCCAGAGGACACACGATTTTCTTCGCCTCCTCGAAACTGGTCGGGGACTTGTTCCCCTTGGGAAGACGTTCGTGCCAGAATGACATGTTCTCGTCGAAGCATGCGTCGGTCATTTTGTGTTTTACCTTCATCTCCAGAGCCATGAGCGTTACTTTCAGGCGGGTATCCTCGGGGCTACATCCTTCATACAATGGAGTAACCGCGTCTATCTCCAGTTGATCCAGCTTGGCTTTCTCTCGGGCGGTAGCTCTTGCGTTATCCGTCTGCTTGAGAAGCAGCTCTTGAATATGAGGGTCTTGCACCCAGCCTCCATCGTCGTCTGCTCCGGCATCTTCATTTTCATGATCATGCCCTTCGTCTTGATCTTCCTCCTCATCATGTACGACATCTTCTACATGATGGCTGTGTACAGCATCACCGTCGTGATCATGTCCTGGAGATTCTTCGTCTTCTCGCCCGCCCTCGCCGCGGTGGTACTTGTCTTGTTGCCCTTACTCATTTCTTGCCCGACCCCCATGGACGACTTCATAGTCATCTTCATCACCTTGCCACCGATAGCCATACATGAAACCACGCAAGAGCAGGTGGTCCCGCACCTGCCCGGAATCCGGGTCCGCAATAAGGCTCTTCAGCTTGCATCTTCGACACGGTCATCTTATCTCCATCTCGTTCTTTTGAAGCATCTCAGCCTTCGCGGAGCTCAAAAACCTATTCACGATGCCTTCAGTCATCGTGCGGACCATGGTCGCCTGCGGGGTAGAGCAAAACGATATTTTAGAACCAAGAAAAAATTTGGCATGACCTTCCCTAAAAATAGGACAAAAAAGAATGCATAGTGCCAAAATTCTCGCCGAAACGGAAATGAATCAACATTCCGGCAAAATATTGGCAACTATCGCATTTTAAATACCGGTACCTGCAAACACAAACATATATGCAACACCACAAACACATGCAACACCACAAACATACATAGATCTAGCTAGGCCAAAAAAAGTGCATGTGCACGTTGTTGGAGCGAGCTAGGGAGAAAAAAAAGTAGATCTACATCATGAAGATAGCTTTCCCCTTACTTACCTATCAAAAAAAGGTAATTTCACCACTTAATTTTGATGAATCTATGGTGGAAATAAGGTGAGGAGGAGGAGGCAGCCGAAAGCTTGGAGAAGGAGGTGGAGGGAATGAAGTGGGGAAAGTGAGTGGGTAGGTGTGGCTGTCCAAAATATCTTATTGGGGTCCCAGGTTACCAATGGCGCACCACCTGCAAATGCGCCATTAGTAACCCTGGTTACTAATGGCGCACCTGCAGGTGGTGCACCATTAGCAGTTTTGCAGAAAAGTAAAAATAATAATTTTTATACTAATGGCGCACCGTGGCACAGTGCGCCATTAATAGTTTAAACTAGTAATGGCGCACTGTGCAACGGTGCGCCATTAGTAGTTTTGCCAAAAAGTAAAAAAAAAATACTGGCGCACTCTGTCACCGGTGCGCTATTAGTAGTTCTAACTACTAATGGCGCACTTTGCCCGGATGCGCCATTAGTATGTTTGAAAAAATGAAAAAAAATTGTTTTACTAGTGGCGCACCTTTTGCCTGGTGCGCCATTAGTGTCTTCTACACTAATGGCGTATCTCCACCTGGTGCGTCATTAGTATATAGTAGTGGCGCACCACTTCTCTGGTTCATCATTGGTGTCAATCCCATCTTTAGCCCTTTTCCTAGTAGTGGTATGTACGTTCAGAACAAAAAATGTTGCTTATGTCAAAAATCGATCTAGGCTTGATTGTGGGTGGAATAATTGTTGGAACGATGAAATCTACTTTACTTTGTTTTCAGTGATGGCAAGTGATGAGTTTAATATTAAGTGACACTATAGTTTGCTATGTTTCACATGATGGCACCTCACTTCAAACCAATAGCAAAAGAAAGCTTAAGAAAATGATTCAGATATACTTGCATGTCCAGGTCGGACATGGCCATTCTTGCTCAGGGACTGTTCTGGCCTTATCATAGTTCTGCAAGATCTCAAACCTTCTCATTTCCCGATCATAGATTGCCGCACAGAAGCCCCACCCGCTAGGGTTTTTTATGGAAAAGCTAGGTGAACGGGATCCCCAACTGAAGAAAATTCCATGGTTGCCCAGCCTTCTTGACATATGCCAGCGACCCTGTCCAGTCCTCAGCTCGTAGACCCTAAAGCAGTGTCTAGAGTCCACCTTCTCAATATAGCAATCACACACAAGTCTTCCATTCAGATGAATGAATAGCCTTTGGTGCACATAAGTATGCTCTATCCCCTGGAGCAACTTCCATGGAAATCTGTCACTGATCACAAGCTGACTGACACTCATCCCTGTTGAGTTTATTGTGGTATGGAACACCTTACCCGTTGCATCCCTCAAGTATGCAGTACCATCTTGTCCAAACACCACATCTGTTACCTTGGCATATACTCCCATCTCTTGCAAAGATTTCTTGAAGTACCATGGATCACCCATGTGTATGACAACAATTGCATTAGAACCGCTGATTAGAATCATATCCATCACAGAAACCTCTTTTGATGGTACCAATCTGTACCTGAAAAAGTATCTTGAGACCCAACCGACAGTGCCATACCAACATGATATAACTCTCATTTCCAGGCACTTGGATAGTTCTCAAGAGAGTTTCAGTTGCGACATGGTAGATGAAGATATTCGTTCCATTGAAGAAAGCGAGATTTTTAGCGCTCCCCCGAACCACTCATACTTGAATCACTCTTGAGAGAAATATTGAACACCCTGGTCCTCCTCCAATCCCATCCTTGTGTCCTCATTAGCTGAGCTTTTACCTGTCGTTCTTGTTTAGGCAAGTTCTCGATCCTAACATGGTACTTTGAGGGTGCAACAAGCTGGAATGACTGCAGGCCTAAGCAAGACAGGCTATGGAAGCCGGCTGTAAATACTTCTCCACGTGTATCACACATCACAAACCAGCAAGGCTTCACGATATTTCATTTGCTGAAAATAATTCTGCAGGATACCAGGTCTGACATAAACCCAATCGCGGAACTTCAAATTGTCCCCGTGATATGCAAGACAAAAATTGTTAGGTAGGAAGAGATAAAATAAGGTTTCACTTTTGGTTGATAAAGAAAATGGTATAGTGGTGGGCTTTCATTCAGTACACCATGTGCAATACAACAACAAATATGAGGACACGACTATGGCCCTTATGACTAAATCCCGGCCCTGTTACAGTAATACCCTGACATTCCATATCTCCCCTAAACCCTTTAGGTTTCTTCCAGAGAAACACTTCAGTTCCAATATGATGAACTCAGGTGGCAATACATAGAGCTTAGAAACAAATTATTTATGATACATTTGAATCCAAGTTATTTTTTCTTATTTTTTTCATTTAAAATTAAAATTTATTCTCCTTTTTTAACCATAATTACGTTATGACTATGTCACACCCGTTTTACATATTTTAAAACTTAATGAACAAATATTATTATCAAAGAGAAAGTGTTCGCTTTGTTTCATGTGGAGTATATTATGTTTTAATGGATAATTTGCTTAATTTAATTGTCTTTTTTTTCATGAGAGCTCTATTCGGCCTTGATCTTTCTCACCATCATATGTATGCATACTAAACTTTTATATTCGTTTTAAATTATTTATGTTAAATGCCCAATCATAGATAATATATTGAGCTGAATTGAAATTGTATTCAAAATCAAAAGTTATATTATTTATTTAATATATGCAACTCAAGAAAGATAGTTGAACCAAAACTCTTAAATGTGAGAAAATGGGAACAGAACCATGTCTACTAAAAACTGTAGTTATATTATTTATTTATTTATTCTATCATTTGCATGAATGCATTGTCTATATTTGTGTGTATCCTTAACTATCTTGGTAGAGATATCTAAGTCGTGTGATATAGGAATACCTTATAGAGGTTTCTAGTTTATAATTACTCATACACAATAAAAATCTAGAGTATATATTTGTTATCTAAGAGAATCTTGTGTCTTAATCTATGGCAAGATGCTTTATCTAGTTTTTTCAATGTGTTTTACATAGAGTAGTAGGTTTAGTAATCTGTTGATAAAGGGTAGAATGTAGCCAAGGATGACTTGCCAGGTATGTCCATGTATGCTTCATGGGAGGGTATGCATCGCTGCTTTGAATCCATGCTGATATTTTCTGGCAAGTTGTTCTTGGCTAACATCTTGTCCTTTTTCTCCCACGCGGGGCCATTGTATGAATTACATGTTCACCTTTAGCTTCTGGTGCAATGCATACATCATACCATTATACATTAAGGATGGGGTTAGACATTATGTCATGATTATTATGTTACTTTAGCTGAGAATGATGTACCTATTTTTGTTCATACATAACAATCTGTAGGGCTGACAGTGGCATGGTGAGACTTAGATGTGCCATTTAGGTGAGGTCTTCCAAGCCTACAAAGAATATATCAGATTATGTTATTGTTTATGTATATAGGGACACTGGCAACCCACAAACTAGATGTATGGATTAGTTAAAAAGATGTCGGTGTAGCGAGTGGAATATCACTTCACGTATAGGCATAGTGAGCCGTGACAAGGTTGAAAAGAGCTGCAACGGTAACATTTAACTACCTAGGTGACATGGAAATATACTCAGGCCATAGATCATAATAAATTTCCAGAGAACTGGTCCAAATCCATCAAACCATGTTCTGTTTTTCCCTTCTTGCTAAAAGTTCAAATACCCACAAACATGGAATCTCCAATACCTTCTTCAACACAAAATTGTAGAACTACAAGCCCCATGCTTACTATTTTCTTTACTTTTTTGCGAATCTGTCCCATGCTTACTCAAATAGCAAAGTAGAGTATGTAGAGATAATTGAATACTACACAAGAGCATCTGTCCTATCATAACTTGGCTGGGAGTGAGAAGTAAGTCAATTGGACAATATCATAATAGCAAGCTCGATCAGTGACAGTAATTATGTGGTGTGCTTGCTTGTATCTGCGATGGGAATTCCCCGAAGAGGAGAGGATGATGCAGCACAGCAAAGTTAAGTATTTTCCCCACTTATGAAACCAACATTATCAATCGAGTAGGGGAACCAAGCAACACTATGTAAACAGTACATGCACACAAACAACAAAAACTTGCAACCCAACACGTAAGAGGGGTTGTCAATCCCTCCTCGGTATTGAGATAGATTAAATTGTATGAGATCTGATAAATAGATCTAACTAAAACACAAAATAAAATAAATAAAGAAAAAGTGCAACAAGGTAATTTTGGTTTTTGGATAAATAGATCTGAAAATAATATGATAGGAAATAGACCCAAGGGCCGTAGATTTCACTAGAGGCTTCTCTCGAGAAAATAGCATACGGTGGTTAAACAAATTACTGTTGGGCAATTGACATAAAAGCAAATAATTATGATGATATCCAAAGCAGTGATCATGTATATAGGCATCACGTCCAAGATTAGTAGAACAAAACGATTCTGCATCTACTACTATTACTCCACACATCGACTACTATCCAGCATGCATCTAGTGGATTAAGTTCATAAAGAAACAGAGTAATGCAATAAGAACGATGACATGATGAAGACAAGATCTATTAATGTAGGAATAGACCCCCACTACAGGAAACAGGTAATTTGCCGTCTGGGGATCACATACGGCAAAGACCTAAATCCAGACGGCAAAGATTTTGTCGTCAGAAAGCAGACGACAAAGTTAGACGGCAAAGATAAGTCCGCAAAGAATACTTTGCCGTCATCTTTTCATTGGCCAGACGGCAAAGACTTTGCTGTTAGCTGAACCTTCTTTGCCGCCAGCCTTATAAATCACAGACGGCAAAGAAATGTAGTTTTGCCGTCAGCCAGATCGACTACAAGTTTGCCGTCAGCTATTTACGTCTTTGCCGCCAGCCTCGTATATAACAGACAACAAAGAAGTTAATTTTTTTAAACGTACACACCCACCCACAACAGCATTGTTCCGGAGCGATGCGGTCAACTCATGCGAGTGCAATACCTATCTTTTTTCTTCTTTTTTAACAGGGAAAGGCCCATCCGTGTGTAGTGCCGTTGAATGTTCATTCAACGTTAGTGGAGTACAAAATGCAAATATGAGCGCGAACCAAAACTAAAGTTACAGAATAGTCCTGGAAATGAACATGAAGGACCCTAACAAGTAGTAAAACTGAAAAGCATTCGGGTCCTTCTCCACTCCGGTGCTCTGCCCGCCCCGCTGTCTAGCCCGACGCTCGCCTTGCCTCTCTGCCGTGCTCTGCTCGCCGCTCCGTTGCCCGGCCCTGTTCAGCCGCGCAGCTCCGACCGAGCCACGCTCGGGAGCTGACTCGCTCCGGCGCCGCGGAGAGGCACACGAGGGAGGTCGGGGATGGCCGGCGCTCAACCGGCGGAGCGCCCGGCTGCTCTAGCGGCGGAGCTCGCGAGGCGGAGCGCAGGACCGACAGATGAGGAGGAGCTCGAGTTGTGGACGGATTCGGGTGCGCGGCCGGAGGAGCTGGGGTGCGCACGACTGACCGGTGAGGTGGAGCTCGCGAGGTAGAGCTTCACGCGGCGCTGGCGGTGTAGCGGACGGATGGGCGGGAGGGCGCTGGGCTGGGCGGCGGACGGACGGGGCTCGCCCGCGCTGGCCATGGCACACGGCTGCTCGGGGACAGGAGGGCGCTGGACGGGGGCGTCGGACATGCAGGCGTTGGACGGGGGTGCCGGACAGGTGGGTGGCGTGTGGCTGCTCAGGGGAGAAGGAGGGAGGAGGGTGCTGGCTAGCGGCGTGCTAATGCTCGTGGAGATGGAGAGAATGAGAGATGAGGGAGCACGGGGGAGAAGGAGATAGGAATCGTGCGTGTGGCAGGTACGGGTGTGGCCTCGTGGGTCAACTCGTGGGTGGGGTCATGGGTGGGGGTGCGTGCGTCGTGGGGTGGGTTGGGATGGCCACGCACGACGGTCCTGAGTGGGCTGGGATGTGTGTCTAGGATGATGCCAAGTCATCAATCCGTGTGCTCGATCCACGTAGTGTGCTTCTTCTTTGCCGTCTGCGGTAACAAATACAGACGGCAAAGAGCTCAAGTTGCCATCTGCGAAAAAAACACACACGGCAAAGATTCTTTGCCGTCTACCAAAACAAACACATACGGCATAGATGCTTTGCCGTCTGTGATTTTGTTGCAGACGGCAAAGTGAGCTCTTTGCCGTCTGTATTTTTTTTCACAGATGGAAAAGTTTATTTTGCCGTCAGTTTTTCTTTGCCGTCTGCCGATGACGGCAAACCCTTTTTTTGCCGTCTGCCCGACGAAAAGCTGACGGCAAAGACGACTCCTGACGGCAAATTAGTTGTTTCCCATAGTGCCCATCTTGTTATCCTTAATAGCAATAGTACATGTGTGTCATGCCTCTTTCTTTCATTGAGATTGGGCACCGCAAGATCGAACCCATCACAAAGCACATATTCCCATTGCAAGGAAAATCAATCTAGTTGGCCAAAGCAAACAAAAAATTCAAAGAAGAAATCATGACTATAAAGATCATGCATAAAAAAGTTCAGCAAAGACTCATATAATATTCATGGATAAATCTGATCATAAACTCACAATTCATCATATCCAAACAAACACACCGCAAATAGTCATTACATCAAATAGATCTCCAAGAACATCAAGGAGAACATTGTATTGAAGATCAAAAAGAGAGAAGCCATCTAGCTACTACTTACGGACCCGTAGGTCTGTAGTAAACTACCCACGCATCATCGGAGGGGCAAGGGTGATGATGAAGAACCCCTCTATGATTGTTGCCCCCTCCGGCAGAGTGCCAGAAAAGGCCTCTAGATTTGATCTCATGGTTCTGGAATTTGTGGCGGTTAGAATTGTGTTTCATCGACTCCCCTAGGGTTTTTGGGATTTTACAGTATTTATAGAGCCAGAGGTCGATGGAGAAGCTTCATGTGGTGCCCACACCCACCAGGGCGTGCCTGGGCCTTCTGGCGCACCCTGGTGCCTAGTGGGCACCACGGGCCTCCTCCCGTGCACTTCTTTGGCTCCATGGGCCTCTTCTGTCCAGAAAAACATCTCCAAAATGATTCGTGGCATTTGGACTTCGTTTGGTATTGATATTCTGCAAAGTAAAAAACAAGCAGAAAAGAGCAACTGGCACTGGGGACTATGTCAACAGGTTAGTCCCAAAAAAATGGTATAAAGTTGCTCGTAACTGAGTTTAAAACATCCAAGAATGATACTTTAGTAGAATGGAACAATAAAACATTATAGATACATTTGAGACGTATCAGCATCCCCAAGCTTAATTCCTACTCGTCCTCGAGTAGGTAAATGATAAAAACAGAATTTTTGATGTGGAATGCTACCCATCATATTCATCACAAATTCTTTCTTTGTAGCATGGACATTTGAACTTTAGATGATTCAAAACAATAGTCTATAATTTGACATGATGCCCTCAATACTCAAGCATATCAACAAGCAACCATGTCTTTCAAAATATCAACACTAAAGAAAGCTATCCCTAGCCCATTATGCTCAATCATTGATCAATTCATGAGACACACTCAAATATTACCTACATCTAATGCACAAGTATGACAATAGTGTTCCATAGTTGGTGCTTTATAAGAGAAGATGGAGACTCAATAAAATTAAAAATTGCATAAAAGTAATAGATAGGCCCTTCGCAGAGGGAAGCAGAGATTTGTAGTGGTGCCAGAGCTCAGAGCTTAAATTAGAGATAAAATTGTTTTGAGAGGCATGCTTTTCCCGTCAACGAAACCGACTGATAATTCCAATACTTTCCATGCTAGATAAATCATGGGCGATTCCAAAAATAAAATAAAGTTTATTCCTTTTTCCACCATTCTTTCACAATCCATGGCTAGCCGTATCCACGGATACCTTCCATACAAACACTTTCCAAGGAATTTATTATTTGACAATGTAAAGTAAATTTATTTTCATTTTGGGACCAGGCATCGTCCATATTACCAGCCACACTCTCGTGCAATGACAAGTGAATAAACACTCATCGTGAGAATAAAAATATCTAGCATGGAAAATATTGGCCACCCCTTGCCGCTTCATTAGTGGTATGGGCACACAAAAAGGAAATTCATTTTGAAAATTAGAGTTGGCACATACAAATTTACTTGGAACGGTATAGAAACACCGCATATAGGTAGATAAGCTAGTCGAATTGTAAAAGATGAAAATTAGACGTTGAAATAGTTGAAGTCATGCTTAATTATGAAAAAAACACTTGTCGTTGTTGCGTACCGTTTTAACATCGAAGGTCTCCTCGAGCTTAATGTTGAAGCGCCGATCTTTCTCCAGCTCAACGAACCTGTCGCACATACCTCGATCGTCGTGGCACCAGCTGCACTCCCCCGGGAGACTGTCGTCGCCCGAGTACGACATTTCCTACGTTCATAATTCAAAGATTAAACTTGTACAATTAAATATATGTACTAAAAACCTAAATTAGATCATTATTTTTCGAGAAAATCCAGGCCACTCGATATTTCCTACATATTCTAGCACAAGTCATGCCAGAATTCACGAAAAAATCCGGCATGAACTTTGCTAAAAAGGGACATATCGGGCGCCTGAAATTTGCCGGAACGGAAATTAATCAACACTCCGGCAAAACATAGGCCACTCGGAGGTGTAAACTGAACATGAACGGCCACTTGGGCAACCACATATCCTATTTGAGCAACACAAGATATACATGGATATTTGGCTGGTCTCACCTCGATGTCGAGGGGGTCGGTGACGGGGACGACGCGGGGATGATGGAGGGGCTCCTTGATTTCTGCAAAAGCAAAAACCGTATAAGTTATCACTAATACATCCCGAATAATTGCTTAAACGAAAAAATAACAACAAATATGACATGTCCAACTAGTTTTATTAATTCAACTAGTTCTTACTAAATATAAACTTACTATAAATAGAAAAAAAACTAGTTCTTTCTAAAAATAAAGTAGTTCAACTATTATATTAATTATCTTACTAAAAATACATTAGTTCTATTAATTCAACTAGTTTATTAATTTAATTAATAAACTAGTTCAACTACAACTAAAGTAGTTCAACTAGTTTATTAATTTACATACAAATTATTTTAAACACTTACTAAAAACAGTAAAAATAAACTACATTATACAATAGTTAACTAGTACCATCACTACTACTAATTAACATCTACTACTGCTAAAAATCATTATCTATGAACCCTAAATTAACATCTACTACTACTAAAAAACATCTAGTACTAACTAAGCAGAGAGAACGAGGGTGAGGGAGGGGTGGGGGGCTTACAGAGAGGGGAGAGACGGTGGTGGGGAGGTGCTCGGCGACGGAGAGGTAGGGGCGGCGAGGGCGGGCTCGGGATCGGGAGGCGGCGGCGGGGTTGGGGGAGGCGACGGCGACGGTGAGGTCGAGAGCGGAGGGGGTGGGGGAGGCGGCGGCGACGGTGAGGTCGAGAGCGGCGGCGGGCGGCGGCGGCGAGGTTTACGGCGGCCTTGGGCGGCGGCGGTGAGGGCAGGCTCGGGCTCGGGCGGCGGCGACAGAGGAGTAGGGGAATAGTGGGGGGGGAAGGAGAGGACTTAGCGAAATTTTGAGCGGGCGGGTGGTTAAGTCGAACTAGCAGTAGCGCACTTCAGGAAACGCGCTATAGCTGAAGCAGCTATAGCACGTTTTCAGGAAAAACACTACTGCTAAGTCTAAGCACGCATAAAAAATATACGTTGGTCATCATTGATCTTTTTGTGTAGAATCTAAATAGTCAACATATTTAAGGTGGTAAACACCTTGTTTGCTTAACAGTATGGGACTAAACTTAATTAGGTGCAACACTTAGCAGCAGCGAGTTTTGCAGAAACACGCTGCTACTAAGTACTTTAGCAGCAGCGCGTCCAGGGAACGGCGCTACTACTATATCTAGCCTGGGGGCAAATCCGTGGCAATTATAGTAGTAGCACTTGTTTCACCTAGAGCGCTACTGCTATCTAGTTATTAATAGCGCGGTTCCTTTAAGCTCGCTACTGCTAGTTAGCAGTAGCGCCTGTTTTTAAACCGCGCTGCTGCTAAGATTCTGTGTATAACGTTTTCCTTAGTAGTGGTAGGGCCACCGGAGACGAGGCGGACCTGCACCGGCACCGGCGAGAGGCACGAATCCTAACTTTCTTTATTGGAGGAGGAGGAGGAGGAGGCTTGTCTACCCAGATGGAGTTTTTCTGAGAGAACACAAAGCCCTTTAAAAACGAAAGCACAAAAACATACAGAAATCTAGCAGCAGTTCATCCATCTACATCTTAAAATTCATACATGGCCTCGAGCCACATAACAACCGCTGAAAAAATAAAAAAGAACATGCATAAACAGTGATGCACATCAAGCACGGACAGCACATAAGCATCTATTCCATAAAAAAAGCACGTAAACATGGTGTTCTCTGTCACATCACGTGACGTTCTGGCCTTCTGGGTAACAACACTAACATTAAGATCTGGGCAAATAAAAGATAGAAGCGACCGCAAAATGCCAACGGCGGTCAACCTTCATGGAGGTGGTTATTTTAAAAAAATCGAAAAACATATTTTAAAGTTTCAAAAAATTCTGAAAAAAATCATACATGTTAACATGGATGTATTCTACATGTGTGTAAGTTTTGAGGATGAAATATATTATGATGAGAGCTACATAAAAAAGACAAATCGCGGTTTTCAAATAGATGAACAATGCAAACACTGTTCACTATTAGAAATGCATGATTTTCTCTTTTTTGTGTAGCTCTCACCATAATGTATTTCGTTGTGAGATTGTATACACATGTAGAATACATCCATATGAATGCGTAGAATTTTTTTCAGAATTTTTTGGAACTCCAAAATGTAATTATTGAATTTTTTAAAATATCCACCTCCATGGAGGTCGCCCGCCAAAAGCCCTCACTCGCGAAGCGACCTCATGTCCTCATCCTCCTGCTCCTACCTCGGCGGCTCTACTGCAATTGGGATGTGGCAGACTTGACAATACTGGGCATCGGCATGGGCCTCCATTAGCGCTGCCAAACTACACCTTGGGGCCGGTGCCCTCATCTTTCGAAGCTACTCTGACTCGGAACCTGATCTTCCATCGTTCAGATCTAAGTCTGCTAGAGAGGAAGGAGAGCACCCACCTTTGATGCATGCGTTGTTGAAGGACGACGCCGATAGTTGCATGCATCGTTCACCGAAAGGTCGGCTCGACGCCAGGGCGTATGGGCGCTGGCGTATCCCTTGCTAGCGGCGATCACGTGTGTCCCGGCCATCGTCAGCGCACATGTTTCTCCTTCCTCTCTATACGGATAAATAGGGGAGTAGAATAATAGGGAAGGTTGCGGTGAAGATTTATTGACGGAAGATGAATTGAACCATGGCGGTGAGGCAAGAAGATGAATAGGCAGAAGAGACATAACGCTTCAGAAACAAAACGATAAAGGGTTAAAATACCATTTTTCTTCTGAAAAAATTGGAATAGATTAATTTGCTGTTGTGGAATGCTGCATGTTAGGCTAGCCATAGTGGGAGTAACTTACATAGTAACATAACGCACCCCAAGACATATATGCTTATGTGGCATGAAGTTAATGATGAGAGAGGTGCTTGTGGTAACATATATGTTACCATAACATAACGCACCCCAATGCAAAATGAGCCTACAACATAATAAATGAAGGCTTGCATGACACTACACTTATGTTACTACCCACTGTGATGGTAGTAACATAGACTAGTAACACTATGACCAGCCTTAAAGATGGGCTGATACATGTTCACGGCTGGAAACTAAATGCAGCATGACGTGGCAGCATGCATGTGAAGAATTGCTGATTTGGCTAGACTGGTGATTTGGAGGGGCTGCATGTTAAGATAAATCAAAGTAGTGGGGATCAATCTCTTAGGTATATAGCATATGGCATAATAGAAACATAATAATCAAAACCACTATATCAAAGCATGATTTCCTTTGTTAACTTGGACAGTTGTTCCTGAATATCCCAAGGCCCTCATTCTAAAGAGATCCAAGTTTGGTTCTTTACTGAACATGAGATGGACTGCATTCAAAGATTTCCATGCCCAACTAGTGCAAACAGATCGAATAGGAAGGAAACTAATCTTATCCTATACCACATATTAAAGGTTTTACACAATCACGATACTGATAGATTTATGAATGAATGTGTGTGTTCTACTACTACAATCGAAATGTTTGCAGAATATGCACAATCACTAGGCCAACATTTCTTGTAAGACAAAATCACAGAGGGCCTGGTCCATCAGGTTGAAAGAAAACTGAATGGGTAAAATTGAATTCAACATCTACATCTAATGCAATTTAAATAAAATGCCTTTTTCATTCATAGGAAAAGCGTACACTACTAGGAAAAGGCCTACTAATAGCGTATCGGTTTTCCCTACTAATGGCGCACTACCGGTGCGCCATTAGTATCACGCCACTAGAATTTTTTTACTAATGGTGCACCACTGGTGCGGCATTAGTATCTGGTATGCTAATGGCGCACCAGGAAGTGCGCCATTAGTATGTAACACCATGCGCCATTAGTATGCCTCCCGGAGGGCCATATGTAACCATCTGCTTTGTCATACTAATGGCGCACTCTGTCTTGATGCGCCATTAGTATACTTTGGCATACTAATGGCGCACCTTGTGGTGATGCGCCATTAGTATGAATATTTGTTTTTTTTTACTTTTCTGATTTTTTGCACAGGTTACAAAATATATTATTGGACATAATATAGACAGCAGCACACAGCAAAAGCAGATTCATCGAATACAATAGAAGATTAGTCTCCAAATACAATTCATCATATTAGTCTCCGAATTCAAAAGACCGAACAAAGATAAAACATTACAAGTCTCAAGACCGCGAGTATCGAGTTTGTCTTCACATTACAAGTCGATATCGATCATCTAAACTACCATCACATAGAAGAGGGCTGCGGTCATCAGGATGAGCATCATCGTGATCAAACTGGTCTTCATCCGGTTCCTCCAACGCTCCCTCCTCTCTCCCGCTATATAGCGGGCGTATCTAGATTCGGCCTCCGCCCTAGTGGTGTACCCTTTGTAACTGTTACCGCCGAAACGGTGAACCTGTCTCCGACACTCCTCCCAGTCGTCGTAGAATCCGGGATCCTTACCCTTGTACACGACATACGACAGCATCTCTATGCACAAGCCAAACAGCAGACAATACATAAGCAATATGTAAGTATGCAGCAAAAGGATCGGAAGAGAAAAGCAAGACATTAATAGCACGATTCATGGTCCTACTAATAAATAGCATCGATTACATCTAAGTTGAACAACTGTCCAAACCAAAGAGATATACGAATTCATTAAAGTTTAATTACAACATGAGCCAATCAATGTTTCAGAACTACACATCACTACTTTCGACTCGACTCATCGGACAGGAGCATGGGTGAAGCCGCCGTCTGTCGTGATGGTCACGTAATCGTGGGCGTTGTCACCCTGCATTTGTAGCGTTTCATCTATCTCACTGTTGGACGGTTGATATCTGAGGAAGAACTGCCCCGGTATGAAGGACATCTTGATGGATGATGTCCGCAAACTCCGACTGGATGCGAAAGAATTCTTGTCTGAGGTCCGCGTCCTGGATTGCCGAAAAGCTCGCGGCCCAATCTTTGAGATTATCTGGTAGCAGAAGGTGATGATGGTCCCTTACGATCGCCCGCATGTGATGGAGGGCGTAGTAGGCATCCTTCTGACCGCCAGGCGGCTGCTTGACGCAGCAGAACTTCGTATTGTGTGAGAACATGTGCTTGTCGTACTTACGAACTGCCCTGGTGAAGGTGCCTCCAGATTTGGCATAGCCGGGGAGAACATCATCAAGAACTTTCTTGAGATTTGTGTAGTCTATCTTGGAGTTATGGTTCGGGTCTAAATACGTGGCCATGGAATATTTCGGGCTTAAGAGGATGAGTGTGCAATGTGTGTCACTGCACAGAACACGGAATGTTAGAAAAAAAGAACGATCGAAATCTAAGAAATCATATGTTACAGGGCGGTTAAGGGATGACTTACTCGGGAAAGTAAGGCACAAGGAAGTTATCCTTATCTGCGTTTGCCAGAATGACGCCTTCGAGGTGTGAACTCGCAACTTGGTGGTCCCCAGCGCTGCTCAAGTGCTTGGCACGCATGTAGAAGGGGTCGACTATCACGATGTCCGGGGTCTTGTCTCTAATGATCCGCATCTCCATACTCAGCGAAAACAGCCGAACGAAGGTGTAGTGTAGCGGATGAAGGTTAAACATAGCAAAGATGTCATCAAACCGGAAGACGAACGTACCCCCGATGTCGCCATCCACAAAGCCCTTGCCCTCTGGCACCTTGGCCACGAAAACCGGGTATGCCACATCCTTCTCTCTGAGACGCCGCTTCTCCAAAGAAAGAACACTGTCGTGCGGACTCCGCATAGCACCGGTTGCAGCATTGAGCATATCTGGCGGTAGCATCGCCCTACCCGCCACATGCACCCTCCTCGAGATATCCTTAGGTGAAGGTGGCCCGTCCTGAGCACGGATCAAACTCGGTGCCGGCTGGCTCGCACCGGCGCCCTTGTTAGTCTTTCTTTTCCGTCCCTTCTTCTCGATCTCCTGTAATGGGACCGAGTTCTGCTCACAGACCGCCTTCTTGAGCGTGTTGGGGCTGATAATATTTCGCACCTCAGCTATCTTCGGCTCGGTGAAGGCGGGAGCTGGAGGCGTGTCCTGAGAACTGAACGCCAGACGACGCCTGTTGCAATTGGATTTCTCCGCCGTACCAGCTAGATCACGGTCGTCTTGGTTGTGCTCTTGAGAAAGAGGCCCACAGAACTCGTCAGCGTACCCATGTTCGGCAAAGTACTTATCAACTTTGGTAAATGTACCGTCATCGTTGTCGTCGCCGTCCGGATCCTATGCCATAGGGTTGTCCAGATCCTGTGCTATAGGGATGTCCGGCAGGTCCGGTAGCGTTGCGGCGTTCTTGCCATGGCTTGGCGCCGGCACGACTGGCGGTCTTGTCTGTGGGGTGGTGTCCCCCGCCCCCAAACGAATCTGGCTCTTCGGCCAAAGCAGGGGCTGGTTTACGCAGGCACTGAGGGTCATCTCATCTTCTTCGTCGGCCCCAGCGGGTCGAATCGGAGGTAACAGCTCATCGCAGCCTGGCAGCACCCGAACCACTTCAACCCTATACACTGTGGGTGGCATCGGATTACCTTGGAACATGGGGTTGCCCGGTTGAACGATTCTGCCCTTGGCGACATCGACCAACTCGCCGCCCACGACGTGCAGAAGAGTGCAAGGAACGTCGGCGGCGCCCTGCGAAAACATGTAGGGCGTCAGGGATGCCCAGTCAAAGGCAAGAGGTGAAGTCATCGTCCGAGAGGCTTAGTTACCGTGATGCCGTCGAGCTCGGCTAATGTCGAGATACCGTCGAACATGTAACCCGCAACTGGAAGTATCTGCGTCATCAACACGTGACAGTCGGGAGACTTCATCCCGCTGAACTTCTGCTTCGCTGGGTCTAGGTATCTGCTTATCTTCCCCGCGTAATCGTAAGGAAGTTTTACTCCAACGAGGCAGGTGAAAAACTGCTCGATCTCCTCCTAACTTAGAGTGCAGCACGCGGGAGGGTAGTCACTTCCGGTCTTCTTGGCCTTTTTGCCTTTGCGACGAGTTTCTGTGTCCTGCTTCGCCTCATCATCATCATCATCATCATCATCATCATCATCATCATCATCATTAGCGTGAAGCTCCTGCCTGATGCCCATTGATTTCAAGTCTGCCCTTGCTTTTGGCCCATCTTTGGTCCTCTCTGGCATGTTGAGCAGGGTACCAAGTAGACTCTCGCACACGTTCTTCGTGATATGCATGGCATCAAGGCTATGAGGCACACGGTGGATCTTCCAGTACATCAAGTCCTAGAAAACAGACCTCGTTTTCCATACCTTCAGTAGCGGCTCTGGCGGCTTTCGCTTCTTTCCCGGCTCTGGCGCCTTTCGCTTCTTTCCCGGCTCTGGCGCCTTTTGCTTCTTTCCCGGCAGTGGGCAATCTTTCCAATTTTTCAACAGCTCGTCTATTTCCTCGCCGCTCCTCGTACGCGGGCGTTTTCGGGGTTCGGTTTCACCTCGAACAGATCCTTGCGTTTCCTCCACGGGTCATCGTCGTGAAGCCACCTTCGATGTCCCATGAACACGGTTTTCGAAGACCCGGGATCTCTATCTAGTTGGCGATACGTTGTGTCATCCATGCACCTTACGCATCCAGAAAATCCATGGACTACCTGCCCCGCGAGATATCCGTAACCGAGATAGTCGTGCACCGTCGTGAGAAGTGCGGCTCTCATAGGGAAATATTCTTTCTCTGTGGCGTCCCACATATTAGCTGGCGTTTTCCACAGTGTGTCTAGCTCCTCTTTCAGCAGCCCCAGATACAGATTTATGTCGTTCCCTGGTTGTTTCGGCCCTTCAATTAGCATACTCATATGAATGTACTTCCTCTTCATGCACAACCAGGGGGGAAGGTTGTACATCCACACAAACACAGGCCAGGTGCTATGTGTGCTTCTCTGGCTGCCAAATGGATTGACTCCATCGGTGCTCACGCCCAGCACGATGTTCCTTGGATCCTTCCCAAATTTTGGGTATTCGAATTTCAACGCTTGTCACTGGCTCGCATCCTTAGGGTGACTCAACATCTTGTCTTTTTTATTTATCTCCTGATCATTTCCGTCATCTTCCCGCTTCTTCTCCTCCCTATCCGCGTGCCAACGCAGGAGCTTTGCTACCTTAGGGTCTGCGAAATACCGCTGCAGACGAGGAGTGATCGGGAAGTACCACACCGATTTTCGAGGAGCTTTCTTCATGTTCTTGTATCGAGTGACGCCGCACACCGGACATATGGTAGACTCCGCGTGCTCGTCCCGATAAATGATGCAATTGTTCATGCACACATGGTATTTCACGTGCGGTAAATCCAGAGGACACACGATTTTCTTCGCCTCCTCGAAACTGGTCGGGGACTTGTTCCCCTTGGGAAGACGTTCGTGCCAGAATGACATGTTCTCGTCGAAGCATGCGTCGGTCATTTTGTGTTTTACCTTCATCTCCAGAGCCATGAGCGTTACTTTCAGGCGGGTATCCTCGGGGCTACATCCTTCATACAATGGAGTAACCGCGTCTATCTCCAGTTGATCCAGCTTGGCTTTCTCTCGGGCGGTAGCTCTTGCGTTATCCGTCTGCTTGAGAAGCAGCTCTTGAATATGAGGGTCTTGCACCCAGCCTCCATCGTCGTCTGCTCCGGCATCTTCATTTTCATGATCATGCCCTTCGTCTTGATCTTCCTCATCATCATGTACGACATCTTCTACATGATGGCTGTGTACAGCATCACCGTCGTGATCATGTCCTGGAGATTCTTCGTCTTCTCGCCCGCCCTCGCCGCGGTGGTACTTGTCTTGTTGCCCTTACTCATTTCTTGCCCGACCCCCATGGACGACTTCATAGTCATCTTCATCACCTTGCCACCGATAGCCATACATGAAACCACGCAAGAGCAGGTGGTCCCGCACCTGCCCGGAATCCGGGTCCGCAATAAGGCTCTTCAGCTTGCATCTTCGACACGGATATCTTATCTCCATCTCGTTCTTTTGAAGCATCTCAGCCTTCGCGGAGCTCAAAAACCTATTCACGATGCCTTCAGTCATCGTGCGGACCATGGTCGCCTGCGGGGTAGAGCAAAACGATATTTTAGAACCAAGAAAAAATTTGGCATGACCTTCCCTAAAAATAGGACAAAAAAGAATGCATAGTGCCAAAATTCTCGCCGAAACGGAAATGAATCAACATTCCGGCAAAATATTGGCAACTATCGCATTTTAAATACCGGTACCTGCAAACACAAACATATATGCAACACCACAAACACATGCAACACCACAAACATACATAGATCTAGCTAGGCCAAAAAAAGTGCATGTGCACGTTGTTGGAGCGAGCTAGGGAGAAAAAAAAGTAGATCTACATCATGAAGATAGCTTTCCCCTTACTTACCTATCAAAAAAAGGTAATTTCACCACTTAATTTTGATGAATCTATGGTGGAAATGAGGTGAGGAGGAGGAGGCAGCCGAAAGCTTGGAGAAGGAGGTGGAGGGAATGAAGTGGGGAAAGTGAGTGGGTAGGTGTGGCTGTCCAAAATATCTTATTGGGGTCCCAGGTTACCAATGGCGCACCACCTGCAAATGCGTCATTAGTAACCCTGGTTACTAATGGCGCACCTGCAGGTGGTGCACCATTAGCAGTTTTGCAGAAAAGTAAAAATAATAATTTTTATACTAATGGCGCACCGTGGCACAGTGCGCCATTACTAGTTTAAACTAGTAATGGCGCACTGTGCAACGGTGCGCCATTAGTAGTTTTGCCAAAAAGTAAAAAAAAAATACTGGCGCACTCTGTCACCGGTGCGCTATTAGTAGTTCTAACTACTAATGGCGCACTTTGCCCGGATGCGCCATTAGTATGTTTGAAAAAATGAAAAAAAATTGTTTTACTAGTGGCGCACCTTTTGCCTGGTGCGCCATTAGTGTCTTCTACACTAATGGCGTATCTCCACCTGGTGCGTCATTAGTATATAGTAGTGGCGCACCACTTCTCTGGTTCATCATTGGTGTCAATCCCATCTTTAGCCCTTTTCCTAGTAGTGGTATGTACGTTCAGAACAAAAAATGTTGCTTATGTCAAAAATCGATCTAGGCTTGATTGTGGGTGGAATAATTGTTGGAACGATGAAATCTACTTTACTTTGTTTTCAGTGATGGCAAGTGATGAGTTTCATATTAAGTGACACTATAGTTTGCTATGTTTCACATGATGGCACCTCACTTCAAACCAATAGCAAAAGAAAGCTTAAGAAAATGATTCAGATATACTTGCATGTCCAGGTCGGACATGGCCATTCTTGCTCAGGGACTGTTCTGGCCTTATCATAGTTCTGCAAGATCTCAAACCTTCTCATTTCCCGATCATAGATTGCCGCACAGAAGCCCCACCCGCTAGGGTTTTTTATGGAAAAGCTAGGTGAACGGGATCCCCAACTGAAGAAAATTCCATGGTTGCCCAGCCTTCTTGACATATGCCAGCGACCCTGTCCAGTCCTCAGCTCGTAGACCCTAAAGCAGTGTCTAGAGTCCACCTTCTCAATATAGCAAGCACACACAAGTCTTCCATTCAGATGAATGAATAGCCTTTGGTGCACATAAGTATGCTCTATCCCCTGGAGCAACTTCCATGGAAATCTGTCACTGATCACAAGCTGACTGACACTCATCCCTGTTGAGTTTATTGTGGTATGGAACACCTTACCCGTTGCATCCCTCAAGTATGCAGTACCATCTTGTCCAAACACCACATCTGTTACCTTGGCATATACTCCCATCTCTTGCAAAGATTTCTTGAAGTACCATGGATCACCCATGTGTATGACAACAATTGCATTAGAACCGCTGATTAGAATCATATCCATCACAGAAACCTCTTTTGATGGTACCAATCTGTACCTGAAAAAGTATCTTGAGACCCAACCGACAGTGCCATACCAACATGATATAACTCTCATTTCCAGGCACTTGGATAGTTCTCAAGAGAGTTTCAGTTGCGACATGGTAGATGAAGATATTCGTTCCATTGAAGAAAGCGAGATTTTTAGCGCTCCCCCGAACCACTCATACTTGAATCACTCTTGAGAGAAATATTGAACACCCTGGTCCTCCTCCAATCCCATCCTTGTGTCCTCATTAGCTGAGCTTTTACCTGTCGTTCTTGTTTAGGCAAGTTCTCGATCCTAACATGGTACTTTGAGGGTGCAACAAGCTGGAATGACTGCAGGCCTAAGCAAGACAGGCTATGGAAGCCGGCTGTAAATACTTCTCCACGTGTATCACACATCACAAACCAGCAAGGCTTCACGATATTTCATTTGCTGAAAATAATTCTGCAGGATACCAGGTCTGACATAAACCCAATCGCGGAACTTCAAATTGTCCCCGTGATATGCAAGACAAAAATTGTTAGGTAGGAAGAGATAAAATAAGGTTTCACTTTTGGTTGATAAAGAAAATGGTATAGTGGTGGGCTTTCATTCAGTACACCATGTGCAATACAACAACAAATATGAGGACACGACTATGGCCCTTATGACTAAATCCCGGCCCTGTTACAGTAATACCCTGACATTCCATATCTCCCCTAAACCCTTTAGGTTTCTTCCAGAGAAACACTTCAGTTCCAATATGATGAACTCAGGTGGCAATACATAGAGCTTAGAAACAAATTATTTATGATACATTTGAATCCAAGTTATTTTTTCTTATTTTTTTCATTTAAAATTAAAATTTATTCTCCTTTTTTAACCATAATTACGTTATGACTATGTCACACCCGTTTTACATATTTTAAAACTTAATGAACAAATATTATTATCAAAGAGAAAGTGTTCGCTTTGTTTCATGTGGAGTATATTATGTTTTAATGGATAATTTGCTTAATTTAATTGTCTTTTTTTTCATGAGAGCTCTATTCGGCCTTGATCTTTCTCACCATCATATGTATGCATACTAAACTTTTATATTCGTTTTAAATTATTTATGTTAAATGCCCAATCATAGATAATATATTGAGCTGAATTGAAATTGTATTCAAAATCAAAAGTTATATTATTTATTTAATATATGCAACTCAAGAAAGATAGTTGAACCAAAACTCTTAAATGTGAGAAAATGGGAACAGAACCATGTCTACTAAAAACTGTAGTTATATTATTTATTTATTTATTCTATCATTTGCATGAATGCATTGTCTATATTTGTGTGTATCCTTAACTATCTTGGTAGAGATATCTAAGTCGTGTGATATAGGAATACCTTATAGAGGTTTCTAGTTTATAATTACTCATACACAATAAAAATCTAGAGTATATATTTGTTATCTAAGAGAATCTTGTGTCTTAATCTATGGCAAGATGCTTTATCTAGTTTTTTCAATGTGTTTTACATAGAGTAGTAGGTTTAGTAATCTGTTGATAAAGGGTAGAATGTAGCCAAGGATGACTTGCCAGGTATGTCCATGTATGCTTCATGGGAGGGTATGCATCGCTGCTTTGAATCCATGCTGATATTTTCTGGCAAGTTGTTCTTGGCTAACATCTTGTCCTTTTTCTCCCACGCGGGGCCATTGTATGAATTACATGTTCACCTTTAGCTTCTGGTGCAATGCATACATCATACCATTATACATTAAGGATGGGGTTAGACATTATGTCATGATTATTATGTTACTTTAGCTGAGAATGATGTACCTATTTTTGTTCATACATAACAATCTGTAGGGCTGACAGTGGCATGGTGAGACTTAGATGTGCCATTTAGGTGAGGTCTTCCAAGCCTACAAAGAATATATCAGATTATGTTATTGTTTATGTATATAGGGACACTGGCAACCCACAAACTAGATGTATGGATTAGTTAAAAAGATGTCGGTGTAGCGAGTGGAATATCACTTCACGTATAGGCATAGTGAGCCGTGACAAGGTTGAAAAGAGCTGCAACGGTAACATTTAACTACCTAGGTGACATGGAAATATACTCAGGCCATAGATCATAATAAATTTCCAGAGAACTGGTCCAAATCCATCAAACCATGTTCTGTTTTTCCCTTCTTGATAAAAGTTCAAATACCCACAAACATGGAATCTCCAATACCTTCTTCAACACAAAATTGTAGAACTACAAGCCCCATGCTTACTATTTTCTTTACTTTTTTGCGAATCTGTCCCATGCTTACTCAAATAGCAAAGTAGAGTATGTAGAGATAATTGAATACTACACAAGAGCATCTGTCCTATCATAACTTGGCTGGGAGTGAGAAGTAAGTCAATTGGACAATATCATAATAGCAAGCTCGATCAGTGACAGTAATTATGTGGTGTGCTTGCTTGTATCTGCGATGGGAATTCCCCGAAGAGGAAAGGATGATGCAGCACAGCAAAGTTAAGTATTTTCCCCACTTATGAAACCAACGTTATCAATCGAGTAGGGGAACCAAGCAACACTATGTAAACAGTACATGCACACAAACAACAAAAACTTGCAACCCAACACGTAAGAGGGGTTGTCAATCCCTCCTCGGTATTGAGATAGATTAAATTGTATGAGATCTGATAAATAGATCTAACTAAAACACAAAATAAAATAAATAAAGAAAAAGTGCAACAAGGTAATTTTGGTTTTTGGATAAATAGATCTGAAAATAATATGATAGGAAATAGACCCAAGGGCCGTAGATTTCACTAGAGGCTTCTCTCGAGAAAATAGCATACGGTGGTTAAACAAATTACTATTGGGCAATTGACATAAAAGCAAATAATTATGATGATATCCAAAGCAGTGATCATGTATATAGGCATCACGTCCAAGATTAGTAGAACAAAACGATTCTGCATCTACTACTATTACTCCACACATCGACTACTATCCAGCATGCATCTAGTGGATTAAGTTCATGAAGAAACGGAGTAATGCAATAAGAACGATGACATGATGAAGACAAGATCTATTAATGTAGGAATAGACCCCCACTACAGGAAACAGGTAATTTGCCGTCTGGGGATCACATACGGCAAAGACCTAAATCCAGACGGCAAAGATTTTGTCGTCAGAAAGCAGACGGCAAAGTTAGACGGCAAAGATAAGTCCGCAAAGAATACTTTGCCGTCATCTTTTCATTGGCCAGACGGCAAAGACTTTGCTGTCAGCCGAACCTTCTTTGCCGCCAGCCTTATAAATCACAGACGGCAAAGAAATGTAGTTTTGCCGTCAGCCAGACTACAAGTTTGCCGTCAGCTATTTACGTCTTTGCCGCCAGCCTCGTATATCACAGACAACAAAGAAGTTAATTTTTTTAAACGTACACACGCACCCACAACAGCATTGTTCCCGAGCGATGCGGTCAACTCATGCGAGTGCAATACCTATCTTTTTTCTTCTTTTTTAATAGGGAAAGGCCCATCCGTGTGTAGTGCCGTTGAATGTTCATTCAACGTTAGTGGAGTACAAAATGCAAATATGAGCGCGAACCAAAACTAAAGTTACAGAATAGTCCTGGAAATGAACATGAAGGACCCTAACAAGTAGTAAAACTGAAAAGCATTCGGGTCCTTCTCCACTCCGGTGCTCTGCCCGCCCCGCTGTCTAGCCCGACGCTCGCCTTGCCTCTCTGCCGTGCTCTGCTTGCTGCTCCATTGCCCGGCCCTGTTCAGCCGCGCAGCTTCGACCGAGCCACGCTCGGGAGCTGACTCGCTCCGGCGCCGCGGAGAGGCACACGAGGGAGGTCGGGGATGGCCGGCGCTCAATCGGTGGAGCGCCCGGCTGCTCTAGCGGCGGAGCTCGCGAGGTGGAGCGCAGGACCGACAGATGAGGAGGAGCTCGAGTTGTGGACGGATTCGGGTGCACGGCCGGAGGAGCTGGGGTGCGCATGACTGACCGGTGAGGTGGAGCTCGCGAGGTAGAGCTTCACGCGGCGCTGGCGGTGTGGCGGACGGATGGGCGGGAGGGCGCTGGGCTGGGCGGCGGACGGACGGGGCTCGCCCGCGCTGGCCATGGCAGGCGGCTGCTCGGGGACAGGAGGGCGCTGGACGGGGGCGTCGGACATGCAGGCGTTGGACGGGGGTGCCAGACAGGTGGGTGGCGTGTGGCTACTCAGGGGAGAAGGAGGGAGGAGGGTGCTGGCTAGCGGCATGCTAATGCTCGTGGAGATGGAGAGAATGAGAGATGAGGGAGCACGGGGGAGAAGGAGATAGGAATCGTGCGTGTGGCAGGTACGGGTGTGGCCTCGTGGGTCAACTCGTGGGTGGGGTCATGGGTGGGGGTGCGTGCGTCGAGGGGTGGGTTGGGATGGCCACGCACGACGGTCCTGAGTGGGCTGGGATGTGTGTCTAGGATGATGCCAAGTCATCAATCTGTGTGCTCGATCCACGTAGTGTGCTTCTTCTTTGCCGTCTGCGGTAACAAATACAGACGGCAAAGAGCTCAAGTTGCCATCTGCGAAAAAAACACACACGGCAAAGATTCTTTGCCGTCTACCAAAACAAACACAGACGGCATAGATGCTTTGTCGTCTGTGATTTTGTTGCAGACGGCAAAGTGAGCTCTTTGCCGTCTGTATTTTTTTTCACAGATGGAAAAGTTTATTTTGCCGTCAGTTTTTCTTTGCCGTCTGCCGATGACGGCAAACCCTTTCTTTGCCGTCTGCCCGACGAAAAGCTGACGGCAAAGACGACAGCTGACGGCAAATTAGTTGTTTCCCGTAGTGCCCATCTTGTTATCCTTAATAGCAATAGTACATGTGTTTCATGTCTCTTTCTTTCACTGAGATTGGGCACCGCAAGATCGAACCCATCACAAAGCACATATTCCCATTGCAAGGAAAATCAATCTAGTTGGCCAAAGCAAACAAAAAATTCAAAGAAGAAATCATGACTATAAAGATCATGCATAAAAAAGTTCAGCAAAGACTCATATAATATTCATGGATAAATCTGATCATAAACTCACAATTCATCATATCCAAACAAACACACCGCAAATAGTCATTACATCAAATAGATCTCCAAAAACATCAAGGAGAACATTGTATTGAAGATCAAAAAGAGAGAAGCCATCTAGCTACTACTTACGGACCCGTAGGTCTGTAGTAAACTACCCACGCATCATCAGAGGGGCAAGGGTGATGATGAAGAACCCCTCTATGATTGTTGCCCCCTCCGGCAGAGTGCCAGAAAAGGCCTCTAGATTTGATCTCATGGTTCTGGAATTTGTGGCGGTTAGAATTGTGTTTCGTCGACTCCCCTAGGGTTTTTGGGATTTTACAGTATTTATAGAGCCAGAGGTCGATGGAGAAGCTTCATGTGGTACCCACACCCACCAGGGCGTGCCTGGGCCTTCTGGCGCACCCTGGTGCCTAGTGGGCACCACGGGCCTCCTCCCGTGCACTTCTTTGGCTCCATGGGCCTCTTCTGTCCAGAAAAGAATCTCCAAAATGATTCGTGGAATTTGGACTTCGTTTGGTATTGATATTCTGCAAAGTAAAAAACAAGCAGAAAAGAGCAACTGGCACTGGGGACTATGTCAACAGGTTAGTCCCAAAAAAATGGTATAAAGTTGCTCGTAACTGAGTTCGAAACATCCAAGAATGATACTTTAGTAGAATGGAACAATCAAACATTATAGATACATTTGAGACGTATCAGCATCCCCAAGCTTAATTCCTACTCGTCCTCGAGTAGGTAAATGATAAAAACAGAATTTTTGATGTGGAATGCTACCCATCATATTCATCACAAATTCTTTCTTTGTAGCATGGACATTTGAACTTTAGATGATTCAATACAATAGTCTATAATTTGACATGATGCCCTCAATACTCAAGCATATCAACAAGCAACCATGTCTTTCAAAATATCAACACTAAACAAAGCTATCCCTAGCCCATTATGCTCAATCATTGATCAATTCATGAGACACACTCAAATATTACGTACATCTAATGCACAAGTATGATAATAGTGTTCCATAGTTGGTGCTTTATAAGAGAAGATGGAGACTCAATAAAATTAAAAATTGCATAAAAGTAATAGATAGGCCCTTCGCAGAGGGAAGCAGAGATTTGTAGTGGTGCCAGAGCTCAGAGCTTAAATTAGAGATAAAATTGTTTCGAGAGGCATGCTTTTCCTGTCAACGAAACCGACTGATAATTCCAATACTTTCCATGCTAGATAAATCATGGGCGATTCCAAAAATAAAATAAAGTTTATTCCTTTTCCACCATTCTTTCACAATCCATGGCTAGCCGTATCCACGGATACCTTCCATACAAACACTTTCCAAGGAATTTATTATTTGACAATGTAAAGTAAATTTATTTTCATTTTGGGACCAGGCATCGTCCATATTACCAGCCACACTCTCGTGCAATGACAAGTGAATAAACACTCATCGTGAGAATAAAAATATCTAGCATGGAAAATATTGGCCACCCCTTGCCGCTTCATTAGTGGTATGGGCACACAAAAAGGAAATTCATTTTGAAAATTAGAGTTGGCACATACAAATTTACTTGGAACGGTATAGAAATACCGCATATAGGTAGATATGGTGGACTCATTTGGCAGAATTTTGGGTTTAAGGAGTTGGATGCACAAGCAGTATTCCCGCTTAGTACAAGGAAAGGCTAGCAAATAAATTGAGAAGCAACCAGCCAAGAAATGAAAACGATCATAAACGAGTATTAAGCATAACTAACACCAAATAATGCACCACGGGTAGGATGTAACTTCATTGCATAACTATTAACCTCCGTGCTTGCATAGGGAATCACAAACCTTAATACCAATATTCTTACTAAAGCATAATTACTCACCAACATGACTCACATATTACTATCTCCATATCGCAAAACTATTGAAAGGAATCAAGTTTTAAATCCAATTATCTTCATCATAGTTTTTATTATCCCTCTTGAATATCTATCACTTTGGGACTAATTTCGTATATTACCATTGCTTATATCAAGCTCTCAAACAAATTTAAGTGAAGAACAAGAGCACAAATATTTCTTCAAAATTTTCATCTCTCAAAATAATATAGGTGAAGCATGAGAGGATATTTCTTCAAAAATTTACTAACTCTCAAAATAATCTAAGTGAAGCATGAGAGCAGATTTCTTCAAAATTAAAGCACCGCCGTGCTCAAAAAAATATATAAGTGAAGAACTAGAGAAATTTCATAGCTCAAAAAGTTTAAGTGAAGTACACAAAGCAATTCTAACAAATCATAGCATCATTATGGCTCTTTCAAATAGGTGCGTCCAGCAAGGATGATTGTGACAAACTGAAAAGCAAACATGCAAAGACTCATATAATACAAGACGCTCCAAGCAAAACTCATGATATGTGACGAATAAAAATATAGCTCCAAGTAAAATTACCGATGGTCTTTAGAAGAAAGAGGGGATGCCTTCCGGGGCATCCCCAATCTTAGTTGCTTGGTTCTCCTTGAATATTACCTTGGAGTGCCATGGGCATCACCAAGCTTAGGCTCTTTTCACTCCTTATTCCTTCATCCATCATGATCTGACCCAAAACTCGAAAACTTCAATCACACAAAACTTAACAAAATCTTCATGAGACCCGTTAGTATAATAAAGGAAATCACCACTTTAACTATTGTTGCAAACCCATTCATATTTTATTATTGCATTATACCTAGTGTATTGTAACTTTACCATGGCTTATACCCCCCGATACAATCCATAGATTGATCAAAATAAGCACACAATGCAACAAAAAAAATAGAACTGTTTGTAGTAATCTGGACTTTGACCATACTTCTGTAACTCCAAAAATTATATAAAAAAATAGGAAAACATAGGGAATTTTTGTGTATAAATCATGTGTACAAAAACAGAATTTAATAACGCTTCAGTGAATTTTAGAAATTCTGCTACTTGACGCAAAAGTTTATGTTTTCCAATAGGATCAAAACAACTATCACCCAACATGATACTAAAGGCTTTACTTGGCACAAAAACTAATTAAAACATAAAAAACACAATCATAACAGAAGTATAATTGTGTATTTATTGAATAACAGAAAGGAACAAAAAATATTAAAAGATAAATATTGGGTTGCCTCCCAACAAGCTCTTTTGTTATAGCCATGAAGATAGGCTTGAGATTTCAATGATGCTCAGTTGAAAGATAATAATTGAAACACAAAGAGCATCATAAAACATGTGACAAACACATTTAAGTCTAACATACTTCCTATGCATAGGAATTTTATTAGCAAAGAAATTATCAATACAAGAAATATTTTGCATATACAAGGAAGAAGAAAGAAACAATAGCAATCTGAAGATAATGAGAGGTAATTTAGCAACATAAAATTTTCTAAAACGACATTTTCCATGTAGAATCATAATCAAATTGAACAATATGGCTACCATATAAAATTTTATCTTCACAATCCACATGCATGCAAATTTGACACTCTTCCAAAATAGTGGGGTTATCATCAAATAAAGTCACGACCTCTCCGAACCCACTTTTATTTAAAATTTCATAAGGTTGAACACTCTCCAAATATGTGGGATTCTTTTTCCCTAGAGTTGACACTCTTCCAAACCCACTTTGAATAATATTGCAAACATTATTATTAATTTCATATCCATCATGAGGCTTACATAAATTTTCAAGATCATAAGAAGCATCACCCCAATCATGATCATTGCAATAAGTAGTGGACATAGCAAAATTAGCATCCCCAAGCTTGGGGTTTTGCATATTATTAACACAATTTACATTAATATAATTTATAATAACATCATTGCAATCATGCTTTTCATTGAAGGAGCTATCACAAATAAATTTATAATTTTTTTGTTTAACACTCCGTCACAATTTTCAGATTCATGATTTTCAAGCAAAATTACATAGAGATAATGAAGTGCACTCAACTCACTAGCAATTGGTTCATCATAATTTGGTATTTTGAAAAGATTAGCAAGTGGATGAGGATCCATATCAATAGATTTTTAGCAAGCGAAGATGCAAGAAAATAGAAGGCACATGGCAACACAAGCAAACATAGCAAACAAGCAAAAGGCAAACGGAAAATATTTTTGTATTTTTGCAAAAACTTTTTAGAA
Source organism: Aegilops umbellulata (assembly GCA_032464435.1). Lineage (NCBI taxonomy): Eukaryota > Viridiplantae > Streptophyta > Magnoliopsida > Poales > Poaceae > Aegilops > Aegilops umbellulata. The sequence goes on from CP136060.1 coordinate 440,593,220, forward strand.
GTGGGGGAGATGAAAACGAGAGGAAAATGGCAAATAGTGTAATTGTAAGGAGATGAGAGTTTGTGCGTAGGAACCTGATAGATGTTGATGATGTCTCCCCGGCAACGGCGCCAGAAATTCTTCCTGATTGCTTGTATCTGGGTTGGGAATTCCCTGAAGAGGAGAGAATTGTAACACCCCGGTGTAATGATGCTACAGTAACCCCTGGGGTTAAGTTAATACTTTTGCTAAACAAGTGCTTGATCATCATTGTCTCCTCTCTCTTTCAAATTCTAGTTGAATTCAATTTCAATTTATGTGTGGAATTCAAAATGCTCAAACATGAAAACTAAAATGTTCATCTTGTGCCAATTAATGCATAATTAATATTGGTGGTTGATACGTCCATTTTGCATCATGCTTTTATATCGATATTTATTGCATTATGGGCTATTATTTCACGTTATGTCACAATACTTATGGCTATTCTCTCTTATTTTACAAGGTTTACATAAGGAGGGAGAATGCCGGCAACTGGAATTCTGGGCTGGAAAAGGAGCAAATATTAGAGACCTATTCCGCGCAACTCCAAATGTCCTGAAACTCCACGGAATATCTTAAAATAAATAAAGAAAAATCCTCGCCAAAGATGGAGTCCAGGGGGCCCACACCCTGCTCACGAGGGTGGGGGGCGCCCCCCCTCCTAGGGCGCGCCCCCTACCTCGTGGGCCCCCTGGTGGGTCTCCGACGTCCATCTTCTGCTATATGAAGTCTTCCGATGAGAAAAAAATTAGAAGGAACCTTTCGGGACGAAACTCCGCCGCCACGAGGCAGAACCTTGGCGGAACAAATCTAGAGCTCCGGCAGAGCTGTTCTGCCGGGGATACTTCCCTCCGGGAGGGGGAAATCATCGCCATCACCATCACCAGCGCTCCTCTCATCGGGAGAGGGCATCTCCATCAACATCTTCACCAGCACCATCTCATCTCCAAACCCTAGTTCATCTCTTGTATCCAATTCTTGTCCCAAAGTCCGGGATTGGTGCTAGTAGGTTGCTAGTAGTGTTGATTACTCCTTGTAGTTGATGCTAGTTGGTTCATTTGGTGGAAGATCATATGTTCAGATCCTATATGCATATTATTACCCCTCTGATTATGAACATGAATATGCTTTGTGAGTAGTTACGTTTGTTCCTGAGGACAAGGGAGAAGTCTTGCTATTACTAGTCATGTGAATTTGGTATTCGTTCGATATTTTGATAAGATGTATGTTGTCTAGCCTCTAGTGGTGTTATGTGAACGTCGAGTACATAACACTTCACCATTATTTGGGCCTAGAGGAAGGCATTGGGAAGTAATAAGTAGATGATGGGTTGCTAGAGTGACAGAAGCTTAAACCCTAGTTTATGCGTTGCTTCGTAAGGGGCTGATTTGGATCCACATGTTTCATGCTATGGTTAGGTTTACCTTAATACTTTTGTTGTAGTTGAGGATGCTTGCAATAGAGGTTAATCATAAGTGGGATGCTTGTTCAAGTAAGAACAGCACCCAAGCACCGGTCCACCCACATATCAAATTATCAAAGTACCGAACGTGAATCACATGAATGTGATGAAAACTAGCTTGACGATATTCCCATGTGTCCTCGGGAGCTCTTTTCCTATTATAAGAGTTTGTTCCGGCTTGTAATTTGCTATAAAAAGGATTGGGCCACCTTGCTGCACCTTATTTACTTTTGTTACTTGTTGCTCGTTACAATTTACCTTATCACAAAACTATCTGTTACCACTTATTTTAGTACTTGCAGAGAATACCTTGCTGAAAACCGCTTATCATTTCCTTCTGCTCCTCGTTGGGTTCGACACTCTTACTTATCGGAAGGACTATGATAGATCCCCTATACTTGTGTGTCATCAAGACTCTTTTCTGGTGCCGTTGCCGTGGAGTGTAGCGCCTTTGGTAGGTGGAATTTGGTAAGGAAAAATTTATATAGTGTGCTAAAATTTACTGTCACTTGTTACTATGGAAAGTAATTCTCTGAGGGGCTTGTTCGGGGTATCTTCACCCCTTCCAGTAGAGCAAAGAGTTGCTCCTCAACCTACTGAACCTATTGAAAATGAAACTCCTTTTGAATTTCCTTCGGGTATGATGGAAAAACTGCTAGCTAACCCTTTTACAGGAGATGGAACAAAGCATCCGGATGAGCACTTAATATATGTGGATGAAGTTTGTGGATTATTTAAGCTTGCAGGTATATATAACCGATGATGTTACCAAGAAGAAGGTCTTCCCTTTATCTTTGAAGGGAGACACATTGATATGGTATAGGCTATGTGATGATATGAGATCATGGAACTATAAAAGATTGAAATTGGAATTTCATAAAAAGTATTACCCTATGCATCTTGTTCATCATGATCGCAATTATATATGTAATTTTTGGCCTCGCGAAGGAGAAAGAATCGCTCAAGCTTGGGGGAGGATTAAATCAATGTTATATTCATGCCCCAATCATGAGCTCTCGAGAGAAATAATTATGCAAAGTTTTTTTGCTCAGCTTTCTGATAACAATCGCACCATGCTCGATACTTCTTGTGCTGGCTCTTTTATGATGAAGACTATTGAATTCAGATGGAATTTATTGGATAGAATTAAACGCAACTCTGAAGATTGGGACCTCGACGAAGGTAAGGAGTCAGGTTTGACACCTAAGTTTGATTGTGTTAAATCTTTTATGGACACCGATATTTTCCGTAAGTTTAGCACTAAATATGGACTTGACTCTGAGATAGTAGCTTCTTTCTATGAATCTTTTGCTACTTATGTTGATCTCCCTAAGGAGAAGTGGTTTAAATATCATCCCCCCATAGAACTAAAAGTAGCTGCACCTATTAAAGTTGAAGAAAAGACTGTCACTTATAATGATCCTATTGTTCCTACTTCTTATGTTGAGAGACCACCTTTCCCTGTTAGAATAAAGGATCATGCTAAAGCTTCAACTGTTGTCCGTAAAAGCAATATTAGAACTTATGAACCCCCTGAGCAAGTTAAACTAGAACCTAATATTGCTATTGTTAAAGATCTCTTGTCTGATAATATTGATGGGCATGTTATTCAGTTCAACGCTGAAACTTCTAGAATTGCTAAACCTTGTGATAAAGATAAACAAAGACTTGTGGTAGGCGTGCCTGTTATTTCTGTTAAAATAGGAGATCATTGTTATCATGGCTTATGTGATATGGGTGCTAGTGCTAGTGTTATACCTTATGACTTGTATAAAGAAATCAAGCATGAAATTGCACCTGCTGAGTTAGAAGAAATTGATGTCACAATTAAACTTGCTAATAGAGACACTATTTCACCGGTGGGAATTGTTAGAGATGTTGAAGTCTTGTGTGGGAAAACTAAATATCCTGCTGACTTTCTTGTTCTCAGTTCTCCACAAGATAGCTTTTGTCCCATTATATTTGGTAGACCCTTCTTGAACACTGTTAATGCTAAGATAGATTGTGAAAAGAATGTTGTTACTATTGGCTTGGATGATATGATTCATGAGTTTAATTTCTCTAAATTTAGTAAACAACATCGTGAAGAAGAATTACCTACTAAAGATGAAATTATTGGTCTTGCTTCTATTGTCGTACCTCCTAGTGATCCTTTAGAACACTATTTGCTAGACCATGAAAATGATATGTTCATGAATGAAAGAAGGGAAATAGATGAAGTATTCTTTAAACAGGAACCTATTCTGCAGCACAATTTTCCTGTTGAAATTTTAGGGGATCCTCCTCCACCCAAGGGTGATCCCATGTTTGAGCTTAAACCGTTGCCTGATAATCTTAAATATGCTTATCTTGATGAAAAGAAGATATATCCTATTATTATTAGTGCTAACCTTTCAGAGCATGAAGAAGAAAGATTATTGAAAACTCTGAAGAAGCACCGTGCCGCTATTAGATATACTCTTGATGATCTTAAGGGCATTAGTCCCACTCTATGTCAACATAAAATAAATTTGGAAGCAGATGCCAAACCAGTTCGTGATCCTCAACAACGTCTGAATCCCAAAATGAAAGAAGTGGTAAGAAAAGAAATACTCAAGCTTCTGGAGGTAGGTATAATTTATCCCATTGCTGATAGCCAGTGTGTAAGTCCTGTCCATTGTGTCCCTAAAAAGGGAGGTATTACTGTTGTTCCTAATGATAAAGATGAATTGATTCCACAAAGAATTATCACAGGTTATATGATGGTATTTGATTTCCGCAAATTAAATAAGGCTACTAAGAAAGATCATTACCCCTTACCTTTTATTGATCGAATGCTAGAAAGATTATGCAAACATACACATTACTGCTTTCTAGATGGTTATTCTGGTTTCTCTCAAATACCTGTGTCGGCTAAAGATCAATCAAAGACTACTTTTACATGCCCTTTTGGTACTTTTGCTTATAGACGTATGCCTTTTGGTCTATGTAATGCACCTGCTACCTTTCAAAGATGCATGATGGCTATATTCTCTGACTTTTGTGAAAAGATTTGTGAGGTTTTCATGGACGACTTTTCCGTCTATGGTTCCTCTTTTGATGATTGCTTGAGCAATCTTGATCGAGTTTTGCAGAGATGTGAAGAAACTAATCTTGTCTTGAATTGGGAAAAGTGCCACTTTATGGTTAATGAAGGTATTGTCTTGGGGCACAAAGTTTCTGAAAGAGGTATTGAAGTTGATAAAGCCATAGTTGATGCTATTGAAAAGATGACATGTCCCAAGGACATCAAAGGTATAAGAAGTTTCCTTGGTCACGCCGGATTTTATAGGAGGTTCATTAAGGACTTATCAAAAATTTCTCGGCCTTTGACTAATTTATTGCAAAAAGATATACCATTTGTCTTTGATGATGATTGTGTAGAAGCATTTGAAATACTTAAGAAAGCATTAGTCTCTGCACCTGTTGTTCAGCCACCCGATTGGAATTTACCCTTTGAAATTATGTGTGATGCTAGTGATTATGATGTAGGTGCTGTTCTAGGGCAAAGAGTTGATAAGAAATTAAATGTTATCCATTATGCTAGTAAGACTCTAGACAATGCTCAAAGAAATTATGCTACTACTGAAATAGAGCTTTTAGCAGTTGTATTTGCTTGTGATAAGTTCAGACCTTATATTGTTGATTCTAAAGTAACTATTCACACTTTTCATGCTGCTATTAAATATCTCATGGAAAAGAAAGATGCTAAACCTAGACTTATTAGATGGGTTCTCTTGCTACAAGAATTTGATTTACATATCGTTGATAGAAAAGGAGCTGAGAACCCCGTTGCAGACAACTTGTCTAGGCTAGAAAATGTTCTTGATGACCCACTACCTATCAATGATAGCTTTCCTGATGAACAATTAAATGTTATAAGTACTTCTCGTAGTACTCCTTGGTATGCTGATTATGCTAATTATATTGTTGCTAAGTTTATACCACCTAGTTTCACATACCAGCAAAAGAAAAAGTTCTTCTATGACTTGAGACATTACTTTTGGGATGACCCACATCTTTATAAAGAAGGAGTAGATGGTGTTATTAGACGTTGTGTACCTGAGCATGAACAGGAACAGATCCTACGCAAGTGTCACTCCGAAGCTTATGAAGGACACCATGCTGGAGATAGAACTACACATAAGGTATTGCAATCCGGTTTTTATTGGCCTACTCTCTTCAAGGATGCCCGCAAGTTTGTCTTGTCTTGTGATGAATGTCAAAGAATTGGTAATATTAGTAGACGTCAAGAAATGCCTATGAATTATTCACCTGTTATTGAACCATTTGATGTTTGGGGCTTTGATTATATGGGACCTTTTCCTGCCTCTAATGGATACACACATATTTTAGTTGCTGTTGATTATGTTACTAAGTGGGTAGAAGCTATTCCAACTAGTAGTGCTAATCATAACACCTCTATTAAAATGCTTAAGGAAGTTATTTTCCGAGGTTTGGAGTCCCTAGATATTTAATGACTGATGGTGGTTCACATTTTATTCATGGTGCTTTCCGTAAAATGCTTGCTAAATATGATGTTAATCATAGATTTGCATCTCCTTATCACCCACAGTCTAGTGGTCAAGTAGAGTTGAGAAATAGAGAGCTCAAATTAATTTTGCAAAAGACTGTTAATAGGTCTAGAAAGAATTGGTCCAAGAAACTTGATGATGCATTATGGTCTTATAGAACTGCATATAAAAATCCTATGGGTAAGTCTCCATATAAAATGGTTTATGGAAAAGCATGTCACTTACCTCTCGAACTAGAACATAAGGCATATTGGGCTATTAAAGAGCTCAACTATGATTTCAAACTTGCCAGTGAGAAGAGGTTATTTGACATTAGCTCACTTGATGAATGGAGAACCCAAGTTGTTTAAAGAAAAAGTTAAAAGATGGCATGAAAAAAGGATACAAAAGCGTGAGTTTAATGTAGGTGATTATGTACTGCTATACAACTCTCGTTTAAGATTTTTTGCAGGAAAACTTCTCTCTAAATGGGAAGGCCCCTATGTTATCGAAGAGGTCTATCGTTCCGGTGCCATAAAAATCAACAACTTTGAAGGCACAAATCCAAAGGTGGTAAGTGGTCAAAGAATCAAACATTATATCTCACGTAATCCCATAAATGTTGAAACCTATATTATTGGAACCATAACCCCGGAGGAATACATAAGGGACACTTTCCGGAATGTTTCAGACTCCGAAAAGGAATAGGTATGTGGTACGGTAAGTAAACCGACTCCAAAACAATTTTTAAGGCAATATTTATCTGTTTTGGAATATTTAGAAAAATAGAAAAATAAGTAGCAGTCCGGGAAGGACACGAGGGCCCCACGAGGGTGGTGGGCGCGCCCCCTACCTCGTGAGCACGTCATGTGCCCTCCGGACTCCGTTTTCTTGCACGATACATATTTTGGTCGGTAGAAATTCATTATATAACCTCCCGAAGGTTTTGACTCCCGTATCACGCAAATCTCCTCTGTCCTTGTTTCAAGCTATTTTTCTGACAGATCTAGGTTATCATGACGGCCCCAAGCGCTTCCAAGGACAAGTTCTTCGAGAAGGTCATCAACCCTTACCTCGCGGAGGTGCTGCGACACCCTCAAACCATTGAGTTGCGTGATGGGTTGCTGCACATCCGCGATGAAGAGGGACTAAAGGGGACCGGAAGCATGGAGACGAGGCTCGAAGCAGTGGAGCAACAAGTTTTCAAGTGCCAAGGGATGGTGGAACGTGGACTCAACTCCAACCACATGATGATCGCGGAGTTCACCAGCAACCACAAGTTGGATGCTGACAACATCGGGGGGACTATCTTCAAGCTTCATGAGAAGATCGAGCACCTCCAAGCCCAAATCTATGACCTGCAAAACCAAAACTGTGAGTATGAACATAGATTAAAAAGGATGAGTTTGGCTACAGATTTGAGGATCCCGGAGACTCGATCATATTTCTATGATGGAGAACCTATGCCTTGGAAGATGGACGCAAGGCCCGCATCATCTACAACACCTCCACCTTCTTCACCGATAAAGGATACATAATCACATGGGTATGGGCACTCCCCTTGGCAACTGCCAAGCTTGGGGGAGGTGCCCCGGTATCGTATCACAATCACAACTCCTACCTTTACCGTTTTTCTTAGTTCGATCCTATTAGTAGTATCTTGATCTAGTAGAATAAAGTTTATGGCATGATCTAGTTTTGAGTTTTGCTTTATGATCTCTCTATGTAATCGAGTCCGTGAGCTATATATATATGTATATATATATATAATAAAGATTAGTGTTGAGTCAAGGGCTTGATTATTTTGCCATGATCTTGGGTGAATAAAAGAAAAGAAGAAAAAGAATAAAAAAGAAAAAAAGTTCATATTGATCTTATTGAGAGTAATGACTTCACATTGAAAGAGTATGATGATTGAAAGTTGTTGGGAATTGGCAGCCATAGCTTTGGTCATCGTTGCAATTAATAGGAAGTAATAAGGAAAGAGAGGTTTCACATATTGATATATTATCATTGACATCTTTTATGATTGGGAGCACTCATTAAAATATGACATGCTAAAGAGTTGATGTTGGACAAGGAAGACAACGTAATGAGTTATGTCTTTCTTATATCTGAGATAAAGTATGTTGTCATGGATCCTCTAACTTGTTGAGCTTGCCTTTCCCCCTCATGCTAGCCAAATTCTCAGCACCAAGTAGAAATACTACTTGTGCTTCCAAATACCCTTAAACTAGTTTTGCCATGAGAGTCCACCATATCTACCTATGGATTGAGTAAGATCCTTCAAGTAAGTTGTCATCGGTGCAAAGCAATAAAAATTGCTCTAATTATGTATGATTGACTGGTGTGGGAGAAATAAGCTTTATACGATCTTGTGATGTGGAAGTAATAAAAGTGACGGACTGCATAATAAAGGTTCATATCACAAGGGGCAATATAAAGTGGCGTTAATTTCCAGAAACTTTATGTTCACGAAAATAATTGTTAAAAATCACCAGAACGTGATAAAATACTGACTCCAATTGCCGCTGATCAATAAACAAATTGTCTAGGTCGTCCTATTTTGGTAGATGTTTTGGAGTTCCAGAAGTTTGCGTTAGTTACAGATTACTACATACTGTTCTGTTTTTGACAGATTCTGTTTTTCGTGTGTTGTTTGCTTATTTTGATGAATCTATGGCTAGTAAAATAGTTTATAATCCATAGAGAAGTTGGAATACAATAGTTTTAACACCAATATAAAAGAGAATGAGTTCATTATAGTACCTTGAAGTGGTCTTTTGTTTTCTTTCTCTAACGGAGCTCACGAGATTTCTATTGAGTTTTGTGTTGTGAAGTTTTCAAGTTTTGGGTAAATTCCTTTGATGGATTATGGAACAAGGAGTGTCAAGAGCCTAAGCTTGGGTATGCCCATGGCACCCCCAAGATAATCCAAGGACACCAAAAAGTCAAAGCTTGGGGATTCCCCGGAAGGCATCCCCTCTTTCGTCTACTTCCATCGGTAATTTTACTTGGAGCTATATTTTTATTCACCACATGATATGTGTTTGGCTTGGAGCATCTTTTATTATTTGCGTCTTTGTTTGTTAGTGTACCACAATCATCCTTGCTGTACACACCTTTTGAGAGAGCCATACATGAATTGGAATTTGATAGAATACTCTATGCGCTTCACTTATATCTTTTGAGCTTTGTAGTTTTTCTCTATGTGCTTCACTTATATCTTTTGAGCGTTATAATTTTGCTCTATGTGCTTCACTTAGATATTTTAGAGAACGGTGGTGGATTTGTTTGATAAAAACTATTGATCTCTCATGCTTCACTTAGATTATTTTGAGAGTCTTAAATAGCATGGTAACTTGCTTAATAATAATATGCTTGGTATCCAAGATTTGTAAAACTTTCTTTTGAGTGCGTTGAATACAAAGAAAAGATTGATGCTTGATAATTGTTTTGAGATATGAAGATGGTGATATTAGAGTCATGCTAGTTGAGTAGTTGTGAATTTGAGAAATACTTGTGTTAAAGTTTGTGATTCTCGTAGCATGCACGTATGGTGAACCGTTATGTGATGAAGTCGGAGCATGATTTATTTATTGATTGTCTTCCTTATGAGTGGCGGTCGGGGACGAGCGATGGTCTTTTCCTACCAATCTATCCCCCTAGGAGCATGCGCGTAATACTTTGATTTCATAACTTCTAGATTTTTGCAATAATTACATGAGTTCTTTATGACTAATGTTGAGTCCATGGATTATACGCACTTTTTCCCATCCTTCCACCATTGCTAGCCTCTCTAATACCGCACACCTCTCGCCGGTATCATACACCCGCCATATACCTTCCTCGAAACAGCCACCATACCTACCTATCATGGCATTTCCATTGCCATTCCGAGATATATTGCCATGCAACTTTCCACCGTTCCGTTTATTATGACACGCTCCATCATTGTCATATTGCTAGCATGATCATGTAGTTGACAACGTATTTGCGGCAAATCCACCATTCATAATTCTTTCATACATGTCACTCTTGATTCATTGCATATCCCGGTACACCGCCGGAGGCATTCATATAGAGTCATATTTTGTTCTAAGTATTGAGTTGTAATTGTTGAGTTGTAAGAAAAATAAAAGTGTGATGATCATCATTTTTAGAGCATTGTCCCAAGTGAATAAAGGATGATGGAGACTATGATTCCCCCACAAGTCGGGATGAGACTCTGGACGAAAAAAAAGAGGCCATAAAAAAAGAAGAAGAAAAGGCCCAAATAAAAAAGAGAAAAAGAGAGAAGGGACAAGGTTACTATCGTTTTACCACACTTGTGCTTCAAAGTAGCACCATGATCTTCATGATAGAGAGTCTCTCATTTTGTCACTTTCATATACTAGTGGGAATTTTTCATTATAGAACTTGGCTTGTATATTCCAATGATGGGCTTCCTCAAATTGCCCTAGGTCTCCGTGAGCAAGCGAGTTGGATGCACACCCACTTAGTTTCTTTTGTTGATCTTTCATATACTTATAGCTCTAGTGCATCCGTTGCATGGCAATCCCTACTCACTCACATTGATATCTATTGATGGGCATCTCCATAGCCCGTTGATACGCCTAGTTGATGTGAGACTATCTTCCCTCTTTTTGTCTTCTCCACAACCACCATTCTATTTGTGACGCCCGAGTAATTAAGCTACAGTAAACACCTCCTAATGAAGCCACGTCACCTCGGTTACTGTTGTTAATCTTGTGTTAGTTCAAAACAGTTCAAATTCAAATTTAAACTTAAAGGCAAACAACAAGGTTTTCAAAAGTTAAAACTAAAATGTTCGAGAGGTGACATATAATGCATAGGTAATTATGGTGATGAAACCACATTTTTATAAAATGTTTAAATGCTCAAAGGTCAATAAAACAGCAGCTAAAACAAATATTTAAATGCCTTTTAAATAATAAAAATATGCAAAGTATTCTATTATTGCACCAAACTTTTTGTGACAGTGTACCAAATTGAAATTCTATCTTAGGACATGGATTCATAATAATAGAACTAAAGTAAAAAAAACAGACCAAAGAATAATTAAAAGGAAAAGAACAAAACAGGAAATAAGAAAAAAAGAAGAAGAAAAGGAAACCACCCCTTCCTCCCCACTGGGCCAACCGGCCCAGCTGGCCAACCAACTGACCAGGCCGGCCCATGCCTCTGCCCTACATAGGCCTCTCCCACTCCCCCCAAACCCTAACCGCACTGCCCCACCCGACTCCCCACGACCGCACCCACTCCCCCAACTCCCTCGTCTCTCCCTCTCGCCCGATCCAATCGGGATCGGGCGCCCATCGCCGCCGCCTGGAGTGCCCCGCCTCCCGATGTCTCCGGCGACCGCCAGTAGGACGCCGCTCCTGCCGCACGCCCCTACCGCCGACGCCACACGAAGCCCGCGTCGCTCGCGTCCTTGCCTGAGCTGGCCTGCCGACCTCGATCTCTCCGTGGCCTCCTCGTCCCCTCCCCGCGTCGTTACCTCACACCTCGCCGACCCCTTGAACCCCTGCAACGCTGTGAGCCACCCCTCCTCTTTTCCCGCGTTCACCATGCCGCTCGCCGTACCCCTGCGCTGCACACGCGCGTCGCCACGGGCCGCGCCCACACGTCGTCCGGCCGGCCCCCGCGAGCGCTCCGCCGTCGTCCGCGGCCACCTCTGCCCGCCCGCGACCTCCCCTCCCCGCGCGGCCGTCTACGCATGGCCTTGGCCTCCCGCGAACAGTGCCGCTGCTGCCTCCGGCCTCCGCCTGGACGTGCCATCCCGCGCCGCTGCCCCCATGCTCAAGCTTCCCTCGCTGCTCCCCGTGCCGCCCCTTGCTACTACTGCTGATGCGCCGCCTCGCCGGCGCTGTTGCTACCTCGTCACCCCCGCCTCTGCTCCTACGCCCCGGCGCCACCACTGCCACCTCCGGCGGCCAGCCTTGCCGCGCCCATAGCCGGCGCCCCCTCCCATCGATCTGGGTGTGTGCCTGCATGGCGCCACCGCCCGTTAACCCCTGCCCAGGCGCCCGGTTAACCGCCCCGTTAACCTCCCGGGACTATGACATATGGGGCCCATGCCCAGAACAAAAAAGAAGAAGATTAATTAAATAATAATTGTTAATTAATTAATTAGTAAGTTAATTAGTTAAATTAATTAACCTGCTTAATAATCTAATCAGCTAGTTTAGTTAATCGAATGTTGTTTAGCAAAACATGTATCAATGACATGCGGGTCCCATGGTCCCTTTTGACCAGTCAACGGTCCGGTCAAACGCTGACTGGGCATTTGACCAGGGCCCAACCTGTCAGCCCCTTAGGCACACTCTGGGTACACTTCCTGTGTACCCATAGCATTTAAATATAAATTTAATTTCAAATTAAATTAAATCCAGAAAGTAGAAAATCTTTTAAATCTTCGAAAAATCATAGTAAATAATTCATAACTCGGATTAATTTCTTTTCAACATGGAAGTTGCTCAGAACGACGAGACGAATCCGGATACGCAGCCCGTTTGTCCGCCACGTACCCCTAACATATCAAACTAGCAACTTTCCGCCTCCGGCTCCTCTACTCGAAAACGCGAAACACCGGGGATACTTTCCCGGATGCTTCCCCCCTTCACCGGTATCACCTCATACCACGTTAGGGCACCCCTCGCACCGATACATGTCATGCATCGCTATGCATCTGTTTGCTTAAATATTTATTGTTTCTTCCCCCTCTTCTCTCGCTAGACACCGAGACCGACGCCGCTGCTACCCAGTACGACTACGGAGTTGACGACCCCTCTCTCTGGCCAGAGCGACCAGGAAAGCCCCCCCTTGATCACCAGATATCGCATATTCTTCTCTATACTGCTTGCATTAGAGTAGTGTAGCATGTTACTGCTTTCAGTTAATCCTATACTGCTGCATAGCCTGTCCTTGCTACTACTGTTGTTACCTTTACCTGCTATCCTACTGCTTAGTATAGGATGCTAGTGTTCCATCAGTGGCCCTACACTCTTATCCGTCTGCCATGCTATACTACTGGGCCGTGATCACTTCGGGAGGTGATCACGGGCATATACTATATACTTTACACTGTTACATTAAATGTGATACTGTTCGGAGATGGGGGCTGAAGGGGCAGGTGGTTCCACCCAGGTAGTGGTGGGCCTCGGTTCCCGACGGCCCCCGACTGTTACTTTGTGGCGGAGCGACATGGCAGGTTGAGACCACCTAGGAGAGAGGTGGCCTGGCCCTGGTCGGCATTTGCGGATACTTAACACGCTTAACGAGATCTGGGTATTTGATCTGAGTCTGGCCATTTGGTCTATACGCACTAACCAACTACGTAGGGAAGATATGGGCACTCGGCGTCGTGGTATCAGTCGAAGCCTTCGTGACGTCAGCGACTGAGCGGCGCGTGCCGGATTGGAACGTAAGCCTGCTATTGTATTAAGGGGGATAGTTCTGCTTCCGGCCGCCCACGCAACGTGCAGGTGTGCTCAGGGCGATGGGCCAGACCCCTGTGCGCTTAGGTTTAGACCGGCGTGCTGACCTCTCTGTTGTGCCTAGGTGGGGCTGCGACGTGTTGATCTTCCGAGGCCGGGCATGACCCAGGAAAGTGTGTTCGGCCAAATGGGATCAAGCGTGTTGGGTTATGTGGTGCACCCCTGCAGGGAAGTTTATCTATTCGAATAGCCATGTCCCTCGGTAAAAGGACGACCCGCAGTTGTACCTTGACCTTATGACAACTAGAATCGGATAGTTAATAAAACACACCCTTCCAAGTGCCAGATACCACCCGGTGATCGCTCTCTAACAGGGCATCGAGGAGGGGATCGTCGGGTAGGATTATGCTATGCGATGCTACTTGGAGGACTTCAATCTATTCTCTTCTATATGCTGCAAGATGGAGGTGGCCTGAAGCGTAGTCTTCGGCAGGATTAGCTATCCCCCTCTTATTCCGACATTCTGCAGTTCAGTCCACTGATATGGCCCTTTACACATATATCCATGCATATGTAGTGTAGCTCCTTGCTTGCGAGTACTTTGGATGAGTACTCACGGTTGCCTTGTTCCCCCTTTTTCCCATTTCTCTACACGATTGCTGTGACCAGACGATGGGGCCCAGGATCCAGACGCCACTGTCGACGATGACTCCTTCTACACCGGAGGTGCCTACTACTACGTGCAGCCCGCTGACAACAACCAGGAGTAGTTTAGGAGGATCCCAGGCAGGAGGCCTGCGCCTCTTTCAATCTGTATCCCAGTTTGTGCTAGCCTTCTTAAGGCAAAATTGTTTAACTTATGTCTGTACTCAGATATTGTTGCTTCCGCTGACTCGTCTATGATCGAGCACTTGTATTCGAGCCCTCAAGGCCCCTGGCTTGTATTATGATGCTTGTATGACTTATTTGATTTGTAGATTTGTGTTGTGATATCTTTCCGTGAGTCCCTGATCTTGATCGTACACATTTGCGTGCATGATTAGGGTACGATTAAATCGAGGGCGTCACAAGTTGGTATCAGAGCCGACTGCCTGTAGGAATCCCCCTTCCACACTCCTTGGCTGAAGTCGAGTCTAGTCATCGAAAAACTTTTACTAACATGGCTGTGCGGCTTACGGGCCCACGTCGCCATTAGGTGGTATTAGGATCTTTTACTCCTTGTCTATACTCTGGGACTCTGATCTCTCTTCTATTCGGGTTAAATGAATTTTGCTAAATCTAACATTAGGATCTCGTTATCACTTTCACCCGGAGAGCCCCTTATTACTGATGATCGTCTACTGCACATTAAGACCCTGAAGATACTCTCTGCTGTTAACCCGAGAACTTGTGTTCATCGCGTTTGCAATTCCCTTCCACCGTCAACCCGTATGGATAACTACTTGCAGTTGTTATTCTTACATTCATCCCCAGTTGGTCTTGTTGTTAGAAGATACCCCGAAACACTCGTCGTTGTTTCGATAATCCTTTGAGCCTATTGCCTTGCTGTTCTTTGTCACCTGAATACCCCTATGGATAATTCTCACACTTATCGAGTATCCGCTTATCCCCTAGTTGTTCATGTGTTTCACAATGGTCTTCGAAATACTATCCGATCCTCCAAAAATCCTTAGTAGCTTATTTCTCTGCAATACTTGTCTACTTGCATGATGGATGCTTTCCATATGTCTGGCAATATTCGTTAGTATCCTTAGGCACCGTCATTTTGATCCTTTTTGATTCAACATGAGTGCGAATGCACGCAATCACCATTTGATCCTTTTAAAATATCTTTTGGCTCAGACGTCATTTTAAACACGAGCTGGTTCTTGACCAATCAATGCCTTGATCGGTTGTGCTTCTAAGTCTATTGAACTTGTTCATTTCCAATCGGAGCGATTGCTTCTGATCCCTTGATTTGGAAATCATAAATTTTCTTTGCATTAAGCTTTAATTAGTTAGTTGTTTCTAGAATCCAATGCCTTTGCATTATTTCTTCCTTTGAGTGAGTACCGATGCTCACATCAGCTCCGTTGTGGACCACCCGATCCATTGTTGGATTGTTATCCGACAGTGTCCTTCATATTCAATCACCTTGTGAGTTCTTCCCCTGATACATAGTGCCTTTGGTAAATTGTATCATCTGCTTGGCCAACCTTGCTCTGCTTTCGAGCTTGTGTATTTACTTTTGCAACTTGTGGTATATGTTACTAAGATGCCTGATGGGTTGAACCTATGTCTTCCCCTAATCCGTGAGAACCCAAAAGTTTTCACAAGGCATACTCTTACGGTATTCTACCAGATAAAATTCCAACACTCCAGTTTTATCAAAGCGAGAGGTGAATGAAATGATATGCATTAAAGAAGTGGGAGTCGACCTTGAACTTTGTGTTCATGCCCATGAAAATGATGTAGACCGTCTCGGAAGCTTCTTGTAAAATGATTATCTAGATGTATGATTCTTTCGGTATTCTTGAAATTGATTCCTTACAGTTATGGTTCCGACCATGCTGTCCTGATATGATATATCGGATGGGAATTCATTCCAGTGCCTTGTCTATTTTTGGCAAGGTTGAAGTATCTACTATCATAGGTCAATGACCCGGTTCTACTTCTATCATGTTCTACCTTCGAGTAATACCCCCTGGTATCTCGAGAACTGTGTTACTTCCTGCGAGTCTTCATCTAGTATTGCTTCTCACCGATCTCGGATCCCCCCAGGTTCTGAGTTATTATTCACTTGAGAACACCGATAAGTGAATCTATTCCGCACTCTGATTCAATAACTCTAAGTAATTCTTGTTGCTTACGAGTTTAATAATCCTTCAAGTCATTCCTAGCCTTATCGGCTATATCATCATCATGCAAACTTTTAACTGTGCTACCTGGTCCTTCTTCCCGGAGCACAAATTTCGACGATGATCTAAGCTTATGTCGATCTTCCTTGTCTTATCGTTTCACCTCGAACGGCAAGCTTTATTCCTAGTTGGTGTTGTATCCATAGTTCTAATAATCTTTTGATGCATCAGTCCTTCTACTTGAGCAGTCGTTGTTCGATTGCTTCTTTGTGGAGCCTCTCGACAAAATTGTCGTGATCATCATCCACATTCTGGGCTCTTCCAGAATATCAATCAAATTCATGATGAGAATTACCATCCTTGCCCCTCGATGATTGTGTTATCATCGACAACATTCTTGCCTTCCCACAACACAAACTTGTTCATGTTATGATTGCAACTTGCTATCCAGCTTGTATGATGTTCCACCTTGAAGTATTAATGCCCTTTATGACAAGGATGTGGCGAGGATTGCTCCACCTCTTAAGAATTCTTGATATAGTAATACTTCTCGCCATCTCCATTCGTTTTCTGATCCCCGTGTTGTTTCTAACTTGAATACCGACAATTGAACTATGATGCGTGAATTCAAAACTTCTAGCAATCCTATTGCTTTGAAGTTAATGGTCGATGTTTCATTCTTACACCATTGGTTATCGAATCACCATTCTAACATTGATAATGCTACCTAAGCCCATATTTTGGGTGCACCTTTCAACCAATGTTTAACTGTGTATGTTTTCCTCGAGCATACCTCATTATATCATTTGATCTGACAAATGTTATCTCCTTGTTCACATAAGTGTGGAAATTGATCTTTTGAAAATCTCAATGAATTGTCGCTAAGTCAATCAGCCACCTCCTCATCCTCTCCTTGGATTAATGATGAACTCTTGTTTCGGAACTCGCTTCCATAGTTCATTGCCCGAGAATCTTATAATGTCATCTCGTCAATTGCGTTGCACCTTTTCTTCTCAGGCATCCTGAGTCTGAGGTATCCTGACACCAATCAAATCTGAATCTCGGACAGATATGATGGTTGGAACATTTTCCAAGAGTCATAACATTGGTCTTTATATAACCCGGTAAGGTGATGTCGTGCCTAGCACACCTGACCGGAGGACCAAGTGTTATAGTTTTCCTTTTTAACAAGGTTAACCATTTTTCCATGAGGAAATTGAATGCCTTGTTTAACAAGTTTATCCCGATGGATCCTTTGTGTATCCAAAGTCCGACCTTTGCTTGAAGACCATGCCAATGCTATCTCAAAGCATGTTTGTGGTACTCCGACTCTTAATAGGAGCATTTGAAGCACAATGCTAAATTTTCTTTGTCAACTATCCAAACACCGTTGCATGGGTAATGTCATGAAAATTCTCTCCCCTTTCCTAAAGAGTTTTCTACATTATATCCTGCCAAGGATATCATTCTCTGCTTGTCCTTGGAAAGGATATACCCTTGAAATATGTGTTTAAACATATTTTCCTTCCCATAGTTCTGTTTAATCTGGTAATCACATTTTCCTTCCCATTGTTTTGTTTAACCGTCTTGAGGTTTATATAATCTAAGCAGTAATAAGTCACTGCCTTTGTAAACACCTCGATGTACAACTCTATCAGTAAGACCCTGTTACTATTGTTGATGACATTCCGGTAGCCACCGATGGACGAGAACTTTGCCTTTTGGTCCGCCTCTTTCAACGAGCAGGAAACTGGTTCTCTTCGTCCCTCGCCCTTGGTACCGATGTTATTGCCGACATAACTAACAGGCTATTCCCCGACATGCCTTGCTTACATGATCGTGCAAGACGTCACCGTCCTTCCTACTTTTAACACACATGGTGGGCCCATAACCCACAGTTCCACAGGATCGAAACCTGACTCTCCTGTACACCCTGTTTCCAAAGTTAATCCTCAAGCTTGGCTTCGTATGCAATTCACGAGCTACATTCCTAGTGATCTATTCTGGTATCAGACGCAATACTTATTCTCGTTGCTCTAAACCCCTTTCACCTTCTGATAGGCATCGAACGCTTGCCTATCGGTTTGAAACTTCTCATGGTACCTTCTTAGTTTGCTCTCGACATCTTCTTAAGTTTCAATTCGAGAGATACTTATGCTTCTTCCCCTGGGTTAACCGTCCGATGCTCGATCTTGTTAGAATCCGTCCTTGTAGGGTTTTCCCTTCTCACCCTTTCGTAAGTACGGTGAAGATCCCAAAGAAAGGATGACGAATTGATCATGGTGACTTGAAGCAGAGAAATGAAGACATCAATGAAAGGGATCAACCTCTTCTAAAGGGCAGCCAAGACCGAGAAGACTCGTTAGGTTTTTCGCTACCAACACCTTCCCCCTTACTCCCCTCCTAAATCTCGGGACGAGATTTCTTGTAGTGGAGGAGAATTGTGACGCCTGGGTAATTAAGCTACAGTAAACACCTGCTAATGAAGCCACGTCCCCTCGGTTACTGTTGTTAATCTTGTGTTAGTTCAAAACGGTTCAAATTCAAATTTAAACTTAAAGGCAAACAACAAGGTTTTCAAAAGTTAAAACTAAAATGTTCGAGAGGTGACATATAATGCAAAGGTAATTATGGTGATGAAACCAATTTTTTATAAAATGTTTAAATGCTCAAAGGTAAATAAAACAGCAACTAAAACAAATATTTAAATGCCTTTTAAATAATAAAAATATGCAAAGTATTCTATCATCGCACCAAAATTTTTGTGACAGTGTACCAAATTGAAATTCTATCTTAGGACATGGATTCATAATAATAGAACTAAAGTAAAATAAAAACAGACCAAAGAATAATTAAAAGGAAAAGAACAAAACAGGAAATAAGAAAAAAATAAGAAGAAAAGGAAACCACCCCTTCCCCCACTGGGCCAACCGGCCCAGCTGGCCAACCAACTGACCAGGCCGGCCCATGCCTTTGGCCTACATAGGCCTCTTCCACTCCCCCCAAACCCTAACCGCACTGCCCCACCCGACTCCCCACGACCGCACCCACTCCCCCCACTCCCTCGTCTCTCCCTCTCACCCGATGCAATCGGGATCGGGCGCCCATCGCCGCCGCCTGGAGTGCCCCGCCTCCCGATGTCTCCGGCGACCGCCAGTAGGACGCCGCTCCTGCCGCACGCCACTACCGCCGACGCCGCACGAAGCCCGCGTCATTCGCGTCCTCGCCGGAGCTGGCCTTCCGACCTCGACCTCGCCGTGGCCTCCTCGTCCCCTCCCCGCGTCGCTACCTCACACCTCGCCGACCCCTTGAACCCCTGCAACGCTGTGAGCCACCCCCTCCTCTTTTCCCGCGTTCACCATGCCGCTCGCCGTACCCCTGCGCTGCACACGCGCGTCGCCATGGGCCGCTCCCACACGCCATCCGTCCGGCCCCCGCGAGCGCTCCGCCATCGTCCGCGGCCACCTCTGCCCGCCCGCGACCTCGCCTCCCCGCGCGGCCGTCTACGCGTGGCCTTGGACGCCCGCGAACAGTGCTGCTGTTGCCGCCGGCCTCCGCCTGGACGTGCCATCCCGCGCCGCTGCCCCCATGCTCAGGCTTCCCTCACTGCTCCCCGTGCCGCCCCCTTGCTACTGCTGCCGACGCGCTGCCTCGCCGGCGCTGTTGCTACCTCGTCGCCCTTGCCTCTGCTCCTACGCCCCGGCGCCACCACTGCCACCTCCGGCGGCCAGCCTTGCCGCGCCCATAGCCGGCGCCCCCTCCCATCGATCTGGGTGTGTGCCCGCATGGCGCCACCGCCCATTAACCCCTGCCCAGGCGCCCGGTTAACCGCCCCGTTAACCTCCCGGGACTATGACATATGGGGCCCATGCCCAGAATTAAAAAAGAAGAAGATTAATTAAATAATAATTGATAATTAATTAATTAGTAAGTTAATTAGTTAAATTAATTAACCTGCTTAATAACCTAATCAGCTAGTTTAGTTAATTGAATGTTGTTTAGCAAAACATGTATCAATGACATGCGGGTCCCATGGTCCCTTTTGACCAGTCAACGGTCTGGTCAAACGCTGACTGGACATTTGACCAGGGCCCCACCTCTCAGGCCCTTAGGCACACTCTGGGTACACTTCCTGTGTACCCATAGCATTTAAATATAAATTTAATTTCGAATTAAATTAAATCCAGAAATTAGAAAATCTTTTAAATCTTCGAACGATCATAGTAAATAATTCGTAACTCGGATTACATTTTTTTCAACATGAAAGTTGCTCAGAACGATGAGACGAATCCGGATGCGCAGCCCGTTCGTCCGCCACGCACCCCTAACATATCAAACTAGCAACTTTCCCCCTCCGGCTCCTCTACCCGAAAACGCGAAACACCGGGGATACTTTCCCGGATGTTTCCCCCCTTCACCGGTATCACCTCATACCGCGTTAGGGCACCCCTAGCACCGATACTTATCATGTCATGCATCGCTATGCATCTGTTTGCTTAAATATTTATTGTTTCTTCCCCCTCTTCTCTCGCTAGACACCGAGACCGACGCCGCTGCTACCCAGTACGACTACGGAGTTGACGACCCCTCTCTCTTGCCAGAGCGACCAGGCAAGCCCCCCCTTGATCACCAGATATCGCCTATTCTTCTCTATACTACTTGCATTAGAGTAGTGTAGCACGTTACTGCTTTCAGTTAATCCTATACTGCTGCATAGCCTGTCCTTGCTACTACCGTTGTTACCTTTACCTGCTATCCTACTGCTTAGTATAGGATGCTAGTGTTCCATCAGTGGCCCTACACTCTTGTCCGTCTGCCATGCTATACTACTGGGCCGTGATCACTTCGGGAGGTGATCACGGGCATATACTATATACTTTACACTGTTACATTAAATGTGATACTGTTCGGAGATGGGGGCTGAAGGGCAGGTGGTTCCACCCAGGTAGTGGTGGGCCTGGGTTCCCGACGGCCCCCGACTGTTACTTTTTGGCAGAGCGGCAGGGCAGGTTGAGACCACCTAGGAGAGAGGTGACCTGGCCCTGGTCTGCGTTCACGGATACTTAACACGCTTAACGAGATCTGGGTATTTGATCTGAGTCTGGCCATTTGGTCTATACGCACTAACCAACTACGTGGGAAAGATATGGGCACTCGGCGTCGTGGTATCAACCGAAGCCTTCGTGACGTCAGCGGCTGAGCGGCGTGCGCCGGATTGGAACGTAAGCCTGCTCTTGTATTAAGGGGGCTACTTCTGCTTCCGGCCGCCCACGCAACATGCAGGTGTGCTCAGGGTGATGGTCCCAGACCCCTGTGCGCTTAGGTTTAGACCGGCGTGCTGACCTCTCTGTTGTGCCTAGGTGGGGCTGCGACGTGTTGATCTTCCGAGGCCGGGCATGACCCAGGAAAGTGTGTCCGGCCAAATGGGATCAAGCGTGTTGGGTTATGTGGTGCACCCCTGCAGGGAAGTTTATCTATTCGAATAGTCGTGTCCCTCGGTAAAAGGACTACCCGGAGTTGTACCTTGACCTTATGACAACTAGAACCAGATACTTAATAAAACACACCCTTCCAAGTGCCCGGTGATCGCTCTCTAACAGGGCATCGAGGAGGGGATCGCCGGGTAGGATTATGCTATGCGATGCTACTTGGAGGACTTCAATCTATTCTCTTCTATATGCTGCAAGATGGAGGTGGCCTGAAGCGTAGTCTTCGGCAGGATTAGCTATCCCCCTCTTATTCCGGCATTCTGCAGTTCAGTCCACTGATATGGCCCTTTACACATATATCCATGCATATGTAGTGTAGCTCCTTGCTTGCGAGTACTTTGGATGAGTACTCACGGTTGCCTTGTTCCCCCTTTACCCCATTTCTCTACCCGATTGCTGCGACCAGACGATGGGGCCCAGGATCCAGACGCCACCGTCGACGGCGACTCCTTCTACACCGGAGGTGCCTACTACTACGTGCAGCCCACTGACGACGACCATGAGTAGTTTAGGAGGATCCCAGGCAGGAGGCCTCCGCCTCTTTTGATCTGTATCCCAGTTTGTGCTAGCCTTCTTAAGGCAAAATTGTTTAACTTATGTCTGTACTCAGATATTGTTGCTTCCGCTGACTCGTCTATGATCGAGCACTTGTATTCGAGCCCTCAAGGCCCCTGGCTTGTATTATGATGCTTGTATGACTTATTTGATTTGTAGATTTGTGTTGTGATATCTTTCCGTGAGTCCCTGATCTTGATCGTACACATTTGCGTGCATGATTAGTGTACGATTGAATCGGGGGCGTCACACTATTCCACATATAGTGCTATATCCATGGCTCACACTCATGTATTGCGTGAAGATCGAAAAAGTTTTGAAAATGTTAAAGTATGAAACAATTGCTTGACTTGTCATCGGGGTTGTGCATGATTTGAATACTTTGTGTGGTGAAGATAGAGCATAGCTAGACTATAAGATTTTGTAGGGATAACTTTCTTTGGCCATGTTATTTTGAGAAGACATAATTGCTTTGTTAGTATGCTTGAAGTATTATTATTATTTTTATGCCAATATGAACTTTTGTCTTGAATCTTTCGAATCTGAATATTCATACCACAATCAAGAAGATTTTCATTGAAATTATGCCAAGTAGCACTCCGCATCAAAAATTCTCCTTTTATCATTTACCTACTCGAGGACGAGCAGGAATTAAGCTTGGGGATGCCTGATACGTCTCCAACGTATCTATGATTTTTGAATGCTCCATGCTATATTATCTACTGTTTTGGACTATATTGGGCTTTATTTTCCACTTTTATATTATTTTTGGGACTAACCTATTAACCGGAGGCCCAGCCCAGATTTGCTATTTTTTTTCCTCTTTCAGTGTTCCGGAGAAATAGAATATCAAACGGAGTCCAAACGGAATGAAACCTTCGGGAACGTGATTTTCTCACCGAACGTGATCGAGGAGACTTGGACCCTACTCCAAGGAACAAAAGATGCAATCGCGAGGGTGGGGGCGCGCCCTGCTAGGGCGCGCCCCCTGCCTCGTGGGCCCCCTGTTGCTCCACTGAAGTACTCCTTCCTCCTATATATACCTACGTACCCTCAAACGATCAGATACGGAGCCAAAAACCTAATTCCACCGCCGCAACTTTCTGTATCCACGAGATCGCATCTTGGAGCCTGTTCCGGAGCTCCGTCGGAGAGGGCCGTCATCACAGAGGGCTTCTACATCATCATAGCCTCTCTAATGAAGTGTGAGTAGTTTACCTCAGACCTTCGGGGTCCATAGTTATTAGCTAGATGGCTTCTTAGATCTCAATACAATGTTCTCCCCCGCTCTCGTGGAGATCTATTCGATGTAATCTTCTTCTTGCGGTGTGTTTGTTGAGAACGATGAATTGTTGGTTTATGATCAAGTCTATCTATGAATAATATTTGAATCTTCTCTGAATTCTTTTATGTATGATTGGTTATCTTTGCAAGTCTCTTCGAATTATCAGTTTGGTTTGGCCTACTAGATTGGTTTTTCTTGCCATGGGGGAAGTGCTTAGCTTTGGGTTCAATCTTGTGGTGTCCTTTCCCAGTGACAGAAGGGGCAGCAAGGCACGTATTGTATTGTTGCCATCGAGGATAACAAGATGGGTTTTTTATCATATTGCATGAAACTATCCCTCTACATCATGTCATCTTGCCTAAGTCGTTACTCTATTTTTAATTTAATACTCTAGATGCATGCTGGATAGCGGTCGATGAGTGGAGTAATAGTAGTAGATGTAGGCAGGAGTCGGTCTACTTGTCTCGGACGTGATGCCTATATACATGATCATACCTAGATATTCTCATAACTATGCCAATTCTGTCAATTGCTCAACAATAATTTGTTCACCCACCGTAGAATACTTATGCTCTTGAGAGAAGCCACTAGTGAAACCTATGGCCCCCGGGTCTATTCTCATCATATCAATCTCCATCACTTTATTATTGCTTTTCTTTTTTACTTTGCCTTTTACTTTTCACTTTGCATCTCTATACCAAAAATATTATCTATCATCTCTATCAGATCTCACTCCCGTAAGTGACCATGAAGGGATTGACAACCCCTAATCGCGTTGGTTGCGTTGAGATATTGTTTTGTGTAGGTACAAGGGACCTGCGTGTAGCCTCCTACTGGATTGATACCTTGGTTCTCAAAAACTGAGGGAAATACTTATGCTACTTTGCTGCATCATCCTCTCCTCTTCGGGGAAATCCAACGCAGTGCTCAAGAGGTAGCAATAACATCTACGCATAAACTTGGCTCAGAATCCACTGTTGGGAAACGTAGTAATTTCAAAAAAAAATCCTACGCACACGCAAGATCATGGTGATGCATAGCAACGAGAGAGGAGAGTGTCATCTACGTACCCTCGTAGATCATAAGTGGAAGCTTTATAACAACGTGGTTGATGTAGTCGTACGTCTTCACGATCGACCGATCCTCAGCACCGAACGTACGACACCTTCACGTTCAGCACACGTTCAGCTCGGTGACGTCCCGCGAACTCACGATCCAGTAGAGCTTCCGGGAAGAGCATCGTCATCACGACGGCGTGGTGACGGTGATGATGATGCTATCGACGTAGGGATTCGGCTAAGCACCGCTACGATATTACCGAGGTGGATTATGGTGGAGGGGGGCACCGCACACGGCTAATAGATCAACAGATCAATTGTTGTTTCTATGGGGTGCCCCCTGCCCCCGTATATAAAGGAGCTAGGGGGGAGGCGGGCGGCCAAGGAGGAGGGCGCGCCAAGGGGGGAGTCTTACTCCCACCGAGAGTAGGACTCCTCCTTTCCTAGTAGGAGTAGGAGAAGGGGGAAGGGAAGGAGAGAAGAGGAAGGAAAGGGGGGCGCCGCCCCCCTCCTTGTCCAATTTGGACTAGAGGGGGAGGGGGCATGTGGCCTGCCCTGGCCGCCCCTCCTCTTCTCCACTAAGGCCTAACAGGCCTATTATACTCCCCGGGGGGTTCCGGTAATCCCCCGGTACTCCAGTATATGTCTGAAACCTCCCGAAACACTTCCGGTGTTCGAACATAGTCGTCCAATATACCAATCTTTACGTCTCGACCATTTCAAGACTCCTCGTCATGTCCGTGATCATATCCGGGACTCCGAACTACCTTCGATACATCAAAACACAAAAACTCATAATACCAATCGTCACAAAACTTTAAGCGTGCGGACCCTACGGGTTCGAGAACTATGTAGACATGACCGAGACATGTCTCTGGTCAATAACAAATAGCTGAACCTGGATGCTCATATTGGCTCCTACATATTCTATGAAGATCTTTATCGGTCAAACCGCATAACAACATACGTTGTTTCCTTTGTCATCGCTATGTTACTTGCCCGAGATTCGATCGTCGGTATCTTAATTACTAGCTCAATCTCGTTACTGGCAAGTCTCTTTACTCGTTCCGTAATGCATCATCCCGCAACTAACTCATTAGTCACATTGCGTGCAAGTCTTATTGTGATGTGCATTACCGAGAGGGCCCAGAGATACCTCTCCGACAATTGGTGTGACAAATCCTAATCTCGATCTATGCCAACTCAACAAACACCATCGGAGACACCTATAGAGCACCTTTATAATGACCCAGTTACGTTGTGATGTTTGGTAGCACACAAAGTGTTCTTCCGGTATTCGGGAGTTGCATAATCTCATAGTCACAGGAACATGTATAAGTCATGGAGAAAGCAATAGCAGAAAACTAAACAATGAAGTGCTAAGCTAACGGAATGGGTCAAGTCAATCACATCATTCTCCTAATGATGTGATCCCGTTAATCAAATGACAACTCATGTCCATGGCTAGGAAACTTAACCATCTTTGATTAACGAGCTAGTCAAGTAGAGGCATACTAGTGACACTATGTTTGTATATGTATTCACACATGTATTATGTTTCCCATTAATACAATTCTAGCATGAATAATAAACATTTATCATGATATGAGGAAATAAATAATAACTTTATTATTGCATCTAGGGCATATTTCCTTCAGCTCGATCGATGTGTCTTGACTTGTGTCTACATTTATAGCGTGTGTCATCAACGTGCACTGTTTATCGACAGGCAACCCAACCGACTACATCTCACACGAGGGATCGATGTAACGCATCGATCGATCGGCTTTAGTAAGCAGCAGCGATCGATCACTCGGGTTTAGTAAGTAGTGAATTAGGAATCGATGAGGTTCAGTTAGTAGCAAAGGAATCACTTGGGTTTAGTTGCCAACGAAGGGATCGATCGGCTTCAGTACGTAGTGGGATCGATCGCTTGTGTTTAGTACGTAGCTAGTGTGAGGGATCGATCGATTGCTCGGGTTCAGTAAGCGAACGCCTCGCTCGGTGATACGTCCCAACGTATCTATAATTTTTGATTGCTCCATGCTATATTATCTACTATTTTGGACTATATTGGGCTTCATTTTCCACTTTTATATTATTTTTGGGACTAACCTATTAACCGGAGGCCCAGCCCAGAATTGCTGTTTTTTTTGCCTATTTTAGTGTTTCAAAGAAACGGAATATCAAACAGAATCCAAATAGAATAATCCTTTCTGGAACGTGATTTTCTTCCCAAA
Source organism: Aegilops umbellulata (assembly GCA_032464435.1). NCBI lineage: Eukaryota > Viridiplantae > Streptophyta > Magnoliopsida > Poales > Poaceae > Aegilops > Aegilops umbellulata. The sequence goes on from CP136060.1 coordinate 440,620,159, forward strand.
TATGACTCACGAGACTTGGACCCTACGCCAAGGAAGCTTCCAGGTGGGCACGAGGTAGGGGGGCGCGCCCCCCACCCTCGTAGGCCCACCGAGGCTCCACTGAGTACTTCTTCCTCCTATATATACCCACGTACCCCCAAACGATCAGAACATGAGCCAAAAACCTAATTCCACCGCCGCAACTTTCTGTATCCACGAGATCCCATCTTGGGGCCTGTTCCAGAGCTCCGTCAGAGAGGGCCCTCATCACGGAGGGCTTCTACATCATCATAGCCTCTTCGATGAAGTGTGAGTAGTTTACCTCAGACCTTCGTGTCCATAGTTATTAGCTAGATGGCTTCTTCTCTCTTTTTGGATCTCAATACAATGTTCTCCCCCTCTCTTGTGGAGATCTATTCGATGTAATCTTCTTCTTTTTGCGGTGTGTTTCTTGAGATCGATGAATTGTGGGTTTATGATCAAGTCTATCTATGAACAATATTTGAATCTTCTCTGAATTATTTTATGTATGATTGGTTATCTTTGCAAGTCTCTTCGAATTATCCGTTTGGTTTGGTCGACTAGATTGGTAGTCTTGCCATGGGAGAAGTGCTTAGCTTTGGGTTCGATCTTGCGGTGTCCTTTCCCAGTGACAGAAGGGGCAGCAAGGCACGTATTGTATCGTTGCCATAGAGGATAACAATATGGGGTTTATTTCATATTGCATGAATTTATCTCTCTACATCATGTCATCTTGCTTAAAGCATTACTCTGTTTTTAACTTAATACTCTAGATGCATGCTGGATAGCGGTCGATGAGTGGAGTAATAGTAGTAGATGCAGAATCGTTTCGATCTACTTGTCATGGACGTGATGCCTATATACATGATCATGCCTAGATATTCTCATAACTATGCTCAATTATGTCAATTGCTCAACAGTAAATTGTTCACCCATCGTAGAAAACTTATGCTCTTGAGAGAAGCCACTAGTGAAACCTATGCCCCCCGGGTCTATTCTCATCATATCAATCTCCATCACTTTAATCTTGTTTTTCTTTTTTACTTTTCACTTTGCATCTTTATACCAAAAATACCAAAATTATTATCTCTATCAGATCTCACTCTCGTAAGTGACCGTGAAGGGATTGACCCCTAATCGCGTTGGTTGCGAGTTGCTATCAGTTTGTGCAGGTACGAGGGACTTGAGCGCGGCCTCCTACTGGATTGATACCTTGGTTCTAAAAAACTGAGGGAAATACTTACACTACTCTGCTGCATCATCCTCTCTTCGGGGAAAACCAACGGAAGCTCAAGAGGTAGCACTCGGGTTCAGTAAGCGAACACCTCGCACACACGCATGTATGAGAGAAACATGCAAACACACTGCATCGCTTGGCCCCGACCACCCACCATAACCGGGAACTCCTCGGAATTTTCCTTGCCCTCACTTCTACCATGATTTTTTACATCATGGACGGCCCAAGGAATGTCATGCAGGTGCATCTCCAGCCCGCCTAGGACAAAAAGCCCATTTTCTGTCATAGAAGTAGGAGCCCACGACATCTATGATGATATGGGTTTTTGTCACAATTATCGTCATGGAAGTGTCATATCCATGTCAGAAAAAGTTTTCGTTCGGCTCATAATGTCACGAATGTGTCTTTTTATTGTAGCGCAAGTAGAGAGGCCGTGCTTTTGGTCTTCCGTTCGAGGGACTGTTCGTGGGTGTTTTGCGGGATCATTCATCTACGGTTCGAGTGACTACAAGTACGATCTACATCAACTCATCTTCTTCCGCTGCAACTCGGAGTCAGTAACGATCGTGATCCAGACTGTTTATGCATCTTCATTATTCCTGAGTGATTGTAGAGAGATTTTTCTTTGTTATCTACTACCTTTCCCAACAGGACTTTACTATTTGAACTTTTTAAAATTAGAACTACAGCTGCATTTGAACAATTGAACTATTTTACACTTTAGATGCGGTTGTTTGAACATGCAGACTTAAAAAAAGGGGTCTGATGTATGCGTGTAGCGTTGGATTGCCGTCTCCCGCATCCGTGTCCGCTGACTGGTCCTCCTGTCTACGGACAGATGCCGGAGAGAATTTGTGGGTCAGCGTTGGAAATGCCCTAAAGTCACCATCACCCATATCTCCTGTATATGATGCCATTTTCCACCTCTGCATCTAGTGGCTGGACCAGAAGCTCGGGCAAATCACAAATCAATGTGTCTAAGATATCATCTTTTAAGACAAATAAGTTAGTATAGAAAACTATCTAACATAAGGCGTCAAGCCGCCGGCTAGCCTGGAGGGATGGTAGATCTGCCCATACTTAACACAATATGTTTACTTTGTGTGCATGTGTGTTTTGTGATTATGGGGTTTTTGTGCCTTAATGCCTTGGGTAGATAGCCATGTGAGTTTTGACAGAGTTAGTGTATCGGAAGGAGATACAAAATGCGACAAAAAAATAAGACAAGACCCTAGGATGTGGAGGATAGACATGATTATTTGCTGGTAGAAATCACATTTCCGGCCATGCTTGAAAAGGTCCAAAGTGCAAGAGCAATCTCATAGCCAAAAAAAATATTATGTAGAATTTAAACTATCAAATGCTTGAACCTCCCAAGACCAGCCCAAGGCTCGATAATCTTGTAGACTGAAATAAAAATAAACAAAGAATGTTGCTAAATAATATTGTTTAATTACATACATGATCGAGTTAATATGTATTGTTTTTGAGATGAATGGAAATGTGACGCTTGTTGGAGCCTGCTTGTGTTAAAAAGGTATGTATTGTTAAAATATTATTGTGTGTAGTCATTGCTTCTTAGAAAAAAAGCAAATACATTTATCATATTGGTGTACATATTTAGTAGTTTTTGTAAAAAATGAATTATCTCTATGTCTTACAAACATGCATTTAAGATTATCAAAACTGTTAATATGTTTGGGGTGCACTTTTATTCTAGTTCTTGAGAAAAACATTGCCAACTTGAAATGAGCTAAAATAAATATAATTTATAGTAATATTTTATATTTCTATATAAAATTAGTTTTAACATATTACAATGCTAATGCTTATATTTTATGATTACACATGATTTACTACATAACAAGTTTGCTAAATATATACTCACTTTATATAAGGTGTATTTGTTTTTTCAAAAGTCAACGAGTTCATGTTTGACCGAGTTATTAGAAAAATATATGAATATCCACAATACAAAATTTATATCATTTGATCCATCATGAAAACTAGTATCATATTTTATTATATTAGGTATTGCAGATGTCGTTTTTATTCTATTATCTTGGTCAAACATTCAAATGATTGATTAGCATGAAAATCAATACACTTATATTCTGGAATGAAGGGAGTAGTATATTGTTCTTTGCTATATAGCTATCATGTTTAACATTTTATTTGTGGAGAAGTAATCTGTAACATTAAATATACACTTACTTCGTGTAAAACTTAAATTGGACTATCCTGTAACAAAATCTAGTTATGCTTTTCTCATTTTGGAGACATTGTGCCTTAACCAAATCTTGAACCAAAATTCTCTTGATTATAACTTTCTGAGAAAATTGCACATCTCATCGTCTTATTTATATACAATTTTATCGAATGTAAAAAAGTATTCGTATAATGTTTGTGTGTTCATGTATATCTTAATATCCTTAAATATATCTGGAGATATTGCTAAAGTGTACGAGCTAAAAATATCTTAATAGAAGCTCTAGTAAATAATTAAATAAGTAAATTTCTAGAGAATACTAGAGTATAAATTGTATCATTGGTGTGATTTTTTTATCATCCTTTCATGGCTATATGTGTCATCAAGTTGCTGTGTGTCCAAATAAGTTAATAACATGTGCATGTTTTCTACTTGTTATTAAAATGGCATCTTTTGTAGTGGTCTCAGGTGACATGATGAAAGTGTGTTATATCGACTAGACGGGGGGCGGGGGTGAATAGGCGATTTTTATGAATTCTTCACTGAGAAATTTGCTACTGAGGAAATTCATTAGCGAAGAACTACTTGCAGCGGAATAAGTACTCAGAAGTAAACATAACAGAATACATGCATAGTCATCATGATGAAATGAAGACAAACACAGAGTACAGAAAGCGTAATCACAGGATAGCACAAGACGAAGACAAACAGACTAAAGAAATTGAACTGAAGAAATTGAGAAAGTCTTCAGTCAAAGTCTTCAGACACAGATATGAATGAGCACACAACACAATAACGAGGAAATGAAAGTGTTGAGGAAATAGAACCAGTTGGCTTGGTGAAGACAATGATTTGGTAGACCAGTTCCAACTGTTGTCTCAGTTGTACATCTGGTTGGAGCGGCTAGGTAATTAAACCTGAGGACACACAGTCCCGGACACACAGTCCTCACCGTATTCTCCTTGAGCTAAGGACACACAGTCCTCGCCCAATCACTCGGGGTAAGTCTTCAGGTGACTTCCGAACCTTCACAAACTCGGTCACTCGTCGATCCACAATTCCTCTTGGATGCTCTAGACCATGACGCCTAACCGTCTGGAAGAAGCACAATCTTCAAAGGTAACAACCGTCAGATCCACGCAGGATCAATCTCTTCAGTGATGCTCAATCACTTTGGGTTTGTAGGTGTTTGGGTTTGGGTTTTGGATATTCCTCACTTGATGATTTTCACTCAAAGTCCTCGGAGGATGGGATGCTCTCAAATGACAAGTGTCAGTTTCTCGCGGAGCAGCCAACCAGCTAGTGGTTGTAGGGGGCGGCTATTTACAGCCTAGGGAGCAGCCGACATGATAAGACATAAATGCCCTTCAATGATATGACCGTTAGGTGGATAAGATATTTTGGGACAGCTGGCGCGTAGCACAGCAACGGTCGGAAATTTGAGGTACAAATTCCTCAGGGCTATCATGTTCCTCAGTGTGTAGGCAATCCGCACTGGCGAATTCCTAACTCCTCAGTCAGAACAAAGTCCTCAGTGATCAGAAGAACTGTGTCTCTGTCACTAAAGAAATTGACTGAACTGTATGAGATTTCCAATCGCTTCACTCGAAGGGATTGGTAGGTGTAGGATTTTGAGTTGAGCATCACATGGAAATTTTTCCTTAGTATTTCCTCGACCCCCCTTAATAGTACGGTGTTTCCTATGACTCAAGAAAGAGAAAATGAAACTACGAAAACAAAAGTCTTCACGCTTCATGTTCCTCGAATGAATACTAAGTCTTCAAGGTCACATCTATTTCTTCACTTTCAAAGTCTTCAGAAAGCCTTCAGAATACCAAAGTCTTCAGTCGAAGAACTTCATTTTTAGGGGTCGACTTTCTCTATAAATATCAAACTCCTCATAGACTTATAGACCTATGTACACTCATAAACACATTAGATCCTTAACCTATAAGTCTTCAATACACCAAAATCACTAAGGGGCACTAGATGCACTTACAATCTCCCCCTTTTTGGTGATTGATGACAACATAGGTTAAGTTTTCAACGGGGATAAACATATGAAGTGTAAATACTGATATTGAGGAATTTGATTGCAAGATATAGAAGAACTCCCCCTGAAGATGTGCATAGTGAGGAATTTGCTTTTGAAGCAATGCACACTTGAAGAGTAGAATCATGGAGATCTCCCCCTATATCTTGTAATTCATACACGCATTGGATATATAATATGAAGAATTTGGAATGCATGATGAAATAGGGTGACTGATGTAGTTCAGCATATGTGCAATAATATTAACGAGGAATAAGCATGCAGAATAACGTAGTAGAAGTATCAGACCACCATCGGGTTTAAGTTTACAGCTCGATCCAATAAAAGTTTCAGAAGAACGAGAGTTGTAACTTAGCAAAAACACCCATATAATAGACCCGCTTGAAGACTAACTCAGATTTCTCCCCCTTTGTCATCGAATGACCAAAAGGATCGAAACTGAGGACTAACGCCCCTGAAGATAATCAGGTTGATGAAGGAGCGCCAGCGTTGTCGGGGTCGGTTGTTGAAGTAGGGCCTGCCGCTGTGTCGTCCAAGTCTTCATGTTCATCAGTGTCACGCGATGAAGAATGGGAGCTGGCCACCAAAGAAGGAACCTTGACCTTCTTGAATTTCTTCGCAGGAGGTGCAGACCAGTCTAAGTCTTCCTTGAGACCCATTTTCTTCAGATCTTCAGCGCTGTAGACATGAGAGAGGACAGCCCAGGTGCGGTTGAGGGTTTCATGGAGGTAGTAGTGGTTTTTCTTCACTGCATTGTGTGTTGAAGTCATGTTCTGAAGAATTGAACCAAACTGACGCTTGACCCATTTATGATTGCGATCAACCTTCTGATGAAGACTGAGGAGTAACTCACGATCAGTCATCACCTTGGGTGCTGTGGCTTCAGGATTTTGCTTGGCATTGTTGGCGGCAGAGTCATGTGTGGCAGAGTCATCATTGGTGGAGTAGGATGCAACCTTGCGAAACTGACCATCCAATGGACGAATGCCTTCATCTATCACAGCAGCGACCTTGCCTTTGTCATTAGCTGAGGAAAATGTCCTTTTGAGGACTTCAATCGGAGGCAAGTAGCTGCAGTGGTTCAGAGTGTCAGCTTTGTAGTTGAGTGAAGACCTTTTCCTGATGAATCTCATAATCCATGGTGCATAAGGCTTCGGCTCAAATGGTGACATTGCAATATTGGCCAGAGTCCTCATGAAGAAATCATGAAAGTTGACGGGAACGCCATGAATGATATTGAAAAGCAGATTCTTCATGATGCCAACGACCTCTTCATCATTTGAGTCATGGCCTTTGATAGGACTCATTGTCTTTGTCAGAATGCGATAGACAGTCCGAGGCACATACAGTAATTCCTTGACGAGGAAATTGGTTCGAGGGGCCTGCCCTGGCTTCAAAGGCTTCATCAAAACTTGCATGTAGTGATTTGAAAGCTCAGGTTCACTATAGACACAACGTGCATCTTCAAGGGGAGGACTGAGTGGTAGGGAACGAAGCAATTCAGACGCTGGTGCCTTGTAATGAGTGTTCTCTGTCATCCAGTCCAGTACCCATGAATTCACATCTTCAGAGTCGCCTGTGATGTGCAACGTTGCATAGAACTGAAGAATGAGTTCTTCATTCCAGTCGCAGATGTCAGTATAGAATTTGAGCAGTCCAACATCGTGAAGAACACTGAGGGCTGGCTCGAAGCACGACAGAGACTCCATGTCTACGTGAGGAATATGTGCATGCATGATCGAAGACTTTCTCTTTGTTGAACAACACTGAGGAATAGAAGTTGGCTTGACTAGTAGTCCAGAAACGCCTCTTCCTTATGCAAGCAGAGTCATAAGGGTTGTAGTCAGTGAAGAATACATGCTCGGCAAAGAAGTCTTCAGCCTTGAACTTTTGCTTCCTTGAGAACGGATCCTTTGGCTTTGGCAGAGGGGTGTCAGTGAGTTGCATCACAACCTCAGGAATCGCGAGCTCAGGTTCTTCAGGATGAGGAATTTCTAGTTCCTCTTCAGGTGCTATCTGTGTTGTCACATTCTCAGCAGCAACAGTTTCTTCAGCACTAGTGGCTGGAATGTCTTCATGGACAGATGAGGTGGGATGAGTTTCTTCAGAGCCCATTTGAACTGTTGGTGTAGGGGAGTGAGGAATTTGCTGGAGCGGGGTGAAGAGTGGAGAATTGGGATGCTGACTTTCCCAAAAGTCATCATTCATTACTGGCCTTGTGCTTCCAATGTCTACGTCTTCATCATCCAATTCTTCAACACCAGCCTCTTGAGCTGTGAACTAAGGCATTGGTGATGAAACAACAGGTGTTGAAGGGATTGCATCCACTTCAATTTCCTCATCAGTCTGCTCTAACGAAGCAGCAGATTGAGTTTCTTCATCAAATCTGCTTGGGATATCATACTTCACCAAAAGGAACAAGGTACTTTGATGGCATGGTGGAAATTGGAACAGCATCGATCAGATTTGCAAAAGAGCTGGTCATAGGCTTCGTCTTCTTTGGGACTGAAGATTCTGAAGCACTTGATGCTTTGCTTTTCTTCACTGCAGCTCGTTCTGCAGCCTTGGTCTTCTTCATATCTGATGCAGATGGAAGGATAGGAGTTGGTGTAGGCGCAGGAGGAGATGAGGAATCTGTTTCAATTTCCTCAGGCGCAACTGATGCAGTTGCCCTGACTTCTTCAGTTTCTTTAGGTGCCCCACTAGTGGATGCCCTGGCAATTTCTTCAGCGGCTGGAATGGAGTCATCAACCCTGGAACTAGCATTTTCTTCAGCAGCTTGAAAATCATCAGCGGTGCTGGCATGTTCTTCAGTTGGCTAAGGACAAGCTTCAGCCTGAGGAACTTCTTGTTGCGATGGGGCTGCAACAGTTGTGAACTTCTCAGTCAGTTTCACAAACCTGAATTTAACTCCTTTCCAATCAGCATAGTAAGCATCAAATTCATCTAAGGGTTTTGATGTCAGCCTGCATCCTGACGAGTTCTTCAGGTGTTATCTTGACAACATTTTTCTTCAGCAGTAGCCTTTTTCTGTACTGCGATTTCTTGATCTGTCTGGCCCTATCATACTTCCATTTCTCTTCTTGAATGAAAGCGGTCAAGACGTGACTTTGACCAGGAGTGAGATTCATCTCTGGCACAAGCGTATTTGGATCTTTGTGCCATAGATCAATGAAATCTAGGATCAACCTTGGATCAAAAGGCATTGGCACATTGCTTCCTTTGGCACTAGCGGCCTTAGCTTGCCAATCTCTGATGATTTCGGCAAGTTCTTCTTCATCAGCCTCATCATCGTTACAGGGCACTTGGAAAGCCACCTGCTTTTTCTTCGGACTAGGGCAAGGATCTCGTCCAGCAGTAGCCTTTTTCTTCAGCAGAGAGGGTCCAGCTGAGGAACTTGCAGAGACACCAGAGGCAATGGAGATGCCTGTAGTCCTTTGGCATGAGGCCAGATGCGCAGGTGTTGAGGACTTTGTCGGAACAGCTGAGGACTTTGGAGGAGGTGCTGAGGATTTTTAAGGAGCAGGAGCAGCTTGAGGAATTGGTCTTGAAGATTTTGAAGTTTCTGGCCGTGAGGGAACAACTGAGGAAGTTGGCCGTGAGGGCACTGTTGGTGAAGCACTTGGCTTACGAGCATGCTTCTTAGGCATAGATTTCCTCGGCTTGACAGAGGCCTCAGTGGCAGCAGCAGCAGCAGAGTCTTCATTGAATTTCCTCACTGCTTCTTTGGCTTGTCTTGCCAATTTGGCTTGGCGCTTTGCCCATTCTTCAGGAAAATCCTCACCGCGTTTGATGCTAGTGGGGTCTGCCTCTTGGCCAGGTGCCAATGGGGCTCTTGGGCATGGAGGATTTAGTGTGAATTTCTTCATATACTTTGGGGTTACATATCTGTATTCCCTCCATTCGCGTGCCCATCTCCGTTCAATCCTCTGAATGCGCACCTTGCGCTGATTTTTGTTTTCTTTGCCAAACTTAGCCTCATCAGGTGTGCAATATTCTTTTTAAATGTCCTCAGGTATTTCAAAAGCAGTCATGACCTCAGGCCTCTTTCCTCCTTTCTGTGGCTTCTTACCATCTTTCATGTTCTTCAGCTGAGGAATTTGAACAATCGAATTCTCTGAATAAGTATGCAATTTCTCTTCGAGGAACGCTGCAAATGAGTTAAGTTGATGAGAACCTAGTGATTCAGCAGCGGACATGAGTACCTGTGAACAGAGTATAGTTGCGAGGAATTTGGAGAGGTCATATGCGTTCTCAGAAGGTTTTTCAAAAAGAACAAGTTTGAGGAATTTGACCAGATGAGTCTTGAAGAATTTCACTAAGCGTGCTTTGTCATAGGTTCTAGAGTTGTATAGATCGAAGATCCACACAATTGAGGAATCTTGAAAAAAATAAGGCTTAGAGAAATGAATCAAGAACAGATGACTTGTGAGGTGTTTTGTGTGTGAGGATTTGAAGAATAAAACACCTTTGAAGATTTTGTAGAAAACTTTCAAATCAAAGAGGGCAGTAAAAGTAACTTTTAATTACTCTGAATGAAGAACACGGCGAACAATGAGGTGAAATAGTGGAGTTCGTCGGTGTAGATCTTCCACGCCCTAACTTGGCGGAGGAAGACGTCTACGGTGGCGGCGGAGGTGAAGATTTCCACGGTCGGCGCGAGTACGACGGCGATGAGGTCGAGGCAGTGAAGCTCTTCCCCACCGGCGACGATGGAGTAGCGGCGGCGCTAGGGTTTGGGAAGCTCGAGCGGGAGACAGAGATCGAGCGGAGTAAAGGAAGTGAGTAAGGGGTGAGGGGGTATTCATAGTGGCAGTGAAAAACTGTTCGCCCGAAGATTTGGGACGAATGTGCCCCTGACCCTTCTCCTTCACATGACATGTGTCACCCACGTACTGTGAAGTGGAGATCATGTTAGATCGTGGGTGAATAGAATAATGCATCGTGGGATGCGGAACGGTTTGAGCAGCAAAACCGAAACTTTGGATAAGATTAGTTTTAAAGTTCTGTTCGCAATTTCTTCAGCTGAAATGGACACAATGAAGATTTTGAACGAGTTTCAAATAGAACGCACATGAAGAATTTGTGAATAGATTGGATTGAGTATAGCATAGAGGGGGAAGGGTCCAATCACATTCACTTAGCAGAAAAAACAACTTGAAGAGATAGTCATAAGTGAATGCTGTAGAGGACATAAACTCATATATATATATATATATATATATATATATATATATATATATATAGATATATAGTGAATGAAGAAAAACTACAGAACAAGTGAAGAATTTGAAAAGTTGAAGAATTTGAAAAACTGAGGAAAAACTCAAATTGAAGATTTTCAACTTTCGTGGTGGCATGACCGACCATATAAGAATGATGATTTCAGACATCGCGTACAATTGTTGTAGGGTTCTGAGAATCAAATTCTTCATTAATTTCTTCACACTTAGAGTGTTATTCTTCATTGATTGAAGAAAAACGTTTCTTCATGTGTTGCACATCTAAGTCATCAATTTTGCATAAGTGTTACGATGAGTGCCTTTTCAAAGTACATTTGAAGACTCTAAGATATTTAGCTCACACCGCAACTTGCTAAATCTCTTCTCATCCAAGGTCTTTGTGAAGATATCGACTAGTTGTTCTTCAGTCTTCACATGCTCAATAGAAATGTCGCCCTTCAACACATGATCGCGAAGAAAATGATGACGAATCTGAATGTGCTTTGTCTTCGAGTGTTGAACTGGGTTGTGAGCAATCTTGATGGCACTATCATTGTCACAGAGGAGAGGCACATTCTTCACGTTGATGCCATAGTCCTTGAGTGTTTGCTTCATCCATAGCAGTTGAGCACAGCAAGAACCAGCAGCAATGTACTCAGCTTTAGCAGTAGACAATCATACGCAGTTCTGTTTCTTCAAGGACCAACAGACCAAGGATCGTCCGAGGAAATGACATGTACCAGATGTTGACTTGCGGTCCACACGATCACCAGCATAGTCAGAGTCAGAATATCCAATGAGATCAAAATCCGAGACATTGGGATACCATAATCCTAGTGTTGGTGTGTGAGCTAGATATCGAAGAATATGCTTCACTGCCTTATGGTGTGATTCCTTCGGTGCAGCTTGAAATCGGGCACACATGCAAACACTAAGCATTATGTCTGGCCTAGATGCACATAAGTACAATAAAGAGCCAATCATGGAGCGGTATACCTTATGATCGAAGTCAATACCATTTTCATCAGTGCATAGTTGACCATTTGTGGGCATAGGAATTTTAATGCCTTTGCAATCTTGCATGCCGAATTTCTTTAGGAGATCCTCGAGGTATTTCTCCTGAGATATGAATATGCCATTGCTCTGTTGACAAATTTGAAGACCTAAGAATAATTTCAACTCTCCCGTCATAGACATTTGATATTCTTCACTCATCATATAGCCAAATTCATCACTATAACGTTGGTCAGTACAGCTAAAGATGATATCATCAACATATATTTGGCACACAAATAGTTCACCATCATAAGATTAAGTAAAGAGAGTAGGATCGTGTGAACCGGGTGTGAAGCCGTTCTTCATGAAGAATTCCTTCAAAGTATCATACCACGCCCGTGGGGCCTGCTTGAGGCCATAGAGGGCCTTATTGAGTCTGAAGACTTTGTCAGGATTCTTTGGATCTTCAAAACCTGGGGGTTGAGCAACATATACTTCTTCCTCTAGCTTACCATTGAGGAATGCACTTTTCACATCCATTTGATTAAGATGATATCATGATGGTTAGCATAAGCAAGTAATATGCAAATAGCCTCAAGTCTAGCAACATGTGCAAAAGTTTCATCGAAATCAATTCCTTCAACCTGTGTGTAGCCTTGAGCTACTAGTCGTGCCTTATTCCTCACCACAAGGCCATTTTCATCTTGCTTGTTGCGGTAGATCCATTTTGTGCCAATGATATTATGCTTGCGAGGATCTAGACGGTTGACCAGTTCCCAGACGTTATTGAGCTTGAACTGATGTAATTCTTCTTGCATGGCCTGAATCCACTCAGGCTCCAGAAATGCTTCATCTACCTTAGTGGGCTCTGTGATAGAGACAAAAGCATAGTGCCCACAAAAGTTAGATAAGTGTGAAGCTTTTGAGCGTGTGAGAGGACCTGGTGCTTTGATGTTATCAATGATCTTCTACACTTGCACTTCTTTTGCAACGCGAGGGTGAGCTGGTTGTCGTTGAGGAATTTGATCAGCATTTTCTTCAGCATCAATTTCTTCGGCATTTTCCTCGGGTGCATCAGCTCGATGTTCTTCATGTTCAGGAATGAATTCTTCACCAGATTCTTCAGTAGGAATGACATCCTCAGTAGCCTTGAGCTTGATAGAATCCTCGGGTGCTGGTTCATCTATCACAGAAGGTAGGTGCTCTATTTGGTTTCTTGTCAGTGAGGAGTTCATAGGCAGTCTTCTTGAAGAATTTGTGAAGATATACTCTGTTGATGATGTGGCACGTGTTGGAAAAATGCCCTAGAGGCAATAATAAATTGATTATTATTATATTTCCTTGTTCATGATAATCGTTTATTATCCATGCTAGAACTGTATTGATAGGAAACTCAGATACATGTGTGGATACATAAACAACACCATGTCCCTGGTAAGCCTCTAGTTGACTAGCTCGTTGATCAATAGATGGTTACAGTTTCCTGACCATGGACATTGGATGTCGTTGATAACGGGATCACATCATTAGGAGAATGATGTGATGGACAAGACCCAATCCTAAGCCTAGCACAAGATCATGTAGTTCGTACGCTAAAGCTTTTCTAATGTCAAGTATCATTTCCTTAGACCATGAGATTGTGCAACTCCCGGATACCGTAGGAATACTTTGGGTGTGCCAAACGTCACAACGTAACTGGGTGGCTATAAAGGTGCACTACGGGTATCTCCGAAAGTGTCTGTTGGGTTGGCACGAATCGAGAATGGGATTTGTCACTCCGTGTGACGGAGAGGTATCTCTGGGCCCACTCGGTAGGACATCATCATAATGTGCACAATGTGATCAAGGAGTTGATCACGGGATGATGTGTTGCGGAACGAGTAAAAGAGACTTGCCGGTAACGAGATTGAACAAGGTATCGGGATACCGATGATCGAATCTCGGGCAAGTATCGTACCGATAGATAAAGGGAATTGTATACGGGATTGATTAAGTCCTTGACATCGTGGTTCATCCGATGAGATCATCGTGGAACATGTGGGAGCCAACATGGGTATCCAGATCCCGCTGTTGGTTATTGACCGGAGAACGTCTCGGTCATGTCTGCATGTCTCCCGAACCCGTAGGGTCTACACACTTAAGGTTCGATGATGCTAGGGTTATAAAGGAAGTTTGTATGTGGTTACCGAATGTTGTTCGGAGTCCCAGATGAGATCCCGGACGTCACGAGGAGTTCCGGAATGGTCCGGAGGTAAAGATTTATATATGGGCAGTCTTATTTTGGTCGCTAGAAAAGTTTCGCACTTTATCGGTATTGTACCGGGAGTGCCGAAAGGGGTCAAGGGGTCCACCGGGGGATCCACCTGCCCCGGGGGGCCACATGGGCTGTAGGGGGTGCGCCTTGGCCTATATGGGCCAAGGGCACCAGCCCCAAGAGGCCCATGCGCCAAGATATAGGAAAAGGGGGAGAGTCCTCAAAGGGGAAGGCACCTCCGAGGTGCCTTGGGGAGGATGGACTCCTCCCCCCCTTGGCCGCACCCCTTCCTTGGAGGAAGGGGCAAGGCTACGCCTCCCCCCTCTCCCTTGCCCCTATATATAGTGGAGGGGAGGGAGGGCAGACACACCTGAAGCCCTGGCGCCTCCCTCCCTCCCGTGACACCTCCTCCTCTCCCGCAGGTGCTTGGCGAAGCCCTGCAGGATTGCCACGCTCCTCCACCACCACCACGCCGTTGTGCTGCTGCTGGATGGAGTCTTCCTCAACCTCTCCCTCTCCCCTTGCCGGATCAAGGCATGGGAGACGTCACCGGGCTGTACGTGTGTTGAACGCGGAGGTGCCGTCCGTTCGGCACTTGGTCATCGGTGATTTGGATCACGACGAGTACGACTCCATCAACCCCGTTCACTTGAACGCTTCCGCTTAGCGATCTACAAGGGTATGTAGATGCACTCTCTTTCCCCTCGTTGCTGGTTTCTCCATAGATAGATCTTGGTGACACGTAGGAAAATTTTAAATTTCTGCTACGTTCCCCAACAGTGGCATCATGAGCTAGGTCTATTGCGTAGATTCCATGCACGAGTAGAACACAAAGTAGTTGTGGCCGTTGATTTTGTTCAATATGCTTACCGTTACTAGTCAATCTTGATTCGGCGGCATTGTGGGATGAAGCGGCCCGGACCGACCTTACACGTACACTTACGTGAGACAGGTTCCACCGACTGACATGCACTAGTTGCATAAGGTGGCTAGCGGGTGCCAGTCTCTCCCACTTTAGTCGGATCGGATTCGATGAAAAGGGTCCTTATGAAGGGTAAATAGCAATTGACATATCACGTTGTGGTTTTGCGTAGGTAAGAAACGTTCTTGCTAGAAACCCATAGCAGCCACGTAAAACATGCAAACAACAATTAGAGGACGTCTAACTTGTTTTTGCAGGGTATGCCATGTGATGTGATATGGCCAAAAGGATGTGATGAATGATATATGTGATGTATGAGATTGATCATGTTCTTGTAATAGGAATCACGACTTGCATGTCGATGAGTATGACAACCGGCAGGAGCCATAGGAGTTGTCTTTAATTTATTTATGACCTGCGTGTCAACATAAACGTCATGTAATTACTTTACTTTATTGCTAAAGCGTTAGCCATAGTAGTAGAAGTAATAGTTGGCGTGACAACTTCATGAAGACACGATGATGGAGATCATGGTGTCATGCCGGTGACGATGATGATCATGGAGCCCCGAAGATGGAGATCAAAATGAGCAAAGTGATGATGGCCATATCATGTCACTATTTGATTGCATGTGATGTTTATCATGTTTTTGCATCTTATTTGCTTAGAACGACGGTAGTAAATAAGATGATCCCTCATTAAAATTTCAAGAAAGTGTTCCCCCTAACTGTGCACCGTTGCGAAAGTTCGTCGTTTCGAAGCACCACGTGATGATCGGGTGTGATAGATTCTTACGTTCACATACAACAGGTGTAAGCCAGATTTACACACGCGAAACACTTAGGTTGACTTGACGAGCCTAGCATGTACAGACATGGCCTCGGAACACAAGAGACCGAAAGGTCGAGCATGAGTCGTATGGTAGATACGATCAACATGAAGATGTTCACCGATGATGACTAGTCCGTCTCACGTGATGATCGGACACGGCCTAGTTGACTCGGATCATGTAATCACTTAGATGACTAGAGGGATGTCTATCTGAGTGGGAGTTCATAAGATGAACTTAATTATCCTGAACATAGTCAAAAGGTCTTTGCAAATTATGTCGTAAGCACGCGCTTTAGTTCTACTGTTTTAGATATGTTCCTAGAGAAAATATAGTTGAAAGTTGATAGTAGCAATTATGCGGACAATAGAAGGCTTATGTCCTTAATGCAACGCTCGGTGTGCTAGACCTCAAACATGGTATGTGGATGTTGCGAACATTTGACATACACGTTTTGATGACTACATGATAGTTCGGTAATGTTAAATGGTTTAGAATTGAGGCACCGAAGACATTTTTGAAATGTTGCGGAACATATGAGATGTTTCGAGGGCTGAAATTGGGATTTCAGGGTCGTGCCCACGTCAAGAGGTATAGGACCTCTGACGATTTTCTTGGCCTGCAAACTAAGGGAGAAAAGCTCAATCGTTGAGCTTGTGCTCAGATTGTCTGAGTACAACAATCACTTGAATCGAGTGGGAGTTGATCTTCCAGATAAGATAGTGATGCTTCTCCAAAGTCATTGCCACCAAGCTGCTAGAGCTTCGTAATGAACTATAACATATCAGGGATAGATATGATGATCCTTGAAATATTCGCGATGTTTGACACCACGAAAGTAGAAATCAAGCAGGAGCATCAATTGTTGATGGTTAGTGAAACCACTAGTTTCAAGAAGGGCAAGGGCAAGAAGGGATACTTCATGAAACGGCAAATCAGCTGCTGCTCTAGTGGAGAAACCCAAGGTTGAACCCAAACCCGAGACTGAGTGCTTCTGTAATAAGGGGAACAGCCACTAGAGCAGAATTACCCTAGATACTTGGTAGATGAGAAGGCTATCGATAGAAGTATATTGGATATACATTATGTGAATGTGTACTTTACTAGTACTCCTAGTAGCATCAGGGTATTAGATACCGGTTCGGTTGCTAAGTGTTAGTAACTCGAAATAAAAGCTACGGAATAAACGGAGACTAGCTAAAGGTGAGCTGACGAGATGTGTTGGAAGTGCTTCCAAGGTTGATATGATCAAGCACCGCACGCTCCCTCTACCATCGAGATTGGTGTTAAACCTAAACAATTGTTATTTGGTGTTTGCGTTGAGCATAGACATGATTGGATTATGTCTATCGCAATACGGTTATTCATTTAAGGAGAATAATGGTTACTCTATTTATTTGAATAATACCTTCAATGGTCTTGCACCTAAAATGAATGGTTTATTGAATCTCGATCATAGTGATACACATGTTCATGCCAAAAATATAAGATAGTAATGATAGTACCACCTACTTGTGGCACTGCCATGTAAGTCATATTGGTATAAAACGCATGAAGAAGCTCCATGTTGATGGATCTTTGGACTCACTCATTTTTTTGAAAAAGGATTGAGTAATGTGAACCATGTCTACTGGTATATACGCATGAAGAAACTCCATGCAGATGGACCGTTTGGACTCACTTGATTTTGAATCACTTGAGATATGCAAATCATACCACATGGGCAAGATGACTGAAAGCTTCGGTTTCAGTAAAATGGAACAAGAAAGCAACTTGTTGGAAGTAACACATTTTGATCTGTGCAGTCCAATGAGTGCTGAGGCACGCAGTGGATATCGTTATGCTCTTACTTCACAGATGATTTGAGTAGATACTGAGCATATTTACTTGATGAAACACAAGTCTGAATTATTGAATGGCTCAAGTAATTTCAGAATGAAGTTGAATATCGTCGTGACAAGAGGATAAAATATCTATGATATGATCATAGAGATGAATATCTGAGTTGCGAGTTTGGTACACAATTGAGACATTGTGGAAATTGTTTCACGACTAGTACCACCTGGAACACCATAGTGTGATGGTGTGTCCGAACATCATAACTGCACCCTATTGGATATGATGCATACCATGATGTCTCTTATCGAATTACCACTATCGTTCATGGGTTAGGCATTAGAGACAACCGCACTCACTTTAAATAGGGCACCACGTAATTCCGATGAGATGACACCGTATGAACTATGGTTTAGAGAAACCTAAGCTGTCATTTCTTAAAAGTTTGGGGCTGCGACGCTTATGTGAAAAGTTTCAGGCTGATAAGCTCGAACCCAAAGCGGATAAATGCATCTTTATAGGACACCCAAAACAGTTGGGTATACCTCCTGTCTCAGATCCGAAAGCAATAGGGATTGTTTCTCAAATCGGGTCCTTTCTCGGGGAAAAGTTTCTCTCAAAAGAATTGAGTGGGAGGATGGTGGAGACTTGATGAGGTTATTGAACCGTCACTTCAACTAGTGTGTAGAAGGGCACAGGAGTTGTTCCTATGGCACCTACACTAATTGAAGTGGAAGCTTATGATGGTGATCATGAGACTTCGGATCAATTCACTCCCAAACCTCGTAGGATGACAAGGATGCGTACTACTTCAGAGTGGTACGTAATCCTGTCTTGGACGTCATGTTGCTAGACAACAATGAACCTACGAGCTATGGAGAAGCAATGGTGGGCCCGGATTCCGATGAATGGCTCGAGGCCATAAAATCCGAGAGAGGATCCATGTATGAAAACAAAGTGTAGACTTTGGCAGAACGGCTCGATGGTCGTGAGGCTGTTGAGTATAGATGGATTTTAAAAGGAAGAAGGACAATGATGGTAAATGTCACCATTAAGAAAGCTCGACTTGTCGTTAAGATGTTTCCCGACAAGTTCAAGGAGTTGACTACGATGAGATTTTCTCACTCGTAGCGATGCTAAGAGTCTGTTGGAATTAGCAGGTACTGCATTATTTATGAAATCTTGCAGATAGGATGTCAAAATATTGTTTCCTTGTTCTTGAGGAAAGGTTGTATGTGATACAACCAGAAGATTTTGTCGATCCTGAAAGACGCTAACAAGTATGCAAAGCCCCAGCAATCCTTCTAAGGACTGGAGTAAGCATCTCGGAGTTGGAATGTACACTTTGGTGAGATAATCAAAGATTTTGGGTTTATACAAAGTTTATGAGAAACTTGTATTTCCAAAGAAGTGAGTGGGAGCACTATAGAATTTCTGATGAGTATATGTTGTTGACATATTGTTGATCAGAAATGATGTAGAATTTCTGGAAAGCATATAGGGTTATTTGAAAAGTGTTTTTCAATGGAAAACCTGGATTAAGCTACTTGAACATTGAGCATCAAGATCTATAAGGATAGATCAAAATCGCTTAATAGTACTTTCAAACGAACACATACCATGACAAGATTTTGAAGGAGTTCAAAATAGATCAGCAAAGAAGGAGTTCTCGTCTGTGTTACAAGGTGTGAGTATTGAGCAAGTCTCAAGACATGACCACGGCAGAATAGAGAGAAAGGACGAAGGTCGTCCCCTATGCTTTAGTCATAGGCTCTAAAGTATGCTATGTTATGTACCGCACCTGAAGTGTGCCAAACCATGAGTCAGTCAAGGGGTACAAGTGTGATCTAGAAATGGATCACAGGACAACGGTCAAGGTTATCCTTAGTAACTAGTGGACTAAGGAATTTTCTCGATTATGGAGGTGGAAAAAGAGTTCGTCGTAAAGGGTTACGCCGATGCAAACTTTGACACTAATCTAGATTATTCTGAGTAGTAACTGGATTCGTATAGTAGAACAGTTATTTGGAATAGCTCCAAATAGAGCGTGGTAACTGCATCTAGGAGATGACATAGCTATTTGTAAAGCACACACGGATCTGAAAGGTTCAGACCCGTTGACTATAACATCTCTCACAAGCATAACGTGATCAAACCCAGAACTCTGTGAGTGTTAATCACATAGCGATGTGAACCAGATTATTGACTCTAGTGCAAGTGGGAGACTGTTGGAAATATGCCCTAGAGGCAATAATAAATTGATTATTATTATATTTCCTTGTTCATGATAATCGTTTATTATCCATGCTAGAATTGTATTGATAGGAAACTCAGATACATGTGTGCATACATAGACAACACCATGTCCCTAGTAAGCCTCTAGTTGACTAGCTCGTTGATCAATAGATGGTTACAGTTTCCTGACCATGGACATTGGATGTCGTTGATAACGGGATCACATCATTAGGAGAATGATGTGATGGACAAGACCCAATCCTAAGCCTAGCACAAGATCATGTAGTTCATAAGCTAAAGCTTTTCTAATGTCAAGTATCATTTCCTTAGACCATGAGATTGTGCAACTCCCGGATACCGTAGGAATACTTTGGGTGTGCCAAACGTCACAACGTAACTGGGTGGCTATAAAGGTGCACTACGGGTATCTCTGAAAGTGTCTGTTGGGTTGGCACGAATCGAGACTGGGATTTGTCACTCCGTGTGACGGAGAGGTATCTCTAGGCCCACTCGGTAGGACATCATCATAATGTGCACAATGTGATCAAGGAGTTGATCACGGGATGATGTGTTGCGGAACGAGTAAAAGAGACTTGCCGGTAACGAGATTGAACAAGGTATCGGGATACCGACGATCGAATCTCGGGCAAGTATCGTACCGATAGACAAAGGGAATTGTATACGGGATTGATTAAGTCCTTGACATCGTGGTTCATCCGATGAGATCATCGTGGAACATGTGGGAGCCAACATGGGTATCCAGATCCGCTGTTGGTTATTGACCGGAGAACGTCTCGGTCATGTCTGCATGTCTCCCGAACCCGTAGGGTCTACACACTTAAGGTTCGATGACGCTAGGGTTATAAAGGAAGTTTGTATGTGGTTACTGAATGTTGTTCGGAGTCCCGGATGAGATCCCGGACATCACGAGGAGTTCCGGAATGGTCCGGAGGTAAAGATTTATATATGGGAAGTCTTATTTTGGTCGCTAGAAAAGTTTCGCACTTTATCGGTATTGTACCGGGAGTGCCGAAAGGGGTCAGGGGGTCCACCGGGGGGGTCCACCTGCCCCGGGGGGGCACATGGGTGTAGGGGGTGCGCCTTGGCCTATATGGGCCAAGGGCACCAGCCCCAAGAGGCCCATGCGCCAAGATATAGGAAAAGGGGGAGAGTCCTCAAAGGGGAAGGCACCTCCGAGGTGCCTTGGGGAGGATGGACTCCTCCCCCCCTTGGCCTCACCCCTTCCTTGGAGGAAGGGGCAAGGCTGCGCCTCCCCCCTCTCCCTTGCCCCTATATATAGTGGAGGGGAGGGAGGGAAGACACACCTGAAGCCCTGGCGCCTCCCTCCCTCCCGTGACACCTCCTCCTCTCCCGCAGGTGCTTGGCGAAGCCCTGCAGGATTGCCACGCTCCTCCACCACCACCACGCCGTTGTGCTGCTACTGGATGGAGTCTTCCTCAACCTCTCCCTCTCCCCTTGCTGGATCAAGGCATTGGAGACGTCACCGGGCTGTACGTGTGTTGAACGCGGAGGTGCCGTCCGTTCGGCACTTGGTCATCGGTGATTTGGATCACGACGAGTACGACTCCATCAACCCCGTTCACTTGAACGCTTCCGCTTAGCGATCTACAAGGGTATGTAGATGCACTCTCTTTCCCCTCGTTGCTGGTTTCTCCATAGATAGATCTTGGTGACACGTAGGAAAATTTTAAATTTCTGCTACGTTCCCCAACAGCACGCAGTATCAATTGCATCAACCCAGAAACGACGAGGCGTTTTGTAATGATCAAGCATAGTGCGAGCCATCTCAGCAAGAGTCCCGTTCTTGCTCTCCACGACGCCATTCTGTTGAGGCGTATAAGGAGCAGATTACTCATGAGTAATACCAAGTTCATCAAGATAATCATCGAGACCCAAATTCTTGAACTCAGTGCCATTGTCACTTCTGATGTGCTTGATCTTCACACCAAAGTTGGTTGAAGCCCTCGAGGAAAATCGTTTGAAGACTTCCTCCACTTCATGTTTGTAAGTAGCAAGGTGTACCCATGTGTAACGAGAGTAATCATCAACAATAACAAAGCCATATTGAGATGCTTCATTCGAAACAGAAGAATAATGATTAGGACCAAAGAGATCCATGTGAAGCAATTCAAATGGGCGAATAGTAGTCATGATGGTCTTAGCTGGATGCTTGGCCTTGGTCATCTTTCCAGCTTCACAGGCACCACATAAGTGATCCTTGAGGAATTTGACATTCTCAATGCCAATAACATGCTTGTTCTTTGCAAGCGTGTGCAAATTCCTCATGCCTGCATGACCAAGTCGTCGATGCCATAGCCATCCTTCTGAAGATTTTGCAAGTAGGCACACGGCTGGTTGTGAATCTGCAGAGAAATCAACAATATACAGATCTCCTCTCCTAAAGCCTTCGAAGACTTTGGAATTGTCAGCTTCCATAATTACAACACAACGATACTTGCCAAAGACAACAACCGTATCAAGATCACAAAGCATTGAGACAGACATAAGGTTGTATCCTAAGGACTCAACAAGCATGACTTTGTCCATGTGTCGATCCTTTGTGATAGCTACCTTACCTAGACCCAATACCTGACTTTTGCTTTTGTCAGCGAAGATGATATGCTTCAGATGTGATGATGATAAGGGAGCATCCATCAATATATTCTTGTCACCAGTCATGTGATTTGTACATCCACTATCGAGGACCCACTCAGTGGCTTTGGATTGATCATCCTGCAGATGAATTAGTGCAACTTACGAACTCATATACTTCATCAGTGAAGAATATGATATCAAATTCATCAGATCAATTTCATCAAGCAGTAAGACAGATAAAACTGTAGGAGGACGTGTGAAATGAATATTCATTTCTTCATGATTAGCCTGCGTCCTTTCAGGCATGTTGTCAGGTCCCCAACAAATTCTTCAGACGTTTGAGCACGTCTGGAGACCTGACCCTGCAGGAGAGATTAGTTCTTTTTCTTCACCACCCACATCTGAAGGGGTGGCAAAGAGTTCATCACTCTGCGAGCTCCATATGAGAATGGTGGCATAAAGGCCAATCCATTTCGTTTCACATAAGAGTGGTTAGGGTAAGCATATGAATAAGCAGAGAAATTCTTTGGGGACTTATGAACATAATAATTAGAAGAATAATGCTCATATTCATAGCCCTTGGCTCTTCCCTGCGAAACAGAGTTGTTAGCACGATGATGTTCATATGAGGACTTTGATCCTTTTGAGGAATTTGATTCCCGTGAGGAATTTGGTCCGTATGAGGACTTGGATCCATATGAAGAGTTTGGTCCATATGAGGAATTTGATCTGGGGTTCCTATTCTTCACAGGTGGTGTCATGAGGAAATCACCTGAAGACTTTCAAGGCACCTTTTGGGAACCCAGATTTTCTTCATAGGGGAACCATTCCTACAGTTAGTGCCAACATATCTAGCAAATACTTCACCATTCTGATTTTTGAATAGCTTATAGTTGGAGTCAATTGACTCATCAGAAGAATGAGAAGATTCACATGTATAGCCAGATAAATTGGATGGATCAACTGGAGGTCCCTTTGCAGCAACCCATGAGGTTTTGGGGTACTGCTCAGGCTTCCAATATGTACCATCAGCATTGAGTTTCCTCTCAAAGGCAATACCCTCTTTCCTAGGGTTCCTGTTGAGGATCTGCATTTTAAGCACATCACAAAGAGTCTGATGCCCTTTGAGGCTTTTGTACATGCCTGTCATGTACCATTCCTTCAGCCCTGCATCATCAGTGATACTAGCAATGTCCTCAGATGAGGAATTAGTGATAGCAGAGGCACGTGAAGAATTTGTAACATTAGAAGCATTTGAACAATCAGGTGAGGAATTAGCAGATTCTCGTTCAATGCATTTCAGACATGGAGGAACAAATTCTTCCTGAGCAGCGCTGATTTGTTGAGCAATTAATGAATCGCGCTCCTTCTGAAGATCTTCATAACTCACTCTTAGCTTTTCAAGATCTTGCTTTCTTTGAAGAAATTCATAAGAAAGCTTCTCATGATCAGACAAGAGAGTGTCATGATGACCTTGAAGGTTGTCAAACCTGGTCTGAAGTCTCTGAAGATTTTCAGTTAAGGCTTTAGTGCGATCCATTTCTTCACCCAACATATCATCACTTTTGTCTAGCATGTTTTGAACCTTTTCAAAAGCCTTTTGTTGTTTCACAGCAATCTTAGCAAGTTTTGAGTAGCTGTGCTTAAGATTTTCATCAGATTCATTTTCACTAGACTCAGAGGAGGTGTATTTAGGTACCTTGGCACCCTTGGCCATGAAGCAATAGGTGGGAGCATAGTCATCACTTCCTTCATCAGCCTTGTTGGTGAGGTCATTTTCTTCAGAGTTGAAGATGGACTTGCTGATGAATGTAGTAGCGAGGGCTAGGCTCGCCACACCAGACTCGGAATCTTCAGATTCCTCCTCTTCCTCTTGTTCCTTAGATTCAACTTCAGAGTCCATTTCCTTGCCGATGAATGCCCGAGCCTTCTTGGAGCTGCTCTTCTTGTGAGATGAAGACCTTGAGGATTTTGATGATGAATATTTTGAGGATTTCTTTTTTTTCTTTGCATCATCAGAACTGTAATCCTTGTATTTCTTCTTCTTTGATTCCTTTTCCCACTGAGGACAATCTTGAATGTAGTGTCCAGGTTTCTTGCACTTGTGACAAAGCCTCTTCTTGTAGTCATTGGATGAGGAATCATTGCTCCTTGAGGGTCTTCCAAAGCGACCACGTCTTGAGAACTTCTAGAATTTCTTCACGAGCAGCGCTAGGTCATGACTCGGTTCTTCAGGGTCACCAAGGCTGCTTCCAGAGTCTTCATCTTCGGACTCAGATACTGCCTTAGCCTTCAGTGCACGTGATCTGCCATAGCTCGAACCATAGAGATCTCTCTTTTCAGCAAGCTGGAACTCATGAGTATTTAGCCTCTCGAGGATATCAGAGGGGTCAAGTGACTTGAAATCAGCACGCTCTTGTATCATCAATGCTAGAGTATCAAATGAGGAATCAAGCGATCTCAGCAATTTCTTCACCACCTCATGGTCGGTGATATCAGTGGCACCAAGTGCTTGAAGATCATTTGAGATGTCAGTGAGGCGATCGAAGGTTTGTGAACATTTTCATTGTCGAGTCTTTTGAAGCGGTTGAAGAGATTGCGAAGAACATCAACTCGAGAGTCACGCTGAGTTGAAACTCCTTCATTGACTTTGGACAGCCTATCCCAGATAAGCTTAGCAGACTCCAAAGCACTCACTCTTCCATACTGTCCTTTGCTCAGATGCCACATATGATATTCTTCGCTTGAGAATCGAGTTGCTTGAATCTCTTCACATCAGCAGCATTCAGAGAAGGTGTGACTGATGGAACACCATTTTCCACAACATACCAGAGATCGTTATCAATTGCCTCAAGATGCATTCGCATCTTATTCTTCCAGTAGGGGTAGTCCGTCCCGTCGAAGGTAGGACACCCGGCGGAGACCTTGATCATACATGCGGTCGATATAACTAAACTCCAGACGGTTAAACCAAAATCACATAGAACAGGGGAGTACCTTGCTCTGATACCAATTGAAGGTGCGTTATATCGACTAGAGGGGAGGGGGTGAATAGGCGATTTTTATGAATTCTTCACTGAGGAATTTGCTAGTGAGGTAATTCCTTAGTGAAGAACTACTTGCAGCGGAATAAGTACTCAGAAGTAAACATAACAGAATACAAGCATAGTCATCATGATGAAATGAAGACAAACACATAGTACAGAAAGCGTAATCACAAGATAGCACAGGATGAAGACAAACAGACTGAAGAAATTGAACTGAGGAAATTGAGAAAGTCTTCAGTCAAAGTCTTCAAACACAGATATGAACGAGCACACAACACAATAATGAGGAAATGAAAGTGTTGAGAAAATAGAACCAGTTGGCTTGGTGAAGACAATGATTTGGTAGACCAGTTCCAACTACTGTCTCAGTTGTACATCTGGTTGGAGCGGCTAGGTATTTAAACCTGAGGATACACAGTCCCGGACACACAGTCCTCACCGTATTCTCCTTGAGCTAAGGACACACAGTCCTCGCCCAATCACTCGGGGTAAGTCTTCAGGTGACTTCCGAACCTTCACAAACTCGGTCACTCGGCGATCCAAAATTCCTCTTGGATGCTCTAGACCATGACGCCTAACCGTCTGGAAGAAGCACAATCTTCAAAGGTAACAAGCGTCGGATCCACGCAGGATCAATCTCTTCAGTGATGCTCAATCACTTTGGGTTTGTAGGTGTTTGGGTTTGGGTTTTGGATTTTCCTCACTTGATGATTTTCACTCAAAGTCCTCGGAGGATGGGATGCTCTCAAATGACAAGTGTCAGTTTCTCGCGGAGCAGCCAACCAGCTAGTGGTTGTAGGGGGCGGCTATTTATAGCCTAGGGAGCAGCCCGACATGATAAGACATAAATGCCCTTCAATGATATGACCGTTAGGAGGATAGGATATTTTGGGACAGCTGGCGCGTAGCACAGCAACGGTCGGAAATTTGAGGTACAAATTTCTCAGGGCTATCATGTTCCTCACTGTGTAGGCAATCCGCACTGGCAAATTCCTAACTCCTCAGTCAGAATAAAGTCCTCAGTGATCAGAAGAACTGCGTCTCTGTCACTAAAGAAATTGACTGAACTGTATGAGATTTCCAATGGCTTCACTCGAAGGGATTGGTAGGTGTAGGATTTTGAGTTAAGCATCACATGGAAATTTTTCTTTAGTATTTCCTCGACCCCCCTTAACAGTACGGTGTTTCCTATGACTCAAGAAAGAGAAAATGAATCTACAAAAACAAAAGTCTTCACGCTTCATGTTCCTCGAATGAATACCAAGTCTTCAAGGTCGCACCAATTTATTCACTTTCAAAGTCTTCAGAAAGTCTGCAGAATAACAAAGTCTTCAGTCGAAGAACTTCATTTTTAGGGGTCGACTTTCTCTGTAAATATCAAACTTCTCATAGACTTATAGACCTGTGTACACTCATAAACACATTAGATCCTTAACCTATAAGTCTTCAATACACAAAATCACTAAGGGGCACTAGATGCACTTACACATGAAGAGATATTATTCTATATTCTGCACTTGAGATCATCTAGTTTACTCCAAGTGATATGCCAATTTTCTCCTAGATGATACGGAGTGCACACAATTAAGCATACATAGAAATCTAGTTAGCATAATGTTCAATATAATCAGGTATAGATTTAGTCAGATGCAACCATCGCCTCCTGTCCGAGAAAAAAAATAATGTTCCTCTGAGTTCAGTAGGTGCCGTCGCCAGCTCGCCTCGTCTCTAGTGGCCTCAAGGACATGGATGCGCGGTGGAGCCCGGCCCTTGCCGGTGGGAGGTATCTTGCTTTGTTTTTAGTTGTTTTTCTGAGTTCATTTAGGGTTTGTATCATGTTCAGGAAGACGAGACGGTGTCGGGTCTCTAAAGATGGAATAAGGTTCTCCCCTCCTGGTTCCCATTTTGATGATGCATGCAGCGTCGTCGGATAGTGTGTGCAGGTGTCTCCGGCAGATCTCATGGGATTCAGTCGGTGTTAGTATTTTGTGGATCTGCTTGGATCCTGTATTTGTTCGTCTTCGTTCGTGTCCCTACAAGTTGGTCCTTTCAATATACTTCTCTCCATCGACGACAAACGGTTGTTGTTCTGGTGTGTTGGTCCTGTGAGGTCTTAGCATAATGACTTCCCAACTGCTTACTACAACATGTTTAGCCCGGCTTCAGTGAAGGAGGGGTGATGCTGACTTCTCGTGGCTGAGCAGAGTCGCGCCGCCCGATGCATGGCGGGCTTCCTCACCTCCGACTCCGACGAGGACAACGACACGACGATGGATGACGACTACGACGCCCAGTCTGCAGCCAGCTCGTACATCGAGGAGCACAACAGAGACCGCAAGGGGAAGGGGCCGGCGCGAAAGTGGTGAACTCCGGCGCCCCTCCATATGTTTAATTTCTTTTCTAAGTTAATGCAAGTTTAAGTTGGATGAACACGGCCTTTTGATGAAGTGCTATGTCCGATGTCAGATTTCATATGTGTTTTGCGTTTTCTCTTATGGATCTACGTATGTTGCATGGCTAGTATGAGTTTGGGTATCCTATTTAGGCAATCATGGTTGTGGAGAGCTCGATTTAGTCACTGGCCGGTCAGTGACAGCGGACGCAACCAGACAAGCCCGTGGGCATATAGGTCGTCTTATTAGATAATCATGGTTATTGTTAGAATAAATCCGAGGCACTCCGTCGATCATCCGAGGATCAAGCAATCACACGAGCACGACACCGAGATTTGTTAACGAGGTTTACCGATATGGCTACATCCCCGGGGCCTGACTATGGGCGCTCCTTCCCATGACACCGCTACAATACCGCACCTGGTCGCCCTGGACACCGGCACATGCCGCCGGCTTCCCCTGCATTCCGGTGCTATTATGTTGGCATAGGTTACATCGTGTGTCTACCCCCCCCCTATATATGAGAGGCCTAGTATACAAGTGTCCTATTTGGACACGACTCCACATCCTATATAAACACAATACAACTCCTAGTCTAACTGTAACCTAACTTGTACACTATATTCGACACAACTCCAACAAACTCCACCTTGGCGAATATTTTCCACCACCTTGAATTCTTCAATGCGTCAAACTTCCATGTACATTGGACTTGAGCTTATCCCATGAGTATCGCTGCTACTCCAAAGACTCCATGTGACTCCACCTGCAACTTGTAGCCCCTTCTTTTCTTGACCACTGTCAACACTCGAGCAAAATTAAGTTCCTCTTTACTCTAGTGTATGCTCCCAACTTCCAGAGCTTCGTTCAACACATCACACACTGATCACTGACCTGCGTGAAAATGAACAGCTCACATATTGGGTGTCACACATAAGAGTTACCTGAACTCAATGCCACAGCTCCTTTCTTAACCGTCTGTCTGAAACTTGAAAGAATTTCACCGTTGCTTGTAGTCATCCCGAGTCAAATTTGCAGTTGTCTCACCACATGTATGACCACCAGAGCCTTGGCCCGTCTCCATGTCCTCGTGCATACCGCACGCCTCGCCGCTATTACCGCGTCGAGCCTCCGCTGTCCCGGTCGAGTCTTAAGGGTCACGAACCCACACCACTCAACCCCACTGCAGAGTTCCACCGATCATCACCGACCGATGACGAGTTTTACGCTTCCATCAGACCACTGGGCTCCAGTCCGAATTATGTGTCACTCGCTTTTTCCCGCTGAATAGGCTTCGACTCTCTGTGCACTTACGCCGTAGCCCCTCAATCCAGCTCCACCTTCAACATGACTCCATGGTAGATGATCAGTCCACCCTCACGCCCCGTCAACTTCAAGCTCCTTGTGTACATCACTTTGAATTAACCCCGCGCCATAGTCTTGTCGAAGCCACACAAGCCCTCGGGCATGTGCACCACGTGTTTCCACACCCAGAAGTCGGTCACCATCAGCATCACGCTCCTACGTCGTCTTCGCCGATCCCATCACCGTCTTCTGTACCAACCGACTCGCGTCGATCCGTCAGACTGTCTAGTCCAACCCAGCCGAACTGGTCCGACTGCAACCATGCTCCACCCTGCACCATGACCGCTCGCACATTTGTGCATGTCCTGAACGCCATGTGTATGCATGATCTTCATGACGCCCTCCAGGCTCCTCTGAGCCTTATACGTACGTCACCAACCTGCCAACATCCTGGTAAAATCCCGTGTGCAATTCTCAACACATCCAGAAGAAAAACGGATTTCATGGTAGTCTCCATGGGTACACCAAGCATGTCTCCATAACTCCCAACACTCCTTTTCTTCATCTCATTGATGTCCATGCCACACGTCTATACCACACATTGCAGATTCTTTTTGTTCTCAACAAATCCTCACGATGTCCTCTCTTTCATGTACAGCAAGCGCCTCAGCCTCGGTCCCTTTGAACGCTCCTACGTCAACCTGCACACGGCTAGCTCCGCACGAGCACAGCACAACGCCACCAGCCTTTTGCATCCACGTCAATGGGCCATTGCACGCCTGGTAACCAGCTCCACCTGGGCTAGACTCGCTCCTGAGCCCATCCAGTGCTCCACCTAGGCTAGACTTCCTGAGCCCATTCAGTGGGCCACATCGCTGGTGTCCAGCCGCTCTTGGGCCACAGCCGAACGTACATCCAGGCCGCACGCCACACAGATTCCCTAGTCCGAGCTGCTCCTGAACCGCGGCAGCCTTCCGCGTTACGCCGCCGCCGCTTCCGATCGATCGAATCGATCTATACGCCACTGCTGCACGATTCCGCTGCCGCCGCTTGCATGCGATCTGCTCGATTTTGATTGCTTCTCGATTGTACCGCTCTTCGACTTCTCTGATCGCTTTTCCTGCTGCACGTAGAGACTATACCAATCCATGTCGAACTTTCTTCCTCCTCTAGATCAAATCAACGCCTCCGCAAACCTTCGATCTTCAACCATAGCTCTGATACCATTTGTTAGAATAAATCCGAGGCACTCCGTCGATCATCCGAGGATCAAGCAATCACACGAGCACGACACCGAGATTTGTTAACAAGGTTCACCGATATGGCTACATCCCCGGAGCCTGACTATAGGCGCTCCTCCCCATGACACCGCTACAATACCGCACCTGGTCGCCCTGGACACCGGCACATGCCGCCGGCTTCCCCTGCGTTCCGGTGCTATTATGTTGGCATAGGTTACATCGTGTGTCTACCCCCGCTATATATGAGAGACCTAGTATACAAGTGTCCTATTTGGACACGACTCCACATCCTATGTAAACACAATACAACTCCTAGTCCAACTGTAACCTAACTTGTACACTGTATTCGACACAACTCCAACAGTTATAGATGCTCTTAGCCGTGTAATATAACCCTTTGTTGGGATGTCCTTTTTTTCATACTCTTCATACATTTTGAGGTGATGTTCCTTCACACTCCTTTATTCTGACTTTCTGAGAAAACAACGACGACGTGCATACCACCCCTGCAACAACATCAATATCATATGATTGAAAAATTAACACAAACCAATTGGCCTTATTCTGACACGAACAATCTCCCCCTACGACTGGCTGACGACGACGAGATCCCACAATCAACCCCTCCATTTTCCTCAACAAACTCTAACGATTCATACATGCAGGCACCCAAGCCGTCACAAGTTTACAGACCCCTGGCAGGCGTGGATGCACGGAGCAGCCAGCCAGCCGACCCAAGAATTTCATATGTTGCTATAGGTTACGTCGAGAGGGAGTGCGGGTGGTCGCTGGCGGCGCCGGCGCCGGCGCCGTCGCTGAGGTAGGAGGAGGCGGTGCTGCTGTCGTCGGCGGGGTCGCGCTCGCGAACCTCCTCGATGCGCGCCAGCGCCTCCTTGATGTCCCAGCGCGCGGCGAGGTCGGTGTCGCAGCAGCCGAGGCCGACCTTGAGCAGCTTCACCATCTCGCCCTCGGCGCTGCGGGTGTCGCGCATGTCCTTGTCGAACACCTCGCCCGTCCACTCCTCCCGCACCACCGAGTGCACCCAGCCGGCCAGGTCCGTCGTGCCCTCCCGCCCCTTGCGGAGGTAGTTGGTCGGGAACCGGCCCGTCAGCAGCTCCAGCACCAGGATGCCCAGCGTCCACACGTCGCTCTTCCTGGTCGCCCGCCCCGCCGCCGCGCACTCCGGCGCCTTGTACGCCACCATCACCTGCGACGCGTGGCTCGGCGTCACCACGGGCACCAGCGCGTAGTCGCTCAGGATGGGCTCCATGTCGGCGTTCAGGAGCACGTTGGAGGACTTGAGGTGCCCGTGCGGCACGGTGAGCATCGGCAGCTCCTCGTACAGGTACGCCAGCCCGCGCGCCACCCCCTTGATGATCTTCAGCCGCGCCGGCCAGTCCAGCCGCAGGTTCGACGTAGCTCCTGCATTGCATGCACTCATCAGACGCCCATCACGTCTCACATCGATCGGCACTCCAGGACGCACATGAAACATGTATGATCAGTTATCATTACCGCCATGGAGGATTTGAGCCAGGCCGCCGTTGACCATGTGCTCCGTGACGAACAGCTTCTCGTCCTTCTTGTAGAGGTAGGCGACGACGGGGAGGAGGTTGGGGTGGACGAGACGGCCGAGGCGTCGCATGTGCTCGTTGAAGTCCGCCCGCCCGGCGCCGTTCATCTCCTTGAACCGCTTCACCACCATGGGCTTCCCGTCCACCAGGGTCGCCTTGTACGACGCGCCGAAGTTGCCGCTGCCGAGCACCTCCGCCGACGCCCGGAGCAGGTCCTCCAGCTCGAACCGCTCCCGGCCCTCCTGGAGGAACACCAGCCCGTCGCGCCGCCCGCCGCGCTTGGACGGCACCGGCGCCACCACGCCGTGCTGCTCCGAGTCAGCCTGCACACGCGCGCACGATCATGTCAGTTTCAGTGCTGCTTCAATTCAAGAGTTTTAAGTTCTAACCCGGCCACGAAATGCATGCCGGTCACCTGTGCGATCTTGATGGACTTGTCGGCGGTGGACTGCATCTTGGCCGCGGCAATGCCGCCTCCATCGCCGGGTGTCTCGGTGGCGTCCGCCGGCTCGCCCTTGTCCTTGTTGCGGGAGAGGAGCGCCGTGATTATGCCGATGATGGCGAGGAGGCCGCCGAACGCCACCACCGCGATGGCGATGATCATGAGGACCCTCAGGCTGCCTGATGAGTCGGAATCTGGTGAGGCGCCGAGAAGCGCCGATGGAGGGCACGCAACGTTGAGCGGCGCGCCGCAGAGATCCGTGTTGCCTGAGGATTCCACGGGCAAGTTAGGCTGAGACTTGAGAGGACGCATACATCGTGGCAAGATCAAATCTACACATAAGCAAATTTGGTGTGTTTCTTAGGTTTGTCCTAATGCCAATGTTGCACTGATGTCCACGCGTATAGAGTAGTTTGGTCACATGGCCAAACACTGTCCATGGTGCCGAGAGGCCACAACTCTATAATTTGCGACATTGTAACAATTTGTCTTTAACAGCGTGCATTTCCAGTTAACCATGAGTTGCACCTATTTTTCGCAGAAAAATCTTGACTTATGTTGATATGGCGACAATTCTACATCTACAGGCAGGTTATTTACCTAAACTTCCTAATTAACCCCCCCCCCCCCCCTCTTTGATTTCAGAGTAAAGTGCATCATAGGTCCTCAAACTATTTCAGAGGTGTCACATAGGTCCTCGAACTATGAAAATCGTCATCCAGGTCCTCAAAGTGCAATATGTGTGTTATACTGGTCCTCAAACTATTTCAAATGTGTCACGTAGGTCCTCGAACTATTTCAGAAGTGTCACATATATACACACTTATTACACTTCAAGGATTTTCGAGGACCTAGATAACACTTTTCATAGTTTGCGGACCTGCGTGACACAATCGAAATAGTTCGAGGACCTAGGATGCACTTCACTCTTGATTTCATCAGAGTAGGCCCCTTACTCCCTTATCTCCAATCAAAATTCCCCATGTCACTTAGTATTACATTAAATCTGTCATTAGCTCTACGTAGGTCTGGCATTACTCGTAAGGGTCATCTTACAGTGTCGATTGGTCAAAAATATTACTCACAACGCCTTTACCATTTGGTCGAGCCCAGTGTTAACGAAATCTCGGTGCACGGTGATACCATCAGGCTGATGGGATGACACCGCTCGGACCAAGATCGCACATGATTCGTTTAACAGCTCGGTGTCTTATATACCAAAATAGTTAGTTCCTACTGCTTTTATTTCTCGACATGCACACACATCATCCCACTACACATACCACATCACTAATTATTACTATTTTCCTTTTTTTTAGTTTCATGCTTGATCCCATTATTATTTTTGTTTTATCCATGCAATTCATCCACAATAATAAGGCATGCATGTTTGCCCATCATCGACATGTCATCTCAATAGCTAATCGTCATGCTTTATCTATGTCATCACCCTACAAATCTTAGCATGCATCTCCGCTGCAACGTATGGATTATCTTCTAATTTTTGGAGTATCTGAAGAGTATTGTTGGTTTTTATAACTTCGATGTGTTTGGCATCACTGGCGGAGGTAGCGTGTAGGCACGGTGGGCCGTGACCCATCCAGAATATTGAGATTTTTTTACACCATATATTTGACAAAGCCCGCTTGCGGACATGCCCTACTGAGTATGTATTGGTCTCGTTTAAAAAAAAAGAGTATGTATTGGTCTTGGCATCTTGCTCCTAGCCAGCCCGTGCGTGAGGAGGAGGGCAGGACAGAGCAACAGAACAACTGAGCAACCTCGCGTCATGTGGTCGGCCTCGTCACGCCGCCGCCACCACGCCGGACGCTACCTCCCACCCTCGCCGTCGGCTCCTAGCCGGCTAGCCCTCCCCTCGCCGCTCCCCTCTTCTTGCCCCTCTCCCACCAGGTTTTGGAAATGGATTAGCTGGACCGGTGATACTCGGTGGGGTTCTCATTTTCGAACCATTTTGCACATTATTACCATGTACCCCACAATACTAGAAGTACTAGATACTATTGGAAAAGATCCTTCACAAAGTGGTGAGTGGACAAGAAAACGTGCAGTGACTTTTGCCTTTGAGTCATATGACTTTGTTTTCAATCTTCACATGATGCTTGTTATTATTGGCCACACTAATGAGTTGTCTCAGTCAAGAGAGATCAAGATATTGTTAACGCAATTACACTTGTTAGTTTGGCACAGAATAAAATGCGACATATTAGTCTCATGGCTGGGAAGGATTTCTTGCAAAGGTGACATTGTTTTGCAATAAACATGGCACTGGAGTTCCTACATCGGATGATACTTATGTGCCTCATGCAAGATCACCTCGATATTATGAAGTGCAAACAAATGATGACCGTTATAGAAGACAAGTATATCTTGGTATCCTTGATCAAATCATTCAAGAGCTTGACAATAGGTTTGACGAGGTTAATATGGATTTTCTTATTTGCATGTCTGCTTTAAACCCCGCCAATTCATTTGCTTCTTATGATGCACTCAAGGTAATGAAACTTACTGAATTTTATCACCAGGACATATCAAGTATGGATTTGGCAAGGCTTGAATTACAACTTGTTACTTTTATTGATTATATGAGATAAGATGATAGGTTCATATACGTGCGTAATATTGGTGAACTCTTTGTTATGCTTGTTGGTACAAACAAACATGTTCTCTATGATTTGGTCACATGCTTATCAAATTGGTATTGATCTTACCGGTGGCCACGCCGAGTTTGTTGAAAGAGTATTTTTGGCAATGAATCCAGTGAAAAATAAGTTGAGAAATAGTATGGGTGATGATCTGATGAACAATTACTTAGTGACATTCATTGAGCGAGGTGTGTTCTTGAAAGTAAGCAAGGAAGACATAGTTGAAGCTTTCATGGCAAAGGAACGTCATAGAATTACTTAGTGTTGTAGTTTGCTACATAAAAAAGCCATATTTTGGTTGTGCTTCAACTATATCAAGTGTACTTGAATTGTTAGATGTAAGACTATTTGTGTTTGCAATGTTGCAAATTTAGAATATTTGGGAACTATAATGTTGTCTGACTTGATTAAGCTATTTCTATTATATTTTTGCCAACTATTGTATGACACTTGGATTAGGTATAAAAAAATAGGTGTGCACACCCACCATTTCTTTCCTGGTTCCGCTACTGTTTGGCATCAACAAATATCATAGTTTTATAAACCGTAGTATCCCAATACCATGTTACTTTTTGTAGTATTTGAGAAAGATGTCTTGACCTCTTTTTCCTAAACCAAACTGAGAAAACCTGTTGTTATTAGAAAATGAAATATTCATTGCCAAGTCTGGAATACTAAAGTTTTATATCACTACATGTTGAAAAAAATCATTGTTGCCAAACTAGTACATCTCTCTAGGCCACTACTAGTTGAAAATCCATGGACAACTAGGATTTTTCCTTGACTTGCTGACGACTGCGAGCACAAGACCGACAACATGTTTAAATATAGGGTGGGCCTTGGGCCCATCTACTTTTTTTAGCAAATCTACAAGGACCCATCTGGGTTATATGACTATGGGTGTGGTGGGAAGTTTAGTCCCATATTGCTACTTGGAGAGGACTTGGACCTCCTTAGAAGGGATTCTCTTCAACATGCTATTGGAGCTTGAGAAGAGAAGTGGTTCCCGCACGCTCCTCCTTCGCCGCTCGCCCCAGCGCAACGCCTATGGGTTATGGGAACAAGCGGCACTTTTCTTTCTCCACCCAGGTCCTGTACGGGAGAGGGGTCATTAGGTATTTGGGGAGCATTTCCTACATGACTTCTCACCAATGTTCGTCCCTTCGTCTACATCCGCGTCGTCTTCATTATCACCATGTCCACCACCATCGAAGCCAATCGTATCGCCGTCGAGAAACTTAAAGCCGAGAAGAAGACCGTCGAGGATACTGCCACCACCACTGCCGCGACTTCCTCATGGCCTACTGGAGGGTATAACTCGTTTATCCCGCTCCTATTTATTTCTGGCTTAGCCATACTAGTGTCATACGTAGATGTATCTACTATTAGCATAATATGTGCTTGCGTGTTCTAATTTCAACATGTGTTTAATTCTTTCAATGACATGCTCGTGATTTATTTGTGGATTAAATTAATCAAAATATTGCTAATATACATGGATCTATCTAAATTTGTTAAAACACTTGTGTGGCTCATGATCTAAAACCAAGTGGATAGTTGACCACCACTAGTGACGAGATGGTCAAATTGTATCTTTTGCGGGGTATTTCCGCCTTACTAAAAAATCGTAGACCACCTTATACTCGGATGCTTAACTAGGAAAACGTTGTGGTTTGTCCTGATGTGGCTTCGCCTTAAATTTTACACACCTTGTCGTGCCAATAGGTATCCTTGGTAAAGGAGTGGTGGGTAAACGTAGCCACAAACTTGGATCACCAGTGGAAGGTGCCCCCTTCTCATGCTAGGTTTTGTGGAGTTTTGACATGGGCGAAATGTTGGACTCTTCCTTAACATCTCACCCATGCCTTCTTACATTTTTATTAGAGTAAAAGGTGATATTGAGGATTGGGAAATTGCAGGGGGCGTACACTTGATAGAATAATTATGGGAGAGTTGACTTTAGTAGTATTTATTTTGTCTGGTGCCTTTGGAGGCGCTTTTATTCATGTAACCATTTTACTTTCGCTTATTAAAAGAAACAAGGGAAATATTTGGCCTTAGAAGATGGTGCTTAAGTGTTGCAAGGGTATGTGGATTCACCATGGTTTAATTATGCTTATACATAGGATTGTAAAATAAGGAAATATAAAAAATACTTTCTTTGTTGAATTAAAATATTTTCCAAATGGTAGCGAACAGTTGATTATATATTCATAGTCATTTCTCGATTATCTGGATAACCTCATCGTCAGTGTTCCTCTGCTCTTTTCAAGTTTGGCTACCTATATTGTTGTTGTCTCATATTTATTCAGCAACTTCGTCATCCCCCATCTCCCCTATATATGACACCATTGGCACCACTACACCCACTATGTTTAGTGTGTTTGCGCGAACGTACATGAATATGTGTATTGTTGTGGTGGGATTCTCAATGCCTAGGGTTTTATTCGATAGTCCGGTCCTAGGGTATAATGGTGAGAGAGAAAGGAGATAGAGAGTATAGCAACACAAAAGGAGGCTAGCTACGTTGTGGCACTTCATCGAAAAAATCTACGTTGTGGCATGATCATTTGTCAGGCCAAGACAGGTTTTGGGCGAGGCTTAAAAATCCAAAGTGTGAGAGACATGCCCATAATGAAAAATCAACCTGGTAGGAGAGACCAACCTGTCACAAAAGCTTAAAACTTAAGAGCCCAATCCAAAGAAAAAAAAGTGGATGCCAATATTAGAATCAACCACCGAATCCTGATGCTAAATATGTTTCGTTAAATCTTGATTCAGTTGTTCATACACCTTAACTCTAACCTCAAATACATTTAGTATAAGTATGTTTATCTCTATTTTTAACTGCATTTTTTAATAATCTTCTTTTTGTACAAACGAGAATTAGGCTTAGGAAAATAGTTTGATGCCACCCGGGATAGCTGCCACACAGCTAGCTATCGTACGGTCCCAACACATTGAGATTCGTGCACCAATATTAAGACAATAGAGGTATGAAAAACCTATAGGAAACTCAACAATAATTACTAACACAGACGCAACACTTTCGGAGAGATACCTCTGATTTTTACTGTAATATTTGTTTTCTTGTCGTTAGGCCAACAAGCTGCCACCAAGCAGTGAGAACCGTGCACTCATGCGGCCTTCGAGTAAATCCAAAAGTACATACGCCAAGTAAGGTGAGTAGCTATGCTACTATGGTATGCATTGCTTGTATATGTTAATAGCAAAAACACTCTGTTCGGACTCTAGATTCCACCACACACATGTTTTAGCAACCCATAGAAGTGCACTAGTATTGGTTTTATACTAGTGCTTCTTATTTGGATCTTGTGTTTCTAATATCACTAAACTTTTGCCCCCTAAGAAATCATAGCAAGGCAATACTGTTACTAGAACTAAACTTTTGGACGAAAGATTCACATCCGTGCACATATAAGATGGCTTATAAGCTAACTAGGCTAAACTAGCTTGCAAGTAAGTAAGCTCGTTGATTTATCATGAACGTGTGAAGGCATGTACCAAGCTAGTACACAAAGCTAGCAGCTCAATTGATCAATCCCAAGAGCCGACGGTAGAGAGTGACTTTTTTCCTACGATGAAATGCATGCTTACGTTGAGTTGATTATACGCTCCTATGCTCATTAGCCTTATATATTATCGAGGCAGCGAGCTGTCACCAAGCAGAAATAACCGTGTACACCCATGGCCTTTGAGTACTATTCAAGATGCATAACATAACCACGACGAGTAGCTATGTGATGTATTGTTTGTACTCACAAGGTAAATAGTGAAGTCAACAAGGTGAGTATATGATTACCCATCAAGTCTATTCACAATTCCACCAGAGACGTTCAAAATAAGCTCCTAGGTATAATTAGTTGTCGTTGCTTAGCAGTGTGCATTATTTATCAGTGGAGGAGTTACATGAACTTTTGGAAATAAAGAAGATAAAAATGTACACGTTAATAGCCCTCAGTTAATCAGTGTCTCCTTTTCGCTCATACTTATTTGATTTTCAAAATTTCATATGGTTTTTAGTTGGAGTTTTTATTTGTTTGGGGTGGAATATTATCCAAGCAAAGTTCCCATGTGACGCTGTTAAAAATAAGTATAATTTATACCAAACTTTTACACTTTATAAACTTGTTTTACCATATTACAGTTTAGTGTGTATGTTTTCTGTTACTTAATTGGCATAATTAATCACATAACAATGTTCATAGTTATTAATTACAATGTTATTTTTATATAGTTGCAACACATAATATAAAAACATGATCATCTTTGTGCTCAATTTAAACACTATTCTCTAACAAGAGTTACATCATTTTGTCATTTTGTACATGCTGCCCCCTTAACAAAACAATGACAGAAAAGTCACTAAAATGTTAAAAGGAATTATTATTTTTGAAAAAATCACACATCCCGTTGAATTGATATTTGGCAATTTTATGAAAGTGTATGTGTATAGTGTCATGTGTTCTCATGTATATTTTAATACTCTTACATATCATTGCAGGTATTGCTAATGCGTGTGTTCTAAAAATATCTTAATAAAGGGTTTCAGTGATTGATGCTAAGTAAACAATTTTATGGAAAATTCTAGAGTATAAATTAAACAATTATCATGTTTTTATACCCTTTTTTCATTGTCAAATACATCTTATAAGGTATAGTAGATTCAAGAATAATTTAAAATATCGCTAGTATTAAAATATCATGTCTTATAGTTATCATCAAGAATCACAAAGATGATGTTAATGTGAACTATTTGAATATTTGATATGTTCACCATAATGCGCATGGTACCATCAGGTCTACGCCAAGTGTTCCTACTTGTTTCTATCAAATAATAGGTCTTGTAAGAAATTAAACATTAACATCTTGTTAACATATACTATTTCAGTATAATTTGTATGATGTCGATCGGAGAAAGACTACCGACCTAGCTAAACTCGCCAATGCTGATCAGAATTATTTGTACATATGTGATGCATGTTGTAGTTTGTGGTGTGGTGTCATCTCAGTATAGATAACAAAAAGTTTTATGGTGTTAGCAATGCATGTTCCAAAAAGAATATGTCGAGGAGAATAATCAAAACAACATAAGAAAACATAAGTAGAATTATATTCACCAAATTCAAAGCAGTATACCTAATACCTATCGTAAATTCAAACATCTTGGATATGATATTGAATGATATCGTATGGTCTTTATATATGAAGATATATACATCCTAACATTTATGACAAAAGCTTAAGAAAAGCACCACTCTATGATTGTCAAAGAAAAATAGTCGATTCTATTCTGCCTAATTCCTATTACTTGAACATGATTGCTCATGGCTATGTAAATGCAATCGGCGTGTGTATGAATTGGATCATTGATTAAGTAATTTTAACCTTTTGTTTCACCTCCTCTAGATCACAAAGGATATCAGTTAGATTCACAAATTAATTTTATGATTGCCAATAAATAGTAAGCTACAAAACTATTCATTCTTTTTTTGTGTCACAACAGATTACTCCTCTTCTCTCTCCTTTTCAAGAGTGACATTGTATGGCCCTGTTTGGTTCAGCTTTTATCGACGGATTCCGCTGCCGTGCAGCAGAATCTGAACCAAAGGGTGAACCCAGTAGAATCCGATTCCAGAAATCCGCTGCCAAAATCTGAACCAAAAGCGGAAGCAGCCCAGGATGTGCTTTTCAAAATCTGATTCTGCCGCGGGCCAAAATCTGAAAAAGTTGTATCAGCTGGTTTGCCAAATGACCTACATCTTTTTCACATCAGATTTTCCACAGCAGATTTTTCACAGCTGCTTTTAGAAATCCACAGCCGAACCAAACAGGGTCTATGTCCAATATATTGGTCAAAAGAGGAAGGCTATAATTAAAACAATAATGTTAAAAGGAAAAAGTGAGAAAAATTGTATAGCTACGGTAGGGGCGGATGCAACCAAGAAGGTAATTGGATATTTTCGGGTGGTTTATACTAAGGATAAGAGTCGGGCTTTGTTGAGGGGTAGTCATGCTTTCAGCTTTGTTGACAACGACTTGTCGGGACATTTATTGTGATTTTTCTTTCATTGGGTGTGGGCCTTTTATTTCACAAGAACAAAAACACAATTTCATTCTTTCATATACTAGGTATTATTTACTTGCAAAATACAATGTTCCATACTAAATAATACGGGTCCATAACCATGAGTTCCAATGCCTTAGATCTTGTAGCACTTATCAACGAGGCCCTATCGGTTGCTATTCCATAAAAGAAATCCATTCTCTTTCAGTACTATGACATTCCACTGCTCGGATTAAGGAAAATATAATATATTAGGATAAAACAAAACGGGCGACCAAAACAAAGATGATCAACAAAAAGGGATATGTGATATAAGTTATATATCGTAGCGAGCGGAATTCAATGTTAAATCATCTCCTCCCCAAGAAGAAGATATGGGTTCGGTTCCCATCGCTTGCCGCTTAATTTAGTAAATTATCACAACTTCCCTATAGACTTAGCTACGTTGAAGTCTCTCCTATTAATGATATGTTTCATCTACTACATATAAGGAACTTCTAAGAAAGAAAATCTAAAAATACCACATATCTTTTTCTAGCAAGATATTAGGTAATTATTGGTTTTTATCCCGAGCCTTTCTATTTTGAACTCAGTTAATTGCGAAATTTACTATATTGGTGCTCTTATCACATTACCTTTTATGATACACTTCGTAGAACATACCTAGTGGAATATTATATCTTACATATTTCCTCTCCCTTCATCCACATCCCTTTAGTTTTGCTTCACATCCTAGAATATCACTGTTTCGTAGCTAACGAGCACAACAAACACTACACACCACAAGAAGTTTTGAGGGTAGCACAACTAATTTAGTAGATACAATCGTCTTCTTACTTCTTGTTCTTGGTTTAGGAAAGGTTAGCGTTGTAGAACTATGATATAAGCCCCGTGATTTATTCTCCATAAGACTCATCCAAGACACATCAATGTTGAAGTATGTGACGACCATGGTGCTCCTACCAATTCAGCTTTAGAGCGTTGCTAATAATATAGCCGGCTGCTGGTTATATGTTGTTGCCATGTCATCTATCGGCAATCTTATAGCCGATAATAGTTAGCTATGAATATATACTATTATGTTCCACCTTACAGTCTCTTAGAGTTTCTAGG
Source organism: Aegilops umbellulata (assembly GCA_032464435.1). Taxonomy (NCBI): domain Eukaryota; kingdom Viridiplantae; phylum Streptophyta; class Magnoliopsida; order Poales; family Poaceae; genus Aegilops; species Aegilops umbellulata. The sequence goes on from CP136060.1 coordinate 440,662,434, forward strand.
AGCACGTGTTACATCTCTTTTTCATCTATATCCCGCTTATATTTTCTCTCCTATTATCTCGCCTACAACTAAGCTGAAATATATAATTTAAATTCTGGCCCACTTAGATCATCTTATTATACTTGCTCTTATGTTTTCTTAACATATTTAATAATAAACTATTATACATTAGATGATATATAGTATTTCTTTTTAGTAGAGTACTTGTATCCCTTCTCCTAGCCGTTGTTTGCTTGGCCGGCTATCAAAAAGTTTGCAATTAAAATAAGCAAGGCATATCCACATTAATTTTATATTAATTTCGAGGGGTTTCACTTTTTTTTCCAGCTGGTTCTTGTAGCGAAAGCTATTATCGGCTCTCTACTTCATCAATCTTTAGTTCCCTGGAATTAATAATAACTTGCTGAACTGTGCGCGACAAATGCGAGAGTGAAAATTAAGTTTGGCTCCGTTACACCCAAACCATCCTATTGCTAACTGATTTTAACGCTACCTCTAGCTACAATTAACTGCATGCACTAGAATGAAGTGTACATTTACGTTCACAAACAGTGAGATTTGCTCAGAAAAAAGAATTAAGATTCACACAAAACAATTCCAAGCCAGCAACGAGAGAGACAGAGAGGATTAATATAGTCCTATATTAACACCGTACCACCGGGCATGATCGAAGGAAAGCCACATGCAGCAAGCTAAGTATAACAAATTAATGAGACTAGTAGAAAACGTAAACGTACGTGCATGCACGTCGTTGTGCAATGAAGGAAGGAACGAATTACTCACCTTCGAAGGAGGCGGCCTTGAACCGGCGGAGGCCTTGCGGGATGGGGCCGGAGAGTCGGTTGTGGGAGACGTCGAAGAGCTGGAGGTCCTTCTGGTCGAAGTCCGGGATGTTACCCTGGAAGCGGTTCCTGGCGAGCTGCACCACGAGCAGCTTGGGCGAGGTGATGGAGCCCGGGATGGCGCCCGTGAAGGTGTTGTCGGCGAGGAAGAGCTTCCTGAGCCCCATCATCTCCCCGAAGGTGTCGCTGGGGATTTCGCCGCTGAGGCGGTTCCGGGAGAGGTAGAGCATCTTGAGCGCCGGGAGCTCGGTGAGCCCGGGCGGGAACGGGCCGGTGAGGTTGTTGTTGGCGAAGCTGAGCACGCGGAGGGACGTGAGGGCCGCGAGCGGGGTCATGTCGGGGGCGTTGCCCTGGAGGCCGAGGTACTCGAGGCGGAGGCCGAGCACCTTGTTGGAGGAGCACCGCACCGCGTACCAGACCGGGTCCTGGCACGGGCCGGTGCTGGCGGAGGAGACCCACTGGTCGAGCGGCGCCGGGGGGCGGTCGCCGGATGGCCCGCGCAGGGTCGCCCGGAGCGCCAGCAGCACGTCGCCCTCGGAATCCGCCGCCGCCGCCGCGACGAGGGCGGCCAGGGCCAGGAGGAGCAGCCCGGCCGCGCCGGCCATGGCGAGCGCGGCGCGCGCGGGTGTCGGAGGAATAATTAATGGGAGGCGTGCGCGCGCGCCGGCGGCTAAAGAAAGGCGGGAGGGCGGGAGGTGGTGGGAAGGTGGAGGAGGGACGACGCGACGACGGAGGTGGCGGGGAGAGCTAAGAATAGGCGTGGCGCGCGGCCGGGCGGTGCGTGCCGGGCGCATGCGGAGTGGCCGCGGCTTAGGTTCCGAGGCCGGGGTACAGCCTGGCCTCGCGCGTGCGTGTGAACTCTCTGTTGGCTCCGGCCGGCGCTGACATAGGCCCCAACGTTTCCCTTGTCCGTCGTCTTCGTTGGTTCGTCTCGTCTTGTCTGTAAACTACTGCTGCATTCCGGCGAGACGGGTGAACATGCACGCACGTAATGCATGTACGTACGGGATGACATTTTTGGCACTGTAATTTCGTGTGCAAGATGAACGTGAGACGCGGCGACACCGAGATCGATCGTTTGGTTCTACGCGCCTGATGATTCGATGCAGCCAGCTGCTACTAGGAAGAAGTAGTAGCAGCAGTGTAGCGCCCACGATATTGGCGATGTGAGTATGTTGACCCGTGAGTATATGTATTCCAACAAAGTGTAGCACGACAGGAACGAGGCAGATCTGCAGATGTCGCTGTGGGGATATTCCTCGTGCTGATTAATTAACCCAACTGATGTGATCCCCAAAAGCCGTCCAACCTTGGCACCTTCTTGCTGTGCTACTGCTCTCTCCGTTCCAAAATGCGTAAGTTTTATGTTTGTTTAAGTTTCCCTCACAAAAAAAGAAAAAAAACTTCTTTAAGTTTGACCGGTTGGTGTCATGAACCGGTACTGATGCCCCTTTAGTCCCGGTTGGTGCCACCAACCGGGACCAAAGGCCTTGTGCTGCTGCGGCGTCGAAAGTTTAGTCCCACCTCGCTAGTTGAGAGGGGTGCGCAGTGGTTTATAAGCCCCACTGCCGCACCCCTCTCGAGCTCCTCTCCATTGCAGGTTTACGGGTCTAATTATCACTGCTATGCCTTTTGGCCTACTGAGCCTCCTGCGGGCCTGAATCCTGGCCCATGGATGGGTTTCTAGTCGTATTCAGGCCGTGGGGGCCCAGTAGGTGGCAATTTTTTTGTTTTTTTTGTTGCTTTATTTATTTTATTTTATTTCTACTTACAACAAAATACTTATTGTTGCTATTTTTATTTTTTTCCAGATTTTTTGTTTTGTTTTCTGCATTATTTATTTTCTTTTGTTTTTTGCTTTATTTTTTAATTCTTTATGCTTTTAGTTTTAGAAAAATTATAAACTTTTTGTTAATGCCATTAGTTTTCAAATTTGGAAACACTTTTTTTGTTTTTTTTGTTTTCTTTGTTGCTTTATTTATTTTATTTTGTTTCTACTTACAACAAAATGCAGCTGAGGTGGCGTGGTGGTAGGGTCTTCACGAAAATCTGCATGCCACCATGCAGGTGCTTGCTGAGTTGGATCAGAAGCCGCTCGTTGCCACGCACGTGCCTGCCCAGCTGGTTGGGCTGGCAGCTGCATGCGAACGGCGGTGGAGTCTTGGTTGACGCGGGCCTGGCTGTGGCCCCGCTGACGCCCTTGGCAAGGGCCTTGCCGGGGGGCCGGCAAGGGTCTTGCCGGGGCGTTGCAGTCATCCCCGGCAAGGTGCTTGCCGGGGGTCTTGTGGATCTCCTCGGCTAGGATCCCACCGAGGGTCGCCCTCTCCTGGTCCTCATCTGATCTCGCATGTTTATGATCTTGACAAAGATCTGCATGTCACTATAGAAGTGCCTCCCGAGCCTTGGTTCCAACATAGTTGTTGCTTTATTTATCTTTACCTTATTTTACATGTTTACTTATCTTTTATACCTATCTCTAACAGATCTCAAATTATAAACCTTTTGTTAATGCCATTAGTTTTCAAATTTGAAAACACTTTGTGTATTATATTTACTATGTACAATCTTTCTGCACAAAGATACCAAAAATTATAAACTTTATGTTAGTGCCATTAGTTTTCAAATTAGAATAGTTAAAATTTGAATTCTTTGAAATTTGTGTGAATCTCAAGTTTGTGATTAAGTTTACTAGTGCCATTAGTTTTCAAATTAGAATAGTTAAAATTTGAATTCTTTAAAATTTGTGTGAATCTCAAGTTTGTGATTAACTTTACTAGTGCCATTAGTTTTCAAATTAGAATAGTTAAAATTAGAATTCTTTGAAATTTGTGTGAATCTCAAGTTTGTGATTAACTTTACTAAAAAAATGAACATAAATGCGCCTATAGAGAAAATTCAACCTAAATTCATAATCAATTTCCATGAATTTCAGAGAAATTCATTATGAATTTAGGTCAAATTTCCTGTATAGGGGCATCTATTTTCATTTTGAGAGGAGCTCAACAATGAAGAGAGGGACGGGCTTATAAACCAGTGTGGGCGCCCTTCGGTTGGCGAGGTGGGACTAAACTGTGAATCGCAACGTGAACCGACCATTTAGTCCCGGTTGGTGGCATGAACCGGGACTAAAGGGGACCCATTGGTCCCGGTTCATGCCACCAACCGGGTCCAGTGGTGGGCCAAGAGCGAGGCCCATTGGTCCCGGTTCGTCCCACCAACCGGGACTAATAGGTCTAGACGAACCAGGACCAATGGCCCACGTGGCCCGGCCGGCCCCCTGGGCTCACGAACCGGATCCAATGCACCCATTGGTCCCGGTTCTGGACTGAACCGGGACTAATGGGCTTACCCAGCCTGAACCTTTGCCCCCTTTTCTACTAGTGAGAAAACCTTGAACTTGTAGTCGGAGTCAGAAATGAACCTTGAACTCGAAATCCCTGCAATTAGCATCGTGTCTTATCTAATCCTGACTTATCCCGGCCCTTTTTCCATTGTACACCGATACTATCGAACGTCAGATTTGACGGGACCTCCCGGCAGACGATTCGTTCGTGTTGTGACGGTCGAGCAAGAGAACGAATTTGTTTGCTACAAGGACACCTTTAGCGTGAACCCTCCACATGGACAAACTTGTCGCCCACTGGAAAAGATAAGGTCTCGAGCAAAAAAATGGGCAAAAAAAAACCCCAGTTTCAGCTCTAGAAAAAACAGGCATTGGAAAAACTAATATTTTTTCACCCGACTTAATTAACTAAAACATGCAGTTTTACTATCAATTTTACAAGGAAACTACCCACATAGCCAACCATTCAAAACATACATATTGCACGTATTTTTTGACGTGTTTATTAGTTGCTGAAGTGGTCATGCTTCTAAATAATAAAGTACAACATAATCATGATTTCAAAAACACACAGAGCGTGCCTTATTGTAGACATTGTGCAAAGCAACACAATTTGACATGGCTAGGGAAAAAATGTCATGTCAATATATTTGATAGTATTTTACCATGGTATGTGAAACAAAATTTTCATGATAAGTTCAATAAAATTGACAGGGTCCATGATATTAAAAAATGGTTTTGAGACAGAAAACTTGCCATGGTCTAACTAACAAATTGCCATGGTTATAGACAATGTTTTTGCCATGGTCTAAAATAATTAATTTCTCATGCTGACTAAAAGACTACAATGGTCTAGTTAATTAAGTTGACATGGTCTAACTAACAAAAGTGCAATGATATACATATTAAATTTGCCATAATCTAAATAATCAAATTGCCATGCTATCTAAAAAACTACCATCGTCTTGTTAATTAAATTGCCATGGTCTAACTAATTTTTTTGCCATCGATTATGTATTAAACTTGCATGGTCTACTATATAAATTGCCACGCTACCTAAAAAACTAACATGGTCTAGTTAATAAAATTGTCATGCTCTAACTAACAAAAAAAAACATGGAATTTATATTAAATTTGACATGGTCTAAATAATTAAATTGCCATGCTACGTACAAAAACTAAGATGCCCTGGTGAATTAAATTCCCATGTTATAACTGACAAAAAATACAATTGACTTTATATTAAACACGCCATGGTCTAGATTATTAAATTACCATGCTACATAATAACTACCATGGGTAGATAATTAAATTGCCATGGTCTAACTAACAAAATTGCCATGGTATATTTATTAAACAAAAAATATTGTAATGCAAGAAAAGAAAATTTTCCATTGTGCATAATTAGATTGCATAGTCTAATTAAAATTTTGCGTATAATCAATAATTATAATGTTCTAATTACTAGAATAAAAGAAAATAAGTTCACTAAAAAAATTCATGGCCTGCCCAGGCGCCTCGACCATGCCATTGGACGATGACGACTATGTGTGTCAAGGCTACAACGCTCAACACGCCTCACCGCACGTGTCATCATCGCCATCCACCATCTGTAGCAGTCTGCAATGGCGTTGGCATCCATCATCTTGTTATCGTCATCGTCTAGAATGATGGTGGCCGACACTTTCGCCGCCCAATCACATCAGCCGTTGGGGCCCGAACGAGAGGCTGATGCTTGCCTCACCGAGCACTCTATCTGGGACCGTCCGACTTGGCCTCGTACATCACCCATAGGAGAATATTGATCAAAAGCGTGCCGAGACCATCATCGGCGAACATGGGTTGCTTCTCCGTCGTCGTCAATGCGGAAATCATGGCGAGCTCGTTTATGCTGCTAAACCACACAAATATATCCACCATCTTCGCAAACTTAAGGTGGCCGCCGCGCGCACCCCATGATGAACGCCATCCAGCCCATCGGTCGGGTGTTTGCCAAGTTTGATTTGCTCGAGGCTTGGCAAATGATATATTTTACTGAGTTTCATCTTATCACCGAGTTGTTTTTTCACGACATTGGGCAATCAATCCCGTTTACCGGGTTTCTTTATATTACTTACTATTCAGTTCTCGGCAAACGAGTAACATTGCCAAACTTCCGATGAAAAGAACTGGCTTCATTTTTTTATACACATACAAGTGCCTTATTTATTACTCCCTCGGTCTCAAAATAAGTGTCTCAAGTTTGTACTAGGTTTAATACAAAATTGTACTGAACTTGACACACACACACACACACACACACACACACACACACACACACACACACACACACATATATATATATATATATATATAGTGATGCTATTCATCATCCAGGATGCAGAATAAGTTATTCTTCACCCAAGGTAATTTTACGATCATTTCATAATTAAATTACGTTTGAAATTCAAATAGTTACATTCATATTGATTCACTACGTAAAATTTGGCAGAAGAAAAATAAAAATATAGATCATAAGATAAAAAAATTTGCAGTTTATGTGTATTTTACACTATGTTTTTACGTTTGTAATTTTACATAACATAAAATATTTTTTACGACGATTATATATTTTCTTACGGTCTCTTTTTACGTTGGAAATAAGCCAAAACTTAAGAAACGTAAAATTACGGTGTATTGATGGTAAAATAGAGGGGGGTGAAAAGTAACTATTCCTCACCTAGGGTGACGAATAGTCAATAACGCTATTCTAAGCGTGAGTGTAGAATAGCTTATTCTATACCCCCTAGTAACGCTATATACAAAATCTAGTAAAACGATGTACAAAATGTAGTAATTCGGAAAATATTTTTTTATCACCCAACTTTGTAATTTACTATATTTTTACGAAAATTATTACATTTTACATAATGTGTTACTATATTTTGTATATACCGTTACTGGGGTGTAGAATAAGCTATTCTACGCTCATGCTTAGTTTAACGTTACTATATATATAGTAGCATTATTCTGATCACGTGATCAGAATAACTATTCGGATCACGTCGTGCCATATAAGGAGCCGCGGAGCTGTTCCTGATCTGAAAAAGGCAGCCCACCCGAACTTCCAGTAAAAGAAAAAAAAATCCCTCGACGCCCATCTTATCCACTCCCCCGGCCCCCCGCATCCTCCCACGATCATCCCCGACCAACCTCCCGCCGCCGCCTACCTGGCTCCGGCGCGCCTCCCAGGATGGCGCCTCCCGCCGCTGCCCCCCGGCTCCGGCGTGCTTCCCGCCTCCACTTAACTCCTGCCACCTACCACCGCCGCGCTGCCGCGCGGGATCGCGCCGTTGGGCGACATCTTCCCGCCGCCGCGCGAGATCCCGTCACCGTTGGGCGCCATCTTCCCGCCGCCGCGCGGGGCCCGTCCGCCGCCGCACCACCACCGCACTCCGCAGGACCGGCCAGCACCTCCCCTGTCGCTCAGTTCAACCTCGCCGGCCAACGCCGTCCACCATGTCGCCTGGATTCCAATCCAACCCGCGAACCCGCGCGACCAACTTCCTCCACCCGTCTCGGCTACTACCAGGACCACCACCTGCCCGGTCGTTGTGGCATGTGGCTGCCCAGCACATCGACGCCTGCAAGGTCCATCCTCTCTCCATCTCCCTTACCTGTTGTTCCATGCGGCTGTACTATGCCCAGTTTCTGTATTGTTTCTAAGTGACTTTCTTGTCTGAAGTTCAGACATATTTGCAGGTGCAAAAAAGTTGGATGTAGTGATATGTTCGTTCAGTTTCACAGGTCCTTCAATATTGGAAAAAAGAGTTTTCTTCTCCAAAATGCATCAACGCCGTGAAATGCTAATTCTTCTTTTTTGCTTCTGTAAAGCCTTGTGTTTCAGTCACCACCATGACGAAGCTCGTCCTATTCTGCAGAAGCAAGTCGCATGATAGTTTTTAGGCGGAATGCAGTTCAGAGGTAATGGGGAATCAAGGTTCGGAGATATATTTTTAATACATTCAGATTGCTTTTTCAGTGCACTGCAGCCAAATCCGTTCTGAAGGCCAAACTACTGACATTTTATTTTATTTTATTTTACAAACTAAGTTGCTAGCGGTGGTAGAACTTGGGATTTAGGCACACAAGGAAGAAGACGGAAGAAGAAAAATGGTGAGTTGGAGATTGCATGTCCGTTGCACAGAAGGATAAGATCATTTAGGTTTTAGCTAGGTAACACCTAGTGGGGTAAAAAAAGCATCGCTTTGTCCAAAATCCGCCGGTCAACTTTTTGCTCTGTTTAATGGTTTGCTGCACACACTAAAATTCTTGATTGTTTCTTTATGTATGAGTATCAGACTTGATTTAATTGTGAGGTAATTCACTGACAGTAATTTTGTTCTCTGTTTTGTTTATTGGTGCATGCGAGATGTTTTTCATGTTATGAACATATTGCTTTGCGAGAAGTTCATGTACGACTACCGAAGGAGTTTAAAAATCACTCACCACGAAGAGAACAGATGAGCAGCGCACAGGCCGTTCAACTTCGCCACCTCAGGCCATGCTACTCCGCCCATGTGAGCAAAAGGAGACTAGTTTCTTCTTAACTTTTATTCTGCACTTGTACGATGCATTTTGTCCCAGTTATTAGGTGATTTTTTCCTTCACTTACATTGTGTTCAACAAGGCAGAAAAGTTTGCCTACAAATTGTTCTGGGCTGAGGGCGCAATGCCAAGCTGCAGCCCGTGATGCTGTTGACGGCCAGGTGCTCCATCACGGGCAGTTCAAAAATACAAATGCTAGTCGGCCGTATAGGTTCAGTAGTGGTATAATGCTTCTGGTCTTGATGTTTGGCCGTACTTGAGGTAACATGCTTGAGGTTCAGCTTGGTACAGTATATGGGAGCAGTTTGGATTTGGTCTTTTTCTACAGTTTGGCACCATGTTATATGTATTTTATACTGCAGAAAATATATAGCACTTAGAGTCAAATTTGTTGTGCAAGTGCGGATGCTCCATAGGTGCTTGTTGTAATCCAAAATCCATTGGAAACACAGTAAAGTTCGTATGTTTAAAAAGCCTTGGAAACGAAAAACGAAATTCAACAAACAAAAATACCGGCGAGTTCTTTGCAAAAACCACATGAAGTTCAGTAAGTATAATTTTAGAGGTTCAAGTAACATGAGAATGCTGGAAGTTTGCAGAAGGAAAGTACCAGTTGTGTAGTTGCCGTCGGCTACATCGGCCGGAGCCCTGCTCCTCCATGAATCTGGCCAACTGCACATCGCCGATGTGGCTCCGCACCATCCCAATACCTGACCTTCAAGGGTTGCCTACCCGACCTTCATGGGGTGCCAGAGGTGTCCTACATCATTATACTTGACCTTCATGGGTTGCCTACCCGACCTTCATGGGGTGCCAGCGGTGTCCTACATCATTATGCATTGCTGATGCCTGCCATCTGCCGATGAGCTGTCGTGTACAACCCGAGCAACGGTCGGGCCTTGCGTGCCAACGACGGGCCCTGAACCTTTGCTCGGCTGCTGCTCTTAGTCACCCTTGCCATCGAGCGTGAGAGTAGAGCAAGGGCTCTCTATCCTGATCTAGAGTTTCATCACGGTTGGACACGATGTTGTCTTGTGAAGCACATAGAAAATTTCGGCAAAAGAAATAACATATGTTTGCAACACAGTTTTGTTCTCAAATGCATGCAAGATGTACAAGCGAGCAAAAAAGTACGAGTTGTGTAAGGCCGAGGTCCGCAATGTCACGCCGGTAGCGGTACCCACACACTGCTCCCTACGCATGCATGGTTTTCTCTCTAGTAACTAGCATGTTTGGTGAATGTGTGAAGTCCTGCTAGTACCAACAGAGAAGGAAATCGCCACTACACCTCATTTTGAGATAAATGGAACCAATTTAGTAAACTTGAGAAGCCGACAGTGTGTCGCCACCAATTTCTTTTATAAGATGGTTGTGTGTGCGTGCCTGTGGTGGTCGTGAATGGTGTGCTCGGTGTGCTCATGTTATGGGTATGCTTTTTTTAATAAATCAGAAGTTCATACATACAAAAAAACGAGCTTAAAAATATCTTATAAAAGAAATGTTTGTATGCAAAACTCATATGTGAAAAATGTGTTTTGTGTGTGAGTGTGAGCCAACACCACAAGATCAGAAGAGTAAAAGGTAATATAATGAAACCGAAAAATGTTCATTCAACAAACAAAGTACTATGATGTATACGAAAATCTCAAATTCTTCCCGTTTCTAGGAAAAATAGAATAAAACAAAGAACTTCAAATTAAAATAACAGAGAAGTTCAACTCTACGAAGACCTAGAAGTTCAACTTTAAATAACTAAGCAAATATAAGTAATGAAGTGATTACAAAACTCAAAATTCCCCATTAATAAAAAAATGAACTAAGAAGTTCAAATTCAAATAACATAGTAGTGCAATTTTTATAATTCATGAAGAAATCAAAAGGCGTCACATAAAAAATGTTAATTCAAAATAAAAATAAGTTTAACTTTTAAACATAGAGCGCTTCAAAATTTCGTAAAAAAGATTAAAAAAATAAAACCAGGAAGTCCATATTAAAAAGATGGAGAAGTTCGATGATTATAGAAAACTCAGATTTTTCTCGTTATTAAAGAATGGAAATAAGAAGTTCAAAAATAAAATAACGAGAAGTTCAAATTTTTAAAAATAGAGCGTTTCAAAATAAAAAAAGATTAAGAAAAAATAAAACCAGGAAGTCCATATTAAATAAATGGAGAAGTTCAATGATTATAGAAAACTCAGATTTTCCTCGTTATTAAAGAATGGAAACGAGAAGTTCAAAAATAAAATAACCAGAAGTTCAACTTTTTGAAAATAGAACATTTCAAAAATTTCATAAAAAAGATTAAGAAAAAAATAAAACCAGGAAGTCCAATTTAAAAAGATGCAGAAGTTTGATGATTATAAAAAACTTAGATTTTCCTCATTATTAAAGAATGGAAATAAGAAGTTCAAAAATTAAATAACAAGAAGTTTAACTTTTAAAAATAGGGCGCTTCAAAATTTCATAAAAAAGATTAATAAAAAAACAGGAAGTCCATATTAAAAAGATGGAGAAGTTCGATGATTATAGAAAACTCAGATTTCCCTCGTTATTAAAGATTTGGAAACAAGAAGTTCAAAAATAAAATAACAAGAAGTTCAACTTTTAAAAATAAAGCACTTTGGAATTCATAAAAAAGATTAAGAAAATCAGATTAATATTTATAAAAAAAACTCAGATTTTTCACGTAACCGATAGAAGTTCAGATTGATAACTGACATAAGTTCACATCTACACGGTGTGTATTTTGTATTAAAAAGGAATAAAAAGGCAAAGACTAAAATTTTCTTTTTATAGGTTCAAGTCCTCGGTCTAAGAAAGTTAAAAAATTATTGTGAGAGAGTTTTGTACAAAAAGAAAATCATTTGTGCAACACTGACGAATGAATTAGAAAATTACAAATGAAAATACGTCACAGAAGTTCAACGTGAAAACAGAATGAAGTTCAACTACCACGCTGAATTAATTTTAGATGAAAAATTCTAAAATCATCGCGAGTATGAAAAAACGATCAACACGGGAAAGTTGTGTGCTTATAGCAGCTTTCCACCGTTATATCACTTGATCAATTCCGGTGAGTGGATGGAGAGCTACGAGCTGTGGATGCAGAGCTACGAGCAAAAAAATCACGTGAAAAACAGAGTGAAGTTCAGGTACACATGTCGAGAAGGTCAGGTTCTTCACGCGGTGCATTTTCGAAGAATCTGTTTCGAAATAAAGGCAGAACGAGTGATCTCGCCGTTTTCGAAATTACATAAAAACGGCTAGGAATCATAGAAAACCATCAACATGAAAAAGTTCGCATTTTACAGCAGCTTTCCAACGGTATATCGCAAGCCCCGTTTGGGCAATGTTGGCGTTGGAAAGCTGCTGCAAAACCGCTCCTTCCACATGTTGAAAGTTTTTTCTAATTCCCTATGGTAAAAGAGTAATTTGAAAAAACGTAAAATTTCGTAAACCGAACAGCTGAGTTCGTTTTTTCGATGTCATTTCTAAAAGGCTAATCCAATGGAGGCATATGATATGGCGTTGAAAAGCTTATGAAATTGCACTACTTTTTAATCTTGAAAGTTTTTTTTTCTAATTTTGAATGGTTTAAGAGTAATTTAGAAAATGGTCCAAGTCCTACCGAGTTCGTATTTTCGAGCTAATTTTTTAACCGTGCGTCCGAATGCAGCAAATGATATGGCGTTGGAAAGCTTGAACGAATGCGAAACGATTTTGTATGTATTGTTTCTCCTAATTCTTTACGGTTTTAAGTCAGTTTCAAAAATGGAGAAAAACATATTTTCGCCGTAATTTCTACAAACTTTATCGCAATTGGGCAAATAATATACCGTTGAAAAGCTACGGAAAATGCGAAACTTTTTCATGTTGATGGTTTTCTCTGATTCCTTGCCGTTTTCAAGTAATTCCGAAAACGGCGGGATCATTCGTTCTGCCTCTATCACGAAACAGATTCTTCGAAAATGCACCGCATGAAGAACCTGAACTTCTCGGTGCGTGTACCTAAACTTCACTCTGTTTTTCATGTGATTTTTTTGCTCGTAGATCTTCATCCACTTCTCGTAGCTCTCCATCCCACTCACGGGAATTGAGCGGGTGATATACCGATGGAAAGCTGCTGTAAACACGCAACTTTCCCGTGTTGATCATTTTTTCGTACCCGCGACGATTTAAAAGTTTTTCATCTCAAATTCGTTCATTATAGTAGTCGAACTTCCTGGTGTTTTCACGTTGAACTTCTGTGACGTATTTTCGTTTGTAATTTTCTCATCCATTTCGTCAGTGTTACACAAATGATATTCTTTTTGTACAAACCTCTCTCACAATATTTTTTTAACTGTCTTCGACCGAGGACTTGAACTTGCACAAATGATATTCCTGTCGTTTGAAGTAAATTAGAGAAATGGTGAGATCATGATTTCTGCCTTCATTGCAAATGGAAACGCACTGCGTGAAGTAGTTGAACTTCTCGGACATGTCTGTTTGAACCTCACTCTGTTTTTGACGTGCTGTTTTTTGCATTGTGTGAAGTAATTGAACTTCTGGGGCATGTCTATTTGAACTTCACTCTGTTTCACTTTATTGTATTTTTCTTATACGAAACACACACCATGCAGTACGTGAACTTCTGGATGTTATCACTTTGAACTTCTCTCTGGTTTGAGTGAAATATTTCAAAACACGACAAACAACATATTTTTATGTATTCTGGACATCTAAATACACGGTGAACCTCTCTCACAAGAATTTTTGAACTTTTCCTCACCGAGCACTCGAACTTCTAGCAACCATTTTTTTCATTTATGAGTTGTTTTTAAAAGTGCAAAAAAAAGCGTTGTGTTTTTCATTTTTTGAACAGGTAAATCCTAGGTTTTAATAAACTCCGAACTTCTCTGTCATTTCAATTTGAACTTCACCTTTTCATATTTTTGATTAAAGAATTGCATTCGATTTTTATACGGAAAAAATCGAACATGGAAATACAAGGTGAACCTCTCTCGCAAGAATTTTTGAACTTCTCCGGACATAACACTTGAACTTCTTTCAACAAACCTTTTAAGCTTTTATTTTTTATACTTTTATTCTCACCTGAAATGCATTCCTTGCAGTACTTGAACTTCTCGTTGTTTTCACTATGAACTTCTGTCGAATTTTTATGTATACGTCGAATTACACGCAATTGAAGGTCGGACGTCATTTTTTGCCATTTCAAAACATGTAATTGGAGTTCGGATGTCCCGCAATATAAATTCTGAACCAGGCACGGAGGCGCACGTGAACTTCTTGCAACAAATCTGAGTCTTTTATATACTTCGAACTTTTCTGTTATTTTAATTTCAATCCATGTCGGTGGCGTGCCTCTCTAACAAGAATTTTTGAACTTCCGAGGGAAGAGCACTTGAACTTCTAGCAACCAAAAATTTAGACGTCGTCTTTTTACTTTTTTTTCTCGCATGAAACAAACACCATGCAGTACGTGAACTTCTGGCTGTTATCACTTTGAACTTCTCTCTATTTTCACTTTAGTAACGGGAAAATCTGTGTTTTTCATAGACATCAAACCGCTCTAACTTTTTTTTATTTGAACTTATTTGTGTGTTGTTTTAGAAATGTGAAAATTGCTGTGTTTTAGAAACATAGAACTTCTTCGCTTTTTCAAATTGAACTTATTGGCTTTATTCTTTTGTAACTAGAAAAATCCGATTTTTCAAATAAATATCAAACTGCTCTGCTTTTTCCAATTGAACTTCTTGGTTTTATTCTCTAGTAACGTGAAATCCTGAGTTTTTTTATATACATTGAACTACTCCATTTTTTGAAATTGAACTTCTTGGTTTTAATCTTTAGTATTGGGGAAAATCTGAGTTCTTTTAATTTCAACTTCTTGGTTTAATCTTGGTTTTAATTTGAACTTTTTTTAGTTTTTCCCTTTTATCTAGTTTTGAAGTTCTTCATTTTATTCTTTAGTAATGAGAAAACATCTGAGTGTTTTTAATCTTGCTACTTCTTCTTTTTTTACTTCGAACCTCTTAGAGATAAATATGGTTTTCTAAGAAACTTTATAGAACCAATATTTGTTCAAACTGCTCTCTCTTTTTTTGGTTTGAACTCCTTGGTTAATTATTTAGTAACGGGGAAAATCCTAGTTTGTAATAAATACTAAACCGCTCTGTTATCTAAATTTGAACTTCTAGGTTTTTGAAGAAACAAAGAAATCCGTCACCGTGGGTGAGGAATAGTTATTGTTGACCCCCTCTATTTTACCATCAATACAGCGTAATTTTACGTTTCGTAAGTTTTGGCTTATTTCCGACGTAAAAAGAGACCGTAAGAAAATATATAATCGTCGTAAAAAATATTTTATGTTATGTAAAATTACAAACGTAAAAACATAGTGTAAAATACACATAAACTGCAAAAAAAATTATCTTATGATCTATATATTTTTTTTCTTCTGCCAAATTTTACGTAGTGAATCAATATGAATGTAACTATTTGAATTTCAAACGTAATTTAATTATGAAATGATCGTAAGATTACCTCGGGTGAAGAATATCTTATTCTGCATCCTGGGTGATGAATAGCATCACTATATATATATATATATATATATATATATATATATATATATATATATATATATATATATATATATATATATATATTTGAACCTCTAAGTTTTCTTGTATCGATGAAAACCTATTTTTTTATAATCCTTTTGGACTGCTCTGTTTTTTAGTTTTACCTTTTTTGTTTTGTAATAAACAATGAACTTCTCAATTTTTTTACTTTGAACCTCTTGTTTTTTTTAAATGGAGACAATCCTTTCTCATATATTTTTTACAAACAAGGAAGGGAATGCTAGTGAGGGATAGCGTCGATGGTCGCGGAGGGGGGTGAGGGGCGGCACCGATGGTTGCGAAAATAATCTTCTCTGTTTTTAAAATGGATAAATCATTTTTTGTACACATTGAAGTTCTTTATTATTTTTGCATTTGATGTTATTCTATTTTTTATGAACATAAAAACTAATCTTTTTAAAATAAACGTCAGACTGCTCTGCTTTTTTTAATTTAATCTTCTTGGTTTGTTTTTTAGAAACAGAGAATATCCAAAATGTATATGTACATCAAACTGCTCTATTTTAAGTCTGATCAACTAAATATATTTTTAAGTCTATCATAGTATGTTAGTAGTAGTCCCTGAAGACACGGTGACAACAATTATAATAAACTCACAAGTAAAGAACACTCGCATCTCCCATCCTGGTACATCTAACTCAGTCAAACCCATAAGCAAATCACTCTACGTAACGCCTCACACTGGTACTTCTAGCTGACAGAGACATGACCTGCTTAGCTTGGTTAACAACCACTAGGCTATGCCAAAATCAGCGAGTGCGCAGCTAGCTTCTGCCTTCGGCTACTTCCCTGGAGCATTGCGGGAGGCGATCGAATGCAATAAGCGTGTGCTGCAAACATATTAAACATGGATCGAGTAAAACTTTATTGACGGTGTGGTGGTTTGCTGGCTAGCATGCCGGTGTGCTGCTCCACGCCGTGGTGATCACAACGTCGTCTCGATGTGTGCTGGTCACCGGGCAGGTGGGACGGGTGCCCTAGGTATTGGGCGGGTGCTGTGGATGGTGCTCACGGCAGAGCCAGCCATTGTGATTACCGCGCCGCGGTGCTGCAGTGCGTGATTGCCGCTGGGTTGATCTGGCCAACATTATTTGCATTTGGATCCATTATTGCTGGGTAAGTGAGTTCATGGAAGGAGACAGGCAACATCGTTGCTACTGCTTCAGTTTCTTTTTTGGCTTTTTAATTTCTCCCCTCCTTGATGCGCTGAGTTTTTGAAGAGCCTCCAGTTTGGTCTCCGGTTATCTGTAATTATGATTGAATGAGTTTACATTCTTGCGTGTGGACTGGAGAATTGAATTTCATTACAAACATTATGTAATTTTTTGCAATGTGCCAGGTTGTGGTCAATTTGCAGCACACCTAGCATCCGTTGCTTGCTTGTTCATGCGGTCTTTTTTTTCTTTTTTTTTTGAAAAGGAGGAATACCCCCGGCCTCTGCATCTGGACGATGCATACGGCCACTTTATTGATTAATAACACAAGACCTTACAAAGTCGTACAACAGTAAGACCAAAGCCACCATCTTGGCAACCTCTGTCGCTACTCCTATCTAACTGATGAAGGGGCGCTGATGGTCTGGGCCTAATACCAAACAGACCTCGCAGTCAAACCTAACATCTGAGACCTGAGGTCCCAACCAGGACTCCTTCCGGGTATGGGCACCCACCAGTCCGGCGTGCTCTTCAGCCAGGCCCCCTGCCAGGTATGAGGGCGCCGCAGCCACGTACCATCAATCCATCTTCAGAGCTGTACTGTTGCATGAACCGTGCCACGCCTCTCTGCCATCGACGCCACCACGACGCCAGACAGCGCCACCATCCTGCGCTCGTCCATCATCACACGCCCACCGGCGATACCCCTACTGCTCCATGCCGCCGAGACTCGTCGTTGTCGATGTGCCAGATGCCACGCCGCTCCTCCGACGCAAACACCAAAAACAGAAAACGCCCTAAAGATACAAGGGGCACTATGCACAACATGAAAGCCGCCGCGAGCAGCTGTAGAAATCCAGCCGGCGGCCAAAGCCCCCACCTTCATGAGCCCACGCCCGAGTCCTAGCTCCCCAGGCAACGCCTCCAAGGAGGGGATGACGCCCATGGCGCCACCGCTGCCCAATCCAGACCGGATTTTGGGTTTTCACCCGGGAGAGGACCGGAGGTGACAAGAATAAGGACCACGACACCGCCTTCAGGAAGGATGCGTCGCCCGTAGCCGACGCCGCTGTCGAGCCGAACCAGCCGGCTTAGGGTTTCCCCCGGTCCCCATCTGCACCACCATCCCCAGAAGCACCGGAACTAGCAGCTATCCACCGGCATCAAGCGCATAGGGGAAGGAGCGGGAACGAGGGAGTAGCAGGCCTCCAGATCTGGCGAGGACGAAGGCCCCCGAACTGCCGCCGCCAAGCGCCGACTCCCCACCACCCGAGCGGTCGAGGACGCCGGGCAGAGTCCCCACGCACACCGTCCAGAGCGCGAACGGCGGCGCCGAACCAGCAGGGGCCGCCGCCCCGTGGATCCAGATCTCCGCGAAGGGACGATGAAGGCCTCGCCGCCACCTTCCTCGGCAGCCGCGCGACGCATCGGCGGCTCCTCTAGTGGCGACGAGGAGGAGAGGAAGGGGGAGGGGGACCGCCGGCGGCGGCTAGGGTTAGCCGCCCGTGTCGCCCCTGTTGGAGCGACGCGGGGGCGGGGGGCGGGGCGGTCGGTCTACGTCTCCACCCACCACGACGGACCACAACCAGGCCTTTGCCGCTGGGGCTCTTCAGTATTGCCCCCTCTCCGTAAATTTGCAAACCGGTGCTATTGCCCGGTTCTGTACTAGTGTGGTCCTGGTCGTTGAGAAGGAGGCCCGACTCAGACTGGCTGCACCCGAACTGGAAGTTGCTCACGGCGTTGGAGCCCAGTGAGAGTGTGTCGGAGCTGTAGGTTCCGGTGGTTCTCGAACCATCGCCGTAGTTGACAACGTACTGGCACTAGGAGCCGGAGCAGCCGTTTCCTTGGCCATCCTGGCGGAGCTGCGCGCAGGCGGCGGAGCTGCAGGTGAACGGCGAGTAGGTGCTCGACGATCTGGGGTCGAAGAGCGGGTCCGCCTGCGAGTGGCACCGCGAGCACGGCTTGCACTGCACCCATGACACGTCGCTGCCGGTGTCGATGAACATGGTCTGGTTCACGGCCGGCGAGCCGATGCCAACGGTGATCACGTACTCCAACGTGCCCAGGGAGAGGCCCAGCAAGGTCGGCACGGTTACGTCCGATTGCTCCACTCCGCCACCCTTGACGCCAGAGAACTTCCGTCTGATGTAGTCAGCTCGGAGCTGGTCACGCCAGAGTATCTCCTCCAAGGTCGGCGCCTTCGTGGAGGAGGCAGGGGAGCATGGGCCGTGCCGGTGGTGCAACGGCACCCTGACGCCGCCGCCGGATGGTGAACTCACTGCTGGAACAATCAAGATCGACATGGAATGGAAACGATTAGAAATGTGCACACAATAGTACTATACGTATAGTATTCGTTTTTTTTTTTGTGGAAATGTCAAGTGCATGGACAGTACTGAACCTTTGTGATCGGTGCAGGTGACGGTGGCAGATTCCAGAGAGCCAGCGGGCAGAACCTTGTAGTAGCTGCGAAGATCATCTCCTGCGTGAGCAACGAGAGTGTGGTAGGCGCACAGCAGAAGAAGCACAAGCTTCGAAACCGATGCCATGGCGTATAGATGCTGTTTCTTTGCTTCCCAGGCTCAGCTGCAGCTTCAGAATCTGAGCCCTCCTTATATAGAGGAGGCTCGTGCCTCGTGGTCTTCTCCTAATTAACGAGAAGTTGCCGCCAGTTTTGATTTTCAATTGCACGGGTGGAAGGACACTAGTAGAAAACCGGCCTATTGTCCCGGTTCGTAAGGGCCTTTAGTCCCGGTTCCTGAACCGGGACTAAAGGGTCGTTACTAATACCCTTACCC
Organism: Aegilops umbellulata; assembly: GCA_032464435.1. Lineage (NCBI taxonomy): Eukaryota > Viridiplantae > Streptophyta > Magnoliopsida > Poales > Poaceae > Aegilops > Aegilops umbellulata. Next base: position 440,681,805 of record CP136060.1, read on the forward strand.
TTTAGTCCCGGTTTAAACCAGAACCGGGACGGATGGGCCTCCACGTGGCCTGTGCGCCGAGCCCAGGCAGGAGGGCCTTTGGTCCCGGTTGGTAGCACCAACCGGAGCCAATAGTCATCCACGCGTCAGCATTTCTGTGGCTGGAGTTTTTAGTTTTTTTTTAAAGGGGGGAGGGGGTTTGGGGGTTTTGGGTGGTTAATTTAGGTATTTCATATATTGTGTTAGCTAGATAGCTAATTAATAGAGAGAAGTGTCCTCTCTTATGTCCGTGCTTGGTCGACGTTACGTACTAAACATACGTATAGAGAAGACTAGGCATATGCTAGCTAGCTAAGCAAACGAAGGAAACAGAAGATCGTCATGAACATATATGCATACAGAGAGAAGTAATATCGACCACCTCTCCTTCTCCGAGAGATTGGTCGAACAACAAGTTCTCGTATATCTATCGTCCGACACTACCGGCTACATATATACAATAATTATCTTTTACAAATATAATCTCTTAAATTATGGACGCATGGTCCACATAGTATTCTCCGTCCTCAGCGATCACGTGGTTAAGAAAGAATGCCGCCAATTCCTCTTGAATTGCTCGCATGCGATCTGGTCCTACGAGTTCATTCCGCTGTCGAAACATCTAATTTGAAGAAGGGGGTCAATATATATATATATATATATATATATATATATATATATATATATATATATATATATATATATATATATGAATGAATGAAACTCAACACAAATGATGGTAATAAACAAAAATTGTGAATATTATTTCTTACGCACTTCATATTGTTTCTCAGAGTACCCGCCCCGCTCACAGGTCGTGTGGCGGATGGACTCGCAGACGTAGTATCCACAGAAATCATTCACTTGTTCCTGCCACAACCACTTTACAAGAAATAGAGGGCAATCAAACAGATAAGCAAGAATGCCAAATGGTATTGATGAAACTAGCACTTGAATCAATAGCTAGGAGACGCGCGGAACATGGTACTATAGTACTTACTTTCGGGTATCTAAATTCCAGCTCCTTCGGGAGTCCCGGGAAATTTGTGCTGAATTTTCTCCAAACACCGCAAGACAAAAGAAAACAATTACTTGATATCAGGAAATGAACAAATTTGCTGATATGATGGATAATGATCGATTTAACTTACTTCTTGAGGATTTCAGTCATGTCCGCATACTCCTGGGGATCTTTTTGTCTCGAGTCCAAGACAGTTACTACTCCCTTCTCAAGCCTAATCTCCAGGAGAATATAGTGGAAACTGCGCACGCATGCATAACTCATCAATTACATTACTATAACCTGGACTAATATATAAGAGAAACCGAATATGCACAAAACAACACTCACTTGAAGTTGTAAGGAAAGAGTATTATATTTTTGTGTTCATTTTTTTTAAATGATCGTAGCAAGTTGGCCTCGGTTTCTGCGGCATGATCTTTAACCTGAACTGCATCTATGAGATTTGTGTTAAAGAACTCAATATCACCGATTTGTCTTTTCTTCAATTTGGCGATCTTCAATCTGCATAATATAGTGAGGATAATTATAAATACATGCAATGAAAGAGCTGAGCTATGTAGAGAGACTTAATGACAGAAGTAGTAGTACTTACAGACAGTAGCAGGTGACCGTTGCTTTATCGAGGGCCAATTGATTGAAAAACTGATAGAACTCCTCAAATGGAACATGCAATAGTTCAATTCCAACGAGGTCATGCTCCGGTTTAACTCTCATATACAAAGTATTCCTCCCCCCAGACTCTCTGCAGGTTTTCATGTACCAATCATGCAATCTTCGCATCATCGTTGTTAGAGATCTTTCATCTTTGACGAGAGGCTTCCCGTACTCGTATCTGTGTATCTGCACGTCCAGGAAATCATAATCTACATCGTCGGGCAGGTAATCGTCAAGATTGGTATAACCGGGCGCCATCCTCGGATCGACGCTAGGCACCTTGAGCGGGGGCCACGATTGCTTTGCTTGTTCGCCGAGCTGCGCAATTTGTTTCCCAGCTACTCGTCGTTCTTTCAGCCTTTAATCACTGATTGTACTTGCCGACCGCGACGCTTCGGCCCATGTCTTTGCAATAATGCGCTCATATTTGCCTTTCGACGGAGACTTGGGTGGTTTTGCCAGGGCAGCCAGAGTGCGCTTCACTTCCACCGATTCTACCTTCTCCTTCGGAGGTGGATGTCTCTGTGCTTTCAACCCTTGAAACCAGTCATCCTCCTCGGTTCGCGCGATCCTCGCGTTCTCCTCCGGGCTCATCTCGTATGGTAACTTCTCTGGAGACTTCAGAGAAGGACCGAATTTGTATTTTCTCCCGCCTCTGGCTGTACTGCTAGACGCCGGCAAAGCAGACGGAGCGGCAGTCTTCTTGACTTGCTTATGAGGCGGAGGAGAAGGACTACGACGCGCCAGAGCAGCTGCCGGAGCGGCGGCGGGTCTCTTCCGCCCTTGCTGACGAGGCGGAGAAGGAGTAGGCTGGCTGCTCGGGCGCGCCGGCGCAGGCGGAGAAGGAGGCGGAGTGCCGCCATGCGCCGGAGAAGGAGCCGGCCGAGGGCCCTGATCGTCACTCGCCGGAGGAGGAGGCGGTGGAGGAGGCGGAGTCCCCTGACTCGCCGGAGGAGGAGGAGGCGGCGGAGGCGTCCAGTTTGGAAGGTTGATGAGCTCCTTCCGCCATAGGCATGGAGTCTTCAGAGCAGAACCCAGCCGAGTCTCCCCTTCTCCGGTAGGGTGGTGAAGCGGGAGGTCCTCAAATCCCTCCGTTATTTCATCCACCATCACCTTAGCATATCCTTCTGGAATCGGCCGGCAGTGAAAAGTTGCGTCGGGTTCATTAGGATAAACAGAGCCAACAACCGCCTTGACCTTCATATTCATCCACTGCATCATAAGGTGGCAATTTTGAGTCTCCGTGATAGCATCCACGGGATAGCTGGCAGGAGCCGTCAAGACAAGCTCTGGCTGAAGCAACTCGGTGGAAGCCACGCTGCTTCTCCGCTGAGATGGCGGGGTAGCTTCAGGGGAAGCTTCGGCAGTTCGTTTCTCCCGGTCTGCTTCTCGTTCCTCTATCCCGAGTACCCTTTCTTTAAGCGCCTGCAGTTTGGACTGCTGCACTTTCTTCCTCCTCTCCTGGCTTTTGTAACCGCCTGCGTCCGGAAACCCAGCCTTCCACGGAATGGAGCCTGGCGTGCCTCGTGTCCGTCCAGGGTGCTCAGGATTCCCGAGGGCCTTTGTGAGCTCATCGTTCTCTCTGTCTGGAAGGAACGTCCCTTCCTGCGCTGCTTTGATATAGTACCGAAGCTTCTTCAAGGGAATGTCAAGTTGATCGTCCGTCCAAATGCACTTCCCTGTTACAGGGTCCAAGGTTCCGCCAGCCCCGAAGAACCAAGTCCGGCAACGGTCTGGCCAGCTCATTGTCTCTGGTTCGATCCCTTTTTCAACCAGATCATTCTCAGCCTTGGCCCACTTAGGCCGGGTTACCAGGTAGCCACCTGACCCCGTGCGATGGTGAAGCTTCTTCTTCGCAGCATTTTTCTTGTTTGTCTCCGACATCTTCTTACTCTTTTCCGATGTCTTGTGGGCCACAAATGCAGGCCAGTCATCTCTGATCTTCTCATATATGCCCTTGAATTCTGGTGTCTCTTTTTTCTCGACAAACCTATTCAGGTCTTTCTTCCACCTCCTGAATAGGTCTGCCATCCTCTTAAGAGCAAAAGACTTGATTAATTGCTCTTTAACTGGCTTCTCCGGATCATCCTCTGGCAGTAGGGTGAAATTTGACTTCAGCTCAGTCCAAAGATCATTTTTCTGCAGATCATTGACATAAGACACCTCAGGGTCTTCGTTCTTAGGCTTATTCCATTGCTGGATGCTGATCGGGATCTTGTCCCTAACCAGAACCCCGCACTGAGCAACAAATGCCTTCTTTGTTCGGATGGGTTCAATAGGTTGGCCGTCGGGCGCGATTTCTATGATCTCAAACCTTTTATCCGAGCTCAACTTTCTCTTCGGGCCTCGTCTCTTTACCTCAGTTGTGCTCGATCCGGAGGGCTAGAAAAAAGAACAAAGACTTAATTAATATGTGTACATACCAAAACAATGAATGCATCAATTAGCTAGTCAGCACAGGCTTAACTAATATATATACCTGGCCGGACTCGGCTCGGTCGCCGGACTCGTTTCGGTCACCGGAGCCGTCGTCTCGTTCTTCTTCTTGCACCGGCATTAGGTCACCAGAGCCAGCTTCTTCACCCTCTCCTTCCAGAGTACCATCGGTGTCGTTGAGATACAATGAGACGGCATCACTTCCTTCTGCGATTATGTCCCTCAACAACGCTTCTCTTGCTTCGTCTCGGGCGATAGTGTCCATAGTTTCTACAAATATTTACAACATGGCAATTATTATTCAAACATGACAAATGGATATATTAGTGGCAAACGTAGAACCCTCGGCGATCCTCGACCCCTGAAACCCTCGACGACCCTGGAACCCTCGACCCCTAGACGACCCTGCTGGAACCCTCGACCCTAGAACCCTCGAACCCTCGACCCTGAAACCCTCGACCCTTGACCCCTTAACGACCCTCGACCCTCTACCCTAGTTCCCGACCCTCGACCCCTCGGCGATCCTCGACACCCTCGTTCCCGATAAAAATTAAGAAGAAGAAGAAGAAGAAAAGGAAGAGGAGAAGAAGAAAGGAATAGCTAGCGGAGAAGATCGAAGAAAAAAAAGAAGAAGAAAAGAGGAGAAGAAGAAAGGAATAGTGGAGAAGAAGAGAAAATAGAATATTCTACTTTCTCTTCCTCTCCTTTTCTCCTCTTCTTTTCTTCTTATTTATTTCTCCTCTTCTTTTCCTCTCCTCTTCTTCTTTCTTTCCTCTTCTTATTTTCTTCTTTCTTATCCTTCTTTTTCTAAAATTGTAACTTTTGCATATATAAAACTTTTCTAAAATTGTAACTTTCTATATATGAACAAAAAACTTTCTATGAACAAAAAAAACATTTTTAACACATATATTTAGCAAATTCTAGCCACATACATCACATACACGTATACATTATAGCCACATACATATATACATCACATATGAACAAAAAAATAAACTAATAAAAATAAAATAAAAACGTATTGCAACATATGAACAAAAACATATAGCCACATACATACACATACATATTATATATATATATATATATATATATATATATATATATATATATGTATATATATGTATATATATGAAAAAAAATAAACTAATAAAAAAGTGGTGGCGCCGGCGGGGCAGAGGGGCATGGCGGCAGCGGTGGCGCCGGCGGGGCAGCGCAGGGCAGGGGCGCGGGAGCGAGAGGCAAGGCAGGGGCGCGAGGCAGGTGCTCACAGAGGGGTGGCGGAGCACGGCGGGCGGCGTCGGGGCGGGGGGAGCGGCCCGGCGTCGGGGCAGATGGCGTCGAGGGCGGCGGCGCGGCAAAGTTGAGCAGCCTGACGGCGTCAGAGGCGGCGACGACGGTGAGGTGGACCAGCCTGACGGCGTCGGAGGCGGCGGCGACGACGAGGTGGAGCAGCCTGACGGCTCGGCAGCGACGACGACGAGGCAGAGCAGCGGGCGTCGGGCGAAGAAGAAAGGGATGGATCTTGGAGAAACTGCTAAGTGCTGCTTATATAGCAAAGCCTTTAGTCCCGGTTCGTGAAACCAACCGGGACCAATGCACATCTTTAGTCCCGGTTGGTGCCACCAACCGGGACCAAAGGCCTTTTTCAGCAGCCCAAAGGGCGGGAAGCGGCGGCCTTTGGTCCCGGGTGGTGGCACCAACCGGGACTAAAGAGGGGGGCATTGGTCCTGGTTGGTGCTACGAACCAGTACCACTGACCCCTTTAGTCCCGGTTGGTGGCACCAACCGGGACTAAAGGCCTTGTGCTGGAACTGGAGCGGTGCGGTGGGATGTTTAGTCCCACCTCGCTAGCCGAGAGGCTTCGGCAGTCGTTTATAAGCGCTGCTGCGCTGACCACTTCGAGCTCCTCTCAAATGCAGGCTTACGGGCCTAAAGTCACTTTATCTGCCTGTGGGCCTACTGGGCCTCCTGCGGGCCTGAATCCTGGCCCATGGTAGGGTTTCTAGTCGTATTTAGGCCGTGGGGGCCCAGTAGGTGGCACTTTTTTGTTTTTTTGTTTTCTTTGTTGCTTTATTTATTTTATTTTGTTTCTACTTACAACAAAATACTTATTGTTGCTATTTTTATTTTTTTTCCAGTTTTTTTATTTTGTTTTCTGCATTATTTATTTTCTTTTGTTTTTTGCTTTATTTTTTTAATTCATTTTTCTTTTAGTTTTAAAAAAATTATAAGCTTTCTGTTAGTGCCATTAGTTTTCAAATTTGAAAACACTTTTTTTCTTTGTTGCTTTATTTATTTTATTTTGTTTCTACTTACAACAAAATACTTATTGTTGCTATTTTTATTTTTTTCCAGTTTTTTGTTTTGTTTTCTGCATTATTTATTTTCTTTTGTTTTTTTACTTTATTTTTTAATTATTTTTGCTTTTAGTTTTAGAAAAATTATAAAATTTCTGTTAGTGCCATTAGTTTTCAAATTTGAAAACACTTTTTTAGTTTTTTTGTTTTCTTTGTTGCTTTATTTTGTTTTTGCTATATTTTTTAATTCTTTTTGCTTTTAGGTCAGCAAAATTATAAACTTTCTGTTAGTGCCATTAGTTTTCAAATTTGAATTCTTTGAAATTTGTGTGAATCACAAGTTTGTGATTAACTTTAATAAAAAAATTAACATAGATGCACCTACTCGTCTGTTTTCAAATGAACTCTAAAATACTTGGCATAACATACTCGTCTGTTACAAATTTGGCATGGTATCATCATAATAGTTGCGGGAGAAAGTCTTCAATTTTTCTTCGCTTGTGTCATTTACTTATTGCGCCGTAACCATGGATAATCTTCATCGTTTATCGTGATGCTTGGGTCGGCCTTGACATTGAAGGGAGGAATTTCATGAAACTTTTCATAATCTTCAGACATGTCTGTCTTGCCCTCCACTCCCAGGATGTCCCTTTTTCCTGAAAGAACTATGTGGCGCTTTGGCTCATCGTATGATGTATTCGTTTCCTTATCTTTTCTTTTTCTCGATCTGGTAGACATGTCCTTCACATAGATAACCTGTGCCACATCATTGGCTAGGACGAACAGTTCATCAGTGTACCCAAGATTTTTCAGATCGACTGTTGTCATTCCGTACTGTGGGTCTACATGTACCCCGCCTCCTGACAGATTGACCCATTTGCACTTAAACAAAGGGACCTTAAAATCTTGTCCGTAGTCAAGTTCCCATATGTTGTGACGCCCGGATAATCAAGCTACAGTAACATCTGCAAATGATGCCACGTCACCTCGATTACTGTTGATTAATCTCGCGTTAGATCGAAACTGATTCAAATTCAAATTTAAAATTGAGGCAAACAATAAAAGTTTTCAAATATTAAAAACTAAGTGTTTGGGTGGAGCCGAATAATGCATAGGTAATTATGGTGGAGAAGCCACACCTTTATAAAATGTTTATCTACTAAAGATGAATAAAATAGCAGCAAAAACAATTATTTAAATACCTTTTATAATTAATAAAATGTCAAACTAATTTATTTGTGGACTAGACATTTTCTGAATGTGGATTAAGTTGAAATACCAAATTAGATGCTAAGTGTATATTTCACTAAAACTAAAATAAAATGTAAAGAAAGTAAACAGAAAAACAGGAAGATAAATAAAGATAAAGGTTAAAACAGGGGGCGCCCTCCCTCTCGCTGGGCCATCCAGGCCCAACTGGGCCAACACACGACCCAGCCAGGCCGGCCCATCCCCACTCACCTTATCCCCCACCTACCGAACCCTAACCGCACCCCCGCACTCCCCCCCTTCTTGCGCCCCCATCCCGATCCAGATCGGGATCAGAGGCGCCCGACCCCGCGCCCCGTCGCTGGGCTCCGCCACGCCTTCGTCCTCCCCGCGACGCCACCTCGCCGGGGACGCTCCACCGTCTTCGCCGGTGTCGCCGCGCCCCGCCCCGCGCTGGAGGCCGTCTCGACCACGCCTCCCTCGCCGGCCTGCCTCCCCGACGTCGCCCGTCGTCTCCGTCCTCCTCCCCAAGCCCCGTTGCCCCGAACCCTATGGCCCGCTGTGAGCCGCTACCCCCTCTCCTCTCTCCTCTGCCTCGTTCCCGGTCGACGGGCGCCCTCCCCTGCTCACAGCACGACGCGTCGTCGTGCGCACGCGCCCGCACTCACCTTGCGCCACCACGCCGTTCGCCGGCTCCCCTGCATGCGCCCACCCGCGCCCTGCCTCGCCCACGGCCATCGATGTCGGTCGCCCCTGCTCCTCTGTGAGCCGCTGCGCCCGCGGTGCTGCTCTCCCCTGCGCGCTCGGACGGCTCACCGCCTCGCACGCGCCGCATCTCATGCGCGCCCACCATGGCCGCCTCCCCTGCTGCTGCTCTTGCCGCCCTCCCGCGGCGCCGCCCTCCGTTCCCTTGGCTGGCGTCGTGGGCGCCGGCGGCCTCGCCACGCCCGTGGCTGCCCCCCCTCCTGCCGATCTGGGCGCTCGCCCAGTCGGGCGCCGACGCCCAGCGCCCGCACCCGCAAACCCGCTAGGCCCCCAGGGCCTATGACAAGTGGGCCCCCTGCCCAGAGCGTAAAAATAATAATAAAAATAATAAATATATATATATAATAAATAAATAGTAATAAAATCAATTAATTAATTAGTTAATTAACTAAGGAATTAACTTAATTAATTCTGATTAAATTAACTAATTAAAGTTTAATTAACCTAATGTTTAATTAACCTAATTAACTACTGTTAATTAGCTAATTAATTAGTATGACAGTGGGGCCCACCCCCCTGATTAATTCTGATTAGTTTAAATAAACTGTTTAATTAAAAATGGTCATCGACCAGTGGGACCCACTGGTCAGGTTGACCAGTCAACTCTGTTGACTGCTGACGTCAGCATGACATCATGTTGATATCATAAATCTAATTTCAAGTTAAATTAAATAATTAATTAAATCCCAGAGATTAATAAAATCTTTAGAAAATCGTATCTTTTAATCCGTAACTCGGATTAAAATGTTTTCAACACGAAAGTTGCTCAGAACGACGAGACAAACCCGGATACACAGCCCGTTCGTCCGCCACACATTCCTAACATATCAAACTCGCAACTTTTCCCCTCCGGCTCCTCTGCCCGAAAACGCGAAACACCGGGGATACTTTCCCGGTTGTTTTCCCCCTTCACCGGTATCACCGCATACCGCGTTAGGGCACCTCTAACGCCGTTACTTGTCATGTCATGCATCACTATGCATCTGCTTGCTTAAATATTTATTGTTTCTTCCCCCTCTTCTCTCGCTAGACACCGAGACCGACGCTGCTGCTGCCCCGTTCGACTACGGAGTTGACGATCCCTCTCTCTTGCCATAGCAACCAGGAAAGCCCCCCCCTTGATCACCAGATATCGCCTACTCTCCTCTATACTGCTTGCATTAGAGTAGTGTAGCATGTTACTGCTTTCGTTATTCCTATCCTGACGCATAGCTTGTCTTTGATACTGCTGTTGATACCTTTACCTGCAATCCTACCTGCTTAGTATAGGATGCTAGTGTTCCATCAGTGGCCCTACACTCTTGTCCGTCTGCCATGCTATATTACTGGGCTGTGATCACTTCGGGAAGTGATCGCGGGCATATACTATATACTTTACACTGTTACATTACCTGTGATACTGTTCGGAGATGGGGGCTGAAGGGGCAGGTGGCTCCATCCCGGTAGAGGTGGGCCTGGGTTCCCGACGGCCCCCGTCTGTTACTTTGTGGCGGGGCGACATGGCAGGTTCAGACCACCTAGGAGAGAGGTGGGCCTGGCCCTGGTCGGCGTTCGCGGATACTTAACACGCTTAACGAGATCTGGGTATTTGATCTGAGTCTGGCCATTTGGTCTATACGCACTAACCATCTACGTGGGAGTAGTTATGGGTATCCCGACGTCGTGGTATCAGCCGAAGCACTTTTGACGTCAGCGACGGAGCGGCGCGCGCCGGATTGGACTGAAACGCCACTAGGCTAGGTCTGCTTCCGGCCGCCCTCGCAACGTGCAGGTGTGCTCAGGGCGATGGGCCCAGACCCCTGCGCGCTTAGGTTTAGACCGGCGTGTTGACCTCTCTGTTGTGCCTAGGTGGGGCTGCGACGTGTTGATCTTCCGAGGCCGGGCATGACCCAGGAAAGTGTGTCCGGCCAAATGGGATCAAGCGTGTTGGGCTATGTGGTGCACCCCTGCAGGGAAGTTAATCTATTCGAATAGTCGTGTCCCTAGGTAAAAGGACGACCCGGAGTTGTACCTTGACCTTATGACAACTAGAACCGGATACTTAATAAAACACACCCTTCCAAGTGCCAGATACAAGCCGGTGATCGCTCTCTAACAGGGCATCGAGGAGGGGATCGCCGGGTAGGATTATGCTATACGATGCTACTTGGAGGACTTCAGTCTACTCTCTTCTATATGCTGCAAGACGGAGGCAGCCAGAAGCGTAGTCTTCGACAGGATTAGCTATCCCCCTCTTATTCTGGCATTCTGCAGTTCAGTCCACTGATATGACCCTTTACACATATATCCAAGCATATGTAGTGTAGCTCCTTGCTTGCGAGTACTTTGGATGAGTACTCACGGTTGCTTTTCCCCCCTTTTCCCCCTTTCCCTTCTACCCGGTTGCCGCAGCCAGATGCTGGAGCCCAGGATCCCGACGCCACCGTCGACGACGACTCCTACTACTCTGGAGGTGCCTACTACTACGTGCAGCCCGCTGACGACGACCAGGAGTAGTTAGGAGGATCCCAGGCAGGAGGCCTGCGCCTCGTTCGATCTGTATCCCAGTTTGTGCTAGCCTTCTTAAGGCAAACTTGTTTAACTTAGGTCTGTACTCAGATTTTGTTGCTTCCGCTGACTCGTCTATGATCGAGCACTTGTATTCGAGCCCTCGAGGCCCCTGGCTTGTATTATGATGCTTGTATGACTTGTTTTATTTGTAGAGTTGTGTTGTGATATCTTCCCGTGAGTCCCTGATCTTGATCGTACACATTTGCGTGCATGATTAGTGTACGGTTGAATCGGGGGCGTCACATATGTCCACTATGTAACCATAATATGTGTCCTTTCCCTTATCAGTTGTTGCATCAAAGCGTACACCGCTGTTTTGGTTGGTGCTCTTCTGATCTTGGTCAATCGTGTAAAATGTATTCCCATTTATCTCGTATCCTTTCTGAATCAATACAGTCAAAGATGGTCCCCTGGACAACAAGTACAACTCATCACAAACAGTGTTGTCGCCTCTGATACGTGCTTCCAACCAACTGCTGAAAGTCCTGATGTGTTCACATGTAATCCAGTCGTCGCACTGCTCCGGGTGTTTGGAGCGCAGACTGTTCTTGTGTTCATCGACATACGGGGTCACCAAGGTAGAGTTCTGTAGAACTGTGTAGTGTGCTTGAGACCAAGAATGCCCGTCCCTGCATATTATTGAGTCCGCTCCTAGCGTGCCTTTTCCAGTCAGTCTCCCATCATACCACGATTTAGGGAGACCTATCTTCTTAAGGCCAGGAATGAAGTCAACACAAAACCCGATGACATCCTCTGTTTGATGGCCCATGGAGATGCTTCCTTCTGGCCTTGCGCGATTACGGACATATTTCTTTAGGACTCCCATGAACCTCTCAAAGGGGAACATATTGTGTAAAAATACGGGCCCTAGAATGACAATCTCGTCGACTAGATGAACTAGGACATGCGTCATGATATTGAAGAAGGATGGTGGGAACACCAGCTCGAAACTGACAAGACATTGCGCCACATCACTCCTTAGCCTTGGTACGATTTCTGGATCGATCACCTTCTGAGAGATTGCATTGAGGAATGCACATAGCTTCACAATGGCTAATCGGACGTTTTCCGGTAGAAGCCCCCTCAATGCAACCGGAAGCAGTTGTGTCATAATCACGTGGCAGTCATGAGACTTTAGGTTCTGGAACTTTTTCTCTGGGATATTTATTATTCCCTTTATATTCGACGAGAAGCCAGTCGGGACCTTCATACTAAGCAGGCATTCAAAAAAGATTTCTTTCTCTTCTTTCGTAAGAGCGTAGCTGGCAGGACCTTCATACTGCTTCGGAGGCATGCCGTCTTTTTCGTGCAAACGTTGCAGGTCCTCCCGTGCCTCGGGTGTATCTTTTGTCTTTCCATACACGCCCAAGAAGCCTAGCAGGTTCACGCAAAGGTTCTTCGTCACGTGCATCACGTCGATTGAAGAGCGGACCTCTAGGTCTTTCCAGTAGGGTAGGTCCCAAAATATAGATTTCTTCTTCCACATGGGTGCGTGTCCCTCAGCGTCATTCGGAACAGCTAGTGCGCCGGGACCCTTTCCAAAGATTACGTGTAAATCATTGACCATAGCAAGTACGTGATCACCGGTACGCATGGCGGGCTTCCTCCGGTGATCTGCCTCGCCTTTAAAATGCTTGCCTTTCTTTCGACATTGATGGTTGGTCGGAAGAAATCGACGATGACCCAGGTACACATTCTTCCTGCATTTGTCCAGGTATATACTTTCATTGTCATCTAAACAGTGTGTGCATGCGTGGTATCCTTTGTTTGTCTGTCCTGAAAGGTTACTGAGAGCGGGCCAATCGTTGATGGTCACGAACAACAACGCCTTTAGGTTAAATTCCTCTTTATTGTGCTCATCCCACGTACGTACACCATTTCCATTCCACAGCTGTAAAATTTCTTCAACTAATGGCCTTAGGTACACATCAATGTCGTTGCCGGGTTGCTTAGGGCCTTGGATGAGAACTGGCATCATAATGAATTTCCGCTTCATGCACATCCAAGGAGGAAGGTTATACATACATAGAGTGACCGACCAGGTGCTGTGATTGCTGCTCTGCTCCCCGAAAGGATTAATGCCATCCGCGCTTAAAGCAAACCATACGTTCCTTGGGTCCTTTGCAAACTCATCCCAGTACTTTCTCACGATTTTTCTCCACTGCGACCCGTCAGCGGGTGCTCTCAACTTCCCGTCTTTCTTATGGTCCTCACTGTGCCATCGCATCGACTTGGCATGCTCTCCGTTTCTGAACAGACGTTTCAACCGTGGTATTATAGGAGCATACCACATCACCTTCGCAGGAACCCTCTTCCTGCGGGGTTCGCCGTGAACATCACCAGGGTCATCTCGTCTGATCTTATACCGCAATGCACCGCATACCGGGCATGCGTTCAGATCCTTGTATGCACCGCGGTATAGGATGCAGTCATCAGGGCATGCATGTATCTTCTCCAACTCCAATCCTAGAGGGCATACGACCTTCTTTGTTGCGTATGTACTATCAGGCAATTCGTTATCCTTTGGAAGCTTCTTCTTCAATATTTTCAGTAGTTTCTCAAATCCTTTGTCAGGCACAGCATTCTCTGCCTTCCACTGCAGCAATTCCCGTACGGTACCGAGCTTTGTGTTGCCATCTTCGCAATTGGGGTACAACCCTTTTTTGTGATCCTCTAACATGCGATCGAACTTCAGCTTCTCCTTTTGACTTTCGCATTGCGTCCTTGCATCGACAATTACCCGGCGGAGATCATCATCATCGGGCACATCGTCTGGTTCCTCTTCATCTTCAGCAGCTTCACCCGTTGCAGCATCATTGGGCACATCGTCTGGTTCCTCTTGATCTTCACCAGCTCCCCCCGTTGCAGCATCACGGTATTCAGGGGGAACGTAGTTGTCATCGTACTCTTCTTCTTCGTCGTCTTCCATCATAACCCCTATTTCTCCGTGCCTCGTCCAAACGTTATAGTGTGGCATGAAACCCTTGTAAAGCAGGTGGGTGTGAAGGATTTTCCGGTTAGAGTAAGACATCGTATTCCCACATTTAGTGCATGGACAACACATAAAACCATTCTGCTTGTTTGTCTCAGCCGCATCGAGAAACTCATGCACGCCCTTAATGTACTAGGAGGTGTGTCTGTCACCGTACATCCATTGCCGGTTCATCTGCGTACATTATATATAATAAAGTGTCCAAATTAATAGAAGTTCATCATCACATTAAAACCAAAGTACATACATAGTTCTCATCTAACAACATATATCTCTCCAGAGCATCTAATTAATTAAACCATACATTAATTAAAACAAAGGCGATCATAATCGCAACCAAGGTAACAATTGATCCAACGGCATAATGATACCAAGCCTCGGTATGAATGGCATATTTTCTAATCTTTCTAATCTTCAAGCGCATTGCATTCCATCTTGATCTTGTGATCATCGACGACATCCGCAACATGCAACTCCAATATCATCTTCTCCTCCTCAATTTTTTTTATTTTTTCCTTCAAGAAATTGTTTTCTTCTTCAACTAAATTTAACCTCTCAACAATAGGGTCGGTTGGAATTTCCGGTTCACTTACGTCCTAGATAAATAAAATCTATGTCACGTTGGTCCGCATAATTATCATAAACAATAAATGAACCCATAGTTATAAAGATTAATATATATACCACATCTGAATCATAGACAGGACGAGGGCCGACGGGGGCGGATACCAAGACCATCGCACTATATAAGATGCAATAATAAAAGTAAGAAAATGATACAAGTATCTATCTAAACATACAAGTAAGAATATTTTTCCTTTCAGAAAGAAGATAAGAGCAAGAGGCTCACCACGGTGGTGTCGGTGATGAGATCGGCGCGGGTGATCGACGGCGGTGAAGACAGGGGTGGGGCGTGACGGACCGCTAAATCTAGACAAATCTCGAGGAAAATGGAGCTTTGAGGTCGAGCTTCGAGAGGAGAAAGCTTAACTAGTGTGGCTCGGGCATTTCATCGAACACCTCATGTGCATAGGAGGTGAGCTAGAGCACCACAAGCCCCTCCTCTCGCCGGCCCAGAAAAACAGAGCACTCAGTGCTCTGCTCCGGCGCGAGGGGTATATATAGGCGGATGAACCGGGACTAAATGGGAGCCTTTGGTCCCGGTTAATGCCACGAACCGGGACCAATGGTGGTGGGCCAGGAGCCAGGCACATTGGTCCCGGTTCGTCCCACCAACCGGGACCAAAAGGTCCAGACAAACCGGTACCAATGGCCCACGTGGCCCGGCCGGCCCCCTGCGCTCACGAACCGGGTCCAATGCCCCCATTGGTCCCGGTTCTAGATTGAACCGGGACTAATGGGCTGACACGGCCTGGACCGTTGCCCCCTTTTCTACTAGTGGGATTAGGTAACGTCATTTTTTGTTGACAAAATTTTCGGGAATTCTATTGCCTGGCATGTTGGGGAACGTTGCAGAAAATTAAAATTTTTCCTACGGTTTCACCAAGATCCATCTATGAGTTCATCTAGCAACGAGTCATGGGAGAGAGATTGCATCTACATACCACTTTGTAGATCGCGAGCGGAAGCGTTCAATGAACGGGGATGAGGTAGTCGTACACGACGTGATCCAAATCACCGGAGATCCTAGCACCGAAAGGACGGCACCTCCGCGTTCAACACACGTACGGTCAGCGTAACGTCTCCTTCTTCTTGATCCAGCAAGGCAAAGGAGAGGTTGGGGAAGATGGCTCCAGCAGCAGCACGACGGCGTGGTGATGGTGGAGTTGCAGTACTCCGGCAGGGCTTCGCCGAGCTCTACGGAGGAGGAGGAGATGTTGGAGAGGGAGAGGGAGGCGCCAGGAGCAAGGGTGCGCTGCCCCCCTCCCCTCCCCCCTTTTATATAGTCCCCTAGGGGGGGCGCCGGCCCTAGGAGATGCAATCTCCTAGGGGGGCGGCGGCCAAGGGTGGGGCTTGCCCCCCAAGCAAGGGGGCGCCCCCCCTCTTTAGGGTTTCCCCCCCTCTAGGCGCATGGGCCTCTAGGGGCTGGTTCCCCTTGGCCCATGTAGGCCAAGGCGCACCCCTAGAGCCCATGTGGCCCCCCGAGGCAGGTGGCCCCACCCGGTGGACCCCCCGGGACCCTCCGGTGGTCCCGGTACAATATCGATAACCCCGAAACTTGTCCCGATGGCCAAAACAGCACTTTCTATATATAATTCTTTACCTCCGGACCATTCCGAAACTCCTCGTGACGTCCGGGATCTCATCCGGGACTCCGAACAACATTCGGGTTACTGCATATACATATCTTCACAACCCTAGCGTTACCGAACCTTAAGTGTGTAGACCCTACGGGTTCGGGAGACATGCAGACATGACCGAGACGGCTCTCGGGCAATAACCAACAGCGGGATCTGGATACCCATGTTGGCTCCCACATGCTCCACGATGATCTCATCGGATGAACCACGATGTCGAGGATTCAATTAATCCCGTATATGATTCCCTTTGTCAATCGGTATTTTACTTGCCCGAGATTCGATCGTCGGTATCCCAATACCTCGTTCAATCTCGTTACCGGCAAGTCACTTTTCTCGTACCGTAATGCATGATCCCGTGATCAAACACTTTGATCACATTGAGCTCATTATGATGATGCATTACCGAGAGGGCCCGGTGATACCTCTCCGTCAAGCGGAGTGACAAATCCCAGTCTCGATCCGTGTCAACCCAACAGACACTTTCAGAGATACCCGTAGTATACCTTTATAGTCACCCAGTTACGTTGTGACGTTTGGCACACCCAAAGCACTCCTACGGTGTCCGGGAGTTACACGATCTCATGGTCTAAGGAAAAGATACTTGACATTGGAAAACTCTAGCAAACGAACTATGCGATCTTATGCTATGTTTAGGATTGGGTCTCGTCCATCACATCATTCCCCTAATGATGTGATCTCGTTATCATTGACATCCAATGCCCATAGTCAGGAAACCATGACTATCTATTGATCAACGAGCTAGTCAACTAGAGGCTTACTAGGGACACGTTGTTGTCTGTTATTCACACATGTATTACGATTTCCGGATAACACAATTATAGCACGAATAAAGACAATTATCATGAATAAGGAAATATAATAATAATGCTTTTATTATTGCCTCTAGGGCATATTTCCAACAGTCTCCCACTTGCACTAGAGTCAATAATCTAGTTACATTGTGATGAATCGAACACCCATAGAGTTCTGGTGCTGATCATGTTTTGCCTTAGGGAGAGGTTTAGTCAACGGATCTGCGACATTCAGATCCGTGTGCACTTTACAAATTTCTATGTCTCCATCTTGAACATTTTCACGAATGGAGTTGAAGCGACGCTTGATGTGCCTGGTCTTCTTGTGAAACCTGGGCTCCTTTGCAAGTGCAATAGCTCCAGTGTTGTCACAGAAGAGTTTGATTGGCCCCGACGCATTGGGTATGACTCCGAGGTCGGTGATGAACTCCTTCACCCAAATTGCTTCATGTGCTGCCTCCAAGGCTGCCATGTACTCCGCTTCACATGTAGATCCCGCCACAACGCTCTGCTTGCAACTGCACCAGCTTACTGCCCCACCATTCAAAATATACACGTATCCGGTTTGTGACTTAGAGTCATCCAGATCTATGTCGAAGCTAGCGTCGACGTAACCCTTTACGACGAGCTCTTCGTCACCTCCATAAACGAGAAACATTTCCTTAGTCCTGTTCAGGTACTTGAGGATATTCTTGACCGATGTCCAGTGTTCCTTGCCGGGATTACTTTGGTACCTTCCTACCAAACTTACGGCAAGGTTTACATCAGGTCTGGTACACAGCATGGCATACATAATAGAACCTATGGCTGAGACATAGGGGATGACACTCATCTCTTCTATATCTTCTGCCGTGGTCGGACATTGAGCTGAGCTCAATTTCACACCTTGTAACACAGGTAAGAACCCCTTCTTAGATTGATCCATATTGAACTTCTTCAATATCTTATCAAGGTATGTGCTTTGTGAAAGACCTATGAGGCGTCTCGATCTATCTCTATAGATCTTGATGCCTAATATATAAGCAGCTTCTCCAAGGTCCTTCATTGAAAAACTTTTATTCAAGTAGGCCTTAATGTTGTCCAAGAGTTCTATATCATTTCCCATCAAAAGTATGTCGTCTACATATAATATGAGAAATGCTACAGAGCTCCCACTCACTTTCTTGTAAACGCAGGCTTCTCCATAAGTCTGCGTAAACCCAAACGCTTTGATCATCTCATCAAAGCGAATGTTCCAACTCTGAGATGCTTGCACCAGCCCATAAGTCGAGCGTTGGAGCTTGCACACCTTGTCAGCACTCTTAGGATCGACAAAACCTTCCGGCTGCATCATATACAATTCTTCCTTAAGGAAACCATTAAGGAATGCCGTTTTGACGTCCATTTGCCATATTTCATAATCGTAGAATGCGGCAATTGCTAACATGATTCGGACGGACTTCAGTTTCGCTACCGGTGAGAAAGTCTCATCGTAGTCAATTCCTTGAACTTGTCGATAACCCTTAGCGACAAGCCGAGCTTTATAGATGGTCACATTACCATCCGCGTCTGTCTTCTTCTTAAAGATCCATTTATTTTCTATGGCTCGCCGCTCAACGGGCAAGTCAGTCAAAGTCCATACTTTGTTTTCATACATGGATCCTATCTTGGATTTCATGGCTTCTAGCCATTTGTCGGAATCCGGGCCCGCCATTGCTTCCTCATAGTTCGAAGGTTCACCGTTGTCTAACAACATGATTTCCAAGACAGGGTTGTCGTACCACTCTGGTGTGGAACGTGTCCTTGTGGACCTTCGAATTTCGGTAGGAGCTTGATTAGAAGTATCTTGATCATCATCATTAATTTCCTCTCTAGTCGGTGCAGGCACCTCAGGAACGTTTTCTTGAGTTTCGCCATTTTCCGGTTCAAGAGGCAACACTTCATCAAGTTCTACTTTCCTCCCACTTACTTCTTTCGAGAGAAACTCTTTCTCTAGAAAGGATCCATTCTTGGCAACAAAGATCTTGCCTTCGGATCTGAGGTAGAAGGTATACCCAACAGTTTCTTTAGGGTATCCTATGAAGACGCATTTTTCCGACTTGGGTTCGAGCTTTTCAGGTTGAAGTTTCTTGACATAAGCATCGCATCCCCAAACTTTTAGAAACGACAATTTAGGTTTCTTCCCAAACCATAATTCATACGGTGTCGTCTCAACGGATTTCGACGGAGCCCTATTTAAAGTGAATGCGGCAGTCTCTAAAGCATAGCCCCAAAAAGATAGCGGTAAATCGGTAAGAGACATCATAGATCGTACCATATCTAATAGAGTGCGATTACGACGTTCGCACACACCATTACGCTGAGGTGTTCCAGGCGGCGTGAGTTGTGAAACTATTCCACATTTTCTTAAGTGTGTGCCAAATTCATGACTCAAGTATTCTCCTCCACGATCTGATCGTAGAAACTTGATCTTTCTATCACGTTGATTTTCAACCTCACTGTGAAATTCCTTGAACTTTTCAAAGGTCTCAGACTTGTGTTTCATTAAGTAGATATACCCATATCTACTCAAGTCATCAGTGAGGGTGAGAACATAACGATAGCCACCGCGAGCCTCAACACTCATTGGACCGCACACATCGGTATGTATGATTTCCAATAAGTTGGTTGCTCGCTCCATTGTTCCTGAGAACGGAGTCTTGGTCATTTTACCCATGAGGCATGGTTCGCACGTGTCAAATGATTCATAATCAAGAGACTCTAAAAGTCCATCAGCATGGAGCTTCTTCATGCGTTTGACACCTATGTGACCAAGCGGCAGTGCCACAAATATGTGGGACTATTGTTATCAACTTTAACTCTTTTGGTATTCACACTATGAATATGTGTTTCATCACGTACGAGATTCATCAAGAATAAACCATTAACCATCGGAGCATGACCATAAAACATATCTCTCATATAAATAGAACAACCATTATTCTCGGATTTAAATGAGTAGCCATCTCGAATTAAACGAGATCCAGACACAATGTTCATGCTCAAACTTGGCACTAAATAACAATTATTGAGGTTTAAAACTAATCCCGTAGGTAAATGTAGAGGTAGCGTGCCGACGGCGATCACATCGACCTTGGAACCATTCCCGACGCGCATCGTCACCTCGTCCTTCGCCAGTCTCCGTTTATTCCGCAGCTCCTGCTTTGAGTTACAGATGTGAGCAACTGCACCGGTATCAAATACCCAAGAGCTACTACGAGTACTGGTAAGGTACACATCAATTACATCTATATCACATATACCTTTTGTTTTGCCGGCCTTCTTGTCCGCTAAGTATTTGGGGCAGTTCCGCTTCCAGTGACCACTTCCCTTGCAATAAAAACACTCAGTCTCGGGCTTGGGTCCATTCTTTGGCTTCTTCCCGGCAACTTGCTTACCGGGTGTGGCAACTTCCTTGCCGTCCTTCTTGAAGTTCTTTTTACCCTTGCCCTTCTTGAACTTAGTGGTTTTATTCACCATCAACACTTGATGCTCCTTCTTGATTTCTACCTCTGCTGATTTCAGCATAGCATATACCTCAGGAATGGTCTTTACCATCCCCTGCATATTGTAGTTCATCACAAAGCTCTTGTAGCTAGGTGGAAGCGACTGGAGGATTCTGTCAATGACCGCTTCATCCGGGAGATTAACTTTCAGTTGAGTCAAGCGGTTGTGCAACCCAGACATTTTGAGTATGTGTTCACTGACAGAGCTATTTTCCTCCATCTTACAGCTAAAGAATTTGTCGGAGACTTCATATCTCTCGACCCGGGCATGAGCTTGGAAAACCATTTTCAGCTCTTCGAACATCTCATATGCTCCATGTCTCTCAAAACGCTTTTGGAGCCCCGGCTCTAAGCTGTAAAGCATGCCGCACTGAATGAGGGAGTAATCATCGCAGCGTGACTGCCAAGCGTTCATAACGTCTTGTTCTGCAGGGAGAATAGGTGCGTCACCCAGTGGTGCTCGTAGGACATAATCTTTCTTGGCAGCTATGAGGATGATCCTCAGGTTTCGGACCCAGTCCATATAGTTGCTGCCATCGTCTTTCAGCTTGGTTTTCTCTAGGAACGCGTTGAAGTTGAGGACTACGTTGGCCATTTGATCTACAAGACATATTGTAAATATTTTTAGACTAAGTTCATGATAATAAAGTTCATCTAATCAAATTATTTAATGAACTCCCACTTAGATAGACATCCCTCTTCTAGTCATCTAAGTATTACATGATCCGAGTCAACTAGGCCGTGTCCGATCATCACGTGAGACGGACTAGTCAACATCGGTGAACATCTTCATGTTGATCGTATCTTCTATACGACTCATGCTCGACCTTTCGGTCTTCTGTGTTCCGAGGCCATGTCTGTACATGCTAGGCTCGTCAAGTCAACCTAAGTGTTTGCATGTGTAAATCTGTCTTACACCCGTTGTATGTGAACGTTAGAATCTTTCACATCCGATCATCACGTGGTGCTTCGAAACAACGAACTGTCGCAACGGTGCACAGTTAGGGGGAACACTTCTTGAAATTATTATGAGGGATCATCTTATTTACTACCGTCGTTCTAAGTAAACAAGATGCAAAACATGATAAACATCACATGCAATCAAATAATAAACGTGACATGATATGGCCAATATCACATAGCTCCTTTGATCTCCATCTTGGGGTTCCATGATCATCTTGTCACCGGCTTGACACCATGATCTCCATCATCATGATCTCCATCATCGTGTCTCCATGAAGTTGCTCGCCAACTATTACTTCTACTACTATGGCTAACGCGTTTAGCAATAAAGTAAAGTAATTTACTTGGCGTTTCTCAATGACACGCAGGTCATACAAAAAATAAAGACAACTCCTATGGCTCCTGCCGGTTGTCATACTCATCGACATGCAAGTCGTGATTCCTATTACAATAGCATGAACATCTCATACATCACATATAGATCATTCATCATTCATCACAACTTTGGCCATATCATATCACAAAGCACTTGCTGCAAAAACAAGTTAGACGTCCTCTAATTGTTGTTGCAAGTTTTACGTGGCTGAATTAGGGTTCTAGCAAGAACGTTTTCTTACCTACGTGAAAGCCACAACGTGATTTGTCAACTTCTATTTACCCTTCATAAGGACCCTTTTCATCGAATCCGCTCCAACTAAAGTGGGAGAGACAGACACCCGCCAGCCACCTTATGCAACTAGTGCATGTTAGTCGGTGGAACCGGTCTCACGTAAGAGTACGTGTAAGGTTGGTCCGGGCCGCTTCATCCCACAATACCGCTGAGCAAGATAAGACTAGTAGCGGCAAGAAAATTGACAACATCTACGCCCACAACAAATTGTGTTCTACTCGTGCAATAGAGAACTACGCATAGACTTAGCTCTGATACCACTGTTGGGGAACGTTGCAGAAAATTAAAAAATTTCCTACGGTTTCACCAAGATCCATCTATGAGTTCATCTAGCAACGAGTCATGGGAGAGAGATTGCATCTACATACCACTTTGTAGATCGCGAGCGGAAGCGTTCAATGAACGGAGATGAGGTAGTCGTACACGACGTGATCCAAATCACCGGAGATCCTAGCACCGAAAGGACGGCACCTCCGCGTTCAACACACGTACGGTCAGCGTAACGTCTCCTTCTTCTTGATCCAGCAAGGCAAAGGAGAGGTTGGGGAAGATGGCTCCAGCAGCAGCACGACGGCGTGGTGATGGTGGAGTTGCAGTACTCCGGCAGGGCTTCGCCGAGCTCTACGGAGGAGGAGGAGATGTTGGAGAGGGAGAGGGAGGCGCCAGGAGCAAGGGTGCGCTGCCCCCCTCCCCTCCCCCCTTTTATATAGTCCCCTAGGGGGGGCGCCGGCCCTAGGAGATGCAATCTCCTAGGGGGGCGGCGGCCAAGGGTGGGGCTTGCCCCCCAAGCAAGGGGGCGCCCCCCTCTTTAGGGTTCCCCCCCCCCTCTAGGCGCATGGGCCTCTAGGGGCTGGTTCCCCTTGGCCCATGTAGGCCAAGGCGCACCCCTAGAGCCCATGTGGCCCCCCGAGGCAGGTGGCCCCACCCGGTGGACCCCCCGGGACCCTCCGGTGGTCCCGGTACAATACCGATAACCCCGAAACTTGTCCCGATGGCCAAAATAGCACTTTTTATATATAATTCTTTACCTCCGGACCATTCCGAAACTCCTCGTGACATCCGGGATCTCATCCGGGACTCCAAACAACATTCGGGTTACTGCATATACATATCTTCACAACCCTAGCGTTACCGAACCTTAAGTGTGTAGACCCTACGGGTTTGGGAGACATGCAGACATGACCGAGACGGCTCTCGGGCAATAACCAAAAGCGGGATCTGAATACCCATGTTGGCTCCCACATGCTCCACGATGATCTCATCGGATGAACCACGATGTCGAGGATTCAATTAATCCCGTATACGATTCCCTTTGTCAATCGGTATTTTACTTGTCCGAGATTCGATCGTCGGTATCCCAATACCTCGTTCAATCTCGTTACCGGCAAGTCACTTTTCTCGTACCGTAATGCATGATCCCGTGATCAAACACTTTGATCACATTGAGCTCATTATGATGATGCATTACCGAGAGGGCCCGGTGATACCTCTCCGTCAAGCGGAGTGACAAATCCCTGTCTCGATCCGTGTCAACCCAACAGACACTTTCAGAGATACCCGTAGTATACCTTTATAGTCACCCAGTTACGTTGTGACGTTTGGCACACCCAAAGCACTCCTACGGTGTCCGGGAGTTACACGATCTCATGGTCTAAGGAAAAGATACTTGACATTGGAAAACTCTAGCAAACGAACTATGCGATCTTATGCTATGTTTAGGATTGGGTCTCGTCCATCACATCATTCCCCTAATGATGTGATCTCGTTATCATTGACATCCAATGCCCATAGTCAGGAAACCATGACTATCTATTGATCAACGAGCTAGTCAACTAGAGGCTTACTAGGGACACGTTGTTGTCTGTTATTCACACATGTATTACGATTTCCGGATAACACAATTATAGCACCAATAAAGACAATTATCATGAATAAGGAAATATAATAATAATGCTTTTATTATTGCCTCTAGGGCATATTTCCAACATGGCATATGTACAGATCTACTAGCTATAAATACCCATGCAAGTAATAAAAAGTACATCTCGAGGAACGACGTCGACCGTGGAGGTACTCCTCGACGGTCTATACTCATCTCAAAGGTGCCACTGTTGCCTCCACTGTGCATCCATGTCCATGCACCTTTTTGGGGAGACGATTTGGGACATGCATGAAACCGCATGATTGTGTCAAAATCCAGGCTTTCTTTGGTTCCTAGGAATTTTGTAGGAATACTATAGGGTAGGATTTTTAAAGGAAAAAATTATTTATAGTCCTTTGGTTTGTTGGAATGAATTCCTATATCTATGTAGGATAGAAACCAACTTTTCACATTTCAAAGGAAAAAAACATTAGCCTGAACTCAATGAAAAGAGAATCATATTTTATGCATCAAATGACATCTCTTTCTCTATAGAAATTGGAATACATGTTATCTCACTTCCTATAATTTTCCTATATTCCTATCCTATGAACTAAAGGAGGTCTCAGAAATTGATTTTGTGATAGAGCTTAATTACTTCATGCATGCAGCATTTGGTAAAATTTGAAGTGGTACAACTTGTGGCGGAGAGTGCATGCCCATCCACCCCATCTCTCATGCTTTTTCATTTGACTATTATATCTTTTGAACCGAAAGTGTAATTTATATTTTGCTTGCATATTCATGTTCCTTGTGATGAGGGATTTGACAAAATACCATTTTAGTATGTTTTGACAAATTTTATAAGCTTCACCAACTTTGAACTACTAAAATTTGATAGGAACGATGATAAATTTACCATGTTTCAAAAACTAAAACTTAAAACCTAAACCCTAAGACCTACCCCCCCCCACACCCCAACCCAAAGCTCTAAGCCCTATGCCTTTAGCCCTAAACCCTAAAAGCAAATGAAACTTAGTAAAAACTTAATATCGCGGCTATCAACTTATAATATCTAAAAATTGGTAAAACTTCAAAAGTTATGAAAATTAGTCTTGTTGAAGGTACTTGTTGCAACGAACACGAATATGCAAACAAAACTTGATTTGGGATTTCGGTTCAAACGATATTAGATTCAAGTTTGCAAATGAAACAATAAAGTATGAGAGGTGTGTGATACGTCTCTATCGTATCTATAATTTTTGACTGCTTCATGCCAATACTCTACAACTTTCATATACTTTTGGCAACTTTTTATATTATTTTGGGGACTAACATATTGATCAAGTGTCAAGTGCCAGTTCCTGTTTGTTGCATGTTTTTTGTTTCGCAGAAAATCCATATCAAACAGAGTCCAAACGCGATAAAACTTACGAAGATTTTTATTGAAATATATGTGATTTTTGGAAAAAAATAATCAACGCGAGACGATGCCTGAGGGGCTCACAAGCCACAGGGGCGCGCCCCAGGGGGTAGGGCGCGGACTGGACCCTTGTGGCCACCCTGTAAGGCGGTAGATGCCATTATTTCGCCTCAAGAAAGCTAATATGCGGATAAAAATCATGTTAAAATTTCATCCCAATCAGAGTTACGGGTCTCTGGGAATTTAAGAAACGGTGAAAGGCCAGAATTTGGGAGGGCAGAAACAGAAGGAAACAGAGAGAGATCCAATCTCGGAGAGGCTCCCTCCCCTCTGTCGTCATGGAGGCCAAGGACCAGAGGGGAAACCCTCCTCCCATCTAGGGGGGAGGTAAAGGAAGAAGAAGGAGGAGGGGGCTCTCTCCCGGTGGCGCCGGAACGCCGCCGGGGCAATCATCGTGTGACGGGGATCTACACCAACACCTCTGTCATCTTCACCAACACCTCCATCACCTTCCCCAATCTATATTCAGTGGTCCACTCTCCCGCAACCCAATGTACCCTCTACTTGAACATGGTGCTTTATGATTCATATTATTATCCAATGATGTGTTGCCATCCTATGATGTCTGAGTAGATTTTGGTTGTCCTATCGGTGATTGGTGAATTGCTATGATTGGTTTAATTTTCTTGTGGTTATGTTGTTGTCCTTTGGTGCCCATCATATGAGCGCGTGTGTGGATCACACCATAGGGTTAGTTGTATATTGATAGGACTATGTATTGGAGGGCAAGGGTGATAGCAGCTTCAACCTAGCATGGAGATTGATGCATACGGGATTGAAGGGGGACCAATATATTTTAATGGTATGGTTGGGTTTTACCTTGATGAATGTTAGTAGTTGCGGATGCTTGCTAATAGTTCCAATCATAAGTGCATAGAGTTCCAAGTAAGGGATGACATGCTAGCAGTGGCCTCTCCCACATAAAACTTGCTATCGGTCTAGTAACGTAGTCAATTGCTTAGGGACAATTCCGCAACTCCTACCACCACTTTTCCACACTCGTTAAACTAACTTAATTGCTTATTTATTTAAACAGCCCTTAATTTTTATTTACATGCTCTTTATTATCTTGCAAACCTATCCTCCAACGCCTACAAAGTACTTCTAGTTTCATACTTGTTCTAGGTAAAGCGAACGTTAAGCGTGCGTAGAGTTGTATCGGTGCTCGATAGAACTTGAGGGAATATTTGTTCTACCTTTAGCTCCTTGTTGGGTTCGACACTCTTACTTATCGAAAGAGGCTACAACTGATCCCCTGTACTTGTGGGTTATCAAGACCTTTTTCTGGCGCCGTTGCCGGGGAGTAATAGCATGGGGTGAATATTTTCATGTGTGTGCTTGTTTGCTTTATCAGTAAGTTATTTGTATTTGCTGTTCTTAGTTATTTTATATCTTTAGTTATGGAAATGGAACACGAAATACCAAAAAAATTAGGTGTACTTGCTACTCATGGAGATGGGGAACCTCCTAAAACCCTCAATGCTCATTATGTGGAAAATATTAAACACTACTTTGATAATCCTAAGAAAACCCCGTTCAACTTGATAATGGGAGACACGTTGGATCAACATGAATACTTTAGGGATTATCGCTTGACTCAAAAAGGGAAACTCTTATGGGATCAAATTATATGTTGCATTGGTATGCTTGGAATTTATGCTTGAGATATGATTATACTTGTTGCTCTAGGATGAAGGCTCCACGCCTTCCCTTTTCATGTAAATTTAATGATAATAAACCCTTGGATTCTTATGCTAATGGTATATATGATTACTATGATGTGGAACAAATAGAATAATTGGTTGCTTTTAAGGGTGCTTATGAAATTGAATCTTTGTTTGAAAAGTGTGAAAATTATGATGATACTGATTACAGACCTGAAAATTATGCTATACTAAAATATTGCTATGAGAATTATGAATACAATGTCAATATTGATGCATTTATTGAGAAAGTCGCCGATGTCCAAGAAGAGACTAATATTTTGCAGGAAACTATGGAAGAAGAAATTGCTGACATTGTGAGCTCATTAGATGAAAAAGATGACGAGGAGAGCGAAGAACAAAAGAAGGAAGAGCGGATTAGCTACCCGTGTCCACCTTCTAATGAGAGTAACTCTTCAACTCATACATTGTTTAATATCCCATCATGCTTACCGAAGGATGATTGCTATGATAATTGCTATGATCCCGTTGATTCATTTGAAATACCCCTTTTTGATGAAATTGATGCTTGCTACGCTTGTGGCCATGATGCCAATATGAATGATGCTTATGGAGATGAACTTGCTATAGTTCCTTATATTAAGAATAAAATTTTTGCTATTGCACCCATGCATGATACTCCTATTATCTTTTTGAATTCTCCCAACTACACTATACCGAAGAAGTTTGCGCTTATTATTAAGGATTATATTGATGGGTTGCGTTTTACCGTTACACATGATGATTTTGATAGATATAATGTGCATGTGCGTGCTACTCCTACTTGCAATTATTATGAGAGAGGAACTACATCTCCGCCTCTCTATGTTTCCAATACAATAAAATTGCAAGAAATTGTTTATGCTATGTATCGGCCTTTACTTTGTGTGCATGAATTGTTCTTTTATGACATGCCGATGAATAGGAAGAGAGTTAGACTTCGTCATTGCATAATATATGTTGCTTTGTGATCACTACTAAATTACAAATCATTGTTAATTAAAATTGGCTTTGATATACCTTGGGATCCGGGTGGATCGATTACTTGAGCAATTTATGCCTAGCTTAATGGCTTTAAAGAAAGCGCTGCCAGGGAGACAACCCAGAAGTTTTAGAGAGTCAATTATTTCTGTTGAGTGCTTTAAAAAGTTTAAAAATAAAAAAATAAAGTGGGGAACCTAAAACTTTTCAAAAAGAGAAGTGAAAGTAAGAAGGACAAGCACCGTTGAAGTGGGGGAGCTCCTTGAACTTTGTTCATGCCCATGGAAACTTTGCAAATCTTGAATTATAGAAACTTTTCAACAAAAATAATTATCCCCTTGTACAAATCCATTGTATTATAAAAATAATGTGCCAAGAGTTGCCTTTAGGATGATTAGATTGCTTGTTTGGTATGTGCAGTGCAAAAACAGAAACTTTGGCTGTAGCGCGTGAATTTTAAAAAAAATACCGGAATGTCGAATGTTTTTGAAATTTTTACACAATACTGCTATGAAAATTGTTTATTTTGTCCTAATTTTTTTAAAAAAATTGGATTACAGAAGTATGGTAGATGTTCAGATTACTACAGACTGTCCTGTTTAAGACATATTCTATTTTTTATGCATTGTTTTGCTAGTTTTGATGAAGCTATCGATTTTATCGGTGGTATAAGCCATGGAGAAGTTATAATGCAGTAGCTACAATGCAAAAACAAAATATAAATGGGTTTGAAACAGTACTAAAAGTGGTGATTTGTTTTGTTATACTAACGGATCCCACGAGGGTTTTGTTAAGTTTTGTGTGATTGAAGTTTTCAAGCTTTGGGTGAGATCACGATGGATGAAGGAATAAGGAGTGGCAAGAGCCTAAGCATGGGGATGCCCGAGGCACCCCAAGGTAATATTTAAGGACTCCCAAGCAACTAAGCTTGGGGATGCCTCGGCATCCCCTCTTTCTTCTAACGACCATCGGTAATTTTACTTTGGAGCTATATTTTTATTCGTCACATGATATGAGGGAGGTACTAGTGAATTATTGTGGTTTAGTAAGAATATTGGTGTTATGGTTTGTGATGTTGGGAAACGTTGCAGAAAATTAAAATTTTCCTACGGTTTCACCAAGATCCATCTATGAGTTCATCTAAGCAACGAGTCATGGGAGAGAGATTGCATCTACATACCACTTGCAGATTGCGTGCGTAAGCGTTCAAGGGGATGGTGATGACGTAGTCGTACTCGTCGTGATTCAGATCACCAATGACCTAGTGCTGAACGGACAGCACCTCCGTGTTCAACACACGTACGGGACGATCGACGTCTCCTCCTTCTTGATCCAGCAAGGGGAAGGAGAGGTTGAGGAAGAGGACTCCAACGGCAGCACGACGGCGTGGTGAGGTTGGTGCAACAGAACTCCGACAGGGCTTCGCCAAGCGCGTACGGAGGAGGAGAGGTGTTGGGGAGGGGAGGGGCTGCGCCTTCAGTTGTGTATGCAGCCCTCCCCTCACCCCTCTATTTATAGGGGAAGGGGCAAGGGGGGGCCGGCCCCTCTAGATGGATCTAGAGGGGGGGGGGCGGCGGCCAAGGGGGAGGGGGCTTGCCCCCCAAGCAAGGGGGGCGCCCCCTTTAGGGTTCCCCCAAACCCTAGGGCGCATGGGCCCTTGGGGGGAGGCGCACCAGCCCACTTTGGGCTGGTTCCCTTCCCCTTTGCAGCCCATGAGCCCCTCCGGGAGAGGTGGCCCCTCCCGGTGGACCCCCGAGGCCCCTCCGGTGGCCCCGGTACAATACCGATATGCCCCCGAACTATTCCGGTGTCCGTATGACAACTTCCCATATATAAATCTTTACCTCCGGACCATTCCGGAACTCCTCGTGACGTCCGGGATCTCATCCGGGACTCCGAACAAGATTCGGTAATCACATCCAAGTCTTCCTAATAACCCTAGCGTCACCGAACCTTAAGTGTGTAGACCCTACGGGTTCGGGAGACATGCAGACATGACCGAGACGACTCTCGGGCAATAACCAACAGCGGGATCTGGATACCCATGTTGGTTCCCACATGTTCCTCGATGATGTCATCGGATGAACCACGATGTCGAGGGTTCAAGCAACCCCGTAAACTATTCCCTTTGTCAATCGGTAGGTTACTTGCCCGAGACTCGATCGTCGGTATCCCAATACCTCGTTTAGTCCCGTTACCGGCAAGTCACTTTACTCGTACCGTAATGCATGATCCCGTGGCCAAACACTTGGTCACTTTGAGCTCATTATGATGATGCATTACCGAGTGGGCCCGGTGATACCTCTCCGTCATGCGGAGTGACAAATCCCAGTCTTGATCCGTGTCAACCCAACAGATACTTTCGGAGATACCTATAGTGCACCTTTATAGTCACCCAGTTACGTTGTGACGTTTGGTACACCCAAAGCACTCCTACAGTATCCGGGAGTTACACGATCTCATGGCCTAAGGAAAAGATACTCGACATTGGAAAGCTCTAGCAAAACGAACTACACGATCTTGTGCTATGCTTAGGATTGGGTCTTGTCCATCACATCATTCTCCTAATGATGTGATCTCGTTATCAATGACATCCCCATGTCCATAGTCAGGAAACCATGACTATCTATTGGTTAACGAGCCAGTCAACTAGAGGCTTACTAGGGACATATTGGTGTCTAGTATTCACACATGTATTACGATTTCCAGATAACACAATTATAGCATGAATAAAGACAATTACCATGAACAAGGAAATATAATAATAATACTTTTATTATTGCCTCTAGGGCATATTTCCAACAGTCTCCCACTTGCACTAGAGTCAATAATCTAGTTACATTGTGATGAATCGAACACCCATAGAGTTCTGGTGCTGATCATGTTTTGCCCTAGGGAGAGGTTTAGTCAACGGATCTGCGACATTCAGACCCGTGTGCACTTTACAAATTTCTATGTCTCCATCTTGAACATTTTCACGGATGGAGTTGAAGCGACGCTTGATGTGCCTGGTCTTCTTGTGAAACCTGGGCTCCTTGGCCAGTGCAATAGCTCCAGTGTTGTCACAGAAGAGTTTGATCGGCCCCGACGCATTGGGTATGACTCCTAGGTCGGTGATGAACTCCTTCACCCAAATTGCCTCATGCGCTGCCTCCGAGGCTGCCATGTATTCCGCTTCACATGTAGATCCCGCCACGACGCTCTGCTTGCAGCTGCACCAGCTCACTGCTCCACCATTCAACATATACACGTATCCGGTTTGTGACTTAGAGTCATCCAGATCTGTGTCGAAGCTAGCATCGACGTAACCCTTTACGACGAGCTCTTCGTCACCTCCATAAATGAGAAACATGTCCTTAGTCCTTTTCAGGTACTTAAGGATATTCTTGACCGCTGTCCAGTGTTCCTTGCCGGGATTACTTTGGTACCTACCTACCAAACTTACGGCAAGGTTTACATCAGGTCTGGTACACAGCATGGCATACATAATGGATCCTATGGCTGAAGCATAGGGGATGACGCTCATCTCTTGTTTATCCTTTGCCGTGGTCGGGCATTGAGCTGAGCTCAATTTCACACCTTGCAATACAGGCAAGAACCCTTTCTTGGACTGATCCATTTTGAACTTCTTCAAAATCTTATCAAGGTACGTGCTTTGCGAAAGACCTATGAGGCGTCTTGATCTATCTCTATAGATTTTGATGCCTAATATATAAGCAGCTTCTCCAAGGTCCTTCATTGAAAAACACTTGTTCAAATAGGCCTTTATGCTTTCCAAGAACTCTATATCATTTCCCATCAATAGTATGTCATCCACATATAATATGAGAAATGCTACGGAGCTCCCACTCACTTTCTTGTAAACGCAGGCTTCTCCATAAGTCTGCATAAACCCAAACGCTTTGATCATCTCATCAAAGCGAATGTTCCAACTCCGAGATGCTTGCACCAGCCCATAAATGGATCGCTGGAGCTTGCACACCTTGTTAGCATTCTCGGGATCGACAAAACCTTCCGGCTGCATCATATACAGTTCTTCCTTAAGATAGCCATTAAGGAATGCCGTTTTGACGTCCATTTGCCATATCTCATAATCATAGTATGCGGCAATTGCTAACATGATTCGGACGGACTTCAGCTTCGCTACGGGAGAGAAAGTCTCATCGTAGTCAATCCCTTGAACTTGCCGATAACCCTTAGCGACAAGTCGAGCTTTATAGATGGTGACATTACCATCCGCGTCCGTCTTCTTCTTGAAGATCCATTTATTTTCTATCGCTCGCCGATCATCGGGCAAGTCTGTCAAAGTCCATACTTTGTTTTCATACATGGATCCTATCTCGGATTTCATGGCTTCTAACCATTTGTTGGAATCCGGGCCCGCCATCGCTTCTTCATAGTTCGAAGGTTCACCGTTGTCCAACAACATGATTTCCAGGACAGGGTTGCCGTACCACTCTGGTGCGGAACGTGTCCTTGTGGACCTACGAAGTTCAGTGGAAGCTTGGTCCGAAGTATCTTGATCATTATCATTAACCTCCTCTCTAATTGGAGCAGGCACCACAGGAACATTTTCCTGCGCTGCGTCATTCTCCATTTCAAGAGGCAGTACTTCATCAAGCTCCACTTTCCTCCCACTTACTTCTTTCGAGAGAAACTCTTTCTCCAGAAAGGTTCCGTTCTTGGCAACAAAGATCTTGCCCTCGGATCTTAAGTAGAAGGTATACCCTATGGTTTCCTTAGGGTATCCTATGAAGACGCATTTTTCCGATTTGGGTTCGAGCTTTTCAGGTTGAAGTTTCTTGACATAAGCCTCGCATCCCCAAACTTTTAGAAACGACAGCTTAGGTTTCTTCCCAAACCATAATTCATACGGTGTCGTCTCAACGGATTTAGACGGTGCCCTATTTAAAGTGAATGTGGCTGTCTCTAGAGCGTATCCCCAAAATGATAGCGGTAAATCGGTAAGAGACATCATAGATCGCACCATATCCAATAAAGTGCGATTACGACGTTCGGACACACCATTACGCTGAGGTGTTCCAGGCGGCGTGAGTTGTGAAACTATTCCACATTTTCTTAAGTGTGTGCCAAATTCGTGACTTAAGTACTCTCCTCCACGATCTGATCGTAGAAACTTGATCTTTCTGTCACGTTGATTCTCAACCTCACTCTGAAACTCCTTGAACTTTTCAAAGGTCTCAGACTTGTGTTTCATTAAGTAGACATAGCCATATCTACTCAAATCATCAGTGAGTGTGAGAACATAACGATATCCTCCGCGAGCCTCAACGCTCATTGGACCGCACACATCAGTATGTATAATTTCCAATAAGTTGGTTGCTCGCTCCATTGTTCCGGAGAACGGAGTCTTGGTCATTTTGCCCATAAGGCATGGTTCGCATGTGTCAAACGATTCATAATCGAGAGACTCCAAAAGTCCATCAGCATGGAGCTTCTTCATGCGCTTGACACCAATGTGACCAAGGCGGCAGTGCCACAAGTATGTGGGACTATCGTTATCAACTTTACACCTTTTGGCATTCACACTATGAATATGTGTATTATCACGCACGAGATTCATTAAGAATAAACCATTAACCACCGGAGCATGACCATAAAACATATCACTCATATAAATAGAACAACCATTATTCTCGGATTTAAATGAGTAGCCATCTCGTATTAAACGAGATCCAGATACAATGTTCATGCTCAAACTCGGCACTAAATAACAATTATTGAGGTTTAAAACTAATCCCGTGGGTAAATGTAGAGGTAGCGTGCCGACGGCGATCACATCGACCTTGGAACCATTCCCGACGCGCATCGTCACCTCGTCCTTCGCCAGTCTTCTCTTATTCCGCAGCTCCTGCTGTGAGTTACAAATATGAGCAACAGCACCGGTATCAAATACCCAGGAACTACTACGAGCACTGGTAAGGTACACATCAATTACATGTATATCACATATACCTTTAGTGTTGCCGGCCTTCTTATCCGCTAAGTACTTGGGGCAATTCCGTTTCCAGTGACCATTTCCCTTGCAATAAAAGCACTCAGTTTCAGGTTTGGGTCCATTCTTTGA
Source organism: Aegilops umbellulata (assembly GCA_032464435.1). Lineage (NCBI taxonomy): Eukaryota > Viridiplantae > Streptophyta > Magnoliopsida > Poales > Poaceae > Aegilops > Aegilops umbellulata. The sequence goes on from CP136060.1 coordinate 440,716,102, forward strand.
CTTCTTCCTGGCAACTGATTTACCAGGCGCGGCAACCTCCTTGCCGTCTTTCTTGAAGTTCTTCTTACCCTTGCCTTTCTTGAACTTAGCGGTTTTATTCACCATCAACACTTGATGTTCCTTTTTGATCTCCACCTCCGCGGATTTCAGCATTGAATACAACTCGGGAATGGTCTTTTCCATCCCTTGCATGTTGTAGTTCATCACGAAGCTTTTGTAGCTAGGTGGGAGCGACTGAAGGATTCTGTCAATGACCGCCTCATCCGGAAGATTAACTTCCAGCTGAGTCAAGCGGTTGTGCAACCCAGACATCTTGAGTATGTGTTCACTGACAGAGCTATTTTCCTCCATTTTGCAGCTAAAGAACTTGTCGGAGACTTCATATCTCTCGACCCGGGCATGAGCTTGGAAAATCAATTTCAGCTCCTCGAACATCTCATATGGTCCGTGCTTCTCAAAACGCTTTTGGAGCCCCGGTTCTAAGCTGTAAAGCATGCCGCACTGAACGATGGAGTAATCATCAGTGCGTGACTGATGGGCGTTCATAACGTCCTGGTTTTCTGGGAATGGTGCATCACCTAGCGGTGCATCTAGGACATAATCTTTCTTGGCTGCTATGAGGATGATCCTCAAGTTCCGGACCCAGTCCGAGTAGTTGCTGCCATCATCTTTCAGCTTAGTTTTCTCTAGGAACGCGTTGAAGTTGAGGCTGACATTACCGTGGGCCATTTGATCTACAAGACATATTGTAAAGATTTAGACTAAGTTCATGATAATTAAGTTCATCTAATCAAATTAATGAATGAACTCCCACTCAGATTAGACATCCCTCTAGTCATCTAAGTGTTACATGATCCGAGTCGACTAGGCCGTGTCCGATCATCACGTGAGACGGACTAGTCATCATCGGTGAACATCTCCATGTTGATCGTATCTTCTATACGACTCATGTTCGACCTTTCGGTCTCCGTGTTCCGAGGCCATGTCTGTACATGCTAGGCTCGTCAAGTTAACCCTAAGTGTTTTGCATGTGTAAAACTGTCTTACACCCGTTGTATGTGAACGTATGGATCTATCACACCCGATCATCACGTGGTGCTTCGAAACGACGAACTTTAGCAACGGTGCACAGTTAGGGGAGAACACTTCTTGAAATTTTGTAAGGGATCATCTTATTTACTACCGTCGTTCTAAGTAAACAAGATGTATAAACATAATAAACATCACATGCAATTAAATAGAAGTGACATGATATGGCCATCATCATATAGCTCCTTCGATCTCCATCTTGGGGCTCCATGATCATCTTGTCACCGGCACGACACCATGATATCCATCATCATGATCTCCATCATCGTGTCTCCATGGAGTTGCTCGCCAACCATTACTACTACTACTATGGCTAACACGTTTAGCAATAAAGTAAAGTAATTTACATGGTGACACGCAGGTCATAAAAGAATAATGACAACTCCTATGGCTCCTGCCGGTTGTCATACTCATCGACATGCAAGTCGTGATTCCTATTACAATAACAAGATCATCTCATACATCACATGATTCATCACAACTTCTGGCCATATCACATCACAAAGCACTTGCTGCAAAAACAAGTTAGACGTCCTCTAATGTTGTTGCAAGTTTTTACGTGGCTGTTATAGGTTGCTAGCAAGAACGTTTCTTACCTACATTAAAACCACAACGTGAATTTGTCAATCTCTATTTACCCTTCATAAGGACCCTGCTCATCGAATCCGATCCAACTAAAGTGGGAGAGACAGACACCCGCCAGCCACCTTATGCAACTAGTGCATGTTAGTCGGTGGAACCGGTCTCACGTAAGCGTACGTGTAAGGTTGGTCCGGGCCGCTTCATCCCACAATACCTCTGAACCAAGATAGGACTAGTAACGGCAAGAAGAATTGATAATTCGACGCCCACAACTACTTTGTGTTCTACTCGTGCAATAGAGAACTACGCATAGACCTAGCTCATGATGCCACTGTTGGGGAACGTTGCAGAAAATTAAAATTTTCCTACGGTTTCACCAAGATCCATCTATGAGTTCATCTAAGCAACGAGTCATGGGAGAGAGATTGCATCTACATACCACTTGCAGATTGCGTGCGGAAGCGTTCAAGGGGATGGTGATGACGTAGTCGTACTCGTCGTGATTCGGATCACCAATGACCTAGTGCTGAACGGACAGCACCTCCGTGTTCAACACACGTACGGGACGATCGACGTCTCCTCCTTCTTGATCCAGCAAGGGGAAGGAGAGGTTGAGGAAGAGGACTCCAACGGTAGCACGACGGCGTGGTGAGGTTGGTGCAACAGAACTCCGACAGGGCTTCGCCAAGCGCGTACGGAGGAGGAGAGGTGTTGGGGAGGGGAGGGGCTGCGCCTTCAGTTGTGTATGCAGCCCTCCCCTCACCCCTCTATTTATAGGGGAAGGGGCAAGGGGGGGGGCGGACCCTCTAGATGGATCTAGAGGGGGGGCGGCGGCCAAGGGGGAGGGGGCTTGCCCCCCAAGCAAGGGGGGCGCCCCCTTTAGGGTTCCCCCAAACCCTAGGGCGCATGGGCCCTTGGGGGGAGGCGCACCAGCCCACTTTGGGCTGGTTCCCTTCCCCTTTGCAGCCCATGAGCCCCTCCGGGAGAGGTGGCCCCTCCCGGTGGACCCCCGAGGCCCCTCCGGTGGCCCCGGTACAATACCGATATGCCCCCGAACTATTCCGGTGTCCGTATGACAACTTCCCATATATAAATCTTTACCTCCGGACCATTCCGGAACTCCTCGTGACGTCCGGGATCTCATCCGGGACTCCGAACAAGATTCGGTAATCACATCCAAGTCTTCCTAATAACCCTAGCGTCACCGAACCTTAAGTGTGTAGACCCTACGGGTTCGGGAGACATGCAGACATGACCGAGACGACTCTCGGGCAATAACCAACAGCGGGATCTGGATACCCATGTTGGTTCCCACATGTTCCTCGATGATGTCATCGGATGAACCACGATGTCGAGGGTTCAAGCAACCCCGTAAACTATTCCCTTTGTCAATCGGTAGGTTACTTGCCCGAGACTCGATCGTCGGTATCCCAATACCTCGTTTAGTCCCGTTACCGGCAAGTCACTTTACTCGTACCGTAATGCATGATCCCGTGGCCAAACACTTGGTCACTTTGAGCTCATTATGATGATGCATTACCGAGTGGGCCCGGTGATACCTCTCCGTCATGCGGAGTGACAAATCCCAGTCTTGATCCGTGTCAACCCAACAGATACTTTCGGAGATACCTGTAGTGCACCTTTATAGTCACCCAGTTACGTTGTGACGTTTGGTACACCCAAAGCACTCCTACAGTATCCGGGAGTTACACGATCTCATGGTCTAAGGAAAAGATACTCGACATTGGAAAGCTCTAGCAAAACGAACTACACGATCTTGTGCTATGCTTAGGATTGGGTCTTGTCCATCACATCATTCTCCTAATGATGTGATCTCGTTATCAATGACATCCCCATGTCCATAGTCAGGAAACCATGACTATCTATTGGTTAACGAGCCAGTCAACTAGAGGCTTACTAGGGACATATTGGTGTCTAGTATTCACACATGTATTACGATTTCCAGATAACACAATTATAGCATGAATAAAGACAATTACCATGAACAAGGAAATATAATAATAATACTTTTATTATTGCCTCTAGGGCATATTTCCAACATGTGATTCCCGAAGAATGCACGTATGGTCTCCCATTATGCTAAGAAGTTGGAGCACAATTTATCCATGATTGTCTATCTTTGTGTGAAAGTTGGAGCGTGCAATGGTTGAATCCTACCAACCTCCCCCCTAGAAGCATGAGTAGTAGTACTTTGCTTCAAGGGCTAATAAACTTTTGCAATAAGTATGTGATTCTTTATGACTAATGTGAGTCCATGGATTATACGCACTCTCACCCTTCCACCATTGCTAGCCTCTCTCGTGCCACGCAACTTTCGCCGGTGCATAAAACCCTCCTAATACCTTCCTCAAAACAACCATCATACATAACTATTATGGCATTTCCATAGCCATTTCAAGATATATTGCCATGCAACTTCCATCATCATCATATACATGACTTGAACATTCATTGTCATATTGCTTTGATGATCGTAAGACGGCTAGCATGATATTTTCTTGGCTTGTCCATTTTTTGATATCTTTGCTATGCTAGATCATTGCACATCCTGGTACACCGCCAGAGGCATTCATATAGTCATCGTGTATTAGTTTTTATCAAGTTGTAAGTAAATAAAAGTGATGATCATCGGTATTAGAGCATTGCCCCATGTGAGGAAAAAAAGAGGCCAAAAGAGCCCAAGAAAAAAGAGGCCAAAGTGCCCACCAAAAAAAGAAAAAAATGAGAAAACAAAAAATGAGAGAAAAAGAGAGAAGGGGCAATGTTACTATCCTTTTACCACACTTGTGCTTCAGAGTAGCACCATGTTCTTCATATAGAGAGTCTCCTATATTATCACTTTCATATAGAGGGAATTTTTTGTTGGAAATATGCCCTAGAGGCAATAATAAAAGCATTATTATTATATTTCCTTATTCATGATAATTGTCTTTATTCGTGCTATAATTGTGTTATCCGGAAATCGTAATACATGTGTGAATAACAGACAACAATATGTCCCTAGTGAGCCTCTAGTTGACTAGCTCGTTGATCGACAGATAGTCATGGTTTCCTGACTATGGACATTGGATGTCATCGATAATGGGATCACATCATTAGGAGAATGATGTGATGGACAAGACCCAATCCTAAACATAGCATAAGATCGCATAGTTCGTTTGCTAGAGTTTTCCAATGTCAAGTATCCTTTCCTTAGACCATGAGATCGTGTAACTCCCGGATACCGTAGGAGTGCTTTGGATGTGCCAAACGTCACAACGTAACTGGGTGACTATAAAGGTATACTACGGGTATCTCTGAAAGTGTCTGTTGGGTTGACATGGATCGAGACTGGGATTTGTCACTCCGCTTGACGGAGAGGTATCACCGGGCCCTCTCGGTAATGCATCATCATAATGAGCTCAAGGTGATCAAAGTGTTTGATCACGGGATCATGCATTACGGTACGAGAAAAGTGACTTGCCGGTAACGATATTGAACGAGGTACTGGGATACCGACGATCGAATCTCGGGCAAGTAAAATACCGATTGACAAAGGGAATCGTATACGGGATTAATTGAATCCTTGACATCGTGGTTCATCCGATGAGATCATCGTGGAGCATGTGGGAGCCAACATGGGTATCCAGATCCCGCTGTTGATTATTGCCCGAGAGCCGTCTCGGTCATGTCTTCATGTCTCCCGAACCCGTAGGGTCTACACACTTAAGGTTCGGTGACGCTAGGGTTGTAGGGATATGTATGTGCAGTAACCCGAATGTTGTTCGGAGTCCCGGATGAGATCCCGGACGTCACGAGGAGTTCCGGAATGGTCCGGAGGTAAAGAATTATATATAGGAAGTGCTGTTTCGGCCATCGGGACAAGTTTCGGGGTTATCGGTATTGTACCGGGACCACCGGAGGGGTCCCGGGGGTCCACCAGGTGGGGCCACCTGCCTTGGTGGGCCACATGGGCCTTAGGGGGTGCGCCTTGGCCTGCTTGGGCCAAGGGGAACCAGCCCCAAGGGCCCATGCGCCAAGGAAACTTGGAGAGGGGAGAGTCCAAAGGGGGGAAGGCACCTCCGAGGTGCCTTGGGGAGGATGGACTCCTCCCCCCCTCTTGGCCGCACCCCTTCCTTGGAGGAAGGGGCAAGGCTGCGCCCTCCCCCCTTCTAAAGCACCTATATAAAGGGAGGGGAGGGAGGGGTGGCCGCACCCTATTGCCCTGGCACTCCCTCCTCCCTGCAACACCTCCTCCTCCTCCCGTAGTTGCTTAGCAAAGCCCTGCCGGAGTTCTGCTGCATCCACCACCACACCGTCGTGCTGGATCTTCCTCAACCTCTCCTTCCCCCTTGCTGGATCAAGAAGGAGGAGACGTCTCCCTGTTGGAAATATGCCCTAGAGGCAATAATAAATTGATTATTATTATATTTCCTTGTTCATGATAATCGTTTATTATCCATGCTAGAATTGTATTGATAGGAAACTCAGATACATGTGTGGATACATAGACAACACCATGTCCCTAGTAAGCCTCTAGTTGACTAGCTCGTTGATCAATAGATGGTTACGGTTTCCTAACCATGGACATTGGATGTCATTGATAACGGGATCACATCATTAGAAGAATGATGTGATGGACAAGACCCAATCCTAAGCCTAGCACAAGATCATGTAGTTCGTATGCTAAAGCTTTTATAATGTCAAGTATCATTTCCTTAGACCATGAGATTGTGCAACTCCCGGATACCGTAGGAGTGCTTTGGGTGTGCCAAACGTCACAACGTAACTGGGTGGCTATAAAGGTACACTACAGGTATCTCCGAAAGTGTCTGTTGGGTTGGCACGAATCAAGACTGGGATTTGTCACTCCGTGTAAACGGAGAGGTATCTCTGGGCCCACTCGGTAGGACATCATCATAATGTGCACAATGTGATCAAGGAGTTGATCACGGGATGATGTGTTGCAGAACGAGTAAAAGAGACTTGCCAGTAACGAGATTGAACAAGGTATCGGGATACCGACGATCGAATCTCGGGCAAGTATCGTACCGATAGACAAAGGGAATTGTATACGGGATTGATTAAGTCCTTGACATCGTGGTTCATCCGATGAGATCATCGTGGAACATGTGGGAGCCAACATGGGTATCCAGATCCCGCTGTTGGTTATTGACCGGAGAACATCTCGGTCATGTCTGCATGTCTCCCGAACCCGTAGGGTCTACACACTTAAGGTTCGATGACGCTAGGGTTATAAAGGAAGCTTGTATGTGGTTACCGAATGTTGTTCGGAGTCCCGGATGAGATCCCGGACGTCACGAGGAGTTCCGGAATGGTCCGGAGGTAAAGATTTATATATGGGAAGTCCTATTTTGGTCACCGAAAGAGTTTCGGGTTTTATCGGTAACGTACCGGGACCACCGGAGGGGTCCGGGGGTCCACCAAGTGGGGCCACAAGCCCCGGAGGCTTGCGTGGGCTAAGTGAGGGAGGGGACCAGCCCCAGGTGGGCTGGTGCGCCCCCCCACAGGGGCCCAAGGCGCAGGGGAAGTGGGAGGAGGCAAACCCTAGGTCCAGATGGGCCTTAAGGCCCACCCTAGGGGCGCCTCCCCCTTCTCCCCTCCCTTGGCCGCCACCCCTTGGCCATCTAGGGCTGCCGCCCCCCCTTTGGGGTGGGAAACCCTAGAGGGGGCGCAGCCCTCCCCTTCCCCTATATATATGAGGCCTAGGGGGCTGCCCACAACACGCGATTCTCTCTCTCGTTGGTGCAGCCCTGCGTCTCTTCTTCCTCCTCTTCTGTGGTGCTTAGCGAAGCCCTGCAGGATTGCCACGCTCCTCCATCATCACCACGCCGTTGTGCTGCTGCTGGATGGAGTCTTCCTCAACCTCTCCCTCTCTCCTTGCTGGATCAAGGCTTGGGAGACGTCACCGGGCTGTACGTGTGTTGAACGCGGAGGTGCCGTCCGTTCGGCACTTGGTCATCGGTGATTTGAATCACGACGAGTACGACTCCATCAACCCCGTTCACTTGAACGCTTCCGCTTGCGATCTACAAGGGTATGTAGATGCACTCTCCTTCCCCTCGTTGCTGGTTTCTCCATAGATAGATCTTGGTGACACGTAGGAAATTTTTTGAATTTCTGCTACATTCCCCATCAGTGGCATCATGAGCTAGGTCTATTGCGTAGATTCTATGCACGAGTAGAACACAAAGTAGTTGTGGGCGTTGATTTTGTTCAATATGCTTGCCGTTACTAGTCTTATCTTGATTCGGCGGCATCGTGGGATGAAGCGGCCCGGACCAACCTTACACGTACTCTTACGTGAGACAGGTTCCACCGACTGACATGCACTAGTTGCATAAGGTGGCTAGCGGGTGCCAGTCTCTCCTACTTTAGTCGGATCGGATTCGATGAAAAGGGTCCTTATGAAGGGTAAATAGCAATTGACATATCACGTTGTGGTTTTGCGTAGGTAAGAAACGTTCTTGCTAGAAACCCATAGCAGCCACGTAAAACATGCAACAACAATTAGAGGACGTCTAACTTGTTTTTGCAGGGTATGCTATGTGATGTGATATGGCCAAGAAGAATGTGATGAATGATATGTGATGTATGAAATTGATCATGTTCTTGTAATAGGATTCACGACTTGCATGTCGATGAGTATGACAACTGGCAGGAGCCATAGGAGTTGTCTTTATTTATTGTATGACCTGCGTGTCATTGAACAACGCCATGTAATTACTTTACTTTATTGCTAACCGGTAGCCATAGTAGTAGAAGTAACAGTTGGCGTGACAACTTCATGGAGACACGATGATGGAGATCATGATGATGGAGATCATGGTGTCATGCCGGTGACGATGATGATCATGGAGCCCCGAAGATGGAGATCAAAAGGAGCAAAGTGATGATGGCCATATCATGTCACTATTTGATTGCATGTGATGTTTATCATGTTTATACATCTTATTTGCTTAGAACTACGATAGTAAATAAGATGATCCCTTACAACAATTTCAAGAAGTGTTCTCCCCTAACTGTGCACCGTTGCTACAGTTCGTCGTTTCGAAGCACCACGTGATGATCGGGTGTGATAGATCCTTACGTTCACATACAACGGGTGTAAGACAGTTTTACACATGCAAAACACTTAGGGTTAACTTGACGAGCCTAGCATGTACAGACATGGCCTCGGAACACAGAAGACTGAAAGGTCGAGCATGAGTCGTATGGAAGATATGATCAACATGAAGATGTTCACCGACGTTGACTAGTCCGTCTCACGTGATGATCGGACACGGCCTAGTTGATTCGGATCATGTAATCACTCAGATGAATAGAGGGATGTCTATCTGAGTGGGAGTTCATAAGATGAACTTAATTATCCTGAACATAGTCAAAAAGGATTTTGCAAATGATGTCGTAGCTCGCGCTTTAGTTCTACTGTTTTAGATATGTTCCTAGAGAAAATATAGTTGAAAGTTGATAGTAGCAATTATGCGGACAGTAGAAGGCTTGTGTCCTTAATGCACCACTCGGTGTGCTGGACCTCGAACGTGGTCTGTGGATGTTACGAACATCTGACATGCATGTTTTGATGACTACATGATAGTTCGGTAATGTTAAATGGTTTAGAATTGAGGCACCGAAGACATTTTTGAAATGTCGCGGAACATATGAGATGTTTCGAGGGCTGAAATTGGGATTTCAGGCTCGTGCCCACGTCAAGAGGTATAAGACCTCCGACGATTTTCTTAGCCTGCAAACTAAGGGAGAAAAGCTCAATCGTTGAGCTTGTGCTCAAATTGTCTGAGTACAACAATCACTAGAATCAAGTGGGAGTTGATCTTCCAGATAAGATAGTGATGTTTCACCAAAGTCATTGCCACCAAGCTGCTAGAGCTTCGTGATGAACTATAACATATCAGGGATAGATATGATGATCCTTGAAATATTCGCGATGTTTGACACCGCGAAAGTAGAAATCAAGCAGGAGCATCAATTGTTGATGGTTAGTAAAACCACTAGTTTCAAGAAGGGCAAGGGCAAGAAGGGATACTTCATGAAACGGCAAATCAGCTGCTGCTCTAGTGAAGAAACCCAAGGTTGAACCCAAACCCAAGACTGAGTGCTTCTGTAATAAGGGGAACAGCCACTGGAGCAAAATTACCCTAGATACTTGGTAGATGAGAAGGCTGTCGGTAGAAGTATATTGGATATACATTATGTGAATGTGTACTTTACTAGTACTCCTAGTAGCATCAGGGTATTAGATACCGGTTCGGTTGCTAAGTGTTAGTAACTCGAAATAAAAGCTACGGAATAAACGGAGACTAGCTGAAGGTGAGCTGACGATATGTGTTGGAAGTGTTTCCAAAGTTGATATGATCAAGCATCGCTCGCTCCCTCTACCATCGAGATTGGTGTTAAACCTGAATAATTGTTATTTGGTATTTGCGTTGAGCATAGACATGATTGGACTATGTCTATCGCAATACGGTTATTCATTTAAAAGAGAATAATGATTACTCTATTTATTTGAATAAATACCTTCAATGGTCTTGCACCTAGAATGAATGGTTTATTGAATCTCGATCATAGTGATACACATGTTCATGCCAAAAGATATAAGATAGTAATGATAGTACCACCTACTAGTGGCACTGCCATGTAAGTCATATTGGTATAAAACGCATGAAGAAGCTCCATGCTGATGGATCTTTGAACTCACTCATTTCTGAAAAGATTGAGACATGTGAACCATGTCTGTTGGTTTATACGCATGAAGAAACTCCATGCAGATGGACCGTTCGGACTCACTTGATTTTGAATCACTTGAGATATGCAAATCATACCACATGGGCAAGATGACTGAAAGCTTCGGTTTCAGTAAAATGGAACAAGAAAGCAACTTGTTGGAAGTAACACATTATGATGTGTGCAGTCCAATGAGTGCTGAGGCACGCAGTGGATATCGTTATGCTCTAACTTCACAGATGATTTGAGTAGATACTGAGCATATTTACTTGATGAAACACAAGTCTGAATTATTGAATGGTTCAAGTAATTTCAGAATGAAGTTGAATATCGTCGTGACAAGAGGATAAAATATCTATGATATGATCATAGAGATGAATATCTGAGTTGCAAGTTTGGTACACAATTGAGACATTGTGGAAATTGTTTCACAACTAATACCGCCTGGAACACCATAGTGTGATGGTGTGTCCGAACATCATGACTGCACCCTATTGGATATGATGAATACCATGATGTCTCTTATCGAATTACCACTATCGTTCATGGATTAGGCATTAGAGACAACCGCACTCACTTTAAATAGGGCACCACGTAATTCCGATAAGATGACACCGTATGAACTATGGTTTAGAGAAACCTAAGCTGTCATTTCTTAAAAAGTTTGGGGCTGCGACGCTTATATGAAAAGGTTTCAGGCTGATAAGCTCGAACCCAAAGCGGATAACTGCATCTTCATAGGACACCCAAAACAGTTGGGTATACCTCCTGTCTCAGATCCGAAAGCAATAGGGATTGTTTCTCGAATCGGGTCCTTTCTCGAGGAAAAGTTTCTCTCGAAAGAATTGAGTGGGAGGATGGTGGAGACTTGATGAGGTTGTTGAACTGTCACTTCAACTAGTGTGTAGCAAGGCACATGAATTGTTCCTATGGCACCTACACCAATTGAAGTGGAAGCTTATGATAGTGATCATGAGACTTCGGATCAAGGCACTCCCAAACCTCGTAGGATGACAAGGATGCGTACTACTTCAGAGTAGTACGTAATCCTGTCTTGGAAGTCATGTTGCTAGACAACAATGAACCTACGAGCTATGGAGAAGCGATGGTGGGCCCGGATTCCAATGAATGGCTCGAGGCCATAAAATCCGAGAAAGGATCCATGTATGAAAACAAAGTGTAGACTTTGGCAGAACGGCTCGATGGTCGTGAGGCTGTTGAGTACAGATGGATTTTAAAAGGAAGACGGACAATGATGGTAAATGTCACCATTAAGAAAGCTCGACTTGTCATTAAGATGTTTTCCGACAAGTTCAAGGAGTTGACTGCGATGAGACTTTCTCACTCGTAGCGATGCTAAGAGTCTGTTGGAATTATATTAGCAGGTACTGCATTATTTATGAAATCTTGCAGATAGGACGTCAAAAATATTGTTTCCTTGATTTTCTTGAGGAAAGGTTGTATGTGATAAAACCAGAAGATTTTTGTCAATCCTGAAAGATGCTAATAAGTATGCAAAGCACCAGCAATCCTCCTGAGGACTGGAGTAAGCATCTCGGAGTTGGAATGTACACTTTGATGAGTTGATCAAAGATTTTAGGTTTATACAAAGTTTATGAGAAACTTGTATTTCCAAAGAAGTGAGTGGGAGCACTATAGAATTTCTGATGAGTATATGTTACTGATCAGAAATGATGTAGAATTTCTGGAAAGCATATAGGGTTATTTGAAGAGTGTTTTCAATGGAAAACCTGGATTAAGCTACTTGAACATTGAGCATCAAGATCTATAAGGATAGATCAAATAGTACTTTCAAATGAATACATACCGTGACAAGATTTTGAAGGAATTCAAAATAGATCAGCAAAGAAGGAGTTCTTGGCTATATTACACGTGTGAGTGTTGAGTAAGACTCAAGACCTGACCACGGCAGAATAGAGAGAAAGGACGAAGGTCGTCCCCTATGCTTAGACATAGGCTCTAAAGTATGCTATGTCATACCACACCTGAAGTGTGCCAAGCCATGAGTCAGTCAAGGGGTACAAGTGTGATCCAGGAATGGATCACAGGACAACGGTCAAGGTTATCCTCAGTAACTAGTGGAATAAGGAATTTTCTCGATTATGGAAGTGGAAAAGAGTTCGTCGTAAAAGGTTACGCCGATGCAAACTTTGACACGGATCCAGATTATGCTAAGTAGTAAATTGGATTCGTATAGTAGAACAGTTATTTGGAATAGTTCCAAATAGAGCGTGGTAACTGCATCTAGGAGATGACATAGAGATTTGTAAAGGACACACGGATCTGAAAGGTTCAGACCCGTTGACTATAACATCTCTCACAAGCATAACATGATCAAACCAAAAACTCATTGAGTGTTAATCACATAGTAATGTGAACTAGATTATTGACTCTAGTAAACTCTTTGGGTGTTAGTCACATGGGGATGTGACCTTGGGTGTTGGAATCATTGCAATCACATATCGATGTGAACTGGATTATTGACTCTAGTGCAAGTGGGAGACTGTTGGAAATATGCCCTAGAGGCAATAATAAATTGATTATTATTATATTTCCTTGTTCATGATAATCGTTTATTATCCATGCTAGAATTGTATTGATAGGAAACTCAGATACATGTGTGGATACATAGACAACACCATGTCCCTAGTAAGCCTCTAGTTGACTAGCTCGTTGATCAATAGATGGTTACGGTTTCCTAACCATGGACATTGGATGTCATTGATAACGGGATCACATCATTAGAAGAATGATGTGATGGACAAGACCCAATCCTAAGCCTAGCACAAGATCATGTAGTTCGTATGCTAAAGCTTTTATAATGTCAAGTATCATTTCCTTAGACCATGAGATTGTGCAACTCCCGGATACCGTAGGAGTGCTTTGGGTGTGCCAAACGTCACAACGTAACTGGGTGGCTATAAAGGTACACTACAGGTATCTCCGAAAGTGTCTGTTGGGTTGGCACGAATCAAGACTGGGATTTGTCACTCCGTGTAAACGGAGAGGTATCTCTGGGCCCACTCGGTAGGACATCATCATAATGTGCACAATGTGATCAAGGAGTTGATCACGGGATGATGTGTTGCAGAACGAGTAAAAGAGACTTGCCAGTAACGAGATTGAACAAGGTATCGGGATACCGACGATCGAATCTCGGGCAAGTATCGTACCGATAGACAAAGGGAATTGTATACGGGATTGATTAAGTCCTTGACATCGTGGTTCATCCGATGAGATCATCGTGGAACATGTGGGAGCCAACATGGGTATCCAGATCCCGCTGTTGGTTATTGACCGGAGAACATCTCGGTCATGTCTGCATGTCTCCCGAACCCGTAGGGTCTACACACTTAAGGTTCGATGACGCTAGGGTTATAAAGGAAGCTTGTATGTGGTTACCGAATGTTGTTCGGAGTCCCGGATGAGATCCCGGACGTCACGAGGAGTTCCGGAATGGTCCGGAGGTAAAGATTTATATATGGGAAGTCCTATTTTGGTCACCGAAAGAGTTTCGGGTTTTATCGGTAACGTACCGGGACCACCGGAGGGGTCCGGGGGTCCACCAAGTGGGGCCACAAGCCCCGGAGGCTTGCGTGGGCTAAGTGAGGGAGGGGACCAGCCCCAGGTGGGCTGGTGCGCCCCCCCACAGGGGCCCAAGGCGCAGGGGAAGTGGGAGGAGGCAAACCCTAGGTCCAGATGGGCCTTAAGGCCCACCCTAGGGGCGCCTCCCCCTTCTCCCCTCCCTTGGCCGCCACCCCTTGGCCATCTAGGGCTGCCGCCCCCCCCTTTGGGGTGGGAAACCCTAGAGGGGGCGCAGCCCTCCCCTTCCCCTATATATATGAGGCCTAGGGGGCTGCCCACAACACGCGATTCTCTCTCTCGTTGGTGCAGCCCTGCGTCTCTTCTTCCTCCTCTTCTGTGGTGCTTAGCGAAGCCCTGCAGGATTGCCACGCTCCTCCATCATCACCACGCCGTTGTGCTGCTGCTGGATGGAGTCTTCCTCAACCTCTCCCTCTCTCCTTGCTGGATCAAGGCTTGGGAGACGTCACCGGGCTGTACGTGTGTTGAACGCGGAGGTGCCGTCCGTTCGGCACTTGGTCATCGGTGATTTGAATCACGACGAGTACGACTCCATCAACCCCGTTCACTTGAACGCTTCCGCTTGCGATCTACAAGGGTATGTAGATGCACTCTCCTTCCCCTCGTTGCTGGTTTCTCCATAGATAGATCTTGGTGACACGTAGGAAAATTTTTGAATTTCTGCTACGTTCCCCATCACTCCCGTCCCGTACGTGTGTTGAACGCGGAGGTGCCGTCCGTTCGGTACTAGATCATCGGTGAATTGGATCACGACAAGTACGACTACCTCATCCACGTTCACTCGAACGCTTCCGTTGCGATCTACAAAGTGGTATGTAGATGCTATCTAATCTGAATACTCGTTGCTAGATGAACTCATAGATGGATCTTGGTGAAACCGTAGGAAAAATTTTAATTTTCTGCAACGTTCCCCAACAGTGGTATCAGAGCTAGGTCTATGCGTAGTTCTTCTTGCGTGAGTAGAACACAATTTGTTGTGGGCGTAGATGTTGTCAACTCTTCTTGCCGTTACTAGTATTATCTTGCTTCAGCGGTATTGTGGGATGAAGCGGCCCGGACCAACCTTACACGTACACTTACGTGAGACCGGTTCCACCGACTAACATGCACTAGTTGCATAAGGTGGCTGGCGGGTGTCTGTCTCTCCTACTTTAGTTGGAGCGGATTCGATGAAAAGGGTCCTTATGAAGGGTAAATAGAAGTTGACAAATCACGTTGTGGTTTTATCGTAGGTAAGAAAACGTTCTTGCTAGAACCCTAATTCAGCCACGTAAAACTTGCAACAACAATTAGAGGACGTCTAACTTGTTTTTGCAGCAAGTGCTTTGTGATATGATATGGCCAAAGTTGTGATGTATGATGAATGATCTATATGTGATGTATGAGATGTTCATGCTATTGTAATAGGAATCACGACTTGCATGTCGATGAGTATGACAACCGGCAGGAGCTATAGGAGTTGTCTTTATTTTTTGTATGACCTGCGTGTCATTGAGAAACGCCATGTAAATTACTTTACTTTATTGCTAAACGCGTTAGCCATAGTAGTAGAAGTAATAGTTGGCGAGCAACTTCATGGAGACACGATGATGAAGATCATGATGATGAAGATCATGGTGTCAAGCCGGTGACAAGATGATCATGGAGCCCCAAGATGGAGATCGAAGGAGCTATGTGATATTGGCCATATCATGTCACGTTTATTATTTGATTGCATGCGATGTTTATCATGTTTTTGCATCTTGTTTACTTAGAACGACGGTAGTAAATAAGATGATCCCTCATAATAATTTCAAGAAAGTGTTCACCCTAACTGTGCACCGTTGCTAAGGTTCGTCGTTCCGAAGCACCACGTGATGATCGGGTGTGATAGGTCCTTACGTTCGCATACAACGGGTGTAAGCCAGATTTACACACGCAAAACACTTAGGTTGACTTGACGAGCCTAGCATGTACATACATGGCCTCGGAACACAGAAGACCGAAAGGTCGAGCATGAGTCGTATAGAAGATACGATCAACATGAAGATGTTCACCGATGTTGACTAGTCCGTCTCACGTGATGATCGGACACGGCCTAGTTGACTCGGATCATGTAATACTTAGATGACTAGAAGAGGGATGTCTATCTAAGTGGGAGTTCATTAAATAATTTGATTAAATGAACTTTATTATCATGAACTTAGTCTAAAAATTTTACAATATGTCTTGTAGATCAAATGGCCAACGTAGTCCTCAACTTCAACGCGTTCCTAGAGAAAACCAAGCTGAAAGACGATGGTAGCAACTATACGGACTGGGTCCGGAACCTGAGGATCATCCTCATAGCTGCCAAGAAAGATTATGTCCTAAGAGCACCGCTGGGTGACGCACCTATTCTCCCTGCAGAACAAGACGTTATGAACGCTTGGCAGTCACACTGCGATGATTACTCCCTCGTTCAGTGCGGCATGCTTTACAGCTTAGAGCCGGGGCTCCAAAAGCGTTTTGAGAAACAAGGAGCATATGAGATGTTCGAAGAGCTGAAAATGGTTTTCTAAGCTCATGCCCGGGTCGAGAGATATGAAGTCTCCGATAAATTCTTTAGCTGTAAGATGGAGGAAAATGGTTCTGTCAGTGAGCACATACTCAAAATGTCTGGGTTGCACAACCGCTTGACTCAACTGGAAGTTAATCTCCCGGATGAAGCGGTCATTGACAGAATCCTCCAGTCGCTTCCACCTAGCTACAAGAGCTTTGTGATGAACTACAATATGCAGGGGATGGTAAAGACCATTCCTGAGGTATATGCTATGCTGAAATCAGCAGAGGTAGAAATCAAGAAGGAGCATCAAGTGTTGATGGTGAATAAAACCACTAAGTTCAAGAAGGGCAAGGGTAAAAAGAACTTCAAGAAGGACGGCAAGGAAGTTGCCGCGCCCGGTAAGCAGGTTGCCGGGAAGAAGCCAAAGAATGGACCCAAGCCCGAGACTGAGTGTTTTTATTGCAAGGGAAGTGGTCACTGGAAGCGGAACTGCCCCAAATACTTAGCGGACAAGAAGGCCGGCAAAACCAAAGGTATATGTGATATACATGTAATTGATGTGTACCTTACCAGTACTCGTAGTAGCTCTTGGGTATCTGATACCGGTGCAGTTGCTCATATTTGTAACTCAAAGCAGGAGCTGCGGAATAAACGGAGACTGGCGAAGGACAAGGTGACGATGCGCGTCGGGAATGGTTCCAAGGTCGATGTGATCGCCGTCGGCACGCTGCCTCTACATTTACCTACGGGATTAGTTTTAAACCTCAATAATTGTTATTTAGTGCCAAGTTTGAGCATGAACATTGTATCTGGGTCTCGCTTAATTCGAGATGGCTACTCATTTAAATCAGAGAATAATGGTTGTTCCATTTATATGAGAGATATGTTTTATGGTCATGCTCCGATGGTTAATGGTTTATTCTTAATGAATCTCGTACGTGATGATACACATATTCATAGTGTGAATACCAAAAGAGTGAAAGTTGATAACAATAGTCTCACATATTTGTGGCACTGCCGCCTTGGTCACATAGGTGTCAAACGCATGAAGAAGCTCCATGCAGATGGACTTTTAGAGTCTCTTGATTATGAATCATTTGACACGTGCGAACCATGCCTCATGGGTAAAATGACCAAGACTCCGTTCTCAGGAACAATGGAGCGAGCAACCAACTTATTGGAAATCATACATACCGATGTGTGCGGTCCAATGAGTGTTGAGGCTCGCGGAGGCTATCGTTATGTTCTCACCCTCACTGATGACTTGAGTAGATATGGGTATATCTACTTAATGAAACACAAGTCTGAGACCTTTGAAAAGTTCAAGGAATTTCAGAGTGAGGTTGAAAATCAATATGAAAGAAAGATCAAGTTTCTACGATCAGATCGTGGAGGAGAATACTTGAGTCACGAGTTTGGCACACACTTAAGAAAATGTGGAATAGTTTCACAACTCACGCCGCCTGGAACACCTCAGCGTAGTGGTGTGTCCGAACGTCGTAATCGCACTCTATTAGATATGGTGCGATCTATGATGTCTCTTACCGACTTACCGCTATCGTTTTGGGGCTATGCTTTAGAGACTGCCGCATTCACTTTAAATAGGGCTCCGTCGAAATCCGTTGAGACGACACCGTATGAATTATGGTTTGGGAAGAAACCTAAGCTGTCGTTTCTAAAAGTTTGGGGATGCGATGCTTATGTGAAGAAACTTCAACCTGAAAAGCTCGAACCCAAGTCGGAAAAATGCGTCTTCATAGGATACCCTAAAGAAACTGTTGGGTATACCTTCTACCTCAGATCCGAAGGCAAGATCTTTGTTGCCAAGAATGGATCCTTTCTAGAGAAAGAGTTTCTCTCAAAAGAAGTAAGTGGGAGGAAAGTAGAACTTGATGAAGTGTTACCTCTTGAACCGGAAAATGGCGAAACTCAAGAAAACGTTTCTAAGGTGCCTGCACCGACTAGAGAGGAAATTAATGATGATGATCAAGATGCTTCTGATCAAGCTCCTACTGAAATTCGAAGGTCCACAAGGACACGTTCCGCACCAGAGTGGTACGGCAACCCTGTCTTGGAAATCATGTTGTTAGACAACGGTGAACCTTCGAACTATGAGGAAGCAATGGCGGGCCCGGATTCCGACAAATGGCTAGAGGCCATGAAATCCGAGATAGGATCCATGTATGAAAACGAAGTATGGACTTTGACTGACTTGCCCGTTGAACGGCGAGCCATAGAAAATAAATGGATCTTTAAGAAGAAGACAGACGCGGATGGTAATGTGACCATCTATAAAGCTCGGCTTGTCGCTAAGGGTTATCGACAAGTTCAAGGAATTGACTACGATGAGACTTTCTCACCGGTAGCGAAGCTAAAGTCCGTCAGAATCATGTTAGCAATTGCCGCATACTATGATTATGAGATATGGCAAATGGACGTCAAAACGGCATTCCTTAATGGTTTCCTTAAGGAAGAATTGTATATGATGCAGCCGGAAGGTTTTGTCGATCCTAAGAATGCTGACAAGGTGTGCAAGCTCCAACGCTCGATTTATGGGCTGGTGCAAGCATCTCGGAGTTGGAACATTCGCTTTGATGAGATGATCAAAGCGTTTGGGTTTACACAGACTTATGGAGAAGCCTGTGTTTACAAGAAAGTGAGTGGGAGCTCTGTAGCATTTCTCATATTATATGTAGACGACATACTTTTGATGGGAAATGATATAGAACTCTTGGACAGCATTAAGGCCTACTTGAACAAAAGTTTTTCAATGAAGGACCTTGGAGAAGCTGCTTATATATTAGGCATCAAGATCTATAGAGATAGATCGAGACGCCTCATAGGTCTTTCACAAAGCACATACCTTGACAAGATATTGAAGAAATTCAATATGGATCAATCTAAGAAAGGGTTCTTACCTGTGTTACAAGGTGTGAAATTGAGCTCAGCTCAATGTCCGACCACGGCAGAAGATATAGAAGAGATGAGCGTCATCCCCTATGCCTCAGCCATAGGTTCTATTATGTATGCCATGTTGTGTACCAGACCTGATGTAAACCTTGCCGTAAGTTTGGTAGGTAGGTACCAAAGTAATCCCGGCAAGGAACACTGGACAGCGGTCAAGAATATCCTGAAGTACCTGAAAAGGACTAAGGAAATGTTTCTCGTTTATGGAGGTGACGAAGAGCTCGTCGTAAAAGGTTACGTCGACGCTAGCTTCGACACAGATCTGGATGACTCTAAGTCACAAACCGGATACGTGTATATTTTGAATGGTGGGGCAGTAAGCTGGTGCAGTTGCAAGCAAAGCGTCGTGGCGGGATCTACATGTGAAGCGGAGTACATGGCAGCCTCGGAGGCAGCACATGAAGCAATTTGGGTGAAGGAGTTCATCACCGACCTCGGAGTCATACCCAATGCGTCGGGGCCAATCAAGCTCTTCTGTGACAACACTGGAGCTATTGCACTTGCAAAGGAGCCCAGGTTTCACAAGAAGACCAGGCACATCAAGCGTCGCTTCAACTCCATTCGTGAAAATGTTCAAGATGGAGACATAGAAATTTGTAAAGTGCACACGGATCTGAATGTTGCAGATCCGTTGACTAAACCTCTCCCTAAGGCAAAACATGATCAGCACCAGAACTCTATGGGTGTTCGATTCATCACAATGTAACTAGATTATTGACTCTAGTGCAAGTGGGAGACTGTTGGAAATATGCCCTGGAGGCAATAATAAAAGCATTATTATTATATTTCCTTATTCATGATAATTGTCTTTATTCGTGCTATAATTGTGTTATCCGGAAATCGTAATACATGTGTGAATAACAGACAACAATATGTCCCTAGTGAGCCTCTAGTTGACTAGCTCGTTGATCGATAGATAGTCATGGTTTCCTGACTATGGACATTGGATGTCATCGATAATGGGATCACATCATTAGGAGAATGATGTGATGGACAAGACCCAATCCTAAACATAGCATAAGATCGCATAGTTCGTTTGCTAGAGTTTTCCAATGTCAAGTATCCTTTCCTTAGACCATGAGATCGTGTAACTCCCGGATACCGTAGGAGTGCTTTGGGTGTGCCAAACGTCACAACGTAACTGGGTGACTATAAAGGTATACTACGGGTATCTCTGAAAGTGTCTGTTGGGTTGACATGGATCGAGACTGGGATTTGTCACTCCGCTTGACGGAGAGGTATCACCGGGCCCTCTCGGTAATGCATCATCATAATGAGCTCAAGGTGATCAAAGTGTTTGATCACGGGATCATGCATTACGGTACGAGAAAAGTGACTTGCCGGTAACGATATTGAACGAGGTACTGGGATACCGACGATCGAATCTCGGGCAAGTAAAATACCGATTGACAAAGGGAATCGTATACGGGATTAATTGAATCCTTGACATCGTGGTTCATCCGATGAGATCATCGTGGAGCATGTGGGAGCCAACATGGGTATCCAGATCCCGCTGTTGATTATTGCCCGAGAGCCGTCTCGGTCATGTCTGCATGTCTCCCGAACCCGTAGGGTCTACACACTTAAGGTTCGGTGACGCTAGGGTTGTAGGGATATGTATGTGCAGTAACCCGAATGTTGTTCGGAGTCCCGGATGAGATCCCGGACGTCACGAGGAGTTCCGGAATGGTCCGGAGGTAAAGAATTATATATAGGAAGTGCTGTTTCGGCCATCGGGACAAGTTTCGGGGTTATCGGTATTGTACCGGGACCACCGGAGGGGTCCCGGGGGTCCACCAGGTGGGGCCACCTGCCTTGGTGGGCCACATGGGCCTTAGGGGGTGCGCCTTGGCCTGCTTGGGCCAAGGGGAACCAGCCCCAAGGGCCCATGCGCCAAGGAAACTTGGAGAGGGGAGAGTCCAAAGGGGGGAAGGCACCTCCGAGGTGCCTTGGGGAGGATGGACTCCTCCCCCCCTCTTGGCCGCACCCCTTCCTTGGAGGAAGGGGCAAGGCTGCGCCCTCCCCCCTTCTAAAGCACCTATATAAAGGGAGGGGAGGGAGGGGTGGCCGCACCCTGTTGCCCTGGCACTCCCTCCTCCCTGCAACACCTCCTCCTCCTCCCGTAGTTGCTTAGCGAAGCCCTGCCGGAGTTCTGCTGCATCCACCACCACACCGTCGTGCTGGATCTTCCTCAACCTCTCCTTCCCCCTTGCTGGATCAAGAAGGAGGAGACGTCTCCCGTCCCGTACGTGTGTTGAACGCGGAGGTGCCGTCCGTTCGGTACTAGATCATCGGTGAATGGGATCACGGCAAGTACGACTACCTCATCCACGTTCACTCGAACGCTTCCGTTGCGATCTACAAAGTGGTATGTAGATGCTATCTAATCTGAATACTCGTTGCTAGATGAACTCATAGATGGATCTTGGTGAAACCGTAGGAAAAATTTTAATTTTCTGCAACGTTCCCCAACATTTTTCATTACGGAACTTGGCTTTTATATTCCGATGATGGGCTCCTCAAATGCCCGAGGTCTTAATGAGCAAGCAAGTTGGATGAACACCCACTTAGTTTTCAATTTGAGATTTCATACACTTATAGCTCTTAGTGCATCCGTTGCATGGCAATCCCTACTCCTCGCATTGATATCGATTAATGGGCATCTCCATAGCCCATTGATTCGCCTAGTTGATGTGAAACTTTCTCCTTTTTATCTTCTCCACATAAACCTCTACCACCACATTCTATTGCACCCATAGTGCTATACCCATAGTGCTATATCCATAGACTGTGACTAGATCTCTTTTACCATGAATTACAATGTCTAGTCAGTCCTTGATCTTCAGAGGTGCTCTGCATTTATGTTTTGCGGTCTAAGAAAGGGCTAGCGAGATACCATCTTGTTATATCATATTATGATTGTTTTGAGAAAGTGTTGTCATCCGAGATTTATTATTATTGCTCGCTAGTTGATTATGCCATTGATATGAGTAAACATGAGACCCAAGTGTTATTGTGAATATGGTTGGTTCATAATCTTTGCTGAAAACTTGAATGTTGGCTTCACATATTTACAACAACAAAAGTAATCAGAGTTTTAAAAGTTTTTCTTTATCACTTTCAGTTTGTCAACTGAATTGCTTGAGGACAAGCAAAAGTTTAAGCTTGGGGGAGTTGATACGTCTCCAACGTATCTACTTTTCCAAACACTTTTGCCCTTGTTTTGGACTCTAACTTGCATGATTTGAATGGAACTAACCCGGACTGACGCAGTTTTCAGCTGAATTGCCATGGTGTTATTTTTTGTGCATAAATAAAAGTTCTCGGAATGACCTGGAACTTCACGGAGAATATTTTTGGAATAAATAAAAAATATTGGCGAAAGAATCAACACCAGGGGGCCCACACCCTGTCCACGAGGGTGGAGGGCGCGCCCCCTGCCTCGTGCGCCCCCTGAGGCTCCACCGACCTCAACTCCAACTCTATATATTCACGTTCGGGGAGAAAAAAATTAGAGAGAAGGATTCATCCTGTTTTACGATACGGAGCCGCCGCCAAGCCCTAATCTCTCTCAGGAGGGCTGGTTTGGAGTCCGTTCGGGGCTCCGGAGAGGGGAATCTGTCGCCGTCGTCATCATCAACCTTCCTCCATCACCAATTTCATGATGCTCACCGCCGTGCGTGAGTAATTCTATCGTAGGCTTGCTGGACGGTGATGGGTTGGATGAGATTTATCATGTAATCGAGTTACTTTTGTTAGTGTTTGATCCCTAGTATCCACTATGTTCTGAGATTGATGTTGCTATGACTTTGCTATGCTTAATGCTTGTCACTAGGGCCCGAGTGCCATGATCTCATACTGAACCTATTATGTTTTCATGAATACATGTGAGTTCTTGATCCTATCTTGCAATTCAATAGTCACCTACTATGTGTTATCACCCAGCAACCCCGAAGTGACAATAATCGGGACCACTCCCGATGATGACCATAGTTTGAGGAGTTCATGTATTCACTAAGTGTTAATGCTTTAGTCTGGTACTCTATTAAAAGGAGGCCTTAATATCTCTTAGTTTCCAATAGGACCCCGCTGCCACGGGAGGGTAGAACAAAAGATGCCATGCAAGTTCTTTTCCATAAGCACGTATGACTATATTCGGAATACATGCCTACATTACATTGATGAACTGGAGCTAGTTCTATGTCACCCTAGGTTATAACTATTGCATGAGGAATCGCATCCGACATAATTATCCATCACTGATCCAATGCCTACGAGCTTTTCACATATTGATCTTTGCTTAGTTACTTTACCGTTGCCACTGTCACGATTACTACAAAACTGCTACCGTTACTTTTGCCACTGTTACCGTTACTTCCATACTACTTTGCTACTAAATACTTTGCTGCAGATATTAAATTTTCCAGGTGTGGTTGAATTGACAACTCAACTGCTAATACTTGAGAATATTCTTTGGCTCCCCTTGTGTCGAATCAATAAATTTGGGTTGAATACTCTACCCCCGAAAACTGTTGCGATCCTCTATACTTGTGGGTTATCATATCACCGCCCTAAGGGGACGACGGGAATGTACTCCCCAATCAGTAGATTTTTTTTATTTTAAGATAGAACTAATTACTCTCTCTGACCATATTAGTTGTCGTTGATAAAGAAACAAATTCGGTAATGGAATGGTAGGATGAAAAATCGGCCGGACAAGAACAAAGGTTTTCACCTGTTTCGTCGTGGGAATTTTAGAGCTACATTCTATATCCGGAATCCAGTCCTCTCTAACCTAGCTTAACAATCTTTTTTTGTCTTACAAAAATACAATAAACCACTTCGTTTAGCCTGCCAAGAGTCGCATTCCTAACATTAGGAACTCCTAAAAGGCCAACCCGTGGTTGGATGGCTAGGCCGACAGTGGTAACCCTAACCCACCAAGGTTCAAGTCCTGGTGTTCGCATTGATCCTGGTTTACTTTAGAGATTCCGACGGTGCACGTTCAATGGGAGGAGACATTCTCGTCGACTACGAGGAACCTACGATGACTTCATAAAATAATAAGATGATATGCTAGATCAGTCTCTCAGAGATGCTCATAGGAATAGGGTGTGCATGTATGCGTTCATATGGGCGACTGTATGTGCGTATATATGAGCGTTTGCGTATGTGTTGTGTTCAACAAAAAAGAAAAGAGAAAGGGTCTGATCTTGACTTCAACGTTGGTTTTTCCAACAAAAAATAAGAGCATTCTTTCACGAACTTCCATGACAAACTGATTAATAGGAGTATTTTTTTTTACATTTTTAATGATAGTAGGCGTATTGTGAACTCAGAAGAGAAGACCGGTAAACTGTGCCTCCTTCCCTAAGAAAAAGTCTAGTGTTTCTCTGCTTCTCGCCGGCGTCGGGGCCGGTCCATCTCGTCTTCGGTGGCCTTAGGGCCATGGCAGCACAGTGGATCTTGGCCTTTGCCGGCGGGAGGGCTTCATTTTTTGTTATTCTTTCGAGTTTTGTTAGGGTTTGTCTCCTGCTCAGGAAGACGAGAAAGCAGCGGCTTCCTGAAAATAGAATAAGGTTCTCCCCGCTTAGCCCTCGTCTCGGTGGTGTGTCTAGCATTGCCGATGGGCTTGTGTCGGTGTGTCTCGGACGAATATGTCCTTGGTGGATAAGGATGCCAATGGGTAGGGTATGGGATGGATAGAGCAGTACCATACTCATACTTGTGTAGTTAATGGGTACACAATGCTATCCATACCCATATCCATGGGTATGATATTTTACGCGTATCCATACCTGACGAGTACCCATACCCATTGGGTACCCAATGAATGGTAGACTAAACAATACAGAAGTTATTCGCAATTTTAAATTCATATGTAGCACATTTGACAAAAAAATTGATCTCAACTCAATAGCACATAGATGGGTACATGACAATTATCTCGATTCAAATTGACAACTGTACACAAGTTTAACATAGGTTCACAAGCTCACGACACAACTTTGACATAGGTACACTTGTGAATCACGGGTAAGGTCCACATGTCAGTATAAAACGGGTAGGATATGGATACATTAATGTGTAAAAGGCCATGCCCTACCCATGTCTTAACAGATAGGGTACCCATGGGTATAAAATTACGCCTATACCCTGCTCATGGGTAAAATTGACATCCTAATTGATGAATTTGCTCGGATCTGGTCGTAGTTCGTCTACCTACGCTCATGTGTTTTTAGGTTGGATTCTTCCGATCTACGCTACTCTTCATCGGTGACGGTTGATGTTCTGTTGTACAGGTCCTATGGGGCCGTAGCACGACGACTTGCCGACTGTCTATTACAACAAGTTTTGCCCAGCACCTGCGAGGAAGGGACGATGACGGTGGCGCGCCTTGGGCTCGTTTCAGTGTTTGTAGTTGTCGCTGCATTGTCTACGGATCTGGACGTAATTTTTATTACTTTTGATGCTCGTTGTACTCCCTCCGTTTTTATTTAGTCCACGTATTAGCTTTAGTCAAAGTCAAGCTTTGTAAACTTTGACCAAGTTTATAAACAAAAATATTAACATTTACAATAACAAATCTATACCATTAGATTTATTATTGAATGTACTTTCACATCACATAGATTTCTTATAGTAAACGCATGTACTTTTTTCTATAAACTTGGTCAAACTTTAGAAAGTTTGACTTCGGTCAACTCTAATATGCAGAGTAAATAAAAACGAAGTACTGGCATGATCAAAATATGAATATGGAGGTTACCACTGGGCACGTATGGCAAAGCGGTGCACGCATGCGCGCGCGGAGGTTACCACTGGGCACGACGTCGGGTCGTCGGCCGAGCCCCGGAACCGGCCTGCCAGCAGCTATAGCAGCATTTTCCCTTCGTCCCATCGCGTCGTAGGGGGCCCATTCCGTTCACGTTCTTATCCTGGCGCGCGAGCCCGACCCAGTCGGGCACTGCCAGCCACTCACCGGGCACGACCACCCCCCGACGATGACGCTGATCCCGATCTGTAGCCTGTAGGCACGCAGCACGCGCCGCTGGTCACGCACGCAAGTTGCTCCGCTCTGTTTGCCAAAAAGGAAAAAAAAAACCGTTCCCTGCCGTGGAGGCTCTCCCGTCCAGGGGGCACGTGTCTCACGCAGCGGCCCGGAGAGCGCTGCTGCACTCGCCATCGATCCATCGTTTCTTGACGGAGACCGCCACCAATCAATCCCCTGAGTAGTTAGTTGATGCAGAATCACGGAGAGCAAGATACGACCTTTCGATGAGAGGATAGGCTAGTCTATTTGGGGTGTGGAGTGGGTCTATCTAGCAAGATGTTGCATCCATGCATAGGATCTTGTAAGAATTTTGATCTCTTTTATAAAAACATGGTACGTCATTGATTGACGTACTTTAAAAAAATTCACAGAGAGCAATATTTTTCTTTTCTTTTCTTGAGTCGAGCATGAAGAGCAAGCTAGAACTGAGCATAATTTGAAATGGAAAAGTGGCATGGATTTCAAAACAAGCGTGTCACCATTACCTATGATGCTACCGTGATTTCGAGTCCACGTACATAAATAAATCATGGCAACAGGTTGTATTATAATTTGACCTTGATTCACAGGTTTTGAATTTCGTCCCCGACCGATGCAACTTCTTCCTTAAGGATCCGTCGGCGGCTATTTTGATTTTGTGTGGCATGCTTCTGGACCGCTACAACGGCGCCCTCAACTCGTCGTGTTTCTTCGACGGTGAGGAGGAGAACACCGAGCGCTTCTTCTTCCCGCGCGTGATTTCAAAAGCTGTTCTCCCCGGTCGTAGCTCTTCATTCACATGCGTGCCTGCCATCGGTGCGTTTGCGGTGCTCTGGGCATGTGGAAGGGTCGGGGTGCTCACGACAGCCCGTTGCTACCGATAGTCGCCGCTCACAATATTTGTTGTTGATGCCCTCCTCTGGCGAAGTGCTGCTCGTTCTCTCAATGCTTGGGTTCATGATTCAACGGGCATGGATTAATGGTTTGTCATGTGTCACTCCCTGCTGATGTTCAGGAGCACGACTCCGTCGACCAAGCGAGTACTTCTAGTTCTAGTGCGTTCATCTACACAAGCATCGATTCGCTTCGACGCAAACATGGGATTCATGGTTTTACCCCCGGGCTACATTTCAAGAGATCTTAGGTGTGAGTTAAGAAGAGGTGCAGTCAATGTGGGCACATGCCTTCTATAGTAGAAACGACTAAAACAAAGAAAAACACCGATAAACAAATACAATTCAATGAATTCATTTTTTTTATATAGTGCTTAACCTGTTGATTAATTGTAACGATGCCGAGCGCGACCGTGTTCTTATGCTTATATGGCGCATCTGGCAATTATGGAATGATCTTACTCATGATAAAGAGGTTCCCCCGATGGCTGCTACGGTGGACTATTTGGAGAGATATATGAAGTCTATTGGAGATGCTAGTAAGAGGAAATTATTAAGGGTAAAATGACGGTTGCTGGTTGGACTTTGCATGAAGTAAAAGTGGTCGCAGCTCCTAAGCTTTGGCTGCCTCCCCCTACTAATTACGTTGCTCTGTCAGTGGATGGGTCCTTTTTCAGGAGAGCCTGGTGCAGCGGCGGCAGGGATGATTCTCCGACATCACAATGGATCAGTTATATATTTTTGCTGTTGCATATCGATTTATTTTCAGTTTGCAACGATGCATTGTAAGCAGAGCTTTACAACACTCTAACCTTGCAGTCATTGTCCAATCCGATTCAAGTGAAGCTTTAATTTGTCTAGTCTTACAGGAGATGGACTAGTTCGTTCTGCCTATGGACATCTGGTGGTTGAAATTAAGGAGTTGATGAAAGACCGGGAGTTTGTTCCCCAGAAATTATGTAAGGATCAAAATAGAGTTGCCGACCGTTTGGCAAATTATAGTCGTTTAGAGTGTGCACCTAGGTCCATCATGTATTGAAGATCTTTTGCCTCTCGAATGTAACTCTCTCATCATGGAATAAAACTCTCCTTTCCTCGAAAAAAAAGTTTTTTTTTTTGAAACAAAGGCAAACGAAATCCCAAACCCAGATCGGAGATTCGTCCCTCTCTCTCGATCTGAAAGCAGCAGATCCGAATATTTCTAGCGCTGGAGACCAAATCTGGCTGGGGCGGCCCTGCCCAATGAGCGGCGGCCGCGTGTCTCAAGATCGGGCAATAAACAATTTACTACTAGTACTACGCGGGGTAGGGAGGGGGTGGGACCCACGCCGCGCCTCGCCTCTTCATCAGGACAGAGGGGATGAAAAAAATATGAGTCGTGGCTGGAAATCGTTCGTGTCCCCCTTCATCACCACCTCCTCGGGGCTCCAGGAAGCCGCGTCTCCAGCCCAGATCGACACCGCCTCCCCGCCCCCCTTCTCCCCCCACCGCCGCGCGATCCCATCTGACGCCGCCCCGGCCGACGACCCCCCCACGCCGGCCGCCATGGCGCACGGCGACCGCATGACCACCTTCGAGGAGGGCGAGCGCGAGAGCGAGTACGGCTACGTCCGCAAGGTCCGCGCCCTCTCTCTTTTCCCCTTCTCCCCTCCTCTCCACCGGCTGGATCGCGAGGCCGCGGCTCCCGGGATCTCTTCCGATCCGTCGTAGATGCGGCGCCGTCGGCTCGGAATCCGGGCGTTTCCACCGGATCTCTCGATCGCGACAGAGGACGCGGTGCCCGCGCTCGTCGGGATCGGCGGCTAGATTCGTCGAATTGGGCGGCCCGGTCTGGGAATCCGGCGGCGACCGGATCGTGCCCGCGTCGCTGGGTCAATGGGGCGCCATTATTGGATCCTTAGCTGGCCAGGCTAGCACGGAACTAGTGTGCTCGGGTCGGTCTAGATCGCGAGATTGTGCTTCTAACCGCGTGCTCTTCCTCGGGCTTTAGTCGGATGCGATGATTTGTCGAGCGATAGTGTGATCTGGAGTGACGTGAAGGGCTTGTCTTCTTACTGGTTCCTCATGAATCGTGTTGCATTGTCTCACCATTGTATGTGCTCTGCTGTTCCAGGTCTCTGGGCCCGTGGTCGTGGCCGATGGCATGGGCGGTGCCGCCATGTACGAGCTTGTCCGTGTCGGCCACGACAGCCTCATCGGTGAAATCATCCGTCTCGAGGGCGATTCAGCTACAATCCAAGGTACGGCAGAGCGCGATTTTTGCCTCGCATTGAGTTTTCTCCACTGGAACGTGCATAACTAACAAGTTTCTCACATGTTTAATCTGTCTCTGCTGTATGCAGTTTACGAGGAAACAGCTGGGCTAACGGTCAACGATCCCGTCTTGAGAACAAAAAAGGTGAAACGCTAACTGATTTTGATGGCCACTTCACAAGCCAACTTTTGTTTTACTCTATTTTAACACGCCATGGCTGGGTTTATGCAGCCTCTTTCATGTGAGTTGGGACCTGGTATTCTTGGAAACATCTTTGATGGAATCCAGGTAAGATAAATGAAGCAAGCGCACATTCATTAATCATTATGCTTACCGTGAGCTTCCCTTCTGATGGTATGACTAAATAATCGTCCCATTGCAGCGCCCTCTGAAAACTATTGCTATTAAGTCCGGAGATGTCTACATTCCACGTGGTGTCTCTGTCCCTGCTCTTGATAAAGATCAGCAGTGGGAGTTCCAGCCAAATAAGCTAGGTAATTTACATGATAACATCCTACAAAAGATAAGGATGATGTTAGCATGCCTCTACCAAGTTTTGTCAGCACATGAAGATCAATAATTTGGACTTCTGTTTCAGGTGTCGGAGATAATATCACAAATGGAGACCTATATGCTGTGAGTTTGCAGGATCTCTAATTTCCCCTTTTTTACAACTTACTGTCTAGCATTCCTGCCTAAGGTTTTCTTGTTGTACAATCCGTGGATGCATCTTGTTAACTTCTATATGCATCCATTGCTGCCTCGCAGACCGTATTTGAAAACACATTGATGAAGCACCATATTGCGCTCCCTCCTGGTGCTATGGGAAAGATAAGTTACATTGCCCCTGCGGGTCAGTACAGTCTGCAGGTTAGTAAATGTTACTTAAAGACCCGCTACTTCATTTCTTCTGCTTAACTTCATTTGACGACCTGTTGCTCTTTTTGCAGGACACAGTGCTGGAATTGGAGTTTCAGGGCATCAAAAAGGAGTTCACTATGCTCCATGTAAAGCATTTTTCCCTTCATAAAATTTGGATATGTCATGATTTCACATCTCTTAACGATTATCATATTTCTGCTCTGCAGACATGGCCTGTGCGGACACCACGGCCTGTTGCGTCAAAACTTGCTGCTGACACGCCTCTTCTAACAGGACAGGTATACGAGCTAGCTACTCAAAACAGTGTCCTCCAGATAAAAAGTTATTTGTATTAGTGTCAATATTTATTTGCCAAATGCACCAAACATCGGAAGTGATGTTTCCTGTACTACTCCATCAAATCTTCATTCATCTCACATCTATTGTGAATTGGTTTCAGCGTGTTCTTGACGCACTGTTTCCCTCGGTGCTTGGAGGAACATGTGCTATTCCTGGAGCTTTCGGTTGTGGAAAAACTGTCATTAGTCAGGCGCTCTCAAAGGTCTCGTGGCTATTCACCTCTTGTTGCATAACTGATATTTTAGTTCAGCTCAGGATGTTGGCCTTGAAATGTCTCGATGTTTTAATTTCTTCTGACTCAAATTACCTTGTACAGTATTCCAATTCCGACACTGTGGTGTATGTGGGCTGTGGAGAAAGAGGAAATGAGATGGCTGAGGTCCTTATGGACTTCCCGCAATTGACAATGACGTTGCCTGATGGACGTGAAGAGTCAGTCATGAAAAGAACAACGCTTGTGGCTAACACCTCCAACATGCCTGTCGCCGCTCGTGAAGCCTCCATTTATACAGGTAACATACAATTGTTGATGTTTTTCTATTTGCATCCTAGTATTCTACTGTTACAGCCTTGCAGGCATGCCTTTCTATCTTACATAGATCCTTTTTTCAACAGCATCATGTTGCTTTTGCAATACTAAAATGAGTACTTCTATAAATTTTATTATAGCGTGGAATTATTGCAAGCTTGTGGTTTCCCTCTTTGTATCTACCTGTTTGTGCGATTGTAGATACTGGCTAGTTTTAGTATTTCTGGGGCTTCATGGCACAAATTTGAAAACACACCATATAAAAAGTGTAAAAGCAGCATCCATAGGTAGAGACAGGCGGGCACATCTCTAAGGCGTTATCATTAGTTTTAGTAGAACATTTTGGATATATGCGTCTTATTTTAGCATTGATCACTGTGATTTATTGACTACTTCGTTTTAGACATTGGTTTATTATGGGAACTTGGTAGCCTACATCTACATCTTGTAGCGAATCGGCCTAAGTGATCCAGCATGTACAGTTTGCTGCTAATTTCCTAAAGAGCCATCATTTTCATGCTTTTCAGCTGATTTTTCTCTATGAACAAGACAATCATGTGTTTTTTCCCTCTATTCCAGGAATTACCATTGCTGAATACTTCCGTGACATGGGCTACAATGTTAGTATGATGGCTGATTCCACGTCCAGGTGGGCTGAAGCATTGCGTGAAATTTCAGGACGTTTGGTATGATGCTTCCTTCCGTGGCTTCCAGTTTCTATTTATTGCCATTTTTGTGACTTATCTTCACTGCTGTATATATGCTCTGGTGCAAAACCTGAATATGTTCATATTGATTTCTGAAGTTCCTGACTATTATTCATGATTAAGGTTTAATTTTTTCTCCTTTGTCTTGATCCAGGATTATGATTAGAACTCTTTATTATTTCCCCCTTAACTAAGCTTGTTGACATTAAATAATCTGATGGTAGCGGACAGTATTTGTCAGTTTAAAGAACATTATTGCAAATGGTAAAACAATTTATTTGCTGCAGAAGTAAAATCACATCATACATGAAATACTTACTGCAAGACATTTAACTACTACTACTGTATTATTGAGTTAAAAGCTATTCTTGCACACATGCGTTGATTACAGTTTACTGCCATATTAATGTGATTTTTAAACTAATGGTTTGCTCAATATGCTATAGGCTGAAATGCCTGCGGATAGTGGTTACCCTGCATATTTGGCTTCACGGTTGGCATCCTTCTATGAACGTGCTGGGAAGGTGCAATGTCTTGGCAGTCCAGACCGGACAGGCAGTGTCACAATTGTTGGCGCCGTCTCTCCTCCTGGAGGAGATTTTTCAGATCCTGTTACCTCTGCAACCCTCAGTATTGTGCAGGTAAGGAAACTGTTCGGTTACGAACCTTTTAGGTAGTCGTACCTACATAATTTCCATTGCTTCGTTACTATCAGGTATTAATTAACTGCTCTGAATTGCAGGTCTTCTGGGGACTGGATAAGAAGTTGGCTCAAAGAAAGCATTTCCCATCTGTTAATTGGCTCATTTCTTACTCAAAATACTCCACGGTTATTCCCTAACTTGCCCAGAATTACAATGTACTTAATATTAGTGCTCTCTGTTGTACTGACGTACCTTCGTCTGCACTGTAGGCTTTGGAAGGATACTATGAAAAGTTCGACCCTGGCTTTATTGACATGAGAACAAAAGCTCGTGAAGTGTTGCAGAGAGAGGATGATCTAAACGAAATTGTCCAGGTATTCATGTTTACCTTGTGTCTCATTTTGTTTCTGAGGATTCATTCCCAAATATGTTGACATACTTTGTTATTGTCAATTTATCATATGAGTAACAGTTGAAACTCATTGGTGCTTTTGTTTCCTGATTTATTTTTAAAAATATTACACTTAATCATGCTTTTAGTAGGCAATGAATTGCTCTTCATTCTGTACTTTAATGTTATTTTATATTCTGAAGAGTTCCATATATGGAGAGAATAGATTGGTGCTTTTGTGGTTTGCGGAATCAATTGCTGACACATGCACATCATCACGGGACTAATATTTTCCAATTTGTCAGCTTGTTGGTAAAGATGCACTGGGAGAATCTGACAAGATTACTTTGGAGACAGCCAAGCTTCTGAGGGAAGATTATTTGGCACAGAATGCTTTTACCCCGTGAGTGATACCCTATGATTTTTATTGTTATCTTCTAACTGCATAACCATTTGAGCTCTGATCATGATTATTTGTTGAAACAGATATGACAAGTATTGTCCATTCTACAAATCTGTCTGGATGATGCGCAACATTATTCATTTCAATACATTAGCGAATCAGGTAATTGCACTTTCTGTGACCTTTTTAGTGCCTAAAAGGCTAAAGCTTAGATTGCACAAACAGCATACATGTTTGAACTTGAAAGTATTTATCTTTGATCAACATGTTTCTTTTGTTTCATTGGGAAGGGTGCCCTTTGGTTAAAGTTTGATTTTGCTAAATTGTAATCTAGGGGATTATTGCAGAAATGCTTTATTCTGTCCTTAACTCTTATGGAAGTATCTAATTTCAGTACTTGAGTCATATCAAGTATATATGCCTAAAATGGAAACTGCTAGTTGTATTTAACCCCAATCGTGTAGCAGCAAATGGCAGTTGCACAAAGCCCAGGTCAAAGGGGATTTCAGTTTAACTACCGTTTAAATAACGACAAAGCATTCAGTCATTCACCTAACCCTAGTCTGTTTGACTTTTCTTCCCTGCCTCACCGATTTGAGCTTCGATGTGCCCTCATCATGCTAACACTGTCAGCGC
The DNA here is from genome assembly GCA_032464435.1 of Aegilops umbellulata. Lineage (NCBI taxonomy): Eukaryota > Viridiplantae > Streptophyta > Magnoliopsida > Poales > Poaceae > Aegilops > Aegilops umbellulata. The sequence goes on from CP136060.1 coordinate 440,750,362, forward strand.
TGTGACAGCAATGACGACTTGATGAGCAGACCTGGGCTTAAGTGAACCGTTTATGCTAAGGCCATGGCTAGGCAACTTTGGACTAAAAATATATTTTTTGTTATCGCACAGGCATGACGTTTAAGCGTAAATTACTTGAAGTATAATATTAACAATGAGCTGAAACTTGAAACTAAATTCATTCAATAAAGGTACATAGTGCACAAAAGAGAATTAAGGTAGCCAGCCTAAAAAAAACTTGGATGTTTAGGGGAAAAATGTGCATCTTATATTGTACAGCTGATATATAGACCCATCTGGTATGTAAACTATTTTCATTTACTGGAACCAAGTTTCTTGTATTAGTAGAAGTGGCGGAGGTAGTTCCATCACCATAAAGGAAATATGCAAACAGGTAAGTTTGCTTCTTAATCTTAATATATGTATGCTTGTTTTGCAGGCTGTGGAGCGAGCAGCCAATGCTGATGGACATAAGATAACCTATGCTGTCGTAAAGAGTCGCATGGGCGATCTATTTTACCGCCTTGTGTAAGTATTCCAGTCTATATTCAAATCGACACTTATTGGTGTCTCTATATATTTAATAAATATTTAGTGAGAATAAAAGATAGTGACACTTTTGTTTTTGTACTCAACAGATCCCAAAAGTTCGAAGACCCCGCAGAAGGCGAAGACGTCCTGATCGCGAAATTCCAGAAGTTGTACGACGACCTGACCACCGGGTTCCGCAGCCTAGAAGACGAGGCTAGGTAAAAAAGAGAGAAAGAAGAAACATTGTGTATGGCCACCGTGTAAACAATAAGGAGCACCAAATGCTGTGAACGACTTGCTTTTGCTTCACCGGAGTTTGTGTAGATGCGAATTACGTTTCAGGATCCCCTCCCTCTTTTTTTTTTTGCGACAGACAGACAGACAGACAGCCTTGTTTCTTCCCCAGGATTTTTACATTGTTTGGTCTCCAGCGCCAGGATGCACGCCATTATTTTTTCACCATGTGTACCATTATTTGTTGTATAAGAAGATCGAACACCGGTGGACATGTTGATAGAGGAATAAGCACGATGTCCATCTACTTGAACATGAATAATGTCTATATTTATATCTATCATTTGCCATTACTCTCCCTCGTGCTATTTCAATTTCATGGTTGGTCGATTAGTGACAATTACCTGCACAAAGAGATTCCAAAATTCTTGTCTTATATTTGTCTAAATACGAATGTATCAAGTGATGTTTTAGTATTAGATTCATACCTAGACAAATCTAGGACAAGAATTTTTTTTATGGTGCGTGGTTGAAACGGCACGGTGGTGGCTTTTCTCCCGTCTGGGGGAGACCATTTTGGATGCATGGGTTCTTGTTGTTGGGAGAAAGCCGAGGTGGATGGATGGATGGATTTGGAGCAGCAGCAATGGCGATTGGCGGAGGATCCACCCACCCACCGACCAGGCCAGCCTGACCGGGCTTCGTCTCTAGCCACACCCCTGCCTGCCTGTTTGGACGCTTGCCTGCTCTGCCCTGCTAGTGCCTAGTGGAGCAGCCGGAAGCCACTTTCGTTGGTTCTACATGCATGTGCACACCCATCCAGGACGGATGGGTGCCGTGCGTGAGCCTAGAAAGAAGGAACCCATCACTCTTCTTGTTTTTGTTTCTGTTTCCGGGGGTCTACTCTACGTGGATGGCTCGCATTGGCAGCTGGTCCACATGAGAATGTGCGTGGGATTTGCACATGGGATCCTTCCTGTCAGCCTGCCGGCAGCCATGGAATGGAAAAAAATTGCACATGGATGGACCACCGGAATTACTCTTCCTATGGCTATGGGCATGGATTTTTTTATCCACATTCATAGTAGGCTGGGAGCTTAAATTGTGGTAATTTTGTGAAATACTCCCTCCGTCCAAAAATTCGGCACTTATTTTGGGACGGAGGAGAAAGTACGTGTATAATTTTGTGCTTCTTTTTTTTTGTTTGACCTGGCTTTTGGTATCGTGAACTTTGCGTTGTTGCGGGGCGATTCTACAAACCTTAAACAGATACTCGCTATTAAGAGCGCCTAGAACACTAAAATAGTGTTATAATCTCTTTTATACTTTTTTCCGTTTCAAAATAAGTTTCTCAACTTTGTACAAAGTTAATACAAAGTTGAGTATACTAGAGTTAGTACAAAGTTGAGGCATTTATTTTGGAACAGAGGAAGCACTTTCTTAGAGGGAGTACGTGTATGATTTTTGGTTATTTTCCTGGCCGACGTGACCTTATTGTAGGTATCTCCATCTCATAATAGGCGTTGTGGGGGCATGTGAATTGAAATCGAAGGCGTAACCGGGCCGCGTGTCCATCCGTCCCCGTCCGGCCCCTGCATCTATCTGGCCATTCCGTCGCTTTTGTACTTTTGCAGCAGTATATGCACCATGTACATGGTGCAGTACTTTTGCTTTTGTACCAAAAGGGAGTACCCAGCAAGCACAGATGAACGCCAAAGCAAAGTTTCCCGTCTTTTGATTGCGGGCAAAGTTTTTATTATTAGGGTACTAATCCGAGGACAACATTCTTTTTATAGAGATAGATAACACAGATAATGATGAAGATAAGCATGATATATTGCAAGAAGGGGACAGCACGTAGGATAAAAGACGAGTGCTAATTGCTAAACCAAAGCTACCCATCTTTTCATTGCAGGCAAGGTTATTATAGGGTACAAATCTGAGGATATCGAGTTCTTTTATACACAACGTAATTGATGAAAAAACGGCAAATCGTTGTTATTCACAACCTTTCTCGCAGTGAATATCTCCTCTTATTGATGAGCAGTAAATTCAATAAAGACAGCAAATAGAATCGGAAACATTTAGCCTTTTTTCTACATAAAGGATGAACAAATTCTTTGCAAAATTTCATGATGATATGACACTAGGAGAGCCCTGGACAAAATAAAAAACCAAACCTTGAAAAAGGTTCAATTATTTATTTATTTTGGAGCACTAGTTTTATTTTATCTGTACCGAGCTCCCTGATGTCCCATGGTCATGAAACTTTGCAGGCACATTGAGAATTTGTTCATCTTTATGTAAAGTTGTATTTGGTGAGAACTAATGTTCTTGGTCTTTTCTTTAAGAAACCATTGTTCTTAGTCTTTGTATTTAGGCACAAGCTATTGGTACGACCGAGTACTTCAAGGAACCTAACTCTATTTATCTGAATGCCAACAAGGTAAGCTGCCAAATCCCATTAATCAGAAGGGGCGGTACACGGGACCGAAGAAATCCAAATCTAGAAGCCAGAGCGCAATGCCAACCTCTGTGACAAGGACATGCACAATGTCATGATATTGGTTATGTTATGAGAAGTGGAGTTCCAATGCTAAGCCTTGAACCGCTAGATCGACCATCTCCCCTGCATAATCTAAATAGTACTATCCCGCATGGACAAATATTTGCCCACTATTCGCACCGAATTTCTCTTTTATTCTGTTTTCCCAACCTACATTTTCAAAATCTGCACTTGGATTATCGTGCTACGGTAAGCACATGTTTGTGTTGGTCTATGAGCTTGGAATACCGATAACAAATTCGTTGCGCTCCATGGCTTGTGAACACGGTAGTATCCCAACCATGATACCAGATTTGTTCGAAAGTTGTATAGTGAGCTAATTAATAATCTTGCTCTTGGTATTTACCCAAGGGATATCAGCAGGACCAGATTAGTTAAAATAACATTCTGTCTTCTCTCTCTCTCTCTCTCTCATGCCAACGGAGGAGCTGCCAAATTCTATCAATTATAAAGAGTTTTGATTGTCAACAGGAGAGCTGCCGAATTCCGTTAATCACAAGAGAAGGTACAAAGGACCGAAAAAAAAATTCAAAATCTAGAACCTCGAGTGCTCGGCCAACTCCCACGATAAGGACGCATACAATATCATGATACTAGTTTTAGTTATGAAAGATGGAGTTCCAATGCCATGCATGTCTCACTCGTCCCTCCTATAGTACCTTTTTTATCGAAAATAAACGTAGCGGATAGCAAAAAACCGCCAAATAAAACGTGCATGGAGCCCCGGTGCCTCACTGGACCGTGAAGCGAGGAAACGAAAGCCGATGGGTGGGAGCGCAAAATGTCGGCCATCTCTCCTACATGACTTTATTGCTTATGTCCCCTAAAAAAACTTCATCACTTATAAAAGAATTCAAAAAATGAACTAACAGAATGACAATAACTAAATAATAAAATTCCAAATGAACGCGCTAACAGGGCAAGAAAACGAAAGTTGAGGGGTGAGAGCGCAAAACCACAGGCCGGCCTCCCGGCCCGGAGACTATCACCATCTCTTATTTTCCCATTGCGTCCATTTGGAAGGAAGGAAGGAAAGCGGGTGGAAACTGGAAAGCTCCGGGTAGCATTAAGTCACCACATGTTACAATTAGTGCCGCTTCCAGCTTAGTTAATCCCCTTGGTTTATATATCCATCTCTCTCTCCTCCTCGCCTCCTCATCTCCACCTCCACCTCCACCTCTGCTGGCCGCCCCTCCCAGCCAGCCCACCCGATCCCATCGCCGCGCCGCCAGCTCCAGATCCGCCGCCGCCGCCGCTGAGCTCGTAAAACGCGGTAAGCTCCCCTCTCCGTACACACCCGCCTCCCCTCCGCTACCAGTTGGCCGACTCCGAAGGCCGCGCGCCTGCTCTGCTCCGCGCATTGGGCTTAGTCACCGGGCGGCTGGCCGCGGGCTCCCCCCCGTGCGGTTCGGCGTGCTTGGTTTCCCCCGCTGCTGCTCCGCCCTCGGAGGTTTCAGTTTTACGCGAGCTGCGGAAGCGAATTGCGGTGGTTCCGCGCGCGTTTCCGTTGGGCGCGGGCGCGGGCGCCGGGGGGAATTAATCGGTTGGATCGAGCTCGAAATGCGGCGCCGGCGCGGCGGGCGGGGATCGGGCGGCGATTTGGTTAGAGTTTGACTTTTTCCTTCGCCAGCCGCCGCCGTGGACTTCGTCCCAGCTGCCTTTTTGTGCGCGTGCTTGGAATTCGCCTGATTTGGTGGACTGGTGGATCACCTAGCCCGGGCCAATCGCGCGGCCGGCCAGCTCGGGAACGTATAGGCGCCTTCCGAGAGCTGCCCGCGTAGGCTCTGCTGGATCGGCGGCGTGCTCGTTTTGCTCTCCTCGGGTCGTTTCACCCGCCGCTTGCCATACCTGAATCACGCGCGCGCGCGCCCGCGCATTGATTGGAATTTGGGCGGCAGCGCTAGTGCTAGAGCGGCCGTCAGGTGACCGGGGCGGTGCTGGTGCTGGTCTCTAGGACCCCGATTCTTCTAGATCGCCATTGAACTTGCTTGAATTTTACCACTGCTTATTAATCATGATCTCTTGCATCAGCGCCGTGCTTACCTCGTGTATTCTAAATGCAGGGGAAGGGGTGAGGAGTCAGCTGCCTGCCATTTCATCAGGCCCTGGTGTGGTGTAGCAGTGTCCTTCACGTCGAAACAACCGGAGCTTTTAGATGATCTGGAGATGGTGAGGAGCTGAGAGCACCTGGAGTTCGACAGTGGGGGCTGTGGGGCAGCAAGGACATGACTGTCATGCCGCCTGTGCGCCACCGGCCCGCGGCCAAGAGGCCCATGTGGATAATCGTGCTCTTGTGCCTCGTCTGCGTCGTGCTGATCGGGGCGTACGTGTACCCGCCGCGGCACTACTCGCAGTGCTACCTCTCTGCTTCCAGCGTCTGCACGCCGTTCAAGGATTGGCTCCCGTCCATCGGCCGCCGGGAGAAAACCGATGACGAGATCATCTCAGCCGCCGTTATCAGGGATATCCTTGGGATGCCCATGTCCACGTCGAAGAATCCAAAGATTGCCTTTATGTTCTTGACACCTGGCTCATTGCCCTTCGAGAAATTGTGGGAGAAGTTTCTGCAGGTTTGCCTGATTTCACCTCCTGTCCTTGTGCAATTTTCAGGAGTATAATAGTTCATTTAAGGTTTCTTTGGGTTTTCATTAACTGATGGTGCCAGGGTATCATCAAATTTTTTCAGTTATTATACAAAGAGAACTTACTATTTGGGTCGCTGAGAAACAATTTAGTGGTCGACACTTAACCATTATTTTCAGTAATAAATGCATACTATTGAGATATGTTTGCTTCATGCCAGCATTCATTTTTGAACGGTTGAACATGAAGATATACTTTATCTGCACAAGTGAATTATAAGTGATCCTCTTGGCCAAGTCAATAATACTATCTCGCTAGCATGCACTTTTCACTATAATCTTGTACCTCCATGCTACTAACCATCTCTGCATGTCTACATGAAGTAATGTTGTCTATTCTTTATATAATTCATGTGAACTTAAAACAGAATAACTTTGATACACAGGGTCATGAGGGAAGATACTCCATCTATGTGCACGCGTCGCGTCAGAAGCCTGTGCATACTAGTTCTCTCTTTGTTGGCCGAGATATTCATAGTGATGCGGTAATAATTCTCATCTGCCCTTCAGTTCTTCGTAAGTTTGCATGGGTGTTTTACATAAACGATGTGCTTTCGCTGAGGACATATGTCAAGTACAATTTCTCTGTTATATCTTCAAAGCTTATGTTTTGAAGAAACTTCTCCCTCTCAATGAATGAAGAATGTTTTAATGGCTCAACTGATTGATATTGATGCCATATGAAACTTTTGTTTTCATTAATGTGTTCACTCCAAGGAAGGAGCAATGAGCAACGGCTAAACAGTGAGCTCATATTGATATAGTTGAGAACATAACTTGATCAAGATCGCTTGCATTTAAGAGTATTAGTATCATTCCCAATTCCCCATGGCGTGCTATGCCAGAAATATGGTTTCTTTGGACAAGTAGTGTGTTGCATTACTTATTTGGACAAGTAGTGTGTTGCATTACTTGTATCCTCAAGGCCAGTCTTAGCATCATGAGGTATGGATCTTCCGACTTCTAAAGACCACTATTAGCAGTTTGGATTGAGATGCCGAAAAATCGTAGCCTACTAATTTTGCAAGTTGAGGAGCTTTGCGCTTTACATATTGTTTAGGTTTATTTCTAACAATTATAACATAGGTTGTTTGATGTTGCATGTTTGTGGTTGTCAAAATTGAATAGAGTATGTACTTGCTATGCAGGTTGTATGGGGGAAGATTTCAATGATAGATGCAGAGAAGAGGCTATTAGCAAATGCGCTGGAAGACGCGGATAATCAATTTTTTGTCTTGCTTTCTGATAGGTTTGGATTCCTGATTATGAATGATTTCCTTCTTGAGAGATTCTGTCACCATACTGAAATCAGTATTTACTCTCTCTCGCAGCTGTGTTCCACTTCATTCATTTGACTACGTCTTCAATTACTTGATGGGAACAAATATTAGTTTCATTGATTGGTAAGATTACTGGACATTGATTTCATTACCATTTTGAAAAATAAGGGAAGCAAAGGGGAATTAGTGAAACAAGTGGCACTGGCTAATACCACAAGGACATCGTTTATTAGTTTATACATTGTTTTACCACTTATAGGTGTCCATGTCCATGCATGTTGATTTTTGTCCGCTTTTATTGCCATTTTGTAGTTTCCAAGATCCTGGTCCACATGGAAATGGAAGGTATTCTCTTGAGATGCTTCCTGAAATAGAGGAGAGAGACTTCAGAAAGGGTGCCCAGGTACATATCTTTGTGAAGCTGTTTCCTTATTGTTGTTGTTCTTGCAATGTATATTAGTTTGCTAGATTATATTCCATCTGTTCCAAATTCATGCATTGACCAACAATTAACTCGATAATATGTAGTTTATGGTACACAACATAGACACCATCAGATCAGTATCCAAAAGCACTTTCATATGGTTGTGATTTCGTAACCACGCCTTGTATTTTGAAATGGGGGTAGTATAGTACTTGTGGGTCCACAGTTTGTTATTTTAGTTGTATATTATTTGTTTTCTGTTTTTTCATCGTATAAAGCTGACTTGTTCAAAAATCGGTTATTGAGTATCAGAATCTAATCTCACATGCTCTCTTCTGTAATTCTTGCTCTTTTTATAGTGGTTCGCAATCACGCGAAGACATGCTTTATTGATTCTGGCGGACAACCTTTACTACAAGAAGTTCAAGCTATATTGCAAGGTGTGTTTCTTTTCTAGATTGCTATCTTTGGTTAATGGATTGGAGATATACCAGGTATTGTAATAGGTAATACACATAGAGTGTTAAATGTATTTGACGCTGTATATATGTTCTAATATGAAGCTGGAGTTGTTATAGTAAAACTGTAGTACAGAAATTCAGTAGTTACCTCTAATTGGCAAATAGGCCATAATGAACTGAAGAATAGATACGCTTCCACAAACATCAGAAAATTAATGTGCAAACTCTGTTGCAAAGTAGTATTTTTTTTCTTTCCTTAGCAGCAGGTAAAATATTCTAACAAGCTTAATCAGCATGGGAACTTCATATGTTTCTCGTGTTGAATAAATTGTCTTCTGGGATGCATTTGAGTGATGTGCTTGTTCGGTAGTCATCATTCCTGAAGTCTCAACCAATACTTGAGTTTTCCACTTATCTAGTTTTCTCTGACCTATTTCTCGTAAGTCGATTTTTGGAAAGTAATTTATCTATGTCATGTGATTTGCAGCCAGCAGATGGGCGCAACTGTATTGCTGACGAGCATTATTTGCCAACCCTATTCAATGTCAGTATCTACAATCTACAGAAGTTGCATTTACATCTTTTTTCCTTGAGTTACTTGCTAACTAACAAGTCCTTCTACGAAACATCAGATGGTAGATCCAGGTGGAATAGCTAATTGGTCGGTTACACATGTGGATTGGTCTGAGGGGAAATGGCATCCAAAGTCATACGCAGTTGCTGATGTCAGCTATGATCTACTAAAGAATATAACAGTATGTTTTTGCCTTGCTTGACTTCTTTCCTGAGATGATCTGTACATGTTTTTCTATCTAGTGCATAACCCTTACATTGATGCATTCTAATGTACATTACCGTCGCACAGGCCGTTGATGAGACCATCCATGTAACAAGTGATGACAGGGTATGGGCAATAATTTCGTCATCAGTATTTTGACCTTCAAAGAAGAATAAATAAATAAATTTTCTTCTAGATCTTGTCCGATTACTTTTCCTTCGATTATCTGCTAGTGCATATTAAAAATGATCTGTATTGCAATACTGTCCCAGTGATCTGCTACAACTGTATGGGATACTCATTTCTGGTTTCTATCCCCTTTGCAGAAACTTGTGACACAGAAGCCATGTTTGTGGAACGGATCAAAGAGTCCATGCTATCTTTTTGCTAGGAAATTTTACCCCGAAACTCTCGACAGCTTACTGAAGATATTCACCAGCTACACGTCTGTTTGACTTCAACCTGATTCTTTGCACCTCAACACATGGTTCAAGTACATGAGCATGTCTCCTCTCTTCATGTAAAAATTGTGAAGTCAATCGATACTTAGATCTGGGCCTCGAGCGACGGGTTGCTTCTGCAGCGACCACCGCAAACCTGCGGTTCAGTCCATGGGTGGTAGGGATGCGGCGATATTGATAGCGATGATACTGCCCTCGTTGTAATCTATTGTGCTTTCTGTATGTTTCCTTCAAGTCCTTCGCCTCTCTCTCTCCCTCTTTAATCTTTGTCCTAGCCTCATTAGTTCCTGGCTCTTGGAGTTGGAGATCATATTTTTGTCAATATGCTGTTATCATATGATCCATTCTTTTGTAGACACAAAGAAATGAGTGAAAAGTACCACATATCTTTTATAGTCTCTTGGTGTTTTTTTGGTTACTTACTGTGCATCTATTCTTGTGGGTTTTGGCATGTTTTCAGTTTTATTGTACATATATTCTGAGGAAGGTGAACTTTATTAGGCAAAGTTACTCGGGCTCCATGGAGCTTGAATTTTGAACAAGTCAAAAACCATGTTTTTATGTTTCAAAAAAATCTAAAAAATACATACGCAGAGATGTAATATACATGTATGTATGTTTTTATGATAAAATACATTAAAATAAGAGCTACAAAATAATAATATTTGTGGATGCTTAGCACATGCACCGTTCACTCTCAAAGTCCATGATTTTGTTCTTTTTATGCAGTTTGCAATTCAAGTTATTTCATTGTGAAATTTTACACATATACATTACATCCTTGTATACGTGTATTTTTTAGAATTTTTGAAAAAAATGAATCTTGAAATTTTAAAAATATCAGGCTCCATGAAGCTCGTCCTCCAAAACGCCTTAACATTATATCACGTGGGAATCCCCATGGCTGAATGTGTAAGCAGACAAGTTTCCCTTTTTGCCCCATGTTGAAGCATGATAATTTTCCTCGGTGTGCAAACTGATGAGGATGGGCCTAACTCACATCGCCTATCCTATATATACTTGAGAAAAATAGAGTTCCCTGAGTGAGGCTTCTGAAAATAAGAAACTGACGTTTTTAGTTTCAAAAACTCTAAAAAAACACAAGTACTTATAGATATGTATAAATTTAATTATGAAATACATTTTTATGTGAGTTGTATGAAAATTAATAATGTATTTTTATAGTGAAAAGTACATGTGCTAGACATACTTGATTTTATTATTTTTGCGTAGCTCGCATAAAAATGTATTTCACCATAAATTTCATAGACAAGTAGTATACATCCATAGGTATGTGTATTTGTCAGCAAAAAAAAACATAAAAAATAATTTTTGTTTTTTTAATTGTGCTCCATTAGCAATTTCTGGCGTTCCCCTTCTTTCTTTGTCCATGGTTCCCCTATTCACACCTCCCAATCCCCTCACACCTCTGGTTTTTTCCATCAATTTTCCTTGAAAACCGCCTCAACTATCACATGTTTTATCGACTTATCAAATAAGTAGCCAATAATCTCTCCTACTTAAACAAGAATAGCGTTTTCGACGCTCCTTCCTTGGCCTGACATTCTTTATCCAATTGCTCGGGACAAACATATCCATGAAGATGCAATTTTCGTCATGGAAGAGTGCATATCTATGACAAGAAACCGAATTTTGTCATCGATGTACATTTTTTTAGGATCATCATCTATGTACATCTATGACGCGCCTACTACCACAGTCTGATTTTTTGTCACCAAGTGGGGCACACCCCCCTGTTTTTTCTTTTTTTCTTGTTTTCATTTTTTTACAAATTAGTGATTTCTTTCTCAAATTTCTCAAATCCACGATTTTTTTGAAATATGTGAACATTTTTCAAATTGGTGTTTTTTTTTTCAATTTTGTGTACATTTTCAAATCCATGAACCTTTTCAAATTCACCAACAATATTGAAATTTACGAACATTTTTCAAGTTCGCAACCATTTTTTTTGGATCCATGAACTTCCTTTCAAATTTCAGAACGTTTTTTCATATCTGTGAACCTTTACAAATTCATATTTTTTTGTGAACTTATTTCAGTTTGAAGATTTTTTTTTCGAATTGTCGATTTTTTTCCAATTGTTGTTAACCTTTTCAGAATTATGATTTTTAAAATTAAACGATCGACCGGTCAATCGGCCACTGGTCAAGGAGTTGTGCTTCTTGGCGCACAAGGCGCCGACGAGGAGCTCCCCGGAAAAGGAAAGTAACTTTTTTTTGAGGGTGGAAAAGGAAATAACTTTATTTTTTAGCGGAAAAACCAACTTCTTTTTTTGAGACAAGAAAAGAAAAAAAACTGGTAGAACCCCCCTGACACGGGCCTTGCCCGGCGGGCTCCCTCATGGCCCCTATTTAACAACGTCGGCCGTGGCGGCCTGGCCCAAAGGCCGAACCCTCGCCTCCGTCGCCAACCAAACCCTCGCCTCCCGATCCCGTACCCTGCGAGCAGAGGTTCAGGCACGGCGGCACCGGCGCCTCCCACCTTCCGGGGTCCACGGCCGCTCGTCGACCCGGCCGCCCCCCACTCCGCCGCCGCCGCCGCCGCCGCCGCCCAGCTTGGGTCCAACCTCCGCTCCCCCCTGCTTCCCCCCCCCCTCCTGTCTGGTTCGAAAGCGTGATGTTCTCTCTGTTAATCTGTTTCGTGCCTGGATTGCTAGGTGTTCACATGTGGATCGTATGAGGTGTTCCATCTAGTGTCATATAATATTCTCATCGCCCTGATCGCAGAATGCTGTTCTTACATTGCTCTGTCTGCTATTGGGTAGAATATTTGGCCCATGCCTCCCCACCTGGAAATCAATCATGGATACACTTGTGGAAATACATAGAGATGAATAGATCAATCACATGAATTATGAATGGTCTCATGGTTGCATATGAATCAAATAGCCTTGAACCTTGTTTTTGAGTGTCAGCGAAGCCGATTGTTATCCTAGTATTTCTATTGCTCATTGGAGCTATATACTATATATGCCATCTGCTGAAACAAGCTGACTAGTACTTTAATGTTCTGACATTAAGCGCCCCGGGTCCTAGCTCCGCCCCGCCCCTCCCGAAATCTCTGGACCTGCCCTTGGCCATGGGCGCCGGAGGCAAGGGATATAAGGCCCCCGCCCTGCAGCTGGAGAAGCTGCTGGCACTCGGCCTCGACCAGCGCGCGGCGGAGAACGCGCTTGTCAACAGCAAGGTCACCGCCAACCTAGCCGCCGTCATAGCCGAGGTAAAGCGCGCTATCTGTGTTAGTTTTTCATCAGTACCTTATAGTATGCTGTCTTACTATGTTGTTTCTGCTATTTTGTGATGCGCCAAGTTGCATTGGACTCTTGTGACCAAATAGTGCCATTTATCTCTTCAAAACGTACAGTGTTTCACCTTTTAACTGGATTTGGCTATGAACTGCAGGCTGGTATAGGTGGGTGCGACAAGTCGGTGGGGAATCTTCTGTATGCCGTAAGTATCTTTATCAATTTTTTCTCTGCTCTATACATTTGAGGTTTTTTATGTGTGGCTTATGAGGATGCACTTGCTCGTGGATGAAATAGGTTGCCACTAAATACCCAAACAATGCACTTGTCCATCGTCCTGCTCTCATCGACTATATCGTGTCCATCAAGGTAATATCTGCCACCTTTTTCATTCTTCGTTTTGCATTTTCGGGAGTGCGCATGAAGAATGGACACTTTGTTTCAGAGCTCATTTGTCTTAGTTTTGTTAATCTCAAGTATTTCATTATGTCACTATTTTTCAGATAAAGAACCCTGCACAGCTAGACGCTGCTCTGTCATTTCTTACTAATGTTGGTCCTGATCCTTTGGATACTGGGAAGTTCCTGTGGTGTAGGTATGTTTTTTGCAACAACAATTTTACCTTGCATGTCACATTCACGGGCAGGACACTAAGAGCATGTACAGTGCAAGTGCTTACAGAGATGTCCAGAAAGATAAACCATTTTTTTACTTGCCACGTAGGATAGTTTTCGTGCTTATATTGATGGATGAGTGCTTGATTAGGCACCAATGTTTAGGAGGTGCTTATGAGTTTAACTAGTACTGTTAATATTATATAATAAATCTCTGGAGTAGATGTAATCCACATATTTGCTTAATGATGTGGCAACATTCTGTGTATGAACTCGCACATAAGCGCCATTCAGTCTACATGCCCTAAGAAAGTCTATGATGGCGACTCGATAATGTGGTTATTTGGATGCTACAATAATATAGGACAAGTTTGCATTTTGATGATCGGATATGAAAGGAACACCTTTCTTTGAAGCAGCATATTCAGTCAATTCTTTCAATTGCCCGCCTTATTGATTGGAGTGCAATGTGTACATGCAGGCGTGGTTGTTTCAATTGAAGAGATTCATTCAACTGTCACCAAGGTTCTACATGAAAATATGGAAGCTATATTGGAGCAGCGTTATCATATAAATGGTTGTCTTCCAATTCACCTTTGTATTACGCAGTTTTTTGATTTGTTACTTGAGGGAACTGATCCTTTATCCTGTGTTATCCTTCTTCCAGTTGGTAACCTATGCGGGCAGGTTAGGAAGAGACACCCCTGGGGTGATGCTAAGGCGACAAAGGTGCAAAACAGTGCTATAGATAAAGCACTTGCTTATTTGGGTTGTATTAACTTAAGTTTAACGTCTTCATATTTTGCTCATACAGGAGGAGATCGAGAAAAGGCTTGCAGAGATATTGGGTCCAAAGACGGAAGCTGACAATGTAAAACCAGTAAAAACAAAGAAAGGAAAACCAGCAAAACCTGAGGTTGGTGCGCTGAAGTAGAGCCTTTGGCTTTAATAAAGTAGGGCGATTTGATTATTAATTAGCTACCTGTGCTTTCTTTGAAATCCAGGAGAAAAAGGTTGCAGTAGCTACTGTTGCCCCACCATCTGAGGACCTGAATCCATACTCACATTTTCCTGAGCCGGCAGAAAACAACAAGGTATCGTGAACTGTTGAGTTAAATCGATTAAATGTCTGTTATTGTTATGCATATAAATTCTGCACAGTACTGTTCTCTGATATCCCCATACGTTAGTATTGTTCTTCTAAGCGCTATCATTGGCTGTTCTGTTGGTTGTCACTTGTAAAGAATGCATGAACTTAAGTGGTTTTGATTTCTTTGCACGAGCTAGGTTCATACAGAAATATTCTTCAGTGATGGGAACATATGGAGGGCGCATAACACAAAGGAGATATTAGAGAAACATCTTATGGCAACTGGTGGAAAAGTGACGACCCGTTTCCCTCCAGAACCTAATGGATATCTTCATATCGGTCATGCCAAGGTTTTTGTAATCTTCATGAAAAGCATTTCCATATATACCACTTCCATGAAAAATGGAATATTATGCTTACATTCTTCATCTGATCCAGGCTATGTTCATTGATTTTGGACTGGCTAAAGAGCGGAATGGCAATTGCTACCTTAGGTAATAACATTTGTTTTTCCATTTGGAATAATCTTTTCCTGCTTGCCATGCTATCCTTTCCTGGCTATGTTTACTATTTTTGAACCGACTAATTTTAGTCATGCCTGTCCTGACCAAATACTGCTTGAATTTATGTTTCTTCTCTTGCATTATATACTGCATCTATTTAATTATATATTTCCATCTTTGATCTGGAGTTCTGATTAGTTTTGCTTGGTCTAAAAGTGCTTACATAGAATTCTTGCTGCTTTAGTCCTTCCGCATTCTCATTCACGACAAAATGAACTGCTGTCTATCTGAAAAACAGGTTTGATGACACAAACCCTGAAGCTGAAAAGAAGGAATATATAGACCACATCCAGGAGATAGTTCATTGGCTGGGATGGGAGCCCTATAAAGTTACATATACAAGTGATTATTTTCAAGCTTTGTATGAGCACGCAGTTGAGTTAATACGGAAAGGGCTGGCCTATGTAGATCACCAGGTTCTTTCTCTCCTCCTTTCTTTATCATGGTACAAAAATTTGAAAGGAGGAAATGAGCATGCATATCGAATCCTTGAGAAATAAAATGTGCAAATGCTGACTGGTATATGATTTCCAGACTGCAGAACAGATCAAGGAAGGCAGGGAAAATAACTTGGATAGTCCATGGAGGGATAGACCTATTGAAGAGTCACTAAAGTTATTTGAAGACATGCGGCGTGGGCTAATTGCTGAGGGCGCAGCAACTCTGCGAATGAAGCAGGACATGCAGAATGATACCAGAAACATGTACGACTTGATTGCATACAGAGTAAAAGTAAGTTGCAAAACTCGTTTTGTGAATTGAATGGCCATATCTTATCAGTACATAACTAATCATTTGATGCCACATAGTTCACCCCTCATCCGCATGCTGGTGACAAGTGGTGTATCTATCCAAGCTATGATTATGCTCATTGCATGGTGGATTCATTTGAAAACATTACTCACTCGGTAATTTTCCCTTCTTCAAAATAGCTCTGGCTTGTTTAAACTATAACACGACTAACTGAGTGTGGTTATTCATTAGCTGTGCACGCTTGAGTTTGACGTACGTCGTCCGTCATACTACTGGGTACTTGTTGCCTTGGGCTTGTACCAGCCATATGTTTGGGAGTATTCAAGGCTGAACATATCACATAATATTATGTCTAAAAGAAAGGTATGTTAATAATCCAGAAATCAGTATTACCCTGTTTGATCTATATTTATGGATATTCATTGTCCTTATTCTGTTGCAGTTGAATCGGCTTGTGACAGAGAATTGGGTAGATGGGTGGGATGATCCTCGTTTGTTAACACTGGCAGGACTGCGGCGACGGGGGGTGTCAGCAGCTGTAATTAATTCATTTATCCGTGGAATGGGGATAACAAGAAGGTAAATGCATGGATGATAGTTAACAAACGGCTTTGCATGAACTGTGCTTTGTGCCAGACGCACAATCGCAAAATCTCCGTTTCTGCTACTGATTGCCCTCGGTATTCTTTATGTCCAGTGACAATAGCTTAATTCCTTTCGAACGTCTTGAATATCACATCAGAGAAGAACTTAACAAAACAGCTTCTCGGGCCATGGTTGTTCTGCATCCTCTAAAGGTATGGCATCTGGTTCCTGCTGCTAGTCACTCCATGTCTTCAGCCCTTAGACGTCCCTAACACATTCATGGTGCCTCCTTTTGCTAAATTAGGTTGTAATAACTAACTTGGAAGATGGAAAAGTCATAGACCTTGATGGAAAGAAGTGGCCTGATGCTCCTGCTGATGAAGCTTCGTCGTACTACAAGGTGCCTCTCTTGTTCAGTATATGATGGGAAGAATAGGTGTTGTTGCTTTGGCACAAGTGGTTTACAATTCTGTTTTAGGAATGCAGTAATGGAAATATTATACGTTTTACCTTATGTCCTTATGCATGCTTCATAATTTATAACACTTTACCTTTTGACAGGTTCCTTTCTCAAGAACTGTCTACATTGAAAAAACTGATTTTCGCCTTGAGGACTCGAAAGATTATTATGGGCTAGCTCCTGGTAAATCTGCCCTGCTAAGGTAATTAATGTACAACTAGTGTCCTTTTGTGGAGAAAGTTTATCTGGATTTACTTGACTATTCATATAGTTCACCTACTCCATATCGGCACATATTTACAGTTTTGTACTTGTCAATCTAATTTCTAGGTATGCATTCCCGATAAAATGCACAGAGGTTATTTATGGTGATAATCCAGAAGACATTGTTGAGATTCGAGCTGAGTATGACCCCTCAAAGACTTCTAAACCCAAGGTAACTGGTCACTTATATCTTTACATTCAAGTCTGAAAATTCTAGTTAGCGAGTTGGGACACAATGAAGATATGTTGACTTGGTTTGCGATTCGTTCAGGGTGTTCTGCACTGGGTTGCCGAACCAGCGCCTGGAGTCGAACCGTTAAAGGTGGAAGTAAGACTGTTTGAGAAACTGTTCTTATCAGAGGTATAGTTTTCCTCGCCGTTCTTGCTGCCTGTCATTACAACAGACATGTGTAGGACTTAAAGTCACTTCCTTGTGAATGCATTCCTTGCCCTCGTAGAATCCTGCCGGGCTGGATGACAAAGAGTCGGAGGAAAAATGGGTGGGCGATCTCAACCCGCAATCGAAGGAGGTCGTGAAGGGCGCGTATGCCGTACCATCGCTCGCGGCCGCAGTTGTGGGTGACAAGTTCCAGTTTGAGCGGCTCGGTAAGAAATCTTCTGAACCTCTCTCTGTGTAATTGTCACTGCCGTTTTTTTTCTCGATAAAAGGGCCACATGGCCCCCATTTTCATTGAGAAAATAGAAGTCTGGAATTGTCACTGCCGTATCCATTGATTCATGCGACTGACCGTGCTGGAATGAATGTGATGTGAATCCAAGGCTACTTTGCCGTGGACACGGACTCGACGCCCGAGAAGCTCGTGTTCAACAGGACCGTCACGCTGCGTGACTCGTATGGGAAGGCTGGGGGACCCAGGTGACTGCTGATTTAGTGATAGGGTTTTGGTTTTGCTTGGTTACAAATAGTACAGTAGAGAGGTGGGGCTAATTGGAGAAAACTTAGTGACGCCACAGTACAACATAATGGGTTTACAGAGGTTTGTTGTATGTTTGTCTGAAATCATTCAAAATTTGGATAATCAGATGTGTATGCTCACCTCAAAGAAGTGAGTAAAGGATCAGCTTTCTCCTTGGTTCTGGAAAGCACTTGTTTTCATGTTTCCTCCAGACTTCGTCTCTATTGTCTCCCACCACAAGAACAACATGGTGTTGCACCAAACAGCTGGCTTGTCAAATATTTGTAGTGTGTTTATTCACTTTGCGGTTCCTTAGATACAATTGACCGTTTGTTGTTGGGCGGTTTTATCGGACATGGGCATGAGTTTCATTGGTGGTGTGTGTGTAACCTACTCCCTCCGTTTTGAAATATTTAAATTTATAGTTTTGTCCTAAGTCAAACTTTTGTAAGTTTGACTAGCTCTATAGAAAAAATTACTAACATGTTCTTAAATATATGTTATAACGAATCTAGTGAATCTAATTTGGTGTTGTCGATGTTGATATATGTTTCTGCAAACTTGGTCAAACTTAAGAAGTTTGACTCAAGGCAAACCTAGAACTTCAAATATTTTGGTTGAAGGGAGTAGTTGCCATTTTTTTTATTACGTGTCCGTTGATTCTATTCTGAAATGAATCCTAAGGAGTTGGAGAAAGTGTGTCTAAATGGCAGACATAATAATTCCACATAAAGAACATGTAACACGGGCTCAAATGAACAGTAAAATCAAAATAAATCGATTTTTTTAAAAAAGTTCCAAAATTTTTTTGAGCGAAACATTGACAAAAGTGCCTGCAAAAATTTGTCTTGAAATCATATCCTAGAAGGCGTGGCAAAATAAAATAAAATTTGGTACTCTGAAAATGCTACTTTCAAAAGCATTTTGGAGTACTGAATTTGTTTTTTTGCCACGCCTTACAGGAATGTGATTCCATGACGAATTTTGGCAAGCACTTACAACTTTTGTCAATATTTCTCCAAATTTTTTTTGGATTTTTTTCAATTTTACTGTTCACCGAGCTCAATTGAGTTCGGGAGCAGAAAGGTACTTCTCATGTAACACATGAATCTAAGACCAAATAAACTAATTGATGGTTAATAATTCCACACACAGTTGGTGTTGATTTATTCATTTTTCCCGATATAGGGAATGGTCTTCCGACCATGGTGAGCTAGCATACCAAGCAATAGAGATAGACACATATCCTGGTAAGGCGTAATACAATTACCAGCAAAAAGAAGGTATAATACTTGCTACCACATCAAGCAATAGTACAGTAAGGCGAAATTTTGAAGCTCCACGACTTTGTTTTCATATGTGGGTTTATGTTATTTATACTCATTTAGTAGAAGTTTCTATCTAACAACTACACGCTGCCATCTGGGTCCCACCCCCATAAACCCTATGTGCTCTGGCCTACATATATACTCCTTTTTTTTGGTTTTCATTCTATATTTTTGGTACATCTCAACAATATTTTTCGAACACATGTTTAACATTTTTCCAACACAAATTTCACATTTTTAAATACATGGTCAAGATTTTTTCTACACAGTTTTTTTAACAATTTTCAAATGCTTGATTAATACTTTTAAAATACTCCCTCCATCCGAAAATACTTGTCATCAAAATGGATAAAAAAAAGATGTATCTAGAACTAAAATACGTCTAGATACATCCGTATTTATCCATTTTGATGACAAGTATTTCCGGACGGTGGGAGTACAAGATTAACATGTTTTGAATGCATGGTCAACATTTTTCCTATACATATTTAAACTTTTCAAATGCTTGATTAACATTTTTCACATATAAGATTAACATTTTATAATACATGGTCAACTTTTTTTCTATGCAAATTTAAGATTTTTCCAAATGATTCATTAGCATTTTTTAAATGTGATATTAACATTTTGAAAACATGCTTAATATTTTTTCTATACATATTTAACATTTTCCAGATGCTTGATTAACATTTTTCAAATACTAGTTCAACATTTTTCCAACGGTTGATTAATACTTTTATATACATGATCAAAATAATTCATCAATTTGTAGTACATGATCAACATTTTATCTACACATTTAACATTGTTCAAATGGTTGATCAACATTTTTCAAATATTTGGTCAACAATTTTTTCGAATGCTTGATTAACATTTGTATATACATGATAAAAAATCATCATGTTTTTAGTACATGGTCAACATTTTTTTTCTATAGACATTTAGAGTTTGTCAAAGGCCTGATCAACATTTTTTAATAATTGATCATCACTTTGTCAATTGCTTGATTAACATTTTTATATACATGATAAAAACAATTCATCTTTTTTTTAATACATGGTCAACATTTTTTCTATACACAGTTCACATTTTTCAAATACTTGTTCAAAAAAATTCAAATGCTTGATTAATTTTTTAATACATGATCAAAGTTTTGACACACATCTTAAATACATTTTCCGTATATTTAAATCTTATATATGTGTACATTTAATATTTTTTAAATTCTTGGTCAATATTTTTCAAATGTTTTATATAATTTTTTAATATATACATAATTTATTAAAGTGTAAAGAAAAGTAAAAAGGCAAAAATAGAAAACAGAAAACTTAAAAAGAAAACAGAAAAAAGGAGCATGGTCGGCCCACTCTGGCGAGATAGCCCATGCCCATGGCCGTCAAACAGAAGGCTAGACCTGAAAGTCATGCAAATGGTCGGCCCACTCTGGCGTGAGTATTTTTCTTCGTTGTTTCTCTCCGCAAAAAAGGTTGTTTTTTTTTACAGAGCACACTATTTAAAACATTTTTAACAGCTAAAAAGGTATTTCTAACCAAATCAGTATGAGTTTTTAAAAAGTTCAGTGTATATTAAAAACATGTTCACCATATATTTTTAAAATATTACCAGGTATAAGAAAAATACTCAGTGTTTATAAAAATTTATTCAATCTATAAAATATGTATATTTAAAAAGTTCACCATGTATTCTGAAAATGTTAGTGTGTACTAAGAGAATGTTCAACATATGATAGAAAATGTGTAGTGTGTATTTAGAAAAGGTTCATCATATATTAAAGATTTGTTTATCATGTACTAGAAATATTGTTCACCATGTATTATAGAAGGAAAAAAGTACAGAAAAAATGCGAAAAATGAGAAAAGCAAACAAATACAAGACAAAAAATGGACATAAAGAACTAGAAAAAAGCAAAAAGAAAACAAACAACGAAGGAGAGAAGGAAGAAAATGTTAGAGGTATATTTACGTTTAAGATAGAGATAGGATAGGTTTGAACCACATGTAACTTGTCCTCTACTCCAGGTCTCTCTCCCTCCATTGTACCTCTATATATACCCCATACACGGGTCAGATCAATACAATATAGAATAACACAATATTAGGGATCCTACAATTTCTACATGGTATCAGAGCCAAGAGGTTTTGAGTTTAAGACCCTGCTAACACAGTATTAAATAAAATGATTCTGTGGCCTACATCGATCCCACGTCTAAGGACTACAATAGTCTAGACGTGAGGGGAAGTGTTGAAATATATTGCCCGCCTTCCTCCATCAGTTCGGACTTTTGGATAAGTTGGTTGGTGACTGCGGCCTCGTCTCTGGGCCTGCGCTTACTTGAGGACGCCGCCAAACATGTTCTGGCGCACGCAGTTCGCCAGCAGTGGTGATAACCTCGGTTGCGTGCGTGTCACGGACTCACGGTCACATCACCGTGCGGACGGCGGCGCGTTGTGGATGCCGGCGGAGCTCATGTGGAGGGGCAGCCGATGCAGGTTGACGAAGTAGAGGCCGGCATCTGGGGTGGCTGTTTGTCGACGCAGATCGGATCGAGTCCATGTGACCCGCCCGGGGTCGAACTGTCCATGCGCTCGTGCGCCCGACTGGTTGCTGACCGTCCGTGGTGTTGATGTAGATCGCGTCGGGGAGGTGTCGGGCTGATGCGCTCGTCGGACGAAGTGGTGCGTCGCTCGGAGTCAAAAGGGCCGTTGCTGGTCGCCGACCCTCCTGGCTTGCGCGTGTAGCAACCGCGGGGAGGCGCGTGTAGCATCCGCCCGGGGTCGAACTGTCCATGCGCTCGTGCGCCCGACTGGTTGCTGACCGCCCTTGGTGTTGATGTAGATCGCGTCGGGGAGGTGTCGGGCTGATGCGCTCGTCGGACGAAGTGGTGCGTCGCTCGGAGTCAAAAGGGCCGTTGCTGGTCGCCGACCCTCCTGGCTTGCGCGTGTAGCATCCGCGGGGAGGTGGTCGACCCGCACTCCAATGCTCAGGAAGATGCGCCCGACTGGTAGTGAATTGAGTTGCACTGTTTTGTGCAATTTGTCACCGGATTAGCGGGTCGTCGGGTCTTTTTTTGGTAGCTAAAAGCAACGATCTATTGGATGATCTGAAAATTTGAAATCTAATTGTTCTAATATCTAAGCTACGATCTAATCTTTTGATCGATCGGGTGCCGCACCCCCGGGGAGAGAAGATTAATCTCCCCGGGGCGACGCGCTGTAGAATTGATGGAAGAACCTACGATCGATGTCGTGAGACTAACCGCTCTAATACCATATTGAATTCATGCACCAATCGACTTATCCAAAAGGGAACAAAGCACAACGCACACAACAACCCGGGATATCCCACCTCACTTCGCATGCATGCGTTTGCTTCCTCTTATTTGTCGGTTGCGGTGGAGAATAGGATCCACCGATGCACCCGTCCTTCTTTGAGGATCAAGGATGTATACTGCGTTGGGGTGTGCGCTAGCCTTCTCAATTCTTGACCGGACTCGCACGCTGGAAGCGTTCTACTACTTCCCAACCTTAAGGCCTCCTTTGGTTCATAGGATAGAGTTGTCATAGGAATAGAAAACTTGTAGGAAATGAGATGACATGTATCTTAAATCCTATGAGTAGGAATAGGAAAATAGATGTCATTTGGTTCGTATCATAGGAATTGTTTCATCGAGTCTTGACTAATGTTTATTTTCCTTTGAAATGTGAAGGATATAAACCAATCATATGTAGGAATAGAAATCAATTCCTTCGAACCAAAGAATCCTATCATATAGTATTCCTATGAAATTCCTCCAAACCAAAGGAGAGGTAAACCTAGACTCACATGCCTAATTAAGCATACGGGGGTCTCGGATTTCGTGATGCGAAGATCTTCAACTCGATGCTTCTTGACAGGCAAGCTTGGCAAGTGATGCATGATCCCTTAGTGCTAAGATCCTCAAGGCTACTTATTTTCAGAGAATTCTTTGTTGGAGGCCGATCTGGGCCCTCACCCTTCCCAAATATGGTGGAATTTTTTGGATGACAGAGATTTCATGGCCTAAGGGCATCTCCAGCCGTTGGCCCCCCCAGGACGCATAAAAATTGCCCCCTGGGGGCGAGCCGGCGATACAATCGGCGCTGGGGGCGGTTTTGCGCCCAGTCGTCGCCCCCAGCTCGCCCCCAGGCGTCGAAATTGGCCCATTTTGCAGCCCAATTTCGGCGAATAAAGGGCCCATATGGGCGAGAATAGGCCCATATTCGGCGTGGTTTCGCCGTGTCTCGGCGTTCAATTATCAACACAATTATTTCTTATCACATATTTTATCATAGAAAAATCAAATACTTCAACAAAATAGTACAACAACAAATAGTTCAATACAAATTATATAGTTCAACAAATAAAAACTCGTATTTCATCACATGGCGTCCCCCTTGAGCCTTCATAGGTGCTCAATCAGATCTTTCTGCAGTTGATGATGCATCTGTGGGTCTCGGATCTCCTGACGCATACTGAGATAGGCAGTCCAAGTTGCCGGTAGCTGGTGATCAACTTCGGCTAGAGGACCCTGCCTATAGTATGGTTCAGTGTCAAACACTGGGTCTTCTTGCTCGCTCTCGATGATCATGTTGTGCAAGATGACACAACAAGTCATAATCTCCCACATTTGATCTTTGGACCAGGTCTGAGCGGGGTACCGAACAACAGCAAATCGAGATTGGAGCACACCAAATGCCCACTCGACATCCTTCCTGCAAGTCTCCTGAAGCTTCGCAAACCAGGCGTTCTTGCCTCCTGCCACAGGGTTTGAGATCGTCTTCACAAATGTCGACCATCTCGGATAGATGCCGTCAGCTAGATAGTACCCCTTGTTGTATTGGTGCCCATTGATCTGGAAGTTCACCGGAGGAGAATGGCCCTCAACGAGTTTGGCAAAAACAGGAGAGCACTGTAGCACGTTGATGTCATTGTGAGTTCCTGGCATACCAAAGAAGGAGTGCCAAATCCAGAGGTCCTGTGTGGCTACCGCCTCAAGCACCACATTGCAACCGCCTTTGGCGCCTTTCTACATCCCCTGCCAACCAAATGGGCAATTCTTTCATTTCCAATGCATGCAGTCGATGCTTCCAAGCATCCCAGGAAATCCTCTTGCTGCATTCTGGGCTAGGATCCGAGCAGTGTCTTCCGCATTGGGTCTTCTCAAGTATTGTGGCCCAAACACTGCCACCACTGCCCGACAGAACTTGTAAAAACACTCTATGCTGGTGGACTCGGCCATGCGCCCATAGTCGTCGAGTGAATCACTGGGAGCTCCATATGCAAGCATCCTCATCGCTGTTGTGCACTTCTGGATGGAGGTGAATTCAAGAGCGCCAGTGCAATCCATCTTGCACTTGAAGTAGTTGTCGAACTCCCGGATGGAATTCACAATCCTGAGGAAGAGCTTTCGGCTCATCCGATAATGGCGCCAAAATGTTTTCTCGCCATGAAGTGGAGCATCGGCGAAGTAGTCGGAGTAGAGCATGCAGTAGCCTTGGAGACGATGCCGGTTCTTTGCTTTCACCCGCCCCGGCGCCGAGCCACCTCGCCGCGGCTTTTCATTGCTCGCCAGCAGCTGGGCGAGGGCGGCGAGCACCATGAGATGCTCTTCTTCCTGGACGTCGGCCGCGGCTTCCTCCTCCAGCAGCGCGGCGAGCTCTTCCTCGTCATCCGAGTCCATCACCGAGACAGGCAAAACGCCGAACACCTTGCGCTCGGTGGGCGTGTACCCGCCGTTAAACCGCGCCTCCGCGGCCGGAAACGGCGGCCGGAAACGCCCAGCTGCTGTGGGAGGGGCTGCCGCAATGAAGCGCTGCTATTTTCCGGCGGGGAATGGCTATCTAGCGGAGTAGGGCGGCGGCCGTCGCCGGGATATAGCTAGTGGTGGCCGAGGGCGCGGGGGGTGCGAGGCGAGCCGGGGGAAGAAAACCTTGACTTTTCCCCTATCGGTGTGGGCCAGGCGTGCTTTTCCCTAGCGCCGGAGCCCCCAACTGCTCCCTAGCGCGCCGGGTTCGGCCTGTGACCGCCGGGCGGAAAAAAGGTCCGAACCGGCGATTTTCGGCATCCTGGGGCTCGACTGGGCCGTTTTTTCGGCATCGGCGCCGAAAAAGTGGCCTGGGGAGGCCTGTTGGGGGCACGGCTAGAGATGCCCTAAGGGATCAACAAGAGAATCTACACTAAAGAATCTACAAAAAAATTGGATGAGCAACTTGATTCCCTGACAGGGTATGATGAAACCAATAACTTCACTAATCTCGCAACCACCACTGCTCGTCTTGGAGCTCATTGATGCTACTTCTGCAATGTGGATTGAAGATCTGGTGTGCTCAGAATTTTTACCAATTGATGTTGAGGCAATATAAAAAAAAATCCTTATGTACTAGAAGAGTAGATGACTTTTGGGCATGGAGTGAGGATCGAAGGGCTTCTTGACAGTGAGCTCGGTGTACAAAATGGTGGTGAGAGCAAACACCAGTACACAAAGTTGGTTGGATGAGATCGAAGGACAATCTGATACTATACCTGATTGTAATGGATGGATGTCTCTCTGGAAAATCAAGGTGGCATTGAAGTTGAAGGTTTTGCTCTAGAGACTCCCACAACAATCTCTACCAACAGCCACACTCCTTCATCACCTCAACATGCCGACAACATGTGTGTGCACGTTGCGTGGAGCTGAGGACACATGGAGACATGCACTGGTGAATTGTTCAATGGCAAGAAGCGTATGGGCTCTCTCTTTAGAGGAGATGGTTGAGCATGTGTGTGCTAATCAAGACATGAATGCCAAGAATTGGATTTTTGCAATGCATGACGTGCTATCACACGACAAATTTACCCAGATGGTGGTGACACTTTGGGCTATTCAGAGTGCCATGAAGAGAGCAATTCACCTGAGCCCGATGTCTACACATTGCTTTATAGCATCATTCACAGTGAACATTCAGATACTCTCTAATCCCTCAAGTGCACCAAACATCAGCCAACAAGTCCGACATGCTTGCTAACTAGCTCCACCTGATGATCGAGTAAAAGTAAATGTGGACGCATCTGTAGCAAGGAATGGTGTGTTTGGTGCAGCACGAGTTGTTTGTCGCGATCATGTTCAGGGGTATGAATGACCCGAAAACCATTACAATGAGGAAATCACTAGCACTTTGCAGATGATCTCTATGAACAGAAGATTTATATATGTTGCTTCTGACTATAAACTAGTAATCGATGTTAGCGTTACCAAGCAAGACTCGTCAGCAAGCTATGTGACCATCATTAAAGAGATCAGAGAACGATCAAAGTATTTTTCTACATGTAGCATAGTGCATGGGTTTAGAAGTTTGAATTTCGAAGCTCACAACATCACAAAGCATGCTTTATCTCTAAGGGTTGACTGCCCGACAACCAAGTGGTCTTTTATTTGTTTCTGTTAACATTATGACAATTTGAATAAAGCTTTGCAAGTTTACCTAAAAAGTTACTTCTCAATGTCGTAGAATTTGAAAGAAAAAGAGATTTAAAAAAAAAAAGGCTAAAAACAAGGATTTTGCTATTTCTCCAACTAGTGATAAATAACTACTCCCTCTGATCCGAATTAATTGACGACATCTCTATACAATGTCCAATCTAAATTTTTGATTCCTGTAATGGTTAAGTATAGATGGAGAAGAGGACTGCCACTAAGTCTAACTGTGAAATAGTCACTAAAAAAAACTACCGTGTTTAAAAACTAGAGCTACCAAGCCCCTTATCATAAGTGGCCAATCAATAGGAAATGCTCCAATGCTAGAAGTTAACTTTTCTGCATACGACCATATATTATTTTATTAATAATCCTAAAACACGGGTGACAAAATAGATGACACAATGACTTTCGAGCGAGAGAACCAAGTGATATATACACAAATGTCGTTAGAAGTCATCTCCATCTACACATTTCACAGGTCGGCATTAATTTCTCCATTCCAAGAGGCAAGAAATTGCACAAGATTGAGTCTGCCACACACGTCAACACGTATTAAAGTGAAGCTGACGTTTTAGACCATTGAACTCGTATATTCATCCGTGCTAGTTCACCATTGTCCAAAAATTTCCATCCCTAAGAAAATGATGACAGTAACACACTATCGTCTGGGCCCACCCCCATAAAACCTCTGTGCTCTGGCCCACAATATCCATCACCCGTATCCCCGGGCTAAAATCCATCCACGTAGCACCACTCAAATCCCCCACGTGGCACCCCTCCCCGCTCTTCCCTCCACCTTCCTCCCTCCCCATCTTCCACCCACCCCCCTCAACTCTCAAAAACCTCACCTCCCAGTCCAGAAAAAAATGCTCCACCACCACCTCCTCTCCTCCTCCGCCTCCTCCTTCCCTCCGGCCGCCGCGCAATCCCTCCTCCTCCTCCTCCCGCGACGGCCGGCCGCCAGCCTCCGCGCCCTCCTCGCCATGTCCGACGCCGCCTCGACCTCCACCTCGACCTCTACCTCGAGCCCGTTCCGCCCCCCGCGCGCCGTGCTGGCGGCGGCGGTGCCTTCTCTGGGCCCCGAGGAGACCGCGACCGCGGCCGACGAGGCCTTCCGGCGGCACACCTCGCCGGGAATTCGGAGGTCAGTCGGCGTGGCCGTCGTGTGGTTCAGGAGCGACCTCCGTGTGCTGGACAACGAGGCGCTGGCGCGCGCGTGGGCCGCCTCCGGCGCCGTCCTCCCCGTCTACTGCGTCGACCCCCGCGTCATCGCCGGCGCCACCCACCGCTTCGGCTTCCCCAAGACCGGAGGTGAGGCACACCACAACACAGCAAATTTCCATGGCGTCTGAGATTGGACACCGAAGCTCGACCGATCCGACCGACTGATTGATCGATCGTTGCAGCACTGAGGGCGCAGTTCCTGATAGAGTGCCTGGGGGACCTGAAGCAGAATCTCCAGAAACGCGGCCTCGACCTGCTCGTCCGGCACGGCAAGCCGGAAGACATCCTCCCTGCGATCGCCAAGGCCGTCAGTGCACACACAGTGAGCTAGCCCATCAATCTGCACAATCACATATCAACCCAGCTCGTTAACTACTTCAGCTTGACACTGAATCTCCGGGTCGATCTCCAGGTCTATGCCCACAAGGAGACCTGCAGCGAGGAGCTCCTCGTGGAGCGCCTGGTGCGCCGAGGCTTGGAGCAGCTGGTCGTCCCTCAGGGACAAGGAGGAGCTTCTGGCCGGAGTAATAAGCCTCTCAGCCCGAAGCTTCAGCTCGTCTGGGGAGCGACGATGTACCACATCGACGATCTCCCGTTCCCGGTGAGCGACCTGCCGGACGTGTACACGCAGTTCAGAAAGGTAGGAGCTCTCCTGACTGCTCTGCAAATTGTAATGGTAAGGTTGGTGGCTGTTGTTCATGAAATGCGATGCTTCTGCTATGCAGGCGGTCGAGTCCAAGTCCTCGGTCCGGAGCTGCGGCAAGCTGCCGCCTTCGCTCGGGCCGGCCCCGGGCTCCGGCCTCGACGAGATCGGAGGGTGGGGGTCGATACCGACTCTGGAGTCACTGGGCCTAAGTGTGACAAAGGCAGGTTCAGTTAACTGTATTCTACATACCGATCTTCAGTACCCCACTGTAGTAGTAGTACCTTGGTGGATATGGTTCTAGAATTTCACTTACAGTTGGCACTGTTTAATTTGCCTCTCTATGTAGTCAGAGAAGGGAATGCGTTTCATCGGAGGGGAGAGCGCCGCTCTCGGAAGGGTTCATGAGTACTTCTGGAAGAATGATCAGGTTAAAGTCTACAAAGAGACCAGGAACGGCATGCTTGGGCCGGACTACTCCACCAAGTTCTCCCCTTGGCTTGCCTCCGGCAGTCTTTCGCCGCGATATGTTTGCGAAGAGGTGGATATTTAGTGTTTTCTGCACACATTGTCAGCTCTCTCTTGTGCTAAATGTTTGGTGATTATGCAGGTAAGGAGATACGAGAAGCAGAGAGTTGCAAATGATTCCACATACTGGTTAGTCAGTGTGCATTTCTGGCCTAATTTCATGTTGAAGTTGTTTGTAAGGAATGCTTGAGTTCATACTGTCTGGACTGCCGTTCCTGGCATGGCAATGGTTTCAGGGTTTTGTTTGAGCTGATATGGAGGGACTACTTTAGATTCCTTTCAGCAAAATACGGCAACTCCATTTTCCACTTGGGTAAGGATACAATTGTCTCTCCTCTCATCGTGAGGAAATGTATCATCCTGAATTCTTGCTTTTCCAGTTTATGTTTTATCTGAAAAAAAAACCCGCCACGGCCAGCAAAAGAGCATAATCCTTTTGTGAACGTTGTAGGGGGTCCGAGAAAAGTTGCGTCCAAGTGGAGCCAAGATCTGGCATTGTTCGAATCTTGGAAAGATGGTCGGACCGGGTATGGCATCGGCATACTCCAAGTTGTTGCATCTTTTTGCTGCTTGCCATACCTTCTGAGTTCTGAATCTGGTTATGGTGAAATTCAGGTACCCTCTTATTGATGCCAACATGAAGGAGCTCTCAGCTACTGGTTTCATGTCCAACCGTGGCCGTCAGGTAACTTTGGACATACTGCTCATCAGCGGCATGACTGCATGAGGGTTTAATGCATGTCATCTTTTCCCCATTTGCCAGCCATTCAAATTCAACTGTCCTATATGCAGATTGTCTGCTCTTTTTTGGTCCGGGACATGGGCATCGATTGGCGAATGGGAGCTGAATGGTTTGAAACGTGCCTTCTGGATTATGACCCGGCTTCGAATTATGGCAATTGGACATATGGAGCAGGTCAGTGTTTCCTTGTGCCCCATTACCATCTTTGATACTTCATACTGGATAGCATAGCATGATTCAAGCATATAATGCAAAATTAGGAGCTCATATACACATAAATTTCTGAGATACTTGAACTGACTGAACTGCTGCTGGACCCTTGACAGGAGTTGGCAATGATCCACGAGAAGACCGATACTTTAGCATCCCCAAGCAAGTAAGCATCCAGACTAAATACCATCAACATCTGAATATTTGATTTTACCAGACTGAACTCCAGTAATCATACTACCCAAAACCACCATAGCTAGCATATTGGCAAATGAGCATGGTGACCTAAGAACAACCATGAAATTGTAGGTTTTGAGCATCAATGTATTGCCTCCTAACCCTAAGATTTTAATATCAGAGCACGGTGTTTTTTTTTACTACTCATACCTTAGTCTGATCACGAGTGAACATTCCGCTGTAGGCCAAGACGTACGATCCTGACGGCGAATATGTCGCGTACTGGCTACCGGAGCTCCGGTCGCTAGCAAAGGAAAGGAGAAACTTCCCAGGCGCCTCATACATCAAGCAGGTCGTCCCACTGAAGTTTGATGGTGGGCATCAGAGAAAGGATCAGCAGTTCAACAGGCAGACAAGGCCAAAGAACATTTACAGAAGACAAAAGTAAAACAGTGTATGTGTTGATAATGTATACTATGGATGAAGAGTCAGTAGGAGATGGGGCAAATGTTACAATAGTTGGTTGAAAAGCAAAAAGTTTCACAAAGCTTCGGTAAAATGTATGTATCAGTGACAAGGTGAGCTCAGAAGTATATGCCAAATTTCTGGTCAACCATGAAGATTTCCTCTTATCTTTCAAAAAAACTAAGGAGCCTGATCTTGCTCTACTTATCAACAGTCAATGGGTTCCAGAAATTATTGTGACGAAAAAGCAGCTCAAAACAGCCAATAACACATCCAGCACAGATTAACATGGCAATTATAGAAACTAAAAGAAATGCTGTCATTTCCGTTAAACCTGAACAAAACCTGAATTCTCAACAACAGAGTTTGACAAATTTATTTGCCAAATCTAGCCTCGCTGCCCGCAAAACTGAACGAAAAGATATATACACATAACTACCGATGGCATGCCACAAAAAACCTCGAAAACGGGACGCTTCCGAAGGTGATGACTTCCTATGTACAATTTTCCCTTGTTACAACTACAACTTCACAGCGAGGTCATGAAACTGATAAATGTAGCTTCAATCCTCTGTAGTAGACCCTCCCCTTTTGTTGTAGCCTACGCAGTAGCTCCTGGTTGGTATAGGAATGCCGAGTGACTCGTCAACGCTTTGTACTTTCCAAGCACGGAACTGTCTGTCATTGACAAGGGGATTGCTTGCACGAACTGGCGGAGATCCCATGAAGTATGGAGGAGAAGCCTGCAGATTGTCAAACCAACTATTATCAAGAGGGACTAGGTTAACTGACAAGTAAACGTTAGACTGTCTGTTTAGCTGTGCTAACAATTTACTCCAACACAGCTCAAAAGAAAATAAAATGAAAAGAAAGTTCAATCCAAAATGAAATAGCCTATGACTGGAAAGTGAACATCAGAGAGAGAGAGAGAGAGACTAACCTTGCTCACCATAAAATCAGAGAGATCTTGTGCACTTTTAAAATCATACTCCCTGTACGGTCTGAATAAAGAAGGAAAAAAAATTCATGAGTCCTAATAAAGATAAAAAAATATCAAACTCAAAAGAAATCTGAAACTTTGTAGATGTTTAAAAGCCCGATTAATTATGAAAATTGCATATCAGAGCAGAGTGTACTAGCTGTAAAATCATTGCATAGTGTTTATCCATTTAAAATACAAATGAGAAAATCCTGATTGGGACAAGTCTAGATGATCCAAATGATTTCAGGCAACAATGTGCATTCAAAATACTAGTCAAATTTGGTAATTTCTTAGAAACATGTATTTAAAGACCTTTGTGGGTTTATATAACTATACTGATTAATACATACAAGATGCAGAGTGTGAACCCTAGTAAATTCTAGTTGACCTGAGAATTGAAAAAAATACCTGCTGCTTTTGCATGGAATTGGACATCTGATGGCCCCATCTCTGCTTTCTGTGTTTTGGTAGGCTTCCATCATTCTTTCGGTCCTCTGCTTCTGTAGCTCTTTCTTTTCCTCCATCGTCCCATCACCACGGCGTTCGAGACCTCTTTGTAAGGTGTAACCTATGCACAAACAGTCAGTCAGTCAGTCACAGTTTGCTATGCACAGAAACTATCTATATTGCCAGAGGGAAACCTTTGGTGGCTAACCTGATGAAGGATTCACGACACTCATCAAATGCTCCATACCCATTGTGTCAGAAAAAGGAAGGAAGATGCTTCACTCAACAACAAGGACCTGCACATTGATTGAAGTATTCCCCAATCATGACTAGGACTAGGAGCACATCGATCTTAAATAAAGATAAAAGTATCTTTGCACAGTTTCATGCTTTCATTGAATGGCGAGAGCCCATCAAAGATGTCCCTACTCATTTTACACGCCACGAGAAAAAACAAGTAATGAAATTCTTTGAGCATCTTGTACAGAATCAAGTTCTGCTTCAATTATTCTGCATAGCATTAAATTTCATTATGCCTCAGTTATTCTGCTTAAATTGTTCTGCATAACTACAACTAGTTCTGCCTCAGTTATTGTGCATAACTACAACTAGTTCCGCTTCAGTGAGCCAGCACAACAATCTCAGACTTTTCTTGTTGGTAATAACATGTGGTCTTGCCACTATCCATGTCGACATGCTACAGAATCGTAAAATTCAACCGTCTTTTTCCTGGAAAGACTGAAAATTTTCATCGACTGATACGCATCTTAGCAAACACCTTCAGAAACCAAGAACTCTCGCAGCAAACCTTCCCCGCACAGAAAGATTTAAACCCCCTATCGCCTAGCCCGCCACCCCTACGGCGGAGCGGCCCAATCCCTCGACGGCGGCGCGGCGAGCACGAACACGACGGCGGAGAAGGGAGCAATCTTGCCTCCTCCAAAGAAGCCGCCAAGCAGAGGCACCAGAGACGAAACCAACAAGGAGAAGGAGGCGCGAGGAGGATAAGGGCCAAGAACTCACCTGGAGCGCGTCGTAGGCGGAGGCAGGGAAGGGGGCGAGCGTCTGGCTGGCGGGCGGGCGGGCGCGAGCGGACGGGAGGGGAAAGCGACAGCCGCCGGAGAGGAGAGGAGAGGAGAGGAGGGCTGGGTTCGGGTTTATCTGCCCGAGGCGCACGGGGCGGATGGACGGCTGGGATGCGAGGGCGCGGGATATTTTTTGCGGGGAGGAAAGCCACGGTTGCGTTGCATCATGTGACGGTTGTTCGGGTCATGTGGCGCGCACGCGCCCCGAGGGAGGCGGCCGGTGCACGCTCCCCGAGGGAGCCGTGACGACTACTTTTTGGGTAATAATTTTTCTTTTATATTCTTGATGTTTATGTCAAAGACCTTATGTATTTTTTTACTAGCAATATGCTCATGCATTGCAACGGGGAAAAACAATCAGATTATACATACGTGGTAGACATAAAAAAGTCTACAACATTTGTGAGGATGAGATAAGATCTTTTAAAATGTCATTTCATAAACTACTTCTGAATCATATCATGATGAGACAGGGACTTTTAAAAAGTCATTTCAAAAACTGAAAATGTGATGGTCTCATCATGACTTGATTTTCTAAGGCACCACAACAAAAATAATTTTGGCTGAGCAAACTGCATCGATGGACCCTGCATGAGCTAGACTAATGAATGACGTGTCTCGCCTTGACCTAGCGTCACGGTGTTTTTCATGACCAGTAAAACGGTTTGTACCAGAATAATGATAGCCGTATATGGAGGCAAATTAGACATGTTCATATAGCTTGCAAAAACTAACCCAGAAGCTGTGTCAATTCTTTTGGGGCTCAGCGTTGGACAGAACACAAAAACCTTTTTTTACACGACGCGGGATGGAATAAATAAAATCATAAAACGAACTATACAAATCCCCTACAAAAACCTCTATGTAAGCGACGATTCGTTTTGTTCATTATTTACGAATCTGTTTGAATTTTTGTGAACATCTTATAATATTTCATGGACATTTTTTTCAAATCCCCAATACACTATTTTTTCATGAACCATGATTTTTTAATAGCACGTGAACAAAATTTTCAAATCATGAATCTTTTATGATTTCTCGAACATTTTTTGAATTAATGAACATTTTATGATTTATTGATTTTTTTTCAAAAATCACAACTCTCTGAAATTTGGAATTTTTTAAGATACCAAATTAATTGAAATAATATAAACAAAAACAAAAAGGAGAATAGAAAAAGCAAAAAAAATAAATGAAAAAGGGGCCGTCACGCCCCGCATGGGCCGGCCCATGAACGCGTGCGGGAAGTAGGAGACGCGCACTTCTATTCAAAGAGAAAAAGTGTATAACTGAACCTCAAGTCTCCGGTGTGGAAGACTGATGCTTTAGCCATTGCGCTGTTTGTGTACTTGTGATATATGAGGGTATCACGGTAAAAGAACCGAGCCGGATGGCGACTTGCAAAAAATCGAATCGTTTTCTTCACTTATGGGTGACATAGTGGGTAATTTATGGATGAATGGGCAGAAGCATTAATTACTTTATTAGTAGGTACAGATAAGCCAATGTTTTTTTCTTCAGAATTGAACTCTCTATGAAATATTTTAATTTGCAACATAAATATAAATTATTTAAAGTATTTTTTCTACAATGTGCTTCATAGGAAGATTTAAATGTACTCAAATATCTCGAAAATAATACTGTGTTTTTTCTATGATCCAACTAAACTTACTTAAATAATATAGAATTCTAGTAGGCACGACGTCCAACTCTTTTTTTTTTGAGGGACACGACGTCCAACTCTTTATTTCTCTTGTTCCTACGGTTTTAGAATCATCTGTACCTATTAATAAAGGGAATAGATATTCTTGGTCCGTCATGCTATTTTGCAGAAATATCCTAGGCCTTTATGAGAATCAACTCGCAGTTTAAAATATAAAGTTCCATATATGTATTTTATTTTATTTTATTATGAGCAAATATTTCGTTTGTACCTATTAATAAAGGGAATAGATATTCTTGATCCGTCATGCTATTTTGCAGAAATACCCTAGTCCTTTATGAGAATCAACTCGCAGTTTAAAATATAAAGTTCCATATATGTATTTTATTTTATTATGAGCAAATATTTCGTATGTGCAAAAATGGTTTCAGTGCAATGCATTTGTGGGCATTGCTGCTAACTTGGGGCAAAGACGGTTTCAATGCAATGCATTCGTGGGCATCGCTAACTTGGGCCTGGCGGGCCCATGGAATATATAGTAATAATTCAATGAAAAAATATAACCACACGTGGGAATCGATCTCCAAATCTCACACACCGTTCTATCTATCCTAACCAACAGGCAATGGTACGCTTTGAATGGAAAAGTTGCATTACGTGTATATGTGTTCAAGGAACCGCATAGGGCAGACGACTATAATGGGCTCGACCTGCATTCTAGCGGCCGGGCCAACTGAATCACAACGCACATACATCATCAACGGACAAAAACCTTGCATATTTTACGTTGAATAGTCCCACCTTGCTACACAAAACCAATTCTCATCAATTTATATACGTTCAACATCGTTGTCTGCCGTGAGCTAACTAAACGGGATCCCTCAAAGAAAAAGGTAGGAGAGGCTGGATCTCTCAAATAAAAAGGTGGGAGAGGCTTTGCAAGAAAAGTGCATAATTAACGAGGAAGGATTAAGGTGGGAGAAATGCACCATCAGTATCTCATTTATTATTCGCTGATGATTCCCTTATACTCATGAAGGCAGATATGATTAATGCAACCTCGTTGAGATCAGTGCTTGATGCTTATTGTGCTAATTCAGGCCAGCTTATTAGTGAAGCCAAATGCAGTATTTTTTTCAGTCCAAATGTTGATGTGGAAATAAAAGCCCAGATGTGTACTGAACTTAATATCCACACTGAAGCAATTTCTGAAAAGTACCCGGGCCTACCCTCTATGGTGGGGCTGGATAAAAGTGATAGTTTTGTTTATTTGATTGAAAGGATCATCGAAAGGTTGAAGGGATGGAAGGAGAAGCTACTTTCCACAGGGGCGAAAGAAATTCTCTTGAAGGCAGTAATTCAGTCCATTCCAGTGTTTGCCATGGCTGTTTTTAAGATCCCCAAAAAATTATGCAAAGAGATGAATGATGCTATGTCTGCCTTTTGGTGGGGAGATTCTGAGGATCAAAAGAAGATGCACTGGTTTTCTTGGTGGAGAATGTGTGTTCCAAAAAAGTCTGGCGGCATGGGATTTCGAGATCTATTTTCGTTTAACATGGCTATGCTCTCAAAACAGACATGGAGATTGCTAAATAATCCTGACTCACTTTGTGCTCAAGTTTTGAGAGCGAAATATTATCCTGATGGGAAATTACTGAATGCAGGTCCAAAAAATGGCTCTTCTTACACCTGGCAGAGCATTTTTGCAGGACTACAAACTTTTAAGCGTGGACACATTTGGAGAGTTGGCTCAGGAGAAAAAATTAACATTTGGGAGGACCATTGGATCCCAAATAGTCATTCCAGGAAAGTTTTTACCAGGAGGGGAAACTGTATTTTGCGTACTGTTGATGAGTTGATTGATCAACATAATGGTAGCTGGGACGAACAACTTATCAGAGATATTTTCTTACCCATTGATGCGAACAATATTCTTGCAATCCCGTTGAGTCCACATCTACAGGAAGATTTTGTGGCATGGCATAAGACAAAAAACTTTTTGTTCTCTGTCTGTTCTGCCTATCACATTGAATGGGATCATCAGTTCGGCGCATGAACTAGAAGAGAAGATGGGCAAGGCTCTGCTGAACCAAACCCGGTGTGGGACATTTTATGGAAGCTGAAAATTCCAAGTAAGATTAAGGTGTTTATATGGAAGGCTCTGCATGGTACAGTTCCAGGCATGGCGATTCTTGCTTCGCGACACATACCCGTCTCACCACAGTGCCCTATTTGTCGGTCGGGTCTGGAGAATATTCGACACTTGTTATTTACATGCACTCGTGCACGGAAGGTTTGGTCTGCGCTCGGGCTCCTGGATATCATTGATGATGCACTGATTGCAGACAAGTCAGGATCAGTAGTACTTGAGCATATTATTTGCAACCCAAACAGGAAGTCGCCGGTCCTGGGTATGTTAGGATTGCAGGAGTCAGTAGCCGTTGCGTGTTGGTATGTATGGTGGCAAAGGAGGGAAGCAGTGAAGGGCGAAACTATAGCAGATCCCCCCCGGACGGCCTTTGCGATTCAGGCTCTAACATCAAATTTTGGAGCTGTTTCCCATTCCAGTAAACCACATGAAATAACGTGGGAAAAGCCAAGCCGAGGATGTTATAAATTAAATACAGATAATGCTTTCCACCAAGATGGTTCGGGTGCAGTTGGGGTCGTCATACGTAATAGTGCAGGTGAGGCTGTGGCAGGAGCTGCAAGACCTTTTCATACGGCCTTTGATATTGCCTCGGCGGAGGCCCTTGCACTGCTAAAAGGACTAGAATTAGTTGAGAAGTTGAAACTCCATGGGCACTAGCACCCACGGTTTATTGATATAGAAGAAGCATCCCTCATGAGAATTCCAGAAATTCGTCCCCGACGTGGATCGAACTCTGGTCGTTAGGTTTACAATCATGCGCCCCCAACCATTGGGCTATGCCCACGTTTTTTTTTTTTTTAGAATTAGTTGAGAAGTTGGGCTGCACCCATATCACATGTGAGTCCGATTCATTGGAGCTCATTCAGGCATGCAATGGGGAGCTGGAGATCTATGGTCCTTATTCTGCGACTTTAGCTGACTGCTTTGCGAGAGCCAAGATGATTGATGGAGTTTCTTTCTCCCACTGCCCTAGGGAAGCCAATCGAGTTGCTCACCATCTGGCGAAGCACTCTTATGATACTCAATCTGCTT
Source organism: Aegilops umbellulata (assembly GCA_032464435.1). Classification (NCBI taxonomy): domain Eukaryota; kingdom Viridiplantae; phylum Streptophyta; class Magnoliopsida; order Poales; family Poaceae; genus Aegilops; species Aegilops umbellulata. The sequence goes on from CP136060.1 coordinate 440,788,426, forward strand.
TTGATTGGGATGGAGATCCACCCAATTTCATTCTTCCTTATGTAATAAATGATGTAACTCTTTTGACTGTGAAATAAAACACCGATAGGCTTTCCCTTAAAAAAACGAGGAAGAATTATGGGCTGGAATAAATTAATTTAATAAATATTTGTGGGCTAGAGAAAAGGTGCATAATTAAAGAAAGTATTGTGTGGGCTGGAGTAGAAGAGAAGATAGCGGGGCTAGAAAAAGAGAGCATAATTAAAGAGGAAGGATTATGGGTTGGAGTAAATTAATTTAATAAATATTTGTGGGCTAGAGAAAAAGTGCATAATTAAAGGAATTATTGTGTGGGCTGGTGTAAAAGGGGAGATCGTAGGGAAAATTTGTGGGCTGGAAAAAAAGGTGTACAGCCAGAAACTGATGATATCCGTGCTCGAGTTGCCTACCCTGCAATCAAAGTGGATCGGACAATATGCAAACTTTTCGCAACAAATTTACTACCGGGCGCTGTACTTTCACGTAGCCGACAATTTTCTCTTCCGTGGCGAATCAACCTGTGGTTGAGTTGGTTAGGTGGACAGTGGTATCCCCAACCCACCAGGGTTCAAATCTTGGTGCTCGCATTATTCCTGGATTTATTTCAGGATTTCCGGCGATGCGCTTTCAGTGGGAGGAGACGTTCCCGTCGACGACGAGGCGCCTACGGTGACTTCGTAAATCTCAAGATGATATGCCGGCTCAGTCTCTCGGAGATGCTCATAGGGGTAGGGTATGCGTGTGTATATGAGCGCTTGTGTCTGTACTGATGCTCAATTTTTTTTTTCTCTTCCGTGCAATGCACGAGCATATGCGAATAATGTCAGGCTGATATGCATTCTTTTTTCTAGACTTTGGCGTGCACATTCATCCGAATGTCTCACCGTTGGTCGCTTTGGTGGATGGGACAACTGGCATTTTGATCGTTCAAATTCGCTACAGGAAGTTGTGCTTGCATATAACCGACAATTTTCTCTCCTTTTGCAACATACGGGCGTATGTGCTAGTCAATAAAATGGATCGGGAAATTGCGTCCGGACAAAAGTAGTACTATTTTCTAAGGCTAAGCCACTTTGTCTGTATAATTGCTTAGAACCATAGTTTCATACATGTCTGGGACAACATGTACCCGAAGTGGGTACTAAACAACAAACATGCATGTCGCGCCAAATTCTAAGCATATCAAAACTTCATGACATGGTTGTCTATTATGACATAATGGCTCAATAAGAATGATAGACTACTCATCTCAACAAAGGTGCAACTTCATTGCCTTACTAACCAGTACTCATCATCTTGTCATTGTCGCCGGTCCACTGCTTGTTCCCGTGGATCCTTTGGGGCTCTTGCTCCTCACATACCAGCACTCCACCTTGTCGTCGAGCAGCCCTAACATCGGACTTGGAGCCTTCAGTAGTTTATGGACGCGTCATGCACACCAACGAGACACACAATCGATGATATCAATGTTGAGCTCATCAACGTAGATGCTGTGATACAGGCACCCCCCCCCCCCCTCAAGTACAGTTTGGTGGTAGAGAGGTGTTCGTGTCTAGTAACCATGGTAGGGCAAGGGTCACTGCCCCCTACCCCTCACGACACTAGTATATGTTTTCAATGTTTGTTTACATTGGAGCAGATGTATAGTATGTGGAAATATTGTGAAGACGTTTCAATTCTCCAGTAGGAGAGCCCATAGGTTTAAATTGATATAATGAGGCTTAACTCATAAGAGCATACAAGCGCACGACTGGGACTGGGACATACTTCGGTGCTTGTCTTGGAGAGATAAGAGAAGATAAGAGATCTTATTAAGGATGACAATTTTACCCATGGGTATGGACGTATGGATACCCACGGATACCATATCCGCATGGGCAGGGTATGGACACAATTTTATATCCATGGATATTACCTATACCCTTTCCATTAAGTCATAGGTAGGGCACGGGTATAGCCATTTACCCATGAATATACACATACCCTACCCGTTTATACTGACATGTGGACCTTACCTGTGATTCACAAGTGTACCTATGTTAAAGTTGTGTTGTGAGCTTGTGAACCTCTATTAAAGTTGTCGTCAATTGTCAATTTTAATTGAGATAATTGTCATGTACTCATCTATCTGTTATTGAGTTGAGATCAATTTTTTTTGTCAAATGTGTTGCAAATGAATGTAAAATTGCGAATAACTTATGAACTATTTAATGTACCCGTTGGGCACCCAATGGGTATGGGCACGGGTGAAGTTTCATACCCATGGGTACGGGTATGAGTATAATTTTGTACCCATTGACTACACGGGTATGGGTATGGTATTTCTCTACCCGCCCCATACCCTACCCATTGTCATCCTTAAATCTTACTAACTTTGCTAACTCCATAACAAAATGAGTTATATGTGTGCGTGCACACCAAGATGTCTAACATCATCCCTTAATCACAACTTTATCAAGTCATCAAGTTGATATTAGGCTTGAATTCTTCAAAGTTTCCCATGGGAAATGCTTTTGTAAAGCCATATGCAAGCTGGCGTTTTGAAAGAATATTATTTGCAATTCATCCTCTACCAAGTGAAAGTCTATTTCAATATGCTTACTTCTGGCATGAAAAGGATTAACATACAGGTAAGTTGCCCAAAATTATCACATCAAAGACAAGGAGATTGAGCTTGTCACACTCCAAGTTCTTTGAGTATAGGCCAATCCCAAATGACCTCAGCTGATGCATTTGCTAATTATTTATATTCTACCTCTGTGCTTGACCTGGAAATAGTGGCATGTTTATTCGCACATCATGCAATTAAATTTGGTCCATAGAAGATGGCAAACCCACCTATTGACTTTCTATCATCCAAGCAACCAGCACAATCCACATCAAAAAAGGCACTAATGCAAGCAGACGAAGATTTATTGAACGTCATACCGACGCCCGAGGTGTTCTCCACATACCTTAGAATATGCATATACATGGATAGTGGGTGCATGAAGAAATTGACAAACTTTATTTACAATGTACATGGGCCAAACAAGCAGAACAATCCAATGGAGGAAGACATAAGAGGAAGTAATCACTTGTAATATTAATAGTTCGGCGCATTACATCCTTTTGAGCATGTCATGGAAGATGTAGCATTGTATACCAAAGCAAATCCTAATAGTAGTAGTCCAAGAGAACCAATATATATGGTTCTACCAATTCTGATCCCATCTTTGAGAGAAACTACAAGTTCACACATATCCTAATTTTGATCCCATCTTTTTATACCCAAGAGTTCAATAGCTAATTCAGCACCAACATCAAGTGTGTCACCCTTTTGCATTTGAATCGGTTGAACAATTAAACCTCTGCACAAACAAAATCCACAAAGCAAGTTTCAAACCTCTTAGAGTATGCTCGCAATATACAACAACAAATAGACCGCAAGACAATAATAAAGGCCCTAACTTCACAAGATCTGAAAAATGCTCAATTCAATTTCTTCAATAGTTAGACCTACATATTTTTTTCATGAGAAGTTTCTATTACAACCAAGTCTGCAGCTCAAACAAAAATACTTTAGCATTACTAACCACAGTGTTTTCTGTTTTCTGTAAGGTGTAGATCTGACTGAAGATATGCACCCTGATCAGTACATTGTAGTAATTTTAAGTCCATCCATGCATAATGGATATTAAAGAGAGTTGGGCCCAGGCGTCATCGACTGGGCCTCGGCGAGGTGTTAGGCTAGTTCTAAGCTTATGTTGTATCTTTTGATCTGCTTTTGTGAGGGCTTCCCCACCATATTGTATCGTTCGGTCATGTACCTTGTTGTGTTGCTTTATTTATAAAGCGGGGCGAAAGTCTGTTTCGAAAGAGATATTAAAGAGTTTTTCTTTTCTGTAAATAGGATGTAGGCCAGTACTGTTGGGGAACGTAGTAATTTTCAAAAAATTTCCTACGCACACGCAAGATCATGGTGATGCATAGCAACGAGAGGGGAGAGTGTTGTCTACGTATCCTCGTAGACCGAAAGCGGAAGCGTTATATCAACGCGGTTGATGTAGTCATACGTCTTCACGATCCGACCGATCCAAGCACCGTTACTCCGGCACCTCCGAGTTCTTGGCACACGTTCAGCTCGATGACGTTCCCCGGGCTCCGATCCAGCAAAGCTTCGGGGAAGAGTTCCGTCAGCACGACGGCGTGGTGACGATCTTGATGTTCTACTGTCGCAGGGCTTCGCCTAAGCACCGCTACAATATGACCGAGGTGGAATATGGTGGAGGGGGGCACCACACACGGCTAGAGAACGATCTCAAGGATCAACTTGTGTGTCCTGGGGTGCCCCCTGCCCCCGTATATAAAGGAGCAAGGGGAGAGGGCCGGCCGGCCCTAGGGGCGCGCCAAGGGAGGGGGAGTCCTCCTCCTAGTGGGAGTAGGACTCCCCTTTCCTAGTCCAACTAGGAGGGGGAAGGGGGAAAGGAAGGAGAGGGAGAGGGAGAGGGAAAGGGGGGCCGCGCCCCCCTCCTTGTCCAATTCGGACTCCTCATGGGGGGGGGGGGGCGCGCCACCTCCTGGCGCAGCCCTCTCTCTCCCCTCGCGGCCCAATAAGGCCCATACTTCCCCCGGGGGGTTCCGGTAACCCCTCCGGCACTCCGGTAATATCCGAAACCTCTCGGAACCATTCCGATGTCCGAACATAGCCGTCCAATATATCAATCTTTATGTCTCGACCATTCCGAGACTCCTCGTCATGTCCGTGATCACATCCGGGACTCCGAACTCCTTCGGTACATCAAAATGCATAAACTCATAATAACTGTCATCGTAACCTTAAGCGTGCGGACCCTACGGTTCGAGAACAATGTAGACATGACCGAGACACGTCTCCGGTCAATAACCAATAGCGGGACCTGGATGCCCATATTGGCTCCTACATATTCTACGAAGATCTTTATCGGTCAGACCGCATAACAACATACGTTGTTCCCTTTGTCCATCGGTATGTTACTTGCCCGAGATTCGATCGTCGGTATCCAATACCTAGTTCAATCTCGTTACCGGCAAGTCTCTTTACTCGTTCCGTAATACATCATCCCGCAACTAACTCATTAGTTGCAATGCTTGCAAGGCTTTAAGTGATGTGCATTACCGAGAGGGCCCAGAGATACCTCTCCCACAATTGGAGTGACAAATCCTAATCTCGAAATACGCCAACCCAACATCTACCTTTGGTGACACCTGTAGTACTCCTTTATAATCACCCAGTTACGTTGTGTCGTTTGGTAGCACCCAAAGTGTTCCTCCGGCAAATGGGAGTTGCATAATCTCATAGTCAAAGGAACATGTATAAGTCATGGATAAAAGCAACAACAACATACTAAACGATCGGGTGCTATGCTAATGGAATGGGTCATGTCAATCAGATCATTCAACTAATGATGTGACCTTGTTAATCAAATGACAACTCCTTTGTCCATGGTTAGGAAACTTAACCATCTTTGATTAACAAGCTAGTCAAGTAGAGGCATACTAGTGACACTCTGTTTGTCTATGTATCCACACATGTATTATGTTTCCAGTTAATACAATTCTAGCATGAATAATAAACATTTATCATGATATGTAAGGAAATAAATAATAACTTTATTATTGCCTCTAGGGCATATTTCCTTCAGTCTCCCACTTGCACTAGAGTCAATAATCTAGGTCACATCACCATGTGATTAACTTACATCACCATGTGATTAACTCACATCACCATGTGATTAACATCGATAGTTCACATCATCATGTGATTAACACCCATAGTTCACATCGCCATGTGACCAACACCCAAAGGGTTTGCTAGATTCAGTAATCTAGTTCACATCGCTATGTGATTAACACCCAAAGAGTACTAAGGTGTGATCATGTTTTGCTTGTGAGAGAAGTTTAGTCAACGGGCCTGCCACATTCAGATCCGTTATGTATTTTGCAATTTTCTATGTCTACAATGCTTTGCTCGGAGCTACTCTAGCTAATTGCTCCCACTTTTAATATGTATCTAGATCGAGACTTAGAGTCATCCAGATCGGTGTCAAAACTTGCATCGACGTAACCCTTTACGACGAACCTTTTGTCACTTCCATAATCGAGAAACATATCCTTATTCCACTAAGGATAATTTTGACCGCTGTCCAGTGATCTACTCCTAGATCACTATTGTACTCCCTTGCCAAACTCAGTGTAGGGTATACAATAGATCTGGTACACAGCATGGCATACTTTATAGAACCTATGGCCAAGGCATAGGGAATGACTTTCATTCTCTTTCTATCTTCTGCCGTGGTCGAGTTTTGAGTCTTTACTCAACTTCATACCTTGTAACACAGGAAATAACTCTTTCTTTGACTGTTCCATTTTGAACTACTTCAAAATCTTGTCAACGTATGTACTCATTGAAAACTTATCAAGCGTCTTGATCTATCTCTATAGATCTTGATGCTCAATATGTAAGCAGTTTCACCGAGGTCTTTCTTTGCGAAAACTCCTTTCAAACACTCCTTTATGCTTCGCAGAATAATTATTCATTATTTCCGATCAACAATATGTCATTCACATATACTTATCAGAAATGATGTAGTGCTCCCACTCACTTTCTTGTAAATACAGGCTTCACCGCAAGTCTGTATAAAACTATATGCTTTGATCAACTTATCAAAGCGTATATTCCAACTCCGAGATGATTGCACCAGTCCAAAGATGGATCGCTGGAATTTGCATATTTTGTTAACACCTTTAGGATCGACAAAACCTTCTAGTTGCATCATATACAACTCTTTTTTAATAAATCCATTAAGGAATGCAATTTTGTTTATCCATTTGCCGGATTTCATAAAATGCGGCAATTGCTAACATGATTCGGACAGACTTAAGCATAGATACGAGTGAACAACTCTCATCGTAGTCAACACTTTGAACTTTGTCGAAAACCTTTTGCGACAATTCTAGCTTTGTAGATAGTAACACTACTATCAGCGTCCGTCTTCCTTTTGAAGATCCATTTATATTCTATGGCTTGCCGATCACCGGGCAAATCCATCAAAGTCCATACTTTTGTTCTCATACATGGATCATATCTCAGATTTCATGGCCTCAAACCATTTCGCGGAATCTGGGCTCATCATCGCTTCCTCATAGTTCGCAAGTTCGTCATGGTCTAGTAACATGACTTCCAGAACAGGATTACCGTACCACTCTGATGCGGATCTCACTCTGGTTTACTTACGAGATTCGGTAGTAACTTGATCTTGAAGTTACATGATCATTATCATTAGCTTCCTTACTAATTGGTGTAGTAGTCACAAGAACAGATTTTTATGATGAACTACTTTCCAATAAGGGAGAAGGTACAATTACCTTATCAAGTTTTCTACTTTCCTCACACTCACTTCTTTCGAGAGAAACTCCTTCTCTGGAAAGGATCCATTCTCAGCAATGAATATCTTGCCTTCAGATCTGTGATAGAAGGTGTACCCAACTGTCTTCTTTGGGTATCCTATGAAGACATATTTCTCCGATTTGGGTTTGAGCTTATCAGGATGAAACTTTTTCATATAAGCATCACAACCCCAAACTTTAAGACAAGACAACTTTGGTTTCTTGCCAAACCATAGTTCATACGGTGTCGTCTCAACGGACTTAGATGGTGCCCTTTTAAACGTGAATGCAGCTGTCTCTAATGCATGATCCCAAAATGATATTGGTAAATCGGTAAGAAACATCATAGATTGTACGATATCCAATAAAGTACGGTTATGACGTTCGGACACACCATTATGTTGTGGTGTTCCAGGTGGCATGAGTTTGTGAAACTATTCCACATTGTTTTAACTGAAGACCAAACTCGTAACTCAAATATTTGTCTCTGCGATCAGATCGTAGAAACCTTATTTTCTTGTCACGATGATTTTCCACTTCACTCTGAAATTCTTTGAACTTTTCAAATGTTTCAGACTTATGTTTCATCAAGTAGATATACCCATATCTGCTCAAATCATTTGTGAAGGTCAGAAAATAATGATACTTGCCGTGAGCCTTAACACTTATCGGACCGCATACATCAGTATGTATTATTTCCAATAAGTCAGTTGCTCGCTCCGGAGAACGGAGTCTTAGTCATCTTGCCCATGAGGCATGGTTCGCAAGCATCAAGTGATTCACAATCAAGTGATTCCAAAATTCCATCAGCATGGAGTTTCTTCATGCGCTTTACACCAATATGACCTAAACGGCAGTGCCACAAATAAGTTGCACTATCACTATTAACTTTGCATCTTTTGGCTTTAATATTATGAATATGTGTATCACTATGATCGAGATCCAACAAACCATTTTGTTGGTGTGTATAACCATAGAAGGTTTTATTCATGTAAACAGAACAACAATTGTTCTCTAACTTAAATGAATAACCGTATTGCAATGGACATGATCAAATCATATTCATGCTCAACGCAAACACCAAATAACACTTATTTAGTTTCAACACTAATCTTGAAAGTATAGGGAGTGTGTGATGATGATCATATCAATCTTGGAACCACTTCCAACACACATCGTCACTTCACCCTTAACTAATCTTTGTTCATTTGGCAACTCCCGTTTCGAGTTACTACTCTTAGCAACTGAACCAGTATCAAATACCGAGGGGTTGCTATGAACACTAGTAAAATACACATCAATAATCTGTATATCAAATATACCTTTGTTCAGTTTGCCATCCTTCTTATCCGCCAAATACTTGGGGCAGTTCCGCTTCCAGTGACCAGTCCCTTTGCAGTAAACGCACTCAGTCTCAGGCTTAGGTCCAGACTTGGGCTTCTTCACTTGAGCAACAACTTGCTTGCCGTTCTTCTTGAAGTTCCCCTTCTTCCCTTTGCCCTTTTCTTGAAACTAGTGGTCTTGTTAACCATCAACACTTGATGTTTTTCTTGATTTCTACCTTCGTCGATTTCAGCATCACGAAGAGCTTGGGAATTGTTTCCGTTATCCCTTGCATATTATAGTTCATCACGAAGTTCTACTAACTTGGTGATGGTGACTAGAGAATTCTGTCGATCACTATCTTATCTGGAAGATTAACTCCCACTTGATTCAAGCGATTCTAGTACCCAGACAATCTGAGTACATGCTCACTAGTTGAGCAATTCTCCTCCATCTTTTAGCTATAGAACTTGTTGGAGACTTCATATCTCTCAACTCGGGTATTTGCTTGAAATATTAACTTCAACTCCTGGAACATCTCAAATGCTCCATGACGTTCAAAACGTCTTTGAAGTCCCGATTCTAAGTCGTTAAGCATGGTGCACTAAACTATCATGTAGTCATTATATTGAGCTATTCAAACGTTCATAACGTCTGCATCTGCTCCTGCAATAGGTCTGTCACCTAGCGGTGCATCAAGGACATAATTCTTCTGTGCAGCAATGAGGATAAACCTCAGATCGCGGATCCAATCCGCATCATTGCTACTAACATCTTTCAATACAATTTTCTCTAGGAACATATCAAAATAAACACGGGGAAGCAACAACGCGAGCTATTGATCTACAACATAATTTGCAAAATACTACCAGGACTAAGTTCATGATAAATTAAAGTTCAATTAATCATATTACTTTAAGAACTCCCACTTAGATAGACATCCCTCTAATCTTCTAAGTGATCACGTGATCCAAATCAAACTAAACCATAACCGATCATCACGTGAAATGGATTAGTTCTCAATGGTGAACATCATCATGTTGATCATATCTACTATATGATTCACGTTCGACCTTTCGGTCTCCGTGTTCCGAGGCCATATCTGCATATGCTAGGCTCGTCAAGTATAACCCGAGTATTCCGCGTGTGCAAAACTGGCTTGCACCCGTTGTAGATGGACGTAGAGCTTATCGCACCCGATCATCACGTGGTGTCTGGGCACGACGAACTTTGGCAACGGTGCATACTCGGGGAGAACACTTCTTGATAATTTAGTGAGAGATCATCTTATAATGCTACCGTCAATCAAAGCAAGATAAGATGCATAAAAGATAAACATCACATGCAAATCAATATAAGTGATATGATATGGTCATCATCATCTTGTGCTTCGTGATCTCCATCTCTGCAGCACCATCATGATCACCATCGTCACCGGCGCGACACCTTGATCTCCATCGTAGCATCGTTGTCGTCTCGCCAATCTTATGCTTCTACGACTATCGCTACCGCTTAGTGATAAAGTAAAGCATTACAGGGCGATTGCATTGCATACAATAAAGCGACAACCATACGGCTCCTGCCGGTTGCCGATAACTCGGTTACAAAACATGATCATCTCATACAATAAAATATAGCATCATGTCTTGACCATATCACATCACAACATGCCCTGCAAAAACAAGTTAGACGTCCTCTACTTTGTTTGTTGCAAGTTTTACGTGGCTGCTACGGGCTTTAAGCAAGAACTCATCTTACCTACGCATCAAAACCACAACGATAGTTTGTTAAATAGACTCCGTTTTAACCTTCTCAAGGACCGGACGTAGCCACACTCGGTTCAACTAAAGTTGGAGAGACAGTCTTCCGCAAGCCATCTATGTGCAAAGCACGTCGAGGGAACCGGTCTCGCGTAAGAGTACGCGTAAGGTTGGTCCGGATCGTCTCGTCCAACAATACCGCTGAACCAAAGTATGACATGCTGGTAGGCAGTATGACTTGTATCGTCCACAACTCACTTGTGTTCTACTCGTGCAAATAACATCAAACCATAAAAACCTGGCTCTGATACCACTGTTGGGGAACGTAGTAATTTCAAAAAATTTCCTACGCACACGCAAGATCATGGTGATGCATAGCAACGAGAGGGGAGAGTGTTGTCTACGTATCCTCGTAGACCGAAAGCGGAAGCGTTATATCAACGCGGTTGATGTAGTCGTACGTCTTCACGATCCGACCGATCCAAGCAACGTTACTCCGGCACCTCCGAGTTCTTGGCACACGTTCAGCTCGATGACGTTCCCCGGGCTCCGATCCAGCAAAGCTTCGGGGAAGAGTTCCATCAGCACGACGGCGTGGTGACGATCTTGATGTTCTACTGTCGCAGGGCTTCGCCTAAGCACCGCTACAATATGACCGAGGTGGAATATGGTGGAGGGGGGCACCACACACGGCTAGAGAACGATCTCAAGGACCAACTTGTGTGTCCTGGGGTGCCCCCTGCCCCCGTATATAAAGGAGCAAGGGGGGAGGGCCGGCCGGCCCTAGGGGCGCGCCAAGGGAGGGGGAGTCCTCCTCCTAGTGGGAGTAGGACTCCCCTTTCCTAGTCCAACTAGGAGGGGGAAGGGGGAAAGGAAGGAGAGGGAGAGGGAGAGGGAAAGGGGGGCCGCGCCCCCCCTCCTTGTCCAATTCGGACTCCTCATGGGGGGGGGGCGCCACCTCCTGGCGCAGCCCTCTCTCTCCCCTCGCGGCCCAATAAGGCCCATACTTCCCCCGGGGGGTTCCGGTAACCCCTCCGGCACTCCGGTAATATCCGAAACCTCTCGGAACCATTCCGATGTCCGAACATAGCCGTCCAATATATCAATCTTTATGTCTCGACCATTCTGAGACTCCTCGTCATGTCCGTGATCACATCCGGGACTCCGAACTCCTTCGGTACATCAAAATGCATAAACTCATAATAACTGTCATCGTAACCTTAAGCGTGCGGACCCTACGGTTCGAGAACAATGTAGACATGACCGAGACACGTCTCCGGTCAATAACCAATAGCGGGACCTGGATGCCCATATTGGCTCCTACATATTCTACGAAGATCTTTATCGGTCAGACCGCATAACAACATACGTTGTTCCCTTTGTCCATCGGTATGTTACTTGCCCGAGATTCGATCGTCGGTATCCAATACCTAGTTTAATCTCGTTACCGGCAAGTCTCTTTACTCGTTCCGTAATACATCATCCCGCAACTAACTCATTAGTTGCAATGCTTGCAAGGCTTTAAGTGATGTGCATTACCGAGAGGGCCCAGAGATACCTCTCCCACAATTGGAGTGACAAATCCTAATCTCGAAATACGCCAACCCAACATCTACCTTTGGTGACACCTGTAGTACTCCTTTATAATCACCCAGTTACGTTGTGACGTTTGGTAGCACCCAAAGTGTTCCTCCGGCAAACGGGAGTTGCATAATCTCATAGTCAAAGGAACATGTATAAGTCATGGATAAAAGCAACAATAACATACTAAACGATCGGGTGCTATGCTAATGAAATGGGTCATGTCAATCAGATCATTCAACTAATGATGTGACCTTGTTAATCAAATGACAACTCCTTTGTCCATGGTTAGGAAACTTAACCATCTTTGATTAACAAGTTAGTCAAGTAGAGGCATACTAGTGACACTCTGTTTGTCTATGTATCCACACATGTATTATGTTTCCAGTTAATACAATTCTAGCATGAATAATAAACATTTATCATGATATGTAAGGAAATAAATAATAACTTTATTATTGCCTCTAGGGCATATTTCCTTCAAGTACACAAAACAGGATTCGATGGGTACTAAATATTTAGAAAATAAATATATCATGACAGCCATAGTAACTAACTTAATGTAATGAAAATTGCAAAAGGAGAAAAATTTCTTCCAATGCAGAATCTGAAATAGTCATGATAACTAATATATTTAAATTTTAAGAAGTGAACAATAATACCTCTTAGACTGACCAAAACTTAAAAATTTAACCCCAATCTTAGCTAAGGTTAACATTATGGGTGATGAGAAAGAGTGGCACTTGCAGTCAAGAAAATTAAATCAATTTTTGTGGCACCATAAAACTGGATTGATCTCAATCAAATCAACAACTAGTAGAACGCAATCTAAGCAGCGAGAATATCTTTTCTATAAGGATCAGTGTCAAACTTATTTTCCTAAGGGTCAGAGGAGGCGCAACCTATCAGGGTGGAGAGGGGTGAACCAAGGAGATTTTATCCTGTGTGCACGTCTAGGGTTTCACCATGGCGAAGCTGCCCTTTTTATACATTGCGAGGTGAAACCCCAAACTGCCCCAACAAAGCACATGAATTACCAACCAATGCAATTTAAATTTTATCAGACGGCTGAGAGCGATTGGCCCCAAGATCTAATGGCTCGGACGGAATCAACCCCGGGTCCAACGGCTAGAGAATCTTCGATCGAACGGTCGTAAGTCCCCGGGCTCTACCAGGCGTGCATTTCTTGCAAGTCTTTACTCCTGGGATATGAATCGCCTCATCACGTGGATGGAGTAAAGGATCTAGAAATAATGCAAGTGGGGTGATGCTTATAGTAATTTTTTTAAAAGATAGATGCTTATTGTTAAAAGCCACATGTTTGAAATAGCCAAAGTATCTCTTTCCTCCTCCGCAAGAAAAGCTCTTTCCTCCCGTCGGCGCGGCCGCCGGTCCGCCCCATCTCCGATAGCTTCTAGGCCATGGTGGTGCGGAGGAACTCGGCCCCCGCCGGCGGGAGGGACCCTGTTCTCGTTCTTATTAGGTTCAACGTCTTGGTTGGGACTGGTAAGGGAGGAGCGGTGACAGCAGCGCGCATTCGGCTCCCTCCAGTGCTTGTAGTCGTCGCTAGGTGGTCCACAAACATAGTTGTAAACTTTATTACCTCTGTTCTTTGTACTGTAATGATTGAAAATAAATAGACTGAAAGTTTCTTGCAATTTTTTTAACTCTGTGGATTTGGCTGGATAGCAGAGGAAACATGCATGTGTTTTTGGAATCACAGAAACATGCAATGGTTAGTGCGCTGCCTCGCTTCACTTGAACTTGGACATGACGCCGTTCAAGTGGGAGTACGTGTCCGCGGACACGACACCCTATGGTACCTTTATTTGTCCTTCATTTGCCTGCTCAAATCATCCACGCACTTGATTGAACACACGACACGCGAATTTGCGTCGAATATGCAAAAATGTATTATATGTCATTGACATTATATCACTGGATTCGCATACGGGCGAAGTTTCTTAGGTGTCAATTTTTTGATTCCCAGAATTGAATTTTATGGGCCTGTTTGTGACTGCTCCGCTCCCTAAATTTCATCTTCGCTCTACAAAACATAAACCAAACAAGGTAGCTCTATGATATGTCACTCTGAAAAAACTAGAATTAGGGTATAATTCTCTGTTTTTGTGAAGCTCTTCAAGAGTGCTTCAACTCTAGAAGCCGGAGTTGGGGGCAAATTATCCATCACTGCCATCGGTAAGTGGACGCCCCTTTGTTTTCCCTACGTCATCCAATCAATAGATCCTTTCCATCAAAATTTTCATTTTTGAAGTTGTAGCTAGCTGTAAGTCAAACATGATAAAAATGCTCTTTGGTGGAGCTGCAGCTCCTGTACGAAACTGCTTCAAAGTGGATTTTGCAGAGTAAAGCTGATTTTGATGAAGGCGAAGCAGTCCCAAACAGGCCCCATATAAATAGTTTGAAATGTTTTCTACTTACAAAGTACAAGGATTTACACCCACTGAAACATCTTGGAAATAATCTTTTAATTGATGCAACTAAACTAACAAAAATCATGCAGTACAATTTTAGTAGGCACCACATCCAACTCTGTATTCTTCACATCCCCTGGTAGAACCATGCCTCTGATCGATGAAATCACCGCAAAAGTACTACTCCCTTCATCTTATAACATAGTGCGCACTAGTTTTCATGGAAGTCAAACTTTGTAAACTTTAATCAAATTTATGGAGAAAATTGTAGTATATGTCTAGAAAATAAAATATATATCGTATGTAAATATATTTCATGATGAATCTAATGGTATTGATTTGGTATTCTAGATATTGATAAATATTTTAAAACACTTAGTCAATGCGTACAAAGTTTGACTTTAAATAATTCTAATACACATTATATTTTGGGGTGGAGAGAATATTTCCTAAGCCATAATTTTTTATAAAATTCTTTAAAATAAGAGTTTCAAATACCTTAGTAGATAACCTATAGCTGGAGTGGGTACTAATAAATGTTTCGAAATATGTATATGGCAACCGCGATCGTTTTTGCAAAACTGCCAAACGACGTGGATGTCGTGCATTTGTAGATGGCGCAGTCGCGATCTCACCACTCGGGCGCTGGAAACACGGAAGATGAAGTTGAGATATATTTACGCACGCATGCCACCGCTAAGTCAACCTAGCGTACCGATTCGTTTGATCAAAGTCGCGCGGTTCCTTTCCTCTCTCTCACCATATGCCACTCGCCAATACTTTGTATTCGTCCACCTCAATCCGGTAGCTCGTCCTCGAGCCGACCGCCGGCCAGGCCGGTCGTCTCCGTCAAGCTCGCCATTAACGCCCAGTAATTCGACTTCGATCTCAACTCCGCCGCTCGTCCTCCACCTCACCTTTGCTCGTCATCGCCGGCGTGGCCGCTTTCCCCGTTGAGCTGACCTCCGAGCCTTCTCATACCATCCCGCTGCTAGTTTAGAGAACCATCCAATGCTGCATTTTTCATCTAGTACATATGCAGAACCTGCATAAGCCTTCTATAAAGCAACATGTTTACATCGGAATCTTTGTTGTGGGAGTACTTGACCTGGGTTAGCATCTTAGCATGACATTCTAAACAAGAAAAATTATATTTTATTCATTTCTGCTTGAGGTGCCATGAACATATGTTGCCCATATTAACCATGTCCATATTCTGTTGTATTTATTGAAAAAGTACACACGGTAACTTTTGTGTAAATAACACGATAACATGCACACCTGATAATGTAGGTGCAAATGCCGCGGTTTTACGGACCCGAGAAAAAAGTTGTTGAAAACATACCCACAGTAAATTCTTTGTAAGTAACATGGTAATATACGCACCACATACCAGATAACTTAGGTACAAACACTGTGGTACTCCCTCCGTTTCTTTTTAGTCCGCATATAAGGTTTGGTCAAAGTCAAGCTTTGTAGAGATTGACTAACTTTATATTAAAAAATGTAAACATTCACAATATGAAATCAATATTATCAGATGCACCATGAAACGTATTTTCATACTATATAGTTTTAGTATTGTAGATGTTTATATTTTTTTATATAAATTTGGTCAAACTTTGTGTAGTTTGACTCTGACCAAATCTTATGTGCGGAGTAAAAAGAAACGGAGGGAGTAACTTTCATCATGGGGAAGAGAATTGCTGAAAAGATACTCCGGTAAAATTTGTGTAAATAGCATGAGGATATACATATCACATATGTGATAACTTAGGTACGAAACACCATGGTAACTTTGACCATGGGGAAGATTTCTTTTAAAATATACACCTGGTAAATTAAGTTTAAATAGTATGATAATATACGCACCGCAGATCTGATAACTTTGTGAAAACACCATGGTAATTTGAACCCGAGCAATTTTTTTTTGAAACATGCCCCCGTATAACTTATGTGAAAATAGCAATATATGAACTACATACCCAATACCTTACGCGGTAACTTTGACCAAAGAGGGGAAAAGGTTATTGAAAAACATAGCACCGGTAACTTATGTGAAAATAGCACGGTAATGTACGAACCACATACCCGATAATTTACGTAGAAACACCGCGGTAACTTTGACCAAGGGGAAATAGTAGTTGAGAAACATAGCCCCGATGGCTTATGTGAAAATAGCACGGTAATGTACAAACCACATATCCGATAACTTACGTAGAAACACCTCGGTAACTTCTACCAAGGAGGGGAAAAAGTTATTGAAAAATATACCCCCGGTAAGTTATGTGAAAATAACATGATAATATACGAACCACATACCCGATAAATTATGTACAAACACCGTGGTAACTTTGGCTAAGGAGAGAAGATGTTGTTGAAAACCTCCCCCCCCCCCCCCCCCCGGTAACTTATGTGAAAATATCGTGGTAATATACAAACACCATGGTAACTTTGACCAAGGAGGGGAAAAAGTTTTGAAAGCATTCCCCTTGATAATTTATGTGAAAATTGCACGGTAATATATGAACCATATACCTGATAACTTACGTAAAATTGCTGTGATAACTTTGACAGAGTCGGACTTTTTTGTTGAAAAACATTACCACAATAACTTATGCGAAAATAACACGTTAATATAGGAACCGCATACCCGACAATTTACATGCAAAGACCGTGGTAACTTTGACCAAGGAGGGTGGCAAAGTTGTTGAAAAGCATACCCCCGATAACTACATATACCTGATAACTTATGTACAAACACCTTGATAAGTTTGACAAAGTCAAAAAAATCTGTTGAAAAACATACCCCCCACTAACTTATATGAAAATAACACGGTAATATATGAACCGCATACCCGATAACTTACATACAAACACCGCGATAACTTTGATCAAGAGGGAAAAACATTATTGAAAAACATAACTCTACTAACTTATGTGGAAATAGCACGATAATATACGCGTCACATGCCCGATAACTTACATATATACAAACACCGTGATAAGTTTGACCAAGGAGGGAAAAAGTTGATGAAAAACATACCCCGGTAACTTATGTGAAAAATACCATGATAACTTGCATATCATAGGTGTCGTAACTTTTGAACCCAAAAAAGAAGTCGTCGAAACATACCATCATGTAATCTACTTTCGAAGACCTTGTCGCCATGAATCTTTAATGTGAAAATAATTTTTGCATCAGACTGATGGTTTGAGCCATAAAACATTTAAATTTTTTGAAATAGGGACAATCTAGAATGATATTAACATTTTGTGTCCTCTTGTGCAGACATGCATGTACATGTGGAAAGGGTGTGAGAACCATTTTTATGCCCCCGGTAACTTATGTGAAAATACCACGATAACTTGCATATCACAAGCGTGATAACTTATGTAGCCCAGACATGGTAACTTTTGACTTCCAAAAAAAGTTGTCGAAACATACCAACATCGGATCTAGTTTCAAAGATCTCACCGCGACGAATCTTTTATGTGAAAACGGTTTTTGCATCGGACCGACGGTTTGAGCTACAAAACATTTTGAATCTTTGGGAAAAGGAGAATCTAGGATGACATCAACTCTTTTGTCCTCTAGTGCATGTATATAATTAGAATAAGGTAGTGCATGGAAAGGAAAGAAAATCATGCTAATGCATTAGATAGAGAGAAAGAAAAAGGTGTGTAGTAGTTTTGCTTATATGGCACACATGTTTTACCCCAGTTTAAGGGTTTCAAATTTTAATGTACTCGTGGCGCAGTCAGAGGAGGAACGGACCAGCCGAGGCCCACGAGGGGATCTAGCAGACACACGCTCCAACCGAGGCGCCATGAGGGGATCCAACGCGAGGGGATAGGCAAGTGGACCCATCCCTCCCGAGTAGTCCTGCCGACCTCTCGTCTCTGGCGACCTCCACCTGGGTAGATCCTAGGGCCACGGTCGCCACCGGCTCGCAGTAGGTCCTCCACCACTGTCCGAGGCTTCTCCCAACCCCGCTCCTTTTCTCCACACTGGAAATCGTAGCCCGATCGCTTCCTACTGTTCGTCTCGCCAACGAGGAAGAAAGGCAGTCGTTGCTCTCACATGTCGGTCGACTGTCTACTCTCGCATGCTGGTCGACTGTCAGATTAGGGGAGGAGACCGACTACAGGCAATCATGTGGGTGTTCTCCGGTCCATAGATATATAACCATTACTTTCCTGTTGCACCGTGCATTCTCCAACTCCTTGTTATCTGTGGAGGTTGAGTTCTTATTCAAGACTTGGAACAACGGGTAAGACTCTGCTCAGTTTTTTCTGCACTAATGCGAGGATGATGAAGTTCTGCATGAAGCAAAGTTAATTGACGTTCAGCACGGTTCTGGTCAAATGTTTCGGGTGGATATTAGTTTCCGCGACCTGCCATACCTCATATCTTCATGTTTTCAAATTGTGCCTACTGATCAAGAACCTAATTACGAGGTTTTGCAATTATTATCTTCCCTGAATTTGCATTTCTCCAGTTTCGCCAGTTCACCTAGTATACAAGGTAAAATCTGGGAACCATGTACAAGATTGAAGCTTTTTTTTAGTGCTGGTAGAAGATGGAAGACACCTCCGCTTTATCTATCTTCTCGCAAGCACTGTGATGAAACCGCCATGCTCTAGCGGCGCTGCCGCCCTTGCAATGCACGTCTGCACCATTTGCAGCAGCCATATCCGGTGAGCCAAGATTAACAAGTACTAGCATGCCTTTAGCATTTCTGCAATGATTAGATTTTCGTTAGGGAGTGACAACCGCTCTTTCTTATCTTCATTCAGTGGTTGAAAGATTGTCTACCAAATATGTGTACTGCAATGACTATCTTCATTTAGTGGCTGAAAGACTGTCTTACCAATGATTAGAAACTGTAAGGTAGATCTCGGCTGTCGAGTGAGGTTTTGAAGCGATGACAGTTGTTGGATCCCACGAAGCGTTGCCGGATGCGCGCCAGTTTACACCCGAGTTAGCAAAATATTGAAAAAATGTGAACATACATTGTCCAAAAATTCTGAAATTTTGGGACATGAAACATTATCAGATGTGTGAGGTTCTTGCAAAATTTCAGCTAAAAATAACATCTGAGGAGCTCTCACCAAAAATAACAAAATCACTGCTCAAACAGTGCACAAAACTTTCAGCAGCGGTTTTTTTTGTGAGAGCTCCACGGATGTTATTTGTCGATGAAACTTAGCAAGAACCTCAAACATATGACAAAGTTTGATGTAGCAAATTTTCAGATTTTTTGGATTTCGTTTGATGAACTTTTTTCAACTTTTTTGCTAACTCGGGTGTAGTACACCCGAGAGTAGAAAATCCAGTCTCAAAGCTGTTCCGCTTCCTTGAGATCCAAGTAAGCACAGTCATACTGCAACCATTATGGTAGAAAATCTACAATCTAAATGGTAATGTTTAGACATGAGCATTGATGTACATTTCTCTTGACACGAGACACTTAATTTAAAGAAGGTCATAGGCGTACAAATTTAGGACAGTAACCTTTGAATTTCCGGTGATGTTTGTTCATCAATGAATGAATGTATATGCCTGCATTTGTTGCTTGCAAAGAGAAAAACTTAGAGGACGGCAGCCAGAACCTGTACCGCTTCCTAGAACACGACCCATGTCATCCCCAAGTACTACAATTTCAGAGATCCACAAACGACAGCGAGCCCGAGCAGAAAAATCTGGAAAATCAATAAAAATAGTACTGAAAAGTATGATTTACCATATTTGATTTTCAAAAAGGCAAGATCTAGAGCATCTGACAAAGACTAAATCATTCATCTTATCTTGGCCAGACAATTTTCCTAGCTAGAGAAGACGGAACCAGCGATTGCTTTGTGATGTGCAGGTACGACGCTGATTTCGGGCAGGACAGGGACAACCACACACACACCTTTCTATTTCCTTCCTGTTCCAGAAAACAAGTGGTCGTTACATAAAAACTTTAAAATAAGTTTTTACTCATCATTTA
This sequence comes from Aegilops umbellulata, assembly GCA_032464435.1. Classification (NCBI taxonomy): domain Eukaryota; kingdom Viridiplantae; phylum Streptophyta; class Magnoliopsida; order Poales; family Poaceae; genus Aegilops; species Aegilops umbellulata. The sequence continues at coordinate 440,808,946 of CP136060.1, forward strand.
CAAATTTGTAATCAGGAATGAAAACTGAAAAGCCATAAGCGCTTTACTATTGGCCACCCATTAAAAGGCATATAATAATTATTAACTTGAATCTTCACATAGCTAAAAAAAGGCCCACACCATGGTCCATTCATGTGACTGCATGTGCACTTCACAAAAAAAGGCCCACACCAACCCAACTAAAATAAAGAAAATTCTATTAAATGGCCCATAACAGCCCAAAAATCATTATAAAATAAAATATATGTTTTTACAAAAACATTGCAAATATATTTCATCCAAAATTTCTAACACACGGGCGCATCAACGCGCGCCATTCACGATCTAGTTGTGCTAACAATTGTGCTTACTCTGAGACCATGCAATGCGTGGCTTATTTGGTGCACCTTATGAAACAGCATGTACTATTTGGTTGGGATTGAGATCAATTTTTATTAATGAGCAAAATAACTTGGCGCATGCATGTTACAAACTCTGTCTTACGTCACAATGGACCAAACACGCATGCTGGCTAACCAATTATGAACCATGAAGGATGCAAGTGCAAGATTTAACCTCACAATAACAAAATAAATATCAAGTGTAAATTCGAGGACCTTTCACTTTTTGACACCTCATACGTTGTACTTACAACAATACTAGACAATCATATTAGATAAAAAGACTAGACTATTACACTCTACATATAAACTTTGGTTAGGATACTTGTTAGAATAAAAAATTGTACCTGTACTAAGATATTTTAAGATAGTAAACTATATACAAACACATATAAATAAAATATAGTACATCAAAGTGTCACAAATTATTTCGGGGATGAATGAGAATTTGTTATCTTTTTATGATTAGCTTTGATTTAAATGGAATTTAGTTTGTTAACACATTTCAAACTAAATATTTAAAAAATAATACCATTCTCAAGACAGAATACATTTCTACTCATTTAGTAAATCATTGTTCTATCTTTAGTGATTCAATTGTATAGCATTGAAACGGGAGCTACAACATTCCATGCGTTATTTGATATTGTTTTTATACATCGTGTGCTAAATGTTATATAAGAAAATATATTTAGATTTATTATAATAATAATAATTAAAAAGGGTAAAAATAATTAGTATAAACATGCGACATACTATTTATGTTAGTCCATTAAAAATGATTAATTGATAAACATGAATAAAACCTATAGCGCTGACAAATTATCCATTACCGGTGTTATTTTCCTATTGTATCGAGTGAGTTTTTATAAGTCGGATAAGATACTAGTTAGCTCAAAGCCAATCCGCAAACAACATCGTCGAACAGAGTGTTGGCAATTCTGAATTAAGGCAGAGAGAGGAAGAATGCCAATGGTGAATTACGACATGGAAATGAAGGAAAATGAACTCACTGCGTGCATTCTTGAAAATTGAATAATATTAAATTATTTGCTTTGCACTTTGAAATGGAGTATGTTTTAAAACTCTGAAAGTTTATATGAATTCTCATATATTTATATTTGCCTTCATTTTGAGTTCTTATTTAGGTTTTGAAATACTCAAAATAATTTTCCAAATCAAATACGGGAGAAAATAATATGACTTCTTCAAAATAATAGATTAAAAATACTTGAATATTTTTCTAGAGTTCAAGAATATTTGGAGACTTAATTGAAGTTTAAAAGTATTTTAGCAAAATATTTAACACCCAAAGTAACTTTAAGAAAACAAAATAAATTTCTAAAATTTAGTTTGACTCCGAAATACTTTTACTAGGCCCTATATAAGTATTTAATTTTCTTTAATATTCTGATACTTTTAGAAATTCGTTTGGACTAGTTTTGAGCCAAAATTTCTTCTGGTTTATTAGGGAAATCCCAGTGAACTCTGTTCCTATATGGACCACACTACACAACTACAACTCATTAGCCGAGCCAACTCTTCTTTTGTCCTGTGACTGGTTTCCTTCCCGAAACCGCATCTAGCAATCACATCTGCCTAATTTTATGGATGATCAACGTTTATGTGTTGCCACTCTCTTTCCTCACCCCTCTCTCTGATGGTCGGGACCCGACCTGTCATTCCTCTCCTCTCGCCAAATCATACTTCCCTGAGAACATCACGACGCGTTCTATCTAAAATCCTATAAACCGCCTCTTAGATCATCCTTCTCGAAAACCCTCAAACACATAGCTCAATTTGAAGCTCTGAATCTCGCCGAAGTTCTGCTGCCAACGTTCTGTCTTCCGATCGGTTCTGTCAACCACGAAGCTTCCCAAGCCCCTTTCTCCTCGACTAGGTCAAACTCAATGCACCGCATACGTGAATTCCAAGCCTCGCCGGAGAAGTTCGACGCCGCCCGAGCTACACTCGAGCAAGATGCCTCCAGGAGAAAGCCGCCTCGTTGCAGTCAGGGATTGCACTATTTTGTCGTGTCGCGCAGCCCTCCGGCATGAAGTGACTAGAGCCCAAGGACCACCGAAACGTCGTCGCCATCAACTCCCCCAAAGCTTGTGTCACCTTCTTCCACGATGCTGGCCGCTTGTCGGTGATAAATCACAGCCCTCTCCAAACCCTAATCCATTTTTGCTCTTGACTGTCATGTCTTCATAAAATCTAATGGCCGACATTAACTCCGATCATATCGAACCGATACGACTCAATCTTAGCAGTTAGCTTTCACTCAAATAAAAAAGGTTCATGTTTTATTCAACACTGAAGTGGTATGGCTCGAGCTGAGCATGCCACATTTGATCGCTCCATCCTTGTTTTCTGTGTTTTGGTAGTCTTCCATCATTCTTCCTGTCCTGTGGTTTTGTATCTCTTTAATTTCCTCCATCGTTCCATCACCATGACGCTCGATGCCTCTTTGTATAATGTAACCTATGTGCAAATGGCCAGTCACAGTTCGCCGTCCCTGGAAACTATATTATGAGAGGGAAACCTTTGGTTAACCTGATGATGGATTCACGACACTCATCAAATGCTCCATACCCATTTCACAGAAAAGGAAGGAAGATGCTTCACGCAACAAGAACCTGCACGTTGATTGAAGTATTCCTCAATCATGAGTAAATCAAGCTTAAAGAAAAATATACTTTTTGCACAGGCTATGCTCGCATTGAACAGCGTTAGCATACAAAGGTGTCCCTACTCATTTTACATGCCACTAAAAAAAAGTAGTAATGAAATTCTTTTGAGCATGTTGTACAGCATCAGCTTCCGCTTCAATTATTCTGCGTAAGAATTAGTTCCATTTCACTTTTTTTTGAAAAGGAGGACTGCATCAGAGTGAGGCATGCAGCCAAAATATCCATATTATGCTTCAATTATTCTTCTGTGGCCCAGGATGGCAATCTCAGTTATTTCTTGTTGATAAATATCCAAATATCTGGTCTTGCCACAATCCATGTCGACATGCTACAAAATCGTAAATTGACTCAACAAGAAAGACTCGAAATTTTCATCGACTGATAGGCATCTTAGCAATGGCCTTGGAAACCCAACACTTGTACACATGAAACCCTTGCTCGGAGATCCCATGCACGCACGAACGAACCATCAGTCGACCACCACCGCAAGAAGTCTCGCAGCGAACTTTCCCCCGCACAGATTTAAACCCACCTGGACGCCACCCCAAGGAATTAACAGAAGCAAGAACCCACGGCGGAGCGGCTCAATCTCACGACGGCAGCGCAGCAAGCAACCGTGGAGAAGGGAACGGTGCTAAGGGCGCAGCGAAGTGCTTGCTAGATTGGGGCATTGGGCGTCATCATGCTTCCTCCAAAGAATCCACTAACAGGACTAGACGAGACGAAACCAGGAGATGAAGGCGCGAGCAAGATAAGTACTTCCTCCGTAAACTAATATAAGAGCGTTTAGAATACTAAAGTAGTGATCTAAACACTCTTATATTAGTTTACAGAGGGAGTAAGAAGCAGGAACTCACCTAGGCTGGAGGCTGGAGCGCGAGACGTGCGCGTCTGGAGGCCGCCGGAGAGGAGAGGAGATCCGTTCGGGTGTGTGGGTTTGGGTTTGGTTCGCTCCAGGCATATTTATCTGTCCGAGGCGGAGCAGGAGGATGGACGGCTCAGCTGGGATGAGAGGGCTGGGTCGAAAGCCTTGGCGGTTTGGCCTGCATCATGTGACGGTTTGGTCGGGTCGTTGCGCCCGGAGGGAGACGGCCGGTGCACACACCCTCGTGATGGGGAGATATATGCGTCTAACTTTCTTTCTTTCAGACCACATTAGCCAGCGTTTTTGAGAGCATCTACAACCGGACCCCACATCCTCCTCAAACGCCCGGGCGTGACGGCTGGCAAATCTGGCTCAAATGCTCGGACTGATCGACACTCTCCATATATACCTGATCATTATCTGGGGTGGACATGGGGAAACCCTGACACGCCAGGACACCTCCGCCACGTCGGATCGTTATCGAGGGTGGATATATATAGGGAGACCCTGATGCGCCAGGACACCTCCGCCACGTCGGATCAGCCTGCTATGGCCCACGTCGCCTCCACCACCGTCCCCACAAAACCATATCCGGACGAGGAACCCTAGTCAAACCCCACTCCACTTCAGTCCACTCGCCTTCTCCGCTCCCCTCTATCTCCTCCCCTTCCACCGAATCTCCGCTCTGTCCCCTCTGCCATGGCTGGCTCCGGTTCCAATGAGATTGACTGGGTGGGGCTGGCCAACACGGACTCGTCGAACTCATCTGGCCTGGACGAGGAGATAGCACTCCGCATTGCGCTCCAGCACTATGGACCGGGGCGGCAGCTCCTCCTCGACGGCGTCCCCGACATCATGGGTCGGCAACTCGTCCTCTGTGGCGGCCCGATGCCGTCGTGCGCGTTCTCTGCCATCCACGGCGACGTGACAAAGCAAGTAGCGGCACCCGACACCGGCAGCACCTGCCCCGGCTAGGAGCCACTGGGTGCTGGCGCCCGCACCGCCCAGCCCACCGGCGCGACAGTAGCAGTTAGAGATTGTGGGCCACGACTACCGCAATGAAAGCGGCAGCGCAGTACGGAGCAAGGCACGACTGCGGGTTCTCTAGATCTGCACTGGAGCCGCTACCGCCTGCCTCGGATAACGATGACGCACTCAGCCTCGTAATCCGGCGGTCATACACGTCGGTGGAGACCAATGCCCACCGCCGTTGTCACAAGAATGCATCGGCACTCCCTCGGGCACTCCAGGAATCGTTCGGGCACTCCAGGAATCGGTGAAGGTGGCGCAACACAAGGAGGTGGCGGCGGAGAGAGCCGTCCGGCTCGCGGCCGAGCGGAACCGTGCCACCAACCGAATGGCGGGCTTCCTCATCTCGTCCTCGTCATCCTCCTTCGACGACGACGACGGCATGACGGCCGACGACTCACTGCCTGTTGTGGATGCGTGCACCAAGGACAGCCGCCGATACCCTAAGGGGAAGCAGCCGGTGAGGAAGTGGTGAACCTGGCTGCCCCCATTGCTATGTTTGTATTTTAGTTGTTTTATATCTTCGCTTTAGGTTGAATTTGAATTCCATCGTCCTTTTTGGATGAACCATGAATGTCCATGTCCGATGTCCGAATTGCTATATTTTTATGCTATCTCCTATGATCTACTCCCTCTCCGTTTTTAAATATAAGTCTTTTTAGACATTTCAAATGGAATGCAACTTACTGATGCATGTAGACATACTTTAAAGTATAGATTCACTCATTTTGCTTCGTATGTAGACATTTGTTGGAATCTCTAAAAAGACTTATGTTTAGGAACGGAGGGAGTACATATTATGCATGCATGGGTTTGTATAAAATAAAGTTAAGACTTTTGGGGTTTGTGGTTGTGGAGGGAGCAAAATGGCTTCTGTCCGGGCATTGCGAGTGGACGCACTCGCTGGCGTGTAAAGCAATAAAATAGATAATCGTGGTTGTAGATGCTCTCAAGGATAGAATTTGTGAGTTTTTTTTATGATAGTTTAAGTTGTAGAGAGGTGGCAACTTTACTTTTAGGGGTTGACAGTTTTCCATTTTGTGAAGGCATTTTTTCGCGAAGGTTGCCATCGTTCGATCGCGACCAAACGGCTGTGAGATGATTTGCTGGGACCTCCTTCCCAAGAAACGGCAGCAAGAATGCCAGATAAGATTATCGCTCTTTTGTGATACGTGCAAGAAAGGACCTATTTTACTCAAACATATTTTACTTGGATTTTGAAGATTGGAATCTTTGCTAACAGAATATCAGTTTTCTCTGGAAGCTTTCCCTATCTTGCCCCCTCACCCGCCTCCTTATCGCCCTCGCCGTCCAGCCCATCCATGGTCGGCCGGGGCAGCACGCGCTCGGCGGAAGTGCCACAACAGGCCACTCACACACACAGGCCACTCGACAGCAGGTCACTCACACACCTAAAGTGTAACGTACGGGACAACCCAGTCATGCAGGTTGCCTGCACAGTTGAGTGTCTATATATATAAGGTTGCCCCTGCCAAGATTGCATGACAACACACCAAGCAGGCAGGCAGGCGTACCAGGCTAACGTTGCCTGATCAGCAGCTACACATATAGATATAGTCAGTTGAGTCGAGTCGAATCGATCGAGGCAGTATAGTTTAGCTGGAGCTTGAGAGGGTCAGATCATGGAGCTCGTCGGGAGTTGGAGGAAGGTGATGCCTTACATGGCCATGGTCTTCCTCCAGTTCGGCTACGCCGGGCTCTTCCTCCTCTCGGTCGCGTCGCTGCGTCAGGGCATGAGCCACTACGTCCTCGTCGTCTACCGGAACGCCATCGCCGCCGCTGCCATGGCTCCGTTCGCGCTATGGTTTGAGAGGTTGATATCACGGATCCGTGAATCATCCCTAGCTAGCTTCTTACTGATTACTAGTAGAACCCTTGAACATCTCTAGACGATTATTCTAGCTAGCTGGCTTCGTGTAGAATGTATTTTGTTGGCGGTCAACCGTGCTCATGTCAGGGTGGCGCCCGGGCCCGCCGTTGCACCGTTAGAACAGCTGTGGTCATGTCAAATCGGCCACTCGTTTCGTTGTACCTTTAGGAGTTGAGTTTTTGAAGTAGTTGAAAAATCTAACTTTTTTTTTGCGAGTGGTGTGTATATACAGTAACTTAGTAAGTAGATGGGGCACAATTTATCAGTTGCTTGTTGAGCCACATTCATGCTCTCATGTCCTCAGATGGGGCGATTTCTTTTTTCTTTTTCTTTTTTGAGGGGACAGATGGGGCGATTTCTTTTTTTTTCTTTTTTGCGGGGACAGATGGGGCGATTTCTAGGGTTAAGATTAGCTTATTATTTGAGTTCATGGAACTAAGGGAAACAACAATAGGTTTCCTGAAATGTAATTCATATAGTTACATTATTTTGTTGTCCTCTCATATTCCTTTTAATGGATATGTTTGTCGTCATCGCCTAATTCATGTTTACAACTTTTATTACACCGGGCCTTGAAAAAACGAAATCTTTAACAAGATAAGGAAAAAAAGTTCATATTCATTTTATGCACTATCTTTTTTGTAATCTTTTGATGTTACGTTATGAGTTGATAAGATGGTTCTTGACTGAAAAGTGAGCTTGGTAAAATAGAGAAAACTTTATGGGGGCAGTAGCGGATAATTTTTCATTCTACTAGCTAGCGGTAGCACTGCTGACCATTCAGAAACGGCTGAAATAACACTAGCACTTCTCTTTGCTAGTCGTCATCAAGTTTTCCTTGATAAACCAAGTAGGGAAAGCGACTTCATGTCTACTCTTCATTTGGTGTGACAGGAAAACAAGGCGCAAAATGACCCTCTCCCTGTTCTACAAGATCGTCGCTTTGGCACTACTCGAGTAAGGATCCAACACACACTTGTTGCATAATAGTAGTATTTTTGCGATTTCATTATTTGATGCATTCTTACATTTATACTTGTTAAAATTATTCAAGGCCAGTCCTTGACCAGAACTTCTTCTACATAGGAGCTCGTAACACGTCGGCGAGCTTCTCTTCAGCGCTCACCAACGTATTGCCCGCCGTAACATTTGTAAATGCCATCCTCATCAGGTGAATCTCCGAACCAAACCGATACATTATTAACAGTAAATAAAAGGAACAAGCAATTCTCTGTTTTACTTTTGTGGTGTTTAAAGAGCTTGTATTTATTAAGTACTACGTAGGTAATGAAAGAAATTGGTCAACAATGTAGGATGGAGACAATAAACATCAAGGAGCGGCGGAGCCAGGCGAAGATCGCCGGCACCGTGATCACGGTCGGCGGAGCGCTGCTCATGGTACTCTTCCGCGGCCCTGTCCTCAACTTCCCATGGACCAAGCATGCGGGAAGCCACGCCGTCACCGACACGGCCACCCACAGCAGCGGTTGCTGGCTCCTGGGCATCTTCATGATCCTGTTGAGCAGCTTCTGCTGGTCGGCCTTCTTCATACTCCAGGTGAGTTCACACTCTTGTTCAATTAGCTTCTGTTCCAACAGCATACCTTAGTATTTGTGGTGAAGGAATTACTGACGGCCATCAATTTGGTTTGTGATCTTCAGTCGCACACGTTGAGAAGTTACCCGTCCGAGCTCTCCCTGACCACGATGATATGCGTCATGGGCGTTGTGCAGAGCGGCGTGGTTGCGCTGGTGATGGAGCGTGACACCAAGGCTTGGGCAATCGGATTCGACATGAGGCTCCTCACGGCCGCCTACTCGGTAATTATGACCAAAATCAGACTTCTGTGGATGGTCCCGATGATTAACTCACTGCTTAATTAATTTCGTTTCAGGGCGTAATGTGTTCTGGGGTTGCTTATTATCTGCAAGGGATAGTTATCCAAGAACGGGGGCCAGTGTTTGTCACTGCCTTTTGCCCTCTCTGCATGATCATAGTGACTGTGCTAGGCTCCTTCATTCTTTCCGAGGTGATTACATTGGGAAGGTATGTATATATATTTGCTTCACTCGCAACTTTGACTAAAACCATGACACTTATTTTGGATCGGAGGGAGTAGTTGTTATTCATCCATTCACAAATTTGTTTCCATGTAGGATCACTGGTGCAATGATTATTGTTGTTGGTCTCTATGCTCTCATCTGGGGGAAGAGCAATGACCATGTGAATCAAGTTGAACGCGATGACAATTTTGAGAAGCACAACTCTTTTGAGCTACCGTTTACTACTACCACCATTACCAAAGCAAGCAACCTTGATCACATTTGACAATCACCGTGCCTGCATGTAGCAAGGAAAGCTTGCAAACTGATGACTTGGGCTCATCAATCTTCCCATGTTTCCTTGGACTAGTAAATGTGTACGTGCATTGCACGTTGATATTATGTAGTATATTAATCACACACTTATATTAGGTAGGATACCATTTGCGTGTTAATGATGATTAGCATGGCATTGATATTTGGTATGATATTAACTGCATGCTAAACGTGTTGAGTGCTCACCATTGGAGCAGTCTGAGTCGTCAGATTGACTTGGTTTGATAGCCGGAATTTGTTGGATCTGCCCCTTTAGGTCTTTTTATATTTGTATAGATAGATATATATATATATATTCTTGTGTCATTACTGTACCAAGATGTAACTATAGGTTGAGATTCTCATATCCACGGAAATGTCAAATAAAGTGTATGTTTTGTTCAGTGTCTCATTATGAGGGTGCCGTGAATGTTAGAGCATCTCTAGTGGTTATCCTAAAATAGGGCATTGAAAAACAGGTTTAAGACACCAAAAAGTGAGTTTTAGGGCACCAGATTTTATCTCTTCAATAGTGACCTAAAATAGGGCACTACAATTGAAATTTAACACAAATAATATAAACATGACATCAAATTCATCAACCACAACATCAAATTATTACATATTTCATCAATCCACATCACACGTAAAAAAGAAAGTTCATCACACATGACATGGAACATAGGCACTAAACTAGTGGTGATTTTGCCCATGCCATGCTCACCACTCATCGACGAGAACTCCACCAGCCATTTTGCTTGGAACTCCACCTTCTAGGCAATTCCTCTAACACCTAGTGTGCGAGAAGGAGGAAACCGGCCGACTGTGCGTCCAAACCGAGGTAGTTGCCGCCCCGGCCCAAAATGGCCTCGCAGACGCCCGGAGGTTGAGCTTGCTAATCGAAATAATAAAAAAATAGTTTAAATATATCCAAGATTGATCTTGTTCTGAAGGTGTTCTCGCTACGAATTCAAATATATAAAAAAATTAAAATGAAGATTTGGTTCAAAAGGCATCAATCATTCAAATTACGACAATGAAATTAGGAAGTAAGGGACGGGAATGCTTTAGATCCGTCCGTATTTCTGAGGACCTGTCCAGATTGTCCAATGTTAGATTTTAGAAAACCACAATTTGAAAATTTCAACTCCTCTAGAGCTGGAAGATTCCACATTTCTAGTTGGATGGATGTGGGACGGCTCCATGACAAAAAAAAAAGGTAGGTGAGGGAGCAGCAGTTCATATTGTCTCGGAGATTACCACGACCAAGATCAACACTCCCCGTACTCAGCACAAGCCTCTTGAGAGAAGGTGCAACCAAACCTTGGGAATATATTTTTGGACACCGTTGCATCGCCAATTCTTCAAGGCAACGGAGATCCACAAATCTTTCAGCTGGTAGTGAAACCTAGTCCTTGCAATTTGTAATTGTGATTTTCTTGATGGCTGGTACATGTATAACATGTTTGAGGCATTACAGATTTTGGCAGTTATTAATCACTAGGTCTGTCAGGGATGAGAAAATGCCGGTTGTATCATTTTTCCTTACCTCAGTTATCTCACCTTGGTTTATACGCTCTGAGATATTGGACGCTAATGAACTCTCGCGTCCATCGCAAATTATAAATGAAGGTGACATTAAGCTTGATGGGATCTCAGTGGGAAACCAGGTTGGAAGCGACACACCTGGATAACAACGGAGGAGCAAAGGCTTGAGGCAGGTGGGAGGTTGTAGAACATGAAGCACTTGTATGTCATTGTCCTCTGGAGATGACTTCAACCCAGACCATGACAGGTTAAGCATCTCAAGATAATGCTTATTCTGTAGTTGGGCTTCTGCTGCATGATCCTTGCTTAGCTTGCTGATATTATTGATATTATATATCTTGAATTCTCCAAGCTTGTTAATATTCTTCATCAACCTAAGTCATCGCCCAACATTCGCTTCATAATAAAGTTCTTCTTCCCGAAAACTTCTAGACCTTGAGTTGCATTGAAATCCATCTGATTCAAATCTCTGTAAGCATATCAGACTACTGAAGTCATCTGGCAAGCTTTCTAGCATGCATTTCTCTAGACGTAAAATCTGCAGATTATAGAGCTAGCCAACATAACTCGGCGGGGAGACTCTTGAAAGGTGAAGCTCTCGAGATTTGAAGGTACCGAAGATGCTTCAAGTTGCCAATAGCAGCTGGTAACTCATTACTAGAGACACAATCACACGCACTCACAGGAGTTGACTCACCAACTTTCTAAAATACTACTCCCTCCGTTCCCAAATACTCCCTCCGTCCCAAAATTCTTGTCTTAGATTTGTCTAGATACGAATGTATCTAATACTAAAACGTGACTTGATACATCCGTATTTAGACAAATCTAAGACAAGAATTTTGGGACGGAGGGAGTAATTGTCTTTCTAGCCATCTCAAATGAAGTACAACATACGGATGTATGTAGACATGTTTTAGAATATAGATTCACTCATTTTGCTTCGTATGTAGTCACTTGTTGAAATCTCTAGAAAGACAATTATTTAGAAACGGAGGGAGTAGCTGGAATTCTAATTTTGTTAGCACAAACGAGGTCTTGACAGCTTCGATCTGCATTGTGTGCACAAGGAGAAAAAATTGCTTGGGGATGGAGACGAGTAGTTGTATAGCAATAGGGAGAGGCCTCCTGTAGAGACATAAACTTGGCCTCCGCAGAAAACATCGATGTACTGCATTAATGTACCATAACAAACAATTTCAAAATGACCCTTCGGGCGGCGATTTAGAAATAGTCATCTGCTCTGAAAATATATAGCGTAGCTGGAGAAATATTTGCAATGGACCACTAATGTACGTATGAAGTTATATAATTGCCCTGCATCGTAATATCTAAGGCCCCTCGGTAGATCATTGCTAGTTTTCCATAATACTAGTACGATTTATCTCTCTGGATTTCATCATTTCAATCACTCACATGGAAAGAGCCACTCCGATTTGGCCCTTCACAGTATGGGTGGTCATGTCATACACGCAGTAGCTGGGAACACCGACGTGCTGACAGTCATGGCACTTGCACGGGCTGGCACCGGCGACGGTCCTCTTCAGGTGCCAGTCGACGCCCAAGATGTACACACGGTTTCCTTGTGGGAATCTCGGGTGGCATTGCTCCGGCGACCCAAATGCCCTGCAGCAACTCCTGCTGAGGAACAGAACTTGGCCTCCCAGGTCCTTCACCTCCAACCACTGGCCCTCGGACACCTGTCGATTCATTGCCCTCCGTTGATCGATCATCAACCACGGCGCACGTGGCCTTTCTGCTCCACCGTACGTACCATCAGTAGCTTTTTCTTATCAGGTGGCAGACGGTGTTGTTCACGGGTTGAACGGATGGGCTCATCTTCATCACATGCTCGCAGCCATGGTGGACGAGGTCATGGGAGAAGAGCTTCCCTGAGTGCGTGACGGTGAAGATCTTGCCACGGTAAGATGCCATGTCCACGTAATCAGCACCACTAAACAAATAGCATCTCCGGTCAGCCGGCCGGCCAGAGAGGCTCAATCATGAAGTCCCCTCCGTCGAGAACTAACTGCCACGGACGGACGAAGAACACACGACCATCTTGGGCGGCTCCTTGTGGTGCCACGATGAGGGCATCGATGCGTGGAAAGGGTTGCAAACGTACAGGCACCATCCTCCTCCGCGACGGTTATTGTCATGGCAGCAGAGGATCCAGCCGCTGGCCGAAGCAGTGCACGTTGCCGTCAAGGCTCTATTGGGATTAAACCCGACGTCCTAGTACACATTAGCGCATGTGTTCGAGTGGTACAGCATATATGATACCGAGTAGGATTAGTATTACTAGTACAAGTCGGTTAGCTACTAGGTTGTCCTATGCATATATATATATATATATATATATATATATATATATATATATATATATATATATATATATATATGCTTGTACCCTACCCCTTGTAAAACAACGAAAAAAAAAGCAATAAAAGTTAACCAAGGCACATCAAGAGCCTTTGGCAATCACCAAAAGATTTTTTCCTCTGTCCAGGTTCGATCGCAAGTTTCGATCGAGAGAGTCGCCGGCTACACACGTACATACGAGCACGTACAGTCAATACTCGATTAAGCTGCCAGCTTGGTTGCTTGTTCGGCTAACTTTGCACGTACGTTGTTCAGCTCCTGGGCAATTTGGTCTAGCGATCAAAAGCCAACAATTGGTATCTAGAGCCTCGACGATCTACGATCAACGATGACGGACAGCGACGCAGAGTCGGTCAAGTCGGGCAACGACGGTTCCAAGGCGAATAAGAACGGCGATAAGGTGAAGAAGGGCGGCAAGTCAGCAACCAGTGGTGGCGGAACGGGCGGCGCCAACGTACTGGCGCATCGCAACATCCCCATCCAGTACCCGATGCTCACCGACGCCAACTACGGCGTGTGGGCAGTGAAGATGAAAATCATTCTCCGAACCCTACGAGTGTGGCAGGCCATCACGGACGACGACGTCGACGAGGAGTGCGACGAAGGTGCCATGGCCGCCATAGCCCAGTCTGTGCCGGATTCCGTGCTGATGACATTGGCGGAGTTCGAGACAGCAAGAGAGACATGAAACGCACTCAAAGAGATGAGGATTGGAGAAGATCGCGTCACGAAGGCTCGGGCACAAGTGCTGAAGCGCCAATTTCACAAGTTGCAGATGGAGGAAACTGAATCGGTGAACGACTATGCCATGCGTCTGACTACTTTGGTGGGAGAGATCCGCGCGCTTGGTGCAAAGCTTGAGGAGACCGAGATTGTGGAGAAGTTTTTTAGTTCAGTGACCGATAAATTCACGTACATCATCGGCACGCTCGAGCAGCTTTACGACATTGACGACATGACCATAATGGAGGCGATCGGACGCTTGCGGACATGGGAAGAGAATGCTCGTGGTTGTCGAAAAGGCAATGGAGGAGGTAGTGACCAACGCATGTACTCGCGCACAGATTGGGAGTCCCCTAGTAGCAAAGGAAGGCGCAACGATGGCGAAGGCTCAAGCAACGCGAAGCGCGGCGGACAAACCGGAAAAGGCAAAGGAAAAGGCAAGCCACAAGGTCGTGGTAAGGCGGACCGATCTAAAGAGCGGAAGCCACGGAACTTGGATATGTCCGAGGTCAAGTGCTATAACTGCAACGAGATGGATCACTTTGCGAAGGATTGTCCGGAGCCTAACAAGCGGGAGATCAAGGCAAATTTGGCGAAGCAGGAAGACGAACGTCCAGGTCTTCTGATGGCCGAAGTTTGTGATCTCGTCCAAACAGCGGTTGTGAAACCGAACCGGAAGGTGCTACTTCATGAGAAAAAGGTAACACCAAAGTTATCCGGGAGCCAGAACGTGTCGTGGTATCTCGACACGGGTGCCAGTAACCATATGACGGGGTGCAAGGAGAAGTTCCTCGAGCTAGAATATGATGTTCAAGGCTCGGTCAAGTTCGGTGATGGTTCAAATGTGGAGATTTGTGGGCAAGGTTCTGTCCTCTTCGAGGGTCTCACAGGAGAACATCGCATACTCACCGGAGTGTACTACATCCCACGGCTTCGCAACAACATCATCTCTGTCGGGAAACTTGACGAGAATGGATGCAAGGTGGATGTTGAGAACGGAGTGATGACGATCTTCGACAACCTCCGAAATGTGCTAGCGCGTGTGAATCGCACGCGGAACAGGCTCTATATCCTCAACCTTGATCAATCTCAACCGGAGTGTTGGCTCGCCAAGAGTGATGATGATTCGTGGTTATGGCATGCTAGATTTGGACACGTCAACTTCTACGCCTTGAAGAAGATGTCGAAGATGGAGATGGTATCTGGGATGCCGGTTATCGACCATGTTGATCGAGTATGTGATGGGTGCTTGCTTGGAAAACAGCACCGCAGGCCGTTCCCTGCTCAGTCTACCTATCGTGCAAGTGATGCACTCGAGCTGCTCCATGGTGATTTATGTGGCCCTATCACCCCAGCAACTCATGGAGGAAAGAAGTACTTCTTCCTTGTGGTAGATGACTACTCGAGATACATGTGGGTCGTTCTTCTACGATCTAAAGATGAGGCGTTTGAAGCGTTTAAGAAGCTGAAGGCTGCAACGGAGATGGAACACAAGCTGAAGGTTCGCGCTCTACGGACAGATCGCGGCGGAGAGTGTACGTCGAACGAGTTCAACGACTACTGCGAGAAGATTGGCATAAAGAGGTTCCTCACGGCACCTTATACGCCACAGCAGAACGGGGTTGTTGAAAGGCGCAATCGAACCGTCGTTGACATGGCGAGAAGTTTACTCAAGAGCAAGAACTTGCCGGGGACTTTTTGGGGAGAAGCTGTCTCGACGGCGGTCTATCTTCTCAATCGGGCTCCAACGAAGGCAGTGATCGGCAAGACTCGGTATGAAGCAATTTACGGACGGAAGCCGAATGTGTCTCATCTACGGACATTTGGGTGCATGGCGCATGTGAAGACGGCGGAGCCGCATCTCTCAAAGCTTGCCGATCGTAGCACCAAGATGGTGTTCATCGGATACGAGAGGAGTTCCGGCACCAAGGCATACCGCTTCTACGATCCACGAACCAAGCGTCTACGGATTTCACGCGACGTCGTGTTTGAAGAAAACCAAGCGTGGAATTGGAGCGCAGCAGCCGACGATGCTCCAAACGGTAACATATTCACAGTTGAATTCCCAACTGATGATGATGCAGGGGAGGAAGTCCAGGTGGTTGGCAAGACGCCCAACCAAGGTGACCGCACTGGCAGTGATCACCATGGTGCCTACACCGACGACGACGCGCATGGGTCGCAAGGTGATAGCGACAACGACGCGCATGACGCGGGCGGAGATCTCGACAACGAGGCGCATAGTGACGACGACAATCAAGATGATAGTCACGGTCACAACGACTACGCCAACGACGAGGATGTCGACCACGCGGATGCCAACGACCCGGCATCTACTACGCCCGAGACTCAACGGTCTTCCTCAAGTGCATCGACGCCGACACAATTTGTGTCGCCCCCTTCGCAAGCCACAACGGATTCTTCCGGGCCTCATCGCTACAAGACCCTCAAGAAAGTCTACAAGTACGCAAAGCCAGTTACACTCGAGTACTCCGATTTGTGTTTACTCGGAATTGAGGAGCCGGCGAACTTCGTAGAGGCGAGCAAAAGTGTTGGGGAACGTTGCAGAAAATTAAAATTTTTCCTACGGTTTCACCAAGATCCATCTAGGAGTTCATCAAGCAACGAGTATTCAGATTGGATAGCATCTACATACCACTTTGTAGATCGCAACGGAAGCGTTCGAGTGAACGTGGATGAGGTAGTCGTACTTGCCGCGATCCAATTCACCGATGATCTAGTGCCGAACGGACGGCACCTCCGCGTTCAACACACGTACGGAAAGCGTGACGTCTCCTCCTTCTTGATCCAGCAAGGCAAAGGAGAGGTTGGGGATGAAGGCTCCAGCAACAGCACGACGGCGTGGTGATGGTGGAACTGCAGTACTCCGGCAGGGCTTCGCCGTGCTCAATGGAGGAGGAGGAGGTGTTGGAGAGGGAGAGGGAGGCGCCAGGGCAATGGGTGATCAGCCCCCTCTCTCCCCCCCCTTTATATAACCCCTAAGGGGGGGCGCCTGCCCTAGGAGATGAGATCTCCTAGGGGGGGCGGCGGCCAGGGAAGGGGGGCTTGCCCCCCAAGCAAGGGGGGCGCCCCCTTTAGGGTTTCCCTCCCCCCAAACCCTAGGCGCATGGGCCCATGGGGGGGGGGGAGGCGCACCAGCCCCCTATGGGCTGGTTCCCTCCCTTATACAGCCCATGGGGCCCTCCGGGATAGGTGGCCCCACCCGGTGGACCCCCCGGGACCCTCCGGTGGTCCCGGTACAATACCGATAACCCCGAAACTTGTCCCGATGTCCGTATGATGACTTTCCATATATAAATCTTTACCTCCGGACTATTCCGAAACTCCTCGTGACGTCCGGGATCTCATCCGGGACTCCGAACAACATTCGGGTTACTGCACATACATATCCCTACAACCCTAGCGTCACCGAACCTTAAGTGTGTAGACCCTACGGGTTCGGGAGACATGCAGACATGACCGAGACGGCTCTCGGGCAATAACCAACAGCGGGATCTGGATACCCATGTTGGCTCCCACATGCTCCACGATGATCTCATCGGATGAACCACGATGTCAAGGATTCAATTAATCCCGTATACGATTCCCTTTGTCAATCGGTATTTTACTTGCCCGAGATTCGATCGTCGGTATACCAATACCTCGTTCAATCTCGTTATCGGCAAGTCACTTTTCTCGTTCCGTAATACATGATCCCGTGATCAAACACTTTGGTCACATTGAGCTCATTGTGATGATGCATTACCGAGAGGGCCCGGTGATACCTCTCCGTCAAGCGGAGTGACAGATCCCAGTCTCGATCCATGTCAACCCAACAGACACTTTCAGAGATACCCGTAGCATACCTTTATAGTCACCCAGTTACGTTGTGACGTTTGGCACACCCAAAGCACTCCTACGGTATCCGGGAGTTACATGATCTCATGGTCTAAGGAAAGGATACTTGACATTGGAAAACTCTAGCAAACGAACTATGCGATCTTATGCTATGTTTAGGATTGGGTCTTGTCCATCACATCATTCTCCTAATGATGTGATCCCGTTACCGATGACATCCAATGTCCATAGTCAGGAAACCATGACTATCTGTCAATCAACGAGCTAGTCAACTAGAGGCTCACTAGGGACATGTTGTTGTCTGTTATTCACATATGTATTACGATTTCCGGTTAACACAATTATAGCACGAATAAAGACAATTATCATGAATAAGGAAATATAATAATAATGCTTTTATTATTGCCTCTAGGGCATATTTCCAACAGTCTCCCACTTGCACTAGAGTCAATAATCTAGTTACATTGTGATTAATCGAACACCCATAGAGTTCTGGTGCTGATCATGTTTTGCCTTAGGGAGAGGTTTAGTCAACGGATCTGCAACATTCAGATCCGTGTGCACTTTACAAATCTCTATGTCTCCATCTTGAACATTTTCACGAATGGAGTTGAAGCGACGCTTGATGTGCCTGGTCTTCTTGTGAAACCTGGGCTCCTTTGCAAGTGCAATAGCTCCAGTGTTGTCACAGAAGAGCTTGATTGGCCCCGACGCATTGGGTATGACTCCGAGGTCGGTGATGAACTCCTTCACCCAAATTGCTTCATGTGCTGCCTCCGAGGCTGCCATGTATTCCGCTTCACATGTAGATCCCGCCACGACGCTTTGCTTGCAACTGCACCAGCTTACTGCCCCACCATTCAAAATATACACGTATCCGGTTTGTGACTTAGAGTCATCCAGATCTGTGTCGAAGCTAGCGTCGACGTAACCTTTTACGACGAGCTCTTCGTCACCTCCATAAACGAGAAACATTTCCTTAGTCCTTTTCAGGTACTTCAGGATATTCTTGACCGCTGTCCAGTGTTCCTTGCCGGGATTACTTTGGTACCTACCTACCAAACTTACGGCAAGGTTTACATCAGGTCTGGTACACAGCATGGCATACATAATAGAACCTATGACTGAGGCATAGGGGATGATGCTCATCTCTTCTATATCTTCTGCCGTGGTCGGACATTGAGCTGAGCTCAATTTCACACCTTGTAACACAGGTAAGAACCCTTTCTTGGATTGATCCATATTGAACTTCTTCAATATTTTATCAAGGTATGTGCTTTGTGAAAGACCTATGAGGCGTCTCGATCTATCTCTATAGATCTTGATGCCTAATATATAAGCAGCTTCTCCAAGGTCCTTCATTGAAAAACTTTTATTCAAATAGGCCTTAATGCTGTCCAAGAGTTCTATATCATTTCCCATCAAAAGTATGTCGTCTACATATAATATGAGAAATGCTACAGAGCTCCCACTCACTTTCTTGTAAACACAGGCTTCTCCATAAGTCTGTGTAAACCCAAACGCTTTGATCATCTCATCAAAGCGAATGTTCCAACTCCGAGATGCTTGCACCAGCCCATAAATCGAGCGTTGGAGCTTGCATACCTTGTCAGCATTCTTAGGATCGACAAAACCTTCCGGCTGCATCATATACAATTCTTCCTTAAGGAAACCATTAAGGAATGCCGTTTTGACGTCCATTTGCCATATCTCATAATCATAGTATGCGGCAATTGCTAACATGATTCGGACGGACTTCAGCTTCGCTACCGGTGAGAAAGTCTCATCGTAGTCAACCCCTTGAACTTGTCGATAACCCTTAGCGACAAGCCGAGCTTTATAGATGGTCACATTACCATCCGCGTCTGTCTTCTTCTTAAAGATCCATTTATTTTCTATGGCTCGCCGTTCAACGGGCAAGTCAGTCAAAGTCCATACTTCGTTTTCATACATGGATCCTATCTCGGATTTCATGGCTTCCAGCCATTTGTCGGAATCCGGGCCCGCCATTGCTTCCTCATAGTTCGAAGGTTCACCGTTGTCTAACAACATGATTTCCAAGACAGGGTTGCCGTACCACTCTGGTGCGGAACGTGTCCTTGTGGACCTTCGAATTTCAGTAGGAGCTTGATCAGAAGTATCTTGATCATAATCATTAATTTCCTCTCTATTCGGTGCAGGCACCTCAGGAACGATTTCTTGAGTTTCGCCATTTTCCGGTTCAAGAGTTAACACTTCATCAAGTTCTACTTTCCTCCCACTTACTTCCTTCGAGAGAAACTCTTTCTCTAGAAAGGATCCATTCTTGGCAACAAAGATCTTGCCTTCGGATCTGAGGTAGAAGGTATACCCAATAGTTTCTTTTGGGTATCCTATGAAGACGCATTTTTCCGATTTGGGTTCGAGCTTCTCAGGTTGAAGTTTCTTCACATAAGCATCGCATCCCCAAACTTTTAGAAACGACAGCTTAGGTTTCTTCCCAAACCATAATTCATACGGTGTCGTCTCAACGGATTTCGACGGAGCCCTATTTAAAGTGAATGCGGCAGTCTCTAAAGCATAGCCCCAAAAAGATAGTGGTAAATCGGTAAGAGACATCATAGATCGCACCATATCTAATAGAGTGCGATTACGACGTTCGGACACACCATTACGCTGAGGTGTTCCAGGCGGCGTGAGTTGTGAAACTATTCCACATTTTCTTAAGTGTGTGCCAAATTCGTGACTCAAGTATTCTCCTCCACGATCTGATCGTAGAAACTTGATCTTTCTATCACGTTGATTTTCAACCTCACTCTGAAATTCCTTGAACTTTTCAAAGGTTTCAGACTTGTGTTTCATTAAGTAGATATACCCATATCTACTCAAGTCATCAGTGAGGGTGAGAACATAACGATAGCCACCGCGAGCCTCAACACTCATTGGACCACACACATCGGTATGTATGATTTCCAATAAGTTGGTTGCTCGCTCCATTGTTCCTGAGAACGGAGTCTTGGTCATTTTACCCATGAGGCATGGTTCGCACGTGTCAAATGATTCATAATCAAGAGACTCTAAAAGTCCATCTGCATGGAGCTTCTTCATGCGTTTGACACCTATGTGACCAAGGCGGCAGTGCCACAGATATGTGGGACTATTGTTATCAACTTTAACTCTTTTGGTACTCACACTATGAATATGTGTATCATCACGTACGAGATTCATCAATAATAAACCATTAACCATCGGAGCATGACCATAAAATATATCTCTCATATAAATAGAACAACCATTATTCTCGGATTTAAATGAGTAGCCATCTCGAATTAAGCGAGATCCGGATACAATGTTCATGCTCAAACTTGGTACTAAATAACAATTATTAAGGTTTAAAACTAATCCCGTAGGTAAATGTAGAGGCAGCGTGCCGACGGCGATCACATCGACCTTGGAACCATTCCCGACGCGCATCGTCACCTCGTCCTTCGCCAGTCTCCGTTTATTCCGCAGCTCCTGCTTTGAGTTACAAATGTGAGCAACTGCACCGGTATCAAATACCCAAGAGCTACTACGAGTACTGGTAAGGTACACATCAATTACATGTATATCACATATACCTTTGGTTTTGCCGGCCTTCTTGTCCGCTAAGTATTTGGGGCAGTTCCGCTTCCAGTGACCACTTCCCTTGCAATAAAAGCACTCAGTTTCGGGCTTGGGTCCATTCTTTGGCTTCTTCCCGGCAACTTGCTTACCGGGCGCGGCAACTTCCTTGCCGTCCTTCTTGAAGTTCTTTTTACCCTTGCTCCTCTTGAACTTAGTGGTTTTATTCACCATCAACACTTGATGCTCTTTCTTGATTTCTACCTCTGCTGATTTCAGCATAGCATACACCTCTGGAATGGTCTTTACCATCCCCTGCATATTGTAGTTCATCACAAAGCTCTTATAGCTAGGTGGAAGCGACTGGAGGATTCTGTCAATGACCACTTCTTCCGGAAGATTAACTTCCAGTTGAGTCAAGCGGTTGTGCAATCCAGACATTCTGAGTATGTGCTCACTGACAGAGCTATTTTCCTCCATCTTACAGCTAAAGAATTTGTTGGAGATCTCATATCTCTCAACCCGGGCATGAGCTTGGAAAACCATTTTCAGCTCTTCGAACATCTCATATGCTCCATGTCTCTCAAAACGCTTTTGGAGCCCCGGCTCTAAGCTGTAAAGCATGCCGCACTGAACGAGGGAGTAATCATCGCATCGCGACTGCCAAGCGTTCATAACGTCTTGTTGTGCAGGGAGAATAGGTGAGTCACCCAGCGGTGCTCGTAGGACATAATCTTTCTTGGCAGCTATGAGGATGATCCTCAGGTTCCGGACCCAGTCCGTATAGTTGCTACCATCGTCTTTCAGCTTGGTTTTCTCTAGGAACGCGTTGAAGTTGAGGACTACGTTGGCCATTTGATCTACAAGACATATTGTAAATGTTTAGACTAAGTTCATGATAATAAAGTTCATTTAATCAAATTATTTAATGAACTCCCACTTAGATAAACATCCCTCTTCTAGTCATCTAAGTATTACATGATCCGAGTCAACTAGGCCGTGTCCGATCATCACGTGAGACGGACTAGCCAACATCGGTGAACATCTTCATGTTGATCGTATCTTCTATACGACTCATGCTCGACCTTTCGGTCTTCTGTGTTCCGAGGCCATGTCTGTACATGCTAGGCTCGTCAAGTCAACCTAAGTGTTTTGCGTGTGTAAATCTGTCTTACACCCGTTGTATGTGAACGTTAGAATCTATCACACCCGATCATCACGTGGTGCTTCGAAACAACGAACTGTCGCAACGGTGCACAGTTAGGGTGAACACTTTCTTGAAATTATTATGAGGGATCATCTTATTTACTACCGTCGTTCTAAGTAAACAAGATGCAAAACATGATAAACATCACATGCAATCAAATAATAATCGTGACATGATATGGCCAATATCATATAGCTCCTTCGATCTCCATCTTGGAGTTCCATGATCATCTTGTCACCGGCTTGACACCATGATCTTCATCATCATGATCTTCATCATCGTGTCTCCATGAAGTTGCTCGCCAACTATTACTTCTACTACTAGGGCTAACTCGTTTAGCAATAAAGTAAAGTAATTTACATGACGATTCTCAATGACACGCGGGTCATACAAAATTAAAGACAACTCCTATGGCTCCTGCCGGTTGTCATACTCATCGACATGCAAGTCGTGATTCCTATTACAATAGCATGAACATCTCATACATCACATATAGATCATTCATCATACATCACAACTTTGGCCATATCATATCACAAAGCACTTGCTGCAAAAACAAGTTAGACGTCCTCTAATTGTTGTTGCAAGTTTTACGTGGCTGAATTAGGGTTCTAGCAAGAACGTTTTCTTACCTACGTTAAAACCACCACAACGTGATTTGTCAACTTCTATTTACCCTTCATAAGGACCCTTTTCATCGAATCCGCTCCAACTAAAGTAGGAGAGACAGACACCCGCCAGCCACCTTATGCAACTAGTGCATGTTCGTCGGTGGAACCGGTCTCACGTAAGCGTACGTGTAAGGTTGGTCCGGGCCGCTTCATCCCACAATACCGTTGAAGCAAGATAAGACTAGTAGCGGCAAGAAGAGTTGGCAACATCTACGCCCACAACAAATTGTGTTCTACTCGCGCAAGAAGAACTACGCATAGACCTAGCTCATGATGCCACTGTTGGGGAACGTTGCAGAAAATTAAAATTTTTCCTACGTTTCACCAAGATCCATCTAGGAGTTCATCAAGCAACGAGTATTCAGATTGGATAGCATCTACATACCACTTTGTAGATCGCAACGGAAGCGTTCGAGTGAACGTGGATGAGGTAGTCGTACTTGCCGCGATCCAATTCACCGATGATCTAGTGCCGAACGGACGGCACCTCCGCGTTCAACACACGTACGGAAAGCGTGACGTCTCCTCCTTCTTGATCCAGCAAGGCAAAGGAGAGGTTGGGGATGAAGGCTCCAGCAACAGCACGACGGCGTGGTGATGGTGGAACTGCAGTACTCCGGCAGGGTTTCGCCGTGCTCAATGGAGGAGGAGGAGGTGTTGGAGAGGGAGAGGGAGGCGCCAGGGCAATGGGTGATCAGCCCCCTCTCTCCCCCCTTTATATAACCCCCAAGGGGGGGCGCCTGCCCTAGGAGATGAGATCTCCTAGGGGGGGCGGCGGCCAGGGAAGGGGGGCTTGCCCCCCAAGCAAGGGGGGCGCCCCCTTTAGGGTTTCCCTCCCCCCAAACCCTAGGCGCATGGGCCCATGGGGGGGGAGGCGCACCAGCCCCCTATGGGCTGGTTCCCTCCCTTATACAGCCCATGGGGCCCTCCGAGATAGGTGGCCCCACCCGATGGACCCCCCGGGACCCTCCGGTGGTCCCGGTACAATACCGATAACCCCGAAACTTGTCCCGATGTCCGTATGATGACTTTCCATATATAAATCTTTACCTCCGGACTATTCCGAAACTCCTCGTGACGTCCGGGATCTCATCCGGGACTCCGAACAACATTCGGGTTACTGCACATACATATCCCTACAACCCTAGCGTCACCGAACCTTAAGTGTGTAGTCCCTACGGGTTCGGGAGACATGCAAACATGACCGAGACGGCTCTCGGGCAATAACCAACAGCGGGATCTGGATACCCATGTTGGCTCCCACATGCTCCACGATGGTCTCATCGGATGAACCACGATGTCAAGGATTCAATTAATCCCGTATACGATTCCCTTTGTCAATCGGTATTTTACTTGCCCGAGATTCGATCGTCGGTATACCAATACCTCGTTCAATCTCGTTATCGGCAAGTCACTTTTCTCGTTCTGTAATACATGATCCCGTGATCAAACACTTTGGTCACATTGAGCTCATTGTGATGATGCATTACCGAGAGGGCCCGGTGATACCTCTCCGTCAAGCGGAGTGACAGATCCCAGTCTCGATCCATGTCAACCCAACAGACACTTTCAGAGATACCCGTAGCATACCTTTATAGTCACCCAGTTACGTTGTGACGTTTGGCACACCCAAAGCACTCCTACGGTATCCGGGAGTTACATGATCTCATGGTCTAAGGAAAGGATACTTGACATTGGAAAACTCTAGCAAACGAACTATGCGATCTTATGCTATGTTTAGGATTGGGTCTTGTCCATCACATCATTCTCCTAATGATGTGATCCCGTTACCGATGACATCCAATGTCCATAGTCAGGAAACCATGACTATCTGTCGATCAACGAGCTAGTCAACTAGAGGCTCACTAGGGACATGTTGTTGTCTGTTATTCACACATGTATTACGATTTCCGGTTAACACAATTATAGCACGAATAAAGACAATTATCATGAATAAGGAAATATAATAATAATGCTTTTATTATTGCCTCTAGGGCATATTTCCAACAAAAAGTTCAAGTTGGATGCACGCCATGGATGAGGAGATGAAGGCGATCGAGAGCAATGACACGTGAACTTTGGTAACCCGACCTCCGAACCAAAAGGCCATAGGTTTGAAGTGGGTTTACAAGTTGAAGAAGGACACGAAAGGTGCCATTGTGAAGTACAAGGAAAGACTCGTCGCAAAGGGCTATGTACAACGTCAAGGAGTTGACTATGAGGAGGAGTTTGCACCGGTTGCTCGAGTCGAGACGGTGAGAGTGCTCCTAGCTTTGGCAGCACAAGAGGATTGGAAGGTTCATCATATGGATGTGAAATCCGCTTTCCTCAACGGCGACCTCAAAGAAGAAGTGTACGTGGAACAACCCTTCGGCTACGAGAAGAAAGGCGAAGAAGGAAAAATTTACAAGCTCAAGAAGGCACTTTACGGGCTGAAGCAAGCGCCAAGAGCTTGGAACGCAAAGTTAGACCGAAGTTTGGTCTCGCTCGGGTTCAAAGGATACCCCCTCACGGATCCAAAAGACAGTCTACCAAGCACCGAAGAACAGGTGAAGGTTGAAGACACGACCAAGGAGGAGCGCTGGCGTCAAGCTATGGACGAGCCGACGACAGCAAAGACGGTCCCTGAAATGCTGCAAGAAACGGCAAAAGCAATGCCAAGGATATTGCCTAAGAGTAGTAGTCATCGCATTTGGGATCCAGGTCGTAGCGAGGACGTCATGTTTAAGGGGGTGAATATTGGGATTAAACCCGACGTCCTAGTACACATTAGCGTATGTGTCCGAGTGGTACAGCATATATGATACCGAGTAGGATTAGTATTACTAGTACAAGTCGGTTAGCTACTAGGCTGTCCTATGCATATATATATATATATATATATATATATATATATATATATATATATATATATATATATATATATGTATGCTTGTACCCTACCCCTTTAAAGCAACGAAAAAAAAGTAATAAAAGATAACCAAGGCACGTCAAGAGCCTTTGGCAATCACCAAAAGATTTTTTCCTCTGTCCAGGTTCGATCGCAAGTTTCCGTCGAAAGAGTCGCCGGCTACACACGTACGTACGAGCACGTACAGTCAATACTCGATTAAGCTGCCAGCTTGGTTGCTTGTTCGGCTAACTTTGCACGTACGTTCTTCAGCTCCTGGGCAATTTGGTCTAGCGATCAAAAGCCAACAGGCTCTCGTAGGCGCCAGGACCGAGGTTGAGCCAAGGCGTGGCGTGGTGCCCCGTGTCGGCAGCTGGTGCTGCGCATGCAGCGAGGCCGCCAGGAGTGGCACACGGCCCCGAAGCTGAGGTGGTCGTCATGGGAAGTGAGATGGCCGAGGATAAGGCTGGCCAGATCCGGCCAGGGAGAAGGCCCCTTGCCGAGGATGAGGCCGGCCAGATCCAGCGAGAGGTCCGGCCAGGGAGAAGGGGCCTTGCCAAGGCAGAGATCCATGATCCATCGATTAGGCTATATATCGCCTCTTTCTCATTGCAAATTCAAGGTCTTCTAGGGTGACTTGGTCACCACCATCTCTATCCAGCTCCTCAAAGAATCACTTCCCTACAGCAACCATAAAATACCCTGGTGAAATCTTGCTTTAAAGGATCAAAGTGCAGAGTTCAAGTAGCGTTTACTAAAATCGTAAAACAATAAGATGCTACTATATATCACGTTCTCCCATGTTCAATGAGGCTGACTGCTAATGCGCAAGCAAAGCTCACAAGCCTAAAAACAATTTCCAACGTGAGCAGAGTAGAACAATCTCGTATCATTTATTTTTGGACAAGAATCTTATATCATATAATCAGAATTACTACACGATTAGCGCAGATCCTCAATCCGCATACTAGAAGGTCGTCTATGTGAACAAGACAACTGTGCAATTCCCAGCAAAAAATAAAGGACAAGTGCAGAGTTAAGACTGATATATACAGTACATCATCATGAATCAACATTGTGCATTTCAAGTTATCCTACAGTTGTTACATGAGGAGTGCTTCGGTACACCCCCGCCCCCCCTAACAAAACGTAGAAGGGCAGAAAGGTCATACGAAAGAAACGTATACCCACCTTGTATCGTAGACGTACAATCCCGGTCATACGAGTACATGTGAATAAGAAGAAAAAAACTTGCAGGAGGACTCGATCGATCCCACCTGCCGCCCGAGTAGAGGGACTCGATCGATCTGGCCTGCCACCCGAGTAGAGGAAAAAAAATACTTGCACGAGGACTCGATCGATCTGGCCTGCCGCACGGCGATCACGCGGCTACTCATCTGGATCGTCGCGGGTGGGCTGAGGAGTGGAAGACCGCCGTCGCCGGTGGCCGGCCCGGTGTTGGACGTCGCCGTTCTCCGCATGGACGGCCGCATCTAACGATCCCGATCTCCCACGCCGGCAATTCCAACCCCGTCGTCTCCCACGTCGCGGTCGGCGGTTAGGGAAGTGGCCGGCCACGTCTTGGACGTCGCCGACTTCCGCAACGACGCCGCGTCCGCCGCCTGTAACCGTCCGGACGTCCGACGGCGCGTACAACACTCGTCCAAGACGCCGACGTTGACCTAACTCGTCTGGCTCCGCGGATCCGTCAGGTACTCCCGCTTGTGGATTGGTCGTCTTCGACGTCGCCGCCGTCTTGAATCACGCCAGAGGCCCGTTCCTGAAGGCCCCATCGGCGTTGACGGACGACATCGACACCACCACTGAAGGTTTGTCGCCACCACTGCAACTTCTTTGGGGGTGGGCGGATCAGAGGGATCTTCAAAAAATAATAATGTTTGGTACTTTGTTCTTCACTTGAAGTTTACTGTTACAAATTTCCTCACTGTCCATTTTCGGTTCAGTCCCCATTAGGAATTCTTGTGGTCTTCACCTGTGTTCAGATGTACAACGGTGGTGCTGTACTTGCCATTCATCACTAGATGGATGTTTGTGTTCAGTTACACTGCACGCTCGCCATTCAGGTGGTGGTTCTAGAGTGGTTTTAATTGTGTTTGGTACCAAGAAAACAAATAAATTCTAGTTCTACATAAATCCCAATGATCTCTCTGCTTCAGTTTTGTTTCTTGCACTGGCCAAAGATTGGATCTCTACTAAGCTTCCAGTTCCTGTTCCTGCTGTATGGTAGAATTTAACGTGGGATAATGTGTTTTTCAATTATGTGCAGTGTTGGTAGTAACGTGTGTTTAAATGGACGAAGAAACCTCATTTACGGCCGATGATAATGGTACAAATGATGTCGATCGGACCGATAACGATCCTAGTAATGAAGAAGATGACAACAGCGATAACGATTCATGGTCATCATATGATATCTTACCTTCAGAGGATTTTGCAAATAATGAACATGGTGCAGACAGTGAAAACGTAAGTGAAGTCTATTTGATTCTAGTTTTCAATTGGCAGAGTACCATATGTGTAATAATTTGTCTGTGTTTTTAATTTACAGGAAGATGTGAACGTTGAGAATGAGCAAAATAATTTTGAGGAATCGTGGGCCGATAACTTGAGCCAGGTTTGTTCAGACATTTTGTACCGTGCACGGTAGTTTGTAATAGATTTTAAAAACTGACATAGTTTCATATGTAATTTTATAGGAGGGTTCAGATGGTCCCGATGGTGGTGACGACGAAGCAGAGATGGACATTGAGGAGGCTCTAAACCAGCAGCGCGTGTTGGAGACACATTGGAAGGTCATGGCTATGACTTTTCGGTCACAAGGGGATGCATATATATTCTACAACAGGCACGCCAAAGAACATGGGTTCAGCATCAGGAGAGAGAAGGTGAAACGAGGGAAGGGTGCTTCAGGAATAATACGGTTCAGGCGGTTTGTCTGCTCTAGGGTAGGAAGAAGGCAGAGGAAATTCATAACCATGGAGGGTCGCACCCGCAGGCTTAGACCCGAGACTCGATGCGAGTGCGGTGCGCAGATGGTGGTGAAATTGGACAGGGCACGAGGAGTTTGGTTCGTCGCGTCATTCATGGATGATCACAACCACGCGATGGCTCGACCCGACGAGGTTCCCTTTTTGTGGTCACACAGACGGATTGGAGATGGCACGAGGGCAGAGATACTAGCTATGCAAGGGGTTGGAATCAGGAAGCATATAATTGTGGACAACTTCATCAGTAGGTACGGTTCGTATGACAAATGCGGACTTATTAGGCGGGACGTGTACAATCTTTGCTGCAGAGAGAAGATGAAGCTCATAGCAAAGGGTGATGCTGAGACGGCAGTGGGCATTATGAGGAGCAGAAAGGAGAAGGACCCAGACTTCTTCTTCGAGTACGAGCAAGATAAGGAAGGGCGGTTGAAGTGTATGTTCTGGTGCGATGCACAGTCGCGGAGGGACTATCAGGACTACGGAGATGTGGTCGTGTTTGACAGCACGTATAAGATGAACAGATATGGTATGCCGTTCGTCCCCTTCGTCGGTGTTAATAACCACCGTTGCACAGCAGTTTTTGGGTGCGCCATTGTTTCTGACGAGACCGAAGCGACGTATGTGTGGCTGCTCCAGACTTTTATGAGGGCAAACTGTCAGCAGAAGCCAAAGTCAATCATCACAGACGGTGACGCTGCAATGCTCCGGGCGATTCGGCGTGTCCTTTCAGATGTGCTCCATCGTATTTGCTCGTGGCATATCGAGAAAAATATGCAGAGGCACCTACATTACAAGTCACTAGATGAGTTTAGATCTCTCTTGTACTATGCCACCTCTGAAGAGAACTTTGAGGAGAGATGGACCGCCTTTGTCAATAAATGGAAGACGGATAAAACTGAAGAGTGGCTGAGGAGGATGTATAGGAAGAGGAGACTGTGGGCAGCATCATATCTTTCGGATGACTTTTTTCTTGGTATGCGTAGTAACCAGAGGAGCGAAAGCCTCAACTCCTCCCTTCACCTTCACCTCGACTATGGTATGACCATAGTTGATTTGGTAGTGCATTATGAGAACTGCATAGTTCGCCTCCGTGAGAACGAGGCGAATGATGACTGTGAGGCCAATCAGAAAGTACCACCGGCGGTCATACGTCCCACTTGAAACTATGTTGTTGATCAATTGATCTATCACTATTTCTCCACTTCGCGCATCTACAAACTTACAAGGAACCATTTCCTTCGCGTACTCGTCCATTTTACCTAATGCCTTCATGCCCTTATTCACAAGGCCAAAAATATGAAAGACATCATCCGTACGCAAGGATATATCAACCTTTGTCGGACGCAACACGAATCTTTGTTTAATCGGGTCATATTTTTTAATGATGTATTTGAGTAAACACTTACGCATTTGCACGCTAGGTATTTGCAAAAAATTCTGCAAGCTGGTTCCAGCTAGTCGCTTTCGTTGCCTGCCGTTTAACTTGCTGACCAATGTACACCACTTCTCCACGGAGCAATAAACTTCTCCGTATTCTTCCATACGAGATGAAAAGCAACATCAACTATTAGGTATTTGACATAGTGATTTCACTTACGTCCACAGCAAGAAAAAATATAATATAACTTTTTTAAACGTCACTTTACCTTCGGGGCCGGGGTTGTTCGTGCGGGGGGCGACCGGCGGATCGTGGACGTGGCGGCGACCTGCGGATCGTGGACGTGGCGAGGCCTGCGGATCGTGGTCGTGGTGGCGACCTGCGGATCGTGGACGTGGCTGCTGGCGGCGTACGGCGGGGATGATGGCGGCGGGCGGCGGGGGCGGCTGGCTGTGCTGCTGGCGGCGGCTGGGGGCGGCGTGGCGGCTCGCGGCTGGCGGCGGGGCGTGGCGATCGTGGAGGAGGCGGGGCGTGGCGATCGTGGAGTCGTGGTCTAAGGGTTTGACCCCCGATGGATATGCACGTATCCAATGATTGATACGTCCCATTCATTAATGAGATCTGTTGGCTTTTTTCCTAAAAAAATCTCTTGGCTTTTTTTTCGATTTATCGCAACTACGTTAATTTAGAGGTTGATTTATCCAACTATGTTTTCTCTTTTGACTCCGCCAACCAGCACGGTTTCGGTCTACCTGAGGGGGTTCCGAAGTACTTTTTTACGGGTCCGCCAACCGGCCCCAAACTTTTTCCACATGCTGGCATCATCATCGGCATCACGCACGCCAGTTTGCATATTTTTCCGACGCTCGATGCATTTTCTACGATTTCCCCGGTGAAAAAGCCCCGAAATAGTGGTCGGACGTGACGCAACGTTGATTTGGTGTCCGATTTCGTTCAAAGCTTGCGCGGTGGCCTACGTTGGCCGTGCCCACATGTGTGCACACTTTCGTGCACTTGCATGCATGCGATCACGTACACCATGTGATACCAGCTCGGTTTCGGTCTATCGGAGGGGGTTCCAAAGTACTTTTTTTACGGGTCCGCCAACCGGCCCCAAACTTTTTCCACACGCTGGCATCATCATCGGCATCACGCACGCCAGTTTGCATATTTTTCCGACGCTCGATGCATTTTCTACGATTTCCCCAGTGAAAAAGCCCCGAAACAGTGGTCGGACGTGACACAACGTTGGTTTGGTGTCCGATTTCGTTCAAAGCTTGTGTGGTGGCCAACGTTGGCCGTGCCCACATGTGTGCACACTTTAGTGCACTTGCATGCATGCGATCACGTACACCATGTGATCCCAGCTCGGTTTCGATCTACCGAAGGGGGTTCCGAAGTACTTTTTTTACGGGTCTGCCAACCGGCCCCAAACTTTTTCCACACGGTGGCATCATCATCGGCATCACGCACGCCAGTTTGCATATTTTTCCGACGCTCGATGCATTTTCTATGATTTCCCCGGTGAAAAAGCCCCGAAACAGTGGTCGGACGTGACGCAACGTTGATTTGGTGTCCGATTTCGTTCAAACCTTGCGTGGTGTCCTACGTTGGCCATGCTCACATGTGTGCACAATTTCATGCACTTGCATGCATGCGATCACGTACACCATGTGATACCAGCTGGGTTTCGGTCTACCCGAGGGGGTTCCGAAGTACTTTTTTTACGGGTCCGCCAACCGGCTCCAAACTTTTTCCACACGCTGGCATCATCATCGGCATCACGCATGCCAGTTTGCATATTTTTCCGACTCTCGATGCATTTTCTACGATTTCCCCGGTGAAAAAGCCCCGAAACAGTGGCAGGACGTGACGCAACATTGGTTTGGTGTCCGATTTTGTTCAAACCTTGCGTGGTGGCCTACGTTGGCTGTGCCCACATGTGTGCACACTTTCGTGCACTTGCATGCATGCGATCACGTACACCATGTGATACCAGCACGGTTTCGGTTCCGAAGTACGATTTTTTTCCGACTCCGCCAACTGCCCCAAACTTTTTCCGCACGTTGGCATCACCATCTGCATCACGCACGCCAATTTGCATATTTTTCTGACGCTCGATGCATTTTCTGCGAATAAGCCAATTCTTGATCTGCCGGTATTTCATGTATTTGCTGCACGTCATTTTTCCAAGTAAATCGAATAAGCCCAAACTTTGGTTGACACTTTCCGGTATGGGTAAGATCGCATTGGGTTTTTTTCCGTCAGTCAAATGCATATAATTCTGTTTTTTCCATTTCGTCGATCAAAGGCATATAATTCACTTTTTTTCCATTTCGTCGATCAAATGTATATAATTCTCTTTTTTCCATTTCGGCAATGAAGATCGATTTGTACAAAACAAATTTATGCAAGTTTTCGTCGTGTTTAAGGATCGCTCGTGCGTTCCTTCATACATATTTCTACCTAATTTAAATGCAATCCACGACACTAATAAATAACTGATAAATTATTCGAACATTCTATTACTCATTACGATATTTTACATGGTTGGTTCAACGAAATATTACATTCAGAATTAAAAAACACTAAAATAAATCAAACTATTCCTGTCGCTAATCAGATCTACCACTATGGGCTAGCCGCCTTTTCCGCCGCCGTCTTCGCCGCCATCGGAGTCAGAGTCATCGGAACCGGCGAAGTGGGCGAAAAACCCGGTGACTCCAACGAGTCGCCCTCCTCCTGCATCACCGCCACTTCCGGCGGAATCTGAAACTCAGCGGCAGCGGCTAGAGTGGCTGACGCGGAGATGGACGCGGCCGGGCATCGCGCCGGACAGAGCCGCGCTGCCGGCAGAACTGATCTAGGGTTTGAGTTGTGGTTGGGTATGTGCGTGCATGAGAAGATCGGGGCGATGAGAAGAGCTGTGGTTGGGTATGTGTGTGCATGAGAACATCTCATCCTCCTGAGTTGTGGTTGGGTATGTGCGTGAGAAGAGGCGCCCGGCGGGCTGGTTCTTTTGTAGGAAGATCAGGGCAGCGGCGCAGCGGGGCGGCGGCGCAGACGGAAGGTCGGGTCAGCGGGGCTGGCGGGGCGGAGGTGCAGCGGGGCAGCGGCGCAGGCGGAAGGTCGGGTCAGCGGGGCTGGCGGGGCGGCGGCGCAGGCGGAAGCGGCGCAGGCGGGGCAGCATGGCTGGCGGCGCAGTGGCGCAGGCGGAATCGGCGCAGGCCGTGCAACGCGGCAGCATGGGCAGCGGCGCAGACGAAAACGGGCCGGGCAGACTAGTCACGGCGGCCTGGCCAGCCCTGCATGCATTTTTTTTCCTTTGACGGGTGCCCTGCATGCCACCTGGTGTTTCGTACGAACGTATTTTTCTACGTATAAGAGGCGTGTGGGGCGGGCGGGTGGATGGGCTCTTTTTCAAGATATGGCCATCATGCCCCTACTTACGAAGAGGTATCGAACAATCTCAGCATTTCTTGTGTTAGGGGGGTGTACTGAAGCAAAAGTGTTGTTACATTTGGCAATCAATTCTCCGTTTGGCACCATAATTTTCTGACAACAACAAAATCATCAGCCCATACACCAAATAAGTTTCTGACGGTTAGCAATGTGAGGAATTCCTGGCGTTGGAAAACTGTGTTACTATACCTTTGATTTCTGCATACCGGAACAAGTCGAAGCCTTGCACGGAGAAAAGCTTCTTCTTGTCTGGATGGCTATCCACTCAAGTCGACAATCTGCCAACCAGCTGCAGAACTGACCCAATCAGCTCCGCGGACAAAGTCGACCGCAGCCGCTCCGCATTGGGCAATGGGACATACTGCAGATCAACTCACCAATCCTTGCTGCTTCTAAAATGGGGGATTTGGGGGAAGGCATTAGTCTACTTGTGCATAAGATCGAGGCTATTATCCATCGCTACCTAGGTTGCAATTTGCATAAGATGAGGCTATTATCCATATTATTAGATGTAAGGAACTGAACAAAATCAGGCGATTGCTATCACTGTTTTAAATAGCACGCTAAAGCATTTACAGAAGGTCTTGCGCTAGGAGACTTTGATCCAAACTAATGAATAAACATTTTAAATAGCTCGCTATAGCTTTACTATAGCACGCTATAGCATTTAGAAAAGGTCCGCCGCTAAGAGGCTTAGCGCGCTATTTAAAACTTTGATTGCTATCAAACGGGGAATTTTGGGGAATTACCTGTGCTGTGCTGCCCTGCTGCTGTGTGTGATGCTGATGCGGGACTGGCCTCAACAAAATTCTGTCCGGCGGGCAGGGACGGGATGTTGGGGGCTTGGGGTTGGAGGAGAGCAACGCAGGGGTCGTCCGCTCATGCGCCGGCAGTTGGCCGGCGGCACGACGGTGCGGCCGCACGGATGGTAGAGACCCTGGCTGGCTCGGGGGGGAGGGAGCGGGTGCGAGGCGACGACCGACGGGACACGCGAGGCGAGATCCCGACGGGAGCGGCTGCTCCGCGACCGCGAGACGGCGGACGGCTCGCTCCTGTGGCCTGGTCCGCGGCGCGGCTACACAGTCCTGCGGCTTTTTTTTTTTTTTGAGTGGTCACAGTCCTGCGGCTAGAAGCTTCGAGACGGGCATGGGCCGGTCCTGACGTGCTAGCCCTCATGTCAGGCCCGTAGTGGGCCTGGCCAGTTTGAACAAGTTCGGTATTGGCATGAACCGCTCAAGAAAAAAAGTAGCAAACTTCGAAGCAGCTTCGTAAATGTAAACGCTGTTACAATCGTGAATTAAAAAAAGTGAGATGTTTCTCAAAATAAAGTAAAAAACTATAATGCCGATTATCCTTGATGTAACAGACATTTAGTCATCACATCAGGCATCAAGAAGTTCTTCAGAAACCAAACTGCTACAGCATTAACATGATAACATCTATCAACTTCTCACGGGAGAGGGAATATTCTGATTAAAATTGTTCTTAATAGCTGTTTGAGCAGAACTAAATTAATGGCACACATACACCATAGAAGGTACAATAACGTACATGGCTTGCACTCATTTATTTTACATGGAATAGGAAGCGCAAAATGGCGTATGACGAAATGGATAGAGTAAAACGCGAGTGATGAGGAGAATCTGCTATGACGTAACACTGATTCTGCTAAAAGCTCAGATCTTTGTTCCCAGTTGATTGTCGGCTGAACAAGAAGGAAGAATTGATCAGTAAAGTAAAGGATGGTTAAATCTGGAAGAAGTTTGTGTAAGCACATATATCATAAGGGAAGACTGGCTCCAGTTTCATGACCGCGTGATCTGGTTGCCTCTTTCCATGGGCTGCTTTAAATCCTGCATCTTAGGACAGTATTTAATTGATACATTTTGTATTTCTGAAATTGCGGTTTCTCCACCAATTGATACCATGTCCACACAGTTCCAAACCACTAAATTCTCAAGTGATGTGAGGTTAGTTTTCCAAAGGATGCCTGGAATGGATTTTATATGCCGACATGTAATAATGTTCAATGTAACAAGGGACGTAAGGTTTTGTAGGCAGCTGGGAAACCATGCAGAGATATTGCCACATTGATATAAGGTGAGCCTTTGGAGTCCGCTCTTCCAGCCGAGTCCACTGCAAGCAGAGATATCACCGGGCAGGGACTTTAATTTGCCACAAAATGCGATACAAATTCTCTCAACGGAAGGTAGATATTCTTCTGCTAGGAGATCATCAATGATCGACAGATTAGAACACCACTTAATTGTTAGGGAAGTAAGGGATGGGAATGCTCTAGATCCACCCGTGTTTCTGAGGACCTGTCCAGATTGTCCAATAATAGATTTAAGAAATTGGCAATGCGAAACTTGCAACTCCTCTAGTGCTGGAAGATTCCACATTTGTAGCTGGATGGATGTGAGACGGTTGCTTGCCAAATAAAAGTAGGTGAGGGAGCAGCAGTCGACATTGTCTGCGAGATTGCCACAACTTGGGTCAGCACACCAATCGTTCTCCCTACCCAGCACAAGCCTCTTGAGAGAAGGTGCAGACAAACTTTCTGAATATATTTTTGGACATCCTTGCACCGTCAATTCTTCAAGGCAATGGAGATCCCCAAATCTTTCAGCTGGTACTGAAACTAAGTTCTTGCAATCTGTAATTATGATTTTCTTGATGGACGGTACATTTATAACATGTTTGAGGCATAATAAATTTTGGCACTTATCAATGACTAGGTCTGTCAGGGACAAGAAAATACCAGTGGTACCATTGTTGTAGCCAACTAGCGCCTCAGGTGACACTAAGCTTGGCGAAATCTTAGTCAGAAACCATCTTGGAAGCGACACACCTGGATAACCACGGAGGAGCAGGGACTTGAGGCAGGTGGGAGGTTGTAGAATTCGAAGCGCTTCTATGGCATTGTCCTCCATAGAACTCAACCTAGACCATGAGAGGTTCAGCATCTCAAGATACTTCTTATTCTGTAGTTGGGATTCTGTTGCATGCTCCTTGCTTAGCTTCTCCAAATTATGTATCTCCAATTTACCGAGTTGGTTAATATTCTTAATCAACCTAAATCCTCGTCCCTGCTTATCATTGGCTCCATCAACACTCGCTTCATAACAAAGTTCTTCTTCCTGGAAACTTCTAGACCTTGAATTACATTGAAATCCATCTGATTCAAATCTCTGTAAGCATATCAGCTTATTGAAGTCTTTAGGCAAGCTTTCTAGCTTGCATTTCTCGACACGTAAAATCTGTAGATTATAGAGATGAAAGAACTTGGCGGGAAGACTCTTGAAAGGTGAAGCTCCCAAGATTTGAAGGTACCGAAGATGCTTCAAGTTGCCAATAGCAGCTGGTAACTCATTAGTAGAGGCACAAACAACCACACGCAGACACAGAAGTTCACTCCACCATTTTTCTGTTAAACTAGCAAAAGATTCTTTGTTCGCTAAAGGCTCGTTGCAAAGAAGGGTACGGAGCTTTGTGAAGCGGCATAGACTCAACAAGCTGGGATAGTCCATGTCTGTGCTAGAGAGTACTGACAAATGGTGAACACTAGGAGGAATATTTTTTAAGTCACTCCTTCTTTTCACAATGAAGCAGTCATGCTCTGAAACTTTCTGTGCCATGTCATGCAGCAAGTCATGAATTAAGTATTCACCTTGAACTTCTTGAAAGAAGGACCGATTTAAAAGTTCATTGAAGTATTCACAACCAACATCTTGAAGTGGAGCATCACCTTGAGGATCAACAAAGCCTTCTGCCACCCAAATTTCAGCTAAACGGCCCTTTTGAAATTTGTAATGTTTGGGGTACACTGCACAAAATGAGAAGCACCTCTTCAAACGGAATGGTAAATACATGTAACTCAACCGAAGAGCTGGCAAAATTTCAGTCTCCTCCTGGCTTAACCTCCACAGTTCACTCTCTAGTACAGCATTCCAATGTGTTGCTTGAAGGTTCACTCTTAATATTCGTCCAAGAGTTTTGGCGGCTAAAGGAGAACCCTTCAACTTAGGAACTATGCTTCTACCAATGCGTTACAACTCAGGAACATTATTATTGGAACTCCCAGATTCAAAAACACACAGTTTGAAAAAATTCCAAAAGACATCATCCTTTAAACCTTCCAATTTAATGGGGTCCATCGTGCCCACTCTGTCAGCAACCAGCGGACTTCTAGTGGTGACCATCATCATACTTCCTGATACTACATTCTTTAAAGGTGCACAAAACCTCTTCCAGCGCTGCCCATTTTCCTTCAAAACATCATCCCACACATCATCAAGAACAATCAAGAACTTTTCAGTACTTGCAATCTCAGAAAAAATATTCTGAAGCGAATTCAAATTTTCAGGTGTTGCGTGTTTTCCAGGACAGGACTGTATGACCTCTTTAGTTAACCTCTTCACATCAAAGTCATCTGAGATGCAAACCCAAATTATTAAGTCAAAATGAAGCTTTTGTGCGTGAGTACAGATATGTTGAGCCAAAGTGGTCTTTCCAACACCCCCAATTCCAACTATTGGTAGAACAGGAAGATCTGATATGCTTGATTCATTAACAATTTGGTTTCTTGCTGATGTACTTGTTGATACATCAACTGCGGTATTTCCTTTCTGGCGTTTGGGATGAGCGTCACTGCTATTTGTTGCTGGGCAAAGCAATTCAATTATATGCTTTAGCTCCATGTCACGACCAAATATATTTTTTTCATTTGGGAAAGAGCTAGTCTCTGGCCTGACTGATTTGTCAAACCGTGTTGTGACTTCATGTAACCCCATACTGTGAAGGTGAATGGAAATATTATCCAGCCTTTCTCGGATAGCAACCACTTTGATAAAGCTTCCTTTAACGACATTATTGAAGAAGTCCATGAAAGGAGATTGGCTTCCATTTCCATCCACTTTTACCTTCAACATGTACCATCTGAACTCATCAAGAAGGTCATCAGCATCATACACTGCATCTTTGAGTGTTGAAAGGAGCTCTGCCACACGAGGATTGTGGATCTTCCACTCTGCTCGATCAATGAGATCATACATGGCGGGAAGAGTATCCCTAAGGCATTGTAGGCTATTCCCCAATCGAAACAATTCCTCATGAAGCCTCTGCTCTTGTGTACAACTCCACTGGGAGGAAATGGTAGATCTAGCCCACTGAAAAAGATTATCACACTCCTTGAAGCCACTTAATAACCCCAACAGTATCCATAGTACGCATGGTGACCGGAGTATGAAGCCTTTCTTCCGACCTGTTGACAAAATATGGAGAGAATGAGCATAGCTGGATGTTTCTCCACATATTGCTTCTTATAGAAAAGCATGGTTGTGCAGTTAGCTTTCGAACCATAGTTTACATGTATGATTTATCGTCTAGTTCGGAAAGTGTAATGAATCTTGGAGTGTGTTTTAAATAAGACATTGATAATCAACACCTCTTTTACCAATAAAATTTTGCACTTGTAAAACACAAAATGATATGTAAACACAGAATTACGCAAACATTTAACCAACTAAATTATTCTCTTCTCATAGCTGGATGATGTGTACTACCAGACTAACCGATACTGAAGCATGTGTTCCCTGAATTTGGAACGAATGTACTGAAATAAAAATGGATGTCATTCTGAGTTGATAGTCTAAGTTTGATCGACTACTTTTTACTAATAAGAAGTTATTTCAGCATAGGAATTTGAAAAAATCACTCGGTCAACGCTCTGGATGCTGCGACTGACCCTTTAAAATCAACAAGATGAGTAGTTATTTGTTTAAAAGATCTAGTTTCATGAAATATCACATGGAAATTTTGGTTTACAAAAAAAAACCTTATATTTGAGTTCCTCTGGCCACAGCCATCATCAAGGATGTTGTCCTCGCTTGTCTGGGTCACATCTTGAGGCTCCGTTGCAGCCCCTCGTCGATACGGTGGCTGCCCGGCTTCCTACCTGGAAGGCGTGGCTCATGAACAAAGCCGGGCGTCTTGCCCTTGTCAAATCGGTCCTCAACGCAATACCAGTGCACCAGCTGCTCGCGTTCGCTCCCCCAAAGAAGACGCTCAAACAATTGGCGAAGATCCAGCGAGGCTTCTTGTGGGCTGGGCGGGCCGTGGGCCCGTGGCCAACGGTGGCCATTGCCATGTCAACTGGAGCCGTGTGTGCCGACCTGTCGCGTATGGTGGGCTGGGAGTCCGAGACCTGGAGCGCGCTGGTCTCGCGCTACGCTTGCGATGGCTGTGGTTCGCCCGCGTCGATCCGGACCGTGCTTGGCAAGGTCTCGATCTGCAGTTCTCACACGAGGAGCGCGCGCTCTTCTTCGCCTCCACTACCATGATCATTGGAAATGGCTCGACGGCGCTTTTTTGGGAAGATCGCTGGATTGGCGGGCAGTCTGTCGGTGAGATAGCTCCCCTACTCTACCAATGCATTCCCAAACGTTGACGCAAGGCCAGGACGGTGGCAGAAGGGCTGGCAGGTAACTCTTGGGCACATGATATACAAGGGGTCCTGGGTCTGCACGAGATCGGACAATACCTGCTGCTATGGCAGTCTGTGTGCCACACCATCCTGACGAACGAGCCGGATTGCCTGCTCTGGAGGTCGACCACCAATGGCATCTACTCGGCGCGCTCGTGTTATGCGGCCAGTTTTCAGGGATCCACACGGTGCCATTCTTGGAAGCTGGTATGGAAGAGCTGGGCGCCTCCACGGGTAAAAATTTTCCATTGGCTCGCCGCCCAGGATCGCTGCTGGACCGCTGAACGGCTTGCGCGACGTGGCTTGCAGCATCACCCTCGATGCCTCCTCTGCGACCAGGCCTTGGAAACTATCCAGCACCTGCTGCTGACATGCCCCTTTGCACGTCAGACCTGGCACCTTGTCCTTGATTGGTTGCATATTCCGGTCCAAATCCCCGATCAGGAGCACACGGTCACGGAGTGGTGGCTGAGCGCGAAAGAGCTCGCGCCGCCGGCGCATCGGAAGGCCCTCAAATCCATCGCGCTGCTTGTGTCCTGGATGCTATGGAAGCACAGGAACGCGTGGGTCTTCGACAACGCCACGCCATCCATCGAATCACTAGTGGATAGGATCAAGGACGAGGCCCGGTGTTGGGCTAAAGCAGGAGCCCAGGGACTTCGGGTTGTTCTGCCCACAACCTGGGATGTCCACTGATTTTGTGCTTTTCTATGTACTGCTCACCTCCTAGGAGGATTGTTCTACCTTTTCCATGAAATGAAATGCAAAGGTCCTTTGCGTTTTCTCGAAAAACAGCTTGAGGCTCCCAAATAGCTCTATTTGCATCAAATGACAAGTCTAATGTGGGCAAAATCACACAATACATACTCTTTGATAAGGAAAGGGGGTAGATATAATATGTTTACCTCATGATAGGCTCGTGTTCGTAAATCATGGGCTCAACCGTGTCACTTTCATGCACCGATCTATCATCCTCTCCCACCTCGTCAGGTGTGGATTCAACCGTAGTGGGACCACCATGGACTCCCATCGAAGCTGAGGAGATCGCAAATACTCCCTCCGTTCCCAAATACTTGTCTTTCTAGCCATCTCAAATGGTTACAACATACGGATGTATGTAGACATATTTTAGAGTGTAGGTTCATTCATTTTGCTTCGTATGTGGTCACTTGTTGAAATCTCTAGAAAGACAAGTATTTAGGAACGGAGGGAGTATATCACAACCTTCTAGATATGTTATTTCTTTATGTCATTGCAATACATCACAAACCACTGAAAATAGTCAATTCCTCACTCGTCCAAGATCAATATAACAAAGTACTCCCGCTGTTCCAAATTAATTGAAGTGCTAGGTTTGTCTTAAGATATACAACACTGAACACATAGTAAAAATAAAATTTACAAAGAATCTCGTGAGACTAATTTGCTGTTCTAAATGTTAATATAGTTTCTATATATTTCGTCGAACTTAAAGAAGTATGACTTAGGGCAAAGCTGGAATTTGAATTAATTTGGAACTGAGGGAGAACTTGGTTTTTAAGGCATTTCAAATATTTAACTTCAAAATCTAAAACCTAAAAATGTACAACTTATGGTATTTTCATTTAGAAATTCATATTGTCATAAATTCACTTGTTTTATTCAGAATTTGGAAGCAAATTATTAGAATTTTGAATGCCACAACATTGATTGCTAAAAAAATATTTTGTACCCGCACACTTTTTTTTGTTGATTTTCATGCATGTCTGCATTTCGAGCACATCTAATAATTATGTAGAACCATCTACACACATTACTTTCTTCGAATATACACAAGTGGATTGAATTCTATGTTCACCGAAAATATGTGCTTCTTTTGGCATGTGAATCCCCACCTAAACTTGGTTGCCTCGTACTATTCAGGAGTAGGCATCCTTAGGACCCCAAACATTATTCATAACTGATGAGAGTTTGATCCATACTGAAATTTCAAAACTTCTCAATACAAACAAAATCTTGTTTAAAACGAGATGCTTACCTGAGGAAGTCGTGTATTCCTTGTAGGCCAAGGCCCCCGTGCTTTGTAAATTAGTGGTCTACAAACAACAAAATTGTATAGTTTTTGTCCATTTTTGTAGGGACCACTCCTATAGCAGTATTTGAAAATATTAATAGCAATATGTACGACACTTCGGACAACGATATTTTTACGATGGTGATCTGCATCATACCCGTTGCATTAAGGAAAGCAACCAATGGGCTGATTTCATCCATCGTAATAAAATAGTACATGGAGTGATGTGCATGCAGCAAAACTCTAACAAATTTGTAGTCCTTTACACCAACAGTATATTAAGAGATACATGAATCAGATTCCAATGATCAGTTGATTGGAATTTAGTACACGAAACAACTGCTAGCGCACCAGCTACAAAATATTTAATAAGAGATGTACACTAATATTTTGGCATTTCTAATACTCTATATAGTTGGGTTTCCTAGTTGATATAACTTTATGGGCCAAGATAACAATAGGCGATTAGTCATATGAGAAAATGTTATGCTAAACTATTAGTACAAATCCAACTATCTACTTACTTACAGATATAAATACCATAAAACCCTAATATCAAATCCAATATGCAAAAGCAATATGGTCAAAAGTGATTTTAAACAAGGGTAGTTCTATTTATTTTTCTTCAAAAAAGACCGTTAGAAAAAACTGTTTATGAAAAAGAAAAAGAAAAAACACTTCTCTTTCAATACCTCGCACTTAAGTGACAACTTCTCACCATCAATCATATTAAGTGCACCAACAACTTGGCTTATAGTAGGCCTTTTCTGCCGATCATGCTTAATACATCTTAACGCTATTTTGATGCATGTCTTAACTTCTTGTGATATGTGTGACCACATCGTTGTGTGTACCCTTTTTTGCCACATTTCACATACCTGCAAAATTAAAATGAAATCTCGACGTGTTATGTAGGACATGTTACATACCTACAGAGCAAGAATAAGACATAAACATAACTTTGTATGAAAAAAATAAGTATTCATAATTCAGAAATTCTTTTCTTACAAACTCGGTGAATTCGAAGGAAGCGGTATCTTTATATTCATAGTATCCCTTGAATCCTGCCATTATTATTACGATTATAACACCCAAACTGAATACATCATATTTCGGTGAGATTTGGTGTTCAATGATGTGTTCTGGTGGTATGTACCCCCTGCATGGTATCAAATACAATTACTCTGTAAGGAAACTGTATAAGTTGAATACTTCTCATCAGGTTTGAACTCACAATGTTCCAAAATTTGTCGCTGTGGTGCAGGTTTCTGTTGAAGGAAAGAATCTTGATAAACCAAAATCGCCAATTTTCGGCATCATGTTGTTATCCAGCAATATATTTCCAGGCTTCAAGTCCAAATGGAAAATGGAGTCCTTATGAAGGTGATTTAAACCTTCAGAGACTCCCTTAATTATTTTGTAGCACATGTCCCAATCAAGTTTGCATGGTTCGTCTGCAGAAGTAAACATGACATGTATTACTAAGATGCCAGTGAAGAGATTAACTAAAATATATCATAAATTTAGGGGAAATAAGCATTTTACTTTGTGCATCATAATATTGTCTAAGTAAAGCACGACCTTACCAGAGACATGTTTGTCAAGGCTTCCACCCTGCAAGTATTCAAAGCATAGAACTCGTTCATCCACCTCGGCCCAAACGTATTTTCCACCGTGTTCCACATATTCACGACGTGTTTCATGACAGTAGCCAACTAACCGCACGATATTTTGATGTTGGACCCCCATAAGGTTTGTACACTCATTCTCAAATTGTTTATTGCTGTCATGTTCTGGAGGCATGTATTTAACCTTCTTCACAGCAATCTCTTCCCCATTGTCCAATACTCCCTGTTAATGATCTCTTATCAATATCGCGCATGGGACCTAGCGGCCGTCTTGTTCGAGAAAATATAGTTCCCAAATAAAAAGAAGCAAATAACAATGATACCTTGTAAACTACTCCATACGCACCATGACCAATTACGCGGTCCTCGGAAAAATTATCAGTAATCTGTCTTATAAACTCGAACGAGAAAGTCGATGTCGCCCCACTTGTGTGTTGTAATCCGTTCAACATTGTATTATATATCTCCTAGTACCACAGGAAATTTCAGGACATGGTAAGGCATGTGTGC
This sequence comes from Aegilops umbellulata, assembly GCA_032464435.1. Lineage (NCBI taxonomy): Eukaryota > Viridiplantae > Streptophyta > Magnoliopsida > Poales > Poaceae > Aegilops > Aegilops umbellulata. The sequence continues at coordinate 440,853,545 of CP136060.1, forward strand.
GCAGATGCATAAGGGGTAGGTAGTGTCATAAATGCAAAGTTAGGGAGTAAAATGTGATAAATTTCTCAAACGTAGCAGGTAGCATAAAAAGGGTCAGTAGTGTCACGAATGTGAAAATGTGACAACAACTTTAATTGGGTAAAGCAGTGTGATAAGTATTTTAGGGGTGAAAACTGTCATTTCCTTTACCCTAACCTTTACAAAGCAGATATATGTATCATCAGAAGACAATAAGGAATTGGCATGTCACTGTAGATTAAAAATGAAGTGATTCTTCAGCAATTCAGACAGATCTAGCATCAAGCTAATAATTAAGATTTAAGAACATGGCGAAATTGTACCACCAGTCCATAGCATCAAGCTAATAATTAAGAACATGGCGAAATTGTACCGCCAATCCACAATAATGAGCATGGTATACTGACGAGTGACATCAAAAAACAAGTTGGTAAATCGACCAAAAAAAAAGAACTAATGAAGTAACCAATAGAAAAACGGCAGGCCGCTTTTCTCCTGTACATACGACATGAGCGACACATCAAGGTACAGCCGAAGCAAGAGCTTTCCTACCTGGAGTGGGCTGCGCTGAAGGTGGAAGAAGAGTCCGACCAAGGGAGCGCTCAAGAGGATATATGCCCAAAAACTCAGATCCAACCGCTGCCCAAAGATCTGAACTAACCAAATGGTGTCCAGAGTTCGGTATTCATCTGGAGTGGAGAAAGAATTGGCAAAGCAACTTCATCTCCTTCCCGCGGCCGCCAAGAAATCTCACCGTGCGCTCGGCGTGGCCCGTCTAGCTGCCCGTGGTCAGAGAGGAGCTTGACGGGACGGAGAAGAGGAGGCCGGGTGGCTCGCGCCGCCGCCTCCGTCGCCGGCCGAAGCGTCGCGTCGAGGCAGAGCTAGCAGGGAAGAGACAGCGCGCCGAAGGGGTCTAACGCAAAGCCGAACGGCGGCGGAGTGGGTGTGGGGGGAGGGGGGAGTGGCCGTTTTTATGCAGGTCCCCGCCAAGGACAACTTGGTTCACCTTTGCTCCTCAATCTTTTTTCCTCGGATGCTCCCTATGTAAGCAAATATTACTGGAAGCGGATGGCGGCTGTGCGGCACGCGGAAAGAGGAAGAAGGGAAAGAAAATGAAGGACGGTTCGCTCGCGTGCGACCGCCATTTTTACATCTTTTTGAGGTGGACGATACATCAACATATTTTTTATTGTTATATGTTATAATATTAGAAATCTTGGATGCTTTATATGCATTTACTTCCTCTATTTCAGATATACTGATTTTCGTGCAAGTCAACTATTTGAATGATTGACCAATATTATAGAATAAGATAAAAACTTCTATATACCTAATAGCAGACATCAAAAGGAATTTTTGGCGTCGTTGCTGGGGAGACATCATCAACATCTACCAGGTTCCTAATCACAAATCTTATCTCCTCACAATTTACATTATTTGCCATTTGCCTATCGTTTTCCTCTCCCCCACTTCATAAAATTTGCCATTTTATTTGTCCTTTTTTTCGTTCGCCGTTTTCTCGTCAGATCTGTTTTTGTGTGCAATATTGTCTACATTTTTGTCGTTATGGATAGTTCTTCCACTATTGTGTGCACTCCGAGAATGAGGTGTTGGGGAACGTAGTAATTTCAAAAAAAATCCTACGCACACGCAAGATCATGGTGATGCATAGCAACGAGAGGGGAGAGTGTGTGCACGTACCCTCGTAGACCGAAAGCGGAAGCGTTAGCACAACGCGGTTGATGTAGTCGTACATCTTCACGATTCAACTGATCAAGTACCGAACACACGGCACCTCCGAGTTCAGCACACGTTCAGCCCGATGACGTCCCTCGAACCTCGATCCAGCCGAGTGTTGAGGGAGAGTTTCGTCAGCACGACGGCGTGGTGACGATGATGATGTTCTACCGACGCAGGGCTTCGCCTAAGCACCACTACGATATTATCGAGGTGGACTATGGTGGAGGGGGGCACCACACACGGCTAAAAGATCAACAGATCAATTGTTGTGTCTCCAAGGGGTGCCCCCCTCCTCGTATATAAAGGAGTGGAGGAGGGGGAGGGCCGACCCTCTATATGGCGCGCCCTAGGAGGAGTCCTACTCCCACCGGGAGTAGGATTCCCCCCTTCCAAGTAGTAGGAGTAGGAGTCAAGGAAAGGGGAGAGAGAAGAGAAGGAAGGAGTGGGCGCAGCCCCTCCCCTAGTCCAATTCGGACTAGGCCTTGGGGGGTGCCCAGCCTCTCCTCTCTCTTTCACCTAAAGCCCAATAAGGCCCATATACTCCCCGGCGAATTCCCCTAACTCTCCGGTACTCCGAAAAATACCCGAATCATTCGGAACCTTTCCGATGTCCGAATATAGTCGTCCAATATATCGATCTTTACGTCTCGACCATTTCGAGACTCCTCTTCATGTCCCCAATCTCATACGGGACTCCGAACTACCTTTGTGTGATGCCCCCGATTCAATCGTACACTAATCGTACACGCAAACGTGTACGATCAAGATCAGGGACTCACGAGAAGATATCACAACACAACTCTACAAATAAAATAAGTCATACAAGCATCATAATACAAGCCAGGGGCCTCGAAGGCTCGAATATAAGTGCTCGATCAAAGACAAGTCAACGGAAGCAACAATATCTGAGTACAGACATAAGTTAAACAAGTTTGCCTTAAGAAGGCTAGCACAAACTGGAATACAGATCGAAAGAGGCGTAGGTCTCCTGCCAGGGATCCTCCTAACTACTCCTGGTCGTCGTCAGCGGGTTGCACGTAGTAGTAGGCACCTCCGGTGTAGTAGGAGTCGTCGTCGACGGTGGCGTCTTGATCCTGGGCTCCAACATCTGGTTGCGACAACCAGAAAGAAAGGAAAGGGGGAAAAAGGGGGGAGAAAGCAACCGTGAGTACTCATCCAAAGTACTCGCAAGAAAGGAGCTACACTACATATGCATGGGTATATGTGTAAAGGGCCATATCGGTGGACTGAACTGTAGAATGCCAGAATAAGAGGGGGATAACTAATCCAGTCGAAGACTACACTTCTGGCAGCCTCCGTCTTGCAGCATGTAGAAGAGAGTAGACTGAAGTCCTCCAAGTAGCATCACATAGCATAATCCTACCCGGCAATCCCCTCCTCGTCGCCCTGCTAGAGAGCGATCACCGGGTTGTATCTGGCACTTGGAAGGGTGTGTTTTATTAAGTATCCGATTCTAGTTGTCATAAGGTCAAGGTACAACTCCAAGTCGTCCTGTTACCGAAGATCACGGCTATTCGAATAGATTAACTTCCCTGCAGGGGTGCACCACATAACCCAACATGCTCGATCCCCTTTGGCCGGACACACTTTCCTGGGTCATGCCCGACCTCGGAAGATCAACACGTCGCAGCCCCACCTAGGCCAACAGAGAGGTCAGCACGCCGGTCTAAACCTAAGCGCACAGGGGTCTGGGCCCATCACCCTTAGCACACCTGCACATTGCGAACGCGGCCGGTGAGCAGACCTAGCAACCTCCATTACAAAGGAAGTCACGTTATGCGGTCCAACCTGGCGCGCGCCGCTCAGTCGCTGACGTCACGAAGGCTTCGGCTGATACCACGACGTCGAGTGCCCATAACTGTTCCCGCGTAGTTGGTTAGTGCGTATAGGCCAGTGGCCAGACTCAGATCAAATACCAAGATCTCGTTAAGCGTGTTAAGTATCCGCGAACGCCGACCAGGGCCAGGCCCACCTCTCTCCTAGGTGGTCTCAACCTGCCCTGTCGCTCCGCCACAAAGTAATAGTCGGGGGCCGTCGGGTACCCAGGCCCACCACTACCTGGGTGGAACCACCTGCCCCTTCAGCCCCCATCTCCGAACAGTATCATAGGTAATGTAACAGTGTAAAGTATATAGTATATGCCCGTGATCACCTCCCGAAGTGATCACGACCTAGTAGTATAGCATGGCAGACAGACAAGAGTGTAGGGCCACTGACGGAACACTAGCATCCTATACTAAGCAGTAGGATAGCAGGTAAGGGTAACAACGGTAGCAACAATGACAGGCTATGCAATAGAATATGATTAACCGAAAGCAATAACATGCTACACTACTCTAATGCAAGCAGTAGAGAAGAATAGGCGATATCTGGTGATCAAGGGGGGGGGGGGCTTGCCTGGAAGCTTGGTTGCACACGAAGAAGGGTCGTCGGTGACGTAGTCGTACTCAGGGGCATCAACGTCGATCTCGGGGTCTACTGGAGAAGAAGAGGGGGGAAGCAACAATAAATACGGAGCAAACAAAGCATCACAAAATATAACAAGGCAATATGCGGTGTCAGGGGAGATCTAACGCATGGATAGGTAATACCGGTGAAGGGGAAAAACAACCGGGAAAGTATCCCCGGTGTTTCGCGTTTTCGGACAAATGAACCGGAGAAGGAAAGTTGCCTGTTTGCTATGCTAGATATGTGTGGTGGACGAACGGGCTACGTATCCGGATTCGTCTCGTCGTTCTGAGCAACTTTCATATATAAATTATTTTCATCCGAGTTACGGTTTATTTCATATTAATTTTCAAAGTTTTAATCAATTTCTGGGGTTATTATTAATTCAAAAATTAACTAGCTAAATGCTAGGGCACACATAAGTGTACCCAAAGGTGTACACATGGGTCTGACTAGTGGGGACAGGAGGCTGAGTCAGCAGCCCAGTCAGCAGTCAAAGTTTGACTGTTGACTGGTCAAACTGACAAGTGGGCCCCCTGTCATAGTTACCAGAGATAACTAAATCAATTATTTCTTACTTAAACACATTAATTAATGTTAAATTAATTAAACAAACTTAATTAGATTAATTAAGCAATTAATTAACTTAATTATTATTATTTTCCTTCCATTTTTAATTTTATTTATTTATTTATTTCCGTTTTCGTTTTCAGGGGCGGGCCCCATATGGTCGTGGCCTATACGGCCACCAGGGGGTAGGATGGGCACGACGCGTGCGTGCTCGCTGGCGACGGCAGGGCGATGGGGGCGGCGTGGAAGTGGAGCATTGGCGCCGGCCGGAGCCGCAGCAGGCAGGCAGCGAAGCAGCAGATCTGCAGCACAGCATGGTGCAGGAGCGGGCGGGGAAGGGCGCCGGCGACTAGCTGCAGCGTCGGCGCTGAGGGAGTCCTGGATTAGGGGGTATCCAGACAGCCAGACTATAACCTTTGGCCGGACTTTTGGACTATGAAGATACAAGATTGAAGACTTCGTCCCGTGTCTGGATGGGACTCTCCTTGGCGTGGAAGGCAAGCTTGGCAATACGGATATGTAGATCTCCTTCCTTGTAACCGACTCTATGTAACCCTAGCCCCTTCGGTGTCTATATAAACCGGAGGGTTTAGTTCGTAGGACCAACAACAACAATCATACCATAGGCTAGCTTCTAGGGTTTAGCCTCTTCGATCTCGTGGTAGATCAACTCTTGTACTACCCATATCATCAATATCAATCAAGCAGGAGTAGGGTTTTACCTCCATCGAGAGGGCCCGAACCTGGGTAAAAACATCGTGTCCCTTGTCTCCTGTTACCATCCGCCTAGACGCATAGTTCGGGACCCCCTACCCAAGAACCCCTGGTTTTGACACCGACATTGGTGCTTTCATTGAGAGTTCCTCTATGTCGTCATCGTCAGGCTTGATGGCTCCTTTGATCATTGATAGCAATGCAGTCCAGGGTGAGACTTTTCTCCCCGGATAGATCTTTGTATTCGGCGGCTTCGTACTGTGGGCCAACTCGCTTGGCCATCTAGAGCAGATCGAGAGTTACGCCCCTGGCCACCAGGTCAGGTTTGGAAGCTTAAACTACACGGCCAAGATTCGCGGAGACTTGATCTTCAACGGATTCGAGCCCCTGTCGAGTGCGCCACACTGTCACGATGAGCATGATTTAGCTCTAAAGTCGGACAGTGTTCAGGTGATCGCACCTGCAACCGCTCCGACATTCAATTCGGAGCCAATTGCGCCATCCATGGATGGGTGGCTAGACCCCGCACCGGAGGCCGCAGTCTCAGCGACGATCGAGCCGAGTACCAACCTTACCCTTCATGAGAGCCGTGAATCCAAGCTGCCGGATTCTTCTCCGGCCACGGACTCCGAACTGCCTGCGCCCGTGCCAATCGAATCCAACTGGGCGCCGATCATGGTGTTCACCTCCGCAGATATCTTTCAGTACTCGCCCTTCGGCGACATACTGAACTCACTAAGGTCCCTCTCCTTGTCTGGAGAAATCTGGCCGAACTATGTCCGGCAGGATTGGGATGCGGATGACGAAGAAATTCGCCGCCCACCCACCACCCACTTAGTAGCCACTGTCGATGATTTAACCGACATGCTCGACTTCGACTGCGAAGACATCGACGGTATGGACGACGATGCAGGAGACGAACAGGAACCACTGCCCACAGGGCACTGGACAGCCACCTCATCATATGATATATATATGGTGGACACACCCAAAGAAGGCAATGGCGATGGGACAGTGAGGGATGACCCCTCCAAGAAGCAACCTAAGCGCCGGCGTCAGCGGCGCCGCTCTAAGTCTCGCCAAAGCAAAAGCAGTGATACCGGCACAGGAGATAATAACACTCCGGACAGTGCCAAAGACAATGACAACTCCCTCCAGCAAGATTCAGCGCAGGAGGATGGAGAAGCCAGCCCTCCTGAGAGAGCGGCAGATGGAGAGGCAGAGGATGATAATTACATGCCTCCCTCCGAAGACGAGGCAAGCCTCGACGACGACGAATTTTTCATGCCTGAGGATCCCGTCGAGCAAGAGCGCTTCAAGCGTCGGCTTATGGCCACAACAAATAGCCTTAAGAAAAAGCAACAGCACCTTAGAGCTGATCAAGACTTGCTAGCTGACAGATGGACTGAAGTCCTTGCGGTCGAGGAATATGAACTCGAACGCCCCTCCAAGAGTTACCCAAAGCGCAGGTTGCTACCCCGATTAGAGGAGGAAGCATTAAAACCTACCTCCCCAGCGTATGACGCGGCTGACCGGCCACCTCGTGGCCACGACAGAGAGGCATTTCAGCCAAAAGCTCAGCTCGCACCCCGACGCCACTCAAAGAAAATTTACAAGGCACGAGGAAATACGCTAGACCTGCGAGACGTATTGGAGGACAAAGCAAAGCAAGCAAGATCGATCTACGGATCGCGAGGGCGCCCCACTACACGAGACGATAACCGTCACGCCGGATACAGTAAAAGTAAATCCGGCCGGGCCGAACACAGCAGACAAGACTCATTCGAGCTGCGTCGTGATATAGCCCAGTACAGAGGCGCCGCACACCCCCTATGCTTCATAGATGAAGTAATGGATCATCAAATCCCAGAGGGTTTCAAACCCGTAAATATCGAATCATACGATGGTACAACAGATCCTGCGGTATGGATTGAGGACTACCTCCTGCATATCCACATGGCCCGTGGCGACGATCTACACGCCATCAAATACCTCCCACTCAAGCTTAAAGGACCAGCTCGGCATTGGCTCAACAGCTTGTCAGCAGAATCCATTGGTTGTTGGGAAGATCTGGAAGCATTCCTCGATAACTTCCAGGGCACTTATGTGTGACCACCAGATGCCGATGACTTGAGCCACATAATTCAGCAGCCAGAGGAATCGGCCAGGCAATTCTGGGCATGGTTCCTAACCAAGAAAAATCAAATCGTCGACTATCCGGATGAAGAGGCCCTAGCAGCTTTTAAGCATAACATACGCGACGAGTGGCTTGCCCGGCACCTTGGCCAGGAAAAGCCGAAATCTATGGCAGCCCTCACGACACTCATGACCCGCTTTTACGCGGGAGAGGATAGCTGGCTGGCTCGCAGCAATAACATATCAAAAAACCCTGGTACTTCGGATACCAAGGACAACAATGGCAGGTCACGTCGCAACAAGCACAAGCGCCGCATCAACAACGACAATACCGAGGATACGGCAGTCAATGCCGAATTCAGAGGCTCTAAGCCCGGTCAGTGGAAAAAGCCGTTCAAAAGAAGTACTCCGAGCCCGTCTAGTTTGGACCGTATACTCAATCGCTCGTGCCAAATACACGTCACCCCCGACAAGCCAGCCAACCACACCAACAGGGATTGTTGGGTGTTCAAGCAGGCCGGCAAGTTAAATGCCGAAAACAAGGACAAGGGGCTACATAGCGATGACGAGGAGGAGCCCCGGCCGCTGAACACCGGAGGACAGAAGTGGTTCCCCCACAAGTACGGATGGTGAACATGATATACGCAACCCACATCCCCAAGAGGGAGCGGAAGCGTGCGCTAAGGGACGTATATGCGTTGGAGCTAGTCGCCCCAAAGTTCAACCCATGGTCCTCCTGTCCGATCACTTTCGATCGCAGGGACCATCCCACTAGTATCCATCATGGTGTATTCGCCGCATTGGTCCTAGACCCAATAATCGACGGATTTCACCTCACTCGAGTCCTTATGGACGGCAGTAGCAGCCTGAACCTGCTTTATCAGGACACAGTGCGCAAAATGGGTATAGATCCCTCAAGGATCAAACCCACAAAAACGACCTTTAAATGCGTCATACCAGGTGTAGAGGCCCATTGCACAGGCTCAGTCACACTAGAAGTGGTCTTCGGATCCCCGGATAACTTTCGAAGCGAGGAGTTAATCTTTGATATAGTCCCGTTCCACAACGGCTATCATGCACTGCTCGGGCGAACCGCATTTGCAAGATTCAATGTGGTACCACACTACGCATGCCTCAAGCTCAAGATGCCAGGACCTCGGGGGGTCATCACAGTCAATGGAAACACAGAACGCTCTCTCCGAGCGGAGGAGCACACTGCGGCCCTCGCAGCAGAAGCGCAAAGCAGCCTCTCAAGGCAATTCACCAGTTCGGCGATCAAACACCCGGACGCCGTCAAGTGCGCCCGGAGTAATCTGCAACAAGACCGCATGGCACATTCTGAGCTCGCATAGCAATGCGACCCCTACCCCAGCCCCAGCCAAACGGCGAAATCCGTGCCACGCGTACATAATTATGCATTGAAAATACCATGGGCATAGGGGAAGGGGCACAACTACGGCACGCCCCAAAACACGGCTCAACCGCACTAGGGGCTTCCTACTTTGTTATTTTTTCTCTCTTTCAGGACCTTACTCTCTGGAAGCCCTGTCCGGCAGTACAATTGTTGAACACACGATACAACAACCAGGGAGGCAGAAGGCTACCTCGCACGATGGAACTCCCAGGTGGTCTCTATAACGAGCGAAATACCTACTTTAAATACCATTCCACAGCTCGCCCCTGGAGGGGACATGTCAAATATTCCCATTTTTTGCTTACCACACTACTTGTATCGTTCTGCTTTAATGCACCTTTTTTGAATAAACAATGCATAACACTAGGCTATTACTGCATTCTCTATTCCTTCCCTTTTTATGCATATATGTTCATTCATGACATCCAGCAACCGTACACTCTGGTACGGCCAATACGCCAGGGGCTTAAGTACCCCATAATACAGCGTGAGAAGTCTGAACACTTTCGAAAGTGCGGCACCCCGAACTTATAGCATTATATTCAATAACTCCGAATCATGTCTTGGGTCAATAGTTGGGTTTGCCCGGCTCCCATGTTTTGGTACCTTACGTTCCGCTATATCGGCTAAGGTAGCACTGGGAGAACTACTACGATTGTGCCCCGGTTCATCTGGGCTAAGCACCTCAGTAGAGAAAGCTAAAACTGACTGTCATGATAAGGCGAGAGCTGGTCGCTGTTCGAGAGGTCTCGAGTCCCTAAAGGCTTATGCCGCTTAGGGCGAGGAGTCGGCTTTGTCCGGCTTTGGCGTGTATAGCGCCCCGAACTCGGTCTTCCGAATACTAGGGGCTTCGCCAAAATTTAAAATTGTAGACTTCTATGGCTAAGTGAGAGTGATAAAGCATTATAGTCCGATTGCCTTGTTCGTTGTGCTGAGCACCTCCCTCGAAGGACCCAACAATGGGAAAAGGAGTGCTTAGATTTATCCCGAACACCCCAGCACTCGTGGCGTGGGGGCAGAAGCCGATGACTGGCCATCTCTCATATTTGATAAATAGCCGCACAAAAGGTAATATTTTAAATTCAAACAAGCGTTGCATAGCGCATATGAAACAAGTTTTCATAAATACAGGATCACACGAGCAAGTTCACTCAAAAATTACATCTTTGGAACACTCATCCGCCACAAGGTGGGCATCCATCAGGACGCCCTCATAGTACATTTTAGGGTGGCGATGCTCCTTGCCCTGCGGTGGTCCCTCCTTCACCAGCTTCTCAGCGTCCATCTTGCCCCAGTGTACTTTAACACGGGCAAGCACCCTGCGGGCACCCTCGATGCAGACGGAGCGCTTGATGACCTCAAGCCAAGGACAAGCATCCACAAGTCGCCTCACCATCTCGAAATAGCTCCCTGGCATGGCCTCTCCAGGCCACAGCCGGACTATAAGACCCTTCATGGCCTGTTCGGCCGCCTTATGGAGCTCGACCAATTGCTTCAGCTGGTCGCTTAAGGGCACCGGGTGTTCGGCCTCAGTATACTGAGACCAGAACACCTTCTCCGTCGAGCTCCCTTCCTCGGCCCGGTAGTACTTTGCGGCATCCGACACGCTGCGGGGCAAATCTGCGAATGCTCCTGGAGAGCTCCGGACTCGGGTAAGTAACAAGTAATTTACTTTCACATGCTTGCTTTGCATAATGAATGCCTTACCCGCCGCTATCTTCTTCATCGCCTCAATTTCCTGGAGGGCTTTTTGGGCTTCGGCCTTGGCATGCTTTGCGCTCTCAAGGGCCGAGGCAAGCTCGGACTCTCGCGTCTTTGAGTCAAGCTCCAAAGTCTCGTGCTTTTTCACGAGAGCCTGGAGCTCTTGCTGCACCTCGCCCACCCATGCCTCTTGCCTTTCCCGCTCGGTGCGCTCCGTGGCCACTTTGTTTTCGGCCTCGGACAGCGCTTGCTTCAGGGTTAGAAGGCTGTTAGAAGGCTGGCACAGGCTTCAGTCAGTCCGCTCTTAGCGGACTGAACCTTCTTGATCACCGCACTCATAATAGTACGGTGCTCCTCGTCGATGGAAGCGCCGCCAAGCACTTCCAGCAAATTGTCCGGTGCCTCCGGGTGGATGGAGGTCACCGGCACGGGCGGCTTGCCCCTCTTGGAAGGGGGTCGCCTGGCGGAGTCCGGAACCACTGGAGGTTCCGGCGTGATGTTCGGCTGAGGGCCGAACTTGGAGCCCTTGGGAGCCTTGCTCCCTTTGCGCCTGGAGTCCGGGATGTCGCCTTGAGGCGCCCCCAGGACTACCTCCCCTTGGTTCGGAACCCCTTGAGACAATACCTCGGCATTGTCCGTAGGGCGAGGAGAGGAGGCGGCCGGAAGTGAAAAGCTATTCACGTCCGACGAATCCAACGAACCGCTCGACGATACGTCGACGCGGGCTCGGGGCGGACTGCTTGATTATATTCGGCGTTAGGAGAAGCTATGCAATAAAGGTACGCTATGGGTTACTCTGGTATCCGAATACTTACGACTTCGACAGGGGATTGGCCCTGGGTGGCCACTCATCTTCGCTGTCGGCAGCGTTGGTGGAATAGTCCGGAGGAAGGGTCCTTCCCTTCTTGGACCCTCCGGCCTCCCCGGTTGGGGCGGCCTTCCTTTTCTTGTCTTCCCCGACTGGAGGGGAAGAACCTTTATCTGCATCCTCCTCGTTTCCATGGAAGGAGTGTGTCTCGGAGTTATCAGACGATGAGTCCGATAACACCTGGCACCGGGAACTCTTTCGGGTTCCCGTGGCCTTCTTCTTGATCTTCTTCTCCGGCACCTCGTAAGGCGTCGGAGTCAGCATCTCCGTCAGGAGAGCGTCCGCAGGGTCTTTGGGCAGGGGGGGGGGGGGCGGATAATCAATCTGCCCTGATGTCTCCACCTGAGGGAGTCCTGGATTAGGGGGTGTTCGGATAGCCGGACTATACCTTCAGCCGGACTCCAGAACTATGAAGATACAAGATTGAAGACTTCGTCCTGTGTCCGGAAGGGACTTTCCTTGGCGTGGAAGGCAAGCTAGGCGATGCGGATATTCAAGATCTCCTACCATTGTAACCGACTTTGTGTAACCCTAACCCTATCCGGTGTCTATATAAACCGGAGGGTTCTAGTCCGTAGGACAACTCCCTCATACAACAATCATACCATAGGCTAGCTTCTAGGGTTTAGCCTCCTTGATCTCGTGGTAGATCTACTCTTGTACTACCCATATCATCAATATTAATCAAGCAGGAGTAGGGTTTTACCTCCATCGAGAGGGCCCGAACCTGGGTAAAAACATCGTGTCCCTTGTCTCCTGTTACCATCCGGCCTTGACGCACAGTTCGGGACCCCCTACCCGAGATCCGCCGGTTTTGACACCGACATTGGTGCTTTCATTGAGAGTTCCTCTGTGTCGTCGCTTTTTGGGCTCGATGGCTCCTTTGATCATCAACAACGATGCGGTCCAGGGTGAGACTTTTCTCCCCGGACAGATCTTCATCTTCGGCGGCTTCGCACTGCGGGCCAATTCGCTTGGCCATCTGGAGCAGATCGAAAGCTACGCCCCTGGCCATCAGGTCAGGTTTGGAAGCCTAAACTACACGGTAGACATCCGTGGAGATTTGATATTCGACGGATTCGAGCCACAGCCAAGCGCGCCGCACTGTCTCGCGGGGCATGATCTAGCTCTGCCGCTGGACAGTACCCTGGAGGCCGCAAGCACACCGGCTCTGACCCTCAATTCAGAGCCAGTTGTGCCGATCGAGGATGATCGGTTGGACGTCACCTCGGGGGCTGCGATCTCAAAGGCGATCGAGCCGAACGCCAGCCCCGCACTCTGCAGGACGCGTGACTCTGAGGATCTGGACTCCTTTCCGGACTCCGAACCCACCGCGCCCCTGCCGATCGAATCCGATTGGGCGCCGATCATGGAGTTCACCGTCGCGGACATCTTTCAGCACTCGCCTTTTGGCGACATCCTGAATTCCCTCAAGTATCTCTCTTTATGAGGAGAGCCCTGGCCGAACTACGGTCAGAGAGGATGGGATACGGACGATGAAGAAATTCAAAACCCACCCATCACCCACTTTGTAGCCGCTGTCGACGATTTAACCGACATGGTTGACTTCGACTCCGAAGACATCGACGGTATGGACGACGATGCAGGAGACGAACAGCAACCAGCACTTGTAGGGCGCTAGAAGGCCACCTCGTCATATGATATATATATATATATATATATATATATATATATATATATATATATATATATATATATATATATATATAATGGTGGACACTCCAAAAGATGGAGATGGCGATGGAACAGCGGATGATGATACCTCCAAGAAACAGCCAAAGCGCCGGCGTCAGCGGCGCCGCTCTAAATCCCGCCAAAGCAAAAACGGTGATTCCGGCACGGGAGATAATACTACCCCGGATAGCGCCGAAGAACACCCCCTCCAGAAAGATTCGGCACAGGAAGATGGAGAAGCCAGCCCTCATGAGAGAGCGGCAGACCGAGAAGTTGAGGATGATAACTACATGCCTCCCTCCGAAGACGAGGCAAGCCTCGACGACGATGAATTCGTCGTGCCATCAGACCCCGCCGAACAAGAGCGTTTCAAACGCAGGCTTTTAGCCATGGCAAACAGCCTCAAGAAAAAGCAGCAACAGCTTAGAGCTGATCAAGATCTGCTAGCGGACAGATGGACTTAAGTCCTTGCGGCCGAAGAGTATGAACTCGAACGCCCCTCCAAGCACTACCCAAAGCGCAGGCCGCTACCCCGATCAGAGGAGGAAGCACCCACATCACCAGCGCATGACATGGCCGACCAGCCACCACGCGGCCGCGACAGAGAGGCCTCTCGACCCTCCACTCAAGCCATGCCCCGATGCCGTTCAACTAAGGCACGGGAAAACGCGCCAGACCTGCGAGACGTACTGGAGGATAAGGCAAGACAAACAAGATCGGTCTATGGATCGCGCAGGCGCCCTACGACACGTGACGGAGATATTCATTCCGGATACGACAAATCTGGCCTGGCCGAACACAACAGACATAGCTCTGCGTCGTGATATAGCCCAGTATAGAGGCGCCGCACACCCACTATGCTTCACAGATGAAGTAATGGATCATAAAATCCCAGAGAGCTTTAAACCCGTAAACATCGAATCATACGATGGCACAACAGATCCCGCGGCCTGGATCGAGGATTATCTCCTCCATATCCACATGGCCCGTGGTGATGATCTACACGCCATCAAATACCTCCCACTCAAGCTCAAGGGACCGACCCGACATTGGCTCAACAGCTTGCCAGCAGACTCAATCGGTTCTTGGGAGGACCTGGAAGCCGCATTCCTCGACAACTTCCAGGGCACTTATGTGCGACCACCGGATGCCGATGACCTAAGCCACATAATTTAGCAGCCAGAGGAATCGGCCAGGCAATTCTGGACACGGTTCTTAACAAAGAAAAACCAGATAGTCGACTGTCCGGACGCTGAGGCCCTAGCAGCCTTCAAGCATAATATCCGTGACGAATGGCTTGCCCGGCACCTGGGACAGGAAAAGCCGAAATCTATGGCAGCCCTCACGACACTCATGACCCGCTTTTGCGCGGGAGAAGACAGCTGGCTAGCTCGCAGTAACAACTTATCAAAGAACCCTGGTAGTTCGGATACCAAGGATAAAAGTGGCAGGACATGCCGGAACAAACAAAAGCGCCGTGTTAACAGCGACAACAACGAGGATACGGCAGTAAATGCCGGATTCAGAGGCTATAGATCCGGTCAGCGGAAAAAGCCATTCAAAAACAATACTCAGGGCCCGTCCAGTTTGGACTGAATACTGGACCGCTTGTGCCAGATACATGGCACCCCCGAAAGGCCAGCCAATCACACCAACATGGATTGTTGGGTGTTCAAGCAGGCAGGCAAGCTAAGAGCCGAAAGCAAAGACAAGGGGTTGCATAGCGATGACGAGGTGGAGCCCAGGCCGCCGAACAACAGTGGACAGAAGGGTTTCCCCACACAAGTGCGGACGGTGAACATGATATACGCAACCCACATTCCCAAGAAGGAACGGAAGCGTGCGCTACGGGACGTATACGCGATGGAGCCAGTCGCCCCAAAGTTCAACCCATGGTCCTCCTGCCCGATCACTTTTGATCGAAGGGACCACCCCACTAGCATCCGTCACGGCGGTTTCGCCGCATTGGTTATCGACCGAATCATCGACGGATTTCATCTCACAAGAGTCCTCATGGACGGCGGAAGTAGCCTGAACCTGCTTTATCAGGATACAGTGCGGAAAATGGGCATAGATCCCTCGAGGATTAAGCTCACAAAAACGACCTTTAAAGGCGTTATACCAGGTGTAGAGGCCAACTGTACAGGCTCAGTAACACTTGAAGTGGTCTTCGGATCTCCGGATAACTTCCGAAGCAAAGAGTTAATCTTCGATATAGTCCCGTTTCGCAGTGGCTATCACGCCCTGCTCGGGCGAACCTCTTTTGCAAAGTTCAATGCGGTGCCGCACTACGCGTATCTCAAGCTCAAGATGCTAGGCCCTCAAGGAGTAATTACGGTAAACGGAAACACCGAACGCTCTCTCCGTACGGAGGAGCACACGGCGGCTCTCGCAGCGGAAGTACAAAGCAGCCTTCTCAGGCAATTCTCCAGTCCGGCCGTTAAAAAGCCAGACACCGCCAAGCGCGCCCAGAGTAACCTACAACAAGAACGCCTGGCACGTTCCGAGCAGGCGTAGCAATGCGGCCCCAACCCCAGCCCTCGCAACATAGAGAAACCAGTGCTTCGCGTACATAACTACGCTCTCGAAATACCATGGGCGCAGGGGAAGGGGCACAATAATGGTAAGCCCAAAATACGACCTAAAACATACTAGGGGCTCCCGAATTCCTTTTCTTACTTTCAGGACTCCACACTTCGGACGACCTGTTCGGCAATTCAACTGCCGCACGAACGATGCAAGATCCGGGGAAGCAGACAAGCCATGCCGCACTATGGAACTCCCAGGTGGTCTCTGTTACGAGCAGTATACCTGTTTTAAATACAATTCCGCAGCCTGCCCCCGCCCAGGACATGTTAAATAGTCCAGTATCTTTTGCTTATCGCACTATTTGTATCGTCCTGCTTTGATAGCAGCCTCTTTATAAACAATGCATAGCTTTTTGTCTGTTTTTTGCATTATCCCGTTATATATATATATGTTCATTAATGACATGCGGCACCCATACACTGTGGTACGGCAAATACGCCAGGGGATTCAGTACCCCTTAATATGGCGTAAGAAGACCAAACACTTCATAAGTGCGGCACCCCGAACTTATAGCACTATATGCATCGGCTCCGAATCATGATTTGGGTCAATAGTTGGGTTTGCCCGGCTCGTATGTTTTGGTGCCTTACGTTCTGCTATATCGGCTAAGGTAGCACTAGGAGAACCACTGTGATTGTGCCCCGGTTGAGCTGGGTTAAGCACCTCAGTGGAGAAAGCTAAAACTGACTGTCATGATGAGGCGCGAGACCGGTCGCTGTTCGAGAGGTTTTTCGAGTCCCTAAAGACTTATGCCGCTTCGAGCGAGGAGCCGGCTTTGTCCGGCCAAGGCGTGGATAGCGCCCCGAACTCGGCCTTCCGAACTAGGGGCTTCGCCGAAATTTATAATTATAAAGTTCTATGGCTAAGTGAGAGTGTTCAAGCATTATAGTCCGATTGCCTGGTTCGTTGTGCTGAGCGCCTCCCTCGAAGGACCCAAATATGGGAAAAAGAGTGCTCAGGCTTATCCCGAACACCCCAGCACTAGTGGCATGGGGGCAGAAGCCGACAACTCGCCATCTCTCAATTTTTTGATAAACGGCCACACAGAAAATAATATTTTAAATTCAACAAGCATTGCTTAGCACATATGAACAAGTTTTCAGCGCATAGGATAAACACGAGCGAGTTCATTCAAAAATTACATCCTTGGTACACTCATCCGCCACAGGGCGGGCACCCGCAAGAACATCCTCATAGTAGTTCTCGGGCTTGCGATGCTCCTTCCCCAGCGGTGGCCCGTCCCTCACAAGCTTCTCACCGTCTAGCTTACCCCAGTGCACCTTTGCACGGGCAAGGGCCCTACGGGCACCTTCGATGCAGACGGAGCGCTTGATGACATCAAGCCTTGGACAAGCCTCCACCAGCCGCCGCACCAGCCCAAAGTAGCTCCCAGGCAGGGCCTCTTCGGGCCACAGCCGAACTACGAAGCCCTTCATGGCCTGTTCGGCCGCCTTGTGGAGCTTGACCAGCTGTTTCAGCTGGTCGCTCAAGGGAATAGGGTGTTCGGCCTCAGCATACTGAGACCAGGACACCTTCTCCGTCGAGCTGCCCTCTTCAGCTCGGTATAATGCGGCGGCGGCGGATACGCTGCGGGGAAGATCTGCGAATGCCCCTGGAGAGCTCCAGATTCGGGTAAGTAACAAGTAGTTTACTTTTATATTTCTGCTTTGCATAAAGAATGCCTTACCCGCTGCTATCTTTTTCATCTCCTCCAACTCTTGGAGGGCCTTTTGGGCTTCGGCCTTGGCGGACTTGGCAGCCTCAGAGGCCGTCGTGAGCTCGGACGCTTGCGTTTTTGACTCAAGCTCCAAACTCTCATGTTTCTTCATAAGAGTCTGAAGCTCTTGCCGCACCTCGCCGACCTGGGCCTCAAGTTTCTCTCGCTCGGTGCGCTCCGCGGCCGTTTTCTTTTCGGCCTCAGACAACGCCTGCTTGAGAGTCGCCACCTCAGTCGTGGCCCCTACAATAGGCAGTATAATCCTGTTAATTTTTGCAATCACGTCTTTTTATAGGCATTTCTTCTGTAAGGTATTTCTTACCTTCTTTCTCCTCGAGCTATCGCTTGGCAAGGCCGAGCTCTTGCTTGGTCTGCTCGAGGCCCTGTTTCAGGGCATCCACCTCCGCAGTCAGCGCGGCAGTGGCTAGCAGCGAAGCCTGCATATGCATATTTTGACTCCTTTTTGTTAGACTCCTGCGAAATTTAATAGATCCTCTATTCGGCTTTTCTTTCCGAACGCCAAAAGAGCATCAGGGGCTACTGTCTATGCGGTTATATTCTTGCATATTTTTTACTTACCTCGAAGCCTGTTAGAAGGCTAGCGCAAGCTTCGTTCAGTCCGCTCTTGGCAGACTGAACCTTCCGGATCACCGTACTCATAATAGTACGGTGCTCCTCGTCGATGGAGGCACCGTCAAGCACCTCCAGCAGATTGTCCGGCACCTCCGGTTGGACGGAGGCCGCCGGCTCAGAAGGCTTGCTCATCTTGGAAGGAGTTCACCTACCGCGGTCCGGAACTATTGAAGATTCCGGCACGGTGTCCGGCACAAAGCCGGACTCGGAGCCCTGGGGGTCTTGTCCCCTTTACTCCTGGGGTCCGGGAGGTCGCCTTTCGGCTCCTCTAGGACCACCTCCTCCTGCCCCGGAGCTCGTTGCGACGCCACTTCGGCGTCGTCTGCAGTGCGGGGGGAGACAGCGGGCCGAACTGAGTTCACATCCGATCAATCCAGGGAGCCGCTCAACGAATTGTCGAGTTCGGCCCGGGGCGGGCTGCACAATTATGTTCGGCATTAGGGAAAGATGAACGACAAAGGAATATCATGAGTCACTCTGGTATCCGAATACTTACGATTTCGCCGGACGCTTGGCCCTGTCCGGCCACTCCTCGTCGTCCTCGTTGGCGACGGGGGAGTAGTCCGGCGGATGGGTCTTCCTCTTCCTGGACCCTCCGGCCTCCCCCGTTGGGACGGCCTTCCTTTTCTTTCCTCCCCCCGCTGGAGGGGGAGAGGTTTCTTCTTCCTCCTCCTCGTTTTCACGGGAGGAGAGCATCTCGGACTCGTCAGATGACGAGTCCGACACCGCCACGTTGCGGGCACTCTTTCGAGTCCCCGTGGCCTTCTTCTTCTTGGCCTTCTTCTCCGGCACCACATAAGGCGCCGGAGCCAGCAGCTTCACTAAGAGAGCAGGGGCTGGGTCTTCGGGCAAGGGAGCCGGACAGTTAATCGGTCCGGATATCACCTGCCAAGCCTGTTAAAGGTAAGGGAGTTTAGATCCCGCATAGAGTCAAACTATGAAAAAGAGCCTAAACATCCTGTGAAGGGTAGAAATAGCTTACCTCGCTAGCGTGACGCTGCGAGCTGTATCCGCGGTCCTCGGAGGCGGATGTGGGAGCCTCGGCGCCTTTGGTTAGCACCTTCCAGACGTCTTCATACGTCGTGTCGAAGAGCCTGTTGAGGGTTTGGTGCTGCGCCGGGTTGAACTCCCACAGAGTAAAGTCCCATTGTTGACACGGGAGGATCCGGCGGATGAGCATAACCTGGACCACGTTGACAAGCCTGATCGGTTTGTTCACCAGGGACTGGATGCATGTTTGCAGTCCGGTCACCTCTTTCTCGTCGCCCCACGACAGGCCCGTCTCTTTCCAGGACATAAGCTGCGTGGGGGGTCCGGATCGGAACTCAGGGACAGTGACCCATTTTGGATCGCGTGGCTCGGTGATGTAAAACCACCCGGATTGCCACCCCTTTAGGGTCTCCACAAAGGAGCCCTCGAGCCATAGGACGTTGGCCATCTTGCCCGCCATGGCGCCTCCGCACTCCGCCTGGCTGCCGCGCACCACCTTGGGCTTGACGTTGAAGGTCTTGAGCCAGAGGCCGAAATGGGGGCGGACGCGGAGGAAAGCCTCGCACACGACGATAAACGCCGAGATGTTGAGGACGAAGTTTGGGGCCAGATCGTGGAAATCCAGGCCATAGTAGAACATGATCCCCCGGACGAATGGGTGGAGTGGAAAACCCAGTCCGCGGAGGAAGTGGGGAAGGAAAACTACCCTCTCATGGGGCCTTGGGGTGGGGAGAAGCTGCCCCTCCTCGGGAAGCCGGTGCGCGATGTCCTTGGACAAGTATCCGGCCTTCCTTAGCTTCTTGACATGGCCCTCTGTGATGGAGGAGACCATCCACCTGCCTCCCGCTCCGGACATTGCTGGAGAAGGTTGAGGTGGGAAGTGCGGGCTTGGGCGCTGGAGCTCGGGTGCGCAGAAGATGGATAGGCAAAGGAGGAAGAAGGCGTAGGTAAAAAAGTGGATCCTTATCCCCTTATATGGGTGGATGCGGCTATGCGTCCCCACCAGCCTGGTGAAACTCGCTTGCCTCCCAAGCGCCGTGATAAATGGCGCGGTTGGGTTACCCACTTTCATATTGATGAGAATCCCGTAAATGGGGGACACGGTCTCTGCTTTGACAAGACGTGCCAAGGAAACCGCCTCGCGAAACACGCTGAGGTGGAAGAGTAAATACTATTCGAGTAAAGGACTTGGCCGTAGTGTAATGACGCACTGCGGAATACGTCAGCAGATTTGATTTGTGTTAATTCTCTCTATGGCAATATGTGGAAACTTATTTTGCAGAGCCGGACACTACTCTTGGTGTTTACAATCTTCTATGAAGGAATTGGAGGAGGAACCCGCCTTGCAATGCCGAAGACAACTTGCGCGCCGGACTCGTCGTCATTGAAGCCTGGTTCAGGGGCTACTGAGGGAGTCCTGGATTAGGGGGTGTTCGGATAGCCGGACTATACCATTAGCCGGACTCCAGGACTATGAAGATACAAGATTGAAGACTTCGTCCCGTGTCCGGAAGGGACTTTCCTTGGCGTGGAAGGCAAGCTAGGCGATGCGGATATTCAAGATCTCCTACCATTGTAACCGACTTTGTGTAACCCTAACCCTATCCGGTGTCTATATAAACCGGAGGGTTCTAGTCCGTAGGACAACTCCATCATACAACAATCATACCATAGGCTAGCTTCTAGGGTTTAGCCTCCTTGATCTCGTGGTAGATCTACTCTTGTACTACCCATATCATCAATATTAATCAAGCAGGAGTAGGGTTTTACCTCCATCGAGAGGGCCTGAACCTGGGTAAAAACATCGTCTCCCTTGTCTCCTGTTACCATCCGGCCTTGACGCACAATTCGGGACCCCCTACCCAAGATCCGCTGGTTTTGACACCGACACCACCCATTCCTGTCAAAGGCAAGGAAGCTTAGGTCCCGCACATAGTTAAACTATGAAAAATGAATACCCTATAAGAGATAAAAAAAGCTTACCGCGCCGGCTTGGCGCTTCGTGTTGAGTCCGCGATCCTTGGTGAGGGGAGGGGGAACCTCAACGCCCTTAAACAGCACCTTCCAGGCATCCTCGTACGTCGTGTCGAAGAGCTCGCTCAGAGTCTGGTGCTGGGCCGGGTCGAACTCCCACAAATTGAACTCCCGTTGTTGACACGGGAGGATCCGGCGGATGAGCATGACCTGGACTATGTTGACAAGCTTGAGCTTCCTGTTTATCATATTTTGGATACAGGTTTGGAGTCCGTCAGCTCTGCCGGACTGCCCCAGGGCAGGCCCTTCTCTTTCCAGGAGGTGAGCCGTGTGGGGATTCCGGATCGGAACTCGGGGGCCGCCGCCCATTTGGGGTCGCGCGGCTTGGTGATGTAGAACCACCCCGATTTCCACCCCTTTATGGTCTCCACGTAGGAGCCCTCGAGCCATGTGACGTTGGGCATCTTGCCCACCATGGCGCCTCCGCACTCCGCCTGCTGGCCGCCCACCACCTTCGGTTTGACATCTAAGATCTTCAGCCATCACTACAAAAAAAAATACACTTCCGTGATGATACGTGTTTGTCACAGTAGGTCGCTTTTTTGTCATGCATGTACAACCATGACAAATTTATGACAGAATCAAGATAGTCATACCTGTGCTGTCGTAGAAGTGTTCCATGACATTACCAAAATTATCATCACGGAAGTGTCCACTTCCATGACGATAATCGTGCGTCATAGAAGTGCTTTCGTCAAGGGTGACCCACACGTGGCATCCACCGTAACGGAACGCCGTTAAGCTATCGGGTCGGGTTTTGGATCCGATAACCCGTTAACAGCCCCGACCAATGGAGATTTTCCACGTGTAAAATCATCATTGGCTAGTGGAAACACGTGTCGGCTCATCGATGGGACAGATGTCATCCACTCATTGGACAGGAGGCGCCTATGATAGGTCGTCACATGGCACGGCCCAACAGTGGCCCATTCCGGTGAAAAAGGCCGACCCAGTAAAAATTAGCAGGCCGGCCCATATAAGCCCACGGCCCATACGAGATGTGCCAATTCGACCCGTTAAAGATTTGACACCATTGCAGCCCATCGTCAGTTCGAGCCCGTTAACAGCCCGCTATATACTTGGGCTCAATATCGGCCGATGAGATTTCGGCCTGTTAACGACCCATTTAGTGGATGGGCCAAATTTCAGGATGTACATCTTTCAGCCTTTTAGCGACCCATTTAAATGTTGGGCTAATTTCCGGCCCGGTGTGTCTTTCAGCCTATTGAAGGCCCATAAATCTAATGGGCCATTTGTAGTCGGACCTGAGTTTCGGCCTTTTAGCGGCCCATTTAAGTGTTGGGCCAATTTCTGGCCCGGTGTCACTTTCAGCCTGTTGACGGCCCATAAATCAGTTGGGCCAATTGTAGTCGGACCTGAGTTTTGGCCTTTTAGCGACCCATTTAAGTGTTGGGCTAATTCCCGGCCCTGTGTGCCTTTCGTCCTGTTAACAGACCATAAATGAGTTGGGCCATTTGTAGTCGGACCTTAGTTTTGGCCTCTTAACGGACCATGCCCTTCATGGTCCAATACCAGCCCGGTTTCTCTTTCGACCTGCTAAAGGCCCACAACACAGTTGGGCCGTTTACAATACGACTTGACTTTCGGCCTCTTACTGGCCCAGGCTCTTCATGGTCCAATACATGCCCGCTGTCTCTTTCGGCCTGCTAAAGGCCTACGGTATAGTTGGGCCATATGTAGCCCAAACTTAGTAACGACCTGTTCACGGCCCATGAAATAAATTGGGGCCACCTGTTGCCCGCTTCGATGTCGGCCTGTTAATTACCCGGTGAAAGCACAAGTGCTCCCTGGGTGGTTTTGCTAATTAATGTCAACATATCTCTTGTTGGACTAACACCTTTACCTAGTATGTTTCAGATAAGTTCAACAATGGAGTGGCATGGACTAGAGGATGTGGAACCCCTTCAAGATGCTAAGGACAAAGAATTGGCTCAAGCTTCAAGATCAAGACTCTACATTTTCTATTTTAGTGATCCAAGATCACATTGAGTCTATAGGAAAAGCCAATACTATAAAGAGGGGATGAGGTGTTGCTTAATGGCTTGCTTGCTCAAAGTGCTTAGTGATATGCTCCAAAACCCTCAACTACCTTCCCACATCCACATATGACCTAAACCAAAAGTCAAACTCGGCCCCACCGATTCTTTCTATCCGGCGCCACCGAGTTTCAGATGTCATAGCCACAGCCACAAACCCAAGCAAATTGGTTTCACCGATAGGGATCTCGGCCTCACCAAGATGGGATTGTAATCTCTCTGTGTATGTCCATTACCAAAATCGGTCTCACCGAGTTTGATCAATCGGTACTACCGAGATTACAATGCAAACCCTCTGGTTAGCTTATTACCAAAATCGGTCCCACCGAGTTTATGTAATCGGTCTCACCGAGTTTGCCTGACCAACTCTCCGGTTAGCTTATTACCAAAATCGGTCCCACCGAGTTTGTGTAATCGGTCACACCGAGATTACGTTATGCCCGAACCCTAACCATATCGGTCCTACCGAGTTGCATCTCAGTCCCACCGAAAAACCTAATGGTCACTAGGTTTGCTGAATCGGTCCGACCGAGTTTAACCATTCGGTCCCACCGAGTTTGGTAAATTGTGCGTAACGGTTAGATTTTGTGTGGAGGCTATATATACCCCTCCACCCACTCTTCATTCATGGAGAGAGCCATCAGAACAGATCTACACTTCCAATACACGTTTTCTGAGAGAGAACTACCTACTCATGTGTTGAGGTCAAGACATTCCATTCCTACCATGTGAATCTTGATCTCTAGCCTTCCCCAAGTTGCTTTCCACTCAAATCTTCTTTCCACCAAATCCAAATCCTGTGAGAGAGAGAGAGTTGAGTGTTGGGGAGACTATCATTTGAAGCACAAGAGCAAGGAGTTCATCATCAACACACCATTTGTTACTTCTTGGAGAGTGGTGTCTCCTAGATTGGCTAGGTGTCACTTGGGAGCCTCCGACAAGATTGTGGAGTTGAACCAAGGAGTTTGTAAGGGCAAGGAGATCGCCTACTTCGTGAAGATCTACCGCTAGTGAGGCAAGTCCTTCGTGGGCGACGGCCATGATGGAATAGACAAGGTTGCTTCTTCGTGGACCCTTCGTGGGTGGAGCCCTCCGTGGACTCGCGCAACCGTTACCCTCCGTGGGTTGAAGTCTCCATCAACGTGGATGTACGATAGCACCACCTGTCGGAACCACGACAAAAACATCCGTGTCTACAATTGCGTTTGAATACTGCAAACCCTTCCCTTTACATTCTCGCAAGTTGCATGCTTTATTTTCTGCTGCTCATATACTCTTTGCATGCTTGCTTGATATGTGTTGTGTTTGTTAAACTTGTGCTTAAACTCCACTTAAACTTAAGAATATTAAAAACTACAACTTTTGGCACTTAGTGTCTAATCACCCCCCTCTAGACACCTCTTCTCGATCCTTTCACCCGGGAGGTAAGAGGGCTGACCATTAACTTTCGGCATAGTAACGGCCCATTAACTCAATGGGCCCACTAAAGTTCGTTCATGTCTTAGGCCAAATTAGATAATTTGAGCCCATTACGACGAGCAAAGGTACGACATACAGGGAATAACGTTGCACATCCAGAATATATTATAGGAAATTACATCCACTGGGCAATCAAAGATTGATGCCAGTGCAAATAAATGAGCAGAACCTAACCATCTACAACGTCACAATCTGCAACCTCAGCACAGATGACGCCCATAAGCATGTGGGCAAGTTCTTGCTGCTTTGCCACACTGTCTCTGAAAACATTGATCAGTTGTTGTGTCGCACGACTCTGCACCTCTGATTCATCCACCATTTCCATCATTGCTTCAGCCATTAATTGGTTCACAAACATACATTTATTCCGTTGCATTCGAGACAGAGGATACTGAACAGATTTAGATGGCGATTTTGGCAAGCTTGTATTATTGATAGTGGAGAGTGTCTTGACCACTGCATCATAACATAAATTAGGACGGGAACCAAATAGATTAATCATGAGTTATTGCCATATTACCTGGCCTAGATTTACTGGAAAGAAACAATTGGGTTGCCTTGCTGTTTTCAGAGTTTGTCTTCTTATCTTCAGCAGCCTGCACAAAATTAACACACTAGCATTGCTAT
Organism: Aegilops umbellulata; assembly: GCA_032464435.1. Lineage (NCBI taxonomy): Eukaryota > Viridiplantae > Streptophyta > Magnoliopsida > Poales > Poaceae > Aegilops > Aegilops umbellulata. The sequence goes on from CP136060.1 coordinate 440,878,996, forward strand.
CATTGGCCAAGTTAGATAATAGGAAAACAACATTGACACAACGAACGTTTGGGCAACTAGCCTACACCAAATTAACACAATATGGCACAGCTATCATCAGCCAAGTAAGGTAATACGAAAGCAACATTGACACAATGAATGAATGGGCAACCAGAGAAGCACTACAATTCAGTAATGTGCATGATATGAGATAGCACATTCATGCAGCTCAGTACGCAAAACTACCAGGCAGTTATCCTTACAAAAATCAACATTGGCGCCTTTAACATTTTGTTACAACTAATTTTAGATCAGATAAAGGTTAGATTCACGCCGATTAACAAAATACATGTTGATGTAAAAATATAGTGATATACAACAGGTACTTACATCAGCACTGGAGCACAGAGAATTCCCGCAAGATATTTTCCTCGAATAAGATCCCAATGGAGGAAGTCTTGTATCGTTTAACCTTATTTTCTAGAAGAGAGACGGGTAAGAAACATGTAGAAAATATGATCAGAATGTTATAAAATTTCATGATGCGAGGATATGCACACGCTTCTTAGAATGGAGCTGACATTCTTTTGCTGGACTGGAGCGGACTAGTTCTTTGGCCACTGGAATCTGCTTATTATCAATGGGAGTTGGGTTTCTCCGTGCTGGAGCAGTATCTATGAAAAATGGAGTTGGTTTATTATCTCCTGGCGTTTGGATCTTTTGCAAAGACCTGGTTTGTAACCCTTTAGATTCTAACATAGCCATCTTCCCCTTGCATGCCTTATATAGAAGAATGGTGATTCAGTTATAAAACATGCTACAACAGAGATGGAATAGTTACTGAAGAATAGAAAGGCATGACATATTGACATGTATTCACTCCATCCGGAAATAAATGGATGGGTCTAGGCGTATTTCAGTTCTAGGTACATCCAGTTTTATCCATTTCTGCAACATTTAATCCAGAAGGAGGGAGTATGATGTAAGAGCTAGGGATACAACAGGACAACACAGTAAAAAAACACTGAAAAACCCACTGCAGAACCAAAGTATTCAAACCCACTGCTATGAGATAGTACACTCATGCAGCTCAGGATGCAAAACTACCACGCAGTTTTCCTTGCAAAAATCAACATTGTGGCCTTTAATCATACATTTTGCTACAACTAAATTTAGATCAGATAATGGTTGGATTCACGCCGATTAACAAAATACATGCTGATGTAAAAATATAGTGATATACAACAGGTACTTACATCTACATTGGAGCACAGAGAATTCCTACAAGAATCGTTCCTCATAAACGATACCATTGCAGAAAATCTTCTATGTGTTAAGATTATTTTCTAAAAGAGAGATGGGTAAGAAACATGTAGAAAATATGATCAGCATGCTATAAAATTTCATGATGCAAGGGTACGCACACGCTTCTTAGAATTGAGTTGACATATTTTTGCTGGAATGGAGCGGACTAGTTCTTTGGCCACTGGAATCTGCTTATTATCAATAGGAGTTGGGTTTCTATGTGCTGGAGCAGTATCTATAAAAACTGGAGTTGGTTTATTATCTCCTGGAGTTTGGATCTTTTGCAAAGGCCTTGTTTGTAACCCTTCAGATTCTAACATAGTCGTCTTCCCCTTGCATGCCTTGTATAGAAGAATGGTGCTTTAATTATAAAACATGCGGCAGCAGAGAGATGGAATAGGTACTGAAGAATAGAAAGGCATGACATATTGACATGTATTCCCTCCATCCGGAAAAAAATGGGTGGGTCTAGGCGTAGTTCAGTTCTAGATACATCCTTTTTTATGCATGTTGTACCCATATCACAGGCCAAGTTAGAGCAAGGACCTTGTGGGGTGAAGAGGATTCATGATCTTTCTGCAAGTCTTCTGAAGAACTGCCTTTACATGTTCCATCATATTAGGTATCATTGACATCAAGTTTATTGGCCTTTACATTGCTCCGTGAGGTTCTTGTGGATATATCAGTGTGTGCAATTATATCTGACATGCATGGAAGACAACTAGTAGTTAGATTTATGTAATGAGTGCCTGTAGGAGATGACATAAATAGTAGGACTGGGGTTAACTAGCAGCAACATGTCTCATAAACTAAAGGGAGAACACATATGAAAGCTACAGAATATGTATCGTTTGTACTCGAGATTAACTATATGGCACACAAAAGTATTAAATAACAACATAGGAAATACTAGAAGTGGTATAATACTATAATCACCAGCCTATGGGATATCATTGGCTGATGGATGATAACTATGGAACAGTGTTACCTAAGGAACAAGTATCTTAGATGAACTATGGAACAACGTTAACTCCTGAACAAGACCCGTAAGAGATCAGCATGAATATATAGTGAAATGTTGTCACATCCCTAGCTTCTGGTGCTGCCTAGTGCTTTCATCTTGTGGTGCATCATGTTTAAGTTTCAATTAAATTTGAAATGGGGAATGCTTCAAACCCTAGCACCAAAGAAAATTCAAATAGTTGCAAATTAAAAATGGAATTTCAATTAACCCAAAATGCTATTCAAAAATGTTCTTGGTCTTTGGAAAATGTTGCAACCAACAACCAGAGGTGATGCACATTTTTCTAAACATTTTGGATTTTTGAATGAACCCATATGTATTTGAATTGGAGCTGTTTAAAATAATATAAATATTTTAGAGGCTCCAAAAATGTTGGAAATTGGTGAGGGCCTCTGGTATATTATAACTAGTGGTCACAAGCAATCCCAACATTTTTATATTTGTGCTAGTATTTATTGTTAAGTCAAAAACAAATGTCAGAAGTTATAGAAAACAAGAAATAATAGAACAGAAGTTACCTGTCCACTTACCTGGCAGCCTAGCCAGCCCACCACTGTAGCAGCCCAGCCGGGCAAAGCCAGCCCGGCCCACCAGGGGCAGCACTGTCTTCTTCCTCTTGCCAGGAGGAGAAGCAGCTGCGTGCCCGGCGCGCAGGCGAGCCGCCCAGCTCCTCCCTGCCTGCCTGGCCTCCCCGATCTTCTGGACGACGCCACGCAGACCCCCCTGGACCGCCCCCTCTCTCTCCCGTGCTTTCCCCTCCCCTGCTCTCTCTCTCACGGCAACCCGAGCGAGCCCGTCGCCGCCGTTCACTGCCACCGTGGCCACCGTCCACACCTCGCCTCGTCGATGCTTCCAGAAGAACCGCCGCGCCTTCCTCTTCGTCTCCACCAACCCACGTGACGCCGGGTGCACCGCAGCGTCGTCCCCGCCGCCTTCATCGCCGCATCTGTCCGGCAATCGCCGCGGTCGATTCGCCGTCTCCGACGCCTCCCCGAGACCACCGAGCTGCTCTTCGACCTCGCTGTGAGCCCCGGAGTATTACCCCTCACCTCTCCCTCTCTGGTCCGTCCTCTAGCTAGCTGTGCTGCCATGGCCGTAGCTCGCGTCCGCCATGACCGGCGAGCCCCGCGCTCCCGAGCTCCTGCACTTGCGTTCGTTGCACCGACGTGCTCCTGGTGACCCCAGGAACCCGTAGAGCCCCTCAGCTGATCTCGACATGCCGTGGAACGTCGCGCCGGACTCCGCCGAACTCCGGCCGCCGCCATGAGGTCACTTCCGACGAATTCCATCCACCCCGCGGCCTTCCGTCCGGTCCATTGGATGCGGACGAGCAAGGGCTCCTCTCCGGTGCGCTCAGCGCGCCAAACCACCGCCCGATGCTCAAATCCGAGCCGCGCCGCCGTCGTTTTGGTCGTCGCCGGCCGTGCTCCGGCGAGTGCCGACGTGGCGCGTCATTAGCGCTAACCACCGCCAGCTAGATCACCCACATACGCTGACAGATGGGCCCCAGCGCCCACTAATTTTGTAATTAGGCTAAACACACCCCTGTTTAACACTATGACACTGACGTGTGGAGCCCACACGTCAGGTTTGACCTAGAGGCGCCCAGTTGACCAGCTGACGTCATGCTGACGCAATAATTATTTACTGGAATTTTTTTTTATACAGGAAATTTTAGAAAATAGTGTTAACTTCTAAAATTCATAGAAATTCAACCGTAGCTCAGAATGAAATAATTTATATATGAAAAATGATCAGAAAAATCCAATCTATCCATCTGTACTGGTTTCATGCATGTTAATGCAACTTAAACCTGCTGTTTACATCAAAACATGATAAGGCACTATTTAAATTCATAATTTGAGTTTGGGATTGAATCTTTGGTTCAAAATGACCCAAACCCATATGGTTGTAGTTGCATTAGGCCAACACACTCATATTACCATGTCATGAGCATGCATCATATTGTGCATTGCATTGATTGTGTTTCTTTCTCAGTTGCCGGTATCGCCCCCTCTCGATAGACGTGGTTCCGACGATGTAATCGATGACACCGATGAAGAACTATAATATCTTCAGAAGTGCCAGGCAAGCAAAAAAAACCCCTTGTTCATTCCGATACAATCCCACTCTCTCGCTCCTGCTCTCTTTTATTGCATTAGGACAACAACAATTCATGTGTTACTTGCTGCGGTAGCTGAACCCCTTTATCCTTTGCATGACCTGTCATTCCACAGTAAATAGATGAAACCCACTAGCATGAGTAGGAGTTGTTTGAGCCCTGTTGTGCCTACTCATTCATGCTTGTTTGTCATGCCTGCTACTGCTTAGAGTTGAGTCAGGTCTGATTCATCGGGAATGAATTGGAATGTGGTGAACATGTCCTACTGTTGAGAGCTAAGTGTGTGAACACGATTTGGTAAAGGTAGCGGTGAGAGGCCATGTAGGAGTACATGGTGGGTTGTCTCATTGCAGCCGTCCTCAGGAACTGAGTTCTGTGTTTGTGATCCATGAACAGTTACTACCACACATTGGGCTCCGGGCGCTCCAAGCTCTCTCGACTTATTAATCCACTTGATCTCTGTCCAGGAGTTGCAACTAGTTTCTGGTGTTTGTAGGTAGTGTTAGTAGTCTACCAAGTGGTACCCTGTACAGGTGGGCTTGGGACAGACTAGGCACCGTGGCACGGTGTACCAAGCGTAGATCCACCCGTCGAGGTGGGCTTGGGAACCCTGCACACATCGTTTGGGGCCGTGAGCGACACCCCGGCCGGATCTCCTTGCGGATGGAACCCGAATAGGCGACAAACCTGGACTAGAGACTTGTGTGGTTAGTCAGGTCGTGGCCGACTCCCTCGCCCGGCTTCCGCTTGAAGGTTGCCGAGGTACATGACGTGTACAGGGCGATAAGTGGCGAAAGCGTGTGTGAAGAAGTACACCCCTGCAGGGTTATCATTATCTATTCGAATAGCCGGATTCCTCGGATATGGAAACTTGGACCCCTTGCATAGTTCATAGACAAGTGAAAGTGGATACTCTAAAATGCGCAAGATAAGCGTGAGTGCTATGGATTGCGTTCTCGTGGGGAGACGGGAGCGGATCCATAGTGGTGTATTGATATGGTGAATATGTGGACTCGTGTGCGCCACCTCAAAAGAGTTACTCGCAGTCGTAGTTCAGGTTAGCCAATGAGTCAAAGCTGGCTTGCTGCAGTTAAAGTCCACCACCCCTTTTGATACTGATGCATAAGTAGTTAGTTCTGATGTAAGTCTTGCTGAGTACGTTTGTACTCACGTTTGCCTATTTTATGTTTTTGCAGAGAGACGTCAGTCTCGCTAGTAGTTCCGTGTGGACTTCGACGTTTAGCTTGATACCTCAGCTACGATCTTGTGCCCTCGGCAGGATCTGATAGATAGTCAGGCTTCTCAGCTTTTTTTCATTTGTAGATGTCTGTACTCAGACATGTTAAGCTTCCGCATGTGTTTGACTTGTATGCTCTGAATGTTGGGTCATGAGACCTATGTTTGTAATATCTCGCTCCTCGGAGCCTATTGAATAAATACTTTGAGTCATAGAGTTATGTTGTGATGCCATGTTGTATTTACTCATATCGGGCATATTGTGTGTATGATTGAAATGCTTGGTATGAGTGGGATCCGACTATCTAGTTGTTTATCCTTGGCAGCCTATCATATGGGGAAATGTAGTCTAGTGCTTCTGAGCGATAGTAGTCCGCTACAGCCCGGATCACCGGAGTCCTGTTAGCCCAGCACTGCTGCTCGGAACACTTGACTGGCCGGCATGTGAATCACTTCGTTCCTGTGTCTGTCCCTTCGGGGAAATGTCACGCGGTGACTTCCGGAGTCCTGCCTAGCCTGCTACAGCCCGGGTTACCGGAGTCCTGTTAGCCCAGTGCTACAGCCCGGATTCACACGCTGATGACCGACATGCTCGATGTGATTCATGTATGCCTGTCCTCATGGGTTAGTGCCGCTTTGGGTTCACGACTAGCCATGTCGGCCCGAGTTCTTTGTCATATGGATGCTAGCGACACTATCATATACGTGAGCCAAAAGGCGCAATGGTCCCGGGCCAGGTAAGGTGGCACCCGTGGGAATACCGTGCGTGAGGCCGCAAAGTGATATGATGTGTTACATGCTAGATCGGTGTGACTTAGGATCGGGGTCCTGACAGCGTTGGTATCAGAGCCTGACTGCCTGTAGGATTACCCAGCCAAACTGGTCGAAGTTGTGTCTAGAAATGCTTTAGTTATGTAAGGGAATTGATTGTGGAAGGGAACTTAAGGCTCTTTTTACTCCTTTACCTTATGTCCTTCTGATCTGAGTCAACCTCTTCTTTTCTACGGGGATTAAGAACTAGGCTTCTCTTCTATCTCTCAGGATGACGTGTTACTAAACCGTAGTTGCCTAGGATTGTTGAGTTCAAGCCTCAGTTCAGTTTCTACTACTTCCATATGTTCATAACTGGCCTCAGAACTTTGATATGATGTTGTTGAGTGTCTATGCAAACTGTTGTGAATGTCTCAAATCTTTTTCTGAGCATTTACAGCCGTTATGCTGTCCGAGTCATCCCAGGTCTCTAAATAGTATGATGCATTTGCAAATCCTTTCTCTCCGTTCCTGATGTCCTTTTTGGTCCGAATAAGCACACTAATCGGTCTGTTGAGGTACTCCGTTGCCTTGACATATATGTTGGAGCTACTATGATGACCCTAGGTGTCTTATGAAACCATCTAGTAATCTGTCCATGTTTTGTGTTCCCAGTGTGATGAATCTGGCCGCCATTCTCGAAAGCATCCCGTGATGCCGTTTAGTAGTATGTATTCTACTCCTGGGTTTCCGAACCCGAGATTCACCCTACTTACTTCATGTTGATAGTGCTTGCTAGTTCCTTTAGGACATTAGTAACCTTTGCGATAGTCATCGAGGTCCGTGGTATATCATTCTTCCAAATACCATGAACTACTTATGGCAGAAGTTCTGTTGAACCAAAAGATCACAACCAAAGTACTCTTGAGGAGTTCTCCATCCATAATTGTGAATCTGCCCATCCTACCTCTCTGCATGGATTATCCGGAAGAAATTCGTTGAACTCGTTTGACATACTAATCCATGCGTCCACAACTCAAAAAGTTACATGCTCCTTGAGTTGTCCCCTTTTAGTTGTCGTCCGAACCTCGTCTATCAATTGATGGTCAGGAATAGTTCTGCATTCGTGTTATCGATGCTTATTATTCTTGTGGTCCGTCAAGCCATTCTATTCCGGAATGACTAGGAGAAACAAACTCCAGTGCCTCATCCATTTCTAGGATTGGGTCAAAGCAGTTGTATTCCACAGATCAAAAGCAATCAAGCTTTTGGTTCTGTTCTACCCTGAAGTATTACCCACTTTATGCCAGGAACGTCATGAGAATTGCACCTTCTCTTATGAATTCTTGATGAAGTGATACTTCTCGCCATCATTATTCATTCCTCGGTTCCGTGTTGTTGTAACCGGAATACCGACAAGTGAATTGTGATGTGTGAAAATCAGTGCTCCGAGCAACTCGTTGCTTGGTAGTAAATGGGCAATATCCTCATTCTTAGCGTGTTGGTTATTAAATCATCATCCTAAGATTGACTGTGCTACCTAGTCCTTATTTCTGGTGCACTCTTCGATCAATGAGTTAGGATTGTGTCAACCCCTCACTCTTTTGATCACACCGTCTTGCCCCGAAAAGCAAGATTGATCTCGAGCTTAGTATCATATCGGTGGTTCGTGATTTTCCGAATATCTTCTCGGAAGTATTACCAGGTTGTCACCTGACCGTTATGTTGAGTTCGTGATCAAGTTGGTTTTCTTATAAATCACCCCTTCTCCAAGAATCTGTGTTGGATATCCCTGAGCTGGTTGGTTAAGCTAACAACAACTTGGAGAGTTGGAAGATAAAAGCTTGCCAGCTCGGTTCATTTCGAGGGATATTTTCGTGTATGTTGAAGATAGATGATATCTTCATCAATTGATCCTTGTGATCAGTTGTTGGACCTATTGTCGTATCAAAACTTTGATTTGAGTATGGTCTATCGTCAGATCAAATCAGAACCAACGATATTCGTAATGTTGTCTTACTCGTGGTTGTTTGCTCGAGCATACACCATTATATCTTTTGGGTCTGACCAATGCTATCGTTTTGTTCACATAGTTGTGGAATTCCATCTTCATGGAAATCTAGATGACCTGTTGTTGAGCCCATCATCAATATTTTCATCTTATCCATGATTCACGTTGGACATCTATGTTAGTGTTGGAAACTTTTATAAGCATTATCTTCATGTCCCGTTCATGAAGCATATGTTGGATGAAGGAAGTGACTTTCTCTGATTCACGTGCATTTGGTGTAAGTTGCCGCCGTGAGTTCGAGAAAGATTGTTTTATGTTTCCTCTGGTACCATCCCAAGTCAGTCATGCATGTGCGAAGTATTCTGTGGTTTGGGGACTTGCAACCTTCATTCCATATGTATTCCCTAGCACCCCAAGCCACTGATTGATTTGTTCAAGGAAAAGGAGTTAAGTGCTAATCCATGGTAGTGCACAAGACTTCCATATCCTCGTTGAGGGTTTTCCACCTGAACTCGGTAGTGTTTGATTATAAGACTGCCACGTGGTCACGCTTGTCTAGGACAGTGTGTTCACATGTGTGTAGCAAAACCCGCTCATGTTTTGGAGCTTGCTATCGTAGTTCATTTCCCGAGAATCTCGCAACGTCATCTCGTCGATTTGTGTTGCAAATTTTCACTTTTTCTTCTAGATTCGATGAGTCTGGAATATCCTGACACCAACCAGATCTGAATCTCAGGCAGATATGATGGTTGGAACGTTTTTCCAAGAACTATACTAATGGTCTCTCTGTAACCCGGTAGGTGGATGTCGTGGCCAACACACCCAACTGGAAGACCTATTATTGTAGTATCTTGATTGTGAAAGTTGGCCACCTCCCCATAAGGATTTCGTGGGATTTGCTTCCGTAGTTCTCCTTATGGATTTTTGTGCTCCCGAAGTCCGACCTTTTACTTGATGTTCTAGATATCAAACCATATCTATGAATGGATTACGCTAGCACATCAAGGAGAACATTAGAAGCGGAGTGCTAAATGTCTCTCGGTCGATTATCCAGATTTTGTTTCCTTGGCCTCGCTAAGGTGAAATCTGAGAAGGTGTTATCTTCCTTTGCGTCTGCATCGTCCATCACTATTCATCATGGTGGTATGTTGTGTTGCCAAGATCCTTGACACGGATGTTGGTAAGACCTTGATGGCTATGGAAATGCTCAAGTTCTTGAGAGCACGTGTATGCAAATCATCCATTGCGTTGCCTTCAACAAGGTAGTTCACATCATCCATTCTAGTCCGTGTATGTCATTTCTTCAAGTCCTTTCAAGCGATCAATTGTTAATTGCCTTAAGCTGGTATGAAGAGTTTCAATGATCTCTGTATCAAAAGTAATTCTTTTTGCCACTTAAGGGAATAGTTCTTTGAGTCACCTTCCCTGAGGTGCCCCGTTATGGATCATGGCAATTTTTCCTCGCTACCCTGTCACCTCGTCAAATTGTTTCCTCCGTCCCCCCCTCATGCATGTTTTGCCTCTCAGTTTGAGGGATGTTTCAATGTCTCACTCGAAGAGTTGATCCTGAGTTGTCCGATCTTTGAGAAGATCGATCCTTCTGGAGTTTTTCCTTTCCTCTCATTGTCATGTTAGTTGGAGTTCTTAGAGCAAGGCATCAAGGCAAGGATGATGATAGAATCAACGCTCTTATGAGGTGCAACCTGGATCGTGAAGATTGTGTTGGTCTTGTGCCCCCTCTGTCTTCTTACCTCACGTCTTGAATCTCGGGACGAGATTCTTGTTTAGTGGGGGCGAGTTGTCACATCCCTAGCTTCTGGTGCTGCCTAGTGCTTTCATCTTGTGGTGCATCATGTTTAAGTTTCAATTAAATTTGAAATGGGGAATGCTTCAAACCCTAGCACCAAAGAAAATTCAAATAGTTGCAAATTAAAAATGGAATTTCAATTAACCCAAAATGCTATTCAAAAATGTTCTTGGTCTTTGGAAAATGTTGCAACCAACAACCAGAGGTGATGCACATTTTTCTAAACATTTTGGATTTTTGAATGAACCCATATGTATTTGAATTGGAGCTGTTTAAAATAATATAAATATTTTAGAGGCTCCAAAAATGTTGGAAATTGGTGAGGGCCTCTGGTATATTATAACTAGTGGTCACAAGCAATCCCAACATTTTTATATTTGTGCTAGTATTTATTGTTAAGTCAAAAACAAATGTCAGAAGTTATAGAAAACAAGAAATAATAGAACAGAAGTTACCTGTCCACTTACCTGGCAGCCTAGCCAGCCCACCACTGTAGCAGCCCAGCCGGGCAAAGCCAGCCCGGCCCACCAGGGGCAGCACTGTCTTCTTCCTCTTGCCAGGAGGAGAAGCAGCTGCGTGCCCGGCGCGCAGGCGAGCCGCCCAGCTCCTCCCTGCCTGCCTGGCCTCCCCGATCTTCTGGACGACGCCACGCAGACCCCCCTGGACCGCCCCCTCTCTCTCCCGTGCTTTCCCCTCCCCTGCTCTCTCTCTCACGGCAACCCGAGCGAGCCCGTCGCCGCCGTTCACTGCCACCGTGGCCACCGTCCACACCTCGCCTCGTCGATGCTTCCAGAAGAACCGCCGCGCCTTCCTCTTCGTCTCCACCAACCCACGTGACGCCGGGTGCACCGCAGCGTCGTCCCCGCCGCCTTCATCGCCGCATCTGTCCGGCAATCGCCGCGGTCGATTCGCCGTCTCCGACGCCTCCCCGAGACCACCGAGCTGCTCTTCGACCTCGCTGTGAGCCCCGGAGTATTACCCCTCACCTCTCCCTCTCTGGTCCGTCCTCTAGCTAGCTGTGCTGCCATGGCCGTAGCTCGCGTCCGCCATGACCGGCGAGCCCCGCGCTCCCGAGCTCCTGCACTTGCGTTCGTTGCACCGACGTGCTCCTGGTGACCCCAGGAACCCGTAGAGCCCCTCAGCTGATCTCGACATGCCGTGGAACGTCGCGCCGGACTCCGCCGAACTCCGGCCGCCGCCATGAGGTCACTTCCGACGAATTCCGGCCACCCCGCGGCCTTCCGTCCGGTCCATTGGATGCGGACGAGCAAGGGCTCCTCTCCGGTGCGCTCAGCGCGCCAAACCACCGCCCGATGCTCAAATCCGAGCCGCGCCGCCGTCGTTTTGGTCGTCGCCGGCCGTGCTCCGGCGAGTGCCGACGTGGCGCGTCATTAGCGCTAACCACCGCCAGCTAGATCACCCACATACGCTGACAGATGGGCCCCAACGCCCACTAATTTTGTAATTAGGCTAAACACACCCCTGTTTAACACTATGACACTGACGTGTGGAGCCCACACGTCAGGTTTGACCTAGAGGCGCCCAGTTGACCAGCTGACGTCATGCTGACGCAATAATTATTTACTGGAATTTTTTTTTATACAGGAAATTTTAGAAAATAGTGTTAACTTCTAAAATTCATAGAAATTCAACCGTAGCTCAGAATGAAATAATTTATATATGAAAAATGATCAGAAAAATCCAATATATCCATCTGTACTGGTTTCATGCATGTTAATGCAACTTAAACCTGCTGTTTACATCAAAACATGATAAGGCACTATTTAAATTCATAATTTGAGTTTGGGATTGAATCTTTGGTTCAAAATGACCCAAACCCATATGGTTGTAGTTGCATTAGGCCAACACACTCATATTACCATGTCATGAGCATGCATCATATTGTGCATTGCATTGATTGTGTTTCTTTCTCAGTTGCCGGTATCGCCCCCTCTCGATAGACGTGGTTCCGACGATGTAATCGATGACACCGATGAAGAACTATAATATCTTCAGAAGTGCCAGGCAAGCAAAAAAAACCCCTTGTTCATTCCGATACAATCCCACTCTCTCGCTCCTGCTCTCTTTTATTGCATTAGGACAACAACAATTCATGTGTTACTTGCTGCGGTAGCTGAACCCCTTTATCCTTTGCATGACCTGTCATTCCACAGTAAATAGATGAAACCCACTAGCATGAGTAGGAGTTGTTTGAGCCCTGTTGTGCCTACTCATTCATGCTTGTTTGTCATGCCTGCTACTGCTTAGAGTTGAGTCAGGTCTGATTCATCGGGAATGAATTGGAATGTGGTGAACATGTCCTACTGTTGAGAGCTAAGTGTGTGAACACGATTTGGTAAAGGTAGCGGTGAGAGGCCATGTAGGAGTACATGGTGGGTTGTCTCATTGCAGCCGTCCTCAGGAACTGAGTTCTGTGTTTGTGATCCATGAACAGTTACTACCACACATTGGGCTCCGGGCGCTCCAAGCTCTCTCGACTTATTAATCCACTTGATCTCTGTCCAGGAGTTGCAACTAGTTTCTGGTGTTTGTAGGTAGTGTTAGTAGTCTACCAAGTGGTACCCTGTACAGGTGGGCTTGGGACAGACTAGGCACCGTGGCACGGTGTACCAAGCGTAGATCCACCCGTCGAGGTGGGCTTGGGAACCCTGCACACATCGTTTGGGGCCGTGAGCGACACCCCGGCCGGATCTCCTTGCGGATGGAACCCGAATAGGCGACAAACCTGGACTAGAGACTTGTGTGGTTAGTCAGGTCGTGGCCGACTCCCTCGCCCGGCTTCCGCTTGAAGGTTGCCGAGGTACATGACGTGTACAGGGCGATAAGTGGCGAAAGCGTGTGTGAAGAAGTACACCCCTGCAGGGTTATCATTATCTATTCGAATAGCCGGATTCCTCGGATATGGAAACTTGGACCCCTTGCATAGTTCATAGACAAGTGAAAGTGGATACTCTAAAATGCGCAAGATAAGCGTGAGTGCTATGGATTGCGTTCTCGTGGGGAGACGGGAGCGGATCCATAGTGGTGTATTGATATGGTGAATATGTGGACTCGTGTGCGCCACCTCAAAAGAGTTACTCGCAGTCGTAGTTCAGGTTAGCCAATGAGTCAAAGCTGGCTTGCTGCAGTTATACTCCACCACCCCTTTTAATACTGATGCATAAGTAGTTAGTTCTGATGTAAGTCTTGCTGAGTACGTTTGTACTCACGTTTGCCTATTTTATGTTTTTGCAGAGAGACGTCAGTCTCGCTAGTAGTTCCGTGTGGACTTCGACATTTAGCTTGATACCTCAGCTACGATCTTGTGCCCTCGGCAGGATCTGATAGATAGTCAGGCTTCTCAGCTTTTTTTCATTTGTAGATGTCTGTACTCAGACATGTTAAGCTTCCGCATGTGTTTGACTTGTATGCTCTGAATGTTGGGTCATGAGACCTATGTTTGTAATATCTCGCTCCTCGGAGCCTATTGAATAAATACTTTGAGTCATAGAGTTATGTTGTGATGCCATGTTGTATTTACTCATATCGGGCATATTGTGTGTATGATTGAAATGCTTGGTATGAGTGGGATCCGACTATCTAGTTGTTTATCCTTGGCAGCCTATCATATGGGGAAATGTAGTCTAGTGCTTCTGAGCGATAGTAGTCCGCTACAGCCCGGATCACCGGAGTCCTGTTAGCCCAGCACTGCTGCTCGGAACACTTGACTGGCCGGCATGTGAATCACTTCGTTCCTGTGTCTGTCCCTTCGGGCAAATGTCACGCGGTGACTTCCGGAGTCCTGCCTAGCCTGCTACAGCCCGGGTTACCGGAGTCCTGTTAGCCCAGTGCTACAGCCCGGATTCACACGCTGATGACCGACATGCTCGATGTGATTCATGTATGCCTGTCCTCATGGGTTAGTGCCGCTTTGGGTTCACGACTAGCCATGTCGGCCCGGGTTCTTTGTCATATGGATGCTAGCGACACTATCATATACGTGAGCCAAAAGGCGCAACGGTCCCGGGCCAGGTAAGGTGGCACCCGTGGGAATACCGTGCGTGAGGCCGCAAAGTGATATGATGTGTTACATGCTAGATCGGTGTGACTTAGGATCGGGGTCCTGACAAATGTGATGATATATTTTCCATGCTTAGATGAATAACAAAGCCATAAATGTTGCACACAAGTAAGATGAGGGTACAGCCTATCGGGCTGCCATCCATAGGAGTGAGCATCATGTGATGACTTGTCGATGGCCCTGCAGTTGTTGTGGTTGTGCATGTCGGGCACGCGCATTCGATGCAGGGAACTGTTGAGTGGGGACTATAGCTCCCTTCTGGTGTATGCTTCCCTTGTTGGAGCAGCTGCGGTGAGTCGGAAGACGGTGAGTCGGAAGACGGTGTGTCTGAAGATGCAGATAACGCATAATGTTAAGAACGACATATCTCTTTGATCTGAAGAAATACACTAAGAGATCAATAACAAGGTACGAGAGTGGTCACAAGTCTGTTGACTGAAGACTAAATTGGGGCCACACGATTTTATTTTATTTTGGCACTGTCCGATCTATGCCGGATGGCTGGCCGTCTTGTGCCTCCCGACTGACACTGTTCGGAATCTCCCCCGAAGAGACAGCGACCAACGGCAGAGCAGCTTGCCTCTGCCGTCCGTGACCCCGGCCAAAACCCCGCTCCCCGCCCCACCGCACTGCCGTGGTTGTGCCGCCCCCGGGCCAATCCACAAAGACTCCCCGTCATCCAGATCCGGCGGCGGCAGTACCTTCAACCCACGCAACTCTAAAAGATAGCCATCTAAGCGCTGCTTCCGCGGCAAACTTGCGGCCCCGCACCCTTACGTTAGACACCAGCCAACCGGCAGCCTAGGAGCTCCGCCACCTCGAGGGGTGCTGCTTCCCATTGCAAATCGATTGGCCCAGAATAAAAATTCAGACAACTGACGCCTAAATAAAGTGATTTGAGATGGAGGTTTGACCTATTTGGCAACATGGTGAAGTAGGCAGGTCCAGCTGCCAAGTCGGTGAGGCCGGCGCGATTGCGGTGGCGACCGGCGGCAGGGAAAGAGCGATGTCGTGACGGTCGACGGCTACGCCGAAGCAGCGCCAGGACTCTGGACGAATCCGAAGTTGGAGCCGCTCCGGTGCCGTGAACAACGGCGGGGGTGAATCGGCTCTGGTATGGTTCACACGGCCGTCGTCGAGGCAGCACCAGCAGCACGGAGTAAGAGGCACACGGCCCAGTGCACGACGACAAATGGACAGCGTCTCCGGCATTAGGGAGGAGGGCGGCTGTGAAATTGTTGCGGTGGGGGGCGCCCTGGAGGTGGGGCTGAGATTTCGCGGCTCGGGAGAAGGGAGCTTCCCGGGGAGAAGGTGATTTGGCGCCCACGAGGTATGAATGGGGGCGGGCGGGGGGGGGGGGAATTTGGAAGGGAGTGGAACCATGTCTTACGGACGCATTTGTCTGAAATGTGAGGGGGAGTTACAGTTCTACCCTTGCCTATAGGCTTCTCGGCTTGGGTCTGTGTACTAAGGGTCGGGGATAGTAGAGTAACTTTGCTTCTCCCCAAATAGTGGGCGGGAGCGATTTAGGGCGAGGAGGGCGTGTTTTGAACTATAGTGGGCGCGAGCAATTCGGGCGAGGAGAGCGTGTTTTGAAATAGTGGGCGCATGCTATTTCGGGCAAGGAGAGCGTGTTTTGCCGACCATGGTTTATGAATTATTCGGCACATGTCATTTCGGCCGAGGAGAAGGCGCGCTTGGATGAAGTTACGAACCTACCCTCAATGTACAACGGGCCAATTGATGCGTGTCCCACATAGGACGGTAATTTCGCGTCTCCCATTTATTTGCTCGGGCGAATTCCACCGTGCAGAGAGGATGTTTAACGGTTCGTTCAAATTTTGGGAGAACGGGCATCCACGTCTACCTTACCAAGTCGATTCGGATCAAATTTTGAAATATTAGCTTGCGACTTCTTTTTTAGATGGAGAGATGATGCACGGGAGTAATGTGTTTTTACATGCTCGTTGCTAGCGATTTACTATATGACAAATAGTTGACCCACTCAAAAACGTGAATCAAACCCAAAATGAAATATCTCGATTCAATGAAATAGCTCATTCAGTAGGTCAAAATAGTGAACTAAATCCAAAATTGAACACCTCAATGGAGTAGCATGTTGTACAGTATTATAGTACTCCATGAACATGTTGAAAGTCAAATTAATGAACTTGTTTGATATACGCATATATCCATTCTTGTGTGGATTGCAGACAACATGTTCTCCAATTTAAATATTTGAATGCAAGTTTATATCGAAACATGGTTTATATCAGTCTTTGATGCATAAAACGCGACCTCCCCCTCTCCCGGACTCCTGTTCTCTCTCTCTCTCTCTCTCTCTCTCTCTCTCTCTCTCTCTCTCTCTCTCTCTCTCTCTCTCTCTCTCTCTCTCTCTCTCTCTCTCTGACAATCTTCAATTCCGTCGCACGCATCCGACACAAAAACCTTGCTGGTCCCTCTCCCTTTCTCTCCATTTCTCTCTCCCTATCTTTGTGTGTGTGTGTGTGTGGGGGGGGGGTCTTTCTAGTTCGCATGCATATATACACCATCTATAGGTCTCTCTCGCACACTATGTATGATACTCTAGCTAGTCCAAGGTAGATATCTTGGGTGCACTCATCGTACACACACAGATTCCTTGGCTCTTTGCCTGTAACTCTCTCACGCACCACTATGTCGTCTCGGTGCTCTTCCCCCCTCTCTAAAACTCTCCATCCACCTGGGTAACACATATACATGCATATCTCACTCGCATTCGATAGGCCCATCTAAAACTCTATCTCTCCCCCTCGTTCTCTCTCCATCTCACACACGCACACACACAATCTCATGCCCAGCTAGCCAAGTATGATGGTCTCTCACTCAATTGTAGGCACACGCAGTCCCCCCTATATGTATATGACTAGATAATCTTAGTCTCCATCACAAACATGTGCATGGTCTATCTCGATTTCTCTCGGGGCATCTTTCTATCGCGCACACACTCCCTCGATCTCCCACCCATATAGTCCCCTCATGATCTCGACGGGATCTCTCTATCACAAACACACCCTCTCTCCCTCCCCATGCGTCCATGCCATCCATGTGTCCCTCTCGACCTTTGTTCCTTGTTGGCCACACCTCTATTGGACATGTGCTACAGGGGTGTCTCTCTTCGTTGCAAACAATCACACACTAGCTATCTTCGTGTATCTCCTCGCC
The DNA here is from genome assembly GCA_032464435.1 of Aegilops umbellulata. Classification (NCBI taxonomy): domain Eukaryota; kingdom Viridiplantae; phylum Streptophyta; class Magnoliopsida; order Poales; family Poaceae; genus Aegilops; species Aegilops umbellulata. The sequence continues at coordinate 440,896,515 of CP136060.1, forward strand.
TCGCTTTTCCATCTCGGACATGCATGCGTGACATGTTCGCATAAGAAACAAAAAAAACACACTATCTCTCTAATTTATCGTTTGTTGTCACTTTCTCTTTCACACACATACTCTTTTTGCACACTTACTCATTCTCCTTCACACACACTTGATCTGTCTCGACTGAGGCACTCTCCTCGGTCCATAGCATATAGATTTATTGAAAAGTCAAACATCACAAAGTTTGACCATGTACGTGGAGAAAAAGAATTACATCTAGTACGGCAAACATATACCTTTAGATTCACCATGAGATGTAGTTTTGTATGATGTATCTTTGGTATTGTAGATATAAATAACATTTGCGTAAACCTGATCAAAGTTTCCAAAGTTTGACTTCTAAAAAATTTACATGCACTGCATTATCGAGCGGATGGAATATCTCTTTCCCCCTCTCAGCTATCTGACGCACCGCTCAGCCTTATCGGGGCTCCTCAATCTCTCTCAAACTTTATTGCTCAGTTTGGTTTGTGACCTGACCCTCATGCCTTGATGGCCGGTACTGCCTGGTGTGGACGTGAGATGTAAAATATTTCTGCCTGGCCAGGCTTGTGTGGTGCTGAAGCGTTTGGTTCATGCCTGGGCCAGGCAAAGCATCAACGTCCCATCAATCAATACATGCATCAATTATTTAATGCTAATATCCATCCATGTTGCTGTTAGCCTCGTGGCCACACGACCAGGCACGGCCAGGCGTTCGAAATCGGTCGCCTGGGCCAGGCTACTTGCAGTGTCTGGAGTTCAGCCAGGCTCATTAAAGTGCAAGGGAACCCAGGCCAGGCGGGCTTTCTTTTTCATAGGGTAGCAACCAAACAAGCGTGCATGAAATCCAGCCACAACCCCAGGCCAGGCAAAAGATGCTCAGGACGCAAGCCAAACTGGCCTTATATCTCCCTGGTTCACACATACACATGTCTCGCTCGCGCTATACATATAGACCCATCCAACACTCTCCGCCCTTGTTCTCTATCCATGTGACATGCACCCCCCTAAGTACCATAATCCCTCAATCCATCACAGGCGCAAGCACTCCCCCTCCTAAGTATGATTATCTCTTACTAGCCACCAGGAACACACGTATTGTCTCCTTCCATCCATATGTCTATCTCGATATCTCTCGGGGCATCTTGTATCGCGCACACACCTTGTCACTCGATCTCCCACCCATGTAGTCCCATCACCATCTCCATGGGATCTCTCTATGACAAACATACACTCTCCCCTCCCCATGTCTGCATTTTCTCCGTACGTCTCTCTCGACCTCTCTCCCTTGTTTGTCAGACCCCTCTTGGCCACGTGCTAGGGGTCTTGCTCTCTCGGTTCCAAACAACCACACACTATCTCCTCACCTTGCCTCCGTTGTCGAAGATGCATGTGTGATATGTTTGCATAAGACACACATGCTTTTTCTCTACTTTTATCGTGTGTTGTCCATGTCTCTTTCACACACTCACACACTTTTTTCACTCTCTCTCTCTCTCTCTCTCTTGTTAGGGTCTCTGTCACGTCCATAAGCATATGGATGTTTTGAAAAGTCAAACCTCAGAAAAGTTTGACCAGGTATATGTGGAGAAAAACATTTACATCTGGAACGATCATTAGATTAATCACAACATGTACTTACTTCATACTATCATTTATCTTTGGTATTGTAGATATAAGTAATTTCTTTATAAACTTGGTCAAAGTTTCAAAAGTTTGACTTAAAAAAATGTTGGAACTACATTATCGAACGGAGGGAGTAGCTCTTTCTCTCTCTCTGCTATCTCTCACGGGCCTCCCCTCTCACTCGAACTCTCTATACCGACGGATTATACGCTCACTATGTCAGCGTATAGCTCCGTATATTGTTTAGTTGACCGGTCAACCAATCCACATGCTGCCTTGTCAGCTCGTGTTCTGTATCTTCGTGTGCTGGCCCATGTGGCAGTGGGTGAAAATAAGTAAACTAGAGGCCCATCTGACACGCGGTGAAGTAAACAAAGTTGAAACCACTCGGGGTAGCACCCCGCACGCTAGTAAATTGAGGGTGCATTGAGGACAAACCTCTTGCACGGGAAGGACACACTCGCGCACAATTCACCACTGCGCGGCGGCATGCACAGAAGGACGCACTCGCGCACACCTAGCACACAACACACACCAGCACACGTGTACACCGGCGTCGCCGCCGGTTGAGATGGACAGCGAGGCAGCCAACAAGCGGAGGCGGCTCGAGCCAAAACCGCATCCGGCGAGCCTGGACTTCATCAGCAGCCTCCCCGATGACACGCTGCTCGTCATCATCGGCCTCCTCCCCACCAAATATGCCGTGCGGACCGCCCTGCTCTCCCAGTGGTGGCGCCCCCTCTGGCGCTGCGTCCCCCTCAACCTCACCGTCGACAGCTGCCTCTGCGACGGGGATTGCAAACGCATGGCCGCAGTCTCCAAGATTCTTTCATCGCACCCTGGGCTAGCCAAACGCCTTGACATCCGCATGTTCAGTACCAACTGCAAGGTCCAACCCAAGTTTGACGAGTGGTTCTTATCCCCCGCCCTAGATCAGCTCGAGGAGCTCAGCTTTGAAGTTGGACGATATCGCTCTCTGCCACCGTCCGCACTCCGCCTCACGCCAACGCTGCGCCGCGCCAGCTTCAGCTCCTGCTATCTTCCCCAGATTAATGCCGCGCGCGCTCTTCTTCTCCCTCAACTCAAGCAGCTCGACCTCTTCAACGTTGTCATCTCGAAGAAGGCTATGGAGCACCTGCTCCGCAGCTGTATTGCGCTCGAGTACCTTCGTCTTGAGCAGATCCACGGGTTCATTAGCCTCCACATCGCCTCGACGAATCTCCGATGGATTTATGTGTCTTGCTGGCCCCGCAACAAGACATCAATTGGGAAAAGATCACTCCAGCTGTTCCACGTTATGGTCATTGAGAATGCGCCTTTCCTTGAGAGATTGCTTGTATCAGATCTAGAAGGTCCAACAAAAATCAGGGTCATTGACGCGCCGAAATTGATAGCATTGGTGTACTCGTCTGCCAAATTCTTCGAACTCTTTATTGGATCGATAATCGTTCAGGTACAACACTCATTTCTTCTCCGTCTTCTTGAAATTCACATTTTTTAATTTCTTTTTCATGTATTTACGACCGTCTTCCAGAAAATGATTCCCACAAGCTTGACCCAGTCCATGCGCATAGTGAAGATCTTAGCACTAAAAACTATCGGCCCCAATCTGGATCAAGTTGTTGGATTCCTTACATGCTTTTCGTGCACGGAGAAGCTACTCATCGAGGTGAAACTTCTTTCCTATAAGTAAACGGTAATCACAACGTAGCTCAAATTTTTCATAATTTTCTCAAATTATGATGACAAGTGTAGTGTTCAAAACTGCATCTACGCACTGCACCGAAAGAAATGTTTTTAGTATTTTTTCTCACGTGATCACCTGCCTTGTTTTTATGCTGTACTACTATAGTAGCCTCGGCTAGTCATAGTGGAAAGTAACTTAGACTACTCCAGTAACTCTATGGTTACCCTAAGAGCAAGTACTACCTCCGTCCTGGTTTACTCTTCCAATTTTGTAGTATCAAAATTTGACCATAGATTTAACTGACAAAATGTTAATGCATGTTACTAAGAACTATATCGTTGGATTCGTATTTGAACATAATTTCAAATGGTGTAATTGTTAGTGACATGCATTGGCATTTTCTTAGGTAAATCTATGGTCAAAATTTTATACGAAATACGAGGTAGTATTACAAAAGTGGGCTATGTAGGCCAAAACATGTGCCAAATTCACTTGTGATGCATTTGGCATCGATGCCCCTCCATTGCTCACCTGGTGTCCCAATCTGGATCACCTACTTTGCTTCGGTGCCAAATTAACTCACGCAATGAAAATACACTGCGTGGGAGAGAGAGGACTGAGACAATAAAAAACACTTGTTTGGGCGAGTGAGAGGCTGGTGTAGTTGGTTTGATTGATTTGTTTATACATGTGGGTCTGTGTGCACAGCGGTGCCAACTCTCTCACATCACGAGAGCGGTGCCAAAATCTTTTTGATTTGACATCGATGCGTATTATGTGGCATACTTTTGCGAAATATGGCACCAGCCACATAGTGGAAGGCAACAAATGCCCAAGCTCTTCACGTGCTCCTAGTTAAATGAGAGGAAACAGAAAGAGAGAGAGAGATAGTGAGTGAAAAAATATCACTAGCCAGCCAACCCTATTGTATGAGCGAATGATATTGGTACCTCTTGATGACACGGCAATCTTATGCAGCCAGCTGCTCTAATATGTTCTCTTCTTTTGCAGATAAAAAAAGACCCGAAAGTGAAAAATGTGCTGCACTATAACAATCTCATCGAATGCCTTGATCTCCATCTTACAGAAATTGATTTGATCGACTACCGAGGCAGCACATCTGAGATTAAATTGGCCAGGTTCTTTGTTCTGGAGGCAAGTGTGCTCAAGGTAATGAGGTTTGGCGTTCTCTGGCGCAACAATGAATGGCGTGCTGATCACCGCAAGCGTCTAAGCCTAAATGACAAAGTCTCCGCAGAAGCTGAATTTGTTTTTGAAACATCAAGTGGCCAGAGACTCGAAAACTTATTTGCCCATTAGTGACTTGTCAGGGCGGTGGATTTTAGTTTGCACGATAATGCTGCATCCACCTAAAGTAACACAAGTTCTTACGTAAACTTCCTAGTAATTCCCTCTTCGTAGGTGCAACATTACTCCTAACATTTGTAATATCAGTTTGAAACTGGTAATATTGCCGTGTCCTATTCCTGCGTTTTCAAAATCCTGCGAATCAAACAGGTCCTGAGTTGGTGATGATGTTGTGCCTCCCATATTTCACCAATAGCCGTCGGATCTAGATCTGATGCCTACAAACCAAGCTTCTCCATTTTTGTAAAAAGATGCCCGCACTTGTTCCCTATTTACAAACAACTCCTTGTCTCTCACAATCAGCCTCATCTCCTCCCCACCACATCTAGGAGTAGAAGGCCGTGGAAAAATCTGGCGCGATGGCCGCTGCCGGAGCCGTCCACCCCCAATCTTGGTGTTCCGTGCAATGCACGGGCATCTATGCACGGGAAATTATGTCGAACAGGGCTAGTTGTAAGCAGGCTAGCTCTACAGCCATGATGATAGTGACTGCAGACGGTGAGGCTGACTATGGTATGCCGAACACGGCGCCTATACTTAGGTGTCATCTCCGGCGCAGGGTCTTGTCACTTCACTGTGAGGAGCAGCACGTAATAATTTGACCAACGGGCAGTACAGTGCTAGTACTCCTACTACTACATTGGTAGTACTACTACTAGTACTAGTAGCACCACCGTTTGGATTTAGGAGTACTACCACGTCCATCTGGATTTTAGTATTTGACTAGCAATATCTAGTAATGCATGTCACCAAAAATGTACTAGTACTCCCTCTGTAAATAAATACATGGTGTTTTATTCCTATCGGCGAGAGAACTTAATGTTTTTTTGCTACTCCTAACTAGAGTACATGCAATGAACTAAACACTTCATGTCATGTTTGGTAGTCTCAAGTCATTGAAAGCATGCACGGACCACATCTCTCATTGGTAGATATGTCACGAAATAAGAAACAAGGAGGGAGTTAATGCACCGTGCCTAAGTATTTTGGGATTATTTGGTTTTCGTAAGGTGACTTACACAACATTTTTGTTTACATGCATTAACATTTTATTAGTTAAATCAAAGATCAAAACTTGGCGCAAAATGCAAAGGGGACCAATAAACCAGTAAACATCAAACTTCTCTCGTTTGACACCAACTAGAGGTCCGGTGAGATGACTATACTGCACCGGCACGGAGGGGGACGCAACTTCATTTACTTACGGCAACTGCCTTTGGGTGAATGACACGTGGCCCCAGGGGGTGGCTGGCCCACCTATCATACAGCCAAAGGCAGGTGCAGTAGAGGGCCGAGGAGTAGTACGAAATCCTACGCACCTACGCACGCTAACCAAGGGCTGAGTGGTCACTCGAATCGCAAGATCATTTGACTAGAAGCTACGCTAGACCCATGGAGGCAATGAGCGCGAGCATCAGCCGGCTGTGCCAGATGGTCCACAAAGCCGGCCTGCGGCCCGGCACCGAGGAACGTCTCCAGGTAGTATTGCTTGAGGCCGCCAAGGCGAGGGGCCGCTTGGACGACAGCTTCGTCTCCTTGTTCGATGAGGTCCTCGTCGGTTTCCTCGAAAAGTTCACCATCGTCAAGAAGCTTGCGGACGACTTTGACGTAAGCCTCCAGCCGACGCGTCCTGCGATGCCCGCCACCCTCAACGGCCACTATGGTAACAACCTCTTCGACGCACTGGTGGCCCTACGACTGCCCGCCGTCGCGCCGGAGAATGTCCACCTCGAGGTCGCGCTCACCGCGCAGTGCCTGGCGCAGAAAGACACCATCGACATAATCACCCACGTCTACGCGCAAATCGTCCACAAGGACTACTACATGCAAGAGGAGGATGATAGGACACTGGCCTTCTTGGAGCGCAGGGCAACCTTGGACGGCACTGTTCAGAAGCACGTTGAGCTCGCCGCCAACGCCGCTGCTCCTCACACGTTGGTTGGTGACCCAGCGCACTAGGGCGTGAGGATGTCGTTGAACGTTGATGGATCCGTATGTATTTTTATCTTTCTGTCAAATCCATGTAGTAGTATATGATACTAGAGTAATTATCTTACCTTTCGCATCAACTTCATAATTTTCATACGTACTCCATGCATGAACGGCGCCAGAACCAAACTTCTCATTAGTCTAGGCAAAATTGTTATTTTCTATCTATTGGTCGCGCCATGGAGCAGAACCAAATTTTACAAGTTACGAGTTCAAAAGGAAAAGCCTGCCGTGTTCGCGTCGCACCCCCACACGGTTGGTCCGGCACGCCGAGCAGGAATGCGTGCGGTGTTGCATTTTCACTTACAAGTGGGACCGCAGTTGAGCAAACCGACTATCGACAAACCCCCACCCCGCCCACCGCGCGATGGCTGAGAAAACAGGAGGGAGAAGAGATGGCTGTAGCACGGACTCCAAGAAAATTGGTGTCGGATGGGACTCGTGTGGGTGGCGTGTGCCGTACTGCTAGACGTGAATGCTAGTTATGGCCCATGCCACCCCACTATATCGAGCCTATATCGAGGTACGTAGAACAAATTTCATGTAGTCCATGCTCAGCCCTCCTCTATCTCTCTTCTCAGCCAGCCAGCGGACGCACGGAGCCCATCGTCTGTTTGCTCACATGCGGCCCCACATGTCAGTGAAAACGCAAGAGGACCCACTGAACCTGCACATCTTTCACCTCGACGTGCTGGTGATGAAAAACAAATCCAATAAAGATCTTCGGTGGCCGCTTTTGGAGTTACTCAAGAGTAGTAAGATTCTATTTACAATTTAACCCAAGATGCACATCTCGTGGCTTCAACTACCACTCTATTTTCTTTCATGACACGAGCTGGATGCTGGATGTCCCACGTGTCGGCAAAAGGAGGAAGAACCCGACCAAATCTTCGGTTCTGCTCTCGGATTAGACTAGTTGTGCTAACTTAAAAAATTTATTGTGTACTCCCTCCGTTCCAAAATACTTGACTTCCATTTGTCCAAAAATGGATGTACCTATATACTAAGACATGTCTAGATACATATATTTTTTGACAAATAGAAGGCATGTATTGTGCAACAGAGGGAGTAGAATGGATGCAAGTTTTTGTATTGGGAAGAAAAGTACATCCATATATTGATAGAGCGCAATTTAGTAGACGTTCTATCACCTTTAGCTAGTATAGAACAGAGGCTAGACATGAGACTAGATGCGAGGACGCAACGTCTACTTCTTTACACTCGAAGAAGAAAGAAGCACGCAAGATCGAGCCTCCGCAGATCAACAATGAATGCATCAAGAAGGCACTAATCCAACTTACAAGAGTAGTAAAATGTATTCTTGTGGTTCTTGTTTTCTTTGGTCTTGCTTTTATAGTTAAAATTATCGTTGGAGTTCGTGCACAACGAAGGTCTGTTTGGGGTCGTGCGTTGGAGTTGGCCTTACAAGTGGGACCGCAGTTAAGGAAACCGACCATCGGCAAACCCCCACCTCGCCCGCCACGCGATGGCTGAAGTTAGAGAAACGATGAGGTTGAAGAGATTGCTCTCGCACGGACTCCAAGAAATAATATGGTGTCAGATGGATGTCGTGGTGGTGGCGTGTGCCGTACTCCTGGATGTGAATGCTTGTTCTGGCCCATGCCACCCTACTACTCCTACTACTTACTCCTACTATATAGTATACTAGTATCAAGGATTCAAGGTGCTGGTTACATACAACGAACACATTAACATATGGCTACAGTAAAAACACCCGCCCGACGCGCGAAGCATGTGAAGCTAGTACAAATAGTGTACTACTATTGTTGATTGGCCTCATCCGATAACCTGTTGCAATGCACGTACAATTATGTATTCGGAAAATATTTTTTGCCTCGTCGCACCACTCACTCAGAGAAGCGACTCGAAAGCCATTCATAAATTTAGTAAGTTTATCACAGGCATATCATTTTATTACATAGAACAGGTCATCAACCCACATCGACAACGAGGATACATTATAAATACTAAAGTTTTCACCACACAACAAATAACAAGCAATGAAATGAACTTCAACTCAACCATTCCGCGGCGTTGGAAACGCTTGCTTTGAAAAACAAGTGATTCTCTGGGACGGGCCGTGCATTGTCGATCTAGAGACCAACACAGGACTGATCATCCAGGCTTAAGCGGCCTACTATATCAGTACCAGGGTAGGGAACCACCCAAATGTCTGAGGTATAGACACAGTTGCTTCTCATAAATGTGTCAACAACGGTTGGATCGCTTTTCACCATCATTGGATAGTTTCGTCCAAGGAAGAGCGAGTTTTCTCCAAGACTATCAATTCTGTGCTAGGGAGAAGGAGTTGGCGCTTGCACACTAGTATCCATCCTGAATACCATGCAACAGGTGTTGGAATAGGTCCGTAGAGTGCGACCATGGGATACTACACCTGCTTCCTTAGCAGTAACATCATCAGTGGGCTGTATACACACAAGAAGAGGTGATCCATCGGAATTAGTTACCAGGCTCCACAGAGTATATCGGTGCTGCTCGTCCTCATGCTCGTGATCATCACCATCATCATCTCCCCCTTGGTTATAAAAATCTTCAAGTATATAGGAGGTGGGATGTTCACAGGACCTTGGAAACACAAGAAGAAGGTTAATTAATAAAGGGAAACTTGCTAACCCGCATGCATGTGGATGAAACAATTATAATTACGATGGAAGACAAACGTACCGAAACAACGAGGATCCCATGCAAAAACAGTGCCACGAGAGGTGGCAGCAAACACAAGATCCTTGTATTCAATTGCATCACAGTACACATCCGTGTATAGAAACTGATTTTTGAGTAATATCCATCCAGTGGAACCAAGAAGGACGGCAACTAGCTTTTCAAAAATAGCAACAACTTGATAGTTCTTGTAATTCCAAGAGCGGTTGGGAACTAGACAAATTACTATCTTCAGTACACGACAGTCACCATGATCGTATTTGAACATACGTAGATCATCTGTGTGCTCAACCTCAGGGCACTCGGAGATTTTTGGAAGTGGAACCCGGTGACGAGTGTACACATTCACAAGTTCCCACTCGCAATTGTACCCAATATAAACAACCCAATCTCCATTTGCGCCAGCCCAGGACTTACCCTTAAGCGATGACATCTTTACATCACACGTATCATTATCAAGCGGCATCAACTTGCAAAGGCGAGGTCTCCGTCGTCCGCTCGCCAGGGAGCAGGGTCATGGCGAAGAAGATAGGGGAGATCAAACCGCGCCTGGACCCTTGGGTTCCTTGCAATGATGTTATTAGTTGAGTCGAGAATGGGCTTGAACGAACCTGCCATGCTAGCCGAGGTGATGACGTCGCACCGATCAATGAGTTCCTCCACCACCTCATCTTTCAGATCGGGGCAAGAATAACGGGGTCGTTTCCAGCCTGTTCCCTCCATGGAGAAGACGATCGAACAATGGCAGAAGAAAGGGTGAAGGGCTAAAGGAAAATGGAGGAGGGAGAGGAAGAGCGTGCGACAGCAGTTCCAAATCAAGAGGGAAAGGCAAAGACTCGGTGGACGGTTGTGAGTTTACCACGGTCCACGAAGAGGCGCCCCGGCCTACACGTCCGTTTGGAAATACTCCTACTACTCGACATCGTCTCACTGATATGTTGGAACGGGACCACATGTCAACGAAACATGGTGTGTAATTTCTCATGCAAAATGCGATCTGGCCGCGTTGGCCCGAGGTGCCGCATTAGTTATCGACCTTTATTTTTTTAATGGCGTGCCGATCAGTTTTGAAGCACGACTAACTGGTAATGTATGCAGAGAAAATATAAACTACTCTACCACTACCCCGCCTCTAGTACTAGTAGTATAAAAAACATATATAGGCTGGAGCTTCAGCGCTTTCTTGCTAAGGGCTGCCCACTTGCTTCTCACACTACCACCCTCTCTCCGGATCTAAAAAAGACGGGCCCTCTCTCCCTCCTCACCGGTGGTCACAGTTCCGCCAGGGAAGAAAAGGACGTGCAGTGTTGACGCACTCGTCGTCGGCGAGCGAGGTCACGCACTGACGACAAGGCCGTCCTCTCAGACCTAGCGCCCGCGCAGGATGGCCTCCGTCCCCAAGCTCGCTATCATAGTGTGCGCGGAGGACGACGACCACGAGCGAAGCCACTTCCCGCCGACCCTCAGGTATGCTACCTCTTTTCGAGCCATAACCTTGTTCTATTGCCCCATCTGCTACGCCGTTGCATGTGGATCTTTTTCCACTCCACCATCTTCCCAATTTGCTATCCTCTACTCTGCTGGCCACGCAGACGAAAACCATAATCTGCACTATTAAAGGAAACCCTAATTCATGCAAACTAATCCATGTCTGGGTTGAATAAGGAAAGGAAGGGGGACTGTACTGTCCAAGAGAGTAGGCATCAAACCCGCATCTAGGTTGAAAAGGGGAAAATCAGTAGCTAAGGAACGAGTCTCTGTCTCTTGGTTGAAGAAGGGTAGAAACGCATGACAACGCAATAGAGAATGACCAGGTCGATCAGTTTGTTGTCCTCGCATAGGAAAAAGGTGGCTAAAGAGAACAAAAATGGGACGTAATCCACATATGCTGCCTGGATATTTGTTGCTCTGGGCAACCATACCTCCATCACCACTCTGCGTCCGTGGAGGTACATCGTACTGGTCAAGGCGCTGATGTCATTTTATTTTAGTAGAACTGCACAGACAATTATGAAGACAAGAGGAAAGGTCAAGAGTGGGCACCTCCTCCTCCGGCTGTTCTCTTGAGGAGGTCTGTATGTTTGTCTCTAATGCCTGTCGACTACATACCTGACATCATGATGTAATGTTAAGTCATTTCCTTTTGTATAGTGTCACTGAATTGTCAAGGCGGTGATGGCATTTTATTTTAGTACAACTGCACAAAATTTGCTTAAAAGAAGAGGAAAGGTTAGGAATGGCTCACTTTTCTAGAAAAAACTATGTATGCCTTCCTCACATCAGCCGTTGTTGCTTTATTTATTCCTTCAAACAGGTGGTTAGAAATAGTCTTGCTACCTTTTACCATTAAGAAATTGGAATGCTTATATTTGTGAGTCTATGCTTCAACTAGTGCCACTTTTAGAGTAATCACACTTTCAATATCTATGCAAACAGGGATGCTCGATTTTAGTGGAACTGCACAAAAAGTCCAACTGGTTCAACATTAGGAGCATGTTTTTTCCAAACCTTTATATCCAATTGGTGGACTATGAGTTGTTCATTACGAAGGTACATGGTTTGCTACTATCTTGCTAATCTTTTTGTACTGTCATTAGATGGTAATACTAGTGATTTGCATGTGGATTTATTGGCAGGGTGGACCTACATTGGAGGTGCAGGACATGATTCAATGATTGGATGCTCAAATTCGGTTGTATCGATTTCACCTCTTCCATCACTGTGAACATGGATATCCTTGGTATGATGAAGAATAGGCGCTATATTTCTGCTCTGAACCAGCAAATCACTTCAGTATAAAATTGTCCAGGGCAAAACATAACTGTATCAGATTGTCTAGTGCAGAACATGACAGATGCTAAGCGGAAGAGACATGTTTAAACCGAAAATACAAGGTGTGGTATATGTTTACTAGCTGCTTGATATTTGTGCAGACAGAGAAGTCTGCCCGTTGCTATTTGGCAAACCAACAAAGTGCGCGCAATTTTGGTTAAACTGCACAAGAGAATAGTATAGTCACTGCATGCAATGCCATTTGAAAATAGACACAGAAAGATTGGATAGTCACTTCATGGACTGCAGAAAAGTAGTATTGTACTATTTATTGGCCAACACTAGGTGCTTCATTGCTTTGGTCTGATTATACAATGGGCATCATTTTGCCTAAGTTAAAGTTTGCATTCCGAAAATAGTCTCGCCGTGTGATCGAGAGAAGACCAAATCATATTGCAGTGGATGTTCCTCCATCATGTGTGGTTCATTCTCATGGTTCCAGCTGTTGGTGAAACCACTTACGTTTGCAAGAGGAATTGTAGACTTCACAAACAAATTTGTCTTTCAGTCTGTACTGAATGTTGGCCAAGAGACGCATCCATGTTAGTAGGAAGAACAGATGTTTTTTTTAGATCTTTGCTTTTGGAGCTACATATTTGTATATGATCTGTGAATCATTGAGATGCATTAACATGTTGATCTTATGTATGGGAATCGTACTAGTTAGTTTTAGTTGCGACGCAAGATCCGAAGTGGCTGATCTTTGCTTTTGGAGCTACATATTTGTATATGATCTGTGAATCATTGAGATGCATTAACAGTTACTTATTTCTGTTCGCTCAGTGTTTACAAGTTACTGATCGATCACTAGCTAGCCTACAAATGCACTCCTGGCAGTTTTATTTGCGACGCAAGATGTGAAGTGGCAGTTTTTTGAATAAAAATGCCTACCTCTGAAGAAACTGACAAGCTACACTATCGATCCTACACGGATAAATAGCGGATCACGCACGTACTACCTCCTTTCCGGTTTGTAGGGCTCAATTCAAGAAACGACCTACTCGATCCTACACGAATAAATAGCGGATCACGCACGTACTAGTACCTCCTTTCCGGTTTGCAGGGCTTAATTCAAACCTCTCACCAACCAAGGTACTCCCTCCGTCCGGGATTTATTAGTTCCGTGAGCAAAGCAGCAAGACCAAGGCATGGCAATAATTAACGGCATGCAGAAATTTAAGCCTAATTAATTCCAGCAATTTAAGTGGTTGCATGTGTGCCCTCAACGTGCAGAAGTTTAAGCCTAATTAATTTTAGCAATTTAAGTGGCTGCATGCTGCTTCGCGTACTGCCTGCGAGCGATTCTGAGTGCCTGCATGCAGCCGGCCGTAATTAAGGCAGCTAACTGATGCGAAAAAAGATACGCTTTAAATCCGTGGAATCATTATTGACAAGGAGGGAGATGATTCGAGTGCACTCGTTTGACCGCCATGCTGGCGTGTGACCCAGACGGGACGGGACGACACAGTCATAATTTCAGTTTCTCTAGTTTTCCACGGCAAGTTGGCGTGCTAAGCCATTATGCATTGAATTCCGATGACCGTCGCGCTACCTTCCGCCTATAAGTACTATTTCCCGGCCTTCTCAGGTGCCACCGTGACCCAACTCGCCATATCCTCATAAGCCCCCACCGGCCCGACATCGCTCGCGACGTCCGACATGCCCCCGCCCGTCCGCGGTAGGCGACGCCGGAGGCGGTCACCGCCGGAACTAGTGTTCGGGTTTTCACCGGAAGGTAGATAGAGGGAGGAGGCATTCTATCTGTCTTTAGATGGCAATGCGGAGATCGAGGAGTTGTTGGAGCGCGACCGCATGGTGGAGGAGCAGGAGTTGTTGGAGCGCGACCGCCTGGCGGAGGAGCAGCGTATCGCCGATTTGCGACGCCAGTGGGACATGGAGCAGCAACACACCGACGCTCTGAGTCGCGAGCAGAGCGCCCGCAACTGGGCCGACTACGTGGAGGCCGGCGCCCGGAAAACAGCCCTGGAGGCTGTCGGGCACGCACGCATTTGCGACGCCGATTTTTACTACCAGCTCGTCAAGTGGGTTTCCCGCTTGGAAGCCGAAGCTACGGTGGACCACGCCGGCATGGAAAGGGCCAACGCGCGCGAGCAACGTGCCCTATCGCACCTCTGGTAAGTCCGAGGCGAGGCGGAGGATGCCGGTGCCGGCGTTTAGCATGGACAGCAGATGGCGGCCGGCATCGTCTAGTTAGCTAAGAGTAAGTTAGTACTTGTACGCTACTAGAGTGTTAGTGGGAGTAGATAGTTTAGATAGTTAACTTGGCTATGATGGTTGTCAACGTGGAAGTTCAGTACTCTATATGTGGATCAGACCTGTTACTTTTCTCTGAATGTTGAACTTTCCGTTTGAACGTATGGAATGGGCTATTTTTTTTAAATGGGTTGTATTTGTCCTCCATGGTTTAGAGGCTGACTTGTGGGCCTAGCAAGTTTATGCGTACACAATTAGGAGATGATTGTACGTGGAGCGGATGACAGCAGGGACCCGCCAAGGTCATGGCAGTACGCAAACAAGTGCCTCCTTATTTCAAGCCAATAAAAAAATGGCTCCTCCTAGTGGATTTCTGACATCTGGGTCCAATGCCATTGTCAACGTAGTCAATAAACAAGAGAATTGCGCAACGAGCGGCTGACACCAGGGACCCAGCAGCTCGCCCAGTTATTTTTGTTTTGGGTTAAATTTGATAAATGCCCCTCCAAATCTGGTGTATCCGAGAAATGCCACTGCAATTTCCAAACTTTGAAAAATGCCATTTCATGCCATTTCTAGTGGCATTTTTCGAAGTCTGGAGTGGCGTTTTTCAAAGTTTGCAAACTGCAGTGGCGTTTTTCAAAGTTTGCAAAAATTGTAGTGGCATTTTTCAAAGTTTGGAAATTGCAATGGCATTTTCATGAATCGCCATAATTGGAGTGGCATTTATCTAATTTGTTTTTGAGACGGAAGCAGGGTGTCAACTGGGCTGTGTGGGACACTCTAGCCTGTCTAGACAGCCTTTTCTTTTATGTTTACCATAGACCAACCCAGTAGTTTTTTTCTTTCTGAAAATGGCTAGCCCAGTTTTTTTGTGATTTGTCAAGTAAGTCGCTTTATCAGGCCTGTTGGGCTGCAAATCTTTCAAGATGAGGAGAGCTTCATTCGGCTGGCCGAGAAAATGGCCTATCAGTAATGAGAAAATAGGCTGTACATTTTTAAAACACATCAAACCGGCAATTATTTTCAAATAAATTTTTTCATTTCGAGATTTTAAATTGCATTGATTTTTATGCGTGGACAATTTATTGGATTTTATATTGATATACATTTATTTTTAAAATCAGCCTGAATGTGACTCAAAATTTCGGGATTAAAAACATTTCAGACGGCACCGACATATGCAAAATTTCGTATAATTTTTTAACCGTGCCCATAATATGGGCTGTAATGCTAACATAAAGAATACGTGCTCCAAAAAACCCCGTAAGAATTAGCAAATGGGCTGTAAATTATTTGAAATAATGGCAGATGGGTTGTATGCTGTTTTCCACAGATTTGAGGCTTTCCACAGATGGCCTACATACTGTTGGATGTCCATCCAACGGTCGTCGTGCTTCTTCAATCTCTGCTCTTCCTGCTCCAGCCGCTCAAACAAGCGCCGGCGGGACTGCCTGCACCCTCCTCCCCGCGGCCGGCTGTGCTGCCGCGTAGGCCTCACTGCCCCACCGTACTCCCATCGCTGGCCTAGCCATCCCTCTACTCACCCACACCTGCTGTTATTCTCCGACGACGGCAGGCGAACCAGTAAACCCTCTACAGTCGTACTCCCCTCCGCGTGGGAAACAAAAACAACGGCCGAGTCTTCCCTGCCTCCGTGTCGTTCCCTTCTTAGGCCTCGCCGTCGTCCACCGCCCTGGTGCTCTCGGCGTGGCATGGTCAGCGTGGTCAACGACCGACATGCATCTGAAGTGGAATGTATGTGGAGAGGCTGACAACTGGGTCCACGGCCGCACGCAAGGAAATGCCTCCTTATTACGCGCAAAATAATGATTTCCTCCACCTGACATCTAGGACCCACCGAAACAGCCTCTGTATTTCGCGAAAAAAACGTTACCGCCACTGACAGCTCGAACCCACCAGCTATATCTTCGCACGCAAGGAAGTGCCTCCTTATTACGCACAAAAAAATGAATACTCCCCCTGCTAGCTGGGACCCAGTATAGTGGGCCTACTAAGTTGACGGGGACGAAGGGATTTGTCAACTTAGTCAATATGCACGATTCTAGCTCGACTGACCGTACGATGTCCATCCAACGACCGTAGTGCTTCTTCAACCTCTGGTCTTCTTGCTCCAGCCGCCCAAACCAGCGCCGGTCGTGCCGCCTGCTCCTGCCTCCCGTGGCCGGCTGTGCTACCGCGGAGGCCTCACCGCCCCCATACTACTCCCACCGCTGGCCAGGCCATCCCTCCACTCCACTCACCCACACCCCCTATTATTCTGCGGCGACGGCAGCGCAGCCGAACCAGTGAACCCTCGTACTCCTCTCCGTGTGGGCATCCACTGCCGCGTCTTCCCCGGCTCCGCGTCGTCCCCTTCCTAGGCCTCGCCGTCGTCCACCGCCGTGGTGCTGTCGGCGCACCGTGGTCAATGTGGTCAATGACCGAATTCCAACGGAAGAATATTGTACGTGGAGAGGCTGACAGCTGGGTCCACGGCAGCCGCAAGGAAATGCCTCCTTATTACGCGGAAAATAATTATTCCTCCACATGATAGCAGGGACCCACCGGACGCCCACCAATATATCGTGAAAAAACATTTACCCCTGACTGCTGGGACCCACCCGACGGGCCACCGTATTTCGCGAAAAAAACGTTCCCCCTGCTGTCAGCTCGGACCCACCGGAAGTGCCTCCTTATTATGCACAAAAAATGAATACCCCCTGCTAGCTGGGACCCACCTTGGTGGCAGACTGACTTGTGGGCCTACTAAGTTGACGGGGACGGAGGGCTTTGTCAACTTAGTCAATATGCACGATTCTAGCTCCAGTGACTGTACGATGTCCATCCAACGGCCATAGTGCTTCTTCAACCTCTGGTCTTCTTGCTCCAGCCGCCCAAACCAGCGCGGTCATGCCTCGTGCTCCTGCCTCCCGTGGCCGGCTGCGATGCGACGGAGGCCTCACCGCCCCTACTACTCCCACCGTTGGCCAGGCCATCCTCTACTCACCCACACCCCCTGTTATTCTGTGGCGATGGCAGCCTCACACCGCAGCGAACCAGTGAACCCTCGTACTCCTCTACGCGTGGGCATCCACTGCTGCGTCTTCCCTGGCTCCACATCGTCCCCTTCCTAGGCCTCGCCGTCGTCCATCGCCCTGGTGCGCTCGACGCGGCGTGGTCAACATGGTCAAGGAACGGCTTCCATCGGACGTGGACTGTACGTGGAGAGGCTGACAGCTGGGTCCACGGCCGCAGCAAGGAAGTGCCTCCTTATTGCGTGCAAAATAATTATTCATCCACCTGACAGCGGGGACCCACCGGACGGGCCACCGTATTTCTCGAAAAAAAATGTTTCCCCCCTGACTGCTGGGACCCACCAGCTACACCTTCGCACGCAAGGAAGTGCGTTTGGGCAAAAAAACAAAACAATTCGCCCCCTGATTGCTGGGACCCACCAGCTACATCTTCGCACGCAAGGAAGTGTTTGACAGTCGGGACCCACCTGGTCGAAGCGTATGTAGCGTTGTCATTCTGGTCGCGAACGTGTATATACATATATACTGGTGGATGTAGAGGCGCACACGTGTCGTAGTAGAGGCAACCAGGGTGCAAGAAAGAAAACACGGCCATGTATGTGTACATACGGGTGGGGTCTCGAACGCCTACTCGCGCAGACGTACGGCCAGGGCTCGTGTACATGGCTGGGTCGGGACGGAGAAACATCGTCGTCGTCGTGTTCATGGGGAGGCAACGGAATGCGTCGTGTTCATGGGGAGGCAACGGAATGCGTCGTGTTCATGGGGAGGCAACAGAATGCGTCGTGTTAATCGGGAGGGCTTGGACGGAACAGGCGATGGAAACGAGGCCTGGCGTACCATAGAACGGAGGAAACGGCCTTGTGTTCGACCGGCCACGTTCGAAATGGACCTCCTACAGTCGAAACAGGGGCCCTGTTGATCGAGAGGGGTGTGGCGTACCGCAAAACGGAGGAAACGGACTTGTGTTGGAGCGCTACGGTCGAAACGAGGGTCCTGTTCATCAGGAGGGGTGTGGCGTACCGCAAAATGGGACTCCACGGGATACTGTTCATCTCCACCGTCTACCCCCTCCAGCCTCCACGAGCTACTTTTCATCCACCGTCGACCTCCTCCAGCCTCCGCGGGCTCCTGTTCATCCAGCCTCCACCGCGCGCTACTCCACCGGCTAATGTTCAACCACCCCTCCACCTTCTACTATTCATCCAGCCCTCCACACCATGGGGTCCTGTTCAACCACCCCTCGATGGGCACCCCTCCACCGTCTACTGTTCATCTAGCCCTCCACACCACGGGGTCCTGTTCATCCAGCCCCATCGGGAACTATTCATCCACACCCCCCCCCCCCGCAACGCTCACTGTTCATCCAGAGGTAGCATCGATCGGCTTCAGTTAGCAGCAGTAGCGAAGGAATCGCTCGATCGGGTTCAGTTAACAGCCATCGATCGATCGCTCGGATTCAGTAACGCGTAGCCTGCAGTGCAATCGCTCGGGTTCAGTTAGAGCCCAACGCCTTGCTCGGGTTCAGTTAGAGCCAACGCCTCACACACACGCGCGTACGTGTATGAGAGAAACGCATCGCTCGGCCCCCGACCTCCCACCGTAACCGGGAACTCCCCGAAATTTTCCTCCCCCTCGCTTCTACCACGATTTTTTCCGTCATGGACGGCCCAAAGAATGTCATGCAGCTGCGTCTCCGGCCCGCCCAGGACGAAAAGCCCATTTTCTGTCATGATTTTTTGTCATAGAACTAGGAACCCACCACATCTATGATGATACCGGGTTTTGTCACAATTATCGTCATAGAAGTGTCATATGTATGACAGAAAAAAAATTCGTTCGACCCAAAATGTCACGGATGTGTATTTTTTTAGTGCATAAGCCGAAGTGGGGCTTGATGCGGAGGAAGGCCTCACACACGACGATAAACGCCGAGATGTTGAGGATGAAGTTCTGGGCCAGATCGTGGAAATCCAGGCCGTAGTAGAACATGAGCCCCTAGACGAATGGGTGGAGAGGGAATCCCAGTCCGCGGAGGAAGTGGGTAAGGAATACTACCCTCTCATGGGGCCTGGGGGTGGGGATGAGCTGCCCCGCATCTGGGAGCCGGTGCGCGATGTCCTCGGACAAGTATCCAGCTCCCCTTAGCTTTTTGATGTGTCCCTTCGTGACGGAGGAGACCATCCACTTGCCTCCCGCTCCGGACATGATTGGAGAAGGTTGAGGAAGAAAATGTGGACTTGGGCGCTGGAGCTCGAGTGAGCGAGAATGGATGAGCAAGGAGGAAGAAGGCGTGGGTAGAAAAAGGTCAATCCTTATCCCTTTATATGAGTGGACGAAACTATACGTCCCCACCAGCCTAATAAAACTCGCTTATCCCCCCAAGCGCCGTAATCAATGGCGCTGTTGGGTTACCCGCATCCGTATTGATGAGAATCCCGCGATTAGGGGACATGATCTCTGCTTCGACAAGACGTGCCAAGGAAACCGCCTCGCGAAACACGCTGAGGTTGGCTGTAAAAAATGATTCAAATAAAAGGCTTGGCTGTGGTGTGATGTCACACTACGTAATACGTCAGCAGATTAGATTTGTGGATATTATTCTCTCTACGGTGGTATGTGAAACTTGTTGTGCATAGCCGGACACGATCCTCGTGTTCAAAATCTTCTATGAAGTATTCGGAGGAGGAACCGCCTTGCAATGCCGAAGACAATCTGCGCGTCGGACTCATCGTCATTGAAGCCTGGTTCAGGGGCTACTGTGGGAGTCCTGGATTAGGGGGTATCCGGACAGCCGGACTATAACCTTTGGCCGGACTGTTGGACTATGAAGATACAAGATTGAAGACTTCTCCAGTGTCCGGACGGGACTCTCCTTGGCGTGGAAGGCAAGCTTGGCAAGCGGATATGTAGATCTCCTTCCTTGTAACCGACTCTGTGTAACCCTAGCCCCCTCCGGTGTCTATATAAACCGGAGGGTTTAGTCCATAGGACCAACAACAACAATCATACTATAGGCTAGCTTCTAGGGTTTAGCCTCTTCGATCTCGTGGTAGATCAACTCTTGTACTACCCATATCATCAATATCAATCAAGCAGGAGTAGGGTTTTACCTCCATCGAGAGGGCTCGAACCTGGGTAAAAACATCGTGTCCCTTGTCTCCTGTTACCATCCGCCTAGACGCATAGTTCGGGACCCCCTACCCAAGATCCGCCGGTTTTGACACCGACAGCCGCCTTCGGCCGTTTGACGGGTCGACGTCGCAACGCGCGACAAGGTGCAAGGGGCAAGCGTGGTCCAGACGTGCGCGGAGCGGTGGCCAGGACGGGGCCAGTGGACGGCGAGGCGGACGCGACCGCGGGCGCGGTAGTCAGCGTAACAGAGGGCAAAGGGGGAGGCGGAGGAGGTCCTCACCCCACGTTGCAGGGGAACGGGCGGTGAGGCTCGATGGAGCCTTTGGGGAGGAGGACAGGGACGAGCAACGGCGTCGGGGCGACTCCAAGGCATGGTGGCGCGACGGCGAGGTGCGGCGACGGAGACGAGGTGGCGGGGCGCGGTCGTCGGGATCTGGGAGGATCGAGCGCCGGTGGGGAGGAGGTCCGGTTGGGCCGGCCGGCTGGGCTGTTTTGTCCTAGTTGGCCGGTGGGTCTTCCTCTTTTTTTCGTTTTATTTTCTTTTGTTTTTTATTTTCTTTTAATTTTAGTTTCCATTTAACTTATAGGTTTACAAAATTTACTACTAGCACCTAAATTCGTATTTACAATTATACTACTGCCATATTAATTCACAACCCAAAATAACATAGTTTAATATTTTATAAAACTTCAAAAGGCAGTTAATTTACAGTTTTAACTATTTTAGAACAGTTAACCATTTTATAAATATGTGGTTTCTCCAACATAATCACCTATGATTTATTTGTCATATCCCGAACATTTTGGTTTTAATGTTTGAAAACTTTTATCGTTTGAGTCGATTTTGAATTTTTAATTTGAACGGAATGATTCGCCATGAGGTTAACAACAGTAATGGTGGTGATGCGGCATCATTAACAATGGTTTACTGTAGCTTAATTATCCAGGCGTCACAATTCTCCTCCACTACAAGAAATCTCGTCCCGAGATTTAAGAAGGGAAGTACATGGGGAAAGGATTTGGTTATGAAATTCTAACGCAAAATATTCTCGGTCTTGGTTGCCCTTCTCGAAGAGGCCGATCCATTATGTTGATGTCTTCATTTCTTTGCTTCATGTCATCATGATGAAGTCGGCATCCTTTCTTCGGGATCTTCATCGTATTTACGAACAGGTAACGGGGTAGATCGGCAACGACAGAATGCTATAAGGGTAATAATATGGGATTAACCCATGAATGAGCATATGAGTACCTCTCGAGTTGAACAAATAAAACACATCAAGAGTAAAGTTGGAAGGTACAATAGGAAGTTTCAAGCAGCCAGGCAATCGTTCAATGCCTAGTCAGAAGGTGAAAGGGGTTTCAAGCAACGGAATAATTATTGTCCAATGGCAGAATTGATGATATCATCGGAACGTGGCCCATGAATTACATACGAGTCCACGTGGGAGGAATAACTTTGGGAACAGGGGGTGTACAAGAGAGTCAGGTTTCGATCCTGTGGAACTGTGGGTTATGGGCTCACCATGTGGGGTAAAAGTAGGAAGGGCGGTGACGCCTTGCACGATCATGTAAGTAAGGCATGTCAGAGGGTAGCCTGTCAGTTATGTTGGCAACAACGTCGGTACCAAGGGCGAGGGAAGAAGAGAACCATTTTCCTGCTCATTGAAACGAGGCGGACCAATAGGCAGGGTTCTCGTCCGTCGGTGGTTACCGGAATGTCATTAACAATAGTAACAGGGTCTTGCTGACAGAATTGTACAACGAGGTGTTTACATAAGCAGGAGAATATTACTGCTTAGATCATATAGATCACAAGAAAGGTTAAACCAAACAATGGAAAGGAAAATACGATTATCATATTAAACAGAACAATGGAAAGGAAAATGTGTTCAAACACATATTCCAGGGGTATATCCTTCCCACGGACAAGTAGGGCATGATATCCATGACAGGATATAAAGTAGAAAACCCTTTAGGTAACGGGAGAGAAACTTATGGACATTACCCATACAATGGTCCTTGGATAATTGATAAGGAAAATTTAGCATTATGCTTAAAATATTTTTATTGAAGATCGGAGTACCACATGCATGCTTTGAGATAGCATTGACATGTTCTTGAAGCAAAGGTCGGACTTTGGATAGGAACAACTTATAGAATAAGTCGTACAATTTCCTCATGGAAGAATGGGTAACCTTGCTAAAGGATACTATAACAATAGGTCCTCCGGCCAGGTGTGCTAGGTATGACATCACCTTACCAGGCTATATAAATACCAATGTTATGACTCTTGGAAGATGCTCGAACCATCATATCCGACCAAGATTCGGATCAGAATGGGGTCAGGATACCTCAGCTCAGGATGCCTGAGAAGAAAAAGGTGCGACACAAATTGACGAGAAGACATCGTACGATTCTCGGGAAATGAACTATGGAAGCGAGTTCCGAAACAAGAGTACATCATTAAACGAAGGAGAGGATGAGGAGGTGGCTGATGGACTCAGCGATAATTCATCGAGATTAACAAAAGATGGATTGCCACAGTTATGTGAACAAGGATATAACATTTGCCAGATCAAATGGTATAATAATGTATGCTCGAGGAAAACATACACAATTAAATAATGGTTGAAATGTGCATCCGAAATGTGGGCTTATAATAGCATGATCAACGTTAGAATGGTGGTTCAACAACCGATAGGCTAAGAATGAATTATCGATCATTAACCTCAAAGCAATAGGGTTGCTAGAAGTGCAGAATCCAAACAACACCGTTCACTTGTGGGTACCCCGGTTGGAATCAACACGAGGACCAAGAAAGAATGGTGATGGTGAAAAGTATCATTATAGCAAGAATTCTTAAGAGGTGGAGCAATCCTCACAACATTCTTGACATCAAAGATGGTAATACTCCGCGGTAGAACATAACATAAGTTGGATAGCAAGGAACTCAAGGTACAACAAAAAACAGGAACAAGTTTTGTTTTGGAGGGAATGCAATACTGTTGTGGATGATAACCCAAATCATCGAGGGCAAAGGATGCTATTTCTCATCAAGAATTCGATAGATATCTTGGAAGAGCTCAGAATGCCGCTGTTGACCACGACACATTTGTCGAGAGGTTTCAAGAAGATGTAACCGATTGGCGATGACATCCAGTAAACGGAATGATGAAGCGAAAGCTTATTGGGACCATGGGTATGACACAAACTTAAAATCAAGTTTGCTGTTCAAGGAGAAATGATATGACAAGGAAGATCAACGTAAGATTAGCTCACCGTCGAAATTTTTTTCTTTTTTTTCTCCAGGAAGAAAGACCAGGTAGCACAGTTAAAATCGGCACGACAAGGATATAGCCAAGCAGGCTAGGAATGACGTGATTGAGTTCAAACTCGTAAGTAATGAAGGTTACCAAGAGTTGCTTAATCGCGAGGCGGACTCGAGTCAGTTATCGGTGTCTTTGAGTGTTTAATAACTCAGAGCCCGTGAAAAACTGGAATCAATGAGAATGTGGCACTTGATGAAGAACTCATAAGAAGTTATGCAGTTCCGTGATAATCTTGAGATACCAGGGGGTAATACTCGACGACAAAACAAAGTAGAGGTTGGACTGGGGTGTTACTCTGTAGAAGACAAGTGCTTAAACTTGCACGAGAAATGGAATAAAAGGAAGAAATTATGGTCGGAACCACAATCATAAATGATCAAACCACGGATACAAGATGAACTCATAACAAGGGGGTAATTATTTTCACGAGCAGCTTCCATGATAAGTTCTACATCGTGTCCATGGGCATGAACGCAAAGTTCAAGGTCGTCTCCCACTTCTCCAATGCATAACCTTTCATTCACTCCTCAAAATAAAAATGACTTCAGTGTCAAAACCTACCTGGTGAATTACCAGAGGAGTATGACCCGTGAAAACTTTCGGGTTCACACGGATTATGGAAAGCATAGGTTCAACCCATCAGGGCATCTTAGAACATATACAATGAACTTTAGGGTCAATTAACACGTGCTCGAAGCAGAGCATGGTTGACAAGGCATAGGATATAACTTGCCAAAGGCAGAAGACATAATTTACCAAAGGCATTATGTATCAGGGGAGAAACTCTCAAGGTTATTGGAAATGAAGGACACGGTCCGATAATAACCAAGCAAATGGTCTCGCGGACCACAAGGAACCTGATGTCAGTATCGGTACTCAATCAGAAGGGAAAAGAATGCAAGGTATCAGATTATAGAAACCATTGACTAATTCAAAGCTCAAACGCAAATGATTATGATTGCCAAATCAAGGGATCGGAAGAAAACACTCTGATTAAGAATGGACAAGCTGAATAGACTTAGGGGTAAAATTGACAACAATTTGATTGGTCGAGATCCAGCTCATGTGTAAAATGACGTCTGAGCCGGAAGGATGAATTCTAGGATTCGACTGAGGAATGCGAGCATTCACATATTATTGAATCAATGGACTCAAAATGATAGTGATAAAGGCTGCTAATAAGATTACTATACTTATGGGATTAACCATAATGCAAGCAAGCAAGAACTTCAAGAGCAATAAGCTGCTAAGGATTTTCGGAAGATCGAATATTATTTCAAAGACCTTAGTGAAGCACATAAACAACCGAGGATGGGCGGATACTCGGTATGTGTGAGGAATTATCCGTAGGGGTGTTCATGTGGGTAATGAACTGCAAGGCAGTAGGCACAAAGTATTCTCGGAACAATAGAGAGAATTTTTAGGGTATCTTGTAATAACAAGATCCATGGCATTAAAAAGGCAAGTGTATGTAGTTATCCATACTGATATAATAGTGGTAGGGAATTGCAAAAGCAGCGGGCACAAAGTCTCAAAAGAGTATCGGAGAGTAACTTCGAAACCTTCAGGTGCAGCCGGCGATCATCTGGACTGAAGGGGCTCCCCGAGAGAAAGTGTTTTCGAGAACCTAAAGTTAGATTTTTAGAAAATCATTTAACCCGAATAGAAGAGAGATTAGAATCCCAGGGTATAGACGAGGAATAAAAGATCCTAATACCACCCAATGGCAAGGTGGGCCCGTAAGCCGCACAGCCATGTTAGTAAAAAACTTTTCAACGACTAGACTCAACTTCGGCCAAGGAGTGTGGAAGGGGGATTCCTACAGGCAGTCAGCTCTGATACCAACTTGTGACGTCCCCGATTCAATCATACACTAATCATACACGCAAACGTGTACGATAAAGATCAGGGACTCCCGGGAAGATATCACAACACAACTCTACAAATAAAATAAGTCATACAAGCATCATAATACAAGCCAGGGGCCTCGAAGGCTCGAATACAAGTGCTCGATCATAGACGAGTCAGCGGAAGCAATAATATCTGAGTACAGACATAAAATA
Organism: Aegilops umbellulata; assembly: GCA_032464435.1. Lineage (NCBI taxonomy): Eukaryota > Viridiplantae > Streptophyta > Magnoliopsida > Poales > Poaceae > Aegilops > Aegilops umbellulata. Next base: position 440,922,523 of record CP136060.1, read on the forward strand.
AGCAAGTTTGCCTTAAGAAGGCTAGCACAAATTGGAATACAGATCAAAAGAGGCGTAGGCCTCCTGCCAGGGATCCTCCTAACTACTCCTGGTCATCGTCAGCGGGCTGCACGTAGTAGTAGGCACCTCCGGTGTAGTAGGAGTCATCGTCGACGGTGGTGTCTGGATCCTGGGCTCCAACATCTGGTTGCGACAACCAGAAAGAAAGGAAAGGGGGAAAAAGGGGGAGAAAGCAACCGTGAGTACTCATCCAAATTACTCGCAAGCAAGGAGCTACACTACATATGCATGTGTATATGTGTAAGGGGCCATATCAGTGGACTGAACTGCAGAATGCTAGAATAAGAGGGGGATAATTAATCCTGTTGAAGACTACGCTTCTGGCAGCCTCCGTCTTGCAGCATGTAGAAGAGAGTAGACTGAAGTCCTCCAAATAGCATCACATAGCATAATCCTACCCGGCGATCCCCTCCTTGTCGCCCTGCTAGAGAGCGATCACCGGGTTGTATCTGGCACTTGGATGGGTGTGTTTTATTAAGTATCCGGTTCTAGTTGTCATAAGGTCAAGGTACAACTCCAAGTCGTCCTGTTACCGAAGATCGCGGCTATTCGAATAGATTAACTTCCCTGCAGGGGTGCACCACATAAACCAACATGCTCGATCCCCTTTGGTCGGACACACTTTCCTGGGTCATGCCCGGCCTCGGAAGATCAACATGTCGCAGCCCCACCTAGGCCAACAGAGAGGTCAGCACGCCGGTCTAAACCTAAGCGCACAGGGGTCTAGGCCCATCGCCCTTAGCACACCTGCACATTGCGAACGCGGCCGGTGAGCAGACCTAGCAACCTCCATTACAAAGGAAGTCACGTTACGTGGTCCAACCCGGCGTGCGCCGCTCAATCGCTGACGTCACGAAGCCTACGGCTGATACCACGACGTCGAGTGCCCATAACTGCCCCGCGTATTTTGTTAGTGCGTATAGGCCAGTGGCCAGACTCAGATCAAATACCAAGATCTCGTTAAGCGTGTTAAGTATCCGCGAACGCCGACCAGGGCCAGGCCCACCTCTCTCCTAGGTGGTCTCAACCTGCCCTGTCGCTCCGCCACAAAGTAACAGTCGGGGGTCGTCGGGTACCCAGGCCCACCACTCCCTGGGTGGAACCACCTGCCCCTTCAGCCCCCATCTCCGAACAGTATCATAGGTAATATAACAGTGTAAAGTATATAGTATATGCCTGTGATCACCTCCAGAAGTGATCACGGCCCAGTAGTATAGCATGACAGACGGACAAGAGTGTAGGGCCACTGATGGAACACTAGCATCCTATACTAAGCAGTAGGATAGCAGGTAAGGGTACAACTGTAGCAACAATGACAGGCTATGCAGTAGAATAGGATTAACCGAAAGCAGTAACATGCTACACTACTCTAATACAAGCAGTAGAGAAGAATAGGCGATATCTGGTGATCAAGGGGGGGTTTGCCTGGAAACTTGGTTGCACACGAAGATGGGTCATCGGTGACGTAGTCGTACTCAGGGGCGTCAACGTCGGTCTCGGGGTCTACCGGAGAAGAAGAGGGGGGAAGCAATAATAAATACGGAGCAAACAAAGCATCACAAAATATAACAAGGCAATATGCGGTGTCAAGGGAGATCGAACGCATGGATAGGTAATACCGGCGAAGGGGAAAAACAACTGGGAAAGTATCACCGGTGTTTTGCATTTTCGGACAAATGAACCAGAGAGGGAAAGTTGCGTGTTCTCTATGCTAGAGATGTGTGGCGGACGAACGGGCTACGTATCCGGATTCGTCTCGTCCTTCTGAGTAACTTTCATATATAAATTATTTTCATCCGAGTTACGGTTTATTGTATATTAATTTTCAAAGTTTTAATCAATTTCTAGTGTTATTATTAATTCAAAAATTAACTAGCTAAATGCTACGGGCACACATAAGTGTACCCAAAGGTGTACACATGGGTCTGACTGGTGGGGACACGGGGCTGAGTCAGCAGCCCAGTCAGCAGTCAAAGTTTGACTGTTGACTGGTCAAACTGACCAGTGGGCCCCCTCTCATAGTCACCAGAGATAACTAAATCAATTAGTTCTAACTTAAACAGATTAATTAACGTTAAATTAATTAAACAAACTTAATTAGATTTATTAAGCAATTAATTAGTTAATTAACTTTATTATTATTATTTTCCTTCCATTTTTAATTTATTTATTTATTTATTTCCGTTTTTGTTTTCAGGGGCGGGCCCCATATGGTTGTGGCCTATACGGCCACCAGGGGGTAGGATGGGCACGACGCGTGCATGCTCGCCGGCGATGGCAGGGCGATGGGGGCGGCGTGGAAGTGGAGCACTAGCGCCGCCCGGAGCCGCAGCAAGCAGGCACCGGAGCAGCAGAGCTGTAGCGGCAGCATGGTGCAGGAGCGGGCGGGGAAGGGCGCTGGCGACTAGCTGCAGCGGCGGCGCCTTCGGCCGTTTGACAGGTCAACATGGCAGCGCGCGACAAGGGGCGAGGGGTGAGCGTGGTCCAGACGTGCGCGGAGCGGTGGCCAGGACGGGGCCAGTGGCCGGCGAGGCGGACGTGACCGCGGGTGCGGTGGTCGGCGTAACAGAGGGCAAAGGGGGAGGCGGAGGAGGTCCTCACCCCACGTTGCAGGGGAACGGGCGGCGAGGCTCGATGGACCCTTTGGGGAGGGGGACGGGTGTCGGTGTCAAAACCGGCGGATCTCGGGTAGGGGGTCCCGAACTGTGCGTCAAGGTCGGATGGTAACAGGAGACAAGGGACACTTTATTTTACCCAGGTTCGGGCCCTCTCGATGGAGGTAAACCCCTACTCCTGCTAGATTAATATTGATGATATGGGTAGTATAAGAGTAGATCTACCACGAGATCAAGGAGGCTAAGCCCTAGAAGCTAGCCTATGGTATGATTGTGTATGATGGTGGTTGTCCTACGGACTACAACCCTCCGGTTTATATAGACACCGGATAGGGTTAGGGTTACACAGAGTTGGTTACAATGGTTGGAAATCTTGAATATCCGCACGCCTAGCTTGCCTTCCACGCCAAGGAAAGATCCTTCCGGACACGGGACGAAGTCTTCAATCTTGTATCTTCATAGTCCTGGAGTCCGGCTGAAGGTATAGTCCGGCTATCCGAACACCCCCTAATCCAGGACTCCCTCAGTAGCCCCTGAACCAGGCTTCAATGACGACGAGTCTGGCGCGCAGATTGTCTTCGGCATTGCAAGGCGGGTTCCTCCTCCAAGTTCTTCAAGAAGATTGTAAACACCAAAAACAGTGTCCGGCTCTGCAAAATAAGTTTCCAGATATTGCCATATAGAGAATAATATTAACACAAAACAAATCTGCTGACGTATTCCGTAGTGCGTCATAACACTGCGGCTAAGCTCTTTATATAAATTGTTTTCATTGTTCCACCTCAGTGTGTTTAGCGAGGCGATTTCCTTGGCACGTCTTGTCAAAGCAGAGATCGTGTGCCTCTTTTAACGGGATTCTCATCAATACGGACGTGGGTAACCCAACCGCGCCATTTACCACGGCGCTCGGGAGGCAAGTGAGTTTTATTGGGTAGGTGGGGATGCCTAACCGCACCCGCTTGTATAAAGGGATAAGGATTCACCTTTTTACCTACGACTTCTTCCTCCTTTGCCAATCCATCTCTCGCGCACTCAAGCTCCAGCGCCCAAGTCCGCTCTTCCTTCCTCAACCTTCTCCAACAATGTCCGGAGCGGGAGGCAAGTGGATGGCCTCCTCCGTTACGGAGGCTCAAGTAAAAAAGCTAAGGAAAGCCGGATACTTGTCCAAGGACATCCCGCATCGGCTTCCTGAGAAGGGGCAGCTTCTTCCTACCCTAGGGCCCCATGAGAGGGTAGTTTTTCTTCCCCACTTCCTCCGCGGACTGGGCTTTCCACTTCACCCATTTGTCCGGGGGCTCATGTTCTACTACGGCCTGGATTTCCATGATCTGGCCCCGAACTTCGTCCTCAACATCTCGGCGTTTATCGTCGTGTGTGAGGCCTTTCTCCGCGTCCGCCCCCACTTCGGCCTCTGGCTCAAGACCTTCAACGTCAAGCCCAAGGTGGTGCCCGGCACCCAGGCGGAGTGCGGAGGCGCTATGGCCGGCAAGATGGCCAACGTCCTCTGGTTCGAGGGCTCCTTTGTGGAGTCCCTAAAGGGGTGGCATGCCGGGTGGTTTTACATCACCGAGCCACGCGATCCGAAATGGGTCGCAGCCCCTGAGTTCAGATCCGGACCCCCCACGCGGCTCATGTCCTGGAAAGAGACGGGCCTGTCGTGGGGTGGCGAGAAAGAGGTGACTGGATTGCAAACGTGCATCCAGTCCCTGGTGAACAAGCCAGTCCGGCTGATCAATGTGATCCAGGTTATGCTCGTCCGCCGGATCCTCCCGTGCCAACAACGGGATTTTACTTTGTGGGAATTCGACCCGGCGCAGCACCAAACCCTCAGTAGGCTCTTCGACACGACGTATGAAGACGTCTGGAAGGTGCTGACCAAAGGCGCCGAGTCCCCCACATCCGCTTTCGAGGACCGCGGATACAGCTCGCAGCATCACGCCAGCGAGGTAAGCTATCTATACCTTTGACAGGTTTGTTAAGCTCTTCTTCATAGATTAACTCTATGCAGGATCTAAACTCCCTTTACCTTTGACAGGCTTGGCGGGCTATATCCGGACCAGTTAACTGTCCGGCTCCCCTGCTCGAAGACCCGGCCCCAGCTCTCCTAGTGAAGCTGTTGACTCCGGCACCTTACGTGGTTGCCGGAGAAGAAGACCGAGAAGAAGAAAACCACCGGGACTCAAAAGAGTTCCCGCAATACGGTGGTGTCGGACTCGTCATCTGACGAGTCCGTGACGCTCTCCTCTCGTGAAAACGAGGAGGAGGAACAAGAAAGCTCTCTCCCCCCAGCGGGGGGGGGGGAGTAAAGAAGAAGAAGGCCACCCCAACGGGGGAGGCCGAGGGGTCGAGGAAAAGGAAGACCCCTCCGCCGGACTACTCCCACGACGCCAAAGAGGGCGGAGAGGAGTGGCCGGACAGAACCAAGCGTCCGGCGAAATCGTAAGTACTTATATACCAGAGTGACTCATGATATTCTTTTAATGCGCGGCATTCCCTAATATTGCTCGTAATTTATGCAGCCCGCCCCGGGCCGAACTCGACGATTCGTCGAGCGGCTCCCTGGATTCGTCGGACGTGAACTCTGTTCCGCCCGCTGTCTCCCCCTGCAGGGCGGACGACGCCGAAGTGGCGTCCCGCTAAGCTCCAGGGCAGGAGGAGATGGTCCTGGAGGAGCCGCAAGGCAATCCTCCGGACCCCAGGAGTAAAGGGGATGAAACTCCCCAGGGCTCCAAGTCCGGCTTTGTGCCGGACACCGCGCCGGACTCGACAGTCCCGGTCCACGGTGGGCGAACTCCTTCCGAGAGGGGTAAGACGTCTGAGCTGGCGACCTCCGTCCAACCAGAGGTGCCGGACAATCTGCTGGAGGTGCTTGAGGGCGCCGCCATCGACAAGGAGCATCGTACTGTTATGAGTACGGTGATCCAAAGGGTTCAGTCCGCCAAGAGTGGACTGACTGAAGCTTGCGCTAGCCTTCTAACAGGCTTCGATGTGAGTAAAAATATGTCAAATTATTACCGCATAGACAGTCGCCCCTGATGCTCTGTTCGGTGTTCGAAAAGGAAAGCCGAATAGAGGATCTAGTAATTTTCGCAGGAGTCTAACAAGAAAAAGTCAAATATGCGTATGCAGGCTTCGCTGCTGTCCACCGCCGCACTGGCTGCGCAGGTGGATGTCCTTAAAAAGGACCTCGGGCGGACCGAGCAAGAGCTCGGCCTTGCCAAACGGCAGCTCGAGGAGAAAGAAGGTAAGAAATACCCTAAAAAAGAAAAAAGTGCCTATAGAGAGGCTTGATTGCAGAAAGAAATAACAGGATTGTACTGCTTATTGTAGGGGCCACAACCGAGGTGGCAACCCTGGAGCAGGCGCTGGCTGAGGCCGGAAAGAAAACGACCGAGGAGCGCGCCGAGCGAGAAAGGCTTGGGGTTCAGGTCGGCGAGGTGCAGCAAGAGATGCAAGCTCTCATGAAAAAACATGAGAGTTTGGAGCTTGAGTCAAAAGTGCAAGCATCCGAGCTCGCGTCGGCCCTTGAGACCGCCAAGAGTGCCAAGGCCGAAGCCCAAAAGGCCCTCCAAGAGTTGGAGGAGGTGAAAAAGATAGCAACGGGTAAGGCATTCTTAATGCAAAGTAGGAATATAAAAGTAAACTACTTGTCACTTACCCGAATCCGGAGTTCTCCAGGGGCGTTCGCCGATCTCCCCCGCAATGCATCCACCGCCGCCGCATTCTACCGAGCTGAAGAGGGCAGCTCGACAGAGAGTGTGTTCTGGTCTCAGTATTCTGAGGCTGGACACCCTGTGCCTTTGACGATCAGCTGAAACAGCTGGTCGAGCTCCACAAGGCGGCCGAACAGGCCATGAAGGGCTTACTAGTTCGGCTGTGGCTTGGAGAGGCCCTGCCTGGGAGCTATTTCGGGCTACTGCGGCGGCTGGTGGAGGCCTGTCCACGGCTTGAGGTCATCAAGCGCTCCGCCTGCATTGAAGGTGCCCGGAGGGCCCTTGCCCGTGTAAGGGTACACTGGGGTAAGCTGGACGGAGAGAAGCTGGTGAGGGACGGGCCGCCGCCGGGGAAGGAGCATCGCAAGCCCAAGAACTACTACAAGGAAGTTCTTGCCGGAGCCCGCCTTGTCGCGGATGAATGTACTAAAGATGTAGTATTTGAATGAACTCGCTCGTTTGTATCCTGTGCGCTGAAAACTTGTTCATATGCGCTAAGCAATGCTTATTGAATTTAAAATATTATTTTCTGTGCGGCCGTTTATCAAAAATTGAGAGATGGCCAGTCGTCGGCTTCTGCCCCCATGCCACTAGTGCTGGGGTGTTCGGGATAAACCTGAGGGCTCTTTTTCCCATAGTTGGGTCCTTCGAGGGAGGCGCTCAGCACAACGAACCAGGCAATCAGACTATAATGCTTGAACACTCTCACTTAGCCATAGAACGTTATAATTTTAAATTTCGGCGATGTCAAAAAACTAAGGAAGGCCGGATACTTGTCCGACCACATTGCGCACCGGCTTCCTGAAGAGGGGCAGCTGCTCCCCACCCCTAGGCCCCATGAGAAGGTTGTATTCCTTCCCCACTTCCTCAACGGACTAGGTTTTCCACTCCACCCATTTGTCCGGGGACTCATGTTCTACTACGGCCTGGATTTCCACGATCTGGCCCCGAATTTTGTCCTCAACATCTCGGCGTTTATCGTCGTGTGTGAGGCTTTCCTCCGCATCCGCCCCCATTTCGGTCTTTGGCTCAAGACTTTCAACGTCAAGCCGAAGGTGGTGCGCGGCAGCCAGGTGGAGTGCGGAGGCGCCATGGCGGGCAAGATAGCCAACGTCCTATGGCTCGAGGGCTCCTTTGTGGAGACCCTGAAGGGGTGGCAATCAGGGTGGTTTTACATCACCGAGCCACGCGACCCTGAATGGGTCGCAGCCCCTGAGTTCCGATCCGAACCCCCCACGCGGCTCACGTCCTGGAAAGAGACGGACCTGTCGTGGGGCAACGAGGAAGAGGTGACCGGACTGCAAACATGCATCCAATCCCTAGCGAACAAGCGGCTCAAGCTTGTTAGTATACTCCAGGTCATGCTCGATCGCCGGATCCTCCCGTGTCGACAACGGGCTTTCACACTGTGGGAGTTTGATCCGGCGCAGCACCAAACCTTGAGCAGGCTCTTCGACACGACGTGCGAAGATGCCTGGAAGGTGCTATTCAAGGGCGCCAAAGCTCCCGCGTCCGCGTCCGAGGACCGCGGATTCAGCACGCAGCGTCCAGCTAGCGCGGTGAGTTATCCTTACCTTTTACAGGAAATTTGTTTCTCATAGATTGACTTTGTGCGGGATCTAAACTCCCCTACCTTTGACAGGCGTGGCAGGAGAAATCCGGACAGGTCAATTGTCCGGCCCCTTTGCCCGAAGACCCAGCAGATGCTCGTTTATCGAAGCTGCTGGCTCCGGCGCCTTATGCGGTGCCGGAGAAGAAGGCCAAGAAGAAGAAGGCCACGGGGACTCGAAAGAGTTCCCGTAATATGGTGGTGTTGGACTCGTCGTCTGACGAATCTGAGATGCACTCCTCCCGTGAAGACGAAGAGGAGGAAGAAGAAACCTCTCCCCCTCCAGCAGGGGGAGGAAAGAAGAGGAAGGCCACCCCAACTGGGGAGGCCGAAGGGTTCAAGAAGGGGAAAACCCTTCCACCGGACTACTCCCCTGACGCTGACGAGGGCGAAGAGGAGTGGACACAAAGGGCGAGGCGCCCGGCGGGATCGTAAGTATTCGAATACTAGAGTGACTCATAGCTTTCCTTTGTTGCATAGCTTTTCCTTATGTCGAACAAAATTATGTAGTCCGCCCAAGGCCGGACTCGACGAGTCGTCGAGCGGCTCCCTGGATTCATCGGACGTGAACTTAGTTCCGCCCGCTGTCTCCGCCCGCACTGCGGACGACGCCGAAGTGGCGTCGCGACAAGCTCCGGGGCAGGAGGAGGTGGTCCTGGAGGAGCCGCTAGGCGACCTCCCGGACTCCAGGAGTAAAGGGGACAAGACCCCCCAGGGCTCCAAGTCCGGCTTTGAGCCGGACACCACGCCAGAATCTTCAACAGTTCTGGACCGCGGTAGGCGAACTCCTTCCAAGAGGAGCAAGCCTTCTGAGCCGGCGGCCTCCGTCCAACTGGAGGTGCCGGACAATCTGCTAGAGGTGCTTAACGGCGCCTCCATCGACGAGGAGCATCGTACTATTATGATTACAGTGATCCAGAAGGTTCAGTCCGCCAAGAGCAGACTGACTGAAGCTTGCGCTAGCCTTCTAACAGGCTTCGAGGTAAGTAAAAATATGTAAAAATATTACCGCATAGACAGTAGCCCCTGATGCTCTGTTTGGTGTTCGGAAAGAAAAGCCGAATAGAGGATCAAATAATTTCGCAGGAGTCTAACAAAAAATGAGTCAATATGCGTATGCAGGCTTCGCTGCTTGCTACCGCCGCACTGGCAGTAGAGGTAGGTACCCTGAAGCAGGGTCTCGAGTGGACCGAGCAAGAGCTCGGCCTTGCCAAGCGGCAGCTCGAGGAGAAACAAGGTAAGAGATACCTTATAGAAAAATATATATAAAAAGATGCAATTGCAAAAAATTTACAGGATTGTGCTGCTTGTTGCAGGGGCCGCGACTGAGGTGGCAACCCTCAAGCAGGCGCTGTCTGAGGCCGAGAAGAGAGCGGCCTCGGAGCGCAATGAGCGGGAGAAATTCGAGGCGCATGTCGGCGAGGCGCAGCAAGAGCTTCAGGCACTCATGAAAAAACATGAGAGTTTGGAGCTTGACTCTAAAACACGAGCGTCCGAGCTCGCCGCGGCCGTCAAGACTGCCGAGTCTGCCAAGGCCGAAGCCCAGAAGGCCCTCGATGAATTGGATGCGGTGAAAAAGATAGCGGTGAGTAAGGCATTTTTTATGCAAAGCAGACATATAAAAGTAAACTACTTGTTACTTACCCGAATCCAGAGCTCTCAAGAGGCGTTCGCAGATCTTCCCCGCAGCGTATCCGATGCCGCCGCATTCTATCGAGCCGAAGAGGGCAGCTCGACGGAGAAGGTGTTCTGGTCTCAGTACGCTGAGGCCGGACACCCTGTGCCCTTGAGCGACCAGCTGAAGCAGCTGGTCGAGCTCCACAAGGCGGCCGAACAGGCCATGAAGGGCTTCATAGTTCGGCTGTGGCCTGGAGAGGCCCTGCCTGGGAGCTACTTCGGACTGGTGCGGCGGCTGGTGGAGGCCTGTCCACGGCTCGAGGTCATCAAGCGCTCCGTCTGCATCGAAGGTGCCCGTAGGGCCCTTGCCCGTGCAAAGGTGCACTGGGGTAAGCTGGACGGTGAGAAGCTTGTGAGGGATGGGTCGCCGCCGGGGAAGGAGCATCGCAAGCCCGAGAACTATTACAAGGATGTTCTGAAGGGTGCCCGCCTTGTGCCGTATGAATGTACAAAAGATGTGATTGTTGAATGAACTCACTCGTGTTGTCCTGTGCGCTGAAAACTTGTTCATTTGCGCTAAGCAATGCTTGTTGAATTTAAAATATTATTTTTTGTGCGGCCGTTTATCAAAAAATTGAGAGATGGCCAGTCGTCGGCTTCCGCCCCCATGCCACTAGTGCTGGGGTGTTCGGGATAACCTGAGCGCTCTTTTTCCCATTTTTGGGTCCTTTGAGGGAGGCGCTCAGCACAACGAACAAGGCAATCGGACTATAATGCTTGAACACTGTCACTTAGCCATAGAACTTTATAATTTTAAATTTCGGCGAAGCCCCTAATATTCGGAAGACCGAGTTCGGGGCGCTATCCACGCCTTGGCCGGACAAAATCCGGTTCCTCGCTCTAAGCGGCATAGGTCTTTAAGGACCCGAAAAACCTCTCGAATAGCGACCGGTCTCTCGCCTTATCATGACAGTCAGTTTGAGCTTTCTCTACTGAGGTGCTCCGCCTAGCTCAACTGGGGCACAATCGCAGTAGTTCTCCTAGTTCTACCTTAGCCGATATAGCGGAACGTAAGGCACCAAAACATAGGAGCCGGGCAAACCCAACTATTGACCCAAATCATGATTCGGAGCCGATGCATATAGTGCTATAAGTTCGGGGTGCCGCAATTATGAAGTGTTCGGACTTCTTACACCATATTAAGGGGTACTGAAGCCCCTGGCGTATTTGTCGTACCATAGTGTACGGTTGCCACATGTCATTAATGAACATATATAAAAATAGAGTAATGCAAAAAATAGACAAAAATCTATGCATTGTTGATACGTCTCCAACGTATCTATAATTTTTGATTGCTCCATGCTACTTTATCTACTGTTTTAGGCAATATTGGGCTTTATTATCCACTTTTATATTATTTTTGGGACTAACCTATTAGCCGGAGGCCCAGCCCAGATTTGTTGTTTTATGCCTATTTCAGTATTTTGAGGAAAAGGAATATCAGACGGAGTCAAAACGGAACGAAATCAACTGGAGAAGTTATTTTTGGAAGGAAACCCACCTGATGGACTTGGACCCCATGTCAGAAGAGCCACGAGGCGATCACGAGGGTGGAGGGCGCGCCCTCCCCCCTGGGCGCGCCCCCCTGCCTCGTGGGGCCCCCGTAGCTCCACCGATGTTCCCCCTTCACCCATATATACCGTCGTACCCTAAAACTTCCAGAGCAGAAGATAGATCGGGAGTTCCGCCGCCGCAAGCCTCCAGAACCACCAAAAAACCAATCGGGACCCCTTTCTGGTACCCTGCCGGAGGGGGGATCCATCTCCGGTGGCCATCTTCATCATCCCGGCGCTCTCCATGACGAGGAGGGAGTAGTTCACCCTCGGGGCTGAGGGTATGTACCAGTAGCTATGTGTTTGATCTCTCTCTCTCTCTCTCTCGTGTTCTCTCTCGTGTTCCTCTATGGCACGATCTTGATGTATCCCGAGCTTTGCTATTGTAGTTGGATCTTATGATGTTTCTCCCCCTCTACTCCTTTGTGATGAATTGAGTTTCCCCTTTTGAAGTAATCTTATTGGATTGAGTCTTTATGAGAACACTTGATGTATGTCTTGGTGATCAACTTGCGGGTTTCGTGACATTGGGAACCTATGCATAGGGGTTGGCACACGTTCTTGATTCTCCGGTAGAAACTTTGGGGCGCTCTTTGAAGTACTTTTATGTTGGTTGGATAAATCGGAGATTGTGTGATGCATATCGTATAATCATGCCCACGGATACTTGAGGTGACAATGGAGTATCTAGGTGACATTAGGGTTTTGGTTGATTTGTATCTTAAGGTGTTATTCTAGTAAAAACTCCAGGGTTGTTTGTGACACTTATAGGAATAGCCCAACGGATTGATTTGAAAGAATAACTTTGTGGTGGTTTTGTACCCGACCATAATCTCTATGTTTGTTCTCCGCTATTAGTGGCTTTGGAGTGACTCTTTGTTGCATGTTGAGGGCTTGTCATATGTTCTATCTATGTTATTATTGTTGAGAGAACTTGCACTAGCGAAAGTATGAACCCTAGGCCTTGTTTCCTATCATTGCAATACCGTTTACGCTCACTTTTACCATTTGTTACCTTGTTGTCTTTATATTTTCAGTTTACAAAAACCTATATCTTCTATCCATATTGCACTTGTATCACCATCTCTTCGCCGAACTAGTGCACCTATACAACTGACCATTGTATTGGGTGTGTTGGGGACAAAAGAGACTCTTTGTTATTTGGTTGCAGGGTTGCTTGAGAGAGACCATCTTCATCCTCACGCCTCCTACGGATTGATAAACCTTAGGTCATCCACTTGAAGGAAATTTGCTACTGTCCTACAAACCTGTGCACTTGCAGGCCCAACAACGTCTACAAGAAGAAGGTTGTGTAGTAGACATCAAGCTCTTTTCTGGCGCAATTGCCGGGGAGGCTAGGTAAGTGAAGGTATATCTTTAGATCTTGCAATCGAATCTTTCTGTTTCTTGTTTTAGCACTAGTTTAGTTTATAAAAGAAAACTACAAAAAAATGGAATTGAGTTTGTCTCATACGCTTCACCTTTTTAATATCTTTCGTGAGTATGATGGAAAGGAAGATTGTGCCAAAGTGCTAGAAGAAGAAATCTATAAAATGTTTGGCACTAAATATGTGAATGATGAGCATGATTGCAATGTTGTTAGTACGAATTCCTTGAATATCCATGATGCTAATGATATGCAAAGCCACAAGCTTGGGGAAGCTATGTTTGATGAAGATGATATTTTTTGCCCCCCAAGCATGGATGAGCAAATTTACTATGACGAAAGCATGCCTCCTATCTATGATGATAATTGTGATGACACGTATGCTTTAAATAATAATGATAACCATGAAACTTGTCATCTTGATCTTAATTCTCAATCATATGATAGTTATTTTGTTGAGTTTGCTCCCACTACTATTCTGAATGAGAAGAATTTTGCTTATGTGGAGAGTAATAAAATTTCTATGCAAGTAGATCATGAAAAGAATGCTTTAGGTGCTGGTTATATTGTTGAATTCATTCATGATGCTACTGAAAATTATTATGAGGGAGGAACCTATGCTTGTAGGAATTGCAATAATATCAAGTTTCCTCTCTATGTGCTTAAATTTTTGAAGTTATGCCTGTTTTACCTTCCTATGCAAGTTGATTATTGTTCCCATAAGTTGTTTGTTCACAAAATCCCTATGCACAGGAAGTGGGTTAGACTTAAATGTGCTAGTCATATTCTTCATGATGCTCTCTTTATGTTTCAATTCTTATCTTTTATGTGAGCATCATTGTCATCATCATGCCTAGCTAAAAGGCATTAAAGAAAAGCGCTTGTTGGGAGACAACCCAATACTTATCCTTACTGTTTTTGTGTTTTCACATGATTATACTACTGTATTAATCATGTTTTATAGATTTTGTTTCCATAAAGTGCCAAGTAGAACCTTTGGGAAGACTTGGGTGAAGTTTATGTGATCTTGGTGTGAAAAACAGAAACTTTAGCGCTCACGAGAATAGCTGCTATTTTTTACTGGAGAGTGATTTTAGGTTGATTCTTTTTGCAGATGATTAATAGACAAATTTCTCAGGTCCAGCAATTTATTTCATAATTTTTGGGGTTCCATAAGTATACGTTTGATACTGATTACTACAGACTGTTCTGTTTTTGACAGATTCTGTTTTCTATGTGTTGTTTGCTTATTTTGATGCATCTATGGCTAGTATTAAGTGGTATGAACCATAGAGAAGTTAGAATACAGTATATATTACACCAATATGAATTTAGAATGAGTTCATTACAGTACCTAAGTGGTGGTTTTATTTTCTTATACTAACGGAGTTTACGAGTTTTGTTTTGAGTTTTGTGTGGTTGAAGTTTTCAAGTTTTGGGTAAAGATTCGATGGACTATGGAATAAGGAGTGACAAGAGCCTAAGCTTGGGGATTCCCAAGGCACCCCAAGGTAATATTCAAGGACAACCAAGAGCATAAGCTTGGGGATGCCCCGGAAGGCATCCCCTCTATCGTCTACGTTCATCGGTAACTTTACTTGGAGCTATATTTTTATTCACCACATGATATGTGTTTTGCTTGGAGAGTCATTTTATTTTGTTAGTATTTTCTTTCTGTAGTTAGAATAATGTTTTGCCTATTTATTTTCAATAAAAAAGTCAAGGATAGCCTTTGCCATGCTTATTTTGCTAGTTTGCATGTTGGTGTTTGAAAACAGAAAGTTTACCGCTGTTGCAAAAATTACCTAGAAAAGTCAGAGCATGGTATAACGTTGAATCTTTTTGCATATTGAGATCTGATAAATTTATTACAGTGGTAATTTTAGTTCATAATTTTTAGAGTCAGGGAAGTATTGATACTCTTGCGTTCTTTACAGACTGTACTGTTTTGACAGATTGCTGTTATGTTTGCGTTGTTTGCATATGTTTGCTTGTTTAATGATTCTATTTGATGATTGGAGTATTAAATATGCAGAGGCATTTAGTATTCAATGTTGAATAATAATTTAAGTGATTTGTTACAGTATAATATGATAAGGTTTTGCATTGGTTTATACTAACCTATCTCACGAGTTCTTGTTGAGTTTGTTGTGAATGAAGCTTTTGATAAAAAGAGAAACCATGATATGAGAGGAATTAAGGAGACACAAAAGTTCAAGCTTGGGGATGCCCAAGGCACCCCAAGATAATATTTCAAGAAGTATCAAGCATCTAAGCTTGGGGATGCCCTGGTAGGCATCCCACCTTTCTTCTTCAACAACTATCGGTTAGTATCGGTTGAGCCTAAGTTTTTTGCTTCTTCACATGAGTTGTGATATCCTTGAAATATAGTTTTATTTAGATTTGCTTGCTGTTTGAATAAAGTATCAAGATCTGAAATTCCTAAATGGGAGAGTCTTCGCATAGTTACATAATTATTTAGCTACTCATTGATCTTCACTTATATCTTTCGGAGTAGCTTGTTGTTTGCTCTAGTGCTTCACTTATATCTTTTAGAGCATGGTGGTGGATTTGTTTTAAAGAAACTTGATCTTTCATGCTTCACTTATATTATTTTGAGATTCGTTAATAGCATGGTAATTTTCTTAATGTTAATATACTTAGTGTTCAAGATATGTGAAACTTTCTTTTGAGTGAATTGAATACTAAGATAAATTTAATGCTTGACAATTGTTTTGAGATATGGAGGTAATAATATCAAAGTCGTGCTAGTTGATAATTGTGAATTTGAGAAATACTTGTGTTGAAGTTTGCAAGTCCCGTAGCATGCACATATGGGTAAAGTTGTGCAACAAATTTGAAACATGAAGTGTACCTAGCTTGTGCATCCTTATGAGTGGCGGTCGGGGACGAGCGATGGTCTTTTCCTACCAATCTATCCCCCTAGGAGCATGCGTAGTAGTACTTTGCTTCGATGGCTAATAAAATTTTGCAATAAGTATATGAGTTCTTTATGACTAATGTGAGTCCATGGATTATACGCACTTTTACCTTTCCACCATTGCTAGCCTCTTCGGTACCGTGCATTGCCCTTTCTCACCTTGAGAGTTGGTGCAAACTTCGCCGGTGCACCCAAACCCCGTGATACGATACGCTCTTTCACACATAAACCTCCTTATATCTTCCTCAAAACAGCCACCATACCTACCTATTATGGCATTTCCATAGCCATTCCGAGATATATTGCCATGCAACTTTCCACTGTTCCGTTCTTCATCATCATGACATACTTTACTTCTGTCATATTGCCATTGCATGATCATGTAGTTGGCATCGTATTTGTGGCAAAGCCACAATGCATTATTTTCCATACATGTCACTCTTGATTCATTGCACCATCCCGGTACACCGCCGGAGGCATTCATATAGAGTCATATTTTGTTCTAAGTTTCGAGTTGTAATTGTTGAGTTGTAAGAAAAATAAAAGTGTGATGATCATCATTATTAGAGCATTGTCCCAAGTGAGGAAAGGATGATGGAGACTATGATTCCCCCATAAGTCGGGATGAGACTCCGGACGAAAAAAATAAAAAAAGAGAAAAGCCAAAAAAAAGAAAGGCCCAAAAAATGAGAAAAAGAGAGAAGGGACAATGCTACTATCCTTTTACCACACTTGTGCTTCAAAGTAGCACCTTGTTCTTCATGTAGTGAGTCTCATATATTGTGCTTCAAAGTAGCACTAAGATCTTCTTGATAGAGAGTCTCTCATTTTGTCACTTTCATATACTAGTGGGAATTTTTCATTATAGAACTTGGCTTGTATATTCCTACGATGGGCTTCCTCAAATGCCCTAGGTCTTCATGAGCAAGCAAGTTGGATGCACACCCACTGGTTTTCTTTTGTAGAGCTTTCATATACTTATAGCTCTAGTGCATCCGTTGCATGGCAATCCCTACTCCTTGCATTAACATCAATTGATGGGCATCTCCATAGCTCATTGATTAGCCTCGTTGATGTGAGACTTTCTCCTTTTTTGTCTTCTCCACACAATCCCCATCATCATATTCTATACCACCCATAGTGATATGTCCATGGCTCGCGCTCATGTATTGCGTGAAGTTGAAAAAGTTTGAGATTATTTGAGTATGAAACAATTGCTTGGCTTGTCATCGGGGGTATAGAAGTTGGGAACATCTTTGTGTGATGAAAATGAAGCATAGCCTAACTATATGATTTTGTAGGGATGAACTTCCTTTGGCCATGTTATTTTGAGATGACATAATTGTTTGATTAGTATGCTTGAAGTATTATCATTTTTATGCCAATATGAACTTTTATCTTGAATCATTCGGATCTGAATATTCATATCACAAGTAAGAAGAATTACATTGAAATTATGCCAAAGTATCACTCCGCATCAAAAATTCTTCTTTTTATCATTTACCTACTCGAGGACGAGTAGGAATTAAGCTTGGGAATGCTTGATACGTCTCCAACGTATCTATAATTTTTTATTGCTCCATGCTACTTTATCTACTGTTTTAGGCAATATTGGGCTTTATTATCCACTTTTATATTATTTTTGGGACTAACCTATTAACCGGAGGCCCATCCCAGATTTGTTGTTTTATGCCTATTTCAGTATTTCGAGGAAAAGGAATATCAGACGGAGTCAAAACGGATCGAAATCAACTGGAGAAGTTATTTTTGGAAGGAAACCCACCTGATGGACTTGGACCCCACGTCAGAAGATCCCCGAGGCGGTCACGAGGGTGGAGGGCGCGCCCCCTACCTCGTGGGGCCCCCGTAGCTCCACCGACGTTCCCCCTTCACCCATATATACCATCGTACCCTAAAACTTCCAGAATAGAAGATAGATTGGGAGTTCCGCCGCCGCAAGCCTCCAGAACCACCAAAAAACCAATCGGGACCCCTTTTTGGTACCCTGCAGAAGGGGGGATCCATCTCCGGTGGCCATCTTCATCATCCCGGCGCTCTCCATGACGAGGAGGGAGTAGTTCACCCTCGGGGCTGAGGGTATGTACCAGTAGCTATGTGTTTGATCTCTCTATCTCTCGTGTTCTCTCTCGTGTTCCTCTATGGCACGATCTTGATGTATCCCGAGCTTTGGTATTGTAGTTGGATCTTATGATGTTTCTCCCCCTCTACTCCTTTGTGATGAATTGAGTTTCCCCTTTTGAAGTAATCTTATCAGATTGAGTCTTTATGAGAACACTTGATGTATGTCTTGGTGATCAACTTGCGGGTTTCGTGACATTGGGAACCTATGCATAGGGGTTGGCACACGTTCTTGATTCTCCGGTAGAAACTTTTGGGCGCTCTTTGAAGTACTTTTATATTGGTTGGATAAATCGGAGATTGTGTGATGCATATCGTATAATCATGCCCACGGATACTTGAGGTGACAATGGAGTATCTAGGTGACATTAGGGTTTTGGTTGATTTGTATCTTAAGGTGTTATTCTAGTAAAAACTCCAGGGTTGTTTGTGACACTTATAGGAATAGCCCAACGGATTGATTTGAAAGAATAACTTTGTGGTGGTTTCATACCCGACCATAATCTCTACGTTTGTTCTCCGCTATTAGTGGCTTTGGAGTGACTCTTTGTTGCATGTTGAGGGCTTGTCATATGTTCTATCTATGTTATTATTGTTGAGAGAACTTGCACTAGCGAAAGTATGAACCCTAGGCCTTGTTTCCTATCATTGCAATACCGTTTACGCTCACTTTTACCACTTGTTACCTTGCTGTTTTTATATTTTCAGTTTACAAAAACCTATATCTTCTATCCATATTGCACTTGTATCACCATTTCTTCGCCGAACTAGTGCACCTATACAACTTACCATTGTATTGGGTGTGTTGGGGACACAAGAGACTCTTTGTTATTTGGTTGCAGGGTTGCTTGAGAGAGACCATCTTCATCCTCACGCCTCCTACGGATTGATAAACCTTAGGTCATCCACTTGAGGGAAATTTGCTACTGTCCTACAAACCTGTGCACTTGCAGGCCCAACAACGTCTACAAGAAGAAGGTTGTGTAGTAGACATCAATTGTTTATAAGAGGGCTGCTATCTAAGCAGAACGATACAAATAGTGCGATAAGCGAAAGAAATTGGACTATTTAACATGTCTTGTCCAGGGGCGAGCCGCGGAATTGTATTTAAAACAGGTATACTGCTCGTAATAGAGACCACCTGAGAGTTCCATAATGCGGCGTGGCTTGTATGCTTCCCTGGATCTTGTATCGTTTGTGTGGCAATTGAATTGCCGAACAGGTCATCCGAAGTATGGAGTCCTGAAAGTAAAAGAAAATTAAAAAAAATTCGGCAGCCACTTGTGCGATTTAAGCTGTATTTCGGGCGTGCCGTGATAGTGCCCCTCCCCCTGTGCGCATGGTATTTCGAGAGCGTAGTTATGTATGCGAGGCACTGGTTTCGCTATATTGTGAGGGCTAGGGTTGGGGCCGCACTGCTACGCTAGCTTGGAACGTGTCAGGCGGTCTTGTTGTAGGTTACTCCGGGCGCGCTTGACAGTGTCCGGCTTTTTGAAGGCCGGACTGGAGAACTGCCTAGAGAGGCTGCTTTGTACTTCTGTTGCGAGCGCCGCCGTATGCTACTCCGTTCGGAGGGAGCGTTCGGTGTTTCCGTTGACCGTGATTACTCCTCGAGGGCCTGGCATCTTGAGCTTGAGGTATGCATAGTGCGGTACCGCATTGAACTTTGTGAACGCGGTTCATCCGAGCAGTGCGTGATAGCCACTGCGGAACGGTACTATGTCGAAGATTAACTCCTCGCTTCGGAAGTTATCCGGAGATCCGAAGACCACTTCAAGTGTGACTGAGCCTGTACAGTTGGCCTCTACACCTGGTATGACGCCTTTAAAGGTCGTTTTGGTGGGCTTGATCCTTGTGGGATCTATGCCCATTTTCCGCGCTGTATCCTGGTAAAGCAGGTTCGGGCTGCTGCCGCCGTCCATAAGGACTCTTGTGAGATGAAATCCGTCGATAATTGGGTCTAGAACCAATGTGGCGAATCCGCCATGACGGATGCTAGTGGGGTGGTCTCTTCGATCAAAAGTGATCGGGCAGGAGGACCATGGGTTGAACTTTGGGGCGACTGGCTCCAGCGAATATATGTCCCGTAGTGCACGCTTCCGCTCCCTCTTGGGGATGTGGGTTGCGTATATCATGTTCACCGTCCGCACCTGTGGGGGAAAACCCTTCTGTCTACTGTTGTTCGGCGGCCTAGGCTCTTCCTCGTCATCGCTATGCAGCCCCTTGTCTCTGTTTTCGGCATTTAACTTGCCTGCCTGCTTGAACACCCAACAATCCCTGTTGGTGTGATTGGCTGGTCTTTCGGGGGTGCTGTGTATCTGGCACAAGCGGACGAGTATTCGGTCCAAACTGGACGGGCCCTGAGTGTTTCTTTTGAATGGCTTTCTCCGCTGACCGGATTTGTAGCCTCAGAATCCGGCATTGACTGCCGTATCCTCGTTGCTGTCGTTGTTAACGCGACGCTTTTGCTTGTTCCGGCGTGACCTGCCGCTTTTGTCCTTGGTATCCGAATTACCAAGGTTCTTGGTTAAGTTGTTGCTGCGAGCTAGCCAGCTGTCTTCTCCCGCGCAAAAGCGGGTCATGAGTGTCGTGAGGGCTGCCATAGATGTCGGCTTTTCCTGTCCCAGGTGCCGAGCAAGCCACTCGTCGCGGATATTATGCTTGAAGGCTGCTAGGGCCTCCGCGTCCGGACAGTCGACTATTTGATTTTTCTTTGTTAGGAACCGCGTCCAGAATTGCCTGGCCGATTGCTCTGGCTGCTGGATTATGTGGCTTAGGTCATCGGCGTCCGGTGGTCGCACATAAATGCCCTGGAAGTTGTCAAGGAATGCGGCTTCCAGGTCCTCCCAAGAACCGATTGAGTCTGCTGGCAGGCTGTTAAGCCAATGTCGGGCCGGTCCCTTGAGTTTGAGTGGGAGGTATTTGATGGCGTGTAGATCATCACCGCGGGCCATATAGATATGAAGGAGATAATCCTCGATCCATACCGCAGGATCTGTTGTGCCATCGTATGATTCGATGTTTACGGGTTTGAAGCCCTCACGGATTTTATGATCCATTACTTCATCTGTGAAGCATAGTGGGTGTGCGGCGCCTCTGTACTGGGCTATATCACGACGCAGCTCAAAGGAGCTTTGTCTATTGTGTTCGGCCCGGCCAGATTTATTGTATCCGGAGTGACGATCACCGTCACGTGCCGTGGGGCGCCCGAGCGATCCGTAGATCGATCTTGTTTGCCTTGCCTTTTCCTCCAGTATATCTCGCAGGTCTGGCGCGTTTTCCCGTGCCTTAGCATGTTTTGGGCGGCGTCGGGGCATGGCTTGAGTGGAGGGCCTAGAGGCCTCTCTGTCGCGGCCACGAGGTGGCCATTCGGCCATGTCATGCGCTGGTGATGTAGGTGCTTCCTCCTCTAATCGGGGTAGCAGCCTGCGCTTTGGGTAACGCTTGGAGGGGCGTTTGAGTACATACTCTTCGGCCAAAGGACTTCAGTCCATCTGTCAGCTAGCAAATCTTGATCAGCTCTAAGCTGTTGCTGCTTTTTCTTGAGGCTGCTTGCCGTGGCTAAAACCCTGCGTTTGAAACGCTCTTGTTCGGCGGGGTCTGATGGTACGACGAATTCGTCGTCGTCGAGGCTTGCCTCGTCTTCAAAGGAAGGCGTATAGTTATCATCCTCAACCCCTCGGTCTGCCGCTCTTTCATGAGGGCTGGCTTCTCCATCTTCCTGTGCCGAATCTTGCTGGAGGGGGTGTTCTTCGGCGCTATCCGGAGTAGTATTGTCTTAAGTGCCGGAATCACCATTTTTGCTTTGGCGGGATTTAGAACGGCGCCGCTGACGCCGGCGCTTGGGATGTTTCTTAGAGGTGCCATCCCCCGCTTTTCCATCGCCATCTCCATCTTTTGGAGTGTCCACCATATATATGTCATATGACGAGGTGGCCTTCCAGCGCCCTACAGGTGCTGGTTCCTGTTCGTCTCCTGCATCGTCGTCCATACCATCGATGTCTTCGGAGTCGAAGTCGAGCATGTCGGTTAAATCGTCGACAGTGGCTACAAAGTGGGTGGTGGGTGGGCTTTGAATTTCTTCATCGTCCGCATCCCATCCTTGCTGACCATAGTACGGCCAAGGCTCTCCTGATAAATAGAGAGACTTTAGTGAGTTCAGGATGTCGCCGAAGGGTGAGTGCTGAAAGATTTCCGCGGCAGTGAACTCCATGATCGGCGCCCAATCGGATTCGATCGGCAGGGGCGCGGGGGGTTCGGAGTCCGAAGAGGAATCCGGATCCTCGGAGTCACGGGTCATGCAGAGTGCGGGGCTGGTGTTCGGCTCGATCGCCTTTGAGATCGCAACCCCTGAGGTGGCGTCCAACCGCTCATCCTCGATCGGCGCGGCAGGCTCCGAATTAAGGGTCGGGACCAACGCGCGTGCAACCTCCAGGACACTGTTCGGCGGCAGAGCTAGATCATGCCCATCGAGACAGTGCGGCGCGCTTGCCTGTGGCTCGAATCCGTCGAAGATCAAGTCCCCGCGGATGTCAGCCGTGTAGTTCAAACTTCCAAACCTGACATGATGGCCAGGGGCGTAGCTTTCGATCTGCTCCAGGCGGCCAACCGAATTGGCCCGCAGTGCGAAGCCGCCGAAGACGAAGATCTGTCCGGGGATAAAAGTCTCACCCTGGACCGCATCGTCGTTGATGATCAAAGGAGCCATCGGGCCTAAAAGTGACGACACAGAGGAACTCTCAATGAAAGCACCAATGTCGGTGTCAAAACCGGCGGATCTCGGGTAGGAGGTCCCGAACTATGCGTCTAGGCCGGATGGTAACAGGAGACGAGGGACACAATGTTTTACCCAGGTTTGGGCCCTCTTGATGGATGTAAAACCCTACGTCCTTCTTGATTAATATTGATGATATGGGTAGTACAAGAGTAGATCTACCACGAGATCAAGGAGGCTAAACCCTAGAAGCTAGCCTATGGTATGATTGTTGTATGTTGGAGTTGTTGTCCTACGGACTAAAACCCTCCGGTTTATATAGACACCGGAGAGTGTTAGGGTTACACAAAGTCAGTTACAATGGTAGGAGATCTAAATATCCGCATCGCCAAGCTTGCCTTCCACGCCAAGGGAAGTCCCATCCGGACACGGGACGAAGTCTTCAATCTTGTATCTTCATAGTCCAGGAGTCCGGCTGAAGGTATAGTTCGGCTATCCGAACACCCCCTAATCCAGGACTCCCTCACAGACCAATAGGCAGGGTTCTCGTCCATCGGTGGTTACCGGAATGTCATCAACAATAGTAACAGGATCTTGCTGACAGAATTGTACAACGAGGTGTTTACATAAGCAGGAGAATATTACTGCTTAGATCATATAGATCACAAGAAAGGTTAAACCAAACAATGGAAAGGAAAATATGATTATCATATTAAACAGAACAATGGAAAGGAAAATGTGTTAAAACACATATTCCAGGGGTATATCCTTCCCACGGACAAGTAGGGCACGATATCCATGACAGGATATAAAGTAGAAAACCCTTTAGGTAAGGGGAGAGAAACTTCATGGACATTACCCATACAATGGTCCTTGGATAATTGATAAGGAAAATTTAGCATTGTGCTTCAAATATTTTTATTGAAGATCGGAGTACCACATGCATGCTTCGAGATAGCATTGACATGTTCTTCAAGCAAAGGTCGGACTTTGGATAGGAACAACCTATAGAATAAGTCTTACAATTTCCTCATGGAAGAATGGGTAACCTTGCTAAAGGATACTATAACAATAGGTCCTCCGGCCAGGTGTGCTAGGTATGACATCACCTTACAGGGCTATATAAATACCAATAGTATGACTCTTGGAAGATGCTCGAACCATCATATCCGACCGAGATTCGGATCAGAATGGGGTCAGGATACCTCAGGCTCAGGATGCCTGAGGAGAAAAAGGTGCGACACAAATTGACGAGAAGACATCGTACGATTCTCGGGAAATGAACTATGGAAGCGAGTTCCGAAACGAGAGTTCATCATTAAACCAAGGAGAGGATGAGGAGGTGGCTGATGGACTCAGCGATAATTCATCGAGATTAACAAAAGATGGATTTCCACAATTATGTGAACAAGGATATAACATTTGTCAGATCAAATGGTATAATGATGTATGCTCGAGGAAAACATACACAATTAAATAATGGTTGAAAGGTGCTTCTGAAATGTGGGCTTATAGTAGCATGATCAACGTTAGAATGGTGGTTCAACAACCGATAGGCTAAGAATGATTATCGATCATTAACTTCAAAGCAATAGGGTTGCTAGAAGTGCAGAATCCAAACAACACCGTTCACTCGTGGGTACCCCGATTGGAATCAACACGAGGACCAAGAAAGAATGGTGATGGTGAGAAGTATCATTATAGCAAGAATTCTTAAGAGGTGGAGCAATCCTCACAACATTCTTGACATCAAAGATGTTAATACTTCGCGGTAGAACATAACATAAGTTGGATAGCAAGGAACTCAAGGTACAACACAAAACAGGGACAAGTTTTGTGTTGGAGAGAATGCAATACTGTTGTGGATGATAACCCAAATCATCGAGGGCAAAGGATGCTATTTCTCATCAAGAATTTGATAGATATCTTGGAAGAGCTCAGAATGCCGCTGATGACCACGACACATTTGTCGAGAGGTTTCAAGAAGATGTAACCGATTGGCGATGACATCCGGTCAACGGAATGATGAAGTGAAGGTTTATTATCTCCAGTTTGATGCTATCTTCTCCACGACTTGGTTCTTATGGATCTCCTCCAGGTCCTAGGCATCTTGTCTCTAGCTCTGCTCTCTATCGGTAGTCAAATCAGTACTTTGTCTTTGTCTCAGGGTAAATGACCACGGGTAGCCTAGCCGGCTCCCCTTGGCACTTCAGAAAAAATTACGAGCCGATCCGGCCTCCAAGAAACCAAGACGTGGTGCCGCCTTCCCCCTGCCGGATGCCTCTCAGGCCGACTGTCGGAAGGCGGCCCGGCCTTAACCCTCATGAAGAAAGCCGCGAGAGGGCCGGCTCCGGGAAGCCGGCCACAAGAAGGCCGACTCCAAGAAGCCGGCTCCCACGACGCGGTCAAGATCGTACCCTCGAGGCCCGCATCCACATAATGGCGACGGGACGGGGCGTGGCTACAGTAAAGCCTGCCACCCCCGAAACCCGGAGCACGTCTGGCACAGTGCGCCGTACGGGGTAGCCCTGACCTGTCCGGTGCGGCACTGTTGCCATGATGACTATGGCGCCATCCGCGGCGGGCTGTCAGCGCGGCCCACGGGCGGTGGGCCCCTTTGGGCAGAGAGACACCCAAAGGCGGCCAGGCCTCCCCCAGTCGGCCCAAGACATGGCCGGCTTTCCCAAGCCGGCTTGCTCCTTCCCTCGAAGGAGGCGCCCCATTAAGAAGACAAGACGACGTGAGGCTACAGCGATCGCCCGCCAGGCGGCGGGCACTGTAGCCACACTTACCTCGACAAAGCCCTCATCATCAGGATTGAGGCAACAGTAATCGGCCGCCGACAGGGCCCTAGGCAGTAGGGCCTGCCTGTCGACCAAGATGCCGGCAGCCGGCGGGGCCCACCAGCCGGCGGGCCCCAGCAGCCGGCGCAGAAGCCGGCGAGCGTAGACACTGACGGCTGGGACCCGCTCCCAGCCGGATTACCATTGTACCCCCGGGGGGTAGGCCTATATAAACCCCCCGGGGCACCCATGCAAAGGGTTGATCTCATCTAGGTTTTACTACACATAGAGAGAAGAGGAGAGCTAGCCTTGCCCTTCTTCTTCCTCCCGCCAAACAGCTCGATGAGCACCTTGTAGCTACTTGTTTATCGAGTGATCATGCGGAGACCCCGCAGAGCAGCAGTAGGGGTGTTATCTCCACGGAGAGCCCCGAAGCTGGGTAAGATTCGCCGGCATGCATGTCTTCGCCTTATCCCGCTTCCAGGCACCGGCGACGTCTTACTGGCTCCCACACAGATAAACCACCCGTTGGCATATGTCGTACCAACCACCCGACATTTGGCGCCCACCGTGGGGCCAGGTGCACCGTCGTCCGGAGACCTGTTCTGGACGGTAACCCTCTTCCTCCCCAGCGAGCGTAGCCAACCCGGCACGCCCGATGGCGCCTGCCACGACGCGCTGCAAGGCGTCACCAACGCTTGCGCAGCAAGCGACCTCGCCGATCCCCTTGGAGAGGCCCTCATCTCCAACGAGCCCGCCTCCGACGCGGGCACCGACCGCCTCGTCGACCTCCTCGGCCCGCTCCATGTCCCCAGCGAGCCTGCTGTGGACCAGGAGTCTGTTGGCTCCACCGATCCGATGCATGTCGACCCCGACACTGCCTCGCTCGACGCCTTCCCCACCAACGTCGTGATCTACGACGACCCGCTTCCCCGAGCCGATGGCTGTGACGTTGCCACCGCCAAGGTGATGGTCATCAGCCACGGCGGCGCTTCTGGCGAGAACGCCCACGACGCCCCGCAAGCGGCGATCCACGATCTGTCCATCCCCCTCCCGGCCGATGCCGACGCCGAAGCACTGGAGGCTCGCCGCCTCGCCCTCCTCGCGGAGGGCCGGAAGCTAGCTTCCGTGAGACGCCTCACCGAGGCCCACCAGCGCGAAGTCGACCGCGCCACCTTCGGCACGCCACCTCCTGGCGGGCCAAGCCGAGTCGAAGTCGTCAGACAGCGCGGCGCCGTCATCGCTGACTTGCTTGTGGTCGACCGCCCAGTCTATGCCACCCCACTCGAGAACCTGCGCGCCGCCCAAGCGGCCGTAGACGAGCTGGATGGACTGGGGGCCGAAGAGCTCCCCTACATGACCAGACGCATCCAGTAGCTAATCAATGCAGCCGCGCAGCGGCACGAAACCGAAGCCTGCGAGGAAAGCCCTCCGCCGCGCCGAGAGCACGGCGCGACGTACCGGACGCCGACTGCGGGTAGAACCCGCGCGCGACACGAGAAAGAGCCGGCTGCCAGCCGAAGCCGAACCCGGATCTCCATCGAGCGAGACGCAGAAGGCCGCCCTCGAGCCGTGGAGCGGCGGGGCAACCCGCCTACGCCTCCGCCTCGTGGGGAAAGGTATCCCACCCCACCGCTTGTCACGCATCCGACTCTCAGCGGCCCACTAGGTCGCCGCGAAGGAGTCGGCGAGAACGACGCCCACCATCGGATCGACCGCCTAGCGCGATCCCTGGCGCTGGAAGAAGAAGATGATGTCGGCCCGCCTTGCTTCGGCCCCCGCGTCTGCGACGAGCCCTTCCCCAAAGGGTTCTCGCTCCCAAGAGACACGCCCAAGTACAACGGCTCCGTGAAGCCGGAAGATTGGTTGATCGACTACTCCACCGCAGTACGCATCGCGAACGGCAACAGGCGCGTTGCCGTGAAGTACGTGCCCCTCATGCTCCAAGGCACGGCGCGGACCTGGCTCAACAGCCTCAAGCCATACAGCGTCAACAGCTGGCTAGACTTCACAGAAGCCTTCGTCCGCAACTTCACCAGCACCTACAAGCGGGCTCCCAAGCCTAGACAGCTCTCCTTGTGCGTACAAGGCCCCGCCGAGTCCACCTGCGACTACCTCACGCGTTGGGCCGAGCTCCGCAACTCTTGCGAGGGAGTGCACGAGGTGCAAGCCATCGAATACTTCACAGCCGGGTGCCGAGAGGGCACCCTCCTCAAGCACAAGCTCCTCTGCGACAAGCCGACTACCCTCGACGAGCTCCTGGTCATAGCGGACAAGTACGCCACCGCCGACTCCTCAATGAAGACTGAACTTCGGGTTGACGCGTCCGGGAAGGTACTCAACCCGGCGCCCAAGACGCCGGCTGGGGATTCCGGCCGACGCCCGTACCAAAATGACCACAAGCGCAAGGGCCCCATGCCATCTTCCACCAGTCGGCAGGTGGCCACGGTCAAGGGCGAGCAGGCCCGCTCCCAAGAAGCAGAAAGGCGGCCGGCCGGCTTGGCAGCCGGCCTTCTCCTATGAGCAAACCCTCGACGCCCCATGCAAGTTCCACAGCGGCGCGAAGCCGTCCAACCACACAACCCAGAAGTGCCACTGGCTCACCCGAATCTCCAAAGGCGAAGGGCTCGTGCCGCCTCCACCTGCTGGTCCGCCGCCTCCGGCTCCACAGCAGCCGGCTGCTCGGCCAGCAGTCGGAGCCGTGCACGACGAGTTCCCCGACGAGCACGCCGCCTATGTCGTCTTCACCAGCCAGCCAGAAGACCGGCACAGCAGGTGCCGAGAGCACCAAGAAGTCAACGCGGTTGCCGCCAACCCCTCCGAGCACATGCACTGGTCAGAAAAACCCATCAGCTGGAGCCGGGCCGGCCACCCAGAGGTGATGCCATCTCCCGGCTCTTATGCACTGGTTCTGGATGCCACCCTTGCAACAGGCAGACGCGCAGCCCGTTTCTCCCGCGTGTTGATAGACGGTGGGAGCAGCATCAACATCCTGTACCTTGACACCCTGAAGAAGCTCAACGTCAAGACGAAGAACCTCACGCCTACCCGGACTGTGTTCCACGGCATCGTACCCGGCCTATCCTGCTCCCCCATTAGCAAGATCAAGATTGATGTCCTCTTTGGGGACAAGGATCATTTCCGCAGAGAGGCCGTCTGGTTTGAAGTGGTGGACCTTGAGAGCTCTTACCATGCACTACTTGGCCGACCTGCCTTGGCCAAGTTCATGGCTGTTCCCCACTATGCTTACCTCAAGATGAAGATGTCGAGCACCAAGGGCATCATCACCATAGTCGGCGATTACAAGAAATCGGCCGAGTGCGCAGCAGCCAGCAGCCGGCTGGCTGAGTCCCTTGTGATTTCCGAAGAGAAGAGGAAGTTGGACCGGGTCGTGGCCATGGCTGGCAAGCAGCCGGCCCTGTCCCCCGACCCCAAGGAATGTGATGCCCAAGGTTCCTTCCAGCCGGCCAAGGAAATGAAGAAGATACCTCTTGACCCCGAGCACCCGGAAAGGTTTGCCGTCATTGGGGCAAACCTAAACAGCAAATAGGAAGGCGAGCTTGCCGATTTCCTCCGTGAGAATCGGGACATCTTTGCATGGTCCCCCAAGGACATGCCGGGTGTTCCGAAGGATTTCGCCGAGCACAAATTACATGTCCGAGAAGGTGCAAAACCAGTCAAGCAACCCCTCCGCCGGTTGTCGGAGGAAAAGAGAAGGATTGTAGGAGAAGAGATAGCCCGGCTTCTGGCTGCCAGCTTCATCATGGAAGTTTTCTTTCCGGAGTGGCTCGCCAACCCGGTCCTCGTGCTGAAGAAGAACAACAAGTGGCGCATGTGTATAGACTACACGAGCCTCAACAAGGCCTGCCCCAAGGATCCTTTTGCCCTACCAAGGATAGATCAAGTGATAGACTCCACAGCCGGATGCGAGCTGCTGAGTTTTCTGGATGCTTACTCCGGGTACCACCAGATAAAGTTGGACCCGGCCGACCGCTTGAAGACCGCCTTCATCACGCCATTCGGAGCCTTCTGCTACCTGACTATGACATTCGGCTTGAGAAATGCCGGTGCCACTTTTCAGCGTTGCATGCAGAAGTGCCTCCTCAAGCAGCTCGGCAGAAATGCCCACGTCTACGTGGACGATATTGTGGTGAATACGGAGAAGCGCAGCACCTTGCTGGATGACCTCAAGGAAACATTCGAGAACCTGCGCCGATTCCGGATCAAGCTCAACCCCGAGAAATGCGTGTTCGGAGTGCCAGCCGACCAGCTCCTAGGCTTCCTGGACTCCGAACGCGGCATCGAATGCAACCCAGTGAAGATCAAGGCCATTGAGAGAATGGCGATTCCCACCAAGCTGCGAGACGTCCAGAAGTTCACCGGATGCTTGGCTTCCCTGAACCGCTTCATCAACCGGCTCGGAGAGAAGGCTCTCCCCCTCTACCGCCTCATGAAGAAGACCACTCACTTCAAGTGGAACGACCAAGCCGACCAAGCTTTTCACGAGCTGAAGAAGATGCTGACCATGCCGCCTGTCCTGGCGGCGCCGACTGAGAAAGAGCCCATGCTCCTTTACATTGCTGCAACCAGCCGGGTGGTCAGCACCGTCATTGTAGTCCAGCGCCCAGAAGAGGGCCGAGCTCAGCCGGTCCAGAGGCCGGTGTACTATTTGAGCGAGGTGCTATCTACCTCGAAGCAGAACTACCCGCACTACCAGAAGATGTGCTACGGCGTGTACTTTGCCGCCAAGAAGCTGAAGCCCTACTTCCAAGAGCACCCCATCACGGTCGTATGCACCGCCCCGCTCGCCGAGATCATAGGCAGCCGGGATGCATCCAGCCGGGTGGCGAAATGGGCCATCGAGCTGGCCCCCTACACAATCTTCTACCAGCCTCGCACCGCCATCAAATCCCAAGCATTGGCCGACTTCCTCGTCGACTGGGCCGAGACCCAGTACCTACCGCCGGCTCCCGACTCCACTCACTGGTGCCTGCACTTCGACGGGTCCAAGATGCTCACCGGTTTGGGAGCCGGCATCGTCCTCACCTCTCCCAAAGGCGACAAGCTCAGATACACGCTGCAAATTCACTTTGCCGCCTCCAACAACATGGCCGAGTATGAGGCGCTCGTACACGGGCTCCGGCTTGCCAAAGAGCTTGGCATACGCCGGATCCTGTGTTACGGCGACTCAGACTTGATAGTCCAGCAGTCATCCGGCGATTGGGACGCCAAGGACGCAAACATGGCAAGCTACCGCTTCCTCGTCCAGCAGATCAGCGGGTACTTTGAAGGATGCGAGTTCCTCCACGTACCACGAGCCGACAACGGGCCAGCAGATGCCCTGGCCCGATTAGGCTCCACTCGGCAGGCAATACCAACCGGCATCTCTCTGCAATGCCTCCTCAAGCCGTCTATCAAGCCGTCTCCAGAGTCCGATTCCATCTTCGTGCCGCCTAGCCCCGATGCAGCCGGATCCGGCTTGAAGAGCCAAGCAGGCGGCCCGGGGACTTCGATAGGCGGCGCGGGGACTTCGATAGGCGGCGCGGGGACTTCAGCAGGCGGCTCGGGGACTTCCGTAGTCGCACCCGACCCGGGGACTTCTGAACCCGGCTCGGGGATTGCGGTAGTCGGCCCGGGGACTGCACCAGCACCACAGGCGGCGGCCGACTCCAGCATCTCACAACCCAGCCCGCCCACCCTGGTTGCAGTAGCCGCGTTGGCAACAGAAGAAGTCACAGCTCCATCATGGGCCCAACCCATCCTCAACTTCCTGACAAACCAAGAACTGCCGGCTGACGAGACAGAGGCAAGACAAGTGCAACACCGAGCCGGAGCATACACAATCGTCAACAAAGAGCTCGTCAGGCGCAGCGTCACTGGAGTCTTCCAGCGATGCGTGGAACAAGAGAAGGGCATAGCAATCCTCAGAGACATCCACCAAGGAGAATGCGGCCATCACGCGGCCTCAAGATCACTAGTCGCCAAAGCTTTCCGCCATGGATTCTTTTGGCCGACTGCTTTGGACGACGCCAAGGAATTAGTCAAGCATTGCAAAGGGTGCCAAGTCTTCAGCTCAAAGCAACACCTGCCGGCTTCAGAACTCAAAACCATTCCCCTCACTTGGCCCTTTGCCATTTGGGGTCTGGACATGGTGGGCCCATTCAAGACAGCGCGCGGCGGCATGACATATCTGCTTGTCACCGTGGACAAGTTCACCAAGTGGATCGAAGCAAAGCCGATCAAGAAGCTGAATGGGCCGACTGCCGCGACATTCATCGCAGACATAACAACTCAGTACGGCGTGCCGCACAGCATTATCACCGACAACGGCACAAATTTTGCCAAGGGAGCATTGGCACGTTTTTGCGCGACGCAAGGCATCCGACTGGACTTAGCGTTCGTTGCCCACCCGCAGTCAAATGGCCAAGTCGAACGAGCCAACGGCCTCATCCTTTCCGGCATCAAGACCCGACTGGTCGTGCCACTGGAGCGTTCGGCCGGCTGCTGGCTCGATGAGCTGCCGACCATCCTCTGGAGTCTGCGCACTACCCCAAACAGGTCAACCGGCTTCACCCCTTTCTTCCTCGTATATGGTGCCGAGGCGGTCATCCCAACCGACATCGAGTTTGACTCGCCTCGGGTGACCATGTAAACGGAGGCGGAGGCCAAGGAAGCACGAGAAGACGGCGTCGACCTGCTGGAAGAAAGCCGGCTGTTAGCCCTCAGCCGGTCCGCCATCTACCAGCAGGGTCTGCGTCGCTACCACAGCCGGAAGGTCAAGCCAAGATCCTTCCAAGAGGGCGACCTTGTGCTCCGGCTAATCCAGCGAACAGCCGGCCAGCACAAGCTCTCGGCCCCTTGGGAAGGCCCCTTCGTCATTAGCAGAGCGCTAGGAAACGACTCCTACTACCTGATCGACGCACATAAGCTGAAGGCACGAAAGAGAGACGACTCCGGCAAGGAGTTGGAACGACCATGGAACGCCAACCTCCTCCGAAGATTTTACAGTTGAAATGCAGTATGTATCACGCTAACTTTTGTACTGAGTACGAGACAATAGGCTCCCCGAGGAGAACTCGTGGACTGCCATCTTTCATCTATGAATGAAGAGTATCATGCTTATGATTATGTCATTTCATTTACTTCTCTCGTCCGGCACCGGGTTCGACTAGTCGGCCCGGGGACTGGCCGCCTTAAGTTATATCAGAAGTCCTACCCGTGGTCAGACAAGTAGTGTGCCGGCTCCAAAGCCCTCTCTTGCCAAAAGTCGCAGTTCGAAGAATCGGCTGTCCGGCTGGCAAGAGCCAAAGGCAGGAAAGGACGCCCACACGAAAAACGGCTAGGGACTAACGGACTAATATAACAAAAGCTGGTTTTTCCCACCGCCGACCGACTACAAGAGTAGCCGGCTGGCCGGTTTTCATTCACTTCGCTACAATCTAAGAAAGCTCGAGTACTTGCCTTCCCAAAAAAAAAGATAGCCGAGTCCTTCCTTAGCCACAGACTGCAGAGCAGCTGCCGGCTGGGAAGGCAGCAATCAGGGAAAGGCGGCAAAGGAAACAGCCTAAGGATAAAAAGCATACGAGAATGGAAGCCAAACACATGCATGATTATATTTACACAAAAGGCCTTGAAAAGGACAACATTCAACATAATTTGAATACACCCCCAGTGGGTGGAACTGCACAAGCTTAATAGAATTGTTCAAAGAGTAACAAGCAGGAAAAGAAAAGACGGCAGATCAAGCCAAGGGAATGACTGGCGAGTCGGGCGGGTCGGTGGAGACAGTAGCGCCAGCTGGAGGAGTGGCCGGCTGGTGAACCTCGGCATGATCACCGCCTCCCGCAGAGGGCGCGCTAGCACGCGCCTCGTTGCTGGAGGCACGGTCATGCTGAGGCTGGCTGGTTGCTTCACTGGCCGGCTCGACGTCTTCGCCCTCCTCCCCTTCTTCGTCTTCACCTTCATCGCTCGAGGCGATCTCCTCCGCCGAGTCTTCACCCTCCGCCGGGTTCAGCCCGAACCACTCCTCCGGCTGGGCGACGCCATTGTCGTCCACCTCAGGAGCGAAGACGCTAGTGTCGGTGAAATCGGCAAGAGCCAAAGCATGCTGAATGATAGCCGGCCGCACCCCCACTAGCTCTTCATCAGCCTCCTCCCGCCAAGTCCTCAGCTGCTCCAAATTCAGCCCGGGGTACCAGGCCAGGACGAACTCCAGCGCCCGCCTGGCGCCGGATCGAGCAGCGGAGGCCTTCCAGGCCTCAAAGCGGCCAACTGCCACCTCCAGCCAGTCGGCAGTCCGGCTCGGGTGCGGGGAATCACCTCGCCGGGCCAGAGGGCGGCCAGCACCTGCGCTCCGGCACGCTGGAGGCGGCGGAGCATGTGGTGTGCCGGCTGCAACCGGGCTTGGATCGCCAAGAGCTGCTCCTCAAGTATCCGGCTCGCGTCCGGCGCGATCTCAACTCCCGCCTGCCGGCGTGCCTCGCGGTAGGCCTCGATGGCCTGGGAGGCCGCGACGGAGTGGCGGGGGAAGTAGTCTGTGCAGAGAACAAAAGCGGCACAAATCAAAAGACGAATCAGAGGGCAAGGGGCGAGCAAGGAGTAAGGGAGGCGGCTTACCATCGATCAGATCCTCGATCCGGCTGTAACCCTCGCTCAGCGCTTGTTTCGCCTCAGCCCAGCTCGCCGCTTCGGTCTCAAACTCGGCTTTGAGGGTGGCCTCGCTGTCGGTGTCAAAACCGGCGGATCTCGGGTAGGGGGTCCCGAACTATGCGTCAAGGTCGGATGGTAACAGGAGGCAAGGGACACTTTATTTTACCCAGGTTCGGGCCCTCTCGATGGAGGTAAAACCCTACTCCTGCTAGATTAATATTGATGATATGGGTAGTACAAGAGTAGATCTACCACGAGATCAAGGAGGCTAAACCCTAGAAGCTAGCCTATGGTATGATTGTGTATGATGATGGTTGTCCTATGGACTACAACCCTCCGGTTTATATAGACACCGGATAGGGTTAGGGTTACACAGAGTCGGTTACAATGGTAGGAGATCTTGAATATCCGCACGCCTAGCTTGCCTTCCACGCCAAGGAAAGATCCTTCCGGACACGGGACGGAGTCTTCAATCTTGTATCTTCACGGTCCTAGAGTCCGGTTGAAGGTATAGTCCGGCTATCCGAACACCCCCTAATCCAGGACTCCCTCAGTAGCCCCCGAACCAGGCTTCAATGACGATGAGTCCGGCACGCAGATTGTCTTCGGCATTGCAAGGCGGGTTCTCCTTCAAACTTTGTGTACCTGCGGGTATAACGTCCGATTTTTATAATGCAGCGCTCCTTGGCTTTCACGCCCAATAATGGCCGCCTTCCAAGTGTCAAAGGAATACGAAAAGCCGGGGCAGTTTTACATCCAAGCCCCTAGCCGTATAAACGAGCCGCCTATCTAACAGGATGAGGATTCAGATCCAAACCACACCTTCCCCTTCTGCGAGAAATCATCAGAGCGTCTCCAGCAAAGATCCATTCCAACATGGCCAGCCGCCGTAGCTCCTCCTCTCGCCCTTCCAGTCCTATCCCTGGAGGCTGGGAGAGTTGTTCCATCCCGCATAGCGAATTAGTGTCGCTCCAAGCCAAGGGATTTCTCCCTCAAGCCTATATGGTCTCGGTCCGAGCCGGACTCGCCACTTATCAAGGCGGAAAACAAGCGGAGAACTCACCTAGTCCCTCTAAAGGGGAGCGGGTGTGCCTGGTCCCTTATCTAATAAGGGGACTGGGATTTCCAATTCATCCCTTTCTCCGCGGGTTTCTGGAGTTCTATGGCCTCCAGCTGCACCACCTTACACCCGGCTCCGTGTTACACATCGCGGGCTTCGTTGCTCTTTGCGAGCTATTTTTAGGCGTCGAGGCTCATTTCGCACTGTGGAAGAAGATATTCTGCCTAGTACCCCGTTCCCAAGAGGGGTCCATATATCAAGTGGGCGGAGCCGAAGTATGGCGCATCGCCGGGACCGGATACCCGTCCGGAACCCTGAAGAAGGCGTCCGAGGACTGGCCTTCAGAATGGTTTTATATAGACGACGTCCCCCTGCTGGACCCTATCCGGGCCGGTCTCCCTGAGTTCAACAATGCTCCCCTAAAGAAACGCCTGAGCTGGCGCCCTCGGAGCTCTCAGAGAGAGAATGACAGAGACGTCCTTTACTTAATGGGCCGGATTAAGCTACTGGCTCATTCCGGACTAACCATGATTAAAGTCATGGCCATATGCATTATACGGGGGGTGCAGCCGCTCCAATACAGAAGCCATCCCATGTGGGATTTCAACGGGGAAGATGACGCCACCCGTCACGGCCGTAAAGGGCCGAACTCGCCTGCCGCTCTAATGAAGATCTTATCCTCTTTGTACAAGGGAGAAGAAGAGGAATTCCTTCGTGTCGACCCACAGGGCGGATTTTCCATGTATAGTCCTCCGAATTGGGTAAGCGGACAATCATGCTTCCCTGTTCATTTTACATTCCCATGATTAAATAGGCAGTCTAACGACTTCAACGCAGGACCTGCGTCAGGAGGTAAAAAACATAAACAACCGTCCTCCACAGCCAGAGGACCCAGAACGATCCCTTGATCCGGACTCCGAAGAGGATCCGGACTTAGCGGTGGAGTTTATCGACGGAGTGTTTTATCAGCTAAGCAAGGACGATACCTTGGTAGCTATTGTAGCTGATTACCCAGGGTTAATCCTGGCCTCCCAGGTCACAAATACCGGAGCTTTACCCCCTTAAGAGGGGTTCTGTTTTCACGAGTTTGGTTGTTCTAACAGCAACCGTGCTTTGTAGGGGAGATTCCCGAGGCGGGAAGCCGACCCCGCTGCAGCTAGCCGGCGGGGGGCCGCAGGGCCCCGTTAAGCAAAAAGGAACATAGTCCGGACTGAGGTGCCAGAGCAAAGGTATGGCGTACCCTCTCTTTTTCCCTGGTGTTTTACTCCTCCAGGGTATATTAACATTCGTGCTATCTTCAGGACGAAGAGACCTCGCCGGACTATTGTAACGCCCCGGATTCGATGTGCCAGTTGTCCGCCAGTTATTCGCCGTCGTTGCCATGTCATGTGCTTGCGTGTCGCTCCTTGCCATGTCATCATCTGCATTTCATATCATGTCATCATGTGCATCGCATTCGCATACATGTTCGTCTTATGAATCCGAGCTTTTTCCCCGTTGTCCGTTTTGCAATCCGGCACTCCGTTGTTCCCCGGCGTCCCCTTTTACCTTTTTCCGTGAGCGGATATTAAACATTCTCGTAATGGACCGAGGTTTGCCAAGCGGCCTTGGTATAGCACCGATAGACCGCCCGTCAAGTTTCGGGTCAATCGGAGTCCGTTTGATACTCCAACGGTTAACCGGGTATCCGCAAAGGCCTCTTTTGGTGCAGCCCAACACCCCTTCCAAAGTGGCCCAAAACCCACCTAAGTCATCTCCATCATCTCGGTCGTTCGATCACGATCGCGTGGCCGAAAACCGCTCTCCATTTGGAGCTCCCTAGCTCCTTCTAGCTATAAAAACGTCCCCCCTCCTCCATCACGGGCAAAAATCCACCCTAACCCTAGCGAAATAACCCCGCCGCCGCCGGACGCGTCCGTCCCGGACCGGACGCGTCACCGCCGCCCCCCGCAGCCAGTCCGAGGCCGCCACGTGGCGCCCCGCGCCCCACATCGCCGCGGCCCGGCCGGCCCGCTCCTGGCCCCCGCGGGCCCAGGCCGCCGTCGCCGCTCCCGCCCGTCCGCCCGCGCGCCGGATCCCGCGCCGCCCCGCGCCGAGCCCGCGCCCCGCCGCCGCCTCCCCGTCGTCGCGCGTCGCCGGCGCCGCCTCGCCCGTCGCCGCCCGCGGCCCCGCGCCCGCCGGATCCCGCGCCGCCGTGGCCCCACGCGCCACCGCGGCCTCCCGCGCCTCCTCCCGCGCGTCGCCGCCTCTCCTGCGCCCTCGCCGCCATGCGCCGTCGCCGGAGTCGCCGTCGCCGGCCAGATCTAGGGTTGACTTCGCCCCCCCTCTTTTTCTCGAAGTCCTTCGTTTTTTTGCATAATCATCACCTGTTCATCATGCCATAACTTTTCATCCGTAGCACCGTTTCGCGCGTATATTATGTCACATTGTTCGCCTCGAAGAGTACATCATTTCGTTCCATTGCATCGTTTTCACTTGAGCTCATCTTGATGCCAGAAATGCTGTTGGAAGAGGGCTATGTGATGTTAGTTGCTGGATCTTATCTGAACATGCACTTTTGCCATTTTTGCCATGTTTGCTGTGTACCTCCTATGAAGTTGAGTCCTACATGAGTTTTGTAATATGCCATGTTACCTTTCCAGAGAATTATGCCATGTATTTTTGTGACCTTTGTGGTGACTAGCACAAGCATGCAAACTAGGGCACTTGATGTTGCTGATTTCAGGGACTTAGTAATTTCACTAAGTCCCTGACTGCTGTTATTTTCATGCCATGTGTTCATGTTGTTTCCGAGAGATCTATGCATATTTTGAGCATGATCAGTAAGAGTGTTTTGAACTTGAGTATTTGCTCTATCCATCCATGCCTTTGTTGGTATTTATGGAGTGCCGTAGCTTGAGTCAATCGAGCTCTACTTTTGCTATAAATGTTGCTGGCAGATTGTTTACGTGTTATTCGATTTTGCCAAGCTTGGTGTAGTTGATCCTTGCATGCTATGATGTTATTCTTGCCATGTGTAGTTACTATGCCATGTCTTCTTGATGTACGTATGCTTAGTTTATCATGAATTGCTCTGTAGTGAGTGCGTCGAGCTCACGAACATGCCTACCCGTTATCTGTTCTTGCCATGTCCAGTTTTCTGCCAAGTCTGAAACCTGTAACGAAACTTGCT
Organism: Aegilops umbellulata; assembly: GCA_032464435.1. NCBI lineage: Eukaryota > Viridiplantae > Streptophyta > Magnoliopsida > Poales > Poaceae > Aegilops > Aegilops umbellulata. The sequence continues at coordinate 440,960,595 of CP136060.1, forward strand.
TAATTGACATGGGCGTAATCATATTTTTTGATCCTTTTTGGCTTATGGTCAGTAAGGGACTTTTGTCAAGTGCTTCGGGTAGATTCATGACATGCCTTAGTTTGCTATGTCCTGATCCTGTAGCATGTTGTTTTATTGCTCTAAACATGTCATCCTGATGTTAATTTCTGCTATGTTGTTATTTTCACTAAGTCTGTGAACCTGTTATCTTTTGCACTTTTGCCATGCTTGTTTGGACCTGTTATGATGTGATTTAGCCGTAGCTTAGTGTTCATCTTTTATCAAGCATCTTGAGTAGTTTACTGTCATATGCTTTGTTGATATGTTTTGGTGCAGTAGCTTAATTTCTTGTTGCATGCTAAGTAGCATCATGCTGTTAATGGCAGATTCTTGTCATTCTTGTTTTTGCTTGTCATTTGCAAACCGTGCATCCGATTCCGGTGATCTTTATATTCGATTTCAACCGAAATCACCTCACCTTCATACTTGGTTTGCCAAGATTATGCTTTGTTAATCTTTTCCTTCCGGAGCATGCATATGCATCGCATACCACATCTCGCATATCATGCCATGTTTATGTGTTGGTTGTTTACTTTGTTGTTTTGCTTCTTTCCGGTGTTGCTTCTTCGGGTTAGTTCCGATAACGTTGCGATTGTGAGGATCCGTTCGTCTATGTTCGTTTGTCTTCTTCATGGACTCGTTCTTCTTCCTTGCGGGATCTCAGGCAAGATGACCATACCCTCGAAATCACTTCTATCTTTGCTTGCTAGTTGCTCACTCTTTTGCTATGCCTATGCTGCGATACCTACCACTTGCTTATCATGCCTCCCATATTGTCAAACCAAGCCTCTAACCCACCTTGTCCTAGCAAACCGTTGTTTGGCTATGTTACCGCTTTGCTCAGCCCCTCTTATAGCGTTGTTAGTTGCAGGTGAAGATGAAGTTTGTTCCTTGTTGGAACATGGAGATGTTGTTCCTTGTTTGGAACATGCTTACTTGTTGGGATATCACAATATATCTTATTAAATTAATGCATCTATATACTTGGTAAAGGGTGGAAGGCTCGGCCTTATGCCTGGTGTTTTGTTCCACTCTTGCCGCCCTAGTTTCCGTCATATCGGTGTTATGTTCCCGGATTTTGCGTCCCTAACGCGGTCGGGTGATTTATGGGACCCCCTTGACAGTTCGCTTTGAATAAGACTTTTCCAGCAAGGCCCAACATTGGTTTTACCATTTGTCTCACCTAGCCCGTTTTTTTCCCTTGGGAGTCGCGCTCTCGAGGGTCATCTTTATTTTAGCCCCCCGGGCCAGTGCTTCTCTCAGTGCTGGTCCAAACCGAGCGATGTCCGGCGCCCCCTGGGCAATCAGGGTCTATGCCAACCCGACGTCTGGCTCATCCGGTGTGCCCTGAGACCGAGATATGTGCAGCTCCTATCAGGATTTGTCGGCACATCCGGGCGGCTTTGCTGGTCTTGTTTTATTACTGTCGAAATGTCTTGTAGCCGGGATTCCGAGACTGATCGGGTCTTCCCGGGGAGAAGGAATATCCTTCGTTGATCGCGAGAGCTTATCATGGGCTAAGTTGGGACACCCCTGCAGGGTTTTGAACTTTCGAAAGCCGTGCCCGCGGTTAAGTGGCAGATGGGAATTTGTTAATGTCCGGTTGTAGAAAACCCGAAGTTGATCTTAATTAAAATACACCAACCGCATGTGTAACCGTGATGGTCTCTTCTCGGCGGGGTCCGGGAAGTGAACACGGTTGTTGGAGTTATGTCTGACGTAAGTAGTTCAGGATCACTTATTGATCATAGTTGTTCGACCGTGCTTTTGCCTTCTCTTCTCGCTCTCTGTTGCGTATGTTAGCCACCATATATGCTAGTCGCTTGCTGCAGCTCCACCTCATACCTTTTACCCTACCTATAAGCTTAAATAGTCTTGGTCTCGCGGGTGTGAGATTGCTGAGTCCTCGTGACTCACCAGATACTTCCAATACCAGTTTGCAGGTGCCGATGAATCCGTGCAGGTGACGCATCCGAGCTCAAGGAGGAGTTCGATGAAGATCTTGTTCTTTATGTTGTTTCGTTCTAGTCGATCAGTAGTGGGCCCAGTTGGGGTCGATCGTGGACCTTTGTCGCTTTTGGGGTTTCTTCTTTTATTTTGGCTCCGTAGTCGGGCCCTGAATGTAACTGTATGATGTAATGTTTTATTCATGAATCTGTGTGAAGTGGCGATTGTAAGCCAACTATGTATCTCATTCCCTTATGTATTACATGGGTTGTGTGAAGATTACCTCACTTGCGACATTGCTTTCAATGCGGTTATGCCTCTAAGTCGTGCTTCGACACGTAGGAGATATAGCCGCATCGAGGGCGTTACAAGTTGGTAATCAAAGCCTTTCCCCGACCTTAGGAGCCCCACTGTTTGATCGTCTTTAGTGGCCGAGTTGTGTCTAGAAAAATGTTTTGAGTCATTTAGGAATTATATATCGGAGAGTTTAGGAATTCTTTTTACTCCCCAGTCCCTTCGACCTTCTGGTAAGGCTTCCTGACGTAGAGTTTTGACTCTTCTCTTCTCAAATTTCACTAAAAAAAAATTTAGGATCACGCGGGTATATTACAATCGTTCCGATGGTCTTATGATGACAACATTGTCTTGGTTGCCTCCTGACATTTAGGGGTTGTGGCAGTGTCCCGGGGAGTTGAGCTCCGAGGTGTTGTCGTCATAATTTTATCGTTGCGGTTTTGGAATACCTGAGTTTAGTACGCCGACATCGAAAATCTCTTTTGTACAGTTGTTGGTGAGATAACCCTGATAGCCCAGTACTGAGGCGAGTGCGGGAGTATTGCCATGACTTGTATAACGGATGCTTTTCGAAGGTTGAGGTAGATGATTTCCGAAGGTTTCTTGGTTATGTGTTGAAGGATGGATACAGCTGGATCTAGGTATTGTTAGTTTGGGTGATATATTTTGTGTCCCCTGTATCCCCAACACCTGATTGCATAACCAGAAAGTTTCGGGAGTTTATGAGTGGGAATTCAAGTATCTCTTAGGATATCTTTCCAACAGACACATGATACGATATGGGATCTATCATAGGTTTGTTTCCGGCTTATTCTGCAAGCCAAATCCTTGTTTTGTTTTATTTGTGGTATTCGAGTTGCTTCGAAGTCAAATGTGGATTCCATACCTTTTCCAAGTGGTGTTCTCATGTTTCTATGGGAGTGCTAATCCTTCTTGAACATCAATATTATCATGTTAATTCTTTTCAACCGGCGTGATTTCTCTTCAAGTTAACCCGATCCTTTCAATTTGTGCAAGACCAATTCTTGGTTTTCTCAACGGTATCCGTTTCACCCGTCCGCAAGTTGTCTTTGTTTTTCCCGCCCTCCCACCCTTATTTCTTCAAGGACTAAGATTTCTTGATCAAGTTTCCATTTTATTCTTGTGAAGCCTCTCCATTCTTCTCCTTCACGTTCTTACCCGGTGTTTCTCATGAAGATGGTCAGGAGTTTCAAGTTCATCATTCGTCATTCTTTTCTTCTCCGGTGGTTTCAGTTCAAGCTTTTGGCGTTGATCATATTCCTTTTCTCATTTCAAGTGCTTTCTAATGCCGGTGTATCTCTTAAACAATCATCTCTCGTTATTCATTTGTTCCGGAGTGATGAAAATATCTCAGAAGATTCTAGTTTCCATTCTCAATTCACTCAATTTCTTTTGAGGATGCTATCTCGTTCAAGCCATTTAATTCAACCGGTGCAATCTCTCTTTCCAAGCAATCGTTCAACGGTGTTTCTTTTGAGTGGGCCCTAACCCACAGGTCTTTTCCCAGGATCTTACCTGACTCTTTTAATTTTCCCGGAGTTATTCTCAAATTCTTTTCGAAGTTTGATGTAAGAATGAATTATCATCAGTCATATGCCTTTGTCCAAGATCTTTCAAATTCTTTCATTATTGATTCAACCTTTCCATTCTAAATTGTTCCGGAGTGCCTCAATAATTCAGGGTGGTGTTTCTCATCATCATTCTCAACATTTGAAGACTGAAGAAGAGTTTCCCTTTAATCTTGCTCCATCCTCTTCAAGATTTATGGTTCTAGCTTGTTGCCATCCTCTCATAATTGTTTTCGATTGTGAGAATTCTTTTCACCCATCCGGAGCATTTCAGGAATCTTTTCAGTTTGACTCTCCGGAGCCCATCATCTCAGAATTATTCATTCTCAGCTTCGTCTATCGTTATCCAAATCTTACCGGTGCATCATTCAATATTCTCTAATCAGTTCATGATCTCTTCATAATCTTATAGCTAAATTCTCTCAAGTATCTTCGTTCATTTTTCTAATTCTTCCCGGTGCTTCCTTATCTTTTCTTGTTCATTTTCAATTTTTACGGTGGTTCGTTCAAGAATTCACTTCCGTTGTTATCATATCTATTCATCCATTCTTTCCAAATTCTCTTCTGTTGTTACCGGTGGTTCATTGAAGTCCTTCTCAAGTTTGCGCCATACCTATCTTAATCTTTTATATGAGAATAAGTAGTATGCCAAATCCATTGCTTGTCATCAATCTAAATTGGTGAAGGATGAGCATAGTGTAATTCCTATTCTTGTTTCATCGAGTAAATTATATTCCTTATTCCGGGGATTATCAAAATTCTTGGTTCCAATTGCTCATCTTTCTTTTCCGGAGTTCCAAGCTCTCGCAATTATATCACCACAGAGTTCCATCTAATCATTGCAAGGCTTCACCTTGTGTTCATTTCTCTTTCGTCCTATCTTCTTTTTCTTACCGGAGTTCTTCATGGAGGCTCTACATGGTGGTTCATCAAGGATTTAATTCCTTCTCGAAGTGTTCATCGAGATTCTTTTCAGAGGAGTTCAAGTATTCTTCTTCTTGCATTTCGAAGTGCAATTCGTTCTACCTTAAAATTGAGGTGGTGTCATGTCATTCTTGATAATTGGAGTTCATGTCTCATGACTCACATGTTGTCAAGAATGAGGGATTTTAAATCCATCAATCTCTTCATTGGAGTTATCTCGGGTTATATTTCACCTAAAGCCTTCCCTAAGGATTGTTGCTATTTATGGTGCTTATAAACGACCCAAGTTCTTCTTTTATCCTCCCGGTGTTATAGCTTTCTCGTCTCCGTGTTCTTATCAACCCAATCTCTTCCGTGAGTGGCAGGTTGTCACCTCATAATTTTGAGATGTTTCCATAAGCCCACTACAAGCTTATTCTTTTCGTTATTGGTTTTCCAACAACTCCGTTCAATCCTTCTTTTAAGGAGGCTCTTTCAAATTCAATCGTGATAGAAGTTATTGTTCTCTTCTCTGTTCTATTGATTCCACTCTTTCTTTTATTCCGGAGGCAGTGTGTTGTTGTTTTCATCAAGTTTCCCCTCATCTCGTCAAACTCATGTTCTATTCCCTTCCATTTTCAGTTAGAGTGCTGCCCAAATTATATCATTCTTATTCCTTCCTATCTTGCTTTAACCGGAGTGGTTTCAATATCTATCTTATCACTAAACCACTTGGTTCTCGTAATATCCCTTGTTCCTCTTTTCTAACGGAGTGTTTCCAACTTTGTTCATCTTCATTGTTTTCGTTCTTTCATTTTGTTCAACCTCTCAAGGTTCTTTGGTTTCACTCTTTTGTCAAAGAAGCAACTTAGTTTTACCTCTTCTCTTTCTCTACCATTTCCCCTCCGGTGCCATTCTAGATCTCCGGACGAGATCCTCTCGTAGTGGTGGAGTGTTGTAACGCCCCGGATTCGATGTGCCAGTTGTCCGCCAGTTATTCGCCGTCGTTGCCATGTCATGTGCTTGCGTGTCGCTCCTTGCCATGTCATCATCTGCATTTCATATCATGTCATCATGTGCATCGCATTCGCATACATGTTCGTCTTATGAATCCGAGCTTTTTCCCGTTGTCCGTTTTGCAATCCGGCACTCCGTTGTTCCCCGGCGTCCCCTTTTACCTTTTTCCGTGAGCGGATATTAAACATTCTCGGAATGGACCGAGGTTTGCCAAGCGGCCTTGGTATAGCACCGATAGACCGCCCGTCAAGTTTCGGGTCAATCGGAGTCCGTTTGATACTCCAACGGTTAACCGGGTATCCGCAAAGGCCTCTTTTGGTGCAGCCCAACACCCCTTCCAAAGTGGCCCAAAACCCACCTAAGTCATCTCCATCATCTCGGTCGTTCGATCACGATCGCGTGGCCGAAAACCGCTCTCCATTTGGAGCTCCCTAGCTCCTTCTAGCTATAAAAACGTCCCCCCCCCTCCTCCATCACGGGCAAAAATCCACCCTAACCCTAGCGAAATAACCCCGCCGCCGCTGGACGCGTCCGTCCCGGACCGGACGCGTCGCCGCCGCCCCCCGCAGCCAGTCCGAGGCCGCCACGTGGCGCCTCGCGCCCCACATCGCCGCGGCCCGCCCGGCCCGCTCCTGGCCCCCGCGGGCCCAGGCCGCCGTCGCCGCTCCCGCCCGTCCGCCCGCGCGCCGGATCCCGCGCCGCCCCGCGCCGAGCCCGCGCCCCGCCGCCGCCTCCCCGCCGTCGCGCGTCGCCGGCGCCGCCTCGCCCGTCGCCGCCCGTGGCCCCACGCGCCACCGCGGCCTCCCACGCCTCCTCCCGCGCGTCGCCGCCTCTCCCGCGCCCTCGCCGCCGTGCGCCGTCGCCGGAGTCGCCGTCGCCGGCCAGATCTAGGGTTGACTTCGCCCCCCCCTCTTTTTCTCTAAGTCCTTCGTTTTTTTGCATAATCATCACCTGTTCATCATGCCATAACTTTTCATCCGTAGCCCCGTTTCGCGCGTATATTATGTCAGATTGTTCGCCTCGAGGAGTACATCATTTCGTTCCATTGCATCATTTTCACTTGACCTCATATTGATGCCAGAAATGCTGTTGGAAGAGGGCTATGTGATGTTAGTTGCTGGATCTTATCTGAACATGCACTTTTGCCATTTTTGCCATGTTTGCTGTGTACCTCCTATGAAGTTGAGTCCTACATGAGTTTTGTAATATGCCATGTTACCTTTCCAGAGAATTATGCCATGTATTTTTGTGACCTTTGTGGTGACTAGCACAAGCATGCAAACTAGGGCACTTGATGTTGCTGATTTCACTAAGTCCCTGACTGCTGTTATTTTCATGCCATGTGTTCATGTTGTTTCCGAGAGATCTATGCATATTTTGAGCATGATCAGTAAGAGTGTTTTGAACTTGAGTATTTTCTCTATCCATCCATGCCTTTGTTGGTATTTATGGAGTGCCATAGCTTGAGTCAATCAAGTTCTACTTTTGCTATAAATGTTGCTGGCAGATTGTTTACGTGTTATTCGATTTTGCCAAGCTTGGTGTAGTTGATCCTTGCCTGCAATGATGTTATTATTGCCATGTGTAGTTACTATGCCATGTCTTCTTGATGTAAGTATGCTTAGTTTATCATGAATTGCTCTGTAGTGAGTGCGTCGAGCTCACGAACATGCCTACCCGTTATCTGTTCTTGCCATGTCCAGTTTTCTGCTAAGTCTGAAACCTGTAACGAAACTTGCTTAATTGACATGGGCGTAATCATATTTTCTGATCCTTTTTGGCTTATGGTCAGTAAGGGACTTTTGTCAAGTGCTTCGGGTAGATTCATGACATGCCTTAGTTTGCTATGTCCTGATCCTGTAGCATGTTGTTTTATTGCTCTAAACATGTCATCCTGATGTTAATTTCTGCTATGTTGTTATTTTCACTAAGTCTGTGAACCTGTTATCTTTTGCACTTTTGCCATGCTTGTTTGGACCTGTTATGATGTGATTTAGCCGTAGCTTAGTGTTCATCTTTTGTCAAGCATCTTGAGTAGTTTACTATCATATGCTTTGTTGATATGTTTGGGTGCAGTAGCTTAATTTCTTGTTGCATGCTAAGTAGCATCATGCTGTTAATGGCAGATTCTTGTCATTCTTGTTTTTGCTTGTCATTTGCAAACCGTGCATCCGATTCCGGTGATCTTTATATTCGATTTCAACCGAAATCACCTCACCTTTCCAGCGGCATACTTGGTTTGCCAAGATTATGCTTTGTTCATCTTTTCCTTCCGGAGCATGCATATGCATCGCATACCACATCTCGCATATCATGCCATGTTTATGTGTTGGTTGTTTACTTTGTTGTTTTGCTTCTTTCCGGTGTTGCTTCTTCGGGTTAGTTCCGATAACGTTGCGATTGTGAGGATCCGTTCGTCTATGTTCATTTGTCTTCTTCATGGACTCGTTCTTCTTCCTTGCGGGATCTCAGGCAAGATGACCATACCCTCGAAATCACTTCTATCTTTGCTTGCTAGTTGCTCACTCTTTTGCTATGCCTATGCTGCGATACCTACCACTTGCTTATCATGCCTCCCATATTGTCAAACCAAGCCTCTAACCCACCTTGTCCTAGCAAACCGTTGTTTGGCTATGTTACCGCTTTGCTCAGCCCCTCTTATAGCGTTGTTAGTTGCAGGTGAAGATGAAGTTTGTTCCTTGTTGGAACATGGAGATGTTGTTCCTTGTTTGGAACATGCTTACTTGTTGGGATATCACAATATATCTTATTAAATTAATGCATCTATATACTTGGTAAAGGGTGGAAGGCTCGGCCTTATGCCTGGTGTTTTGTTCCACTCTTGCCGCCCTAGTTTCCGTCATATCGGTGTTATGTTCCCGGATTTTGCGTCCCTAATGCGGTCGGGTGATTTATGGGACCCCCTTGACAGTTCGCTTTGAATAAGACTTTTCCAGCAAGGCCCAACATTGGTTTTACCATTTGTCTCACCTAGCCCGTTTTTTTCCCTTGGGAGTCGCGCTCTCGAGGGTCATCTTTATTTTAGCCCCCCGGGCCAGTGCTTCTCTAAGTGCTGGTCCAAACCGAGCGATGTCCGGCGCCCCCTGGGCAATCAGGGTCTATGCCAACCCGACGTCTGGCTCATCCGGTGTGCCCTGAGACCGAGATATGTGCAGCTCCTATCAGGATTTGTCGGCACATCCGGGCGGCTTTGCTGGTCTTGTTTTATTACTGTCAAAATGTCTTGTAGCCGGGATTCCGAGACTGATCGGGTCTTCCCGGGGAGAAGGAATATCCTTCGTTGATCGCGAGAGCTTATCATGGGCTAAGTTGGGACACCCCTGCAGGGTTTTGAACTTTCGAAAGCCGTGCCCGCGGTTAAGTGGCAGATGGGAATTTGTTAATGTCCGGTTGTAGAAAACCCGAAGTTGATCTTAATTAAAATACACCAACCGCATGTGTAACCGTGATGGTCTCTTCTCGGCGGGGTCCGGGAAGTGAACACGGTTGTTGGAGTTATGTCTGACGTAAGTAGTTCAGGATCACTTATTGATCATAGTTGTTCGACCGTGCTTTTGCCTTCTCTTCTCGCTCTCTGTTGCGTATGTTAGCCACCATATATGCTAGTCGCTTGCTGCAGCTCCACCTCATACCTTTTACCCTAACTATAAGCTTAAATAGTCTTGATCTCGCGGGTGTGAGATTGCTGAGTCCTCGTGACTCACCAGATACTTCCAATACCAGTTTGCAGGTGCCGATGAATCCATGCAGGTGACGCATCCGAGCTCAAGGAGGAGTTCGATGAAGATCTTGTTCTTTATGTTGTTTCGTTCTAGTCGATCAGTAGTGGGCCCAGTTGGGGTCGATCGTGGACCTTTGTCGCTTTTGGGGTTTCTTCTTTTATTTTGGCTCCGTAGTCGGGCCCTGAATGTAACTGTATGATGTAATGTTTTATTCATGTATTTGTGTGAAGTGGCGATTGTAAGCCAACTATTTATCTCATTCCCTTATGTATTACATGGGTTGTGTGAAGATTACCTCACTTGCGACATTGGTTTCAATGCGGTTATGCCTCTAAGTCTTGCTTCGACACGTAGGAGATATAGCCGCATCGAGGGCGTTACAACTATATCCGGAGAGGTTGCCAATCGCGCCTCCACCAGCCAGACTCCAACGCCTGGCTCGGAAGCGGAGGCCCGCACAAGGCACGCACCGGACGCTCCTCCATCAAAGGATGCGGACAGGCTGTCTGCCACCCATTCCGAGGTGGAGAGTGCCATGAACCACAGGCGTCGCCGGACAGTCCTTCGCGACGCTTGTTTCTCCCAGGAGGCTTTAGATGCCTTCAATTCGGGAGACGCGTACCTCCGCGCCGCTCAAAATGGTTTAGCCAGAGCCACAGAGCAGTATGTAAAAGACAACGGGTAAGAAAATTTTGGTAAATATAGATATGCCAGTAGCCCCCGAGACTTTAAGCAGTGGAAATAACTGATTCAAGAATCATATAACATGCAGTTTCTTACCGATAAGAACACCGCGCTGTCCCAGGAGCTGGAAAGGTGCAGGGCCCAACTAGAGGCCGCACTAATGGCAGCAGGGGGGTCTAAAGAGACCCCTGCAGGTAAACAATACACCAGAATATTTAGTATTGTGCGGATTTAAGTGCCAATCTGACAAATGGTATTGCAGATGGCACCAGACTTGATCCGGACAGGCAACACCTTCTACGCCGGTTAAAGGCTGGTGAAAGCGTGCTAACAAAGGTGAGGCGGGAGAAGAATGATCTCCAGGATGCCAACACCAGGGTGGATGTTGAACTAAAAGATGTTCGTGGCCAGCTGTCGGACTCCAATAAGGAGAATCAGCGACTTTGACGCGGCATTTTTAGTAAGTGCTTAAGCGAACTCTTGAAAAAGGAGTTCGGCGAGGAAGACGACTAACAGAGTTATGTCTGTAGGTATGCTGACAGGTCGTCCTGCAGAGGAGATGCCCGGTTCAACGGGCGATCTTCTTCCCGAACTCTCGCAACTACACGAACGAGTTCGGCAGGTGATGCGAGGTATTGCCCAAGCCTTGTGGCCTGCCCACTCCATACCTGAGGGCCTTGGAGAACTTGCGGAGAAGTTGAAGGAAGCTCGGCGGCGCTTCCGGTTGTGGAAGATATCAGCCTGCCAGCAGGGCGCTAGGGAGGCCTGGGCCATGGTGAAGACCCGCTTTACGAAGTCTGACCCCAATCACATGGCCGAGGTCGGGCCGGTGGGGCCTGACGGGAAGGAGATCCCTGTGAGCTTAGTGTATGGCCAGGTAGAATTGGCCGCAAAGTATTCCCAGCAGGACTGCAAATTAGATAGCCTGTTAGATGGTATAGAGGAGGAATACAATCAGTCAGGATGACTATGTAATTTATAATTGACATGTGTAATGCCTACTAGCCGGATTGTAGATCATTTGTCGTTGTCGACCTTTTCGCTTCGACCTCGGGACCTGACGGTCCGGAGTGTGTCCGAATACCATAACGGTTATATAAGAACCGAGGTATGCATGGAGACCAGGCGTGGGGGTCATTAGTGCTTTATCAGACAAGTGCCCAACTAGTTATGTTATATTACATGGTTAGTAAGAAACATCTTCCAGAGAGAATAGTTCCGTTAAGGGTTCCTTTCACTGGGGTGGCGTGCCCTGAAGTGCACGTCCGGACTGCAAATGCAGGAAAACATCTGGGGGCATGTATAAGTAAAAAAAGGTTCATCTTTAGTTCACCGACCGAATATTCCCTTAAGAACGCTAGCTTTCGGCTTCACCCAGTCTGAGGTACACATCCGGCTTATCCGGCAGTAGCAATCGCAGAGGTGCTCCCTTTACCGCCTAGCCGAACAATAGGGAACGTAGGGGTAAGCACAGGAGCCAGGCAACCCAGCTTGGCCAAAACTTAAGTCATATCGATGCATATAATGGTGAAGAAAAGGTGCATGCGGAAGTCTGACGCATGCGTTGGGCGTGAAACCCATATAAATAAGCTTCTGTTAAAGAAGCCCCCAGGTTTAAGGAGCGCGGGTAGCGCGTCACATGATGAGCCTTTATATAAGGGCTATAAAAGGAAAGAGTGGGAGGAGACAAATAAAAATAGAAAAATATATATATAAATGGACAGAGGAAGGAGACAAACCCAGAGTCCGGCGCTAGGCATAGAATCTTCGGAGACGTGCGGCGTTCCATGGGTTCGGCTCGAGTCGGTTATCGACGCATCTCGCAGGCGGTACGCTCCACCAGTCAGGACTTGGTCAATTATGAAGGGACCTTCCCATTTGGGCTTGAGTTTGTCCTTTTTCTTATCCGGCAGGCGTAGAACTAGTTCGCCAACGTTGTAATTTTTGGCCCGTACTTCTCTGCTTTGATATCTTCGAGCCTGCTGTTGATAAAATGCGGAATGGGCTTTAGCCACGTCGCGCTCCTCCTCTAAGGCGTCCAGGTTGTCCTGCCGATCAAGCTCGGCTTCTCTTTCTTCGTACATGTGCACTCGAGGTGAGTCATGAATTATGTCGCAGGGCAGAACTGCCTCAGCGCCGTACACCATAAAGAATGGTGTGAATCCGGTGGTACGATTCGGCGTGGTTCGCAGCCCCCAGAGTACGGAGTCGAGCTCCTCCACCCAGTGCGTATTAGATTCCTTGAGGGACCGCACTAGTCTGGGTTTAATGCCGCTCATGATGAGACCATTTGCACGTTCGACCTGACCATTAGTTTGTGGGTGATAGACAGAAGCATAGTCGAGCTTAATGCCCATGTTTTTGCACCACAGCTTTACTTCGTCGGAGGTGAAGTTTGTGCCGTTATCGGTGATGATGCTGTGAGGGACGCCGTAACGGTGTACAACCCCGGATATGAAGTCTATCACAGGTCCGGATTCAGCCGTCTTAACAGGCTTGGCTTCTATCCATTTGGTGAATTTATCCACCATGACCAATAAGTATTTTTTCTTGTGGGTTCCACCTTTAAGGGGTCCCACCATGTCAAGCCCCCAGACCGCAAAAGGCCAAGTGATGGGGATAGTTCGGAGGGCGTTGGGCGGCATATGGCTTTGGTTTGCAAAGAGCTGGCAACCGACGCATCGTTTGACTAAGTCATGAGCATCTGCTCGGGCCGTCGTCCAATAAAAGCCCGTACGGAAAGCCTTGCTTACAAGGGACCGAGCTGCGGCGTGGTGGCCACCGAGTCCGGCATGAATTTCAGCCAACAGACTCCGGCCTTCCTCTTTGGAGATACATCTTTGAAGGACTCCTGTAGTGCTTTTCTTATAGAGCTCTCCCTCGTGGACTTTATAGGCTTTAGATCGCCGCACTATGCAGCGTGCCTCGTTTTGGTCCTTTGGGAGTTCCTGCCTAGTAAGGTAGGCTAGGAATGGTTCTGTCCACGGGGCGATGACCGTCATTATTACGTGGGCTGAAGGTGTGATTTCGGTGGCAGGGCCTCCGATTATGTCGGATTGTTCGGCGTCGGGTTGTGCGGTTGTGTCCTGACTGTTATCCGAGGGTTCCCCCTCCCATGCTACAGATGGCTTGAATAATCTTTCTAAGAAGATGTTGGGGGGGACTGCATCTCGTTTTGCTCCGATGCATGCCAGGACGTCCGCTGCCTGATTATTTTCTCGGGCTATATGGTGAAACTCCAGTCCCTCAAACTGAACTGACATTTTTAGGACGACATTGCGATGAGCTGCCATTTTTGGGTCTTTGGCATCGAAGTCGCCATTTATTTGGGATATCGTGAGGTTTGAGTCCCCGCGTACTTCCAGGCGTTGAATGCCCATGGATACTGCCATCCGGAGACCATGTAGAAGGGCCTCGTATTCGGCTGCATTGTTGGAGTCCGTGTACATAATTTGGAGTACATATTGGACTGTGTCTCCTGTAGGGGACGTCAAAACGACGCCAACCCCCAGCCCGGCCAACATTTTGGAGCCGTCGAAATGCATGATCCAGTTTGAATATGTGTCGTACTCTTTAGGGAGTTCGGCCTCTGTCCATTCGGCGACGAAGTCGGCTAGGACTTGCGATTTAATGGCACGCCGTGGTTTGTAGGTTATGTCGAACGGGAGGAGCTCTATGGCCCGTTTTGCTATCCGGCCCGTTGCGTCGCGGTTGTTGATAATATCGTTTAGTGGTACTTCCGAGGCTACTGTTATAGAACACTCTTGAAAGTAGTGTCGTAGCTTCCGGGATGCCATAAACACTGCGTATGCGATCTTTTGGTAATGCTGGTACCGTGATTTGCATGGCGTGAGGACAGTGGAAACGTAGTAAACCGGCCTTTGAAGGGGGAGTTTGTGTTTGTCCGTTGCCCGCTCGACGACGAGTACTGCGCTAACAACTTGATGAGTTGCGGCAATGTACAATAGCATGGGTTCGCCAGTGTTCGGCGCGGCCAGGACTGGGTTTGTTGCCAAGATGGCCTTTATTTCCTCGAGTCCGGCCATGGCAGCGTCTGTCCACTCGAAGTGTTCGGTGCGCCTAAGGAGGCGGTAAAGGGGCAATGCCTTTTCTCCCAGGCGGGAGATAAAGCGGCTTAAAGCCGCCACGCATCCGGTGAGTTTCTGTATTTGTTTGAGGTCTTTTGGGACATCCAATTGTGACAAAGCTCGGATTTTAGCTGGATTTGCTTCAATTCCTCTACCGGATACAATGAAGCCCAGGAGCTTTCCGGCTGGAACGCCAAAAATGCATTTTTCCGGATTGAGCTTAATGTCGTATTTTCGGAGGTTGTTGAATGTAAGCCTCAAGTCGTCTACTAGAGATTCGACATGTCTTGATTTAACAACCACATCATCTACATACGCCTCCACTGTTTTGCCGATCTAGTTTGCCAGGCATGTTTGAATCATGCGCTGATATGTTGCGCCAGCGTTTTTTAGCCCAAAGGGCATTGTGTTGAAGCAGAATGGGCCGTATGGTGTGATGAATGCTGTTGTGGCTTGGTCTGATTTTGCCATCTTGATTTGATGGTAACCGGAGTATGCGTCGAGGAAGCACAGCGAATCGTGTCCTGCAGTGGCATCGATGATTTGATCTATTCGAGGGAGGGGGAAAGGATCCTTTGGGCAAGCCTTATTAAGGTCTTTGAAATCGACACACGGGCGCCAGGATTTGTCCTTCTTTGGTACCATCACCAGGTTTGCTAGCCAGTCCGGGTGTTTTATGTCTCTAATGAATCCGGCCTCCAATAACTTGGCTAGCTCCTCTCCCATAGCCTGTCTCTTTGGTTCGGAGAAATGCCGAAGGGCTTGTTTGACAGGTTTGAATCCTTTCTGGATATTTAGGCTGTGTTCGGCCAACCTGCGTGGGATTCCTGGCATGTCTGAAGGGTGCCAAGCGGAAATGTCCCAGTTCTCTCGTAGGAACTCTCGCAGTGCGGCGCCTATATCAGGGTTCAGTCTTGCCCCGATGGAGGCTGTTTTATTGGGGTCCGTTGGGTGGACCCGGAATTTGACTATTTCGTCCACTGGTTTGAAGGATGTGGACTTGGATCTCTTATCGAGTATCACATCATCCCTATTGACCGTGGATCGCAGCGCAGTCAGTTCTTCGGCCGCTAAGGTTTCGGATAGTGCCTCGAGGGCCAATGCGGCTGTCTTGTTCTCGGCGCGGAGTGCTGTCCGGATCACTAGCGAGAGTGATAATTCCGTTTGGCCCGGGCATCTTAAGTTTCATGTACCCGTAATGGGGTATAGCTTGGAAAACTGTGAAAGCCTCCCGTCCTAGTATAGCGTGATATCCGCTTTTGAACGGGGCCACCTGGAACGTGATCTGTTCGGACCTGTAATTATCCGCGTGCCAAATACCACATCTAGTGTGATCTTTTCGGTGCAGCGCGCTTCCTGACTGGGGATTATTCCTCTAAATGTTGTGCTGCTTCGCTCAATGCGGTTCCAGTCTATTTCCATTTTTTGAAGGGTTTCCTTGTAAATGAGGTTCAATCTGCTGCCTCCGTCCATGAGTACCTTTGCGAGGCGACGGCCGTCCACTATGGGACTGAGGACCAATGCGGCTGGTGCTCGGGCTGTTCGAAATTTAGGTTCGTCACTCGCGTTGAAGGTGATAGCAGTATTACTCCATGGGTTTATTGTCGCTACTTGATAGACTTCAGTCAGGCTGCGGAGTGTTCTTTTTCGCATGTTATTTGATGCGAAAGTCTCAAAGACTGTGAGAACAGAACTGAAATTCTCGGGCTGGTTTCCTTCGACCTCTGGAATTAGGAGGTCCTCGCCAATTTTGGCCACCTGCCGGAGTATCCAACATGCCCTGAGGCTGTGAGTTGGGGTGGCGTCCTCTGCACTGTGAATCTTGCAGGGTCCATCTAGCCACTTTTCCAGTACGGTTCCATGCCCTCTAAAGGGTTATAATTTTTTGGTATTTAGTCCGGGTGCCTTACTGTGGTGCACCCTCTTAGTTCGGACGGGATTGCTATTCAAGGCCGGATTATCCCAAAATTTTATTTCGGTTTTCCAAGCACTTTCCATCGCATAGTACTTTTGTACTATGGACGCCAAGTCAGCAAAGCGTGTAATATTACGACGACTTGCGGCGTTGAGTATTCCCTTGTCCGTGCAGTTACTGCGAAAGATTGAAATTGCGTCTCCCTCGCGGCAGTCCTTTATCCTGTTCATAACCAGGAGGAATCTGGCCCAGTAATGATGTACTGTTTCTTCGGGCATTTGCCTGATTTGGGAAAGATCGCTTAAGATCGGGCGGGCGGGTGTCGTTGAATCTAAGACCTCCCCCAGTTTGCTGTTCGGAGGCCGAAGAACTTCCGAATTCTGAGATCCGGAGTCTTGGATGTTATCCGATTTGCCTGATTTTTAGCTCAGGTCTTGGATTGTATCCTCCCCCCCGTGGATATCCGGCATGGAGGGTTCGGGAATTCGGACGTAGCTAGTCCTTAAGATAGATGAAGGGTCGCCGCCTTGTGTCTCCACCACAGCAACGTGGTGGGTGACTTGGGGAGAGTTAATTTCTCTTAGATCGGGTTTAAGCCCAACCTGGTCGTAATTTGTAGCGACACCCAGTGCGGCGATGCGATCCAGGAGCTCGTTTACAGAAGAGAGCTCCATCGGATCCAATTGCTCGGCGAGTTTTGAGCCGACGTGGAGGTTGCTTTCGATGACTCGGGAGGTCACCGTCGGTGCAACAGCCGAACAGGCGGTTGCGAGAAAACCACCTAGCCGGAGAGTTTGGCCGACAGCCAAGGCTCCTTTTGTAATGGCACCGTCTTTACAAATGGGAAGAGGCATCCTTCCTGATCGCGACGGCACAGAGGAACTCTCAATGAAAGCACCAATGTCGGTGTCAAAACCGGCGGATCTCGGGTAGGGGGTCCCGAACTATGCGTCAAGGTCGGATGGTAACAGGAGGCAAGGGACACTTTATTTTACCCAGGTTCGGGCCCTCTCGATGGAGGTAAAACCCTACTCCTGCTAGATTAATATTGATGATATGGGTAGTACAAGAGTAGATCTACCACGAGATCAAGGAGGCTAAACCCTATAAGCTAGCCTATGGTATGATTGTGTATGATGATGGTTGTCCTACGGACTACAACCCTCCGGTTTATATAGACACCGGATAGGGTTAGGGTTACACAGAGTCGGTTACAATGGTAGGAGATCTTGAATATCTGCACGCCTAGCTTGCCTTCCACGCCAAGGAAAGATCCTTCCGGACACGGGACGGAGTCTTCAATCTTGTATCTTCACGGTCCTGGAGTCCGGCTGAAGGTATAGTCCGGCTATCCAAACTGTTGGAGAACGTTGCAGAAAATTAAAAAATTTCCTACGGTTTCACCAAGATCCATCTATGAGTTCATCTAAGCAACGAGTCATGGGAGAGAGATTGCATCTACATACCACTTTGTAGATCGCGAGCGGAAGCGTTCAACGAACGAGGATGAGGTAGTCGTACACGACGTGATCCAAATCACCGGAGATCCTAGCACCGAACGGACGGCACCTCCGCGTTCAACACACGTACGGTCAGCGTAACGTCTCCTTCTTCTTGACCCAGCAAGGCAAAGGAGAGGTTGGGGAAGATGGCTCCAGCAGCAGCACGACGGCGTGGTGATGGTGGAGCTGCAGTACTCCGGCAGGGCTTCGCCGAGCTCTACGGAGGAGGAGGAGGTGTTGGAGAGGGAGAGGGAGGCGCCAGGGACCAGGGTGTGTCTGCCCCCTTCCCCTCCCCCTTTTATATAGCCCCCTAGGGGGGCGCCGGCCCTAGGAGATGCAATCTCCTAGGGGGGCGGCGGCCAAGGGGTGGGGCTTGCCCCCCAAGCAAGGGGGCGCCCCCCCTTTAGGGTTTCCCCACCCTAGGCGCATGGGCCTCTTGGGGCTGGTTCCCCTTGGCCCATGTAGGCCAAGGCGCACCCCCTAGAGCCCATGTGGCCCCCCGAGGCAGGTGGCCCCATCCGGTGGACCCCCCGGGACCCTCCGGTGGTCCCGGTACAATACCGATAACCCCGAAACTTGTCCCGATGGCCAAAACAGCACTTCCTATATATAATTCTTTACCTCCAGACCATTCCGAAACTCCTCGTGATGTCCGGGATCTCATCCGGGACTCCGAACAACATTCGGGTTACTGCATATACATTTCTTCACAACCCTAGCGTCACCGAACCTTAAGTGTGTAGACCCTACGGGTTCGGGAGACATGCAGACATGACCGAGACGGCTCTCGGGCAATAACCAACAGCGGGATCTGGATACCCATGTTGGCTCCCACATGCTCCACGATGATCTCATCGGATGAACCACGATGTCAAGGATTCAATTAATCCCGTATACGATTCCCTTTGTCAATCGGTATTTTACTTGCCCGAGATTCGATCGTCGGTATCCCAATACCTCGTTCAATCTCATTACCGGCAAGTCACTTTACTCGTACCGTAATGCATGATCCCGTGATCAAACACTTTGATCACATTGAGCTCATTATGATGATGCATTACCGAGAGGGCCCGGTGATACCTCTCCGTCAAGCGGAGTGACAAATCCCAGTCTCGATCCGTGTCAACCCAACAGACACTTTCAGAGATACCCGTAGTATACCTTTATAGTCACCCAGTTACGTTGTGACGTTTGGCACACCCAAAGCACTCCTACGGTATCCGGGAGTTACACAATCTCATGGTCTAAGGAAAGGATACTTGACATTGGATAACTCTAGCAAACGAACTATACGATCTTATGCTATGTTTAGGATTGGGTCTCGTCCATCACATCATTCTCCTAATAATGTGATCTCGTTATCATTGACATCCAATGCCCATAGTCAGGAAACCATGACTATCTGTTGATCAACGAGCTAGTTAACTAGAGGCTTACTAGGGACACGTTGTTGTCTGTTATTCACACATGTATTACGATTTCCGGATAACACAATTATAGCACGAATAAAGACAATTATCATGAATAAGGAAATATAATAATAATGCTTTTATTATTGCCTCTAGGGCATATTTCCAACAGTCTCCCACTTGCACTAGAGTCAATAATCTAGTTACATTGTGATGAATCGAACACCCATAGAGTTCTGGTGCTGATCATGTTTTGCCTTAGGGAGAGGTTTAGTCAACGGATTTGCAACATTCAGATCCGTGTGCACTTTACAAATTTCTATGTCTCCATCTTGAACATTTTCACGAATGGAGTTGAAGCGACGCTTGATGTGCCTGGTCTTCTTGTGAAACCTGGGCTCCTTGGCAAGTGCAATAGCTCCAGTGTTGTCATAGAAGAGTTTGATTGGCCCCGACGCATTGGGTATGACTCCGAGGTCGGTGATGAACTCCTTCACCCAAATTGCTTCATGTGCTGCCTCCGAGGCTGCCATGTACTCCGCTTCACATGTAGATCCCGCCACGACGCTTTGCTTGCAACTGCACCAGCTTACTGCCCCACCATTCAAAATATACACGTATCCAGTTTGTGACTTAGAGTCATCCAGATCTGTGTCGAAGCTAGCGTCGACGTAACCCTTTACGACGAGCTCTTCGTCACCTCCATAAACGAGAAACATTTCCTTAGTCCTTTTCAGGTACTTCAGGATATTCTTGACCGCTGTCCAGTGTTCCTTGCCGGGATTACTTTGGTACCTTCCTACCAAACTTACGGCAAGGTTTCCATCAGGTCTGGTACACAGCATGGCATACATAATAGAACCTATGGCTGAGGCATAGGGGATGACACTCATCTCTTCTATATCTTCTGTCGTGGTCGGACATTGAGCTGAGCTCAATTTCACACCTTGTAACACAGGTAAGAACCCCTTCTTAGATTGATCCATATTGAACTTCTTCAATATCTTATCAAGGTATGTGCTTTGTGAAAGACCTATGAGGCGTCTCGATCTATCTCTATAGATCTTGATGCCTAATATATAAGCAGCTTCTCCAAGGTCATTCATTGAAAAACTCTTATTCAAGTAGGCCTTAATGTTGTCCAAGAGTTCTATATCATTTCCCATCAAAAGTATGCCATCTACATATAGTATGAGAAATGCTACAGAGCTCCCACTCACTTTCTTGTAAACGCAGGCTTCTCCATAAGTCTGCGTAAACCCAAACGCTTTAATCATCTCATCAAAGCGAATGTTCCAACTCCGAGATGCTTGCACCAGCCCATAAATCGAGCGTTGGAGCTTGCACACCTTGTCAGCATTCTTAGGATCGACAAAACCTTCCGGCTGCATCATATACAATTCTTCCTTGAGGAAACCATTAAGGAATGCCGTTTTGACGTCCATATGCCATATCTCATAATCATAGAATGCGGCAATTGCTAACATGATTCGGACGGACTTTAGCTTCGCTACCGGTGAGAAAGTCTCATCGTAGTCAATTCCTTGAATTTGTCGATAACCCTTAGCGACAAGCCGAGCTTTATAGATGGTCACATTACCATCCGTGTCTGTCTTCTTCTTAAAGATCCATTTATTTTCTATGGCTCGCCGCTCTACGGGCAAGCCAGTCAAAGTCCATACTTTGTTTTCATACATGGATCCTATCTCGGATTTCATGGCTTCTAGCCATTTGTCGGAATTCGGGCCCGCCATTGCTTCCTCATAGTTCGAAGGCTCACCGTTGTCTAACAACATGATTTCCAAGACAGGGTTGCCGTACCACTCTGGTGCGGAACGTGTCCTTGTGGACCTTCGAATTTCAGTAGGAGCTTGATTAGAAGTATCTTGATCATCATCATTAATTTCCTCTCTAGTCGGTGCAGGCACCTCAGGAACGTTTTCTTGAGTTTCGCCATTTTTCGGTTCAAGAGGTAACACTTCATCAAGTTCTACTTTCCTCCCACTTACTTATTTCAAGAGAAACTCTTTCTCTAGAAAGGATCCATTCTTGGCAACAAAGATCTTTCCTTCGGATCTGAGGTAGAAGGTATACCCAATAGTTTCTTTAGGGTATCCTATGAAGACGCATTTTTCTGACTTGGGTTCGAGCTTTTCAGGTTGAAGTTTCTTCACATAAGCATCGCATCCCCAAACTTTTAGAAACGACAGCTTAGGTTTCTTCCCAAACCATAATTCATACGGTGTCGTCTCAACGGATTTTGACGGTCCCCTATTTAAAGTGAATGCGGCAGTCTCTAGAGCATAGCCCCAAAAAGATAGCGGTAAATCGGTAAGAGACATCATAGATCGTACCATATCTAATAGAGTGCGATTACGACGTTCGGACACACCATTACGCTGAGGTGTTCCAGGCGGCGTGAGTTGTGAAACTATTCCACATTTTCTTAAGTGTGTGCCAAATTCGTGACTCAAGTATTCTCCTCCACGATCTGATCATAGAAACTTGATCTTTCTATCACGTTGATTTTCAACCTCACTCTGAAATTCCTTGAACTTTCCAAAGGTCTCAGACTTGTGTTTCATTAAGTAGATATACCCATATCTACTCAAGTCATCAGTGAGGGTGAGAACATAACGATAGCCACCGCGAGCCTCAACACTCATTGGACCGCACACATCGGTATGTATGATTTCCAATAAGTTGGTTGCTCGCTCCATTGTTCCTGAGAACGGAGTCTTGGTCATTTTACCCATGAGGCATGGTTCGCACGTGTCAAATGATTCATAATCAAGAGACTCTAAAAGTCCATCTGCATGGAGCTTCTTCATGCGTTTGACACCTATGTGACCAAGGCGGCAGTGCCACAAATATGTGAGACTATTGTTATCAACTTTAACTCGTTTGGTATTCACACTATGAATATGTGTATCATCACGTACGAGATTCATTAAGAATAAACCATTAACCATCGGAGCATGACCATAAAACATATCTCTCATATAAATGGAACAACCATTATTCTCGGATTTAAATGAGTAGCCATCTCGAATTAAACGAGATCCAGACACAATGTTCATGCTCAAACTTGGCACTAAATAACAATTATTGAGGTTTAAAACTAATCCCGTAGGTAAATGTAGAGGTAGCGTGCCGACGGCGATCACATCGACCTTGGAACCATTCCCGACGCGCATCGTCACCTCGTCCTTCGCCAGTCTCCGTTTATTCCGCAGCTCCTGCTTTGAGTTACAAATGTGAGCAACTGCACCGGTATCAAATACCCAAGAGCTACTACGAGTACTGGTAAGGTACACATCAATTACATGTATATCATATATACCTTTTGTTTTGCCGGCCTTCTTGTCCGCTAAGTATTTGGGGCAGTTCCGCTTCCAGTGACCACTTCCCTTGCAATAAAAACACTCAGTCTCGGGCTTGGGTCCATACTTTGGCTTCTTCCCGGCAACTTGCTTACCGGGCGCGGCAACTTCCTTGCCGTCCTTCTTGAAGTTCTTTTTACCCTTGCCCTTCTTGAACTTAGTGGTTTTATTCACCATCAACACTTGATGCTCCTTCTTGATTTCTACCTCTGCTGATTTCAGCATAGCATATACCTCAGGAATGGTCTTTACCATCCCCTGCATGTTGTAGTTCATCACAAAGCTCTTGTAGCTAGGTGGAAGCGACTGGAGGATTCTGTCAATGACCGCTTCATCCGGGAGATTAACTTCCAGTTGAGTCAAGCGGTTGTGCAACCCAGACATCTTGAGTATGTGTTCACTGACAGAGCTATTTTCCTCCATCTTACAGCTAAAGAATTTATCGGAGACTTCATATCTCTCGACCCGGGCATGAGCTTGGAAAACCATTTTCAGCTCTTCGAACATCTCATATGCTCCATGTCTCTCAAAACGCTTTTGGAGCCCCGGCTCTAAGCTGTAAAGCATGCCGCACTGAACGAGGGAGTAATCATCCGAACGTGACTGCCAAGCGTTCATAACGTCTTGTTCTGCAGGGAGGACAGGTGCGTCACCCAGCGGTGCTCGTAGGACATAATCTTTCTTGGCAGCTATGAGGATGATCCTCAGGTTCCGGACCCAGTCCGTATAGTTGCTGCCATCGTCTTTCAGCTTGGTTTTCTCTAGGAACGCGTTGAAGTTGAGGACTACGTTGGCCATTTGATCTACAAGACATATTGTAAATATTTTAGACTAAGTTCATGATAATAAAGTTCATTTAATCAAATTATTTAATGAACTCCCACTTAGATAGACATCCCTCTTCTAGTCATCTAAGTATAACATGATCCGAGTCAACTAGGCCGTGTCCGATCATCACGTGAGACGGACTAGTCAACATCGGTGAACATCTTCATGTTAATCGTATCTTCTATACGACTCATGCTCGACCTTTCGGTCTTCTGTGTTCCGAGGCCATGTCTGTACATGCTAGGCTCGTCAAGTCAACCTAAGTGTTTGCATGTGTAAATCTGTCTTACACCCGTTGTATGTGAACGTTAGAATCTATCACACCCGATCATCACGTGGTGCTTCGAAACAACGAACTGTCGCAACGGTGCACAGTTAGGGGGGACACTTCTTGAAATTATTATGAGGGATCATCTTATTTACTACCGTCGTTCTAAGTAAACAAGATGCAAAACATGATAAACATCACATGCAATCAAATAATAAACGTGACATGATATGGCCAATATCACATAGCTCCTTTGATCTCCATCTTGGGGCTCCATGATCATCTTGTCACCGGCTTGACACCATGATCTCCATCATCATGGTCTCCATCATCGTGTCTCCATGAAGTTGCTCGCCAACTATTACTTCTACTACTATGGCTAACGCGTTTAGCAATAAAGTAAAGTAATTTACATGGCGTTTCTCAATGACACGCAGGTCATACAAAAAATAAGGACAAGTCCTATGGCTCCTGCCGGTTGTCATACTCATCACATGCAAGTCGTGATTCCTATTACAATAGCATGAACATCTCATACATCACATATAGATCATTCATCATTCATCACAACTTTGGCCATATCATATCACAAAGCACTTGCTGCAAAAACAAGTTAGACGTCCTCTAATTGTTGTTGCAAGTTTTACGTGGCTGAATTAGGGTTCTAGCAAGAACGTTTTCTTACCTACGTGAAAGCCACAACGTGATTTGTCAACTTCTATTTACCCTTCATAAGGACCCTTTTCATCGAATCCGCTCCAACTAAAGTGGGAGAGACAGACACCCGCCAGCCACCTTATGCAACTAGTGCATGTTAGTCGGTGGAACCGGTCTCACGTAAGCGTACGTGTAAGGTTGGTCCGGGCCGCTTCATCCCACAATACCGCTGAAGCAAGATAAGACTAGTAGCGGCAAGAAAGTTGACAACATCTACGCCCACAACAAATTGTGTTCTACTCATGCAACAGAGAACTACGCATAGACCTAGCTCATGATGCCACTGTTGGAGAACGTTGCAGAAAATTAAAAATTTTCCTACGGTTTCACCAAGATCCATCTATGAGTTCATCTAAGCAACGAGTCATGGGAGAGAGATTGCATCTACATACCACTTTGTAGATCGCGAGCGGAAGCGTTCAACGAACGAGGATAAGGTAGTCGTACACGACGTGATCCAAATCACCGGAGATCCTAGCACCGAACGGACGGCACCTCCGCGTTCAACACACTGACGTTCAGCGTACCGTATCCTTCTTCTTGATCCAGCAAGGCAAAGGAGAGGTTGGGGAAGATGGCTCCAGCAGCAGCACGACGGCGTGGTGATGGTGCAGCTGCAGTACTCCGGCAGGGCTTCGCCAAGCTCTACGGAGGAGGAGGAGGTGTTGGAGAGGGAGAGGGAGGCGCCAGGGACCAGGGTGTGTCTGCCCCCTTCCCCTCCCCCTTTTATATAGCCCCCTAGGGGGGGCGCCGGCCCTAGGAGATGCAATCTCCTAGGGGGGCGGCGGCCAAGGGGTGGGGCTTGCCCCGCAAGCAAGGGGGCGCCCCCCCTTTAGGGTTTCCCCACCCTAGGCGCATGGGCCTCTTGGGGCTGGTTCCCCTTGGCCCATGTAGGCCAAGGCGCACCCCCTAGAGCCCATGTGGCCCCCCGAGGCAGGTGGCCCCATCCGGTGGACCCCCCGGGACCCTTCGGTGGTCCCGGTACAATACCGATAACCCCGAAACTTGTCCCGATGGCCAAAACAGCACTTCCTATATATAATCCTTTACCTCCGGACCATTCCGAAACTCCTCATGATGTCCGGGATCTCATCCGGGACTCTGAACAACATTCGGGTTACTGCATATACATATCTTCACAACCCTAGCGTCACCGAACCTTAAGTGTGTAGACCCTACGGGTTCGGGAGACATGCAGACATGACCGAGACGGCTCTCGGGCAATAACCAACAGCGGGATCTGGATACCCATGTTGGCTCCCACATGCTCCACGATGATCTCATCGGATGAACCACGATGTCGAGGATTCAATTAATCCCGTATACGATTCCCTTTGTCAATCGGTATTTTACTTGCCCGAGATTCGATCGTCGGTATCCCAATACCTCGTTCAATCTCGTTACCGGCAAGTCACTTTACTCGTACCGTAATGCATGATCCCGTGATCAAACACTTTGATCACATTGAGCTCAATATGATGATGCATTACCGAGAGGGCCCGGTGATACCTCTCCGTCAAGCGGAGTGACAAATCCCAGTCTCGATCCGTGTCAACCCAACAGACACTTTCAGAGATACCCGTAGTATACCTTTATAGTCACCCAGTTACGTTGTGACGTTTGGCACACCCAAAGCACTCCTACGGTATCCGGGAGTTACACGATCTCATGGTCTAAGGAAAGGATACTTGACATTGGAAAACTCTAGCAAACGAACTATGCGATCTTATGCTATGTTTAGGATTGGGTCTCGTCCATAACATCATTCTCCTAATGATGTGATCTCGTTATCATTGACATCCAATGCCCATAGTCAGGAAACCATGACTATCTGTTGATCAACGAGCTAGTTAACTAGAGGCTTACTAGGGACACGTTGTTGTCTGTTATTCACACATGTATTACGATTTCCGGATAACACAATTATAGCACGAATAAAGACAATTATCATGAATAAGGAAATATAATAATAATGCTTTTATTATTGCCTCTAGGGCATATTTCTAACATGAACACCCCCTAATCCAGGACTCCCTCACTCGCTCTCCTGCGCCTTTTTCAGTGCCTCCTTATGGCTCTCCTCCTGGTCAGCCAACTTCTTGACCAGGCGGTCGTGCTCCTGGGCTAAGGCATTGAGCTCGGCCTCCTTGGCGCGAAGGGCGGTTTGGACCCCGCCGAGCTGCTCCCTCAAGTCGGCATTGGCCCCTGCAAGCATGAAGGCAAAGGAAGAAACAATAAGGAAGGAGTCGTTGGGGAAGATCCGACCCGACTGCTCAGCAGTCGGCCCGGATCTCGGGAACTACACCCAGTGGGTGCGCTGACGCGCCCCCACAGAACATGAACAAAACCAAGCACGTACTCCGGTTGTCGGACAGATCCTCGATCTTCTGGCGCAGCTCCTGAGCCTGGGAGTCGAAGGCGGCGATGCTCTGGTTATGATACTCCTGGAAGACCAGACAGGATGCAGGAATAAGACAACTGTCAGGACCTAGTAAGTTCCAAGCCGCCTGCTCAGCAGTCGACTCGAAACTCGGGGACTACACCCAGTGGGTGCGCTGACGCGCCCTCACGGAAGAAATCAAAAAAGCAAAACAACCAAGGCTAGAAGACTCACGCGGACGACGGCCCGCGTCGCAAGGAAATCTCGGGTATACCGCTGCAGCGCGGTGGCATGAGCCTGAAGCCGGCCCCGGACCTCCTGGGCCGCCGCGTTCAGCTCGGCCGGCCCCCCGCTGGACGTCCACTCGGACGTGCTGGAGCTAGCCGCCTCGAGGGCCTCCACGGATTTGTAAAGTGCACACGGATCTGAATGTCGCAGATCCGTTGACTAAACCTCTCCCTAAGGCAAAACATGATCAACACCAGAACTCTATGGGTGTTCGATTCATCACAATGTAACTAGATTATTGACTCTAGTGCAAGTGGGAGACTGTTGGAAATATGCCCTAGAGGCAATAATAAAAGCATTATTATTATATTTCCTTATTCATGATAATTGTCTTTATTCGTGCTATAATTGTGTTAACCGGAAATCGTAATACATGTGTGAATAACAGACAACAACATGTCCCTAGTGAGCCTCTAGTTGACTAGCTCGTTGATCGACAGATAGTCATGGTTTCCTGACTATGGACATTGGATGTCATCGATAACGGGATCACATCATTAGGAGAATGATGTGATGGACAAGACCCAATCCTAAACATAGCATAAGATCGCATAGTTCGTTTGCTAGAGTTATCCAATGTCAAGTATCCTTTCCTTAGACCATGAGATCGTGTAACTCCCGGATACCGTAGGAGTGCTTTGGGTGTGCCAAACGTCACAACGTAACTGGGTGACTATAAAGGTATGCTACGGGTATCTCTGAAAGTGTCTGTTGGGTTGACATGGATCGAGACTGGGATTTGTCACTCCGCTTGACGGAGAGGTATCACCGGGCCCTCTCGGTAATGCATCATCATATGAGCTCAAGGTGATCAAAGTGTTTGATCACAAGGATCATGCATTACGGTACGAGAAAAGTGACTTGCCGATAACGAGATTGAACGAGGTATTGTGATACCGACGATCGAATCTCGGGCAAGTAAAATACCGATTGACAAAGGGAATCGTATACGGGATTAATTGAATCCTCGACATCGTGGTTCATCCGATGAGATCATCCTGGAGCATGTGGGAGCCAACATGGGTATCCAGATCCCGCTGTTGGTTATTGCCCGAGAGCCGTCTCGGTCATGTCTGCATGTCTCCCGAACCCGTAGGGTCTACACACTTAAGGTTCGGTGACGCTAGGGTTGTGAAGATATGTATGTGCAGTAACCCGAATGTTGTTCGGAGTCCCGGATGAGATCCCGGACGTCACGAGGAGTTCCGGAATGGTCCGGAGGTAAATAATTATATATAGGAAGTGCTATTTTGGCCATCGGGACAAGTTTCGGCGTTATCGGTATTGTACCGGGACCACCGGAGGGGTCCCGGGGGTCCACCAGGTGGGGCCACCTGCCTTGGTGGGCCACATGGGCCTTAGGGGGTGCGCCTTGGCCTGCTTGGGCCAAGGGGAACCAGCCCCAAGGGCCCATGCACCATGGAAACTTGGAGAGGGGAGAGTCCAAAGAGGGGAAGGCACCTCCGAGGTGCCTTGGGGAGGATGGACTCCTCCCCCCTCTTGGCCGCACCCCTTCCTTGGAGGAAGGGGCAAGGCTGCACCCTCCCCCCCTCTAATGCATCTATATAAAGGGAGGGGAGGGAGGGGTGGACGCACCCTTATGCCCTGGCACTCCCTCCTCCCTGCAACACCTCCTCCTCCTCCCGTAGTTGCTTAGCGAAGCCCTGCCGGAGTTCTGCTGCATCCACCACCACACCGTCGTGCTGGATCTTCCTCAACCTCTCCTTCCCCCTTGCTGGATCAAGAAGGAGGAGACGTCTCCCGTCCCGTACGTGTGTTGAACGCGGAGGTGCCGTCCGTTCGGTACTAGATCATCGGTGAATTGGATCACGGCAAGTACGACTACCTCATCCACGTTCACTCGAACGCTTCCGTTGCGATCTACAAAGTGGTATGTAGATGCTATCCAATCTGAATACTCGTTGCTTGATGAACTCATAGATGGATCTTGGTGAAACCGTAGGAAAAATTTTAATTTTCTGCAACGTTCCCCAACAGTGGCATCATGAGCTAGGTCTATGCGTAGTTCTTCTTGCGCGAGTAGAACACAATTTGTTGTGGGCGTAGATGTTGTCAACTCTTCTTGCCGCTACTAGTCTTATCTTGCTTCAGTGGTATTGTGGGATGAAGCGGCCCGGACCAACCTTACACGTACGCTTACGTGAGACCGGTTCCACCGACTAACATGCACTAGTTGCATAAGGTGGCTGGCGGGTGTTTGTCTCTCCTATTTTAGTTGGAGCGGATTCGATGAAAAGGGTCCTTATGAAGGGTAAATAGAAGTTGACAAATCACGTTGTGGTTTTAACGTAGGTAAGAAAACGTTCTTGCTAGAACCCTAATTCAGCCACGTAAAACTTGCAACAACAATTAGAGGACGTCTAACTTGTTTTTGCAGCAAGTGTTTTGTGATATGATATGGCCAAAGTTGTGATGAATGATGAATGATCTATATGTGATGTATGAGATGTTCATGCTATATTAATAGGAATCACGACTTGCATGTCGATGAGTATGACAACCGGCAGGAGCCATAGGAGTTGTCTTTATTTTTGTATGACCTGCGTGTCATTGAGAATCGCCATGTAAATTACTTTACTTTATTGCTAAACGCGTTAGCCATAGTAGTAGAAGTAATAGTTGGCGAGCAACTTCATGGAGACACGATGATCAAGATCATGATGATGAAGATCATGGTGTCAAGCCGGTGACAAGATGATCATGGAGCCCCAAGATGGAGATCGAAGGAGCTATGTGATATTGGCCATATCATGTCACGTTTATTATTTGATTGCATGTGATGTTTATCATGTTTTTGCATCTTGTTTACTTAGGACGACGATAGTAAATAAGATGATCCCTCATAATAATTTCAAGAAAGTGTTCACCCTAACTGTGCACCGTTGCTAAGGTTCGTCGTTCCGAAGCACCACGTGATGATCGGGTGTGATAGGTCCTTACGTTCGCATACAACGGGTGTAAGACAGATTTACACACGTAAAACACTTAGGTTGACTTGACGAGCCTAGCATGTACAGACATGGCCTCGGAACACAGAAGACCGAAAGGTCGAGCATGAGTCGTATAGAAGATACGATCAACATGAAGATGTTCACCGATGTTGACTAGTCCGTCTCACATGATGATCGGACACGGCCTAGTTGACTCGGATCATGTAATACTTAGATGACTAGAAGAGGGATGTCTATCTAAGTGGGAGTTCATTAAATAATTTGATTAAATGAACTTTATTATCATGAACTTAGTCTAAATATTTACAATATGTCTTGTAGATCAAATGGCCAACGTAGTCCTCAACTTCAACGCGTTCCTAGAGAAAACCAAGCTGAAAGACGATGGTAGCAACTATACGGACTGGGTCCGGAACCTGAGGATTATCCTCATAGCTGCCAAGAAAGATTATGTCCTACGAGCACCGCTGGGTGACACACCTATTCTCCCTGCAGAACAAGACGTTATGAACGCTTGGCAGTCACGCTGTGATGATTACTCCCTCGTTTAGTGCGGCTTGCTTTACAGCTTAGAGCCGGGGCTCCAAAAGCGTTTTGAGAGACATGGAGCATATGAGATGTTCGAAGAGCTGAAAATGGTTTTCCAAGCTCATGCCCGGGTTGAGAGATATGAAGTCTCCGATAAATTCTTTAGCTGTAAGATGGAGGAAAATGGCTCTGTCAGTGAGCACATACTCAAAATGTCTGGGTTGCACAACCGCTTGACTCAACTGGAAGTTAATCTCCTGGATGAAGCGGTCATTGACAGAATCCTCCAGTCGCTTCCACCTAGCTACAAGAGCTTTGTGATGAACTACAATATGCAGGGGATGGTAAAGACCATTCCTAAAGTATATGCTATGCTGAAATCAGCAGAGGTAGAAATCAAGAAGGAGCATCAAGTGTTGATGGTGAATAAAACCACTAAGTTCAAGAAGGGCAAGGGTAAAAAGAACTTCAAGAAGGACGGCAAGGAAGTTGCCGCGCCCGGTAAGCAAGTTGCCGGGAAGAAGCCAAAGAATGGACCCAAGCCCGAAACTGAGTGCTTTTATTGCAAGGGAAGTGGTCACTGGAAGCGGAACTGCCCCAAATACTTAGCGGACAAGAAGGACGGCAAAACCAAAGGTATATGTGATATACATGTAATTGATGTGTACCTTACCAGTACTCGTAGTAGCTCTTGGGTATTTGATACCGGTGCAGTTGCTCACATTTGTAACTCAAAGCAGGAGCTACGGAATAAACGGAGACTGGCGAAGGATGAGGTGACGATGCGCGTCGGGAATGGTTCCAAGGTCGATGTGATCGCCGTCGACACGCTGCCTCTACATTTACCTACGGGATTTATTTTTAAACCTCAATAATTGCTATTTAGTGCCAAGTTTGAGCATGAACATTGTATCTGGGTCTCGCTTAATTCGAGATGGCTACTCATTTAAATCAGAGAATAATGGTTGTTCCATTTATATGAGAGATATGTTTTATGGTCATGCTCCGATGGTTAATGGTTTATTCTTAATGAATCTCGTACGTGATGATACACATATTCATAGTGTGAATACCAAAAGAGTTAAAGTTGATAACAATAGTCCCACATATTTGTGGCAATGCCGCCTTGGTCACATAGGTGTCAAACGCATGAAGAAGCTCCATGCAGATGGACTTTTAGAGTCTCTTGATTATGAATCATTTGACACGTGCGAACCATGCCTCATGGGTAAAATGACCAAGACTCCGTTCTCAGGAACAATGGAGCGAGCAACCAACTTATTGGAAATCATACATACCGATGTGTGCGGTCCAATGAGTGTTGAGGCTCGCGGTGGCTATCGTTATGTTCTCACCCTCACTGATGACTTGAGTAGATATGGGTATATCTACTTAATGAAACACAAGTCTAAGACCTTTGAAAAGTTCAAGGAATTTCAGAGTGAGGTTGAAAATCAACGTGAAAGAAAGATCAAGTTTCTACGATCAGATCGTGGAGGAGAATACTTGAGTCACGAATTTGGCACACACTTAAGAAAATGTGGAATAGTTTCACAACTCACGCCGCCTGGAACACCTCAGAGTAATGGTGTGTCCGAACGTCGTAATCGCACTCTATTAGATATGGTGTGATCTATGATGTCTCTTACCGACTTACCGCTATCTTTTTGGGGCTATGCTTTAGAGACTGCCGCATTCACTTTAAATAGGGCTCCTTCGAAATCCGTTGAGACGACACCGTATGAATTATGGTTTGGGAAGAAACCTAAGCTGTCGTTTCTAAAAGTTTGGGGATGCGATGCTTATGTCAAGAAACTTCAACCTGAAAAGCTCGAACCCAAGTCAGAAAAATGCGTCTTCATAGGATACCCTAAAGAAACTGTTGGGTATACCTTCTACCTCAGATCCGAAGGCAAGATCTTTGTTGCCAAGAATGGATCCTTTCTAGAGAAAGAGTTTCTCTCGAAAGAAGTAAGTGGGAGGAAAGTAGAACTTGATGAAGTGTTACCTCTTGAACCGGAAAATGGCGAAACTCAAGAAAACGTTTCTGAGGAGCCTGCTCCGACTAGAGAGGAAATTAATGATGATGATCAAGATGCTTCTGATCAAGCTCCTAATGAAATTCGAAGGTCCACAAGGACACGTTCCGCACCAGGGTGGTACGGCAACCCTGTCTTGGAAATCATGTTGTTAGACAACGGTGAACCTTCGAACTATGAGGAAGCAATGGCGGGCCCGGATTCCGACAAATGGCTAGAGGCCATGAAATCCGAGATAGGATCCATGTATGAAAACGAAGTATGGACTTTGACTGACTTGCCCGTTGAACGGCGAGCCATAGAAAATAAATGGATCTTTAAGAAGAAGACAGACGCGGATGGTAATGTGACCATCTATAAAGCTCGGCTTGTCGCTAAGGGTTATCGACAAGTTCAGGGAATTGACTACGATGAGACTTTCTCACCGGTAGCGAAGCTGAAGTCCGTCCGAATCATGTTAGCAATTGCCGCATACTATGATTATGAGATATGGCAAATGGACGTCAAAACGGCATTCCTTAGTGGTTTCCTTAAGGAAGAATTGTATATGATGCAGCCGGAAGGTTTTGTCGATCCTAAGAATGCTGACAAGGTGTGCAAGCTCCAACGCTCGATTTATGGGCTGGTGCAAGCATCTCGGAGTTGGAACATTCGCTTTGATGAGATGATCAAAGCGTTTGGGTTTACACAGACTTATGGAGAAGCCTGTGTTTACAAGAAAGTGGGTGGGAGCTCTGTAGCATTTCTCATATTATATGTAGACGACATACTTTTGATGGGAAATGATATAGAACTCTTGGACAGCATTAAGGCCTATTTGAATAAAAGTTTTTCAATGAAGGACCTTGGAGAAGCTGCTTATATATTAGGCATCAAGATCTATAGAGATAGATCGAGACGCCTCATAGGTCTTTCACAAAGCACATACCTTGATAAAATATTGAAGAAGTTCAATATGGATCAATCTAAGAAAGGGTTCTTACCTGTATTACAAGGTGTGAAATTGAGCTCAGCTCAATGTCCGACCACGGCAGAAGAAATAGAAGAGATGAGCGTCATCCCCTATGCCTCAGCCATAGGTTCTATTATGTATGCCATGCTGTGTACCAGACCTGATGTAAACCTTGCCGTAAGTTTGGTAGGACGGTACCAAAGTAATCCCGGCAAGGAACACTGGACAGCGGTCAAGAATATCCTGAAGTACCTGAAAAGGACCAAGGAAATGTTTCTCGTTTATGGAGGTGACGAAGAGCTCGTCGTAAAAGGTTACGTCGACGCTAGCTTCGACACAGATCTGGATGACTCTAAGTCACAAACCGGATACGTGTATATTTTGAATGGTGGGGCAGTAAGCTGGTGCAGTTGCAAGCAAAGCGTCGTAGCGGGATCTACATGTGAAGCGGAGTACATGGCAGCGTCGGAGGCAGCACATGAAGCAATTTGGGTGAAGGAGTTCATCACCGACCTCGGAGTCATACCCAATGCGTCGGGGCCAATCAAGCTCTTCTGTGACAACACTGGAGCTATTGCACTTGCAAAGGAGCCCAGGTTTCACAAGAAGACCAGGCACATCAAGCGTCGCTTCAACTCCATTCGTGAAAATGTTCAAGATGGAGACATAGAGATTTGTAAAGTGCACACGGATCTGAATGTCGCAGATCCATTGACTAAACCTCTCCCTAAGGCAAAACATGATCAACACCAGAACTCTATGGGTGTTCGATTCATCACAATGTAACTAGATTATTGACTCTAGTGCAAGTGGGAGACTGTTGGAAATATGCCCTAGAGGCAATAATAAAAGCATTATTATTATATTTCCTTATTCATGATAATTGTCTTTATTCGTGCTATAATTGTGTTAACCGGAAATCGTAATACATGTGTGAATAACAGACAACAACATGTCCCTAGTGAACCTCTAGTTGACTAGCTCGTTGATCGACAGATAGTCATGGTTTCCTGACTATGGACATTGGATGTCATCGATAACGGGATCACATCATTAGGAGAATGATGTGATGGACAAGACCCAATCCTAAACATAGCATAAGATCGCATAGTTCGTTTGCTAGAGTTATCCAATGTCAAGTATCCTTTCCTTAGACCATGAGATCGTGTAACTCCCGGATACCGTAGGAGTGCTTTGGGTGTGCCAAACGTCACAACGTAACTGGGTGACTATAAAGGTATGCTACGGGTATCTCTGAAAGTGTCTGTTGGGTTGACATGGATCGAGACTGGGATTTGTCACTCCGCTTGACGGAGAGGTATCACCGGGCCCTCTCGGTAATGCATCATCATATGAGCTCAAGGTGATCAAAGTGTTTGATCACAAGGATCATGCATTACGGTACGAGAAAAGTGACTTGTCGATAACGAGATTGAACGAGGTATTGTGATACCGACGATCGAATCTCGGGCAAGTAAAATACCGATTGACAAAGGGAATCGTATACGGGATTAATTGAATCCTCGACATCGTGGTTCATCCGATGAGATCATCGTGGAGCATGTGGGAGCCAACATGGGTATCCAGATCCCGCTGTTGGTTATTGCCCGAGAGCCGTCTCGGTCATGTCTGCATGTCTCCCGAACCCGTAGGGTCTACACACTTACGGTTCGGTGACGCTAGGGTTGTGAAGATATGTATGTGCAGTAACCCGAATGTTGTTCGGAGTCCCGGATGAGATCCCGGACGTCACGAGGAGTTCCGGAATGGTCCGGAGGTAAATAATTATATATAGGAAGTGCTATTTTGGCCATCGGGACAAGTTTCGGCGTTATCGGTATTGTACCGGGACCACCGGAGGGGTCCCGGGGGTCCACCAGGTGGGGCCACCTGCCTTGGTGGGCCACATGGGCCTTAGGGGGTGCGCCTTGGCCTGCTTGGGCCAAGGGTAACCAGCCCCAAGGGCCCATGCACCATGGAAACTTGGAGAGGGGAGAGTCCAAAGAGGGGAAGGCACCTCCGAGGTGCCTTGGGGAGGATGGACTCCTCCCCCCTCTTGGCCGCACCCCTTCCTTGGAGGAAGGGGCAAGGCTGCACCCTCCCCCCCCTCTAATGCATCTATATAAAGGGAGGGGAGAGAGGGGTGGCCGCACCCTTATGCCCTGGCACTCCCTCCTCCCTGCAACACCTCCTCCTCCTCCCGTAGTTGCTTAGCGAAGCCCTGCCGGAGTTCTGCTGCATCCACCACCACACCGTCGTGCTGGATCTTCCTCAACCTCTCCTTCCCCCTTGCTGGATCAAGAAGGAGGAGACGTCTCCCGTCCCGTACGTGTGTTGAACGCGGAGGTGCCGTCCGTTCGGTACTAGATCATCGGTGAATTGGATCACGGCAAGTACGACTACCTCATCCACGTTCACTCGAACGCTTCCGTTGCGATCTACAAAGTGGTATGTAGATGCTATCCAATCTGAATACTCGTTGCTTGATGAACTCATAGATGGATCTTGGTGAAACCGTAGGAAAAATTTTAATTTTCTGCAACGTTCCCCAACAGTGGCATCATGAGCTAGGTCTATGCGTAGTTCTTCTTGCGCGAGTAGAACACAATTTGTTGTGGGCGTAGATGTTGTCAACTCTTCTTGCCGCTACTAGTCTTATCTTGCTTCAGTGGTATTGTGGGATGAAGCGGCCCGGACCAACCTTACACGTACGCTTACGTGAGACCGGTTCCACCGACTAACATGCACTAGTTGCATAAGGTGGCTGGCGGGTGTTTGTCTCTCCTATTTTAGTTGGAGCGGATTCGATGAAAAGGGTCCTTATGAAGGGTAAATAGAAGTTGACAAATCACGTTGTGGTTTTAACGTAGGTAAGAAAACGTTCTTGCTAGAACCCTAATTCAGCCACGTAAAACTTGCAACAACAATTAGAGGACGTCTAACTTGTTTTTGCAGCAAGTGTTTTGTGATACGATATGGCCAAAGTTGTGATGAATGATGAATGATCTATATGTGATGTATGAGATGTTCATGCTATATTAATAGGAATCACGACTTGCATGTCGATGAGTATGACAACCGGCAGGAGCCATAGGAGTTGTCTTTATTTTTGTATGACCTGCGTGTCATTGAGAATCGCCATGTAAATTACTTTACTTTATTGCTAAACGCGTTAGCCATAGTAGTAGAAGTAATAGTTGGCGAGCAACTTCATGGAGACACGATGATGAAGATCATGATGATGAAGATCATGGTGTCAAGCCGGTGACAAGATGATCATGGAGCCCCAAGATGGAGATCGAAGGAGCTATGTGATATTGGCCATATCATGTCACGTTTATTATTTGATTGCATGTGATGTTTATCATGTTTTTGCATCTTGTTTACTTAGGACGACGGTAGTAAATAAGATGATCCCTCATAATAATTTCAAGAAAGTGTTCACCCTAACTGTGCACCGTTGCTAAGGTTCGTCGTTCCGAAGCACCACGTGATGATCGGGTGTGATAGGTCCTTACGTTCGCATACAACGGGTGTAAGACAGATTTACACACGTAAAACACTTAGGTTGACTTGACGAGCCTAGCATGTACAGACATGGCCTCGGAACACAGAAGACCGAAAGGTCGAGCATGAGTCGTATAGAAGATACGATCAACATGAAGATGTTCACCGATGTTGACTAGTCCGTCTCACGTGATGATCGGACACGGCCTAGTTGACTCGGATCATGTAATACTTAGATGACTAGAAGAGGGATGTCTATCTAAGTGGGAGTTCATTAAATAATTTGATTAAATGAACTTTATTATCATGAACTTAGTCTAAATATTTACAATATGTCTTGTAGATCAAATGGCCAACGTAGTCCTCAACTTCAACGCGTTCCTAGAGAAAACCAAGCTGAAAGACGATGGTAGCAACTATACGGACTGGGTCCGGAACCTGAGGATTATCCTCATAGCTGCCAAGAAAGATTATGTCCTACGAGCACCGCTGGGTGACACACCTATTCTCCCTGCAGAACAAGACGTTATGAACGCTTGGCAGTCACGCTGCGATGATTACTCCCTCGTTTAGTGCGGCTTGCTTTACAGCTTAGAGCCGGGGCTCCAAAAGCGTTTTGAGAGACATGGAGCATATGAGATGTTCGAAGAGCTGAAAATGGTTTTCCAAGCTCATGCCCGGGTCGAGAGATATGAAGTCTCCGATAAATTCTTTAGCTGTAAGATGGAGGAAAATGGCTCTGTCAGTGAGCACATACTCAAAATGTCTGGGTTGCACAACCGCTTGACTCAACTGGAAGTTAATCTCCTGGATGAAGCGGTCATTGACAGAATCCTCCAGTCGCTTCCACCTAGCTACAAGAGCTTTGTGATGAACTACAATATGCAGGGGATGGTAAAGACCATTCCTAAAGTATATGCTATGCTGAAATCAGCAGAGGTAGAAATCAAGAAGGAGCATCAAGTGTTGATGGTGAATAAAACCACTAAGTTCAAGAAGGGCAAGGGTAAAAAGAACTTCAAGAAGGACGGCAAGGAAGTTGCCGCGCCCGGTAAGCAAGTTGCCGGGAAGAAGCCAAAGAATGGACCCAAGCCCGAAACTGAGTGCTTTTATTGCAAGGGAAGTGGTCACTGGAAGCGGAACTGCCCCAAATACTTAGCGGACAAGAAGGACGGCAAAACCAAAGGTATATGTGATATACATGTAATTGATGTGTACCTTACCAGTACTCGTAGTAGCTCTTGGGTATTTGATACCGGTGCAGTTGCTCACATTTGTAACTCAAAGCAGGAGCTACGGAATAAACGGAGACTGGCGAAGGATGAGGTGACGATGTGCGTCGGGAATGGTTCCAAGGTCGATGTGATCGCCGTCGACACGCTACCTCTACATTTACCTACGGTATTTATTTTTAAACCTCAATAATTGCTATTTAGTGCCAAGTTTGAGCATGAACATTGTATCTGGGTCTCGCTTAATTCGAGATGGCTACTCATTTAAATCAGAGAATAATGGTTGTTCCATTTATATGAGAGATATGTTTTATGGTCATGCTCCGATGGTTAATGGTTTATTCTTAATGAATCTCGTACGTGATGATACACATATTCATAGTGTGAATACCAAAAGAGTTAAAGTTGATAACAATAGTCCCACATATTTGTGGCAATGCCGCCTTGGTCACATAGGTGTCAAACGCATGAAGAAGCTCCATGCAGATGGACTTTTAGAGTCTCTTGATTATGAATCATTTGACACGTGCGAACCATGCCTCATGGGTAAAATGACCAAGACTCCGTTCTCAGGAACAATGGAGCGAGCAACCAACTTATTGGAAATCATACATACCGATGTGTGCGGTCCAATGAGTGTTGAGGCTCGCGGTGGCTATCGTTATGTTCTCACCCTCACTGATGACTTGAGTAGATATGGGTATATCTACTTAATGAAACACAAGTCTAAGACCTTTGAAAAGTTCAAGGAATTTCAGAGTGAGGTTGAAAATCAACGTGAAAGAAAGATCAAGTTTCTACGATCAGATCGTGGAGGAGAATACTTGAGTCACGAATTTGGCACACACTTAAGAAAATGTGGAATAGTTTCACAACTCACGCCGCCTGGAACACCTCAGAGTAATGGTGTGTCCGAACGTCGTAATCGCACTCTATTAGATATGGTGTGATCTATGATGTCTCTTACCGACTTACCGCTATCTTTTTGGGGCTATGCTTTAGAGACTGCCGCATTCACTTTAAATAGGGCTCCTTCGAAATCCGTTGAGACAACACCGTATGAATTATGGTTTGGGAAGAAACCTAAGCTGTCGTTTCTAAAAGTTTGGGGATGCGATGCTTATGTCAAGAAACTTCAACCTGAAAAGCTCGAACCCAAGTCAGAAAAATGCGTCTTCATAGGATACCCTAAAGAAACTGTTGGGTATACCTTCTACCTCAGATCCGAAGGCAAGATCTTTGTTGCCAAGAATGGATCCTTTCTAGAGAAAGAGTTTCTCTCGAAAGAAGTAAGTGGGAGGAAAGTAGAACTTGATGAAGTGTTACCTCTTGAACCGGAAAATGGCGAAACTCAAGAAAACGTTTCTGAGGAGCCTGCTCCGACTAGAGAGGAAATTAATGATGATGATCAAGATGCTTCTGATCAAGCTCCTACTGAAATTCGAAGGTCCACAAGGACACGTTCCGCACCAGGGTCGTACGGCAACCCTGTCTTGGAAATCATGTTGTTAGACAACGGTGAACCTTCGAACTATGAGGAAGCAATGGCGGGCCCGGATTCCGACAAATGGCTAGAGGCCATGAAATCCGAGATAGGATCCATGTATGAAAACGAAGTATGGACTTTGACTGACTTGCCCGTTGAACGGCGAGCCATAGAAAATAAATGGATCTTTAAGAAGAAGACAGACGCGGATGGTAATGTGACCATCTATAAAGCTCGGCTTGTCGCTAAGGGTTATCGACAAGTTCAGGGAATTGACTACGATGAGACTTTCTCACCGGTAGCGAAGCTGAAGTCCGTCCGAATCATGTTAGCAATTGCCGCATACTATGATTATGAGATATGGCAAATGGACGTCAAAACGGCATTCCTTAGTGGTTTCCTTAAGGAAGAATTGTATATGATGCAGCCGGAAGGTTTTGTCGATCCTAAGAATGCTGACAAGGTGTGCAAGCTCCAACGCTCGATTTATGGGCTGGTGCAAGCATCTCGGAGTTGGAACATTCGCTTTGATGAGATGATCAAAGCGTTTGGGTTTACACAGACTTATGGAGAAGCCTGTGTTTACAAGAAAGTGGGTGGGAGCTCTGTAGCATTTCTCATATTATATGTAGACGACATACTTTTGATGGGAAATGATATAGAACTCTTGGACAGCATTAAGGCCTATTTGAATAAAAGTTTTTCAATGAAGGACCTTGGAGAAGCTGCTTATATATTAGGCATCAAGATCTATAGAGATAGATCGAGACGCCTCATAGGTCTTTCACAAAGCACATACCTTGATAAAATATTGAAGAAGTTCAATATGGATCAATCTAAGAAAGGGTTCTTACCTGTATTACAAGGTGTGAAATTGAGCTCAGCTCAATGTCCGACCACGGCAGAAGAAATAGAAGAGATGAGCGTCATCCCCTATGCCTCAGCCATAGGTTCTATTATGTATGCCATGCTGTGTACCAGACCTGATGTAAACCTTGCCGTAAGTTTGGTAGGACGGTACCAAAGTAATCCCGGCAAGGAACACTGGACAGCGGTCAAGAATATCCTGAAGTACCTGAAAAGGACCAAGGAAATGTTTCTCGTTTATGGAGGTGACGAAGAGCTCGTCGTAAAAGGTTACGTCGACGCTAGCTTCGACACAGATCTGGATGACTCTAAGTCACAAACCGGATACGTGTATATTTTGAATGGTGGGGCAGTAAGCTGGTGCAGTTGCAAGCAAAGCGTCGTAGCGGGATCTACATGTGAAGCGGAGTACATGGCAGCGTCGGAGGCAGCACATGAAGCAATTTGGGTGAAGGAGTTCATCACCGACCTCGGAGTCATACCCAATGCGTCGGGGCCAATCAAGCTCTTCTGTGACAACACTGGAGCTATTGCACTTGCAAAGGAGCCCAGGTTTCACAAGAAGACCAGGCACATCAAGCGTCGCTTCAACTCCATTCGTGAAAATGTTCAAGATGGAGACATAG
Organism: Aegilops umbellulata; assembly: GCA_032464435.1. Lineage (NCBI taxonomy): Eukaryota > Viridiplantae > Streptophyta > Magnoliopsida > Poales > Poaceae > Aegilops > Aegilops umbellulata. Next base: position 441,001,819 of record CP136060.1, read on the forward strand.
AGATTTGTAAAGTGCACACGGATCTGAATGTCGCAGATCCATTGACTAAACCTCTCCCTAAGGCAAAACATGATCAACACCAGAACTCTATGGGTGTTCGATTCATCACAATGTAACTAGATTATTGACTCTAGTGCAAGTGGGAGACTGTTGGAAATATGCCCTAGAGGCAATAATAAAAGCATTATTATTATATTTCCTTATTCATGATAATTGTCTTTATTCGTGCTATAATTGTGTTAACCGGAAATCGTAATACATGTGTGAATAACAGACAACAACATGTCCCTAGTGAACCTCTAGTTGACTAGCTCGTTGATCGACAGATAGTCATGGTTTCCTGACTATGGACATTGGATGTCATCGATAACGGGATCACATCATTAGGAGAATGATGTGATGGACAAGACCCAATCCTAAACATAGCATAAGATCGCATAGTTCGTTTGCTAGAGTTATCCAATGTCAAGTATCCTTTCCTTAGACCATGAGATCGTGTAACTCCCGGATACCGTAGGAGTGCTTTGGGTGTGCCAAACGTCACAACGTAACTGGGTGACTATAAAGGTATGCTACGGGTATCTCTGAAAGTGTCTGTTGGGTTGACATGGATCGAGACTGGGATTTGTCACTCCGCTTGACGGAGAGGTATCACCGGGCCCTCTCGGTAATGCATCATCATATGAGCTCAAGGTGATCAAAGTGTTTGATCACAAGGATCATGCATTACGGTACGAGAAAAGTGACTTGCCGATAACGAGATTGAACGAGGTATTGTGATACCGACGATCGAATCTCGGGCAAGTAAAATACCGATTGACAAAGGGAATCGTATACGGGATTAATTGAATCCTCGACATCGTGGTTCATCCGATGAGATCATCGTGGAGCATGTGGGAGCCAACATGGGTATCCAGATCCCGCTGTTGGTTATTGCCCGAGAGCCGTCTCGGTCATGTCTGCATGTCTCCCGAACCCGTAGGGTCTACACACTTAAGGTTCGGTGACGCTAGGGTTGTGAAGATATGTATGTGCAGTAACCCGAATGTTGTTCGGAGTCCCGGATGAGATCCCGGACGTCACGAGGAGTTCCGGAATGGTCCGGAGGTAAAGAATTATATATAGGAAGTGCTATTTTGGCCATCAGGACAAGTTTCGGTGTTATCGGTATTGTACCGGGACCACCGGAGGGGTCCTGGGGGTCCACCAGGTGGGGCCACCTGCCTTGGTGGGCCACATGGGCCTTAGGGGGTGCGCCTTGGCCTGCTTGGGCCAAGGGGAACCAGCCCCAAGGGCCCATGCGCCAAGGAAACTTGGAGAGGGGAGAGTCCAAAGAGGGGAAGGCACCTCCGAGGTGCCTTGGGGAGGATGGACTCCTCCCCCCTCTTGGCCGCACCCCTTCCTTGGAGGAAGGGGCAAGGCTGCGCCCTCCCCCCCTCTAATGCATCTATATAAAGGGAGGGGAGGGAGGGGTGGCCGCACCCTTATGCCCTGGCACTCCCTCCTCCCTGCAACACCTCCTCCTCCTCCCGTAGTTGCTTAGCGAAGCCCTGCCGGAGTTCTGCTGCATCCACCACCACACCGTCGTGCTGGATCTTCCTCAACCTCTCCTTCCCCCTTGCTGGATCAAGAAGGAGGAGACGTCTCCCGTCCCGTACGTGTGTTGAACGCGGAGGTGCCGTCCGTTCGGTACTAGATCATCGGTGAATTGGATCATGGCAAGTACGACTACCTCATCCACGTTCACTCGAACGCTTCCGTTGCGATCTACAAAGTGGTATGTAGATGCTATCCAATCTGAATACTCGTTGCTTGATGAACTCATAGATGGATCTTGGTGAAACCGTAGGAAAAATTTTAATTTTCTGCAACGTTCCCCAACAGGCGCGGGGGTCCACGCAGCGGGAGCTCGAAGACCCTCCGGCTGATCCAATCACGGAGCCAGCAGGGCCCCGTTCAAGGGAAAGCGGCGCCCTGGCCGGTCAACCAAGAAAGAATTTAGAATAACTCCAATCAAAGAACACGATAAGAATACAAGACGAGTAACACTTACGCCGAAACCGCCTGCGGCCGCTTCACGACCTTCTGGAAGCGGGCCGCCTTCGCGGCCGCCTCATCCCGCTTGGTTGCCGTGGCGGTGCCCCTGGGCTTCTTCGGCCGGCTGCCGAAGTAGGTCGACGCGGCCCGGCGCTTCGGTGCGGCGCCACGGGTGGCCGGCGCGGCAGAAGAGCCCGCGCCTCGAGGATCCGGCGCCGGCTGGCGGTGCGGGACGGTTTCGACCTCGTCGTCATCCGCCCAGTCCTGGAGGCCGGCTCCGAGCCCGGCGCCGCCTGCCTCGCCGCCTTCCCCCTCGGCGGCGTCCTCCATGGCGGCCGCTCCGAGGTCTGGATCGTCGACGTCATCTACCGTGTGGTCGGGGTGGAACAGGTGCTCTGCCCCCGCGGCCCCCGCCGCCGGCGGAAGTAGAGGATTCTGCGGAAAACAAGCCGGCGGATCAGAGGCCGGTCATATCAAAGCCGGCAACACAAAGGAAAGGAAAGAAGAAATACTTACGACAGGCGGAGGGTTGGCGCGAGAGTACGGCTCCTTGCCGAATCGCCAATCCTCGGCGAGCTTGCAGTTGGCGATGTAGTTCACCAGGTAGGACACCTCGGCATGAGGCATCTCCCTGGTGCTCAGCCGGCATGGGTCGAAGCGGTCGCTCATCTGGCAGATCATGTGCGGCCGACCTTGGAGCGGGAGTACCCGGCGCTCCACGAAGGCGGCCACTAGGTCGGCTCCGACCAGGCCCTCCGACTGGACCATCACCCGAAGGCGGGCGACGGCGGCGTTCCCGGCCTGGGACAGCGTCCTGGCCCGGTAGTTCCATGAGGCCGGCCTCGAAGCCGGCAGGCCGGCTATGTAAGCCGACAGGTTGACAAAGTCTCCTTGCGGGGCGATGTTCCTCACATATAAGTAGGACTTCTGCCAGAGCTTCACCGATTGGATCAGCGGCATGGACAGGAACGGATTGTTCTCGCCCGTCCGCCTCATGGCGATGTAAGCTCCGCATGGGGCGGGCACGCCCGCGACGACGGTGCCGAGTTTGCTCTGGAAGAACTCTCCCCAGAGCTCTAAGGTGGGGAGGACGCCAAGAAAACCCTCGCAGAGGGTGACGAAGGCCGACAGCAGCATCACGGCATTGGGGGTAAGATGATGCGGCTGAAGGTGGTAGGATTCAAGGAACGAGCGGAGGAATCCGCTCGCCGGAAGGCCGAAGCCGCGTATGCAGTGCGAGCGGAAGACCACCTACTCGCCCTCCTCCGGTGTTGGCGAGATCTCCTCCTCTGGCGCGCGCCGGACCAGCACGTAGTTCTCGCTAGGCAGACGCGGCGTCCGGCGGAGGAACTCGATGTGCTCGTCGAGAACGTTGGAGCCGTCCCACGAGCTCGACAGCGCCATTGGAGCGGCACGGCGAAGAACAAGATGCGGTGGCGGCGAAGGCGCGTGCGACCCCGCTGCGGCGGAACGGCGCGGCGAAGAGGCGTTGCGGCGGCGAAGAGAGCAAGGAAAGAAGACGAGGAAGGGTGGAGCGAGGGAGAGCGTGCGAGCCTTTGCCGCTCCCTCTCCTCCCCCTACTTATAGACCCTCGCGGCGGAGCCGAGAAGGCGTGGTGTGGGGGACGTGGGATTAACTGCGCCCACTCCCCCATGTCCCGCTATTACTGCGCCTTGACGGCGTGGCGAAACCGCCGCGGGAAGGCAAACCGCCCACCTTGGGCCGCAGAAGATCCGCGCCTGGGCCGAGGCCAGGAGTGGCGGGCCCGGGCCTACGGCGACGTCCCGTCGCGCACGCGCCATGGCAGGCCTTTTCTACCACGTGACACGCAGGGAGGCGCGCGGTCAGCACGCGAGTTGGCCCACATTCCCGTTGACGAGACCACGACGCCCCCTCAAGGCGGCGCGCATAAGCAAAGCCGACTCCCAGCTGCCGACTTCTCAAGATAGGAAGCTGACCGAGCTTCTCGTTCCCCTTGCCGACCTCGAAACGCGACCAGCTTCGGGGACTACTGTCAGGGTAAATGACCACGGGTAGCCTAGCCGGCTCCCCTTGGCACTTCAGAAAAAATTACGAGTCGATCCGGCCTCCAAGAAACCAAGACGTGGAGCCGCCTTCCCCCTGCCGGCTGCCTCTCAGGCCGACTGTCGGAAGGCGGCCCGGCCTTAACCCTCATGAAGAAAGCCACGAGAGGGCCGGCTCCGGGAAGCCGGCCACAAGAAGGCCGACTCCAAGAAGCCGGCTCCCACGACGCGGTCAAGATCGTACCCTCGAGGCCCGCATCCACATAATGGCGACGGGACGGGGCGTGGCTACAGTAAAGCCTGCCACCCCCGAAACCCGGAGCACGCCTAGCACAGTGCGCCGTACGGGGTAGCCCTGACCCGTCCGGCGCGGCACTGTTGCCATGATGACTATGGCGCCATCCGCGGCGGGCTGTCAGCGCGGCCCACGGGCGGTGGGCCCCTTTGGGCAGAGAGACACCCGAAGGCGGCCAGGCCTCCCCCAGTCGGCCCAAGACATGGCCGGCTTTCCCAAGCCGGCTTGCTCCTTCCCTCGAAGGAGGCGCCCATTAAGAAGACCAGACGACGTGAGGCTACAGCGATCGCCCGCCAGGCGGCGAGCACTGTAGCCACGCTTACCTCGACAAAGCCCTCATCATCAGGATTGAGGCAACAGTAATCGGCCGCCGACAGGACCCTAGGTAGTAGGGCCTGCCTGTCAATCAAGATGCCGGCAGCCAGCGGGCCCCAGCAGCCGGCGCAGAAGCCGGCGAGCGTAGACACTGACGGCTGGGACCCACTCCCAGCCGGATTACCATTGTACCCTCGGGGGGTAGACCTATATAAACCCCGCGGGGCACCCATGGAAAGGGTTGATCTCATCTAGGTTTTACTACACATAGAGAGAAGAGGAGAGCTAGCCTTGCCCTTCTTCTTCCTCTCGCCAAACAGCTCGAGGAGCACCTTGTAGCTACTTGTTCATCGAGTGATCATGCGGAGACCCCGCAGAGCAGCAGTAGGGGTGTTATCTCCATGGAGAGCCCCGAAGCTGGGTAAGATTCATCGGCGTGCATGTCTTCGCCTTATCCCGCTTCCAGGCACCGGCGACGTCTTACTGGCTCCCACACAGATAAGCCACCCGTTGGCATATGTCGCACCAACCACCCGACACTTTGCCTGTCTCTGTCCATTCCTTCAACACTGATGGACTCGCAGTGGCATAACCCCTTTAATAAGAAGCTTTGAGGGTTCTATATCTCTAATCAAATAAATTGACTTCGTATGGGCATTTTACTGGCAGCTATGGAGATAGTTGCTCTAGCTACAGTTTCAGATACTCCCTGCCTTTAAACGCACGAAATCGAAGCAAGGCAACGAAAATCATATTGAATGCAATGCGTTCTCTACTTTCGTATCTCCATGTTGATAAAAACTATTAGCAAAACATGAGGAGAGAGAAAAAGCAATCAAGTGGGAATTCAAGTCCAATCAATCTATGAAAAACTCGATAAAAAAGAAATGTCGGACATCTAATCTAGTCTTTGCTTTCTGTCTTTTACTATTACTATTATTTATAGAAAGGCATCCTCTCTATAGATCGTGATTCACATTTCCTCGTTCTCTTTCTAGCTGCCCATATGGGTGGCTGCTATCATCCCCTTTTGATAGCTTCTTATCCGCATCCGTGAGCATAAGCAGAATAGCCTAAACGACCTAAAAGAAAAAGAGGAGACTGACTCTGACCTTTCAAAGCCCTATCTCATCTGGTTGATAGTAGAAGGTACGTACGATGATACCATGGACATAAACGAGGTTGAGCATATCTCCCACTTCGATCAATTAGCCAAGATTTTGTTCAAACTAAAGCGTACCTAAAGCCTGCCCTGGATATGAAAAAGGGTTATTGGGACCATGGGTACGACACAAACTTAAAATCAAGTTTGCTGTTCAAGGAGAAATGATATGACAAGGAAGATCAACGTAAGATTAGCTCACCGTCGAATTTTTTTTCTTTTTTTTCTCCGGGAAGAAAGACTAGGTAGCACAGTTAAAATTAGCACGACAAGGATATAGCCAAGCAGGCTAGGAATGACGTGATTGAGTTCAAACTCGTAAGTAATGAAGGTTACTAAGAGTTGCTTAATCGCGAGGCGGACTCGAGTCAGTTATCGGTGTCTTTGAGTGTTTGATAACTCAGAGCCCGTGAAAAATTGGAATCAATGAGAATGTAGCACTTGATGAAGAACTCATGAGAAGTTATGCAGTTCCGTGATAATCTTGAGATACCAGGGGGTAATACTCGACGACAAATCAAAGTAGAGGTTGGACTGGGGTATTACTCCACAGAAGACAAGTGCTTAAACTTGCACGAGAAATGGAATAAAAGGAAGAAATTATGGTCGGAACCACAGTCATAAATGATCAAACCACGGATACAAGATGAACTCATAACAAGGGGGTAATTATTTTCACAAGCAGCTTCCATGATAAGTTCTACATCGTGTCCATGGGCATGAACGCAAAGTTCAAGGTCGACTCCCACTTCTCCAATGCATAACCTTTCATTCACTCCTCAAAATAAAAATGATTTCAATGTCAAAACCTACTGTTGAATTACCAAAGGAGTATGACCCGTGAAAACTTTCGGGTTCACACAGATTATGGAAAGCATAGGTTCAACCCATCGGGGCATCTTAGAACATATACCATGAACTTTAGGGTCAATTAACACGTGCTTGAAGCAGAGCATGGTTGACAAGGCATAGGATATAACTTGCCAAAGGCAGAAGACATAATTTACCAAAGGAATTATGTATCAGGGGAGAAACTCGCAAGGTTATTGGAAATGAAGGAAACGGTCGGATAATAACCAAGCAAATGGTCTCACGGACCACAAGGAACCTGATGTGAGTATCGGTACTCAATCAGAAGGGAAAAGAATGCAAGGTATCATAGTATAGAAACCATTGACTAATTCAAAGCTCAAACGCAAATGATTATGATTGCCAAATCAAGGGATCGTAAGAAAACACTCTGATTAAGAATGGACAAGCTGAATAGACTTAGGGGTAAAATTGACAACAATTTGATTGGTCGAGATCCAGCTCATGTTTAAAATGACGTCTGAGCCGGAAGGATGAATTCTAGGATTCGACCGAGGAATGCGAGCATTCGCATCTTATTGAATCAATGGACTCAAAATGATAGTGACAAAGGCTGCCAATAAGATTACTATACTTATGGGATTAACAATAATGCAAGCAAGCAAGAATTTCAAGAGCAATAAGCTGCTAAGGATTTTCGTAAGATCGAATATTATTTCAAAGACCTTAGTGAAACACATAAACACCGGGGATGGGCGGATACTTGGTATGTGTGAGGAATTATACGTAGGGGTGTTCATGTGGGTAATGAACTGCAAGGCAGTAGGCACAAAGTATTCTCGGAACAATAGAGAGAATTTTCAGGGTATCTTGTAATAACAAGATCCATGGGATTGAAAAGGCAAGTGTATGTAGTTATCCATAATGATATAATAGTGGTAGGGAATTGCAAAAGCAACGGGCACAAAGTCTCAAAAGAGTATTGGAGAGTAACTTCAAAATCTTCTGGTGCAACCGGCGATCATCTGGACTGAAGGGTCTCTCCGGGAGAAAGTGTTTTCGAGAACCTAAAGTTAGATTTTTAGAAAATCATTTAACCTAAATAGAAGAGAGATTAGAATCCCAGGGTATAGACGAGGAATAAAAGATCCTAATACCACCCAATGGCAACGTGGGCCCGTAAGCCGCACAACCATGTTAGTAAAAACCTTTCAACGACTAGACTCAACTTCAGCCAAGGAGTGTGGAAGGGGGATTCCTACAGGCAGTCGGCTCTGATACCAACTTATGACGCCCCCGATTCAATCGTACACTAATCATACATGCAAATGTGTACGTTCAAGATCAGGGATTCACGGGAAGATATCACAACACAACTCTACAAATAAAATAAGTCATACAAGCATCATAATACAAGCCAGGGGCCTCGAAGGCTTGAATACAAGTCCTCGATCATAGACGAGTCAGCGGAAGCAACAATATCTGAGTACAGACATAAGTTAAACAAGTTTGCCTTAAGAAGCCTAGCACAAACTGGAATACAGATCGAAAGAGGCGTAGGCCTCCTGCCAGGGATCCTCCTAACTACTCCTGGTCATCGTCAGCGGGTTGCACGTAGTAGTAGGCACCTCCGGTGTAGTAGGAGTCGTCGTCGACGGTGGTGTCTGGATCCTGGGCTCCAACATCTGGTTGTGACAACCAGAAAGAAAGGAAAGGGGGAAAAAGGGGGGAGAAAGCAACCGTGAGTACTCATCCAAAGTACTTGCAAGCAAGGAGCTACACTACATATGCATGGGTATATGTGTAAAGGGCCATATTGGTGGACTGAACAGCAGAATGCCAGAATAAGAGGGGGATTGTCGGTGTACAAAAAGAGGGGTACGCTTTTTGTACCCCTATGACTGTGCACGGGCAGTCTGAGCCACGGGCGCCGCCGCACCGAGCCCGGCAAGGGAGGTAGAACCAAGGTAAGGCCGAAGCCAAAGAGGAGTAGAACGACGCCAAGACCAAGACCACAAAGAGCAAAGGGGACGAAGCGCGCCCCCCCCCCCCCCCCCGGAAAGATCCTTGCCGGGAGGCGGTTTTTGCGAACCCGGCAAGACCCTTGCCGTGGCAGCTCGCCCCACACCTACGGAGCGGGTCACCCTTGAGTCCGCTGCCCCCATGGGGCAAGGATTCGGGAGGCATCCCCGTGGTGGTATGCAGATCTTTGTGAAGACATTCAAGATCAGATGCACACTTTAGAAGATGATGGTCCTTGGCGGGATCCCAGCCAAGGAAAACCACAAGGCCCCCGGCAAGAGCCTTGCTGGGGATGGCAGCAGGCGCCACGGCAAGACCCTTGTCGAGACCCCGGCAAGACCCTTGCCAGGGCCGCGGCAAGGCCCTTGCCAAGGACACCCGCGGGGCCACCATCGGACCCGCACCAGTCATGCCTCCACCACTGTTCGCATGCAGCCGCCGACCCAACCAGCTGGGCAGGCACCTGCGTGGCGGCATGCAAATCCTCATGGAGACCCACCGCTGTGCCACCTCAGCTGCCTGCCCGCCTACATGGCATCGCAAGCACCGCTGGCCAGGGCGCATGTCGACGCGGGAGAGAGCGGCGACGGACGAGACAAGGCTCTCCCCCGCCCCCGATAAAGCAAGGACACCTAAGCAAGGCGCATTAAATGCACCTTGTCATGTAATGCGAGGGATAACCTCGCATCACTGTACCCTTTCCACCTCCTGTGTGCCACTGTGGCAGCCCCTTTCCCTATAAAAGGAGGCCCCAGGCGACCAGGAAGAGTATTCGGCTTTTTGGAGCTCCTCGCGCCCCATAGCTAGCTCAAGAACACAAACATATAATCCACCAAAGCAGGAGTAGGGTTTTACGATCTTCGCGGCCCGAACCTGGGTAAAAGGAATCGTGTATTGCCTGCTCGATCCGCTCTTCTCACGACCCCTGCGTCTCGCAACCGCAGAAAGGGATTCTCGTGATCCCATAGGTGTCATTTCCCACCGACATCTTTGGCGCGCCAGGAAGGGGGTGCGCAGTTGTGAGAATCGGCTTTAGCAGCCAGTTCGATGCTCCTTCGTCTTCGCGATCTTTGAAGAAGAAAAGGGACCAGGAGATCAACACTCGAGCGATCGCAGACAAAAGCTAAGTTGCACTGAACTCTTGCTGCATCGAGAGTGGCAGGGTAGCCTCCCGTAATCGACAACGTCCTCGATTCTGACTCGAGTCAAGCTCGACAGTTCGAGCGACCGCGTTCGGAACGGGAAGGTGGCTCACCCGGTTGCACGCGTACCCGGCAGGCCATGGGGATCCGTCCCCAAGACGCCGCTTGGGGCTTTCGCGCCGGCAAGCCTTCCCGATCGGCGTAGGGCACACATACAAAGAGGAATTGAACGGGGAAATAACATGCATGAAATTAAAGAATACTTCAGAGTTATATTACATCACATCATTGCTGCGGTTCTAACTAAAGATAAAATTTATCTTGGTCGAGGGCCCGCAGCGGCGAAGAAGAACGGGACGCCTAGTCCCGGCGCTGGCCTTCCACCCTCTTGATTTTGCCGATGCAGTCGGTGATGGGCTTGATGCGCTCCTTGAGCACTGCGGGATCACCATCCTCCGGCAAGCTCTTCATCGCAGCCGTGAAGTCAAGATCGGGATTCCAGTATGCCACCTTGGTGAGGACCTTGGTCACGACCCTCCGGCAAAGACGCCGGGCCTCCTCGGCCAGCGTGGTCGTCCTGTTGGAGTGGAGATAGGCCAGGGCCCCAAGGACACCCTCGAAGAACTGGGTCAGCTTGGCGTTGACGGTCCCGCTGCGCTCAGGAGCGTACCTCACATTTGGCAACCCCATGGTGGCCAATTGCGAGGTAACCCCGCCGGCGACGACCTCCAGATGGCTGATCCACCTGTTCTCGCCCACCACATACTCTTGGTGGGAGGCGGCCTCGGCCGCCCGCTGCTGCTTCTCCTCCTCCAGGCTTTTGGTCAAGGCCTCCTCCCGAGCTCTGATCTCCGGCAACAGCTTCTCGAGATCCTCCAGCTTTAGCTTGAGGTCTCTGATGGAGTCTCGCGCCTCGGAGAGCTCACCAGTCCTGCTGATGACCGTTCCCTGCGCCTCCACCAAGGCGCGGTTGAGCGTGTCCGTCTTGCCGGACAGCTGGAGGGCCTGCTCCTTCAGCTCATCCCGCTCTGCCTCCAGCTCCTTCACCTTGCCGGCATGGGCCAGGGCTCGGGCATTGAGCGCCTCTTTGTGCCTCTGCTCCAGCTCCTGGGTCCGTCGTGCGACAAGGGCCTCGAGATCCTTGTCCTTGCTGCGGAGCGTAGCGGCAAGCTTCGCCTCGCACATGGAGAGGTCCTCCTCCTGGGAGTTCAAGGTGGCTTGATGCTGGTTCCGGATGGCTTCGGCCGCGGCGGCCAAGTTCGCCGCCTTCTCCTGGGCCTTCTCGATGTCGGCCATCTTCAGGGCGAGCTCCACCTCGCGCTGGGCCAATTTCTCCTGGAAGGCCCTCTACTCCTCGCAAGACTGGTGGGACCAAGCCTGCGTTTCAGCGACGCGCGCCTTGAAGTCCGCCTCCGCGTTGTCCACCGCCGCCGCCCTGGACTCCACTTTGTCCAGACGGCCATGGTAAAGCGCTTGGAGCTTCCGGAAGTTGGCCCCCATGGTACGGAAGAGCTTCTCCTCTGGAGAATCGTCGCCGCCGACGCCCGGCGCATCGACGATCTCGAACCCGGTGGCGGCAAGCACTTCGTCATCAAAAACTTCCCCTTCGGCGGGCGCTCGACTTGGCGCCCCTAGGAGGTGGACGAAGAGATCATCACCCACCTTCAGGTACCTGCCGGAGGTAGGGGAGGAGGGCGGGGACGAGACGACGACGACAGGCGACGGCGAAAAGCTTGCAAGAGAAGGAAGGAAAGGAGCGGCGGCTCTGAGATTGGAAAAGGAACGAAGGAAGAGGGAAAGTGAGCAGCGCGCCCGCGGTTAATCCTTCTTATGGGGGAGAACGCGGGCCACCTCCTTTCACATTAACTGCGATGTGACGCATGCCCGCGGGGAGCGACCCCACGCATGCCGCCCACGTCACTCCCGCCTCCCCACGCCGCGCCACGCGCGGGAAGCGTGGGAGGCGCAGCGCGCGAAGAAACTTACCGCGGTAAAAACCGCCCTGCCTGCCCGCGCACCGTTCTTGGGCCTGGCCCAACAACGCGTAGCGCTTATGTGTGGCCCAGGCCCGGGGGCTCCTGTCGGTGTACAAAAAGAGGGTACGCTTTTTGTACCCCTATGACTGTGCATGGGCAGTCTGAGCCACGGGCGCCGCCGCACCGAGCCCGGCAAGGGAGGTAGAACCAAGGTAAGGCCGAAGCCAAAGAGGAGCAGAATGATGCCAAGATCAAGACCACAAAGAGCAAAGGGGACGAAGTGGGCCCCCCGGCAAGATCCTTGCCGGGAGGCGGTTTTTGCGAACCCGGCAAGACCCTTGTCGTGGCAGCTCGCCCCACACCTACGGAGCGGGTCACCCTTGAGTCCGCTGCCCCCATGGGGCAAGGATTCGGGAGGCATCCCCATGGTGGTATGCAGATCTTTGTGAAGACATTCAAGATCAGATGCACACTTTAGAAGATGATGGTCCTTGGCGGGATCCCAGCCAAGGAAAACCACAAGGCCCCCGGCAAGAGCCTTGCCGGGGATGGCAGCAGGCGCCACGGCAAGACCCTTGTCGGGACCCCGGCAAGACCCTTGTCGGGGCCGCGGCAAGGCCCTTGCCAAGGACACCCGCGGGGCCACCATCGGACCCGCACCAGTCACGCCTCCACCACCGTTTGCATGCAGCCGCCGACCCAACCAGCTGGGCAGGCACCTGCGTGGCGGCATGCAAATCCTCGTGGAGACCCACCGCTGCGCCACCTCAGCTGCCTGCCCGCCTACATGGCATCGCAAGCACCGCTGGCCAGGGCGCGTGTCGACACAGGAGAGAGCGGCGACGGACGAGACAGGGCTCTCCCCCGCCCCTGATAAAGCAAGGACACCTAAGCAAGGCGCATTAAATGCACCTTGTCATGTAATGCGAGGGATAACCTCGCATCACTGTACCCTTTCCACCTCTTGTGTGCCACTGTGGCAGCCCCTTTCCCTATAAAAGGAGGCCCCAGGCGACCAGGAAGAGGATTCGGCTTTTTGGAGCTCCTCATGCCCCATAGCTAGCTCAAGAACACAAACATATAATCCACCAAAGCAGGAGTAGGGTTTTACGCATCTTCGCGGCCCAAACCTGGGTAAAAGGAATCATGTACTGCCTGCTCGATCCGCTCTTCTCACGACCCCCGCGCCCCGCAACCGCGGAAAGGGATTCTCGTGATCCCATAGGTGTCGATTCCCACCGACAGGGATAATTAATCATGTCGAAGACTACGCTTCTGGCAGCCTCCGTCTTGCAGCATGTAGAAGAGAGTAGACTGAAGTCCTCCAAGTAGCATCACATAGCATAATCCTACCCGACGATCCCCTCCTCGTCTCCCTGCTAGAGAGCGATCACCGGGTTGTATCTGGCACTTGGAAGGGTGTGTTTTATTAAGTATCCGGTTCTAGTTGTCATAAGGTCAAGGTACAACTCCAAGTCATCCTGTTACCGAAGATCACGACTATTCGAATAGATTAACTTCCCTGCAGGGGTGCACCACATAACCCAACACGCTCGATCCCCTTTGGCCGGACACACTTTCCTGGGTCATGCCCGGCCTCGGAAGATCCACATGTCGCAGCCCCACCTAGGCCAACAGAGAGGTTAGTACACCGGTCTAAACCTAAGCGCACAGGGTTCTGGGCCCATCGCCCTTAGCACACCTGCATGTTGCGAACGCGGCCGGTGAGCTGACCTAGCAACGTCCATTACAAAGGAATTCACGTTACGCGGTCCAACCCGGCGCGCGCCGCTCGGTCGCTGACGTCACGAAGGCTTTGGCTGATACCACGATGTCGAGTGCCCATAATTGTTCCCGCGTAGTTGGTTAGTGCGTATAGGCTAGTGGCCAGACTCAGATCAAATACCAAGATCTCGTTAAGCATGTTAAGTATCCGAGAATGCCGACCAGGGCCAGGCCCACCTCTCTCCTAGGTGGTCTCAACCTGCCCTGTCGCTCCGCCACAAAGTAACAGTCGGGGGCCGTTAGGTACCCAGGCCCACCACTACCTGGGTGGAACCACCTGCCCCTTCAGCCCCCATCTCCGAACAGTATCACAGGTAATGTAACAATGTAAAGTATATAGTATATTCCCGTGATCACCTCCCGAAGTGATCACGGCCCAGTAGTATAGCATAGCAGACGGACAAGAGTGTAGGGCCACTGATGGAACACTAGCATCCTATACTAAGCAGTAGGATAGCAGGTAAGGGTAACAACTGTAGCAACAATGACAGGCTATGCAGTAGAATAGGATTAACCGAAAGCAGTAACATGCTACACTACTCTAATGCAAGCAGTAGAGAAGAATAGGCGATATCTGGTGATCAAGGGGGGGCTTGCCTAGAAGCTTGGTTGCACATGAAGAAGGGTCGTCGGTGACGTAGTCGTACTCAGGGGCATCAACGTCGGTCTCGGGGTTTACCGGAGAAGAAGAGGGAGGGAAGCAATAATAAATACGGAGCAAACAAAGCATCACAAAATATAACTAGGCAATATGCGGTGTCAGGGGAGATCTAACGCATGGATAGGTAATACCGGCGAAGGGGAAAAACAACCGGGAAAGTATCCCCGGTGTTTCGTGTTTTCGGACAAATGAACCGGAGAGGGAAAGTTGCGTGTGCACTATGCTAGAGATGTGTGGCGGACTAACGGGCTACGTAACCGGATTCGTCTCGTCGTTCTGAGCAACTTTCATATATAAATTATTTTCATCTGAGTTACGGTTTATTTTATATTAATTTTCAAAGTTTTAATCAATTTCTGGGGTTATTATTAATTCAAAAATTAACTAGCTAAATGCTACGGGCACACATAAGTGTACCCAAAGGTGTACGCATGGGTCTGACTGGTGGGGACTGGGGGCTGAGTCAGCAGCCCAGTCAGCAGCCAAAGTTTGACTGTTGACTGGTCAAACTGACTAGTGGGTCCCCCTGTCATAGTCACCAGAGATAACTAAATCAATTAGTTCTAACTTAAACAGATTAATTAACGTTAAATTAATTAAACAAACTTAATTAGATTTATTAAGCAATTGATTAATTAATTAACTTTATTATTATTATTTTCCTTCCATTTTTAATTTATTTATTTATTTATTTCCGTTTTCTTTTTCAGGGGCGGGCCCCATATGGCTGTGGCCTATACGGCCACCACTGGATAGGATGGGCACGGCGCGTGCGTGCTCGCCGGCGACGGCAGGGCGATGGGGGCGGCGTGGAAGTGGAGCACTGGCGCCGCCCCGGAGCCGCAGCAGGCAGGCAGTGGAGCAGCACAGCTGCAGCGGCAGCATGGTGCAGGAGCGGGCGAGGAAGGGCGCCGGTGACTAGCTGCAGCGGCGGCGCCTTCGGCCGTTCGACGGGTCGACGTCGCAGCGCGCGACAAGGGGCGAGGGGCGAGCGTGGTCCAGACGTGCGTGGAGCGGTGGCCAGGACGGGACCAGTGGCCAGCGAGGCGGACGCGACCGCGGGCGTGGTGGTCGGCGTAACAGAGGGCAAAGGGGGAGGCGGAGGAGGTCCTCACCCCACGTTGCAGGGGAACGGGCGGCGAGGCTCGATGGAGCCTTTGGGGAGGAGGACGGGGACGAGCAACGGCGTCGGGGCGACTCCAAGGCGTGGTGGCGCGATGACGGCGAGGTGCGGCGACGGAGACGAGGTGGCGGGGCGCGGTCGTCGGGATCTGGGGGGATCGAGCGCCGGTGGGGAGGAGGCGGCGACGGACGACGAGCTCCGAGCGGCGGCGGCGGGCGTTGGAGGCCTCCAGGCGGCGTCGGTGGCGGTTGCCCGATCTAGATCGGGGAGGAGGGCGAGGAGAGTGGGGGAGTGGGGAGTGGGCGAGTGGGGCTAGGGTTTCGGGTGCCCAAGGTGGGTTAGTAGAGGGCGCGGCTGGTCCAGTTGGGCCAGCCGGCTGGGCTGTTTTGGCCCAGTTGGCCGGGGGGGCTTCTTTTTTTTAGTTTTATTTTCTTTTGTCTTTTTTTTCTTTTAATTTCAGTTTCCATTTAACTTATAGGTTTACAAAATTTACTACCAGCACCTAAATTCGTATTTACAATTATACTACTGCCATATTAATTCACAACCCAAAATAACATAGTTTAATATTTTATAAAACTTCAAAAGGCAGTTACTTAACTGTTTTAATTATTTTAGAACAGTTAACCATTTTATAAATATGTGGTTTCTCCAACATAATCACCTATGATTTATTTGTCATATCCTGAACATTTTGGTTTTAATGTTTGAAAACTCTTATCGTTTGACTCGATTTTGAATTTTTAGTTTGAACGGAATGATTCTTTGTGAGGTTAACAACAGTAATCGCGGTGACGTGGCATCATTAACAGTGTTTTACTGTAGCTTAATTATCCGGGCGTCACACTTCGGTACATCAAAACACATAAACTCATAATATGACCGTCATCGAACTTTAAGCGTGTGGACCCTATGGGTTCGAGAACAATGTAGACATGATCGAGACACGTCTCCGGTCAATAACCAACAACGGAACCTGGATGCTCATATTGGCTCCCACATATTCTACGAAGATCTTTATCGGTCAAACTGCATAACAACATACGTTGTTCCCCTTTGTCATCGGTATGTTACTTGCCCGAGATTCGATCGTCGGTATCTCAATACCTAGTTCAATTTCGTTACCGGCAAGTCTCTTTACTCATTCCGTAATACATCATCCCGCAACTAACTTATTAGTTACAATGCTTGCAAGGCTCATAGTGATGTGCATTACTGAGTGGGCCTAAAGATACCTCTCCGACTATCGGAGTGACAAATCCTAATCTCAAAATACGCCAACCCAACAAGTACCTTCGGAGACATCTGTAGAGCACCTTTATAATCACCCAGTTACGTTATGACGTTTGGTAGCACACAAAGTGTTCCTACGGTAAAAGGGAGTTGCATAATCCCATAGTCATAGGAACATGTATAGGTCATGAAGAAAGCAATAGCAGAATACTAAACGATCGTGTGCTAAGCTAACGAAATGGGTCAAGTCAATCATATCATTCTCCTAATGACGTGATCCCGTTAATCAAATGACAACTCATGTCTATGGCTAGGAAACATAACCATCTTTGATCAACGAGCTAGTCAAGTAGAGGCATACTTGGGATTGTCGTCTCTAAAGCTCTGATTTGAGCCAACATGGTATTGATTGATCTATCCAAAAAAGTGAGATCATGGTTTTCACTCGGACAATGTGCATAGTTGTCATAAAAAGTGGTCGTTATCAGCAACCTCTCTACCAGCTAGCGCCTTCTTACTAGCTGAATCCAGGTGTTGACAGAGCCCCAACGCCCCCACCCCACCGCTTGATACTGGAGAAAACATCACAAGTAGGCTGAGAATCTCATCGCCCCGCATGCTGCCACTGCCAACACCTTCAAATCCATGTCGTCGGTAGAAGGAGGGGCGGTTGACGATGGATTACAGCCACATCAAAATTTCGAAATCCATGCAACCCTGAAGAGATGGTCGTCATTGCAAGCACCTCCTCCTGAGACATCCTGATTCAGCACATGTCGTGTTGCCGCTGGGGGGAGAGGGGTTGAGAGGAAATGGGTTGGGTAATATTTTCGAAAGCCTAAAACTAAACAAGGGTTAAGAGCCATGAGACTAGGATCTCATGGATCATCGCATGTCGCATGGTGGATGTACCGAGGAATGCAAGTCGGAGATCCTTTATTAATAAAGATTGATAAGAGTTGAACGGTCATTTTTGAACCGTGAAAAGCATCCGGTAAATTGTTCGTAACTGCAACATTCTGCGGGGAAACATAATAGTACCGGAGACGATTCTATGTGTTACCCTCTATGTAAAGAAATATCTAAGCGCTTTTATATTTCTCTACGGATGGAGTAGTTGTGAGTCAGGGATTTTGAAAACACCACTGATTCTGTTCATATTGTGCCAAAATGTATGATGTTTTATTGGAGATTTTAGTGCATTTACCACACACAAAATTAGTATCACTAGATTCGTTATGAAATGTAGTTTCATAGTATACCACAGGGAACGGATCGAACTGGAAGAGGTCGTTGCAGTGCGCATACGAGCGAGCGACAGTTGCAACACGCCGAGACGTTTCCTCCCTCCCTCCCTCCCTCGCTTTCCCCCTGTCAGCTCCCTCCCCTTTCCCATCCATCATCCTCGGGCGGGCGGTCAGGCCAAGAAGGTCTCCTCCCTCCCTCCGCCCTCCTCGATCCGAATTCCCGGCCCCTCCACGCTCGATCCCCGCCCCCGCCGCGGTCGCGGATCGGCCATTCGCCCCGGCCTTCCCAGCCCGCCTCCCCTCGCCCGCTCGGAGGGCTGGGGTGCCGAGGCGGGCACAATGCCGGAGCCGCCGGCGGGCCAGCGCTTCTCGGGCCTCCGCGGCGCGCGGTGGCGCGCCGATCTCGGAGTCCTGCCCGGCTCCCCCGATGTCCCCACCACCGAGCTCCGCCGCGCCGCCGCCGACTCCCGCCGCAGGTCAGGCCACACCTTTCTTGTAATGCTTTTGCGAAGGCTCAGTTTCTTGAAACGCTTCCGTTTTACGGCGCCCGCGCCGTCAGATCAACCGAATCCTCTACTTTGATATTTGATAGGCGCGCATGAGAAAAAGAAGATTCATTTACCTAGTTAGTTATTGTTTCAAGGAATTTGTAAACCATTTGTTATTGTATAGGGGCAAAATATGCAAGTCTGTTAGCTTCGAGGGTTTTGACCCTGGCCTGCAATTGGTGTCTGTCGTTGGTTGTAGATACGCTAATTTGCGGAGGCGGCTGCTGATAGATCCCCATCTCTCCAAGGACGAAGAAGGTGCTCCTAATCTTGTTGTGGAGAACCCACTATCACAGAACCCAGGTGGGTAAGCTTTTCCTCAACTTGACGTTGCTTGCGGCACCGAGCTTCCACTTAAACTCCTGTAGATTTAGGCTGTTGCATCGGATACTCTGGACTGGAGCACCTTGCTCACACCACAATGGTTACCGATAAAATTGATGATGGTCTGTCACCATCTCTCTGGTTAAATGGCTGGTGCTAGATGACTCAGGGGAGGCAGGGTGGGATAAGGATGATAAAGTGGTAGCGTGTTAATTCAGATAGCCCTTTTTTTTTCTGAGTAGCCAACAATCATGTCTCACCGCAAGCCCTCAGCTGATAATAGACTGGTTACAACCAACAGAACATGCTGTTGTTTTTCTCAGCAGTTATTCATTTTCTTGGTTCCACATGTATCCTCGGCGATACAAGAAAGATATATCTTTCTTTCAGGCGTTCTCTGCATTTTTCATGAATAGCGTCAAGACATTCAGTTGCATCACTTCTTTTTTCTTCTTCTGATCATTTCCTACATCATGAATGCAGAAAGCACTTGGGGTCAATATTTCAGGAATGCGGAACTAGAGAAAATGCTGAACCAAGACCTGTCCCGACTCTATCCTGAATTGGGAGAATTTTTTCAAACAACCACATGTCAGTCCATGCTTGAACGCATACTGCTAGTATGGAGCCTTAGATACCCAGAGTTTGGATATAAACAAGGTAAGTCGTCCGTGCGTATTCAGCTATTGTGCACTTCTCATATGGCCTAGCATTGTGGAATCCAACTAAGGCTGCGGAGCCTACAATATGTTATACCTAAGAGAATTTGTTTTACAGGGCTCTTATTTATTACTCCCTCCGTAACAAAATGTAAGACGTTTTTTATGCCCCTATGCAAAACCAAAAAAAACATCCTATACTTTGGTACGGAGGGAGTAATATTTAATGCTGAGCCATTCTTTTCAAGATATTTTGCAACCACAAACTGTTTCTTAAGTATCTGTAATATATTGATGGCAATTGATGATGTAATGCTGGTAGATTCCATGACATAAGCACATTGAACTTAAGTTTGTTTATTAAATTAAGTAGCATTATTTTTGCCATATACTGTAGGTAATAATTGTGTAGGTGCACATCTTTCTCACATGTGTAACTCCGCATGCTATTTTAGCTGCTACATAATATTTTAACTTACTAGGGGTTCCTCATGTTACCTCCTAATTGCACTAATACCCATCTATTTTTGTTGCACAATTGACAACAGAAATCACTTCTCACTTACAGGAATGCATGAACTCTTAGCTCCTCTGTTCTATGTCCTTCACATTGATGTGCAGCACTTTAAACAAGTTAAGGAGCTTCATGAAGAGCTTCTTGGTGACGATTTTGATGGCCAGACATTTCCAGATAGGTTTTTGCTCAACAGGAGTGACAGGACTAACAATTCTGAGGGTGGTGCAGCTAAAATTAGAAGTTTGGACGAGCTTGATGCTGGTACTAGGGACCTCCTCTTGATAAATGATGCATATGGAGCAGAGGGTGAGCTAGGTATCATTTTATCTGAAAAGTTCATGGAGCATGATGCCTATTGTATGTTTGAGAATTTGATGAACGGGTTGATGAATGGTGCACAAGGTGTGGTTGCTATTACCGATTTCTATTCTCTCAGTCCTGCAGCAGAATCAAGCACGGGTTTAACACCTGTAAGGGAGGCATCAGCTGCCATATATCACTTGCTTGCTAGTGTGGATTCCTCTCTTCACAGTCATCTTGTGGAGTTGGGAGTAGAACCTCAGTACTTTGCACTCCGATGGCTTCGAGTCCTGTTTGGTCGTGAATTTACACTCGACAATCTTCTGTTTGTTTGGGATGAAATCTTCTCTTCTCCAAACCATTCATATTGTACAGACATAAAAAATCGGGGAGACTATCAGTTTAAGGTTTTATGTTCTCCCCGTGGTGCCCTGATTTTGTCAATGGCAGTCTCAATGATGCTTCATCTCAGATCCTCCTTGCTGGGAAGTGAGCATGCGACTTCTTGCCTGGTGAGATTATTAAATTTTCCTCAAGATATTGACTTGAAGAACTTGATTGAGAAGGCCAAGTTATTGCAGTCGTTAGCTCTAGAAGCAAATCTTCCATTGTCTCCTCTGACAGGAAAATCTCCCTTGACTCCACCCAATTATTGGGAAGAGACATGGAAGATGCTTCAGATGTCAGGAGACAAACAAAGTGGTGGTTCAACTGTTAGGATAAAAGGAAGGGGATTTTTAAGAAGAAGCGTGTCCGACACCGAATCAAATGTTTCTAGAACAAAGGGTGCCAATGTTGATAACAGCAATTCGACTTCAACTAGCCAGCCTGAGCCTATTGTTGATGAACTGAACACCGCTGATATAGTTCCTGTCAAATTGATAAACAGTTTACCAACCATGCCTATAGTACACCAAAAGGATTGTGTTGGTCAAGGTACTGCAGAGATCGTTAGAAGTAGCTCAAACAGTCTATGTGAGGCAGGCCCGCATGAGGGTTACCATACAACTTCTGCCAAAATTAGAGATCGTATTGATGGAGCTCGTGAGTATTTATCGAGGAATAGGCCTCCATCCTCTCGGCGTCGTACTGATCATGACCGTGATACCCGTCATGAGGAAGAACCATGCGTTTCCCATGGCGCCAAGGTGGTTAATGAGCCAGATCCACTGTCTGTGCATAATGATAAGACTGATGAACCCTGTCAGAGTGATGGTAAGAGTGATGAAGCAGCAATTACAGATCAAACATTTGAATCGGTGGATTATCAACCAAATCAAGAGCATAGCATATGTTCTGACGTAGGCCCAAGTTTGAAGGTGGCTGATAAGGAGTTGGTCGGAACATTAAGGTCTTTTGGCGAATCGATGGTTGAAAATATTCAGGTAAGCATGCTTGACTAAAGCTGCTGATCGTAAAATTTAAAGTATGTTACTGCCACCTGAACTTATTGAAACACATCACTGTTATTTTCGTAAAGAGTCTGACATATATAGCTCATACCCAATTGAAGGAAGGTTCTGCTAAAGCTCCTACTTTATGTTGGTGCTCTATAGATCTATATTCTGCTAGTTTTAGATACTGGTGGATTCATTTTTACAGTACATTTCATCTGTAAATCCCCTGTTGAGTCCCCTATACATACAGAATAATAAAATTGAATTGTATCTGTTGTTAAGTTTACAACGCGAAGCTCAGATCATGAATATCACTCTGAATAAGTGTGTTCATCTGTTTCTAATGTGCTTTTATTCAACAGGTTATTGAACTACACTTTCGACCAAATTTACACATGGCATCAGTGCAAAATGGTCCCGGAAGCACAGAGCAAGCCAAGGCGCTTGCAGCCCTCGAGGAACTCAAGAAGATCAGTGATCTTTTACGTCGTGTTTAACTAGCACAACGTCTATCTGCTCTGGATCTTAACTAGTACAGCATAACTATCTCTTTTGTACACGTTTAACTTTGATTTGACAAGACCGCCAAATCAATTGTCTAGTGGTGCAGAATACATCTTTTCTAAGTAGTGTGTACATGATCCAGTAACCTGATAAAAAACATAACTGTATAGTTGATCAAATCTTGGCTGGCTGTAAATAATGACTGTACATTTGATCAAATCTTGGCTGGCTGTAAATAATGAATGTACATTTGATCAAATCTTGGCTGGCTGTAAATAAGTGGAGCTGCAATCATTTTCTCTATTGCTCACTTTTCTTTGGCCTGCTCTTGCAAAAAATGTCAGTGTCGATTTCCATTTCATATCCTTTTGAGAGAAAGCAATATGGTGCTTTTATTCATTATGAAAAAATGTTACATTGTTCATTAGTCCAGTTGTCTATCCATTGCAGTAGCTTTTATTTTCCTCGATATTAATCAGATCTAAGATGCCCTTTGGGTGTCTTCATTTAAAAAAAGTGTTACATTGTTCATTAGCATCTGAATGAGGAATTTGGGGGGTTCATCGACCCAGGTACATGATTCAGAAAGAGAAGATACTGATCTAGGTAACTCATGTAATGCCATGTTGGCTTCCCTTGGGCAAAACTCATACTTGACTTAATCAAAAGCAATTGCTCTCAGAATACATACATGAGATATCAAAGGTACATTAGTGAACAGTGTCCCTTGTGAATTGTGATCCTAATGTCAATTTACACGGCATTTCTTTTGTTACTAAATTATGCATAAAAAATGTGCATCTGATTCTTGGGGGAACTAAGAACCTGCTGCTGGTGGCCATTGTGGCCGCATCAGATTATTTGGAACAAAATTAAGAAACTAGTGCTGGCAGGCATTACAGCTATTTGTTCTGTATACATTGAGCTTGAACACATATGGCAAGATGGTTTGACTTAAATCATGTAATGACTCTCCTGTGAAAAAGAGCCACTTGTCATCCAAGCCGCCACACAACAGATTCACAGGTTAGTTACCACAAGGCGCAGCACTGAGATCGGAGAGTCACCGGGATTACAAAAACTGGGATAACAAAATTTTGCCTTTGTAACAACTGAGTGGGTACACACAGATAAATTCAGTTCAACAACCAAAAGTTGATACGATGCTGCTGCGATTTTTCTCATTCTACAAGTACAAGTACAGATGCTCCCGCGTATGCCAAACAATCTTCCTCTCCAAGCTATGATTCTGATCCCATCGTCCTGCAAGCAGTGGATGCAAAGGTCAACTCTGTCCAAAATGATTGCAAGATGAAGCATGGCAGATGAAGCGAAAGATTCTGGTGGAACGGAAGTTGCAAACCCTGAATTTTGCATTGACCAGACTAGTTGAGAAAAGCTGTTGAAATTCATGGTATAAATCAAACTAGACAGATTATATATCTCTCTTGGTGATCTTGGAAGCATGGGAGGGACATTGGCATGGCCTCCCAGCTCCAACAACCTATGTCCGATGCGCAATCATAGATAAGATAAGCAGCAGGTCGTCCACATAAAAGCTCTCAATAAGTGGATGCATCAGCATAGTTCCTACAGGATTGCCCCTGAGAATGAGTAGCCAGGAAAGCTGAACTAGAATTAACTCTAAAGATCAACACATAAGGGTAAGTACAAAAATAAATTCTCAGAAGACTCTGATTCAAGTGAACTCAGCCTCCTATGTAAACTATAGGTAAATACAGTTGAGATGTCACTAGAATCTCAAGTTGTTAAATGTGTCTTGTCGCACACAAACCAAAAGGTGCTGAACAACATAGTTGTTGTAATTCTACAGGATCTGCCAGAGGATAATAACAATTTAAAAGGCTAATGCTCAGTTAACCAGACCAATCCAAAATCATACAGCAGACAAGAGGGAAAAACTTATTACAGTAACACATGGCACGAATTACACAGCTAAATGATTTCTTTCGAATAACCAACGGAAACAAAACTTGAATCGCCCAAAAAGCCATACCGTCCATGCCGACGAGCCACGGGCCTCAGGCGACGGCGACGGGCGGCTTCTGCGGGGGCTCCTTGGCGTCGGCCAAGTCCTCCTCGTTGTAGACGACGGTGAGGAAGAGCGAGCAGGAGGGGCAGCGCGCGATCTCCTCCCCGAGGCGGAGGTCGGCGAGCGTGATCTGGAAGAGGTCGCCGCAGGGGCACGGGTACGTGTACGCCCCCAGCTCCTCGCTCCACTCCATGTCCTCGATCTCCACCTCGTCGTACGCCGACATCCTCGCCGCGGCCCAAACCCTAGCTAGCTCCGGCAGAAAGTCCTCCGATGGTTTCGCGCCGCCGCCACCACTAGTGCACGGAAGGATGCGATGGGGGAGGAAAAGTGGAGAACGTTTCCCTTCTATGCCCTTGCTTATCTTGTTATTTACGAGAGCGAATTTCACATAACCCCAACATTATGGACCATGGCAAAAGAAAGAAAGAAAATCACATTTTTGAGTTACTATTATTAGTCATGAAACCATATTTTTACTACAAGACCCCAAATATCCCCAGTGATGTCAAAATTAACCGGCGAGACCCGCTTGTCAGGCGTTACTTTTGTCGCGGTGATAAATAACAATGTTCACATTTATAAATAAATGGGTGGGGACTTTGAATTTTTAGGCGAGATTCGGTGATAGACAAAAAAGTTTAGAACGATGATTCTCATAAAATTCTCATGCAAATGTGCTAGATTTTCTCAGAATAGTAACTAAAGTATTTTGTAATTTCCTTGATTTTCTCAGTCTGTCTGGAAACTTTGATTTTATTATCGGAATTTGCTCAGATTTGGACGACAAGCCCAAAGAATGATGGTTCTCTCAAATCGCTCTTCCTGATGAGATGAAGCTTTTCCAAAATAAGTATTGAAAAATTATTATTTATGAATTTGAAGAATTGTATAAAAAATTTCTGAAAATTTTTAAAAAAATTATTCTAAATGCGCACTGGATCATGATAACAAAGGGAAACTTTTGAAGAATTATCATTGCGCGGCTTGGCAAGTGGGACCAGGTGGTCTGTTTTGACATCTTGTGCACTGTTTGGGTCTTGTGACAATCTTCAACACAATTTTGTGACTTTATGATTTTAAGAAAGAAATCAGATCATGGTGTTTTGGCACAAAGTCTCCATGAAGTTAGGGTTTTGTACACTTCACTATATTAAGAAAGAAAGGCTCTCAGGGTTTAGGGTTCTCCTGTCTTCCGTGGGCGCCCAACGCCGATCTGCTTCGTCTCCTATATGGGGATGCGATGGATGGATCCCAGGCCTTGTCGGCGGGAGGGCTCATGCTTTGTCTTCAGGTGTGTTCTTAGTCTGCTTAAAGTTCGTATCCTACTCAAAAAAGGTAGTCGACGACGCCTCCCTGAAGATGGAATAAGATTCTTTATGTCTAGTCCCCGTCTCACGTAGTCAGAGGGTGTGTAGATGTGTGTCTTGGACGGATCTCACGTGTTTTGGTTGGTGTTTGTTTTTTGGTTGGTCTGCGTAGATCTGGTCTTTGTTCGCTTGTGTTCATATGTTTACAAGTTATATCTTTTCGATCTACGCCTCTCTTCATCAACCACGGTCGTTGTTGTTGTTGTGGTGTGCTGGTCCTTTAAGCTCTTAGCACGATGACTTCCGGACTGTTTACCACAAAAATGTTTGCCCGGCTCCGGTGCCAGAGGGGCGATGATGGCGGGCGGCGCGCCTTCCTTCAACTTGTTCCGGTCTTGTAGTTGTCCCTAGGTGGCTTGCATATATGGATGTAATTTTTTAAAAAGAAAATTCACTACATTTACAAAAAGAGATTCCCAGGGGTAAACATGTCAAAACCGTGAGTGCCCAAGGTTTGGTCTTTTCCGGTGGGCAAAACCGTCTTCAAAAATAAACCAGTTCCCAGCCCGAGACGGAACCGTGCCGACCTAATCGCGGATAGGCCCCCGGGCCGACATCTATATTTACCACCCACCTCCCCCTCCCCCCACCTTCCCACACCTTCGCGAGACCACCACGCACCCCACCCCACCCCACCCCACCCACGCGCGTCCTCCACCGGCCACGCCTCGCTCCCCTCCGGCCACCACCGGCGCCTGACTCCGACCTCGCGACCATGGCGCGGGCGCTCTCCTCCCGGGCGGCGGCGACCCTGGCCCGGCGGCTGGGGGCCCGGCCCGCGGAGCTCATGGCCCGCC